>JAZHAC010000012.1:10005000-12810000 GCA_039707435.1 Actias luna | reverse complement strand
AGAGCCAGTCCCTACTATAAAGGTCGGCAATTCACCTGCGATTCCTCTGGTATTGTGGGTGTCCATGGGCGGTGATGAAGGATTGCTAATTAGCCGCCTATTTCATAAACTAAATCACCTACCTTATAGCTCTAACACAAATCTACGAAAGCTGTGACAAACGCTGATCGCATATGTAACGCCAAAGATGATACAGTACTAGGAGATGAAAATGTTCCCACATAAAATTTACGACAGTAATATAGGCTGTCGAAGGGGTGTTGCTACTAAAGAAATTGCGAAATCATGATTGTAAAAAAATATATATACCTAAACATCGATCACAATAGGGTATTAGCTTTTTTGCCGCTGTTTATGAATAATATTAAAAAAAAAAACCCACTATTAGTTACGATCACATTTGGTTTATTGCATTTAAAAAAATATATCATTTATCTATAGTCACAGTGATAGGTTAATAATACGATTTCATTTTATTAGCAAGATTAAATTCATTTCTCGAAATTTTAAATACTTTTATAGATATTTTTTGTTTATGGAGTAGGGGGCAAACGAGCAAAAGTGTCATGTGATGGTAAGTGATTTCCGCCGCTCATGAACGCCCACAACAATAAGGGATTTGCAGGTTCGTTACCGGCCTTTATTGGCGGGATTTGCTCTCAAGTGGAACTGCCGGAACACACCTATTGGTATTACCCATATACATTTTACAAAATACCTAATACAAAATAATTAAATTTTATTTTATTCAAATTAAAACAAAAAGAAATAATCAATGATTTTCTTTTTAGGATTCCATATCGATAACATGGTATTTCCTAATTGTTGTTAATGTACAGATTTCCCTTAAGTTGTTTTATATACAGTTAAAATACAGTTTTGACTTAGTTATGTATCAAAAATAGAATTAATTTACAGGTAAATCGTTGAAGGAATTACATCAACGATATTGGCAGGTAATCGAGACCGGTCTGAAAATGGCTTTATCGGATTTACAAGTTCCAATAGCTCAAGTAAATCCCAGTTTACGCTTCTTTGGAGTTTTACGACAACTGATTAGCTTAGCTTACCTATATCGGAAATATCTAATACGCATGTCTTTCGTCATCAGTTGATTGTAAGTGTACAAATCTATATTACTATTTTAAAGTGGAAACGTTCACTTGTTTAAACGCCCTAATATTATAAACTACAAATCGGATTTTAAAAAAATCTGATTGTATTTAATAGCGAAATTATTGACGAAGGCTTTAGTTTAAGTAACATCAAAACTGCATTGAAAAAAATTACAAATGCGGGCAAAAATTAATAAATCATTTTTAGTTCAACACAAACGAAGCGTAATCGTAATCTCACCTGATCTTAAGTGACGATACGGCCCAAGTTGGTATAATACCAACGCCATACGCTGAACCTGTGAAAGAACTGGCTCTAAAGTACAACTGGCGGAACATACCTATTGGTATTTGAAAGGTGGCCAGGTGGGTATTAGAAAGCTCTAACACCATGCTATGGTTTTCTCACGAGATTTCCTTCACCGAAAGCTCAAGCTCATTGCAGGTGGGTTCAAACTCAAGTCCCTTGACGAGAAGTTGTACACACTATCACTGAGCTATCATCACTTCAAGTTTCGCACAGTTTATGGATTAAATAAAACACTACATGACACAAAGGTGCCTCTAAATACTACCGCCATTAGCGAAGCGATGATAGCGCAATGGTAGTGTGTAGGAATACTACGTTATGAGACGAGACTTTGATTCCTAACAACTGCAATAAGCCTTAGCTTTCGGCGAAGGAAAACATCGTGAGGAAACCATAGCATGGTGTTAGGGCTGCTACTAATGCCCGCCTAGCTAACTACCAACCCTCAAGTTGATAATTTGCCGCCAAATACCAATAGGTGTGTTCCGGCAGTTGCACTTGAGAGTCAGTCCCTTAAATAAAGGCCGGCAACGCACCTGCGATATTCTTGGTGTTGTGGGTATCCCTGGACGCCGGTGATCACTTACGCTAGACAAGCTAGCTCGTCTGCTCGCTGTGCCACAAAACAAAACTTATTATGATTTAAAAAAAAAACTATGGGTATTAGGGTGGCGCAAAAAAACCGACTATTTTTTTTTTCAGTCTCGAGTGAAACAATTTTAGTTTTTTTATGTTTTAAGAGCCCTCTCCAAAGAACAACTAAAAAAAAATTTTAAGAGGTCGCTCCAAATTTTTTTTAAATTTCAAAAATCGTCAAAAATCGTTTTTTTTTTTAATTTTTATCTTGTATTGTAATAAATAAAAGACAAAAAAGTATGATATTTAAATTTAAATATTAAAAGGTCCCTGGAAAAACTACAAAGTAATGAACTTATAATTTAAAAAAAAATTGAGCGACCTTTCAAAACTTAAATTTTGAACTGAAACTTTCAGGAACTTATTGTTTTTGGTCTATAAAATTTTACCGTAACGAGAAAAAAAATTAAAAAAAAAAACGATTTTTGAAATTTAAAAAAATTTGGAGCGACCTCTTAAATTTTTTTTTTAGTTGTTCTTTGGAGAGGGCTCTTCAAACATCAAAAACTAACATTTTTTCACGCGAAACTGAAAAAAAAAATTAGTCGGTTTTTTTGCGCCACCCTAATGGATATACGTCTCGTCTAAGCATACAGATCGCGTAAGTTACTCTAATGAAATAAATTTATAAAACAAGTAATTATAAATTTGTAATATATAAGTTGCACTTAAAACACATGTATAACAATAATTCGCCAAAGTATAACTTCTGGATTGCTAATGACTTCGCGGAAAATGTTAATAAAGTCATTAAAGACTAGCTATATAGCTAATTAATAATTATTTAATCATTTTTGCCCGTCCCTGTAAGTTTTTCAATACAACTTCGCTTCTGTTGCCCGTTGCATAATATTACATAGCGTGAAGCCTTCCTCTATGATAAATTTATGAAATACAAAAGTATTTTTTGATAATTGACTTATAGTTTCTAAGAGCGCCCATAAAAATAAACTTTTTCGATTTACACTATTAATATTATTAAAGGTTATAATGTAGGTACGATAGAATAATGTTAGAACCACAGCGGGATAAATAGCGTCGACGATTTGTTCAATTGCGTCTCATATATTGTTACAGGAATATTGAAAAAGATTAGGGTGACACATAAAGGTGTATCAATTTCTTATTGAGGTAACACAACCCCATCGCATCCGTCATTGATTTTTGACACGGTGACACTGAACTTTTTTTATATATTTTTTTTTTAATTCTAAATTGAACTCCAAGCCTTTGGCCTCGTCATAGAGGCGTAACACGTGTACGATTTTTTGTGTGACACATGACACTTTAAGAAATAGGTCACACGAATTGAATAGAAGTGTGACCAATTTATAAAATGCGGTGATACCGTGTCAAATATTATGAGTTTTATCGTTGGCATCATTATTATAAGGTCATTGTTTATTAAGAATGTTTGTATCTGTGGAACAAGCATTCGTTATTGTAATTCTAAGAAAGAATATTGTAAATCTGACACCATACGTCAATATGAACAATTAGTATAAGTAACAGATATTTTAGTAATAAATTAAAATTTTAATTTCTTATGCTAATGGACTGCAAACAGACAGACGGTCCATCTGATGGTAAATGGTTACCGTCGCCTATGGACAACCGCAACACCATAGGTATTACAGCAATATTGCTGACCTTAACGGAAGGTGCCGGTTCTCGTCCATTATGCCGGAACACAAAGACTCATACAGAACCTATTTTGCGGCAGTCGAAAGCCGAAGGTACTCGCTAACTAGTCGAGTAATAAGCCAACCACTAAACAAACCAAGACACCTAAATAAAACCAAGTCTATATTTTTTTTTAATATGAATAGGATATACAAGCCAATGTTTTTAAACCTGATACATTGAATCTTATATACGACATAGGTCTTAGCGTTTTGGCCACAATCTCACTTGATATTATGATGTGAAAATGTGGTCCAAGATGGTGAACACGCTAAGCCTAGTGGAGGGACTGGCTCTCAAGTTAAGCTACCAAAGTACATCTATAGGCAATTGGTGACAGGTTTTCAAGTGTCGAAAACCTCTACTGTTATACTGTGGTTTCATAACAACATGTTCCTCCACCGAAAACCCATTTCGGGGATTCGAACTCATCTTTATTAACAGCGTCCGGATACACTATGTACTGAGCCGTCATCGCTTTCATACAGTTAAATAAGCCAAATGAGACGATGTCAAATAAACGATACCTTCATGTTTAACAATAGATTTCCACATACAACATTAACTTTAAATAAACAATAAAGCTATGTAACAGCAAACAATACAGCTAATGGCGGCCCAGACTCAACGCAACTCATTCGCCGAACAATTACTGGCTTAATAGAATAAATAGGGTAATCAGGACACTTCAGCGGCCGTGAGTGGGTTCATATGCTGCATACAGTGAATATAGGTGAGATCTTTTAATAACTAATAACAAAATTCTAGGGTAAAAAAATATACGGTAGAAATAAAATGACAAAGACGATTCTAGAATGAGATTTTACGTGTTTGTTGGGTTACATATTCTAATACCCACTACGCTAGATACCACACACTCAAGATGAATGTTTGCCATCAAATCTATCACGTCAAAAACTACTCAAACAGATACACACATCTTTACCTATACACACACACACACCCATAGTACACAAACACTCAAAAACATGCCTTTGATTGCGCACAAATAGAATACAAACACAATTATTTCTTTTTAATTGTGATTTCTTTATAATTGGCACCTCTTTACTGTAAAATCTAACTAATTTTAAATTGTTAAATGTGCTGTGAAGAAATACGCAATAAATAAATAAAATAAAAAATACTGTTCCGGTAATTCCTCCAATACGCTTACGTGTCTAACATCTTCACATTGTCACATTGTCACTTAAAATGAGGTGAGATTGTGGGTCATAACGCTAAATCTATAAATTATTAAAAAATATATAATCCTTTCTTTCAATATGATAAAAGGTGCAATTTAGTTTAATGATTAACAACAAATTACATATAATTCTACAGGTTCAGAGTAATATATTTGCAAGGGAACAAACAGATAACAGAGTGGAAAATAAACTAATTTTGCCGTCTATATTCTAATTTAAAACAAAAATACAAATTTGACTCAGTTACATCTTTATCAAGACCTATTGATGCCCAACGTGTGGTTTACTGTTAACAACGACATACATATATCTTATTTTTGGTTTACATGATGAAAAATATATTTATAAATACATGCCAGGTGACAAGCAGCGACAAATACCTACCTAAAAGACACTATGGCGACTATATTTAAACTCCCATATATCTAGAACTAACTTTTAATATTACACGAGCTGGACTTTGTCAGGGGTCTTGGAGTCATTGCTTTATGGTAACGTCTATTGCGACCTGAGCAAAATAATTTGCTATGTATTACTTTTGCCGTATGAAACAGTTTCCCAGCCCGTGTATTGAATTATACTGTCTTTAATATCAGGTACAGTGCCATGACGTTGCCGAGCTACCATAAAAAAGACCTGGCTTTAGAAAGAAAGAAAGAAAGAAAATAAATTTATTTACAAGACACAAGGCTACACGGATAAAGTAAAAAATACATGAACATTAATTAACATTACAATCATTAAAAAAAAAAAAAAACATTATACTTAATCTAAAAAAATAATAATAAAATGTTATAATCCGCCGTGCGCCGCAGTGCCACTGTAAAAGGCGCACAACTCAGCATAAGCTAAGTCACCATAATAGGCAGGCCCAGCGCTGATTTTCGGTTGTGGCCAAGTGGGTATATACAAAAAAATATAATAATACAAAAAGCAAAGCAATTATTCCAAAATTATATTAAACACTGATAAAAAATATGTCTATATGTAAATATATACATACAGATACATGTATACACACATACATAATATACACAGTTACGTACCAGTTAAGTATTAATAATACAATAAAATAATTACACTATATTACATATACTCAAATTATATAAAAGATAATAATAAGTATTAAATAGAGAATCAAAGTAAAATTATAATAAAGGAGAAGAGAACTAAATAGCTGAAATATCTAAATTATAGTTTTCGAAACACGCCTGGGAAACTAACAAAAACCTCTTGAGTTTATTTTTAAAACTAATCAAGGTAATACTAGAAATTGCTGGCGGTAGCAATCTTCCAGACCTGTGCGGTTCCTCTAACATGGGCTCTACCACCATGTAAGTGTTATATATCTATACTTTTGCAGTTATAACATATTGAAAAAAGGTTGAGAAGTTAGAAGACGGATGAGTGTAGATTGCATGCAGTAAAAATGCGAGAATGTTGAGATGGATGTGTGATGCTAGAAGAATGGGCAAAGTCAATTTTGAGGGAGTTTGAAAGTAGCGCCAGTCGTAGAGAAGTTGAAAAGAAATCATTTTTTTTATAGTTAAGGTTTAGCGTTATGGCCATAATCTCACCTGATCTTAAGCGACGATACAGCCCAAGTTGGTAGGCATGCTAAACCTGTGGAGGAACTGGCTCTCAAGCGCAGCTGCCGGACCACACCTATTGGTATTTGGCGGCAGTTTTTGAACTTGAGGGTGGTTGCTAGCCAGGCGGGCATTAGAGAAAACCCTACCACCATGGTATGGATTCCTCAAGATGTTTTCCTTCACCGAAAGCTCAAGCTCATTTTAGGTGGTTGGATTCGATCTCACGTCCCTTAGCGCGATGTCGTACAAACTACCATTGAGCTATCATCGCTTCAAATAAAAATTGTCTCGGTTCGAATATATCATGAGAAGAAAGGAAACACATGGCGTGAGAAAAGTAATGGATATAAGAGTTAAAGTATAGAAAGGAAGAAGAAAACTAAAGAAAAGATGGATAGAGTGTGTGCGGAATGAGATAAGAGAAAAGAGAGCGAATGAAGAGATGACGGCTAATAGATATTTTAGGAAGATAACGTACTGCGCTGATCCCAGATAACTTGCGAACAGGAAAAGAAGCTGATGATGAACATATTTTAAAAGGTTGCACTATAATTATTCGTATTGTGCATAGCTCTATCCGTTCTCAAGCGCTCCCTACAACTAGTGCGTACGTTCGGAGCGCACCTTTTGTTACCGTTATTTGGATGTTAACGTGTTAATTATAAAATTTACATACAAATTAGCGAACACCGAATACAACAATCGTTATGAATATTGTGATTCCGATGCAAATTGAAATTGATTAATGCTTGTCTGTGATTGGCTCAATAGCGAACGTTTCGTGATGTTTTCCTGTCACAGATTAAAATGTAATTAAAAATATAATAAAACATTTTGTATGACATATTGTCAAACGAAAACTTTTCTAATAATTTAACTAATGTTATTATTTATTTGAATATGAATTTCTTCGTTTGTTAACCTCACACGAAGTAACTACTTAAGTAACCTACATGACATTTTTTATTGCATACCCATCGTCAGAGGCACTGTCTGAGACTCAGCTAATATTTAAATCAACTAAACATAACAACTAATATTCAAACGGACAGTAACAAAATTCAATTTATTTAAATATATGTATCTTGTAATCAAACCACAGGAGTTTTACAATAAATTATGCAAACCTCAATTATTATTTTTTCATGATTTGACATCTTCCCCAATTTAGAAGTAAAGACGGGCCAATGGATATGCATTCGAATCCCTATAATGAGTCTGAGTTATCGGTGAAGGAAAACATCGTAATGAAAGCGTAGCATGATGGTAAGGCTTTTTATAATGCTCATCTGACTAGCTAGGAATTTCAAGTAAAAAATCTGCTGCCACATACCTATAGTATAGTATATTATAGTATATAGTGTGTTCAGTATCTATTATAACCCGACCATTTTTCCGACGGATCTGTAAATGTTTGGTTGCTCATAAGTAAACTATGCATTTATATATTCCAATGATTTTCAGGTGCTTTTAAACTTGCGAAAATCATTTCGACGTCCATGAAGTTTGAATAGAATTGCTGTAAGAAGAAATACAATAAACATCGTCATGGCCTTACAGTATTCTGTCAAACACAAACCATAATGCCATGTGAATTTATCCCATAAACAATTCAACGGTCCAATAAAAAAGTTAAATATCATCATTACCCTGTGAAATTGGCGAATAAAATGACTAAAAAAAAGGCAAAAAAGGTAAAAAGATCGGTAAAAACAGATAATTCTCACGCCATTCAATCGATGAGGGAATAAAATACTTTGACAGTTAATAACGAAAGTGTTTTTTTTTTTCACGTAATAAAGCTAGTGAGCGAAATAAAAAACTTATAAACATCACTAACGTGTTCAAAACCTTAGCGAAAATGGGGTGAATGATTTGAAAAAAATCGGTAACCGCAAACACGGAAATTATCTTTTTTATCCTTTTTTAGATTTGCGTAAGGTCGGTTGACATGTCTCCGATATTAATAATAACTATGTGATTTTAAAGTAATTTTATTTTATAAATTTTTGTAATGATAACGTTTTTCAAAGGCTGCCAAGCACAAAAAAATTATTATGGAACTGTTTTGTCTTTATATCATATATAAATAACTTTCTGCAATGACAGCGCTAATATTATGTCAGATTGTTGAAATAATTTTTATAATATAATATAGAAATTGAATGGGGGTCTAAAACGCGACTTACAGTTTAATAATGGTTCGACGTTTCGGTCTGGTTACACAGGCCGTGGTCACGAGCAATTCAATTTCTATACTATAATGTATACAATACGCGAAAGTATTAAAAGTGTTAGGAATTTAACAGCCTAAGAACATATTGGCATATAATATTTCCAAATTAATATACCTTTATTTATAATTCTTATTTACTTATGTATACGCCTTTTCGCTAAACTCTGACTGAGGATTAAAATGTAGGTTATAACTTGCGTTATTCAACGAAATATAAAAATAACACCAGTGGCAGAAAATTGGTAGAGTGATAGATAAACGTAGTATGGACTTTTAGACAATGTGGGTGATAGGTCTATAGAAATTGTGAAATCGAATAGCCTTAAGATGACAATTAATAGACAAGAGTGAAAAGAGTAAAAAGCCTCATGCAGCCGTAAGACGTAAAAAAGGTAGTAGCAAAGAAAAATGCGGTAAGGTATTTGAGATAAAATAATACTTCTTTTAAAAAAATGTTTGAATAAGACAAACGTATTTTAGCCATTACTGAACCAGTTGAAGAATATTATTACAAAAAAAAACTTTTATACGAGTATATAATTGTACTGCGCTTAGCCTCAGTCACACCTGATAGAAAGTGAAGACGAGATCGAAGACGTAGCGCGTTCGTGCAGAAGAAACTCATTCACTCTTCGTTTAAAGACGCCGATGTTGTAAGACTCTAGAAAATCATAGGTAGGCACCGAATTCCACTCCTTGGTAGTTCGTTAAAGAAACGAAGATGAAAATCGTTTAGTGCGAACAAATGGAATATCGACAACATACGAGTGAAATTAGGAAAGGGGTATTGATGTATTAGTTTAGTTCCTGCGAGCACTCATCGAACTAAAATCAGTAAAAAACTGAAAGGCAAGCGACTCTGCGACGATATTTTAGTTCATGCATTTTAGCATCTGTCAGCGAGTCGTCACCAATCTATATTATCTATATATTGTATAAAATAAAAAATCTCTAATAATCTTCAACGATCGAAAAAAATAATACATTTTTATTAACATTAATATGTAAATATCTCTATGTAAACCTTCCTTACAATACGTCAAGCTCACGGAAACAACATAAACCCCTCACATTAGTGCGGTCGTCTGAGAAAAAGCCACACCGAATCGTTACTTGCATTGACCCTTCAACTTTAGAGACATTGATGCATATCTTGTTATGACAGTGCGTTTTATGAGAGAGAATTAAGGAAACTGTCGTTACGTGAGGCGATGATAGCTCAGTTGGTAGCGTGCACGGACGCTGAGTCAATTGACGTGAAGTCGAATACCTGCAATACGCTCGAGCTTTTGATGGCAGAGCTTATGCTAATGTCTACCTGGCTATCTACCAGACTCAAGTTGAAAAGCTGCAGCCAAATATCTACAGGCGTGTTCCGGCAGTTGAACTTGAGAGTCAGTCCTTCCACTAGACTTAGCGTGTCCATCATCTTGGGCCATATCATCATTTAACATCGGGTAAGATAGTGGGCATATAACGCTACAGAACCGAAGACACCATCATGTGTCTATCAGTTGTTGAATTCGGTGCGCGAATTCGCATTTCGTTGTAGAAGCCGAACTGTAAGTTTTGAATTTGAAACGACACGTGTTGTCGATCGACATGATTCTAAAATTATATAAAATTCAACAAAGAAAACAGGGAAGTATGCGTAATTGGAACAAGTGCGTACAGTTACTGTTAATATGGCTTATGATAAATGACGGTCCTACGCTCCCGATTTAACTACGCTATACAGGATGCCTTTTAAAAAATGTAAACTTTTTTTAATTTTTAGTTAATCCTTACCAATGTTATAAACGCGAAAGTGAGTCTTTTGTTACGCTTTCACGACTTAACTGCTAAATCGATTGTGGCGAATTTTGTTATAAAGATAAATGGATACCTGGAGACGCTGATAAGCTATTTTTCTTGCGAAAACCTTATTGGAAGTGGGGTAAACAGAGAGATAAACTTTGTATGATTTTTTTTATTGCGTCATCGGATTTGTTTGACGATATCAATATTAACGTGATCGGAGCCGCACATAAAATCTAGTATGCTTTATGGGATGGTAAGTAGAGCACAATTCGAGACGACTCCAAAGCCATTAAAGTATGATTAACAACCTGCTAAAAATATCTTCGTCATATCTATGTTTAATATTTGTAACTCAAATTTTTTTTTTAGTTTTTAGTAAAAATATACGTGAGCGTACAATACTGTATTGGAATTAATCATATCATACTAATATTATAAATGCGAAAGTGAATTTGTTTGTTTGTTACGCTTTCACGCCTAAACCGCTGAACCGATTGTGATGATTTTTGGCACAGAGATAGTTTAAACCCTGGAGACGGAGATAGGCTACATTTTTTGCAAAAAATCTTATTGGAAGTGGGGTAAACAGATGCGTAATCCGATTTGTTTGACAAAATCAATATTAACACGAGTGAAGCCGCAGCTAAAAGCTAATATGTATATACTTGTGAAGTGAAAATTTGTTTAGACTCATTTCACGTGTAGTGAAAACGAACGTGTAACAAACAAACATACTCACTTTCGCATTTACGATATATATATATTTTTATACTTAAGGTTTAGCGTTATAACCATAATCTCACTTGATCTTAAGTGACGATACGGCCCAAGTTCGTAGACACTCTAAACCTGTGGATGGGCTGGCTCTCAAGTGCCACTGCCGGAACAGACCTAATGGTATTTGGCGGCAGGTTTACAACTTGATGGTGGTAGCTAGCCAGGCGGGCATTAGAAAAAGCCCTACCACCATGCTATGGTTTCCTCACGATGTTTTCCTTCACCGAAAGCTCAAGCTCATTGTAGGTGCTTGGATTCGAACTCACGTCCCTTGACGCGAAGTCGTACACGCTACCACTGAGCTTCTAAGTAAGTAGTAAGTAGCCATTTAAAAAGAACAGCCTGTATTTTAAGAAGCGTGACTCCGCGTCCGCTCAACAGATGATGTACGTCGCTACTCGTACAGTACTGATTATATGAAACAATTATAGTACAACTATAGTATAGGGCACGGGGCAATGGCCGGTGTATGTAATGACGACTTAATGCGCCAACAGATTAGTAAAGAGTTTTTTTTTTTTTTTTTATTACATCATGTTGAAATGGAGGAACTGTATCTTATAGATAATATAGGTTTGGAAGCCTTTCAGTAACTGAATATACAATAATGATTTCTTATGTAAACCAGTATGGATCAGAAACTGCAAACAAAATACGTCGGTTGGAGGATTTGAAAATCAAGCGCGCAAGATATGTTACATCATTAAATTACTTGGAGAGATGCCGTGATCATAATCTCATTTCTACGTGTGTCAAGATTTAAAATATAAAACATTTGAGGGAGCGCTAATATTGTCCAGATAAAACAAACGCGAGAAAATCCGTTTAAATTAGTTTTATTTCGATGTATATACAATATCTGACTTTGTTACGAGGGTTAATCCATTTACGGATTCTATCTTATGTTTGCTTGGGCGAGCTACAAAAGCTGGTGGTAAAAAAGGCGGTGATGATTATTCGACTGACCTGAATTAGTTTTTTAGTTTTACTGTTTGCCAGTTTTTTAGTTGTACTGTTCTTTACTTTTTAGCGTACCGTTTTCTAGTTGTAGCTGGCAGTCAACCGCGGATTTACCTACAGTTTAAATTTCATGGATCAAAGTTTCTCTAACATTCAATATCGAATGCATAAAAATAATAATGTAGTGAAATATTCTATGATAATGCAGAATTATATTCATTTGAGAGCTCATGGATGCTGTTATCTGCATCCTGGGTTTGTACTTACTAATCTGTTTAATACTATGAAGTGAGAAATTCATGTATATGTATAATGTATGATAGTGTATGATAGCTCAATGGTAGTGTGTAGGAACGCCGTGTCATGTGACGTGAGTTCGAATCCAACCAAGCTATAATGAGCTTGAGCTTTCGGTGAAGGGAAACATCGTGAGGAAACCATAGCATGGTGGTAGGGCTTTTTCTAATACCCGCCTAGCTAGCTACCACCCTTAAGTTGAAAATCTGTGGCTAAATACCAATAGGTGCATTCCGGCAGTCGCACTTGAGAGCCAGTCCCTCCAATAAAGACCGGAAATGCACCTGCGATTCTCCTGGAATTGTGGGTGTCTATGGGTAGCGGTGATCACTTACCGTCAGGTGACACGCTTGCTCGATTGCCTCCTATTCCAAAAAAAACAAAAAACCTGGTATTTAGACAGATATTTGCTTTTACAAATTTACTAAAAATTTTATTTACGTTCGTACTTTTGTATTTAAACAATGAGTTCATATAAATTGTTTAATCAATGTGTGATTCATATTTAGTTATATATAGATAAATAAACTTTAAAAAATCCAAGCTAAGCTCAGTCATCCAGGTATTGACCTCTTAATATGTAAGTCGTTACATCATAAAACTTAGTAAGGCCTTATAAAGCTTTCACTTTGACACAATCAATTGAGCTTACTAGCTGTTGACGATTGTTAATTGGACGTGCATTACAATTGATCTTGACAAAGGAACCTTTTATAATAGGTAATGTCATTGTTGAACGTAACTTAATATATTTTACACTGTTATCCTTTTTACATACAAATAAAGTAGTAAACAACCTCTCGTACTTTCCCTAATTAACGAACAAAATTACCTGTGAATTCACGTAACAACTGAGTAACCCCTAGCGCATTGTTGACCTTGAATTTTGCTTACTCTAAAAATTCCTAAGCTTTCTTTTGCATAGAAAGTCAATATAAGGTTACTTGTATGTATTTCAGACTGCCTTAAGCTCTTTGCTTCCAAATTGAACTTCTGAACTTTCTTTTGAAGTATCTAAACACAATACCCTGTGTCCCACATTTTTTGGAGTTGGTAGTCCGGAGTGATTTCGGCCGTATTCCCCTACGTTATATAACTACCAAAAAATAAAAAAAATAAAAACATCATCTTCCAATTACAGTTATAACGTTCCTTCAGGAACTTATTAAAGAGAATACAGGGTTCTGTAAGTGGCCTAGATAAAATTGAATGCTCTATTAGGTATAACTCGTTTGAATGAAACTCCGTTTTAATATTCCATATTTTAAATGTATCTCTTTTTTTTTCACGCATATTTTCGCGGAGCTTCTAATAATGAACATGAAAATAGTGACCACAAAGTGACCATTTTCCTTAAGGTTTAATAGATATATCTAGATAATTTACCTTTATTTTTTGTAGTGGGCTAATGCATTAACGCACACCCGCCTAGACCAGAGAGTCTGGGAAGGTCATGTGGGACTCACCCGGCACTAATCGCTACGAATACCCACTAAAACCACATGGCCACCTGTCGGCTTGCTGAGGCACCGCGGGTTCAAACTTGTCGTCACCACTACACCCCAACGATTGATAATTTACTTTTGATTCTGAGTTTGTTAAAAAAACACTTGATTTCAATTTAAATGTACCTATTTCTATTAATTTTGAAACGTAATGATGTGGTGATATCATCTTATGCAGTTTTATTTTTATACCAAAATTATGATAGTGATTAATGTTATGTGGCGTGATATTTTAGCTAATAACTAACACGAACTAAACGTAGTACCTACTGCCGACTAAGCAGCTTACCAGAACTAATTGAGATCGGACCTCGACCACCAGCCGAACTAATAAATACACCGGCCGGTAGTGCATTGAATACTCCGTAGTCGTTCACACAAATATCAAACTAGCAGAGCGGGGATTGAAACGGATTTGAATGATAATTATCAGTTCTACTTGAATGAGGAAACGTTGCGTTAGAGATTGTGGTTGAATATTTTAATGTCCCTTACATTAGGAAATGATTTTTATTTACAATTACCTCACAACCACACATACTATATAATAAAGGCATGATAAGATGTATCATATTTTCTTTCTCATTTTCATTTATTTTCCAGCTTGACCCAAGCTTCAAATGTGAAGTTCATATTTTTATTTATTTTTTCAAAATTTTCGCAATAACATCGAAAATTTTTAAAATATGAGTTTCATTTGTTTGTATTAGATAAAGATAATCTATAGGGACATGTACAAGATACCCAAAATTATACACTCGATCGGATTGATATATGGTTAGCATATTCCTTTTTTACTATATAAACCCTTTAAAGAATAAATTTCGTGAGCTCAAGCAGTTAAAGGAAATAAATGGAAACGAAATATCGCATTTTAGATATAATAGATTATATTACATACTAATATAATATTATAAATGAGAGAGTAAGTTTGTTTATTACGCTTTCAAACCTACACCGTTGAATAGATTATAATGAATTTTGGTATAGATACGGTCAAGTACGATTTGGTATAGATGGATTTACAGCGATAGGCTATTTTTTTGCATAAAACATATCGAAAATGGATAAAGAGAGTGAGATAAATTTTGTATGGAACGTCGGTAAAATCGACATTAACGAGGGCGCAGCCGCGGGTAAAAGTTAGTAATAAATAACTTAATTGTTTGTTTACTGGGAAAACTTAAAATATAATAATAAGCTATAGAAACAAATTTATTACGGCCAGTCAACTAACCCTTTGATCGTTGTGAAATGGCGTGCAAATACAGACTGAATGGTAAAGCATGCTAAGCCTCACCACAAATATCAGAGTAAGCAAACGCTAAGCAGGCTTACGTGTACTGTCAGCAAAACATGAATAGCAATGGATTATTTTAACCGAGTCTGTAACATTTCCTTCTTTTTCCTTTTTTATATAACTGGCGTAATTTTTGACGTTCATAAGCGCCTTCTTACGGCCTAAATTGAATAAAGATTTTTGATTTGATGTGATTTGATTTGATAGCTAATTAGTTAATATGGAAGCAAATTGCTTCCATAATATGTTCAAAATAATCAAAAATGTAACCACATAAAGATGTTGATTGGCTGACTCATCAACCCACAGCCGTAACTGCTGAAGGTAGAAATGAATTCATGAAATTTGAACTGTACTTCTGTTGTATAACGTAGGGACTCACTAAATAGTCTTTTTTTTATGTAACCTCTACGGAGATAAACAGAAGTGGCAAAGTTTGTATGGGGGATAAAAAAAAACTTCACTTATTGACTTGAAATTTAACATAAACGCTACTTAGCAAAAATTAATAAAGGCACGTGTCAGGGTTCTTTAAACTTCATCCACGACCAGTGTAAAATAGGTAATTAAACTTTTCATACACCCTTATAGTAAGATATCTACAAAACTATGTAATGAATGACTATAATTTGTATAAATATTATTACAATTTATATAGTATTGTTTCATGATTATATTAATTTCATAAGAAGACGCCGGAGGTTTTCTAATAACTTACTATTTCGATGTCAAGTGTCATAGAATTTTATAGAATATTGTAACGCATGCGCTCTTTGCATATAGACCGTTTAGATTTGGTATTTTAAACGAAGGAGATATCGAATCGAATGGGCAAGAAAATTTGCCCATGAATCAAAATCAGGAGTCCGAGATGGACGAACTTGTAAAAATTCTAGTATCGGCAGTCTTACAATAGCAATTGACTTTGGATAATCAAAAGGAAGGGTTCGGAGAGAGAGAGGACGTAAAGAGAAAACGTCAGTCTAGAACCATAATGATTTGATATCTTAAGTGGGAACTATTTATACTATGGATCCTCTGGATAGTACCCAATACGAGACGAGCGCCTTACCAGAAAGGACCTTACGTACCTACGTTACTTGAACTAAAACACTAGGTTTATATTCGTCATGGCTTTTATATTATTTTTTGTAAAGGAATCCTTTGGTAATATATGTAATTTATTCTTATATCTTATTTTTGTTTGAGCACCTTCTAGAATACCTTTATCTAAATTTAATTAATTGTCTACACGACAACTATATGATTCTTCCTTCTTCTTTTTTATAGGCAACTTAATCTTTTTTATTGCTGCCGTTTTCAAGTGATAAGATTTGGGCATTTTGGTCAGATAAAACTATCTTTAACAAGATGGTGACACTCTTGTTGAAGCTCTTTTGGGAGTTTTTGTAGCAACAAACATAGCCTGTTCTGATTGATTATTCATAATTCACTTATGCTCTTCAGCTACACAACATAACGTAAAATGTCACCTATTTTATACAATACAGGGCTAAATAACTAAGTATATGAATGAAAATATAATCACAACATGGCAGATCAAGATCCTGACAAAAACAGACAGACCTATTTATTTCAAATTTGACATAGACATAGCTTTTATAATGTAGCCAGGTATCTAAAAACGGACATAATGATCACACATCATTGATGAGAATAACATGAAAGAAGTCGCGGGAAACCTGCCAGCTACATAATTTTTAAATTCAGCATTTAAAATAAACACTACCGAATTCGATATTGTTGTTTTGCTGACTTCGGTGATAGAAAAGTTCAAAGACTTTCCCAGATTCTATGTTTCTTTATATGTTTATGATTAAAGTGTAGAGATAACCCTTATTCTGTCTGTACCGCACTGCAGATATGCACTTACCGACACACAGTACGCTCGATTGAAGCCTGTTCTATCAATAACTCGTCCCAATACCGTTTTCCAACTAACACTGCGCTATTACACTCACCTTTTTAGATATCATGTGAATCAGACACGGTGTTGTTACTGTGTTTAAGTTTGGGATGGTGGTGTTTACTGAAATTTACCAACATAATTGTAATATAAATTAACCGCGCCGGTAACAGGCAGGTAAACACTCTGACTTGAAATGTGTTAATTTATTGCTGTAATATTAAGTAGAATAATTATTTCGAAACTATATACTGAAATGAATCTTCATTAGGAACATTTGGAAACATTTGCTGCTCTAATAATAATAGAAGAGATGTTAAATTTTCGTTCAACAGCGTTTTAGATTTTTTATTGTACAGCATATATTTACTTGAATATAAATATATGAAAAAAAAGCTTTTTACAATGCCAAATTAAATTAAAAGTATAGTATTACACTTCGTAGGCGTTAGTTCGATTTACTATTCATATAATTTTACAATCCTTAATAATATTTATTATAAATGGTAAAGTGGCTTTGTTTATTTGTTTATTACGATTTTAAGCCTAAACCGCTGAATCGATTATGACCAATTTTGGAATAGAGATGAATGGGACCTTGGAGACAGTGAAAGGCTACTTTTTCTCGCAAGAAAATTTTTAGAAGTGGAGTAATGAGAGGAATAAACTCTGTATGAAGATTTTTATTATGTCAATCGATTTGTTGACAAAATCAATATTAACATGAAAGCGCGGGTTGAAGCTAGTATATTATAAGACTTTGTGTGCACAGTATTATAATGCTAAGTGTAACTGTTATTACCATATATTTTTAAATAGTACCTATCCTGGAGGAACTATTTCTTTTGATCCGATAAATGTATTTCTACATACCGGTCTGTTATTATCGTGTCAAAATCATCAACACAAAATTCTTTTTTTTTTTTTTTTAAGTAAGTTCAGTATAACTTTAATTTATAAACATGTTTTTAAACCAACATAAATACATATTTAGCAATAATATATATAAACAATAATATATATAAACAGCAGTTCCTATCCACAACCTATACATATAATAAATATGTAGAAAAGTCATTTTTGTACATTGAAAATATTTCCAAAAAATAGCCAGGTTGTTAAAGGATAACCAACACAACCTATTTCCGGCATTTATAGATTTTTTTTCTGTTTGTCTATGCACGCATCACGTAAAATGTCCAAAACCTATTTATACAACGTTTATACGTAATAATTGTATGCAACTAAATTATTGTGTCATCGCAATCAGTTCACTCCATCAAGATATATTAGACAAAATGAATCTAAAATGTTCTCACGCACGTAATTCATTTACTTGTAACGTCAAAATGAAGACAGTTGAACTCAAAATTCGATAGATGACATTACCATATAACACGGATATTGATTGTACATATATCTAAACGACGCGATAACAGTAAGTCTGTTTGTTTGAACGCGCTAATCTTAGGAACTAGCAGTAAGATTTCAAAAAAAAATCTGTATTTTATACAAAAATCATTATGGAACAACACCCTACTTTCGACAGGAGCAAAGCTGTATTGAAAAGAATTACAAAAAGGGGCAAAAAATTATTAACAATTTTTTAGTTCATCGAAGTCGCAGGTATCGGAACTCTACTTTATAGCATGATCCTTACACTATAAAATGGTAAGAGGACTAGCGGATTAAAAACAAACTCGAACCGTGTTGATTTAGCTAATGCACGTCAGCCAGCCACGGGTTTGGTAAACAGCAGGTTCGTTCCTGCGCATTTTGTGCGTGATCTGTTATTATTTTTTAGGAGATTACTTGGTTTGGCAACTAGTTAAATGATTTTTGAATTTGACTAGCCGTTTCCGTCAGCTTCGTCTGGCGAATAACATGTAAAGAGAAAATGCCCGTCGTTTATTTTTATTCGCGGGAAGAATGATCATAAACAATAAAATGATAAAGAATCGGTGGAATTCAAATTATGAAAATAAACATCGTTTTTGAAACGATGATAGCTCAGTGGTAGAGTGTACGGACGCCGTGTCAAGGGACGTGAGTTCAAATCCGCCTACAATGAGCTTGGAAAAAGGAAAACATCGTGAGGTAACCATAGCATGCGTTTTCTTATACCCACCTGGCTAGCTACCACCCTCAAATTAAAAAACATTGCTATAAAACTATAGAACTATAGACTTTTGCCTCGATAAAAACTAATTTAATCATTTTTTTCGAAAGTCTTTATTCCTTACTAGTTTGCTTCTTATATATTATATATATTTTTGAAATTTGTAGAATTTTTTTATTTTTTTTTGCCAGTTACTGTACTTTTTCATATACTACTTTGCTCGTATTGGTGGCAGTGTGAAGTTAAATAGTGTAAAACCTTCGTTAATGATCGCTGTATTAAATACATTTTTTTTTAAATCCTACTCTTAGTTCCTAAGATCAGCGCGTACAAACAAACAAGCCTCCAAACAAATTTTTCCGCATTATAATATTAATATACACATATAACACCTTAGTATATCATAAGGGGGGACGATACAGAATATGTACGCCAAAATCGTATTAACCATGATTTATTTGACGGGCCACTCTCGGAGGGGCGACGTTTTCACAAGTCATCAGACATAATGTTCGGACACTGTCTCAAGCCATATCTTACTCTGTGAAAGTTATGGAAAGTATTTTTATCATAAACTGTCGTATCACGAAACCTTTTTGGGTGTGCATTGATTTATACCCAAGTTGACTTCGGGATCTATCTTCACGAACTAAATCTTATTTTTTTTATATACAATGTTAGCTGAATAGTTAGCGGTCTTAATAGTTATGACACGTCTTGGAGGAATCGTATATTTAGTATAGGACCCTTTTGGTTGAATTTATTGTTAGAATGAAGCACTTATAGATGTATTCGGGTACAGCAATGTATTTGTAACTGACCGTAAAATACATTAGCGAACACGTATAGTGCTTGTCATTTTAATTGCTGGCCGGTATGTTTCGCGGGAGCTGGACGTATAGTGCCTTATCGTATTTTCTTATTATTAATAACTTGGTGTTTGAAATTGTATTCTTTACAGACTTCATTGCATCGTGTAAACTTAAACGCATTACACTGGTTTAGGCCAAGGCGTGAGTTGACTCAGCAGGCGATAATCACTCAAAATGCATCACTGTGATACTTTAAACTTCCATGTTGCCAGAGACCAGAGACAGAGACCGTATTGCTTTTAGTTCTCTGGCGAGACTACATCTTGTCCTGGAACATGACAAACGAAAAAAGAGGCGTTAAGACTGGTTTATTGTAATATAAGTTTTGACCGCGACCCAGTTGGTCGATGTTTTACGATCTACATCAATTAACAGTTAGTCTATTTTTATGCATCTACTTGTCTTTTTTTTTTCATAATTTCTTAATGTATATGTCGCAGTCAACTCGCTTAGTTTGCTGTTCAATCAACAGCCTAGCGTCTTTACTAAATAGTGTCGTTCAACTAACGGCCGTGTATCTAGCAGTAACGATACGTAATAAAGAAATAACTTGTAGGGGAGTATGCAGCGGTGAGGTGGTTCCTGTATTAGAGGTGTTTACTGGGTTAGGTCAGGTTGTACTTGTGACAACAAACAGCGTGTGATGATGATAAGCGCCCTTTTATTATAAGTTAGGAGTTCGAGTCATAGATTGTACTGTATATTGTAGGATGGTGGTTGAATTGATAATTAAGGGAGGCGTCTCAAATATATCATATACGTAGCGTCCGCAAAGATATAAACGTCTTTCGAAT
Organism: Actias luna; assembly: GCA_039707435.1. Classification (NCBI taxonomy): domain Eukaryota; kingdom Metazoa; phylum Arthropoda; class Insecta; order Lepidoptera; family Saturniidae; genus Actias; species Actias luna. The sequence goes on along the minus strand of JAZHAC010000012.1, from coordinate 12,788,869 downwards.
TGAGATCATTTCAAACGAAATAAAACGAAGTCCAATTTTTAAATAATAGACAAATATAAAAATAAATGAACTGTAGCGATATAAAGGAAAGCTTGAACAAAGGAGTAAATTCAATAATAACATATTGAAATATATTACCTATAGTGGTTGCAAGTCTGACCACATCTGTTAACTTTGTTGACCTGTCATTGCCAATTATCACGTAACAACGATCTCGAAAGGGTTTTTGGGCCACCAAAAATAACACTTCGGCCAAAAATGCTGATTACACACTCAACTGAAAATGTCTCTTAACTATATGTAATATGGCTCGAGTTCGAGTGAACGATAAGTTTCATGCTAAGTTTAAACGAAAAAGAAACAAAAAAAAAAAAGGTCAGCAATAACATTTACAAAAAACAGGGACGAGTGCAAACGTGTTTAACCGAAGATCGAAGAGTGTTATAGAAAGGAAATCCTCACACAAAACACTGAAGTGTGACGTTAAAAACAATAATTCTTCATTACCATTTATAGAGGGTAAATACTGACCGTTCGCTAAAAGTGTATGCGATCTTTTAGTGTCAACGAGCCCCGGTATCGTGTTCTACCCACATACGCAATAATAAAACAAACGCCTGCACACTATGCAAGGCTTTCATCGGCATACTAACGTTCACTGAAAGCTCATACTTCGAAGTTACATTTCGATAAAAGATTGCAGTATTTTTTAGTGAGTAGTGTATATAACAAGTGGGCATTGCATCGCATATTGTTCAAGTTATACGGGAACGCGCAGGTGTTCGCTGCGTTTTGACTAAACCTTGGGGTGGGGTAGTTTTTGTGGCCGACACGCTAAGCGTAAAATGGGTACCGACTTAATAAGCGGTTATTTAGATGGATAATGCACTGAAATTCAGATTAGTTTGCATTAAGTAAATACGGTATACGTTTAGCTTTTAAGCTGATTATGTTATTTGCAGACCTTTATTAATATTACGTAAACAGTTAAATAGAATTTTTTTAAGCGATAATAGCCCAGTTGGTCGATTACACGGACCGTAAGAGCAATTATATCTCTAACACTAATCTATAATATTGAGCATTTTGTAACATTATAAAATAATGTATATCATTGAAATAAAATCAGTGATCACTAAACCCTCTGCAGTATCGATCGTTTTCCCCTATAAGTCTGTTATTTTTTTTTTATATCACCTATCAAAAACTGTAGGGAAGGTATCCTACCAAGGTTTTGGTCCTTCGAGCCGGAATGAGATTGAGCTTTCGGTGAAGGAAAATATCGCGATGAAACTATAGCTATAGAGTTTTTTAAATGCCGAACTGGCTAATTATTACCATCAAGTTTAAAGTATTTCAAATGCTACCAAATACATAATTATGTTCCTGTAGTTGCATTTGAGAGCCAGCCTCTCCACTAAGCTTAGCATCTCCACCATATTATGCCGCATCGTCACTTATCATCTGGTGAGATTGGTCTGGTGAGACATCTGGTGAGAGAAGACAGCTATAATGCTAAGCCTACTAAGTATAAAAAATGGAGAGAAGATATCATGGTATTGACAACGAAGTAAATCACCCAAAACAATTTTGACGGTTTATGGAGTGTGTCGTTAAATGGATTGTATACTGTGAACATATACAATCCCTTTTACCTGTAATGAAACCACTGTAAGAAAGTTAAGTTTTTTTTATTAATATTTGTTTTCAATACATCTTTCAACAATCTTTACAATAATTAAGAAAATTAGACAGTATAAATTATCTGTGTATATTATTTAAAATTTAATTGTTTTACACCCATATATTAAATGATTCAATATAGTATGACGTCATCGAGAAATAATCTGTTTTTCGTGTATTCACTTGAAACATAACAACAAAAGTACCATAAGGTTTTTGAATAAAATTACCGTAAATTGACGCAAATAATTATGTGGAACATTTTGCTCGATATCACTCACGAACTAGGCTGTTATCTGTAGCTTGATCTAGATATCAATTTTAGGTAAATTTTTCCTGGATACGTTTTAGGTTTTATTTTAGTAAAATCATTGAGGTGTATGAGTAATACTGATTTTGATGTTGTCATATATAGAAATATTGTTTGTTTTTAGATACGAAGCGATGATAGCAAAGACGGGCCTTGAAAAAACCCTACCACCACGGTATGGTTTCATCATTATATTTTCCTTCACCGGAAGCTCAGGCTCATTGCAGGGGTTCGAACTCACTTCCTTTGACGCGGCGTCCGTACACGCTACCACTGAACTATCATCGCTTGGAAATTCCAAAGTTATTATTAGATTGCTCTTCTCAGAGTTTTTCTTTTCGACCTAACATACGTTGTTAGCCGTAAGGACTTTGATAGCTTCACCGAACTTTTTGGGGCGAATGCTAAGAGCACTCAGCCCCATGGCAGCGGGCGCAAGGGTGCCAGAATGGCAGCTTGGACTGCTGCCGGAACACGAACAAAGATTCGCGATCCAAACAATCTCTCATCTTCTCAGTGTATTCTCTTCTGTCAATCGATAGTGTCCAGAACTATATTTAGGAAGCACTGCACATGCGAAGTGATTTTATTATGAAAAAAATTTCGTGATGAAACCATAGCATGTTGGTAGGGCTTTTTATTAAGCCCGCCCGGCTAGCTACCGCGCTCAAGTTGAAGATATGCCACCAAATACCTACAGGTGTATTCCGCAATTGCAGTTGAAAGCCAGACCCTCCACTAGGTTTCGCGTGTCAACCATTTTGGGGCACATCGCCTCTAAACATCAGGTGATTTTGTGGCCTTAACGCTAAACCTAACAATAAAAAATAAAACTTTTCTGATTATTGTCTTCCCCGTCAACGGATAGTGCCTAAATATTCGTTAGTAAGTAATATAGATGTAAAGTTTATTTACCACTACACTCTCCTACATTGTTGAAGTATTTGCTTAGATTGCAAGAAGACATTAATAATGTTAGCTTAATATAATAGAACCCTAGATATTACGGTGTCGGTATTATGCCTTCTGTCCGTCGAAGCTTTATGTCCGCCCATCACGCCAAAGCGTCACGATCCACACGGCAACCTCTCACCAAGGTAACATGGATTATGTAGAAACAACGACATATGCGCGGGACACCGGCCCCACCCACCGGTCAAATTTGATTTACGCGCAAATTACGTGTCATAACCCGCGCGTACAGACTATAATAACTTCCATTAAAACCTTCTTAATTTTTATTCTTGGCAACTCAGTCCTCTTTAGAGAATATTACTGTTATTGCCAAGTGATAAGATTTGGGAATTTGGGGCAGACGAAACTATCTTCAACAAGATGGCTCTCTTATTGAAGTTCTGTTGGGAGTTTTGTGGGCTCCATCATGCCCCGAATGATTTTTCATGATTCACTTCGATTATGCTCTTCAGCTACACTACATCACTTAAAATGTGAATTACACAATAAAACGCCAAATAAAAATAAAAATCACAAAATGACAAACCAAGATCCCGCCAAGAACTCCCATTAAAACATATTATTATTTTTTCCTATCTACGGAAAAGGCAAAGGTACTGGAACTATACAGAAAAATCAGACGTTTTACAAAAAATAAAATTGTTTATTCTCTCTGCCATGATCACAAACTTTAAAAAAACATTACTTAACTGTTACATATAAAAAAAATACAAAATAATTCGTAATTTATCCAGGTAAGTAGCATAATATTAAATCTAACTTAAAGTAAGTCGTTTAATAATTAAGAGGTTGTCGGTGCAACAAAACTTAACTTTAACTCTTTTGATAAAATTACCCAAAGCAAACTTAATTTACCGTAAACTGTCATCAATACTACACAACATACGATGAAATATTTAAGTATATGAAAATCACAAAATGGTAGCTCAAGATCTGGCCAAAAAGTCTTATAACTTACTTGAAAGCGTGCCACAGATAAAATCAAGTTTTTTATTATACTACTTGGATATCTATTGTCCGTTATCTTAATCCGTTTTGTTGTTGTTTTTTTTACTCATAGTTACGTAATTTAATCGGATGGTATATAATATTGTTGAAATTTGCATGGTATATAGTTTGGCTATTGTACATAAATGGAATGATTTATAATTTTATTTACTGATTAATATACATTTATTTTATTTGTTAACAGTTTTTGTATTTTAATGAACATAATATTCAGTGTGTCAGTATGACGCAAACGTTTGGCGTGTAACAGTGACGCTTAAAGTTTATACTTAGTCTAGGAATTTTTCACTTGAAAATATTAATATTTTGCATGTGTATCGGTAACAGTCGATTATATTAAAAAAATGTTATATACACAGATTAGAAATAAACCAAACTTTATTTACAGTTTAAGTGTATTTATAGGTAATACTTTTATGATCTGTGGCACAAATAAATAGGGAGTAGTCATAATGTGTACGCGACGGAGGTGTCACAAAACCTCCCTTTTACCATTCAAGTGCACCTTTGTTCGAATCGGTAATGCGTTAATTTAAATATTCGCGGTGTCAGATGTCAAATGGTTCGTAATTTTGTGTTTGTTCTCTGTTTTTAATGTGATTTGCTACGGAAGTAATAAATGATCATTTTTGTTTTCTATTACAGTTATAATTTCACTATACTATACGTGCGGCTTCGCTCGCGTTAATATAGATTTTGTCTAACAAATCGGATGACGATATATAAAGTTCAATACAAAGTTTATCCCTGTATTTAACGAGAAAAAGTAGGCTATCTCTGTGCCCTGGATTCCATGTATCTCTGTATCAAAATTCATCATAATCGATTCAGCGTGAAACAAACAAACAAACTCACTTTCAAATTTATAATATTAGCATGATGATTTTTTTTCATTAGGACAATTATTTATGGACCTGTATTTATTGTACAGAAGCTCTGAGTTGAGCTCTGAGAAGTGCTGAGTTAAAAATTATTTAATAATTTTTGCCTGTCTTTGTAACTCCTTTCAATATAGTTTTGATTTTTTTGATGGTACCATAATGTTAAGACACCTAGAACCTTCTTCAGTGATTACTTGCAAATACAAAGCGAAATTAAAAAAAATCGAGTAATGGTTCCTAAGATTAACTCGTTCAAACAAAGAAACAGGTTTTACTCATAATAATATTAGTATAGATAAATAAAAAGTTAAGGTTTAGCGTTGTGGCCATAGTCGCACCTGATGCCAAGTGATGAGCTGGTGAACACACTAAGCCTGTGGAGAGACTGGCTCTCAAGTATAACTGACGGAACACACCTAAAAATATTTAGCTACAGTTTTTCAACTTGAGGATGGTAGCTGGCCTGGCGGCTATTATGAAAAGCCCAACCATCATACTATGGTCTTATCACAATGCTTTTCCTTCACCGAAAGATCAAGTTCGTTGCAGGTGGATTTGAATTTACGACCCTTGACGCGGCGTCTATACACACTGGCAAATGAGTTATCATCGCTTCGAACTTAGTATTATTATCATAAACTATCTAAAATGTCGAAGTTTCAATGAATATAATAGGTTTAATCTGTTGACCTATAATTCCTGTTTTATCCCGTAGTTTGAAAATTAATGATCGATATAATTCACTAATATGCTTTAGCTTAAAGTTTGCACAACTTCGACCGTATGAATGAATGGGTGTACGGTAGAATGGAATCGATCCATTCGTGCCAGATGGTGCTGAATTGCAAATAACCGTAAGTAATCTCTAATGAGCTCACCTGCTACATTTTGACAGTACAACATTGTGTTCGTAAAACTGAGGGTAGTTGGAAAGGTAATTAATGATCATAAGTGACGTATGACTTTGAATAATATGTGTATATATTTATAATTAATTGTGTTCGTTCAATACTCGAAATTATCCCTCGAATATTATTAAAAAGAAAATACTCATTGAACAAAAGGAAAAAATAGTATTTTCAATAAGAGAAGAAAAGAGTACATAACTGGTATAACTTTTAACCACAATCCAGACGTTTCTATAAACCTATATGAGGCTAACGACTTACCTTGGTCGCTGGGTCTTCTTTCGTTGCTCTGCCCGTCCGTCACACACACGGAGACATTCGTAACACTGGCAGTATCAATTAAGGCACAATAATCCAGGTATACGCCAAGTAATACCATTAAAATTCAGCATAGAATGTAAAACTGCCTGCACTCAGTCCGTTAGTAGCAACTGACTCGTGATGGTCGCACGCATACCTCCTAACCCACTTCTCTTTACCCACATGTATGAATATAAAAATACCTAGACAAGGTAGATGTTAATGTTAAATATGATGTCTCTAAGTAATGTTTTATGTTGATCAAGAGTCTACCTGCCAAATTTTAGCTTCATGAACACAACTATGCTGTGTTACCTTCACAACCCAATTCCACCCATTTTAAGAGTTATAGGGATGTAGTTATAGGGTGGGTGTTTTATGGCAGAATATAGTTATAAGAAGGTAGTTTATCGATTGGTATAAAGCGCAATGGAAGCGCGGCCCTGGGTTCGGTCTAAGCGAGGCCCTTGAGGCGTAGTCATCGTAAGTGGCTGGAACATTACTATTGACACTGTTTTGATGTTTATGCTGTAAATCGGAATGGTTTATACTGGTCAGAGAGAGGCACGAGCGGTGGATGTGAGTGTTGACGTACGTCGAAAGGGGGCCTACTTAAACCTACATCCGAAGTCGCGAGTCTCAGACACTGTCTCGTGTTATCCTCTCTCATCCACAACGATTAGGTTTCACAATGTACCCGGCACCTCTACGCTGAATCCGTAGTTTGCTATGAAGTTCGTATATCATTCTGATAGTAGATTTATCCGATTAACCTTTTAAATTACTAGGAAGCTTGTTTATAATGAAGATTAGTATAAAGCGCGAATATAAATCTTACGTCCTTTCGGTAATGTTCCAGCTACGCACGATGAACATGGCTCAAGCGCCTCGCTGTAACTGTGAACCTAAAGCTTTTTTTTTTCGTAGGGACATACGCTGTTATCCGGAAAGGCTTTGACAGCTTGGCAGGACTTTTTGGGGCGAATGCTGAGGGCACTCAGCCCCGAACTTTAGCGTGTCTACCAACTTGGGCCGTATCGTCACTTAAAAGTTCAAAGTGGTAAATTACAGGCCTATTGTATTACTATTGTAGTATATATTTTCAGACGCATTCCACATATTCTTTGTACCTATAAATATTGTGTTGGGTAAATTAAGGACCCCATATCGGCCGTATTAGACCAATAACCATTTTGTTTTTAAATACTTAATATAATTGAAATATATTTAAATGCTATTTATTCTCTTTACACTACAAGATCGATATGCGAAGTTTAATCAACAACAGAGCACTCATAACTTAAGATGTTTCTACGGGTCTCAATACTCAACAGCACACAGTAAGCAACAAAACTCTTAATTTTTTTTATGTAATAGGGGCAAACGAGCAAGCGTTTCACCTGTTGGTAAGTGATCACCGCCGCCCATGGACACACACAATATCAGCGGTGTTGCCGGCCTTTATTGGAGCGACTGGCTCTCAAGTGCTACTGCCGGAACACACATATTAGTATTTGGTGGCAGATTTTCCATTTGACGGTGGCAGCTAGCCAGGCGGGCAATAGAAAAAGCCATACCACCATGCTATGGTTTCCTCATGATGCTTTCCTACACCGAAAGCTCAAGTTCAATGTAAGTGGTTGTAATCGAACTCACGTCCCATGATGCCGTATTCCTACTATCTATCTACTATATATATATAAAGGAAAACCCGTCCTTTTGTTATGATTTCATACAGGATCAATCTGATATTGTTAAATATCTAAAATAGATGAAGTACTTACATTATACGATAATCTGTAATCCTCTAAAAATATTTAAACTAACAAGTGCCTCGCTCTGTTGGCCACTTAACCCTAAAGCTACAATGAGAATACAAAAAGAAATTTTAAGTCCGCAAATAGTGTTGTCGGTGCGTACAAATCCCCATATTTCACCCTTCGCTAAATCCGTGCCGCGCCTCGGCGCTGAGTTAAAATGTTTGAACTTTCAAAAAGTGAAATCACAGTAAATGGCGAGCGATAAATTAAGCTTTGACATACCGGGAGCAAGCTAAAAGAAATACATAAATTTAATAAAACCGTAATGGGTTTTTTACATAAAATACTTGTTTTTGCTCATAATAGAGTAGCTGTACCTGCGACTTTGTTCGCGTGAAAGTCAAAGTTTATTCCATCAGTTTTACCCGTTTTTGTAAGTTTTTCAATACAGCTTTTCTTCTATTGGTGGCAGCGTGATGTTAAATAGCCCAAAGGCTTTCTGTACAACTACTCTATCAATAAATAAATATTTGTTAAATCCAACTGGTAGTTTCTAAGATTTTTTTATAATTAAGATTTAGCGTTACGGCTACAACCACACCGGTTGTTAAGTGACCCAAGATGGTGGACACGCCAAGCCTAGTGCAAGGACTGGCTCTCAAATGTAACTGTCGGAACATACATATAGATATTTGGCGGCAGATCATCAAAAATATTATTGCGTTCAAACAAACTATTTCGCTTTATAATATTAATATAGCTTTATAAAATATAACTTGTTATTTTGAGGAGTTAGTAAAATGTTTGACCGTGAGTATTTATGTTATGTTCGTACCCCGATATCTAAATCAATACCACGAAACTGGTAAGTAAATGCCTTGTGAAATTTGTGTGTTTTAATCAAAAATGTCAAATGATAGATGTCAACATGTATGTCTCAAATGCTCTTCCACAGATACACCTAAGCAAAAGAAATAATCACAGGTAATTTCAATACGTAGACAAAGATTCTTTATGGAAAATTTTATAAATATAAAATACTGCGACGCGAAATAATATTTTTGGAGTATTTTTGGTTTGCTAAACTAAAGACGTATAACTTTCTTTAGGTTAAAAGGGACCCACACCCTTTTTTTATTATTTTGTTCACCTCAGAATGTGGTAACTTAAAATTCACTACTAAGCTTTTTAAACCATGCGTATGGTTAACTCTCTTTTGTATCTTTTGATAGTATTTGACGACAAGATTTCCTTTACCGAAAGCTCAAGCTCATTGTATGTAGTTGGATTCGAACTCACGTCCTATGATGCGGCATTCCTACACCTTACCATTGAGCTATCATTGCTTCAACTAACACTACCACTAACATCACACTACACAAAACTAGCCTAACGTCAGTTGAATTTACCGAAAAAAAAAAGTATTATAGAATGCTGGACTATATTACATTATTCAACTAGTAAGAATCCAATTTATATTATGGGTTAACTATCAAAGATAAAAAAACCATGTAAGACAATATAGCTTAGGTCAAACATGACTCCAAGATTGTTATGTACCTTATACATAAATCATAAAGTGTTTACCACTCAGTGTGACCCCGTCTTAAACACACCGCCATCTCGGCTTAATACCGATGGATAGATACCAAATGTTATAGTTTGAGTCATCATGACTCCACTTTACACGAGGGGGTGAACAGACATAACAAATGCTATACGTATACCGGAGGTGGAATTATATTGAGGTTCATCTCAGGGTATTATGAGTGAGTAGGAAGTCATTTGATGGATAGTCATGGAAAAGTTTTGTGAGTGAAATTGTTTATCATAATACTGTTACCTATACGTTATAACGATTTAATTATTTATTTTATCAACATTCCTTTTTATTTCTTTATATAAATACTGTAATTATAGGTTTTTTTTCTTAATAAATTCTTAAATTCATAGTTGATTATTTGTACAACAATATTTTTTTATCATTATTTTTAAGCTATTAGATGTCTAATATATGTGATAATACATGTATATGTCACATGCAACTTTTGGTAAATTCGATTATTTTGACTTATTTACTTACTATATCTGTTTTAATATTATAAAGTGGGATTTGAACATTTATTTTTGTATTTGACGGAGCAATTACTGATAAAGGTTTTATTAGTTCGTTTAATATCACGCTATCATCAATAGGAATAAAGCTGTATTGATTAAATAAAAAATGTATTCCACGCGAATATAGTTTACATATAAAAGATTAATTACTACGTGCCTCTAAGCGTTATTTACTTCACGGTTGATCTAGTCTGTACTCTGACTGCAGGCGCTAAAATATTATGCGGTATGTGACTTTTTTCACATACCAGACACTGGTGTAACAATGACAATATGACAGTTTCTATATGAAATCAATGTAAACATTGTTCAGAATTCTGCAATACAATAGTATCTTTTACCTTCCTCGTTAATACAATAAGACATTTTTCCGATACGTACCCCAATTCCGGGTCTAATTCGATTTGAGCATTAAACCATACTGTCGAGTCATTGTACGTATCATTTTTCTTCCGCGTTCTTAGCGAACCCCAAAAGTTCACTTTCGCCGAATTAGCCTTCATAATCTCGGGACCAATTCATCAGAAACGCCAGGGAGTGATCAAGCGAAATAAGTTGTAATAATTTTTATTCAGTAGCTTGGAATTTTAATCAACCGGTTGAGCATTTGCTTTGGGGATTTAGTTTTTCATGTGAAACATCTTTAGGCGAGGGTAAATCTGATTGTTGGCGTGGCGATACAGACCGTGGCGATGTGTCGCCACGCTATATGATGAAATATATGTACTATGCGTAGTCTAGTCGTAATAATGTATGAGACGTGACAACGAAATATATATTTTTTTAATCTAGAATTTTTGTATTCAATCAAAGTAAATGTTTTATAAAATATGAAATAAATGCTTATATAATATAATGACAATATTTTATGAAACATATCTGTAATGCTTTATCTTTTCATTATGACATAGTTGATTCCTGTTGTAATCCATTCTTTTATGCATATGACTTATACAATACAATTCCGATGTTTCACATTCCATCTTTCGTTTATGCGAATTAACTAGCATCACGTTTAATATGCTATATATGATCAAATAATATATTAAGTTATTTAAATTTAAATATAAACTGATATACAAAATAATAGATTAAAAAGTTCCAAGTTAAAATATTATCCAACAATGAGCTTGAGCATTCAGTGAAGGAAAACGTCGTGAGGAAACCATAGCATGGTGGTAGTGCTTTTTCTGATGCTCGCCCGGCTAGCTACCACCCTAAAATTAAAAATCTGCTGCCAAATACCAATAGGTATGTTCCGGCAGTAGCACTTGAGAGCCAGTCCCTCCACAGATTTAGCGTGTCTACCAACTTGGGTCGTATCGTCATTTACGATCAGGTGAGATTATGGTCATAACGCTAAGCCTTAACTATTAAAAAAAACAGTTCATAAGCATTCTAAGAGATACACGGTTATACCCAAATTGGTAAAAATACAAACAATTTTTATTTAGATCAGCATACAATAATGTAAGTTGTATTGTCTGGTACCCACTTCTTTTTTTCTCTTTTATTCTCGCTACTTCTTCATCTATTTTTTTACGATTAGGTAGCTGTAGAAACCTGTACATACAATAAGCAATATATAATTATCCTGTATATTTTTGTACAAAAACATTCATTTACCGGTCGCACAGTAAAAAAAACATCTCACTAAACATTTACCAAAAAAGTACCACCCGAAATCGACGTCAACACTTGCACCTTATGTTTACGCTTTACCCCTAATTAGACACGGGTTTATCGGACCTCACAGACTGCGTAATTGGTCCCGTAGATAACGACGTCCGTGCAAAAATTGGAACCGACCAAAGAACGACCAATAAAGTTATAAAATATAATGCACTTTGCAACAATAGAACGTCGTAAATTTCAATATCGGCCGTGACGGGCAGGACAGTGCGGCGTGTAGACAATGTTGCGAATGAACGTGTTCCACAATGGAGACAAAATATGCTATCGTTGCTGATAATATTATGGTTCTGTTTTTTGTCAAATAAAGTAGCAAGGGAATTTACCGTACAATTTTGTACATTTGTAATGAAACAAACACAAAGTGCTAGGGATCTATTTTTTTCTTTTTCGAACTGACTTACGCTGTTAACCTTATGGGCTTTGACAGCTTCACCGAAGTTTGGCCTGGAAGACTAGCGTATGCATGCGTATGCTATCCCTGATTTGGCACTACAGGGGTTTAAATTTCACCGGGGTGTCTTTGCAGGTGCTTGTCGACCGATGAGTACATGGACATACCCATCTTGCTTTGGCCTAAGCCTGCATAGTGCGTTTACATATTGCAAGAGAAAGTGTATTAAAAGAATTACTTTCATCGCGCCAAAACTAGCAAGAGGTTTTACTAGCACCAAAGCGAAAGCTGTTTCTGGTATTTGGTGGTAGCAAGGTAGTCGGGCTTCTTTTAATGTCCACCTAGCTAGCTACCACCTTCAAGTTGAAAATCTGCCGTCAAGTACCATTAGGTGTGTTCCGGCAGTGGCACTTGAGAGGCAATCCCTCCTTTAAAGGTCGACATTGCACTTGGGATTCTTTTCGTGTTGTGAATGTCTATATGCGGCGGTGATTACTTACTATCAGGTGACACGCTTGCTCGTTTTCCCCTTATTCCATAAAAAAATATGGTAAGAATGGGAGAATGTTGGATCTCCGTTACGATTTTTAGTGGGAATTGCTGGTTCAAACTAGTTGAGACACGCATACTCGTATAGCCTGCCTAGAAAACGAAAAATAAATATACGTAAATGTATTTTAACCATGTTATGAAAAAGTGGATGAGATCTATATTTTATAAATCTGCAAAACAACTCTCTTGGTGTGTCGCGTGCTGATGTCAACCAATATCTATCAACTAACTATTCTTCTTCATCTTTTTTATTCTTGGCAACTCAATCCTCTTTAGAGACTATTAATGCCATTTACAAGTAATAATTTTTGAGCATTTTGGGCAGATGAAACAATCTTCAACAAAATTATGACTCTTTTTTTTAAGCTCTTTTGCGAGGTTTTATGGAACACATATATATTATGTTCCAAATGATTATTCATAATTCACTTCACTCATGTATTTCAGCTACACTACATCACGTAAATGTAATATATTTTACACAATACAGGGCTAAATAATTAAGTATACAAATAAAAAGAAAAATCAGATCATAACAGATCTAGATCCCGCTTAAAACTCTTAAGTAACCATTATAATGACGACTCTGACGAATAACTAATCCTTCAATGGTAGTAATTGTTGTTTTGAATTTACTTTGTTCAATATTAAATGTAGTACTGTCCTTTTGCCCTGGCATTATACATATAAGAAAAGGTAATCAACCCTTTTTTAATTGGATTATATTAGATTTACTTGTTTGTGGGTATTTATCTATCAAACGAAGTCTTTAAGGTATTTTGTATCATTTGAATATCATTCAAACAAACCTAATTATTATATATTATATGGTACGAAGAAAGTGTTGATTAAATATGTAACGATTAAAATCTGCTATCCTATTTATTCAAGTTTTAACGATTTATTTGAAATGTCCTGGTTATATCCATTGTTTTTGGACAATATTGTTATTACCATTAAAGGTAGTACCATCTCTTTGCAGTCCTGTAATAATGTATGGAGTATGTCAGGCGACAAGATTTTACCTCAACAACAAACAACCTCGGAAAATTAAGTTGAAACAAATAATGTGTAAGAAATATTTACCTCGGAAATAGGTGTGGCGGTAGAATTATCGCAATCGAATATACTCCAAATACACTGGACATTTGTTTAACTTTTTACACGCTTTATATTAGCTTCACCTGTATGTATGTATGTATGTTCGATTTTGTCCTACTTTGAACGATCAGATTTAATTCAAACTTTGGGCACCTGTCAAAGATCGATGACAATGCAATAGCAATGCAAACAATTTTTTCTTATTCAAACTATTAATAACTTATAAATATTAAAAAAAAAATTATTCTTAATTAATATTTATTAAAATTTATTTTCTGTTTTTTAGTTTAGTTTTCTATATAAAGCGTGTATTCTAGTTTTTTTAAACTATTATTTATTAACGAATAATGTCAATCGGTAAGCAACGAACGTTGTTCTTTACAGGTTTTAGGAAGCGGGTTAGTAGGTTCTGTACCTGCCTGTATCGTGAAGACGGAATTAAACTGGTAACAGTAACTTTCGTTTGGGTTGTCACCTTTCGGGATCACAGAGTATATCCAATTATTGGTATGACACCGACATCTAATAGATCGATTATGTCTCGGTAGGCATAGCTTTTTTTATTGAACTTTTCTGATCTTCAGATAACTGCAATTATATTACCGTGTGACATTAAAATTCAGGAATATTTCAATGTATGTCCATTGTAGAGAGGTTTCAGTCCACGTGCGGACAATGTTTGCCCGAGGCGACGCTTTCAAATTAACGCAATAAAATTAAAGCCTAATATATGACCTTATAAATTACATCTGACTTTATTCAGATGTGACTCGATGCAATGACCATGTTATTGGCTGCGGTCTGTGGTCATCGTATGCTAAACTTATCATTTATATGTTATACGTATACTTAAGAGGAATTTAATATATGAGTTCTACCTGCACCTGATTGCAATAGTAATGGAATGTTATGATAATGGTAATGGAATAAAAGTTGAAATAAAATACCATTAAATTGGCACATATATGTATTTTTTATAAAGAAGTTATATTTTTTAAGTTTAAAAAGGTCAGTGTTATGGCTAAAATCTCACCTGATGTTAAGTAACGATATGGCCCAAAACGGTAGATACTATAAACCTAGTAGAGAGACCGCTTCTCAAGTGTAACTGCTGAAACACACTTATAGTTATTTGACGGTAGATTTGCATCTTGAGGGTAGTAGTTAGCCAGCTGAATATTAAAAAAAGCCCTGCCATCATGCTATAGCTTCATCACCGAAAGCTTAGACCAACAACAGGGGTTCGAACGCACGTTCATTGGCGTGGCATCCGTGCATACTACCACAGAGCTATCATGGCTTCGATGATTTAGTATTTGACGATGCCTCACACCTGACGAGACCAATGCACCCATCGCAAAGCACTTCCCGTATGTAAAAATAATGTATGAAAATGATTTCAACAACATTTTAACAAACAAAAAAGCTTCCACGATGTGACATCAGATTCAAGTGCCGTGGATCTTGTAGTCAGTTTCACAGTAACGACCAGTGAACTATCATCGATCAATCGGGTAGTAGTCAGCAGGAGTAGCCGAAGTCATCGGGTAGTCATTCGGATTATGCTGTGATCAGCATCAAACACGATACCTTCAGCCGGCATTGTCAGGTTTGTCAGAACACTGTTGATGAAACTAGCAGAGGACGGGGAAAGATGGTGGTGCATCGCGTGAGCAAGAGAAGACGGAAGAGAAGCTTGTATTCAACAGGGGGTGGACTTTGGCTGATATCTAGTTATATTAATATTGTAAAGAGAAAAAGTTTGTTTGTTTTTCGACAGCGCTTATCTAAGAAGCTACGAGTCGGATATCATTTTTTTTTATTTAATAGTGCAATCATTGAGGAAGTCTTCAGACTCTTGAACATCACACTACACCCCATATGAGCAAAACTGTATTGAATAAAGTTACAAAAACAGGCAAGCATTATTAAATAATTTTAGTTTCATGCGAGCGAAGCCGCGGGCACAGCTAGCAAATAACAACTGGACCTCAAGTGCTGCTGCCGGAACACACCTATTGGTATTTGGCGGCAGGTTCACAACTAAAGGGTGGTAGCTACCCAGGCTGGCATTAGAAAAAGCCCTACCACCATGCTATGGTTTCCTCACGATGTTTTCCTTCACCGAAAGCTCAAGCTCATTGTAGGTGCTTGGGTTCGAACCCACGTCCCTTGACGCGAAGTCGTGCACACTACCACTGAGCTATCATCTTAACATGCTGATATCAAGCTTACAATTACAAAAACATAACTTATATATATAAATTTTTCCAGTGGCTGGGAACAGCGCACTTGTGGTTAAATGTTTTTATTAGCATATTATTATATCTATAAAAATCAGAAACATATGTGCTAACACACGACAACTGAATATAAACGAAGTATTTTTTTTTTGTTTTTCCAAACGCGTTCATACCCATATACTTACCTACTGCACATTTATTTTTTAATAGAATATTTATTTTGGTAGTCATTTGATACTAGCTATATATGAGAGTTGATTCTCATTACTTATTTTTTAAATACATTTCCCGTACTAAGTATCTAGATTTACACACGTTCTAGGATACCAAGTAACATCCACACCCAAATTAATCAATTGTGGATGACACAAATTATTGTCTTGGGCAGCATTTAAACTTATATCACTTAGCGAAGCGGCGAGACTTCTTGCAGGTATTCAAACTCACTTCCAATGACGCGGTGTTAGTACACGCTACCAACTGAGTTATCGGCGCTTCAACTTATTAATGCCGTAGAAATGTAAATGAACTTAAAAACATATATATAAAGTCTGTGATAGTAACAAATTTGCCTACCATAATAATAGGTACTATATCCATAAAATGGAAAAATGTTTTCAAAATTATAAGTAACATAGTTCCAAGACAACACGAAAAAAGCAGTGGGCATATCTAGTAATAAATAAATATAAACAAATTTATTATCAAAACAGTGTGAATGAAATAATGTTTACTTCAAATTAAAATACAAAAATGATATCTCATTCTGAACAATAATAAAATTAATTATTATAATTCTATTCACCTCTCCGTCTAAATTATGTATCTGGAACGACGATCGACTCATGCGCACTCGTAACGAACCAACAAACAAATGTTACGTTTCTATTGATATATGGACACATCATCTGCGACAGTCATTCTCAAACTGTACAATTGATGCTCTTCGAAAATTCTCAAAATTTTTCACCGTGCGGCGTTTGTTTAATAATTACGTGATGCCCTCTTTGAAAATAATGCAATTATGTTACTTACGAAATAAATATAACTTACTGTTATTAAATATAGATATGTTATTTTAACTACTCGGTAATATTTTCTAAATGTCTGTAGACGTTACGAAAGGGTTATCAATTATCTCTATAAGTAAATCAGAAAAATTACAAGAATCTAAGGTAATTCGATATATGGACCGTTTATTTTGAAAGTGGTGTAAGTCCATTTTTGGGCAAAATGAGCTATCACGTAATCCATGCTTAATTTAATGTAATTTTTTTATATACAACTAATCCGTGTTACATTTCTCAAAAAAAACCCATGTTTTGTACAACTTAAAATCGGTCGGTAAATAAAATTGCATTATCAACAAATATAGGAACCTTTAATTTTCTCGAAACAAAAGAAAATGGACTTACACCACTTTCTAAATAAAAGATTACATATGTTCGAAGCGGTTTGAAGATGAGAATGATTAACTTAATTATATAAGTTTAAATACATTCACTAACAATATAACTAACAATAACACTAACAATAAAGTTCGGTGAAGCTGTCAAAGACCCTGGGGCTAACAGCGTATGACAGTTCGAAAAAAAAAAACTCTCAATAATAATTAGTTATAAGACAAAACAAGAAAACCATTCTTAGTTCATGTATACTTGTCTCTTTGATCTAATAATAAGTTTTGTTGTTTCCTCTTGTCCTAGTTCAAATGCATCACAAATTCCCTACTATCTGTATAATTCTGACAGTGTTTTAGCCTTTCATGTACCAGATAATGCCTATTTTAGAACCTTAAATAAGGCTGCACAATGCTTTTGGAAAATATAATACTTTTGTTTGCAGTTGTGTTTGTAGATATGGCAGGTATGCGTTACATGACATGGAAGTAGAAAAATGTTCTCATATATTACTGGGTATGGAAAATTCGCGTGGAAAGTTTCACCACAATCGGATGAATGACGTAACGTTTATGAGACGAATGCCGTTTTTCACCAACCATCCCTAACGAACCTTTACGTAAGGGCTACAAAGTAACTAAATCCACCAATTTAAGTGGCCCCTTAGTATATAAGGAACACCTAAATATTGGTGAAAAGAAAATTACGTGTATGTTACATCTTAAAGATGCCAAGAGATCACTTAAAAGAAAACGATTGTCGGTGAAAAGCAGCATAACATACAAAGAATCTTAAAGCAATTATAGTTCAGTGATAGTCAGTACGACTTCGTGTCAAGGGACGTGAGTTCGAATCGAACCACCTACAATGAGCTTAAGCTTTCGGTGGTGAGGAAACCATAGCTTGATGGTAGGGCTTTTTCTAATGCCCGCCTGACTAGCAACCATCCTCAAGTTGAAAATCTGCCGGCAAATACCAATATGTGTGTTCCAGCAGCTGCACTTGAGAGCCAGATACAGGTTTAGCGTGTCTACAAACTTGGGTCGTATTTTCACTTCAGATCAGGTGAGAATCTGGCCATAATGCTATTAAACCCTAAAATAAAATAAAAAATATATATGTGCGGATAATTCTGCAGGAAAACAGTTGAGAACCACTCACTAAATGCGTTTTTACAGCTAATTTGTTATTTTATACCGGCCATAAAATCAGGTGTTAGTTCACAGCACTTAATTAGTTTTTATTATTGATTGTATCCTTTTATTTTTTTTAAACTATTTTATATTTGTCATTTATTGCTTTGTAAAATATAAAAGATTATTTTTATGCTTTTAATATATATTCTTTTAGCATCATTGGAGTCAATGCGATAGACAATGTGTAATAAAATAAAAATAATTAGTTGGAATTTTCCTAGACAGTTTCAAGGTGTACCGTATTCATACACTGTGTCGAGTTACATAGATTCGAACCTTGCAGTATAGTCCTAAGATTAAATTGTAAGAAAACATCGTGATTAATCCACAACCAGGGTAGAAACAAGTCTTATTAAGTACAAGTTCTATGTCTTCTATGACAATAACGTACTGCATAGTTTTACTAATAATATATTTGCATTACTTTGCAGATTTATATCAGGTCTACGTTATTTAAAACCTCATAAGCCCATTAAAATTGTTAGAAACACGATCTGTGAATTGCGTTTTACATGTCGTCTTATATGTTAATATATCATGAGTTTTAAGAATATTTTTTTGTGTATTGTACAGTTTTATTCCGAGTTCAAGTGAAATGAGAGAGTTATAAAGAATATTTATACCGTTTGAGCTTACAATAACCTAAACTTACTGTGAGGGAATGATCGAGGATTTTCAAAGATTGACTTTATTCACATTTCGCCCCTCGCTTCTCGAAATGATGGGAGATTTTTTTTTTTTTTTTACGAAAATAATAGTGAAGATCTCATTAAAATTCCACTATCGACGGTGCTTAGTACACATGAGATACCTGACCAGTGGAGTATATTAAATCTAAAATTTAACTTACAAAAATCTTTAGTGACAGGTGTAGGATTATTTCATTCGGCGTTAGGTTTATTTTTTTATTGGTATAGCGTTATGACTACTATCTCACCTGATGTTAAGTGACGGTGTGGCATAAGACGGTAGACACGCGAAGTGTAGTGGGAGGACTGGTTCCCAAGTGCAAATGCAGGAATATACCTACAGGCATTTGGCGGCAGATTTTCAACTTGAGGGTGGTAGCTAGACAGCTGGACATTAGAAAAAGTCTCACCACTATGCTATGGTTTCATCACGATGTCTCCCTTCACCGAAAGCTCAAGCACATTGTAAGTAGATTCGAACTCACGTCCAATGACGCGGCGTCCGTATACACTACCTACTGATTCATCATCGCTTTCAAATGTTATCATTATAACGTGGCTATCTATTGTCATTTCTATATTAATTACTAAAAAATACACTGTAAGCTCTTACACTGTCGCCTGACCTATTATGTGGCCTGGTAGACGTTGGTCAATAATTCAATCAAAACGCAACCTATATCATTTGAATCACTTCTATAAATTTAATTATTTCTGATGATTTCTATCAGATTGCATAGAAAGTGCAATATATATCATTAAAATTCGATTAAAAAGTTTTGGGGGCTATTGGGGACATATTTAGTAACACAGGGATTTTATATACAAGATACCTAAGATTTAACTCACAAAAATAGCTATAAGGTCATTAAGTGCAGTCACCACGTAAACCCGACCATATGGCGTCGACAGTAGCAAACGATGGCTTATACATCAAAAATTAACTGAACATGTCCTCAAGAACGTCTATTAGGACGTGTTACATTTATTCCTTTGACAGTGATCATTTATTTAATGTTTAAACTATCCCTTTTGAGGTAGCAAATGGGTGGAGGTTATTTATAAATGTATATTTTGGTTATGGTTCTTTTTTTTTTTATAAAATACTAGCAGACTAGGGAATCTTTGTACTGCCTAATAGTTAATGAATATCGTGTTAAATTTTAGCTGAACTTAATTTAAGAATTTATTTATATCAGTATAATAATTTGTATTTACTAAAAATTTATTGTACTTTCCATGATCACTGAAAGCAGTCCAGACGTTCTTGAGTTATAAATGGTGTAAATAATCTAATTTTCTTTTATGTATGAAGATTTGTTCACTTCGTGGAAATCAATTTTGGCGTTATCCTACCACGACGACATGAAGAAATGTAATTTTTTCTTTATATAACCTTTAACATTGATTTAAGTTGGTGTAGCTTGATAACCCTATAGATTTAAAACATATTCTACTTTTCCGTCTGGTATTAGTAAAAGTTTGTGTAAGCAGGTTATCATTAAATAGGAGGAATTATAGATCAAGAAGGACATTTTTATCAGTTTTGTTCCGGTGACGTTCCCCCAATCTATACTAATATTATAAATGTGAAAGTGAGTTTGTTTGTTACGCTTTCACACCTAAACCGATGAATCTATTATGATTAATTTGGCACAGAGATAGATAGGAACTTGGAGACGGTCATAGGTTACATTTTCTCGCGAAAAACTTATTAAAAGTGGAGTAACGAGAGGGATAAACTTATTATGAAACTTTTTAATGTGTCATCAGATTTGATGTCAAAACCAATATCAACGAAGTACAAGATTATTGTGTTTAAGTATATCACATTTTTAATTGTTACACGAAGTTTGTATTTTCGTGAGACACCAAATTTTAATCAATAAAGATTGGCACGGTTAACTTAGTGATTTTAGCAGTTGCCTTGCTGCTATCATTGCGCTGTATGCTGTAATTTTCACATTATTTTTTATAGTTAAGGTTTACCCTTATGGCCATAATCTCACCTAATCTTAAGTGACGATACCGCCTATGTTGGTAGACACGCTAAACCTGTGCAGGAACCGGCTCTCAAGTGCAAATGCCGGAACACACCTATTGGTATTTGGCGGCAGATTTTCAACTCGACGGTGGTTGCTAGACAGGCGAGCATTAGAAAAAGCCCTACAACTATGCTATGGTTTCCTCACGATGTTTTTCTTCACCGAAAGTTTAAGCCCATTGCAGCTGGTTGGATACGAACTCAGGCCCCTTGAATGAATTCATATACCCTGCCACTGAGCTATCATCGCTTCAAGATTCTTAATATGTTATGCCTATTTTCACCGACAGTTGCTATATATTAAGTGATCCCTTAGCATTTTAAGGAGTAACATATACGTTTTTACTGTTCACCATCATTTCCTTGTCCCTTATACACTAAAGGGCCACGTAAATTTGTGGGTGAAGTTAGTTCGTAGCCCTTAGGTAAGGGTTCGTTAAGGAATGGTTGTTGAAAAACGGCATTAGTCGTATAAACGCTATTAACTCATTCATCCGATTGTGGTGAAACTTGTGTGTGTGAAGTCATGATAGCTCAGTTGGTAGTGTGTACAGATGCCGCGCCAAGGAACGTTAGTTCAAATCTCCCTACAATCCGCTTGAGCTTACATTGAAGAAAAGCATCGCGATGAAACCATATCATGGTGGTAGGGCTTTCTCTAATGGGCGCCTGGCTAGCTACGAACCTCAAATTAAAAATCACCCACCAAATACCCATAGGTTTGTCCCAGCAGTTGCGCTTGATAACCAGTCCCTCCAACAGGCTTAGCATGTCTAACATCTCGAGCCACATCGTCACTTAACATCAAGTTAAACTGTGACCATAAAGCTGAACCCTAACTGTAAAAAATATCATATCATACCGTCATGTGTAAACTTCTTTACATTTCACTTAAAAAATCCGATGTCATGGGAGAGGAAAATACAACAACTAGGAGACTGTTCTACACAGCAAGGCAAAATAACGTTAATTCGAAATTGTGACTGAAAAGTCCATCGGATGATACAAGAAGGAATGTGGTTCAATAACTCTTGAGAACATTTTTCATACCAATGCAATAAAACGCATCCAGCGACGCAATATTCCTGCGTAATTGACTGAAGATACGTGATATAAACGTATTATTCATATTATTATATTTTTCTTTACGATGAAGTTCCTTGTGATAACATAATAGTTGTGGAAAGTATCGTGCCGTAATATTAATGCATAGTGGTGATTTAAGCGCTTTCAGCGCTACATATTTTTTGTTCCGAAAATTCCTCATCCATCAAACGGTGTAAGAATAACGAGAATGATTTGTGTGATTAACTCTTCCACCTACAATAAAGCTAAAGCGAAGCGTGAAACGTTCGTGTAATATTATTAATATCATGTATTATCCTTTGTCTCAATAAGGAACTGACCAGTATAATCTCCGATGCGTAAAATGATACACTTCTGACACACAATTATAATTATGTGTCGGAACTAAATGGAACGAAGGAACAATACCTTTGTTATCGTTTTTTGGGTTATTTTGGTACAAGTTTGCCCGGCAAACGTTTTTCGGCACTTTCTGTAGTTAGTATGCATCATGAGCATAGAATAGATAGGAACCATCGCTTAGATGAAATAAATATATTACATGAATTTGTAATTCTATCAGTCAGCTCGTTTATAAGTGACACGTTCAGTAATAGACGTTTTTTTATGCTTTTAGCTTAGCGTAAAGTCCACAGTCTTACCTGATCTTAAGTGATGATACGTTCCCATTTGGTGGACACGCTAAACCTGTGCTGGAACTGGTTTTCAAGTGCAACTGTCGGAATACACCTGTTCGGGTAAAGGCGGCAGATTTTAAACTTGAGGGTGGTTGCTAGACAGGCGAACATTAGAAAAAGGCCTACCACCATGCTATGGCTTCCTCACGATGTTTTCCTTTACGGAAAGCTCAAGCTCATTGTAGGTGGTTGGATTGGAACTCACGTCTCTTGACGCGAAGTTGTACACACTACCACTGAGCTATCATCGCTTATTATTATATTTTATAGAATCAAACTATATCTAATAGTATCAAAAACTATTGTGCATCTTACACTAAAATATAATTTTTATAATAAAGAATTTTAAATACTTTTAAATAACATTTTATTTTTAATTTATTTTTTAAATAATTCTAATAAAATATTTTTTATTTTTATTATTTTTTTTTCAGTACAATAGTTGCAATTTCATCTAATTCTTGATTTGGTTGTTGAATTGGTTTAGAAATTAATTTATTAAGATTTATTCCCCTTATTTCATCCCCCCTTAATTTATTAGCTTCTGAAGCCTCTTTAAAATATTTTTTAACTCACTCAATTGTTTCCATTAATTTATATTTATAATTTTATTAAAAATAACTTTATTAAAAAAAAATCAATAGATAATCTTATCTCTATTATAATTAATTCTTCTTTATTAATAAAAATAGGTTCAGCTCCTTTCCATTTTGCACTTTTGCCTTAATGCGTTTTGATTGAGCACTGAAAAGAGCGGGGCAAAATATTTTCATTTCTATACTAAGCGTGAATAATTAAATATTTTTACCGCGATATTTACCCTAACAGCAGACAATGTTACCTAATACTAATTAGGGAGATATTCGTGTACGCATTCAGAGTTAATTTCTTTTGGATACTATAAATTAACATAACAATAGGAACAAAATCGTGTAACAACAAACACTAAGCAATTACTGTGAAGGAAATTCCTCATCCCTACAATTTATTTAAACACAAAGAATCCCCTAATTCGACGTGGATTGATGCAAATGACATCTACTTTTACGACGTCAATTTACAAAGTTCCATTTGCCGTTCATATGTAAATAACGTTCAAAACATTGAGATCATTTGATAAATAATTGAATTGAATTTGATAAAAAAATATAATCAAAAAAGTATTGTAACGGATAAAAAAAAAAACAGAAATAAAGTGTAAATTTATCCGCCCATGCGATGAAATTCGACTATAATTATTAATTAAAATTAATACAATTATTAATAGGTATTAAAAAAAATTATCTAAAAAATTAAAGTATTCTAACCTAAATTCCTTATAAAGTCTAGTCTATCTGCCGGCGAAAATTCCGTCACAAATCGGTCGAGCCGTTTCAGGGATTAGCTAGAACAGACAGACAGAGAAAAAATGTATAATCTGATTATTGTATATAAGTACCGTATATACTTTAATATGCATTTTGTAAAAATCACTTATTGTGACATTACAAACTGACATTTCACTTTTATTTATTTCTTTAGATTTATTCGATTATTTGTACAAAACAACATATTTAGGAGTTTAATGTCATGTAGGAAATAATTCTTATATTTTATGATAAGATATTTACATACTAATTTTGTACGAAGATAAAGTTAATTAGTATATATTAAACTTAAAATATAAATATGTTATTTCAATTTGTATTGAATTTTATATTAACAATTATTTACTTTTGAAATACAATGAAAATAATTTTAAATTTTATATATAGCAGTATTTTAGGCATAATAATATATCAATGTTTATATTTAAAATCCTTTTTATTTTGATAATTATTTCAAATAGATATCTTGACTGATTTTGATGGTTTTTAATGTACTTATGAGGTCAACTAGATAGCATTTAGCTGCAGTTGGAGCTGTTAGTGACACTACTGAAGGCATCCTTTTTTATATAAATGATATGATGATATAATATGATGAAATGATTTAAAGCCATTTTACCAGCGATTCGATCATCGTGATACCTCCAAAACTACTTGACATCTTCCAAAATGGTCGAAGATAAATATTTATACGAAGAATATAGCTTCAGATATATTTAAAATTAACAAAGATTATAACCGACGGCAAAGTAAGGTATGCACGGTTTTCTCAAGCGGCATGTCACTGTTAGCTTCGTATGTTTATTTAAGGGGTGCTTCAACGTCGATTTCCTTCGCGTTAATGTCGTGCGACGATTTACTGTTTACCCAATGTTTTGGATAATTGGGGTGTTCATAAAAGTATTGTTAAATAAACAAAAAAATATATAAACCTCGGAACAAAACCGAATCGAATTGTATATTGGTACTAGTTTTTACCTGCGGCTTCGCTTGCGTTACCATAGATTTTGTCGAAGTACCAGATGACGCAGTAAAGAGTTTTATACAAAGTTTAACCCTCTCTTTACCCAACTTTCAATTCGTTTTTCGCGAGAAAAGTAGCCTATCGCCGTCTACAGGTTCTGATCTATCTCTAAACCAAGATTCACTATAATTGATTCAGTGGTTTAACATGAAAGCGTAAGAAACAAACAAACAAACTCACTTTCACATTTGTAATATTAGTAAGGATATATTGTTTCTAAAGATCTTCAGCATCTGATCTTAAGTTCTATATCACGGCGATTATACTTTTTAACCGATCATAGGTTAGTGGTAGCGTGTACAGACGCCTCATCAAAGGACATGAGTTCGAATTCCAGCAATGAGCTTGAGCTTTCGGTAAAACCACAGCATCGTGATAAAACTTTTTCTAAAGCCCGCCTGGCTAGCTACCGTCCTCAAGGTGAAAATCTGCCGCTATGTACCTATATCTGTTTTCCGGCTGTTGCACTAAAAAACCAGTCCTTCCACAGATTTAACGTGTACATACATTTCGCTTTTGCGTCTCCGGTATTCAAATATTCCGCACTACTTGCCCCTTCCTTGCAATGATACTGTGATCGTATTAATGCACCAATTGTTTTAGCAAAATAATATGAAGGTAACGTATCTATTATTTTGATATATCATTGGTCGTTGCTGTGAAAACGTACTGCAAGTGACGCTGTAGTTAATACCAATAATAGTTTTTTATTTCATCTCCAATATTTATTATTTAGTAGTTTTATAAACGACTAAGCGGAATAGCATAGTATATTATCTACCCTAAAATAAAATTACGGACAGGTGATTAAAATCATTTTTACTTAGTACTAATATTGCATTGTCCGGTACGGTGTAATATCAGGATCGTGAAGTGATCATGCGGGTCGAGTGCGGCCTCGTTACGACGAATTCGGACGGTATTTAATTGTACTCAATTTCGGTCCTACGTGACATGGTACTAAAAGTTTATTTTTATGCTCTAGAGACGTTTTTTTCTTTTCTAATATATACTCACATGCACTCGTACCTGTTGAGTCGTTAGAGCGTGAAATGGTAACAAAAAAACTTGCATTCGTATTTACAATATCAGTCAAGATTTTACCTAATTCATAATTACTTTATCGGTTAACGTGGAATTTAATGGTGTAAGAATGTCAAATAAATAAAATACAATTAATAATGCATAATTTGTTTTAATAGTTAAATTGATCATACCTATTAATATTTCACCATTTTGAATATCATTAAATTATGCTATGATTTTTTTTAATATAAATATATTTTTTATATATATATTTATATTTTAATTTTTTTATATACTTTATATTTTTATTCACCATTCAACCGTGACTATGATGATCTAGCGCGACATTGAAGATGTCTTCGGCCAAATTTCACTATAATTTGTTTTTTATTTTTACCTTGAATTGTGCAATAGATATTAAACTACTCTCTTAGTTTCTCGATTAAATGACAAGATTTAATTATGGAAAAGAAATTGTAACTTTACTTCGATGATACAGACTACAGATATACTATAATTAATTATTATTATTACATCATGGTTGATACCATGGCTTTATTGTAAATTCCATTATTTTAAACAAGTAAGTATACAATATATTCTATTAAAAATCGTCATTGTTGGTCCGCACTTATAAGAGGAAGTGGTTTATTATATGTTTTATCTTTGATCATATACATTTTCCCTTCGCAACTTTAACAATTAATTTAATTAAAACCGTGTCTGTCGACTCGCTTTTTTATATGTTTTTTTATTGTATTTGTAATATTATTCACGCATAAGTTTATACATTAAGATTAACGTTTGCAATCGGTTTAGTAAAACACAAAAATAATTAACAAACAGGAGCAAAATTTATCGGGACGGTGAAACGGATAAGTTTTCATTTTTATTCAAGCAAGACGCATTTTTTACAATATTTTTTTTATTAGCTTTCATGTATGTCTGTCCGGGTGGAATTTTGTAATTGCTTTTAAACCAACTTCCCAAAGAGTTAGATACTTGAAATTTGGATCATAGCTCAGAAGTGGATGCAGTGGTAATGCATGAAAATTGAAAAAAAAAAATTAATCGATTTATAAACAATTTCTCGATCAGCTATATGCTTGAATATAGCTCAAATCTAACTAACTACTGAACAGAATATTTTATTTCATTTACATAATCATAAAAAGAAGAAAATAATAATCAAATAGAATATTATATATATAAAATGTTTTTATAATGGACTAAAAATTATAAAAAAATAAATAAGAAATGAAAAACATGGGGCACATGCAATACATAACTAACTATATACATGCGCCCCACGTTTTTCGTTACGAATCTTTTATTTTATACTTTTGAATCAATAATAATCAACATTTTCTTTTATTTTTATTTCTATTGTAATTATTTTTTTCAATTTCGCTCGTTCTAATTCAATACTGAATTAATTTTTAGAAACTCGTATCAAAGTGTTATAGTGTACTTATCTATAGTCATATCGTAGAAATTCAGATACAATGAATATTCTATTAGGCGTCACGCGATTTAAGGACTAACTCAGTAAAACTCTCTGTTTTTTATAGTTAATAAGTTTAGCGTGATGTCTACAATCTCACCTGATATTAAGTGATGATGTGACCCAAGATGGGGAGCACTCTAAGCCTAGTGGTTGACTTTCAAGTACAACTACCGGAGATCATCTATAGGACTTAGAAAAAGGCCCACAACATGGTAAGGTTCATCACGATGATTTCCTTCACTAAAAGCTCAAGCTTATTGCCGAGGCGTCCGTACATACTACCAACTGAGCTATCATCGCTTCAAAACTTTTTCTAATGACAACTCAGTGCTAGTGTGGTACGACTTTGCGTCAAGGGACGTCAGTTATAATCCACCTACAATGAGCTTGAGCTTCCGGTGATGGAAAACATCGTGAGGAAACCATAGCATGAATGTAGGGCTTTTTCAACTTGAGCCGTATCGTCACTCAAGATCAGGTGAGAGTATGGCCATAACGCTAATCCTTACCTATAAACAAAAAAAAAACTTTACTGTTACATTGAACGCTATTTTTTTAAAGATAAATTCTAATACCCAAGAGGTTACCGCACCCTATAATATGATAATGATTCATCAATTAATTATTACGTGGGAACTCACGCGATTTTATTTTGTTGAACGATTTGCGGTGTATTTCTATCAATTTCACAACCGGATAATATAATTTCGAGGGGTTAAATTTTGTAAAACTGTCTGTGGTGGTTTTTTTAATAAACCGCAGGGATTTGTTTTTTTTTATACATAAAATATTGCAGCCCTTACTATGAAACCACACATATAAATCGATGTATGTATGTATGCACGACTCCGAAACGGTAGAATCGATTCTGATGAAATTTTCAGCCAATATCTATATTAGTACTCCAGGATATCCTGTGACATTTGATAACGATCGGTTTAACATTTTTTTGTCTTTTTACATTTGGGTATATATAATTAATGCTATCCCTGCAAATAAGAGATTGTTTCCAATTGTTGTAACACTAACAATAGCTTATTAATAAAATCGTTTTACAATTTTGAGGTGATGGCAGCTCTGTGGTAGTGTGAAAGGACTCTGCGTCAAGGGACGTGAGATCTAATGTACCTACAATGAGCTTGAGCTTTAGAAAAACATCGTGAGTTAATCATAGCATGATGGTAGGGCTTTTTCTAATGTCCGCCTGTCAAACTACCACCCTCAAATTGAAAATCTGCCGCCAAATACCAATAGGTGTGTTCCGGCAGTTGCACTTGAGAGCCAGTTCCTTCACAGGTTTAGCGTGTCTACCAACTTGGGCCGTATCGTTACTTAAGATCAGGTGAGATTAGGGTAGTAACGCTATACCTTAACTATAAAAAAACATAACAGAAAAAGGTACTAACAGTTTTATTAAAGATTAAGCAATGAATCTCATGATTTAACCAGGAATTGGTTTGAATTAAGTATGGTGAAGATACGTCAAAAAAACCTTAAAAATTATTATAAATGTTATTAAAATAATACTGATAATATAATAATTAAATTCAATGTTATTCAACAAGCGATGATAGCTCAGTTGATAGTGTCTGCGGACGTAGTGATAATGGGCATGAGTTAAAATCCATCTATAATGAGCTTTCGGTGAATGAAAACATCGCGATGAAACCATAGCATCGGATTAGGGTTTTTTGTAATGT
This sequence comes from Actias luna, assembly GCA_039707435.1. Taxonomy (NCBI): domain Eukaryota; kingdom Metazoa; phylum Arthropoda; class Insecta; order Lepidoptera; family Saturniidae; genus Actias; species Actias luna. The sequence goes on along the minus strand of JAZHAC010000012.1, from coordinate 12,759,228 downwards.
TCGACTACCTAGCTACTATCCTCAAGTTAAAATCTGCCGCAAAATAACCAGTCCCTCCACTAGATTTAGCGTACCCCTAACATCTGGTGAGAATGTGGTTGTAACGCTACACCTATAAAGTACCATTAAAAACCCTATTTAATGCAGTGGTCTTAATAAAAATGTAATAGAAAACAAAAAAAAAGTCACGAGTGAAGCACCCAGTGGGCGAGCAATGAACAATTACTGGTCAAAATAATAAACGAGATATCATAAAGGCCAACGCGGCGCGACACGGCGTTATGTCGGCGAGGCGTGTGAAACGACGACACCTGTGCGTGTGGGGTGATCATAGAAAGCACTTCATAGAGCTAACTAGTGTATAGAAGTTTATTTTCAATTACAAAACTTATAACACTCTTTATACTCACACATTTCATACAAATTACCCCCACAAAGTCGCCCAATAGATACGTTTGTCTGAACGCGATAAACTAAGCTCAGTTGGTATTCGATCCTTACATGAACTCGAGCTTTCGGTGAAGTTAAATATCGTGTCGAATCCATAGCCTGATGCTAGAGCTTTTTTTTAATACCTATCTGGCTAGCTGCCATCCTCAAGTTGAAAATCTGTCACCAAATACCTATAGATAAGTTCCGCCAGATGCGATTGAAAGCCAGTCTCTCCACTAGGCTTAGGTCTATCATCATAAGCCAAATCATCACATAATATAAGGTGATATTCTAGCCATAACGCTAAACCTATTAAAACGGCCAAACAAATTCTTATACCAATTCGCGTAGAAGATTTGAGTGTATATTTAGTAGTATTTTATTAAATAACCTTAAATATATCGATGGATCACTTGCAGGTTCGTTCCTTTGCCGTCTTTCTATACTAAATACTAGTCAATAGTTAAACATGATAATTCAATGCTATGATTCTCTATGATATAAAAATTCATGCTAACACTCAATAATTAAATAATAAGTTTGTCTGGTATATGGTATTTGCTTAAGAAAAAAAACGTATTTTATTTTGTTAAGGCAACGATGTTATAATTACTCCATATAATTTAAATATGCAGAAAGAAAGTAATATACCAGTTAAGTCGATTACAAGATAAATATATTTTGTTAAATTACTCGTTATTTCTATGCATTACATTTTCATCTCACACAAAACCTTTTAAAGAAACTAATTTAATATCAATTAATGAAGTTAATTTATAACAAATTAGGTTATTCTAAAACCTATTCACACTGCGCGTTATAAAATAATGAGGCGTCACAAACAAAAAGCACCGGAAACAAGCTCGAAACGTGACGAACGAAATTTCTTAGCGATTTCTCATTTCACCCCTCCGCACAATGAAACCATTTGATTTGTGTAATCAAATGCGGGTATTCAAATTAATTAGTCGGTTACGCACCTGAGCGTTTACACTTTTGTATTGTGTCATATCGCCATGTTATATTGTACAACTATTCAACATGGTAATGCCCAGTGGGCCGCAAGTCAAAGTGTGCTTCCTGACCGCAAAAACAAAATTGTCATTGTATTAAAACTTTACAAGTACTCCATTAGTTAGTGCTTCGAATTACCGTATTTTTAATACATAGCATTATGGTTCTTAATACTTAAGCTTTACAATTGAAAATCTAATTATTGAACTATTTTTATTCGTTGGTTTCAGTGGACTTTTATAGACTGATGGGTTCGTTTTGATTGAATTTAATTAAATGTTGACAGCTGTCCCACTATTGTGTGGATATTTTTTTCTATAGAATGAGAAATTTTTGAATGCCTAACAATATTTAAATATAGGTTATGATTTAAATTTGTAGTTATCGACAATAATTTTGATTTTTAATTGAATGTATTGTGACTTACCATTCAAATATACGTAAAGAAATATCGTTTGTTACAATTATTGGTACATATTATTATGTTTCACGTTTATTGTTAACTGACTTTTAATTTTACTCGTATATAATTAAACTCATGTGAACTATAACATATATATATAACGGGTAAATATAAAACAGTTCAGTAAAAAAAGTTTATTCTACTCTTTTTATCAACCAATGGTTTTGTTATTTTGAGTATCTATTAGGAGTAAAAATATTGGAAACAAATTTTTCCACCTTTACAAAAAACCCTTTAAATTTTTGATTATAGCTATAGTCGAGTTTGGAACATTCGGTGACACTTCTAAGTAAATTACGAGGCTCATTAAACTTGTAAGTTTGATTAAGTAAGCCATAAATGGCATTACACATTTAGTCAGACATTTGGGTTTGGCCATGATGGTTAACTATATAGTTCTTGATGCGTCACAGCTTGGCGGCAGGGTTATTACTTAACTGGTTCGCGACTAGCCTCAAGTTTAGACTGTTGCAACATATATGTTCCCTACGATCCTTTGTCTTCCGGCATAGTGATCGAGAACCAGCCATTTATGCAAAGATCAGAAAAATGGTTGTAACACCTGTAGTGTTGCAACCATTTACCAACAAATGGGACGTCTGCTTGTTAGCTGTTCATTTTAATATTATTATTTGTGATAACCTAGTATATGCTCAGTAACAGCTTACAAAAACGTCACAAGAATCAGGCAATATATATAAATAAATAGTTTGAATACCATTTTATGAAACGTCAGACTCATTCGCGTACTAACTACCCTCAATCTTTATAAAATAAATTAACGTCACATAAAGTCGACCGAGCGACATTATCTTGCAAATCCTGTGACAAAACTCAGCGTCGTAAACGTTACATCAATCCGAAGCACACGAGATCCCTACACTTGTCCGCTAAGCTCGGTTTACGGTCGAATTTTTAATCCGTCCGACATAAAAATGTTTATCTTGCATCAGTTTTTATTTGCCAGCGTGAGTTTCATTAAACGGCGACAATGTCATGGGGTTTCTTTATGTCATTTGTTTCTTTTCACCACTCTAGCTTGTAAAGGAATAAGGCAAACTTAGTATGTAAGGTATACAGAAATCAACTGAAAAGGCAAAAAAAAGCTTGTTCCAGTTGCTGCACCAATAATAACATAAAACGAAATAAGCAAAAATGCAGTAAATAAAATAAGAAATCTATTTCAAATGCAATAAATGTTTTCATTTATTCGTTCATATTTTATAGGATTTTAACAAGCAAGCCAAAACTTCCGAAAATATCCGACAATTTGTTCGCAAGAAAACATGATCTTCCCTTGATTCGCGATCCTCACGCCTACAACATATTGGGAGCTTAGATTTTACTGTCCAATTCGCTGTTACATTTGCATAGTCGTAAAATTTACAACCTATGCATTTTGTTCGTTAATCTGAACGTTCCGGTGCACTGTGCGTCCTCGGGGTTCGGGGTTAATACCGCTTTCTTCGACATAATTTTACGGCTGTGTTTTACATGTTGAATTTCATCTATGAATAAGTTATGAGAACAGTATACGTATAATTAGGAAAGAGATAAGTAAATAAGGAGAATCAAACGAAGTGATGACTCAGTCGTATCGTGTTCTGACACCGCGCAAAGCGATGTAGATTGTGTTGAAGGAAAATATCATGATGGAGCAAATAATTCTGGTCTGATTATTCTAACGTTCGGTTGGTTAGTTATAAGACCTCAAGTTTGTAATGTCCTAGAAATTAGTTCTCCCAGTAGATTGAATATGACGTAACTAAACATAAAATAAGAACTAAAAAATAATGTAAAGAAAAATCAGAACTTTGTCTTTACTTGCTCCGTCTGCCACTCTCACAGACTCTACATTTAATGTACTAGTTAAATTAGGACTAAAGCAAAAAGCTTTCTATGGACTCATATCAAACTAAACCTACTATTAAAGCGTAGTAGAATTAATTTTGATCTACATTTTAAGTTGTACCGAGATAAGCATTAGGTAAATATTGAAGAGTAGCTGAGCCCGCGACTCCGTTCGCGTGAAACTGAATTTTTATTTAATCAATTACATAAAAATAAAAAAAAAACCTTATATAGCCTGTGTTACTCAGGGCTAATGTAGCAATCTGATGATAAAAAAAATTTGAAATCGGTCGAGTAGTGCTTCACTCGATTCGTTACAAAAAAATATATAAATCTTTCCTTTTTATAATATTAGTATAAAGTTAGACTCCATTAATAATAAAATTTGTATTTATTGATAGATGCATAATATAATAATACTGTGCCGTCCAGTGCTGAAGGTACTATATAGAAATAGTACACAAATATATTATGAGTCTGTAGCGACATAGTATAGCACGTGCATAATAATTTGCCGATAACTCAGAGGTAGTGTGTAGGAACGCCGCGTGATGAGATGTGAGTTTGAATCCAACCACCTACAATGAGCTTGAGCTTTCGGTGAAGGAAAACATCGTGAGGAAGCCATAGCATGGTCGTAGGGCTTTTTCTAGTGCCTGCCTGGCTAGCTGCCACCCTCGAGTTGAAAATCTGCCGCCAAATACCATTAGGTGAGTTCCGGCAGTGGCACTTGAGAGCCAGTCCCTCCTATAAAGGCCGGCAACGCACCTGCCATTCTTTTGATGTTGTGGGTGTCCATGGATGGAAGTTATCACTTACCACCAGATGACACGCTTGCTCGTATGTGCCCGATTCCGTTATTTTTTTTTTTAAGCTTACTGCATTACTCTCCTCGGTCCGATCGTAGAACACATACATTTTGTGTCTTATTATTAATTTGATTAATTGGCAAATGTATATTTATCTAATATGACTTGTGTGGTTATTAATTGACTAATATTAACCATAGAAGCCAAAACTTTATTACCGTAGATGTTATTACTATTTTTTTATAAACCTAAGGTTTAGCCTTATGACCATAAATTCACCTGATCTTAAGTGACGATATGGCCCAAGTTGGTAGACACGCAAACCCGGGGAGGAACGGGCTCTCAAGTGCAACTTCCAGAACACAGCTATTGGTATTTGATGGCAAATTTTGAACTTGAGGATGGTAGCTAGCCAGGTGGGTATTAGAAAAAGCCCCACCACCATGCTATAGTTTCCTCACGATGTTTTTCTTCACCGAAAGCTCAAGTTCATTGTAGGTGGATTCGAACTCACGCCCAATGACGGGAAGTCATACAAACTACCACTGAGCTATCATCGTTTCAATCGCTTGTAATCTGTGGTAAATAATAAGTAAAAAAATGAAACACACCATCTTACTATTAGACGCAACAAGACAAAAATTGCATTTAAAAGGAAGGCATTCAGTAAAATCTACTGTAGGTACTGTACTGTAGGTACTGCAGTGAATACTTGTTAAATACTTTGAATGCCTTTTAAAATGTCTTTTCCAGAAACTTTGCATGGAACTAAAATGTATTCTTCTATGGTTCGGGAACTGATAGCGGATCTCTATCAAACTTAACAAGACCTTTCACTAAACTAATCCGAATATTATTTGATACTCTCATTAAAATCATTCAGCAGCTTTAACATCCATATGGAACTTACATATAAACATAGATTTTTGTATATACACATTGTTTTTTATTTAAGTTTCAAGATAATTGTTAGAATCTAGTTTGTACGATGAAGAATCTTCTTGATTTTGATTTCTAACAAACCAAATTACATTCGGTCGTAAATCCGTCTCTGATTAATTTCATGCAAATGTCTAGTAGTAAAACTCCAAGTCCCTTATTACATGAGATCTCTAGTTTGGATTGTCGTATTTCATTATATAACACAAGAAGCTAAATGTAGAGAGAAATAAGGAAATTAAAATTAGTCATATTAAAAGTCATTGGAAATATTTCCCTCGTATAAACTGGTAACGGTATAAATTTCAATTAATTTTAATTAATTTCAAATGAATATAACGTGGATTTAATTTAAATTTATCAATTCAAAATTAAATTACAATACAAAAAATTAATGTAACTTGTTATTATAACAGGCAAAAAAGTAGAAAATAAAAGATTAGAGACGAAAATCATGGGGCACATGCATTACGTAACTATAAAGATGCGCCCCATGTTTTCCTTTACCCACTCTTTTATTTTGAAATTTTTAGTCCATTATAAACACATGATACATCATTATGTTTTTTAAGATATTATTCTTTTCTGTTTTTTGGGGTTATGTGAATTAAATGTAGATATATTCTGTTATTCTTTGGGTTCGATTTTAGCTATATTCAAGTATATAGGTGATCGAAAAGTTAGTTATAAATCGATTGTAATTTTTTTTTTTTTGGATAAAAAACCACCAAATCAATTTTTACCCATTCTCATGCATTATCACCCACTTCTGAACTATGGTCCAAATTTTATATATCTTAAAAAAAGTTAGTTAAACCCATATACAAATTTCCACTCGGACAGACATACATGAGAGTAGGTTAATAAAAACATGGTAACTAAAAAACATCTACGAGTGTATATATGTCCCAAATGAACTCTATTAAGGGTGAATCAATGTGATAAAATTTTAATTTAATCTTCAGATAAGCCCTGAGAAAGTTAGTTGTGATAGTATTTATGGAATTTTTTTATCCGTACCGAGTCTAAACCCCTTTATTAGTGTAGCTAAAAAAAACCTATATTTATTTCCGAGTCTCTTACGAAAATATGCTTATTTATCATGTTTTAAGAAGCCCCACCAAAGGGCACCTCAGATTTTTTTTAAGTGGTCACTCAAAGTTATAAAACAAAATTCCGATATCGCCGAAATCGTTTTGGATTTTGAATGCTCACATACTTTTTTCATAAAATGGACACACTAAAAAACAGAAATATTGATAGAAAAATTCAAATAAAAATTCAGAGATCATTATCACTGTTAAAATGTAATGACAATAAATATTTATTTAATTAATCGTTTATCAACGACTTCGAAAATGAGGAAAAAAAAATTAGCGTACTCCTATATTTATTTTTTTGATCTGCGCTTTATAGGGGACTTTTAAACCATGATATACATTATTGATGATCATGATATACATATATACATGATATATATTATATATATATATATATATATATATAAGTAAAAGGCTCGAAAAAAAATATTCCTTTTGTGTTGGGCTACCCTACCCTTTATATTGACTTCTCGTGTGTCAAGTTGAGAAATTAGCTGACTTATATTCTGCTATCAACAGATTTACAAGCTGCAATAGAAATAACGACAGTCGAAGTATTGTTTGCTAGCTTCATTTTCATAGTATTTTGTATCCATGATTGGCATGACAGTAGCAAATGGCGATGGATTGTCGTTCTCTTGATGGTCGCTGCTCTTTTTGGGCTATGCTGTACTTAACATCAGGTACAGTGCAGTCACTTTGTCGAACTACCATAAAAAAATTAATAAAGTCACTACAACGCCGTTTGCCGTATCATAATCAGACGAAAATTGAATATGCATAAACGTATGAGTTATTTATAGAACGCTGAGGTAAACGTGATAAAATATACAAAGCCAAGAGTTATCGAATTCAAAAGTAGCTAATTTACACAAAATAACTTGGAGCGTTTGCGAGATTTGGCATTTTATCAGATCACCGAGATCGGCTTACGAATGCCCTCATCCGTTTTACGAGTTTCACGGAGTAAATCTCGGTTTATAGTTTCCTTGATATTCCGAAAGCTGATTAGTTTAGAAGACGGTGCTACTTCAGTAGAAATTTTCGTTTGGTTCATGACATAGTATTTATTATACAAGTAAGATACTAACAAAATGCGTGCTCTCGTGGAATTACCCGGTCGAAACGAATTTTGATAAATGTATTATCTTAAATACAAATAAATGAATTAATACCGTTGTAATTTTTTTTATTCTAAAAATATTTTTTTGTACATAATTCAATTCATTTAATCCTTTATAATACATATATTACGCTACGAAACAGATGACAGCTAATATTATACGCGCTATGGATAACAGTTTACACTATAGTACAATATAGAACAGAATAAAGAAAGAGTCATGACGGTAAAACCTTACGTTCAGATTTGTTTACCTTCAAATCGCACCGTGCGATAAAAACCTTGTACCAAAATCATACATATACATTCCTAATTGCGGATATATATGAGTGCTGCTTTCCTAACGTCTAGAAAAGTTATGAAAGGCTCTACTCTCGCAGTAAGGGAGTTTAAAAGTTGCCGTGGTGGTAGTTAATATTTTATGGTGCTTGTCATAAAGAAACTTGCCAAATAACCCTTTCATGACCTACCCAAGCTTTCCGATTACAAATTTGACGAGAAAATCTGTAACTGGGTTTGTTTACTGTCATAAAAAAAGGAATTTATCTAACTTAATATTTGCAAGCTGGCATGATAGTGCAACCTCTGGTGAATTATTTCTAAGGGAACTTCGTAATTTTTTTATTACTCTGTACTTGATATTAGGTAGGTAAATGTTCTCACTTCATCGTTCCACTTTATAAAAGAAATATTCAGGGAAATCAGAACAAATGATTTTAGAACCCTGATTTTAAACCGTCTGAAGGGTTTTCTTCTCATGTGTATATCAATTACCAATGCATTTTAATTTTAGTTACAACTTCTTTTGAAACCGGTAAGCACGTGGTTACAATCACACGGTACATTTAATTCCACGGCGACGGTTATGATGCTACAACAAAGGGAACCCTAAATTAAGACGTAAGAACACACGGCTAAGTGATTAATTAAGTTTTGGCAACAATTCTGCCCGATGGGAGGTTAATGGTTAAGTTCGTTGGCTTTTCTTAAATAAAAATAGTTTCGCTCAGAATAGTTACCATTAAACAGAGAAAATGTATTTACGTATAAGTAAATTATTAGTCTCCGATGAACACAATAGGGGTTTATTATTGCTATCTCGTTAAGTTTGTATAATTTTACAACATTTAAAAATCAAGGTATATTTTGTTCATGGACGAAGTAGTTATTAATTTTAATTATCAATGTCAAGTACATAAAAGCAATATGAGGCTTATGGTATTGTATAGTCTATATGTTGAGCAACAAAAAAGGTGGATGAAGGAAAATTACTCCTGGCAGCGATGCAAATGCTGAAATGGAACTATAAAGTAATTAGAATGGATACGATTAAGAATTAATGTATTTTAGGAAGTACGAAAATAACAGCTGTAACTCAGAAAAAGAGAAATAATAGGTTAGCCTGATATGGGCAAGTTATGAGGAGAGATGAAAATTACATTACTAGATGGATGGTGATATATTTCTATGGTGGTAGGTCTTTTCTAACGCCCACCTGTGAAGCTACTACCCTTGAGATGAAAATTTACCGACAAATACCAATAGGTGTGTTCCGGCAGTTGCACTTGAGAGCCAGTCTCTCGGTTTAGCGTTTCTACCAACTTCGTCACTTAAGATCACGTGAGATTATGGTCATAATGGTGATAAGTGATTACTGATAATACATACCTATAGGTGTTCGAGTAGATTCTCAAGAGCAGACGAGGACGTAGACTTCTGATTTTTCGATTTCTCCATGATTCCCGTTGATTCTAGGCTGTACTGAGATTAACATCAGCGACAGTGTCATCCTAAGTAAACAAAGTTCTAACAGATTAAGTACGAAATAGACGAACTGAAATACTCTCGGGGCTAATGCTTTAAGCTCATAATTAATCAAAATACACTAAATATAACTTAATAGGTACAGTTCAAGCAACTTCGCTTGGGGCGATATTAACAATTAAACAAATTATACTTTCAAAGCGAACTTTTGGGGAGCGATCGTATAATACTGAACGACAATATTTTGATGAAGGGATGAAAATCACACCCCCAATTTGTGCCGTGTTGTTTGAGAAAACAGCTGTTACTTTTGACAGATCAAAGCTTATAAAACACTCTCTGTTTATAAAAGGAAAAACACTGTCTTTCTATATTTATACTAATACTTATTATTGATAATATTCTAATTATTTGTACTGTTGTACGTTTGTAACGGATAAATTCAAGAACTCCTGGACCGATTTGAATAATTATTTCAACATTAGAATGCTACATTATCGCTCAGTGAAATAATATTATATTTATTACTAGAAACAATTATGGGAGCACTAATCGGAAAAGTTTATTGTTTTTTTAAATATTAAAATAAAAATAAATATTTTTGTATTTCATAGTACAATCATTAACGAAAACTGAAGGCTATTATTATTAATTGGCTATTATTATTATTTATAATAATAATAGTTTACTGCAACTTTAATTAATTACACAAAAAAAAACATGTTCTTGTGTGTTTTTGTGTGTGTGTTCTTATATTATTATAAAATATAGTATAATATAATATATATATAGTATGTATATAGTATATATATAGTATATATAGTAAAATATAGTGATAATAATATTGCCTTCTAGCTGCACCAAGACTTAAGACTTCATCTTCACATACTCTTTGAGGTCTACGTTTGTGTATGTACTTATTAACATCACGCTGCTACCAATAGGAGTAAAGCTGTTTTGAAAGAAATTGCAAAAACGGGTTAAAATTATCAAATAATATTTAGTTCCATGCACGTAAAGTTGCAAACACAGCTTTTAATGTCATAATTGGGAAAGGAGAAATTATGCACCTAACTTAAATAATTAAGACGCATTGTATTTAAACTTTTTGGTATTTTTTTGGGTGCAATTACTTGTTATATTCTCAGTCTGTGTTAACTTGTTTATAATCATTGATAACGATGTCACACACTATAATAGAGTATTTTACAAACCTATTAGGGTTCATATAACTTGTATGAATACATGGTGTCTTTAAAGAGTTTCTGTGGTCATTACATAACAAATGATATCCAAAGTTACTTATGCATTATAATTAAATTTAGATAAATGAAACAAAATGAAAATACATATATTACGCGAAGGTTTCTTTACAATAATTAATATAAAAACTATGACAAATATAAACCCGCTATTTTAATCCAAGTAACGTAGGTATGTTGCATCCTCTCTGACAAGGCGCTCGCCCGGTATCGGCTACTTTTCAGAGGAGCCTTCGTGTAACGGGTACAGATGCATTTCGTTCTGGATATTCGGGGTATATATAAGTAGATAGAGATAATAAATAATATTGTAGATCGTTAGCGTATTCCAGACTGAGGTTTTCTTCTTAACGTCCGACATCTCCGTACCAACGCCAATTGGTATCGTAGGGCTACAGTTTTTATCAACCTCGATACTAGATCGGCCACACCCGAAAATCAGCGCTGGGCCTACTTATTATGGTGACTCAGCTTATGCTGAGTTGTGCGCCTTTTACAGTGGCACTGCGGCACACGGTGGATTATAACATTTATTTTTAGATTATGTTTAATGTAATTTTATGATAAATGCTACGTGTTAATTAATTTTAATGTATTTTATACTTTGTCCGTGTAGCCTTGTGCCTTGTAAATAAATTTATTTTCTTTCTTTCTTTCTTTGTTTTAGAATTTTTCCGCACGTCCGTTCACCTCGGACACCTGATTTTGATTGACGGCCACCTTCGTTTGTCCATTCGGTTCGATGTCTACTTCGTTCGAAATAAAAAAAATAAACGTTCCATATGGAAAGCGCATGTGTTAATTTCTATATATATAAAAATGAATCTCTATTTCCATTGATCATCGCATCACGCGTGAACGGATGGAACAATTTCGCTAATACCTTTTTTGTCGTGTTAATTATTTTCAGGAGAAGGTTCTTATGGAAGGAAAAATTAAGGAAGTTGAGCGGAACATTCAAAAATCCGTATATATAAATAAATGAATCGCCGAAATTTATGTAAGCGTATAACTTCCGAACGACTGCACCAAATTGGATATTTTTTTATTGTGTTCGTTATTCGTCAAGAAAAGCTTTGTATATAAAAAACGAACAGATTTTTTTTGAAATCTCATTATATGAAAAATAATGAAGGGACAATAGCTAGATTTGAAGCAATGATAGCTCAGTTGGTAGTGTCTACGAACGCCGCGTCGAGACGTGGGTACTATTCCATCTATATTCAAATTTCGAATGATTAAAAGACATTTAATTTATTACAGTTATAAACAACTTTCGTTCAATAACCAAAAATAAAGGAAAAACGAAAACTATATTTAGATTTAGACAGTTCTATTGATCTTAATGATTTGATGTTAGAAGATTGATTTTAGCTAATCAAGATGTAAATAACAATATAAAAATGGGTCAAACCGTTTTTGAGTTTTAGCGAGCATAAAGAACATCGACTATAGGTGATACGAAGTTTAACGAGTCAGCTAGTATTCTATAAAATTCTATGTCATTTGACATCGAAATAGTAAGATATTGGAAAACTTTCGGGTTTTATGAAATAAATATAACAATAAAACAATAATATGTGAATAATAATAATATAGATATTAGACTATTTCTCTAAAAACAAATTAAAGCCAATCATTATAAACAGTATCAGAAATATAAGGTCAAATAACTTAAGTTAAGTTAACTTAAGTAAAACCACATTACCTCAGATTAAGATGCTGCTAAAGATTCGTTTTACTACAGTTTCTAATAATTATACCCAAAAAAGTTTCACGAGTTTTTGTAAGAGTTTTTGAAGCAATGATACATCAACTTAAAGTGTGTACGGACGCCGCGTATATGAATAAGACTTCAAATTCTTGCGATGAATCTGAGCTTTCGGTGTAGAAAAATATCGTGATTAAACCATAGCAAGGTGATAGGGTTTTCTCTAATACCCTCAAGGTTAACTGCTAACCTTAAGTTGTAAATCTGCAGCCAAATACATATAGGTGTGTTCCGGCAGCAGTAATAGAGAACTAGACCCACCATTAGGCTTTGCGTTTCCGTTATCTTGGGTAACATTGTCACTTAATATCAGGTGAGATTATGACCAACCTTAAAAGTATAAAAAAAATTATAAAAAAGTATCCATTTTAACGAGATGGTAATAAAAATACTACACAAGTAAAGCTCGGAGCAGAAAGTTAACATACTTTTAAACTTGTCAAATAATCGGATTTTTTTTACAACATGACTCAATTTTTTTGTTATTTGTTATTCTAAATATTAATTTGTTATTCCAAATGTATATCTATATTTGTTTTTTTTAGTCTTTGAATTGATAGTTACAGTAGCTATACCTACTTAATGTAATCATCTGTGACGTGTTATTGTTTGTTTGTTCGTTTAATTTTGTTCCATTACATATAAAGACATATCATTTTTTACATATCATTTTTTCTTTAAATTTTCAAATGTATCTTTATTTTTTATTTTCTGTATAATTCATATGTGTAACTTATTTCAATTGTATGGTTGTTCCAACAAGAAAGTATTTCTTTCTTTCTTCTTTCTTCTCAAGTAAAAATTAGATACCACCGCTACTAACATAAATTTATGGAAAGATCAAAGAATTATAATATTATAAACATATCATATCCCGGTTAACAAGTTATGACAGAACGTAGTGTTCTAAAATAGGTATTTATCAAATCTATGCTACATGCCATTCCGTCTTCGGTAGCAATCCGCATCTACACTCAATCAAGGTTGTCAATTTCCGTTCGTTACGCGGAAACCGCTTTGATAAGACATGCAGATAGGATTATGGACGTTGGCATCCCTAGAACAGGAACGTATTAAGAGGTCTCTTTTAAAATTCGTTTTGATATCTACTGACGCAGCTTTATTTGATCATAATTATTTAATTACTTGTGTATTTACTTTAGTGTTGTCAAGATAAAATTTCAGAACGGTTCTAGGTTGCATGGGTTTGTCTTCAAAATGAAATATAACCTTTTCCTCATTATTTTTAAATATAGTGTTGTAATAAAAAAGTGCATAGTTTTTTTTGTACATTAAAGTTGGACCCCTGTTAGTTTCACTAAATGCAGCCCTCTCTTCAATGATTAGGCTCACAGCTTGTTTAGTGCAAATCCTTTGTCTATTACTGGTTTAGACTAGTTTATACTGGATCAATTATGTGTGATTTGGTCTAAACTGAACGTGCCCTGTTTGCTAATTCGTTCTTTAGCATACTAAATTATTAGAACGATTTCAGTGGACTCTAATTTTGTTACAAGCTTAGAATATTTAATTCCGAATATAACAACATTAGTTTGTGCTTGTAAAACAACATACTTACTAACAGTAAAACTAAGTTTAAATGTAAATTACTACATGGCTCTCCTTGTCGTTCATATCCCTACAAAACTTACAGTTGTATTCTCTAAGTTTTATAAAGTTTTTCTTTGTAATGCTAGACATTTGGCTAAAGCTTTGAACTTATAACGTCTTTATTACATCTAAGCTAAAAGATAAAGTTATTCCTGCACTCTCTATCGCAATAATCGACATTTACTACAATTAAAGTAATTATTGTCCGCTACTGTTTTATAGTGTTTAGTTTGAATAAGACGCCTGGATGAATATTAAAAACATCATTTGCTTTAAAGTTCTTATTAGGCGTGTCTGTATTGTTGAATGTTAACGTATGCATATCTTAACTTTGTAGTTTTTATCCGTAATAAGGCTATATGAAGATTTTTTTAATAACATAAATAATGTATAAATTTGTGTCAGGCTTTCACGTTTATTCCAACGTCACCCCTTATTATATTAAGCTGCAAAATGTCATCACGCGAACTTGCTTCTTACTTAATATGAGAAATAGTGCTAAGACAAAGTTGTAACGCTTGACGCTGATTGTAAGTACAATGCAAAAAGAAAGGCAACTACTGAGCGATCATTTGACCCATGTAAGTCAAGGCTGTTATACCAACCTCCAGAACCTTCCAGCAGCTCGATCATTCGCAATGTGTCACTGTGATTGCGTTTGTTGTGGCAGTTTTGTTAGAGCCCCGCAGGCTTACAATTTCAAATCGGTCAATTATATCGCAAATAATACCAATAGACATAGTGACTCATAATAACCTACACATCATAACCAACCAGATTGTTCAATAAATAATTGAATAACAATTTAACAACAATCATGGTGCCCCTTCTGATTATAATACTAAAGTTTTGATTATTTAAAAATATATCAATAAATACAACAAAGCAAACAATTAACTCAACAATATCTGTAAGATGAAAATTAAATAATAGACGTTATAACACATGATAAAAAAAACTATAAAATAAATAAAGTAACTACTAAAATAACTTAAAATAACTAATATAGCTAAAATAACTATTTACTTAGAAATTATGACAATAAATAGAAAACTAAGTATCAAAAACAAATAATAACTTCCCTTCTGATTACGCACAAATAAAAATTACCCAACCATCGGCTAACTGCTTATTCTTACTAACATTCCTATACAAACTCTCAGATTATCACTTGTTGTAAACGAAAAAGATAGGGAGGTGTTATTTTTCCGCATTTTCCCGCACACGTCACCGCGCTAGCAACACCGTTACAGACTGAATCAGTTAAGTCTGCGGCTGACTACTAATACAATAAAGTTGGACGGTTAAATTATGGAATTACGCGATTAAGTTATTCGATAGTCAGTCAACTTGAACCTTCTCGCGAACCTATACATATATTAGGTGGCCAGGCAGATCTTGTTTTATAATCTTTAATGACTTAGCCATAGGGTCACCAATTGATTTCAAGGATTGGGTTTGTTTATCGGAATCATATTTACACTGTACATCTCCATCTACAACTTTGATTTAAATTTTTCTCCTTTCATGACCAGAGAGCTCGTTAATACTTCGTTCCGAAAATATATATTAAGATACACGCAGGCAGTGCGGACTTTTAAAAATGTATCCTTCTGGCGATCAGTTGAATGGCATTAATATTATTTACTTATTACTTATTACTTGTGTTTATCATTTACTACTCCTCTCTGTTACTTCGTTCGTATAAAATTAACATTCTTTTTTATGCCTCGAGCACAGTTTTTTTTTTTTAATTCAGACCTAATATCCTTTTTATATTCGCGACAACTTATATACAATATTTCACAGTGGTCTCTTGAGTAACTGAGGCGTAAAACCGTAACAAACGAACTCATATTCGTATTAACATTTTTGTTAACACCTTCACTGCGGAACAGGACCATATCGACCTACTGCGGTACTTCAGCTGATGCGGACGAAGAAAACTATGTCCCTCTCGTTTGTGTTGGTAAATGTTCCACAAAGGCAAATATATGTTTCAGCTTGTAGTTAAAATTGGAGGTATTTCCCATTAAATCATCACGGCAGGCCCCTTTCGGCCTAACACGTGCTGATGGTCAAATAAATCCGCTCAGTGCGGCAGTGGGTTTACGTTGTCCCTCCATCCCTACAGGCAGCCGGCGACCCGATGTCGCACAGAGAGCTCTCCTCGCCAGCTAGTGTTGTGCTATCTAGCTGATCTACCGTAGCATTAATTCGATATAATCAACAAAGATAAGCATTAAAAAAATGAAATTAAAAAAAAGGTAAGATAGAACTCTGCGGATAAGAAGGTGAGGCACAAAATAAACTGCGACTTCCGTGTATAGACACACGTAACGCACATACATACAATCAAATTATGGTCTTACACTATGGTGACGTGGCATATTGTTTATCAAAAACTGGCCCACTTTATAGTTCAAAACATTTTATCTTTATTTTTTTGTATTAAAAAAAGCATTTCAGCAAATCAAGTAAAACTTAAGGACAATAATCATGTTCTAGAGATGAGAGCTAAACGGGGAAAATATGTAGTATGCTACTAGAGACTGCAGAGAACCTTTAATAGTACACAAGTAGAAAAACAATTGAAAATATAGATAAAATATTGCAGGTAGTGCAACCAAACATATGCGTGACATATTTTAAAGACAGTTAGTAAATATGTAAATTAACATACTATATTCATTCCTTTTACGGTAATTCTGTTTTATTTTCGGTATCCCCTTATTTTTGTCTGTGTCATCACTACTAAAAATACTTTCTAGTGCGGTTCAGGTCTATGTCGGCATGCCGCTGTACCTGATTTATTTCTCATTTCCTGTTAGGTAGATCCCGGGGTGAATCGAACCTAAGGTAGTTAAGTCAAGGTTATTCTGACAGTAAAAAAAATATATATACAACATATTTTCGTAAAGTTATAGCATTTTAATCTACCCTAGCACTGGTGGGTCGAGAAAGACCTACCATAAGGTTGCATGCCATTGCGCATGCTAATTGAAGGTTTATGTTTTTACTTACCCCAGTCAAGGTGTTAAGATCTATTATAAGTATACTGAAGCGATGAAAGCTCTGTTGGTAGTGTGTACGGATCCCAAGTTAATTGACGTGAATTTGATTCCTGCAATGAGCTTAACCTTTCAGTTCAGTTTCAGTACATCGTACTGAAACCATAGCAATTTCTAATGCCCATATGGCCAGCTACCAAGATAAAGTTGAAAATCCTATAGGTGTGTTACGGTTGTTGCACTCGAGTGCCAATCTCTTTGCTAGGCTTAACGTGACCATCTTGGGTCATACCGTCACTTAACATCAAGTAACGCCAAACCTATAAACGTATAAATTATTTAAAAAAAGTTTACAGCAATCGTGTTTTGATTTCATCTCATTTTTGTAGTTTCAGTTACTAATATTATTTTAACTTCTCCATTAATTTTTTCAATATAACATTTGATAGGTACTTAAACTGCGACTGATCTCAGGAGTCTTTTCAAAAACTCAAAGTTGATTTTAGAACTTTAGTGTTTCTTCAATGGTAGTTAATTACAGAACTACTTAAAATCTATGTTAGTTTCTTAGTCTAAATGAGTTTTCGGTGAAGGAAAACATCGTGAGGAAACCATAGCATGGTGGTACAGCTTTTTCTAATGCCCGCCTGGCTAGTTATCACCCTCAAGTTGAAAATCTGCCGCCAAACACCTATAGGTGTGTTCCAGCAGCTGCACTTGAGAGCCAGTTCCTCCACAGGTTTAGCATATCTATCAACTTGGTTCGTATCGTCACTTAAGATCAGGTGAGATTATGGCCATAACGCTAAATCCTTAACTATATAAAATATCCAAGGCAGGTGTATTACTGCTGAGTAGCGTTTTGAAATATAAAGGCGGGGGTGGACAGAGTGGTTTTAACTAGGTACTTTGTAAACAAACAGTAACGTTTGTGTGTTTCAGTAATAACTAACTAATACCTGTCACTCTGTTCCAGGTGGGAGTAGCTAAAAAATATTGTTGAATGAATTATTATATTGCAATATGGTTTTGTTTACATTTTCTCATATTCCTATATGGGTGATTCCTTTCTGTGATTTTTTTAGTTAAAAATTTTAAGACTTTGAAATTAATAATTTTTTATGCATATAATTTATCTATTTTACTGTAAAAATAAAAATCTGAGAGGATTTTACTACAACTTCAGACCGTCAAGACCGGAAACGAATTCCAAGTTATACGTTACACGGTACTGACTCATTTATCCACGGTACTGACATAAAATAAACGAGAATTAAATGTTAACTTAATACATCGAATAAAAGAGGGTGTCAATTTTTTTCAGTTTGATCAAAATATTAGAATTTATGAAGTGAGCTTAAATCATTTATTGCGAAAAAAAAACAAGTTATAGGTAAATTCCAGAAATGGGCATGACACGGTACTCTTGACTTTTAAGTGACATGTTTTAAGAGAGAACAAACAATACAGACATAACATATTAGTTCCATCCTAACCTTAAAATTATTGGGTATTTACGAAGTTAACTTAGTATGGACTAATAAAAAATATCCATAAAATCTTGTATATATTTCTATGGATTTTCAATAACTCAAATTAGCAATTAACAACAAAAAGTTAGAACCTTTTTCACATTTTCAAAAGACATAAACAACTGACATAAAAGTGAACTTGTCATTTTTATAATAACGTTAGGCTTTTTCCGTTATTTCGTAAATAAATCAAATTCTTACGGCTATAAAAGTGTTATATAGTGGACGGAGTTGTTGGTTTCTTAATTCATTCAATCATTGTTTGACATGTAGTATATTTTTATTGCCTCTTCCGTCTCATAAGATATGAGTAAGCAAGATAAAAGGGATTTTGAAGAGAGATATTCAGCTTGCTTCGTTGATTTTGGGCTAAAGACAGGTATCATTTTTGATTTAAAGTCATTCTTTCTATAGTCAATAAGATTAGCGTTATGACCACAATTGCACATGATTTTAAATGATGTGACCCAAGATTGTTGAAACGCTAAGCCTAGTGGAGGGATTGGGTCACAAGTTCAACTGCCGGAAGACATCTATAGGTATTTGGCGTCAGATTTTCAACCTGAGGGTGGTAGCTAGTCAGGCGGGCAGTAGAAAAAGTCCTAACATCTTGCTATGGTGTCGTCACGTTGTTGTCCATAACCGAAAGCTCAGACTCATTGCAGGTGAATATAAAACTGTATATTTAAAAATTGATGAACGTTTTTAAATTAAGTATTTTAATTTTGCAAAAGCTGCCGGCCTCCTAATAGGCGGTATGATGGGCAGTTTTTTTATGAGAGGCTACAAAAAGTGGCCTATGTACATCGGCGGCGGTCTTGGCTTTGGGATGGCTTACACCAACTGCGAGCGGAGCCTGAATAATTTTTTACTATCGATGGATCCAAAAGCATGTGTTATAAAGTAAGTCATATTCCTTATTATTGTTGATGTAATATTTATCTTATGAGTATATAATGCATATTTAGAACTTCGTTATGATTTATGTAGGCCAGTATGTACATTTTACTGTTAAAATTTCAATTGTACTAATTAGCGTAGATTAATTATGTGATTTTTTTTTGTTACTTAATATATTTCAAATCTTGTCAATGTACGATTTTATCTAGCTAGCTATAACTTAGACTCGTTATTTAAAATAAATTACGTATTAAAATAATTTATACCCGTTGGTCAGAACCAATTGTCCTCCTAATGAACGAAAATTTAAAAAATAATATTAATTTCCGGTAACTATGTCAACGTTTGGATTTAACTAGAACTGAGAACTATCCAGATAACCCAATAAGTACCTATAGAAAAAAAAAACGATTAAGTGGTTTCGGAATGAAAAATAACGCATACATCTTAATGTTATATATAAATATTTTCATTATCAGTCTGACATAAAATATACCCTACTAATTTAATATTAAGCGTGGATATTCCTTTTGACTACGCGGACGCACAGACTAAGTACGAATTTTACAATTCAAAGTTAAAGAAAATACGAAGGAAGTCAAGACTCTCAGTTAGTATGTATAACTGTAAAACATGTTTAGGTAAATTTCGCTGTAGCCATAAACAACATATACAGTACAACTGAATTGTGTACAAATTAGAACCAGCAAGTTCCAAACAAACTCGGTTAGTTGTTAATCGTACGCCGAAAAACATTATAACAAAAGTGGCAAAGAAATCCATTCGGTCACTACAAAGCTTTATAAAGTCGGATTGGTATTACTCACACAGCGATTGAAAACGCTGTGTACCAAATAAAAATGTTGAAAACGAAATAAGTGACGATTTACAACGGACAAGTTTATTCGTGCCGTTCTCGAAAACAATTTACCATGTCAACGGAAAAAGTAATAATGAAAAAGACAATGCGACGCCGGTAATATTAAGTTTGTTGAAACGCTCCGTGGGTGGTAAAGGGTAGAGAGGCGGTCCGTTTGCAAACAGCCAAGTGATTTTGTATAATAAAGGAAAGGAAGGCGGTGCGAAGTCCATACAAATATAGAAGCAAAAACTATAAAGCGTTGAATAGATGAGACGCAACAGTAAGTGACCTTTCTAACGTAGACAAAGAGTCGAATGGCGCGGCGGAGGGAAGTGTCCCGCTGTTCTTCAATAAAGGGAAGAATAACGTCTTCACTGGTGACCGTTCAAATATTGTGCTTGAAAAAGTTTTCTCTTAGGGTTGCCATTAAACTTCTAAACCTTTTTGTAAGTATTTTTTGAACTTTATAGGTTTAGCGTTATGCACATCTCTGCAAATCTCATTTGATATTAAGTGATACTGAGCTCAAAACAGAGAACACACTAAGCATAGCCAAGTGACTAACTCTGAAGTGCAACTGTCGGGTCGCACCTATAGATAGTATACATAGCGAGGCATTTAAAATGAGGTCTAAATTAATATCCAAAAATATTTGTAAAATAAAACATATCCAGTTAAAAAAATATCTGTATGTCAGATCTCGTACAAATCCATTCGTCAATTTTTGCTTGATCGGGTAATGAACATCGAAAAGATTCAAACTTTTTCAAACATTTATAATATTAGTATATGTGAAAATATGTGTGCAGTTCATACGCGATAGAAGTAAAACTTTCAAAAATTAGCTTCGTAATATGCAGGCGCGCACACACGCATACTAACACATATACCACGCTCGCACCCTGTAAGAAACACTTTATAACGCCTTCTATCTTATTCTCTCGCACGTTATACTCTATAGATGTACATGGTTGTCTCTTTTTGTTGTCGCTTTTTCGTTTCATCCAGTTTCAAATCACAAGGACGTTACAGTATTTTGACTTCATAAAATATTATTCAAGCTATAACAATAATCATCGATTAGAAAAAAGCCGTGATAAATATAAGCGACAACCCTATACTCTAAACACACTGACCGATATTTATAACAACTCATTTGCACTTTACAATATCATACAAGAAACGAACCCGGTGTAATAAGTTACATCTTTTTGACATTATTTATAGCCTTTTTTCAATGTAAGCTACTCTTTTAATTATTAAAAGTTCGTATTATCTGTGCCTATTCATGTTTTGTACGCGTAATTAGTTCCGGAGTCCATTGTCATGTAGTTTGAAAGCGATCGTTTGTCGGCCGGTATATTGTCGGTTTTGGCTTTCACTGGCGACGCTCGATTGTGTGAATACGATCTGAAGGAAACGAATATAAATATATTTGGCTTTGGCTGGTGAATCCAAGATATTTTTAAATTATTATCTACTAGCTTCTAACTACTGCTTCGTTCGCGAAAATATTAATTTTGTCTAACAAAGCGGATGACGAAATAAAAAGTTTTAAATTAACTTCATCTTTTTTTTAACCTGGTTCCAATAAGATTTTCGTGAAGAAAAGTAGCTCAGTGATAGTGCGCACGACTTTACGTCAAGAGACGTGAGTTCATATCCTACCACCTACAATGTGCTTGAGCTTTCAGGAAAACATAGTGAGGAAACCATATTATAGTGGCAGGACTTTTTCTAAAGCCCGCCTGGCTAGCTACCACCCTCTAGTTAAAAATCTCCCGCCTAATACCAATAGGTGTTTTCCGGCCGTTGCACTTTAGAGCCAGTTCCTCCGCAGGTTTAGCGTGTCTACCAACTTGGGCCGTATCGTCACTTAATATCAGGTGATGTTATGGCCATAACGCTAAACCTTAAATATAAAAAGTAGCCTATCACCGTCTCCAGGTTCCCATCTATCTCTATACCAAAATTCATCATAATTTATTCAGCGTTCAGACGTGAAAACGTAACAAGCAAACAAACACACTGTCGTATTTATAATATTAGTAAAGCTAAGTTTAGGTAAAAACAAAATAGTTTAGCCACTCTGATAAGTATTCTTTTTGGTTTCTTTTATTAAATAGCTTAGAATGAAGCAATGCTGTCTGGCCAAGAGTTTTTTATGTTGCGCAAAAAAGTGACTGCACTGCATCTGATGTTAAGTACAGTACAATCCAAATTAACGACGACTGACAATGAATGAAAATTTACTGCCAGTAGCCGCTGTCATTCTGGCCTGCTTAGATATACCTATTCGTCTATTAAAGGACCCAATATAATAGGAAGTAATAGCAAGAAGGGAACCAGCTTACAGGAAGACTGTTCTATAACTCCACAGTACGATAGTAATAAGTTATAACAGTAACCCGCTTCGGTGAACGAGGTGTTGAACCCATGCAATAAACATGAGTTTTCGGCAACGAGAAATATCGTAATGAAATCATGGTTTCACTCCAAAAAAATAAAGTTAATAAAATAAAACTGTTTATTCAATACCACAATCAAATCATCGATTGTTTCAGGAAGCAGCCATGAAGAAAGCTTGGTTGTGTCAGTGCTATTGCTGTTGTAAAAATTCATAATAATTTATTAAAATAAATAGTTTTATTGAATTTATGCTGGTTTTTTTTATAGTTAAGGCTTAGCATTATGGCCATAATCTCACCTGATCTTAAATGACGATACGGCGCAAGTTGCTAGACACGCTAAACCTGTGGAAGAACTGGCTCTCAAGTGCAACTGCCGGAACACACTTAATGGTATTTGGCGGCAGATTTTCAACTTGAGGGTAGTAGCCAGCCAGGCGGGCATCAGAAAAAGCCCTACCACCATGCTGTGGTTTCCTCACGATGTTTTCATGAAAGCTCAAGCTCATTGTTGGTGGTTGGATTCGAACTCACGTCTCTTGACGCAAAGACGTACACACTACCGTTGAGCTATCATCGCTTGCAAACTAACCGTGCTTACTTTTTAAATTGGATATTATTAAGCTAATAAACATTATTATCACTATATGTACTTATTACAGATTCATCGTATTGTCGAAATATCAATGTT
This sequence comes from Actias luna, assembly GCA_039707435.1. Taxonomy (NCBI): domain Eukaryota; kingdom Metazoa; phylum Arthropoda; class Insecta; order Lepidoptera; family Saturniidae; genus Actias; species Actias luna. The sequence goes on along the minus strand of JAZHAC010000012.1, from coordinate 12,735,685 downwards.
ATCTCGTAATTAAGTAGGGGTTTGCAAAGCGTTCATCTTAATCAACGCCTATTTATATATATATTTTTTGGATATATGTTAATCTCATCTAAATCTTTATTATTTATATTTCCAAAGTTTATTCATTTTTCTTTGGCTCGTTAATATTTGTAATAACTTTCGTTTTGATAACAATACCTCTGGTTTACTGGACGAAAATGCATTGTGACATTAAGCTCGCCAATGTATTAATAAAAAAGTTCAATAAAACATTCATTCTAACATTATTCAGATCATACTTTTTACGATAATTGTGACAGTATAGATGATTTCACAAAATGCGTAATACTGAAATTTGAACTAACAACCAAATCGTCAATGGGAAGCAAACCACTGGGATTGAATTTAAACCACCCCGTCTATGTGACATTATAGTATTTCCGATGTCGCTCAAAATCACTTAAGTACACTATTTTTTAGGACCTGATACTGTACGAAATATTTAGTTCAATCGTCAGCTACCGAATAGAGTATATTGCATCAAAACCCTGACAAGTAGATCAAATATTCCATATTTTTTAGAAAGAACACTTTCGATGTATTTAAAGGTGTTGTCTTCCAATTATGTGAACTATACTTCAAATCAATTCGAAAAAAATCATAAAGACAGGTAGTTTGATATGGTCACATGTACCATAAAATGATTTCCGAACACTTAACACCCTTGAGTTCAACGACCATGTCACGAGTTTTCATCAGGTGCAGTAGTCCGCAAACGCTATGACGCTACATGGAATGTAGTGACTCACTGACGATGATTCACCGGCCATATACGGAACAGAGTCATGGAGACGCTTTTAGTACAAAAAATATATATAATACAAAGTTAATATTAAAAAATTTCATTGATTAGTTACTTTACGCTGACATGTTGAACAGTGAAAATATCTTTCTACGGCTTTGACATAATATTTGTTTCCTGTACGCTAAAGTGTTTTGTAAATCGAACTTATGTTCAGCTATAGAGCGTTCAGCTATCATCTTTATATTTTTTTTATGAAATATGGGGGCAAACGGGCAGGAGGCTCACCTGATGTTAAGTGATCATCGCCGTCCATGAACATCTGCAACACCGGAGGGCTTTCAAATGCGTTGCCGGCCTTTAATGAAGCAATATGCTCTATAATAATCAAAGTCTGACTTCGTATCGATAGACTTATATTTGATATTATAATATATTTCATAGGTTTACCGTTATGCTTTGTGGAACCAGCTGGTGTATGTTCAGCGATCAAGTTATATGGCTGGCAAAGATCTGTACTTATGTGGCTTGCAACCAGTGTATACGTTGGTGATAGACACTTCCTTCTCTTCATTTTCTTTTTTTTGTGGTTAGTTAACGTTTTTTTTAATTTATAGGCTCGGTGTTGTGGTCACAATCTCGTCTGATGTTAAGTGACAATATGGGTCGAGATGGCGGGCAGGCTAAGTCGTGGAGGTTCTGTTACTTAAATGAAACTACCGGAATATACCTATAGGTACATGACAGTAGAATTCTAATTTTATGGATATATTAAAAATCAATAATCACCGTACTGTTACACAGTTCTCGACTTCTTCAAAGCGGTTTGAATTTTTAATATACTGCCTATTTTAAAGTGATTTATCTGCAGGTAATTTTGCTTTAAAAAAGTGCTATATAACTTATTGGTATAATGTAATTAGTTGTCGTGTAGGAGTCAGTCATCTAAAACATAATATTTGCATGCTAGTTAAAAATAAAGCCCAATAAAAGTAGGTGAAGAAGAACTTACTATACAAAACTAACTGCGACCACAGTTATCACGTGAAAAAAATACGTTAAACGAATATAGCGGCGACTCCATAGGTTTATTAGTCAGAAATTCAGTCAGTGGTATAAAATAGGCCAGCGTATTCCATTTACAGTCATAAATACGTGTAAAATGAACTTTAAATTCCACACAATGTTCTTTGTTTTTAATAAAATTAATTGTAAGTTTGGTTTAGTTTACGTGCTCTGTTACCTCGGTCGTTTAAGCTTATAAGTAAAGAACATGAAAGAGTAATTTGATATTTGATATAGATACGTACATTTTAAAGGTTTTTCTACTTTACAATATATTATCACGCTATGGCCTTCATCCAAACACCAAGGATACCTCTCATGATTATGGAATTTATTGTGTAGGTAGCATGTTAGTGCGTACCATCACATACCTACAATGACTTCATATTTGATTCTAACTAAATAAAAGAAAAACTCATTTTATAGTTAAAAAACGTGGTAAGAAAGGGTTGTGTGTTCGACTCCACCTACAATGAGCTTGTGCTTTCGGTGAAGGTAAACATTCTGAGGAAATTATAGTATTATAGCCTTTTCTAATTACTGTCTGGTTACTTACCACCCTCAAGTTCACAATCTGCCGCCAAATACCAATAGGTGTGTTCCGACAGTTGCACTTGAGAGCCAGTTCCTTCACAGAATTAGCGTATCTACCAACTTAGCCCGTATCGTCACTTAACATCACGTGAGCATATGGCCATAACACTAAACTTTAAGTATAAAAGAATCAGTGATAGGAAAAGTTAAATAAAGCTAATAAACTTAATATCCGGTAATGGAAACGTGTGTGTTTTGTTGGTGATTCCCGAGTCAATCAGTAACACCAAAACTTAGCTCAAATGTTGGCACGAACATTTGTAGTCGGGATTAAATAATATGAATAGAACATTATTGTTTGAAATAATATATCTGGTTTTCTTTATAAGATATTTATCGTTTTTATATTATAACATATGAATTTTTGTTAGGTTTCGTCATAAATTTGATGAAAGTATGAAATAAGGAAACATTTTTGTATACTGTTCGCCTAGTGGTAGAAATTGGACCATAATTACTACTGAAAATTTAAGAAAACGATGTAACCTTAGATGGTGGACAGGCTAAGCCTAGTGGAGGAATTGGCTCGCAATGGCAAATACTGAAACTCACCTGTAGGTATTTGGCTGTAGATTTTAACTTTGGGATGGTAGCTAGCAGAGAGACATTACAAAAAAACCCTACTACCATGCTATGGTTTCATGACGATGTTTTCCTTCACCGAAACCTCAAGCTCACTGTAGATGGATTCGAAGTCACATCGTTTTACACACTACCACCTAAACTATCAACGCTTATAACGTAATGTGGTTCAATCTAACCACAAGATTCCTACTTCGTACTTCAGTTTCCAAGGTTCAGTAATTTATAATGATAAGCGACCTCCGGTGGGAGATGGCACCTCCAGAAAAGAAGACAGAAAACGATTAATTAATTTCTGGTATAAGAGTGGACGACTCTGGTATTTTATTAAATTTAATACTTTGTTTCATAATGTTCAATTTCTATTGACTGAATCCAGACATATTTATAACCATCTCTGCCTGCGACTTTCGTTTTGAACGGTTCGTTTTGAAGATAAACCAGGAATTAACAAATAGACAAGTTTTTTTTTAATTTTTTTATGTAAGGTATTGAGAATTTCGTATGTTACTTTGTACATACATATTTGTTCGCATCCAATATTGGATCAAACGATTGTGGAATGTATTGGATCACAAAACCATAAGCCAACTGATGAGCCCTTTACATGGTTATAATGTGTGGGCGTGTACGTACCTCACGATTGATGGCGACGCAGACAATAATGATGTCAATGAAATTCGCCACGCAATATTCGAATTAACATCGATTATCAGAATTATTTGCTTATAACTTGCGTCTTCAGTTATATTATTTTAAAATACGCTTTCCCTTCATCCAGTTACTTACTGTATAACTATGCAATTCAAACTTTTTATACATTGTATGGCTTTAGCGTTATGGCTACAATCTCACCTGATATTAAGTGGAGCTGTGGCTCAAGATGGTGGACACATTAATCATTGTACAGCTGTGCAGCTGTCGGAACACACCTATAAGTAAATGGTGGCAAATTTTCAACTTGAGTGTCGTAACTATTGAGGTGTGTATTAAAAAAAGCTCTACCACCATGCAAATGTAGTATATATTTCAAATATTTCGAGATTGCGAATCCAAAAGAACCACTAAAGACTACGGTATGAGTATGGTCTATAATAGTATTCAATTTTCTCCCTAGTTTAGAAAATAAACATATATAAAAAAGAAAATAGTAAAAGGTCTTACCTAATGGTAAAAGCAACAAAGTTCCATTTAACAATTCCTCAGCTAATATTAAAACGTGGCCGCGACGCTTCGGTGTTTAGCTTGCAGAATAACCGATTTTATCCGGGGCTGTCATGTCCTGTGAGGGTAATGAAAATATTTTCCATCTCCCATTTATTACCTAGGATATTAAATCCAGGTTCTGTAAACATTCACTACTTACTATGGGTTCTCGTGTAATTGTCACGCACATTTTTATTTGTAGATTTTCAACTTACTGGTAGCCAGCCATCCAGGTATTATAAAAGTTCCTTTTGACTAGAGCAATTGCAAAAGCTTTCCCTGGTCTCTGTCACCAAGGGAGTTTGAAGGGCCACTGTGGTGCGTTTTAGTGGATAGGGTTGAGCGATCAGAACCTGAAGAGTTACCACATGCCCCTCGCTCCGTTGTCCCGAGCCCGGGTAATGCGTTTGCACGTTTCGATGAGGAAGTCCGTAAAGTGAAGCGATGATAGCTCAGTGGTAGTGTGCACGACTTCGCGTCAAAGGACGTGGGTTCGAACCTAAGCACCTACAATGAGCTTGAGCTTTCGGTGAAGGAAAACATCGTGAGGAAACCATAGCATGGTGGTAGGGCTTTTTCTGATGCCCGCCTGGCTAGCTACCACCCTCTAGTTGTGAACCTGCCGCCAAATACCAATAGGTGTGTTCCGGCAGCAGCACTTGAGAGCCAGTTCCTCCACAGGTTTAGCGTGTCTACCAACTTGGGCCGTATCGTCACTTAAGATCAGGTGAGATTATGGCCATAACGCTAAAACCTTAAGTATAAAAAAAAAAAAGACCGGTATTTTAAACACCACGTTAATAAAAAAAGTACCATGTTATCGTTTCATCAGAATATTTCTTTGTCACTGTGCACTCAGGCTAGTGTATTTATTTACTCATTGGAAATGCAATTAGTTTGTAGCAATGCAATTAGTTGCATGGAATCAAAGTAACCTCCATTGAAGCGTTGTTCTTGTACGCTACTATTGAACCATCATTGTATTTACCTATACCTACCTTTATGTAGTTGTAAATCTACGTTTTTAATGTATACTTTGATTTAATTTGTTATCCTATTTTGTTTTAGTATACACATAACAAATTGTGAATATAAATGCACCGACTTTTTTACAGTTAAGGTATAACCTTTTGGCCAGAATCTCAACGGATGTTAAGTATCGATGTGGGCCAAAACGACGGACACGTTAAGCCTAGTGGAGGGTCAGACTCACAAACGCAACTACCGGAAGACACCTACAGGTGTTTGTGGAAGATTTTAAATTTGACGATAGTATTTAGCCAGGCGTGCATTAGATAACGCTCTACCACCATGATATGATATTATCACGATATTTTCTTGCACTGATTGCTCAAGCTGGATTCAAACTCACGGCCCTTGACGCGGCGTTCGTACACACTACCAACTTAGCTAACATCGCTCTATAGCCTATCTTTTTCCATCGGAGATAAGCATGATTAAAATCATAACTCGAATGTATATCACGCGAATTATTTCACAACAACACTATCGAGATACGATTAATTAAACAAATGGTAATGGCCCGGCATAATATTGTTACATTGTCTATTTTGCGTCCACTAAAGTTCACAATGGAGTAATGACGTCACTAGAATTGCAATATTTTACTACCCCGACTGTTAAAAGTTGAGTATATTGCGTTTCTTAGACTACCATACTGAGACGTCGGAGCGTAGGTCAGTTACAGTTACGATATTTTATTGTCGTTTTTTTTTTCTCTTCATTTTATTATTGCATTGGCTATAGTTTTTATCGGTCATAATATTATGTTCGTTTCAGATTTAGTAATTCACAAGTATTTCTTGAGTTTATTTTTACCGAGTTATATTACGTTATTTGAATAGTTATTCTTTATTAATATTATAAACCGGGGAAAAACGGTTTGTTTGCTTGAATGCGCTAATCTTAGAAACTAATAGACGGATTAAAAGAATATTTTTGTATTTGACAGATGTATTATTGACGAATATTTTTGATTATTTAAAATCATGCTACGTACCACCAATATGAGCAAAACTGTATTAAAAAGTTACATAAACTGGTAAAATTATCATATTTTTAGTTTCACGCCAAAGAAATCACGGGAACATTTATTCGTTTTAAAAATGTTAATTACAGTAACACATTTTTACAGTATCACGTCAGTGAGAACACTGGTCTTCTATTGTGTCATCTTTGATCAGGTATGAAAAATCGTCTGCAATCCAAGTTGATGTTAGTGGTTCTGTAGCTTAATAACTTATAAGTAGATTGGATCCATAGAGATATTTGTAATTTCGTGGTATAGTTAACTAAAGACTAGATCAAATTTTATAAAATTAATTTAGACATTTATTTAGATTTAATTACATTTGTATAGACCATTAAATACTTTTTTATAGTTAGGCTTTAGCGTTATGGCCATAATATCGCCTGATGTTAAGTGACGTAACGGCACTAGTTGGTAGACACGCTTAACCTGTGTAGGAACTGCCGAAACACGCCTATTGGTATTTGGCGGCAGATTTTCAAGTTAAGATTGGTAGCGAGCCAGATGGGCATTAGAAAAGGCACTACCAACATGCTATGGTTTCCACAGGAAGTTTTCGCCGAAACCTCAAGCTCATTGTAGGTGGATTCGAATTTATATCCTTTAACACGAAGTCAAGTCACTACTACTGAACTACCATCCGTTCAAAACTACTATACAGATACGGTATATGTATTAGTTATACATGAAATATTACGAAATTTAAAAATAATTATTATTTTGCAGTAAAGTACACAATTTAGTAAATAAAAAAACACTTGCAAGCTGTGTGTTAGATACACAACATAAAATTAATTCAAATATTGAGATCACAGAAATAAAGATATACAAATAGATAGCGGTTGCTTATATATTTTTTTTTTACAGTGCTAATGACTAAAACCTTATCGAAATAATTTACATAGATATTATTATATTTTTATAGAATAGAAATCATCGAAACCTATCATTTCAGAACGTAGAATATATATATCAAATTCATGTTCCCAAGTTATTTAGGATCGGCGGAATACGTTTTATTCTTCCATAAAGCTCTAACAGCCGCCATCTTTTAATTCACTCCCTTTTTTCATCTCATACCTCACACACTCTAACATCTGTTTTTTGGCCTTCGTCTTCCTTTCCATCCTCCAACATTCATATCCATTACTTTTCTCAGCACATGCGTTTCCTCTCTTCTCGTGACATTTCAAAACTATGACAAGAGATTCCCTTTCAAATTCTCTTCCACTGGCACCACTTTTAAACTCCCTCTAACATACTCATTACTAAATTCGTCCATCCTTGTAACACCACACATCTATCTCAACATTCGGATTTCTTCTGTATACAATCGGTACTCATTGGTCTTCTTACTAGCCCATCCCTCCGTTTCATACACTATACCTTATAATGGACTTTTCAAATTAAAATACATTATTTAGGATACATGTTGTTTATACAAAACATTTTCAGGAATTCTACAATAAAACTAACAACGGGTTAATATTGTTAATGTGTTTATGTCAGACGGACGGACGGGGCATCGAACCTGTTAACTTTATAGTCACGTATGCGCTTTATTGTGCAACTCGTAGATCTATGTTGGAATTGAAACGGCTACAAAAGTTTCATCATGTCATATGCATAATGTTTATAAAATATCTTATTTTTATGGTATATTATAATAAAAAGTTTAAGAAATCTTTAAGTTTAGCTACCATCTAATGGCATCGGAAAGAACTATCGATCTTAGTACATAAATTCATTATCAGATTTGTTTTTATTTTCTCAAAAAACTCTTCGTTAAGTCCATCAAAAGATCCACTATCTTGATAAAACTGTTGATTATTGATTTACAAAGATATGGAAAAAAAAAGTTATCCATGTCGTAATGTGTCAGAATTTTGTACAAACACGAATTGCTATAAAATAAGAAAAAGGGGCAAAAATGCCATCACGTCTTGAATTAACTTTATGATAAAGTTGTAAATACAACGTCAACTGCTTATTGATGTGGAGACATATTGATAATAGACACATAACATTACTACATACTTTTAATTAATTAAATGATTCAACTACGTAAAATAACTATACTTTGCATTTATAAAAGCTATTGTATTGATCTTATACTGTTAGTGTAATGACTAAAAGAAGTTGGTTAGTTGATTAAGTGTTATCTGCTGTAGTATCGCGACTACGTGAGGGAGTTGAGTTATTAACGTTCAACAGTACAGACAACTATTCGAAAGATACTATCATTTGTTATGTACAAATTGCGGAAGTTCGGCTGTAAAATATAACGATTGTGGAACGGACTCTGAGTATGGTTCGACGCAACCTCCACGGCCTGTAACAAAAATCTGTAGTTAGAGACTCCAATGCTTCTATTATAAAGAATATTTACAACAACCAAAATTTCAGTTTTACATTGTTTTGCAACTGTAATTATTCAAGAGCAGGGCCCTTTCTAATCCCCACCTCACTAGCTACTACCTTATAGGTATGTTCCGGGAGATGCACTAAAGCGCTATTCTCTGCACTAGGCTTAGCGTGTCTACACCATCTTGAGTCATATTGTCACTTAACATCAGGTGAAAGTCTGGCAATAATGCTGTACCTATAAAATGCTCTATAAAGTCTATGTATAGAGTATGTATAAAGTCTATGCTGTATAAAGGAGATCCAATAATTTATAACTAAACGAATAAATAATTCAGTATAATCCAACTATAGTTCACCACTTATTACTTTGATTCTCAAGCGGTAAGTTTTAGTGAATTAATAATCCTGGATAGTACTTAAATACTATTTTTACTGGTTCTAAAATTGTTAATCATTTGCAGTGACAGGGTAGATAAATTAAAGGAAGCTTTGATTAATTAGATATTTTTGTAGAACTAATCACAGCAGATAATAATATAGTAGATATATCTAGATTTTCTATAACTAACCGTATGTCGCAGTTAAATTAACTTTTCGGTGGCGCCTGCCCGCCGGGCCCAAGCGACATTGTCGTGTTGACGCCCAGGAATGTGCGGTTTCGCGCATTAACTGTGGCATAGAAAGATTTTATTATACCCGTATTATTGTTTAATCTAAAAGCTTTGCGATATATCGATTCCAAGATAGATAAGGAGGACATACTGTTCCTATTACATACATACATGGTAGCACATAAGTCAGAGGCATAAGGAATTAGGCCTATATAATATATATAATTAGCCGATATATATAATTAGGAAGAGGCATTAGGGCATAAGGAAGAAACAAACTAAGAGAATTAGCTAGATATACAAAATATATGTAGAAGCGATAATAAAATTATTTATGATATTTTATTTTAAGATATTTGTCAGCTAATTTAAAAATAAATATTTTTTCACCCCGCTATTTATTAGAACATTAAAATTGTCCTAAAAGCGGAATCGTGTACTATGCAGTTACATAGATATGCTTCTTAGTACCACTCTAACACTTTTAGTTTCACTCTACGGTTTTATTTTCCTACGGGATAATTGTAAATCGTTAAACCTAAATGTATATATATTTAATCCATTTAATTTATTTCAGTTACAATACTTTATTACAAATATTTTCCTGCTTTCCCAAATGTATTAAATCACTTTTTATATATTTTCCTTTGATAAAATCATTTCAGCTTTTATAAATACGCACTTTTCAGTTATAATAGAACATACGATGTCAAATACCATTAGCGATCTTTTACACTGGTAAATTTATTGCGACATCCCGCCAAAGCACGTACAAATTTTTATTTCTCGCTAAACATTGCATAGATTAAGTTCAAAACAGAACCGAGCATTGTGTATGTGTAGGAGTACTTGTGAACCACACTAATATTTTTGATTAATATGTGTAAAATCTATTAACGGGTTTTCTCCCAGTGCTTGTTACGATAGGGGTATATCAGATTAATTAAAAAGCTGCAGAGTGATCTTACATTCCCACATTAATTGTCAGTTACTAACAACCACTTTACCGTATTTTACGATCACCTATTCTTTTAAGTGAAACTTTTATCCATGGCCTCAATATTTTTGGTCCATCTATCACGTATGTCGCATTACAACCGGTGGCGGAGGGATGGGCGTAAAGTGAAAGGCGCTTGGCAGAGCATCCAAAGCCAATATGGCGGCGCCCATGGCTCGTGCAACTGTTCTGCGCTAATTGTATGTTTTGTTCAGCGTATTGATATTTTATTTGTAGCGTGGTTTCATAAAACCTCACGGTTTTTTTTTATGATTATAGCAAATTATAAAGTCATTCAACTGTAATTTGGACGGTAAGCAGAACAACGATAACCACAAAGAGATAAATATATAATCTATCGAGCGGCCTCTGCAACTGAATTTATGCTGGATCGAAACGTGATAAATTAAAAAAGTTACTGTATCCAGTCTATATTTTGCTTCAGAGAATATCTATAAGTTGAATATCCAGCGAGATGCGAAAAAAATCGAGTTTGAGTTTTCGACTTATAGAAAATGGAGGCTTTGGTGTTTGAAGCGAAGGGAAAAACAACATTTTTTCGAGATTTGGAGGTTTTCAACTTATCGAGGTTCGACTTAACAAGGTTCAACTGTATATGTATGGTTAACATGAGCCACATATTAAAAAAAATGCCGAGATTAATTTGTCTACAATAAAATGTACTACGTATATTTTTAATAATATATTGTAGAAGAATATGTACATTATATAGGGGCATTATTTTATTAGATGACCTAGTAAATCTTGTTCTGCTCTTTTTAGTAATTAATAACTCCTTTACAGTATCATATACATTTGTTTATGCGACCTGACATATACTGTTAGCGTTAAAGGCTTTGACAGCTTCACCGAATTTTTGGGGCGAGTGCTGAGGGCCCTCAGCCCCAAAGCAGTGGACGCAAGGGTGCCAGAGTGGCCGATCTTCGGCTTGGGCTGCTGCCAGTATCCTATACACACGTATAGTGTTCGGGTGAAGACTATTTTTTTGGGTTAAAGACTCAAACTATACAATAAGATATACATATTTATAAAGTTGTAAATAATACAATAATTTTGTAAATTGTAATGTGTTGTTTTTTTAAATGTAATTTTGTAAATTGTAACTTGTAAATAATAAGAAATTGTCAGTACATACAATATATATAAATTAAGAAGGGATCTAAAACGCTTTTTAGTTTTTAATAATTACTGGACGTTTTGGTCTGGTAACACAAGCCGGTGTCCCGAGCCAACATTTTTAAAAAGTAAGTCGCGTTTTAGACCCGTTTTTAATTTCTATATTATAATACGAAACCCGAAAGTTTAAAAAGTTGTTTTTTAGTTTAATGTAGACTAACAACGGGCCACGGGGTTTTTACGGGGTATTTATATAATATAATAGTTTTAAACGCTTTAATAATACAAGCAGTTAACATAGCATTTACTTTGTCGTAAGCAAGATACACGAATCAAGTTAAAATCAATGAAGATTCCTGTCTGTATCTTTGCTAATCAGCACAAGCACTACCTTTTTCTCGAGGTCGTAAATAATATTCTTTTCAGGGGGACCTTATTGCTCTTCGTCCGCGTTATGGGGATGAAACAAATAGTCTTGCATGTAAGAAAACTAGACGTAAAGTATGTGAATTTGCTCCGCAATTTCGCTATTGTCCGGTTCGCTCTGTTGGATACAAAAATTAGAACCATTCTGTTCTACCTCTTATACAAAATGAGAATGCATATGCGTGAAAACAGAAAAACTTTTTAAATACATTTTCTTAACTTAAGAAAACTTAATTGTGAATTACTGTAAGAATGTATGTTTTTGAATGTATGATACATTCTAATATAAATTTACTAATTGAACTCATTAAGTCCGCTTCAAAGTTTGTGTAATCACAATTTTTAATAATTTAGCCGTTTTTCCTTTAGAAATATCACATATATTTTATTTAAAACAAAATAAAGATACAGAATACGGAACTCCAAATATAAAGTAAATCTTAAATAGATAATAATCTCACGTCTATGAGCCTTCATGATATATAATAGAAATATAGAATGCTAAATTATGGAAGGAACTGGCCACTTCTGAGTAGTTTTTTTTTCAGGTTAAGTATTTCGTCAGGTTCTTGTGTCATCGATATTTGTTTGTGTCATCTAAATCAGTCTAATTTCGAAGATTATTACTTGTTTGATAAATAAACACATACTTTTCTTTGCAACAGATTATGATTTTTTAGAGAATAGGGGTAAACTAGCTAGCATTTCATCTGATGGTAAGTGAACACCGCCACTCATTGGCACTCATAACTACAGAGTAATCGCAAGTGCGTTGCCAGCCTTTATAGGAGGTACTGGCCCTCAAATGCAATTAACGGAACACACCTCTAGGTATTTGGAGGCAGATTTTCAATTTGAGGGTGGTAACTAGCAAGGCCGTCATTAGCAAATGCCCTACCATCATGCTATGGTTTCCTCACGGTGTTTTTTTTCACCGGCAGTTCTGGCTAATTGCAGAGATTCAAACTCACGCCCTTGACGCGATGTCTGTAGGTGCTGTGAACTAAAGCAAAATCGTTTCTAAATATAGTAATGGAGTATCTAAGGTAATAGTGATCCTAGATCACTAATAATAGTTTTAATAATATTCTGAAGATATGACGGCCCAAATGTCACGCAAATTAAAATACTTCTCACGTGAAACTACAATTTCAGTTTCAACAAAGGTAAGATCCAGCAAAAAACAATAACGATTATAACATCTTCACCGATCTTATCGAATTTAATGATCCATATAAAAATATTGTCCATCAAACAAAACTCCGTCACTCAAAAAGTCCAATAGACCGTCCGCTTTGTTAATTTTTTGTTGATCCAAAGAGATTAGGATCTTCATCAGAATGTCATTGTTTAAATAAAATAAAAAAGTGAACCACACAATGCATATTTTGAATTTATTATGGCCTGTGAACTATGCAGTGTGGTCTTTTGTCGTTTGGCCTCTACTCTTATATCTTTGTAAGGTCATGGACCTCGGATTAATGTCGTTTGTAAATGGAGATGAATCACTGATTTGGATTGTGTCAATCATGTCTAAAGCATACAATAGTTTGTATGTTTGAATTCTTTCTTTAATATTTGAACTTCAACTACGTTAGCTTAGGTGCTCTATTTTAAATTGTTGTTGAATGCATTTTTGGAAAAAAGTGTATTTTTTTTAAAATATAATTATGTACATATATGAACTCGTGAATATATACACACATTAAAAAGTATTTTGAAGCGGTAGTAGTGTGTATGAACGCCGCATCAATGGATTAGAGATCGAATTCATCTACAATAAGCTTCAGATTTCGGTGAAGAAAACCATTGAGATAAAACCATAGCATAGTGGTGGGGCTTTTCTTAATGCTCGCCTGGTTGGCTGGCACCCTGATCTTAAAAATCTGTTGCCAAATACTTAAACATATACCTATAAGTGTGTTCCGGCAGATGCGCTCGACAGCGAGTCCCTCCACTAGGCTTAGCGTGTCCATCACCTTGGGCTACATTGTCACTTTACATCACGTAAACCTGTACGTAAAACTGTAATAAACACTAGCCATGATTTAGCTACTACACACATTTTACTAACAAAACACTTAAATGAAGGGAATAGTTATGTATTAGCTTTAAGAGCAATTACTTTTTTATGTCTTTACACATAATCAACTTTGTGAATGTAACAAAGTGCGTTGACAAAAAATAAATAAGCCAGTAACATTTTATAACCATAAGCTCTCATCACAATAGTATTAAAGTGTTAACGCATCAATCTGCTGACATATTGTGATACAATTTTGTCACACATAATTAATAATGCAGCGGTCCCAATATATCTCCTTGTGGAACACCTCCGGGGTCCTATTGTTACGTACGTATTCAGATGACACCCTTATCTCAAGTCCATCATTTATTCATGGTCATTATTTGACCATTTTGGGTTTAATGATGCTTTGTCATTGTTCTTCTGTGTCAAAAGGTCGTTTAATATTTCGAAAGGTGTGAAATAAGATACTCAAAGCACATCCATGTAACGAATCTGCTTTTTATATCCTGAACCCCATTTTGAATCGTTTGCATTTAGAAGTAATAAATATGATAAAAATATGAATATTAATGTCGGCATATTTGAATATAAGTAAAGATATTTCTGCTTATTTCAAATTTTCTTATCGACTGTTATGTGATAATTATGTGTTATTTACTTGATATATAAATTATCAAAATATTATTTTTTGAGCTGTACAATGCTACTAAAAACTCTGAAACTACGGGAACAATAATCCATTGAAATAGGATTCTCATGCTAGTTGCATCTGGACATTCACTAGTTGACTCCAAAATATTATGAACTTAAAAGGGATCAGTGATTGGTTTATCCCAATATACACTATTCCCGTTTGATTTCTGGATTTGTGCCATCTAATTTTAGCACGGAATACGTCTAAGTACGCATAAAGGGTATCAACCTGATTTATAATGATTCTAAGTCAGTTGGCCGATATCATTGCGACCTCCTACTCTGCTAGGAAACTAAGTTTTCCCAAAGCTGGGCAAAAAATAATTAAGGGGACTGATGATCGGTAGGCTGGGGAACAAAATACAGCTGTAACATGAACGTTGAAAGAAGTCGCAAAGCTGAACACGTTACATTTTATGCACATAATAAAACTATTAAATACATTCCTGTTAATTTAACTACACATTCTTTAAAACTAGAATGAACATGCATTGCAATAATAGAACACTTCAGAACTTTTCTCACACGTATAAAATCATGTCTCACATGCATTTTACAGTCCTTGTACTAAATTGAAAAGTTGTCTAAATTAATAACTTTCTCATCGAAATGTCTAATTGTGAATAGATTTTTATCGACCATTAAAAATGTAACTGCCGCGAGCACTCGGGTTAAGAAAGGGATATTAAAATGTACTTCTGGTTGTTTGCCTTTGTTAGTTTTGATTTTTTGCGCATTAATCATCCGAGCGAGGGGCTCCCGTCGTCGTGTAAAGCGATCGTTTAATAGTTCCAAAACGGGTTTAAAGCAATAATCAACTATGTTGCAATGTTTATTAAACAAGGTAATAAGCGTAATCTTTTCAGCGCTTTGTACTTGCTCGTTTTTCTTTGTAAATCCCGTTTTAGTTGTTCTGTCTGTGATATATATTTTTTTGTTACTTGAACAGCTCTCTTTGGAATTTAATTTGCTACAAGATTCTGATTTTATTTATAAGTATTCTTTTCTCGTATTAAATTCATTGTAATTTTTAGTCTAACTTTTTTACAGGTAACAACGATTTGTAATAATATGAGATCAAACTACAGGAGTTGAATAGTCAATACTCGTAGTCACTAATATATGTTACAACGTATTGTGTAACTTTGTAGTAATAAATTAGAAAGTTTCTTGCACAGAACATAGATTTAAAATTATAAATAAAAAACTTAGATAAACTTCCAAAACGTTTTGTAATCCGTAATGGAGTTGATACAAGAGACAATTCAACAAAAGCGAAAGACCCCCTTCCAAATCACCCTTCTCACACAATAACTCTTTCTTGACCCATAAACAAATACCCCCGGGATACAAGAATACCCGGTAATGAGCCAGTCGTATTAATTCTAGGTCATAAACTAACGAATTTATGATGTTTAAAGCTAGTCCTATAAAATGTGACACGGTTTCTTTTGGACGAAATACGTGTGATACTTTTTCTTTGGTTAGACAATGTTGCTGAGTTATGGCGACAAATTTTTGTCCTCACTACTACCGTGGAGAAGTATTCTGTCATGTTTCTATATACATTTGTTACTGTCTATTGATGAACGTGTTTAAATTTCACAATATTTTTGTCTTCTGTTATTAGTTAAAGAATAGCATTCGTCAAAAATCTAATCCTCTGTTAAGTGACAATGTGTTTTAAAAAATATTAGCTAAGGTAATTAAAATTAAATTTCTGAATTAAAATTCAGCTGCAACTGCCAGAACAGTTTTGTAGGTGTATGGCGACAAATTTTTAGTTCCAACATAATAACTAGCCAGGCTGGTATCAGTTAATGCTATGGTTTCATTATGATGATTTCTTTTACAGAAAGCTAAAGTTGAATTATTTGAACTAACGTAGCGTCCGTAAAATTTACCTTCACGTTATCATTGTTTCAAAATATGTTTGTGTAACGCTTGTTTTTAATCAATAATACATTAATTCAGTAACAAAAGTTTGAAGATACTAAAGTAAGTTGTATAAACACAATTGACATATTAAATTAAAGGTCCTTCAAAACATAGGTAGTTGGAACCGAACCATAGAATTACCGGAAGTATTAAGATTATTAAGTACTTCAAATATTCCTCGTTCCTGATATAACTACGTATTTGAAAAATATATTAAAAAAAATGTTATCATAAGCGACTCTACTATTTTTTAGAGTGAAGACAACCAAATCCAAATGTCATTCGACACAAAAGCGAATAGTGCTAATAGTTGTCCATATTTCAGTAGGTCCGTTTACAGAACATAATTGACCATAAATAATAGAAATTACACATGTATATTTCAACCCCAACCGACCAAATGGGGACTGTAGTTTCGGTTTTTTTTACATACTTCTAATAATAATATGTTAACAAAAATTCAAAGATTAAAGCGATATATTGTAATGAATATCGGGGTGTTAAAATCAACTTCATTAGATTAGATATTAAAATATTATTTTTATTTTATATTCTTTAAAATTAAATATTTAAAAGTACGGCTTATAAACAAGGAATATAATATAGGATACTACTCGATTGATCTCGTAGAAATTTTTTGCATGTGTACATGGTCCAGATTGAATGATAGGACAGTTTTTGTTTATTACTTCTAGAGGTAAAGATGGGGTTCTGGTCGAATTATTGACTGCTGGAAAGGCTAGAACAAAGTCTACCAGGAAACACTCGTATCTGTATATAGGATATCATATATCTTTAGATCTAATATCTTTGGCATAGAAAATTTCATCTAGGTATGTTTTTTTTTTTCAAATAAATGTTATTTATAATATCCGTGAACATGGAAAGTATTATTGTAGTCGCGATGTTGACTACCTTGCACTTCATACAATTTTTCTAATAATTATATAGTATACTGATGGTTTATTAAGTATACTGAATACTGACTGGTTTTACAAACTTAGTAATTTTATAAAATCCTAATACTACAAACTATTATTAAAACATATTTTAAATTTAAATTTAGACTTTAAATTTCATAGAAAACTTGGTTTTATTTTTGTTTACCCTTGGTACACGTAATAGTTTGACTAAAACGACACGTTGTGACAAAATAATAAGGTGGATGGTGCACTGAGAATTAAAAACCCTGATATTGTCATATTGACTGCGCAAATGTCGCAATTATTTAAGAGACCGCCTCACCGCTTACATCGGTATAGGTTCGAGTCCCACACATGAAAATTATTTGTTAGATCTATACATATATACATATAGTTATAGTTTTTTATATATCTGTTGCTGTGGTTGTTACTACGTTGCAATGAAAACTTTCTTAGGCGCACCACCGACATGCTTGCAGCGCGTGCTAAAAATTAAGAAAATATTCTTAAAAATGAAGTATATTTATAATATTATTTATTATTATAATTAACCGTGTATTTATTAATTTTTTTTATGCCAAGGCTTAGCGTTATGGTTAAAACCTCACCTGATCTTTAGTGACGATACGGCCCAAGTTGGTAGACACGCTAAACCTGTGAAGGAACTGGCTCTCAAATGCAGCTGCCGCATCACACTTATTAGCATTTCACGGCAGATTTACAACTTTGAGGGTGGCAGCTAGAGAGGCGGGAATTAGAAAGAGCCGTACCACCATGCTGTGGTACGCTGTTTTGGTATAGTATGGTATGCTATGATTCTTATATAAATGTATATTGAATATTATATCTATTAAGTTTTTTTATTTTATTTAATCCTGATCTTGCGAAACATTCTGTATGTTTCGATGTATAAAATGACAAATAAAATGTGTATAATTGTTGCTCGGAGTACCAATAGATGCAAATGCAAGACTAATGATTTCAGTTTACAAATAAGTAAATTATGTTTTTTGATAATCAAATCAAAAAATCTTTAAGTTTCATAGTTTAGAATGTTATCGGCGTTTCCTTGAGAACTGCTTAATTATTTCATACAAACACAATATACTAACTTTTTATTTATTCTTAATTTTTTTACAGGTACTTTACACTTTAGTGTATATCTTCCTTATCGAAGGATATACCTACTACAGTACTATTATAATAACATATACCAAACTAAATAAAACCTCTGCATGTTTTCTTATTACTAGAGATGATAAAGTTTCATAGCATACTAGCAGAATCTGATGTCGGTTCCGCTAGTACATCACGGGACATCCCTATATCTAGATAGTATAACCCCTAGGCCAAAACTAAATAATATCTAGGCCTCGCATTTCCGGATCATTAGACCAATCGGTGTTGGTCGTCCTCGACTTTTTCACAACTTTCAGAGTTGCGCGAATTAATTTTCACAATATTTAAATTTAGAGATTTTCAAAAGACAATTATTATTTACAATACCATAAGTATTGTTTCCCGAACGCACTCCCTTATCGATTGAATAGTTTGAATTTTCATTTTATGAGCGTGGAACCCCTTTTTTACCCCACGATGACCTTTGACATACCGCGGAGTAAATTTATCTGATCGCCCATTGGCCTCGGTAATGTATGTAATTTATTTGATTTTCACCCAAAAATTATACTCATTCCTTTTTTTGTAAAGATCAAACACAGGTGCATGAGATTATTTAGTTTATTATGTTATTTTGATTAGATATTTTTCAGTTATAACTGTTTCGATATATAGGGATAGATAGCGTAGAACATAGCGTTTAATTAAAATTTAATTAAATCTTTGTAAAAGAGCGGAAAACTGTATTGAGAATTTTCTGCTATTGGTAACGCTAGAGCGCATAAAAAAATAAGAAGAAAATCTATTATATTAATATTGCAAAGTCGAGTTTCAAAATTCGTTTTAGCGTTTAATAGATCAATAATACAGGCTTTCGGTTATTTATATCGGTTACCCATTCATAGGAGCAATGGGGTATTGACAAAGTTAAAAAACGGGCAAAAATTATTCAGTAATCTTTATTTCCACGGGAACGAAGTTACAGACATTGGTAGTGTATAGATAATAGTTAAAAGTTTCTTATGTGTGAGTTTTATCATTATAGTTTTTTTTATATTTGAGTTTTAGCCTTATGGCCATAATCTCACCTGATTTTAAGTGACGATACGGCCCAAGTTGGTAGACACGCTAAACCTGTGGAGGAACTGGCTCCCAAGTGCAACTGCTGGAACAAACCTATTGGAAATTGGTGGCAGATTTTCAACTTAAGGGTTGTAGCTAGCCCGGCGGGCATTAGAAATAGCCCTATGACCATGCGCCATTAGTTTGTGTGTGAGAGTGGTAGAACTAGTGCAAGATTTGACTATACTACAAACACCAAAAGGTGTGTTCCGTCACTTTAGTCGTATCGTCACTTAAGATCAGGTGAGATTATGACCATAACGGTAACTTTAACTATTAAAAAAAACCTAAATACATCGTTTTCATAATCATCTCTACCTCGTAGCAAGATGGCTAACGCTACTGCATTGTACTTGAGAGGCCATGATTAGCATATTGACAAATGAAATTCCTAAACTCAGTTTTCAGTACATAATAGTTATAAAGGACAACCGCAGAATTATAGTTACTTTTAATCTTTTAAATATACAGTTATACAGTGACCACTGGGCATACGATAGAAATCTGCTTGTTAATCTATATAAGCGGTTTACCACAAACTGATTTATGACGATAACTCGATACGAACCAGATCTAGGTATTAGAAATTTGCCATGAACATCTTTTTCACAGTGTTTTACAATCTGGTGTGGCTGACGGTAATAACGCAAACAAAGCCGGGAACACTAGTTAGTCCTTATCCTAACTAAAATTATAAATGCGAAAGTGAGTTTGTGCGTTCATTACGCTTTCACGCCTAAACTACTGAACAGTTTGTGATAAATTTTGATATAGAAATAGATGGAAACCTGGAGATGGTGATAGGCTATTTTTTATTTTCAAATAAAACTTCTAGGACGTAGAGGTAATTAAAGAAAACCACGTTGTATGATACTTTTTATCGTGTGATCTGATTTCTGTGACATAATCAATACAGTAGAACCTCTAGAAGTCGAACATCAAGGGAGACGCTAAAATATACGAGTTATAGTGTTTTCGCCTAATGGAGAATGGAGTTGTTGGTATATAAAGTGAAGGGATCAAAACATTTATTCGTGATTTGGAGGTTTTAAACTTATCGAGGTTCGACTTAACGAGGTTGTAGTGTTTTAACAAAAGTGAAGCCGCACGTAGAATCTAGTTAATATTATTTCTATTTAAATGAACCAATTCTTGTCTAGTTTATAATACTATATTGCCTAAAATTTATATTCATATTGAAATAATTATTTCATTGGTATTATTTAAACATTGCATTGCGATTTAAAGCAATGATAGCTCAGTCGTAATGTGAACGGACGTCGCGTCAAAGGACGTGAGTTGGAATCACCGCAATGAGCTTGATTGAGCTTTCGGTAAAGAAAATGTTATGCAACCATAGGATTGTTGATAGGCCTTTTTCTAATTTCCGCCTGGCTAGCTACCACCCTCAAATTGAAAATCTACCGCTAAATACCTATACAGGTGTGTTCCGGTAGTTGCACTTGAGAGCCGGTCTCTCCACAGGTTTTACGTATCTACTAACTTGTGCCGTATCGTCACTTAAGATCAGATGAGATTATGACCATAACGCTAAAACTCAACTATAAATAAAAACGATAATAATAAAATTCAAATATAAGAAACTTTTAGCTATTATCTATACACTACACGTGCCTGTAACTTCGTTCCTGTGGAATTAAAAATTACTTATAGACATACTTGTACACATCGTCACTTAAGATCAGGTGAGATTGTAGCTATAACGCTAAATCTATATATATATATATATAAAAATCAATAGTAGTAATCAATTTATATCATACCTATCGTGTTTAAATTAAAATTAATATAAAACTTTTCTACTAAAAAAATATGCATATTTTTACAATGAACAAAATAATGTTGGAATCTAAGGACTCCATAACACAGACAACTATTTTCTAGTTGTGTATTTTAAATATATCTTCTATGGTTGTTTATAATGTTCTAATAATAGCTTGGACCTGTATTTACTAAACACATTAAATAAATATCCCATCAAAGAACATCAGCGGCAAACTGTACCCAAATTATGCCCAATAAGGGTACAACACCAGAATAGATGCCCCCACATTGATATTCTACGTTGATATATCGTCTCTTACCGTGGACAATAGTCTCCCTAGTGCGAGTTTCCCCCTGCCCTCTTTTGCTTAGGGCTGTCACTTGATAATGAAATTAAAATTAATTGGATATATATAACTTAATAATACATATAACAACACTTTAATTGAACCAAATACCTACATCAAATATAATGTCAAAAGTATTTCATTTAAGTATTTTGTTTGTCCTTAATTAATTACTTCCCTTGCCATTTATGTCTCTATAAAACTACTGAACGGGTTTTGGTAAAGTACACCAAAGTGATAACTAATATTATAGATCAACGTATAGCGTACCTGACATCCTGAAATGAGGGGGTTATATTGCAAAGTAAATAAAAATATATATTAATATTATATTTGCAAGAGACCAATTGCCAGACCTCAAGACACTGTAAGCTCCTCCTGTGTAGATCGAAACTCTAACACAATTAAAAATTAAACTAAAGGTAGACACTGTAACATTATCTTTTCTGGGCCACCTACACCTCAGTCCACCCCATGACCATGAAGACTGAAAAGCTTTTGAAACGTCGGGTACAAAATTAATAGATAACCGTGATAAAATCCGTTTAAATTAGTTTTATTTCGATAATTAAATAAACGTTAACATTTTATAATAAAATAATTTTTGGACGAATTTCGCTACAGAAGTTTCTAATCTGTTGTTGTTATGTTACATCTTTTTATATAGAGGAAAATACTCACATACACTCTCATTGATATGTAGTTATCATCCAAACTATAGGACGTTAACACTGGATGCAGAGGAGTTCGATTCCAACCGCGGTCGCGAACGGACGTATCCGTGAGCTCTCGCTGATTGTTTTCGAAATCGATTGCTGCGCCTTGCCGCGTCGCCTATTGTTCCTTTGTATTACGTCTCGTCGGCAATAATCCGTCTATTGTTGCCAGTTCGTGCTACAGATAATTAGTTCTTGTTAATCTTAATCTATTGTTTGGTTATCGTGTCAAGTTTACATTGTGAAAATTCTCTTAGTTTTTATTGTGAATTCCAAGTATTGCTTTTTGTTATTGTGAATTAGTGCAGTGATTAAAGTACCGCCACTGTAAGTACGCCGGTCACCGGCTGCCAACAAAGGTAAAACTTATTTTACCTTAAGCCTTTTATTACAGGCCAGACTTCAGATATTGTTTTTTATTTCTTTTCTCTTTCCAAATTTGCACGTGCAGTAGATAGTATTTAAATGTTATTTCGCCGAACTCGGGATAGTTTTTAGTTTTTGCTAGCCGCACCCCCCTGCCCTTCCGGCAGGGAGGTTTTATTTTTACATCGGCTACTTCCTTATACCCTTACCCACCCCAAGCCCGCTACCCGATATGGCGCATCGTAGCGAGCTACTGCTCAATAGGTTACGCGCTTTCATCGAAAAGGAACAGCCGGACCTGTTCCAGAAATTCCTTTCCACCCAAACCCACCAACACCCACACGCACAATATGTTCGCGCTCCACCTGCCGGAGCAAACGCGCCGGCGCACCGCCCACCAACTCCAGCCGCAACCACTTCCCTACCCATCCGCACTCCCGCAGCCACGGCGACCGCACCGGCACGCCGCCCAACATCTCCACCGTCACCTCCACGTACGCGCTCCCGTTCCCGCTCGCCTGTCACTCGCCAAGCACAAGTATCCGACGCTCCCGCGAACTGTTCCTCGCGCACCCAGTCGCCTTCAGCGATTCCTACCCCTTCACCTGCATCTCAACCATTTGCAGAGATGATTTCCTACATGTCCCGTCCAATTCCCACGGCGAATTCCTTCTCGCCGCTCTTGTGTGAGTCAACCCCTGAAACAGAGACCGAAATGGAAGCCATAGATTCAGAGGCTAATCCCGAAACTGGCTTCACAGTCGTTACCAGGACGAAACCTAAAAACAAGCGGGTGCTATCACCCGACACAGTTGAAACTGCTGCCTCTAAAGCCAGGCGCGCTAATAACTCTCGCGTGCCTCAGCTATCTGCAACTCCCTCAAGCTCCGCAATTCCTGCAACACCAGCTGTACACGCGCAACCCAAAATTCGTGCACCTCCCCCGGTTACGATCAAAGATAAAACCAAGTGGCTGAACATCTCTACTCAGCTAAACACACAAAAAATACGCTATACTAGCGCTTTGAGTACCCCTTCAGGGATTCAAGTAAAAGTCCCAACAATAGAGGACTACAAAAATCTTACTGCCTTCCTCAGAGGAGGCAAACACGAATTCTACACCTACACTCTAGAGGAAGAACGCCTTCTGCGCGTAGTTCTGAGACGCGTCCCAAAGGAAATACCCGTCGAAGAGGTATTCGCGTCCATCAAAGAACAGAACTTCCCTGTCCGTGAAGTACATCGTATGTACCATACCTTCACTAAACAAAATTACGATATGGTTCTTGTTGTCCTTGATCGCACCCGGGAAGGTAAAGAAATCTTCTCGCTCACCTCAGTCTGCGGTCTCTCCGGTGTCACAGTCGAGATCCCACATAAAAAACACGCCCCGACTCAGTGCCACAACTGCCAGGCATACGGTCATTCCGCTAGGAACTGCCACATAAGGCCCCGATGCGTCAAATGTCTAGGTGATCACTCCACTAGGGAGTGCTCTCGCATGCCCGAAGCAGTCGAACCTCCTAGTTGCGTCTTATGCGGCAAGGCCGGGCACCC
This sequence comes from Actias luna, assembly GCA_039707435.1. Taxonomy (NCBI): domain Eukaryota; kingdom Metazoa; phylum Arthropoda; class Insecta; order Lepidoptera; family Saturniidae; genus Actias; species Actias luna. The sequence goes on along the minus strand of JAZHAC010000012.1, from coordinate 12,711,274 downwards.
TGCGAATTATCGCGGCTGTGAACGTGCCCCACGCACGAGACACGCTCGCGGCCCTCATCGAGCGCCCTCAACGTACACCGCGGCAGCACGTCCCGCTCCACCACCGCTTATTTCTAACCAAGCCTTCCCGAGCCTCCCTGGTCCTGCGCGTGTTACTCCTGCGCATACATCCGCACAAGCCTCAACCACTGCGTGGGCCATTAAACCGCAACCTGCGAAACCAATACCTGCAAATTCCACCACGTCCGCGTCGTCATCCGCCTTCCATGGCCTCGATTGGCTCGCAGGCCTTCTCAAAGAACACCTTGTCGACGACCTCATCGCGTTTGACGATATGATTAGCTCGAGTCGTGACTTCGACCGCCTCAAGGCCATTAAGGCCTTCCCAGACATTGCGCGCTCCATGCAACGCCTCATTCGCGCTTCCCCGTAATTAGTTTGCAATGGAGGATAGAATTAGACCCCGTGGCCTTTCTTTATCCTTTTTTAACGCGCGTAATTTAAAACCTCAACGCGACTTAGTAGCTAGCTTCCTTAAGGAGCGGCAAATAGACGTGTTTCTCATACAAGAGACACTTCTTAAACCGAGCGTTCGAAATCCCGCGATTGCTAACTACAAAATAGTAAGAAATGATCGTACCGGTGTAAGAGGCGGCGGCACGCTCATATACTATAGAAACTCACTATATTGCATGCCAATAGATCCTCCCGAACTCACCAACTTAGAAGTGTCGGTGTGCAGAGTGGGCATGACCGGTCATCCTACTATTCTTATTGTTTCCGCGTACCTCTCGCCCAATAAAACTCTCCTTCAGTCGGATCTGGAGGCACTATTCGCGCTCGGCGATTCGGTTATAGTGGCCGGTGATCTAAATAGCGGGCATATTCAATATAACAACCCGCGTACCACCGCTAATGGCAGGATACTTTATTTGTTAGAAAATGCGCTTAACTTCGACGTGATTGCTCCCTTAGAGCCAACTCATTACCAAGCTAACTGCCGCCCCTCAGTATTAGACGTAGCCATATTAAAAGGGGTCGCGCTTCAGGTACGGCAAATCGAAGTCGTACATGAACTAGACTCCGACCACCGGCCAGTAGTTCTGCAACTCGGTCACCCGGGTGACCACACTCCCGGTTCAGTCAAAGTAGCTGACTATCTAAAGCTCAGACAGTATCTCTTTAATAACCTCGCCTCATCTCACTTAGATAGGATCCCCAACGAGATAAAGTCTGTGGCCGATGCTGATCTGGCAGTTGAATCTCTAGTCGGTCACCTCCAGAATGCCATCAGGGTAACCTCGAAAGAGGTAAGGGCGGTAAACGATCGCCGTTTCATACTCCCTGATGACATTCGAAGATTGATCACGGAGAAAAACGCGGCAACACGCGCGCACGATTCCTATCCGACGGAGGAAAATCGCATAAGGCTACGTAACCTACAAAGATCAGTTAAATCTCGTATCTCTGAACTCCGTGGTCAAAGATGGGACAGCCTTTTAGCGGAAATCAAACCGTCTCATCTCGCCTTCTGGGATCTCGTTCGTAAACAGAAGAGCAGCTATTCGTCCGCGATGCCCCCGTTAGATAGAGGCCCCGGCAATTCGCCCGCCTTCGAAAGTATAGATAAGGCAGAGTATCTCGCTGCTACTCTCGAACAACAGTGTTCTCCCAATCCCTATGAATATCATACCAGAGATCCCGAACACGTCGGGAGGGTCGATCAAACAATACAAGCAATAAGAGAGACCCCCCCGTTCGAAAACTTAGACCCGGTTACAACTGACGAAGTCTTCGCGATCATAAAAGCCCTTAAGCCAAGGAAAGCCCCCGGTCCTGACGGGATTAGGAACGAAGTCCTTAAACTTCTCCCTGATAAACTCATAGCCCTTCTAGTCTGCATCTTTAATGCGGCCATAACTCACTGCCACTTTCCAACTGCTTGGAAAAAGGCAACGGTAGTAGGTATCCGTAAACCCGGAAAAAAGGCATCTCTTCCGGAAAGCTACCGCCCGATAAGCCTCCTCAATACGATTGGTAAGATATACGAGCGACTCCTTCTGAACCGACTTCAATCAACTGTCTCAGACAAATGTCTTTTACCACACGAGCAATTCGGCTTTCGACCGAAGCACTCGTGCACTCACCAAGTGCTCCGCCTCACGGAGCATATTCTCTCCAATTTCACGGAGCTACGCCGTCCAAGGCGCACGCTTGCTGTATTTTTCGACATAGCCAAAGCATTCGATAAGGTCTGGCACGAAGGCCTCATATATAAACTCAATCACTTTCAAGTTCCGGACAGACTAGTCCGCATAATCCTTGCTTACTTATCGGACCGCTCCTTCTGCTACAAAGCGGACGGAGCTCTATCCTCACCTCATCCAATACGTTCAGGAGTTCCACAAGGCTCCATACTAGCGCCTTGCCTGTTCAATTTGTTCGTTAGCGATATACCCGAATTCCCCGACGTCGCAGTAGGGTCCTACGCAGACGACACAGTTATCTTCAGCTCGGGCAGGAATAGGATTCACGTATACTACCGCGTCCAAAGAGCCGTCTCTAATTTCGGGTCCTGGTGTCTTAAGTGGCGCATAGGAATTAACCCAGAAAAAAGTGCGGCTATCATGTTCGATCCTCACGCGAGAAAGAACATAAAAAAAACATTACACCTTTTTGGCGTCAATATCCCTTGGACAAACCAAACTAAATACCTTGGTGTAGTATTAGACAGGCACCTTACCTTTAACAAACATATAGATTACGTACAGAAAAAAGCCTCCCGGGCTATGGTTCTACTACGCAATCTAACTTCCTCCAAGAGCAAAATGTCACTCAGGCATAAGCTCATAATATACAAAGTATGTATCCGTCCCATACTTACATATAGCTGTCCCGTATTCGCTCACGCTTCGCGAACCACCCTTCGCAAACTACAAGTGTTGCAAAACAGATTCATGCGCATAGCCGTCCAAGCCCCGTTCTATGTCCGTAATGTAGATCTCCATAAAGATATGGAACTTCCGTCCATGTATGCATATATTAAACACCTTACAAAGAAATTTTTTGAAAATGCTGAACTTCATCCTAACCCCAAAATAGTACACGCAGTTAGCTATACTTCCAATCCGCACGCTAAAGGTTTTGCGCGCCGGCCACGCAATTGCTTCTCCGACCCCGTCGATAAAATAACGAGATTAAACGCGCTTCTCCCTGCTGTCTCCAGCAATCGCTCATGTCCGCGCACACGCCCGCGCAACCGCCGTCCTCGCCGTCGAGGCCGAGCGGATAATTTCGCTCCCGCACACCCGCCGCGGCCTCCCTCCGCAGACGCCTGAGCCTTGGTTCGATCCTCCGGGTAGGAGCCCTCGAGTGACTCTGCTCGCGCGATACAGTGACACTCTACATCACTGAGAGTACACCATGACACCGCATTACATTCGTGCACACTCACACGTTAAGTACACGGTTCTGTAAGGGACTACCCTCGCGGCCCTGAGCTGCTTACCTAATAAGGTCGTTGTTAGGATCACTAAATTTGTAAGACAAGACCTGTTGGTTAGTCAGGATCGTGAATATTTTTCACTTACCGGCAGCAACCCAAGCCGAGGTTCGGCCGTTTTGCCGACCCTCGTGCCCGCTGCCTCGAGGCTGAGTGCCTTCAGCACTTGCCCCAAAAAGTTCGGTGAAGCTGTCAAAGCCCCTGGGGCTAACAGCGTATGTCAGTTCGAAAAAAAAAAAAAAAAAAAACTGGATGCAGAATTTTTTGTAGACAGCTACTTAGTCGACCACTTAGTTAGTCAAGGCTACTCAGTTTTTATAGATCTTATTTTTTTTTTTTTTTTACTCTTAAGGTTTAGCGTTATGGCCATTATCTCACCTGATCTTAAGTGACGATACGGCCCAAGTTGGTAGACACGCTAAACCTGTGGAGAAACTGGCTCTCAAGTGCTGCTGCCGGAACACACCTATTGGTATTTGGCGGCAGGTTTAAATTGTTCCATACTCATTGTATTCTTCGAATTTACTTTCAAGTTATTACCTACTGTACATTTTTATTACTGGTTTTCGATATTGTTACCTTAGAACATATAGTCAGCTAAAGCAAGATCGTGGTCAAACGCTAACTAACAAAAGAGATGACTATAGTTTAAATTTATCTGTTACTGTAATACTCGACAGTTCTCAATTGAAAGTTTCTTTTTCATAAAAAAATAAAGGATAATAAGTGCTTAGTTTTTATCAAGCATAGACTTAAGTATAATATTATCATAAAACAGTTAAATATTAAATTTGTTTATATGTATTTTGTTCTGTAACAGATTATCAGCATTTTAAGATAAATAAATTAATTTTATTTTATTTTCATTATTTGTGATAACCCTAACACTCGGCAACGCCCCCCCGTCACTGAGGAGACACTCCGGTCACCCTTTACTGGTTAACGCCGCGCCTCGCCCACTGTTTCATATCGATAGAATATGAATTATTTATTATACTCATTGCTAACGGTATATTTGACGAATTTTATAGCTTCGTATCATATTTTTTCGGCAATATCTGTATTAGTATTTTTACTTCAATATATATGAATAATGTATAATTCAAAACAATTAGCATAAAATCATTATTTAGTATCCATTTAGTATTTAGTAACAAACTTATCAAGAAATGAGCAGACGTAACACTGCTTTTTGATAAGTTTATTTTAATATTTGTTATTTGATTTCAGAACTTAAAATATTTATTATTATTATGATTATTTATTTTATTAACTTACTTAAATAAATGCAGTAAATTGACTCAAAGCATACCCACATTCAGAACAATTGTTGGTGAATCAAACAGTTATTGTCCTTTGTGGGATTCGAAACCACAATAATCAGCATGATAACACGAGAAAAAAGACGACCGCTTAAACCACAAATCCAACCGTGTAGTCAAAAAGACAACAGTTACAAAAAATATAAATAGTAGTAAATTACACATACCAAATGTTTTAAAACGATATTCTTTTTAAAAATAGTATGAAAACAATATTTTTTTGCTTTTTACATATTTTTTTTGGGACTTAACGCATCTATTTAATACCATAATTAAGTATAACATTCAAATACAACCTGCAATTTGCAAAATATACGAGTAGGAAGAAATCTAATGACAGACAATGACTTATGCGGCAACGTAAACATATAATCATGTTGTTCTAAGCTAATTATCTTTACACGTAAAGTCACCCTAAGTGAACCCTTTAACTACAGAAAAACACTTCTATTAAAAAAACTGCATTTAAATGTCGTTGCATTTCGTTCTAAACGGTTAAGTTATTTGCTTTATGGTAATTATAGGCCAGTATTCATCGTTAGGGAGAGTAAATAGAGCAATTGAGAATTTTTAGTTTGTAATGAAAGTTAACACTCAGTTTTAGAAACATACTCAATCAGAATAACTTAGGATATCTTCGGTTTAGCATTAAATTTAAACTACACGTAAAATTAAGGCTTAGAATTTACTAAATACATCTTATACTATAATAACAACTAAACACTAGTACATATTCAACATTTATGTACTTTGGTTTAAATTAATTTTACTACATGAAACTATTTATCACGTTTTATAAAAATAACATAAAATTTTCAGGGTGTTGGCCAGGCGGCAGATACTGTCCAGACATAAATTAAAAAATTAAACGAAAAAAATATTCCTCGATTCTTGGGTTTATATTTACCTAAAAAGCATCTAGCTGACCAAAAGAAGGGATCTATAAAATAACCATAAATATTAGTAAAGCAGTATATATAAGGATACAGACATATATATATTATGTTCATAAAATCCGTTTAGTTAGGCTGACTTTGTGAGACAGTTAAAACTAGATAGTCTGGAAGACATTGTTCTGTCCGTCACAATAGTCATTACTTCGATCCCACAGCCACCAAACTCCTCCTTATCTATCTTTCCGCTGGAACAAACGATACATATTTACAAAATTTCATTACAGTCAGTTCAGCGATTCCCGAGATTAATGTGAATGAATAACTTGATACGGTATCTGTATATTATACTAGCTGTTCCCGGGACTTCGTTTGCATGGAACTAAAAGTTATTATTAATTTTTGTCCTATTTTTGATACTTTTTTCAATTCCAACGTCGCTTTATTGGTGGTAGCGTCATGTTAAATAGACTTGAGCCTTATTCAATAATTGCTCTATCAAATGCAAAAATATTTTTCGAAATTCGACTGGTGTTTCCTAATATTAGCGCTTTGAAACAAATACACAAACTTTCCGCTGTATAATATTAGTATAATTAAACGCAATAAGATATGTAAACACCATTAGTTCATACAATAATAAATAAAACAAACTAAAAAAAAATAATATGATAAAACATTTTCTTACAAAAATCAAACTAATTTTTTACCTGCCCGATTGTTTATTGCTACTTATCTATTCAAAACGGTGCTAAATATCGGTACAAAAAACGTTGAATAATAAATCGACCGTGTCCCGTCTCTACGTTGTCCGATGAGTCACCGACACTGCGGTTACCGCAAAGTATTTACCTTTTTTTTCTAAAGGTCTTATACTCGCAGGCTGTTTACAGCTTGTGTTATTTTCTTTTAAAATTAATAATGAGTGGTTATTACTACCGCCTAAGACTAGTAGTTACAAAGTACTTTTCTTACTTCCTATATCTTTGTTCTTTTAAGTCATACTTGGTTCAGTGAGTTAGAGAAAAATGACGTGAGTGATTTTTTACGACTCGCGCGCTCATCGACTTCTAAAACGACACCATAAAGTTAATTTGGTATAAGGTGTTCGTGGAAACTGATAACTGTATTCAACGTAGTTACGCATACATTTAAGGGATGATTTTATACGATGATGCCTCTCTTGTCAATGTGTACAAACGCCGCATCAATTGACGTGAGTGGATGAATGAAAGAAGAAAAAGAATTATTTCCTTGATATTATTTAAACACAAGACGTTTTACACGGAAAGTACCGTTTATATTTATTTATAAGCTATAAAAACTTCATTTTATTATATATATGTAGATATAGATTAAATATGTTGCTACGAATTTTACGTCATGATGGTGATTAAAGTCATAGAAAGTAAAATGTATAGCATATTTTTTTTTTACACGGGTGAAATATATTTTTTGGTTTAGCGTTATGGCCATAATCTCACCTAATCTTGAGTGACGATACAGCCCAAGTTGGTAGACACGCTAAACTTGTGGAGAGACTGGTTCTCAAGTGCAGCTGCCAGAACACACCGATTTGTATTTGGCAGCAGATTCTCAACGTGAGGATGGTTGCTAGGGTTTCCTCACGATGTTCTCCTTCACCCAAAGCTCGAGTTCATTGTAGGTGGTTGGATTTGAACTCACGTCCCTTGACGCCAAATCGTACACAGTATAACTGGGCTAACATGGTTTCAATCGCGCGTGGTGTTAAAATCCATTTACGGACTTTCGCATCACAACGCGTAAATGCATTACCCAGGCTCAGACCAAGGCGAGAGGACCAAGTGGTGACACATCGCGTGCTGATAACTGAACACGACCCAGTAAAATACACCACGGTTCAAACTCCTTTGCTTCCGGTGACCAGGAACAGCTTTTACATTTCTTGGATTCTCTGGTGACGAAAGGTAGACTTGGTATTTCTGGAATTGTTGTTAAAGACCCGACACTGCTATCGCAGTGTTTCTTCTATTACTCTATAGCCCTTCTACAATACTATGCTTCTATATAAATACCTACCTGACCATATAGTATCATACATAGCCCATGCAATTTAGGAGTAAAGAATCTCTCCAAATACCGTCGGGAGTGACCGTGTGACGCCTCTGATGAAACAAAGGTATTCCAATTAGAGACATTTGTCTTCCGAACGAGCGACTGCAAGCAAAGATGGACATGTGGGTTTAATTAAAACAGTAAACATGCCGAGAATACCGATTACTAACTGTTGGACCATGAGCTAGTAAAGATTTTTTGTTAGATTTAGCACGTTGTTAACTGCTTTATTTGCCGTATAGTGGACATAGCTTTATTCTTACCAACGGAACCATTTAGCAACTTAGTATACATAATATTATCATACTAATATATGTATATATATAATACATATTATATAAATATACATATTATATATATATTTATTTCTCTTGCTCATCGCATCACGCGTAAACGGGTGGAATAATTTCACGAATTCTTTTTTTATTGGGTTAATTATCGTCAGGTCAAGGTTCTTATTCTTATAAACGAAAAATTAAGGAAGTTCACTGGAACATCGGAAAATTAAATTTAGAACACTTAACTACAATATCAATTTTACATATTTGTCAGTTGTCATAGAGCATTATAATAATGAACACTATGATTTATTATTTTTTTATTAATTAATATTAAATAAAATTGTGCAGATCAAGACTTTCCAAAAAAAGAGTATAAACATTATTGGTAATAATATATATTAAATTTTGTTTGCATTTCAGGCGATATTGAACTTTCTTTTAGAAAGTTTTCTCTGAATACATTCTTACACTGTCGTCAGTTTATTTTCATTGTCGAAAAGTCAACTTAACATATATCCTAAGATACGTTAACAACTAGTTGTATTAACTAAGATCTAATTCCAATAAAAAGCGATTCGTGCTCAGAATTCGTTGTTATTGGTAAAAACATTCTAATCACAAACTTACTGTAATAAATCTAAGAGTTAAAGGTAATAAATCACTAGGATTATCTCAATAAAAATAATGCGGTACAGTTTTGTGAATACAAAAAACAAATAAATGTTTCTTATCGGCTCGCCCTACGGTCACTACCGTCCATAATTCTCTTTTTCCTTCTCTTGCGTAGAAATATTGTTATGGCGATACAGAACTACTCCTTATTCTAACTTTAAAAACTTTGGAATCTTGAAGGTTTTATTTTTATTTTTAATTAATTTAGAAGTAATGATTACTTTTTAAGAGGATAGACAGTGGCAAATACACTCATACATCAAGTATTTTCGGGAAACAAACGGAGTGAGGCACCGACACCGGCAGCTGTCAGGTCTGCCATATCTTGCACTATGTGGGTAGACTGGTGAAAAAATTATTATATAAAATAAAATAATAAAAAAACCATTACAATAAATAAAAAAGTAACAAACATTACAGCGAGGAATTATACATAACAAGAAGTAAAATGACATACAGATATTAAAAAAAAAATGTATATTAAATGAATAATCTATTCCCGATTTTTCGTAAGGGGGATCCAACCAGCCAGCTCCGTAGCTATTACAGAGTACCGATTTTAGATATTCGATCACAATAGAGATCGACTTAATTTTCATCAATAAAATATATAAAAGAAAGCAGGTTAAATTCTAATAGGAGTAAGGTTACGGAATCCAGAAAGTTTTACAATGTATCAGGACAAGGAGTTGGTCGAACGGGATAGAGTTATAACCATCACGGAGTATTCAGCAAGGTGTTGTTAACAGAAATTCAATTATAACTTCATTTCTTGAGAGCCATAGAATATTTATTTTAGATACATAATAACAGAAGCGACAATATTGTTATTATTATATATGTTCGTATGTCGAAAACTAATGGATGGAATGTTTTACTTGTAACCAAAGACATCAAAAGCTCTTTATTTAGATTCTTAATAATATTTTTACTGAATTTATTTTTATAAAATACATATATCTTTATTGACTTTGAGTTATGAATTTACATATTTTGGAAACATTCATGGATTCCAATCCCTTTTTATCTTTACATAAATTTCCTTTAATTTTTCATAATGATTATAGTGAGATCTCGACGACCTTTTGACGAATACAATTTAAAAATAACTACTTTAATGAAATGCCTGTTCTATTTGAATTATTATGATCTTTGACAGTCGGGGTTTACTGCATACATCGCCCAGTTGACTCATAACCTGGGCTTCGAGATCACTTCCAGTTAACTTTGCGTTGCAGTTACGTCTTAGTTGAATGCACTGGTATAATGGTACAAGTTATAATATTTTGCAATAAAATTTTAATTATTTATAAAAAGCTTATTTCATTTAAAGGAATGTATTATCATGATATTTAGCCAAGCAGATCTCATTCTGCTCTTATCAGGAGTTAGGTAATTAGTTATTATCGTGTGACCTGGCTAGCTCAGAAGTAACCATTTTTAAAGCGAGGAAATGCATTTACGTATCCCCTCCCAGAGGTGGGAACTGAGAGGGTTATATAGGCCTCATCAGGCGCTAGACGCTGGCAGTACCCACTAACATACCACGACCATCTGTCGACTTCCAGGGGTTCGTGCTTGCAATCACCGCGTCAGCCAAAAAGAGTAGTTTTTTGGGAAAACCCCTACCATCACACTATGGTTTCCTGACGATGTTTTCTTTCACCGAAAGTTCAAAATCATTGTAGGTGGTTGGATTCGAATTCACGTGCTTTGATACGAAGTCGTACACACTACCACTGAGCTATCATCGCTTCAAAAGTCCATAAATATGACATTTTATATACTTTACAGTTTTTCTTTTAGCCTCAATCTTATTTGATTTCATGTGAATATGTGACCCTAGATGGTGGATAGGCTTTATCTAATAAAAGGACAGACTCTGAAGTATTACTGCTGGAACACTCTTACCAGTATTTAGCTACAAATCTTCAACTTAAGAGTAGTATTTACATAGATAGGCAATACAAAACATACTACCATACTATGGTTTCATCACAATGTTTTCCTTCAACTCTACTCTTATTCATCGACGCTCAGTTAATCAATCAAACGGTGTTGGAGCTTAGTGGCTTCGTGTATTATATATATATACTAATTGACATTTCACTATAGTTTTTAATTGATTTATGTTGCCAGCTATCAAGTTGCATCCGGGAACAAGTTCATTTACTACAAAACTTTGACTTCTATTTATATCCGCTACCATAGAGGATATTTCGCTTTCGTTTTATGGATTATCGTATATTTTGATCCAAAATATTAATTGTGTCCATGTCAACTTTCCTCTAAATCTATAAAGTAGTTTCAGAGTTTTACGCGCAAAAAGGGATGATGGGACAGACGAGAATAAAAAGAAATGGCCTTTATGTCGACGACCGAGTACATTCCAATCATAATTTAAAAAAAATGTACATATTAAATTTAGTTACACTTATATTACATTTACAGAAAAGTTAAGTAATGTTTACTTTACTATTTTTACATATCATGTAAATTCTATTTAATCTCGTATTTAAGTCAGAATCTTGTAACTTAGACCAAAAATTAAATACTCGACTTAATTGCTCATAAAACATTAATCTGCGGATTGATTCATACGTGAAAGATCGTAAATATGCGAATAACATATGCTATTATATTTTACAGTTAAAACTTTATGATTTGTTGAAATATTTCCTGAGAAATTTATTTAGATTATTATAAACAATTTAGTACAAAAAAAAACAGATATATGAAGGTAATGCATACTAACTCGAGCTTATCGCGGTCTGTTTGCTATGACGGCAAATAGCAATTTCATGGTAGTAGCGCTTCTTCTAAAGCCCGCCTGGCTACCAACCACTTTCAAGTTGAAAAGCTGCCGCTAAATACCAATAAGTGTGTTGCGGTAGCTGGACTTGAGAGCCAGTTCCTCTATATGTTTAACTTGTCTACCAACTTGCGCCGTATCATCACCTAAAATTAGGTGAAACTATTGCCATAACGCTAAAACCTTAACTGTAAAAAAACGATCTATTATGGTGTCATGCCATTTATACGTCATATCTCTCGACTTCCGTGGTGTGCGTACTATATTTTTCATTTTGTGTGAACTGCTTCTATTTATAGTTTGGCACACGACAGTTGATCCTGGGTTTTTTTTAACTTAAGGTTTTAGTGTTATGACTACAATCTCACCTGAGCTTAAGTAACGATGCAACCGTTTAAACACACCTATTGGTATTTGGCGGCAAATTTTGAACTTGAGGGTGGTAGGTAGTGAGGTAGGGATTAGAAAAAAACCCTACCATAGTTTACCTACTACGGTTTCCACACGATGTTTTCCTTCACTGAAAGCTCAAGTTCATTGTCGGTGGATTTGAACTCACGTCCCTTGACACAAAGTCCGTTCATAGGTAAATTTAAATCTTTATGCATGACAAAATTTAATAATCAATGACAAGTTACGTGTTAGTAGTTTATTTCAGTATACATTTTTCGGTAACTAAAATGAGTAAAACATACAAACGTAATGAGCAAACGTCATTGTTTACTATAATTAATCAATTTCAACAGCAATATATTTTCAACGAAAAACATGAATGTTTATTTATCTTATCAGAATTTGTAAGTTAGTACGCTATGTGAATCTTAATACATTTTAAAAATGTATTTACTGTATCCTTAGTTATTCGTTTCTTACAAAGATTATCGTATTAAATTTATGGAATTCTGTATGGTTTATCCACTGATTATTTGAATATTTAATATTATTAAATATAATATATAGTTATTAAAAAATGCCAGCCTGTATGTTCAGTGTGTAATTTCACTAGATAAAAAGAAACTGACTGGTCATGTATCTCAGTGGGAAACAAATATAAAAAAAAGAGAAAATAACTGAGTAATTTGATGATTTTATAATAGATATAGGTCATAGGTTCTAAAATTGGGCGGTACCTGAGGTTATCTTATGGGGTTATTGAAAGTTCAAATCATATTGGACTTGCCTACAAATTTCTGATAAAAATTTAGATAAAGTAATTCTTGGCGTTGGGCATTCAATTTTTCCAAAGTGGGTGGTACATCAAAAACTTTTTGAGTAACACTGATATAGGTGAAAATGAAAATAGTGTATGAGATTATACGGAAATTGAATTTTTAAATTCCGATTTTAATGACGATTCATAAAATAACATTTATTATTTAATACAGTATTTGACTGTGTTACATAGACGCTTCATACATACATAAATTGGTTAATACGTATTTAATGGAATTACATTTGAAATTTAACTTAAATAGCGTTATTTTGTTTTCGTTCTAATCTAAATATATATTTAATAGATTAAAATTACGATATTTTTATAAGTATCAAAATAGTTTATTCTCATCAAATTCGTTTTTTTTTGTTTAGAGTTAAGTCTTTGCGTAATGGCCATAATCTCACCTGATCTTAAGTGACAATACGGCCCATGTTGGTGGACACGATAAACCTTTGGAGAAACTGGCTCTCAAATGCAACTGCCGGAACACACCTATTAGTATTTGGCAGCAGATTTTGAACCTGAGGGTAGTAGCTAGCCAGGTGAGCATCAGAAAAAGCCCTACCGCTATGCTATGGTTTCCTCACGATGTTTTCCTTCACCGAAAGCTCAAGCTCAATATAGGTGCTTGGATTCGAACTCACGTCCTTTGACGTAAAGTTGTGCACACTACCACTAAGCCATTACCGCTTCAAATGATACCAGATGCGTTTTTTTAATACACCGCACGTTTTCACAATCGACTTTTATGTGTCAAACTGTGTACAATGAAAAATGAAATTAAAATATTAAAATAAAATATACTAAATTATTAACGCAACTCTATTTTTTATATTAATAGTAAGTTCTTATATTAATTTAAATATCACATCTGTCAGGCGTTCAGTGATGGCACTGATGGATATATTTCTTTTGTAACATACACATATATATATATTTCATTTAGTTATATTTATATAGTTATTAGAAAATGTTTGTATAATAAAAAAAAAATACTACCCAATTACGGGGTAATTCGAATAAAAAATAGGACCCCAATTTAATTCGTCGCTGACAGTTTTCGCACTCGCCACAAGTGTTAAGTGACAATGTAACAATTCTATTGTGGATGCGTTTTGAAGCGAAAAAATCGGTGATTGAAATACTACACAGCGATGTTACAAACAAGCGTCAAGCGCTTTTAGGTAAAATGCTCGTTTGTTTTTTTGTTAGGATACATAAATTATAATAAGACACTGTACATGACACAATAATAACCGACTTGATAATAATTACTGATGATCCCTGATAGCCAGGGTTTGTTGCCAAAGTAGGAATAACGGAAACAATATACACACCGACAAAATGTACTCCGTGATTTTGAAGGTATTTTGTTATTGTGCACGAGTGAAAAGAATTCGATACATTTAGATACCTTCAAGACATTTGTATTTAAAGTTCTCTCAAAATTTTACTGAATAACTTGTAACTTAAGTATTGAAAAATATTAAAGAAATAGGACAATTTCAATTAAATTTTAGATCCATTTAGAATACTATGAGACCTTGATGAAGACGATTTCATTTCAAACATCAACAGCGGAGTTCACACTAATTATAATTGAAAACTATTTTTTAAATGTATAGATTTAGGTATAGCCTTAGTATGACATACAATAATATATATAAACATGTATACATTTTCGTCAAGATTTTTTGTAGGAACAATTACAAGCGTTGAACAGCGAATAAAGCGCTGCAAATAAAACGCGATTTCAACAATCCCGGAACGTAAGGCGCTCGAGTGGGATTCTGGTGACAAGTGATTGTTAGAGAGGGATTACTCTGTACAAGTGTATTTGAGATTAATTTTCGTGGATATCATCGTGTCAGCGCATCTGTTCCATTAGCGCTATTCGACATACTGTATTTGACGTGCCGACAATTGCCACTTGTATTTAAACCGCTCGCCTTTTAAACAGAAAATTGACACGGCATGATTTTTTTCATTAATATACATACATACATTTTCTTACGATTTTGTTAGAAAGGCTCCTGACTAGGTATCTAAGCAGGCCAGCACGACAGCAGTGACGCCAGTAATCTTTGGCGAATTATCATTTGCCGCTGATGTGAATTGTACTGTACTTGACTAAGCGGTGACAGCTCAGTTGGCAGCGTGTGTGGACACCGCGTCAATAGACGTGAGTTCAAATCCATGCAGTGAGTTTGAGTTTCGGTGAAGTAAAACATCGTGATGTCACTTTAGCATGGTGGCCGAGCTATCTGTAATGTATTTGTATACCTACCACTAAAGTGTATCCCGGCAGTTTCAGTTAAGAGCCAGTCCTCTCGCTAGGTTTTTATCTCCCCTACCTATGTCCACATCATCACTTAACATCAGGTGAGATTGCGAACATAACACTAAACCTATTAACAATACATAAAAAACGGTCTTTATAAACTTCCGAAACGAAAATTAAGTAAATATGTATGTGCATGCTAAAAAAATACATCACAGTTCCTACACTAAACACTCTTAATAATATCCCCGGCTAAGCTATCCTGAAACAACATTATTTCAGGCACCCCCCGGCTCGTTAGCGGCGTACAAAGATCACGACTTACCCTATTTGGTCAGCAAACAATACAGAAAGAACAGATAATGTCGCCCTGTTTGAACTCACTCCGTACGGCTACGTAATTGAGTTTATATAACGTGCCGACTGAAAGCAAGAACGTAAATTAGCGTGTCAAATAACTCGTCTGTCAATAAATATGAACTCAGAAAGTTCCAATTAATCTTTTATTCGGTTGTCAGATATTAATATCTGGTTAATTTCAAATTACAACTGTAAATACCGGGTATGAAGCTATTAGATATTACGATTTCTTATGTTTACGCGAATATTATGATCACGAAGGCTGAAAAGCTTTCGAAACGTCGGGATCAAAATTAATAAATAACCGCGATAAAATCCGTTTAAATTCGTTTTATTTTTATTAGATATTGTCAACACACTTTTTCAAACATGTTGTCAACGTTTAAGACTCTTATCTTACTGATATTATCAAGGCGAAAGTGAGTTTGTTTGTTTATTTATTTGTTACGCTTTCACTTCTGAACTACTGAATATATAAGTATAAATAATTTTGGTATATAGATAGTTGGGAACTTGGATATGGTATATGGTGATAGGCTACTTATCTCACACAAAACTTCTAGGAAGTGGAGTAAAGAAAGGGATGAACTTAGTATGAAAAGATACAAGTTATCACTCAACAACTATAAACATTTTTTATTGAACACATCAATCACACAATTACATCAATATTAGGAATCACAATAATTTTAATAGAGTACAATTCAACATCCATTTGTGACCTCTTTAAATAAATACATTTTTAATTCAGTAATTGCACCTCGTTCGAATGAAACTTCGTAATTACGTCAAATTAATCGTGATCACGTGACAAATGTCAAAGTGACAGATGCTGTTAGAACGTCAACGTTATTTACACGGTTACGAATGAATGAAACAGTTCTTATCTCATTGAGTTTAGGTTCATATTTCTAGTTAATTCGTTAGAAGATATTTTTGTGAAATTCTGTCGAATATGAGGGCGAGAGGAGTGTGTCATTAATTTATTAGTTGATTGTTTTTGTATTAGAATTTTCTATAATCATACAATGTGACACGGTTATTAAATACCGTTTCATGACGAAGTTGTATTTTATTTTTATAAATGGCATGCGATCTGTTGTATATAATTTAATTACAATACAAAAAGGCACTATAAACTAAATTAGTAGTGCTATTTCGGATTTAACGTTTATGGAAACCTGTCTTAAACGTGTAAAGTGCCAGATTTCTTATTTATTGTAGGACGGCAAATTGACTGAAATATACCCAATAGTAAGCATAGTACAGTTCAAAGAAAATAATAACATCCAAAATATTAACATCGGACTAAAAGAGATTCAGTGTATCTGATACAGAACCTTAGTAAACTGATTTCCCCTCACTCCGCTGAATTGTCGATTCCGGAATGTGATACGTTTATGCATGTTACTACGGGCGGTATTACAACTGGTGTACGCGGGTCACGATCCAGTTTGACATAATTGTTATGTCCAACAACTCTGCAAAAGTTAGCATACATCTCCACTCCTGTTAACAAAATAAACAACGCAATATACTGGCTTTTACGATTCAATTACTGAATTAAAAAAAAAAAAAAAAAACGATGAAACAAATGTTATTAAAGTGGATCGAATTTTTTTCAATCGGTTTAATATATAGAAAAAAGACAAAGAAAGAGAGACAAAGTTTTATTCATCCAAAACACAGCAGAAGTATATATATAACCATTACAAAAATAAAAGATACAGAAAGTAAAAAAAAAAAACAACAAAACATAACTGGGTCAAATCGACCAATAGTTGGAATCGACCCCTTTTGGTTAGGACTAATTTTAGTCAGACGTTCTCTTTTATAATAAAACGAAATGTTGCCAAAGAAAACTATCGAAATTTTCAATTTTGCATATATATCTGCATGGTGGTAGGGCTTTTTCTAATGCTCGCCTGGCTAGCTACCACCCTCAAGTTGTAAACCTGCCGCCAAATACAAATAGGTTTGTTCCGGCAGCTGCACTTGAGAGCCAGTTCCTGCACAGGTTTAGCGTGGCTACCATCTTGGCCCGTATCGTCACTTAAGATCAGGTGAGATTATGGCCATAACGCTAAACCTTAAGTATATAAAAAAAAATATTCTATCAATAAAATATTTAATTTTTTTGTCAAAGACGTCAATAGAAACTAACAACTTTTGATTCAATTTAGTCCAAACAGTAGTCATATTTTCGAGATAAGTTCCACACGCGTTTCGATTAAATGCTTTAATATTGAATTATATGTAACGCACACGAGTGTAACCGTGGGCTCCAGTAATATACGCATTAATATATCAGAATTTAAAATTAATAAACGGGAAATTACATGTTCGCGAAATTGGGTGTAATTGAATGGAGCGTAGGTACATTGAATCGCGTGATGTGAGGATAAATTAGTTTTCACTTAATGATACCGCCACCAGTGCACGCCGGTTGTGATGTCATTAAATTATTAGTTGTATTTCAGTTTTTAATTAAATATCACTTTCAAAGTTTTGCCTAATCCTACAATATTACAGACTAAACATAAATATATATTTATCTATAATTAACAATAAAAAAACTATAGCGTACATAATAATAATATATTCATCAGTATATATTTGACACATTCCATAAAAAAAAAAAATTATACAGCTTAGCAAAGCCATGTACAGTTTTTTATGCGTTTCATATTTAGAAAACCATACCTTCTGACGAAATCCATAGAATTTTGATTATTTTAATACCAGCTGCGCCTGCGACTTGGTTACCATGGAAATTAAAACTATTTAACCAGTTTATAGCGTAGGTTACTCTGGGTTAATACAGCATTCTAGCGGTGGAAGAGTTTTTCAAATCATTCCATTCGTTTTTGAGTTTATTCGTTATAAGCAAACATACAAATCTTTCCTCTTTAATAAGTATAGATTTAAATAAAAAATAATTGATACACATCTTATATTTTTCCAAGTCTGTGGTCGTTTTAAAAAAGCGGCACAATACTATGAATATTAGAAACAAATATTTGCCCTATAATACTTACTGTTATTAAGCAATTAAAATAATTGATGTTTTCGATTTTATATATTCCTTGATATAAACACAAATAAACATGAGAATTCATAACAAAAAAATATTACAAATGCAATTTTTGTTATCAAAACTTCTTAGACACACTGAGCACTTTTGTTCTCTGGGTACTGAATGAGCCTGAGATGCAACGCTCGGGTATGTGACGTACATTCGGATAAAACCGCCTCGAGTCGACTAAAGGAACTAGAGAAATATATTCAAGCTGTCATTGCTATACTCATTCGGCGAACGTGACATGAGAGTGCATGACGCATCAGTCGCATTCAGTGTTAACATACACGATATAGTATACCCTACACACGTTGCAAACTTAAAATATAGACAACTTACGGATATATAAGTAATAACAAATCGTCGCTATCATGCAGACCTGCATGCATTTCAATGGTTGGATATAAACTGGCTGATCTCGGCATGCGACAATCTAGAACAAAGTCACTATAACGGGTGCATCATCATGTTTATGTTGGTCACAACCAGTCGGGTACAGATTAAACTGACCCTTGTCCACCCTGAAAACGGGTGCAAATTATATGACCTCGAACGCATCGGTGATTTGTCAAACGGCTAATGTATAGTACAAGTGATAGGTTGTTACCGATTATTATTTTTATATGAGATTGTATTATCGAGATTACTTTTATAGCGATGATAGCTCAGTTGGTAATGTGCACAGACGCCGCGTTAAGGGACGTGAGTTCGAATCTACTTAGACTAAACTTGAGCTTTCGGTAAAGGAAAACATTGTGATGAAACCATAGCATGGTAGTAGCACTTTTTGAATACCCGCCTGGCTAACTACCACCCTGAAAATTTGCCGCCAAATACAATAGGTGTGATCCGGCAGCTGCACTAGAGAGCCAGTTCCTCCACAGGTTTAGCGTATCGACACTTAAGATCAGGTGAGATTATGGCCATAATGCTAAAAACTTAAATTTAAAGCAAAGCTTCTGTTCAAATCGGATGACGCAATAAAAAGTTTATTACAAGGCAAGTTTAGACAGTTTAAAAATCTGTCACCATATACCTATAGATGTGTTCCGGCAAGTTGCATTTTAAAGCCAGTCTCATTAGGCTTAGTTGTTCACCGTATTGAACCACATCATCACTTAACATCAGGTGAGATTGTGGCCATAACGGATAACCTTAACAATAAAACTATTAGTTATTAATGCTAATGAATCTATTAAATAAAAGAACACATTTATTTTATTTGACCTCTCATACTAAGACAGTTACAATTATACAAAACCAAACTTAATATTATAGTGACTACGTGTATTTATTACGATTTCACGTTAATAATGTTCAGTCAATTTAGATGAATTTCGATATGAAGATAAGTTGGACCTTTACAAAGGACATAGGCTACTTATTTTCAAGAAAATAAAGGTTTATAAATTTCCTCGAAGGTATATAAACTTCAGAAATAGAAACATTTGTATGTATGCTTTTAAAATGAGATAATATTACGTGTTTTTGACAAATAATCCGTCAAAGCGGTACTGTAGTCAGTTGTTCAATATTACGCAAATATTGTCGCGAACACAATTAATACATGATACAAAAGTAAAACTGTTTTAACTAGTAAGAAATCACATTTTTATATATATAAAAACTTAACATACTAGCTTACCTTGTTCTACCCTTTCGTGTAGTTTATCAAATCGACTACAGCGATATCTACTATGTTATGATCACTTATCGAGATAAAATGTATCCTATCTCTCAAGTTGGATCAAACTGCACGCAATGTGCAAAATTTCATTAAAATCGGTTCAGTAGCTTAGGAGTTTACCGCGACAAACAACGTGACACGAAACTTTTATATATAAAGGTGATTTAACTTTGAAAAGTGTACTGCTTAGGCCAAACCCTTAATGTGTATACCATAAGCGAAGAGAGAAAAGCACTTAGTGTAATTAGATTGCGGAAAATGTTAGAACTGAGTGACTACGAACTGAAATTATGTACAGGTTGATGTCAGAATAAATAACGTAGAGGTATATATACTATTTAACCCATTAAATATTGAAATAGCTGGTATTTTTAAATAATCATATAAACATATATTTGCTTTACAATTGTATACATTATACAGCCTACCAGATATATTATATTTACAGACACTACTGTTAGATTAGTGGTAGATATTAGAGCATAGGTGTTACTGAAATTCCGAGAAAATTATTGTGAAAATGAAACTAAAACAAATTATTATCAGAGTATTTTTATTGATACCTAACACAAAAGTTCGTCAACGGCGTCTAATAAAAAAAAGAAAATCAGTGGACAAACAGCGAAGAGAAAGGTCTTGGAATGTATCTCTTTATATACTTATGAGACCAACATCTTAGCTATCATGGATTCACAGTGTGAGTGTCGGGTCCATCGTGTAGCAAAAAGTGAAACTCAAAGCCTCCAAACAGTTCCCGTGTCTTGTGACACGGATATGGGTTTGAGTGACCTCTTTCTGACGTGCGCCAACACTCACCATCGCTACAAGTACGTCTCTCCCAAAGACAAATTTGGTAAGAGCCTGTTAGTACTTTAGAACCTTTAGAAGAACTCTTTTGTATAGAATTTATTGCAGTCAATCATATAAGCGATGATAGCTTAGTGGTAGTATATACGGATGGCGCGCCAAAGAACGCGAGTTCCATTCCACCTACAAAGTGCTTAAGCTTTCGGTGAAGGACAACATCATGAGAAAACCATGGCATGATAGTAGGGCTTTTTCTGTAGCTCGCTTGGCTAGCTATCATACTCAAGTTGAAAATCTGCTGTGAAATACCAATAGGTGTATCTGGCGTTACATTTCAGAACCAGTTCCTCCATAGGTTTAGTGTGTCCACCAACGTGGGCCATATCAACACTTAAGGTCAGATTAGATTATGGCCATAATGATAAACATATATATATATATAGCCGCAAAATATACTGTGGATGACAGTAAAATAGAAAATTTGGATTTAATATTAAATTTCATATTCTCCTCGGTGGCGGCCATTTTGTAAATACGGAAACTAGCGCGTACATAAATAAAGCACGTCTGAAAATTGTCTGAACATTTTCTGAAACTTCAACCGGTTAATTAAACGCCACTAGTGTACGGATTCGTGTTTATTTTGTTTCGCATTTTCAAATGCTCTCACATGTGTTCTGGGAAATTAAATAAATTGGATAATGTTTCGTTGAAAAGTTCTATTCGTTCGTTTGTTTGTCTGCTGTTGTTCAGTCGTTTGCCTTAAAATTAATTTCAAACAATTATGCGACTCACATTTATTATGTAAGCACAGCTTTTAATTTTAAGTAGATGTTATCGTTTCGCTGAGTGCTTTGTTATATTATGTTGCATAATACAATAAAGACATGTTACAGACAAGTAAATATAAATACTTTAAATCTAGCCCGAACGCTTGTTTACAAAAGATCTGTAATGAGAGAGAGGCCATGGTTGAGCGTCTGAAATCAAAATTGAGTTTCGTCAGACGGTATTTCGCACCTGATTAGCTTCTCAGCCTATATCGGGTGCAAGTTCGATCATTTGCGGAGTACTGTAGCCACCTCTGGAATGGATCATCTAAATACCAGCTGCATTGGACTCCATCGAGCGTCGCGCCGGTCGGTTTATTGGCGAACAAACACTAAAGAAGGCCAATATGGTCATTCTAGAGCATCGCCGTAAGATGGCTTGCCTCTCAGTGTTATACAGAATACACTTTGGAGAGTGTGTCCAGTAACCGCACGATTTGAGTCCATCAACTCCATTCTGTCTGAAGACGACCAGGCGATGCGAGGGTTTTCACCTGTACATAGTTGATATTCCTCCAACCTGCACGAAGCGTTTTGCAGCTTCTTTTATAATGCGTACTGCAAAGGAGTGGAATTCACTACCGGCGTCTGTCTTTCCGTTATCCTACAATCTTTGAGTCTTCAAACAGAGAGTGAACAGATACATGCTGAGTAAGCGCATTCCATTATAGACCACATAGTCACTTACCATCAGGAGAGATTGGCGTCAAGCGCTTACTTTTTCAATAAAAAAAGTTTTTATTGATACTAAATGTTTCTAGGCACTAAATATAATGTTTTTTTTTTAATTAAAAACATACCGTATCCTTTGTGTTGGTGCACGAGATGAAAAAAAAAATGGACAATCAAATTTTTGGTTTATCCTAATCCTACATATTTTTGAGTTTTGATCAGTCGTTAGAACAAATTATTCAACTTAATCTTTTGGTAGTTACATATGTTGCTTAGCTAACAACATCGTCTAAGTCGAAAATTAGCTTTTATCAATTTTAAATGTAATTTGATAAACCTTCTCTTGACGCGTCACAATAAATTTATATATAATAGCATTGCGTACAGCATCTATTACTGATTAGATCACGAAAATAGTAACATGTAATTTAAATGAAAAAAAAAACACTTTCCATTTCCTGTAAAGTTAGTGAATTTGACATTTCGCTTGTGTAGTGTTGTTTGTTGCTAAGCGAAGATATACATTCAATAGATCAATATATTAGACCAATTTTCCTCTTGCCCTCAGCACTCGCCCCAAAAAGTTCGATGAAGATGTCAAAGCCCTTAGGGCTAACAGCGTATGTCAGTTACAAAAAATTTAAACATCATTTACTCACCTTGCAAAATTCTGCTACATAACAAACCTGTGATTGCGCACGCTGCATTCCGGTCCGCGGTAGATGTGGGTTTGGGATCGTGTTAGTCCATTCTATACTGATTGATTATGGCTTCTCCGATTTTTCTAGTTCCGCCAATGTTAAGTATAATTTAGCTATATTAATAACGCAATTTACGTATTTATTTATTTATTTAATTATTTATTTATTTATTTATTCATTTATGTCATTCTTTGTTTTCTTTTTTCTTATTATATTAAACAGTAGTGCTGACCGTGACATCAAGATGGGCCATCAGAAAACCAGCGCTGCAACGCATCATAAGTTGTAGCATTCTTGCTGAGATGGGTCCATTTACGGCCTCACACAACTGTTTAGTGGGCACGCTTTGCCTTATATCTATATTTATTAGGTTATTGTTTTGTTTTTCGCCCTAATTTTAATTATTATCTATGTTAATCATTTAGTCAGTGTGAGTTTCGTAATAAATGTATTTTCTTTCTTTCTTTCTTTCTAAAAAAAAATAAACAATTTTAGTTAGTACAGTTTATTTAATAGAGTCATTCGGCAATAATAATGTTTTGCGAAATATACAGCCTGTATACTCGTATATCCCTTGGGAGGCATTATAGTCGACGGGTCCGATCCACCATTTTTTGCAGTAAATCTAATTTATTTGTATTAGTTAATGACTTATACACGTATCGACTGCCGGTAGTAACTCTTTCGTGAAGTTGTAGTGGATATAAAATGTTGATGCTTGCCTTAGATTTATCGTTATATAAAAAGTGAATTAATAAGTATAACTTACAATGTCATAAACATGCAATTATATCAAATCGTACAAATTTGTACCAAATTACAGTAGTACATATATAATACTATGCATGTTTTTTTATGTGAGAAATAAATTAAAAATATGGGAAAGAAAATCTAAAAGTTGATAATAGTGGTACCTACGAGGTTCAACTCATCCTCAACTCAACTCATCATAATGCAAATCACGCAGAAGCCTCCTAACTGTTTTGTATGAATTCTCGTGAACGTATTAAAATGGAAAGTATGCATATTTCAGCTTAGCATAGTGTAAATAACTTGTGTCGATGCGTGTAATTGATAAATAATTGTTCTGAGTCTCAGTATATTTTGTATTTCCTAATTGTAAGTTTGTAACGTCTTCCGTCACGTAGACCTTTATCTCTAGTATGAGAGTTGTCTAAAAAGAAAAAGGGAAAAAAACTTTCGATACACTTTTTTTTCCGTGTTCTTAAATTAAGCAATTTCATGAGTACCTACTAATAACATTTAAAGTAAACATTTAGTAAAAGTAAAAATAATAATAACAATAATAGTTACTTGCGTAAGTGACTACACTGTCCCGAGTTGTATACAGTACCTACAATACTATATCAACAGTGACTTCGAATGAAAATCCATTGATAAACGTTATTATCATTTTGTCAATCTCTATTACCGTCAATAAAGATCTCTACACACAATTTAATACTGTACGTTGATGTAATATAGTGTCAAAGGAAAAGTATCAAAACCGTTCGATCTCACTACAACTGTGAATGTCGTTACCGAAGCGTATTGCGGACCAATTATTTTAAGTTTTGTTCCGTGTCCGGACATTTCGCGGTTTGCCCGTTGTCCATTAAACAAACTCTTCGAACATTAACCCGTCCGTCCGTTTGCTATTTTAAAAGCCATTAAACTTATCACTACGGTGTGCTGCACTCGATTTGATTTCATTCTTATCTGGATTAATCAACGGGTCGCACTGCGATACCAATACTCGAGGAAAGTTCGAGTTTCATTCCCTTATTTGCGCTATGTATTTTTGTTCATATACTAATAATTATATTAAAAAATCGTACTGATCAATACTGAGGCAGTGATAGTGGAGCTCCAGAAGGAATCAGTGAACGGAAGTATTAGTGATGTGAATGACCTAATAATAATAGTGCAGAGAATTAAACGAAACGGTTAAGATATAAGGATTTTACGCGTGGAACTCTCGATTGGAACGAGTTCGTTACGTTGTATATAATTATTAATAAACTTATAATATTATCAAATACAAATGAGTTACTAACGTCTGGGAGCGATTAAATAACCGCAGAGATAACTGATGAATTGGTGAAATGGTAGAAAATGTCGAAATATTTTTTAATTGTTAAAATAAACATTTTATTTCACATCATTTAATTCATGTAATACAAATAATACGCTATGAAATATCTGACTCCTATAATGTGTACAAACTATACATGTGAAGCCGTTGAGAACTTACTGGCCGTCTTGAACCAATAAGCGTGCACCTATGACTGGGCATAGCCAATAGCATACACACTATTGAAAACTGTCTCCAACCGTCGAACAATATTTTATTATAAAGTTCGGGCGACAATCCTTGAAGATATCCATAAATACATAATAAAATAAATCAAATTTAAACAAAATAATTATATATTTTTTTGGTTAAGCTTAATGGAGGGACTAGGTCTCAAGTGTCAATATCGCAACATACATTTCGGTATTTAGCGGATAATTTTCACCTTGACGATACTAGCTATCTTTTAAAACGTAGGCTTAATTAGGTAGGATTTAAAAAATACCCTACCTCCATAAAATCGTGGACCATTTGTTGTTATGACACGGATTCTATCTTTATCATTTAGCGGATATGTATGTGGTAAGTTTATGAATTTAAATAGAAAGTAATATATTATACAATTAAATCCCGATAAAAATACCTTCAGTTACTTATAACGTAACTTTGAATCAAGTTACCCTTCTGTTTTAGGGTTTGTCATGTGCAGGTATTCTACACGCCAGGTTTGGATTGCCTCAACTATTGGTAAATATATCTATCTATAATATATAAATACTATAATGAAAATTTAATCTAAAAAACATTAATTAAAGTGGTTAAAAATCAAAAAAAGAGAGTCCACACAAATAAGTGTAGAACAATAACATCAAAAGCCCTTTAGGCGACATGTGGCCCTTTAAGTGGCGGTGACAATACTACAAATAAAGTTACGTTTTATATGTATAAAAAAGTATTAATATTTTCCATACAAATTACACCCTTATAATAAAAGAGATGACATACAATAATGCGTTTTATGTTATGCACGTAGAGTAATAATTTTCATGACCGCATATCAAATATTCCCGTTAAGTCAATTGAAATAAACCCATATTCAAATAGAACGAGGGTGGCTATCGGTTAAAACGTATGTAATTATTGAATCGTGGAGGGGCCGCTTTAAAACAGACCAAGCGTGGTGGGTTTAATGAATTTAGGCGAATGAACGAATACAATCGCGTGTGAAATCGGGCGAAGCCTTTCAAGATGAAAATTGAGTGACATTGCGAAAGTCAAGTTTGTTTTCTATTATGTTTTCCTTGTCGATTAAAAAAATATTTTATAACGCAGATACATATAAGGTTGTGTTAATTTAAAATTTATGCAGCGCTTTATTTTGTAAATATATATTACTAGCTTTTACCTGCGGCTTTACTCGCGTTGATTTCAATTTTGTAAAACAAATCGGATGACGTAATAAAAAGTTTCATGCAAAGTTTATCACACTCTTTACCCCACTTTCAATAAGATTTTTGAGAGAAAAAGGTACCTATTCCTGACTCCAAGATCGCATCTATTCATATGCCCAATATTCATCATAATCGATTCAGCGGTTAAGGTGTGTAAGCGTAACAAGCAAACTCATTTTTGGATTTGTAATATTAGTAATATTAATATTAGACTGTTTGTTTGAACATCATAAAAAAGTAACAAGAATTATATCGCAAAATAAGATACTAGATTGTAATTCGGACTTTGATATTCGGATCCGCAACCTATTTGTGTGACGCTCGTTCAAGTAATCTTAGCTAGATACGACTAAGCGACCCAGAGAGATACAGTGATAGTTCACTTCTGTTGTATTTTCTTATGCATGCTCCATTTTCATCGCAAATTATTTAATGTATATGTAGAAAAAGAAAATGATGTAAGTTTTCAAAATCAGTTCCTAAGCACACAACTATTTTGCCGTGTACTAAACTAAAGCAAATATTGAACAATATTTTTTATATAGTTAAGATTTAGCGTTATAGCCATAATCTCACCTGATCTCAGATGACGATACGGCCCAAGTTTGGTAGATACGCTAAACGTGTGGAAGGACTGGCTTTCAAGTGCAACTGCCCGAACACACCTGTTGGTATTTTAGCAGCAGGTTTTCAACTCGAGGGTGGCAGCTAGTCAGGCGGGCATTAGAAAAAGCCCTACCACCATGCTATGGTTTCCTCACGATGTTTTCCCTCAACGAAAACTCAAGCTCATTGTAGGTAGTTGGATTTGAACTCACGTCAAACCTACACACTACCACTGAGCTAGCATCGCTTCAAGTTATTAAAGTATCATAATTGTACATAAGCGTCAATGGTATTAGAATTTATTAAATATGAGTACATTAGTAGTTATACATAAAAAAAACTTGAAAGTAAATTTTCCCAAGAACATAATTTTTAGGAGCAGTGTTTTATGTATTTTTATTACAAATGTAAATCCTATTCCACAATAATAGTATAAATCGAAGGATAACATTCTCACGACATCAAAATCCCGTCGCATCATTATAATGTAAATTTGACAGACAATCAAAACTACGACACGCTCCCGGAGTAAAACTAGATAACCCGCGACAATATCATAACAAAACATTACAAGAATGAAAATAAACAACAAAAAAGTGTCAGTCGCAAATCAAACTAAACAAAACCATGTCTAAATGAGTGAATAAAGTGCGTAGAGTGAATTGTATAAAAACAAACGCTATACCGCCCGCTCGACTACTGCTACGCGATGGCTTTGACAAAATCAGGATCGAATCAAACGTACGTAGATGGAAGATGTAAGAACGCGAACATAGAAATCTGTAGAGTGGTCATTTGTTATTGCTAAAAATAGCAATACATTTATGGATCGCATAAGTTTTTTCTGGAATATTGATCGTGTTGTGAGTGAATTTTTTTAAGTTTATACTCTATAGGTGCAGCGTTGTGACTACAATTTCACCTAATGTTAAGTGATGCTGTGGAACAAGGCTCTCAAGTGCAATTTCCAGAACATACGACTACAACAACAACAGACCAGATAAATAAAAAAATGCGTGAGTGTCGTGGAACACTTAGTTGGAACAAATTTCCTTTCGTAGTATTTTATTTTTGATAATTGTATTAGAGATAACTAATTAATTGAAGGAATAATAAGAAATTTTGTAATTAATCTATATTTTCTAGTTGTGAAATTAAACATTTTTCTTTGTACATCATTCAATTCCTCTAATTCATTATAATACTTATAATACGCTAAGAAACAGCTGAAGCGTATGACGTGTACTAAATATATCTACACAGCCGTTGAGAACTTATTGACTGTCTTGAAGCAATAAGCGCGCGTCTAAACTGGGCACAGCCAATAGCGTACGCGCTATGAATAACAGTCTACACTACAAAAATACAGTGCAATAAAGAACAGACTAAAGAAAGGGTCGTGACGGGTTTAGATTCTTACATTTTGATTTATATAGATTCCATCTTTACCCTGTGATAAAGCGCTTCGTTACAATATTTTATTTTATTTTATAACAGTTATTTTTAAAGACCTCTCCACGTCTTTTCGTACTAGTCACTACTACATCAATTTTCCGGTGCCCATCATACTCTCGGTCGCGTGTCGGTCACGTGCATACCCCCTCGCACCACCGCTACCTCTCTTTCGACCCTCCCCTTTTGTTCTTCGATGGGGTGTCTAAGCTGATGTGTTAGATGTATTCGATTATCTTTTTTTAATAATTTAAATTAAGAATCTAGATGTAGGCAATCAATACATTTACCGACAAATTATCATAGTTTTTTTTTACTGTAATTTAATATACCTGAGTAGTGACGAACATGTATATCGTGATAAGTCGGTTACAGTGAGATTTTATAGTTTGCCGCCTTTCAGGTACAGCCAGTTTCTGACTACTACTACTACTAGTGTAGTCACTTTACTGGGCTATGATTCAAAAAATGTCTTCATATTTGGTTTTAGCTATAAATGATATTAAAATACCTATTCTTTGACAAAGTGTTTATAAAAGCATTTCGAAAAAGTTGTATATTTTAAAACTGAGTTTATAAATTTTATAAACAAGAAATACTCCTCCTTTATCTGTCTAAATTAACATTATATGGCGTAAAGATTTTTTGTTTTCTTTGTTTATTGAACGTGTTAATCTTAGGAACTATCAATCCGATTTCAAAAGTTATTTTTATAATTGATAGAACAATAATTGAGTTAAGCTTTAGGTTAGGTTAGTTTTGAAGTGATGATAGCTCAGTGGTAGCGTGTACGAATTGGCGTCAAGTGACGTGAGTTCGAATCCAACCACCTACAATGAGCTTGAGCTTTCGGTGAAGGAAAACATCGTGAGGAAACCATAGCATGGTGGTAGGGCTTTTTTAATGCCCACCTGGCTAGCACCCATCCTCAAGCTAAAAGTCTACCGCCAAGTACTAATAGGTAAGTTCCGGTAGTTGCACTTGAGAGCCAGTTCCGCCAAAGGTTTAGCGTGTCTACCAACTTGGGCCGTATCGTCACTTAAGATCAGGTGAGACTATGGCCATAACGTGAAACAATAACTATCATAAAAGGTAATTAAACATTACGTTATCACTAATAAAAGCAAAACAGTATTGAAGAAGGTTACAAAAAAGTGAGAAAACGTTTAAATAAAATTAAGGTTCCACGCAAACGAAATTGCAGGCACAGATCGTATTAATATACATAAGCGTGTTAAAAAAATGAGTTGTTTTGTTAATTTATTTAAACACACTTATCTTTGCAAAACCTTTAGGAGGCGAAATTTACTTAATTTTTCGACAAACAGATTCATGAGGATTACTCTAGCTAAAAAAAAAACTGCTCCGTAATTGCGGGCACAGCTTATATACTCGTACGTTCTATAACTGTATGCGATAACAATGTCACTTGGTCACAATAGTAGTAAGATTTTTTTACGAATTAAAATGTATAAAAATTTTCCATCCTTTATCCTGTATGTTTATTTTTTATTGTACAAATTATTGTTTATCGAGAGCGTCCTTAGTTTATATTTTCTATTATATCCGCATACATTGTCCCATATCGCCTTAGGCTTCATCCCACAGGAACAATTCTCCCGTAACTAATAGAATAACAATATCAATACGTCAGAACCAAACAGTGATTTGATTGTTTTACAGGAAAATACACTGGATTCCGTTGCATTTATTTTCATTTATATAAATTGATAGTTTGAGTATTAACACTATTTGAGGATATACATTTCTAGGAAAGTTATTGAAAAGTTTCCCAGAACGACATTTAAGCCTGAAATAATAGCTTTTATTTATTTTATAATTAACTGGTTTAGAGCGTTATGACCACAATCTCATCTAATGTTAAGTAACGACTTGGACATACTAAACCTAGTGCAAGGAGTGGCTCATAATTGTAACTGCCGGACCGCACCCATAGATATTTGGCGGCAGATTCTTATTTTGAGAGCTATAGCTAGCCTGATGAGAAATAGAGAAAGCCCTGCCACCATGCTATGGTTTTATAACGGAGTTTTCTTTCATCAAAATCTCAGGCTCTTTAAATGGATCCAATGTTATGTTCCGTGAGTCCCTCTTGTATTTTTATAGGTGCTAGGCCAACAAAACGTTAGGTACATGGTATTTTCTAAAAAAAAAAACGAATTATAAAAAGTAAAATTTTCTCTATCTGTTGCTACGTAACCCTAAAAAATAAAATCACTGATTCCTGTAACGTGGACAAAAAAAATTGTAATGTTTTATTCATGGCGCAAGTCCTCAGTTGTTATTGTTAATATTTATTGTTTAAAACAGCCTGCGGCTATCACGTGCCGATGTGTTGGCTGGCTGTAATCGTTGAGTTGTTTCCAAATTAGCAAATTTGATGATCGAACTTAAATTGGACGTGAGAACCGTGGAAACACTATTGTACTTAATGTTAGGATGTTTTTAGACATTTTTAAAATAATGTTTTCTTATGTTTACGCGAATATTACTTATTAAAATAAAATTAATTTAAACGGAATGATTTCTTAGGTTTACGCGAATATTATTCATTGAAATAAAACTAATTTAAACGGATTTTATCGCGGTTATTTATTAAATTTTGATCCCGACGTTTCGAAAGCTTTTCAGCCTTCGTGGTCAATCGGTGGACTGGGGTGAAGGTTTTCCAGAAATGTTAATGTTACAGTGTCTACCTACAGTTTAATATTATTTTTGAAGTGATAAATAAACGCGACAAAATCCGTTTAAATTAGTTTTATTTCATTTTTAAAATGTTATTTGATTTGTATTAGTGAAATAATGTGGCATCACTATTAAAAAATACTTTATATAGTAACCAATTCACTCTTGATTCGGCTGCTAACTCATCTATATCTCAATGTCGTAGTATTAACAGCGTAGTCGACTACTTTACATTCATTGATTAGATTACTTGTATTATTTAAATTAATACATAAATACTAAAAATACGTAAATGAATAAAGTTCCTACTGAATTAAACAAAATAAAACAACGGTGACTATCGGGAAATTCGTAAACCGTCTCAGTACAATAATCAGGCTGCAGTTAGAAATGAAAAAATCACAAAAGCCTACACATACTATCGATGTAAAGCCTGAAGATCTTCATACTTATCATACACTCCTTTTATTAATAGACGTCATGAAAAGCTCAATACCATCCGTTCAGCTGAAGAAAACCCGAGTTTGCGAAAACAAATAGTTTTCTATGATAGTAAAAGTAAAAAGCAATAACAGGAGAATATTTGTACTCAAATGCGTAGTCGGAACATTGTGGAATAGTTTAGATAACAGTTCGGGACGATTAGACACAGTTGAAACGATTTTAAACTAATATATGATATGCTTCCTCCAACTGAAACATTTACAAAGATACTATTAATATTTTTAGTTGAAAGGTATTATTTCAGTCAAAACATATTAATGAACAGTTTCTGAATTTACTCATGATCTATCTTATTATTTTTTACAGATTTTGTAAGATTACCCTTTGGCCACCATCTCATCTGATGTTAAGTGACAATATGGCCCAAGATCGCCTACTAAGCCTAGTGGAGGGACCGGCTCTGAATAGCAACTGTCGAAACACACCTATAGGTATTTGAAGGCAGATTTTCAACTTGAGTGTGGTAGCTATCCAGGCGAGCATTAGAAAAAGCCATATCACCTATTAATTGATAATATTAACATTTTTATTTAATGATTTCTTAGGTTTACGCGAATATTATTCATTGAAATAAAACTAATTTAAACGGATTTTATCGCGGTTATTTATTAAATTTTGTTAAATTTTGATCCCGACGTTTCGAAAGCTTTTCAGCCTTCGTGGTCACGGGGCGGACTGAGGTGTAGGTTGTCCAGAAAAGTTTATGTTACTGTGTCTACCTTCAATTTAATTTTTATTATTTATAGTGTTCCGATCTACGCAGAAAGAGCTCACAGTGTCTTGAGGTCTGGCAATTGGTCTTTTGGGTTCCGATTTAATTAAATGTATAATTGGATCCCAGGCTTGTGCTAGCTTCCAACCATCTTCTCTATTGAAATTTGGATGTTTTTTAATTTCAATAGCCTCACGAATCATCCTAGGTAGGAATCGGTGTTCTTTTGCAAGGATTTGTGGCTTGTCGAATCGAAGATAATGTTTGGAGCCTTCTTCTGAATGTTCAGCAACTGCAGACTTCGTAGAGCGTCGGTGTTTAACATCAGCTATATGTTCTTTTACGCGGGTCCCTATATTTCTTTTAGTTTGTCCGATATAGGAGAGGCCACAGTCACATTCTATTTTGTATACGCCCTGTTCTTGTAGAGGTATATGACACTTGACAGGTGGTAAAAATTGACTAATCTTCTTGGGCGGCTTGAAGTAAATTTTAATTGAAGCACGCTTCAGTACATAGCCAATCTTGTCTGTGACCCCTCTTACAAAAGGTAACACAACAGGTACACGTTCTACTGTGGCTGGTTTCACTCGGTTTCCGTGACGGCGGCGTGGAATTTGGAGCTTGTTATCACGCAGTACTTGCTTGACATGTCGCAGCTCAGCAGCCAGATGTTCCTCGTCACAGATTCCTTGTGCTCTCTGAAACAAAGATTTACCCACGGTAGCTAACTTTTTCGGATGGTGGTGAGATTCACCATTCAGGTATTTATCTGTATGGGTCATTTTTCTGTACACAGTATGGCCTAAAACCTCCTAAACTGTATGGGTTACCGAAAATACACAAGCCAAATGCTCCACTACGTCCCATCGTGAGTCAGGTCGACACACCAACCTACAGATTGGCTCAGCACGTAGCAAAAGTGTTATCACCACTAAGAGGCAACACTAGAGCATCTGTGAAGGATTCATACCAATTTGTCAGTGAGATTAAACACCTACAATTAGCTGACAATGAAACCATGGTTAGTTTTGATGTCCAGTCTCTATTCACAAGCTTACCAGTACAAGACTGCATTGAAATTGTGTCTAAGAGGTTAGCAGATAATAACATGCCCATAGAGTATGCAGCATTACTTAAACATTGCCTCACATCTGGCTACATGTTGTGGAGGAATCAGTTTTATGTACAAGTGAATGGAGTAGCTATGGGCTCACCTGTATCTCCAGTAGTCGCCGATATTTTCATGGAGGACTTTGAAGAGACAGCCCTAAGCACTGCCCCCGTCACCCCCAGGTTTTACAAACGGTACGTAGATGATACTTTCACAATTTTACCATCTGACAAAGTAGCTGCATTTTTAGATCATCTTAACTCCATTAACAATAACATACAATTCACTGTGGAGTTAGAGCAAAAGAAATCTCTTCCTTTCTTAGATGTTTTAGTTATCCGTAATCCTGATCAGTCTTTAGGCCATACTGTGTACAGAAAAATGACCCATACAGATAAATACCTGAATGGTGAATCTCACCACCATCCGAAACAGTTAGCTACCGTGGCTAAATCTTTGTTTCAGAGAGCACAAGGAATCTGTGACGAGGAACATCTGGCTGCTGAGCTGCGACATGTCAAGCAAGTACTGCGAGATAACAAGCTCCAAATTCCACGCCGCCGTCACGGAAACCGAGTGAAACCAGCCACAGTAGAACGTGTACCTGTTGTGTTACCTTTTGTAAGAGGGGTCACAGACAAGATTAGCTATGTACTGAAGCGTGCTTCAATTAAAACTTACTTCAAGCCGCCCAAGAAGATTAGTCAATTTTTACCACCTGTCAAGTGTCATATACCTCTACAAGAACAGGGCGTATACAAAATAGAATGTGACTGTGGCCTCTCCTATATCGGACAAACTAAAAGAAATATAGGGACCCGCGTAAAAGAACATATAGCTGATGTTAAACACCGACGCTCTACGAAGTCTGCAGTTGCTGAACATTCAGAAGAAGGCTCCAAACATTATCTTCGATTCGACAAGCCACAAAGCCTTGCAAAAGAACACCGATTCCTACCTAGGATGATTCGTGAGGCTATTGAAATTAAAAAACATCCAAATTTCAATAGAGAAGATGGTTGGAAGCTAGCACAAGCCTGGGATCCAATTATACATTTAATTAAATCGGAACCCAAAAGACCAATTGCCAGACCTCAAGACACTGTGAGCTCTTTCTGCGTAGATCGGAACACTATAAATAATAAAAATTAAATTGAAGGTAGACACAGTAACATAAACTTTTCTGGACAACCTACACCTCAGTCCGCCCCGTGACCACGAAGGCTGAAAAGCTTTCGAAACGTCGGGATCAAAATTTAACAAAATTTAATAAATAACCGCGATAAAATCCGTTTAAATTAATTTTATTTCAACATTTTTATTATTATAATTTTTATATCATAGACTTTAATATGCATATTGTTGTCGCATGTGATTAGGATTAAATTTAAGAAAATATTGTACTTTTTATTACTTACTAATGTGTTGATTTAGACTCTGTTTGTAACCTAAATAAATAAAATTTACTGTGAGGTATTATGTAAATTTGCGAAGTTATTTAAAATGTTAATGTAAAATAATAGTTTTATTTAATCAATCTGCTTACCTCGTTTTATTTATACTAATATTATAAATACGGAAGTGAGTTTGTTTGTTACGCTTTCACGCCTAAACTGCTGAATCGATTGTTATGAATTTTGATGTAGAGATACATGGAAACCTGAAGACGTGATAGGTTACTTTTTTATGCGAAAAACTTTTTGGTAACGGGGTAAAGTGAGGGATAGACTGATTAATGCGTCATCTCATTTATTTGAAGCGATGATAGCTCAGTGGTACTGTGTAGGAACGCCGCGTCATGGGACGTGAGTTCGAATCCAACCGTTTACAATGAGCTTGAGCTTTCTGTGAAGGAAAACATAGCATGATGGTAAGGCTTTTTCTGATGCTTTCCAAGCTATCTACCACCCGCAAGTTGAAAATCTGCCACTAAATACCGATAGGTGTGTTCCGGCAGTTGTACTTGCGAGCCAGTCTCTCCAATAAAGGCTGGCAACGTACCTACGATTTCCCTGGAGTTATAAGTATCTATGGAAGGCGGTGACCGCTTACTATCAGGTGAATCAGGTGACACGCTTGCTCCGATTGCTCTCTATTTCATTAAAAAACAATATTAACGCGAGTGAAGCCACAGTTAAAGCTAGTATCGGTATTATTAAACCACATAACAAAAGCTTGGCGATGTTAACAATCATTGTGAATCTCACAATACTCACTCCCGATCTCTTGTTAACGTCCACTCACGAATCTCTGGACAATACGATACCAATAATCTCTCTTGCACTCTCCCTATTAATTATAATTGACATATTTCGTAGTTTCCTAGCAATTTGTCGGTGTTTGTTGAATGGTCGCGTGTCCCGCGTGTTTGTTTTGATGTCCGCTGGTTCGATGGACCGGTCGCTCTCATTAGAGGGTCTTCAAGTCTCTTGAATTTGGCAAGCGTTATGAAACTTGCCATTTGTATTGATATTATAATATGTATATATAAAAATTATTGTTTGTGTGTATACAATCACTAAACTCCAATACATTTTACAGATCAGCCTTCAAATTTTGAAGCTATGATGACTCAGTTGGCGTGTGTACCGACGCCGCGTCAAGAGACGTAAATTCGAATCCACCGACAGTGAGTTTGTGCTTTCTGTGAAAGAAAACAACGTGCTGAAACCATAGCATGGTGGTAAGGTTTTTCTAACGACCGCCTGGCTAGCTACTACCCTCAAATAAAATTCTGCTTCCAAATACCTATAGATGTGTTTCGGCAGTCGTATTCAAGAGTCACTCCCTCCACAGGTTTTACGTATTCGACAGCTTGGGCCACATCGTCACTTAATATCAGGTGAGGTTGTAGCCATAACGCTAAACCTAAGCAATAAAAAAATACAGTGGCGCTTTCGGTTTTTACAATAAGTAGATATGTGTGTTCCTTACACATATTTGGTTCTACATTAATATTATTGACTATTGTAAAAACTCAGATAATAAGTACTATACTGCTAAACGGAGATTTATTTTAACACGTAGAACGAAATGTTCTGTTTCTGTTCAGAAACCACCGATAATTTTACGAATGAACGAGCTAAATATTTACTTCCAAAGGGTAAATTCGTACACTATATCAGCTTTAGTGGACCTCATTATAATTACTATACTATATATTTATGTATATGTATATATCATCGCATCACGCGTGAATGGATTTAACAATTTCGCAAATTCTTTTTTTGTTGTGCTAATTATTGTCAGAAGAAAGTTCATATGAAAGAAAAAGTTAAAGAAGTTGAGTGGAACATTAAAAAAATTACGAAATTGTATAAAAACTTACGCTGATATTAATGTACAAAACTGACAGTTATCATACAGCATTACAATAGTAATCATGTTATGTTTTTGAATACAATTTTGTTTTATTAATTATACCAATTCCGATTCAATTCTCATGGTTAAGACAGGACAACGCCTATCGGGTCAGCTAGTATTCTATATATATATTTATACTACAATATATATAATTCAATTTAATTCTAAATTAATTTATAAAATAATAATCAACTTTATACATTATAATTTATTTAATTTAAAAATTAAATAGTGTATTATTTATTGCATTTCCTTATATATACATAGTATGTACGTTTATATATGTATCATAGTTAGCCTTAGTATTCTAGTAGATAGTTTTGTCTCCCATTTGTTGTTTGCTTCACACCTACCGTCTTTTATCTCTGCACCACTTTAAGGTTGACTGTTAGAGAATGCCTATGGCATTAAATGCGCCATTGTACCATACATAAAGTGTAAAATATATAAATAATTGCTTTGTTTTCCGAAATACGTAATGACGGGGTGAGAACCGCTTCAATATTGTTTAAAAACCTTCATAAATGCATACAATTTAACTAATCAAAGTTTTATTTTGATCTCGATGTTTAGGAATCCGTAAAAGATAAATATACAACGAAATATAAGTATTTTAAACAAATCAAATCGTTTATTTCTCTAAAATAGGATGATAATATCAATCTCTCTTTTTAATATGCTATCACAATATTAGTCCGAACTTAAAAATATTAACATCGTTTTAATCCCAAGCACTGTTATCTGTTACATAATCTGCTATTGTATAATACGTTTTTTAACACGTTTCTGTTTTACAATTACTTCATTTTAATCATCCAATTACTTCATAACTCATTACAATTAAACATAAAACACAATTAGAGTCTATTGTCGCCAAACGTTCAACCCTTAAACAGTCAAGTCGGTCGAGTGTGCCCTCAAAGACAATATTTGTCGAGGCCCTTCCCTCTTGAACCATCGGTGTCCCAACACGTGTCTAATTCGTGGGAAATGCTTATCGAATCGTTTCTAATCACTTGAGATTTGACGTGTGAATTGTAAATTTGTAGTTGGTGTCAAATTGGTTTTCTGCGAAATTATTATAGTGTATTGCTCAAATTTATTTCTATATACATAGATATATATCATTATATATAAACCAATACAACAATGTACTTAATATATTATAAATTTATGGTGACGAATGGGTATAGAAGACGATATATAGGTCAAACCAAAAGAAACATAAGGACCTACGTAAAAGAACATATAGCTGACGTTAAACACCGACGCTCTACGAAGTCTGCAGTTGCTGAACATTCATAAGAAGGCTTCAAACATTATCTTAGATTCGACAAACCACAAATCCTTGCCAAAGAACACCAATTCCTACCTAAGATGATTCGTGAGGCTATTGAAATTAAAATACATCAAATTTTCAATAGAGGAGATAGTTGGAAGCTAGCACAAGCCTGGAATCCGATTATATATTTAATTAAATCGGAACCCAAAATTCCAATTGCCAGACCTCAAGACACTGTGAGCTCTTTCTGCGTAGATCGGAACACTAACAAAATTAAAAATTAAACTGAAGGTAGGCACTATAACATTATCTTTTCTGGACTAACTACATCTCAGTCCGCCCCGTGACCACGAAGGCTAAAAAGCTTTCGAAACATCGGGATCAAAATTAATTAATAACCGCGATAATATCCGTTTAAATTAATTTTATATCGATGAGTAATGTTTACGTAAACATAAGAAATTATTGTTTAATTTTCATTTTAATGTGAACTTAGCGTATGTAAAATACATAAACAAAAAACAAAAGATCTTTATTAAGCTTTTATGAATGTAAGGAGTCCGAGCATAAATTTAATTAATCTTTTTAGCAAAAAAAAAAAAATATGAATTTCTGTGTAGATATTCGTATTAAATTCAGTTACATTAATAGCACTACAGTGTCAAAGTTTACAACAACCGGCTTTTGTCCGCTGCCTCACTCGAGTTATTATAAATTTTGCAAATTTAAAATTTAACACTATTTTTTTTCCTGCTTTACAGGTAGTTTTTGAAGCGATGATATCTCAGTGGTAGTGTGTACGAATTCGCGTCAAGGGACGTGAGTTCGAATCCACCTACAATGAGCTTGAGGGTAGGGCTTTTTCTAATGCCCATCTGGGTAATAACTATCCTCAAGTTAAAAATCTGCCGTCAAATACCAATAGGTGGGTTCCGGTAGTTGCACTCGAAAGCCAGTTCTTCCAGAATTTTAGCGTGTCTACCAACTTGGGCCGTATCGTCACTTAAGATCAGGTGAGATTATGGCCATAACGCTAAACCTTAACAATAGAAGAATTATTTTTTTCATGTTCTCTTGTCCTAAGTCTGACATTGTGTATATGCATATGCCAAATTTTATAACATACACAAATTTGAGTAGTTAATATGAGATAACATAACAAACAAACAGACATTGGTATTCATAGTATTAGTTTAGATTACACTAGTTACCAAATAAAACTGCTGTTTTTTTCAACACCTCAAAGCTATGATTTTTGCATATGAGACAATATCCGGCGACAATAATACTATATTTTCTTACGTTATATCATAATTTAAGAATCGACATTGCACAATCGTACTCCACAATAACTATATAGCACTATACAGAGTTCAAAAGAACATAAATAAACATGACACGAGTAATTCATGCGGTCTATGTTACCGCATGCGAGCTTTATTAAGCGCGGCTTCCATAGCGCAAACGGAAGCCCCTGAGCTGTGACGTTGATCTGGAAGATACTAATCCGGCCGTGACGCGTATATGCTAATCGCCAAAGACTTAAAGCTGTGATAATGGACTCGATATGGACTTTATTTTATGCTTTGGAATTAACATGATAACATTCATTACCATAATTAGTCTTTATTTTAATTACAAACTATCTGTGGCCGTGAGTTTGTTCGCGTGAAACTAAAACTGTAATAAAGTTTGCCCGTTTTTGTAACGTTTTTGAAGTGAAAACATCTTTTAGCGCGTTGAGCATTTTTTGGGTGAACAAAAATCATGGAACTCGCGTCATCGTCACCGAACGCTTTCCATTTATATAGAGCGTGTATGGAGATTGTTAATTACGAACTTGTTATACATGAGCTCTTGATCGATCGGTTTGATGTGCGACTTAAAAATCACGCGTAACCAAGGTTTCAAACCTCAACGTGTAGATAACGGGTATTACATATTTTTTTTACATTATTTTGTGGAATATAGTATTCACCTCTGTCGGCAGTCCTCATGACTGCTTTAGTTTTTTATATACAAGCGTGGTTTTAAATAGTCTTAAGCTCTTCTTAATAATTACGCTATCAAATTTTAGTAATCCGACTCGTAGTAGAAGATTAATGAGTTCAAACAAACAACCCTTTCCCTTTTATAATATTAATATATATATATAAAGTATCTCATTGACTTTATTCTGCTATTTATTATTGACTAACTTAACCGCAGTACCGCGACATCTATTTTGTCACAAATTACCGTAAGAATCTTGTGAAAAAATACATATTAAAGTCCATTTTTATGGTAATTCGTTAAATTATGTTAGATTTTGTCAATTAATCCTATAAAATACTACTTTTTACATATATACTAGATCTTAAATGACGATACGACCCAAGTTGATGGTCACGCTAAAGCTTTGGAGAAACTATCACTCAAGTGCAACTTCCGGAACTCACCTATTGGTACTGAGAAGCCAAAAAAATAGAGACATTGTTTTTTAATACATTTTTTAATGTATAATGATTATAGTTTCATAATTAGATACTTACATTCAAAGAGACAACTTAGATACAAACAGTAAAGTATTAAAACTAGGTTTTAATTAATAATAACGAATATATTCTAATAA
The DNA here is from genome assembly GCA_039707435.1 of Actias luna. Lineage (NCBI taxonomy): Eukaryota > Metazoa > Arthropoda > Insecta > Lepidoptera > Saturniidae > Actias > Actias luna. The sequence continues at coordinate 12,670,187 of JAZHAC010000012.1, read as the reverse complement.
GTTAAAACTACAAACTAATCAGAGGAAAGTAAATTATAATATGTTTATATAATAAATAATGTATTTGGAAAAGTTAGTAAAGGTTATGAGAGATAACTGTCTTCCTAGAGTAATATTCTGATAATCTTTGTATAATATAGACAGTCATTTCTAGCGTTCATATGCCCGCGTAAATTTCTAACAGAAGCTCAGGTCAATTTCTGAGCGAAGTTATCTCTAATATCGCTGGCTTATTCGCTTGTGGTTGCGTATTTGAGCCGAATTGGTTGTGGGTTCAAGTTAATGCCTTGTTTGATGTATTTGCACGTGAAGCGTTTACAAAATTATTATTTTTTATCTTCCGATATTACGAAAACGTGAGTACATTTTGCTTAAGAATAAGTACACTTCAATGCATCAATGGTAATTGGTGTCATTTCAGTTTCAAGTGTTTTATTCTGAATATTCTATAGCTGACTCCCCAAACACGATATATAGTTGCTTTTATGAGATTACTATGTATATGGTAACCATAATCTAGTTGTACAAAGATTTCTACCACACTATTTCTTGACTATATATATATATTATATATATAGTGGCAGAGCCCAAAACCCTAACAATTCCTATTATTCAGCTCAGTTTTATAAACATGATCGGTAGTCGTGTACGACCAAAATTATTATTTAGTTTACGAAAATTCTTCTGAATGCGGGGAAAAATCCATTTTTATGGTTAATAATAAAGCTGGTCAATAAAATCTGTACAAAAAAAAACTAGTAGACTAAAAATACTTGAAAAATACATAGAACTGATTTTTTTTTTAAATAAAAGAATTAGGTAGTATTCGTAACAATAATTTCATTACTATATATATTTTTATAGTTAAGGCTTAGCGTTATGGCGTTATAATCTCATCTGAACTTAAGTGACGATAGGGCCCAAGTTGGTAGACACGTTAAACCTTTGGAGGAACTGGCTTTCAATTGCACCTGCCATAACACACTTATTGGTATTTGGCGGCAGATTTCAACTGATGTGTGGTAGCTAGCCAGGTGGGCATTAGAAAAAGCCTTATCACCATACTATGGTTTCCTAACGATGTTTTCCGTCACCGAAAGCTCAAGCTCATTGTAGGTGGTTGGATTTGAACTCACGTCCCTTGACGCAAAGTCGTACACACTTCCACAGAGCTATCATCGCTTTTTTTTTACTTCTTTTTTATGTCTAATACTATAAAGCAGAGAAGTATGTTTGTTTGAACGAGTTAATCTTAGGAAGTGCCAGTTGGTTTTCAGACTTTAGATCTGGTAGATCGATCACTAAAGAAGGCTTTACGTTATTTAACATCATGCTACTACCAATAACAGCAAATTTGTATGGATAAAAGTTACAAAGAAAGCAATTTTTTTTTTGTAATTTAAGTTTACACTGCAAACAAATTCCCGGGCACAGGTATTATACATAATACAATTTTATATATATATAGTTTATGTATTAAAATACAGGATAGGTTCTAAGTGTATAAGATATAAATAAAAATTGACACAATAAATAATTAATATAAATTATAGCATTTTAGTGCAATCTGTCATCGGGGCTGCTAAAATGTTATCTGAAATAAGTCAAAGACAATTTTATTAAGCGGATGTGCGATAGACTTCAGTTTTTATCATTACACTATGGGACTAGAATGATCACTGGCAAAAACTTGAAAAGATTCCATCACAGTACAACGCTCCAAATCTGGATGAAATGCAATCCACGATGGTGGGTTTCACGCGGAATTCCTTTCCTCGCACAACTACGTTGTCGAACCAACTTACGTCTATGGCGTTTCCGGACCGATACGACTTGGCAACCTTCAAATAGAGAACTTACACATACCTTAAAAGCCGGCAACGCACTTGTGGTTGGTCTGTTGTTGTGGGTGTCCATGGGCAACGGTGATCACTAACCATCAGGTGGCTTACTCGTTTGCCCCCTATTCCATAAAGAAAACAATATATATATAAAAAAATTGTTTTAAACAATTCAAGATTTCCAACATTTTGTTGACTTTATAGGTTCGTACGTAACACGTAACTACGTACCTAAACCTTTAGGCTGGAACGAAAAATTCAACTTGCATATATTTTTTTTGCCCCAACAAAACCCTATACAACCCTTCCCCTCAGCCGGTAATTGCGAACGACATCGAGGTTGTAAAAATTTACAACTCTTGCTTCCGCAAACACAACGTCTGGCCACCATTGTGATGCTGATGTAGTTGCGATTTTAAATTCTGACACATTCGACAGTGATTCTCAAACTATTGTGACTAATTTAATAAAAAATGTTATATTTAATTTACAGGCTAACTAATAACTATTTTGTAACAAAACTATCACACTTTTATTCTTTAAAATTATTTTTGTTAATATCACCTAATTCTAATTGCGAACTTTTACGTTATAGATTTTACTTGCGGCTTCGCTCGCGGTTTTAGAGACGTTACAAATCTAAAAGTTTTTTTAAAAAAGAAGATTTTATACTCTATGTCCTCTTCTACGCCCCTTGTGTATGAAAAAATGCATTGTTAGGTTGAATAGTTAACAAGTGTAACGTTAGACACGCATTTTTGCATTTATGATATTATATAAAGATTTTTTTCCGCTCATTAGTTTTAGTTTTAATTTTTATCTGATCCTTTGTACGAGTAGCGCTAAAAAACTATTTCACCTACAGATATCGACTCAATGTTACTCATAACTAATATTATAAAGCAATAGGACAAAGGCGTTAACTCCGAGGAAGGGAATATATTAACTTTTAAATTCAATTTTGGTAGTAAATGATTCTTTGTAAGTTATTACAATATGATTCACCTTTAATAGGTTTGTAAAAAGTAGGTGAATGTAACAATTATACATATCATAATCTTGATCATTTTTGTGAAAACTTGTAAACGGACTTTTGTATTTTTTGTTTAAAAAATAATTTATTTCTAAAATAAAAATAAAGAAATCCAGCGAATTCGCCGAGTAGAAAAATAGGCGTGAAAACAATAGGACACATAAACCCACACGAACAGCTAGTTTATATTTACATGATAAGGTTTGAGATACACTGGCTACAGTTAAAACAGTTTAAGCTCACGTTAACGACATCGATAAATGCGACTAATGCGATTTTTAACGAACCTACAACCGACATCGGGAATTTTTATAGTTTTTATTCCCTGTACATGGAGCAGAAATAAACGTAGAATTATTTCAAGCTCGCCTTTAGTGTTCGCGAATTGGGATGAATGTTTGTATCTGACTAAATCGGAATCACCATAGACTAAATATAACACCCTACAGTGGCACGCTTAAGAGTATCAGATTTCAAGAACAGACGGTGTGATCTATTTTCAGCAACTAAGTGGTTACATACCCGACAGGCATCAGAAAAAGCCCAACCACTATGCTATGGTTCGATCACGATGTTTTTCTTCATCGAAAGTTCAAGTTAATTGAAGGTGGATTCGAACTAACGTCACTTGACACGGCGCCCTACACATTACCAACTTAGCTTCAACTGCATGATAGTGTTTCGGAAGTTATACCTTAGAATTAACTTCTACTAATATTAGGCTTAGCTTGTCTACAAACTTGTCAAATCGGAGGACGGAATAAAATGTTTCATACAAATTTTTTTCCTCTCTTTACCCCACTTCCAATAAAGTTGTGGCAAGAAAAAGTACCCTACCATTGTCTACAATGCCGCATCTATGTTCATTCATTCATTCAAAATTCATCACAATCCATCCAGTGATTTAGGCGTGAAACCGTAACCAAGAAACAGGCTCCCTTCCGTATTAATAATATGGATAAGGATAGTAAGATATAAGATTTAAAAAATCGTGTTTCCAAATTGATAATCTTTTTTCCTTGCGAATAACTAACGATACGTCTTGAAAGTATATCTACTCTTATTTTCGATCTTCGAACCGTATCAACCTAAGGAAGCATTTTGTAATATTCTGTTCACCGATTTTCCTCGTACCCGCTCAGAGCAATCCATTTTGGAAAGCAATTTCCATATGGACACGACAGAAATCCTGCGTTATCCATTGTGTTGAGGTTTACAAAGTACTTTCCACTTCATCCCTACGGTGTAATCTTGTTATATTATATAAATGGTTGTTCATGCTTATGAAAATAAACTTAAGTACCAAAGTATGTTTTTCTAAGTTAAATTCTTTTCAGAAGATTTTTGCACCCGCATCGAAAAACATTCAATGAGTAGTCAGAAATACAAAGTTGAAATACACTATGTAAGTGATACGTAAAACACCAAGGAATGAATGGGATAAACGGACAACCACCTACTTGCAATGTGTTGATAGGTAGATGAGCAGTGTTTATTAGTGTCGATCAGTGAACTGGTTTAATTTCTTTCATTGTAATCTTTAATTTTATGGTCCCTAAAAATACTAAACACTCACTGTTCATACAAAAATTGCATGACGCAACACTAGTGCGGGCGCATAACATCCCTAGACTGTACACGAACTGTTTTGTCGTCGCGGATGTTTGTGGTTACGGGTAACTCGGTTACCATTACGCTAGTCGGTAAAAAGTATGAATACGGTCGATTTATTAATATAAGGGAAAAGAAACGAAATAATCCATTGGTCGCTGCTTCAACCCAACTCCAATTCATAAGCGACACACTGCGCTTCGCTAATACAGCTATCTACCTACATTTCATTTCCTAAATCACCGGGTTATTATACCCACACACAATTACAGTTTGTTGTACTTTCATTTACACACCGTATCACCGCTGACTTGGGCACTTACGCCTTGTATAGGTTATCTGTGAACTCCAGACTGTGTGTGTGCGCACGGCTCCCTGCCCGTTTTCACTGACGTCATGTTATTTTAGTAGAAACGGTAAGTTAAAAAGAAATACAAAATGCTGATTGTTCTTATTCAGTGAAATATAAAAATTTCGTGTCATGTTGTTTGTCCGCGATGAACTCCTAAACTACTGAACTGATTTTATTCAAATCTTGCACACTGTGTGCAAACTGCACTTGATTCAATTTAAGTGCTAGGACACTTTTTCTCTCGATAACTGTTCAAAAATACTCTACAGTACTCTACTACTTCAGTACAAGGTCTGCCAGGTCTGCCAGTTAATATATAAGTATGTTACTATCTATTTAATTATTACAATTTGATATTTAGGGTTCTAAAATTAAAATGAGCTGTGTACAATAGAATAGTAGTCAATCCTTCAGCGGCGTTTCCCTCGTAAATAGAACGTAAAGTGAGTCGTTGAGTACGGAACCCTGTCTCGTGAATATTTCGGAAGTCAATCGACAATGTCGTAAATGTTTACGACTGACTTCCTTCAAATTAATGTCACGAACGTATTGCAGTTTCGAACATATCTACACTAATTTTGTAAAGCGTGTAAGTTTGTTTTTTGAACGCACTAATCTCAAAAGCAACCAATCGGATTGTTTTTTTTTTTTATATATGATAGAGTAATCATAAGGCTTTAGATTATATAACATCATGCTAGCACTAATAGGAGCAAAGCAGTATTGATAGAAGTGACAAAAACGGGAAATAATATATTCTTTCTGTAGGCTTTCTTCACGAGTATCAGAGAAATGTTAGTTTTAAAAAGATCTAAAAATAGGTACGGGACAGCATATATCTATCGTTTCTGGTTTACTTACAATAACCATTTTTATAATTTAATAATTCATTTGTGAAGATGTTTTATCAACATGGTATTAATCCTCATGTAAAGGAATTTTTTATTCATTCGGAGAATTCAATTTAGACTAACTTTTCATATTTTTATAGTATTAAATTAAAATATATAGTAACTTAGGAAATATCACAGATTCAAAATAAACGACGCATCAAAAAAAAAAATATATTGTGATATCAGTCTTTGTAGTATATTACGTTAATTACAAACTAAAATAATAACAACACTGAAAAAACATTTGTGAATTACAAAAATAATTTTCATATGTAGCGTTCGAACCTACACCATTTCGGCGCTGGGCTAGCAGAGAGCTGATTTCTTAAGCCCCTAGACCAAGCGTACAGTCACATTGATATATAATTATTTTTTTATGAAAAGGGGGCAAACGGGCAGGAGGCTCACCTGATGGAAAGTGATCACCGCCGCCCATGGACACCTGCAACACCGGAGGGCTTGCAAGTGCGTTGCGGGAAAAGTATTACAGTAGATACCTACATTAAACATTTTTAGGAGTTTTAATTTTTCCCTATTATAATATAATAGTCATTTATTTGCCAAGGTGTTTTATTGCAACGGTATTAATCTTTTCTAAAGGATTTTTTTATCATCTTGAGCATTTAATTTAATCCAAAATTTAATTTCATACTAAGTAATTTAAAACATCATAATGGTCACTATAGTTTTTGAGCACTCAATAATGAATTGTTATTGAATATAGCCTTTAACTTATATTATCTAAATATTTCACGTCGATGAACGTATGTTTGAACCCCCGTAACTATCTTGATCTTTCCGATTAAGAAAAACTTATTTTTCTATATTTATTGAAACACAAATAAGGTTTACATTAGATTATTTACAAAAATATCCAATTTATATATAAATTTTTTGTTGAAACAAAAGGATTTCGTAAATTATGTTGAGCAATGATCATAATCCTGAATTTCTTTCTATGCTATTTAATTTAAAATAGTATCTTAGAAAATATTACAGGTTTAAAATAGATCACACACGAGAAATGTTTTATATATCTGCAGTAATAATATTATGAACCGGACAAGTTGTTTTGAACACACTAATGTAAGCAACAACAACTCAAATTTCAAAAATTATTTTGCAGTTCATAGCGTAATTATTGAAGAAGGCTTTAGGCTACTTAAAATATCGCTGACACTAATAAGCACAGACATGTCTTGAAATAATTTCAAAAACGGCCAAGAATTTTCATATATATACGATTTAAATTCAATTATAGCTTATGTTTTTCGTTATATTGTCGGCCATTGTATATGAGACTGTTCACTGCTTATACGAGTGTTTAAACACTTGACAATAACGAATGGCTTGCAGCGTAATGTGTATGGTCTTATCGTCTCACGCCGATGGATATGAGTTTGACTCCACGTAATCATCTTTTCTTTTTCCAGTATTTAATTTAAAAAGTGTCCTGGTAATATTACAGATTTAAAAAGATTACACCACAAAATAACATGTAACTTATTTAATTATATTATATGATTATAATTATATGATTATTATAAATACATCAATAGTATTCATTGAAATAAAACTAATTTAAACGGATTTTATCGCGGTTATTTATTAAATTTTGTAAGAGGGGTCACAGACAAGATTGGCTATGTGCTGAAGCGTGCTTCAATTAAAATTTACTTCAAGCCGCCCAAGAAGATTAGTCAATTTTTACCACCTGTCAAGTGTCATATACCTCTACAAGAACAGGGCGTATACAAAATCGAATGTGACTGTGGCCTCTCCTATATCGGACAAACAAAAAGAAATATAGGGACCCGCGTAAAAGAACATATAGCTGATGTTAAACACCGACGCTCTACGAAGTCTGCAGTTGCTGAACATTCAGAAGAAGGCTTCAAACATTATCTTCGATTCGACAAGCCACAAATCCTTGCCAAAGAACACCGATTCCTACCTAGGATGATTCGTGAGGCTATTGAAATTAAAAAACATCCAAATTTCAATAGAGAAGATGGTTGGAAGCTAGCACAAGCCTGGGATCCAATTATACATTTAATTAAATCGGAACCCAAAAGACCAATTGCCAGACCTCAAGACACTGTGAGCTCTTTCTGCGTAGATCGGAACACTATAAATATTAAAAATTAAATTGAAGGTAGACACAGTAACATAAACTTTTCTGGACAACCTACACCTCAGTCCGCCCCGTGACCACGAAGGCTGAAAAGCTTTCGAAACGTCGGGATCAAAATTTAATAAATAACCGCGATAAAATCCGTTTAAATTAGTTTTATTTCAATGAATAATATTCGCGTAAACCTAAGAAATCATTATACATCAATAGTAATAATGATTACTTTTTATTTTCGTGAGTACATATTAATATACCCTTAAGAACCAAAGTCAGTTTATTAACAAAATAACTTTAAGAAAACAAAAATCTCCTCTAACTTTATGTTATATGAAAGCATAGGTTAGGAAATATTAGCAAAAAAAAAACACTCCACTTGGGTTATGTTTTAAAGTCTATTGTCACGATAACGCCCAAAAAACTTCACTTTTTGAGTACATTTCTTTTTCATTCGCGTCAGTATCATTCTGAGTAATAGCTTATTGAAAATTACCATCTTATTCAATGTCATTTAACTAAGAAATGAGTAAGTTCTTGATTAATCGGTATAGAAGTTAATATGTTGCAGCGCCATAGAGTAGTGAGTAAAAATAATAGGGAAAGCATATAAACTTTCTCCTCGAAAAAATATACGTTATGAGACGTGCATTTTTGGAGTTATTAAACTTTTTTGTAGCTTTTTCCAATACAGCTTTACTCCTATTACTAGCAGCGTAATGTACATACTCTACAACCTTTGTCAATGATTGATTTATAAATAATATAAAAAAAATATATATACCGACTGGTAGTTCCTAAGATTAGCGTGTTTGAACAAACAAACATACTTTTCAGTTTTTTAATATTCATAAAAAATGGATTGGATTTGACCACTGGACTTATATTTAATATTTTTGTTTATGCTATACTTTATAATAAGAATTCTTAACTCAGGTGTTGTTTTTTATTATTTATATCTTGCATAAAATATGTAGGGTGCGTTTTACAATCAGTCGCGGAGAACGTAGATTTTCCAGGATCAGATAATTTTTAAATAATTTCTTTAGATAATACTAATAATACCAATAAAGATAAACTACAAAAAAAATCGATGCCATACATGATATTGTTAATATGAACCCTACAAAAAACAAATCAAAACAACACGTGGCGATAATAAAATAAATAATTCTACAGTTATTTCGCCTTACTACATATTTTGCTTATAACAGAATCAAAATTTAAACAGTCGTGTCATTTGAAAATGGACTTAATTGTAATCAAGATAAAGCAAGTGTATACCGAATTGGAAGGCAAATGTAAATCGGTTTAAAGTGTGAAGTAGGCGTCGATGTAATAAATTTTAAATCCATTAGCGACTACTACACTACACATGTTAAGGGTCTCTGTTCACCCCATTTAACGTTACGAGGTTTAAATTCGGTGAATTGTTACCTATTTGATTTCGAGCAAATGTCTTGCGTGTTATTAGTAGTTTCTATATTTTTTGAGTGTAAATTTCTTAAATCACATCGGCTAATTTTTAAACATATACGAACTTTTAAAGATCTGTCACCGATTTGTTTACATCACACGGTAGAAACAAATAGATATAAATTATTATAAATAAAAACAAATAACTTAAATTAAAGCGATGATAGTTCAGTGGTAGCGTGTAGGAACGCCGTGTTACCGACGTGTGTTCTAATCCAACTACCTACAAAGAGCTTGAGCTTTCGATGAAGGAAAACATCGTGAGGAAGCCATAGCATGGTGGCAGGGCTTTTTCTAATGCTCACCTGGCGAGCTACCCTGATTAGCTACCACCCTCAAGTGGAAAATCTGCCGCCAAATACCAATAGGTGTGTTCCGGCACTACCACTTGAGAGTTAGTCTCTATAAAGGCCGGCAATGTACCGTGGCTGGCGGTGATCACTTAACATTGGGTGACACGCTTATTTGTTTGCCCCGTATTCCATAAAAATTGTATATGATATATTAATCAATGTATAAAAAGGTATATAAATAAACTACAGTTTAAACTGTAGGTTCATAGTGACATTTAGACACTGCACATTTTATATATTTAGTTCAGCATTTTACAGTTTAATAGACAAAATATATTAATGTACGGACAGCAAGCTCAATCAACCAAAGTCAGAACCGATGATAACAATTGGCAATGTATTCGGATGCCCCATCAATGGTCGTGAGTTCGAATCCTTAGTATGACACACGTATTTCTTAGTACTTATAATTTTTACAAGCTAGTTTGTAATAAATAAACCTATAATAGAAAGCGCACAAAGTTACTAATACATTTAATTGTAAACTCGTCACAGTATTTCTCTGAAAAAGTGGTAAAACATGTTAAAATACATTTACACGAACGCCATTCGCCCGAAATAATCCGATAAACGCTCAACGCTTCGGCGGTCAATAATTTTGTTATTCCCTCGGGTCACTCCAATTCCACTAATATACTCGTGTCAAAATTCGATTTACGTAAAAATTGTCGTATTTTTTCCCATTCCCTCCCTCAGACCTAGCCGGTTAAGCGTAAAAAGCATTAGCGTCGTTGCCACGGACTTAACCCCTTAGTTTCAATAATAACATCGGAATCGCATTTATCTTTTTTTTTTGCGTTTGTTGTTTTTTTTTTTTTATAACCGATTGTCACTCGTGATCGATTGTCGAATTATATTGTTTAGATAATCGATTGTGGTAATACGATTACGGTTGATTTAATTTTAAATTACCTATTGTTATTACTTTTATATCATTAATTATATAAATAATTATCGCCACACCCTTTTGATTTTTGTTTATTTGAAAACTATTCATGGTGTTTTTATTTATGTAAGATCAGTGTTTATCGTTATGTGTATTCTGGTATGGTGATGGGGTGTTGTAAGAATAATTTGGAAAGTGTTTTTACATCACTCTAAGGGTTGCAGAATAGGAATAAATAGTTCTTCAATGAATTCATATTATTCTTACTGGAAGCAGATCTTACTGATTTAAAAAAAGCGATGATATTCCAAAGTGTGATATATACATTATCCTTAGCCATTATTATTGCTTTGTGGACATTTCCTTGTATTTCTCGCACAGCTGCTGTAGCGTTATAAGCGAATTTGTGTGATCCACAAATTATTGTAGCTGATCGCTACGCAGAGCTTAATTCCTACTTCTGAGGTTGTATTTTTATTAACAAAAAAGGAAATTCTTTTCGTGGCCTATAAGCGTAATAGAAAAACCATTATTGATTCGGTTTTTTCCAACGTTGGTAAAATACATTACATATGCCTTCTCGCATATAGTGGACTAAGTTACAATAACGTATAAGCCAATAGAATATTCACCACAAATTACAATGGCGATTTTTTTATGGTATAGGGAGCAATCAAATGAGCGTGTCGTGTGATAGTAAGTGATCACCGCCAACCATGAACACCCACAACTCCAGGGGAATTATAGGTGCATAGCCGACCTTTATTGGAGGAATCTCTCAACTGCCGAAACATACCTATTGGTATTTGGCGGCAGATTTTCAACTAGAGGGTGGTAGCTAGGCAGGCGGGCACTAGAAAAAGCCCTACTATCATGCTATGGTTTCCTCACGATGTTTTCCATCACCGAAAGCTCAAGCTCATTGTTGGTGGTTTGATTCGAACTCATGTCCCATGACGCTGCGTTCTTACACACTACCACTGAGCTATCATCGCTTTAGAATAACTACTTTACATAACTCTGCATTTTCGCTAAAGTTTAAAGGCTAAGAACCAATTTTGTACTGACTCTATTCAGCTTTAGAAACGTCTAGTATTGAAGAAATGATGAATTTGTACTCTAACTAGTAACTACTTACCACAACTATAAAACCAGTCTACAGTTCTGAGTTTCATTCCTTTTAATTTGCTCATCCTAAGAACTGAGCAGAAAGGTCTTATGAGCCAGTTATTTTTTCAAACCACTAATCTCAAGGTATCGCAGGAGATTTATGACTTTACTTTCATAGTGAAACCTGTTCCAGTAGATGTTAGTCTGGATAAATGAATATTTTTTGCTATCACTACAATGCTTTGGTAAGAGAAAAAAACATAACATTACACATATCCGCATCGAATTGATTGTCTATAAAAAGTCTTTGAAGTCAATACAAATCGGCATCTATTTCCGAAATTGACCCCTTGTTAGAAATCGCGGAACTAATTTTACAACGTTAACACTTGGACCCGATGAAATACATCACCCGTAAACTCTTGGTTCATTTGGACCCGGTCACATGTGATTTAACGTATTTGACATCAAACTTTAAATTCATTATACACGACGCGACATAACAGTACTACATTATATTCCATAGAGACTGTCTGGGATCTGCTGGCATATTCAGCAATAAAAGTGCTATGAATCTATAAATGACCTTTTTATACTTAAGGTTTTAGCGTTATGGCCATAATCTCACTTGATCTTAAGTGACGATACGGCCCAAGTTGGTAGACACGCTAAACCTGTGGAGGAACTGGCTCTCAAGTGCAGCTGCCGGAACACACCTATTGGTATTTGGCGGTAGACTTTCAGCTTGAGGATGGTTGCTAGCCAGGCGAACACTTGAAAAGCCCTACCACCATGCTATGGTTTCCTCACGATGTTTTCCTTCACCGAAAACTCAAGCTCATTGTAGGTGCTTCGATTCGAACTCACGTCCCTTGACGCGAAGACGTACACACTACCACTGTTGTAGTTTGTAAAAAGAAGAAAGATTAAGAAAAAATACTTATTAAAGGCAAAAAAAAAAACAGTATTGTAAAACTGTATTTATATTACAGTTACGGCCAGTTAAAATGGACTACAGTGTATTTCTGTAATCACATAAACTGCATCACGCTAATAACATCTCCCCGAAATGATGGCGCGGTCAAGACGCGTCGTCCGCGACATTAAGTTTTAACAGTCCACTACGTAATTGACGTCGTCACGGTGTTATTGAGACATTGTTGCCGATGTAAATCCGCTAACCACGTGCGGTCATTTCGACGGATACGGACGATTTACTGAAATTTAAATCGCCCGCAGATTTCGGAGGGTTAATTCGTAAACTTTGCAGTGTATGTTTCACTGAGGGTATTTAATAGTGTTACATTTTTATATATTAGAAACTGTACCTGATGCTAAACTACATGTTGATAAACCTGTTAGTTTTAATATGTATTTTCATTTATATATTTAACAATAATGGTTTGGTATTTTTATAACTTACATCGATATCTTATTTTAATTACTTATGCTTATTGTTTTAATTTATAAGCCCGTTTCAGAGGATCTCTTTAGATATTTCTAACCGTAAAGAATATATCGAACCTTTATAGTAAATAAATGGTAAGCGATAATTTACACTTATATTTATAGAAGAGCCTTTTTTCATACCTAATAAAAAATATTTATGATATTTTCATAAAAAATATGAATTGTTCTTCATAATTAGCCACTGATCTTTTAAAATAGGGTCTATTAACATACTACTTCCAATTTACGAGGATAGTTTTTAGGAGGTTGCAATAAAAAAACATTAAGATATTTGGCGCTTATAATATTTTTCCTGAAAAGGCTGGATATATACAAATATGCTAGCATGTCGATAAGTCGGCGGTTTACGGCTTAGAACTACTGATTTCTATGGAGTTAACGTCGTTTTTGGATTGCATTGTGGCTACTATCCTGATGTTACTTTGTCACAATATAATTACAAGAAAAAGCCTTATTCTGAAACGACATATAATTAAAAATGCTTCTATTAATTATCATATACAAAGATAGATTAAGACAAGAAACAGTTTAGTAATTTGTTCTGTTATTTAGCTGTTTCTAAAAAGTTATTTCGTTAAATATATAAATATCTTATTTTCGTACTTCTGGAAACATTTCCATATCATTTTCTCTTTTGTATGTTAACGGATTCTTTTAGAAAGTAATTCCTTATTGCACTTTACGTGTGGAAGCTAGACAAATCAAAATGAAATGTTTTTGCGACACGATCCCTACTTTAGTATGTTCTATATTGCACTACATTTCTATAATATGGAGGGTTATCCATCGCGCGTATGCTATTGGCTGTGTGCAGTCACAGGTGCGCACTTATTGGTTCAAGACAGCCAGTAAGTTTTCAACGGCTGCGCAGATATAGTTTGTACACGTCATAGGCATCGGTTGTTTCGTAACATATTATATATATTGCAATAACTTACACGAAATGAATGATGTACAATGAAATGTTTGTTTACACAACTAGAAAAAAAATATTAATTACGAAATTTCCCTCCATTACTTCAATTCATTAGTTATCTCTGCATTTCATTTTATTGCTCTCAAACGCCCTTAATTCATTTATTTGTATTTGTATGTAATATAATACTACGTAAGGAAATTCGCTCCAATCGAGTGTTTAACGACACTCATGTTTTTATTTTTGTTTTAGTAACTATCCACTTCAATTATAAGATTATTAAAGAAATTTTCCAGCGTTATAAGTGTTTCTGCTTAATTTCTATTAATTACGATTATGACCGAAATACATCTACCCTGCGTACTCTAGTAAGTAATTAACGAGAAAGGGTTAAAATAATTAAATTCAATTAATGAATTCACGTCATAATCGTTTCTATCATCGCTAAATGACAGTTACATGACAGAACCATGATGTGGGCCGGGTAGCTATGATGTTTTATCTGTGGACATTATTTCTAATTACACACTAAACTACAATTACACTGTTATTATACACGGCATTAATCAAATTAATTAGTTTATCTATGTAATTAAAAATGTAACAAACGTTTGTTGACTATGAATCTATATTATTATTACTAGCTGACCTGGAAGACTTTGTTGTGCCTTTTCCAGTAATCAACCACATCGATTACAGCGTTATCTATGGCCTTATGATCACTTATCGAGATAAAAATGTATCCTGTCTCTCAAGTTGGATCAAAATGCATGCAGTATGCAAAATTTGATTAAAATCGGCCTAGTAGTTTTGGTTTTCATCGCGGACAAGCAACGTGACACGAAATTATTATATATAAGGATAAGGTGGAAACGTTTGTTTGTTTATTTGGTTGAACGCGCTAGTCTGAGAAACTACCAGCTGGATTTAAAAAAAAAACTCTGTATAATTTGTATAGCAATCGTTAAGGAAACTTTAGCCTATGCGCTACCACCAATAGAGGCAACGCTGTGTTGGAAAAAGTTATAAAGGTGTAAAGTGATTAAATAATTGGAGGTTGTCAAAGCAATTCCGCTACAGTCCAAAATTGGTACTTTTTAACTACACCGAATTGTAGTGCTCGAATGTGGCAATAATTTGGTGTATTTACACTAACTAACAACTAAGGCTAACAAAATGAACTTCACAAAGAAATATGAAACTTTAAATGTGTCGTCAACTGTGAAATGCGAGTGTCAATGTGAGTCAATCGATAGGCTGTCAAACGGCACAGTCAGGGTACAACACTCAATGCGAGTTTAATGGTTTGTCAAAACATATAATCTAGTAATGACACATAATAGATTTTATTGAAGTTGAGTGTACTTGATTAATGATGTACAAACGTGTCTTCGTAAATTCCCATGCACTCTTACAGCGTATATAACACTATTATGGCTTTTGATAATTGCCAGTGAATAAATAGTCTATACCTCTATACTTAAAAATAAAAGATAATCAATCAAATTTTTACCATGCGGAGTTATTAATATTAGGAATCTGCTGAAAACCGGGCTATAGAGGTTTGTATATGGTAATCCTGAGTCCTTTTTCGAGGCTTTAGTTTGTACGACTGTATCTGTATACAGTGTAGTGTAGTAGTAATTTTTGACGTTACCCCCGACCCCGCCTAACCCAGCTTGTAGTCGTCAACGCAAAGCGAAATGGAGAACACTTAGGTAAGCATGGCACTATGGTTTATGGTAGTAAGAATTCACTCGAATATAATTCTAATACAGTGCAATCCACAACCAAAACTGACCATCGAGAGCTTTACCAAGCTTGTTTTACCGGGTGCCGCTACAAGCAACATCACGCTACTGTCAAACAGTGACCCGTAAGAAAAAAAAGGGGGGCTGGCAAAATAATTCGATTTACTCTTTGTATTATCAATCCATTGCCACGTGGTTCATTAGGTAAGAGTGTAACTGAATAAATGTATTTTTAAACTCTGCTTATAATCTAAGGTTTGATTGAAAAAAATATATATTCTAACCTTGTACAACTTGCTGGAAACAAACTGACCATATAATGTAATATTGATTATAATAATATATGAGAACGTGACTTTGTGCGTGTGTTACTTTGATTTGTAAATACTAATTGGAAATGTGTATTATATTTAGATGAAAACTCCGTAATAAGTTCTTACAAAGGATCTCCCATCTTAATACAGCAGTTTTTTTTTAAAGTAACATATATTAATCATTAGCATAATGGGGTACGATCACAATTTTCGCTTTAATACAAAACGGAAAGCACTTAAGTTCTATACAGTCACAATACATACTAATAGGATATTGTTTTCTATCGAAAGAGATTATTAGCTTATTTCATTATTTATTATTAAACAGAAGAAAAAAAAAACGCAACATTTTATAACCGCCCATAAAACCGGTCTTACATTATTGAAGTGGAAAGCGGAGGACATAAAAATTTAAGTAGTTCGGACTCACTCAAAATTATCAACGATGTGGATCGTAAATGTTGGTAAATAATACAAAATACAATAAGTGGTAATATTGGAAAAGAGATATATTTACGGAAGTTGTAAAGTTGAGGCTGTACTGAGTTCCTCAATCGAAAGACATTCTTGTGCCACTGACGGTGCCTGTTTCGTGCGATTCTTTACTGGAACTTTACCGAAGAAATTGTTTTCGATTACTAATTCTTCTTTTAACTTTGCATATTACCACCTTAGATTACATCGTCACTTGACATTATTCATATCGTAAATCCAAATTTAAATCTAAGAGATATTATCTACATGAATTAAAATCAATTATGACGTAATAATCTGAATATGCAAAAGTGAAATAAATGAAAAAAATATACACGTAATACAGATGCGTATATAACGAGCATTCTTAGATTAATTAGAATGGTTAAGATTATGAATGAGTATATTAAAGGAAATATAAAAATAATATTAGTAGTAGAGATGTTGATGAATAATATTTGAGCGTGCTATGACCATAGCCATTGCAGATCTTTCATGCTATAAAAAAGGTGTTAAACGACAGACGGGCGACAGAAGTGAGACATAATTATATATCTCTCATTGCCCTTGTCGTTTCAAACGTAAATTCACCCAAAGTTTGCGGATCAGAATTTCAATGCCCGCCCATAATAAATTTCACTTCAATAAATAAGCAGGCGTTAATGGCTGCTGACAGAAGTTGAATGTTAAAAAAATGGTCATCGACTGGACCCGAGTATACATGAATCAGCGTCAATTACGAACGTTACAGTTCAATTTCGTTCACTGTTCGAATAGCGTATCTAAAGAAGTTTTCACGTCAAAAACTTTGAACCACCTTTTTTATCTTTACAAGAATATCTTTAAATTTTCAATAATCATTGTGGTATAGTCTCGACCATTGGGTAAACACTACTTACCTACAAATATGTAAGCTATCCGTGGTCTTTGGCAATATGGTGGTGTGATCGTGTTTCTTAAGTAGGTATTTTTTTTAGAAGCTCCGACATCCCCCTAACATAATTAGGGACCTTGTTAATAATTATTTTTTCAGTTTACTTTGCCTTATTTTAAATTTTATTTGAGCGCATTCTTTTGCTTCAAGTCTTAAAGCTGTTACATACTTAGTCTATTCTTACAACTAATACAGACTAGTAAAAACTTTATTTATATTCTTTATTTCATCTTACGACACATACAACTTCTTTTGCTTAATTTAGTACAATTTACATCCATAATACATTTACAATTTATTGCCATAATCCTACTAACTATTATTAACTAATTAACTGTTTTTATAAATTCATTAATAATACTTGTACAATTTAGTGTAAATATTCTTATGTCCTAGTGTCAAATTTTAAAATATCAATAATTTAATACAAATCTTTCAATTAATCGGCCACCCTTTTCCATGTCTAGACCATCGAAGTTATTTGTTTCGTATTCCAGCGCTTTTTATTTTGTATATTGTATATGCGGTATTTGACAGTGCTTGTTTACATTGCGGGAGAAAGTTCAAGTATGATTTTTAACCACGTTAATAAAAATACAGTAAATTTACTAATTAATTAGTACAAAACAATAGCTTGGTGTGTCAACGTCCTAAGCTCGCGTTGACACTAGGCGTCATAAGGACGCGTTCGCACCGCAGCTAGTCGCGATCGTAAACATTTACGAGTGCCTGAGGGATTAAACGTACAGTGTGCGAACTTGTCGAGTTTTTATTAAAAACCGTCCTCTCTTGTTTAGAAATAATTCCTGGAAAGTATTGCGATCGTATTGAGTTCTCATCACTTTATAAACTGTCTCGTAAAATTGTACAGAATTTATAACATCTTTATATAAAGTAATTGATAGGGTTTCCTGTTCATAATATAGTATATTTTGTCCGCGGCTTTGCTCACTTTTATGTAGATTTTGTCAATCTAAGTGATTTTGTATTCCTTAAGAAAAGCTCAGACTCAATGCAGGGATTCAAACTCATGTCTACTGACGAAGCACCGACACACATTATAATATATGACAACACATACATTGCACATACTACCAACTGTGTCATTATCGCTTTATTAGTTAGATAATTAGGATTTGTTGTATATTACGTTTGAAACGAAGCGATGATAGCTCAGTGGTAGTGTGTACGACTTCGCTTCAAGGGACGTGAGTTCGATTCGAAGCACCTACAATGAGCTTGAGCTTTCGGTGAAGGAAAACTTCCTGTGGAAACCATAGCATGTTGGTAGCGCCTTTTCTAATGCCCATCTGGCTCGCTACCAATCTTAACTTGAAAATCTGCCACCAAATACCAATAGGCGTGTTTCGGCAGCTGCGCTTGAGAGCCAGTTCCTCCACAGGTTTAGCATGTCTACCAACTTGGGTCATATCGTCACTTAAGGTCAGGTCAGAAAAAATTATATGATGTTGGTATGATGTTCAGTTTGTGACGTTTTAGCCGTGCATGAGAAAATTCGCGAGTGGAATTCCCACAAAATCGAGCTTGATTGTATTAAAGGACAAATAAAATTGGATTATCGGCAAACGGTCAGCCCGAGTCTAATGCGTCAGACTGGTCAGTTGCCATCTCTTTATCCGTTCCGTGGACGTGTGTGAAATTCGTCCTCCTGATAATTCGTATTGAATCACGTCACTTAGTTCACGGTAAAGGGTTTACGTTTAAATTTGTTCGTTTCGATCATTACAGTGGTAACCTTGTTTATTTATCGTGGGAATAAAGAAACATATCTATTAATATCTAAATTAATAGTATAAAAAGGAAAAGTTTGTTTGTTTGAGCGCAGTAATTTTGGGAACTTTCAGCCAAATTAAAAAAAAAAAAAACAAATGAAAACATTTTTATTCCAATTCTCTTCCTAAAAGATGCGCGCACTGACATAATAGCGGATAGGAAAACTCGAAGAGAAAAACAGGTTGTGACGATCTTACGTAAGTAGAAAAAACTAAGAAGATCTAATTCCGGTACGGACTTTGTTGGCGTACATTTTTAATTTTCTTAGTATTACTTAAAACCAGGGCTCCTAAACTTTTTCATCGGGACGCACATATATGTCAACAATTTTGTCGCGACGCCAAAACCTATCCAGCCGGTTGAAATAGGAAGATACAGTGAGATGTGTATGGTAAAGAGAATTGCTTCACGACGCGCTTTTTCGCTCTCTACGGCGCACCAAAGCGCAGAGCACATTCTAAGAACCCCTGGCTTAAGACTTTAGACAGCAACGGATGTCTACCGCTTAATTACCCTTTAGGATTTTACCCTATATTAATTTGGAAACTATTGTTAAATATCACGTCTACTGTTTATTGGTGTGGAGATACAATGATACTAAAACTATATTAATACTGTATACTGTTAATTAATGAAATGATTCAACTACGAATAATAACTATACTTTGCATTATAAAAGCTATTGTATTGATCTTACAGTTAGTGTAATGACTGTGAAAGAAGTTAGTTATTTGGGTAATTGTCATCCTGAGTAGTAGCGCGACTGCGTGAGTCAGTTGAGTTTAGAACGTTCGATAGTACAGACGAAATCTCGAGTTGTACGAGGAAGCTCTTCAGTAAAATATAACGATTGTGAAACGAGACTTTGAGTATAATTCGACGCAACCTTCACTGTATCTAACACTATATTTATTATACAATAACATATCACTACAACAATAGCATACCACAACATTAAGTATACCACTAGGGTTGCATAGAGAACGACACTGTGAATAGTAAGCTATTAAATTGTTCTTGTGGATAATTGACGAATTGAAATTTATATCAAATTACATATTAAATAATATATTATTATTAATATATTAAATAATATATGAAATAATATATTATACAATTAGATTATATTTTTCTTTTTTTCTTTTATGTATATATGTTTATAAAATAGCAAAAACCTAGAACAATTTTATATAGAAGGTTTACAAAAAGGCATCAAAAACATTTGTTGTAAGTAAAAATGAGAAACCATTATTAAAACCTTTATTATTTATAAACAAGATTTTCGTCCCTTCCTTAAGTAAAAGTCTCGAAACATAACGAAAGAGAAATACAAAGAGAGAGGAGTAATCCACAACAATAAATTAAGGCCCTGCGCTATCAACTAGAAATGTTTTCCGTTTATTTGTATTATAACTTAAAAAATATATATATACTCGTACCCCTAAAGTGTCCCGGAAAAAGTGTGTTAACAAACAAAAAGATTTATTCCCGAGTGTCAGATAAGTTCGTTTACCGTTTCCGACACAAGCGTTCGTGGACGCGGACGTTAAATAAATATTGTGGAAAAACCCAATAAAAGTGGATGGCCTAATCTCTATCCAATATTTTCTTAGAGATTCGATGAAGGTTTTCCTTTTAGTTGAGTCGAGGCGAAAGAGTGGTGTTGATACGACAATGTAATTTTTCTTTTATTTATTATAATACAACAATATGATTTATTGGCAAATCAAAAATATACAACAGAATATAAATCGAACAAAATAGTTATAATACCTGAACAATGAAGGAAAAGTGGAAGTTTAAAAAATAACACGAAGCTAGGTGAACATAGAAGGTAAAGACACCCTCCAAATACTACATAATTTGGAGAGACCTAAGAATTACTCACTTAATAGTATATTAAATAAGACCAAACTTTATGTTTCATTTAAACTTATTTTTATACTCATTCTTATTATATTATTATTTTTTATTACTTATTACTCTAACGTACAATGGAGCATGTTTTAAAAAGGATACTTAACAATTACAACATTTTTCTTATTTTTTTTAATTGCTAACTTACAAATTAATAACGAAAATTCATATGAACCCCTTACATATTTTTTTTCTACATGAAATCTATTAGAAAACTATATTTTACCAAAGTATAACTTTTAAAAGTGTTTTAAGTAATACTTACTTAACCTTATAACAAATATTAAGATTCTGCTACAAAAAAATTACACAAATCTGACCTAGTGCCTTTGACTTAATTATTGTTTTCCCTTTAACTACTTGGGCATATAATATGCCATATATCCATATATCTTACATAACTTATTGGGAATCTAAGTTATGAGAAATAATACATATAAAAAAATCCAGTCATGTCAAAAATTGAAGAATAACTGGAAGTCTTAAGTTTTGCAATTTGATGATAATTTATAATCAAACAAACACAAAATGAATTAACTGAAATACATACATTAACATAGTTATTTACTTTAATAAATTTTTAATACTGGAAATATCAACTAAGTTAATTGCTTTGTATTGTTTATTGTTTTATATTTTTTTTATATGTTTGTTTATAGTTAAGGTTTAGCTTTATGGCTATAATCTCACCTGATCTTAAGTGACGATATGGTCCAAGCTAGTATAAACGCAAACCTGTGGAGGAACTGGCTCTCAAATGCTACTGCCAAAATACACCTATTGGTATTTAGTAGCACATTTTCAACTTGAGGGTGGTAGCTAGCCAGGCGGGCATTAAAAAAGCCCTACCACCTTGCTATAGCTTCCTCGCGATATTTTCCTTCACCAAAAGCTCAAGCTCATTGTATGTGAATTCGAACTCACGGCCCTTGACGCAAAGTCGTACACACTACCACAGAGTTATTATTGCTGTATTATTTATTTATTAGAAATACTTTATTTATTTGCTACCTAAATTATTACAGTACTTAAATTACTTACTACAAATTTATTAGCTATTACATACATTCTCTACTACTTGCGTCTATGAGATTCTGAAGGGTTATATTAAAAGAATTTGATTTGTTCTAAAGGAATATTTTTCAAATAGAAAATGTTAATGAATTCATTATAATATAGAAATTAAATACGGGTCATAATCGCGACTTACTTTTTAATAATTGCTCGATGTTTTAGACCCGTATTAAATTTCTATATCATAATGCATACAATACGCGAAAGTTTAAAAAGTCTTATTAAATTCATCCAACTCTAATGTGTTAAATGTTATGTTAAGTTAATGTTAAATGGCGATGTCTCTCCTCATTTAAACTGCAATTGCGGTTACAGCAGAGTGAATTTTATGTAATGTAACTAGTAATCAATAAATAATAAAAAAAATAATTTGAGTCAAAAGTAATATGAATGTCATATCCATATAATGCTTTCTGTGTTTCAGCGACGAAATCGCTTCCACCTTGTGCTTTTATCGTACTGAATCGCAAGCGTTATTGTCAGTGATACCCACACACAGTGCCGTTATCTGCAAATTATTTAAGAGACATTCTTTCCGCTATGAAATAAACACTCTCAATCGTCGCTATGAACAGGGTGGTATCTTTCGAATACAGTATAAATTTTGATTTCTATCGGTGATATCCTATTATATAGAAATTTTAAAAGTTTCTATACTTTAAACTGTCTTTTAGACTTGATGTTACTCAACACCTCATGTTTTTAATATAGTGGTAGAGTTTTTGCATGGTGGTAGTGCTTTTTCTAATGCCCAACTGGTTAGCTACCTCCCGCTTGTTGAAACTCTGTAGTCAAATACTTTTCCGACAGTTACATTTGAGAGACAGCTCCTCCAATAGGACTAGTGTTTCAAGCATCTTGGGCCAAATCATCAGTTAACATCAGGTGATATTGTAGCCATAACGCTTATTCTACTAAGTATAAAAAATTATCATCATTGGCTAGAGATATGTTTCGATATCAGTATAGTAATCAAACAAATACTGCGGTTTTAATTAAATTATTAAAGAGATTGTTTTTTCAATATGTTGTCATGATTTTTAATATTGATTATTAACATTATAATTAAGGCTTATACATTATAAATAAAGTACTTTTAAATTTTCCTTTTACTATCACAGCAATACGACTGCACTGTAGTGTATCAACAGTGATCATACAGATATCAGATTTCCATCAACAGTCATCACTGTTATCCTACCTTTTAAGGCTTCCGTTAGTTGCATATATACTTGATGCATATTACATATTTGCATATAATCATGTAAAAGAGATAAATAAAAAAGCAGTGGAAATGAAATCTAAATGAATTTTATAATGGAAAACTTATGATAACAATGATTACATAAACAAAAATTATAACAGCAACAAACCATTTGCAAACCGGAAACATAATATAATGAACAATTGTATACGACTTGTAAAACAGTATTCACTTCCAAGACCATAATAATTAGGTATTAATAAATATTCTTCATATACTTTTTTATAGTTTCGCTAACAATATTCCCACAAACGGAAGTTCGATCTCGGCCGGCCGCAGCAGTGATCTCGCAACATCGTAAAATTTTACGATAACGTCCGTACGCACGTGTAATGTCAGCGCGCGTCCCTTCATGTCGACAGTGATGGGACGTCATATTTACGATGTCCGACAATTTACTGTCGTTGTCCCTTCGAGTGCTGTATTGTCTAGATTTTATCGATGTATCCGTGTAGTGATGTCTTGTGTTTAGTTAACAATCGTCTTAATTTTAACGTTGTAGTGACCATTTCTGTTACCTCAGCTGTAAAGTTCAATTTTGTTTAACTAACCACAATTATGTATGCAAATGATCAAAAATTTAAAAGTCCTCCCGATATTGTTTCGTCGTTTAGCTTTCTTAAAAATTTTATAGTATTGATTTTAAATCGTTGACATACTTGGAACTTGCAATAGTGTTGCTTGCAAGACAATTTTGAGAATTGTAGCTTACAAGATTTCTGTATTGTATCCTTACGAATATTACAAATACGAAAGTGAGTTTGTTACGATTTCACGCCTAAATTGCTGAATCGATTATCGTGAATTTTGGAAAAAACACAGATAGAGCCTTCGAGACGGTGATAGGCTACTTTTTTCTGTGGAAATTAATTGAAAGCGGGGTAATAGGAGGCTTTGTAATGTAATGTAATGTAAAACTTTGTATGAAACTTTTTATTGCGTCATCCGATTTGTTTGACAAAATCGATATTCACGCGAGCGATACCGCGAATAAAATAATCAGTTAATAAACGTTTTTTTATCGATTTTGGATCAAACACGCATCACATCACTACATCAGAACGAACCCGAAGCGATAGTAGTCGGTCACAATGACGTTGTAAATTCGCAATCATTGTTTATTGCTAATAAATATTACGGTTCTCTTACGCTCGCCGAATTAATTCGGAAGTGTGTCGCTAATGAATATCTGGATTTTATGTACAGATCTACAAATGTCCGTTGACCGCTTCGATCATTTATTGGCTTACTGTGCTGAAGGTTTTGAAGGGCAGTAAGGCAATAATGCGGAACTGGATTGATAGATCCATTGTAAAAGTTTTCCTCCTAATCTTTCGTTCCTATCTTTCGTTGAAGGAATGCGTTGTGATGATATGGTGTTAGGATATTTTGTAATATCGCAAGATTAGGTACCACTGCTTTTAAATTAAATATCCTATTCTTTACTATCTTCCTCATCGCAACACGTAAATGTATTACCTGAGCGCAAGCCAAGGCGAGAAGGGTGTATGGCATCGTTTTCTAAAAACAAAAGCGGTTGTTCTAATATTCCCTTTGACGAAGGCTATAGGCATTTGTATTACAATAGATATGTAAAAAAACACTGTACATATACTAAATTAATATAATAAAATAATTAAAAACAATTGAAATAATAAAGTCACACAAAATTAAATTTAAGTTAATATAAGTAGAGAAAATCAATAAAAATAAATCAATTGTAAAAGAAAAGTAATTCGTATGTACGTTACATTAGATTAGTAGATTCGCCTATTAATTTAGAATTTTCAATTTTTCAACGATAGTATTACAACATTATAAAAAACTTTCACACATTGCGTTGTTGCTAATTACTGTACATAATTGAACATCTGTTAATTGATACCCTGATTGTTAAAATCGATTCTTATATTGAAGTATAAAGGACAGTCCACAAGAACATGTGTAACATTGTACAGCTCATTATCACCTATGCAAAATTTGGTATATTTTATTTTCAATCTATGCAAATAATTAGCAAATTAATTTTATATGCGTCTATAGCACTAGGCAAAAATATATTGGTTGTTTCTGCTTTATTTTCGCGGCGTTCGTACACTACCAATTGAGGTATCATCGGTTCAAAATATCACGAATAACTAATTCGAAACGAAAAGTATGTCCAATATTAAAGAATTGTATCAGGAAAGAACATTTTGAAAAATTGTTAATATGCCAAGATCAATATTTCTTTTCCCACATCGTTACCCACCATTCGCTGTAATCTAATTTGACAGTCCGTGTCGCAAATTGAAATCGGGTGCAGTGTCGGCTAATGGGTTAAGCTCATAGTCCGTATGATGGTGTAATTTGATTAAGGCTACGTAACGCTAAAATCTATAGATAGATGGGGTCAGCATAATGGTCATATGTACATTTACATGTACGTGAAACTAGCTTACCGGTACCGTTGAAATTCTAAAATTGAGTATTATTTTCTTGGTTTTGGAAAAGCATGTTTACGCATAAGGCGTTTTGTAATACCTACATTGTTAGTTTTATTATTCCACGACTGCAGTTACAAGCTCGAGGCCTACCTGATACTAAGTGATCATGTATTGAATTCTGCACCAATATTACCGACAAGTTTTGTTAAATAATTTACAGGCTTTCGCGTTATAATAATAATCTCACTTGATGTAACGTGACGATGTGGGTTAAGGTGGTAGCTACGCTACGCCTAGTGGAAGGATTAGCTATCAATTGCAACTTTCCGAATACACTTACAGTGTCTGGTAGTGTATTTTCAACATGAGGGTGATAACTAGCCAGGTGGGCATAAGAAAAATCCCTACCACCGTGCTATGTTTTCACCACGATGTTTTCCTCCACCAAAAGCTCGAGATAATTGCAGTAGTTCAAAATCACGTCCATTGCCTTTTTTTTTCTGACCTGACATACGTTGTTAGCCGTAAGGGCTTTGACAGCTTCACCGAACTTTTTGGGGCGAATGCTGAGGGCACCCAGCCTAGAGGCAGCGAGCACAAGGGTACCAGATTGACTGAAGCTCGACATGAACTGCTACCGGAAATCGAAAAACAGAGCGTCAATTGACGTGGCATCGGTACACACTGCAATTTTTTTTTTTGTGTCACGATAGTTATATGGGCTTCTACAGCAACATAAACATCACATACTTCGTAATAAATTGACACTGATTCTCCTTGACAAAATACAGTCAATCCAAATACCAATGTTTGTATGATTCGATACAACTAATTACATATTTGTTAGCGACACATTGCCACCGCTCTCGATGAACGATAAGCCGACCCTACGACAGTAAATATACTGTTAAATTCCCTATCATCACGATCGTATTGAATAGGAAATTGTAATTATAACAATTTGTCGAACCCTTTTTTACTGTGTAATCTATTTTTTCTTTTATTTAATTAATTTCATTTTTAGGATATTAATTGATCTCCGAGTAGGAGAAAGTATTGGAAAATGTGTATTGACATGATTTTATTTTATCTATATATATATATATATATATATATATATATATATATATATAAATGAATCTCTATTATCCTTGGTCATCGCATCACGCGTGAACGGATATAATAATCTCGCTATTTTTTTTGTGTTGTGTTAGTTATTTTCTGGAGAAGGTTCTTATGAAGGAAAAAATTAAAGAATTTGAGTGAAACTTTCGAAAATTTATAAAAACTTAACGCCAATATTATTTTACATAACTGTCAGTTATCATACAGCATTACAACAGTAATTCTGTTATGTTTTTGAATTATATTTTTTATTAATTATATCAATTAAAAATTCAATATTCATAGCTAAGGCAGGACAACGTCAGTCGGGTCAGCTAGATATAATATATAAATTAGATTGTAAGCTTTATATATCGTGCCTTATGAAATTGCACATTTTACAGCGTTATTTGGAGTTTTTTATAGATTTAGCGTTATGGCCACTTTCTCATATAATGTTAAGTTAGGATATAGCGTAAAATGATGGACACGCTGAGCCTAATGAAGGGACCGGCTCTCAAGTATAACTGCCATATATATTTAGCGGCGGATTTTCAACTTCAGAGTAATAGTTAGCCAACTGTGCATTAGAAAAAGCCCTAGCACTATGCTATGGTTTCATCACGATATTTTCCCTCACCGAAAGCTGAAGTTCATTGCAGGTGAATTCAAATACACCTTCATTGATTGACACTCATTCCGTACACAGAACTAACTCGGCCGTAATCGCTTCATAGAAACCATGCTTCATCGCTGCATACAAACCGTCTGACCCTGGAATGTGACACTGCTCATCATGCTTAGTCTGTGGTCGCTGTTGTATTAGACTTGTGGAACTTGCGGTCTACAAAAAAGGCTAGGAACTTTACTCATATACATGTTAGGGTGATTATAGTTTTCTGACGTACTTAAAATTGTTAACCGATCTATGTTAATATCATAAAGTAGAAAATTTTGTTTGTTTGAACTCGCCTATATTTAGAACTAATAGTCGAGTTTCAAAAATTAATTTTGTATTTAACAGAGCACACATTGAGGATGGTTTTAAGCTATGTATCATCACGCTACAACTAATGGGAGCAAAACGGTTTAAAAAAAACTAACATAGTAAAAATGATTAAATAAAATGTTAATTTCACAAGCACGTAGTCGCGGGCACAGGTAGCTAATGTTATAAATCTAAAAAGTTTGTTTGAACGCACTAATCTTTAGAACTAACAGTCGAATTTCAAACAATTGCTTATTTGTAATTGATAAAGTAATCATCGAGTAAGGCTTCGAGCTTTTTAAACTTCCGCTACCTCTAATACTAGCGAAAGCGTATTGAAAATAGTTACGAAAACGGGCAAACAACATTAACTAATTTTTTAGTTCCACGCGAACGGTGTTATCGATAAAACAAAATCGTTATCCAGTAATTGGGAAATAATTACGCGACAAAACGCAACGAGTTGCCTGTTACGTGTCGCCTACTTTGAATCTAACAAACGATAACTTCTGTGGGCATATGGTGCATAATTTATATCATAAATCATTTGCTTTTTGAGTGTCAGAATAGATGGTAGGGAGTCGCGCCCAGTTGGGCCGTCAACGCTGTGCTTTTTTTTATTCCTCAACATACTGACTGCACTGGACTGGACATGGTCTTAAGTACAGTAATATCTTAATCAGCGGTGACTGACATTGAATCATTATTCATTATCAGTCACCGCTGTCACGCTGACCTGCTTGTATACCTTTTTATGTCTCTTCATGCTTCATGTTTAAATGTGGACCAGTGTATAATCAACTACGAAGACACTTAGAATACGGCATAATGGAAACGACTGACAATGGAGTGCTGAATTATTGATGGTTATGTTAGCTCTGGATTGTATGATGTACAGTGGAGGTACTATACTGTGCTTCTAAATAGATGAACTTAGCAATCTATGGATTCACCGTGCGGGTGGCAGGTCCGTTGTGTGGCAGAGAGGGAAACTCCGAACAGAACACGAGACTTGTGGCACGGGTGGCGGTTCGAGGCTCATCTCCGAAGTGCGTTGAAAAATTTATACAACTGACTTAAAAAATAATTAAATATCTGAACGGTCTACAATAAAGTTCATTTTTGATAAGTTAACTTAGTTGAAACTTATTCAAGGTTCGCACGAGACAGTCATGGAAATTTACTGGT
This sequence comes from Actias luna, assembly GCA_039707435.1. Taxonomy (NCBI): domain Eukaryota; kingdom Metazoa; phylum Arthropoda; class Insecta; order Lepidoptera; family Saturniidae; genus Actias; species Actias luna. Next base: position 12,640,890 of record JAZHAC010000012.1, on the reverse strand, counting down.
ATCTTTGGCTCATATAATTTAAGGATGCCTAAACATGATCTATTTTAATCACCATACTCTTACTTATCACGTTACTCAGATATTGAAACTGCAATATAATGCCTAGATACTGTTGTAAAGCTATTTTAACATTTACTAAATCACTCCTACATAAAAAAGGTGCGAACCCAGAGCCCGCAGATTGTGTATATTATAATGTAAAAAAAAACAATATAATAGTACATTGATATGCCTAAGGAAGCTATATATTCAGATGTCAAATTAATCTTTCTAAAGCCGAAAATGCATCCATAATAATCACCTAATCACTTTCCGTGATGATAGCTCAGTTAGTAGTGTGTAGGAACGACACTTCAATGAACTTGAGTTTGAATCCACCTGCAATGAGCCTGAGCTTTTGTTGAAGGAAACACAGCATGAAGAAACCATAGCATGGTGCTAGAGCTTTTTCTAATACCCACCTGGCCAGCTACCACCCTCAAGTTGAAAGTCTGTGGCCAAATACCTGTAGGTGTGTTCCAGCAGATGCAGTTGGGAGCCAGCCCTTCCACTAGATGTAGCGCGGCCAACATCTTCGGTCACATGGCTACTTAACATCATGTGATATTGTGGCTTTATCGCTGGATCTAAAACTAGAATTAATTTTAGATTTAGCTTTAACACTGTTCCTAGTCTCTGAGAACAGAAACCTGATATTCTTAAGCATATGACTATATCTGGTCTTTTTGGTATCCTATGGTGATCGCAATACATTTACATGTATACGTTTTACGTAGTTATAATTCAATTCTTTTCAAAATATTTAATTATTTACAAATGTCTAATGAAACTTTTGGAGACCGAAACGCATCTATAAGAATAAATATTACTAATGAAGACTTTCAATACAATTAATCACAGTACATACTTTGCGGAAAGGAAGAGGAAAACCAAAGAAAAGTTAGGTAGAGTGTGTGAGGAATACGATAAAAGAAAAGGGAGTGAATGAAGAAATGGTGGCTGATAGAGACTTATGCAAGTTGAGAACGTATTGCGCCGACCCCAAATAATTCGAGAACAGGACATGAAGAAGAAGACATACCTTGCGAATATCTCTGAGGTGTCCAAAACAATTTCATTAGTACGAAACTCATTAAGTAAATAGAAATTAAGGGTCCAGATTCAACCGTAATCTTAATTACTTCTTATTTTGTTTTAATGTTACGAGGAAAACTGTGTTCACGCGACCCTGGGGAGTACAATTCTTTGTACTGATGCATTGTAGATTTTCTTCATAAGTAATAAAAAGTTTCAACTATTTATTTTGCATACTATCATCTGTATTGTTTTATACGTCAAACCGTTGTGGCAACATTGACCAAATCCAGGATTCGTTAAAATTTCCACTCATAGAAATGTATCTGTATCCATAACGGGCAATACTGATGATTAGCCGGAACTTTTTATAAAAGCAAGCTAATTATTATGCGAAATGTATGTATTTATGTATGTATATGACGTGCGGTTCCGCTTGCGGTAATATCTATTTTGTCAGACAAATTGGATGACGCGTTAAAATATTTCATACAAAGTTTATCCTTCCCTCTGGCATTTGTATTTCCACTAATATCTCATTTTATACCAATTCATCTGCTTCTTATAAAGATTAATAAACTCTGTACACAGGCAATACTTAGATTATAACGTATATATCAAAAAACTCAAATCGCTTTTTTTTTGAACTGACGTACGCTTTTAGCCCCAATGGCTTTGACAGCTTCACTGGACTTTGGACACAAATCTCCATTCCCAGATATTTCATAAGAAATCACTGACTACTTGTCCTGTCGAAAAAAAACACACTGTATCTAGATTAACATTAGTAAATGTCATATTGTCCCAAACAACCGACTTTATAAACCCTTTCTTTGTAATTACATTTCCCTTGAGACAATAAAGCAAGGTTTGGTTGTTTTACGACAACCCTGGTATTTCAAGCTCATCTGAAAGCTACAAGATAATGAGAAAGCTATAAAGTTTATACTAAAGTCTACGGTTAATTACTAATTACAGTTTGACTGGTTTGTGTTATAACTATGTGATCTATAGAATAATTTTCTTAAATTTCTTCACCGCAATCTAATCTGATATAAGGCACTATGTGTTTAAAGGCGGTAACTCGCTAAGCTTGGCATAGTAAACGGTAAATACAAGACAGCGCCAATAGATGCTTGGCAATAGATTTTTAATTTAGGTGTGGTAGTACCTAGAAGCCCTTTGGATGATGCGTTATTAGTATGTTATGGTTTTATAACGATGTTTTTATTTACCGAAAATTCAGGTTTAGAGATTTTTTTTAATTTGTAGAATAAATTTAGAACGTGGCATCACTTTTATGATGATGAACCCATTTCAGTAAGCTGAGAGACAAAGTGAATTAAAAAAATGCAATATCAGTCCTATGTAAAATTTTGCGTATTGTATACATTATAATATAGAAATTAATATCGGGTCTAAAACGCGACTAACTTTTTGATTGGTATAACCAGGCCGAAACGTCGAGTGATTATCAACAAGTAAGTCGCGTTTTAGACGTGCAAATAATTTATATGTTAAAATATCACTACTAGTCTAATTATATAAAGGATCTAATCGATTACGGTAGAACCGTACTTCGACTAACACTGCTTTGACAAATATAAAATTTTCGCACGAGTCTCGATTTTCCACACTTATCAGTTGTCATTCTAAGTTGACGCAATTTGAAAGTGCGTTCTCTTCACTACTCACCGTGACGAATTTTGACGTGATTTAAAATCTGTCACTTTAAATTAAACCCTTTGATATGTCTCCCGTGGGAAACAACAAACGGATAATGCTCGAATTATATTTTCTTTTTATTGCCCACAATAAAAATTAAATGTCAAGTTCAAATAGAGAACCGCAAAGATTTAAAAACTTTTTTTTCTGTATTTTATGGCTACAGATTAAAAGTAATTATTTAAATTTGAATATAGAACCGCAGATGCGCCGAAATCTAGCTGTCATCGCCTAAATGGAGACATTGTTGCATTTAATGGGCAGAAATTAGTTTTTACGATCGATCCATCAGAACAGTTGTAAACGTCATCCCTTTCATCAGTGATGGCGGCGTAGCCCGTAACTTTTTCCAACATGATTATGCAAATAACTATTGTATATTAACAAATCAACCGTTACAAATTAATGTTTACCATCATTAGCATAATATTCAATGAAAACGCGTGTCATCTTCACGGTCGGGTTAAACTTTACTCCGGTATAAAAATAAAATATTTTACGACATCGATCAATCAATTGAGGATGAATCGGTTTATGCTAAATACTAGAAACAACCTTTAATTAATTCATTAGGGGTGCGAAAGACTGTTAGTTTGAAAAACGTTCGATCATAAATCGTTATTTTATGACGTCATACGGTGTGGGGTTGCCAAGTGACATTTGCAGAAATATCTTCCGCGTGAATTCATAACGCGTCGATTTTCAAATGCAATAATTTTTAATGGTATGTCAAATTAATGTCGATTCCTTTGTGCTTCGTATCGACAATATGTCGATAGGGTATCTCTAAAAGGAGTATCCGTGTGTTGTACCAACGAACCCTTTTTAAATTTCACGCGTTCGCTTTATGTTACAAATTGAATCAGTACAATGCAATTTTTTTATTCATTTAGTGTCGTAAGGTATTTTTTAAAATTCGTATTGTTGTTTTTTTATAGTTAAAAGGTTATGGCCACAATCTCACCTGACGTTAAGTGGCGATATGGCTCAAGATAGTAGACGCTATGCCTAGTGTAGAAACTGGATCTCAAGCGCAACTGCCGGAATGCACATATAGATATTTGGCTGCAGATTTTCAATTTGACCGTGGTAGCTCGCCAGAGCATTAGAGAAAGCCCTACTTTCATGCTATTGTTTCACCACACTATTTTCCTGCACTGAAAGTTCAAGCTTATTGTAGGTGGCTACGAACTCATGTCCTTTGACGCGGAGTCCGTATAAAATACCAACTAAGCTATGATCGCTTCAAAAATTGTATACATCAAATAAATTTGTAATCTTTGACTGTATATTATTGAAACAATCTTCAAGCTTTATTGAATGTTTATCGGATAATATAAAGAAATAGGGCTTTAATACTGTTAATAGACTTTTAAATTAGAAGCATCATTGACTGGAAATATATTGTACTAGATTTAGTACGACACAATTTATAAAAAAATTACATTAAAAAACTACGATAATATTTTAATATACGCGTCACTTGAACCTGTTAACGGTAAAATCATTGTATCGGCCGTTTCAAAAGAGTAACTTAACCTAAATAATCAAACGAGCCCCTGAAGTGAATATGCAAATTGTGTATCGGTACTAAGAGAGATCACTTGATCCGATAGCACAGATCGCCCGCATACTTACAGCATCACTCGAGGACCCATCTCGACTCCGAGTGTAGTTTAATGCATCGCATCTTAGACTATGCAAATACCTTCGAGTGATACTTGAATTTTTTAAACCTCTTTCATAACATTCGCTTTTGTTTGTGCGTATTGCAAATATAATTTTTTGTCTAGGAGTTTATATTTTTTTCATTTTATTGGCAACACTGAAATATCAAAGGTCGTGAGAAAATGTTATACAAATACACAAACATTACATTAGATTAAAAAGTAACCCAATATAACAATAGAACCTTCATACATTCTGACCTAACTTAATTAAGCTTGAGAGCTCTTAGTATTAGAGTTTTTTTATACAGTGTCGATCGTCGTATACCGAAAACCTTTTTTTATCGTGGCAACATACTATCCCAGTCCAGAAGGACCTCACGGCCATTTGGCGCCTTGCTGGAGCGACGCGGGTTCGAACTTACAAACACCACGTCACCCCAGCGATCGATCCATCCTGATAATAAGCCTAGCGAGCTACCCTTTTAGACAGCGGGACAGGTGCAATGAGTATATCTAAAACTCACAATGAGATTGAGGTTTCGATGAAATTAAACATCGTGTTGAAACCTCTACGGCTAGTAATCACCATTATCGTAAAATATTCTCACTACTGTATTATACATGTGTTTCGGCAACTGAATATATAAGTCAATTCCTTAAACGTTATAATATTATGTTTACCAGACCCACATAATGCAATAAAGTGTTCAGGTTCTAAATCTGGAACAATAATTTGTTTTAGAATCGAACAAGAAGGATGTAAGCCGAGTGTGTGAACATGACACATATTAGATACTTGAAGTAAATCTTTATATATAAAAATTTTGTGTCACGTTGTTTGTCACTGATAAACTCATAAACTACTGAACCAATTTAAATCGAATATTGTACGCTGTGTGCAGTTTGATTCGACTTGAGGGATAGCATACTTTTTACTTCGAACTACGCGATTGATGAGCTGTAGTCGATGTGATTGACTACTCGAAAAGACAGAACAAGGTCAGGTAGGTATAAGTATATAGGTGATTTATTAGTGACTCACTCATCAGGATTTTTCAGAAACAACTTATTTCATTGACTTATAATTTGGCATGAATATTCCTTTCACAACCGAGGCACTCACCTCGAATTCTACGATGACCCACAGCTTACGGTAAAAAAGCGAAGGAATTCAAGGGCTCCAGTAAATAATTTTCCTCAGACATTCCTAGTAAATTTGTTTAAATCAATTCGCATTTCTCAGAATAGCGTTACGTTTTAGAAATCATATTTATATTGAATCATAGAGGGAGCGAAATATATAAGTATTTTCAGTTTGAGCACTAATTTTAAAGAAGGTTGAATATCAACAATATTTATTAAACATTTAAGATCACATACCAAAGGTCAATATCAGTACAGTACATAGATACATTTAAAGGTAAATGTAAAAAAAACTTAGAATGTTCAGTCACATTTATTGGTAGAAAATGAATAACGTTAATCTATCCAGAAACCTTATGGTATTAAGTAGTAATTTATTTGATCTAAATACATAGTAAATTAAATACAATGAATTATCTTGATCAATGTATGAAATACAATGCAGAAAGATTACTTTCGTAAGTAAATATTTCCTGTATGAATTTATATTTCCAATAAGACATCGTTCCACGCATTTATTTGTATTTCATCTTCGATGTTTGTATCTTGTACGATATCGAGTTTGTACTTACATGCATGTTGTTCTAGAGAATTGGTTTCGTCTGAAAACACGCTTACCTTGTTGTTTAATATTTTCTCGATTGTTTTACTGTTATTAACTTGTACAAACTTGATGGCCAAGGAAGGGGCTTAATTTTGCAGATCAATTTATCACTTAGTAACGTATTAAGAATATCAAATAAGATCTTATTATGTTCGTTTTTGGAGTGTCAATACTGAATCTAAAGCTATAGGAATATCAGGAGATATTACTGATATGCAAGTGTAAATTATCCTTATATCTTAACCGTCTTGTTTAATAGGCAGCACGTACTACTTGGTTCTTCATATCAAATACTTCAGTCCACTGATTCGTTCTGGAGCTCCACTGTATCTGCTTCAGTATTATAAGACATATTTATATTGCCACAACCGGAAACTAAAAGCGCTAAAAGCGAGCTAGTGTGAATATGATTATTAAAACAATTTTTATAAAATGTCGTCATTACAATTTGAATTTATAAAGTTATTTTTAACCAAACATGTAAATATCAATTTGAATCTATAAAGTTATTTTTAACTAACGTGTGAATATTGAAACCCTTGTAATATGAAATTTAAAGTAAAGAGACGATCAATGATAAATCAAAAATAAAGAGGCGACCAATGAAAAATCCTAACACTTGAAATAGATTATTAAAACAATTTATATAAAACCTCTTCATTACAATTTGAATTTATAAAGTTAAATATAACCAAATGTAAATATTAATTTAAATGCAAGAAGTTATTTTGAACTAACGTGTGAATATTAAAACCCATGCAATATGACATTTAATGTATAGAGAAGATCAACGATAAGGCTAAAAACAAAGCGGCGACCAATGATAATGCTAACACAAGCCTCCAAGGTCCTTCACTGCTGAATTACCTACTAAATCTACTATTAACACTAAAAAAAAATTACCGAAAGACTTTATCGGACCATTTACTATAGATTGCATTTGATATGTCGTGTGATCAAGACACCATTTTAATTTCAATTACAATGTTCATGGTTTTAAGAAGAATTTTTAACAGACCCACCTCCTGGCTAATTTGTTTTCTACAATTGTTAACATAAAATGACATATCTCACTACTGTGGTATATATTCAGAACAATCGTATAGATAATTGTTAGAGAAGCCATATAAGACCTATAAGCCTATTATTATACTCGTAAGATCTATCACATTGTAGAAGACAGATAAATGCATGTAGCAGAAATGCGAATATTGAGATGATTTTGTTTAAAAGTGACGCCAGTGATAGAAAAGTAGAACGGGAATAATTTGTCTTGGTTCAGACATGTCATGAAAAGAGAAAAAACGCATGAGGTGAGAAAAGTAATCGATATATGTTAAAGGATGGAAAGGAAGAGGAAGACCAAAGAAAAGATGGATAAAGTGCGTGAGGAATGAGATGAAAGAAAAGGTAGTGAATAAAGACATGACAGCTGGTAGAGATCTGTAGACAAAGAAAACATACTGCGCCGATCCCAAATGACTAGGGACCCGGATATGATGATGAAATGAGATGAATTCTTAGACAAGCGTAACATTCAAAATGACAGTGTCTCGACATCGCCATCGATACAGTATGGTTTCGAAGCGATGATAGCTCAGTGGTAGTGTGCACAACTTCGCGTCAAGGGACGTGGGTTCGAATCCAAGCACCTACAATGAGCTTGAGCTTTCGGTGAAGGAAAACATCGTGAGGAAACCATAGCATGGTGGTAGGGCTTTTTCTAATGCCCGCCTGGGTAGCTACCACCCTCAAGTTGTAAACCTGCCGCCAAATACCAATAGGTGTGTTCCGGCAGCAGCACTTGAGAGCCACAGGTTTAGCGTGTCTACCAACTTGGGCCGTATCGTCACTTAAGATCAGGTGAGATTATGGCCATAACGCTAAACCACAAGTATAAAAAAAAAAATGGTTTACTTTGCTAGCTACCTAAAAGCTTTCCACTTTTATTTAACGCTACCATGTTAATACTACTAGAAAGAGTATAAATAGAAGAAAGGCTATGTCTTTAGTGAACAAAAATGGAAAAGTATTCCAAATAATACCAATCACAAAAGAAAGTTAGACAAAAACACTTTACAAGAAAATCTGTTTCTTCAAATGATCTCCGTTTAAATCACATCGTAATTCAGTAGACATGTCACATTTATTAACCAACAGAACAAACCGAGACACTTTTGTATAGATTTATTCACAAAGTGTCGCGTCGCTATGTTGCACCCGTGTCAATTTGGATTCAACTGTTCGTCCATAGATCTTCACTATAGAAAACACAATACGCAGATAAACTCAACGATATATATCCGTTATTTTTACTTCTGTATTTAAAATATAACATTCATTATACACATTTTCATTTTCTACGTATATACAATACAGAATTTTAATATCCACAATAGTTTTGATTATTTTGAATGACAAAAAAGGCGTATTAAAGTTTATTAATAGAACTAGTTTTTACCTACGGTTTCGCTTGCGTTAATATTATTTTTTCCAATCGAATGACGCAATAACAACTGTCTCTCAACCTCTCTTTACCTCAATTTCGATAAGTTTTTTTGTGAGAAAAAGTAGCTTATCATTATCTTTACGATCCTATCTATATCTATACCAAAATTCACAATAATCGATTCAACGGTTTAGGCGTGAAATCGTAACAAACACACAAATTCACTTTCTCATGTATAGTATTAGTAAGGATTATAAAATATCAAGCATTCGATTATATACAGAAGTTGGTAGCAAACGACAGAAATATACCACATTTTTATATCAAAGTACCACATCTGCAATAATATTTAATCTCCATCTCTGAGACCCTTTCACACGTCCTTTGTGAACTCAGACCGATATTATCAAGCATCAGGGTACGTAACGGGGTGTCAGCGCGTCAAACCCAATCTCGCTACGAGCACTTGTGGCCCTTTTGCGTGTAAATGTGGCCCTTTGCCGAGATTTGGCCTTTTCCGTGACGTCATTGGACTTCAAGTGCAATCGGTTATTCTGAGTGGACAAAGGTTTAGAATTAGTTATAGGAAATGTTTCTCGAATGTTGTGATTTTCGAGCATGATAACCTTTATAGCACTTAAAATAGTTCTATAGATATTATCTTCCTTTACCTATAAAAAGTTCAGAAAAATAATAATAGGCAGACGGCCCATCTGACGGTAAATGGTTACCGTCGTTTATGGACAGGAACAACACTAGGTATATTGCAACCATGTTGCTGCCCTTGGAAACCGTATTCCATCCTTTTTTGACGAGCCCCATATCATAGTTCTTGGGCAAAATTGTGCTAGGCAGCCGATTATTGAATTTATAAGTTAGACGATATAAAATTCTCATCTGATTAGGCACTGTTTCTTACCAAAAATACTGTCAACACTAAAATTTCAAAAGTGAGGTCTAAAAATACTTTATTCAATCATCCATCGTCTATTCAATGATGTAATTTTGTAAAGTTTTCCATCACATAAGTGCATGATAACTGAAATTTACGTCCTAGATTAATCAATAGCTAGATTAAGTGTGTTTAGTCCTGTAATATGCATACGTATATCTAACAATCCGATTCACACTCTCCGAGATTTTTATTTTTATGCAATCGTGGTTCCTTTTGAACAATTGACTAATAACAAGCGATCTGTTGAAACGGAAATACTTTGCTGTGCACGAAAAGCATATTTAGCATTGCTTGATTGAAGTCAATTCATTGTAGATGATTGGCCTCGAATTGCCTAAAGGATTTTTTTTGTATAAAATCTGATTCAGACGACACGATCCGTGTTCTTATTTATTATTTATTCATATTACTAATCGTCGCATACTATTTATTGTGTTCGTGATTTGAATTGCTTGGAACTAAAATCTTATTTAATAATTTTTGCCGGTTTTTGTATCTCTTCTAAGAACAGCTTTGCGCTTATTAAATGTAGTGTGATGTTAATAAAACTAAAGCCTTCCTTTATGATTACTACATCAAATATAAAAATAATAATTGGAAGTCGACTGATAGTTCCTATGATTAACGTGTTCAAACAAACAATGAAATTTACTGTTTTATGTTATTAAAATAGATTTCTTGTGTAACTAATTATAGGCAATATTTATTTATTCCTTTTAGTTGCTACTTTTACGAATTTACCTACGTACATACTCCAGGAACGCTGCTCTGTGCTCTTTATCGCTTATATAACTTGGTGGGTTGTCCGGGGTCATCCTCCATCAGGTTTTGTTTCTATTACAACCAGGGCAGGCTCTAATTACTATCTATTCTACTCTAAACTCCACTAATGAAGTCATTCCAATAAGCCACGTCAAATTAATTGGCAAAACTTAAGGGGTTACACAATGCCCCGTGTCGGACACGTAATTATTTTGATACGGATTTGTAATGCCGTAGAATCTCGCGCAATCCCGTAGCGATATGGACTGACGTGTTTTAATTAGTTTCGGATTAAGTCGCTCTTTGATTAATGATGTGAGAGATTCCACGGGACGGTTCTTCCGCCTATCTTGATAAGGTTCATGGAATTATTTAACGTACCTATATTTATTAAAAGCTGTGCCTGCGACTTCGTTTGCGTGAAACTAAAATTTTATGTAATCATTTTTGCCCTTCTTTTTTGTAATTTTTTTACATAAAGATTTGCTGCTTTTGTAGGTAGTGTGATTCCCCAATGATTGTACTATCAAAAAAAGATTTTTTTTTCAAATCTGATTTGTACTTCTGAAAATAAGCACGTTCAAATAAACTTTTCTGATGTATAATATTAATCATCATACTAATATTATAAATGCGAAAGTGAGTTTGTTTGTTTTACGTTTTCACGTATAAACCGCTTAATAGATTATGATGAATTTTGGTATAGAGATAGATGGGAACCTGCAGACGGTGTTAGGCTACCGTTTGTCGCAAATACCTTATAGAAAGTGGAGCAAAGCGAGAAATAAAATTTGTGTAAAACTTTTTATTGCGTCATCCGATTTGTTTGACAAAATCATTATTAACGCGAGCTAAGCCGCGCGTAAAATATAGTATAGATTAATTTTCTATTAGAATAACAACAATACCTTTGTATATTCTTGTTCAATTACAGAACTACAAAGGATTATAGAAGCAAAAGTTTCAATGTAACGTCCCATGTAATATTAAAAAATAGCATTACTGTTCTAAATCTCACTTAAAACGCAACTTATGATTATAAATGATTATTAAAATGAAGCTTCTTATTACAAAAATGTTTTTGTCTTCGAGAAAGGCTTGCAAAAAAAAGCCATTCTCAATCAACACTGTGATTAAAATATTGAACCCTCTTTGAGTTGAGTTTGAAGCGATGATAGCTGAGGGGTTGTCTGTACGACCTCCCATCATACAGTTGGAATCCAACCACACACAATAAGTTTGAGCTTTCGGTGAAGGAAAACATCTTAAGGAAACAATAGCATGGTGGTAGGGCTTTTTCTAATGCCCGCTTGGCTAGCAAGCATCCTCAAGTTGAAAACCTGCCGCCAAATATTAGTAAGTGTGTTCCGGCAGCTGCACTTGAGAGCCAGTTCCTCCACAGGTTTAGCGTGTCTCCCAACTAGGGCCGTATCGTCACTTAAGATCAGGTGAGATTATGGCCATAACGCTAAACCTTAACTATAAACAAAATTGTTCAATATTTGCTTTTGACTTACTACATGACAAAATAGTTGTGTGCTTAGGAACTGGTTTTGAAACGCGACACGCCTCAGTTTGACACTATGATGGATGTTACAACTGGTGTATGGTGATTTTAATTCAGTCCGACTTACTTGACAAAGTAAATACAGCATACACATAATATCTGACGGTGCATATAATCTTATGCTAATGTAAAATACATAATATATAAGTGCTTAATCAATTACTGTATCAATTAGCAATGATCGGATGAACAGTTAGATCTCCGGTAATCTCCGCGCTCCGGTAATTAATTTCTTGTTAATTAAACAAACTTTGCCCTAAGTAGACTTTATGCCAAGGGCTATGAATACCAACTGTATTATGTTACAGTTTATATAAAGTTATTTATAGTTAATTTTAAAATTAATCTGTTATATAATGATTTCTTATGTTTACGCGAATATTATTCATCGAAATGAAACTAATTTAAACGGATTTTATCTTGGTTATTTATTAAATTTTGATCCCGACGTTTCGAAAGCTTTTCAGCCTTCGCGGTCACGGGGCAGACTGAGGTGTAAGTTGTCCAGAAAAGTTCATGTTAAATTCAAGTAAAAATTCGTTTCGTTCGTCCGTTTAAATTAGTTTTATTTCGATAATCTGTTATATTTCATTATTAATTACCCTGGAAAATATTATTTTAGCCTTTCATTGGGAAATCTAAAAAATATTAACCAACACCGAAGTATAAAAATTGAACCACAAATTGTATTTTTGGTTATATATTCAGGTATCGAACAGAGAAAGTTTTCTTCGAATCCGTCTAGAATTTTACTACAATATTAAAACTATTAATCACTATCCTGAAGCAACCTTCTCATTTTAGGGGACAATATATTATCCCATATGTTTATCAATAAATAATACAGCTATCACCACATAGAATTTATTGAAAACATATGTAGTTATTTTTTATTTTTTTTTGTATTGGCCTATATCTCCCATATAAATGTGTCCCAGTATGCTCAAGACGTATGCACTACTCATTTCGTTTCAAGAAATGTAATATACTAAGTTAGTGTAAAATAAAATCCTTTGTATTTGTACTACAGAAACCGTTTCTACGCTGACGCATATGTCATATTTACTCAAATTTCTCACATCTTAAGTATTGTATATTATGGAACATGTTCCGACTGAAACGGGTTCCGTGTAACATAAACTAACGCGGGACATATAAAGTTTATTCTCTAAATATTCTCGAGAGATACTAGTCTGGATCGGAGTGAGCGTGGAGGTGATTCGTAGGCCCTACCATTAACGCAAAACTCACTTTAAAATAGTTTGATATTGATTCTTATAAGTTAATTTATAAACTTACTGTCCATTCCTTTATTCACTGTTGATTAAAAACTTCGTCTATGCTAGCTCTATCGTTTCTTATATGTACACTGGCGAGCTTTAGCCATAAGGAATTTTTTTTCAACTAACCAGCAGTATTGTAGTAAAAAAAATACTATCATATTACGTAGTACAAATAAAATAATTTACCGAAATAAGTAAATACTCTATATATAATAACGAAAAGTGTATTAAATAAGCAAACTGTTGTCAAAAGAAATAGACTAAATAACACACATTTATGCAGTACACACCCGTACATACAATAAATACGTACTATTTACAAACATTATAACACCGAACTGTGTCAATCAATATTAATGTAACACTTGTTTATTGATTGTATAATTAGTTAATTTTATTTTTATCTATACCATTAATTAAGTTTTCACTTTTATAACATTTTTTAAGATGCGATCACTGATCTTAGCCACTTCTTTCTCTTCGCTATCCGAGATGTCACGTTTTCTACACTGATCTCTTTCTAGGGGGCTTGCGTTTTGGATTATTTCCAGTGACGCTATATAGTTGCTGCTGGGCTTTGTCCTTTCCAGTTCCACCTGCTGGACGTGCTGGTAGAGAATCATCCAGCTGAGCATCCCGTCCGAAAGGATTCCTGGTTTCAGGAGTTGGGTAGGTGTGCATACATAACTTCCCGTCGGCGACGAAGTCTCATTCAATGACAATAGGCTCACAACTCATAGAAGAGTGTGGGTGGTGGTGTGAGTAGTTTCACACGAAGTCTGATGGTTATAGTAGTAGTCTACGCAGTAATTTTGATTATATTCGTAGGTTTGCTTGCATCATCGTAGGCGCAATTTGGGCCAGAGAGAGGCTTTTGGATGTTCTGCTGCTAGATTTAGTCCACTATGGCAGCAGAGGTTACTATAATGGGATGCTTCGCCGCCCAAGCAGTCTGACTTCACGATGAAGCGATGATAGCTTAGGGTAGTGTGTACGACTTCGCGTCAAGCGAAGTGAGTTCGAATCCATCCACCTACAATGAGCTTTCGGTGAAAGAAAACATCTAGAGGAAACCATAGCATGGTGGTAGGGTTTTTTCTAATGCCCTCAAATTGAAAATCTACCGCCAAATACTAATAGATATGTTACGGAAGCTGCACATGAGAGTCAATCTCTGCACAGATAGCGTTTAACTTAGGCCGTATCGTCACTCAAGATCAGCTGAGATTATGGCCATAACGCTTAACCTTAACTATAAAAAAAGAAAATATGTTGAATGAGTAGGACAGTACATAAACATTGATTGTGATTGATCCTCTCAGACACCCCCCGCACGTTGAGCAGCGGGACTGTCGTGTACCACCACGCTCTATTTCAAGATTTATAAAGATATATATCACACTAAGTGGAATGGTACACTTGGTATTTGATAGAGACGATTCAATCAGATACAGCTATCAAATCAAATCAAACTTATTTATTCAATTTAGCGCAATTTCCTAATAAAACGCTTATGAATATCAAAACTACTCGGAAAGTAACGCAGTCTACGAGAAGAACCGGCAAGAAACTCCATCTTTTTTTTCATGTTCACTTTTTTACATAATAATTTAATGTGCCTTTTTATTAGCGAGTGTAATTCGGTATTGTAATTTGGAATTTTATTGTAAAACCTTACACTATTATCTGAAATACTATTACTGGTCTTACCGAGTCTAAAAGGGGGGTGACCATAGACAGCAAGTGCTACCACTTCCAAATAATGAAATTGATATGAGAATGGTAACAAAAAGTAGGGGCTAGGAAAGCAACGCTATTATCATATGTCCCGGAGCGGCAGCACCAACAAAACGTTTGTCTTTTTAGCACATTTGTATAAGCGATGCTTGTATTTCTCCGTCGTCGCATATATCTTGAAGTGAAAATGCAAAAATACTTGTTTTTTTTTTCATTATTACTTAGTACTGAAGTTAACCATAAATACAAGTATATATATATGTATATAGAATAAGTAAACACAGAACACTACAATACCTTCTATCCTCTCTTTAGTAACTAATTTACTTTACATAATATTTTATTATAAATAAATTAGTTTTTAGAAACGGTAACATTTTTACACTAACACAAGAATTTCTTCAAATTGTCAATAATGATATAGGCATATTATGGTCTAATTTTAACTATTGGGCGAGCACTTTTTTATGTTAGCTCGGCAAAGTGACTGCACTGTACCTGATGTTAAGTAAAGTACAGTCCAAAAACAGCAGCGACCATCGAAAGAACAATCCATAGCCAGTCGCTACTGTCATGCCGGCCTGCACAATTCATCGTCAGTCGCTACTGTCACGCCGGCCAGCATAATCCATCGCCAGTCGCTACTGTCATGCCGGCCTGTACAATCCATCGTCAGTCGCTACTGTCACGCCGGCCTGCACAATCCATCGTCAGTCGATACTGGCACGCCCGCCAGCACAATCCATTGCCAGTCGCTACTGTCATGCCGGCCTGCACAATCCATCGCCAGTCGCAGTTGGTGTATCTGCTGTAGACAGATTTATGTATGTATTTGTTTATGTATTCTATTTATATAAGCAATTTTTTCAGTGTCAACTTTCATATGTTCGATGTACTTTAAAATGGTATAAGAACAACGTATTAAATACTAGATGGCTTCCAGAATTCTGTTCGCATTGTTCGCGTTGACTATTCGTGACTGTAATATAAATTCTTGTTAGAATTTAGTGATAAATTAATGTATATTTGTTTACTTTCTGAAATGTATTTGTACTAATCTTGAATTATGAAGAAATAACCATACATTAAATACGAAAACGAGGCGAAAACATAAAGTCATATAACCTTTTGATGGTAAAACATTGATGCATAAAAAAAACTTTTGTAGGGTGTATTCTAATTAGACATCCATTAAAATGTTCCACCTGTGGTTTTTAAAAGCTACCAATTTTTAAGCTTGTGTCACTATTTATGTGTTTTTCGGTATGTCATATGATATTGAGGACAAAAATTATCGTTCATCTTATTTTCTAGTCTATACTATACACCCCGATAGACAATGTCCCGTCCAATCTATCATAAGTAAATTGACCACAACGTTATCCATTGCGTTCGGAAATTGTCTATATATAAGTTTAGACTTATAGCTGCAATCTTATCTGATGTTAAGTGACAATGTGACCGAAGCTGGGTAATGAATGGAATGGAAAGGGTAGCTTCTATTTGATATTGATATCAATATTGATTCAATATAATCGAATACATTTCTTAATTAATGGTAATATTAATACACTCATTACCGCGCATTATTATGTTACATCTTCAATGCAATTAACCGAACAGTGTAGGGCGGCCATGATCATTCAATCAACATTGGGACATAATCATAAACCGGGCCGGGTCTCGGGCACGCGAGATCGTAAATTTCATTCGGACAAACGGCGAGGCTGGACGTTTATTACGCGGGGTATGAGTGCGCTGCACCATCGAGACGTTATGACGCAAATCGTCAGGGTACCGTACCGTTATTAACTGTTTTTGCATTTTGTATTGTGATCAGATATATATATTTTTTAAATCAGTTTTATTGGTTGCACACTGGTTGTAAAAATAGGCATATTCGGAATTGCTTTTTCGAATATCGTTTACGAATCGGTGTGTGTGCGTTGTCATATATATTTCTCATTATATTGTAAATAATGTTCCGTAAATATTATTATCGATAAACCTTTTGAAAATATTACCTTAATCTTACGTTACGCACGACGTACATACGTAAATTAAGTTACGTTCTAAATTATTTATGCCTATATTATGTAAGTTGAATAAATTCTAATAAACTGATTTTGAATTTATTTTTATCGTTTTCTCATATTGTCGTACCTAATTATGGTCGGATCTTAGAATTCACATGTTTAATACATATGATAATCTTTACATAATCCAACTATGGCTTTGTTGGTTCTCCTCTATTCATATATTCATCGACCTTCATATTTAACTGACTTATTTTTTATAGGTAATCCACCTACAATGAGCTTTATCTTTCAGTGAAGGAAAACGTTGTGAGGAAGCCATAGCATGGTGGTAGAGCTTTTTCTAATGCACGCCTGGCTAGCAGCCACCCTCAAGTTGAAAATCTGCCGCCAAATACCAATAGGTGTTCCGGCAGTTGAACTTGAGGGCCAGTTCCTCCACAGGTCTAGTGTGTCTACCAATTTGAGCCGTATCGTAACTTAAGATCAGGTGACATTATGGGCATAGCACTAAAACCTTAACTATATTAAAAAATACATCGCAAAGCTGAAATAAGAATGGACTTAATACACGTTTATTTGTAGATTTTATATAGTAAATCGCTGCATTAAACTGTTCTTGCGTGAATAACGATCATCGATAAACGCGTTTAACTGCAATCCCATAGGTTCTACTCCGGCAATAAATTACAGAACAGTGACGTCATACTTTAGTACTCTTCGCCTATTTACTACTAGAAAAACGCCGGTAAACTCTTTCAGCAGATTCAGCGCTGTTTTGTTTTGATGTACATTTTTGTGTGTATTTTTAATAAATATTTTATTTATTTATATATATAAAGTTTTTTTCTCGATCTGACGTACGCTGTTAGCTTTAAGGGCTTTGACAGCTTCACCGAACTTTTTGGGGCGCGTGCTGAGGGTGCCAGAATGGCTAAACCTCGGCTTTGGCTGCTGTGGGAAAGTAAAGAAGTATTCGTGAGTCGAATCTAAATAACCATCAGGTTCTAACTTACTAATTTAGTCATTCTAGCACGACCTTATCGGGCAAACCACATAAGGGACGCAGGAGTAGTTCCTTACAGAACTGTGTCCTTAACGTGTGGGTGTGCATGGATGGTATGCGGCATGATGATGTACTTTCAGTGATGTAGAGTGGCACTGCATCACGCTAGTAGAGTCACTCGAGGGCTCTTATTCAGAGGTCACTGCGGTTGTGCGAGAGCGAAATTAACCGCTGGGCTTTGACAACGAGGGCGGTGGTTACGCGGACGTGTATGTGGACACGTAGGATTGGTGGTGATGGTAGGGGGAAGTGCGTTCAATCTCGTTATTTTATCGACGGTATCGGTGAAGCAAATACGTGGCCGACGCGAGAACCCTTTGGCTTGCGGATTAGCAGAGTAGCTAACTGCGTGTACTATTTTCGAATTGGGATGAACTTCGGCTTTTTCAAGGAATTTCCTTGTAAGGTCTTTAATATATGCATATATGGACAGAAGGTCCATATCTTTGTGGAGATCTACATTACGGACATAGGACAGGGCTTTGATAGCTATGCGCATGAATCTGTTTATATAAATGGGTATATACAAAGAGTTCCACATCATTGTCTGTTACAATTTTCCTTTTTTCTTGTGTTTAGTAACTGTTTATCAGTTTTAGTATTATCAATAAAAATGAATACAGCACTTTTTCGACCGATTGTTTTGAATTTTTTTTTGAGTTTTTACTTACTTTAAAACATAAAGGATAAGTTATGAGAATGAATTTTGATAATGCAAGCGTACGACATATGAATCCACAACATGTAATTGGTTAGTATTAGATGTTTCTGAGGACTGATAACTATATTCAAGGATGCTATACGTAATTAATGAATGGCTCCTTATAAGATTTTTCTCAAATATTTAATGATTATTATTTGTAATTTTCATTACTGTGTGAACATTTATTATTATCATTTATGGAAGACTGACGATTGTACTAGGTGCATATAAGAAGGTGGTAGAGTAAACTTTATGCGTAAGTATAAGTAAGGGATGTGTGGTCTACTTTTTTTTTATACTTAAGGTTTAGCGTTATGGCCATAATCTCACCTGATCTTAAGTGACGATACGGCCCAAGTTGGTAGACATACTAAACCTGTGGAGGAACTGGCTACTACTTGAGTGAGTCAGTGCTTAGGAATGATATATTCAAGCGATTGTGAAGCGACGACAGCTCAGTGGTAGTGTGAACGACTTCGCGTCAAGGGACGTGAGTTTGAATCCAACTATATAATGAGTTTGAGCTTTTGATGAAGGAAAACATCGTAAGGAAATCATAGCATGGTGGTAGGGCTTATTCTAATGCCCACTTGAAAATCTGCCTCCAAATACCAATAGGTGTGTTCCAGCAGCTGCACTTGAGAGCCAGTTCCTACACAGGCTTAGCGTGTCTCTACCAACTTGGGCCGTATCTTCACTTAAAATCAGGTGATATTATGGCTATAACGCTAAAACCATTGACTATAAAAAATAATAATAATCATATGTTTATATTATTAAGGTTTGTGATCGCATGAAAATAGCTCTTACAATGTATGCAGCAACAAACTAAGACAAGCCGCATACAAATGCGTAAATATGGGAATAATAATTTTATTCAAATTGTTATATAATTACGTAATTGATATGCGTTGGAGTCTTTTACCATATAATTCGGTAGTAGGGTATGTTTCTATATGTGAAATTCTGCCGTACGTTTGTCCATAATTGTCATCGTAAACGTCTTGACCGGTTTTGATGATATTATTGGTTGTAAGTTATAACGAATTGTATGTGAATTTAATTCAATTCTTTTTTGTGTTGAGACAAAAATATAATGGGCTAGATGGCTCTTTGTCTGGTTATTAAATTAGGCTAACCACATTTGGGGTTTGGTTTGTAATAATATAAACACCAAAACATTAGTTCAAAAAATATGGCTATCGGACACGAATAAAATAAAATATTTGTGACACATAACTTTAAGATTTCATTTCCTTTCTTTTAAATGTTTCTGCTTGTATCGGTTATTACTTTAATAAATTTGCTTTCGGATAATGACGTCACGCGTTCCGGAAACATTTTTACGAATGCGCGATGCGGTGCTCGTAAAAAGTTTACGAGTTACAATGGAAACTATAATCACTGTAGCTTTGTTAATTAAATGATATATTTATTCACTTCTCAATATTATTATATAAAGTTAAAAAAGAGGGAGAATTGTTTTAGACAGAATTATTATGGGTTTTTATTCATTTTACGTAAAACCTGGTTTCCTATAAAATATGCCTTGATTTTCGTAGTAATTCTGTTTGATTCATGGAAAAAAATTAATACAAAAAAAGTGAAAATCATATGTTAATTTAATGGGTATTTTATAAGGTTAAGGCGGGTGTTCATATGAATATTAAAGGCCTATTTGGTTCTGATACTTAATTTTTCTGATACTGAAACAATTTGGGAAATAACGGACACATAAAATGATTAAATTAATAAAGTGCCATCAATAAACTAATGCGTAAAAATTTAACAGAAGACGTAGGACAAAACTAGTACAATAATTTTATAATATTCATTAAAGACCACCTACGGGTAAATTCTTGAGTACAATTGCAGCCATTTCATTCAAATTGCCTTACTTAATAATTACCCATGCTTATTAATATCATCAATACGCAATCTGCTGGTAAACAAACAAGGTCCAGCGAAGGTCCGTTTACACGTGTCCGAAGCGTAATCGAATATATCTTAATTTGTACATTTTCAAACTTTTACGAAAATATAGAGCTTGATAGATGAGATGTTTTTCACCCCGTGTATTGTTTTATAAGATCTGATGACACTTAAATACCTAATTACTCGGTAAAATATAAATAAAATTCTTAATAATCTAACTTCTACATTTATTTGAATGCAATCTTTTCTAATCGTTAACTGATAACTTTGGTGAAAATCGAAGCTTTCTGTGGGTGATAAAAAAAACCTATCGAAAATAGTTATTTTTAAACAATGTAAGAGCTTAGTAACGGGCATATAGCAAGAAAGGTTTACATACTGTCCCAGTGGTTTACTTTAATCTTATTTTTCATTTCCTATTTTATAATTAATCAATGATATGCAAATGGTGTCACAGGTACAACTAGGAAATAAAATACTTCTGTTATAATACCGAAACAGAAATATATATCGTAAGGTATGAACGAACTTCATAACCGCTTGCTCGCTTAATTAAGTGTAATTCAAAATTGTTGTATTCAAACTCTCGCAAATCAAAGTGCCCGTATCTTCACGCTATGGGAAAATAGAGCGGCCGGTGAATGGAGATGATTACTATTCGGGGTCATTTGTGACGGACAAAAGCCGGACTGTGGACCCAACCCTATATTGATGACTTAAAAACTGAATGGAGTCGAATTTTCAAATTTTATGTTTACTTTTTACGTTTCAAATCTGTACGAGTATAGAAGCGGAAGAGGTTTTACAAGCTTTTAATTAACTTGGAATATTTTTTTCTTTGTTCGGGAGAAATGTTGCATCTGAATTGAAAGCTGATATTATCAATCTATTGAGCTGAGATTTTGGGTACACAATTAGCTTACACGACACGGTATAATTAGATCAATGATGTAATTTCAAATTTTCTATCTACATACAATAAATAGAAACTTGTTAAAAAAACGATTCATTTATTTGTTTGTCTAAACACGCTAATCTCAAGAAATAGTAGTCGAATTTGAGTTTTTTTTTTGTATGATAGTCAGGATCATAAGGAATAGTTTAGGATACTTTTCATCTAGAATAAAATGCACAGGGATAGAAAAATAACTGTTAGATCCACATAAATATAGTCAAAGTTACTGTATGTTTACTATTAATATAAGTACTTAAAATTCAATATTAATTTCTTACATATTCTAATCTATAGCTGAGATTATTTTGCGCACCTGTGAAAACGTTTTGACGTTTTTAAATACCTCTTTATTACATAATCTATGTAAAATATTAATAATTTTATAGCCAATAATAATTCCAAGGGTTTACAACGAAAATGTAATGAAACAATATTTTATTTAATCCAATGTACTCTTACCAATCTGATGATTCTTATAAGTCTAAATAGAGACTAAGATAGAAATCGATAGAGAGCTTTATACACATTGCGGAGTTAAAAAAAAATTGTACAGTGTATCAACTAACAGCTCCATATAATTACTGTTCGAAATTCTTAAAATTCATTCAACTCCGATGGAGTGGACAGTTTTTTCCTATTTGCAAATGATAGCCGCCACCATGCAGTAATTAAGGGGCCGCACGTCCATCGCGCATATTTTAAAACTCTCCTTTTATTATGCAGATTACCGTATTGACTCTTTACCGGCCTTAAATTCACTGGACCATACATTTTACTGAATTCTCATTACCCATTTTGTTAAGCGATTTCAACTCTTACCACTTAAGTTTAAAACTTTTAGTAACCGCAAACTTATAACTGTTATAAATAGAATTAAAACTTGTATTATGTTTATTTAGTTTTATCTTTGTGTGCGATTTTCAATCCTAGGTTTTTCTTGTTAAGAATCAATGAGGCGCATTATAAAAAGTTGTTGAAACAATTCTGAAGATTTTTATTTACAGCTTCCGTTGGGCTGAGGGTGTGAGAGAGATGGTAGATATCATTGTTTTGATATTCAGATCACGTTTTCGTTAATGGGTCGGAGATACGATATATGAGGGTGGTTTGTTGTGACCATTTGATGTTTAATTTATTTTCATTTTGAATTGGTAGAATCAAGAATCTAAACTACATGTTATGCCATCATAATATTGTGATAGTCCTATATGACATCATATCAGACTAGCGTTTGACCGCGGCGTCGCTCGCGTTATTATAGAGTTTATCAAAAACAATTCGGACGAAGCACTAAAAACTTTCATACAAAGTCTATTTTACTCCACTTCGAATAAGTTTTTCGCAAGGAAAAGTAGCCTATTACCGTCTTCAAGGTACTATCTATCTCTATACCAAATCATTATAATCGATGCAGTTGTTTAGACGAGAATAAACAAACAAACTCACTTTCGTATTTATAATATTAGTAAGGCTAAGTATTTATTTTCTTGTACTTATTGTTATTATTTATGAAGCTTTTACTGACTTTTTCGGTAACTATTGATATATTTCAGTCAATTTACATAAAACCCTAATGAATTATACACCTGAATCTGCCTCATGAATCACTTCGTCTATTGATGAAAACAGTATGAAAACCTGTTTGGTACTTTTTCAGTTTATCGCATTCAGACAATGGATTCAGGGTTTAAAAGCAACAGATCCCAGCTGAGTTACCCGAGTCAACCTCACCTACACGCGACGCATGCTGCCGAGTAACCGACGAGGCTCTGCGATTGTTGGTCCCTCCGTTGATTTTGAACCATATAATCTTGGATTCGTCACATCTTGGTGGTAGGATTATTTCCCGACTGGTTAGCGACCACACTCGGGTTGAGACTGTCGGAAAATTAAAATTCAGTATGAGACTTTGTGTTCCAGTATATTGGACGAGAACAAGCCTCTACCTTCAAATTTAGCAAAATAGCTATAATACTCCTGATTTTGCGGCTGTCTGTAGGCGATGGTAACTATTTACCACCAACTGGGCTAACTGCGTGGTTGCTCTACTTTTACATAAAAAAGGCAGACAGACGTGATGATCAGACTTTATTTTATAATATGTATAACTTTATTTGGATGCTTTACTCAAGGAACACACGCGATGTTTCCTTGTG
Source organism: Actias luna (assembly GCA_039707435.1). Classification (NCBI taxonomy): domain Eukaryota; kingdom Metazoa; phylum Arthropoda; class Insecta; order Lepidoptera; family Saturniidae; genus Actias; species Actias luna. Next base: position 12,617,070 of record JAZHAC010000012.1, on the reverse strand, counting down.
AAAAAAAAAACTTCTTTTTCCTTCCGCAGCATTACAACACACGCCGTGTACAACTAATCGCATATAAATACCGTTAAAAGAGTTCATTTTCTTCCACACCTGTCCACTAGAACTACGTCAAGTTGAAATCTAACTTATGTAGGTAGGTTTAAGGGTGACATCACAATAAATGATAGATATGCCGGTATGTTCACGGTTGGTAACGCACGAGTTGACGGTGCATGAGTCATACAGCTAGGACCGATGGCGGCATGTCGCGTGGTCAGCCTTCGAACGTTGACCTTTCAGTGTTTTTGCTAGGAAAGGTGCAGTTATAATATATTTTTTTTAATATTTGCAACTTTACCGTGCCGTAAACATCTGCCAGTCTGACCTTTATGCGTTCAGTCATACCACACCTTGTCAGTTCCGGTATAGGCTGGAATAGTAAAACAAACTGCGCCCGCGACTCCTCCCTCATTATTATTGAAGAGATGATAGCTTGAAGAGATGGTACTGTCTACTGACATCGCGTTAAGACACGTAAGTTCGAACCTATCCACCTACAATGAGGTTAAACTTTGGATGAAAGAAAACATCGTAAGGAAACTATAGCATGGTGGTAGGGCATTTTCTAATGCTCGCCTGGCTAGCTGATGCAAATCTACTGTCAAATACCTATAGGTGTGTTCCGGCAGTTACACTTGAGAGCCAGTTTCTCAACTACGCTTATCGTATCTACCATCTTTAGCCACATCGTCACTTGACATCAGATGAAACTGTGGCCGTAACCTTAACTATAAAAAGGTAATGAACAAATTTGACACAATAACTATTGTATTACCTATTATATAGAATTTAAATATAAATTTATTTGAACTAAAAAAAATTACACAGGATAAATATTGTTTCCACATACATAATAAAGGATAATTTGATTATTTTTATTCATTACAAAATTGATAAAGTGCCTTCTAATAATATAATCTTGATTTCCCATACAAAAGTGTAAATAGAAGATTGTGTGGACACGACGATAAAATACTCTAAACGGATACTGTCGTTATAAAAACCATGAATGTGTAAAGTGACTGTAGTATTTTTTATCAATATTGTTCCGGATTACTAAGTTTACCGTCTAGCAAACATCTGCTCTATTGACCTTAGGCACGTGTCGCTAAAGAAATGTCTGTGGACTAGGCAGTAATTACAAATGGTCATCGCACACGTATGCGGGCAAAAACTTAATCAATGGACGTTATAAACCAATATTGTATACACAGTATATTGAGTACATTCACATAAAATATTACAAACAAGTAAGGCGTTGTAGCTAAGTAAGTAGGTAGGTAGGAATTTATTGTAACAATTGTCAAACAATAAAATTTAATTGTATCTAAATTTACATCAATCTGAGTTCTCAAGAAAAGTTTTATGTATTTTATATTATCCAATTACTCATCAGAACCTAGGATGGGCTACGATAGTTATAGACATAATCATATCATACTAATATTATAAATGTGAAAGTGAGTTTGTTTGTTGGTTACGCTTTTACGCCCAACCCGCTGAATAGATTGTAATGAATTTTGGCATACTTTTTTGTGAATAACTTATAGAAAGTGGCTCAAAGTTAATTAAACTTAGTATGAAACTTTGAAGCACGTCATTCGATATATTTGACAAAAGCAATATTAAGGCGAGCGAAGACGCACGTAAAATCAAGTAATTAATATTTAAAACAATTATTGGCTTGAAACAATAATGAATATACTATTTACTACGTTTTGTTTTGTAATATACCATATACATCGAACATATATTGACATTGAAGTGTCTACTCATCAAAAAATCGTACAAATCGTATAAAGGTTTTACTTTGACAAAATTATGTCACGACAATCTTGGAAGTTCTAGATTCTTTGCAGCATTTGACTGGTAGACCTTTTTTAGAGGCAGAAATGTAGTTTTTGCGTTATTGTGTTCGCATTTGATAAGTGTACTTGGAGACGTTTTTGACAGGGTCTTAATTCTTTCATGATGTGCTTTGTTTATTTTATTTAATGACCTTATGTTATTTTGCCCTGTGATTTGTAATATTAGTGGCATTTTACTTAGCTTTATTATTAACAATATTATTAAACAAAATGAATTATAAATAATAACTCTGAGCATTGTTTATTTGTTACCACAAAACTCTCAAAAAACTCTATAAACAGTTTTAACAAGCGAGTTATCACTTCAGTTAAGCATTTTGCTAACCCTCTACTGGTGAAAGGTTTTCTACTATTCTACATGTCTTTAGCATGATTGTGCTTAGACAAAAGGAAGAAGAGTGCTAATTATATGTTTTAATTAAAATAGCTTATATTAAATTGCTGTATCTGTAATTTCAGAATATACTAAGTGAAACAACGGTCTGTTCTAGTTAATACAGCGCGTAGGCAGCAGATGCGCTACGCTTGTTGCATGACAAGCGATTTATGCGAAATATGCAATAGTTGTTATTATACGCGAGCCTTTCGCTTAATTAATTTCTATTATTTACACGGAGCTGTTTAATTCGTGCACATAAAATTATTTTCGTAAAAAAAGGTATTTCTACGTTTTACAAAGTAAAACAAACTTTACTTAATACAATTATTAAAAAGAAATGAGGTTGAATTATTTATTTATAAAGATGGTAAAAGTTATTCTACATTAATTTTAATGATTTTGTAAAATACAAAAAATATAATGCATATATTCTAAATCGAAAGGGAATCTCGCAATCAGCGTTTCCGCAGGTCCCCGTTTGGATTAACCACCCCACAGAGGTCCCAAATTAAATCTATCCTCGAAAATTGTGACAAACGCGATCCGTCATCCTGCCCCTCATTTGCATGAGAAAAACTGTTGAAGAACAACTATTTATCAAATAGCGGAGGACTTCCGGCGGCCATGACAGCAGGCGCGACGAGTTTCCGCCCGCCATCTTTGGCTGAACGCTGAGTTTCCGGATGAGGGTGTTCAGTGATAAACTCTTTCTAGATACGTCATTAAAATATATTAACACAATATTTGAACTACTTTGGTAATTTTTCTATTCATATTAGTCTAAATCCTTATCTTAGTACGTGTCTACACTGAAAGCATAATGATTAGTCAATAATTGAAGTATTTTTTTTATAATTTATAGGTTAAGTGACAATTTGGACCAGGACATTCGACACGCTAAGCCTAATATAGAACTGGCTCCTAACTGCAACTGCTAGATCACACCTATACGTATTTGGCGGCAGATTTTCGACTTGAAAATGGTAACTTGCCAAGTGTGCATTAGAAGAACCTAGCATCATGATATGGTTTCATCACAATGTTTTTTTTCACCAAAAGCTCAGGTTCATTGCAGGAATCGAACTCTATGGCTTCATATTTAGAAAAATCTATATATGATTGAGTGGCAGTTCGCATAAAGCATGAAATGGCTGCATTTAACTTTTATCATGTAGTTTTAAATAAGTTCACAAAGGGTAGGGAACCTATATCGTATTTGTGTGTATAAAAACGGAAGAGCACAGGACAGGGCTTGCTTTCGTGACTAGAAGTGAGAGCTGTCCCTGCTCTCTTACGGTTTCAGGTAAGAGTCACCGTTGTGTTTTTTATAGTGTTTCTTACCTAATGAGGAGACCCATATGCTTCTTTCAATCTCTCTCTCATGCCTCTGCAATTATATTTATATCGAAATATGTCAATGTGTTTTTTCTCTAGGAAAACAATAAAGGGCTGGCTTTCATAGTCTTGTGATAAAAGAACAAGGAATCGTTGGTCAATATTTATACGATATACATTTTTTAACGTGTGGAAATGCTTTTAGTCACCCCCTACCTGGTGGGCTGGGAGAGGTATGTGAGGCTAAACCGGCGAAAGACTCGTCGGTAATACCCACAAAACCCCACAATGTTCTTTTAGCGCCTATCGGGCCTGGGAGCAGCATCTATCTTCACATTGCATCTGCTCCCAAGATTTATACAAAATCGTCTGTATGTGTTAGTATTGCGTTCATAATACACTGCATAAAAAGGCTTGGAGGAAAAGGTTTCATAAAATTTGACTTCTATAGATTTTTATGACGAGAGAACTTTTTAGATATATTTGAAACTCGATAATAATACTCTACAATGTAGTTAATAAAGCTCATATAGCGTTGTTTTCTCAAATTCAATACTCAATTATGTGAAAGGCAACAAAATGTAGAAGGGCATTTTACGAAAGCTGATTTATCTTAAGCATGCTATTGCAACACATGAATACGTTACATTAGAATATTTAAATTTTTCTGTACAACATTTTTATAGCGCCTATATGAGCGAAGATGTATGACGAGTAAAGTAAATAGAAATAAAGAATTTTATATATTAATGATAAACAATAAAGAAAAATAAATACACAAATACAGTCTTACAAACTAATACTATCATACAACGTCGAAAAATGACCCATGCTCACTGTATGCTATGGCAACACTGATACAGCGCTGATTTTCAGCTGGACCTGGAGTTAATTTATTTACATTACTACTTGTAGCCTTGAATCGAAAGAAGTGGATAAGCTAGTGTACTACTGAAAAATTGTTTTAGAATTAGAGTAGTTAGTTAATGTAAAGTATGTATATTTTGCCTAATTGCCGAACAGTAAGGTCAAGAACCAAGTCAAGCGGGTTTTAATATCTAAAGGCTATTATAGAATGGATCAATATGTGAGTGATCGTGATATCTGCACTTGACACCCCTCTCTTTACATCGGCTAATAATTATTGTAATTGCAAATATTAAGCTATTATATACCTATAAATAGATATAAATATGCAGATCCAGTTTCTTGCTGGTTCTTCTTAATGACTGCTTTACTTTCCGAACCTGTGGTAGTTTCGACGTTCATACGCGCCTTCTTATGGCCTAATGTAATAAAAAAATTATTTGATTTTACATCGTATGAAAAAGTGAATGTAAATTAAAAAACCGTATCCAGCAGTGCTTTATATCGATGTAATCTTCGTCGAAACGTCGTTGATTGGGGAGTGATCTCTATTTAGATAATTTAGTGGTTCGCTCGCGATGAAATATTCGCGGTGTTCCGTGCGAATGCTCGAGAAACGCTGATTGTCTGCGATGTCGTTATCTCGATGGTGGCCATTTTGTTTCCCACTTGTTTATTGCTGCGTTCGTCTAAAATCTTTCGCTTAATTTACGTCAGACGACAGATAATATAGATTATAAGTTAAATCATAGACAGTAGCGGATTTCTTGGTATCTAGGTAGTTTGCGGTGAAAATTTGGGCATTTTCCGACGCTACTGATAACTGAGTACCAGTTTTTGATAGCTTAGTTGGTAATGTGTATGGACGCCGCGTCAAGGGACAAGAGTTCGAATCCATCGACAAGGTTGAGTTTACGTTGAAGGAAAACATAGTGATGAAACCGTAGCATGGTGATAAAGCTTTTTCTGATGCCCGCCTGGCTAGCTACCGTTCTCAAGTTGAAAATCTGCCGCCAAATACCTATTGTTTTGTTCCATCAGTTGCACGTGAGAGCCAGTCCCACCACTAGGCTTAGTGTATCCACCATCTTGAACCACATCATGATTTACTATCAGGTGTGGTTGTGTTCATAACGATAAACTTTTACCATAAAAATACGTTAAAATCCACCTGTGATCACACAATAACTGTAGAGGGCCAAGCATTTTTAGCCATTTATTAGGACACGACATTTGGAATTCGACTGAGATCCATCCCGCTATACACATGATGTAACATTTACTATACAGGTTTATATATATAAACGAGCAGGGTGGTAGACATCTATATACTGTTTTATAGCCACCATTTACACAGTGATAAGCCCGTGGTAAGATATCGGTTTTGGCTACAATTTTGCAGTTGCAAAAGACGACATTTTTGCAGCGTAGTAAGCAAATTTTTACCAAGACGTGTTTGGCGATAGATTTTCACTAAAGTGCATTTGCGAGCCAAGAAGTCAGTCGAAAAATTTCTATCATGATGCTATGGTTTTGTCACGATGTTTTTCATGAATTTAATCACAGGTTCAATTCTGAAATTTGGTCGACGAGGTTACCGTGCATTCGATACCACCGAGCAATAGTGTATCAAATGATCAGTTGTTTTATTTATTTTTATGCATTGGTAAAGTTATTTTCATTTTCAATAGCTTACATGTCACGTGTCAGGAAGTTACTGGCATCTAGTGGCATCGATGTTCTAGCAAAATGAAGGCTTCTTTATTAGAAGTTAGTTACTTTGTTTATTGTTTAGAAGTTTTTGTAACACTCTATAATATGTTGTGACTAAATAATTCGAACCCAAAATAATCATACACAAAACCAGGAATACATAATTAAAGATACTATCAATATTAAACAATACCGTAATATGAATAAAATATCATTATTATTATCATTACCTTTCAAATATAAACATGTTTATTTTGCAATATAAATTACGAATACGTATATGTGTGGAAGCTATGTTGTAATTTCGAAAATGCTTACAACACCTTCGATAGCTCAGTTGGTAGAGCGGTGGACTGTAGAAGGAAAATGAATGGGCATCCATAGGTCGCTGGTTCAAATCCGGCTCGAAGGAATTTTTAGCTTTTTTTTTATACAAAATTTTTATCTTTGGTGACACAATTACGTGTTTGTAATTTTTTATCAGGTCAAATTAACCTGCTGTTTCGAGAAGCATTTGCTAATCTAGTAATCTAGGAACATCTAGTAATCTATATATATATATATTTTGTAGTTAAGGTTATGGCCATAATCTCACCTGATTTTAAGTGACGATACGACCCAAGTTAGTAGACACGCTAAACCTGTGGAGAGACTGACTCTCAAGTGCAACTGCCAAAACACACGTATTAGTATTTGGTGGCAGATTTTCAACTTGAGGGTGGCAGAGTAAGTCCTATATTAATATCTATATTATATTGTGATAATTTATATTTCGTCATACAGTTTTAAAAAAAAATTATCTCACAATTTAGTACACAATATCAAGTACTAATTCCAACTTCTATAATTAATTGTATTACGACGACAACATTTCGTTCCAGTAAAAATCCAATACTAAATTAGTGACAAAATTAAATTCAGTCCGGTAACAAAGAAGTTAGAGTTTAACCCTTAGCCGCGAAACATTTCCGAGTCCGAGAAGCGTGTGAATCAATTACCTCGAGGGCGCTTATTGTACTTCCATTTCTTCGTTCGAAATTTGAATTCATCTCTTAGAGAAGAGAAAAATAAGATCTTTTCAGATTATAACTAGGGAAGTGAAAGTGTTATTAAAGTTGTCGATAAATTTACATACTATTACATATTTATAAAACAACTAATAATAGTGGATCAGAATTCAAGGCTAGTAAGAAGATGGAGTGTCGATTGCATGCAGCAGAAAAGCGAATGTTGAGGTGCTGCATGGTGTTACAAAAATGGACAAAGCCACAATCTCACCTTATGTTAAGTGAGGATGTGTTCCAAGATGGTGGGCACGTTAAGCTTAGTGGCGGAACTAGCTCTGAAATGCAGCTGCCGGAACACACCTGTTGGTATTTGTCGATAGATCTAAAGAGCCTTGCCACCATGCTATAATTTCATCACGAAGTTTTCCTTTACCGAAAGCTCAAATTCTTTGCAGTTGGATGTAGCCTCCGTACATACTACCAACTGGGCTATCATCGCTTGACTGTTACATCTTTCATTTATTTTTTACTTTTAAGTTAAAAAAAAGCCCACTTTTAAGTTTACGTCTGTCAGTTGCGCAGATGTTACGAATGAATGGAGGTCTTTTACATGTATATATATGTAAAACGAAAGACTGAAAAAGAATATTCATTTTCAGACAGTAACAGACGACACAAAAATTTATCAGACATTAGATGCTATTATTATCCAATAACATGTCTATACTCAGCTACCTGCTGTGGCATAAACGTTGCAGCACATAATGCAGAGTTAGTTTTCAGTACTGCGCTTTTAACTTGATAGGAACATTGACATATCTATAAAAATAAGTCGAACCACCGATAAGTAGTAAATACGTCAAACTTCAATTCGACTGATATGTATGATAGTTTTGGAGATATCGTGATTAGTTAATTGAGGTCTCCTATATATAGATTTTTTCTTGTTTTATCTTGTTAACAACGTATATCGATACGGAAGAGGCGGAACTATAGTAAATCTCATTCCCATCGTACTATCAGCCCAATTATACGCAAATGAAGTTAACCCTTTCGTGGCTTTTTAGAACTTTTAATTGCTGTTAAATCGGAAAGGGGATCGCAAAAAACGGCTCAAGCCATTGTCGGACGTCATCAATCTATGTGGGTGGGTTCAATTTCATGCCGTCAGATCAGTCCATTGTTGTGAATTCTTTTATAATGTTTTTTTTTAATTTAATTTTTTTTTGTTTGGTATCGCATTTGGCCAATACCTTTGATAATAATGTGTTTCAATACGGTAAGAGAGTTTATGTTAGGATCTTTATCTGTCCTTTATAGTTTCAGAAGCAGTATTTGCTTACCGTTATGACGAAAGAATATCCGTTTAGAGGAACAGCGATGAACATACGGATCGAGTATGTAATGAAAGATATATATGCATAAAGTGTGTATAATTACGTATTGTATAATTTAGATATTTATTTGTATATGGAAATGTATATTTATAACTTGCATCAGATGCTAGCTGAAAATAAGCGCTGAGTGCTTCTTAGGATACTTCAGCATATGTTGAGTTAGACACCCTTTGGTAATACTGGAATGTGCCTTTTATTAACTTTTGTATATATATTGTGTTATTGTATAGTGCATTATGAATAAAATATTTTTCAATTTCTTTCTATGTTGGAAATGTTTTGCACGAGATGTCGTAGATATAGAAATATATCATTACAAGCTCGTTTTACGATTCAATTCAAGTATGAATCTAAGCGCGGATGTCATCCAATCATAGATCCACTGCTTGACTGCAATTTTCATCCTGAACACGTAGGATAAAGAATGAGAAATTATATTAATTATTAAAAGTGTAATTGGTATTGTGTCGATATACACTCATCCCCCGAGGTTATGCTGTGACGGGCTGTTGTAAGAAATAGTGTCAATAACCATGTAGTGTTAGATCAAAGACACAAAATGTTAGTCTCTGCCCGGCGGGGGACGCACTCACCCAGTAAAACTTACATTATAAAGTAATTGGCATTTGTATTAAACTTAATATGTATTTTTGCTGAAGATTATAAGTATATATACTAAACAGACTTTCAATTACCCGTGGCAACGCTAAATAATTAGTATAGACAGCCATAGTATCTTGTATAAGATCGTGTTAGATAATGTGACCACAATTGGCTGAGAATTAAGAATTTTTTCTACTATTCTTGGAAATAATGTAATCTAAGCAATTAGACCATAAATTAGTTTCACATATGCGGAATGTTAAAAAAAATACATAATTAAGTCTAGACACAGGAACATACATACATTTTTTTTTAATAATAAATTGTTGAACATTTTCCTTTAGGTAAACTAAGATTTGATAAATATACAATCCTATGTCAATAACTTTTATAAGTATAGAGATTCCGAAACATTTTATATATAAGTATCGTACAGAAAAATTATTATAACCCTCTTTTTGACCAGATCGTGAACACATCTCGTTAATTAATGGTAACTTAACCCTTTGTCTGTGACGTGGAATAAATCACTACCGAGTTGTTGGTTCTCAAAGTTTTGCACTGTTTTAGTCACGCCTATTATCGAGTACATTTACACAATATGTTAGAAAAATATATATGTTATCAAAAGTCTTAATTAGATAATTTAGTTCATATTTAATTTAGACAATTTAGTATATTGTAATAGTGCATAGAGGCAGGGCTTTTTAAATGCCCTCCTGGCTAGCTACCACCCTCAAGTTGAATATCTGCAGCCAAACACTAATAGGTGTGTTCGGGCAGTTGCACTTGAGAGCCAGTCCCTTCTATAAAAGGCCGAAAACGCACCTACGATTCCTCTAGTATTGTAGGTTTCAATAGGAGGCGGTGATCTCTTACCATCAGGTGATACGCTTGCTCGTTGTCCCCCCATTCCATAAAAAACGTATGTCGTGTTAGCTTATAATATATTATATAGTTATAAAGTGACAGACAAGTCTTAGGATACATTTTAAGATTTTGAAATAATGGAGCACAAACGTATACAATATTTTGACTTGATATGAAATATTTGGGGTGTAAATTAAATAATGTAATATTTAAAACTTCATAATTCGTGCGAGCGAAGCAACTACAAATGAATACAATCTTTGAGAAACACATTTTAACCCTTTCGCTACCAGCCCCGATTCATCTAACCCGTCAACTGTTGATGGATCAAGATATTAATACGGAAAGCGTGGCGAATCTGACCAAACCCTCTTATGCATATATAATTTCGACGTATCACCGACTCTCGTGATCTTGACTGATCAGCTATTTGTGAACTGTGAGGGCGGTCGTGGTGATAGTAATTTGAGAGATTAGAACTTAAAACTCAAATTGTTGCTGTATATTTTGTATACTTTTTGGCCTTCTTATGTATGGGCAACATGTTTACAGACTTGATTATACTAATATTACGTACTTTTGGTATAATATCTTACAAATAAACCGTTTTATGATGAGGCCCAAGATTGTGGACACGCTAAGCCTAGTGGAGGAAACGGCTCTCAAGTGCAACTACCAGAACACATCTGTAGGTTTTCGACGGCAGATTTTCAACTTGAGGGTGGTAGCGGCTGGTTTTAGAAAAAGTCTTACAACCATGCGATGGTTTCATCACGATGTTTTTCCTCCAACGAAAGCTCAAGCTCATTGCCGGTGGATTCGATCTCACGTTCTTTGACACACCGTCCGTACATACTACCACTTATCTATCATCGCTTATAATCTGAAATTATATAAAATATGTTTGACCATACTTACCTTACATAACCATATTTTAACTTTGTTTCTATATAACAGATTCCTTTAATAAATATGTTTTTTTTTTCTAAATTTAGTATTATATATATGAAAAGGTCGCGTAATATGAAGCGACAGAATTCTAAAAATGCGGGTACATTGTCCTGCTGATTCTTGCGTCGCCTAATCAATCAACTTCCCTCTAATTCAGCTCATCTGCATACTAATTCGCTCACTTACTTGATTAACAAGAAAGGGGGCGTTTATAAAAGAGTATAACTTCAATATGGGCACCGTTTTGTTCGTGATTTTGTTGATATTTTTATAAATATTAGAGCGATCGTTGTCGAAGCAAATTGCGAAACGTTTCTTTTGCTATGATGAAAACATCAGGCGTATTTAACGAAAACGAAATCTAAGTAATATATCCATCTATATATTTAAAAATTAATCGCTGAAATGTATCTACGCGCATAAATTCCGAACGAGTGTACAAAATTGAATAATTGCTTTTTTTATTGTGTTCGTAATTGTCAGGACAAGGTTTGCATTAAAAAAAAACAATTTTATTTTAACTTATAATATGAGAAGTAATGAAGCAATGATAGCTCAGTTGGTAGTGTGTACCGACGACGCGCCAAGGGACGTGGGCTCGAACCTACCTATATTTAAATTTCATGTAATTGAAAAACATTTAATTCATTAGAGTTTTAGACAAGTTTTATTCAATAACCAAATGAAATGAAAAACGGAACTGATATTAAATATAGCCAGTTACATTGAACTTAACGAATTGAACTTAGTTTGGTTAGGATTGATTATAGCTAATCATGGTGTAAAAAAAAAAATACAAAACGGTCAAACCGTTTTTGAGTTTTAGCGAGTATAAAGGGTATATGAAAATCATCGGGTCAACTAGTATTATATACATGTGAACGTTTATCAGGCTTCCATACTTAAACTACTGATACTGGACTATTGATACTGATAATGGACGTCAGTTCGAATCCCTGCATCGAACCTCAGCTTTTGATGAAGGAAAGTATCATGATGAAATTATAGGCTTTTTGTAATGCCCACTTAGCGAGCTATCACTCTCAGGTTGAAGATTTGACGCTATATTCCTATTTTATAGATAAGGCTTAGCGTTATAGCTGCAATCTCTTCTGATGTTAAATGATCATGTGACCCAAGGTATTGGACCCGCTAAGCCTAGTGGAGGGACTGGCTCTCAAGTGCAACTGCTGGAACACTCCTATATGTATTTAGGGGTATATTTTAAACTTGATGGTGGTAGCTAGTGAGGCGGGCATTAGAAAAAGCCCCACCATCATGCTATGGTTTCATTACGACGTTTTCCGTCACCGAAAGCTCAAGCTCATTGGATTGCAAATGATTCGAGTGCACGTCCATTGACGCAGCGTCCGTACACTATACCAAATGAGCTATCGTGTCTTCATTTTCTATTGGTAATAATAAAACAACAAAGTTTGGAAAATCCAAAAGTGCACGCCTCATAACGTAATTTTAATTTAATGACATAAACTTAAGAATTTATATTAAATATGAAAAAATAATAAACTTTTCTTTATCTATATATAGATATACAAGAGATACTATTCAATGTTAATTAATTTATTCATTTTTTAATATACTCCATTGAATTAGACGGTAATTTTCAATAGGCTTATTACTTAGAATGATACTGAAGCGCCTGAAAAAAAAAGGCTCAAAAAGTAAAGTTTTTTGGGCGTTATCGTAATTATATACACATCCGCACATATAGACAACCCGACGTCCACCGAAGTAGTTTTTTACACTATCTAGAAAAAAATGTATTTTTTTAAGTATCTACTGTCATAAAAAGGTGATCTTGTTGACATTTTTCCACTCATTTAATACTCAAAGTGCAAAAAAGATTGGATAAAAACAATTTAAGCCGAGATAATTGCTTGACCTTGAGAGAGTGAGAGTAAAGCATTATTCAAACTCTTTGCTTTCAATAAAAATTATGGTTGTATAAAATAATTGTGGTATATTATATATATTATATATACTATATATATTATACATATATTATATTATAGTATATATGGTATATTTTGCATGGTGACTTTTAGTCTCAACAGGTTTCATTATTATTGCACTACGAGGCTTATCAAACGTAACGTAATATTAAAGTAGCTGCATTTGAAAAGTTGTAATTTTTTATTTATTTGCATTTCCGGGAGAGTTGGATTCATACACACAAATTCACAGTGGTTTCCAAACTAGACAGACGCTGTATCTTGGTAGCCAGGATACGATTAAATAATTTAATCTTCAACTAAATGTACCTCAGCAGATCTTACGGGTATACATAATTAAGAACAATGTTAGATTTTTTAATGGTAACGATATTATCTTGACAAATACTTAGTTACTAATATACATTTTACATACACATACTTATTTTGACGTACATTACAATTCTAAATAGGTTTTATGTTATGAAGCTACGATTAAATCCGAACATATAATAAGAATGTAAATTTAACGTGTATGTACGTTTCAGATTTATGTGGAAAAATAATTGGCAGTGACTAAGAATAAGTAATAAAATACATTTACATCATTTTTAGAAATATCTGTCTGTTTACTTGTGCACACATCACTGTTAGAATACAACATTTATAATAACACGTCACCAAGGAATTCATAAAGCGTATTCTTGAGTAACATTTAGTCTTTGTTTCATTAAAATCGGTTAACTCTAACAAAAGTTATAGTTATGTAAATGACGACGGAAGATAAAATAATTTTAGTTCGACTCGAACGAAGTCGCGATCACATTCAGTTTCAGAATTTATTCAAAATAATTTTGTTGTTGTAACCTTTTAAAATTATCTTTATAAATTAGAAACAGTATATTAATAGCCCCTATATTATTAATAGATCATTGATAAATTATGAAAAACAAGTACTAATTTTTTATAAAGTTATCATAAACACGTTTCATTTAGAAATAAAAGAAAACTCTTTTCTGTAAATGTGCAATTGCCTTGTACGATATTTTCCTAAAAAGGACTCGATATGTTCAGTTCCATTATACATATGAGTGATTAACATCTTATAAACTAAATATATAACAGTAGAGACAGTACTGGTATATTATAAGTGTATTAGGTTCATTAGGATTACGTATGTATTATGTACAACATACATAAGGCATTTTCTAATTAGGTATATATAGCATGTGCTTAATTAAACCCGATATTGTAACAATGTAACTCGCATTAATATGATCGAAGGTAAATTAGGGGCTATTAATACATTATTACTATTCGATTTCAATCAGATAATTATTAATTTATGGTGATTTGCGATTAGATCTCGTGTTTATATGCTGATTAACTATATAAACCTGAATGTGGCAATTGTGTTACTTGTATAATATATTTACATATGTATATATTTATTTTATGCAGTGTTAACCATTTTCCCTTTATAATAAACAGAAAATAAAACCTAAGGTCTGCGAGTTTATGGTATGTTTAGGTTTTCTAATAAAAATCAAATAAAAAGATCCAGAACAGTCAAGATAATTTAAAATTTTCCATTATACATTTTTTATCATATATTTCACGCAAAACAACTGATTTTTCAAATTTAAAATGTCTTTATTATCATATATTGCACTTGTAACATAATATACACACGAACATATCAAGAAAAAACACTATTTTTAACACTCATGATATTTTCGATGCCATTTTTATTATTTAATCTAATTAGAAACTATTTTAAAAAGTTCTATCTTAGACGTCCGTGTGTCTGTATGTGCGGATCCTGTATATTATCACGATAACGACCGAAATACTTTACTATTCGAGTCTTTTTTTTCTTACGCTTCAGTATAATTAGGAATAAAATCCTATTACTTTTCACGGTCTGATTTGATGCGGTTTAATTTTTATTAAATAAACAAAAAAATTAGATTATGCGGCGTGCTTTTCTGGATTTCCCAAACTTCAGTAAATTTTTATATAGTTACTGGCTTTAGCGTTATGACCATAATCTCACCTGTTATTAAGTGTCGATACGGTCCAAGTTGGTAGATACGGTAAGTCTGTAGAGGAACTGGCCCTCAAAGTGCAACTGTCGGAATACACCTATTGGTATTTGGCGGCAGATTATCAACTTGAGGATGGTAGCTAGCCAGATGGGCATTAGAAAAAGCCCTACCACCATGTTATGGTTTCCTCACGATATTCTCCTTCACCGAAAGCTCAAGTTCATTATAGGTGGCTGGATTCGAACTCACGTCCCTGGACGCAACGTCCTACACAGTACCTTATTCTTACTAATATTATAAACGTGAAAATGAGTTTGTATGTTTATTACAATTTTACGTCTAAACCGCTGATTCGATTATGATCAATTTTGGTATAGAAACAGCTGGGAAGTTCTACTTCAATAACTTTTAAATTGACATATTTATTAACACAAGCAAAGCCTTGCCCATCAGTTAATGTATAATGACCATTATATTTACTTAAATCTAAATTAAATTGAAACTACAGCTAAACAAGTTAAAACACGAATCGTCTATGGCCAGTGTTTATCAAACAACTAATAGGTAATAATCACAAAGTAATTCCATTTACTAACAAAATTCGATTGTCACCGCTCAAACTATATTGGTACTGACAATTTTCGAATTGGTGCCCGTAATATATTCACCCCTGCCCGTCAGGGTGTCGCGTTACATGGAGTCAGGATGCGTCGTATGCGGACAGACCTTGTAACTCATTTCTAAATTATTTCAAAAGTGTCAGTGTATACATAAATTATTTAGATATAATAATGTAAATATTAGTTTTTTTTTATTCACGCTGTTAAGAAACTGAAACTTCTTCAAAGAGATTGGATAAAATTTTAATGTGGTATTGATAAAACTCCATCGACTTCCATGAAATTTCTCACCACGTTCTTTTGGTACTGCTACATAGTTAAACACAACAGATAAATGTAGCGAATAGTAATCACTACTATACTTATAACTTATATGTTATGCACTACTGATATAGATTTTAATGAAATATACAGTTTTTTAAGTAATTTTAATATAGCGGTCAAAGTTTCAGTTTACACATTGGTACACTAAAACACCTACACTCCTAAAACTTTTTATTGTATTGAGTATTATTTTATATTATTTTAATAAAAGTAATCGAAATTAAAGGAAAAAAAAACATGTTAATAGCTTAATAATAAAATTAAAAAAAACTTTGTATGATAGTCCTTTACGCGTTCCTAAACATCTAATTAAATTGTAAATTCGATGAGTACTTCTGCTTTCGCCCGCTAAAGTTCAAGCCCGAAAACTAAAACACGACTTTTCTCTCAGTAATACATAGTGTAATTGATTTCATTTATTTTAACTAAAATGCTTTTTCTATTATATATCTGTTAGTTTGCACTGAAATCTGTGACATCGCCTTCGGAGGATTTAGTCCCAAAACCAGCGCTACAACAACTCAGTATTTATCCTATTTATCCGCAAACAACGTTGTTTCGTTGTTTTTAATTTCTGTATCTTTTATTTTATATATATTATACTATGTGGATGAATAAAACCTTTTTTCATACTTAATTATAAATAACAAATGATTTTTTAATTTTATTAAATTTAAATATCTGATTCGTACGAATTTTCGCGCCACACATCCACTCCACTTTAAATGAAATAATGGGTAATTCAATGAATTTCAATATAGATTGCGTTATCATATTTTATCCTACCTTTAATGTTATTTAAATAATTTGTTAATAGATGGCGCCATCTACGTATGACATGACTTAACAAAATTACGCAGTTTTTTTAGTTAATTATTGTTTTACTATGAAAACTTTAAAGTGATGTTTAAATTATTAATTTTGACAAAACATTAAAGAAAATATGTAGTTATCACAAAAAAAACAACTTTGAGAAAAATATTTATTGATGTGTAACGACATATTATCTAACGTCAATGCGTACAGTGTCCATACATATGGCATTGTTTGACAACGACAGATTTTAAGATAAAACTGATACCACGCCATTCGAAAGGGGATTAGAAAAATTATACCAGTTCTAATATTAATTTGTACAATAGTATATTTACTCCCTAAGTCCCTAGTATGTTTAACCCCACGAATTAATAATAGTGTACATGGTTACTAATTTAGTAAAGTGGTTCTTAACTGTTAATTATTGTTTGGAATATTACATCCAAAGAACACACGATTCCTGAGGATTCATTAATCTTCAATTAATGATAGTCATTAATATTATATACATTTTAATAACTAAAGAAGAATTGTTGGTTAAATTTGAAACCGATGTTTTTTGTACTTTATAGATACATAGCGTTATGCTCATCTTGTATAAGTAACGTTGTGGTAAAAAATGGGGGACTCGCTAAGCCTAGTGTGGGGACTACCTCTCAAGTGTAACTGCCGGAACTCATGTGTAGCAAATTTTCAACTTGAGGCTTGGTAGCTAGCTAGTCGTACACTAGAAAAAGAACTATCACTAAGCTATAATTTCATCACGATGTTTTCCTTCATCGATCACTCAAGCTAAAAAAAAACAAGTTAATGGTGAAAATTTCTTTCACCATTATAATGCTCCTGAGTTACATAGGGTATAAAACATTTTTCTTATGAAAATTATTAAATAAAATTTTAGTTCCACGCGAACGGAGTAGCGGATACAGCTTGTATAACATAAATCTTATAAATGTACCAGGAAAATGCAACGCTAAATAGACTGAAGGCTTTCACAATGATAGCTCTATCAAACACAAATATATCGTTTACAATCCAACTGATAAAATAAACGCGTTCAAGCGAACATTTTTTTTCCGGTTTATAATATTAAAATATATATGTATATTTTGTCGATTTGTCTTGTATGTTTGTCTTTCTCCCTTCGTTTCTTTCACTGTTTTCCGTTTTACTTCAAGTCATATTCACATCCAGATTTTGCTGGCAATCAGTGAGATAGTATTTCACTAAGTATTTAAGTTTTTATGTATATATATTTATTGTTGAGGTTTTAGCGTTATGACCATAATCTCACCTAATTTTAAGTGACGATATGGCTCAAGTTGGTAGACATACTAAAACTTTGTAGGAACTGGCTCTCAAGTGCAACTGCCGGAACACACCTATTGGTATTTGGCGGCAGATTTTCAACTTGAGAGTGGTAGCTAGCCAGGCGGACATTAAATAAGCCCTACCAACATGCTATGCTTTACTCACGATGTTTTCCTTCACCGAAAGCTCAAGCTCTTTGTAGGCGGAGTGGAACTCATATCCCTTAACGCGAAGTCGTACACGCCAGCACTGAGCTATCATCGCGTCAAAAGTACTAATACGTAAACATGTAAGAATTCATAACATACTGATACGCATATGTATATGCGATGAAACATTAATCGCTGGAGATTACCCTCCGAGATATTAATATTCAGTCAACTAGCCAAAGAAAGGGGTGAATAAATTCAGTGAGTACGACAAAGTGTCGCGTCGGAATCAGCAACGCGTTAACAATACGTTAATTAATACTGTGTAATATATTTCAGTAAATAATTTCTCTATTGCTTATGATTATAGAATTATTTATTTATGCAAATAAATATGTCAGACAGCATTGGTGATGTGATGCCTTTTTAAGCATCGATATTCTAGCCCAGAGTCATTGGCAATGTTCAGCCTTCTCTATAATCTTCAGAAAGATTTATTCATTTTTGATGTCAGCTACGGTAAAATAAATTAATTCCTAAAGAGCTTTTTCAAGTAATATGTATTTTCCGAATATAAGCCTTGGATAAATTTTTCTCATTTTGACTCAAAGATATCGGACCGGTAACTTTTTGTCAACAGCATCAGCCAATAACAAATATATATTTTTGTACGTATAGTTTTAGTGGATATATATTAATACAGTGGAACCTCTATAACTCGAACATCGAGGGAGACACCAAAAAATCCACTTATAGAGAATGGAAGTTTTGGTCTTTGAAAGAAAGGGGATTTTTTTTTCGATTTTTGGAGGTTTTCAACTTATCGAGGTTCGATTTAACAAGGTTCTACTGTATTATAAAGCGAAAAAGTTTGTTTGTCTGTGATTGGGTCAATTGTACCTCCGGATCTCATATCGCCAATGGCTGCGAAAGGTCTTTACTGCCTGTGGCCGACCACCGTGATTCCGCCGCCACTTTGAAAAAAAAAGGATGTTCGAAGCATCACCATGCCGACAGTCAAATGTTTTTTTTTTTACATTGTGGTTATGCATTTTTCGGAAGAAGATATAAATACTGCCTAAAAATTATACGTTTCTATCACTAAATAGTATAAAACAAAGTCGCTTCTCGCTGTTTGTCTGTACCTATGTGTGCTTAGATTTTTAAAACTACGCAACGGTTTCTGATGGTTTCTTTTTTAGAAAGAGTGATTCAATAGGAAGGTTTATATGCATAATATAGTTGAGAAACACTGATAATTTTAAACGCTTCTGTCGTAAACAAACACATTTTTTTTGCGCTTACATTGCATACGCTGGCTGAACCCTACGAAATAGAACGAAATAATCTACTACAGTATTGTTCACCTTAGAAAGGTTTACAAAAAAGTCCCGATGGTAAATGTGTACCTATTAGGGATAACCCACAATAACCACTTTTTATTCTTTACTTTTTACGAGAAATAATGGCTTATTTACGAAGCGATTTTAATCAATACAGCATTAATTATTATCCGATTAAATACATTATGCATTTAATATATATCAATGCGGCTCTTTACAGCATGTAATTTAAATGAATATTTTCGAAGATATTAGAGATTTAAAATGCAGGGACATAGCGGTTGCGGCGATACCGGCCGCGGGCCAATAATAACATGAAGAAATGAAAAAACAAATCGGTCAAACCATTTTTGAGCTTTAGCTAGAATGAAGAACATCATTTTAGGTGATACGAAATTCACCGGGTCAGCTAGTATACAATATAACGACAAATTAACATTGATTTACAAGAAACTTCGTACTAATATATCTGGCACGCGGCTCTTCATCTATTTAGTTAGGTTTTACCCGAAACCGAGGTTTTACTGACCGTCCCGTGCCTCATAAGTCAGCATAGCGGTGGGAATTTTTTATTACATATTTTATACTTTCCACGATCGCCGCTACAGTTTGTTTGAATTTGAATGCGCTAATCTTAAGAACTAGGAATTATCGGACTAAAAAAAGTTTTTTATAGAGCAATATTTGATCACAAATATATTATAACGTTGACTTTTGTCAGATGTCAGAGTCAAACGGAATGACAACCACTATACAGTATCAAACGTAGCGTTCGTTAAAGAGGCACCGTTACGTTTTCTTTCTTTCATATGGCACAGTAACGTGGCTGCATTGCGCCTGATGTTAAGTATTGTATTAACGACAACTGATAATGAGCCAAAATTCACTGTCAGTCACTGCTGTCATGCTGGCCTGCCACGTATATTTGTTCTAAAACCATTCAGTATGCGACTTTGTTGCGATAAATCTATCAAATAGTCTATTTTTAGTTTGTCGTGTTTACAAATAAATCGATTTATATCTATTTGTAGAAATAATTCTATATCTATTTGTATACTCACTACTTCTGAAAAGCCTTAAGGACGGCCTGAAACAGATTCCGCGATTTGTGCACTGTAATATATGGGGCTGACCACAATTTTATCGTGCTACCAAAAACAACAAAAGATCAAGAGTAGTTTACTTCAACTATCCGATAACAATAGAATTGAAACAAAATTGATTTTTTAAATCATACGATACTTCCTACGACACGAAGTAAAACAGACATCCTGAAGACATCAAACGCATTTAACGCTTGCATTAACTGAACCTTCGTAATCAAATAAAACGTCACCTATCAACTTCGGATCTTCAATATTCATGAAGGCATAACCACAAGTTATTGTTGGCCATGTCACTGCTATATTTTTCTCAATCACCATTAGTCCCGTATCTGCGAACCTACCGGGCTTTTGAGTGCACGATAGACACGCGTCTCTCATTCCACAGAAACCCTCAACTCTACCCTGACTTTGTATTCTAAATTTATCGTTATCCTCATCAGAATTGAGATCTTATTTGGTTGTTACTGTAACGTCACGTAAGTCATTTATTCCCTGTGTGATTGTGCAGTAGAATTCGGAATATGTCGGCACTTCGCTTTTATTGTATCAAATAATAGGGGCGCTCTTATAGCCATTATCACGTGTTTGATCTAAAATGATACTTGGTACGGAATGCACTCTGAGGGGTGTTGTTGCTGTGTAGTTACAACTAGATAGATATGAACTCGGAAAAATTGCACGGGTGAAAGGTAGGCCGAGTCGAAAACTGCCAGGGTGGTTTTTCGGAACGCTTTTATAAATAACTATTACTTTTTTGTTAACATCGATCTATACTACTATTTTACGTGAGAAAGATTTAGACTTTTGTATGTCTTGGTGCTTGGAATTGCGAATATGCCTTTTTATACTTTATAGATTTAGCGTTATAGCCACAACTTTACCTGATGCTAGGTGACAATATGTTCCAATATGGTGGACATACAATGGCCTAGGAAGGTGGTGTTCAAGTGCAACTGCCGGAACACACCTATAGGTTTCAACTTGAGTGTGCTACTTAGCCTGATGAGCATTGGAAAAAGCCCTACCACCGTGCTATTGTTTCATTCACGTAAAGCTCAGGATCATTGCAGGGATTCGAAGTATGTCAGTTGACGTGGTGTCCGTACACACTAACATCTGAGCTATCATCGCTTCCTAAAATACACCTAAAAACCTTACAAGTTTTCTCCTTATCTACTAAATTGTACAGATTAGATCTAGTATATACAAAGCAGTACATCTCAAAGTGGTTTTCGTAATAACGCCATATGTCCCGGAATTTTTCGTCTACATTGATGATTATAACGTCATTTTAAAATCTATCATCACTGATATTGGCGAAAAATAAACAAGTAGTTTACATTTAGTGATTTGTTGTGAAGAAAACAGTTTTAAAAAAATGTCCCATATTTTTATAACTGACTAAAAAGTATAAAATAAATGATTGAAAACGAAAAAACATGGGGTGCATGTTTCTTGTTATATATCGCATGTGAACCATGTTTTATTTTATTTTTTACATACTAATAATTTTTTCTGTTTTTTAGGGTTATGTAATCGACATTTTAATATATTCTGTTCATCTGTCAAATTTCAACTACAATCAAGTTTATAACTGATCAAGAAGTAAGTCGTAATCATACATCAAAAACGAAAAAAAACAAGCAAATCAATATCCACATTTCCATACCATGTCATCCACTTCTGAGCTATGGCCCAAATTTGAAGTAACTACCGAGAAGTTAGTTTAAAATTCCACCCGGACAGATATACTAGAAGGCGAGTCGATAAAAACATGGTAAAAAGCCTACCTACCTTCATTAGCCAACCATGTAGGCGGCGCCTTCTATTTAACTATCCCGAGAATGCCACCAAATTTTTAATCTATATGCAAACATAATATTTCACGTGAATCAATCAAATACGTGCTATACAATCGAAACTTATTCACCAAACATCTCCAATAAACCATAACATCCTATAACAAAGACAAAACAATAAACCAAATAAACGGAGCGTACCATAACGTCTGCCATTTGATACCATTCAAACTTAGCTTCAAGTGGATCCTGAGGCTTAGTACACCGAGATATAACCATTTCCTATTCCCATACAACCGCCATCCGTTCTCAAACTATTCTGACGTTTGTAATCAAAACACAATACGTTATGAATGTCCACCATTATACAACTCCAGTCCTGAACTTCAGATATGAAACCTTCTGTATAACTATTTCAGACTTTCCCCTACCGGTTTAGGGCGTACCAGATTAAGATGTCACGGTAAAGTTATGTTGGTACTTGTAGTTCTTGACTCCTTAACTTCGCCTCGTAACCATCCCGCTGTGAGACGTAAAAGGTAGAATTGCTTTTGATAAATTTCGTCGGTTTATTTGTCAGCAAGAGTTTCGTTATTCGTTGATGTGTCGTCAATGATTTGTCATTTTTCCATATAGATACGGTATTTTACTTACATAAACCAAAGTGGGATTTAGCCTAAAAATAGTTGCATTGCGCAAGGTCTTAAGGGAGCGCAAAAATTCCTAAATCGTAGCCTAGGATAAAGCAAAATGGGGAACGAAGGTACAGAAAGCCACTCCCAGAACTGAGAGATAGAAAATACAATCTGAATGGAGATAGTGTGTTCAATGTCACTACACAATATATACCAAAATATAGATCTTTTCTAATATTATAAATGTGAAAATGAGTTTTTTTTGTTTGTTACGCTTACACGCTTAAACCACCGAATATATTATGATAAATTTTGGTATAGAGATAGATGGGAACTTGGCGATGGTGATAGGAAAATTTTTTATTCGCGAAAAACTTATTGATAGTTGGATAAAGAGAGGAATAAACTTTGTATGAAACTTTATACTACATTATTCTGGTTTGCTAAAATCAATATTAACGCGAGCGAAGCCGCACGTAAAACCTAGTAATCAATTTTTTTTATAGTTAAGGTTGAGCGTTATGTCCATAATCTGACCTGATTATAAGTAACGATACAGCCCAAGCTAGTAGAGACGCTAAATCTGTGGAGGGACTGACTCTCAAATGAAACTGTCGGAACACACCTATTGGTATTTGATGGCAGATTTTCAACTTGAGGGTGGTAGAAAAAGTCCTGCCACCATGCAAATAGATATAATATAGATAAAATAATAGATATTTCTTCATTTAGTTTAAAAAAAAATAGTATTTCGCAATATAGTATACAGAATCAAGTACTAATTCCATTTTTTATAATTTATAAGACCTAGTTTCATACTAATAATGGAAGAACATCTAAACATACATCCCTGTACATAATAACAGACAATAAACGGTTTCGCTTCGTAATGTCTATCGTTAATTTGAACAAGAGGACTCGAGGGGCGAACATAGATGTATCTTCAATATAATTGATTGTGTTGCATTGTTGTTTTGACATTTAATTTTAGAGATGCGAAATCCCTATCCGGGAATAAATTAGTTCATTATAAAAGCTTCGTTGATAGGTAGCATTATAAGGTAGGAGGTCAATTAATTATACAAGTATTGTCGATTCGTATAATTTTGTGTAGCTAACTTACAGGTATGAGCACAACAATGAACATTTGGGAAGAATGTACGACTCAGTTATATATTATCCAATGGACCTAAGCTTTTAGTGAAGAAAAACGTTATGAAACTACTTTATAATAGAATCACGATGATAAAGGCTCCTCTGTTTAGCTATCGTCGTCGAGTTCTAAATGGTTAAACACATAGTACGTGTAAGCTAAACACATAGCTAATCACTTAAGCCTGTAATTATCTTGAGCTAGATCAGATGAAGTTATGACTTAGTACTAAACGTTTCCTGTCACGTTACGATATATGTACTTAACTTGATGCCATAGTTTTTTTTTTAATTACAGCGATATTTTCATCACGAATTTATATATCACATCTTACCTAAGGCGTCGTTCGCGGTAATATTGGCTTTGTCAAACAATTTGAATGAGGAAATAAAAAGTTTTATACAGAATGCATCCCTCTCTTTACACCACTTCCAATAACTTTCCCGAGAATAGGTAACCTGTCACCGTCTACTAGTTCCTATTTATTTCTATAATTGAATCAGTGGTTTAGGCGTGAAAGTGTAACAAACAAACAAACGAACTCACTTTCGCGTTATAATATAAGTATAGATTATAACGAAAAAACGGCAATTCTTAAATTGGGCACAGTGATAAATAATATTATCGATTAACATATATTATTTTTATATTTTGTAAGACGTAAGAAAATTTCCAGGTTAAGAGAGAAAAGTTAAAATTTTGTTTCAAATAATCCAATTTATACAATATTTTATCTAAGCCATATTGTTTACATGTTGTAATACAAATTGTTTGATAATAACATACTTAGCAGAAAGTGATAAACAAATCCTAGAATTATATAAATCATAACTCTAGTTTATATAAACAGAGCCGCGGAGAAAGCTAGTCTCAAAATAAATGATTTATTTTTATAGTTAAAGTATAAGGTTTAGCGTTATGGCCATAATCTCACCTAATGTTAAGTGATGATGTGGTCCAAGATGGCGGACACGCTTGGTCTAGTATACCCGGCTTTCAAGTGTAACTGCTGGAACACACCTTTAGTATTTAGCGGAGGATTTTAAATTTGAAGATGGTATAGCTAGATGGGCATTAGAAAAAGTTTAAAGATAATTCTATGGTTTCATCACGACGTTTTCCTTCACCGAAAGCTCAAGCCCATTTTAGGCAGATTCGAACTTGCGTCTCTTGACGTATCGTCCGTATACACTACCAACTTAGCTATTATCGCTTCAAATTATTAAAGTGGCAACATTATTTGACAGTTTGATATTAGTGAATATCAAATTTATCATGGTATTAATAGGAAATGGAGTTTACTAGTGTAGATGAAGTTCAGAGGAAATAATATAATATATTCCACTTTCTTGAATACGGACTAACAATTTCATAACATTGCACATTTAAACAGTTTTCCAATTTAAAGTTACCGGTTGACGAGTTGTGTTTTTAATCAAAACGAGTGTCTCCATGTCGTTTACAGTTTTCAGTTTTTACATTACACAGACGTGAACTTTAGAGCATTCACTGCTAAGCTTGTCATTTATATATTGTATTTTGAAGCGATGATAGTGAAGTTGGTAGTGTGTACGGAAGCCGCGTCAAGGTACGTGGGTTCGAATCCACCTACAATGAGTTTAAGCGTTCGGTAAAGGAAAACATCGTGACGACACCATAGCATAGTGGTAGTGCTTTTTCTGATGCCCGTCTGGCTATCTACCACCATCTATGGACACGCCAAGCCTGTGGAGGGTCTGGCTCTCAAGTGCAACTGCCTGAATACATGTATAGGTATTTGACGGCAGATTTTCAACTTGAAGGTGGTAGCTAGTCAGGAGGGCATTAAAAAGTTCTACTATTAGGCTGTGGTTACTTTAGGATGTTTTGCTTCACC
Organism: Actias luna; assembly: GCA_039707435.1. Lineage (NCBI taxonomy): Eukaryota > Metazoa > Arthropoda > Insecta > Lepidoptera > Saturniidae > Actias > Actias luna. Next base: position 12,590,900 of record JAZHAC010000012.1, on the reverse strand, counting down.
GAAAGCTCAAGCTCATAGCAAGGATTCGAACTCACATCCTTTGACATGGCGTTCGTACACACTACCACTGGGCTATTATCGCTTACTTCAGCCTCTTATCTTATTTTCTCTGTTTTTATCAAGTAACACAAGCATTATTGAGACACAAATTCACATCCGATATCAATTTAACTTCAAATGAATTATTGACTGATATACAAATAACACATTCTTAAACTACATCCTATACACAGCTACACGACTATACAAAATAATTTAGTAAATACACATACAATAGAGAACGTTGTTATGTTAATGAATATTTAATCAAAGCGTTATAAACAACTCGCGTGACACTGGTGGTATTACTCGAACAAGTCCATTCATTATCAAAAAGCATTCCCTTGTTAGGCGCTTACCTATTTGACGTCAATTTCGTCATTGGGTCCGACGTAATTGGTTATTTGATTGCTCACAAACTTGAAGAAAATGAGGTGGCTTGTAATAGCTATGTTTTTTTATTTTCAAAATATTTTGTGCTTATAAATACATAAAAACAAAAAAATATGTACCTGGTTTTTCTTTTATTTTGCTTTTCAGGCTCATATGTATGCAATTATGACATATTTTGTTCATATATCAGTATTAAAATACATTCATCTGTCACATGTTTATCTCCTCCTTTTCGATTTTCTTCTTATTATTTTCCACATTTTCATGCATTTTCATTCACTTCTGAGCTATGGTCTAAATTTCAAGTATCTAGTTCATCGGGAAGTTAGTTTAAAATCAATTACAAAATACCACCCGGACGGACATACGAGAAAGCGGGCTACTAAATGATGGTAAAATACGGCTTCACCGTGTTTCATTTAAACTATGTGAATGGGTATTGTTTGGTCAAATTTGACATATATTTTATCGAATACACCAAGACGTCCAATCTCAGCGACCGATGGTAACAAAATTAACTAAACTGGAGAGCCATTTAGCAACAACCCATTAACTCGATACCCATAAACAATTCTAAATTAAACACAATAACACAGCATAATCAAAATGATCATTAAAATAATAGCTCTGCGAAATGATGGGTCAGGTTTCAATAGGCCAAAAACCAGAAATTTGACCCACAGGACTTGTTTGCATAAACAGAGTCGAAATCGTAAAATCTTACGACTCCTTTGGCCACAAACTATTGGCCATTCTCCAACAATTTTCCCATGTATTTTCAACTTTAAATTTACAGTAATAAGGTTCTATAGGCATGAAGTTACTCCATACGCATAATATTGGCCGTAGCTAGTAAAATCATTACCGCTGTGCGCCGAGGCACAATTTCCCGTTTAAATTAAACACAGGACAATGGTCAGCGGCTCCTAAACCGCGTTTAACTGCGTAAATCCTAAGTTATGTGTGGATTAGCCGTATCTTAATGTATTAACGAGGGTTGCAGGGCGAAGTGGGTGTTACTGCTTTGTGTTGATGATTTGAGTGAGGATGTTGGAGCATTTCCCTTGTTCTGTATTATAATCGACAGCCCTAATACTGTCTCACGTAAACCCTTATTGGAGAAGGTAAGTATTAATCTACATAATAGTACTTCAAGCGAAAACTTTAGATTCCTTTTAAAGAATTCAAGCTATGCTTGCGACTTCGTTCGCGTGTAACTGAAAATTAATTAATCATTTTTGAAACTTTTTTTAATATAACTTTGGTCCTATTTGTAACAGCGTGAACTTAAGTAGCTTAAAGCTTTTCTCATTTACTGCTTTATCAAATACTACTACATTTTTCAAAATTAGACTCTTAGTTTCTAAGGTTAGCTCGTTGAAACAAACAAACAAACTTCCGTTTTACAATCTTATATATAAAACAAAGTTGGGCTTATGTGTTCACACATAACTCGAGAGTGGCTTGACTGATTTTCATGGTTATAAATATTGAAAAATAGACAAAATAAAGAAACAATTTTCTGTTACAAAATGTTCATAGGTTTCCTAACTTTCAAACATCTAATGTTCATCCCGTCGATGCGGTAAACTCATCCCTCAAATTAAAGAACGTATTTAAATAAAGGTTTCGAATAGACAAGATATATCCACAATAATTGGATAGTGGCGTATTTTTTTATTTTAATAATGTAGAATAATATCAGTAATGAAAAAGGATTGACATTTATATTGGTTGTCAGATATTTATGCGTGCGTACAGAAACTAACCATTTCTTCTGACTGATTCTAATAATTTCTTGGCGAACATTAAAATATAAAGCAGTTGTAACCAAACAACGTCATTTTGGGGCAATGCATATTGTAAAGGGCAGTTTCATGACAAGGGAAATGAGCGCTACAATTCAAAAGGTACGAGCAATAGTGGCGGCGAAAAATAAAAAGATCGATCTCGATGCGAATATTCAGAATTTTCACCGAGGTAAGTTATTATTCTTCAAATCATTCAACACAGTTAATAACCAGAATAACGTAGTGAACTAATCCACAGACTTTTTAAATTTACTGGCATTGCCTGGACCACCACCTCGCAATCTGCTAATAAAAGTAAATATTGTTGGATGTACTTCAAACTCTCCAAACACTCTAGTGATCTTTTAAATGCGCACATCTTATTGTGGTTAGTTGACAAAATATGGCCCGATGAAATTGGTTCCATTGATTGAGCTCACTGTACCATGAGGTACTAAGAGCTACTAAATAACCTGAACAGGAATGGAGATGTAGGAGTTTTATAACGCGACCGAAGAGTGAGCGAGAGGTATACAAGCAAAATCTCTATTACCTACTAAAATATCAGTAAGTTCTATATTAGTACGTGTCTCTAAAGCTAACAGGCTCCTACCAAATTTGACTGAGCAGGGAGAGGAAAACGATTAGTAAAGGTAAGTGTTGATGCGCTTCGGGTCGGGGCCCCTTATTCTAACATCCGTTTCACAAGTCTCGGAAACTGTTCGAACTGTTTCCTTCTCTGCCGTACGATGTACCCGGCACCCGCACGAGTAATTCATGGGTAGCTAAGGAGTTCCTCTCATGTCAGATGTAATCCCGGATGAAACGGTTGTTAAAAAATTTCATGTAATAATAATTAAAAAAGAAGATAAATGGACCTTGCGGAGTTTTCTACAAACTCACCCTCTATATTCGACGGTAACTGTTTCAAACGATAGCCGACAAACCTGATTGGGGACACTATCACAAGTAATTCCGGCAGCTGCACTTGAGAGCCAGTTCCTCCACAGGCTTAGCGTGTCTACCAAATTGGGCCGTATCATCACGTAAGACCAAGTGAGATTATAGGTACAACACAAAATCTTAATTATATAAGAATGCCTCGTATTCTTTGATAAAAGATGCGATTGTCGCCACTGAGCTACACACGCATCAAACACATTACAAGGAAACTTTTACCAAGCTATATACTTTTTTTTTCTATAGTTAAGGTTTAGCTTTATGGCCATAATCTCACCTGATCTTGGGTGACGATACTGCCCAAGTTGGTGGACACGCTAAACCTGTGGAGAAACTGGCTCTCAAGTGCGACGGCCGGAACACACCTATTAGTATTTGGCGGCAGATTTTCAACTTGAGGGTGGTACCTAGCCAGGCGGACATTAGAAAAAGTCCTACCATCATGCTCTGGTTTCCTCACGATTCTTTCCTTCACCGAAAGCTCAAGTTCATTATAGGTGGATTCGAACTCACGTCCCTTGATGCGAAATCATGCACACTACCACTGAGGTATAATCGCACAGTTATAATTTAAGCATATATACCAACAACCTGGATTAGTGGGCAATAGTCATGTTAAAATCAATGCTATTAATATTCATCAGGCGTTAATTTTACACGAGGATTCCAGTAGTTTTTTTATACTTAAGGTTTCGCGTTGTGGCTATAATCTTAAGTGACGATACGACCGAAGTTGGTAGACACACCAAACCTGTGAAGGGACTGGCTCTCAATTGCAATTGCCGGAATACACCTATTGGTATTTGGCAGTAGATTTTCAACTTGAGGCTGGTTGTTAGCCAGGCGGGCTTTAGAAAAAGCTCTAGCATCATTCATTTTGTCATAGTAACATATGAGCATATTAAGAAAGTCGATGAATGTATAAATATGTACCATGAAACGCGAATTATTTATCTTAATATAAATGGCTAAAAATAAATAAGTTCTGTGTCGTTTTCACAGTTTACCTAACGTTTTTGGAACGGAGTTCCTTATAAGACGTCGCGGAGGGGTACCCTAGCCGGCAAAAAACGTCCGTAACGTTAGCGTAAGATTTTTATGTATGGTCTATGTATGACTGTTATTATTATATATTTTTATAAATCATCGTAAACAAAATAAATGTGTTAAGATAATATTGTTAAAGTAGTTTTATTTTTATTTTTATCGATATAAAAATCATAATAAAAATGTATACCCGAATAATTATTTATTTTTATACCTCGAATAAAACTTGAAATTAATATTTTTATAATAAGGAACTTCGTTCCTATCTGGTCTCCCACGACAACACTCGTTTTTTTTACTATGTCGCTATATCCTATTCGAGACTATCGAGATTTAGTATTGTCAGTAAAATAAAATTGTTAAATTTTAACTTGTTTTACAATAATTTAATTTAATTCCCATTAATAATTATAATCGAAAGTTACCTGTCGGGCGAACACCAGTTTGAAGAATTGTTCCATTTAATTATTATATAGTCTATTGAAGTGCAAATTACTTTGACGGTTTAGTTTATATTTTTAAGTCAATCTAATTCCTTAGAAAATATTATTTTTCTTGCCATCTGGATGTTTCCCTTGCCTTTAAATATTTGTTATTTTTTTTTTCAATAATAGAAGAAAATAGTCGATTTGTTTCAGAGACTTGGCAATGGAATGATTATAAAAGGAAGGGGCTACATTATTTACGCTTTTCTATTTCAATGTAGTTTTATCCTCTGGGGTTTCGTCACCTCCCAAATATTAATTATACCTAGTTAGAAGTTAAATCCTGTAATATGCAGAGTGAAAATTCAATCTCGCTAAATACGGGGGATTATTTTGGGGTATGTTTTACTCCCTTCGCTCGTTCTGTTTTTATATATCATCATATGTATATGAACATATGATTCATCTTTTCATTTATTAAAATATAGAAATATTATCAGTTAGTTAAATATTTTGCTTAATTTTATTATGTGTGTTATCATATTTTAAGAACAACAATATAAAAGTAAAGAATATCGCGATATTAATTTTCATTAAGATTCTTTAATATTCATATTCACCATTTAACTTAGAGCTGTAATTGTTTGGTCATTTCTATAAAGTTACAAACTTGTACTAACTAAGTTAACCAACGTCGGGCGCAGTCAGTACTTGGATGGGTGACCGCCTGGGAACACCGCGTGACGTTGGCTTTTTGTACTGTTTTGTTGTATTATACAATGCCAAGTTCATACCTAAGATGCAGATTACGCTTTATAAAATATTATTCACCGATTTCCATACTACATTTAAAGTTCGGTGAACAATTTTGCAATTTTGTTTTTAAACTATAACTATATACCGGTGTGAGATTACAAATTGAACTGGTATGATGTTCCAACATGCAGTTTTTCTTTAAATGGACATCTCTCTCATAAAAATCTCGTCTTGTATTGCGTGTGACTTCATTTGTTGATTACACAAATATTTGTCCTGTGCAGGATTCGAACTCACAGCCTTTAGCGCGGCGACAGCGTCAAGGCTACAGCTTAAACCGCTAGGCCAATCGTACAGTCAAAAACAATATCATATATATCACGATACCCGAAAAACATGCTTAATATAATATAATTCTAAAACCACCATGATAACACAAAAAACCCCTGATCATCTGACTAAAAGCAGTTCAGTTTATTAGGCATAATCCCAATGGTATGGCGGTTGACAAATGGCGTTAATAAGAAACCTGTCGTGGTGGGATTAAGTTCTGTTAATTGGTGTTGTCATTGTCACCGTTAGGCTGGTAGGATCGAGTGATGGGAACGAGCTGTAGATAGATTGTATTTTTTTGTGTAAATTTTTCGGATAATTTTCCCTTTTTTTTTAATAGTAAAAACCTTTGTTGAGACTTTTTGTTTTTACACACATGACTTTAGTTAAGATATCAGCTACTGATTAGAATGCATCGAAATCTGTAACGAACTTTAATTACTACAGTTATTTTTAATTATATTTCCTATCTCAGAGGAACTCTTTCATTGTAAGGGACAAAAACTAGAATCTGTAGGGTAGTTTCGAAATAATGTACGTACAAAAAAGAGGACAGTTATAATTTTAACTATAATTGATTTAAATATAATTAATGTAATTTTTTATGATAAAAGTCAAAGTAATTTTCAATAAAATCTATTGTATAGTTTTGACTCATTAATAGTTTTATTAAATGTAAGATATAGAACATTCTCTGTTGCTATACTAATAGGGATTTTAATATAATACCTATGTATGATCAGTATTTAATATCGATAAATCGTCTGTAACGTTTTAGACGGTTACAGCACTAAATTACAGATAATTTAAACTCGGCACTACCTCGGTGCGGTATCGTAAGCGGATTAATATTTTAAATTAAAATGGCGAACGCGGTTCGTGTAATTAAAATGTGTCATAATATTTCGGAGGGAGACCAGTAACACTGCGAATTAGAATAATAACTAATCGTCTGAGAGATTTGGATTAGTGATAATATTATTTCCTTTATTTGACTTATATCCCACTAGCTGTGTCCGCGTCTTCGTTCGAGTCATACTAAAAATTATTTAATCATTTTTGCCCGTCTTTACAGCTTCTTATTAGCTGTTTTTAACCGATTTCTTTGGACTAGATTTTCTCGCACTTCAAACGGTCAGATTTCATTTAAATTTCGTACATTTATAGAGATCCGATGGCAAGAAAATAATTTGATAAGATTATTTCATTATTTAATTTGCGGAGTAAAATTTGTTAATTTATATAAGTTTCACCTGGATTCATTCAGTGGATTAACCAGGAAATGATGTTAATTATAATTTCCAATAATTATTTTTAACCGATATATGTTATATTAACAAATTTTCGAGTACCAAAGAGAATTTTAATTCAATAGAATAAGCAGGAATTTAAGTTTACTATTTTGTTCGCTGTTGTACTGAATTGTAATTGAACTACCGAATAATTTTGTTCTAATAAAAATAATAAATAAAAATAAATAAAAAATACACGTTTATAAATAAACTAAACTAAAAAGTGGAAAATTAATTTTAGTAAATTTGAATTAAGAATCTTTTTTAATAAATATAAATTAATAATAGTGTAAATATGAAAATTATTAAAAAAAAAGCTTGTGCTGCATGCATGGTGTCAATAGTTATAAATATTTCATTGATAGATATGAGTAGAAGGATTATCATTTCGAGAATATCTCAAAAAGCAATCCTCGCTTTTTTTTTTAAATAAAATACATTATATTTCTTATTTACATTATTCTTAATTCAAATTTATTAAAATTTATTTTCTATTTTTTAGTTTGGTTTTCTATAAAAGCGTGGTTTTTAGTTTCTCAAACTATTACTGATTATTATTATTCTCAATACAGCGTTACTCCTATCGGTGGTATCCTCATGTGCTTCTTTTTTAGCTTTTAGCTTTCCACAATGATTACTCTATTAAATTCATTTTTTTTTAATCCGACTGGTAGTTCCTGGGATTAGCGAGTTTGAATAAACTTTTCCGCTTTATAATATCAATATAGATAGTTTAATATCAGATCAACCTTATGTTAAATGACGATGTGGCCCAAGTTGAAGGGCATGCTAAGCCTATCGGAAGGACGGGTTTTCAAGTGTAAGTGACGGAACACATCTAAAGGTATTTTACCGCAAATTTTGAACTTGAGAGTGGTAGCAAGCCAGGCATTATAAAAAGCCCTTCTACCATGCCCTGGTGCATTTTAATGGGTAGTGTCGGCCGTTTATCAACCAATAGAACTTGCTATACGACCCTTTCGTAAATGCCTGAGCCAGGGCAATAGATTTATGAGTTGCGTAGACGAAGTCTGTAAAGAATAGGACATATATATTTAGATTAATAAAGAGTAGTAATTATAGGCAAATCAGCTTCATTATTCGAACGTGTAATTGTTTCAATTTCTAGGACCGTGGATGTGCATCGACATCTTCAATACCATGAACTTAAGAGACTGCTTACTAGTGAATACTTTTCTTAATTATAATATTAATTTAAAACTATGTGTTCCCCATGTACTATTTAACATTGTATTTTTCTTTATTAACGTTTGTGAAATCTTGTAAATAGCCTTTTGTTTTTAATTTAAGTTCTTAACGTTAGCTGTTAGCTTTCCTTGTAATAAATAAATAAATTAGAAATTAACCTACCACCATGAAATATTTACCATGATGCTTGAAAAACTACCGCATACGATACAAGAAGTGGTTTCCATGTATCACACAAGAACTACAACAAAGTCCTCAAAGGCAAACTTTCCGCAAATATTCATTCGTAAATATGTATAAACTATATATTTAATAATTTATATTTCTATAATATAATTAATGTATAAATTATATATTTATATAATTAAATAGATTTACAATACTGGCTAAGTTTATTACTCTGAAGGTCCTTGACAACATCTCCGGGTTTTGTGACGGCAACAGAATGCACCCAGCCGAGATGTTGAAAGTCGCAAAGTTGTCAAAGTGGCAAAACCTTGGAAGGCTTGGGTGGTTCCTTATAATTTCATGAAATCCATAAAAGAATTTTTTTAAGTAGGTCTGTGATGTGTACGGTGTTTTTTTATCTTTATGTCTATAAGTTATTTTTGTTATATACCAGGTTTTACATGTGGCATTGCTTGCGTTAATATTAATTTTGTCAAACGAATCGGATGACTCAATAAGAAAGCGAATGATAGCTTAGTGGTAGTGTGTACGTCTTCGCGTCAAGGGTCGTGAGTTCGAATCCAACCACCTACAATGAGCTTGGGCTTTCGGTGAAGAAAAAATATCGCGAGGAAACCATAGCATCGTGGTAGGGCCTTTTCTGATGCCCGCCTAGCTAGCAACCACCCTCAAGTTGAAAACCTGTCGCTAAATACCAACTGGTGTGTTCCGGTAGCTCCACTTGAGAGCCAGTTCCCCCACAGGTTTAGCGTGTCTACCAACTTGGGCCGTATCATCACTTTAGATTAGGTGAGATTATGGCCATAACGCTAAACCTTCACTATATTTAAAAAAATCCCTCTCTTTACCCTAGTTCTAATCGGTTTTCGCGGGATAAAGTATCCTATCACCGTCTCTAAGTTTCCATCAAATGCAAATCTAGTTTAATTATATATATTTTTTATTGCTAAACCCTGTTATTACTCCAAGTAGTAATTATGGTTTGAGTTTTTAGGTACGCTGCACTATCCATGATTTAATTCCCCGTTTCGACATTTTACAACAACCCTTCCAAATTGAACATCACCAGCGCTCCTTTATGATAGAATGAAAATAACTTTACACCCTTCCCTATAAGGGTTTTATGAATGCATTAATACATTGGTGATATAGCTGACAGATTGACCCCAATCTACCAGGGTATTATGATTGAGAAGCGTCTGCTTAGACAAATGTAATACATTTGAGCTGCACTACAACCGATTTGTATCGGTCAGTGTGATATAAGGAACTATTAATGTAATGGGCTTACTCGGTTTTGATTCTTTAGTATGAAGAGATATTTCGCTAGAGACTGTATTAGGGTGAATTTATGATGTCATTATCTAGGTTCTTTAACGTTGTTTGGGCTGGTTCAAAATTGCCTTTCAAAGCAATTATTTCCTAGTGTTGCTTAGTTCTGTGAATGCGTATTGATGTTTTTACAGCTTGAAGGTATGAAACGATCCTCGCTAAATTAGTCAATGGCCGTGAGTTCGAATCCTGAAAGGAGCTTGAGTGAAGGAAAACTTCATAATGAAACTGTAGGATGGTGGTAGGGCTTTTCTAGTACCTACCTAGCTAGCTACCAGCGTCGAGTTGAAAATTTTTCGTCAAGTACCTACAGGTGTGTTACGGCAGTTGTGCTTGATAGCCAGTCTCTCTTTACTTCCGTTGAGATTGTGATTATAACGCTAACCATATAAAATTAAAAAAAAACTATACCTTCGATGAAATAAAACATCTTTATAAAACCGTACAATGCTGGTAGAGCACTTTCTGATACCCGCTTTGGTATCCTATTTTTAAATACAAACTTCAGTTGATTATAAGTCTCCACATGCCCATAGATGTGTTTCGGCGATAGCACATGAGAGCAAGTTCCTCCACTAAACTTACCTTGTATATTATTTTCCTAAGCGTAATAAGATCAGGTATGATTCTAGTCAAATGTTTAATTGATTTAGAACAAAAAAAAAACTATTTCCCTCTCCTTCTGACATAACGATATTTTTACACGTGCCAAACCTTTGTAATGCTTGTTAATGATCAACCTCGTAGCCGGTCGTGTTGTATAAACCTGATTGAGCAGGGTCCGTGCTCAAAAACAAACTCCTTTTCTATACACCACGGTCCCCTGTCAGCGGAACAAAACGTTTTGAGCAGTGAAAAATGAAATCAAGTGGACAGTGTTTGTTAGTTCGACCACTTGAACTATGAACTTTGAACAGTTTGTTTATTTGTTGTTTGTTTTTTTGCGAAGTTCGATGTACACTGAGTGACCCTAAAACGTGAAGACTAAAGAAAGTCACTACTACTATAAGGTTTACTACTTTCATTACTTCAATTCATCAGTTATTTCTGTGTTTTATTTATTTGCTCTCAGACGTTAGTAATCCATTTATTTGTGTTTGTTAATCAATAATATAATACGTTTATCAAGAACAGTGTACTACGTAAGGAATTTCGCACCAACCGAGTGTTCCATGACACTCATTTTTTGTTTTCTATTTACATTTATACTAACAATGAATGCCCTTGACTGCAGTCACGATTTTCCCATCAAACGCGCGTGATCGTATAATCCATTATCATCGAGTAATACCGCCGTAAAAAGAATATGAAAAGTTAATAGGACAGATGCAGTAAGTGATAAGCAAGTGGTAAGTCGTTTGTTTCATAAAGATAATTCAAGAGTGTTAAATATATATTTATTCATTAACAAAAATTATCAAACATTATACATATACATTGTATATGTCTTTAATGTGGAACTTGTTTGGTTTTGTAGCAATATATACTACAATTGTAATTAAATACCAAATAGAATGATGTACAAGATCTAATTACGCATAAGAAATAAAAATATATTCATTTATTTGGAAAAACTTAAAAAAATAAAGGCATACAATTTGTGTTTCATCGTTTGTAGATTATATTTTAGGTTGAATTAAGTAAAGAAAATGTAAATATTAAAAAAAAAACATAAACGAAGTTAAAGGAATTCTAAATTCAAACCAGTAGGTACTACTAATTATATTATATCATTATGATGATATATTATTTATGATTGATTGATTATATATTAGATATATATGATTTTCATGTCGGCGTAAATACGTTTTCTTCTTCCCCAATCTCTGTTTGTCACGTTCCCTTTTTATTACATCTTCACATATCCTATCCATCTTTTCTTTGGCCTACTTCTTGATTCTTCAACGGTCATATCCATGTCTTTCCTCACCACGTCCGTGTCCTCTCTTCCCATGACATACGCAAAGCAAGACAAACAATTCGCTTTCAACTTCTCTACCACTGGCGCTACTACCTCGAAACTTCGTCTAAAATACACATTCCTGGCTTAGTTCATTCTTGTAACACCACACATCCATCTCAACATTCGGATTTGGGCTACATGCTATTGACACTGATTACCTTCTTACTAGCCCAGCACTCGGATCCATACAATATAGTCTTATAATGGAATTGATTATATTTTATTTAACTATGACTATGACAGATATTTTTATTTATTATTAACAGGTCTGTAGCTAATATAACTCTACGAGATTTAATATGAAACTTTGCTAATAGTGTGAGAGTGTAATGTATATTAAAACACTACTGTACATAACAGTAGATTGGCAAAATCTTTATAGGATAATATCAAAAGAACACAACGTTTGTCAATAATAATGCGAAAAATCAAAATGTATTAAGTTCGTAATACATGTAAAGTTATATTCCAAGCTTGACCATCCATTTATCAGTGGCACTTAGCTGAATTTACATAAAATCCGGCACATGATTAATGCCCACGCGTGGTACTACGTTGTATCTACCCAATGAAGATTATTTTCACAGTTTATTTATTGTAACGTTGATAAATCGTATTGATTCACGATAAGGGTTTATTTATTGAATTGTAGACTATATACATGTAAAATTATATGATTAGAAATAGACCACGGATTAAAATAGAAAACAATAATGCAATTTATAACTTTCAATAAAAAAGTGTTAAAAACATAGAACTAATGGAAAAAAAAGCATTATAAAAGCCAGCGTCACGCGGTGTTCCCAGGCGGTCACCCATCCAAGTACTGACCGCGCCCGACGTTGCTTAGCTTCGGTGATCGGACGAGAACCGGTGTTTTCAACGTGATATGGACGTTGGCAAACATGAAAGAACAAAGTACACTTTACATGACACGTATGACGTTACCAGAGAGTACACAGTGGGAGTACTATGAAAACAAGTTCATATAATGATCCAAATTAAATGGAAGTCTTAGTTAGTTGCAAGTTTGTAACTTTATAGAAATTACCAAACAATTACAGTTTTAAGTTAAATGGTGAATATAAATATTAAAGAATCTTAATGAAAATTAATATCGCGAGAACCGGTGTTTTCAACGTTGTATGGACGTTGGCGAACATTAGTACACAAAATATAGCCACCATCGTATGTATGATTTCACTACAGAGTACTGACTGAGATCATTATGGCATAATACTTTATGAGAATGATAAATTTCGTTATATCCTTTAAGAGATAAAACGTGATACAACATTAAACAATAATTACACCTAATGTCGCTATAACCCCATATTTCTCAAAGTGCCGATAAAGCTCCTTGTTGATGGTTTTCAAGGGGAGCTGTAAAAAAATTCTAAGAGGCAAGACAGTCTACTGGCCATTGGTAACACATTACAAAATATTATTAAAATGAGACTTCTCATGGAGGGCTTTGAAATTGTGGTCCGCAATTTTTTTGTGTGACGCTCGTTTTGGTTAAGTCAGCTTGAGAGGACTAAGGAAGCGAGGGAGATATACTAACGTCTCCCTTTTATCGTGTGGTCTTAACTCAAAGAATACCTACAAACGTAAGAAGTTTAATAATATTGAAGACCCTGCTGGAGTCGTGGCATAACAGACTTTCCGAACACTGAACACCGCCACAGAACCTACTCTAATGCGGTATCCCCAAGAGTGTTTCTTTTTCGATTGGAGACATATTTAAGGGCTTTCACAGCTTTACCGAATATTTGGGACGAGAACTAAGTCACTCAGCCCGAGGCAACGAGCACAAGGGAGCCATGAAGTGGCCGATCCTTGTCTTGGGCTGTTGCCAGGGACGCGAAAAGATATCGCGGTCCTGACTAATCGTAAATATGATCCTATAAAATCAGATTTCTTGCTCGGCTACAACAACGATTAAGAACGTCAACAAACCTCTTAATCTGAAGAGTTGTACTGACTTCAGCTCAGGGCGGCATGACTGGACTGCGTTACGTTTCTAAGACAGCGAAAACGAAAGAGACAGGATACCTTTGCTTCTATTGTATTAGCGTTATGATAAATAGCCTAAAGCCTTCCCCAACGATTGCTTTATCAAATAAAAATAGTTTTTGAAATCCGGCCGGTAGTCCTTAAAATTAGCGCGTTCAAACAATAAAAACCTGTTTCACTTTATAATATTTATATACTCGTACATATGTGGTTGCAAAATTTATACTGGATTAAATAAGTTTGAGAACCTATGGTATAAACCGAATACAGTTGTAAAAGTTGCTTTAGTAGACTTCATTCGCCGGTGGGTTAGGGCCAGTCAAAGCTTTATGCTAATGGCAGATGCCACTAAACTAACGCGAAATATACGTATTTAAGCTGGTTTTAAGTAATTAATGTATGCGTATCAAACCCATTATAAAATTAACAACTTTGTTAATACGAATATCTAGATATTTTTAAAGCGATGTAAGCTCAGGTGCTCTGCCTCCGCATCATAGGACGTGAGTTCGAATCCATCTGTAATAAGCTTTTGGCGAAGGGAATATCGTAATGAAACCATAGCATGTTTTTTCTAATGCCCGCCTGGTAAACTATGTATTGGTGTATTCCGCCAGTTGCACTTCAGAGCCAGTCCCTCTACTAGGCTTAGCGTGTCTACCATCTTAGCCACGTCGCCACTTAATATTCGGCGAGATTGTAATCATAACGTTAAACCTATATTCTACTACCAATAAGAGCAAAGCTGTATTAAAATAAGTTTTACGATGTCGCGGACTCAACTAGTAAATAATATACAGAATATTTTCTACTACCCGCCTAAACAGCTTTCCATTGGAAAAATATGTCGAAATATGTAACGTTCTAAAACGAATCGTTAGGTTTAGTTGTGTTAAAAACGGTACAAAATTTAACATTAAAAATAAATCACCAAACCTGTGCTCTGGGAGCGAAGTATATTACTTCTCGTCGAACGGGAAGCGATGACGGTGGTTCTGTTAAATTTACAATGCTTTTAGTCACACGCCAGTGGTCGGCTCACACGTCTTCGAGAGGTTTGCTTTTTACGTGTATTCGTGAAGGCGCCGCTAACGGATGGATATGGTATATACAGCGTTGGACGGTGTTTTTTTTTACTTTTGATTTATATTGTTACGAGACATTAAACCGTTTAGCGTGGATTTAAGGGCTTCTAATCAAAAAAATCGTTAAATATACGTTAAAATATAGTTGATAGGTTTAAGTGTTATGGCCATAATCTCACCTGATCTAAAGTGCGGTACGGCTCAAGTTAATGGACACGCCAAACCTGTGGAGGAATTAGCTGTCAAGTGCAATTGCTCGAACACACTTAGTAGTAAAATTTCAGTGTTCTGTCACCCTTCCGCGTGTTTTTAGGCAGGGTATTAGACAAGTATGTTGTACTAGACTTGTGTGAAGGAGTAATACTTTCGAAAACACTCACGTTGGCCCTTCATTTTCCCTATTTCTTGCTAGGAGAGTCAGAATCGCATTTGCAAGTGTTATTTAAACAGTAATAAGAGTGGGTGAGTCTTGCTGAGCTTATTTTTGATAACATGGGTAACAAGGGAATCCAGATAGTGATTACGTCAGCAATATTTATTTATTACGCGCATCATAACGCGAAGCGTTTAAGTAGTGCTTTAATCTCTCTCTCTCAAGGTCAAGCAATTATCTCGGCTTAAATTGCTTTTACCCGATATATTTTGCACTTTGAGTATTAAATGAGTTGACAAAAATCAACAAGAACACTTTTTTATGGCAGCAGATACTTAACTGTCTTGTAAAATTATTTCCGTGGACGTCAGATTGTCTATATGTGTGGGTGAGTTATGTGGTCACAATAACGCCCAAAAAACTGCACTTTTTGAGTTCTTTTTATTTTCATTCGCTTCAGTATCCTTTTGAGTAATAGTCTATTGAAAATTACCGTGTAATTCAATGTAATTTAATTTAAAATGAGACGTGCTCCTTTGGATTTTCCAAAGATTTTCTTTTTGCTGCCAAATTTCATAGATTCAAATATCCTTATTTCATACTATCATAACTTATACTAATATTATAAATGCGTAAGTGATTTTGTTCGTTTATACGTTATTCTTTCACGCCTAAACCTCTAAATCGATTATAGATAGATAGATAGATAGATAGATATCGAGACGGTGATAGGCTACTTTTTCTCGGGAAAACCTTATTGAAAGTGTGGTAAAGAGAGAGATAAATTTTATATAAAATTTTCTATCGCATCGTCGGATTTGTTCGACGGAATCAATATTAACGCGAGCGAAGCCGCACGAAAAATCTAGTACTAAATATTTCAGAATGTGTATTAGTCGGAATCAACTTAGCATTTCATTACGTGATATTTTCAAATTTTTCGTTGTACTTAGATTCCGAAAATTATAAGTAAAATAACGCATCCAATGAAACGTGATATTTATTATTCTTTGTAAAGTCAAAGTCGCCGAGTGCTGAGGGGAAGATGTAGATTCTCCTTAAACCATTAACATGTATATTGCTTTTAATTTATTGTCAGGCGCTTTTGTTCGTAGCTATTGTACTGCATCCATTTTCGTATAGATGTGAACAATACACGAATATTCCTAACAATAATTCAGTTATTGTTTTCTGATTTATCCTAATCAAAAACTTCATCACATGTTTTTTTGTTTTTAATTTTAATCCGCAACCTTTTTGTGTGACGAAACACAGTGTCTGGTAACCTGGGAATAGTGCTTCTCTTCCTAATATCGAAGAAAATCATGCACAGTGATATAGATGTATATAATTATACGTAAATAAATGAATTATAAATGCAATGTAATGCCATACAAAAATGACTGATGAGTTATGCACATATTTCACAGTAATACAAAAATTTCACTTCTGTTATATCTTTGCCATCACATGGCTAAATATCAATGGCTATCGAAGCGATGATAGCTCAGTGGTTATGTGTACGAATTTCGCTACAAAGGACGTGAGTTCAAATCAACCTACAATGGGCTTGAGCTTTCGGTGAAGGAAAACACCGTGCGAAAACCATAGTACGGTGGTAGGGCATTTTCTAATGCCCGATTTGAAAATCTACACTCAAATACCAATAAGTGTGTTCCGGTAGTTGCAATTGAAAGCCAGTCCTTGCACAGGTTTAGCGTGTCTACCAATATGGACCTTATAGGCACTAAAGATCAGGTGAGATTATGTCGAAATTATGTACAAAAAAAGTAATAATAAGTAACCATTTGTATGGTAGTTGTATTCCATTTGGTTGTTCGATATTCAAGTATAAACGTACAATTGTCATGGCTAACCCTGCAACATATACGTTGCTTATTTCAACAATAACAAATTTTTAAATACTATATATACAGATATGTATTTATATTTATCATAACAATATTACCTTCAATTTGCAAATTGGTAGCTTTAGGTACAACCGACAACTGAACTGTTGTGAAAATAACAACGTTCAGTATAAAATGAACCGTCAGTTGTAAACATCAGACGATTGATCTAACACCGCTCCGGTACCATCTTAAACTGGTAGTATTTTGCATAAAATAAGGGGAATATTCGTAGCACATTCGAAAGGAAATCTCGAATATCACTTAAGTAAAGGCGTACAATAACAATAAATTCGGGATAACATTCGTACTTGGGCGTTTGAGTCTGCGAGGGCGATTTCATAACGGACCGCTTAGCACGTTAATATATGGAGCAAGGCGAGATTTTCCCGTTTCTTGAAGAATTAATGAACTGTACAGACCTATAAAAGCTATATATAAAAAACTGTAGCTGGTAACAGGATTTGACTATATCATTTAATGATTTTTATTGTTATTTTTCACGGAAAATACCAAAGAAGGACACTACGTGCGTATGAAATGAAAACTTAATTCTATATCCCTGAGAAAATTTGAAGTGCCCTTTTATAGTTAAGGCTTAGTGTTAGGGTCACAATTTAACCTTATGCTAAGCGACGATATAGCCTAATATGGTGGAGATGATGAGCCTAGTGGACGGCCTGGCTCTCAAGTGCAACTGCTGGAACACACATTTGCATCGATGATAGCTCAATGGTAGTGTGTACGGACTCCGCTTCAAAGGACGTGAGTTCGAATCCACCTACAATGGGCTTGAGCTTTCGCTGAAGGAAAACATCGTGCGGAAACCATAGCATGGTGGTCAGGCTTTTTCTAATGCCCGCCTGGCTAGCTACCACCCTCAAGTTAAAAAACTGCCGCAAAATACCCATAGCTGCACTTGAGAGCCAGTTCCTCCAGAGGTTTAACGTATCTACCAATTTGGGCCGTGTCATCACTTAAAATCAGGTGAGATTATGGCCATAAATATTTTCCATATTTAAATAAATATTGTGGTCCTATAGAGCTCATCAGAGGTTACATCACTTAGTGGGAACACAGTGGGAAATCAGCTCGAGGATGGTGAAATAAATGGTCGCTCAGGTGACTGCGGAGACTTCCATTTTGGGAGCAGATGCAATCTGAAGACAGATCCTGCTCCCTGGCCTGATAGGTAATAGAACACCGTGAGGTTTTAGTGGATATTAGCGGCGTGTCTGTTGCTGGTTGAGTCCCACGCACCTCTCCCAGCCCATCGTGGAGGGGATGAAAAAAAAAACATATATGTCCCTTAAATCCAATGGTAATTCCTGAGATTAATGCGTTTAAACAAAGAAAAAAATATCTCTGCAGCCTTATTATATTATCAGAAGTAATATGTTTAGATATCGATCGGATCGGATAGATGAATGGAATAAAGATTTTTGATTTGATTCGATTTTGTATTACAGTAAACATATGCATTTCACGATTCTGCATTCATATAAATTAATTATTAGAAAAAACGCTAATGTAATTAATTATTTATTGGAAATAATTTCATTCAAATCGTTACAGTCGTTTCCGAATTTAGCGGAATTTATATTGTACTAGCTGTGCCAACGACTTCGTTTGCATGGAATTAATAATTATTCAATATTTTTTACCCGTTTTTGTAACTTTTTTCGATACAGCTTTGCTCTTATTGGTAGTAGCGTGACGTTAAATAGCCGAAAGCCTTCCTCAATTATTACTCTATTAAGTACAAGGACTTATAAAATCCGCTAGGTACTTCTTAAGATTAGTGCATTCGAACAAACACACAAACGTTTCCACTTCATAATATTAATATAGAAATATAGATTATCATTAATATATTAGTTTTCAAATGACTCAAAAATATAAAGCAACATAAACTTTTTAAATAATAAACATAGTAATACATAAAAATATAATCGGAACAAGACTAAGAGAATCAGTAGATTAACAATTATTATTTCGAAGCGCCTACCATTATTTACAATCTCAGCGACTTATCGCTCGAACAAAAGGCGACCGAAACACGAATGAATATAAATGATATGAACATCCGAGTAGGAGTTGAACCGCAAGCGGAAATCACCGGGGATTTGTCATTGTCAAATTTGAATGCGAGAGAACGGATACGGGAAAAACGAACGTCATCTGTTTGGCGATTTCTCGGTCTGCAAAATAGTGATGGA
Organism: Actias luna; assembly: GCA_039707435.1. Classification (NCBI taxonomy): domain Eukaryota; kingdom Metazoa; phylum Arthropoda; class Insecta; order Lepidoptera; family Saturniidae; genus Actias; species Actias luna. The sequence goes on along the minus strand of JAZHAC010000012.1, from coordinate 12,571,569 downwards.
TATGTAAGTTAATTGGCTTACTGTCTGCTGCGGTATGTCGTTATAACGAAAATAGAATACGTTATCATTTTATCTAGGTGTCTATTTGTGGTTTTGAAGAATATTCACAGATAAAACCTGAGAATGTTAACATGAAAATGAATCAATTTACAAAGATTGTGTCTAGTTAGACTAAGAGATGTTACATTTTTTTTACATAATTCTAGGGTATTCTCTTCTTAGGTTGCATCTTCAAGTAACACCATTTCCAAACTTCATTTTTTTCATGTAATATTTATAATATTACTAACTACAACTATTTAATTCCCATTACATAACAAGATTAACTAAGAATTATAAGAGAAATACATTTACATTCTGAAGCCCAAAAATGATTTTTAAACGATAAATAATTACACAGGGTTAATATGTATCGGTATTTATATTATTGATATAAGTTCATGAATAACTAACTTAACATCCATTTGTATACTCAAGTTGATGACCAAGACTTCGTCAGCATTTTTCCCGTTGACTGTCTTTGATTCCAAAATTCTTTTTAGTGGATGTCTATTTCATGAAACGAATATCCATGGCAAATTTCAAACTTTAGGTCTTGTTATTCTTTAGATGTTGTGATATAACAGCCTATGATATTTCTCTTATATATGTATTATATTTGTAACGAGTTTTAATAGTGACAGTTCATAATAAGATAGTTAACAGTATTGTACAGTACACTATTCTAATTAAATGAATAAATGCGAATTTGGGTTTCATTGTTTGTTAACCTTTCTCACCTTAATCACGGATTCGGTTGTCATGAAACTTTGCGTACAACTTGTCAGGGGTAGGTAATATCAGAAGAGCTAAAGAAATACGGATGGCAACTCACGGTTGGAGACATGTAGTATACCAGGTGACCGTGATCACCATGCATGCAGCATGGTACTGTTTGCAATGCAATGGTTAAGTAGCATTTTAACAACAAAAATAAGCCCTATGTATCTACGGGGAGCCGCCAACTGTGGTGCATTCACTATCGTACCATGTCTACCCATACTCCTGCACAGTCACTGACATGTCGGCATCAACACCAAATGCCCAAAAAGTAGCCGAATGCTAGTCGAACTTAATTTGACGCAATAATTGACACCATACAATAAGAACAAGAAGGTAGCATAGGGCTTTGAAAATCGCCGTGGTATCTTTTTAGTTGTTATTTTTTTTGAGCTTACCACGAACCAACTGCGGCCCATACGGCAGAATGCGAAATAAGTACGTCAATATATTTCTACACCATGACTGTAAAAAAAGAGATACATGGGTTAGGGTGTTTTGCTTTATAAAAATATTGTTTGCAAGCAATAGCAAACGAAGTTCAATTTGCGAGCATAGCAAGGAAATATTATGCATGTATATATATATATATATATAGCTACATATATATATATATATATATATATATATATATATATATATAGCTACATGTAACATAATAAAATGAGCACCGAATATATCGATAAACAATATCTAATTGCGACAGAAATGGTAAAACGAAAAATAAGACGTCGTTGTAAACTGAAGCACGAAACTATAGACATAAACAAAACCACGTTATACGAGATTACACCAAACCAATAAATTATATAACAAAATTCCAGAAATGTACAATAAAATCACATATTCCCTCGAATACCGCATAATCCCGAACATCGATACATTACAATTTTGCTTCGAGCACTCAGTATTTCAAATTCGATATGACTAATGGCACGTCTTCATAATACCTGTAGGATTTTTACACGGCGCCCATCTATTATTTAGGCGGGCGAAGGCTTAGTTAGATTTACGATCGATATTACATCGAGTATGCGACGTCTGCTAAAAGTATTTTCGAGTTCAAGTAGGTTTTAAAAATAAAAACTTTTTTCATAGTCATATAAAAAAAACACAGTGCTTAATTGAGCAAACATATATACGTAGGATATGACAATTGCGTTAGAATAATAACTAACATACACCAAATAAAACAGCCTTCATAATGATACGCACACGCGTTTCACTTTCCACGATCGACCGGTGTTGATCCAGTAATAAAACTGAAGTGGTAAGGATCTGTAATGAATTGTATTTCGACCACGATGGAAGCGATGATAGCTTGCACGAACACCGTTCATGGGACATGAGTTCGAATCCAATCACTTACAATAAGCTTGAGCTTTCGGTGAAGGAAAACATCGTGCGGAAACCATAGTATAGTGGTAGGACATTTTTAGTGCCCGTCTAGCTAGCTACTACCCTCAAGTTGAAATTCTACAGCCAAATACCATTAGGTGTGTTCCGGCAGTGGAATTTGAGAGCCAGTCCCTCTTATAAAGGCCGGCAACGCACGTGCGATTCCTTTAGTGTTGTGGATGTCCATGGGTAGCGGTGATCACTTACCATCAGGTAAAACACCCTTGCTTGTTTACCACATATTCCTTACTAAAACGATGCACATAGTTATTACCTCGTCATGGTAAATCTTTTCCTTTGACTCCTTTCGGGATCAATCCATCTTCGTAGCTACCCAAAACTGGAGTGTAAGGATTCGTAATGGATATCTTTCATATAGTAATATATTACGATCATGTTGCATATATTTATTATATTCGTTATAATGATTATATTGCTTTGACATACGTATTTCCGAATCAAATCAACCCAGCAACCCGTATATACAGCTACCAAAAGATTTGTACCCTAGTACGATATCGACGATCTTCGATGAACTTCTAATATATCGGTGGTTATCATTATTTATATACTCGCCTGGGAACACCTCGTGACGTTGGCTTTTTGTACTGTTTGTTGTCATATACAGTGTGATGGCAATGAATTCATGCGGATTATACGTTATGTAATGTTTGCCAACGTCCATACCACGTTGAAAACACCGGTTCTCGTCCTATCACCGAAGTTAAACAACGTCGGGCGCGGTCTGTACTTGGATGGGTGACCGCCTGGGAACACCGCGTGACGTTGGCTTTTTGTACTGTTTTGTTGTATTATACAATGTGACGTCATACATCTCATGCAGAGTATGCTATACGATAATATGGTTGCCAACGTCCATACCACGTTGAAAACACCGGTTCTCGTCCGATCACCAAAGTTAAGCAACGTCGGGCGCGGTCAGTACTTGGATGGGTAACCGCCTGGGAACACCGCGTGACGTTGGCTTTTTGTGCTGTTTTGTTGTATTATACAATGTGACGTCATACATCTCATGCAGAGTATGCTATTCGTTAGTTTGGTTGCCAACGTCCATACCACGTTGAAAACACCGGTTCTCGTCTGATCACCGAAGTTAAGTAACGTCGGGCGCGGTCAGTACTTGGATGGGTGACCGCCTGGGAACACCGCGTGACGTTGGCTTTTTGTACTGTTTTGTTGTATTATACAATGTGACGTCATACATCTCATGCAGAGTATGCTATTCGTTAGTTTGGTTGCCAACGTCCATACCACGTTGAAAACACCGGTTCTCGTCCGATCACCGAAGTTAAGTAACGTCGGGCGCGGTCAGTACTTGGATGGGTGACCGCCTGGGAACACCGCGTGACGTTGGCTTTTTGTACTGTTTTGTTGTATTATACAATGTGACGTCATACATCTCATGCAGAGTATGCTATTCGTTAGTTTGGTTGCCAACGTCCATACCACGTTGAAAACACCGGTTCTCGTCCGATCACCAAAGTTAAGCAACGTCGGGCGCGGTCAGTACTTGGATGGGTAACCGCCTGGGAACACCGCGTGACGTTGGCTTTTTGTGCTGTTTTGTTGTATTATACAATGTGACGTCATACATCTCATGCAGAGTATGCTATTCGTTAGTTTGGTTGCCAACGTCCATACCACGTTGAAAACACCGGTTCTCGTCTGATCACCGAAGTTAAGTAACGTCGGGCGCGGTCAGTACTTGGATGGGTGACCGCCTGGGAACACCGCGTGACGTTGGCTATTTGTACTGTTTTGTTGTATTATACAATTAGTAGAGTGCCTTAAGCATCTAGAATTGAAAAAGCTCGGAATCCAATTACCGTTAACGAATTATTATGAGACCTGTTGGATTGTATTGTTGATAAGGTATATTAAAATGTTTACCAATTAAAAATCGTTGCTTTTTATTTAATAATAAAATAAATAAATTAAGGCATATAATATAAGACATTACGAGCTTAACTAAGTAATGTAGTGTCAAAATCGTGTTATAAATACATTTCTATCATATAATATTAAAAAGTAATAGTATGAAACAATAAGTGTAAAAAAAAAGTTTATAAAAAATATTTATTTAGTTCGCCTCTCATACATGCTTAAAAATGATTAAGCTTCAATTATTCCGTTTTCGTCACTTTCTTCTACTTCACTTATTTTTAAGACAGGAGATGCATTAAAACAACTATCACCATTGCACTGTGAACACGCTGAAGTGCAGTATAAGCCACTTTTTCGACATCCGCAAGCATTACCACATCCTTTTTTACAATTACAAAATAGCATTTTAAGTAAATTATCTGGAGCTGGCGATTGTTTCATCAGTATTGGTTCAAGTTTATCAGAAACGTACCTCCAACCCCAATTTTCAACAGAAATATTATTACCTAACCATATCTGCACTTGTAAATATACTCTTTTCAAATGTTCAAACGCTGCATCAGACGTAGGTGGTAGAGATGCCAATTGAACACCCGTTTTTTTGGCTGTGCCCTTTAGAAAAGAATTAAACCTCAATATATTCAAATCTTTAACTTTTTTGGGAGCACTGTATAATTCCAAAATACATGCAACGCCAGCTTCAAAAATTCTGTCAGGATTTGAATCAATATTTTTAAATACTTCAGCAGCGCCATGTAAATTCTTGCATTTTTCGAAATTTTTAGCGAACTTGTTTTTGCCTCTATTGCAAAAAGCAGACGGTGTATCGCAACCAGTGAAAGCATGTACGAAAAGAATATGCTCTTTACATTTCGGTAATGTATTTTCTAAGCTTTTTGATGAAAAAAAATTCTGTACAACATTTCCTCGAGGTGGCTTTTGAAAATAAATTTCACGGTCGTTTGGAGTTAGTGCCGTTAATAGAACTAGTACATCAATATCTTCAGAAACTACAGTAACATTTGTTGACTGTAAATTAATTGCTGTTTCAACAATCAATCTGTCCGCATCACTTTCCGCTTGACATGTAAAAATATTATTGTTAGATAGTTTCTTCCTCAGCATGTCTATGAGTCTGCTTTTATTTTTACTATTTGAAAGAAATTTCTCTTGGCCAATTTTGAGGGGCGTATTTTCATTAAATTCGACATCTGCACATGCATTTTTGAGTGCACGACGGTTTCTTTCCATTAATTTTATACATTTTTTTTATAACCATCAAATACTACGTATACGTTTCTGCCGTAATTATTATTTAAATATCGAACATAGTGATTGCATATTTCATCCATTTTTTCATCTAGTTGCCATTTACATCGATGTAATAACATACCTCCATCAATTACATAATTACAATCATGTGCACCATTAATAGTTATTGAAACTTCTGGAAATAATTCATATAATGTTGATTTCTTCGTTTTTCGAATCAGACCATCTTCAAAGAGAGCGAGAGGATACGGTGCTAGTTCATAACTCATGTAACTTTTTAGCTCTTCATCTGATTTTTTCAAAATACAAATACGCTGGAACAACCGACTAACCGTACCGAGCAGCTGCCGCTGCCCTTCCCCTTCACCTTTTTTCTACCTGCTCCTTGCTTTTACGGCCCTTTTTGACTATCTGGTATCTATGAAAGATGTTTTCTAAAATGTATTTTACTTAAATTATGAATATTTTATAAAAATATTTTGATTTAAAATGGAAAAATTGACAATTTCTTGAAATTAGTGTCAAATTAAGAAAAACAAAAAAGCAACGAAAAAAAATTGGTAAACTTTTTAGTAATTTATGTATAGAACATAATGCAGAAGGTCTCACATTAATACATTGACAGTAATTGGAGTCCGAGGTCAAACTCCCCAAGCACTCTACTAAATGTGACGTCATACATAAAGTAATACCAAGTGGGCCAACCACAAAAGCGCGGCTGGCCGCAGGTTGAGTATAGCGGTATTATGCGAAAAGGATTTACAATCCAAATTTTATGTTACTAGCCTAAGTAGTTCCGATTATGCGTTCGTTAGTCAGTCTTTATATATCTTTATATATGTATAAGGATTATATTAGAGATAATCTGAATTCGATATATGCGTCCAATTAATAACGAATTCATTAGTAGTTATGCGACACGCGCGTCTATATGGACGGCTGGTTGTCGTTACGGCGAACATGGATATTGTACTCACGGCCTAATAATGTACATCGATAAAGCCGTGAATACACCTGTACCGGGATCATTGCTGTTTCATTACATCAGTATTATCAATGCGAAATATAAATACGCCATTTGGGTATTGCACATATTAGTTTAAGTTGTTTATTTAACTGTATTAATATTAGAAAGAGGAAAAGTTTGTTCGTTGGTGTAATATGCGAAATGATTTTGTAATTTGTCGTCTCGTGATCAAATTATTTATTTTACTTTAACACATGTCCTCGTGGGCTAATGGAAAACGGTATGTCTGGAACAAAACACGCTGTGATAGCTTACAGCGTGTATATTATTAATAATTTTTTTTTTATGAGAGTAAGGCTTTTCCTAATACATGCATGGTTATCTACCACCCTCAAGTTGAAAATCTACTGCCAAATACCTAAAGAGGGAGCCCGTCCCTTCACTAGGTTTAGCATGTGCACCATCTTGGTCCACATCGTCATCTAACATCGGGAATGATTGTGGCCTTAAACTTTAACTGCCTGAACTGCCAATCAGATTTCAACTTTTTTTCGTTTCCGATAGAGTAATTTTTGACAAAGGCTTTAGGCTATTTAACATCACGCTACCATTAATAGGAACAAAGCTGTATAGAAAAAAGTTACAAAAACGGGCTAAAATTAATAGATATTTTTTAGATCCATGCGAACGAATTCACGGACACAGTATATAATTTAAAGAAGCCGGTTCATTGATTCTTTAAAGCACAACGAAACGACTGAAAGTAGAAACACGAAATTTGAACTGTAGTTTATTGTGACTGATTACGAAGCGATAAAAAAAATTCTTATGCGATAAACGAGTGTGGTAAATATTGTAATCGAAACTAAAGAAAATTCTTTAACAATTAACTCGAAAAACTTCATAATTAAAACCTATGGCGATATATATCGATCTATTTCGGTGTTATCCAAAGATCATTTCCAAGTTTGTAAAATAAAAATAAACTCCATGGTAATTTGATGATAAATTTAAAATATTTCAAATAAAAATAAAATAACGTCTAAGTGGCGGTAATATGATTTAAAAAAGGTCCGTTCATAGAAAATATATAAATAATAACTTTTAGATTAGCAAAATGCAAAGTAATACGAGCGGAGCCCCGGGAAAAAACACGTCAATTATTATTATCAGGTTGTCATATTTATATGTAAATACATTTATATCTATACTAACATTATAAAGAGGAAAGATTTGTATTTTTGTTTGTAACAAATAAACTCAAAAGCAACTGAACCGAGTTCAAAAATTCTTCCACCATTAGAATGCCATATTATCCCCGAGTAACATTGGTTATAAATTAGTTAAACAATTTTCAATTCCGTGCGAACGAAGTCTTAGGCAAATATAGTAAATATATATAATAAAACAATATTTCTTAATAACCTAAAAATAATGTTTACTAGTCTGTGAAGATAAGAAGACATTGCTGACGTAATATCCTATAACTAACATTATTTTTACACAGTTGGTGTACTGAAATATATACTATTTAATGTATACTTTGTATTGTGCTGTAATTGATTGTTACAAATACAGACTGCAAATAATAATATAAGCACACGTCTCTCATAAACATCCCTATAGATTGCACTAATTAAATACATTAGAACAGGCGTGTTGCATCGCAGTGTTCAATTTGATCGGAATGCAACGTGGTGACGTCACGCGCAGCTCGCCTCTAATTAGTGACGACATCTGCGGACGTAACGCATCAGTGACGTCAGAAAGGTGTAATTAGTGGGATAAATAGTGTCTTTTGTTAGCTATACGGGGAAACGGAATGTCAGGGGAGTGAGTGCGAGTTAGTTTTTCTGGCATTGTTAATCATAAATCTTGTTACTTGTTTGAGGCTTACAGATTTTGATGTAAAACTTATTAGGCATGTTGAAGGGCATTTTGATACTACAACAAATTAAAAAAAAACCCATCTAATTTGTCCGTAAAGTTCATCCATCACATATACACATAGAAGTATGCGTTTCAAAAAAAGCTTTACATCATAGTTATTACTCGAAATAAATAAAGTATCCTGTTTGAACCTGTTGGAGTAGCGGTAAAAAGCGCTTCGCTGCAACCGCCGCACCCAAGTACTGTGGGTTAGGATCTTGCACCGAGCAATTACTTGTGGGATTTGTATGAAACAAATTGTTTGTTATTTTGGGTTCTTTAACTGTGGTTATAAATTTCTTCACAGTTGACTTTGACGGAATAACCTACACAGGTAATTGCAATGACAAAAAAGAGAGTATATATTATATACTAGCTTTTAACCACGCCTGCGCTCACGTTCATACTAGTTTTTTCAAACAAATCGAATGACGCAATAAAATGTTTCATACACAGGTTAGCCCACTTCCAATAAGTTTTTCACGGGAAAAAGTAGCCTTAGCCTAGCCTTAGCTGCTTAGGCGTGAAAGCGTGACAAACAAACAAATTCACTTCATTATTATTATTATTTGTTATAATATTAGTAAGGATATACACATATACCTATAAAAGTGTGATGTGAACTAGTATCCAGAAGCACATCTAATACACAAAGCGTACTCGGAAAATGCGCTCTCAATCCGGTCCACTATCCCATAATCCGCCTTAAATCACCCGTAAGGAGTCCTCGGCAGTTTGTCTTGGCGCGATGACAGTTTTATGGGCCGAGCCTCAGCGGCGGCCGCGGTGTGAACTGTTACATAAAATATTAATACACAATTTGTCCGAGTGGACGTGACTTAATCCACTTTTATGGTGTATTTCGGGAGGATTCATTATGTTCGTAGTGAATTAAGTCTGAGGGAAACCTTTTCGCTTAGCGTCCTTTCACCTTCTTTTACCTTCACTTACTTACTTTACCTTCCTACTTACTTACTTTCTAACTTACTTTACTTTCACCTTCTTCTAGTAATTTTGACGTTCATAAGCGTTTTCTTAGGGCCTAAATTGAATAAAGATTTTTGATTTCATTTGATTTGATTCTTTATCGAAGTAACCAGTTTCAATACAAAAGTGCTGATGAGTTTTTAGATTGACTAGTTTATACCCAAAATTGTATTTTTAATGATGCATTGTTATCAATCAACTTTTGGTACACAGTGCATTTTTAAAGATGAAAATTATTGCTTTTTGTTTTTTTATTTTTTTTTATAGCTTATTAAACGACGACATGGCCCAAGTTGGTGGATATGCTAAGCCTGTAGAGGCTTGGCTCTCAAATGTAACTGTCGGAACACACCTATTGGTATTTGACGGTAGATTTTCAACTAGAGGGCGGTAGCTAACCAGACGGGCATTAGAAAAATCTCTACCACCATGCTGTTGTTTCCGCACGATGTTTTCCTTCCCCGAAAGCTCAGGCTCATTGTAGGTAGATTCGAATTCACGTTCCTTGTCGCGGTGTCCGCACACGCTACGCCTGAGCTATTATCACTTCTAAAGGTTGTAAGATCTGTAGTATTTTACTTGTGGTATTATATGGATTTGAATGTCGGGCAACGAAAGAGACGGATGAAAAAAAAATACACGTAAATGTGTGGAGTAACTAGAATTGATTCCTATTCATGGGTTATTATATGTTATCTATGGGTTATCATATTCGAGGAAGCATAAAAATAGCACCAGTGACAGAGAAATTGAAGAGTAATAGGTTTGCATGCATAGGTATGTTATGAGGCGAGGTGAAAGGCATATAACTTGAAGAATATTGAGTATAAAGGTGGATGGATATAGGAAGAGGAAACCGCAGAAGATATGGATGGGCTGCGTGAGAAATGACATGTGTATAAAAAATGTGAATACTGAAATGACAATAGAGTACAGTAGAAGAAGAAAACATCTCACGCCGACATTACCTTGGTGAGAAAAGAGTTATGAAGAAAACAATTTGTAAATATCAATACAGTTTTAGAATGTTAAGTAACAGAAGATGTTGTTTTTATGTAAGAGTGAGCACTTTACAGCTGCAAACTAATCGTATGTTTGCAAATAAATATATAGGAAATCGAAATAGGCGCAGACGAAAACAGGTCAGTACCTTTTTTACCTGTTTCTTAACTGATAGGCTTTGTTTGTTTAGTGTTTATTTAATGGACCCGTCTTAAAGAATAGAAAGAAATAATATTGAAAAATATACATTCATATATATATTTACTTGATATTTTAAACAATGTTTATGGTAGAATTTCATCCAATTATAATATTGATCTAGCTATTTACAATATTCAATCATGTTGTGATTTTTATTTTTATTTATAAACTTTTATATTATTTAGCTGTGTGTTATGTACTTTTCACGCCATTGTGCGTAATATAATTTGACAATTCTACGTAAGTGGAAACAATAATAAATCATAACTCGTTATGTTCGTATACATATCCATAGAAACTACTTGAACATAGTTTAAGTTAATCACCAGCTCAATAAAGCGTTATATGAACCTTCATGATATACCAAATCAGTATTGCCGTTAATTAAGAAACCGATGAAGAAATCGTGACAATCAGCTGATATTAATATAATGTATATTGATATTATAAACCGGAAGCGTTTGTTTTAACGCGCGCTAATCTTAGGAACTACTAGTCAAAAAAATCCTAATAGATCAATAATTGAGAAAGATTTTAGACATTAACATCACGCTACCACTAACAGGAGCAAAGATATAAAGAATAAACTTACAAGAACGGGTATTTTTTTTTTATAACATTTAGTTCCACGCGAGCTGTGACGCTGACGCAGCTAAAATATTTATAAAAGCATACGTAAGTGATTTATGAATTTGTTTTGGTTAATTGCGTACATTTAATTAACGATAAACTTGCTATTCACAAATTCTAGTATGTTACATAAGTAATTGCAGTGCTCAGCGTGCAAGCATTTAATTAACCAATCGCCTACAGCGTTACGCTTTGTGCGTCATTATTCGGTGATTGACGTGCGGATTTATGTGTTTAGAACTTCAAGTTATATTTGATACTATGTTTGATCTCCATCTATATGATAAGCACTAAGCAGGGTAGTTGTTTCGGTTTTGATTTCCGTTTGTTTAGGTTATGGAAATCTAGCCTTTTTATGGCAAACCAGCTGACCAGATAGATGTTTTGTCCGAATTTCGATTCAATTTATTTTTATCATTTTTTTAATTTGTGAAATGCTGCTGAAATTGTATTCGCAAAATTAAATTAAAGCATTTTTTATTGAGTTACTAGAACGATTGTAATAGAATATGTATTACCACACTTTTCTTCATATTTTATATATATATATATATATTAAAACATTACATTCCGTTATTTTTTATCTATAGAATGTTGCAACCATAATAATCAGGTATATTATTATTGTAATGGCATTAATTTTAATTCAAAAGTTCCAGCGTGTACTCCGACTTTCGTTTGTAATCTTCAGGATTTTATTTCTTCTAAAAGTTTCCAAGACTTACAAAAAAATCATGCTCATAACTATCCTTTAAATCCTAAGTTTTGTTATTGAGTTTATATAAGAATCCCATCGAAATAGAACTATCATTTTTCTAGAATTTTCTCAATCCTTTACCGGAAATAATGATTAAAACCCATGTTCACCAATATTGAAGAAAAATAGACCAACTGTTTTTAATAATTATCGCTAAATATATATTTTACTAATAAGGATTACATTATTGTTAATACTCTGAGTTTGATTACAGAAAATTGATTTTAATTAATACAAGGCAGTTATTATTAACTTTATTTTTAAATTATAGTAATTTTAAAATATATATTCTTTAGTATTTAATACTGTCTCATGTAAATCTTTATTAGAAATTACACGAAGCATTTATATCGAGCACAACTGTGGTATTGGATTTTTTTCGCTTATGGAGTTCTATAATATTCGAGAATATTAAGTTTTAATTTAGTATATAGACAGTTGAATAACATAATAATATCTCTACATTGAAACCTCCCCGTCGATAACGACAGTGCAACTCAATTATAAATATACATATACCTATATCTATCCGATGTCACCATCTCATATACGGAAACCACATTCTGGTCCTATTCCGGCAATAATATTCCGCTTCATTCCCCTTACATCTGGTTTGTACTGGATGGACCAGATATGAGTGGTCTCTCGGTTATCTTCACCCGTTAGTCGATACGGATCAAAATGTAATGGATGAATATTGCCGCTCGGGGCTAAATGGACAATGGTCACAGCGAAATTTCAGAAAGGCCAAAGGCCGTTATGTGCTGTCTTTGTTTCGCACAGATGAACAGCTAAAGCAGCTTTATTAGTGACGTATGAAATGGATTAGTAGAATCAGTATGAAATGCCCGTCTGAACTTTGTCTTTGTGATAAGATTTAATTAAAACATGATTTATAATATACACATAGCCACTGGAATTCTATTTTCAAGCGATTGCTTTAATGGAAAATAGGATTCGAGATTATTTATATAGCAGAAAACAAAACAGTAGACTACTAAACTACCTTTAGAGCATATTTTAAAGTTTATTTTTATATGTATGTAAAAGTAGTTTGTTAGTAGAATAAAAAAGAAGGCTGATTGATGCGTTTGAAACATTCAAGTTAATATTAGAATATGTAAATACTGACAGTTAATGTAAATTCGTGAGAAAATATGAAGTTAATTTATTAAAAACAAAAAATCATTAATAAGTGTATAGAAAACATAATAGAAACGAAAAGGGTGACGTAAAAAAGTATGACGTCATAAATAAGCATCACAACATGTGTCATAATGATAGACGAGTTGATTTTTCTGCGAAAGAACGCCAATAGACATTTAAATATAGTGTATTTTTTAAATCTTCTTTGAATACACTATAAGGGAGATAATTTGTTTTTTATTACATTGTACATATAAGTTAATCTCAATTTTTTACTGCTAAATGTATTCAAATTTGAAACTCTTAATAACTTAATAAAATTTAGAAAAAAAAATGGTTCAGTGAGTCAATTGCTAAAAGCGAGTAAGTTAAACTCCCAAACACAACGTGAACCCGATTTGCATGAAGGAGTAGTTAACACAGCCATTATTGAAATTTTATGTGAGTTTGATTATTATTCAGTAGACCGCTATTAGAGGAGTGGACAGGGATTTGTTCCATAGTTATATAATATGGAATGAGAGTTTCTGATTTTTATATAGTGATACCTATTTCTTTATTGATGTTGTTCAAACCATTTTTACATCACAATGACGTGATTTTATTCTACGATGATCTGATCTATCACAAAAAAGGTTTTAATAATCAAAGTTAGTTTAACAACATAGTTTCTTCCGGTGCCCTTTATAACAAACGTTAGATGCCCTGGTGTCTTCATTAGGGATCCCATCGGAAATAAATCTTCAGTCTGATGATGATCGTCTCACCATATAATCCGTACTAACTTAGCCGACTTAAGTGAATAGACATCGTTGAGTTATGTAATGGAAACGTGGTAATTGCTTTCAAAGTGCTAACATGCATAATTTATTTGACTTATGTGGCGTGAACTTCGCTGAAATAGTACTTCCTATATGATACATGTATGCATTCGTAAATGAAATTTGAATAAGACAATAGATATGCATTGGCAGGGAATAATGACGATGTAAATGGAAACTCAAAAGCAAATTGAAGATGATTCAAAAACGGGAGCAGAAGAGTTAGAAAAAATTATACGAACGAATCTTAAACTGTTTTAGATAAATAAAGAAAAACATTGTGCAAAAATAACGTATTTAAAAAAAGTTTGGAAAATCCAAAAGTGCACGCCTCATAATCTATTTTATTGTTGTTTATTTATTAACAATTAAACCACATCGAATCAGACTGTGAAAAGTAATAAGGATCTATTCCTAAATATACTGAAGCATAAGAAAAAAAGACTCGATTAGTAAAGTATTTCGGTTGTTATCGTGATAACATACAGGATCCGTACAAACCGACACACGGACGTCCAAGACAGAACTTTTTTATACAGTTTTTTAACTAGCTGAAATAACAAATAGCTTAAAAAATATCATGGGTGTTAAAAATAGTGTTTTTCGTGATATGTGTGTGTATATACTATTTTACAAGTGCAATATGTGATAAATAGAGACATTTTAAAATTTGAAAAATCAGTTGTTTTGCGTTAAGTGACAGAAGTACCCACCTCAACGATTCTCTTATGAGGCGTGCAAAATACAAACACGACACTCGAAAAAAGTGCCCAAGTGAAAATTTACTTCCTGTTAACTAAAGAATATTAAGAAAACGGTAGAAGTAACTTATTACCCAATTAGAATTTTATTAGCAAAATCCTAAACATTTATAAAAATGCTTTTACAAAAGTAAGGCTCATTAATTAACGTTTTATATTTTGCATCGACAGGTCTTTGAATTTTAATGAGCATGGGATTTCGTTTTAATTGGCAGATCACCCCGAAATGTGACGCCTTGTTTTTAGCAATTCTGAACAGGGCAGCGAGCTTCCGTTCTGACGAATAAATCCAATAGATAAGGCAAACGTAATTGCTGTCGTTTTTTAACAGCTTTATCTGATTTCTCTTTAGAGTTCAACGTTACATTTTCTACTACGGTCTGACCATGCAGGTTTGTATTTTCCATGAAATTTAAACCGTAATAGTCAAGAGTTACAGCATACATTTGTGTGCACTGCATGTGTTTCTAGACATTTGTGGACATCTATCAGGATGGACAAGCGTTTTGTTGAATCGGGAATTGGACTTAGGTCCGATCTTTTTAAATTGAGACGATTTACGGCAAAATAATAGCTAAGAAGCAATTCCTTCCGCCGATCATTCTGAACGTCGGTATTCAATATATGTACGAGTATATTATATATTAATGGCATGTGTAAAATGACTTCTAATTGTAAGAATATTCTGAATTACAATAAATATATTAACATTTGTTGATGTATTAATTTTGTAATCTTATTATCCTTTACTATTTGATGTAATAAAATGACAAAGTGAGTTGTTTGTTAGTTATCTTTTCGAGCCTAAATCGCTAAATCGAGTATCATGAATTTCAGTATAGAGATAAATATTACTCTGGAACAGTTATTTGCTACTTTTTTCGCGAAAAACTTATAGAGATTAGTGCAAAGGGAGGGGAATAAACTTGATTTTTTTATATTATTATGATCATATAAATATTTTGTTTTTTTTAACTGCTCTTAAAAGGGGTGGAATTGGGTTGTAATTATATATCTGCTATGGTGAGATCATATTCATAAAACTAAAATTTGATAGACTGCGTAAAATAACGAAAAAGGTATTTCAAAATTCACATCTACCTGTATTAACTAGCATCCTCATTTAATAGTATTTTATAGAACAATGATTTCTGTATTTATCGTCAACCAGAATCGGTTTATAAAATCAATATCCACGCGAGCGAAGCTGCGGTGGAAAGTTAGTAAAATATAAAATAGCATTTACAGAACAAAATTATTTTTAGAAAGTGATCTCATAATCTGTCACAATAAAAACATATGAGCGAAATGATTGATGAGTTCTATAAAAGTTTATTCACAAAAACTTTACCCTTTCTGTCCATTAGTTACGGTCCACTACGTGTTCTCCGTTAGCCACTGGGCGTGCAGTATCACAGACAAGTGATCATTAATCTTCGTAGATGCATGTAAATTTTGCACTGATAAATTGTTGGTCAAGCTTGTGAGGTCTGTCTGTATTATTTTAAGGGGTCTCTTTAATCAGCACCGGTGTTTTTATTTTACTTAGAGCTTTTTAAGGTACATTTTTAAAATTGCTGTCTTGTTCAGACGATGATTTTCGGTTAACATAAGGATGTAAGATGTAAGGATGTAATAAATAGAAAAGTATGCAAGCTACTTATGCGTGCTTTTCGTGTAATTGGAAACCATGATGTTTTAGTTGTAGCGTAACCGAATAATACGTTGGTGAACTGACTTCGAATCCGTGCAATGAATCTGAGCTTTTGGTGAACTAAACATGGTGGTAGGGCTGTTTGCAAGGTCCAGTTAGTTAGCTATCATCCTCAGACTGAAACTCTGTCCCCAAATACTTATAGGTTTACTCTGGCATTTGTATTTGAAAACCAGTTCCACCACGATACCTATTGTGCCCACTATTTTAGGTCACATCATCATTTCACGTGAAATCATCAAACGTTAAACCTAAAATAAATGTTTGCAAATCTGCACTCAAATATCAATTGGTGTTTTCCGGCAGTTGCACTTGAGAGTCAGTCTCTCCACAGGGTTAGGGTGCCGACCAACTTGGACTGTATCATCAGTTAAGATCAGGTAAAATTGTGGCCGTAACTTAAAACCTATATATATGTTGTATCGCGTTGTTTAATTTTATACCATAAACAAAAATAAAGACCAAATAAAGAGCGTTACTTCTACAGATTACATTAATATTTAACTTCTATACATCAAAATCCGGAAAAACTGCTCATATTGTATTCGATTTTTATTCACCTTTGACCTACTTTTATTAAATTATAATAAAACTAATGACTATAGTAAACCTAACTTCCGAAATGTAACCTCTTTGCTTTGTTTTAATATGAGAACATAAATGGACCGTTTATTTTGAAAGTGGTGTAAGTCCATTTTCTTTTGTTTCGAGAAAATTAAAGGTTACTAATATATTTGTTGATAATGCAATTTAATTTACCGACCGATTTTAAGTTCTACAAAACATGGGATTTTTTTGAGAAATTAAACACGGACTAGTTATATATAAAACATGCCGCGTTTCAATATATATCACTTCAATCCCTGTTGAATATTCAATCACGAGGTTTTATATCGACAAGACTTATAACAATAAATAAGGAGGCAATGCTTAATACTCATGTATATTCGTTCGTAATAGTACCCTCATGTCATTAATAGGCGGTAACGGATACACAATACGCCTCGAGCTAACCAAGGGGACACCATCGATTGTCCTAAAGGCGCTAGGGTCACTGTACTTTGACACGGACCGGCTCTGCTCTGTATATTGGACTAATATTGCAGTTGAATAATCCAATTAGTCGGTCTGACGGTATGAATAGACTTGCTTTGATGTGTTCTACATCTGCGTATGCATAGGTGAGTTTGTAATAAAGTTTATTTATGTTTCGGTTTCAATGTAAGTACCGTAATAGGTTTGTTAATTTATCTATCTGTAAACGTTCGCCCAGTAGTATATATAAGGTTATATTATCAGTATTGCGCATGGTGGTAGAGTTTATCTAATGCCCGACTGGCTCTCACCCTCAAGTTGAAAATTTACGGTCAAAATACTAAGAGGTGTGTTCCAGTAGTTGCACTTGTGAAAAAGCCTGCCCATTAAGTACAGCGTGTCCATCATCTAGGGCCACAACATCACTTGATATCAAGTGAGATTGTGGCCATAACGATAACTGTAGAAACCTATATACTTATGGTATATAACCTATATATTTATGATATAATTTTAAGTTAGTTAGTCTTACTTTATTACGGTAACAGCATTTATAGTAAACAACTATATTTAAAATCGGAAACAATTATAGTTTTTTATATATTTAATCATTTACCCAATCTAAAGTATAAATTATACGAATAAACAAAACCGTGCGAATAATTATCATAACCACACATTGAATACTTATTCTTTTAATTAGTCTGCGAAACTGGTTTTAATTTATTCATGGTTTGTAATAATGTATAACATTATTCAACATGAAAAACATTTTAATATACATAGACATACACATTTACGGTGATAATCAATTACACTTTATACATAAAATAAAATATAAAAAAATAAAAAAGAACTCGTAAAGTTCGCGAGTACTTAGTGATTTGCTGTATTTCAACTGGTCGTGAGTTTTGCTGCAGCGTGATTTTATACTAAATTGTATAGTAAAAACTGCTTAGCATGCAAGAGCACGCTATGCACGTAGGTTTTGGTGTAAGCAGCAATGTACGGTAGTTCGACCGTACAGTCGTTAACTGGCGCAATGTACTATTGTGTGTCGAGTTAGAGTTATAGAGTTTTTGAAAAATTTTAGTATCGCTTGTCCACCCCTAGCCATGTTACCATTACAAGACACCTCGTTAGACATTGCTGTTACATGTCGATTTTGTGGGCTTTTAACATAAGTTATCAGCGGCGTAATTTAAAAAAATATTAAAACACAGTTTCAATAAAAAGTCTCAACGGTTTCTTAAAATTTCAAATTCAAGTTTATCTCGTAATTTTTTATGTCTGTAGTGAATCTCTGATTTTTCCTTAACTTCCGACTTCCGGTGCGGGGTATGTTTACCAAGTACATCGTGAAAAATTTTGAAAAAAAATTCTACCATATAATTAACGTCACGTGCTCTTTTAAATGGGCTACAACATTGGATTCCATATAATGCACTATTAACTGGATCAAAGTCGTACCTGTAATATATTAAACTTGAGCTATTCTTTGGTGGAAGGTTGCGTTTGGAATATTTTTTTACATCAAAAATTAATGATGGATGATGCGAGTCTATTGGTAGAAGAGGACCATCTGTAGTAGATACGATTACATTAGATAATATTGAGTTAGTACAAATTACTAGGTCGAGCATTCGTTCACTGGCGGTCGTGTTATGATTGTATAGCTGAAGATCACAAAATGCTATTGTATCTAGCAGAAGGGTAGCACTAACTGAATTGTCACTGGAAGATACTAAGTTCAAGGCATCTGTTTGTCATTTAATATTACCCATGTAGAAAGCTCCTACTTCAAATGTCAGAAAGCTTATAACTGCCACCTATTTTGTAGGAAAGTGTCGATACATTCTAAGCTAACTGAGTTGGCACATAAACAGCACAAATCTTTAGTGTAAGATTATCAACTTTTAAAGTAAGCCTAATATCCTAATAAGATAACTTCCATGACATCTTACGAAGAACTTCATAGTAGTATAGTATCGTAATCATGACCCCGCCGCCATCTTTTTTTGTTTTATGGGAGCTTGTCGTTGATCTAAATATATTTAATTGGAAGGCTGATTAAGATTACTTATACCCAATTAAAATGTTAAAAAAAAAAAATTATTGATCAAACCGTTTGTAAGTTTTAGCAAGACTAACGAACAGTGATTGAAGGTTATACGAAGTTCATCCAGTCAGCTACTAGGTTAGAACGTTAAGGGTTAAAGTCGTTTGTCAACATTTAAAATCTTTGTAACACTTCCACTACAAAAGCACGGGATTTCTTCACACATGAGTGGATCAGAACCGTTTGTCATATTTAAAGATTTAATAGACGCAATTATTTTATAATGTTAGGGGCGTGAGAAACTTCCCTTTTATTTCGCATCGTGTTGGAATTATTTATTTTATTTTAACTCGTTTCCTCATGAGCGAATGGGAAACGACATGTTTACAAACATATCAACAACACAAATTCGCTATAATTGCTTGTAGCAGCTATATTAATATTATAAAGTATATTAATTGTTTGAAAGAAGAAACATTCAAGAAGGTTTCAGGTTATTTAAAATCACGCTTCTATCAATAGGAGCAGAACTATATCGAAAAAAGTTACAAAAACGAGCAAAAATTGTTAAATAATTTTTAGTGCCGCGCAAACGAGGTTATGGGCGCAGTTAGTTTGTAAATCAATTAATAAGCAAAACATATTAAGTTCATAAACTATAAATAATAATTAAGTTCATAGTTTATTATATTTTTCTCAATTACATTATAAAATCGTTTAGTAAGTTAAATTTTTAACCTCTGCCGCGTGTTCCGTGACGGTCATCTGATTTTGTATAAGCAATTACAGGCTTGATGTTTTAAACTAAATTATTATTAAATTTAGTTAATTTAACAAATAAACACTGAGTCAACGAACTGTTGACAAGCTGGCTACATTATTTAAAGTTATTAAATGGTTTTCATTACAGTCAATTGACCACGCAACAAAACATATCGCAAACATAAATTAAGTGTTAACAATCGAACATTACGCACGCGTTTGAACGCTTTAAAATGTGATATAATGGATTCTAAATACATTTGAAATAGCAAAAACGTGGGAACGTATGAAGAGATTCAGTTATGAGTTGTGTTCTTATTAATTTGTGTTATAATAGGATTATAACAAATGCTAAAAGTATTAAAATATATAACCTGATATTAGGTGACGATCTGGTCGAAAATGAGGGACACGGTAAATCTAGTGAAGGAGGTACTAAATGCAACTATCAAAACACACCTATAGGTATTTTAAAGATAGATTTACTAATTCTAGGGTGTTAACTAGCTAGGTGGGCATTAGAAAAAACCCTACCACCATGCTATGGTTCAGAATATGGCTGAAGAGATAATAGCTCAGTGGTAGTGTGTAAGACTTTGCGTCAAGGGACGTGATTTCGAATCCAACCAACTCTATGAGTTTGAGTTTTCGGTAAAGGAAGACGTCGCGAGGAACCCATAGCATGGTGGTAGGGCTTTTTCTGATACCCGCCTGGCTAGCTACCACCCTCAAGTTTTAAATCTGCCTAAAAATACCAATAGGTATATTCCGGCCTTTGCACTTGAGAACCAGTTCCGCGTAATACATATAACCGAAAGAGCATTCAACAAATAAGCGACAATGATTAACTAACACACTAAGGTATAAATAATAGCCGGGATTTTCCATGAAATATATGTCATTATATTGAATTATTCGACTCCGTACTAAATTAGTTTTCTTTCACCCTTACCTAAACACTGTATGTTAACCCCCCGACATCCTATAAACTATTTGTCCACTCTCAAACAATTCGGAGGATAAGGGAAAAACGGCCGATTCACTTCACCGTCACGTACAAGGCGACCGACTTTCCATATTTACAGATATGTACTCAGACGTTGTAAAACAA
The DNA here is from genome assembly GCA_039707435.1 of Actias luna. Taxonomy (NCBI): domain Eukaryota; kingdom Metazoa; phylum Arthropoda; class Insecta; order Lepidoptera; family Saturniidae; genus Actias; species Actias luna. Next base: position 12,550,293 of record JAZHAC010000012.1, on the reverse strand, counting down.
ATTTGCTTTTAGAAAGTGACAACTATGCTACATGGGATATAATAATATATTCTGATCATTCATCATGAATGGGGATCAATTATAATAAACAAGGACAATTTGAATTAGTTTGGAAAATAAAAGAGCAACCCGCATAATATTTTATTGCATGATTGAATTTATAAAAAAAAATATAAATATTTAAAAGCTAATTTTCAATAGCCTATTCCTCATTAACCCAGGTAAAAATAAAAAAATAAATCAAACAAAATGATAAAGTCGTAATCGTTCAAGTGGTTTTTGTTAGTTATATTTATCAAAAGACTTGAAGTAGAATAGAATAGAAGAAATGAAAAATTTAGAAAGAATGTAAATTCATTTTTGTAAGAGTATAATTTTTTATAATAAAATAGTGAATAATGTTATTTGGAGATACAATTTTAAAAAAGTCGGATGTACGCTTACTGTTGACCGATAATAATGCACAGCAAAGCAAAGCGCGCGTCAATAAACTTGAGTTTGTAAGCCCTTTAATAAGCCTGAGGTTTCGGTAAGGGAACATCGCAAAAACACCAGCAGGCTTTTTTTAAAGCCCACCTGGCTAGGTACCACCTACGAGTTGAAAATTAGCCGTCCAATACTCTAAAGATGTATTCCGAGAGTTGTATTTGAGAACCAACTCCTCCACTGGACTTAGCGTGTCTACCATCGAAGAACATATCATCACTTAATATCTGGTGAGATTGTGGCTATAACACTAAAAACCCAAAAAGCTTAAAAAACAGGATTCGGTGTCTGTGCTTGAAAAACATACGTATATTTAATTATTATAGAACATTATCCTACAAAAACAACGACAATCACTAAAAGACTAAAAGAACCTTTTGTTGCTGTCACAACTTTTTGCAGTCTGTCTGTGGTATGATATAAAATGACTTATCACAAAATACGAAGAAGCCAGAAAGAGTATGGTATGAAAAATTTATCACAATATGCAACTTAGCCGCAATCCACTTGGGTATAGATCTTGAGTATGCCTATATATAATGTGTTCTAGGAAGAAATTAAAATTTTGCGGCCATTGAACTAAAACTCAAATTGAAAGAGAGTAAACTATTTTCATCAGTAGTGATTTTGAAAAATAAATCTTATTATTTATCAATAAGTAATAATTGCTTTGATACATTTTTCGTTTTCGACTCTAAAATGCTACATGACAACAAAATGGTTGATTTTTTTCTAAAAGTGTGTGTTTTAAAGAACATTTTTTATTAAAGTATATTTTATAGTTATAGACGACTAGCTGTGCCCGCGACTTCGTTCACGTGGAACTAAAAATTATTTAACCAATATTTATCTTTTGTAATTTGTTTTTTTAATTACTATCCTATGTTACTTCTAATACCTGCAAAAATGTGTGTACAAAGTTTAATGATGATCGGCTAAGTCGTTTTCGCGTGAAAGCCTAACAAACAAACTTACACCCACTTTTATAATATTAGTAGAGATACATCCATAGTGGCAGATTTCATTAAAAATATATATGTTTTCTTTGTTATTTACTGTTTGTTAAATACATATATAGTATGCAATACATACACATATTATACGCAAATTTTAATGTTCAAGCAGCTATGCTGCAGTCGACTTGTTACGATATATTTACGTACGAGATCTCCCCAACTTTTTGTCTGAATTCGTCCCTGTTATCTCAGCAGCGGTGCTGTTGTCAAGGAATTAGAAACGACGTTGATCGATGCTTTACTCTTGTTCGTGTAAAGGAACCAAGATCTGTAAGCTGTATGTAAAATATTTTTAAATAAAATATCATTAATATTTATTAACAATTTTAGTTAGCTTTTTATATGCATTGCTATACAATAAATAAATTTTTCCACGCTTTTGGTTACTTCGACTTGTACTTTTCGCTGTATTAATTAATTATAATTTACTTTTTTTATAGTATTACTTTATATAACAATAAAAATAAAGGCATTATATAAATAATATGTAAATAAGTTCTAGATCATTTGAAAATTATTATTTTTTTGCTGGTTTCGAAAATATTCATTTATGTTCTTTTTGTTAAAACATGTTTAATAATCTTTTATCTTTCTTTCTATTGAATCAGTCAAACTTCAAATCTACGTGTTCAAATATATTTTTCTTCCCTCTGTTGAAAATCAAAGACTTTTGAGTGACAATTCCAATAAAAAAACTAACAACTGTAAGAACAAAAAATAAATAAAAAAGATAAATAGTTTAAAAATTAGTAGTTTAACAGTAAATTTAAAGTAATTATATAAGTTAATGTTATCTGTAACCTCTACAGATCTTATTATCTGTTCTAATGTTTTTTTTTTTTTTATGGTAATAAGAAGCATACATTACAAGAATATTTTGTTCTATTATGGTATCTGCTAATGTAGGTAATATCACGAATATCATGGGAAAAAAAAACAAGTTTTGAACTTAATTGCCATCTATTCAGTGTAACCTACAATAAGTCTAAAAAAACAAGAGGTGTCGTGGGACACCAGATAGGAACGAAGTTCCTTATTATAAAAATATTAATTTCAAGTTTTATTCGAGGTAGAAAGAAAATAATTATTCGAGAATACATTTTTTATCGAAACCTACTTTACTAAATTATCTTAACACCTTTATTTTGTTTATGATAAATTATATATAATAATAAGAATATATAATAGTAACAAGCATCACGTAGACTATACATTAGATACTGTATAGCCATCATACATAGACTATACATAAAAATCTTACGCTAACGTAAGATTACCGACGTTTTTTGCCGGCTAGGGTACCCATCCGCGACGCCCCATAAGGAACTTCGTTGCAAAAAAGGAACAACTAAGAACAATCATAGAATAAATAATACTGTATTACCTGTTACGGTAACCTACCACTGGATTGATATGTAACAATAAAACTGTTGTTTTATTAAAATAAAACGAGTCTGAACAACATTGTTTTAACTCAGTTGCAAAAAAGAAGAAACAAAAACAAAAGCTAATTCATGTATAAATTATTCACTATGCATTTCAGATAAGTAGAATGTTTTCATACGTTACAGGTTTAGCGTTATAGCCACAATGTCACCTGATGTTAAGTGACGATATGGCCCAAGGTGGTAGAGACGCTAAGTCTAGTGGAGGAACTCTCTCTCAAGTGCAACTGCCGGAACACACCTATAGGTATTTAGAGGCAGATTTTCAACTTGACGGTGGTAGCTAGCAAGGTGTGCATTAGAAAAAACCCTATCACCAAGTTTCATCACGACGTGTTCCTTCAGCGAAAGTTAAGTCACATTGTAGGTGAAGTCGAACTGACGTCACTTGTGTAAATGATTATTTGTAAGAGCATGATGACTTTAGAGTATTTATTATAAACAAATGTGACATTTTTATTTAGATTTTCGTATTATGTACATAGAAGCATATATATAATCCAAATTACAACCCTTCCTAAGCCACCGACATAATGAGCAATCGCGCTTATCTCGGAAATGCAAATCGAGTTCGACGGGTGTCGCATTCCGGTACGCGACGCCGTAGGTAGGTACTTACAACACAGGCGATGCCGCATCGCATCGTATAGCAATTAGTGTGAATGTTTGGCGCTTTACCGTCCGGGTAAAGCTGAGTTGATCCGTGTTCTGGCTTTGTGACGGGCAAAGCCGATGTCGGATTTATGCGGATAATGAATTACTCGAAGAGGACGTTATGATTATCATCAAATGTATTTAATATCTAATATGACTGATTCTAATTTAACTTTATCTATTTATTTGAAAATATCACCAGTGACTGAGACATTGAGGAGTAATAGGTAAACGTGGTATGGGCGTGTTATGAGAAGGGATGAAGGCCATATAACTAGAAGAATGTTAAGTATGAAGGTGAATGGATGTAAGAGAAGAGGAAAGCCGAAGAAAATATGGATGGACTGTGTGATAAATGATATGTGTATTAAAAGAGTAAATACTGAGCTGACGGCTGATGGAGTAGAGTAGAAGAAGAAAACATGTTGTGCCGACCCTACCTACGTTGGGATACGGGCTAAAAAGAAGATATATTTAAAACCTACGACTGTTTTATCACAGTCAGATTATATGATTATGATTATTTATTAAAATGTGTAGTTATTTATATGGAATTATTAGTGTAGATTTATTTTGGTAACTATAATTGTTGGTTTGTTTATCAATTGAAAATAATTGTAGTTTGTTGGTTTATTAATGTTATTAACCCTATAATAGTTAAGCCTTAAAATATTTCAGTAACATAACAATAAAATGTTATTATTAGTAAATTTAAGATCAGTTGCATATTATTTTTCTAGTGTTGAAACGAAAGTGGATAACGGCTTTCTTGTCAACACAGTCTTGAAAATATCCATGGTAACTTAAAATAATATCTAAAAATGTATTCACCTGGATGGATTTTGATGAAACTCTACAATAATATAGCTTATGCATCAGAATAACAGGCTATAATCTATAAAGATATTGTGTGAATTGTTAAAATATAACGATAAGTGTCAAGTAAGTAGGAAAAAGATCTGACATCGCGAGCTATTATGGCTTGCGATGCAAAAAACGTTACAGTTATACGTATATACTGTATAATACGTATTTATAATGTAAATCTTAAGTAGTCCTACAAAAAAGCTCGCGACACCATACTTCTATCTTTTATATATAAGTCATTATCAACAAAATACAGAGCAGCCCGCGTATAAATGAATACGAACAAAAACGTTCTTATACTAATCTCCTTTGATATAATTTATTTAAAATTGCGGACAACGGAATCAGAATTGTTTGACAAAATCAATATTAACGTGAGCAAAGCCGCGGGTAAAAGATGGTACAAAATATTGCCTTACATATATATATATATATATATATATATATATATATATATATATATATATGTAGTCAAATAACATAACCACAAGCAATTTGTCTAAATGGACAACAAATAAGACAAATACAATAACATATTACAGCAGCGAAATTGCTTGTTAAAACCATAAGTATTAACTAAAGACTTATCTGGAAATACGGAATCGAATTAAAAGAGCGTACTTTCGTTGGAAACAAACACGTCAATGTTCCATCTAGACATAACAGTGCCACGAATCAGCGGTATTGTAAAATTGCATTATTCCGTGTGTAGGTACATTTATCAAAATTAAATTTTACACGACTCCCGGCTTTAAATCTTCGCAGTGAAGGATTGGAATGCATGTCTGTTTGTCCGCTAAAACGTCCGGCACGATTAACTATCCGGTCATTTATCCTCAAACCGTACAGTTTATACCGGGCTGTTATTCTTTATTTACAACTGTCATGATTGATAAAACCGGAATCATTTATTTGTCTGGTTTCGCTGTCAGCCGTTGGCGTGATACGATAGTTTTGAAATTTATCGTTTCTAGTTTTCGCCCGGCGATGAAAATTCGATTGCAATGATTGTTGAACGTATGAAGTAATTTATGTACAGGGTTTTTTTTTAATATATGTTACAAAAGATACTTTTTGATAGTGATGGACAGCAAAGACTTTGCACTACCTGTAATTATAGCAATTATTTCTGACTACATTACTGATGGTTAGCTGGAGCATTATGGGCATTAAGCTCGCCAGTGTACATATTTACAAGTGCAATAAAGTATTCATTCATTCATTCAAACAAGCTCACGGTATTTGATGAGAAATGGCCTCCGTCACCTATGAACAGCAGCGACAGCAGGGGTCAGGGACGAGGGACATCCCTGTTGCTGAACTTGAAGGAATGAGCTGGTTCTCGTTCACTATCGTCGAAGCGATGATAGCTCAGTGGTAGTGTGTACGACTTCGCGTCAAGGGACGTGAGTTCGAATCCAAGCACCTAATGAGCTTGAGCTTTCGGTGAAGGAAGACATCGTGAGGAAACCATAGCATGGTGGTAGGGTTTTTTCTAATAGCCGCCTGGCTAGCAACCACCCTCAATTTGAAAATCTGCCACCAAATACTAATAGGTAAGTTCCGATAGTTGCACTTGAGAGCCAGTTCCTCCACAGGTTTAGCGTGTCTACCAACTTGAGACGCATCGTCATTTAAGATCAGGAGAGATAATGGCCACAACGCTAAACCTTAAGTGTAAAAAAAAAAAACTATGCCGCAACACGAAGGCTCATACTGAACCTTTATTTTGCTGCAGTCTAAATCCGAGACTGGTCACTAACCAGTCGAGCAAGAGCTTTATCAACAAACTGTGATGGATCCAGGATTAACTGTCATCACTAAAATCCAATATGGGACCAATAATCGCCAGAGCCTTGTCGGTAACGCAGCAGGGTGCACCACGTGTTGGTGAGGTTGGCTGGGGTAACTCAGATGATATTCAATACCCCCCATTATACCCCCAATTTTTTTATTGGTTTTGCATATTCTATATACACAAGGAAAATATTATACTTATATCAATTTTTATTTGTTTAAATGTGTACTTGAAAAAGTTTATATAACCGGAGCGAATTTATAGCAGGTTCTTCTCGATGACGAATTATTATTTCTTAAAATGACGTACGTTATTCCTTATACTTAGTTACTTGCAATAATTTTTGTCACATCAATCTAAAAACTACAGCTACCACGGCCTGTGTAACCAGGCTGCAACGTCAAGCAAGTATTACAAACAACGTCGCGTGTTAAGCCCACATTCAATTTATATATTATAACGTTAAATTTAAATTCTATATATAGATAATATTAAATCACTAATTTTTATTGATGACCATTGCACAATACGATAGTAATTTTTGATGAATCGAGAACACGCGCCGTAAGTTGTGACCGATCACTTCCGAACACGATCTGAACGATGACAGATAACTGAGTTATTTACCAATGAAAATTAAAGACGATTTGTTACATTATAAAAACAAATGTTTTTTCAATACTGTATTATAGGCTTAGCATTATAACCACAAACACACTGAATGTTAATACACGATACTAAGCCTAGTGGAAGGGCTGGCTCTCAAGTTCAACTGCCGAAACATACAATACATACATACAAGAGTTACATTACATACAATACATACATACAAGAGTAATACATACAAGAATTAGGCGGCTGATTTTTAAGTTGAGGGTGGTAGCTAGTCCCTAGAATTAACACACAGATTGATTGCCTAAATATCGGTGTCGGAGGTTAATAAAGATGTAACGATATATTTATTTTAGTGTATGATAAAAAAATTGGCTCCGAAGACGTTAATCTCTGCTTGCGTCTACATATATGTATACCTCTGTCATTAGTATTATAAACGTAGAAACAGCAAACATATTTCATTAGAAACCCAAATATATTGTATCATCATCATCATCATCGTCCTGCTCCTAATTTGTTATTTGGGGTTGGCGCAGTATGTCTTCTTCTTCCATACATCTCTATCAGTCACCATATCTTCATTCACCCCTGTTGCCTTCACATCTACCCTCACACACTCCATGCACCTTTACTTTGGACGTCCTCTCCCTCTCCATCCCTTCACATTCATACTCATTACATTCTTCGTCACATGTATTTTGTCTCTTCTTAAAACATGACCGTACTAAGAAAAACGATTCCCTTTCGTCTTTTCTGCCACTGGAGCCACTTTCAAACTTCCTCTAAGATACTCTTTCCTGATCATATCCCCAAATATATTGTATACTGGGAATAATTTAACAATCTGTTTAGCACTGTTCAGTATTTTGTTTTTACGTTTACTTAAAAGCTATTTACATCTCTAGTCGAGAACCATTATGTTACAAATCGTATACAGTCAGGTACAATATTCTACTTATAATAATAATTAATATGTATCATTTGTATATCTATATGTACTAATATTACAAAGCGGAAAGTTTGTTTGGACGCCCTTATCTTGGGAACTACTAACCGAATTTAATATTTTTTTTATAGTTAATGTTTAGCGTTATGGCTATAATCTCATCTGATCTTAGTGATGAAAGCTCTACCACCATGCTATAGTTTACTCACGATATTTTTCTTTACCGAAAGCTCAAGCTCGTCACACTACCACTGAGCTATCATCACTTCATCCTTTTCATCATCAATTGTTCTTGTATTCGATATAGTAATCATTTAGAAAAGCTTTAGGCTTGATAACTTTACGCTAGTATCAATAAAAAGAAGGCCGTGTTGAAAAAAAAAGGGCAATGTTTTTAAAATAAAACTTTAGTTCCACGCAAACTAAATCGCGGGCACAACTATTCTATAATTTAATATAGTTATTGAAACATAATAACTAAATGATAGACTGTTATCCCAAGCCTTCCGATAAACAACTCCACTTCATCAAAGGCCCTCCTCGAACAATAAGACGTTCGTATTCAAAACTGTCAAACGTTTAAAACGTTCGAGGCTATGTATATGTAAATGGTCTTTGGAGATCCCCTTGTGATGGTTTATTGTTATGGCAAGATGGCCTAAAACGTCTCTCAATAGTTTAAGATGTCTGAGACACATTACCGTTAGAAATGATAAACATTCTGACTTTTTTTTACTGTAGACATAGTTGAAGATTGTGGACTTGCTATGTTTAGTAGAAGGACTGGCTCTTAGGTATTTGTTGATAGATTTTTAGTTGCTTCAATAAGTCCGCTAACACCATTATACTGTTTCATCAAAATTTTTTTGGGACCAATTATCAATTATTGCAGTCTTTTGAAGTTATGACAGTTTATGCGGTGTGCCGCTGCCACCAAACCACCATTTTGTTTTAACTTGAATGTCTTTAATGAGTTCTTTAAGCATACGTTTAATATATATTTTTGTAATTGCATTTTTGGCACTAATTAAATAAAGAGCATTTGATTTTTAAAATAATAACATTATTACACATAATACACATTTATAATAACACAGAAATTTCGTTGCAGTGTGTTTAATTACAATATATTATATGCAAATTAAGTAATTAAAAGTGTAATAAAATACCTATTACCTTCAAATGTTACTATCAGTTGGATCAGTACATTATTGCGAAAAAGTTGCATGAAACTAATGAGTATGTCGGTAAAGAAAATGTAAACAAATGTTAGGTAAAATAATTCGTCGGTTCAGTGAACGTACTGGCCGTGTGTAATGCATGAAGCGAACCATATCTAAGTGCTTCGGATCTCGATTGCGAGTGTTAGTGAAATTCAAAACAGGCCGTTTGTACGTCAATAAGCGCGGAGTCGATTTATTGAAGTGATTTTACACGGAGAATACGATTTTATTGTCCTGTTAAACATGATGCCGCTGTTGTTTGCATGGTATATATTTTTATAAGTTTCTATAGAACAACTTTCGTTGGCTTCTCGTGCTATGTTTATAGATAATGTATATACTTTTCAATGAAAGTTACAAATTACATCTTTTTCTATAACCCTGCCAACGTATATATTACAATTTTAGGATACTTACCTCAATAATTATGCATTCCCTTATGTAATATTTATGTGCTCTTATAATATAATTTTGACGTAGTAATATTTTTCAAGCGATAATGGCTCATTTGGTTACGTATACGGACGTCGCGACAATGGAAGTGATTCGAGTTCTCCAGAAACTTGATCATTCGAAAACATCGTGATGGATCCATATCATAGTGGTACAGCTTTTTTACTACCACCTTATAAATAAAAATCTGCCGCTAAATAGCGATAGGTGTGCTCCGGTAGTTACATTTGAAAGGTAGTTTCTCCACTACGCTTAGCGCCTGCAAAATTTTGAACCACATTTTGTCAATATCTGGCAAATATTTTCAAAGTGATGTGTGTAAAATTGAAATCGATATTAATATCAAATTTTCTGTTCAACATTTTTAATTCTGTTATCTGAATACACTACTCTTGGCTGTAAGACAGAAAATAGTTTCCAACAATAACGTCAAATATTCCTCTGTTACAAACAGTTCCATTAGCCAAATTAATTATTAACCGCCTTCCAAAGTAGTAGTTTGTCTCTTTGACCGGCTCTGCACTAGTGATTTGTTAATACACGGGATAGGTAAGTTGTCGATGGTTCCGTGTAATCCTTTGGATTTCAAAGTTCGTTGCCTTTAGATATGTTCGTAGAGTGTTTCGGAATTATAATCAAGCTACTATTCTGTTGTAGATATTAAATTTCGTCTACTTCTCAATTCGGTTATTACTTAAGTACTTCATTAAATTTACTTAGTTAAAAACATTTTTTTGCTAATGACTATGCATACCCACAGCACCAGAGGTATTACAGCCATTGAAGCGATGATAGCTCAGTGGTAATGTGTACGACTTCACGTCAAGGGACTTGAGTTCGAATCCAAGCGCCTACAATGAGCTTGAGCTTTCGGTGAAGGAAAACATCATCAGGAAACCATAGCATGGTGGTAGGGCTTTTTCTAATGCCCGCCTGGCTAGCAACCACCCTCAAGTTAAAAATCTGCCACCGAATACCAATAGGTGTGTTCGGCAACTGCACTTGAGTACCAGTTCCTCCGCAGGTTTAGCGTGTCTACCAAATTGGGCGGTATCGTCATTTAAGATCAGGTTAGATTATGGCTTTAACACTAAACCTTAACTACTAAAAAAAAAACTCTACCTTTTATACTCTTCCGTCCGCGCAATTTTCGTAAATAGAGACACAAAGTTTTTGCTTTGTGTATTAATATATAGATAATAATAATAATAGACTTTATTTAACAATCCTTGGTACTTTTTTATTTTACAATAAATAAATATATTTTTAATTAGTTGTTTGAGACCGTTACGCGAAGATTATTTTGTTCAAATATTAAAATAAATTATTGCTGTACTCCCCTGCACAACAAACTAAGTTGAAATATAATTTAAAAAAATATGTTGATCAGAATTTACTTAAGACCAAAAAACAAATAAATGTTACAACTCTACGTACAAACAAAGAATTATTCTAACAACACCATACCTGCGCCGCGAGGCAGTGTGCCCAAAATGTTAACAGCATTGCTACGTTGTATTGCAACGCTGCGATTTGTTGTGCTAAGGAATAGCTAGCAATTTGAGAACCGTGTGGTTTCAAATAAACGTTGCGTAATTGCACAAAACATATGCTCTCAGCCCCCTCGAACCCAGTGTTTCGACTCCAAACGGTTAAAAAATATACATATTATTTAAATATATATATTTGAGCCGCTTGGAAACCTCTGCTAAAGCTGTAGCGCTTCCAGCTTTTATAGCAGTAGCTGGGAGATGGGATGAAGTCGAATTGTCTACACATGTAGCATCCAATACCAGAGCCCTACCCATCCTCCAAGGAATCAAAGTCAAACAGTCGGGTCTCTTAACATCCTCGTGAATTAAACCTGCGGGTTCTAAAATACTATCGGCCCCGGTACTGGTAAGAGTCCTAGGGATAATATCATTTAAATTTCACTTAATTACAGTTTTGTTATAATTATTAACCAGCGACCACTGCGACTTCACTCGCGTGGGTCAAAAATTATTGTATCTCACACCGTCATTCAAATTACAGTAACTTCTATTAAAGTTATCAGATTCAAATGAAACAAAGACTAAATATTATTCGAAGATACGCTTTAAAATTTCCTTAATAACGTTGTACTTTAACAGTGATGCGTGCACAAACAAACATACAGACAGACAGTTATAAAAATGATACAAACTTACTGAGTTTTATTACTTATCTTTAGTCACTTACAACAGTTTATTTCACATAAATCTAAAATGTGTAGACACGTTTAAATTTAAACTTTTATTATTTGTATAGATTTATTAATATATATCAATATCGATATGTTTCCAAGCACTATTATTAAACTGCAATTTGATATAAGCATTTGTAATCTGTCTGTCTGCTGCAAACAATACTCCGGAATACATTAAGTTCGAGTCACCGGCAAAACTGCGGTCTAAGGACAACCCCCTAACCGACCGGTCTTTGACGGTCTCGTAATACAATACCGAATTAAACTTCAGCGGAATGAAATAGAACGTTGCAGTCACAATTGGATGTCGTTAGAGCATTTTCGTAAATTTCTTGGTTAATTTGCGAATGTGTTTTTTTTTTATATATATTGTTTTTATGTCTAGCATTTTGATCATAATTTTACCTGATATTTGATAAATGTTGATGTGGCAGAATGTTCTCTAGTCATATTTTTTTTTACAATCGTTAGCATAAAAAAAAATTGAGAATGATATTTGAAGCTCTCAGTATATGCCCCCAAAAAAACGAATGCTTAGTAATTTTAATAACACGTCATTTTTATTATAATCTGCGATTAAAATACATCAATGTTGTGCACAAAAATAATATGTCAATTTGAAAGTTTTTACCACGCTTTGTTCACGGAATATATTGAGATATGTCGTCGATTAAGTGTCTAGAAAACATCCCATACTTTTTGTTTTCAATACTACACTAACGATTGTTATGAGGAAAGTACTGAAACGTCCTGCGAAAAGACTTGTGCGAGTTATAAGAGAGTATTTTTCAAATGGGAGATCTCTTTAAACACCGTACGACTCTAATATCATAGGCTAATCAATAATATCTTTATTTATTTCTTTATAACCTTTATTTATTTATATCCTTATTTAAACAGCAGATTTGAGTAGGATGCGTTTAATAAACATTTAATAATCTGTAATAAATAATAATTATTATAATAAATAGTAGGAAATGCCACAAATATATTACTAGGTCTGGTGGAATCATATTAACGACCTAACGGATTTTATTTATTTCGTCTTTTCAAAAGGGATTTGATGAAAATAAATTGTCTCGTACGTCATAATCCCGAATTGGTTTTCGTATGTCAAATTTTAAAAAGGAATCTATGATTGAATCAACAAGCGATAAGTTTAGCGATGGTTGAGGGGACCGCTATTGTGTACAAGTCAATGATATACAGCCAACTAAGAGTACAAGATAAACATAAAGATGAACATAAAAATCCACTTATATATTGTCATATACTAAGCAGATATAAGAAAAGCAATAAAGTTTTGCCTGCACCTAGTATTGTAAAACAATAAAGTTTGCCTACAAATATAATATTAAGAAATCATAATTGTATATACAATTATATTTATCATATTTATGTTAAGTTTTATAACGTCTATATGATTGCAAAATCACAATTAGTAAGAGTTTTCATACCATGTTTTTAAAACCGAGATTAAAAAATTGATTAAACCATAAAATGATATTACTTCAGGAAATAAGTGTCACAATTTATACTAATGTGGCAGAAGTGAAATAATGAATTAAATAAGCAATCAAGTATTAGACAATCTAAAAAATCAATGATTTACCAATTTTGAGTTTATTCGTTACAAACAAAAATACAAATCTTTCCTCTTTATAATATTAGTATAGATTGTAAAAAACAGTACATAAATTGTTTTCACTGTCACCATATTTTTATAATTGAGTATGGTTTTTTTTATTTTGCATAAATCGGTTTACGAATACCCTCTCGCCCCGGGTGGGACGAGCGGGTTACGTGAGACTCACACAGTACGAACCGGAAATATCCACTAAAACTTCACTGTATACCCCTTCCCCATAAATTGGGGCGACACGGGTTCGAACTAACAATCACCTGTGCTTGGGTACAGTTCGACTATTTTTTTTTTTTTGTGGCAACTACTTATGGAGTTACTTTTGCCAACATCAACAGTGAATAAACATAAAAGCAACGGTAAGAAATAGCACCTAGACCTGGGTAAATCATTTACGGATCACACAAATAATTGCCGGTTTCCGAACTCACAGCATATCGATGTCGACTGTTTTAACCGCTAGACCAACTGTGCAGTCGAAATTAACAATTGTCAATTATTTTCGCATATCTTTAAACTTTAACTCTTTGGTATGTTATTGTGCCCAAAGCAATATGAAGTGCGAATGTTAGGGTAAGGAATTGTGAAGACGGTGTCGGATCACCGAGGTGCTTTGGCCCTAGGGGGGATTGTTAAGGATAAGTGATACATCAGTGTCCACTTGTATCCGCTTGTGAGTCGAATTCGAAGATCATTTCGGGATTAAGGTAACCTTTTGATCGTGCAGCGTTCTAAGGGATTATTGTTTAAAATATCATACTAATATTGTAAATCATACTCATAATATTATTTATATTTATTATCTTATTATTTGATAAAATATTCAAATAGTGACGAAACCAAATTATAACTTACTTTCTTGACATATATCCAAATTGCTAAATACTTAAAATACTTTTGATTTATTGTTGTGAGGTTATTATTGTTATTTTCAATATTATTTCCATAGTAATTGTATTCATACATATTACTAATTTCTAATAGTTGTTGTAATAAATAAAAACCGTCTGGGATCATGTCCGAGGTGTTTCTGAGGATTTTAATTAAAAAATATATATTATAAAAAAAAAAACGTACAGGAAGTGGCGTAAAGAGTGGGATAAACTTTGTAAGAATCTATTTATTGCGTTATTCGATTTGTTTGACAAAGTTAATTATACGCGAGCGAAGCCGCACGTAAAAGCTAGTAGTTTGTAAAGCCAAAACTTGCATTACTTAATGTTTTCTTAAGTCTGTGTAAATGTGGAGTGAGAGTTATTGTCCAACTATGGCTTTTGGAGGATATTTGGCGTAAAGCATAGTCAGTCACAATACATTTTGATAGTCAATGTAAAAATGTGTATATACGGCATATGCGCTCTAAAAGTGGCACTCTAATTTTGTGCCAGTTAACAAACTCAAAACCCCGTTGTGGCGGCGGCGTTTAAGGAAGTATGTCGTGAACCGATTGATATACAAGTGCCCTAAAACAAAACGAATTATCCATACGTAAAAATTCCCTTAAAAAAAAACGTTAAAACTTTACACAATACATAGCAAATTTTGAAGCGATGATAGCTCTGTTATAGAGTCTATGGACATCAAATTAATAGACGTAAGTTAGAATCCACCAGCAACATCTGGAGGAAACCATAACATGGTTGTAGTGCTTTTTCTAATGTCCAACTAGCTAGTTACCACCCTCAAGTTGAAAATCTCTATCCAAATATCTATAGGTGTGTCCCTGCCATTTTATTTGAGAGATGGTCTCTCTACTAAGCCAAGTGTGTCTACCATTTTAGGTCAAATCGTTACTCAATCAGGTCACACAGAAGCCATAATGCTAACCTTATAAATTATAAAACAAATAGAATACTGTTCTGAACTCGTAGGTGACATTGCAGTACACATTCCAGCTCGTACATCCAGATCCTACCATACCAGAATATGTATTGAATTTTGTGTGTAATACAAGTCAATTATTGTTAATCTGTATAACATGTCATCTAAAAATACGTATTATTCTTGAAATGCATTTTATAATTTATTCTTTCTCTACTTCTGTTTTTTTTCATCTGCCTAAATAAAGAGATATAATACCCTTTTTCATCATATAATTTTTTTGTAGTACCAACCTATGCAAATTGACTGCGTTGTAACTTGATAGTTAGCCCATCACAGTCCAAAACAGTTACGATCATCGAGGGAAAGATTTGTATAGGGGATTAACGTTGTGATTTCATTGTGACAGGTTTATCATCAGAGTTCCCAGGATTTACTTAGGCAGAATAATATGATTTCATTTATATACAGAGATGAACTTCTTGGTAAATCATGGATTCATAATGAGGGTGCCGGGTTCATCGAGTATCGGAAAATGAAACTCCAGGCGGATCCTCAGACTTGTGGCACGGGTGTAGGTTTTCCGATGCGCGTCAACACTCATACAAACTACTCGTGTTTCCCTCCCTGCTCAGCCAAATCTGATAGGAGCCTGCTAGCGTAGCTTAAGAGGCAGGTTCTAGTATCGAACTTACTGCAGTCTTATACAGGCCAAGACATTTGGAAGATTATCAAGAAATATAGGTGGTATACCTCTCGCTCTTACTTCGACCGCCTATATATTAACTACGTATCCATTCTGGTTCTTATAGTATATCGTAATTATTATTTAGTGTACTTCACACAAATGATGCTAATAGTCCAACATGTAAATGACATGTGTTTGGACGAAGGTAAGAAACCTCGAGCGAATGAAATAAGGACATTCACTATACAAATCTACAAGATATTAGTGAATTCAAATACCAAGAAAGTCACAGTTCAATTTTTATCCACACGCAATAGTGGCGCAAGAATACGGTTTATGGGTTCTGATTTACTTAGAATATTTATTTTCTTTCATTTTAAACCAATAATTTTACTGTATTAAAATTGTATATATCAGGTTTTTAATCGATATTTGGTTAGTCTTAATAATACAAGCAATACAATTTATGTAAAACTATGTGTACATATATATGTAAAACTGAAATTATTATCGTAAATAGATAAGAAAGTATCGCTAGCGAAAGATAATTCCCGTGGCTAGCAAAATAATTCCGTTTTTTAATCCTCAACATTAAAAGGGAAGTTTGTAAAAATTTCAAAGTCCCTTTGTTTATTGAAGAGGAAATAATTAGAACGTATTCCAAAGGACTCGACAGGGAAACAGGGAGAAAAACAACAATTCACCAGTCAGGTATAGAGGATAATCCGAGAATTTAACAATGGCTGTATGGAATGAAAAAAATAACCAACGGCACGGAATGGGAGTCGAGCAAAAATTAGCAATTATATTATAAAAAATATATATATATATATATTTGAGTGGCTCGTTTGAAACGGTTCTCGGTGTCGTGTTCTGGGTTTTGTTTTTGCTATACGATACCGTTTTTAATGAGGATAAACCTACACTGTATAATGGGCATCTCCTTTCTTATTTTCAATCGCTTCTGCCTTTACGTTTGATCTTTCTTGTTTAAAATACTTTTTTATATATAAAATTTTCCAGCTGATCCCCGCGATAATTTATAATTCACTCAGCTTTGCCCGCCACTTCGTTCGCGTGAAATTAAAAATTATTTCATATTTTTTTGCCCGTTTTTGTAACTTTTATCAATACAGCTTTTGTAAGTGGTAATTGTAGTCTATGGACGCTTGTAATTGAATACGTATTTGAAGCGATGATAGCTCAGATGGTAGAGTGTACGGACGCTGTATCAAGGGAGATGATTTTGGATTCATCCACAAGAGCTCTCGGTGAAGGAATACATCGCGATACAGCGATATCATGATGATAAGGTTTTACTAATACCCACCTGACTAGCTACCACCCTCAAGTTGAAAATCTGCCACCAAATACACACATAGGTGTGTTCCGGCAGGTGCTCTTAAGAGCCAGTTCCTAACCTAGGCTTTGCGTATCCACCATCTTGAACCTCATCATCTCTTAACATCAGATGAGATTGTAGCCAAAACCCTAAACCTTAACTATAAAAAATGTAACACTTTGCTGACTTTGAGGTTTCAGAAGAAGCTCTGAAAATCTAACCCACCAAAGAATCACAAAAGAAGCTTGTTTGGCTGAGATACACTGTAGAATTTATTAATTAATTGTATAAAACTATAGAACCCTTATCCTCAATCATCCTAATAGTAAGAGAAAACAAGGTTAAACATGGTTTACATTCGTTTAGTAAACACTCATTTATTCATGTTTTGAAGGTCCAGATATTGTATATATCAAGAAAGGCAAACGAGCGTACTAAGTTTTATTTGCGCTTTGCATAATAAACGAAGATGTAATGCGCTTTGTCTTAGCAGATAGAGCATTGATAATGTATGAATAAAAGCCCCTGGTGGTGGGTTTAGTGATGAAATGGAGAATAAGGGATTAATTAATGTAGTTTTCGCGCAAAAATTCGTCCAGATTTTCTTCAGACGAGCTTCTTCCGTTTGTAAGGACCGTCTTCCTGTCAGCATGTTCCCTTCATCGTATGATATTATGTCCTTCAAAAGTGGCGTGAAGAGGTACCTAAGCAGACCAGCACAACAGTGGTGACTGGCAGTGGATTTTGATTCAAAAGTATCTGCATCTGATGTTAAGTACAGTACATACTTAACATCAGATGCAGTGCAGTTACTTTGTTGCTCAACATAAAACAAAATACATCTAATTCATATAGTGGGTCCAGTACTTTCCAAGGATAGTATTAGTATTTCCTTCACAAAAATGGAAAACCAGATTCAGTTTTCCTGGCAATTTTTGATTTTTTCAGATACTGAAAGCCTTATTGATTAACAACTAGCTGGCACCCGTCCCCTATGCTCGGCATGCTTACGTCATATACAGGTTGTTACTTTATTGAAGTTTTAGTAGGGATCCCTATTTTTTTTTTCTATTAATAAATATAGCCTATTTTACTCAGGGATAATCTAGCATTCAAATTGTGATCGATTTTTTTAAATAGGTTCCGTAGTGATTGAGTTTATTCGTTACAAAGCTACAAAAATGTAAATTTGTCCTCTTTATGATATACTTCTCTTGATATATCTTGATATATCTTGATATACTATGATCTTTATAATATACTGATGTACATATGAATATTACGCAATATGTATAGTGAAAACCAGTATTAAATATTTATAAATAGATAAAGATCGCTATTGTACTTAGGTATGTATATATTAAAGTAATTCAATTTGCTATAACAATGGACGCTGAGATTAATAATGAGTAGCGAGTTGTTTCCGGTTTTTTTTATTAATTACAGAAATTAATTATCAAGACCGCAGACTGTAAAAACGACATAAATGTACATTGTTTAAATAAATCTGACTTTGTATTTAAGTAGTAACTTTTATCGAAATAAAACTAATTTTATCGCGGGTATTTATTAATTTTGATCCTGATGTTTCGAAAGCTTTTCAGCCTTCGTGGTCACAGGATGGACTGAGATGTAGGTTGTCCAGAAAAGTTCATGTTATAGTGTCTACCTTTAATTTAATTTTTAGTGTTGTAAGTGTTCCGATCTACGCAGAATGAGCTCACAGTGTCTTGAAGTCTGGCGATTTGTCTTTTGGATTTCGATTTAATTAAACGTATAATTGGATCC
The DNA here is from genome assembly GCA_039707435.1 of Actias luna. Taxonomy (NCBI): domain Eukaryota; kingdom Metazoa; phylum Arthropoda; class Insecta; order Lepidoptera; family Saturniidae; genus Actias; species Actias luna. The sequence goes on along the minus strand of JAZHAC010000012.1, from coordinate 12,531,282 downwards.
TAGGCTTTTACTAGCTTCTAAACATCTTCTCTATTGAAATTTGGATGTTTTTTTAATTTTAATAGCCTCGCGAATCATCCTAGGTAGGAATCGTTGTTCTTTGGCAAGGATTAGTGGATTATCAAATCTAAGATAATATTTGGAGCCTTCATCTGAATGTTCAGCAACTGCAGACTTCGTACAGCGTCGGTGTTTAACATCAGCTATATGCTCTTGTACGCGGGTCCCTATATTTTTTTTAGTTTGGCCGATATAGGAGAGGCCACAGTCCCATTCAATTTTGTATACGCACTGTTATTTCAGAAGTCTATGACACTTGACAGGTTGTAAAAATTGACTAATCTTCTTGGGCGGCTTGAAGTAATTTTTAATTGAAGCATGCTTCAGTACATAGCTAATATTGTCCGTGACCCCTCTTATAAAAGGTAACACAACAGATACACGTTCAACTGTGGCTGGTTTCACTCGGTTTCCGTGACGGCGGCGTGGAATTTGGAGCTTGATATCTTGAAGTACTTGCTTGACAGATTGCAGCTCAGCAGCCAGATGTTCATCGTCACAGATTCCTTGTGCTCTTTAGCTGACTGTTTTGGATGGTGGTGAGACTCACCGCTCAGGTATTTATCTGTATAGGTCATTTTTCTGTGCATAGTATGGCCTAAAGACTTGTCAAGATTGTTGTGTTGTCTTTTATAAGAGGGGTCACAGACAAGATTGGCTATGTACTGAAGCGCGCTTCAATTAAAACTTACTTCAAGCCGCCCAAGAAGTTTAGTAAATATTTACCAATTGCCAAGTGTCATATACCTCTACAACAATAGGGCTTATACAAAATTGGATGGGACTGTGGCTTCTCCTATATCGGCCAAACTAAAAGAAATATAGGGACCCGCGTACAAGAGCATATAGCTGATGTTAAACACCGACGCTCTACGAAGTCTGCAGTTGCTGAACATTCAGAAGAAGGCTCCAAATATTATCTTAGATTCGACAGTCCACAAATGCTTGCCAAAGAACAACAATTCATACCTAGAATGATTCGACAGGCTATTAAAATTAAAAAACATCGAAATTTCAATAGAGAAGATGATTAGAAGCTAGCATTAGCCTGGGATCTGATTATACGTTTAATTAAATCGGAACCAATTGCCAGATCTCAAAACATTGTGAGCTCTTTCTGCGTTAATCGGAACACTAACAAAATTAAAAATTAAATTGAAGGTAGACACTATAACGTGAACTTTTCGGAACAACCTACAGCTTAGTCCGTCCTGTAACCACGAAGGCTGAAAAGCTTTCGAAACGTCGGAATCAATAAGAATAAATAACCGCGATAAAATCCGTTTAAATTAGTTTTATTTCAATTAGTAACATTCGCGTAAACATTAAAAACCATCACTAACTTTCCCATACATTTCCCTTCTTCTTACGTATCTTATCCAGGTGGCTGTAGTATAACATATTTCCCTCTTCCAAATTCTTTTACGACCATTTCTCCACCCACCTTTTCAGTTATTATTTTAGTTACAAGGTTGTCATCTCTTTTCTTTTCTCTTTTCTTCTCGTCGTTCTCTCGCATTCACATAATGTAATCAAAAAACTTTGTTAAATTTAGGCCCTGGTCAAAACTACCACCGGTTCGGTGAATTACCCAGTCATCGAGAAGAACCGGCAAAAAACTCGATCTGATTATATTTTTTTTAGGTAAGTGCACACTTAAATCAGATAAAATTTATTAAATATACAATCATTTTAATTCATGTACAGAGAGGAGGGTCAATTCCAGACATCACCATCGTTCACATATTGATCCACGTTGCAATAGTTATTTGACATCAAAACCTGCTTGACATGGTGCTTGAACTTACTATACAGCAAATCGGTAATATGCTCTGGGGCTTTGTTATAAAAGCGAAGCGATGATAGCTTAGTGATAATGTGTTTGGACTCCGCGTCAAGGGACGTTAGTTCGAATACACCTACAATGAGCTTGAGTTTTCAGTGAAGGGAAATATCGTGAGTAAGCCATAGCATGGTGGTAGGGCTTTTTCTAATGCCCTTTTGCTAATGGCTATCAACCACCCTCAAGTTGAAAATCTGCTGCGAAATACCAATAGGTGTGTTCCGGTAGCTACACTTGAGAGCCAGTTCTTTCACATGTTTAGCGTGTCTACCAACTTGGGCCGAATCGTCACTTAAGATCAGGTGAGATTATGGCCATAACTCTAAACCTTAACTATAAACAAAAAACCAAACACTCGTAGTTATTAAATATACCACACTAATCTAATACTTCTCGACTTCTCTTACTGGTGCTATTTTCGTACGTGCTCGAATAAATTCGTTCTAATTTTATCCATATCAGTTACTTTAGATATACATCTTAACATTCGCAAATTTCAACACATAACAAAACTTACAACGATAATCCATTACAAAAAAAAAGAACTTCATTCTAAAACTCTCAACTCACTCTTTGGGATACTCATTCACAATCACTTGACTTCGTGCCAAATTTAAAGGTAAGATATTTAGGATAGCAGTTTCTTATTAAATTTATAAAAAAGTGTATTTCTAATCACTCAGTTGCAAGGTAAAGTACCTGGTAAAGAATTTTGCAATTTAAAATTTTATTGATTGGATGATGGTGAAAGTAGATGTTAAAAGGAAATATGATCGGAAAAATATCCTGTGCATGACAAAATGTAGAAAAATATATCATTACAAACCTTTTTTAGTATTCGATTTAATAATAATAATAATAATAATAACTTTATTTCAATGCAAAATGTTACAGGTAAAAATATAAGGAAACTCTGCCTCCTGCCTTAGTAAAACTGTGTTGTAGAAGAATATAGAAATAATTGAATACTTTCGATATTGGTGCATTTAGTTACATTTACCTTTGCCCTGTGAGGTACTGAGTATATGTACATGGTAAAATGTATTGGTAAGACAGTGGGCATAAACAGTTTTAATGTTTTCTAGAATTTTAGTTCTGTGACTTAGTGTATTCTTACAGGTAGCTGCTGATTTAAGACTGTGAATTTTTAACACAACATTAATTATATCTGCAACATTTCCTGTATTATTTCAAAACGCGAAATATTCATGTGCATTTAGTTTAGTACGTGTGTGGATTTTAACTATGATACAACTTATATTTGTATTTATATCTTCGTGTCTTTTCTACTATTACTTTAAAAGAAACCATGACTACTGGGCAAAGAGGAACGTTAAACAGGAAAGACCATTGCCGTTTTTTGGTAACTATCTACCTATCTTGCTTTTCAAAAAGAATATCGATGAAGAAAGTATTGATTTGTATAAGAAATACAGCAATGAAAAATTCGTTGGATTATATATTGGTAACACACCCGCATTACTTGTGAGGGATCCCGAAATTTTAAAACATATAATGAATTTAGATTTTCATAATTTCTTAGTTCGAGGTATCGAAGTGAAAACAACAAAGGACTCTTTGTTTTACAATGCATTTTTCATAAGTGGAGATCATTGGAAATTGCTCCGGCAAAGATTTTCATCGGCTGTATCATCCACAAGTAAATTGCAAGGTATGTTCCCACTGGTGGCTAAGTGCGCTGATAAATTGCAACAAATTACTGTGAAGGAGGTGGCGCAAAATGATATCATATCCGCATGGGAATTGATGGCGAGATTCACTTTTGATTTTATATCATCTTGCGGTTTTGGTATAGAACTGGACACTATAGCTAAAGAGAATATTCACTTTTTAAAGATGGCAAGAATATTCTTCGATAAGAGTTATCTCGAAATGTTTGTAATTCATTTGAACGAAATAATCCCATTTTTACATCTGATACCCGGATCATATGGAATTAACAAAGAGTTCGCAAACATGATATATGAAGTAACCAGGAAAGTTAGGAAGGAAAGAAATTTTAAACCATGCGGTCGGAATGACTTTATGGATAGGCTTCTAGAAATGGAAACCATGGGTAAAATTTACGCAGAATCTTTCTTCGAGAAAAACCCTGATGGATCTCCGGTTAAAGTAGAGCATGAGATGGATGAGAATGGTATTGCAGCTCAAGTTTTTCTGTTCCTCTTGGCTGGATTTGAGACTTCTTCTCTTGTAACTAGTGTTCTACTTCATTTACTAGCGTACCACCCGAAGATACAGCGCGACGTCCAAAAAGAAATAGATTCTGTTCTATCAAAGTATGACAACAGATTTTGTTATGATGGGATTAAGGAACTAAAATTACTAGATATGTGTTTTAAGGAATCTATGAGGCTTATACCACCAGGCAGTAACCTTTATCGAGTTTGTACAAAGCCGTATACGATTCCTGGCACCAATGTAACTATCGATCCTGGAGTGAAAATAATTATTCCATCTAAAGCGTTGCAGATGGATCCTAATTACTTTGAGAGCCCAAATGAGTTCCGACCAGAGAGGTTTGCTCCGGGAGCTTCGAAAGATTTACCGGGTTATGTATATATGCCATTTGGAGAGGGCCCAAGGAAATGTCCAGGTAGGACCATACATATATTTATTTTAGTATATAGTTATTTTATAAGTGTTCTTTTTTACCATATTTGATAGAATCTAGTAATATAAAACTTTACTGATTTGTCGTGATATAGTCCTAGACTTTTTATACGCAATTTTTTTTTCTTGATGCGGTGAAAACAATAATTTATTCTGACGTTTTATGCTGGGTAGGCTCTGAGCACGGCATAAGGGAGTCAATATGTTAGGCGTACCGTCAAATTCACAGAAAAAGGCATCATCACGAACCATATTCCTTGGAATTACCAGGTATCGGTGATTAGTTTCACAATACTTCGTCTACAGCTTGAGACAATCTACAATTTATTAGATTAACGAACTATTCAATACAGCTTAGACCTCAGTATATTAATGGTGTTTTTGCTTGTGATTAAGAAAATTTGAACTGATAGCCTTTCCTGAGAGAACCGGTTAGGTTTAATAATATAAAGAATATACGTTTATGAGGATCGGTAATATAAGTTACCATCTTTACTCTCTAATAGTATCAGAGTGATACAAGTAGAAGTATTGACAGACAGAAAAAAATGTAAAAGATTTAGCAAAGTTTAAGTTCACTATTAGAGATATTCTTGTTAGTAGTCCTAGCTTACAAGTCATTAGGTTAGGTCTTAGGGTATCTACATTACGAAAGGTATAAATGTGGCAAATTTCAAGTACATGTCTGGTAGCTTTGGAAATACCTCCGTAAATTAATATAATAAAATAAGGTTGTAGTGAAAAATGTCTCCCCTACAAATTCTTAAAACGCTGAAATACTTCTTTATTTATTTTTATCACAGAGTCTTCATGTTGAATTTCAATTCTACAGATGCAATTTTTTTTATGTCGTCCGTACAAAATTTTCCACCACCGTTTAGAGCTTAAATTTCGAAAAAGCGTTTCTTAGTGACTCCTTACGCTATAAAAGGTTTCATGTTTTAGCTTCAGTAGATTCGGATGAGTGTTGATGAAATACTCAACCAACAGCTTTATATATACAAACTGTGCCTTCGACTTCGTTCGCATGAAAATAAAAATTATATAATAATTTTTGTCTGTTTATGTTACTTTTTTCAATACAGATTTATTCCTATTGGTGATAGTATGATGTTACATTCCAAAATTGTTTTATCAAACACAAACACACTTTTTGAAATCAGACTGGTTGTTACTAAGATTAATGCGTTCAAACAAACAAACAACCAACCATTTCTGAGTAGGGATCCCTAATTTTTTACTTAGCACTCTAATGGTGAATGAATTATTGAAATCGGTTCAGCAATTCTTAGTTTATTCGTTACAACCATACTAAAATACAAGTCTTTACTCTTTATAATATTTGTATAGATTTAGATTAGTTATAATTAAAAAAAAAAACGCTTTATTTTTACAGCCGGTCGCTTAGGACACATGCAATCGGTGATCGGAATAGCATCTATTCTGGAGCGTTTCACAGTTGAGCCAGCGCCTACATCACAACGCGAATTCAAGATAAAAGTATGCTCATTTATAGTACCGGTTATAGAAGGTGATCTACCATTACGTTTTATACTTAGAAGAAATAAATAAGGCTAATGAATGACAAATTGACGAAGCAATATTTGGTTTACAGTAAGAAAAAAATGGTTAATTTAGTGTTCATGGTTTGAAAATTAATAATGTATTGTCGACAATTTTAAAGATACATTGAATATCTTTACAAAATTGTATTTTATGTTTTAGTCTTAGATTTTAAAATTTCCTAACATATGTACATTTGTGAAGCGATAATCAGTTTAAAAATTTAAAAAAATTAAAATAATCACAATTGACACCGAATTTTAATTTTCGTTCTGCTATATACAAATATATATGCAATCTTAATAAACGTTTAGTTTTGGTAGAATAACAGTAATTGGACACGAAGACTTAAGCGACCACACATCGACTGCGATATCCATCTTTAGTGAGACATTCAGAAAGAAAGAAATACATTATTGTTGGAACAACCATACAGGTAAAATAACAGTAAACAAACAATTTAAAAACAAATGATACATTTGAAAAATGAAAAAAAAAAGATATGTCCAACAATTGTCAAACCCATTCAGCAAACTGTATAGTACAGCAGTACTGCAACACTGATTTTCGATAGGAGCCCATATGATGATAAACGACGCTCAGTCGGTCATATGTTATAGTACAAAGTTAAACGAACAAACAAACAAATAATACCAACACACATAACACGTCACAGATGATCACATTAAGTAGGTATAGCTACTGTATCTACAAATTCAAAGTCTAAACAAAACAAATATATACATACATACATATTTAGAATAACAAATACACACCAATAAACAGAGCTTAAAATAGATCTGCGTAAATACATTGTACGTTACTTTAATTACTGAGTTTGAAGTTGCAACAGATAATGCTTACATGAGAGTTTAAAGTTAAGCTTACTCTTTTTGGATCGACATGGCGGTGGGATGTTGTTCCGACAACGAGAGGCAGCATATTTGAATGACCCTCTGAAAGTGGTAATTGTATGATGAGGTATCGATAGCAAATTAGTTATGGTGTGTGCCTATTTTTTCGACTAACTAATGTATATCAATTATTTTGCGTCGTGTATCTTCACAATACCTAAATAGGAGTAAAGCTATGGCATGTTGTTTTTATTTTATTTCGTGCTTTACGCAATAAATATATGTGAAGTAGTTGATTGTTATGAACTGATATGCAATTATCAAATAATATAAATGAAAAGTAGAAAAAATATATGGAGTGAACAAATGTTTTTACGGATTAAATTGAAGATTAAATATCTGAATAAAACGAATTTATACCGATTTTATCGCGGTTTTTTATTAATTTTGGGCTTATTCTGCGTAGATCGGAACACTAACAAAATTTAAAATTTACCTGAAGGTAGACAGTGTAACATTAACTTTTATGAACAACCTACCTCAGTTCACCCCGTGACCATGAAGGCTGAAAAGCTTTCGAAACGTCGGGATCAAAATTAATAAATAACCGTGATAAAATCCGTGTAATTTAGTTTTCATTTCAATGAGTATATTCGCGTAAACATAAGAAATGATTATTAAAAATTGGTATAAATATTTATTTAAACTAAAGAAACTCCTTTTTCGACGTTTTGAACAATTGAACTATTCGAACTGTTGACATCTTTGACTACCATAAATGTCTTCTTAGGGCTTTAATTCTATATAATATTATTTTTATTGGCACTGCTTTTAAAACCTGGTTCTATCAATCCTGGTGGAAGGCAGAGTTTGTAGGTATATAGTAAATAAGAACCTGACATAACCCATGTTATTGCTGCCCAGCGCTAGGTGGCTATTTTATGTGAGATTTTTCTAACAAAAAAGGGTCATAGTCAAGGTATAATGACTATTGTATAGATACTTATTACAAATAATAATTAAACGACAGATTAGTGACATTTGGCTTGCTATATCTGTCGCTGCAAGTACCAACAATTATGCATACTACAGTGCATTCTCTTTCTAATAAGAACACTATGCACTATCACTCACTCTTATATCACACAATATACGGACTTTAGTCGTATCTAAATATGAAACATTGTATTACGTATTTCATTTTTTTAATGGTGTAAGAAAGCGTAAGTTCCTAATTGGTCATAGAGTAATAATATATTCATAGCTAATTCACCATTAAATACAAAAATTATAAAAAATAAAAATAAGTTTCTTGCCTTCTCGACTATAGATGAAAATTATATAAATTAACAAAAATCTTATTTTGAAAATTGAAAAATGGAATAATTTTAATCAAATTAGTGTATTGACATCGGTCCTCGATAAATCTACAAAGCTTGAACGAAATCTGGCCGTTTAAAGTGGGTCAAAATCGCGCCCACAGGAGTCGGTTACAAACATACAGGTGAAGTTAATAAAAAGCGTATAAAAACATAGAAATAGCTGTACTAAAATAAGAATTCTTTGAGATAAAGTAAACATTGGAACATAATTTAAAATAAGTCGATCGATCAAATGACATCATTCCCCCGCAACACAAGATATTCCCTCGAAAAATTTGTAACAGATTTTGCGCGAATCCATTATAACATATCACCCCATAAGAAAAGTATAAATATTCAATGGGCTATCGGTGCGAGTGTCGTCCACGGTACTCAGAGTTGTCGCGAGATTATGACAGATGGCGTTTACGATGACCTCCCTTTGTCGGGGAAAATAGTATTTGAAATTATCTATTATAGTATTTTTCAACCTTTTTGAATTCACGACCTCTTACGAATAAACTAACATGACGCCCTGCAGGTCCATAACGAACTTTTAATTAATATTTTTTTATTGTTTACGTATAGGAAATAGAAACATGATTTAAGAATTTATTTAAGAAAATAAACAATTTTAACCGGTTCACTCTGAATATTGAATTTTAAGTGTATTGCAAAACATGCGGCTTTTTCGATTTGCTTTTACATAGCTTAGGAATGTGAATCCTCGATTAAAACTAAAAGCGTTTCTTAGGGATCATTGGACATGAGGTTGAAAGACACTAAGTTACAAAACTATAAAATCAGCTGCCGAATACCTCTATATACGAATTCCAGCAGTATACTTGAGAGTGAGTCCCTCCACTACCTTTTGCATGTCCACCATCGCGGGCCACATCGTCGTTTAACATCAGGTGAGAATATGACCATAACAGATGAAACTATAAAGTATTAGAAAATCTTATCTACGAGCTGTTATTACAAAGAAATTAATATGTTTTTATCGTCCCAAAGATTTAGTTTCCATCATCTATTACTATACACGTTTAGTGAGCTTTGATCGTGTCGAACTAAAAAGGGCACTTTTTTACGTAAACCCGAAAGTAAAGTATTACCTAAACATAAAATTTACTATGGATGCCGATAAACCGATAGTACCTGATAATTACTAATTTCATAAAAAAAAAGAAATGCATGGATACTCGGGAACGTTTTTTTAGGTAAGTAGATGGTAAAAACTATTTTTTTACGTATTAATATTAGGTTCTATAATCAGATTCATATACACGGCAACGAGTTGCTGGTCAGTGAGTTCAGGGATCAAGTCAAACAAATTCTACTATTTAAAGGTAATGTATTAGATATGTGCTAGTAATGTTAAGAAATGGCTCCATATGTGAGTCAATACTTTAGCACATAAAAACTGATACTAAAAGATAAATCCGCTCAAAAAGAACTGCGGCCTTATTAATCTACATTACATTGAAATATTTAGCTGACGCCTACCTAGCCTATGTTAGATTCCCATTTAGACATAAAAGACTATGACTCATGACTAATTGACCTCTATATTTTTTTTTAAATATGTATACAGGATTAAATCCAGTGGAAATTGAGCATTTCGCAGTACCCCAATATCCATTACCGTTAATATAAAAAGTCACAGTACGTCATCCGTGTGGATTTATCCAAATATCTTATTTGCATACATGTCGGAACATGTCATAGCACGTGTCGCGCGCCGCTTCACGCGGATTACATTTATTTTCAATCTTCTTTCCTTGATTGCAATCGCCCGTAGCAGTATTGTTGTGTTTATTATGCTAATAATAGCATACTCTTTTGATTATATCGAGCCTTTTCTGGACAAACATCGTAGCGCCAAAAATCTATTTTTTTTTTACTGTAAGCTCTTAAAAATTATATTTGTAAATTAGAAACACAATGTTAATAGCCTCTATTTTAATTGATCAGTGATTAATATGAATAGTGGGTTTTTTTTTTGTAAAGATATCATTAATACTTTTTAATTAGGAATGAATTTTAATTGTGAATGAAAACTACTGTCTCCTGAAAAAAGTCTAATTGTCGTTTACGACGTGTTTCCTGTAAAGGCTCAATATATTATATTGAGGCTAAAAAAGACCAAGCACTGTACTACTTATCTATACGTTTAATAAACTGCGAGTGAGCTAAACTATACAATCAATATTTTTTGAAAATTATAATCAGTATTTCTTTTACATATAGCTGTACCTGCGACTTCGTTCGCGTGGAAGTAAAAATTGACAAAAAAAACTTTGCCGGTTTAATACATTTTTTCAATACAGCTTTGTTTCTATTAGTGGCAGCGTGATGTTAAATAGCATAAAGCCTTTCTCAATGATTGCTTTATCAAATAAAAGCAGAATTCTTGAAATCCAATGAGTATTTTGGACTGATAGAACATTAAACCACTTCTATCAAGTTTGATAGCGATCGAAGGCACTTTACAATGAATCAGATCGCACTGCCTTTTTTCATATCAAAAAATCAATATCAAGTTATATTGAACTATATACATCTCTTTAGTTTTTAATCATTTCATCGTTTATTTATGCATTGGCTTTTGGGTTGAAATAAACAACTTATTACAAGCAGTAAACCTACATTTGAGTTTGTTTATTTTAACTTATCGCTTTGTTGAAAATATAGTAGAGGAAGTTTAATAATACTTCTAAATAATGAAAAGGGAATTCATTTCGCTTCAACGAACAATGAATGAATATCATTGACAAAGGTTCACGTAGTCACGTTGTTGGAAATAAAAGGGATTCCAGTTTGAAGGCTTCTTTAATATTTAATATCTTCTAATTTATTCACTGAATCTTATTGCTGTGAGATTAAGGTGATTAAAATTTGTTATATATATTTTTCTTGGGATACTTTCTTTAAACTTTTTATAAGTCGTGTCAATGACTGCATGCTCTTACAATTTGAAGCCCATTTTTGGACTTTTATGTGCTTCTCATAACTTGTATACAAAATTTTATTATATAGTTTCTGGTTAACATTTTGCTGTTTAGAACATAACCTATGGCCTTGTACGTGCTTTTATTAACATGTATGCAAAATTTTATAATATAGCGTCTAGTTACATGTTGCAAATAAATTGATCATAATAACTAAGAACATGTATTTGAATTTGCTTCAACACTGCTTATATATTTTAACAAGGAATTTCCTATATTATCAATTTAGGTTTCAAGACCCAATATGAGTTTAACAGCATAATTTAATAGTATCACGGGGAAACAGTGACAAAACTCAACAAACATAAAAAGATCAGAACGTTAATAAAATCTTCAATATCGTCGTCTCTAAATTATATTCCGCACCGATGTATAGAGGGGTCAAGCAAAAAACAGTGGTTAGTAGCGGCGCAAGATGTCCGGCACAGTTTGTCTTCATTGCGGACAGGTTTATTGTTGGGGCTGCGGTAAATAATATCGACGCGAGAAACGTCATGCAACATTCATGAGTGTTGTTGAGTGATACAGCATGTTCTAATATTTAACCTTTATTAATTAACTATTTATTGGAAATATTATGTAATGTATGTGATAATTGTTATTTTTAGTAGGTAGGTAGATATAAGTAATTACGTCAGTTTTGAATAAACTGCTTACGGAACGATATTGTTTATTTTCGGTAAACCTGAAATACGTTAATTACTAACAATTAGCGTAAGATATATCAATTGGCGACGAGGATGGCGTAAGATATGTCATATTACAAAGTGAACATGCCTTAAAAATTGTTAAAATAGAAATGTCATATACATTTAAATGTAAATAATGTATGTAGGAAGTAGTACTTGATCGTCATATGTTAACACTTTATTATATGATTTTTCTTTTGCACGCCTCATAACCGAAGTGTTAAGGTGGATACTACTGTCACTTCACGCAAAACAACTGATTATTCAAACTTAAAATGTCTCTATTTATCAGAATTGTACTTGTAAAATAATATATACCAATATATATCAAGTAAAAACACTATTTTTTAACACTCATTATTGTCTTGATGCTATTTTTGTTATTTAAACAAGTTAAAAACCGTTTTAAAAGGCTCTGTCTTGGAGGTCCGTGTGTCTGTATGTGCGGATCCTATATGTTGTCACCATAACGACCGAAGTACTTTAGTAATCGAATGTTTTTTTTCTTACGCTTCAATATAATTAGGAATAGAACCGAATTTCTTTTCACGGCCTGATTCGAAGTGGTTTTTAAATTGTTATTAAATAAACAAAACAAAATGAGATAACGATGCTTGCACATTCGGATTTTCCAAATTTTTAGTGAAATATATCAGGCTGGTAAAATGTATGCTTTGTATAAACATTAAATAATTAATAAACATTATTATAGAAATTTCCCATCATCATGCAAAGAAGCATTAAATGCTTTATTTATGTTTATATTACCACCACTACTTTTCTCGATTGTATAAGTTACCAGCTGTCACTTGCCCACTATGCTAGACTACCTTAGTTTTTCGCAAGTGTGAACAAAACTGCAAATAAAAACATATTGCTCTATTTTTCACCAATAGCGGAAAATATAAGATTTTCAGTTTTCACAAATGATTAAGGGAGAAATGAAGTCCCGTGTGCATAGTATGTAATCAGAGTATATTTAGTAATTCAACTGATTCGCAAGCATCTTAACCCGACAGAGTTCTGACCGTCGTGATCATAAACTTATCACAATGACTTCCTTTTAGTTACAGGGTTTTCTTTTGCACGCCAGTACGTAAATGGTGACCATTCATGAAACGCAGATCATTTGATGGTAGTCATTTTTGGAACGAAGTTCCTTATCGCAGAGTATGGATGGAGGCTAGATAAACCAAATTGTAAGGTTTTACATTCACGACCCTTTCTTTACCCTGTTTTGAATTGCACTATATTTATATAGTGTAGACGTTTATCCATACTCAGTACGCTATTGGCTATGCCCAGTCATAGTAGGACACTTATTGGTTCAAGACGGCCTGTAAGTTCTTAAAATCTCCGCAGCTATATTTTATATACGTCATAAGCATCAGCTATTTGGTACCGTATTATATGCATTATATTATATGAATTGAATAATGTACAATCAAATGTTTATTTTCACAACTAGAAAAATATATTAAATATGGAATTTCCTACTATTCTTTAAATACATCAGTTATCTCTGCTTGTCATTAAATTGCTCTCAAATGCTAGTAAGTAGCTATTAGTGAAGTAGCTGACGATGTGGTTCAAGATGTTGGAAATGCTTAGCCTACTGGGCGAACTGTGGCTCTTAAATGCGATTCTCTGTACATACCTAAAGATATTTGGCGGCAGCTTTCCAACTTGTTAGTGGTAGCTAGCCAGGCGAGTATTTGAAAAAGCCCTACCACCAAGCTATGGTTTCATCGCGATGTTTCTCTTTACCGAAAGCTCAAGTTCAATGTTGATAGATTCGAACTCACATCCCTTGACGCTGCGTTATTACACACTACCAACTGAGCTATCATCGCTTCACAAAACGGTATACTTCTGAGACCTATTCTGATTCTCATTATTTAAATATTTCAAAACAGAACATGCTGTATAAGACGAGGTATAAGTGGATTCCCAGAATATCGCAGTAAGGGAATAGTCATCTTTGTTTCTATTGAGGCCTAACAAGAATTATAGCTGAACAACTGACGCCGACACACGACCCGACAAGAACGTCTCCCAACAAATGTGAACTAATATATTTTTCTCCTATTTCATTAATAATCTTAATTTTATTATATAAAATATAGTTAATTCTATTAAGTATTTTTTAGTTCTAAGACATTATTAATTATTTTTACTGTTTAGGTATTGCATCTGTTCTAGCTCACAGCACTGAAGCACTGACGCTGCGTCAAGGGGCGTGAGTTCGAATCCACTTATAGTGAGCTTCAGCTTTCGGTGTAGGAAAAATGGCGGTAGGGCTTTGTCTAATGGCTGCCTGGCTACCCACCACCTTCTAGTTGAAAATTTTTCACCAAATACCAGTAACTGTGTTCCGGCAGTTACACTTGAGAGTCAAACCCTCCACAGGTTTAGCGTGTAGACCAACTTGGGCTGTATCGCCACTTAACAGCAGGTCAGATTATGGCCATAACGCTGAACCAGTAAACTATAAAAAATATACTACAACAGTATATTTAAGAAGTGGCAGTAACTTTTTTTTTGTCATAGCTCGGTATCTTGAGTGTACAGTACTTGAAAATCACAGTACTAACCAAAAGGAAAGTGATTACCGAGCAATGAGCTACCATTTTGGCCATCTATTATGAATTTCGCAAGGTAAAATGATGGTAAATACGTGCTTCAAAACGGTAAATGTATCAACTTAATGTATTGAATTTATCTACTGATTGTTATCACTTTGTTGTTGCAAAATACGTAATAAGGGGCGGGCCAACGTTGCCACGCTAGTCTGTAAATCTGTCTGTAGTTGAATATACACCGTAAAGTATTATTATTACGAGTGTGACAACTTCTGTGCGGTACACCCACAATGAGTTTGAGCTTTCGGTTAAGGAAAACGTCGTGATAAAACCACAGCGTGGTGGTAGGGCTTCTTCTAATACCTGCCTGGCTGAGTACCACCCTCAAGTTAAAAATCTGCCGCCAAATACTTATAAGTGTGTTCCGGTAGTTGCACTTGAAAGCTCTACTCCGCTATGCTTAGCGTGTTCGCCATCTTGTGCCACATCGTCACTTTACATCAGGTGAGATAGTGACTACATTGCTAAACGTATACACTATAAAAATAATTTCTAACTAATCGAGTCATTGTTAATATATTTTTGTTATATCCATAAATAATTTAAGTATAGGATATTATGATAATGAAATTTATCGAGAAAAATATTCACCCCAGCGGTACACAATAATCCGTAGTTTTATCACAAAATGTAGTTAAACGCGTCCATTTCTCGTGCATTGTGGTAAAGGGAGATTTAATCAAATCTGTTTAGGGTACGACAGATAATAGGATATTATGATCCACTTTAGTTTTTTTTTACCCTGGTACCCCATTGGGATCAGTAATAAGATTTACTTAATTATTTTACTATTTTTCCTATTTACTGGTATTGATTTGATCGTAATAAATAGTGTATTCGTATTTTAAAACGTCTGGTCAAAAACATTACAAGGAAAAAATACAATTAAACTAGCTGACCGATGTGTACCTTTTTTATATTTTGCCGTTATGGTCGCAATGTCATCTAATGTTAAGTGAGTACACTCAACATAGCGAAGGGGCTGCTCTCAAATGCATCTGTCGAAAAACACCTTTAAGTGTAGGTACGTAACATGCATGTAATATATTAATATATATAGGTGTATATTTTAAAAACATGTACATTTAGGAATTTGATTTAAACCTTTCTTTGATGTGATCGATACAATGTTTTTTATTTATTTTTTATGTTCCTAAGTAAGTTTATTTATTTTAAGAAATCAACTGAATTAAATTATTGTGTACAAGAAAAAGAAGAGTATTACATTTGGCAACAATAATTTCAGTATATTTATATGCCTAGTAAATCCTAAGTAACTATACGTAAATACTAAGCAAGTAAAGTTGGTTCGATTTCAATGTAAAAGTTAGAAAGGTAGACCTTTGCGAATGAAAGTGAATAATACGTAACAATACGACATGTAGGCAATAAATCATACATTACCTGAAGATTACTACGCAAGGGTTGCATGGAGACAGGCAATTTGTCATGCGGCCGCTCATGCGATCAGCCGGAGACGGGCTTACCCTTTTGAGCATTCGGATTTTGTTATTGTTGCGCTCTAGTAAGTTCTTTTATTGAACAAATTTAAGTCGAAATGCTATTTTTGGTTTATTTTGAAATAGTTATTTATGCGGGAATGTTTTTATTTTACAATTTTTAAGCGACGATAGCTCAGTGGTATCGTGTACGGACTCCGCGTCAAGGGACGTGAGTTCGAATCCACCTACAATGAGCTTGAGCTTTTGGTAAAGGAAAAGATTGTGAGGAAACCATAGCATGGTGGTGGGACTTTTTCTAATGCCAGCCTGGCTAGCTATCAACCTCAAGCTCAAAACCTTCCGCCAAATACCAATAGGTGTGTTCCGGTAGTTGCACTTGAAAGCCAGTCCCTCCACAGGTTTAACATGTCTACCAACTTGAGTTCGTCACTTAAGATCAGGTGAGATGATGGCCATAATGCTGACCTTAGCTATAAAGAAAAATGATTTTTTTTATCTATGTGACTTACACAAGTAATGGATACAGAGTAACAACCAAGTTCAGAGCAATTGTTTATGAATAATAATTGTTCTACGTTAGACTCCAATACTCAGCACTTTGTGTGGCGGTTGCAGTAAAGCAACTTAATATTTTTATGTTATGAAGTGGTAAATTGGATGATGGTGATTAAGATTGCCTCTGACTCTTATGGAAAGACTTAAAATACTATAAGATATATCATAATGTACAGTTCCCAATGCTGAACATCAAAAGGAATGAATTAAAAAAAGTTAAATGTAGCAAGCTATATGTAAATTTGGTGTATCTATTATAGATAACATCAGGAATAAATAAGTTAGCGAATGCATAAAATTACCACTAGAAACAGATAATATAGGTGTATTAGGTTAGCATGGTATGCGGAGAACTGAAAGCCATGTAACTAGAAAGATGTTAGTTAACAAGATAGATGGAATATATCCATATATACTCTTATGAGTAAGATATAACTGCAGACTGAGTTAACATCTAAAAGTGTAGAATTTAACAGGAAAACATGTTATGCCAACTCTTAATATTATGTATAAGGAGTCAGAAGAAGGTGTAAATGGGCTTAGATTTCATCTGATTTTATTGTGACATTTTAATTCATTATTTACTTTAGAGTTACTTGCAGTTTTTTCATCGAGAAATGGGACATGGCTGCATGTTATGAAAAAGTATTTTGCAAAATTGAGAGATAATTTATTTTAATTTTTGCAAGGAATACGTGCTGTACGAGGATTCGTAGCAAAGTTTAAAACGGTGTAGCTCTATTAAATGTTTGTTGTTTAATGGTCTAGCAAATTTAGTTGTCAATAATATTGTGGCATCTTGCGCATACATTGCTCAGAAACATTTCTGGCTTTTAAAACAAACAAACGACAAACATTGACCTATAATTAGCGGGTTGCGCTTAGCAAGGTTAGGTGAATGGAGTAATCCTTTTGTTTTATTTTTTTAATTCACTAACAACCTCTCTTGCATGTTTCTGTTAACGATACAGCTTACTCTTGAGGAGTGAGTTACAATGCCTTATGTGCATTGAAACCATTGCTGAAGGCACAATTGCGTCCCGACTGAAATAAGCATTACTTGCTATAGACTAAGTTTTCTGCGAAAACGGGCTATGAAGTGTAGGCTCTCTATATGAGTTTGGAGTCAGATTTTCAAATATACTACGGTGGCTAATCAGATTATCTTGATGACATTATAACTACAGTATTATATCAATAGCGACGTCTACTGAGCCAAATTGTTAGAATCATAATTAAATCTCAAGGGCGGTAGGTAGGTTGACTGGTATTAGTTTATTATTTCAGTATTTACGAATGGATACTTAGAGCTAAGTTACTGTTCTCGATTAAATGTTATCGTATTTTTTTTTACAGAACAATAAACATCACATAAATTTTCCATCCAATTAACACGAGCGTATGGCAATATTTTCGCAATTAATTACATATAATTTTTTCTTTTTACCCATTTGTACGTGATCCCAATATGAGAGCGTAGGGGTTGATCGCTTGGGGTGGAAATAGGTCAGGCGGATACCGGCTATAATCCTGTATAATTAACAGGCCATATCGATTTACATGTACCGCTAATGATGGGTTAATTTTGAATTATGCGGTAGCGTTTGTGATGATTGGTACGCCGCATCGAAAACATAATGAATACAGACAGACGAATAATGCCATAGAAGAGTTTTTAATTGACATTCTTTATTTTTAGATACGATGTTCTTTTATACTGGTACTGTACAATCAAAAAACAACGATGGCCGCTGAGATATATGTATAAACTGGCTGATGTTGAAAGCAGACAAACCAAAAAGTCACTATGATGGTGTAATTATTTATTGCAACGAAGTTCCTTATCGCAAGATACGGAAGGAAGCTAGACAAATCAAAATGTAAGATTTTTCCGTCACAACCCTTCCTTTAGTATGTTCCGTGTTGCACTTCAATACTGAGGACGGTTATACCTAGCGCGTATGCTAAAGGATGTGACAAGTCATAGCTGCGCACTTATTGGTTCAAGCCGACCAGTAAAATCTTAACGACTACGCAGGTATACTTTGTACACTTCATATAATTCATTACAATACAATTTCTTAGTTATCACTGAGTTTAATTCAGTTATTATCAGATGCAAGTAAATTCATTGAATTACTTCAGTGAAATAATTCAAATTAACACCACAATAAAATATTAACGCACAGATGCGACGAAATTATATTATCTCATTAAAATAAAAGACATTTCAAAGGCAATCATGATGGGAAATGGGAGAACCCCGGGCGGATATACACCTGGGTCTCTAGATTTTAAGGTTGTTTCTTGGTACGGTAGACTTGGTTTTAATCAATGAAAAAATTTACTTGGAGAGAGTACCTACTTACACTGTTAATTAATTAACTAAATAATTCATTTTAATAGATGCATTTTCGTATATTGTGTATTATTGCTACGTTTTTCGTTGCAATATCGAGTAATATAATCTAATGACTACAAAATTTTGTGATTTCTTAAATCGCGCTAATCTCTGAAAGTACCAATCGGATTTAATTATTTTTTTGGCATCTGATAGCTCTATTATTATGGAGCTTTTTACGCAAATTAATATCACGATATGATCTATAAGAGCCGAGCATAAACAAAAGGATGCATCAAAGACACTCCATAGCTAATTGACGCTATTGAACTTTTGAATACACGTATCTGAACTTTGTATGTGAAAGCCAAATTAATGAGGAATAGTAAAGGTTCCTATTTATTTACATCTATACTTGTCCATACATATTGTAAATGCAAAAGTGAGTTTGCTTGTTACGTTTTCACGCCTAAACCGCTGAATCAATTATTATGAACTTTGGTATAGAGATAAATGGGACATTGGAGACAGTAATAGGCTAGTTTTCTCGTGAGAAACTTTTTAGGAATGGGTTAAAGAAAGGGACAAACTTCGTATGAATCGTTTTGTTACATCATACGATTTACTTCAAACTTTGAAGAATAATTGCGTATAACCTAGTCTAGAATAAAACTACTGATTTTAAAGAACAGAAAAATAACATTTGTTTCCACACGAACTACGCCACGGTATAATATAATTAGTATGAATGATTATAATAATAATTGAATAAGGAAATTGTTATGTAGTAATGTTTGATAGTTGACTACTCGTTTGTCGCAGTAAAACCTCTTCACAGCTGAACTCCTTCTGTTTTTTTACCCAAATCTGCATAATTCAAAATATGATCAGCTTAATTAACGTCCAGCAAACTTAACAGGAACACTTTTAAAAATGATATGAACTTGTAAATAACTACTCTCTGTACGTAACATGGTGACTCTTTATTAAACCGAATAAATATAATTCCACTTGCCTCAACAACCTACATCTCGTTTTTCAATATTGCCAAAGTGAATTTATCTGTTTGCTTTTGAAATAAAACTTCAAATGTAGTGGCGATAAGGAAGGACCGCAACCGGTGCAACCGCAGAGTTGACTACAAAATGATGTATAGTGTTCGCCGAAGTAAATTGAACCTTAGTACCTTCATATACGGTATGCGATGGTAAGTAAGTAAGATAATATTGATAATGGAGTCCTTAGTACAATTCTTACCCATCTCGTCAGCGACTCACTGAACCGTTCAACCAAGTATCGTTTATAAGAAGTTGCCTGAGGTTACTTGAACGGTTTGTAAGTGAATTTAGGCTTTGATGGAGTCTATTTGATTGTGAGTAAGATATTAGAATATTTAAGGATAACTGTTTTGTTTTTGTGTTTATAATTTTAAACACAACAATTGTAATTTTATTGACGAACTAGTTGCTACAACGAAGTTTGATCTGAACTTTGTACTACAGAGTCACCTAGAGTGTTAAAAATATTAAAAAAAAAACACGTAAAAATATACATATGTTTTTATTTATACGAACATAACCCAACCATCGAGAAGAACCGGTAAGAATCTCGATCTGGTAATATTATATTTTGTAGATAGGTATATATTTAAACGGATTTTTTTTAAGTAGTTTTTAGCGCATGCACAAAGAGAGGTATCAATTCCAGATATTACAACCGTTCACATATTGATGCACTGTGTGTTCCCACATATTGATACCTTTGACATCAAAACACGTTTGACATGGGGTTTGAACTTACTATCAGGCAATCGGTAATGTGTTTGGGTCTAATCGGTAATCCTTATAGGTTTACCATTATGACCAAAAACTCACCTGATGTTTAGTGAAGATGTAGCCCAATAAGGCTGGCACGCTACGCATAGTCGAGGGACTGGCTCTCAAGTGTAACTGCCAAAACACATCTACAGGTATTTGTCGGCAGAATTTCAGTTTGAGTTTGATTGCTAGCCAGATAGGCTTTAGAAGAAGCCCTACCACCATGTTACAGTTTCAGCGCTGTTTTCAGTTACTGAAGATTCAGTTTAATTGTCGCAGCATCCGTACACTGAGCCATAATCAAAATAAAGTCAAAATATACTATAGTAGCTTTAGCCGCGGCTCCATTCGTGTGGTACTAAAATTTTATTTAACTATTCTTATTGAAAAACGTTAATAGCCTATGTTACTCAGGGCTAATATAGCATTCTAATGGCGAAAGAATTTTTGAAATCGTGCCAGTAGTTCTTGACTTTATTCGTTACAAACAAAAATACAAATCTTTTCTCTTTCTAATATTAGTAAAGATTAAATAAACATTCTATTCAAATTCAAGCTATATTTTCAAATTAAAACCTCTACAAAGATATTCAATTTATTATAAATTTAACTCTGATCTGCTATCCGGGAGGAATATTTTCCTTTAAAGGATAAAAGATTCATATACATTCAATAATAATATTAGGTATTACCGTGTCAAATAATATCAAAATCAGAGTGTCAGATTGTAAATGTACATTATAGTACATTGTACGGTGTGTATATATTTTTTTATATTTGAGGTTTAGGGTTATGGCCATAGTCTCAACTGATCTCAAGTGATGATACGGCCCAAGTTGGTAAACACGTTAAACCTGTGGAGGAACTGGCTCTCAAGTGCAGCTGCCGGAACACACCTATTGGTATTTGCCGACAAATTTTTAATTTGAGAGTGGTAGATAGCCAGACGGGCATTAGAAAAAGCCCTACCAACATACCATAGGTTCCTAACGATGTTTTCTTTCACCTAAAGCTCAAGCTTATTGTAGGTGGAGTGGATACGAACTCACCATCTATCGTCGTTTCTACATCAAGAGTATTAATACATAAAAATAGAATGATATTTACACATTATACATATCAAGAAATATAGAGCAAAGCATTTCAAAAATATCATAATATTCATAAAATATTCATTCTCCATTTGTCTTCCTCAGAATGTGATACGAAACAAGAATTTCTGTTCGACGCACTTCTCTCATCCATATTTCCACGTAATAAAAAGCAAATGATTACTGTTATAACGCAACAGTAATGGCCCGTACACACTGATGTCGTAGAACGCCGCGTTTTCCGGCTTTTATATTTGAATGGAAAACTTGTTTAGGCTCACTGAGATACTCGGCTATGTAAGGAAGCGAGTGAGATATAGTCAATGCATCACCATTATGCTCACTCGGTGGGCGTTACGTGAGAGTGTATGGCGGATTGGTCACATTCGGTATCGACATGAATATAGTATGTTCCATGAAAATACCTTTTATATAATATACTTGAGTTGTATTTCGAACTATTTAATCTCACTTTGATGTAGTTTTTACCTCAATGGTATGGTTTAAGCACACACTGTTTTTTAATATATTGACCATAATCATGAAAAACTAAGTATGTGTTATTGTTTCTTAGTTAATGGGGTATGGTACTGTAACTAATAATTTTTAAATGACGGCTGTATTAAAAGCTTGTAATGATATACTTACTTCTGTTTGAAATAAACTTTATTTATACATATATTTAAAAAATCCTCTGACTCATTGTCATATTTCCAATAACCATATTGACATTTTATTTGATCTATATAAATTCCTCTCTTAAATAAGTCGTCAACAAATAATGGTTTCAACGATCAAAAATGATTGAAGTTAAAGTTAACAGCAAAAATGTAGCCCATCAGTTAGTTTCAATATATTATGCGAGAAAATAATTTTATTTAGACTTTTATAAAGCATGTATTACTTCATATAATACATTTTTCACGTGTTTATTTGTTTTTTAGGTTTTTATCGTTATGTGTCGTAGTTATGTGTCGTTAGATTGTTCAGTCAGTGAATAAGGTACTTTATGTTGTGTTTTTAGTTCATTAAAGGTGCGTGCGAGCGGAAGCAGTCGCCGCCGGATGCCTTCTCGGGCGGCTTGTCTTTGGCGGCGTGATCAATGGAGTGTTTGTAGGGTGCCTAACGTTTGGAAAAAATATTAATTTGATATCATTTATTGATAATTATAGGTGATAATTATAGGTGATTATTATATTATGATATAACGTCAGATAATGCAATTAACTAACATGAGATTGTAGTTAAACCTAATATTTTTTTACAAAAATAACTATGAGACCGCGAATTATATTATAATAAGCGTGGAGTTTTACGAGAGCGCAGATTCATATAAAGATAGATTCTTCAAATTTAACAATAGTTTGAGGATTTTTAGTGGACTCAAAAAACATGCGAATATGAATGAATCAGTACAAAATACTATGGCCATTGTCGATTTATCTACTAAACCGATATAGTATTAGTAACATTAATTATTAATCAATGAATTCATTAATAATTAACATTGATTTCGTTAAATGTACTGCGTTAAGCGTAGCGTAGAATTCTAGTAGAGCTTTCGAAAAAAACTCAGATGTTAAAATTGTGTTGTGATTCGAGAATGTCTAGTTGAAAAAGCACCATCTCCAAATCCATGATATCAGATCAGATCTGGTAGCAAATTAATACAAATTTATGATATAAGTGTGGCTGAAAACAACAGAGAAAAAAAAAAGTTTTTGGAATCAAATTGTAATTTCAATTGGGCTTAATTTTTGTTAATATATTAATTTAGGATATGTTATAATTAAAAGGAAACGTCATAAATGCTGTTAAAATACATCAAGCCTTGGCCTTACAATTTGTATATCCAAAGAAAAAAGTGTATTTTTTTGTAAATAAAATTCTATTTTGCATATGAGTAGTCATAAAGTGTCCTACTACTAAGCTATTATATTTTCCAATCTATTCATTTAAAATGTGTTAAAATAAACGAAAATATTGTGAAATATTCATGGCCACCGTAACACCCGTTTGAAGTGCACCGCCCGCATAAACAATGACACACAAACTGAAAGGTTTCCTTCCTCGGGGAACGTCTTTTGTCGCGAAATGATCAGTCGTCTCCGAGGTATAGAAATGACGAACGGTAGGAAATTAATGAGATGGGATTTCGACTTTGACGGTGAGTTTTTTTATGGTAATCTCTGATGGCTTTTGCATTTAATATGAGTTATGTGTTTAAATGCTATGAATCCGGATTACATTATAATATTTTCCTTTTCACCGTGTATTATATTTTACCTACACATAATTTTGTTTACATAGAATGCTTATAACTTGAAGGAAGGTATTTTATAATTATTTATAGACTTAATGGGTATATATAATTTCACCGAGTGTTTAGTTCAAGGCAGTGAAAGGATTTGCTCTCAAGTTAATCTGCCGTAATATACCTAACTATCGGTATTTGGGCGTCAGGTTTGCAACTTAAAGATGATAGCTAAAGCATAAAAAACGCCATACCATCAAGCTTCAGTTCCATCATGATGGTTTTCTTCATCGACAGCTCAGATTCAATGCTTAAAGTCGCACTCACGACTCTCGTAGTATTTGGGCACGCTGTCACTGAGCCATTGTTGCATATATGTAGTAAAAATCAATAAAATTGAATTAAATTACCGATGAATCTACATATGACAATAAGTACTCATAAAAATCAATCAAAATAGAAACAAGAAAAGTTATTGTATTGTTTTTTTTTTTGCTATTTATATATACCCGCTTTAACATGCGACTTTACTCGCGTTAAAATTGATTTTGTTATACAAATCGAATGACGCAATAAAAAGTATCACACAAAGTTTATCTCTCTTTTCACTCCACTTTAATTAATAATTTAATAAGGTTTTTACGAGAAAAAATAGCCTATCACCGTCTTCATGTTCAAACTCATCTCTGTACCCAAATTTATCAAAATCGTAGTTCAGGTGTAAAAACGTAACAAGCAATCAAACTCACCTTTGCATTTATAATATTAGTAAATACCAGAGGGCTGTAATTTAGAATAACTATCTTATTCTGTCAAAATAGTTTATACTATACAGTAGGATTAATTGAAAAAATATATAATAAGTACATACAAATCATGTTTACTTACAATGATATCAAAAACATAATTTTAATAAAGCGAGCGACTACTGAATAAAATTTTTATTCAATCCTAGTAATTAACACATTTATCGAACGAATAGTATTATTGCATTTATTTTATACTAATTTATAACAAATAAACTGCATATAGGGACAATATTTCATAACAATTACAATAAACAACAAAAGTTAGTTGTGGGTTGGAGTTAATTTCGGTTTACTACAATTGCGCCTGCTATATGTCGGCTGTAGCTGTGCTGAATTAAGTTGTAGCTTAAAATAAAAAAAAGTAAAATATAGTTAAGATCATCTAATATATATACATATATATATAAATGTATATATATTATGATAACTTAGTTCATACTTCAACTGTCATCGGCTTCGAAATGTCCTGTTAGTGCTGTGAGTATTTCTACGGAAAACGTAGCACTTACCACGAATTTTCGTAGCATATTCGTAGGCGAATGTGTAGCAATATCGCCTACGTTAAGTCACCGTCCTACATTGATATAATTAATACTGAATTCCACTACGGTCTCTATTCTCTATAGTTTTAGCATTTTGTCGGAGTATTTGTTAGTATACGATTATGTTCTACAGTATACACCTGGTGGAACCTTTT
Source organism: Actias luna (assembly GCA_039707435.1). Taxonomy (NCBI): domain Eukaryota; kingdom Metazoa; phylum Arthropoda; class Insecta; order Lepidoptera; family Saturniidae; genus Actias; species Actias luna. The sequence goes on along the minus strand of JAZHAC010000012.1, from coordinate 12,505,598 downwards.
AGGTATATCGCTTTTCAAGGTCTGCCATTTTGTGTCAAGCTGTCAAGCAAGTTAGTAAACATTTGTATGACTAAGCCAAGATCACTATATATATCAAAGCGAGTGTATATACATTTATCGAGAAGATTCTAGGCCCTCTCGATACTTGATCACGCCAGATGTCATATGTGAGTGCGCTTTGACTGTTGACATATAACTTATGATAGAGTGACTGTGCAAATTCAGTTCAGTTCTGTAAGGGAATACCCCTGTGGCCCTTGCGTGGCTTGCCCTGGCTAGGACAGGAAGCTAGGATTGATTGGTTAGTTAGGCTCCCGAATCTTTGTTCATTTTCCGGCAGCAGTCCAAGGTGAATTTCGGCCATTCTGACACCCTTGGGCCCGGTGCCTCGGGACTAAGTTCCCTCAGCGTTCGCCCTAAAAAGTTCGTTGAAGCTGTCAAAGCACTTACGGATAACAGCGTATGTTAGATCGAAAAAAGCAAGTTCAAGGTTATCACGCACGATATGCAGATATGAACAATTAACACAATAAACCGGCGTCACCTCAATGCTTTTGGGGATAATGTAGTAAAGTAAACATGTAAAGTGTAAGACAAGAAATAATTCACCACGAAGATCAATCAACACCGATCACCAGCGATGGGCATATATAAGGTAGCTATCATCTCTCATTTCAATATTTATCTTTCTATACATACTTGGTGTAATACGCACCAATAATATCGAACCCAATGAATTACTAATCAGTGGTCACCATTGCTTTTAGATCATGCTGGGCTTGGTATAGAGATCGTGAGTTTGAATCTCGCCGGGGCTTTCAACTATTATTTTTAGTAGGTATTTAAAATAATCACATTTAATCAAAGATACAATATTTCCACCTTCAAAGAATATACAGTTTTAATTTTGTAACAGTAGTTTAGTAAAGTTCTAGAGCTCTGTATTATATACCACTAGATGAGTGGTGACCGTAGGTGAGTTCTGCGTACCGTTAACCTTAAAGTTAAAACGTCCATTGACGCAGCGTACGTGTACACAACCTAATAAGTCATCATCGCTTCTACAAATCACAGTACTGTCACTTGTATGTGCTTCTATTTAAAACAAATTAAAATAATGACAAGAAAAAAATACCCTGTCTATAAAAATAAATAAGATCTTGACCAGTAAAATCACTTCCTGTCCATTGACCCTTGGCTAGGAACCGTATTACATCAATTTCCTTTCACCACCTTTCGCTTATTCGATTTATATCTTATTTCTTGGTTCTATCTCGGTAAGTAAGTTTTTATTGAGTTTTACCTTCCGTTTTCAGGAACGATAATCGTGTTTAGTCGTACGGACAACGTTCTACAGTTTACTATATGGGTCAACTTCCTAGTTTTATTACTATAACATTAAATATGAGAGCTTGTAGTCAATTGAGGGTTAGAAAATGAAATGTACAATTAATTATTTTAGAAGTATTTGATTATATTACATTATTAATGATGTGTTTTTGTAGTTCGTAGACTTATCGTAGGTAATATTGTTTAAAAAGAGAACGTTTATTTATTTATTTATTTATTAGCTTTTACATTTAGGTCTTATGTTATAATATCCTCATACATCAACCCTGAATAGGGTATAGCAAAATACTTCTGTTTTTTTTTTTATGTAATTTATTATTTAATGTTTGACTTCTGCAGACTACTAATCAGAGCACAGACTCTTGTTTTGTCGTTAACATTCAATACAAGAGAGTTAATGCGGTATTGCAAATAAATTAATAATCTATGTCTATAAAATAAATCTCTATTTCCCTTGGCTATCACATCACGCTTGATCGGGTGGAACAATTTGGCTAATTATTTTTTTGTGGCGTTAATTATTGCCAGGAGAAGGTTCATATACAAAATAATAAAGAAGTTGTGCGGGACATTAGAAAATCTGCATCTATATATATATATAAAAATGAATCGTTAAAATGTATGTACGCGCATAACTTCTGAAAGACAGTATCAAATTGAATAATCAGTTTTTTTATTACGTTCGTTATTCTCAGGACAAGGTTTGTATAAAAAACGAACAGATTTTGTTTTTGATATCTCGTAATATGAAAAGTAATGAAGCGATAATAGCTCAATTTGGCCAGTTTTATTGATCTTAACGAATTGAATGAGATTAATTAGGATCCATTATGGCTAATTAAAATATATTAAAAATACAAATCGCTACAAGCTTTTTTGAGTTATGGCGAGCCTAAAGAACAACGATCATAGGTGATGATACGAAGTTCACCGAATCCACTAGTCTATTATAATACTGATACATATTTGGTTACAAAGATTCTACGATAGAAGATCATGGTAAAGCTGCATATTTTTATATCAAATTATGAATCGAAAAACATATTGGCATTGGTCTAAAGTAATTTTATAATTTCTACTATTATTTCTTCTAGTAATTACATAGTTTCAATAACTTTTATATTTTTTATGTTACAACCAAATTTAAATTCAAATTACCAGGAACAGCTCATATGTAGAAAGTTTTCGGATTTGATGCCCGCCCACGACTGAATTTTAATGTATATTATTGTTTTTGTGTTTTGGTGTTTAAATATACCTAATATAGAAGATACCAGCTAAATAACTTTCTGGATAATCGTAAATGTGTGACGTAGCTACAATAGATAGTATTATAAATATCTAGTCTCGCTGATTAAGTGACTTGAATCACCAAAACTACATATTTTGTAATTCGTTAAAAATGTCACCGCTTAGCAAAAGTTTAACTGAATTGCAAACGGATATGGAATTATCGGATTGAACGTAATAACGGTAAAGGCTCCTTAACAGGAAATAAAGCTAGGAACATAAAAGTTTAATACTCACATAAGTCAATGACCTAACGTTGGTACATTGGTAAATAAATAAATAAATAACATATCCACCTGAAATAAAAAGACAGTAAATGCCGGTAGTCCCGAAAAAGTAGTTAATCGCATTCGGAGACCGCCCGCGAGCTCGAATGGCTTCATTTACGGTTTTTATTTCCGTATAGTGTTGGGAGGTATAGTTCCCTATCAATATATTGATAAAATTCAATCTATAATATCCTTAAATAATCTTACTTATTATTACGAGTAGCTAAGATAAAGTGAAAATTAAGGATTTTTTACCATGACCTAATAAAGACAAGCAATAAAATATTTGATTTTTATAGTTAAGGTTAGCCTTATGGGCACACTCTCATATGATCAGTGACAATGTGGTCCAAGATGCTAGACACGTTATCTTAGTGAACCGATTTTCAAGTGACCTAGGGAGTGACTCTCAAGTCCAACTGCCAGAACAAATCTACTGTTATTTGGCGGCAGATTTTCAACTTGAGGGCGGTGGCTAGCCAGACGAGCATTAGAAAAAGCCCAACCCCCAAAAAATAGGCCGAGAATTTAGGTCAAAATTTCAAAGCTGCGTCCCGATTAAAAACATTTCCTTACTTGAGATAGGAGAAATAGATACATATATAACATAGAAAGTGAAGGAAAGAAGCTATATGTTGTATATTTAAAACAGAATATCCTCATCAGATAAAACGTCCAACTGTCTTGGCCATGGCTGTCATGTGCAATTGACGGAACATACCTATTAGGTAGTTTCTTAGAAAATTTTACCTTGAGAGCGATGGTATGTGAACATTAATAAAATCCCTACCACTATGCTGTTGATTTTTATTAAGTTTCCCTTTACCGAAAATTTAATTAATTACATTTTCTGGTATAAGGGTTGTGGAATACCACCTGAATTACCCATGCTAACCTCACCTGTACGCGGTGCACCCTGCCGAGAAACCGACGAAGCTTTGGCGATTGTTGCTCGCACATTTGGTTATGTTCGAAATGACGGTTAACTAAGTAATCCTTGATCCGTCACAGCTTGGTAGTAGGTTTATTGTCCGAGATGTTAGCGACCACCTCGGATTTACATTGCCGCAAAATCAAGGTTCACTATGAGCCTTTGTGTTCCGACAAATTCTACCAGAACCAACCATTTTAGCTAAGGACAGCACAATGGTTGCAACATCCCTGGCGTTACAGCTGTCTGTAGGCGACAGTAACCGTTTACCATCAGATATGGCGTTCGCCTGTTTGCTGCTCAATTTTTTTTTCATACTTAAGGTTTAGCATTATGATCATAATCTCACCTGATCTTAAGTGACAGTACGGCCCAAGTTGGTAGACACGCTAAACTTGTGGAGGAACTGGCTCTCAAGTGCAGCTGCCTGAACACACCTATTGATATTTGGCGGCAGGTTTTACAACTTGAGGGTGGTAGTTACCCAGGTGGGCATTAGAAAAAGCCCTACCACCATACTATGGTTTCCTCACGATGTTTTCCTTCACAGAAAGCTCAACCTCATTGTAGGTGCTTGGATTCGAACTCACGTCCCTTGACGCGGCATCCATACACACAACCCACTGAATCATCATCTCCGCTACCCACCGTCTGACAACCACTAGGGTAAAAGTTCTTTGACAGTTTATTTTTAATCTATCCACAAATCGATATCGATATACGAATTTTATATATTACGCATCACTAGAGATAATAAGCGCTATCGGTGTATTGAGATTAACTTGCGTTTTATAGCACCAGGTTAGTGTACATTAAATTTAACGACCACGCTTCATTGACCATTGCTCTAAATTGGCTCGGACAAAGATGCCAAGTACTGTTTCAGCTATTTACTGTATTCTCTCGTATCGTCCATATATCGTAAAAGTAATATAATTGTATAGTATTTAAGCTAACTATCAAGTTTATTTGTGAACCAGACACAAGCAGAAGCGACGATAGCTCAGGGGTAGTATGTTCGACTTTGCGTCAAGGGACGTGAGTTAAATCCAACCACTTACAATGAGCTTGAGCTTTTGGTGAAAGGAAACATCGTGAGGAAACTATAGTATGGTGGTAGGACTTTTTTTGATGCTCATCTGGCTAGCTACCACCCTCAAGCTAAAATCGGCTGCCAAATACCAATACTGTGTTCCAGCAGTTGCACTTGAGACCCAGTTCCTCCACAGGTTTAGCATGTGTACCAACTTGGGCTGTATCGTCACTTAAGATCAGGAGAGATTATGACCATTACGCTAAGCCTTACTATAAATATATATAAATTTGAAAGGATGATTTCTCGGTTGGTATTGTATTTGGACTCCGCGTCTATGGACACGTCTCTGTATTGAGTGTACTGAAGTGAGATCAAAAATTATTTTTTGACTGTTTCTGGAACATTCCTCTTGAAACTTTTAGCGACAATACATCGTATTTGTAGTGATGTAAAGTTTATTATCGTTATATCCCAGCAAACATAACCTCTCGGTAGGAAACTGTGAATAAATCAACAACTTGCTTAAAATCCGTCGATCTACTAGGCATATATAATTTACAAAAATGAGTTTGTTCGTTAAGGGCTGATATTTCCCACCTACAAATATTTAAATATTGCCAATTTTGTTTTATAAACATACAAATCATTACCGAAATTATGAAATACTGTTTTTATACTATACATAGCTTTATCCTAAGCTAATCAAAATTTGATATCGGTATAAAAACCAACATAACATTCCTCGTATTTACTACAATATATGATTTACAATTATTTTATTATATGTATAGTAATGTTATATAATATAATTTATCAGTAAACATATAAAACACTTGTGTAAGGTCACTCAATGGCGATTCAATTTTTATTTGAAGTATACGCAGGGAGATATAGGTGGTATGAAAGCACCAGATCGTATAATTTCTGATTGTATTCGAGTATATACAATTGTAAGCGTATATATTCTAAACAATTATCAGTGTAATCAAAAGCGCCCTCGTGTCCTCGACTAATTAATCGCATGAGCGAATTTCAATAATCGCCCATCGGCGGTTGACTTGATGAAAAATCGGCCGGAAATGGACGAAGGAATCCTGTTTTGTTGGTCGGTTGACCGTGTTAATTGGATGGTTAGGGTACTTGTACTGTATTTTGTAATATACTACGTGTTGTCTGCCAATTTTTTTATATTTATCTATTTGAAATAATATGTATATATATAGTTTATATATATACGAGATGCCCTGGCATACCTTGTTCTGCCTTTTCAAGTTGTCAATCACATCGATTTATCGAGTTATTATGACTTATGGAAATAAAACTATCCTATCTCTCAAGTTGAATCAAACTGAACAGAGCGTGTAAATTTGATTAAATCGATTCAGTAGTTTAGAAGTTCATCACGGACACAACGTGACACGATTTAGATATATATCATTCAAATTCCAAATTCGAAAAATTCAGTAACTGGATATTAGCATTTCAGGACGTTGTCAACTTTTTAAAATTACAGATCTCACTTATATTGTTACTTTATCTTTTCTGTTGTACAAAACAAAAGGAGTTTTTTTTCTTGTGCATTAATAATATTGTATAGAATTGATATAATAATGTAAGGTCAAATAAAAGGATTTATTATCCTTAGCCCTTTTTTATAGGTACAAAGTTTCGGCACAATCCTAATTTATGTTAAGTAAAAATATAGCCCAGGATGGAGGAAATTTTGCTCCTTAAGTACGTTTGTGCAAGTATTCGATAAAATATTTACAAATTGAGGGTTGAACATAGTGAGATGACTAATAGAAAATGCCTCACTACCATTCTGTTGTTTCTATACGATGTTTTCCTCCAACGAAAACTCAAGCTCTTTGCATAGATTCGGTTCAGGTGCGCAGAGAGTATTATAATTCATTATAAACCAGTTAGTATAAGCAAAAGGGAGGTCGTTAACTTCCTCGGAGTGCCCGTAGGGCGCGGACTTATCCGTCAGATAGTCGCTTTTACGATCCTATTATAAAATGGTCTTTACGCGAGGTTTTATTGCCGTAAGACTTAGGTAATTTCACGGGATGAGAGGCAACGATGAGATTTTGAGTTGAATACCTATTAAAAGTTTAAAGTTATTCCGGTCAGTGGTTTATGCATTATGGTGAGACAATTGGGAATTGTGTAATTAGGTCTTGAGATTACATAGATTGGGGTGTTTTTAATCAATAAAACACTAATATAGCTGTTTACTTTTAACTTAAAAAACTTAGTCACATGTACTGACTTTTTTAAATTATTATAAGACCTTTAGTATTGTATGGATATAAAAATTGGGTATCGAAAGAGATGGATGAAAGAAAATTACACGTAGCAGAGCTGCGAATGCTACGATGGATGTGTGGAGTGACTAGAATTGATAAGATTAGAAATGAAACTTTCGAGCAAGCATGAAAACCAGTGACAGAAAAATTAAGGATTAATAGCGATTGAATAATAATAGAAACGATAATAGCTCAGTGGTAGTGTGTACGGATTCAGTGTCAAGTGACGTGAGTTCGAATCTACGTACAGTGAGCTTGAGCTTCCGGTGAAGGGAAACATCATGAGGAAACCATAGCATGGTGGTAGGGCTTTTTCTAATACCCAACTTGCTAGAAAACCCCTCAAGGTGAAAATCTGCCGCCAAATACCAACAGGAGTGTTCTGGCAGTTGTACTTGAGAATCAGGCCTTCTACTAGTCTTAGCGTGTCCCTTATTTCAGGCTACATCATCACTAACATCGGGTTAAATTCTAGTCATAGCGCTAAACCTATAAAGTAAAAAATAACATATCTGTCACTGAAAGCGAGGTCATAATTAATTAAACTGTTTTGAAGACTTGATAGAGTAAACATATTAATAGGGTAAAGTTTAAATATTTTTTTATATATTCGTATAGATGATAAAGGTACAGCCGGGAGCAAAAGACATATAATATATGCGTCAGGTTTTAAACGAAGTCCCCGTCGTCGCGTATAAACAATAAATATAAAACGAGCCGAGTGGAACGCCCTCTTCAACGCGAAGTCAGCACCCGACATATCAATATACAGAGGGATCTAGTTTTGATTCCGGTTTGAAAAGGGTGGCTTCCGTTGCGTGAAACCTGTATATATAACTTTATTGTATTAATATTTAATAAGATACAGCCAATCTGGCATACAACTGTGAGTTTAAATAATTATAACTAAACATAATTTGTAGTATATTACTATTCTATTTAATTGAGTTGGAATAATCAACTAATAATAATATATTTAATATATCAAAGTTTTACTTTTATACTTGTACAGATGATAATACAGAGTATATAATAACGATATGATGATGATGAGATAATAATGATAGTACAGAGTTATACGTATTATAATATAATTAACTGTAGTACTCAAACGATTCCAACTTCCTCACATTTGCAGGCCATAATATTTATTTTTAAAGTCGCTGGAAATTCATTACTTTACATGTTTTCGATTGACCTTACAAAATATGTTTATTAAAATGAATTTAAATTTTTAATAAAAAGTAAACTGCAAAAAATGATAATACATGAAAAAGTCAGTAAAAAAGTAAAAAAAGAAATTGTTTGTATTTTTATGTACGTATAAGCTATCATTAAAAGAAACACCGTCTGAAAATGCATCTACTAAATAAGTATAGTGTTAAAAGAAAATCGAGAAAATACACTCTTGGATATGGAAACATGCTCAAGATACGTGACAACAGATCTCACTATTAGATTTGTTTGTTACAGTTTGTATGCAAATTGTGTTTTTAATATTATAAATTCAGCCTGTATATGTTCATTTTATGCATTTGTGTTACGCAGTGGAGTTGTCCAAAATGGAAATCAATCACACGGCTTCGCTACCGGACACCTGCTGCAGGATTACTGTCCACCCATATGTATTTACATGTTATACCTAGAGTCTAGATTGTTACTATGGACGATATATTTACTGAAGTCTCAAATTTAATTATAAAGCGGAAATGTGTTTGCTTTTTTAACGCGCTAACTTCAGGAACTACCAGTTGGATTTCAAAAACTCTAATGTGATTCATATAATACCTACTGAATAAAATTTTAGGCTATTTACCATCACGACGATATGAAGAAAGCTATATTGGAAAAAAAATACAATTTGTACACGTAAATAAAAACCAAGTATAATTTTATTTCTTCAATAACCAAGTAAAATTTTAGTAAAATATATAAAAAAACGGGGAATATTCAAGACTCACAATCGAGATCAATTGTTGACGGTTGAATTGAATTATCAATTAAATTGTATAATAGATAGAGTTTCCGGTAGGTCCATAATTTAAAAGAAAATCTGTCAATTACAATTTAGAATCTTTGTCAAACAATTTAGTTATGAATTTCTTTTTTTTTTCACAAGTTATTTTAACAGCCAATTATTTATTATTTTACTAGCTTACAGATAATCTCTCAATGTCCTATAGCTGTAGTGTTATATATTATATATGTAGAATATGTATTTTAGATGGGTATATAAATGAAATTAAATTTAGATCTATTTATTACCGACAAAAATAAATTGATTAGATAAGCTATACATTTAACTTTACAGTCGTTAAAATATCAAAAGCTCTTTGATAGGATTCTCACATATAATAGGCAACCTTTGCGGGCCACGAAGTTTATTCATCAAATCGAAAACTCCTCTTAGTTCGTCTTGCGTAACACCCTGAAACAACAGCTTATTTTAGATGTGACTTAACCACATATAAATGGTCTATTTAATAAAGCTGTAACAAAGGTAACAAACCAATGATATAAATATACTAGCTGTGCGACTTTCTTAAATTCAAATTGCACAATTTTTGATCTAGAATTTATTTTGCAACTTTTATTTGTACTTACATTTAAATTGCATGTCGCGACAACAACTATTAAGTCAACATCTCATTTACCATCAAATGCTTTTATTGCTTTATCATATATAAGCTATTTCAAAATACCTGATTTCTTCGGTATATAATGACAGAAATCATTCGCCCCCAGAGCATTTGTAGAAGGTATGGTCCACTGCCGTTAACACCTTCCATGAGGTGTAGTTGCATCAACGCACTGGGTTTCAAAGTTTTATCTGTAACAAAATAGATTCTGACGGAACATTGTTGATCTGTCCTTGGTGTGAAAATAATTACTAAATTAAAACTTAGCTATGTTTTTTACTAAATATCTTCAATCAATTATATATGTAACTACAAACGAATTGCAGTATATGGAATTTTCAACTTTTGTGGTGAGGCGGAAGTCAATTTACTAAGTTCTAACTAGACATATAAAAATAAAAAGTAATTGAGCAATAAATAAAATAAAGATACAAAATTGTTTTGGATAAAGCCGAGTATGTTGAAAGCGACGATAGCCCAGTTGGTAGTGTATACGGACGCTGCGTCAAAGGATATGAATTCAATTCCACCTGCAATAGGCCCGAGTTTTGGTATGCTTTTAATAAATGCCCACGTGGCTATCTACCACTCTCAAGTTGAAAATCTAGCACCAAATACCTACAGGTCTGTTCCAGCAGTGGCACTTGGGAGCTAAGCTCTTAACTTCAGGTGGGATTGTAGCTATATCCTATAAAATATAATCTTGTAAAGTATAAAAAAGCCTACTGTAGCCGGTGAGGTCTTACAAGAAACTGAAAACCAATATTAGCATTTCCTTTTTATCCTAGCAAAAATTATTGTATCGTACACAATGGTAAGTGAAATCCAAATAAGCTGCAAGATAAGCAGCTATTTGGAAGTCGTTCTCATTGCGCCAGCTCATGTACTTCTCTGCATGTAGATTTTCACTGGCTGGTCCCAAAATGCGATAAACCAAAATAAAACTATGCCCCCGTTGGATCAATTATAAAGCCTTACAATTTCGTAAACGATATATTTGCGGACCCGAATCAGAATTAATAACACATCCTGTTATGAAGTTACTATCAGATTTGGGGTTAAGAATTTTAATTATGCGTTTTTATAATATCGATCTTACGGATATCATTGTTATCCAAGTCCAAAGACAGAACTTGCTGGAAGCAGCCGCTGACACCCTCAACAGACTTCGCCCATACGTCGAAGGGATGTTCCGTATGATATCTTTGACGTACTATACTTCCTTTGATTTCGTCTTTCAACGGGATCTGTGACACTGAGGTTTTCGTTTTGTTCATCAGCCATCGTAAACCTGCCTGGAAGACACAGTTTAGATTTATAGTTATACGTTGATTTTTGTTGAGTATTCCTACTAATTTCTATTCTTATTTTACTAATATTATAAATGCGATTATGTGACTTTGCTTGTGCGAGACAATTGCTGAAATTGCTGAAAATTAAATTTGCTGAAAGGATTATGCTGAATTTTGGTATAAGCATAGACGGGACCTTGTAGACAGTGATAGGCCACTTTTTCTCTCGAAAAACTCATAGGAGGTGGGTAAAGAGAGGGATCAACATTGTATGATATAATTTATTGTGTCATCCGATTTGCTTCAAGCTTTAGAGAATAATTGCTTATAATATCCGATTTTGGGTAAGTTCATACCTACCAGTATTGACGAACATCCTTAAATATATAATTTCATAGCATTAGATAATTAAAAAAAAATGATTGACAACCAGAATTGGTTGATAGAATCAATATTACTGCTTGCAAAGACGCAGGTAAAAGCTAGTTTCTTATAATTCAACAATTATCATATGTATATTAACTGTCAGATTTGCAATCAGGTTTAAGTTTAGTTATAAACAGCAGTTTGTAATAACTACAGCTAATCTTTGTATACCAATTTGCTACTTCCTATTAAAAGCAAACAATGAGGGATTAAATCGTCCACTTTTTTTATGGCAACAAAACTTATAATTTTTGGATGTACGTCACAAAAAGTTAAGAAATAACGAATACTATGCAGTATTTTACTTTTACTAAATATGAAAATAAACTTATTACTTAGGTTATTATAATCTAAAACCTTTTTTTGTGAATGATAAAAGTGAACCTCTAATTAAAACGTTTTGTTTTACCGATTAGTAAAAAAAAAAAAAAATTTACATGCGGCTTCGCTCGTATTAATATTGATTTAGCCACACAAATCGGAAGAAGCAATAAAAAATAATGCAATTTCACTGTCTTCAGATTCTCATCTATCCCTATACGAAAGTTTAAAATAATCGATACAGCGGTTTAGGTGTGAAAGCCGAATAAACAAACAAACTCACTTTCGCATTTGTTATATTATTAAGGATGAACGTACTAATAATCATTTTTATATGGAACATTGAAGAGATTACTGTGAAACATAGTAATTATGGTTTTTATAAGCACAACTCCCGTACTAAGGTTCTAGCTTTAGGGTTTTAATTCACAGACACAAAGTAACATCCAGACTCAGAACAATAGATTATGGATCACACAAATAATTCTCCAGGTAGGATTCGAATCCACAACATTCAACCGGCGGCTGCGGCACGGCGACCGCTTATCCCACTAGAGCAATAGTGCAGTAAAATTAAATCGTAATAAAATTGAAGTTAGCATATTTTATAATATATAACAAATAGTACTAAAGATATTGTTAAGTATAGCAGAATTAATTTTTATTAATGGCATACCTCATCAGTTTCGCTGATTTCTACCTTGTAACATGTCACCTCCTTCTCAGGAAAGAGTTTCTCGGGAATTATCGCTACAACGTGCCAGGTTCCTATGACATCTTTGAAATTGAAATTCCCTTGAAAATCGTTACATGTTGTCGTGTGATTGACGTTTACTTCATTCGTAAGAGCTATAATGGACAGTAGAACTATTGAGCAGTACAGCATGATGTGCGACTGAAACGTGTTTAAGATCTGAATTGTAATAAAGATGTCAGGACTCTCTCTCTGATATAGATTAAAAATTTCGCAGACGAGACGTTTTACTTACTTGTTTAACGTTTATATAGTATGGCTGTGTTTTAGCAATACAGCTTATCTCGCGTAGCGTGATATTAATCGCCAGAAGCCTTCCGCAATGATCGATCTATCAAAAACAAAAATATTTGTTTTTAAATACGACTGGCAGTTCCTAAAATTAGCACTATAAAAAAAAAACCGCTTTATTATATCAATATAGATTATAAATTGCTATTGTATTAGAATGGATGAAGTTTTTAGGTTCTTTATTAATCTTAACGTGGTGATGAGGAAATACCATACGAATTCGATGAGGTGAATTATTACAGAAAAAAATACAAAACTATATTTATACATAACACGTTAGGAATTCAAAGATCAACACTTTAATGATCTTATGTATATATATATGTATGTATTATTATTTTCAAAAATGTTTTGTTTTTGGAAACGTCACATCTATTTAAACAACGCTTACATGTTCGTGCTGTACCCGAAAAAATGTCTAATATATAGTTTAATGTTAATGTTTCGTTTTTATTACTTTTATTACGTATCTCAACATCATACAGCATATGTCATTTGTTGATAATTTATTTAACTAACACGACAGCTATAGGGTTATTCCTTTATTATTGATCTATTACGGTAAAATCACTGAAATAAATACTATTTGGTGTTTGATTGTGATAAAGTGCAAAATATTCGCACGAATAGAGAAACATATAAAAAAACAACTATTCAAATACATTTTATAATCTTTTAAGATATGTTTTTGTTCAGATAAGACCCTTTAAAAGTTATATCTAAATTACAATAATATACTTTTTTTATAGTTAACGTTTAGCGTTATGGCCATAATCTTACCTGATCTTAAGTGATGATACGGCCCAAGTTGGTAGATACGCTAAACCTGTGGAGAAACTGGCTCTTAAGTGAACCTCCTGGAACACACCTGCTGGTATTTGGCGGCAGTTTCTCAACTTGAAGGTGGTTGGTAGCCAGGCGGGTGTCAGAAAAAGCCCTACCACCATGCTATGGTGTCCCCACGATGTTTTCCTTCACCGAAAGCTCAAGCTCATTGTAGGTGGTCGGATTCGAACTCACGTCCTTTGACGCGAAATCGTACACACTACCACTGAGCTATCAACGCTCATCATAAATTTTTAGCATTAAAAAAAAACGCAAACGAAATTCATTTTATATTCATAGTACAGATTTAACACTGAAATTATTATCAGACGGTGGTAACATCAGTACTTTTAAGTAACAATATTCATTTACATCATATTCCATTTTTTAACAGTTCTGTGTTATTTTCTAATCTATGTAGACAAAAACTACACCGTGTGAACAACGTGTAGGCAGTCATTTTATAAGATAATTGACACTACTTACTTAAACCGACTGACACAGAATAGGCAGAATTCAATTGCGGAAAGACGAAAGAACTTGTTAATCTTATTTGATATTATTACAGTCTGTCTCCATCCGCTATAATGAGTCAGTCTACATGGTCAAGGTGGTTATAAAGCGATGATAGCTCAGTGGTAGTGTGCACGACTTCGCGTCAAGGGACGTGGGTTCGAACCCAAGCACCTACAATGAGCTTGAGCTTTCGGTGAAGGAAAACATCGTGAGGAAACCATAGCATGGTGGTAGGGCTTTTTCTGATGCCCGCCTGGCTAGCTACCACCCTCAAGTTGTAAACCTGCCGCCAAATACCAATAGGTGTGTTCCGGCAGCAGCACTTGAGAGCCAGTTCCACCACAGGTTTAGCGTGTCTACCAACTTGGGCCGTATCGTCACTTAAGATCAGGTGAGATTATGGCCATAACGCTAAACCTTAATTATAAAAAAAAAAAAAAAAATTTTTAAGTCCAAACTTTTATACTCTGTAACTCTATGTTTGCAACTATTCAACTGAGTTGTTTTTTCTCCTACTTATTTACATATCGATTTCAAGTTTTTATTATATTATGAGGGATTCATTTTAATAAATCAATTATTACACATTTTTTGGGCCGCACTACTAGATTTGTGTGACTCTTACAATGGTTTTCATTGAGGAAAAACACCGTGATGAGAATATTGTGTTATGCCAAGAAATTATCTAATGCCCATCTTGAGAGTTACAACTCTTAACGAGAAAATCTATCAATAAGAATCTATAGATACGTTTATGTAGTTGAGCTTAACATCCAGTAGTCCATTGGGCTTACCGCATTACCATTTTGGTCGTATCATCGCTTATCAACGTGTATGATTGTGATGACACGTTAATTAAACAAAGAATATAACCTATATACTATATTCGATGGTTTTAAATAAATTATTATCAAAGGTAGGATTCATTCACAAAAACTTGTTATTAAAATACATTTTTCCACTTTACAGGAAATGTCTAACAGCAACCTCGGGCTGCGCTGTAATTTTCTATTTCTCTTTATTTTTTTTTAATAAACTAATATTTTTAATAGTTAAGATTTAGCGTACTGACCATTATCTCCCCTGATATTAAGTGCCGATACAGCCTAAGTAGGCAGACACGCTATGCCTGTAGAGGAACTGGCTCTCAAGTGGAACTGGAGGAACACACCAATTGGTATTTGGCGGCAGATTTTCCATTTGAGGGTGGTTGCTAGACAGGCGGACATTAGACAAAAACCTGCAAACATGCAAAATGCATGTAATGCGTTTTATAAAAATGTAAGTAACTGTTTAAAGTTTGTCCAATTTCATTATCTCTTTAGTGTTAGTTAAAGAAAAATACTTTTCAATTTCAATATTTTAACTTGTACTTGCTAGGATATTATCATGGTAAAGAACTTCAAATGTAAAGAATTTATATAAAACCAATATCTGTTGTTACAATAAATATAACAAAATAACTATTTACGGCCAATATACGTACGTTGTAATAATAGAAGCAAAACAGTAAATATTTGTTCAAATGTATGAAAACGTGTATTGTTTGTTCGATTCGGTCGTCTGACAAAGAAGTTTCGCTACCACAATTATCATTGTTAGTCGCGAAACGCCATTATCTTCCGCAAGACCATTCAAATAGGTACGTCTTAAGTATTATATTTGTTCTCATAGAAAAATACGGTCATCTCTTAAAAAGTCAAAACCTACATACATTTACTTGAACAAAGGCAGTAAAAACGGTTTATGGTCTTGTTATTGCCGTCCCAACGGACAAGGTAGATGCCGTGTCTCTTAAGATACAAGCGATTTCATATACACTTCATTTGCATAATATAATTATAAATTACTAATGAACATAATATAGCGATTTCGAAACGATGACAGCTCAGTGGTAGTGTGTAGGAACGCCGCGACATGGGACGTGAGTTCGAATCTAAGCACCTACAATGAGCTTGAGCTTTCGGTGAAGGAAAACATCCTGAGGAAACCATAGCATGGTGGTAGGGTTTTTTTATAATGCCCACCTGGTTGGCTACCACCCTCAAGTTCAAAATCTGCCGCTAATTACCATGAGACGTCCCCGGCAGTTGCACTTCAGAGCCAGTCTTTCCACAGGTTTAGCATGTCTATCAACTTGGACCGTATCGTCACTTGAGATCAGGTGAGAGGCCATAAGGCCACAACGCTAAATCTTAACTATAAAAAATGTGTATGTGTATGTGTATTTTTATTGGTATATAAGGATTATTATTCTGTATACTATAAAAAAAGTTTATAAATTATTTTAGAACTAATAACTCGGATATAAAATAATAGAACAGATAGGATAGACTGGGAACAGCTAATAAAAATAAACATTTAAATTTGTGTAAGAACGAAGGTATCTTCACTTTAATTCAGAGATTATTTCTTGTAATCAGAATTAAGAAATAATGATCCGACAATTTAAAACGATATTATTTATTTTAAGATGATAATGACGTGAAATTTGGAAATTAATTCTTGATAAAAATGCCTACACGTTCCTAAAGAAGTGTTTAAAATATAAATCAAAATTAACAATTCGGTATTCGGCATCTCTATAAAAGATGGTAAACTTGAGTTGCTTATAGCTTGCACCACACACAAAAACGAAGCGGTAGAAACAGATTTTAATGTATCCTATGAAAATCTTCATTCGGGAGTTCCTCTCCCTTTGAATTTTAATATAAATCTCGAATCGGGAGTTTATTAGCGTTGGACGAGTACGATAATAAATGGGATTATTATGTATTTGACTATGGAAAATATTACGAAGGAATATCCAAAAGTGCGTAATGAAAATTTAAATAAAAGCAGTTTTAAACTGCTCGCTGTAACATTTATTATCTCTTTATATACCTAACAAAGCTGTAATCGACCCATATATATTTATTAAAAATTTAATCTAGATATTCTGAATTGTAAAAGTGCAAAGTATTTAATTTTAAATTGTCATATTTCCTTTTCCTGATACATTTATCATTAAAACTATTAGGTAAATTTTGATTAAATTCACCATGGTGTTAACTAATATTATGTGTATGCATCATACTTCATACTATCATATCGTACTAATATTATAAATGCGAATGTGAGTTTGTTTGTTTGTTCCGGTTTCACGCCTAAACCGCTGAATTGCTTGGGATGAATTTTAGTACAGATATAGATGGGACCCAGGAGGCAGATATAGGCGACTTTTTCTCGCGAAATCATTATTGGAAGTGGGGTTAACCGAGGGATAAAGTTTGTATGAAACATTTTCTTACATAATTCGATTTATTTGACGAAATCGATATTAACGCGAGCGAAGCCGTACTTAAAATCTAGTATAGAATACTTTTAATACTGCAAGAAGGACAAAGGACATGTCGTTCCAATAGTATCTTGACCATACAATATTTAGAAAATCTACTTAAAACTAATGACATAAATCCTTTAGTAAAACGATGTAATTGTAACGATGAAAGCTCAGTTGTTAGTGTAAACGAACGCCGCGTCAAGGGACGTAAGTTAGAATCCAGTTATGAAGGAAAACTTCCTGAGGAAACAATAGCATTATGGTAGGGTCTTTCTAATGGCTACCTGGCTAGCTACCAACCACAAGTTGAAAATCTGCCTCCGAATATCTATAGGTGTGTTCCGGTAGTTGCACTTGAGAGTCAATCCCTCCACTAAGCTTAGCATCTCCACCAGCTTAGCCTACATCGCCACTTAACATCAGATAAGGTTGTGGCCATAACGCTGAACCTTAAATATAGAAAAAAGTAAATCTTCGTAACAAAACTTGGGGTTTATAATTGCGAATATGAGTGTTGCATGATTCCTCTACGCGATACATGGCGCTGTGTTTGAGTGCCATACAGCACGTAGATATATAAGTAATCTATGATACTAACAGTATTACTAAGCGTAATAATATTCTGTTCTGAGAAATATGTCTTAAAATGATATAAGATATAATTCAAGGGCCAAGCGACTTCAAAAATAAATTTTGTTGACATTCTAAAAACGGATTCCATGGACGTCGTTTTAAATACTTTATGAATTTTCCCAACTAATGAGCCAGTAACTTTATTTCATATTTTAATACAATGTTGCATTTTGTGAAGGAGTTAACAACTCGTGAAAGGGTAAGATTAATTACTGACATTTTTGTTTTCGATACAGAAAGCTTTTAACACAAATAAGAAGGGGTTTTTAATAGAGTTTCTGTTGGGAACGTAAATATAGAAAACATAATATATAAAGGTGTACTAAAATCTACCATAATAATTTCTTATGTTTACGCGATTATTACTCTTCAAAATAAAACTAATTTAAACGGATTTTATCGCGGTTATTTATTAATTTTGATCTCGATGTTTAGAAAGCTTTTCAGCCTTCATGGTCACGGGGCGGACTGAGGTGTAGGTTGTCCAGAAAAGTCAATGTTACAGTGTCTACGTTCAGTTGTAGTTGACTACAAAGGCTGAAAAGCTTTCGAAACGCCGGGATCAAAATGAATAAATAACCCCGATAAAATCCATTTAAATTAGTTATTTCTATCGACAATAATCTTAGTATTTGCGTGAAAGAGTTACGTGAAAAATGACTGGTAGGAAGTTATGCTTTTAAAAAAATGTATTAAATATAGAAAAATGGGATAACGCGCTCGAATTAGCGAATTTTAATTTTAATTCTTGTGAACTCAGGCAAATGCACTATCAGGTAACAGACAGAGTTTCATTTATTTCAATTAATTTTAGTGTTTATTAAAATTTACAAGACTGACGCTAGGTAACAGGTTTGGCCTTTTACGACTAATCGCATCTAATGGAGTAAAATGCAAAAATAGAAAATTCCTTGATTTCAGTAGCCGATAGAATTAGATATTCAATGACAATAACACATAACACTGTACGATTTAACAAATGACAATAGCATATAAACTTTATTTCACTGTACGATAAAATAAATAAATAAAGTGGACATATGAATTTGAAAGTGAAGCTGTAATTCATAAGGGTGTAACTTTTATATATTTTAACCACTTGAAATAGGCAATAAAATAACAAGTCTCATTATCGCATTCATTGTTTAATATTTTTTATTTAATTGTTATGAATATAGTGTAAAGAATTGTGTATTTATCGAATTGTTAACACTGACAGAAGAAACGTTGCAGATTGATATCAATGCGTAAGTTAGGACTGAATATAAAAGGTAAGAGACGGCCATAATGCTTGTCACATTTAACGAGAGCATGTAGAGCGCCTTGAGACGTTGCAATCAGGAACCGATGTCGTTTATTGAAATCTCAGCCTCCTTGCACACAGAGTACTGCAAATATTTGTAGACTTGTCATATTATTTATTAAATATAATAATAATAATCTATACGTATAAAGACGTTGGTTCCCATATACGACTTAGAGTAATGTTTCTCAAACTTTTGGTGTATAGTCCGCTTTAGGAAATATTTTATGCTTAACGCCTCCCAAGAATATTTTATCTAATTTTTCTATATAAATTTGTAGGGAAATCCATCGCCCACCATTTCTTTCTGGATCCCTGATATCACTTGAAGTTTCAATAGCCCACACAGATAGCTTTAGCGCCCACTGGAGGGCGGTACCACCCTCTTTGAGAACCTATGACATAGAGGATCACTATGAAGCATTTTTTTTTAATAATCTATACTTACTTTAGTTGTGCGACTCATCAACGCACAGTAAAACCCTTTCACGATATAGAGGATCACTGAAAACGTTTTTTTTTTTTTTTTTTTTCATTTTACCCTTAAAGAGCCAATCGGTGGTGATAATATTTGTAAAAACGAGAAAAAAATCTTCATTTATTGACTTGAAATTAAGGATAAAGACTACTTAATAAAAACAAATAAACAGGTGTTTTATCTTTTTAAAATGTAATCTCTTAAACACTGTAACAAATTACCGTCACATGGACAAATACATTTAGTAAAAGTTGATGGACGTATTATGAAGCAACAACTACTCTGTACAAAAGATGATTGTCACCGATAGTGCTGCCTAAGAGGGCGCTAGTTCGTAAACTTTTACGACTGACATCCGACACGAGAGCCCGCTACATTTAGTAATCTCTGGCTCCGATTGAATAGGGAACATACACTTGTGGTAATATCTCACTGAACACGGGAAGGTTATTCCGAAATTGATTAAATATTCTTTTACATCGCCTTATTTTATCAAACTTGATATTCGATGATTTCTTTTTTATTTCAATTAGATATACAGTAGTACTTCTTTAAGTCGAACCTCGATAAGTTAAAACTTAAATAAAATAAAACTTCGAAATCTCGAAAAATGTTTTGTTCCCTTCCCTTCAAACACTAAAACCTCCATTCTCTATAAGTCGTATTTTTGGCGTCTCCCATGATGTTCGACTTACAGAGGTTCTACTGTATATCAAAAGTTTAAAAGAAATATGTATTTTTTATGTAATAGAGGACAAACGAGCCGGCATGTCATCTGATGGTAAGTGATCACCGCCGCCCACGGACACCACAACACCAGTGGAATTGCAAATGCGTTGCCGATCTCTATTGGAGGGACTGGTTTTCAAGTGCAACTGCCGGAACATATCGATTGGTATTTGGCTGCAGATTTTGAACTTGAGGGTAGTAGCTAGCCAGGCGGGTATTAGAAAAAGCCCTACCACCATGCATCCTAAAATAAATCTGAACATTCGATGAAGGGAAAACTTTTATTGCAACTGTATTAGGAAAGGAATTTTCTAATGCGCCTTATTCAGTTTTTGATATGGAAAATTTGTTATTAAGCACCTATTAGTGTGTTCTGGGTGGCACTAGCAATAAAGAGAAGTAGAAAGCATTGTCCCCGATAGAATCCGCGACGCTCAAGAAATGCGACCGGTGGGGTTTCAATGGTTATTCCCGACAACTAACGCCCGGTGAATTCCCTTCAGACATCTCATCCAGCACATAGCGTTAATATCTTCCTTTCTAGTTGTTAAAAATGGAATGACGAGGGTATGTGCATTTGGCCTGTATATTTTCGGTATAATTGCAACTTAAACCCTCAAGTTAACTATATAACAAGCTATTGTGGGCTCAAGATCTAAATAAATATTGCAATAGAACATGCTCATACGTTTTTGTTCTACCACGGCATAAAACCGCAGCCTTTCGCGATGCTTTTAGAAACGAGGCCACTAAGTTCTTGAATAATATACAACCTCCCATCAGCAATCTCTCACCGTCATATTGTATTAGTTTTAAAGCAAAATTGAAAAAAAAATGTTTATTATTAATGCAAGAATCTCACTAAATTAAACGTGTGTAAAGGAAATTCTAAAACTACATTCAGATTAATTCAGTTCAGTTTTAATTTGTATACTTAATTGACAAGCCGTCTATTACAAACAGCACGTTATTTTATAGCACATATTTATTATATTACTAGCCTTTACATGCGGCTTTGCTCGCGTTAATATTGATTTTGTCAAACAAATCGGCTGCCATAATAAAACGTTTCATGCAAATTTTGTCCCTTTTTTACCCCCATTTCCGATTAGGTTTTCGCTAGAAAAATTTACCTATTACAGTCTCCAGGTTGCCATCTATCTCTATAACAAAATTAATTATAATCTATTCAGCGGTTCAGGTGTGAAAGCGTAACAAACAGACAAACTCATTTTACCATTTATAATAATAGTATGATTGCGAATATTTATTGTAGCACGAATTATAGTACGTTTTATAGCACGTACTATTTTTACTGTAATTATCAATGTGTTATCACACATCCGGCCGTAAGGGTTTACGTACCACGAGACCCTATCAAAATATCTTCACCGCATAGCTTCTGACTATAAGCCTGCAGCCTCATGTTGAGATAGGGACCTTTTCAACCCCATGCAATACTTTTTCAATTTTGTTGTTATATAATATAATGCTATATGGTATGTATGTACATCGAAAAATATTTTTCCTTTTCTTTCTTACTTTGTTTCTCTGTTTCTGCATATGTTTCTTTGTTTAGTTCTTGTAATAAAGTCTCGATTCAGTCGGACGCAGTTGTCGAGTCAATACTTGCGTAACCTACTGTGATTCATCTGCAACATACATATGCATACAGTTGTATTAAATATTTAAAACGGTATTTTTAACATGATTAATAGCGCTGTCATATAAATTGTTGGGTTGCAATGACGGAAGACAGCGCCGTGTTGGGCGAGCCAAGGTGCAGCTCATGCAAAGTGCAATATAAATCGCATTTAGCTCCTATCGCCTGTAATGCGCCGTCACTTGTTATAATAAACGGAGCGTTTGTTATGCTACATCGGCCGTTCGTCAACTTATAGTGTGTCTACAAGTTTAGAGAAACAGTATATTTTTATTTATAGGAATTTACTCCGAATTTACTCCAAATTTTAAATTAGGACTTCTGTATTGTTTATGTCTCACAGTATAGTGACTGCACTACAGCTGATTTTAAGTGCAGTACAATCGAAATCAGCGGCGACTTACAGTGAACCAAAATTTACTGCCAATCACAATTGTCATGCTGGGCTGCTTGTTTACATCTTCATGACTTTTCGAAGGACTTAATATCATAGGAAAATGTATGAATGTTAGATTATGAGAATTTTATAAGGAGTGAAATGAATACAAGTATTAATTTTTCTGCGCAACTTACCTTGTGCACATTATGCTTCGACAATCGTTACGTTTCAAAGACAGTCGTACGTCAGGAGTAATCCGGTCGCAGGTTACAACTAACATACACATACACAAACTTTTTTTCTTTCCATGACCTTGGGCCATATCACCTGTTAACATCGGATGATATTGTGGCTATAAATCTATTAAAAAACAACAATCTACTGGAACCAATATGATTAAGAACTTACAGAAAGATCTCGAAGCTACATATGAGCTTTTGGTAGATGAGAATATTCTGTTTACTCTTTAGCTTGGTGGAAAGTTTTTTGGATCGTAATTCGCTTACATCAAGAAAGATGTCATCGATGAGATCTAATACAATAACTAATTTAAAAAAGCCTTTTATTTCTTCCAGAAAATGATACTTTACAAGTTCATTCGTTTTTTTAGTATCAAGATTTTTTTATGTTTAACTTTTACTGTTTAGTCGTTTCAGTTTTATAGAAAGAAATTTAGATACGTTATTACCATAGATCTAGTATGTAAATGTTTTTGATATAATTATTCTGTAAAAACCCTCTCTGCAGGTAAAGGTCTCCTCCAAATTTTGTTTGTGTCCAATTTGGACCCGCTACGCATTTGCTTTCGTCCTTCCGTCTGCTGAAAGTTATCCCTTTCTTTCTTTTTCCCACTGGACCTCTCCACTCTGTCACTCTTTTTATCCTCCTTTGAGATCTTGCAGGCATGCTATATGTCCAACCCACTTTCATTTTAATTCAAAAGCTTGTGCTAAACCGTCAGTTGCTTTTGTTATGTTGCGTATTTTTGTATGCCTTATATATTTATTCTTTTTATGTTTGGCATAGTTGATTCTTATTAATAAGACATATTTCTATATTAATGTTATATATACAGAAAAATATTTAAATTTTATATAAACTAAAAGCCGTGGTCACAACACGCATATCAAAGTGATGAATGCAATCGCTACGTTAAAGCGCGCTTCTTTTGTATTTTAAAGCTACGGAAGCGCTGCAAAACTTGTCATATTGTGTACAAAATTCTTTATTTCCTTTATTTAAGATCCTAAAAAAAATGTATACAAAAGAATGAGGTCCCGTGTATTGTATTTTATACAGCTAATTCTATTTTTTAAAGTGAAACTTTTTTACCTCGTCCCAATTTTTTCGTCCATTTATTACATGTCACATTACAGCCGGCCGCCGAGTAAGGGTAAAGTGGAAGATACTCGGCAGAGCAGCTAAGGCTAATATGGCAGTGCTCATGGTTTGGATCAGCTGATCGTGTATCATTGACTTTCCGTTATCATATCCATTTTCTAATTATTTAGTTAAGATTAAAAACGAGATTTTTATTCTCAAGATTGAATAATTTACCGAAAATTGTCCGACCTGGAACAAAAGTTTTATATATATCTGAGAATCATTATTTAATAATAGTTGAATAGACAATTCTTCATTATTCATTTAACAAAAGTATTTTTTTTGTTTGTACGTAAATTGATTCTACTTAATATGCTCTAATCATGATTCATATAGCCGCTACATTCCGCTGAAGACGCTTTATGGTACACCTTTCGGCGCACCCTAGTGAATGCATTTCGCAAATGGCGCAAACGAACGACGTTACACTGACAGGAGCATTAAAATAAGTTGCATCGTGCTATTTTTAACAGTTAGAAATATTATCCGTGTAAATTGTGTGAGCTATGAGTGTAGTATTTATTTAAAAAAGTGAGCTATGATTGTAGTAGTTATTAAAAGTAAAACTTGACTTTATTAACATGCACTCGGGTCTTGTTGTAGCTTAAAAAAAATTGAGTGACATATATACATTACTTTTGTCTTTATTTCCTCCCAATAAAAATAATTATTTATGATTAACTAGCCATGATCGCGAATTCGCATGAAAATAAAATATATTTTAATAACTTAGGAACACAGTACTTTTTAAAGTGAAAAATATCCAAATGCATTTTCGAATCTGACTCGTAGATGTAAAATTAGAAAATAACAAACAAAAACGTCATCAACTTTATTATATACTAATAGATAACTATTATATTCATAAATAAAATATTTTTAATAGCAAAACTCCGTCAACCATTTTCTTAAGTAAATACTTGTTTATTAACTGGGTATTGGATGAGACTAAGCTAAAACGCTCGAGTATTGTAGGCTCGAGTCGATTAATGTTGCGAGAGATATACTCAACGCGTCACTACTATATAGTCGCGGGACGAGCGTTGGAACCTTGGAAATCGTGACGCATCAGCCACGTTCGATATTTTCATAAACATCGTATGTACCATTTTAATACATTATAGTTGTAATTCCACTAGATTTCACGTGCGACTTCGCTCGCGTTAATACTGATTTTGTCAAACTAATCGGATGACGCAATAAAAAGTTTCACATAAAGTTTATCCCTTTCTTTACGCCACTTCCGGTAAGGTTTTCGCGAGAAAAAGTAGCTTATCACGGTCTCCATGTTCTCATCTATCTCTATACCAACATCATAACCAATTTGGCGGTATAGTCTTGAAAGTGTAACAAACAACCTCACTTTCGCATTAATAATTTTAGTAAAGATTATTATGTGTGGTCTGAACTTAAGCACTCACCATTTTTTTAAATAATGTTTATTTTTACCATAAATAGTTGGGATGGTAGTTCAGTTGGCAGTGTGTACGGACAAGGGACGTTATGTCGAATCTATCTACAATGGACTTGAGTTTTTGGCGAAGGAATGCATCATGATGACCATCGTGATGATGAAACCATGATAAGGTGGTAGAACTTCTTCTAATGCCTGTGACTAGCTACCACCCTCAAGTTGAAAATCTGCCGTAATATAACTATAGGGGTGTTCAGACAGTTGCACTTGAAAGTCAGTCCCTCCACTGGGCTTTGCGTGTCCACCATCGTGGGCCACGATTAATAACCAATAAAAAAAATACACATTTAACTTAGTTACAGTTTACTTTCCTCTACAAGCAAAGTTAAGATTACACTAGAAAGATAAAATGAAATATTCATCTCACCCTTCCTTCCACATTAAAAAGAGGTAGTCAGGTGTGAAATTATTTAAGTGCCTGCATCTGCCACTTATAATTATGGGATTAATTGCACTCCTTTCTCACCGAGACGGGAATTAAAGTTACCTTTGAAACTGTATACGGTTCGTTAGGCTTTTTTTAAACCGGTTAATGTTCGAGGAAGTGAGAGATTTTGGTTAAATTGAAATTCCCTTTCATCTTGTTCGAGTATTGTACAAACAATCCATGAAGTGTGTCTGTTTGTTTTATGTTGCTGAGTGATTGTGAAATCCGTCTCACTTAGCTTCTCCATTGCGAAAGGAGTAACACGTGGTTATTCATCCAACAAGGCTAAAAATAAATGACAGGCGATTGAAACCGTAGGTCATAATGTGTATTATATGGAATTTTATGAGCCTATAAAATTTAATTAACAAATATGATAACTATGTCGATCATCAATTAGTACCAATAACAGTGATTCTCCTTTGCTTTCTGGAGTTTCAGAATTTGGTGGCATGGTGGTAGGACTTTATATAATGCTGTCTGGCTAGCAACAACCCTGAAGTTAGAAATCCGCTGCCAAATATTTATAGATGTAATCCGGCAGTTGCACTTGAGAGCCAGTCCCTCCACTAGGCTTAGCGGGTCCACCATCTTAGCCACATCCGGTAAAACTGTGGCCATAACGCTAAACCTTAACTATGAAAAAATCTAACTTTTTGCAGACCTTTTTATAGATCAACATGACAGCTACCAAGGCTTATTTTGATGATGTTCTGATTTTGGATCATACTATTCTTAAAATCAGGTTAAGTGGTGACTTTAATATGCAAAAAGAATCAAAGCAGTCATGAGGACTGCCGACAGAGGAGAAAGCTTAAAACTATAAACAAACAGTTCTTATTTTTGGACCACATCGATGACAAATTACATAAATTTACTCCGTATCCCTTCCCTAAGCCTTCCCATAAAAGTGTTCACTACAACTATAAAAAAAGATATAGAGAGATACTTTGAAAAAAAAATATATATATACATATATATTGAAACTTGAAATTTAAATTAGAGATAGGAGACGTATCCAATTAAGTTGGTGTCGTGCATGACGGAT
This sequence comes from Actias luna, assembly GCA_039707435.1. NCBI lineage: Eukaryota > Metazoa > Arthropoda > Insecta > Lepidoptera > Saturniidae > Actias > Actias luna. Next base: position 12,478,510 of record JAZHAC010000012.1, on the reverse strand, counting down.
GATGGTAGAGCCCCTTGAGACCTGTGTCTCTTATACGGCATACCGGTACAAGACAATAAAATTGTAGATTCAAAAGAGCTTTATATCACACCAACGTTTTGCTGCAGTTCCGCTGGCATTAGTTATGCAATCATTATTTACGTTTCGGTAGGTATATTTTTTAAATTATGTAATGTATTTTGTGATTAGATAACTGATTTTATTTTAACAATAAGCTAAATAATTGCTCTGTAATAAGGATAATCTATTATATTAACTATATATACACAAAATAGCTTCTTCTTCTAAATTACTGAATACATATTAATTTTACATAACTGTAATAAAAGGAAACAACATTTTAAGCTATTGTTTCACTTTATTCCTTATTAGCGTGAATTTTCAATATAATAGCATCTAATAAACTATTTTTACATACCTATTGTTCCATAGTCTATACCGAAAGTGTACAAAATATAGAGTTCAAATGACATTAAATTTTCAATGGAGTTTATAAGGGTGGGTATTGAAATAAAGGTTTACATGTTGTTCTTTTACATACATTTTATGATTCCTAAAAGTATTGTCCATCAACGCTATTGTTATAATGCGGAAAAGGTTCGTTTGTGTGTTTAAACGCGCCGATCTTTTAAAATACCAGGTATAATTAAAAAAAAAAAACTATTCTATACAGTAATCATTGATGAAGGCTTTATGCTATTTAACATCGCACTACCGCCAATAGAAGTACAATTTTTTAAATTGTAAATATTCTATATCTATACTGATATTATAAAGAGGAAAAATTTGTAGTTTTGTATGTTTGTAACGAATAAACTCAAGAACTGCTGAACCGATTTCAAAATTACTTCCACCATTAGAATGCTACATTATCCCTTTGTAACATAGGCTGTATTTATTACTACAAAAATTAGGGATACCTACTCGGAAAAGATTGTTTGTTTGAACGCACTGCTCTTAGTGACAACCATTCGGATTTCAACTATTATGTTTGTATTTGATACAGTAATCTTTTTGGAAGGCTATATAACATTGAGTTACCATCAAAAGGTGTAAATTTGTATTGAAAAAAGTTACAAAAACAGGCAACAAGTTATTATATAGTTTTTTTTTTAAAAGGAGGTTGTGGACACCGCTAATATATATAATAAAAGCGTAACTAAGCCAAATTCATAAAGAAATAGCCGTCACTTGATGTTAATTGAATATGTCTATTAATTATCAAATATTTAGCAAAAACTTGAAATTTTTTATACTTTGTAGATTTAGCGCTGCGCCCACAATATTATTCCATGTTAAGCGACGATACAGTCTAAGGTGGTGGAAATGCAAATTTTAGTGGAGGGGATCACTCTCAGGTGCAACTGCCGAAATACCTTTACAGGTATCCTTACTAATATAATAAATGCGAAAGTGAGTTTGTTTGTTTGTTATACTCTTACGCCTAAACCGCTGAATCGATGACGATGAATTTGGCATAGAGATCTTGAAACAGGGGTAAAGAGAGGAATAAACTTTATATGAAAAATATGTATTTGACAAAATTTGACATTGTTTGTCAAAATAAAAATTAACGCGAGCGAAGTCACACGTAAAATGTAGTAGTTTAATAAATTTATTGAATTTAACTAATTAATTTAGTAGGTTAATAAAATAAATTTATTTACAAATAAAATAAAAAAAGAATATAAAAAAATAGGTAACTATTCTTTCCTAGTGAAAAGTTTTTATATAGATAAAAAAAGTATTCCTAAAAGTTTAAGAATCTTATAAATACATAATATCGGACCATCTACGAATATTTCCGCTTTGAATAGACACATATAATTAAATTCAATAAAGTTATGCGTTATTGTACTTCAAAGGAAAACAGTATTTAATTAAATTGTCTAACTATCAAATCTCATCAAAATCATACATGAGACACAGACGATACTATGTATTCAAGAATTCCTCACTGAGTAGTATTAGAATATGAAAATTCAAAATAATAGTAAAGATATTATGGATAACTTCCAAAGGAGTGTAAAAAGTTAATCCTATTAATATAAATGCACAGCGGACATTGCGAGTTTATGACCGCGCTAGGATAAATATAAAACGCGCTTGCAGAATTGTTAATTCCATGGAACTGTATTTTTGATTATGTAATATCGTGCCGGCGCTTTCGCCTTGAGACACAATGGGATAACCGGTAAATATTAATGCTTGATCGATTTTAGTTAATTATATTTTCTTCGTAAAGGATTCCGATACGAGAATTTCCCTTTCACGTAAAGAAAACCGTGGTAAATGCCTGTATACTACCTACTCTCACATACGAGTGCCTTATGTAGACGTAAAATGATATTAACAGCATACCAGAAAGCAATAGAGAGAAGCATACTACACATAATAAGAACACCATTGAAGCGATGATAGCTCAGTGGTAGTGTGTAAGGACGCCGCATCATGGGATGTGAGTTCCAATCCAAACACCTACAGCGAGCTTGATCTTTCGGTGAAGCAAAATATTGTGAGGAAACCATAGCATGGTGGTAGGGTTTTTTCTAATGCCCGCCTGGCTAGCTACCACCCTCAAGTTGAAAATCTGCGGCCAAATGTCGATAAGTGTGTTCCGGCAGTTGCACTTGAGGGCCAGTCCCTCCAAAATATAGGCTGGTAATGTACGTGCGATTCCTCTGGTATTGAGACTATCCATGGATGGCGGTAATCACTTACCATTAGGTGACATGCTTGCTTGTTTGCCCGCTATTACATACAAAAAACAAAGAGTCTAAAGTGTGCAGGTAAGTCAGATAACTAATATATGCCCTAAAACAGATATGGAGGTGGGCAGGACACAGCTAGATACGTGGACAATAAATAGACATTAACGATAATAATTTGGGAAGAGCCAAGAGGAAAAAGAAGAAGAGGGCGTCCCAGAAAAAGGTGGATAGAGGATATAAAATCGATAGCAGAAAACGAATAGGTAAGAAAAGCTAAGAACAAAGAAGTTTGGAATAAGCGGGAGTAGACCTTTATCCGAGAAGAGGTTCCGATTAAAAGGAAATTAAGACAGCAACGTCACCGTTTAGAAATAAATTTGTATAATTTTTCAATATTTTTTTATATGTAGAAAGATTTTAGGGTTATAATTCAATAGGCATTATTTATTATAGTTATTATTTTCTTAGTAAAACTTAATAGATGGTATGTAGAGTAGTATGGATATAAAAGAAAACTACCTGCTTGCAATGTGTTGATCGGGGTTATCTGTCAAATGCAGATTATGGGCGCGCGGCTCCCTGCCCTTTGAGCCAACGTCATTAAATTTTGGCATGAATAATATACTTGACAATATATAAAAACAGAATTAACTTTATTAATTATTTACATACGTACATCTAATTATTTACATAGGTTATTTAGGTATTATGTATAACAATATTATAAAGCGAAAAAGTTTGTTCGTTTGTTTGAACGCAGTAATCTAAGAACTTACTAGTCAGATTTCAAATTTTATTGCACGCCTCATAAGCGAAGCGTTGAGGTGGGTGCTAATGTCACTTCACGCAAAACAACTAATTTTTCATACTAAAAATGTCTCTATTTATGATATATTGCACCTATAAAATAATATATACACACATATATCAAGAAAAAACACTGTCTTTAACACTCATGATTTGCTGCCAATTTTGTTATTTAAACTAGTTAAAAAACTGTATAACAAGTTCTATCTTGAACGTCCGTATGTCTGTATGTGCGGATCCTGTATGTTATCACGATATCGACCGAAATACTTTTTTTTCTTACGCTTTAGTATAATTAGGAATAGAACCCTATTACTTTTCACGGCATGACACGTTTTGGTGTAATTGTTTAAAAAAAAAAAGTGAATATAAGGTATGCACTTAAGGATTATCCAAACTTCTTTTGTATTCGATACAGCAATCGTTGAGAAAAGCTTTAGGCTATTAATTAACATCAAAATATCATCAATAGATTCAAAGCTGTATTGAAAAAAGTTACAAAACCGGGCAACAATTGTTAAATATCTTCAGTTCCACACTGTTCCAGTTCCACATCCAGACACAGCTATCAATAAAATAAAAATAGTATAAAGGTTAACTTTACACACACACGTCCACAGTTGGGATACCGATTCAGGTGGTGGCCTCGCTTCTGACGCGTGGTGTGGGTTAGAACATCATACAGGACAATTATCCGAGTGAAAATGACATTTTGCGTTTATTGCTTGTATTGCTTGAAATAGAATAGATTTCCTTTTAGATTGAAAAATATATGAGTCCATTATAAGACTTGTCTAGTAACAAGACGGTTGAATATCGATTGTATGTAGCAGAAATGCGAATGTTCTGATGAATGTGTGCAGTTACAAGAATGGTCAAAATCAGAGATTACTTTAAAAGTGGTTCCAGTGATAGAGAAGTTGAAAGGGAATCGTTTGACTTGATTTGGACATGTTATGAACCGAGAGAAAACGCATGTGTTGAGAAAAGTCACAAATATGAATGTTGAGGGATGGAATGGCAAAGGAAGGCCTAGGAAGAGATGGATAGAGTGTGTGAGGAATGAGATGAATGAAGGAGATTGACGAAATTACCTACATATGTAGATTTCAATAATAATAATTTTGCATACATGACGTGTAGTATATTTTTATTTTGGTTGAAGCTGTTTGCATTGATACTCTCACTATGTAACGGACCTAAATGCACTCTTTCCCCTGCAACCTCATACAGACCGTAAACTAAACAGAGATACGCATCCCTGTATAAAATATTTTAATTATATTTTATCGCCACTAAAACTGTGTAAATGAAAAACCGGTTTCGCTGGCTTTTATGAAAATCGTAAAAACTTGTCTCCGGCAAGAGTTTTCGTGACGAGATTCAAAATGGACTGAACTTTTGATGGCTTTGCATTGTTCGAGTTTCATTAAGATATTTTTTATTATGCTTCTTTTTATCCTGCGATATGATGTCCTTTAATGATTTTACTTGGATTGTACTGCCGACAAAGATTTGCAAGGATTTGTTAATGGTATTAACTAACCTCGCTTCTGAACCCGTAATATGTTGTGACATCGATTCCATTCAATATGATAACAGTTTAGATCAAAACTTAATTAGCTTATATGATTGAAAACTGTGATAGTTGTTATAAACAAGGTGGGTGGGTTTAAACATATTAAAATATGATAAAGAAAGCTTTTCCCTGACCTATAGTAATCTTAACTCTTAATTTTCTCGTAATTTATCTTAATTTAAAAGTTTCCGCAAATATTGTATAGCGGTAGGGCTATTACTAATGCTCAACTTTCCAGCTACCACGCTCGATTTGAAAATCTGCCGTCAAATACATATATACATATTAGGCTGGCGCAAAAAAACCGAATATTTTTTTTTTCAGTCTCGTGTGAAAAAATGTTAGTTTTTGATGTTTTAAGAGCCCTCTCCAAACAACAAATAAAAAAAAAAAATTAAGAGGTCGCTCCAAATTTTGTTAATATTTTAAAATCGTCAAAATCGTTTTTTTTTTTATTTTTTAATTTTTATCTATTATTGTAATAAATAAAAGAAAAAAAAATTATGGAATTTAAATTTAAATATTAAAAGGTCGCTCGATAAATTTAAATCTAAAGTAATGACCTAATAATTAAAAATAAATTTTGAGCGACCTTTCAAAACTTAAATTTTGAACTGAAACTTTCAGAAACTTATTGTTTTTTGGTCTATAAAATTTTACCGCAACGAGAAAAAAAAATAAAAAAAAAATTCAATTTTTGACGATTTTTTAAATTAAAAAAAATTTGGAGCCACCTCTTAATTTTTTTTTTTAGTTGTTCTTTGGAGAGGGCTCTTAAAACATCAAAAACTAACACTTTTCACTCGAGACTGAAAAAAAAAAATAGTCGGTTTTTTTGCGCCACCCTAATACATATAGCTATATTACGGTAGTTGAACTTGAAAGCCAGTCCTTCCACCAGGCTTAGCGTGTCCAACATTTTAGGACACATTGGCACTTAACATTAGATGAGGTTATGGCCATAACCCTAAACTTGTAAAGTATAAAAAAATCTTACCAAATTCTTATGTTCCTACAAGATATCTTTTGCCTGAGCTCCTGGAATTGCTTGAGGACAGTCGTGCAACCTGGAAAACTGTGTTACTTCCCTAAAGCTCTTCAACCAGCAGTAGTGAGAATCTTTAAGGAACCTCGTAGTGAATACAAGGGCGTGTCTGCAGTCTGGGGTTACACTTACACATTGACAGACATGTCCAAGTTCTTCACCTGCAGTTTTGCTCTATCTTAACTTCAGAATAATAAAATTAATTTCTGATATTTTAAGCATTTTATATTTACTACCTGAGACAACCTAAAGCCACTCCAAATTAATTCTAGTCTGATAACATAAAATAATATGATTTTGAACTTGTTAAAAATATAAAGTAGAATATAAAATGAATCCAGTTTTTAATTAGTTCGTGAACTATGGCGCGGACCCTTAGGGGATGCAACATAATTATTTTTACGTCAACCTACTCTCCGGATAAAGTGCATAAATTGAAACTGTTTTACCTGTCAAGCCATTGTCCAAGTTAATTTATTTTTAATGGGTACTTATTATTCTTTCATCGACTATACGTTGCAACATTAATATGAAAATGAATTAGTACTTATATTTTCAAACTATCGGTAATCATTTGTACGCTGTCAAAAAGAGAGCAAGAAGTATTATCAGCAAATTCTATTTACAGTCTTTTCAAAGATCAAGGCCTATATAGGACTGCTGTAAGTTCTATATTAGAACGTAGTTATAAAGTTGCTCTAGCAGACTCCTACCAAATTCGGGTGAATAGAGATAGAAAAACAGGTAATGAAAATGAGTGTTGACGCGCGTCAGAAAAGAGTGCCTTAAACTTACACTCGTATCGCAAGTTTCGGTATCCGCTCGGAGTTTTCCTCTCAGCTGCACTATGGAACCGGCACCTGCAAGGTAAGCCTATGCATTTCTAAGAAGTTTGGCTCTAAAGTATGATCTTAAGTGAATATATAGCGGAAGATATAGTACCTACTTAGGCCAACACTGGCTCTGAATTGCATTTAGCGAAAATTCTTTAATTGTCTGTAACTGAGAGATTGAGTCTTGCTTAATGTTTTACAAATATCCAAACTACACATGTGAAAGTGACTTTGTTTGTTACATGTTACATCTAATTCATTGCACGAATATTCGATAAATTATAAACCGCCTTAACTGATAGATTAACAGTGTAATGCAACAAAATATACTTGTGTTTTGAATTATAATTGTATTGAAAGTACTTGCTTTTAATTTTTGCGTTGAACTTGAGCTTAATGTTATATTTGAAGATTTATGGTAATTTCAGTTACTAGCTACATTCGCCTTTATGTCCTCCGGGTAGGGTACTTTTTTCTGAATAGAAAATAATCCTATATCCTTTTCCTTATGTGTATGCAAAATTACATTTTTATTGCTTGATTAGAAAAAGCCCTACCAACATGCTATGATTTTCTAACGATGTTTTCCCTCACCGAAAGCTCAGGCACATTGCAGGTGGATTTCAACTTACGTCCATTAACGCAGCGTCAAGACGTATCATTTTCCGGAATCAGTTGGTGCATAACCTATTCATCTAAATCTTAATGTATTGAACCATATGGGCCTGTAACATAATAGTTATTAAAACACTATTTTGTATAATGAAAGTTATTAAGGAACTATTCTTAATATACAATCAAGTGAATCATCTAACACCAGTAACGTTCGGTAAAAAATATCTACATCAACTTGAATTTTAAGAGAAGTCCTTCTAATAAAGTGAAATAAAGACAGCGGGGGTAAAGAGTAATGACCCAGAACAGTTTCGATGAATGTTTTACATCAAACGGATTTATATAGAGTTGTTATCGAGTTTCCTTTAGCAATAGTGGCAAGCAGGAACATGCGATCGTCTATATTACCCACACCTTGTATATATGAAATCACGTTCCAATTACGAATTCAGCCTTAGGTCATTTATTTGTCGAATATTAAGTGCAAGCACAATGTCTAATGTGTTTTGATCTCAAAAGGATAGTTTAGGATGGATCAATATGTAAACAATGGTGGTATTTGGAATTAACATCTTTCTCTATGCATCCGTTCAAAATACCAGGCCGTTTTAGCAGGCCAGCATGACAGCGGTGACTGATTGTAATTGTGGATTATTCTCAGTCACCGCTGTTCTGGATTGTACTGTACTTAACACCAGGTGCAGTACAGTTACTATGATGCGAAACATAAAAAAAAGAACAACTTTGTTAATTAGCTGGAAGAAAATGCCTTAAGGCATTAAGCTCGCCAGTGTACATATTTAAAGTGCAATAGAGAATTCATTCATTTTTAGATACACTGAGATAAAAATGGAAATATGTAGGAAATATATATATACGGCTAAATTAATTTTCCTGAACATTGGTTTCGAGATAGATACACTTTACAACTATCTTCACGCAAATATTAGATATATAAAAGAGTCAAAATAGGGAATAAAATATGAATAGAGAATTAATTATGTTTTAAATCTGTGATACACATATAATAAAAATCATGCGCAATGGATTGTCTGAGACACAATCAAACGAAATCAAGTCAAAGCAAATCAAACCAATCTAAACGACTGGTATCGGCATGGAGCCAAGACCATTCGATATGGAATTATTTGTAAATGTATATGGCAATTCTCTATTTGAATTGAAATGATCCTGCATCATTTTATCGCTAATTACTTTTGATAATATTTTTCCCACCAATAAAAACAAAGTACAAGCATTTGTCTTCATTTGGCTCAGTGAAGCGGGTGGGAACGGCTAGTAAAGGATATAAATGTTTTTTTTTTTTATCAGAAAACCTCCCTCAACGTTCTAGAATAAAGAACGATTTCAATTATATAAGTTCACAAGGTAGTAGCAGTAATTATCAGGTAATGTAAAAATAATTAAAATAAAAGAGACGTTGTAAACAGCTCTAAATAATTCCACATCACTAACGCTGTCTACATCGATGTACGGTGATGAGGCCAGATAAGGCGCAGACGGGATTGGCCGGTAGTTTTTCTTTCCTTATTTATTGGACTGACAGACAGACAAATGTGGGCAACGGACAAAATGGGTTCGCCGTGTTTTTTTTTTTCTCTTTATCTTATTACATTCGATCAGAAGTGTATTGATATATTCAGCGGCAAAGGAAATTAAATATATTTTCTTCTTCAATTTCTCTTTCTATTCTTCTTAATCTTTAATTATTTTACCCCGTTCGTAAATGATAATGACAGTTATTGTGAAGTATGATTGTTTTTATAGTATACGCTATACAAGATCCATCCAATAACTCGTGTGTTGTTGATATGAACTTGAAAGTAAGTTAGGATTTGTTTAATTTGACTGTTTTTTGAGTTTTAATTAAAATAAACTACAGTAAGAGACATTTTCCTGAATTTGTTTGTACTGAATTAACTCTAAAAATAACAAAAAAAATACATATATGCACTTGTCACGTTTATCTGCCGTGCTGTGACGGATTTTAATGATTTCATGCATATAAACATTATTATTATAAACACAGATTAAAATTAATTCGTATCTTATTTTTTTAGTTATTTTATAATATTTATCGAAAAGAGAAATATGTATCTTCAAGAAAATCATTTACTAGAAAGATTGCACTTATATCTTTATTCCCATGACGATGGGATACAAAACAATATTTTTTTTTTATTATACAGCTAGTATATTTTATGATATGGCCACAATCTCATCTGTTGTAACGATGTGGCCCAAGATGATGGACACGCTAAACCTATTTAAAGAATTAGCTCTCAATTGCAACTACCAAAATACACCGATAGGTATTTGACAGCGAATTTTCAACTAGCGGGTGGTAGCTAACCAGGTGAGGCTTAGAAAAAGCCCTACCACGGTACGGTACTATAGGTTCATTACGAAGTGTCTTCTCCGAAAGTTCAGTGTGATTGTAGGTGGGTTCGATCTCACTTCCATTGACGCGGCGTCCGTATATATTACCAACTGTGCCGAAACGTTGATTCACAGTATTAGTTATCCCAAGGGAACGTTGCATGAATTATAATTTGAAATAAATATACTGGTTTAGCTCAGTATTTAATACTTTGATATTTCAAGGATTTATTATGAAAATATATACAGTGCTGTAGGATAAACAAGGAAAGAGTTTTCCACGTTTGGTCGCAAGGTCCGTTTAAGCGACCGCTCCGTTGGACATTATATTTAGGAGATCGTGCTTTGGACAGAACTTGCATTAAACATGTACCAGATGGTTTGGATACATCGCTTTTATATTTTTCCTTTTCTCTAAGAAATAAACAATAATAAAAATGTGCTATTAAGATGTACCTATATACATTCAATACAAGATCATGTTTTAAGATGCAATTATTTTTAACCATATATTTACTTTCATTGATCGGAAACAGACATTCTCAACAGTTATTTTTAAGAGACGACGTGTCCACATGTGGTGGACATGGTAAGCCTGGTGGAAAGACTGGCTCTCATGTCCTGCTCCGGTCTGCATCGAAAGTATCTCCTTCCGGTCTACTTCTACTTCCGGTCTAATTCTGAAAATGTCCTCCTTAAAATCCCCGTGCTGAGGTCTTATATAACGTCGCACTGCCTTTCCTCCGCGTACTTCTCCCGAATCTCGATTACCTTCTAGAACTTTCCGCATTGTTACTCTCATAGTTGATCCTCTTCTTAGTCATTTCATTTTTCGTTTAAAACTCTACCAACTCTCTCCTACATCAAATAGAAACACTAAAAACCCTTAATTATTTTACCTAATTCTACTTCATAACATCATCTCTGATTGGTGAATTCAAATATTCAAATATATCTTACCATAAATATAAGAAAAGTCATCGTTTGTCTATGATTCTAAGGATTGTGACCAAATATGATGACTTTCTATTTTATTTATTACACATTTGAAGCATTATGATTATTTAAAATATGTATTTTCTGACATTTAATTCATCCTAATTTATTACAGCCTTTATTCTCAAATTCAGAAAAAGTAATTATAATATTAACTAGATGGAGTTAAATATATCTTTTACTTACTTTTTTTTATAAATATAAATAGGTACTAGGGATAGATCTGTTAGATATGGTTTCATTACGATGTTTTCCTTAACCGAACGCTCATGATCATTAAAGGTGAATTTGAGCCCACGTTCTTTGACGCGGCTTCCGTACACACTACCAACTGAGCTATCATCGCTTCAAACTTGCTTTAGTTTGCTCGCCTATACAGTTAAAAAAGTTTTAAAAGACGTACAAATTACGTACTAGCTATATATCCATTAACTATGTATATGTGTTCATCTTGTAGGTGGAATTCTACTAACTTATTATAGTAAATTTAAGATAATTTTTTTAAAGGTACACAAATATTGCTTTCATTTTTTTATTAATAACATTAATGTTCACCAATAGTTACTAATCTGTCGATAAACGGAAGTCTATATTATTATTAAAGCGAAAAACTTTGAAGGTGCTAATATTAGTTACTACCAGTAGGTTTAAAAAAAAAAAACTATTTGACAGCGCAATCATTATGAAAGGGATTAGGTTATTTAACATCACGCTACTACTGATAGGAGCAAAACTGTATTGAAAAAAGTTTAAAAATCGTGGGAAAAATTATTAAATAATTTTTAATTCCACGCGAAAGAAGTGACGGACACAGGTAGGTCCTTATATAACAGTTCGACACGAATAGAATCATAGCCCATTCTCGCATAATCCATTGGATAGCTGAATACTTTACATTTACGTCGTCGCTACGTTCGTAACTCGCTAGAAGTTCGACAATAAAATCTTTACGGCTATTGCCTCACATCTCTCCTTTATGCTTCCGTGATCCCGTACGCGAGATTTAGGGCGTTTTCCAGTAAGGAGCGCTGTGTATCGCCGTGCAATATTGGGTCGAAATATTCCTGGAATATAAAAGATTTAGATTATAGTTTTATTATATCTATATATAGTTTTTTGGGGTATTATAAGGATAATCAAAAACTACATTGTTAGGTATACGAAAGCTAAGAAGCTACACGTCGGTGACTCAATAAAATAGTTTTAAATTACCCTGTTGATGGCAGCTCTATAATTCCAACTCAGGATAGTACTATGGCCATTTGGTGCGAAGTTTTTCCTAAAGCGATCTAGGATACTTCCATATTTATTTTTTTATCTATTTACTGTTGTACATAATAAACAGTAATTTGTTTTTATTTACGGTTAATAAGAAACAACGAGATCGGTCGTCGAGGTGACGCGATAACTGCAAGATCGAACCCACGTCGTTTCAGTAAGACGACTGAAGGCTGTAGGAGTTTTAATAGGTCTTCCCGGCATCCAGCGCTGGGGAAGTCCCATATATCAAAGGGTCCATAAATATGTCTAGCTTAATGGACAGGTAAATAGCAAATAAAGACATTAATTTAAAATACCATTTAATTTAAAAACCGATATATGTTATAAACTAATATCGTGAATTAGTTCTCTAATGCAACACCCTTCTTTTATTTCATTAAATAAAGGAAAAACCGGCATAAACTACCCGAAAACGTTACTGTCACATTTCCAAAGAACAATGGGACCAATTTGATCCGAAGCGGCCTCTTGAATTAGCCGATGTCTTGGGGCATTTTATGCCCTCAATCAAACGTCGCAAGTGGTGTGGAGTGGGACGAAACGACCTAATGAAAGTTCCACTTGGTGCGTTCTAGCATTCTTAAGAATCTTTGATACGACTTGCTTGATTTTGTGTTTCTTTTTTTGCTTGCTTTCGATTCAGTACTCAAGGTGTTTGGGTTAAATTTTGCAACTTTACATTCATTCTTTAATATAATATTGAGTAAGTTTTGCGGAGGTTTTGACGGAATTTTATTTAGTTTGTTTTGTGGTGATTTTTATTTTTATCAATAAATTTGTTTATTTAACTCTATGTTGTGTAATTTAGATTGTATTGTACAAAATATAGTTAGATTATTGTGGGCGAATCATGTGAATTGAAAATAATAGAATGGACAATAGATTCTAAATTTTTTACATAACCCACCTGAAATACCAACATGCTCATTAACGATACTGAACTCATCACAAAACACTCTACTTACTTGATAGTGGAAACATTGATCTTCAATAATGTGGAGAATCCAATAAAGTTTAGTTTTGTTTGAAAAAAAAAAAACTGTATAAGACGAACAGATAAGTGGTGAGGTGACGATTTATTTATTTATTTGTTGTAAAAATTCCTACAATAACCTAACTAGATCTATCAAAATTGGTTAAACATGAATTTATCTACAAATAAAAATACATAATATATTTAATAGGAAGTATTTGCAATATTGGAATACAAAGGATGACATACTATAGTAGATGGTTTTCAGTTTTGTCTAAAAATAATTGGGCTAGACAAGCAAATAAGCAATCAGATGACGTTCTATTTACTTACTTATCGAAACCATTCTCAGAAAAGCCAAGCAAAATTTATTGAAAAATACAAAACACAAATTCTTGTGTAAATGTAAATATACACAACATTGACACATGAATTGTAATTAATAAAGAATTTGTAAATCAGTTTTCACTTTATTATTTTTCTTCTTACAATACATTGATTTTCCCCTACATACCCTATTGCCCCGGGTTTATCGCAAGGGTGGCAACTGTATTAAAACAGCACGGGGGTCGCATTCCGCAGATTATAGCGATGTTACATCCTTAGGAGAAGTTTACTGAATGACGTTTTTGTGATATACAATAGTACTGGAAGTGCACGATTTTATTTTTCAATGTTGTTGGAGATGTTTTTGCGCTATGTTCTCTCACATGCAGGATTTTTTTGTTTGCTTGAGATTATTTCATATATTGAATCATGTTCTTTCTAATTAACGTGGTGTTCGACATTCTATTCTTTACGGGCCTACGCTACATGACTTGCATTACGTTAATGCATTAACAGGACATGCGAGAGGGGCGCGTGGCAAGACTAATCGGGTGATCAGGACCTAACATTACGCACTAAAGCGTACCAGGGCGACACTTCAAGCCTCTCATATTGACAAAGACCAGAGCAGCTTGGGACGTCTTCAAATATACATTAAATTATAGTAATATTTTGATATGATAGTATTAAGCATAGTGGTAGGGCTTTTTCCATAAGTAGAAATATCTGCCGCCAAATACCTATAGCTGTGTTCCGGCACTTGCACTTGAGAGCCAGTCCCTCCACTAGGCTTAGTGTCTACCATCTTAGCCCATATCTTCACTAAACATAAGGTGAGATTGTGGTCATATTTCTATATTAATGAACTATTAAAAAAAAACAATTAAACATTTTAAGTACGATCATATCATAGTTCATGCCAATTCCATCTTAACTTTGTAATTTGGATACTATATTCTTATATTAATAGGTGTTTTTATTATTGCACGACATAATTACTATAGTAGATTAACAATGGTCACCACTTATAGATAAACAATCAATCAGCAGTCGTAAGTGTCACACCAGCCTGTCGAAAACATATAGTCTGGCTTATAGTGGTCGCCACCTTGGAATGAGTTACTCGGCATCGTTTTCCCCGACAGCTATGATCTGGGTCTCTCCAGAAAAGATATCTGAAGCGATGATAGCGCAGTGGTATTATGTACGGACGCCGCGTCAAAGGACGTGAATTCGAATCCGTAAAATGAGTTTCAGCTTTCTATGAAGGAAAACATCGTGATGAAACCATAGCATAGTGGTAGGGCTTTTCCTAATCCCGGCCTGGCTAGCTACCACCCTCGAGTTGAAAATCAGCCCTCACAGAAGCAGTCTCTCCCACACATTTAGCGTGTTCCTCCGCATTGACCACATCCTCACTTAGCATCCGGTGAGATTGTAGCTATATCGCTAAAATCTATAAACCATATTAAGAAATACGGTCTTGAAGATCAGCAACTTGGTTGTAATAAAACCCCTGTTAATCATTGTTTTTGGATAACACCGTTTTAACCTTCAACGTAAAGCAACGTCATTTTGAGGTATTCCGATAAATAAGACTAGAGAGTATATTGGTTGGTGCAAATAAATATGTAGCAGTGATCATCTACTACGATTCTAGTATCTCTAAATCGTTGGTTACCATTTTTCGGTATTAGCGGAGTGTTGCAGCATGTCCGCAATTTGCTTCAATAATGCTGCCTCTTGTCCCGACCACTTATCTACCTCTCTCTGAATTTATTATTTTCTTTTTTTTTCACTTTTTTTTATACTTAACATGTTATAGGTATATCTATTACCACCTTGTGTCCTCTAAATCCGTTCTTTGGGATCGCCTACATCGCGAAAGGAATAACTATGATAATTTTTAACAATCAGATGTTCGAAGCGATGATAGCTCAGTGGTAGCGTGCACGACTTCGCGTCAAGGGACGTGAGTTGGAATCCAAGCACCTACAATGAGCTAGAGCTTTCGGTGAAGGAAAACATCGTGAGGAAACCATAGCATGGTGGTAGGGTTTTTTCTAATGGCCACCTGACTAGCTACAACTCCCAAGTTGAAAATTTGCCGCCAAATATCAATAGGTGTGTTCCGGCAGCTGCACTTGAGAGCCAGTTCCTCCACAGGTTTAGCGTGTCTACCAACTTGGGCCGTATCGTCACTTAAGATCAGGTAAGATTATGGCCATAACACTAAAAATCTTAAGTATATAAAAAAAACACCTTCCTAGGGCCTAAATTGAATAAAAATTTTGTATTGATTTGAATTCTAAAAACAGATTGACATTATGAGTGAATACTGAGTGCGTTATAATTAAGGGATCATAACGCACCACATTCGTTTCAAATAAAATTAAACGCTTTTGGAAGTTAAATCGACATAGATTACACGTTGTCACTTATTTCCAAAGTTATCGCTTCCGATGGCAATTTTAAAGTCGTTAACAAGAACTTTATTGGAGTGTGACAACTTCATTATTTTTGACGATAAGTTACTGTAATTTGTGGCTATAACACACCCTTATATCATTAACGATGCTTGTAATATCTAATACTGAAATGGGTAAAGTAATTCTCTGCCCAGATTTTGTGACAACTTTATAATTCACACATAGTATCACCTATCCGCCTATGAATAAGTATAAAAACTCTTAAATAAAATGTAGGCATATCGTCAACTAAATAATAAAGAAGAACGCACAGACATCGATAAAGAAGTTAATTTACTACAATATTGTAATGTCTCATGTATGTTGAACCAAAGTGTTCGTTTTTACAGTTTATATGTTTTTCATAATCTATCCAAATTTAAACACAAAGAAAATTCCAAAATTTAAAATCAATTCCAAAAGTCAGCTAAGATAGAAAAAAGCACCTCCATGTCGGAAATAAAGTACACTAAAATTATAATTTCATAAAAAAATTATGATATTAATTATGCTAATCATGTGATGGCAATCAGAGTAAATCCAAATATAACGGTGACCACGAAGAAATCAAAGATCCATCGAAGGTTACCACCATCATGCCGTCATACATAAATATCGCTCCATATGAAGCGATGATAGCTCAGTGATGGCGCGTAGGAACGAAGTGTCATGGGACGTGAGTTCAAATGCAACCACTTACAATGAGCTTGAGCTATCGGTGAAGGAAAACATCGTGAGGAAACCATAGCATGGTGGTAGGGCTATTTTTAATGCCCGCCTGGGTAGCTACCATCCTCAAGTTGAAAATCTGCTCCCAATACCATTAGGTGTGTTCCGGCAGTGACACTTGAGAACCTGTTTCTACGTAGGCTTGGCCTGTCTACCAACTTGGACCGTATGGTCAATTTAGATTAGGTGAGATTGTGGCCATAAAGCTAAACCTTAACTGCTCTGTTACTGTATTTGAATTATCTCTTTATAAAAAGGTATTACAAAACGGTTCAATACATTATCCTCCTTTGATTTCTTTCGTGTATTAGTTATTTCGGGTATTTCGTTTTATTAATAATAAAATGAAACTGTATTTTCCCATCATTTATAAGAATTTCTTTAAAGTATCAATAATGATCATAACCGAATCTCAAACTTCGTATTAAGCAAAAATTAGTCTATATGTTTATGTAAACTAAGCAGGTACATATTTTAAAATTTCTTTGACTTATTTGAACCTTCGTTAAACCACAGCAGTAGAAGAATTTTGATACAATATCAAATGATAGTGTTGTAAGTATAAAAAAGTCATGTTCGGTTCTTAGGTATTGATAAAAATGATTAGTCATCTCATCACCGTCATTGCAGACGCATATAAAAAGATTATTGGCGCAATATCCTCCCTAGTCATCATCGTTCAATCATCCGCCGATGACTAACTAACAGGATTACTGATCCATTACCGTCCGCCATTGTTCCACCCTACGTTTTAATTGGAAGTAGTGAAACTATTGCATTATAAAAATTGGAATTCAAGCGCTGCAGCGATAGATTCGCAAACAGCGCCGCGCCTGTGCTTGTTGGATTTTTAATTAAAATAAAATTGTGTTTGCCACTTATTCAATTTTTTTAAAGTTATCAGAAATTAATTTAGTTTAATATGTTATTATAAATATTATTAAGATTAAGGTTTTATTATTTTTAAAATAATTAACATTCCCATTTTTTGTTACTACTTAGTATAAACTAGCGGAATATATATTTCAAAGTACGGATAACTAAATGAAATACACCATTTTATTTAAACGACTAGCGCGCCATCTATTGTACATTGATAGTACTATTGATCAATTATGGCGTATTTTTTAACATTTGTTTTTCTTTGGCATGCATAGTATTACAGAATAACAGTTACTGTAATTAATATGAATATGGATCGATAACTTGGTATTCCCATCTCGCTTGCACTTAAATAGAAATGTATGAGTGTAAGCGGCACCAACACTACATAAGGCTCATTTTTCTCCCACATCGGTTGAAACATAAATTTGGACAAGTAATACAAGTCTCTCGTAAGCTCAATGACTATCTCTCATTCCATCATACCATGAAACTAAATACTCACAAATTATGTATGCATTACGTCGCTGTAGCGCAATAAAGCGCTGAACGCCCCGGTGTATAACACAAGCATTTTTAAACGGCAGCGGATGATACCGCTTAAATCTAATTTGTACAGTTTTAACACGTGTCTGCTCGAAACGGTTTTAATTAAAAACGTAATAGTTTTAAACGTTCGTTATGATCCAAACCGAGGTATAGTGGATTTTATTATATTGTCATATACGTAGGACAATTTGTAGTTGTATTTTTAACACGCTTACGTATTAACTGCACATGAATCTATTAATCTATGAGAATCTTTCAGTGTCATTTCGACCAAATTAGAGTCAACTTATTGATTAGAAAATTAACATAATTTTCAAGAGCAATTCACAATACGATAATATCATGAGTTTTCGCGAATTATCTGATGAGGGTAATGAAGATAAACTCAAATCATCTATGTAGCTTCATTTATAAAAATAATACATTTATGACATCTATATTAATATTTTCATACAAGAAAGTTTGTTTGTTTGAACGCGCTAATCTTGGGAACTATTTGTCAGATTTTGAAAAAAATATGTTTATACTTAATATAGCCATCATTGGGAAAGACTATATGATATTCATTTTCACGTTATTAGGTAGGAGCAAAATATATTGTAATAAGTTACAAAAACCTGATGATAATTATTAAACATAACTAACTTTTCTACATGCATTTGAAACTAAGAAATAATAAAATAAGCTATATTTTAAGTAAGCAAAAAAATCAACACTCTATTAACAAACCGAAATAAAAAGTAGAAATATATCTTTCCTCAATTTTCTTATATAGTCAGATGCCATAAAATAATAAAAAACATGGCGGTATAAATAGTACTCAGAAAATATAAAAAAAATATATATAGTTTCTATATTCACAATGTAGCTAGATTTATTTCCACCTTTTTGCGATTAGACCACGAAGGTTTCCGACTTGAAAAACTCAAGCTACGGTTGAAATGTGAGCCTTTCCTTCAGTCCACTAAACCTTCATAAGATTACACATCTTTATAGAAGATAATGTAATGTTTGTTTGTTATAGTTTTTGCCGTAACCCTATGTATACGTAAGGTTCAGCTGACCGTAATATTGTGAGGTGAGCACGCAATATGCAAGCACTAATGGATTATCAGTGATTTGCATTTAGCTGACCTTGCTTGACGAGTTCATGCGATAATACCTAAAAGAAAAATAATTATATTGAGAGCGAATAATATTATATTTATATTGGATTTCTCAGAGAAAATGTGGTAGGAAATTTGTTGCAAATAAAAATGAGAATTCTTTAACTTGAAATGAATTTTACATTTTTGTGTGTTGATATTTTAAAGATTATTTATGTAAATAAAAATAATTTGGTTTTGATTTAAATTTTATTGTATTTTTTTATATATACTGTATATTGCTTGAGTGTTATGGCAACAATCTATCTCATATTAATTGACGATGTAGCCCAAGATGATGGAAACCCTTGTAGGTATTTGGTTATAGATTTTCAACCTGGTGATGGTAACTAGTCAGGTGGGCTTTAGAAGAAGCCTACCGTGCTATGGTTTTAATCACGATGTTTTCCTTCACCGAAAGCTGAAGCACATTGTGGGTGGATTCGAATTATAGTCGTTGCAAAATTAAAATCAAGGTAAATGATTATTATATATCTTTTTATAAAACCTTTTCTATATTTCCATATGTATTTTTATTACCTATTGGGACCAAATAAAAAAGTACTTTAAACAGTTATCAATAAGTATTCGGGTCCCGATTTGTAAGTTTTTGGAAATTCATGCGTTGCATGATGGTAGGGTTTTCTCTAATGCCTGGCTAACTACCACCCTCAAGTTGAAAATTTACCGCTAAATACCAATAGGTGTGTTCCGGCAGTTACACTTGAGAGCCTGTCCCTCCAAAATATAGACCGGCAACGCACCTGTGATTCCGCTGGTGTTGTGGGTGTCCATGGGCGGCGGTGATCAAGCATAGGTTGTCACTGGATAAAAATAATTCAGTCATAAAAACAAAAACTACTATACATTAATTGTTTAACATTGCATAAATCCGGTTCAATGCAACAATGATGCGAGTGGACAGTCCTCTCTCCCCACGCACGGTCCAGTTGAAAATAATTGTCTTACTGATAGAGAGGCCGCAAACTAATCCCATTGTGTACCTACAGTGTTACAGCAGATTAATGTATACTATTTAACACTATACTAAAGTCTATACAACATGGAATAGTCTAGAATAAATTTGATTCCAAGTCTATGACTGGAATTTGATTACAGCGATGATAGCTCAGTGGTAGTGTACAACTTCGCGTCAAGGGACGTGAGTTCAAATCCAACCGCCTACAATGAGTTTGAGTTTTCGGTGAAGGAAAACATCGTGTGGAAACCATAGCATGTTGGTTGAGCTTATTGTAATGCCCACCTGGCTAGTATCCACCCTCAAGTTGAAAACCTACCGCCCAAATACCAATAGGTATGTTCAGGCAACTGCACTTGAGAGCCAGTTTCTCTACAAGTTTAGCGTGACTGCCAAATTGGACCTTATCGTCACTTAAGATCAGGTGAGCTTACGGCCATAACGCTAAGATTAAAAAAACATGTTTGTATTTCTTCCTATATAGCACCAGTAGATGGTTTCAGTAATTTGTATCAAACTAATATCTTATATAAAAATATGCATTGTATTTAATGGCTTCGACCTATAGTTTTTTCGATCCCATCGACTATTATATGCACGCTTCATACTGCGAAGTAGGTGAGGTAGTGCTCTACTCTCGATACGTCAAGATCAAGCATTTTTTTTGCTGTTAAACTGCTTCTACCATAACTAATTAGCATTTATACGATAATATGAGTAGCTATATTTTAAGAAAATACTTAAAATAATTTGTGATATTTAGAAAAATATAGTTACAATTTTACTTTGCTACCTTAAAAATTGACGTATCGAGACCAGTTTTTTTATATGTAGCTTAGTACCCATAGTTTAATAATAAATTAGTTATTGCACGCCTCATTTCGGAATTTATTACATTTTACATTTACAAGTTGTTGGTGTCGTCATTTTTTTAATAAAAGATAGTGTAAGGAAAAAACATACATACCAAAACCTCACAGCCGAGTCGAACATTGATTCATATTAAAAAGAGCACTTCAGCATAATACAGATTCTCTAGATAAATCTATTTACGGTTTTGTGACAAGCAATAAATTATGCTTGCTTAAGAATATATAATAATTAATAAAATAAGTGTTTTGTTTATAGAATAAACGAGCAAGCGTGTCATCTGATAGTGAGTGATCACCGCAGCCCATGGACACTCATAACGCCAAAGGAATCACAGGTGCATTGCGGGCCTTTATAGGAAGGACTGGCTCCCAAGTGCCACTGCCGGAACACAACTAATGGTTTTTGCAAGTGCAAATGTTGTTTTTTCTTAAAAATAAAACGACTGGTATGGGACGTACACTTTTAGATTTTCCAAGCTTTTTACATATTTTATTGAATGAGGTTGGATCATAATTTTACCTGTCTTTCTTGTTCTTACTGATACGTAGGGGCAAATTGGTCATATAAAATTATATTAAACTTTATACGATGGTAAATACATGACAAATCTTCAAAGTTCAAATAGTGTTTTATGAAAATGGCAACTCGTGAGTTATTATTTATGATTTACTGCACTTATTAATAACCAACTGTCAGTCGTGACTTTGTCTTCGTTGGTATAGGAATTAAGCCAAATTAATTTACTTTTTTAATTTGGTAAAAAATGAGCTACGTCAACGTGTTCTTAAAAAATAAATTTCAAAGCAATACAACAAAGTCTTATTAAGATCTGACGGCTGAAATGAATACTTCACCAAGTCGAGGCTAAAAATACGAAACATAATAATTTTTTGCTCTATATTCTATATTATTGACTACATCTATCTCGCTCCCTTAACTGACTCGAGCCGACTTTACCCGAACGATCGTTATACGCCGAACGTGACGGCTTCGTTTTATTAAATACCACCAAAATAATGTTTTCACTTAAACAAATGAAAAACGTAAGAAAGTTGTAGAAGATTAATGGAATGTTTACAGAATAAGCAAAACTGAGTATACATACAATCTAATTTAACGCGGAATCTCTGTAAACGTTGTTAGGTAAGGAAACTCAGTTCAGTTATTCGCTTCTGCCCCATTACACCGCGACACGAATGTTTGTGCCGACACACTGGTTTACGAGCTCGGCGAAAATACTGATACCGCCAGTGTCCACCTTAAGTTATCAGTTTCATTTAGGTCACCGCATTGGATGCTATTCCCCTTATTTAAATTTTGCTATACTCTTGAAACCCAAATAAACATTTAGTTGATAACGTGAACTTTGTTTATATCTATCTTCAGACCGCTGGGGCGACCCTTACGTTTTTCGTACATACACTTGCATTACCAAACCGCACTCTGCATAGTAATTTTGCTCCCGATGTACTCCGCTGTGAGTATTAGCACCATGACCCATGCGGCCGCTAATTATGTCTGTATTCATTTACCTACTTTATTAGCCTAAGAAGAATTCTAGTAAAGAACGGAGCCTGCAGAAGACACCAGTAACAAGTATATGTATGTTTTCCATCCTTGTTATTACTCAACCAATTCCGCCACGCACATACCAGACGGTTGGGATTTTTTCCCATCGTTGCTGCAGGGTGTTCATATAGATGCCAACACACTTAGATATACAGTCTCACACATCTCTCCTTCATAAACCCGCAGAACAATTGGTGTTTTATAAAACAACCACCAATAATTAATACAGCAACCCGCATTGGATATTCACGAATAAATGTCTCAACCACAAAATAATGACGTACAGCGTTGCTACAGCTTAAAATACCTTTTTAAAAAGAATAGTTCCGAAATATATTATTTTCATATAACTCTGTTTGTTTACGTGTCGCGTGCCAGTAAAGCTTAAAGTAGTTATGGTATTTTTCCTATTTCTTGAACAACCACCACCCAATTTATACCAAAGTTAAATTACTGACTTTATTGCCTAATGTGTATATATTTACTTGTGTTAGATCACGGCACATTTATTGAAACGATTTTGAATATCCAAGTACGTATCCAAGAAAACGTATAATTTGTATAAAAAAATACACTAGATTACTGTTCGATACTTGGAGGGATGAGAGCTCAGTGGTAGTGTGTACGGACTCCGCGTCAAGGGACGTGAGTTTGAATCCGCCTACAATGAGCTTGAGCTTTTGGTGAGGGAAAACATCTTGAAGAAACCATAGCATGGTGGTAGGACTTTCTCAAGTGCCCGCCTGGCCAGCAGCCATACTCAAGTTGAAAATCTGCCGCCAAATACGAGTAGGTATGTTCCGAGAGTTGCACGTGAGAATCAGTGTGCTGCATCGTCACTTAATATCAGGTGAGATTATGGCCATAAAGCTAAATAAAACCTTAACAATAAAACAAATTGTATATATCATGCTGTCGTTAAATGAACACTTACTAAATACAAAAATATTGTACTCTTTTTCTATTTAAGCCAATAAGCTGTAAATTCCTATCATCGGTGATAGTCAAAATTCACAGAATTATGTATTTACACAAAACCCTTTTTTATCCGCTACGGCTTTGACAGCTTCACCGAAATTTTTGGCGCTAATGCTAAGGGTACTCAGCCCCGTGGCAGCGGGCGCAAGGGTGCCAGAATGGCCGAACCTCGGCTTGGACTGCTGCCGAAACACGAACAAAGGTTCACGATCCTAACTAACCAGCAGGTCCTAACTTACTAGGTTTAGTGGTCCTAACAATACATGGAGCAAGTCACGCAGAGGCCGCGGGGGTAGTCCCTTACAGAACCGTACACAATCCTAGTGTTTAACTACAAAGTGAGATAAAATTGAAAAAATATTGGGAAAAATAGCATCTATTGTTTCGTCGTTAATACGAGTTTATAGCAGTTGTCTCAGTGCGACGATTTAAGAAGACAAAGAGCAGTAAAATGGCTGATTGCTCACAACACTGCCGCGTCCGTTGCAGTTACAGATACAAGAAAAATACAGAATAAAAAGTAATAGTGCAGTCGTCATTTCTTCGAACGGATTTTTAAAATCGCGAAATAATAGTGAAATATCTTTTTTTTCGGAAAACAATTATTTACCAATTTGTTTTAACTGAGATCTTAAATTATTCCTGTAAATGAAGGTTTAAGAAAAAGCGCATACTTAAATATTATGTAGGCATTATGTGTAGAAAGAAATGAAAATAAATTAAAATATACTTCTTTGAGGATTTATATATGTATATATACTAGAGATGTACAAAATGTGAAGTTTAATGACCGACAAATTATTTTAAATAACTGAATCATTCGTAGGAAATTTTTATTTTCGATTATGTATTATGAAAATTTATTTATAATAATAAGTGTACTAAGCACTTCACTTTTATTGACTGTAATGTCAAGGTACAGATAATTTTATCTTTCATTCAAATCAAATCAAAGAACTATATAAAATTGGGTATTAGGGAGGCGCTAAAGAACGTCAAAACTATCACTGTTCGCAAAATAAAATAGCTATCGAGATGAACCGACACCAAACTCGATCTGATCATATTATCTTTTACAGGTAACTACGTATTTAAACAAGAATGAATTTAAATGCATTTGTAATATTTAATTAAATTTCATTTTAATTTTTATATTAATTTATTTTAGTGATGCACAGAGTGGGACGTCATTTCCATAGTCTCTACCGTTGTTAATATATTGATCTACTCTGGAATAGCATTTTGACATCAAACCCGCTTGACACGTCGTTTAAACTTACAGTCTGCCAAATCGGTAATATGCTTTGGGACTTTGTTATAAAACCTAAAACTATTACCTAAAAAGCTTTTGCTGGTTTTAATGTGTTTAAAATATGGTGTGGCCAGTTTTTTACAGTATTTACTACCACTAGTATTAAGATCATGCCAGTTTTTTACGCAATTGAACTTTACCAAATGTCGGCGAACTTACATTAAATTGTCAATAATGTACTAAGAGGGCAGAGTTAAGATACCTAATTCTAATAACCTAGTCTTTAATGATTCGCGAGATCCTATATTGTATATTGCTCGAACTGTTAGTTTTTATTGTTAAAGTGTATCATGGCCACAATCTCACCTGATGTTAAGTGATGATGTGGCCAAAGATGGTTCACGCTAAGCCTAGTGAACGGAGTAGCTCTCAAGTGCAACTGTCGGAGCACTCTATAGGTATTTGTCGGCAGATTTTCAACTTCAAGGTGGTAACCAGCCATATGAGATTAGAAAATGCTCTATCACTATGCTATGGTTTCATCACGATGTTGTCCATCAAAGAAAGCTCAAGCTCATCGTATGTGGATTCGAAATCACGTTCCTTGACGCGGCGTCCATACACACTGCCATTTGAACTATCGTCGCTTCAAATGGATATCTCACCATTCATTGAATATAAACAGATATCTGCGTACATATAGATACGCTTATTCCGAAACAGACCGTGTTACAGTGTTGAGTGGGCGGACGACAATGATTTACACCCTCTTGTTTGATGCTAATCGAGTGCTAAGTAGCTGGCTTGATTTATAGCATGCGGATTAAAGTATAATTATTTGTGAGACGCCTCCCCGCCGGCACATTTATCAGACCTTATGCTAATTGCAGACGTGTTCGCTTCTATCTTTGTTTTTGATTTATCTTTCGCTTTTAACGTCAAGAAAATTGAACGTTAATACGCTCTTATACTTATTTTGTAACATTGATATAATTATCTTACAGTTTACAGTAATTTTCAGGTGTAATGATTCGAGTTTCGAAGAGTAATGTACAAAATAATAACGCGATGATTTTCATACCAAAAAATGGAGAATTAGATACGTTTTTTTTATAGTCCGATATCTTAAGTGACGCTATGGCCCAAGTTGGCAGACACGCTAAATCTGTGGAAGAACTGGCTCTCAAGTGCAATTGCCGTAACCCACCTAATGCTATTTAGAGGCAGATTTCAACTTGAAAGTGGTAGCTGGCCAGGCGGGTATTATAAAAATCACTATCACCATGGTATGGTTTCCTCGCGATATTTTCTTTCACTGAAAGCTCATTATGGTCTTTTGATTCGAATTCAGGTCCCATGACGCGGCGTTCCTACACACTACCACTGAACTATCATCGCTTCAAACGTGACTAAAGACAGACAAAGAAAGAAAACTATTATAAAGCAACAATAAATAGACATACCGTTACTTTTAGGTTAAATGTTTTACCATAATCTTACCCGATATTAAGTACAATAGTTAAATTACAGTCATTTAGATACCTTTGTTACTTAAAAGTGCCTTTGATTATGTTTCGATGCAATGAATCAAACCTCGAAGGTTTAATTTCAATTTAATAACGCTATGCTTTTAATACAATAAATGAGGAATTCAATTCGCCATTAAACAGACACAAAAGAAGAAAAAATATAGGACAACAAGTAATATATCGTTATTTGGTTATTTTTTGGCTAATGTTTGACCATAATGTAACGATGTTGTCCAGGACGGTGGATGTGCTAAACATAAAGATCAACTGAGTATCAAAATTTACCTGGCAGAATACACCTATAGGTATTTGGCATGGTTAAGCATGTATAACAACTTAGGTCACAATTATGACGATAACGCTAAAGTAACTATATATAAAAAAACGACAAGAATATTAACAACGAACCTATCATAGTTGTATTGTTTTAGCCTAAGGTTAGGCTCGTACGGGATACTCGAAATTATGTTCATCGATATAGTTTTGTACAAACTATAACTAAACCGACATTCTTATATTGTATTAGCTGTGACTGTGAGTTCGTTCGCATTGAAAAAAAAAATTATAATTTTTGCCCTTTTTTTGTATTTTTTTCAATACATATTTGTTCCTAATGGTAGTAAGTAGCGTGATGTTAAATAGCTTAAAGCCTTCGTCAATCTATCAAACACAAAAGGAAGTTTTGAAATCCGACTGATAGTTTGTAAGCTTAGCGCATTTAAACAAACCAACAAACTTTACTACGTAGGAATCTCAATTTTTTCTATAATTAATTTTGCCTATCTTACTCAGGGATAATGTAGCATGTTAATGTTGTAAAAATTTTTGAAATCGCACCAGCTGTTTTGGGTTGATTCCTATCCTTATGTTTACAAAACATACATACAAAAATACAAATCTTTTCTCTTTATTATATTAGTATAGAAGATATGTAACATACTAAATCTGCAACAGAGAAATTTATGCTAATTTTAAAATCGATAAGTGTAAGAACGGCAAATATTACTTTTAAAATATGAATAAATTCTGTGCGGAGTCACGAACACAGCGCAGTACAATATTATCTATCGATGTATATCTGGCTATTGCAATAAACATGAATCTGAAAGCGATGGAATAATCAAACGAGACTAATGACCTAGAGAGGGTAAATGAGCAGCGAACCCGAAGAATTGGCTGGCGTTCAAAACGGTTTTGTTACTTATTGAATAATACGTACTATATTTGAACCATCTCAACTAAACTACTTAACAACCTTTTAATTATATATAAGTAAGTTCCTATGTCATAGAATCCTTCAAAAGAAGTGTGAAAAGGTATCTAAGTAGGTCAGCTTGACAGCGATGACTGATTGGGAATTTTGGATCATTGTCAGACACCACTGTTCTGGATTGTACTGTACTGAACACCAAGTGCAGTACAGTCACTATGCTGCGCAACATAAAAAAAGTGTTGAAATATGTAACAAGATTTTTATTGTCATAGTTACATGCCTATTGTTTGACAATAACAAGTAATATTTTATTCAAAATAATCTCCATAACATTCGAGTAAAATGACTTTGTATTAACTTCTTCTATATTCCAATCATTTATCAGGTAATGTTCGGTTTTAATCTTGCTTGGATTTTGAAATGGATGTGTTTTGAATATTTTTGTCAGCTGTTAGAGGGGGTTAACAGAGCTACAGAACCGGTCATACGGCCACTAATCTCATGGCTGGCACCGTCTATAGGAAAATTCCGGTTTTAAACTTCTGCATTCGGTAAATATAATTAAAAGCAAGATCTCTCGTTTTTTGTATTCAATTTTGACAATGAAACTGTACAACCGCTGTGTTACATGTATCTTTTTTCAAATGAAAAATTCAGTACACTTCATCACCACGTCAGATTTTGATCAAATATGTGTAACATGAAGAATTAATTACTTTCGTTGGCTTACTGATTCGTTAGTCGACATTATTTTTAGATAATACTACTCTTACTGTCAGTTCTTACAGTGATAATATGTTTATAAATCTTAGAATGATAGAATGTAGGTATTATACGTGTCTCCCTAACCAAGGTGTCTTTCTATAATGACAATTTTTATTCTTTACAGGCTTTACGCTATGGCCACAATCTGACATGTTGTTAAGTGACCATGTGACCCGAGATTAATGAATAATTAATTGCACTTGTAAATATGTACACTGGCGAGCTTAATGCCATAAGGCATTTTCTTCCAGCTTACCAGCAGTAATGTAGTAAGGAATAATTACTACCATTGTAGGTAGAGATGATGGACACACTAAGCATAGTATACATACATATACAGGCATTTGGCAATCGATTTTTAACTCGAAAGTGGTAATATGAACTTTTCAGGTCAACCGGCTCAGTCCGCCACGCGACCACGAAGGCTTAAAAGCTTTCGAAACGTCAGGATCAAAATTAATAAATAACCGCGATAAAATTCGTTTAAATTAGTTTTATTTCGATGAATAATATTCACGTAAGCATAAGAAATGTGTGGTAACTAACTTTAGAAGAAGTGAGGGCGCTGCCTCTTGTCTCTGGCAACACGGGAGATTGAATTGTCGTCGTGGTGCGTTTAAGTTGGTAGTGCTGGATGATTATCAACCTATGAGACATGACGTGTCCCTCTCGCCTTGCCTTAAGCCTGGATGAAGCTTTTACGCGTTACGATAAGGAAGTACGAATTAAGAAGGAAGGAATAAGGAAGCGTTACTATAAAGAAATAATACTAGCTAGCTAACCCAGCATTAGAGAATACTCTATTGTAATACTTCAATGTCATCACGATGTTTTCGTTGACCGAAAGCTTAGTTTCATTGCAAAGGTTTAACTTACTTCCATCGACGCACAACGATTCTTTCGTGGTAAGGGATAAAATTCACAATTTGCAGCATTCGATTTCACTAGTATACACAATTATATAGATGTGAAATAGAACGTTATTTATGTTCATCAAGGCGTATTCAAGGCTTGTGAAAAATGAATCCGTTGACGGTAGATCGTCGGCCGATTGGGCACCATTTCCTGTTCCGGCCTTGCATCCATCTCAGTCGGATGTTTACCGACACCCTTTTAAATAATGACACGACAATGGTGCCCACCTACTGTTATTCCTTAGCACATATGTAACATATTTTATAAGAGACTAGTTGTACCTGTTATTATTTTTAAAACCGTCCTGATTGCTATTATAAATGTGACATATGAGTTTGTCTGATTGTTCGTTACAGTTTTACATTTTAACTGCTTAACAGACTGTTATAGAATATAGCATACCATTTTAACCAGTAGTATAGAAGATAAGAAGGATATAAGGAACATTAATTCTATGAAAAATTACTACTCCCATATAATAAAAAAAAAACTTTTATATAAGCGAAATGTGCTTTTTCCCTCTTATGGCAAATGCGTATGTAGACAATTCACCAGTGTCAAGTGTCACCTTTCAATCCTAAACGCTCAGTATTCAGTAAAATACACGAAATGGGAAATTAAATACAAAATCTACATTAACACAAGTAAAATTACACAGTTATGCTAGTATTTTACAATTTATTAAACCGCTTTTGATTATTTTTATTCTTTATTAGGTTTTACCTGCGGCTTCACTCGCGTTGATATTAATTTTGTTAACTAATTCTGATGGTCGATCGACACGTTAATCAATTTTGTATCAAATGCTATTTAATTATTTAGTTCAGGGCTACCGGAATACATTTTTTCTATTTTACTTTTGCAACCACATTTCACTCATTTTGAAGTACTTTGAAAAAAAATCCTTTAATTATTAATCACAAAAAAATATTATCTAAAATTTGAAATCTGATGATGCCATAAAAAGTTTTATGCAAAGTTTACCCCTATCTTTACCCCACACCCTATAAATTTTACAGGAGAAAAAGTAGCCTATAACCCTCTTTAGGCTACCGTCTATCTCAAGACCAAAATTCATCATAATCGATTCAGCGATGTAGCCGTGAAAGCGTATCAAACAAACAAACTTACTACTTCATTTCTATTATTAAGTAAATATGATAATTATGCGAGGGGCATACGAGAAACCATAGGCGTAGTTAGGCTTAAATCCGATCCAGAACGTAAACTTTGTCAGTCGAAACCTATGTAATAATAGCCGATGCACTTATGGAATCCGAATCAACATTCGAGCACCATCGAACAACAAGTCACTCGCAACAATTGTGTAGCAACAATAGACAGGAGAGGCTCGATCGGGATAATAGCAATCATTAAATGGACATCCGTCTTTTGTCCGTCTCCCTAATTGAGGTGCCATGGTTACGGGTATAAAAATAATTGGACATTTTCCCTGCGGTATTCGGGGAAAAGCTGTTTTAGGATTTGCAACGTTTGTTAGGACGTATGAAAGGAAAAAAGAACGATTATATGTTTTGAAGAGCTACTGCGAGTTTTTGGCGGGAACTTGGTATGTCATGTTTAATTTAGTTATTTTGCCCTGTATAGCGTAATGTAGGTTTACGTGATTTAATGTAACTGAAGAATATAAGTGAAGTGAATTATAAATAATCATTTGGAACATAATATATTATTCCTACAAAAATTCCCAAGAGAGTTATCTTGTTAGATTCAAGATGTTGAGTACATGCCTAAATCTTATTACTTGGAAATGATAATAATAGTCTCTAAAAAGGACTGAGTTGCCAAGGATAAAAAATAAGAAGAAATATAAGATAACAAGTTACGTAATATCTGGTAGTAAGTTATTTATAAATGATATATGTAGTATATTTACGTACAGAGAATGCGTTTAAAAATGTTTAAAATATTTATCCTCGATTATAAGGTAGGAGAAAAAAAAACACTCAGAGTCAAGGCATTTGTGGGTAGAAATATTACGAACATACGCATTGTGGAATTTTATAAATAAATAATAACAACATGATAAAAACATCTACTTTTTAATCCGTCATAAAAACATTGTATTTTATCATTTTAATTGATTATATTTTTTTCTTGATATGGTAATGTGAATTAAATTTTGATATGTTCTGTTCATCTGTTAGTTCGATTTGAGCTATATTCGAGTATACGTATAGCTGATTAAGTAGTTGATTTTAAATCTATTATGAAAAATCATCGAAAAAACAAACAAATTTTTCCATATTTTTCATCCACTTCTGGGCTATGGTCCAAATTTCATGTAGGTGTCTAATTCATCGTGATCGTAGTTTAAAATCAATTATTCAGACAGGAAAGCATAACAAGAGAGCGAGTTAATAAAAATATTGGAAAATAATAAAATAAGACATTTTAAATGTATTTTTTATTGAAGTAGTTCCTATATTTTCCGTATCACAGTTGTATCGTTTTGCTTGGTACACTGCAATTATTATACAAAAATATTAAAAAGTATCTTCATTTATCCTCAATGAGTAATGGCCAAAGTCTTTTTATTTTAACCGTATAATGATATAGTCATCATTCACTATGAGCGGTCATCCGACAGAGTAGAGTTGGTCGGAACAATTTTGTACTTGAAAAAGAAGTGCTGGGATTACCACAGAGTGATAACGCAAGAATTCCGAATACGGTATAATTCAATTCATTTATATTTATTCATTTATGAGTTTTTACATTTATTTTCATACAAAAGTAAGATATAGGAATAAAATAGTTTATTATTGAATTTTAATAGAATCACGGTGTAATCCATTCTCTTTCTAATTTTATTACTTCGAGTGACAATTTTCATGTGTTTGACGCGACATTACTTCTTTTCACATCAGACATACTTTCTAAGATTTCTAAACCTTCATGATTTGTAATAAGTACAAGTAATGAATGAAATTTAAGTACAGAAATTCCGATTTATACGAAATAATTTTAAGTTTCATCTAACCTGCAATAGTTCAAGTCTTTTATATAAATTACATTAAATTTCATTAAATTACAGATTTCTATTAATATTAGCTGTAAATAAACGTATAAACAGTTATTTCCTTAGTCGCCGAATCTTAATTTTTTTCAACACGATCTAACACAGACTAACAATATTCTATAGTACATTTTATTTCCGGTTTGAATCGTGTTTATGTATGTTTTTTTTATATATATACGTGGGTAAATTAATTTATGCATCCTCTTCCAGCCCGGAGGAACTGAGAGGGGTATGTGGGACTCACTCGGCGTCAACCGCCGAGGAAAAGTTTTCTTTTGTTACTTGAGAACAGTAATAAGTTCTGTTTAGCCCGTGTACTTATAACAAATGTTTAACAAAGTGTATGTAAATTTACGTAACGATTGATTCAGTACGTAAGATATGAAAGCGTAACAAACAAATAAAGAAACGAATGGGGAACAGATGTTATTTGCCTCCGCAGTAAGTGTATCTCTCATTACCCAGAACGAGCTTCCCGGATTGTTATAAAGAGTAGATAATTTTTGGTCGCTGCCTTATAAATTGTGCCTCGCAGTGATAAATAGAGTAGTCTTTTTGTGATGATGTGGCTCAAGTTGGTGGACACTCTAAACCTAGTGGAGGGACTGGCTCTCAAGTGCAACTGCTGGAGCACACCCATTGGTATTTGACGGTAGATTTTTAACTTGAGGATGGTAGTCAGCCAGGCGTGCATTAGAAACAGCCCTACCACCATACTATGGTTGCATTACGATGTTTTCATTAATTGAAAGCTCAAGCTCGTTGTAGGTGGATTCGAACTCACGTCCGTACATACTACCAACTAACCTCGTTTCTATGCAGATACTCTAATTGGAAATACGATTAAATAAAGAAACAAAAGAATAAACAACCACACATTTTTATTTATAACGTTAGAATGATGCATGATTTATTTTTGTAATTAAATCTTTATATTTTAAAAATGATTTATTCTCTAGTCCATATATTTTTGGTTCTATTTTGCTTTGAATTTCTAAATTTAATAGTCATTACCTGAGGTTCCGCCTGTCTTTATACAAACAGCGTTCAGTAAAGTTCAATTATAAAGAACTTAACCCTGAATGTATATTCTCGATAATATTATCTAAATCAGTTTGAAATGGTATAATAAGTATTGAATATAAATTTACTAAATTTTACGTGCAGCTTCACTCGTGTTAAGAGTCGATTTTGTCAATCAAACCGGATGACTCAATAAAAACTTTCATACAAAGTTTATTCCTCTAGTTACCCCATTTCCAATAAAAATTGAAAATGAAAAAGTAACCTATCGCTGTACCAAAATTCATCACAATCGATTCAACGATTTAGGCGTGAAAGCCTAACAAACAAACTTACGCGTTGATAATATTAATATAGTTATTGTTTTTATTCCTCTAGTTATCCCATTTCCAATAAAAATTTCGTATGAAAAAGTAGCCTATCGCTGTACCAAAGTTCATCACAATCGATTCAGCGATTTAGGCGTGAAAGCCTAACAAACAAACTTACGCGTTGATAATATTAATATATAATGATTTCTTAGGTTTACGCGAATATTATTCATTGAAATAAAACTAATTTAAACGGATTTTATCGCGGTTAATTTAATTAATTAAAGGTAGACACAGTAACATAAACTTTTCTGGACAACCTACACCTCAGTCCGCCCCGTGACCACGAAGGCTGAAAAGCTTTCGAAACGTTGGGATCAAAATTTAATAAATAACCGCGATAAAATCCGTTTAAATTAGTTTTATTTCAATGAATATTAATATAGTTATTGTTTTATTACTTTATGTTTCCCGATTTTTCGTTTGAGCAAGTTATTTTATGCTAAAAATATTTTTTCACCGTATCCATATATTTAAAACTCCACCTAACTCCCGACGATGCCTTACCGGCCATTCACAGTAAAATGTTCAGAGGATTTTAACTTCAGCGTACCACAAAGGGTTCAATTATAAACAAAAAACGAAAAGAACTCGCCAATCCGCCTGAAGCGGACGTTTATCCTTTGACAGAGTTGGGTTTGACTTTATCATAATACCTGTACAATAGTGGTTAAAAGAAGTTCTGATTGCAGGAGTACTTGTTTTCATTGATTCTAGCCGACCCGACAAACGTTGTCCAGTCTTAAGTATGAATATTGAATTCAGTTGGTACATATAAAAGAAATTATTCAAAAATATAGTGTTTATTATTGTAATGCTCTATGATAACTGACAGTTAGTAATGTAAAATTGATATTGTCGTTAAGTTTTTTAAATTTGTTGATATCCCGGTTAACTTCCTTAACCTTGTCCTGGTAATAATTAACAAAACAAAAAAATAATTAGCGAAATTGTTCCGTCCGTTCACACGTGATGCCATGACCAAGGGAAACAGATTCATTTTTATATATACATATATATTTTACATATTTGTTTATATATATTATATATATATATATATATAGTACATACATAAAGTTAACTTTAATAATATATTGGACTAGTTATGTATACTGTTTGTATTTTATGTTTAGACCACATCAATTTGCCGACTTCGAGACTGCACGTACAAGTCTCGTACTGAAATCCAGCGCTTCAGTATATACCGTAAAGTTATACTGTAGCAAGCAGTTGAGTATGTGTTGTTATTGTATATAATAAAATCTAATGTGTGATTATTTTATTTTACGTTATATTATCCAATAATACATCTCTTTTTTCATTCTTTCTCCTTCCTAGTTGTTGGGTTTTCTTAGATCTCGGCTTCTCTAGAATTGCTTTAAATTCTATATTAGAACTTGCTTCTATAGCTACGCTCGCAGGGTCCTTCCAAATATATCTGGACAAGAATAAAAACACGAGTAGTGAAGATTAGTGTCGACGCGCGATGGAAAAGGACCCTTAAAGCTCCACCGGTATCAGAAGACCCAGGATCTGCTTGGAGTTTCCCTCTCTGCCATACGATGAATCCGGTACTCGAACGGTGAATCTATGGTTTGCGAAGAAGTTTGTCGTAGCTGTATGGGTATAGTATTATACTAAATATTACTATCAAAGACGTTTTATGTATTCATTGAAACTTAAACGTACGATACAATACACTCTCGTAGTAGGTGACTAACAGTTTGCGAAGCGCTCACATAAGTTCTCACCTAATAGATGGCAGAGTTTTCAAGTCTAACAGTTTCAAGTATAAGTAAGGGGCATGTTGTATCATGAAATAACTATTTTGCAAACTAAAAACAAATTTATGAACATTAAAAGCTATTAAGTCGGCCTCTATTATTACCTATGGTTTGAATCAGTCTAAAGTTGCTCAATATTTTTCCATGCTATTTCTGGCACTCCAAAACTATCAAAAGTTAAAATATAGTTCGATGTTTAGTCATTGGAATTGATCCATCCGAATAAAAAAGGTGCTTCTCAATAATTTTGTACAGTAACAAACTTAAACAAAGATACGAAAAAAACTCTCCGAAAGATAACAGTTAGAGGTTAAATCGATCGGACATAATTGCATGACGTTAGTGAGCAGTGTTGTTTGTTGGTCCCTAAGTTAACGTTTGCCAAATATCACGGACTATTACATTGTCACGAATTCCACACTTTAATTTTTTTGAACAGTTTATAGGTTTGGTGTAGATAGCTCAGACTGGGTGTTGACTAGAAGCATTTACGAGAAAAAATAGGAATAATGCGATATTTTGTTGTATATCTTGGACATATGAATACTCACAATAGAAACTATAAAACAAGAAAGAATAAATCACTAGGATATACTAATACAAGAAGGTTGAATTACCTACAGATTTAGTGTTATGAGCACAATCTCACCTGTTAAGTGATGATACGGCCCAAGAAGGTGAACACGCTATACCTGCAGAAGGGATAGCTCGCAAGAAGAACCACCCTAACACACTTATAGGTATTTGTAGGCAGATTTTCATCTTGAGGGTGATAGCTATCCAGGTGAACATTAGAAAAAACCCTACCACCATGCTATGTTTCCATAACAATGTTTTCCTTCATCGAAAGCTCAAGCTCATTGTAGAGGTATCATTGCTTCAAAAAAGCGACATAAGTAAAAAGTGAACTTTTGGAAATTTTATCTAACCTAGGAGCTTTTATTTGACAACATTTTCGCTGATACACATGGCATTTTTTGCGACAACACTTTGCGTTATAGAGCTTAAAGTTACGTATTAGTCATTTTATACGATATACTAGCTTTTGTGTGCGACTTCGCTCGCGTTAACATTGATTTTGTCAAACAAATCGGATAACGCAATTTAAAGCTTCATGCAAAGTTTATCCCTCTCTTTACCCCACTTCCTATAAGTTTTTCAAGAAAAAAAGTAGCCTATCTCCGTCTTCAGTATTCCACAAACAAAAAAACTCACTTTCACATTTATAATATAATTCTCTTTGTTAAGAATACTAGTTTTATTATGCAATTTATCAAAATTTTATAACTAATATTATATTTTACATACGCAATGTTATTATAACAATAACAGTATGTACATATGTCAAAAGTTCTATTAATTGTAGAAATCTGGTTTATGAAATGTCCACTTGGCTAGCTACCACCCTCAAGTTCTAAATCTGCCGCCAAACACCTATAGGTGTGTTCCAACTGCAACTGCACTTGAGAGCCAGTTCCTTCATTACGCTTTTCCAACATCCACCGACACACGTATCTACCATTTTGGACCACATTGTCTTGTAACACCAAATGTGATTGTGGTCATAACGCTAAACCCATACACTATAAATATATTTAAAGAACAGTTTTAATACCACATTAGTATGTGTTATTGATACTGATAAGCAACATAATAGGTAAATCATCTGTTAGTAAATATTAAAGAAAATACTTTAGAGAAATGCATCTCGTTATTATTTAGAGCGACATGCCTCAGGCACCGTTCCATTGCTCGGAACGACCCGTGATTTCCTTTTAACCGTATTTCCACTTATATACATCGTGTTCTTTTTCCACCTTTCATCACGTTTTTTTAATTAATTAAACTTATTTATCCTTATCCTTGTTTTTACTAATGTTACGAATGAGGAAATATGTTTGTTTGTTTGTTATGCTTTCACGCCTAAAGCGCTGAATCGATTGTGATGAATTTTATTATATATATAAATGGGACCTTGAGGACGGTGCTAGGCTATTTTTTTGGGAAAAACTAATAGAAGTAGGGTAACGAGAGGAATAAACTTTGTATGAAACTTTTCATTGCATCACGCGATTTGAAAAAAAAAACAAGAAAAAACATATTAACGTACGTGAAGCCGAGGGTAAAAGTTAGTAATAATAATAAAGCTTTATTTAGTTCAGTACAAAACATATCAATAAATACAACAAAACACACAGTTAACTTAACAGTATTTGAAAGTTTTTCAAACTTATTTATACATGATC
The DNA here is from genome assembly GCA_039707435.1 of Actias luna. Classification (NCBI taxonomy): domain Eukaryota; kingdom Metazoa; phylum Arthropoda; class Insecta; order Lepidoptera; family Saturniidae; genus Actias; species Actias luna. Next base: position 12,440,630 of record JAZHAC010000012.1, on the reverse strand, counting down.
TTAAATCTATAATTACTGTCGTTTGTAAACCTTCGCACCGACACGTTCCTATCTTTTGAATTTGAAAATTATATAAGAGCACTGAGGAAGTTATAGAAAAAATATAACGACCATAAATTCTTTTTCTTTTACATAACTGTGCTTCTATAAAAAACCACACGACACAAGTGAAAATTTCATCACTATATATCTTCCGTCCTTTTAGTTAAATCGAGCCGACTTTACCCGAACGAGAGTTACATATCCGAGTGCGACGGCTCAGTTTCATTCAATACTCAGTAAATTGAATATTCAGCACGCCTATAGAAGTTTTTCTTTCACTAAACTATTTATCTAATCTCAACGCAACCAAATACTTATTTATGCTTTGTAAGTTTAACGTTACAGATAAAATCTCAATTGAAATAAAAATGATGAACACGCTAAGCCAAGTGGGAGAGTTCTCAGTTGACTCTCAAGTGCGACTAACTGAACACACTTGTAGGTGTTTGTCGGCAGATTTATTTTATTTTTTATCTTGGTATACACAATCTGCGGACTCTGGGTCCGCACCTTGTTTAGGTAGGCGTGATGTAGTTGGCGTTAAAATAGCTTTGCAACAGTATCTAGGCATTACACTAAAAACTAAAAAGTAAGTGAGTATTTTCTTTCACTTATAGTTTGTCGGTAGACTAACATGAGGGTGGTAGCTAACCAAGTGGGTATTAGAAAAAGTTCTCCCACCATGATAAGGTTTCATCACGATGTTTTCCAATATGCAAATCTCATCCTCAATACGGGCATTCGTACTCACGTTCATTGACGTAGCTTCCGTATAAATTAGCAACTGAGCTATCATTGATTGTAACTATGCATTAATGCTTTGCATAGACTTTTTATAATGCCCGCCTGGCTAGCAACCACCCTCAAGTTAATAATCTGCCGACAAATACCTATAAGTGTGTTCTTGGAGGTACACTCGAGAGCCAGTTCCTCCTCTAGTTTAGCGTGTCTACCAATTTGGGCCGTATCGTCGTAGATTAGGACCATAACGTTAAACATAACTATAAAAAAAACAAAACAAAAAAAAAAAACAATGTTATTGAACAAAAATATATTTATATAAATATCTCTAAGATAAGTTACAACACCATGTGGTTCGAACAAATTGGAAGCAATGAAGTCGAAAGCGTAAGTTCTCAATCATTCAACTTAACGACAATCGAGAAGAGGGGTCGTGCCACATCGAGCTACGAATGACTTATTCGAATTGAATGCGGTAATTTTAAATATATATGCGCTCAGTCTGATAACTGTAATACTCACTTTTATTATAAAACAAAATAAAAAAAAGATTTTTTAATTTAATATTATTACAATCGTACACACACAAGGTTTTTTTTTTAATATTTAATATTAATATTTACAAAAATACAACCACATCCGATTTTATTCTTAGTGCCTTGAAGGAGATTCACTAAGCTATAACAACTTAATAGTATAAGAGCATGTTGATTGTCGACTTGGACGACTAATGGTACCTCCGAAACAATTTTCTTTGTTTTTTTTTTATTCCTTGTTGACGTCAGGTTTTTCCTGTATCGCTTGTTGTGAAATTTTCATTTGTTTTAACAATATTTGTAATTGTGTTGTATTGTATTGTTATTAGTAAGCAAGTTTTATAGCAATAATGGTTTTAAGGTAGTTGAATTTAAGTTGGAAGTCCATCCATCCATTCAACCGAAATACGTCCACTGCTGGACATAAGATCCATAATAAGATAAAAGCTGCTCCCTCAAAGATCTCCACGTCGACCAGCCTTACGCCACCCGCATCCAGCAGATTCCCGCGACCTTCACCAGGTCGTCAGTCCACCTTGTCTTCCTACCTCCTGTCTACCCACGCTATGTCTTCCGGTACGTGGTAGCCATTCGAGAACCCGTTGGCCCCATCGGGCATCGGTTCTGCAAGCAATATGCCCAGCCCACTGCCACTTAAGTTTAGCAACTCTTCGGACATTGTCGGTTACTTTGGCTCTTCTGCGGATCCGCTCATTCCTGATTCAATAACTTTGATTTTGTCAACCAATTATTTATCCCACTTTGCATCAATTTATCGAGATAAAAAGTGGCCTATCGCCATCTCCAGGGTCCCAGTTATCACTATCCCAAAATACATGATAATCGATTTAGCCATTTAGCCACGAAAGCGTAACAAAGAAACAAACGAACTCTCTTTCGCATTTATAATGTAAGAAATGATTTGACACATCAACAAAATTGACACTAGGACACATACACACATCGACAAATAATCACTCTTTACAAGTGCAATCTTAATTATGGGTATTAGATTTAATTGCGTGCTATAAGCAAGTGACATAGTTAACACGTTAAATGTGTGTAGAAAAAAAAACTAAAAGAACGTATTTTCGATTTTTGGTATTTTTTTCTTAATAGGGTAATATTTTATGAAGTGAATCTTCATATGGTACATCTTCGAAATTGTAATCCGCAACCTTATTGTGTGACGCTCGTTCGGATATAGTCAGCTCACTGCGACTAAGGGGCGAGAGAGATATGGTAATGTCTCACTTCTGCCGTATGTTCCTGAGATTCATCGGTTCGAGGCAACGATTTTTTTTTTTTCGAAATGACGTACGCTTTCGGCCTTAAGGGCTTTGACAGCTTCACCAAACTTTTTGGGGCGAGTACTGAGCATACTCAGCTCTGAGGCAGCGGGCTCAAGGATGCCAGAATGGCCGAAACTCGGTGGTGAGGCGGAAGTCCCGCCATCTAGTTTGTTTTATATGAGATTGTGTTCTTACGGGGGGTGACGTTTTGACATTGACAGCGACGCGCTGATTGCAAAAAATTCCGCACAACCGTTCTCGATATCTGACCCGCATACCGCCGCAAAAATCTTGGTTTGAACTAAAACCATCTCCATTTTGGAGCGCTTGTGAAATATATAAATATAGATGTTGCAGAACATTATTTAAAGTGAAGTGAGTGGACGTTTTGCTGGTGACCACCAAGCTCCGTGACGGTTGGAACCTTGGAAGATTGGCAGCTGCAATAAGGGAAGATTGGTAAGCGAATTTACGCATTAAGTGCTGAGTTGAGTGCCAGATCCACCCTCTTCCGTTCACGATCTCACTATAAGCAAACAGACAAAGTAAGGCTGACACGCTTCTCCGTGTTCAGCCATAAAGTGTTCTCAAGCCGCTGAGTGAGCACGGCTATTTACACGCCTGCCTCACCACTCGGTTTGGGCTGCTGCCGAAAAATGAACAAAGATTCGCGAACCTTACTAACCAAGTGACCTTAACTAACGACGACCTTATCGAGCCAGCCACACAAGGGCCTTCCGGAACTGTGTAGTTAAGGCGACTAATGGAGTGAAAGATATAGTGACGTTTCAATACTGTCGTGTCGTCTTAAGTACACACCGTTTTTAATATTCAGTGCCACGGTTAGTGAAAATGTCTTAATTAGTAGTTTAGCATTTAGTATGATAATACGATTAACACTTTATTTAAGGATGAATGAAGATCCAAATTTGTTCGGTAATCATGAGTAGTAAAATATTAAATCACTACACTGACAGTGAGTAGAGTATGAACCATACACTAACTGAAACATCAGCTTAATGGTCGACGGCAATGGCGACCAATGATTAAAATTTAAACTCTCAATTGCTGTGGTTTCTTCTGAACAGTACCTTGCTTACATTCAGGCACAGTGCCTCTATTCTTTGCACTCAAGATTTACTCAAGGAATGTACCATGTAAAAACCTTAATCATTTTCTAATTATAGTCTAGCATATCATCGCGAACACGTCATCAGCTTTTTACATTTATTCCGTAATAAAATGCTCATAGCATTCTTAATGAATGTATAACAATAAACAATTTTATTTGTTATTTACTTAATCAATGTATTATTGACTAAGATAAATTAATTAAGAAAAATCGAAAAAAGCAAACAGTCATCGATGGTTGCGAAAAAATGTGAATATTTAAAGTTTCGAAACAACATTGATTGTATATAATATATATAATATAATTTTAAAGTAATTTTAATATTGTAACTTAAAATTTAATTATTTGAAAATGAAATATCATTAACATTTTTACCACTTTCACATCTATCGACATTCCGAACTACATAATTATGTATATATACAAATACATTTTATATACTTTATTTATTGACGAAATTAAAGGTTTGACTACGCAAGACTAATAAAAAAATAAAACTAAAACCTAAATGTAACAATAGTAAATACATAGTATATTATTTATACATAGTGTATATTTATTTATACATGAATTTCAATAAATTTTACTTCCTATTTTATGTGACGCAAACATGAAAGTATATTATAAAACTTGACAAAGAAGACTTCAAAAATCCGTTTGAATAGTGTTTTTCACGACCTCTTTTGTATATTGATTCCTGAAAAAACAAGCACAAGGGTAACTGGAAACCTGATCAATAATTACTTTCCGGTTAAAATTTATCAAACAACGCATCAAAATAAAATGAACACATTGTTCTGTCACTATTGAAGCTCCACAAGGCTCGTGGGCATATTGTTAGCCACCGGAATAATGAATCAGGAGTCCTTTGTGAAATCGTTGGTCAGTTTGCGTCGTTTTAACGCGTGATATTCGATAAGCTTTTGACAGATTTCACTGCATTCCCGTTACTGTTGTTGCATTGGGCCAGATTTTAATGTTTTTAAGCGTTTTATTGTTATCTGGTAAATACGGAAATTCTATAAATCTTTTGAATAAGAATATGAACTTTTATGGTGGTTTGCAAGCGTGTTAGGACGTTGATATTATGACAGAGGTATATAAGGAAGTGTATTGCATTACAATTTATTTCTGACCATAGCATTCGAACTTATAGGGAGTTAATTTAAGATAACTGCAAATGGTGTACCTTGTCCAAGTGAATTTTTACAAATATTATAAATCTTAAAGTTTGTATGTTTATTACTCAATCACACAAAAATGGAGTAGTAAATATGGATGAAATTTGATACACAGAAATAGGTGGAAATACCAACTGCGGGCTAGTCGTTCCTCAATTCTCCCAATTTAAACTGAAGGGTATGACACTGATACTGAGTCCCCGAGAAATAAACTAATGAAATTGTCCACTTACCGAACAAATTCCTCTCCCGAAGCAGATCCTGTGGTACCTTTATTCCCGGCGTTGTTAAATCGAGAGCACAGAATATAACAGAAGAACTGTATCGTTCACGGGGGCGGTAACGTATAAAGCGTACGCGGAGTATGTGCGCGAGTGGCTAGCGAAGCGCTGCAACGATTTGTGCGGCGGTTCAAAAGCTTGACCGTTGGGCCGGGTTGGTCGGACAAGACAAAGAAAGGGTTGCCAGACAAGAAAGACAAATTTTAGCAGTTATCTATCGTCAACCCCATGTTTTATACCAGCAATATTTTTGTTTTTTTTTTTATTTAGATCTAATTCTTAAGTGTAGTATTTATTAAGTGTGAATAATTTTTTAAGTTTATTAAGTTAACTGAGATGGCAGCTAACAGAATAGAATGGAAGTAGAAAACATGTTTTGCCGACTCTACCTAAATGGGATTAGGATTCATAAGAAGAATAAGAAAAATCTAATTTTAATGTAAACGTGGTCAAAGTAACACTATAATATAATTATTTTCGTATTATTAATACGTACAGGTACGAATGCGTTGACATTAATAGAAGTATATGTTTTGTTACCTTTGTATATTTGTAGAGAGTTGTTGTTGACACTCAATCGACAACACCGCCGTTTCGACGACACACTGTTCATAATTTACAAATAATTAAAATTTTAATTAACGATGCCGAACGATATAAAAAACTTTGGCGTGATACGTCACGATAATATTTGTTTTTACAAAAGATTACTATTCGTTTTACTCTTGTGCGGTTACGATTTCGACTTTTACAACAAGAACAGAATCACTAAAGTTATTGTTAAATTTTATTGTGCCGCAATCGTTTTTGCTATGATTTATACGACCACGTATTGTTGTACCGTCCACGAGTTACCGCAGATTTGGTCTTTGATCGAGTTCTGCGTTTCTGTGCTAATAATTTTATGTTTCAAAAGTCACACGCGTACTTTTCTACACCGCTTGCATAATATAGATATTTTCTTGAGGATCCATCGTAAACATTACCATATCGAGAAGATCAAGTTTTGCTTCATTACCGGTGTTGTTTTGTTCATGAGAATTGTCTACACTTACCTGTCGTGTTACTTGAATAATTGTTATGACATATTCTCCTTCTATTTAATCAGCCATTATTGTTTTATATCCCTTGATATAAATCGTATCTGGCGTTGCCTACTGTATGACGTCATACGGTACCGTCTAAAAGTTCTTCGTATGAGAATCGAAGAGACACCAAACAGCGATTATTATTTATATGTGAAAAATAACAAAACTGTAAAAGAGAAGAAGATACGGTTTTCTCTTTTCCTGTATAGGAGTATAGCTGATTTGCTGGATACTGTGACTCCTGAATTAAGTGCATCGGTAAGCGATCTTACTGTATTTCAGAATTTGGAAGTAATGATTGCTCAGTGGTAACGTGTGGGCAAAGCGTCGATAGACGGGAACCACAGAGTGTTAGGTTACACATTACGGATTTGCCGGAGGGTAAGTTCAAGCATCATGCCAAGCGGGTTTTGATATCAAAAAGCTTTTACAGAGTGGATTGATATGTAAGCAATGGTGATACCTGGAATTAAGAATCCCCTCTGTGCATCCGCTAAAAACTATTTTAAATGTATTTCAATTTTTCTTTGTTTAAATTTGTTCCTATAAAAGATACTGCAGTCTGTATTTTCGTCAGCAGCCCAAGCCGAGGTTCGGCCATTCTACGGCCCTTGCGCCCACTGCCTCGGAGTTGAATATCCTCAGCACTCGCCCAAAAAAGTTCGGTGAAGGTATCAAAGCCCTTAAGGCCAACAGCGTATGGAAGGTCAAAAAACATAAAAAAAAAAGATATTATGACCGGATCAAGTTTTATGTCTCTTACCTCTGAGAGATGTTTATAGCTCAGAGTCTTACCACCTGGAGTGAGTGAGATTAAGCGTTTAATTTTAAAGCTTTAAAAGAAGTTTAAATTTCTTAGCCTCCAAGTGTCTTAAATCAGTATTTAGTAGGGCTGTCGCCAAAATGTTTATCGGCTTAATGTTGTTTGACGTAAACAAAGTTTCTTACGACAGTATAATTTTAGCTGTTAAACTTAGATTGTTATATAATTTTTAATTTAAATAATCTCTTACAGTTGTTCACCAGCGTGGCTTGCAGTTTACCTAAGTTGGTCGCGAATGTTTACCGTCTACTTTTGATTATTGAAGATAATGTGAGTATGCCCATCGATAATTATTTACATATATACAAACGCAGAACACAGTGCAACGTTTTCTATACATCCCATAGCATAATGATTTGTTATAATACTACTAAATTCTAACTTATCTAAAGATTTTGAAGCGATGATAGCTCATTGGTAGCGTGTACGACTTCGCGTCAAGAGACGTGAGTTTGATTCGAACCATCTACAATGAGCTTGAGCTTTTGGTGATGGTAAACATCGTGAGTAAACCATAGCATGGTGGTAAGGATTTTTCTAAATACCTCCTGGCTAGTAACCGCCCTCAAGTTGAAAATCTCCCGCCAAATACCAATAGGTGTTTTCCGGCAGCTGCACTGGAGAGCCAGTTTCTCCAAAGGCTTAGCGTATTTACCAACTTGGACCGTATCGTCACTTAAGATCAGGTAAGTTTTTTGACATAACGCTAAACCTTAACAATAGAAAAAGGGAATTTTTAATATTATTTTGTACAGTATAAGCTGAAAAGTTTAATTTAGCAGCTAATATTTTTAATGTTTGCAATAGTATCTTTATAGCTTCACCAAATTTTACACTTCTGTGTGCCTACACATACGACAGTTAAAGTGGTACCAAGTGCAAGGAAGTCCAAATTGCTGAACCTCAGTTGAGGCTGTTGCCATAATGAATTATCACAATTAAGCCAACTATTCATTATAGCATGTATTTAGTCTATCTGTAACTTATAGTAATATTCCTGCATTTTAAAATTTGAAAAAATTGGAAGATCTTTGCTAAACTGGGTCGGGGAGCCCGTCTTCCCACTACATTGACTTAGCCGTCTGGGAGATAGTTGGGGTGTCCTAAGCTATCTTTTTTAGCGCCGGAGACCAGTTGGACAGAGCCGCTGGGGCAACGCGGTGATTGTGAGATTGACCCTGGGGTTCGCTCCAACTTAAGGTACAGAGTTACACCATGGAGTTTTAGTAGGTATCGCACCGGGTGAGTCCCACATAACTCGCTCGTCTCCCTCTTGGGGCGAGAGGATATCCATAAATAGAATACTCCACGTTAAAAAAAGGTGAGGTGTTGATAAGAAATGGAAAAATATTGAAATTAAATTAAACATAAACGTGTGCACCTGCTTACACACAGTTTTGTGCATAATTGTAGATTCTTGCAGATTTGTGTTAAAAAATAATACATTGTTTTAAATGTGGTGACCAAATTATACATGTAAATGGTTAGAACTTAATTTTGTTTTTACCTTTTCAGCAACCGTATGAGTCTTTAGTTTTCGTACTTATACATACAGTTCAAGTTACCTTTCTACTATTTACACCGTTCATTATAGTTGAATTCTATTCAGTTGAGATCGAGCGGATCAGACTTTTTTTAATGCATAAACTGATTGACGAATCTGGTGAGTTTTATCTTAAGCATGTACTCATAGGCAAAGAGAAAAGTTCGTTTTTTTATAATTAAGGTTTAGCGCTACGGCCATAATCTCTCCTGATCTTAAGTGACGATATGGCCCAAGTCGGTAGATACGCGAAATCTTTGGAGGGGCTGACTCTCAAGTGCAACTGCCGGAACACAACTATTGGTATTTGGCGGCAGTTTTTGGACTTGAGGGTGGTAGCTAGCCAAGCGGGCATTAGAAAAAGAAGACCTTGCTATGGTTTCCTGACGATGTTTTCCATCACCGAAAGCTCAAGCTCATTCTAGGTGGATTCAAACTCACGTCCCTTAACGCGGAGTCCATACACACTGAGCTATCATCCCATCTTTTATTGATTAATAGGTTACAGTTTGAAAACAATAATAAAGTAATTATTTTAAATAATAAAGTAATCGAAGGAGATACTTTTTCTTCTCCATATTATCTTTTACCATCAGCTAATATAGTAGCTTATAGCGATAATGAAAAAATGATATTTAAATGGTTGTATGTAGGCATAACACGTTGATCGAAGTGAGCTTGTATTTCTGCAATAATCGTAAAGTTTCATCAACCGAAAGCATTGTTATAATACAATATCAAGGTGGAAATGCATGTTCCAATACTTATCAGTCAACTGACATTTTCAAGTTGAACATTTGTTGCTAAGCATCTATATGTTTTCCGTTCACTGTACTTGATAGCCAGCTCTCATATAAGGTTTAATGTGTTACTATAACCTTAATCCATATCATTACTTGACATCCATCAGTTAAACCAAATAGTAAACTAATGTGGTATTAAATAATGAGGTATATGGTATGAACCACCGATTATGAGATCAATACTGTATTTGTGTGGTGGTAGGGTTTTTTATGATGCCAGAGTGGCTAGTTACCACCCTCATGTTGAAAAACTGCCACCAAATACCAATAGGTGTATTCCGACAGTTGCACTTGAGAGCCAGTTCCTTCACAGGTTTAGCGTGTCTACCATCATGGGCTGTATCGTCTCTTAAGATCAAGTGAGATTATGGACATAACTCTAAACCTTAACTATAAAAAAAAAAAAAAATTCGACAGAGACTACCATTTTAATCAATGTTTCTAGATTTAACAGCAAAAGAAGATATACAGCTGTTCCTAAATTACATTCAGATAAGGTCGCTCCGTCACAGGATATGGCGTATAATACCTGTGAACCTGTCTCTACCACTCGAACTGATCAACATCTGTATCAATTATGTTATTGTCTTAATCAATTTTACACATCTGTATGGATAAACATATCTTTTTATAGTTCCTTTATATATTTTTATTTCCATTTATGATATTATAAAATATAATTAGGTGTGATTTCTTGAAAACTGATTAAATATCACTTAACAACAAAAAAAAAATATCGTGTGTTTTATTGAGATTTTGAAGAGATGATAAATCAGTTGGTAATGTGTACGGATGCCGCATCGATGGACGTGAGTTCGAGTCCATCCGCAATCAGCCAGAGCTTTTGGAGACTGAAAACATAGTGACGAAACCACAGCATGGTGGTAGAGCAATTTTTTTAATGTCCATTTAGCTTACTACCACCCTCAAGTTGAAAACCTGCCAGTGAATATCATAGGTGTGTTCCGGTAGTTGCACTTGAGAACTAGTCCGTTCACTAGGTTTAGCGTGTTCATCATCTTAGGCCACGTCGTCACTCAACATTAATTGAGATTGTAGCCATAACACTAAACCTGCGAAATATAAAAAAGGGTTCATTGGTAGTTACTAAATTATTATAGCCATACAATGTTTAATGAACCTTACATTCTATAAATATAAAAAAGAAATGGTTGTGTATTCAAGTGATGTTTTTAAAAACCACAAGTTGTTCAAACGCTTCCTCGTTAAATCAATGTGCAACCTATCAATCATTTTAACTTCAAACGAATTTTTCTTTAATCTGAAATAGGGTTGAGTTGTAACAGGTAAAGCAAAACGCTACACCAGTTCCAACATATCAACTTGTTCCATAGATTGATCACTTTTTATAAGTTGAGTAGAGTAAACTGTTTATTTCAAATTATATTTGCTTGTTCTTATTTTTATTACCATAGCAGCACTACAATGATAAGCAAAATATAATCTAATATTAATACGACTTGGGAATCTTCAAAAAAAAGAGCTTACTCATACTGTACGGGTCGGTAACGAACCTGCGATTCCACTGCTGTTGTGGGTGTCCATGGGAGGCTGTAATAACTTACCATCAGATGATCCGCTTGCTCGTTTGCCCCCCATTCTATTAAAAAAATGTAGGTTTACAATTTATCGAGAGACTGCAAGCCCGATTTCATACAAATTTTGATACATAATTTCCCTTCTTCAAGTTTTAGTTTTTCGCCAAAGGGTTGCCGCAGGGTCCAAACTATCTAACAAAGTTTATTTAAATATGTTCACCAGTTTAGACTTTTAAAGGTAACAGGAAGATAGAGTTACTTTCGAATTTATAATATTAGTTTGTATTTGTTCATTATACATATTATATAGTACATAACAAAATAAAATAAACAACTGAAGCAATGATCGCTCAGTGGAAGTGAGCTTGAACTTTTAGGTGAAGGAAAACATCGTGAGGAAACCATAGCAAGGTGTTAGAGCTTTTTCTAATGCCCGTCTGGCTAGCAATCACTCTCAAGTTGAAAATTTTGCGCCAAATACCAATAAGTGTGTTCCGGTATTTGCAATTGAGAGCCAGTATCTCCACAGATTTAGCGTGTCTACCAAATTGAGCCCTATCGTCACTTAAGATCGGGTGGCACTATGGCCATAACTGTAAACCTCAACTATAAAAAAAACTGCAGTTCCTTCATATTTTATGAACCGCTGGTAGTCTTTTAATATTTTTAATTTTGAATAAAGTTACTATTGTCAGCTAAATAACTCTTTTTTGTTTAGTAACACCATATTAGTTAACGTCTAGACTTGTATCTGATACTATTAATCACTGCTTTTTGTTACAAAACCCAGGCGATGGAGCACTTAGCATAATTGCATCAAATTATTTCTCCGTTCTTTACTAGCTTTCGAACCAGCTCGTATAATAACCCTAAATAAGATCTTATAAGGGAAATTTCTGGAAACTCGTGAGTTTTTATAATTATAATATATAGCAGAATAATAGATGAGATAATTTAAAAATTGTTTTTGTTCATTATTCAAATTATATTTTTCCCCTGCGGGTGTTAGTTATCCAGAAGGCCTTTATAAATACTCCACCAACAAATTCTGGTTTCATCACAATGCTTCCGATTACCGGAAGATATAATAGGGAACATATGTATGCCCAATTTCTTGATTGTATGTTGGGTAGTAACAGAAATATGCTGATAACTGAGTGGAGTTCCGTACATAAATACTATTTGCTGATAGCGACTCGTTTCGCGTTTTCCTCTTTTAAATGCACTTTTCAATTGCATTCTTCAACTGCAGAACTTTTTTATATATCTATTTTAATATTATGAAGCGGAAATGTTTTGTTTTAACGCGCTCATCTTATGACACTACCAATCGAATTTCGAAAATTCTTGTTGAGTTTAATAGAGTAATAATTAAAGAAGACTAGTCTATTTAACATCACGCTGCCATCAATAGGAGCAAAGCTGTATTGAAAAATAAATATAAAACCGAGTTTAAACGATCATATAAAATGTTAGTTACACACAAACAAAGTCTCAAGCATAGCAAGTATATATGTATAAAATAAATTGATCATTTAATACTATCAACTTCATTACGTGGAGATTCAAATAACTTTCTATATAACCTTCATTCTTTGAGTTTTTGGCAATTACTTTAGCAATGGAATACAATAGAATCTTGCTTATTTCAAAACAAGTTCGTATAAATGTAAATAGAACGAAGATATAAAATGAAAATATTCACACGGTATCGTTTCCTTATCTGAAGTAATATTAAGGAACTAAAGTTCCATACAGCAATATCCGGGGGTCCGACGTTCTTTAGTTTCATTATATATCCAGTAACTGGGTCCTTATCGCGTCTCGCTTTCTTTTAGTCGCTTTATGAAGTTACCCGTTGGACTATAACTATTTCCCTTTATTATTTAGTCTAGCTACAGCATACATGAATTTTTATAGCCTTTTATATACACTTAGACACTTTATTACGGACTCGTTGAGTTTTAACTGGAGATAACTAAGTCACGATTCTCTATTTTATTTTTAATTTTTTTATGTAGTAAGCAAACGAGTAGGCTTGTCACCTGATGGTAAGTGATCACAGCCGCCCATGGATACCCATACCACCAGGGAAATCGCAGGTGCGTTGCCGGCCTTTTATTGGATGGACTGGCTCTCACTTGCAACTGCCGAAACATACCAATTGGTATTTGGAGGAAGATTTTTAACTTGAGAGTAGTATCAAGCCAGATGGGCATTAGAAAAAGCCCTACTACCATGCTATGGTTTCATCACGATGTTTTCCTTCACCGAAAGCTCAAGCACATTATAAATGGTTAGTTTTGAACTTGCGTCCCTTGACGCGACGTTCCTTTATATTGTCACTGAGCTATCATCGCTTTAAAACATTATTCAGACGATGCATTTCACACTTTTACTATAATAAGAACTGATGATCAACTCCGGCTGCAGTTATTGTTGTCTTCTTTGTTTTCCCTTGTTCTTCTTTAGGCTCACCGAGTGATTTATGTACGGGTTAAAATTGTATGGTGCATCATTGATATGCTTGCGTCACGTGATATGAATAAAGTGTTTTGAAATTCATGTAAATGAAGAGACTATGTATACATAATGATTATCTTCTTTTTGTATACTTTATAGATTTAGCGTTATGGCCACAATCTCGTCTGATGTTATGTAACGATGTGGCCCAAGATGGTGAACACGCTAAGCCTAGTGGAGGGGCTGGCTCTTAAGTTCTACTTCCGGAATAAGTCCATAGGTAAATTTTTACTTGAGAGTGGTAGTTTATCAAGTCCGCATTAGAAAGAGCTTCCACCATGCTATGACCGATGTTTTCCTTCACCGAGAGCTCAGACTTATTCCAGGTATTGAACATACGTCCATTGACACGGGATTATTACACACTACCAACTGAGCTATCATCGCTTCAAACACTATGATCTGATGAACTAATAAAAACTATATACTACTAAATTTAATACATGCTCAGAGTGTCGATAAATATGTCGACAAGATAATGTTAATGATTTTAATTTGCACTAATACAATTACATTGATGAAGCAAACAATATTCAACTGTTATTTTAAAGTATTAAGTTTTCACTTGTGTTGGCAGTCTTTGGAGACTTCCGACTTTTTAAAAGGAATGGAGACATTTTTTTAAAATGGAACATCTAACGTTCGTTAAATAAATAAATATTTGTGTTTATACCTCATGCACCGATATGTTGCATAGGGCGACGAAAGTATTTGTGGATATAGATAGTAATTATTTTCGTCCGTTAAAATTGATTCAGTGTCTGAAAACCAATTATGATATTTTACACCCGTTTAAACGAGTTTAATGTTGTAGTCACCTATAACAATGTTAAACGGAACGTATTTGACCAATGTGGATACAGCTTGTACCATTTTTTTTTTGTTGCATTTTATTTTGATTTTATTGTTTTGAAGCGATGATAGCTCAGTGGTAACGTGTAGGAACGCCACGTCATAAGTCGTGAGTTCGAATCCAACCACCTACAATAAGGTCAAGCTTTCTGTGAAGAAAACATCGTGAGTAAACCATAGCATGGCTATATCTAATGCCCTGCTGGCTAGCTACCACCCTCAATTTAAAATCTGTCACCAAATACCATTAGGTATGTTCCGGCAGTGGCACTTGAGTGCCAGTCCCTCCTATAAAGACCGGCAACGCACCTGCGATTCCTCTGGTGTTGTGGGTGTCCATGGGCGGCGATGATCACTTACTATCAGATGACACGCTTGCTCGTTTGCCCCCTATTCCATAAATAACAAAGTGTATAAAATACACCAGTTTTATTTGGTACCTATTAAAAAGTTAGCACAACGTATTTGACCAAACATCCCCAAATATGAAAGAATAAAAAATAAATCTACTGAGACACTTACTAACTACATATTTTAATTAAAAACTAGTGGTCGCCCAGTGGTCGAAATTCGACCATAATTAATTTAAATTATAAGTTTGAACATTATTAAAATATACGGTTATGTTTGACATTCAATAAATACGGACAATTTTAATCTATAACCTATTCTCTATTTGACCACAGACTTTAGAACTAAACAAAAGAGTATATATGTGTGTGTGTGTGTTTTAAATACATGGTGGTTGTGAGTAATATATATATTTTTTAATGTATTTTTATGCATAATTAAAATAAAAAAAATAGCATTCTGCACTCCTTCTCTATGTAAACTATAAGTGTGTGAAATGTCATAATCCTCCATCCACGCAATTGTGGTATAAAGGGGTACAAAGTTGTTGCTTCACGTATTAATTATATCTATATATTTAATAATAGTGCTTACGTAATAAAACGTAGTTAATATGTAAATATTGTAGTCTCTAATTACTTGAAACATAGGTTTAGTCAAGACCAATCTTGCGCCATCCATTCCACTCCGAGGCAATCCAATCCATTTGCGAATAGAAGTTGAATTCGTCGGGTTAATTGTCACTGGACCAATAAAGATTTGCCTTCTGTAAAACAAATTAATAACCATTATAGACTCTATTCTAAACGAGTTAAAGAGGGCAATGTTTTTACTTGTACGCAAAGTTAAGTTTGTTTTATCAGCTAGTGTTGGGCTGCAAAATACGAGTATTGTTCATTCATGCGCCGTGAGTGAATTGGTTTTGAAACGTTAAAGGGGTTTCCGTTATTCCTGTTACAAGTCTTGTTTAGATTTTGCTTTGATAATATTCACAGACGTTTTGTTTAAGGTGCGTCTATTTACATAATTTATTTTGAATCTCAGCAAAATCGGTCGGCCATCGGTCGGTATAATACGTTTATTTACTTACTTACTTTGTTTTAATTTGTTTCCGTTTATCTATTTAGTATTTACCCATTAAAGTATGTAAGTTGTTATAAAAATAAAAAAAGATGCTATTATTTTTTAATGATATCACTGCCTACGATTCTTAAATGTAATTAATATTTTTTTTTTATTTTTTCGTTTTTCTAGTAAATCCACATGTAACGTACTTAAAAAATATCCCTAGGCTATCACCACCACCGCTAGGAGATAGCTTAATATGAACTGTACGCTGTAATTTATTCTATTTATTTATGGATAATGCCAAATTTTATGTGATGTAAATATAATGTTCTGTAATGTAACCGGGTATTCTCAGCTTTATTTCTTTCCGGTAAATGGAAACGAGTGATATAGAACTGATTTATATGGTGAAATACACCGCTTATTTCTCAAAAAAATAGAATAATAATATCACTATATTGAAAGAAAAATACTACTAAGGTTTTGGAAAAAATATGGCATTCTCGAAGAGAAGTAACTGCGAAAGAAAATCTCGGACAATAATTATTTTTAATATGTGAATATAATTGTTTGAACTTAAAAATATTTACAATATTTTAGTCCCATGCATTTTTATCTGCTTATTAATCTTCAATTGTATAATACGCTTTTTTAGTTTAAGTTTCTGTTTAAGTTGTGTTTAAGTTTCTGTTTTACAATTATTTTAGTTGTAGTTCACGTATTTCTTGAGGGATTTCATTATAGAAGCGGACGCATGGTCCATTAAATTTATTATGTATGTTCATTAGCCTCGTGTGGATCAGAGTATAGAGATAGATGTGTATGCGGTGACCAGTGTGTGGTAATACATGATCTATTCTACTATAAATATATTTACTTTTATTTTTTTTACTTCGGAAGGTACGGAATAAAAGACGATATATTCATGATCGATTTATGCAAACAACAACTTATTTTTTTTTTTCGAAATGACACACGCTGTTTGCTGGAAGGGCTTTCATATCTTGGCAGGACTTTTGGGGCGAATGCTGGGGGCACTTAGCCCCGAAGCAGCGGGCACAAGGGTGCCATAGTGGCTGGCCCTCAGCATGGGCTGCTGCCGGAAAAGAATAAAATTAAGATGTTAAGGACTGGCCTACTGGAGTAGGCCTCTAAGTAAGATACAACTTAATAATGAAGCGCCGGACCTTGTATAGTCCGTGTAATTACAGTTGCCACCCATTGGGTGCTTCAGCGTGGATTATAAAATAGACGTAGCTTTTCCTATTGTTTTTTAATTATTTGCATTCTTATCTGCTCTGTCGGTCTACTGGATTGCTTCACGAGATAGTATACTCGCTACAAGAGCAACATTACGTTTATTTCTAATATTACACAAGCAGGTAAATTGTACGGCCTAAGTTCTTCCTCTTAACTATGTATGTTCTTGTTCTGTGTTAGCCTTTTGAAATGATTGTAGGATGAACATTATCATATGGACGATAACGTCGCCATCAGTCATCATTTGTAATGAGTTAGAACATAGTTATAAGTTATCTGGCCTAGCAACCCGCTCAATGCTGATAAAATATTAAACAATAGTACCCATAATAATCCCGTGCTTTGTCGATACATCCAAATAAAGTTTTATCAGTGTGTAACTGCTTGTCTCAATTTTAGAGTTAGAGTAGTTTTTATCATGATATATGACCCTATACCTGATAACAATAGCTGATGCTGTGTTATTTTACGCTAATGACTAGTAAACAGGCAGACGATCCGTCTGATGGTAATGGTTACTGTCACCTATGGGCAGCCGCAGCACCATTGGTGTTAAAGCCGTCTTGCTAACCTTGGCGAGAATGGCTGGTTCTTGTTCTCTATGCGGAAACATAAAAGCTCATATCTATATTTTGCGGCAGCCTAAGACCGAGTGTGGTCGCTCACCAAACGGGCAAAACCCCTACCTATAGCTTCGTCGGGATCAAGTATTACATGGTGTACCGTCATCACCAAAACCAAAGGTGGCACCAACAATCATCAGAGCCTCGTCGGTTAGTGCACCGGGCAGGGTACCTCAAACGTTATTCGATACCCCTTTTGTAGAGTTATCGACTTCCGGAATAGATAGAAAAAGGTCTCGTAATCCAGTTAGTGTCTAATATCTATCTTCAATAAATAAGCAAAGTATATAACTTCTCTTTTAAACATAGTACGCATTATAATTTGGTTATCCCCAACCGCTGCACTCAATCAGTTTTTATTCCATTATTTCTTACCACCCCATCTTTCGAGTACACGTACGCCGGACATAGCTAAGCTAATATTTTTCAACAAAAAAAAAAAAGAAAGAAACACATAAGGGATCGTGTTACATCAAAGCATTTTTATACAACGTCCAATATGTTTTGGATTTCACTCAATACTGTCCTTTGGTAAATTAAATTGCCTTCCCCTGAGGGTATCGTTTTAAAGGTCTTCATGTGTCCGTCTAAATATTTTTTTTTCTCTCTTTTTAAAATATCGCGTTTCGCGTTGGCACACCGTAGCGGGGGTTTGTTTGTCTTATTATTTTTTATTGCTTCCTTTCGGATAATAATGGTAACCCTAGAACGGGGGAGATTTTGAAAATTGTATAAATAAAACAAAGTTAATTGGGCTCGTGAATTATCGTAAAGTGAAGGTATTGTTTAAGTTAATTATATATGTGACGGTATTTACTTAAGTGACGATGTGGCCTAAGATGCGATGATGATTAAAGCGATGATAGCTCAGTTTTAGCTTGTAGGAACGCAGCTTTGTCTAATGCGACCCTGGTTAGCTACCATCCTCAAGTTGAAAATCTGCCGCCAAATACCATTAGGTGTGTTCCGGGAGTAGTACATGAGAGCCAGTCCTTCGTATAAAGGCTGGCAACGCACCTGCAATTCCTCTGGTTTTGCGAGTGCCCATGGGCGGTGGTGATCACTTACCATCAGGTGACACGCTTGCTCGTTTGCGACCTATTCCATAAAAAAAATGTTGGACACGCTAAACCTGTAGAGAGACTGGCTCTCAAGTGCAACTGCTGGAACACACCTATAGGTATATAACGGCAGATTTAAACTTGAGGGTAGTAGCTAGCCAGTCGGGCGTTAACAAAAGCGCTACCACCATACTATGGGTTCCCCACGATGTTTTCCTTCACCGAAAGCTCAAGCTCATTGCAGGTGGTCGGATTCGAAGTCACGTCCCACGACGCGACATTCCTACACGCTACCACCGAGCTATCATCGCCTCATCTCATTAGATAAACTTTTTTAAAACTGAAAACTAGATTAGACGCAGGTGACAATAGTAATAGTCATTATTAGTTTTTCGTGAGGAAAGGAGCCTGTTATCGTCTCCAAGGTCCCATTTATCTCTATACCAAAATTCATCACAATGGATTTAACGGTGTAGGTGTAACAGTATAACATACAAACAAACTTACTTTCGCGTTCATAACATTAGTTAAGATACAGATATTTTATTATTTCGATGAAAATTTCACGTAAACATTCCAAAAGCGTCATGGAAATGACAATTAACGCGTCCGCGCTCTCATTTGTGAGAGAGAACGGGGATTTATTAAATTTTAATAAACGCTTTATCAAAAGGAAAATCGGCCGGGAGGCGTGACCGTCACAAAGCGAAAATTCCTTTAAAGTTCGCCACGTCGCGTCATTGCTTTTCTCATTTGACGTCATGGGGAAAATTGTTATTTAACATACATATTTATCTTATCAAAAATAACGAGCATCTTCGGTGTCATGTTAGAAATTTAAAATCGTGATTTTATAAAAATACATAATCGAGTTTTTTATTTCATTCTCAGTGTATGAATGTTGTACATTCTGACAAGATAATTACGGAAGTTTATAGAATAAAGATTATATCGACAATTGTTGTTTATTTTAAAGAGATATGCAAATATAAATATGTATATGATTTTCTCTATGACGTTACATGAGGAATGAAAAGACGGGTTGATGTATAAAATAATTCATACAAATTGTATAGCAAGTTCACTCTGTTGTCGATGTCGCGGTAAAAATATTTTCTTTTTACGTCACTTTTCACTAAAACTATAATTTACTGAAATATTACATATTGATTACTAACATTATGGATAAACAAAGTAGAATTAGGGATAGGATAACAAAAAATAGGGTCGTCAAAATAGTATATAAGCAACTACAAGATAGTTAGAAAGGGTATATGCAGAAAAAAAATTTGACTAAACTTATAACAGAATGGTATCGTTGAGTATAAAAAGGTATGATTAGATGAGTCTTTCGTAACTACGGCAATAAAGATTGAGTTTGCCAGTTGTTTTAAACAAAATGCTTACTTAATTTATCTGATGCTGAGCTAAATATAATTCAAAAGAACGGTGGCCAGTGTAAATCATCGACCAAAAAATGAGAAAATGCTAATTTATTTTCATATTATAAAGAAGAAAGATTTGTATTTTTGTTTCTAACGAATAAACTTAAGAACTACTGGACTGATTTCAAAAATTCTTTCTCCGTTATAATGCTACATCAGCCCTGAGTAACATAGGTTATATAACATTTTTTTAATGAAAATGATTAAATAAAATTTGATATTTACACGAACGGAGCCGCGGACACAGCTAGTATATATTAAAGTACTCCGTCAGTAAAATACGGCACTAGAGTCGATAACCATTATTGAGCGTCAAAAATTTGCATAACATTATATAAACAAGACGTCGATCTTCCAGAGAGAGGACAGAAGCCCCTCAATTCTTATAATCCGTCAAACATTACAATTTTCGTTGCCGCGAGATGACGACAGAAACCATAACTTAGGTCGTCAAATAGCGAACTCATTAGCACTTACACTCGAGTGTAAAGTTTACGCGCGCGTAAACGCCGCGCTAATCCGAGACGGGCGTAAAACGCACTTCCAGCGGGCGTTTGGAGAATTAACGTTATCAGAACGGCACGTGTTGAAGTTAGAATCGTAATGCGTGTAATGTTTTGTTTTGGTAATTTGTGTTTTCAGTTAAATTGTAACTACTTACTGTATACAGCTACGTCTGGAACTAATATTATTTAATCTCGCTCCGTTATTCAAATTACAATAACTTTTGATAGAGTTATCATAAAACATTTAGGACTGAATTTATTGGACTATGGCATGTACCATAGAATCTTGGCTGCATTTGCAAGTGATGAAGCCAAGATTTTATGGAATTTTGTCATTAGTTCTAAGTAGTTTGTAAACATATTTGACAGTAAATATATTTTGTACTTACTACAAGGGTACTATGGAACTGACATGTCATTTTTGGACCGAAGTCCCTAAAATAAATAAAGGCAAAAAAAATACGATTTCAATGAAACAAGGATTAAATGTTACTAGAGGATACGCTTTATGGTTTCCTTGGTATCGTTTTATCATAAACGTTGCACTTTAGCTTGATGTGTACACAAACCAACAGACAGACAGACATTTCACAAAATGATGTAAATGTATTTCATCTATACTTAGTCATTTGCATTGTTTTTCATATAACATCTAAAAAACAGACACGTTATATTTACAGTCTTTAGATTTCTCCCATGTATTACGCGCGATATTAAAATCATTTATCGCTTAGGTGGTAGTGCGTACGGACTCCGCATCAATCGACGTGAGTTCGAATCACTGCAATAAAACTGAGCTTTTGCTGTAGGCAAACATCGTGATGAAACCATAGCATGGTGGTAGGGCTATTTTCTAATGCCTATCTTGGGCCACATATCCACTCAACATAAGGTTATAACGCAAGTGGTTGAAACATAATAATTATTATCGTATATTCAAGGAGCTTTTGCAAAGGTGGCATAAACAACCTGCTTCCATTGTTTATAGACTTCTAAAAATAAAGCTTACTAAAAAAAAAGAAAATCGTTTTTGTCTTGCGTTTATACAGCTTTGTTATGAACTTGTATATTGTTACTTATGTATATTATGTGACAGGTTTCCAAAATATTGTCTATGTAGATTTTTTTTTTAAGTTGTTTCAGGTTTTCCTAATTTTTTTGTTTAAACCGGCACGACAGTGTTGACTGGCAAAGGATTGTCGTTCCGTCGACGTTCGCCACTGTTTTTGAGTTGTCATGTACTTAACATCAAATACAGTAACATAGTTTTACCGACGTAACACAAAAAAAAAAGAAAAAAAATTTAGGATTTAGCGAAGCTCAATTAAGCCATCAAAAATTTGCAGTTGCGACATAAAACATTCAAAGATTTCTTGAGATGCAAAATGAAAACGGTTAGATGATGCAAAAGATGATTGATTAACATTATGAGAAACATAAAAAAAACAACAACAGAATAAAATTAAGTTTTAACAACGTAAGACATCTGTAGCTTAATATCTAATTACTCGTAAAACTTTAAAGCTCAGATGAAATTTTAATCGCCACCGACAATCCTCATTAACACGACGTCACCGGATTTAACAGTCTTCGTGCCGTAATAGCTTAGGCTCTTGCACCGGTACCCGGTTTATCTTTACGTCAGAATGACAATTTTAATGATTACCACCGATGTATTATGCGCAGGGTGGAATTAACGGGTAAATATATTTAAAAGTAGTCGTAGTAACTCAGTACGTTGAGATAGCGTTTTTTTTTCGATCCTTCATCGCGATTTGGCTCAAAGAGCGGAGGAACCTACATAATATGTTATATCATGAATATAATTTAAAAAATTCTATGTATCATCTCCGACGCCCGACTGGAGTTTACTTCTTAAGTACTATTATTGTGTAGATTATGTAAAAAGAGGGTAAATGAAAGCATCTTAAATAATAAAGCTTATATAATAATTTATTTATATCATTTAAATAAAATATGTCATAAACTAATATGTATATACACAGATACATAATCTCGAAGTGAAATGTCATGTCAAAGTACTTGCGCATAGGAACGTAACGCATTATATTTAGTAACGCTCCATTTTACTTCTCGTAAAATTTTCATACCGCGGGTTAAATTTGAAAATCGTTGCTTTAGGAGTAAACTCCAAAAACGGTTTGTGCTCAAAACCACTCGACAGAAATAAAACATGTATATTTTTCTCTGCCTTAGTCGCTTGGAGCCGACTTTACCCGAACGAACGTCATAAAAATGGTTGCCGATCAGAATTTCAAAGCTTTCCATTAACAAGTGTTAAATACCACGTCTACTGCTTATTGGTGTGGAGACATAATGATATTAGGACCATAATAATACAACATACTTTTAATTTATGAAATGATTCAACTACGAACATTAACTATACTTTGTATTTATAAAAGCTGGTGTATTGATCTTACACTGTTAGTGTAATGGCTAGATAAGAAGTTGGTTATTTGATTTAGTGTTGCTGAAGTCTACTCAGCGACTGGATGAGACAGTTGAGTTAGAACGTTCGACAGTACAGACGACTGTTCGAAATATACTGTAAATTTTAACGATTGTGGAACAAGACTATGAGTAAGATTTGACGCAACCTCCACGGTCTGTAACACAAGTTTCATTTGAATAATAATTTCTTGATGAGCCCAAATTTACTGGGGTTTAAAATCGCATATAGTTTACAAAAGTTGGTGACTTACTACCCATCAGGTCTACGTGACTGTAAAATCTGTTCTTAGAGTATGATAGAGATATGTACTTCAAATATCAAGTAATAATATCATCATGAAACTATAACAAATCATAGATACAATTTTAGGAATTTTTTTTATACTCACTTACTTAAGTTGCGATGTGGTCCAAGTTGGTAGACACGCTAAACCTGTAGAAACTGAAAGAACTAGCCCTCAAGTACAACTGCCGGAACATACCTATTGGTATATTGCGGTAGATTTGCAACCTGAGGGTGGTTGCTAACCAGGTGGGCATCAGAAAAAGTCCTACCACCACGCTATGGCTTCCTCACGATGTTTTCTTTCACCGAAAGCTCAATCTCATTGTAGGTGGTTGGGTTCGAACTTACGTCCCTTGACGCAAAGTCGTACCCATTATCACTGAGCTACTATCGCTTCAAAATACTCAGTGGGAGTCACTTGAAAAATAGATACATATTATATATCAAATATTGTGTTTTATAGAAGTCTTACACTTCCTTATCGATAGCTTTCTAAAACTATACGCCTTACTAACTTGATATTTGGTATACATGTTTCTTTCTTAAAGTAGTCACACACTAAAAGTAGATTTTTACGATCACGAGCGGTTGCTGAGAAAAACACAAGAAAAATTCCACATAGCTACCGCAAATGTAGAGAAATATTAAAAATGATAAATCACAGTGACTGGCAGCAAAACAAGTACGTTGGTTGCAGTGTTGCACCGGGCGATGTAATTTGTCATACTCTGACGTTTTTCGACCGGGGAGACGTGTAAGTTTGAGATTACGAACGTAAACCTCAAATGTAGGTAAAGAAAATATATCGATAGTAAATTATATCTGTCTCTCTTTCTATATACTATATGCTAGCCGTTCCCGACTGCTTTGTCGGGCGAATCATCGTACTAATATTATACCTGTGAAAGTGAGTTTGTTTGTGTGTTTGTTACGCTTTCACGCGTAAACCGCTGAATCAATTGTGATGCATTTGGGTAAAGAGCTAGATGGGAATCTGGATACTGTAATAGGATACTTTTCTCGCGACAACCTTATTGGAATTGGGGTAAAGAGAGACATAAACTTTGTATGTTTTTTTTACGTCACCCGAATTGTTTGACAAAATCAATATTAACACGAGCAAAGCCGCACGTAAAATCTAGTATTATAATAAGAGAAAATATTTGTCTATTGTTTTAATTGAAAAATGTTAATAGATTTAAAACAGCAACAAAATGATAAAAGATCATTAGATTTCAAATAACGAATAGCCTTAAACCATCTACAAATAACGCCGCATTGAATGCTCATGGCCCCACGTCATTACAATGAGTTGATTTCATGTAATTACTCCTCAAACAAACATTATTTTCATATGTATATATTTCATAGGAAAGATTTAAATATCATTAAGGTCATATCATTACGGTTTTTAAAATATTGATTAATGATGGTCATTGCTGAAGTGAGAAAAAATCATGCCAACTGTCATTTTTATTGCACCTCGTGAACTTATATAATTATAAAAAAGCAATGAAATACGAAATTATTTTTTACACAAAATCGATCAAACCATACTACCGTTTTACGTTTATCTTCACATACATAACACAATCATTCGTACAATACTGCAACGGATTCCTAGCAATATATCAAGATTTATTTATTCCTTATATGCTTAGCCTTTGGCCACAATCTCACTAGAGTATGACTATGTAGTCCCACGCTAAGTTTCTTATCATTGCACTTAAACTGAAGGTAGTAACAACTATGCAGGTATTAACATTGCCTTATCATCACACTAGATCTAAATTTTGGTAACGATGCTGTCCTCCATTGGAAGGTCAAGCTCATTACAGAGATGGTTTCTAATATTGATGTATACAATATCCCTACATGCATCATCACTGAGCCATTGTATTTACATAAATACATGAACAAATGTATCAGAATCTAAGTATGTTTGTTAATACTACCCCAATATTTGATTTTGGAACATTGTCAGACATTGAATCAGTAACAGACATAGAACTAAATAAAAATTCAAGACTGCATACACAATATATAAACAGCTACAGTGAAGATAGACCGGACATAAGAGAGAAGAAAGAAAAATGTTAAAGACTTATAACAGAAGGTATCCAATAGATGGTAAAAGAAACAGAGGTAGACATACTAAGAGATGGGAGGATGATCTCAAGTAAATAGCGAGTCCAATATAAACTCATACAGCAAAGAACAGGGTAGAATGGAAATGTTTAGAAGAGGCCTTTGTCGGAAGACAAGTTGTATTAGAACAACTACCGTTTACCGATATCATTTTTGCAGTTAATAGTTAGGTTTTAGGCACACACATACGTGTATAACTAAAAACAACAATAAAAGCTTTTATTTATTATTCCTTAAATCACGCATCCTATACGGCTCAACAATCCTATAAACTTAAGCATCTCACGATTCAGGCAACACAACCAACAAGAAACTATTAAATCCCAACGTCACTACATAACGTAACATATTGCCCATTAGGCACCGTTCCCAATTAAGCAGATTGAACGAGAGTTAACGACGAACATTAAACTCGGTTTAAATGGTGAATCGGACAGTTTACGGCTTTGGCTTCGAGATTCTCGCTCATACCCGCTACTCATATGGAACGAGCGCTTTCAATTAGATATAGTTGTGCAGCGAGATAATTGATTGATCTTATTAAACTTAAATAAACGTTTTTTATTTGAAGTGATGACGGTTCAGTTGGTAGTTTGTATGGACCCCACGTCAATAAAATTCGGTGGCGGAAAACGTCGTGAGAAAACCGTAGCATGGCATTTTCTAATACCTACCCTCAAGTTGAAGATCTCCCACCAAATTTGTGTAGGTGTATTCCGGCAGTTGTATTTGAGGGTCAATCCTTCGACTTGGCTTAGCGTGTTCCCCAATTTAGGCCACATTATCACTTAATTTCTGGTGAGATTGTAGTCATTTTAACATTAGTAATAGTATATACCAGTATCTCTTCTTTTAACATTTTCATAAATATTTACTACATACGTGCGACTTCGCTAACGTTAACATGGATATAGTCAAACAAATCGTATGACACAATAAAAATATTCATACAAAGTTTAACCCTCTCTTTACTCCACTTCCGATGAGGATATGACGAGAAAAGTATTACCGTCTCCAGGTTCCCTTCTATCTCTATACCAATATTCATAATAATCGATACAGCGGTTTAGGCGTGAAAGCGTAACAAACAAACAAACTCACTTTCGCATTTATTTTATTAATAAGGATACGTATGTTTATTTCGATTACATTATTTACAAAACACAATAAACAGAACATAAGTTTAATTTACGTCCAGAAACCATATAAGTTTGCGTGTCCGATGAACATACGAGAACCTTTTTTTATTATTCGTGAGGTAGCCGGGTGCAATTTACTGCCCCGGGTTTATGCTTTGATGCGTCTTATGTAACGGTGGTTATTTTATTTGTCTATTCCGTGTTCATAGTATGAGACCAGTATTTTCATTATCGTAGCACTACCAATTGACTGCACTATACCTGATACTAAGAATAGCGTAATCCATAAACAATAACGAACACTGAGTGATCAAAATTAATAGGGTATTATTGTAATATCGATATAGAATCCTCGTGAAACTATAGGTGCAGAAGTTGTTCCATAATGTGATTTAATTGATTATTATTCAAATTTACATACATGTTGATTTAATACCATGTGTTGTAATTGTATGCAATTGACACCCCTCTCTGTATATCCGCTGATAACTACTGTAAATACACATATTAAACTATGACGTAAAAAAATGGGCATAAAAAAGATATAAGAATAAGACGAAGCGATGGTAACTCTGTGATAGTGTATAAGAACGCTGCGTCATGGAAGTCGGTGGTGTCAGTCGGTGAAGGAAAACATCGTGAGAAAACCATAGCATGGTGATAGGTCTTTTTCTGATGCCCGCCCGGCTAGCAACCACAGTCAAGTTGAAAATCTGCCGCCAAATACCAATAGGTGTATTCCGGCAGTAGCAGTAACGTCAGTTCCTCTAATAAAGGCCTGCGATGCATCTGCAATTTTTCCGGTATTGAGGTGTCCATGGGCAGCGGTGATCACTTAACATCAGGCGACACGCTTGCTCGTTTGCCCGCTATTACATAAAAAATCCTAACAAAAGATGCAGATTGAGTTCCTTGCTGGTTCTTCTTGATGACTGCGTTACTTTTCACACCGGTGGTAGTTTTGACGTTCATAAGCGTCTTCTTAGGGCCTAAATTGAATGAATATTTTCGATTTGATCTGTACTGTGACCGAAGTAATCAGATACAAATTCCGTTTGATTGCTGGATAGGGCCAATTGATTGCGTAACATCTGGTATATATTGATCACTATTCAGACGGACTCAATTGGCGTTTCCTACTACCTTCTTATATATTATTATCATCTTTAATCTTAAGAACCGCCAGTTGTATTTGAAAAGTTCTTATATTTGACCGCCTATTTATTAAGGAAGGTTATAATTTAACACTAAACAAACTCCCTTAAGAACCGAGTAAAAAAAATTAAATTAAGCCAAGAACAGCGAACAGAAGTAAAACCTCACTATATCTGTCTCGCTCCCTTAGTCACCTCGAGCTGACCTTACCCGAACGAGCGTCACACACAAAGGTTGCAGCTCAGAATTTCAAAGGCCCCACATAAAGAAACTGCACTTAAAAAAAAAATAGGTAATATTTGCATACAGAATCAAAATTATTGTCGTCGAAGGACCAAGGACCAAAAAATTACTTTTGGTACTAAGTTGGGCGCGGCTTATATATAATATACATCCCGCAATATGAACAGTGTTCGAAAATATTCGTACCGCAGGTTGCCGCGCGACCGATGGATTTCTTTGTCCATTATCGTGCAAGCCGATATCATTATTTGGGGTACAAATTGAATTGTCATACATTCTCCCTTTATCGGGATTTAATGGTGGACGCGCACGACTGCCGGCACTGTTGTGAGACTGAATTTATATTTTTTTGGATAATAATAATTATGATAGTTAATATTTATCAGGCACAACAATTGTTTTTGAAGCGATGATAGCTCAGTTAGTAGTAGGTATGGACGCCGCGTCAAGGGCCGTGTGTTTGATTTCACCTGCAAGAAGCCTGAGCTTTCGGTGAAGGAAAACATCGTGACGGAACTATAGTATGGTGGTAGGACCTTTTCTAATGCCCTCCTGGCTAGCTACCACCTCAAGTTGAAAATCTGCCGTCCTCCACAGATTTAACGTGTCTACTTACTTGGGCCGTTTCGTCACTTATAAACAAGTGAGATTATGGCCATAGCGCTAAACCTTACCTATAAAAAAATATGTGCGTTTTTTTCTGTATACGTGGTTCGTAGCGAGCGAAGCCACAGCTAGATGGTAGTACTTTATAAATGTCTCTGGGTAAGTTATAATTCAACAACTACTAATGAAACGCAAAAACATAAAAAGATGTGACGACAGGCGATACAAAGTACCAAATTCGAATTTCCCATACACTGTTTTTTTTGTCCATCAGCAATTGTCGAAAGACAATTTGGCTGAGGGCAAAGGGTGTTGGTTTAACACGCGATATAGTACCGTGAAGTGTTATTGTTACCTTCATAAGTAACATGTTAGGGCTACGGACTCGGTGAACTACGGCGTAGACCGCGTAGCAATTGATCGTAATAACTCTTACAACGATAAATCTTCCTACATATAAATATCACGTGCCTCTGTATTCGTGGTTGCACACCTTCGAAACCGCTCGAACGGTTTTAATGACATTAGTATGTATATTTGTTAGATATGAGAATAGGTCATAAAGTGTATGTCATGCCACAATAGTAATTTTTTTATTGACAATTTTTTGATTTGTTTTTTCTTTTTATGTGCCATAAAAAATCTCTATAGTCCCACAATTGCACTCATCTACTCTCACAATGCAATTTTTAAACCGCAATTTCATACAATCAAAGTATTCACTAGAAATCCGCTTAAAATTATAAATGTTAATGTAAGTTTGTTTGTTACGCTTAACGCTTACGTGAAACTTTGTACACATATTTTTGGAGGTATTAGAAATAACATAAGATACTTTTTATTGTTTTTTTATTTTATTTTTACGAAGTATAATAAAAAACTAATGCGAGCGAAGCTGCTGGTAAAAAATAGTAATTTATATGATAGAGCAACGTTTAACTGGTCAGCCAGTTTATATATATAGTTTACAATATAATTTCATGTAATTGTACATATATAAATAATCATATAATTTTTTTTATGGAATAGGTTGCCAACGAGCAAGCATGTCACCTGACGGTAAGTGATCACCGCCGCCCATGGACACCCACAACACTAGAGAAACCGCAGGTGCGTTGCCGACTTTTATAGGAGGGACTAGCTTTCAAGTTCCACTGCCGGAACACACCTAATGGCATTTAGCGACAGGTTTTCAACTTGACTTTTGATTGAACTTTTCTTATCAATTAACATATAGGATTATTTCATCCCATAAAACGAAACATTTCCTCCGGGATAGGAGGTATAAGTTAAAATATTATAGTAAATTAACTTTTACATGGATTCTAATCTGATGACTTTACTAAAATTATTTTTCTTCGTGAGGTGCTATCTCTTACCGGAGGCTGGCTATCATATAGCTATCTGAAGCTTGGAAACTGCTGCACGGAACAGGGATCATGTGCTCAGATTGAAGAACTACATCTGAAGATTTATGATTCACGAAGTTCGCCTTCTTCAAGGTGGTCGTTTTCATTGGATTTTCTCTTGTATGATGAGTTGTAGTAGATCATATTTGACCTTGCGCGTTATGTACTCATGGTACCGAAACTTGCGCTTTTCTATACTGTTTACAATTTCTACGATTTTGCTTACCATCTTATGTAGAAGTCATTACGAATACTCTACTGTTACAATGCTACAAAAAGTGTGTCCGAGCAACAAAAATAATGGTGAAGAGGACTTTGTAATTATCCTTATTACTATTATAAATGTGAAAGTGATTTTGTGTTACGTTTTACGCCTAAACCGTTGAATCGATTAAGATGAATTTTGATATAAGACACCTGGAAACGGCGGTAGGCTACCATTTCTCAGGAAGTGGGGTAAAGAGAGGGATAAACTTTGTATGAAAAATTTATCACGTCACCCAATTTGTTTGGCAAAATTAATATTACCGCGAGCGAAGCCACAAGTATAAGCTAGTAAATAATAATTTACTACATAAATTTATATTTGAATGATGAGGTATACGTAAAAAATCGATAAACTCTAAAATCAATTGACCAGTTGAAAGTGAATTTCTTTTTTCTTTTATAGAGAAGTATATTTTCCTTTAACATAATAGGTAGGATTGTTGTTATGAATTTATTGATCATCAAAAAGCCAGAATACTGTTTGCTGTTGTCACACAAGATCGCATAAAATATATTTAAAAAAATATGAGATTTACTATCTAAATAACACATACGCAAGGGGACGTCAGCGCTATTTTGTGTTTTAACAATATATTTATTTAGATATTTAATTATTATTCAGAGATACAGAACTATACAAGCAGAAATAATATAGATTATTTATTCATGTTTACTAATAGTCCACCCAATGATCGTCATTTAGATTTGCATTTTGAACATTATCGAAGTTATTTTTAAAAACATTATAGTAGTCAGTGATAACTTTTTAATCTTATTTGGAGACCTAGACATTCAGAAACGAATAGCGTACAATACATTTCTTATTAGTAGTATAAATATAAATAATATACAGGTTAATTTAAGTTGTATACTTTGAACACATGAAATACCTATAAACCTTAACTATGTCAAATCTCAGAATCTTTGGTATTCGCGATATTCTTTCCCTTCCTAGACAAATTGGAAAATAAAGTTAATATAAAATAAAACCTACATTTTGAAGGAATATCTGTGAAAGGTTGAAATGTAGAAAATGTAATATATCTATGATGCTATTCATATTTAACGTAAAATATTCCATGCAATAGAATACTTGAGAGAAACGTCACTCACTCAGCGTTATGTCCTCTACGGAGAAAATCGAACTGTCATTAAACTTCATTGATATTTTAAACATGAAAATTTGATATTACTATTTGTAACGAATGGAAGTTTTACATTTGCTTAGTTTATGTTGTTATAATGGAAAAAAAAGGTGAAATTTTATTTTTACATTACTGTTAGGTTCTCTAGAACATTCCTGCCGCGCACATTAGATCATTGGAACAGACTGCCCGGTACAGTATTCCCCCATGGTTATGATATGGAACTCTTCAAAAATTGAAATACGGTCTCCGTGGTCGGCAACACGTCTGTAATGCCTCTGATGTTCCAGTTGTTCATAGGCGTCGGTAACCATTTAAAATCAGATGGGCCGTCTGCCTGTTTGCTGCCCATTAACATAAAAAAAGCTATTTTTTACATGTTTGAAAATAATCAAATGATTTATAAAAAACGAGCATTTAGGTGGTCGAAATTGTCATAGCAAAATACTTAGTTTTATTACGAATATAGGTTTACAACATAATATTGTTATACAAATAAGTTTGTTTAGCAAAGCGAAACTTTTTTACATCGACTCAGATTTTTTCTTCCGTCTATCGCATGTCGTATTGCAGCCGTCCGTGCAGTAGGGGTAAAGTGAAAGGCGCTCGGCAGATTTTATATAAAGGATAATATGGGAGTCCATGGCTCGCTGTACCTGATCGCATAGCATTGAATTTACATGTCCTTGCATCGTGTTTATAAAACTACACAATTTCATTTTTTTTAATGATTTTTTATTATTATACCTCTTTAAATTACTTATTTTTATATTAACGCCTACAGCAGTATTTTAATTGATCAACTATTGCTTTGTTATATTCCCTAACTTGTACACAAGTAGTAAGAACCTCCTTACAAAATTCATGCAGTTTTCCAGAACTCGTCAATATTTCACAGACGTACAAGAAACTTCGGCGTACGACGAATTTACCTGCATTAAGTGATTAGTCCCATTTGAAAACAGCACAGCTGGATTGAATGGAAACCGGGAGAGCGACTTATTGTTCCTGAAAGTTTTGGCATAGCGCTTGATTGAACTGAATAATTTATACCCATAGAAAGAGAACGATTTCAACTTACGTATTCATATTCAAAATAAAGTATTTACAGAAATCAGAAGCGAAGGCTATTAAAAAAAGTAGAATATTAATAATAATAACACGATCAAATCATATATTTAGGTTCTAATAAACGGTCTGGCTATTTCTGATGAAGGAACAAAATTATAACCAACAAACACTATAACATATTTTCAAAAACGAATAAATACCAATATATAGAAAGAAATGTGTGACAGAGTTCAAACTCCAAGCAGTTCCCGAGACTTGTAGTACAAACGTAGGTTTAAAGGCTCGCTTTTAGACACACATAAACAGTTATCCTCACAGGTCGTGTTTCTCTTACACAGCTAAAGTTGGCAGGAGCCTGCTAGCATAGCTTCAGAGACACATTTTAATGTAAAACTTACAACAGTTTTAGACGGGTCAAGAGCTGCGAGTGCTTCGCTCTGAATGTATGCAATACCAGTTTTCGCACCGTATTTATACTACTCAGTGTGACCAGCTACCTTCCTCCTAACAGTAAAGATATACTAATTTTAAAATAACTACACAGAAATCACTCTATTTTTCATAGAGGACAACATTATAGGTATGAACAAAGAACCTACATACTTCCGTAGTGTGATTCCAACACTATATTTTCATATATTATCGGTATATCACCACCACATTCTATACAAGAAAAATCATTAGCTAGAGAGAACATTAAGAGGTTTTGCTTCACCGCCTCTCTCCCGCTTCCGAGACGTGTCGCATACACACAATAGAGTGTCAGTGACTAATGAATGTTTAAGAATCCATTACATCTTACGGGAAAGTTGATGGGGCGTGATTATTCCGGTTTCACTAATAAATAACAAAAGTTAAACATGGTGTGGGAAGCCATGATCGCTGACTATGAAATTGTATTGTCAAACGTCACATAAACAGTGTAAGTTTTTGTTGTATTGATATGGTAAAGTGATGCATGCATGAAGCGATTATAGGTCAGTGGTAGCGTGTAGAAACACAGCGTCATGGGACGTGAGTTCGAATCCAACCACCTACAATGAGGTTAAGCTTTCGGTGAAGAAAAACTACCGTGAGGAAACCATACCATGGTAGCAGGGCTTTTTCTAATGCCCGCCTGGCTAGCAACCACCGTCAAGTTTAAAATCTGAAGCTAAATACCAATAGGTGTTTTCCGACAGGCGCACTTGAGAGGCAGTTCCTCCACCAATTTAGCTTGTCTACCAACTTGGACCGTATCGTCACTTAAAATCAGGTAAGATTATGGTCATAACGCTAAACCTCAATTATAAAAAAATCCCGTAAGTAAATCACAGTTTAAATACGTAGGGAAATGCATTTACGCGTATCCTCCCAGCCTGGGGAAGTCTGACAGGGGTATGGAGGACTCATCTAGCGCTAGCCACTAGGAATACCCACTAAGTTATAATATAGAAATTGAATGCGGGTCTTAAACGCGACTTACTTTTTAATAATTGCTCGACGTTTCGGCCTGGTTACGATTCGAATGGTTCGGTGGTCACGAGCCGACTGGAGTGTTGCGGTGTCTTCGTTAGGGAGGGCAAATTAAACTCTTTAAACTACCCTCATTTGCTCATTATCACTGTCGATGTTCTAACACTCACTATATGTGACGATACATTCATCGATTGTATCCGAGGCTTGAGTTGTCCTAACACTGGATTCTGGTCACTAGTCGTCGGTTTCGTGTCTGTAATCACCGCGTTAACAACATCAGCATCATGTCCTGAGATATTTCTCTACACAAAGTATCTAAAAAAATCTCATAAGTTAACTCTTAACTTTTTCATATAACTCCAAAATCCCGAGTATCGGTACCCACCAGCTGAAATTTAATATCGATAAATCATTATTTATCGTTATTATTCATTATTAGGCGGACTGAATATGTATTCTTTACAGCACACAGAATAGAGAAAGCAGAATACGTTCTGGAGTGAGTTTGCGATATAATGAACTTTGAATTAAAAATAAATGAAAATCAAGCGTTAATTCGGCGTTTCAAAATTATTCAAAATTTGTCGATATTTGCGCAACCCTAATAAAAATCCAATACAGTATACATTATTAGTATCGTTTTAATGCTATACTCGCTTGTTTTAATTTGTCTCCGTCTATGTTGGTCACAACATTGACCTTGTTATGCAATCCATGTTTAAAATACACGAAGGTTAGATCTATAATAAGTTGATCATCTTCCGCTAAATATTTATAGGTGTGTTCCGGCAGATGCACTTGAGAGCCTGTCCCTGCACTAGGTTTAGCGTATCCAGCATCTTAAGCGTCATCAGCTATGATTGTGGTCATAACGAGAAACCTATAAAGCATTAAAAAAAGTTGATACTAACTTCTGTTTCTTTTATCTGATTCCTCGTAGTTGTTTAATACAATAGATGCATATCTATTCAACTAAAGTGTTTTAGTTGCATCATCGTTATGTGCGATTAGCTCCAAAACACTTTCAATGTACCTACAACTGTTATGTATCACCTTGATTTTTAGTTTGATTAGTGCGTTGTTCCATATTTTTGGAATCGCCAATTACCAAAGGTGTCTTTTTAAGTAAAAATATGCGCCATAATTATACCAAATTTAATGTGCAGTTCTACAAAACTTTATTTTACTTTTGAAATTTACTTACAATGTCCTACGCCTGTATTTGAATTACTTTTATGGAGTCTAGAATGTTCTCAGTATTGATTTTCTACTGCATTCCGCGCTACAAATACACGAAGGTCTTATGAAATGGAAATATTGTTGTTTTTTCATACTATAGCTGGCAGAAGCACAATCGCTCGAGACGTTATACTAGACGTGACATCAAGTGGCGGTCACAACACTTTCAAATAAAAATCAAGCGTTGG
The DNA here is from genome assembly GCA_039707435.1 of Actias luna. Classification (NCBI taxonomy): domain Eukaryota; kingdom Metazoa; phylum Arthropoda; class Insecta; order Lepidoptera; family Saturniidae; genus Actias; species Actias luna. The sequence continues at coordinate 12,405,091 of JAZHAC010000012.1, read as the reverse complement.
TTCACCTGTGTTTAAACATGCCGAATAAATATTTGTCTATAAAGCAAATTATGAACATAAGGCTGTTCCTCGGCTTGTATCACAATGTTTCGACGAATAAGTTGATTTCTTTCATAGCAAAATGTTACTGCGTCTTAATCAATCTTTTTGTTTCCCATTTTCTCATTTCTCGCATTGTACCTTCAACAATAAGTCTATCTATAGTTCTTAGTTTTCGTTTTATTGATGTATCTGCTACTGCTCTAATCTCCTTGATCACTGCTGATAGATACCTTATTCTTTATTTGGAGCGGCTGTGTCATTTAAATAATAGGTTTCAACGTAATCTTCAAAACGTACCAGTTACGACTTCTATTATTATTTTGACAGTTTCATTCATAACTTTTAAAATTATTATGGTACCTGTTTCTGGTAAGACCTTTAATATTTTCGTCAATTTTATGTGGAATATGATGTTAGCAATGAGTTACTTAAGAAATATAGTTCAGATTATGAGTTTAGAATTGTTGTGGAATCATTTAAATATGTTGCGTGAGGTGTTGGAGTCTAAGGTGAGAATTCTGGGCATTAGCCGCGCTGTGGATAGTATACAAACATACCTTATTTTGTATAAAGCAATCCTGGAAGCCTTTAAATCTGTTGAAATATATTCAAAGACACCGGTGAGTAAATAACTTTTTTTTAATAGTTGTTTAGGTCTAGCATTATGGCCATAATCTCACCGGATCTTAAGTGACGATACGGGCCAAGTTGGTAGACACGTTACACCTGTAGAGGAACTGGCTCTCAGTACTTATAGTATTATTCTTCAAAGTAAACAGGTACAGAACGACGGTTTTGCAGACTTAGACTTAAGATAACATTTCTTATAAACTATAGTTGATATATACAATATTTTATGTATATATCGTTTTTACAAATTTTATAAAAAAAACTATTAACTTTTAATTTTTTGAAGATGTTTAAATATTTCTACCTAAAATATAGTATTTTTACACTACACAACACTATCGACAAGACTTTTGAAGACTTGTTGATTCACAACATAATGTTACACTATACATAAAGCAAAGTATACGTTTTTAGTTGAATCCATTTCACATAAATAATAGTTTAATTTATTGTTACAGATATTGTTGTCTTTAATTAACTTCATTATTACAATATGTGTAAATATTTATGAAATAATTGCCAGTCATGATTCTATCGTAAGTATCGGTTTCAATTATAATATTCTCTTCCATAATCTAGTTAATTTTATGCGTGGATTTAGTGGGATCGTTTTTAAAAAAGTATGTTTAAATTGTCTTTTTAATATTGCTTTGTAATATAGAAATGAAATACAGGTCTAAAACCCGATTTACTTTTAAATGATTGTTCGACGCTCAATTCTATATTATAATGCATACAATACGCGAAAGTTTAAATAGTGTTAATATTGCTTTGTACATTGAATAACTTCTGTACGTATAATTTTTTGACATTTTTTTATAACAATAAGCAACCATTTATAAGAACTTAAAAACTATGACAGCTTACAGGTTTAGTTACCATATCAGTTGTCAAACCGAAAATATCAAATGAAATCGCGTGAACACATTCATTCGCTGAATCATTTAGATTTTTACTCTGAATAAGCCTTACACAAAAACACTTTACAGTACTACAGTAAAATGAATTTTATACCAAAATTATCCATTTACAGGTTACTGTAGAATTTGTTATCGTAATATTCGTACACTTTGTGATCATTTGCACTCCGCTACTTTTGGCAGAGCTCGCCGCAAACGAAGTGGAGACTATGAAACTTCTACTTACGAATCAACTCTTACTGTGCAAAGGTATCTAATTTACAAGTTCTTAGTATGTAAAACTTACATATGTACCACAAATCCAAAATTATGTTGAGTTTAGAATTGGAAGATACCTTAGAGGGGCTTTAGAAAGAAAATCTGAAGGGCAGTTGTTCAGTTACATTTATAAACACAGCGTAAAATAACCTTAACTTAGACAAGGTAGCATCGCAAGGTAGCATGAATCCTCGCGTGCCGACATGAGCTTGTCTGAGCACAATTAATTGTCCTAAATAAGCCAATGTAAGAAAGGCGTTGTATATGGCATGACCAATGTGATTGTGTGGTATAGTTTTCTACGTTCTAGAATACGGAACTTAAACTCATCGTATGCTTATTGTCCATCATGTACTCTCTAATGCCATTCCTTTCTAGCTTTAGGAAGCTTCACTCATCGTACGTGATATCAAAGGTAGCTTAAGGCAACTGTCTTACGCGTATTGCTCTATAGGAATCGTAGCTTTCTTTACATCTTGGGTTTATATCATAATGACTACAACCTAACTTGTTGTTAAGTGATGTTGCAACCCAAGATGGGAGACACGCTAAGCCTAGTGGAGAGACTGGCCTTCGAGTGTAACTGCCGTAACACATCTATAGGTATTTAGGGGCATATTTTCAAATTGAGAGTATTAATTAGCTAGGTGGACATTAGAAAAAAGCCTTGCCATCATACTATAGTTTCATCACAGTGTTTTCCTTCATCGGAAGCTCAGGGTATTTGCAAGAATTCAAACTCACGCACTCCTAACTGATCTATTATCCCTTCAAATGTAAAGTAATACGTTGACAAATTTGAACGCTTGTTTCGTACATAAACAAACATAGTTCATAATTACTCAAATAAGAAGTATTTGTGCTAATGAAGTTAGTGAAAGGTAATTGTACTACTTTCACAGATTCGACTGAACAACGTAAAGTCAACGACTGGTTGAACTTTTTGGACAAACATCCGTTCAAGTTCACAATACTCAGAGTAATCACCGTTGACGTAGCACTTATTGCTGACCTTATCAGTATCTCGACGACATACGTGTTAGCTGTTATACAATTCACTCACATCCTAGAAGCAACTGCAGACCAGAATTGAATTATTTTTCAGTAGGTGTCGTTTTGAATTTGATGAAATTGTTTATTCTTGACTTGTGCACGTATATATAAGTTAATTATAATAAGAATATAGTTAAGTTTGTTAACATGAACACACTAAATATATTTATCCTTAATTTAATCTATACAAAGGTTGCTGAGAAGAGCTTGAATACTAGAATTTAAAAAACGTAAAAAAATAATGTAGTATTTGTTTTTTTTTTTTGTTGAAGTAATCTAAACTGCCATTGTGGATTCGATAATAATTTCTGGCACATGATAATCACGCCTGATAATTTGATATTGTGGCCTTATTTAATTCAATATTGATCTTCAATATTTTCATAATGGTTGATTTGTCTGCAAAACCATGGATTTAACCTACCCCCAAAGAAGGCGTTTTGTTTCCACACTGCAGACTCTTGATCCGTTCCCTTTCACTTGTACTCTATTATTTCAGTAGTATTAATAAAATTTTCACAAAATACACAAAACGTTATAATTATTTATAAAAATAATATTTCAATTATTTTTTTTATTGATATTACTAATATGATGCTTGATTTCGATCAGTATTATATGAATGTAGTGATAATCTGTAATTATTTATTTTTTTGTATATGATAACTGACATTGTATAGGAAAATAGTACCTAAATATTCGCACCATTGGAGTTGCCTGTGTCAATAGATAAACAAATGACATAATTTCGATCATAAAAAGAGGATTGAAGAGCTTTATAAGTTTGTGAACTGAACTCTGATTTTAAAAATAAATTTCTACATTTTGGTAACATTGTTCAAGAGCAAAACTATTCCTTGTTAAAGTAGCAATCCTTTCTGAACACAAACATCAAACAATAATCACTGAAAGCTCACAAAAAAAAAAGTCTATATATATGGACCGTTTATTTTGAAAGTGGTGTAAGTCCATTTTCTTTTGTTTCGAGAAAATTAAAGGTTACTATATTTGTTGATAATGCAATTTCATTTACCGACCGATTTTAAGTTGTACAACACTTGGGATTTTTTTTGAGAAATTAAACACGGACTTAAAAAAATTACATTAAATTAAGCATGAATTACGTGACAGCTCATTTTTCTCAAAAATGGACTTACTACACCACTTTCAAAATAAACGGTCCATATATCGGTCCTTATATAGAAGAGTTTCATTCTCTCGTCCATAGATTTCCAAAACTGTATCACTAATTATCTACTTAGATATTGCAATTCAGCGAAAACACCCATTAAAACAGTACCTACAGTTATCTAGAAAAACATGAACGAAGTTGAGATCGCGCGCTAACCATTTATAACATAAATACTATTATTTTTTTTTTCTAATTTGAAAGTACCATTTCCAGAAGACAAGTATATATCTGTTCAGGACGTGTGAAGGTAGATTTTTACTGACGAATTAAATGTAAATAAAAATATCCTTATCGTGTTTGGACTAAGCAATACTAGTTGTTTTAAAACGTCATATTGAGAAATAAACGATTTGATTGCACGAAGATGTAAAAAAGATGACTTTGTTATGAAAAAAGTACTTTTGATAGAAATTATAAATAAAAAAGGTATTTGGCTTAAGATAAAGTTAAAGGAAAGCTTTTGTTAAATTAAGGAGACGTACACCACTCGCTTAAAAGGTTTTGTGTCCACTGAATCTGATAGAAATAATATATATATATAACAACAAACAAGCTAGCGTTTCACCTATGGTGACTGAACACCGCCGCCCATTGACACCCACAACACCTAAGGAATCGCAGGTGCGTTTCCGGCCTTTATAAGAGGGACTGGCTCCCAAGTCCCACTGCTGGAACACACCTATTGGTATTTGGCGGCAGATTTTCAACTTGAGGTTGGTAGCTTGCCAGGTAGCCATTATAAAAAGCACTAACACAATGCTATGGTTTCCTCACGATGTTTTCCTTCACTGAAAACTCAAGCTCATTCTAGGTGGTTGGTTTCTAACTCAGTCTCATGACGCGGCGTTCCTACACGCTACCACTAGGTTAGCATCGCTTCATAATCATAATAATAAAAAGGAGCACGTTATAAGTAATTCAAGGACATGTTAAATAAAGATTGTTGTGTGTATTATATAAGTAATTTATAAGAAACATAATAATACTCTAACAGTACAAATACAAGCAAAATACATTGATAAAAACTTAGTGAAGAGACTGAAACGAACCCCTGTACAATAAAATGGAGTATGGCAATTGAATATCGTGCATTTTGCTTGTTTTTCTGTAAACAGTATGTAAACGACTCGTCTACAATCGAGTCTGTATATTTACTTTTGGCAGTGGATTGATTTCGATACACACGGCACATAAATTCACTGAGCGTGTTCAGTTTCTATCACGTATACTAAATTGTAAGAATTACAAATGTTTTCCAGCTTCTGTAACGTTCATAATAATAAATTATTGTCTTGTGTGGTATAATTTTGTTATTATTTACATATTCAGAAATAACCCAGCGATGATAATAGCTTAGAGGTAATGCGTACGGACTCCGCGTCAAGGGACGCGTGTTCGAATAAATATATAATAAGCTTGAGCTTTTGGTGACGGAAAACATCTTGAGGAAGCCATAGTATGGTGATAGGGAGTTTTCTAATGCCCGCCTGGCTAGCAACCACCCTCAAGTTGAAAATCTCACCCAAATATCAATAGGTATGTTCCGGTAGTTGTACTTGACAGCCACAGGTTTAGCGTGCCTACGAACTTGGGCCGAATCGTCACTTAAGATCAGGTGAGGTGATGGCCATAAAAGGCCATTAAACGTTCTATAATCAGCATCGGTATTTGAAAGCCCTCTTCCATAACAAGTTTCGCTTCAAAAATCAGTTTATACACATATAGTCTATAAAGTATATAGTCAATAACTCGACCACAGTAAAACCTACTATGTTCAGAGATACGGTTACTTATAAGCAGAAATACTATTCTATTTCTATAGTAGGACCAAGCAATACATATTTCTAAGCAATGGTGGTTTAGTGGTAGCGTATACTGACGGCGCGTCATTGGGCGTTAATTCAAATCACTGACAGATTGGAAACATGGTGGTAGGGTTTTTGTAATGGCCACCTGGCTAGCTAGCCACCATATTTAATATTATAGGTGTGATCCGGCTGTTCTACTTAACAGACAGTTCTTCTACTAGGTTTAGCGTGTCTGGTGATTGCCAAGCACGGACCCTTGTCACCCCAGAAAGGCGACAGATGGCCGTGGGGTATTAGTGGGTATTCCCGGCGGCTAGCGACGGGCGAGTCCCAGATACCCCACCTAGTCCGCCCGGGCTGGGAGGTGATGCATAAACGCATTTCCCCAAGTAAAAAAAAAAGTTTAGCGTGTCTAGCGTCTTAGTGAGATTATGGTAATAGCGCTAAAATTATTTAATAATTTTTGTTCATTTTTGTAACTTTTTTTCTTTACAGCTTTGCTCCTATTAGTGGTAGCGTGATGTTAAATAGGTTAAATCATTACTCAATGATTGCTCTATCGAACACTAAAAAGCTTTTGGAAGTTTGACAAATATTAAAAAACACTGCCGTCTAAGATTAACGCGTTCAAACATAAAAAATAACAAACTTTTTCCCATATAATATCTTTACTAATATTATAAACGCGAAATTAAATATAGATTTACTATTATTGACCAATTCCATTAAATAGTTATATATCTGTCACGTCTTAATATTTCTACTTGTTTAATAACAATATAATAATAATAGCACAACAATAATAACATATACATAACAAATTTCGTGGCTCTTATATCGTTTGTTATGGTCAAACAAAACGTCGACACAATAAACGCTCGATGTATTTTACGCCCGTATATTTTACACAATAGATTCATCTGTATTCAGCAAAGTTTTTTCCGTGACTTCCTTTACTCTGTGCGATTGGTATCAAATCGTTTTCAACGTACAATTGTTTTGTGTCGCCTTGATTTTCAATTTCATTAGTTCATCCATGTCAAGATATTGAACTTAATTATGCGTAGCATCTACAAACTTTCTATGTATTGGTTTCAAAATAGTATATTATAAAATGTTTTAAAATTAATGATCGTATTTAAAAGTAGTGTGTAAAAATGTATAGAAAGAAGGAATGAAGACACCGCGAAAATGAAAAGGAAAGTGGGATAGAGAGAAGAATAAACTTTATATGAAACTTTTTTATTGCGTAATCTGATATTACCGCGAGCATAGCCGCGCGTAAAAGCTAGTAATATATAATATTTTTTTGATTATTTATTTAAGTAACAAACAGTTATTACATAAGTATATATCACAAAAATACAATTAATTGGCCTACAGTACCATATATTTAAAATGTACAACTTAATTAGAAAAATCGTAACAATACAATCTAAGTGTATAACAAAAAGGCAGAAAGATTAAAAATAAAATCAAAATATTTTTTTGAATAATACATAATTTCCTAATATTCGTCTTTAAACAATTTATAACATGTGATAACAACTGTTTGAATACATATGATAATATTTTATATTAAATAAATAATTATATTATTTTATTTGTTTAACAAATTTGAAGCGAAAACTTTGAATACCTTTCTGATAATACTGCGTGCACGGAAAAGCCTGCCGTTTAGAAAACTGAAAAATTTACTCGAAAAAGTTGCTAATAGTTGAAAGTTATGTTTCATATATTTTATTTCTATTTAAATGAAATAAAACGTTCACTGTTTACATTCATACTATCAATGTCAAATATATAGTCTATTATCAAATAAAGACAAATATAATTATCGCTAAATAATTAATTGTACATATCATGTATATGGTAATAGATAGCAAACAGGCAGATGGTCCGTCTGATGGTATATGGTTACCGTCATTATGGACAGCCGCAACACCAAAGGATTTACAGCCATATTGCTGACCTTACTGAAAAGGGCTGATTCTTTTCCACTTTGCGGGAATACAAAGAATCATAACTTTTCCTTTATTTTGCGGCAGTCTAAACCCGAGGGTGGTCACTAGCCAATCTCGCGATAACTCTACTGTTAAGCTGTGACAAATCCAGGATTACATAGTTGACCATCATGACCAAAACCAAGAGTGGGACCAATACTCTCCAGAGACTGGACAATTACTCGACACGGTGTACCGCGTGCAGATGAGGTTGGGCTTGGTTAACTCAGATGGTATTTGATACCACCTACATCCCAAACTGTTCCAAAGTAATACCAATAAATTACATGGACTAGAATTATCAAAGATAGCATGAAATAAGCTAATAATATACTGTATATATCTATTATGTATACGTTTATTTGTATATATTACATGTACCAATTAAATTAAGCAAATTGTGTTTACACTTCATGTCATATTTAGCAGGCGTGTGATACAATTATGTTAGAAACCATATGTGCACAATGTATACATTATTATATTAATGACTTGCTAACAGATTCCGTTCCGCTGATTTACATCATTATCTTGGGTCAATTAGGATGTGTTAGGGATTGTATTATTGATACTATCTTGTTCCAGTTTCACGTTTATGTAAAGTAACATTTGAATTGTTGATGATACATATTGGAGTGCTGGCTAGCCACATAAGCGATGATAGCTCAGTGGTAGTGTGTACGGACTCTGCGTCAAGAGATGTGGACTCAAATCCACCTACAGTGTGCTTGAGTTTTCGGTGAAGGAAAACATCGTGAGGAAACCATAGCATGGTGGTAGGGCTTTTTCTAATGCCCATCTGGCTAGCCTCAAATTAAAAATTTGCCACCAAATACCAATAAGTATGTTGTGGGAGTTGCACTTGAGAGCTAGTCCACAGGTTAAGCGTGTCTACCAACTTGGCCCGTATCGTCAGTTAAGATCAGCTGAGATTATGGCCATAACGATATGCCTTATCTATATAAAAAAGTAACCGGTGATATAATATTAGGTAACTATGATTGTATAGAACTTATGTTTAGATTATGTCGACTTTATAATGCGTGTTTATATCAACAGTGCGTAGCTTGCTGGCTACACTCAGTAATACCGAGACTAAAAAATTGTTATCACGTGTATTTGCTTTGAGTCCAAAACCTTCTCCCGAGACATCTCTCACTTTCTAACGTGACAAACACACACACTTATTTTACATATTATTTATTACTAGTTTTTACCCACGGCTTTGCTCGCGTTGATAATGATTTTGTCAAATAATTCCGATTCCGTTACCCGCTATTTTTCATAAATTATATTAAAGAAGACTGGTAAAAGGAAATTTGTGCTCGCAATCATTTATAGACGGGCTGCTCACTATTCTAGCGATAATGGCTTACACATAAAAGATAGATATATGCTGTCCGGGGCTTTCTTGTAGGAGTATTTAAGATAAATATTTCCATTCTACATTATATACGTGTAACTCTAACGGTTTTTGCAGGGCACGCTAGAATAGCTCGCGGAAAGCAGAATTTTTTCCTACTCACTTGACACTTGTCGTTATATTTTGAACAATTCACACGATATATTTATTATTTATAGCCTACGTCTTATTATGATGCATAATCTGTATTATTGTGAAGTCTCATTAAAATCCTTGCAGTCGTTTTTGCGCGAACGACTAACAAACATCCATACTTACTTTCGCGTTTATAATATTAGTAAGAATTTGTTTACCAAATAAATGATATAGCTGCAAGACGTCATTAAGTAATGTTTGGTAAATACCAAACATACCAGTATGTCGTTCACCGAGAATACATTAGTTTGTGGGTATTGCATGAGACTGAGCTGAAGTGCTTGTCCATGTAACTCTTGTTTGGGTAAGTAGAGTTGACTCATCGAGTTAGTTTGATATAGGCGACGCTTCACTTACACTCACTCTGCGAGCGTAACACATCAGTCGCACACAGTACCGACATAGAAACCATACGTTCTATGCTAATACGTTTTATTTAATTTATAGTTACTTTTAGTACTAGCTGTGCCTGCGGCTTCGTTCGCGTTCGTGCAAACTAAAATTATATAATCTCGCGCCGTCATTCAAATTACAATAACCTTTAAAAGAGTTAACAGATTTTAATAAAATTGATACTAAATGTTACTCGGCGATACGCTTTATGATTTTCTTGGTGACGTTTTATCATAAACGTTGTACTTTAGCAGCTATGCGTGCACAAACAAACAGACAGGCAAACATTGCTAAGAATGATTTAAATGTATTTTATTACTTATTCTTAGCGTCAATTACATCAACTACAGCGTCGTCTATCGCGTTATGATCATTTATCGAGATAAAAAGTATCATATCTCTTAGGTTACAAAATTTGATTAAAATTGGTTCAGTAGCTTAAGAGTTCATTGCGGACAAACAACGATACACGATATTTTTATATATAAAAATTATAGATTATTTGCCTCGCCTTGAAGTAGTTTTAACTTCTTTGCCGTGGTCTTAAGTACACACCGTGTTTTTTTTTATTTCTAAACCCTATACACCCTATGTAAATAAAAATAAAGCAATATTGTCATAACATACACGTTGAAGTACTTTCACCGTAATTTCCGTTTATATAATATTTGCGCCGATATATATTGTTAAGACTAATGCTAATCATTAACTCATTATTAAAAAAGGAAGAAAATCGGTTAATAAAACAAAGTGAACAAGGTACTGTACTCTTTTATTCTTGCCCATTAATATATAGATGAGAATAACATAATATATATGTATATTATTTGTAGGTGTACTCTACATATGAAATACTCGTATGGACGTGTGTTCGGTGATCCGTCAAAAATGCTTGTGATAGTTTATTGTGGTGAAAAATATTAAGGGAGGGAATTTGTTTCGAATGTTTTTTGTAGAAAATATCCGTACAAGGGTTCTGTAACAATAATGTTTCGTTACTAATGTTTGTACTAACATAAATAAGTTTGTTTGCTTTTCGTACTTAAACCGTTATTGCGATGATAGCTCAGTGGTACTGTGTACGACTTTACGTGAAGGGACGTGAGTTCGAATCCACCACCTACAATGAGCTTGAGCTTTCGGTGAAGGAAAACATCATGAGGAAACCATAGCATGGTGGCAGGGTTTTTTCTATTGCCCGCCTGGCTAGCTACCACCCTCAAGTTCAAATTCTGCCGCCAAATACCAATAGGTGTGTTCCGGCAGCTGCACTTGAGAGACAGTTCCTCCACAGGTTTAACGTGTCTACCAACCTGAGCCGTATCGTCATTTAAGATCAGGTGAGATTATGGCCATTACGCTAAACCTTAACTATAAAAAAAAAAAATTATGATGAATTTTGATGTAAAAATAGACGGGAACCTGGAAACGAAGATCGGCTACTTTTTCTTCCGAAAAACTTATTGCAAGTGGACTAAAGAGAAGAAAAAACTTTATATGAATTTTTTTTTTTCGTCATCCGATTTATTTGACCAAATTGATATTAACGCGAGGGAAGCCGTAGTTAAAAGTTAGTAAACTATAATAATATGTATGCTTATTCTTTTCCGTAGCATAAGCCCATTATGTTAGACATACAGGAGTAAACAAAAAAAATAATTAAAAGTACAATGGAGTCCAACAACTAATCTAAATCCAAACAATACAAGGAATAAGAAATAATGAAATAAATTACAAGAATATTTTATCATTTCAGTTTATGACAAATACAAGGAACCCTAAAAATGTTTGCGTTCGTCGTAAGCGAATGTTTAAAACATTACATCGAGGGTTTTGTATCGGAAAACATTTTATTTCGTTGCGAATGATAAATTGATTCTTGGTTCGATTCCCTTTAAGGTAAATCACCTTTTATTATTATGAAAAATTTAACTATGATATTGCATATAGCACTTTCCTTTTTCTATTATTATATTATAAAGTAAATGAATTATATAAATAATGATAAAAAATATAAATGGTTATACATATAGTACATATTTACTGCACATATATAAATTGTTGAAGTGATGATAGCGCAGTGGTTATTCTGTACGACTTAGCGTCAAGGGGTGTGAGTTCGAATCCAAACACCTGCAATGAGCTTGAGCTTTCGGTGAAGGAAAACATCGTGAGGAAACTATAGTATGGTGGTAAGGCTTTTTCTAATGCCCGCCTGGCAGCAACCATCCTCAAGTTGAAAATCTGCCGTCAAATACCTATAGGTGTTTTCCGGCAGCTGCACTTAAGAACCAGTTCCTCCACAGGCCATACTGCTAAAACCTTAACAATAAAAAAAAAATTAAAACGCCGATAAAGAAAATGACTTAAAATCCCACACTATTTACGACGATCCGTTTGAAGTCAACAATCCAAACAAGTAGATAGCTTATTCGTACTCGTATGATTGTAAATATTTTTCCATATAAACCGAAGGCTTAATACATCCGATTTGGCAACAACGGATCGTCTCAAATCCCTAGCCAATACTAAACCTTTACATTCAAGTGCCTTAAAATGGTTATCGCCCCTGTTGCTTTTGATATAGGGTATATTTTGAATGTGACCAGTGATTAAATATTATTTTCCAATTCGTATTTGTCAATACGTCAAAGTAGCCCTTTGATTTCAGTGAATAGTGTCGTCCCCTTTTTAAGGAAATAGGGTACAGATTAAATGACGACACGAAACTATAGGTATTCAATTATAATATTTAAAGGAATTAATAATTTTGTAAATATTATCTCATGTCAGATTAAAGAATTATATAAGCATATCACGTTCCGAATTGTATATACCGATAACTTCTCATTTAGTTCCAAACTTTTCAATAAATTAACATCATACCTTGAGTAAATAATGTTATTTCCTTAAAACTTTAGACATTGGTAAAACACATTAGAACGTTAATAAAACAATGCAATGAAATTCCTGTTACTGGCCATGCTTGATAAAAGTAAAAAAAGGTCGCATCCACTTTCGAACTTATAAATTAATTAACATTCATTACCTTCCACGTACAGTCGTATAACGGAATTAAAACATCTCACGTGCAGAACCGAAGGATGTTATTTGAAAATAGAACAAGAACAAAGGGCCGTTCTGTCCCGTTCGCAAAATGGAATCTGGCGATTTGCGCCCGTGTCCAATGACCGACCGGTCGCATTCGAAACCAATTTTAAAAATAGAAATACAGACACGCGAATGAAACTTTTAAGTTTTTGTTTCATCCAAAGAGGTTTTAGTTTCTTTATGTTTCCAGCAAAGCTGTTAGTGTCAGGTTATTTTTCCTAAAATTCTACTTCTCCTATAACGTATATCATACATATGAATTTTATTACATATTAAAAGGAAAGAAATGTTTGCTGATCTGTTTAAAAAAATAATTGCACTATCCCATTGCATGTGACCGCAGTCCAAACATTAAAAACTATAGAGACAACAAATAAATAAAATCAAACCTAAAGCGATTATACCTCAGTGGTAGTGTGAACGACTTCACGCCAAGAGACGTGAGTTTGAATCCAACCACCTACAATGAGCTTGAGCTTTCGGTGAAGGAAACATTGTGGTAGGTCGTTTTCTAGAGGCCGCCTGGCTAGCTTCCACACTCAAGTTGAAAATCTGCCGCCAAATACCAATAGGTGTACTCCGGCAATTGCACTTCAGAGCCAGTCCCTCCAATAAAGGCCGGCAACGCACCTGCGATTGCCCGGATGTTGTGGGTGTCCATGGACGGCAGTGATGACTTACCATCAGGTGACACGCTAGTTCGTTTACTCCATTTCAATTTAAAAAAAATATACGTATAACTGTCACTCTCATAAACTTTTTAATATACTTTTTATGATATTGGTTGAATTTAATTAAACTGTACCTATTGACTTTAGAGTAATGCGCGTACAAGAGGACAAACGGATAGACATAAGTTCTAAATATTATATATTTGACCTTTACTTCAATATTAAAGTATATTGCCAATATAATGATAATAAGTATTGAATGTATAATGACTCATTTACAGTTTAATTTTAGGCTATACGCCACCAGTTTTATCAATATGGTATGAAAATAAGGCGCCCTGATTACTGCTTGAGGTAAGAACCACAACGAACAGTGTCACCAACATTTCCGTTAATATAATCCGTATAAAAATATTGAAGAATGTTTTTTTTTTTTATAAATAGACACTGCACAAATTATTTATGAGGTACGTATTTTTTTTAATCTATGATGTTTTTATATTCAATTATCACTTTTGTTTTATTCAAATGATCTACATAATATTTATAATTACATTTATAGGACAAAAAAATGGAATCTCAAATTCTATGTATAAAAAATAATAATTACGTAAACTTAATTAACCCTTACTTTTCAAACAGAAAGTAACATCAAACAGAAAAAAATATATATTAAAAATGGCGCCTGAAAGACATCAAACACTAATAATCGCAATATTTCAAAGTCCCTTCTTTCTAAAGAAACAATAAGTTTAAAAGAATTTACCAGTGTATGAAAATGGCTCCAGGGTATTTTTCACCCCAATCAGGAGAAGGGTTAAAAGCTTAACCCCATTGCTGTCGACGGTAATTAATGACAGATCTTTACATTTTTCAAGAAAAATATTGCGATTTCTCTTTGAGGATACCGTTTCAATTTTAAATAAAAAAAAATATAAATGAACAAGAATAGACAAGTTTATTACTTTTAAAAGTACAGAGCACAATCAATTATTACTAATATTTGCACACATGGATTACACATTTTTTTTTACACTCTCATACACATTTACATATACTTAGTGTATAATAACTTTTGAGGCGATGATAGCTCAGATGTTAATGTATACGGATGCCGTGTTAAGGAGACGTGAGTTCCAATCCACCTACAATCAGCTTGATCTTGCGGTGATGGAAAACATCGTGAGGAAAACATAGCATGGTGTTAGGGCTTTTTCTAATGCCAAGAAACCCGAGGTATGTGCCTTTACTTTAAAAACATTCCCTTTTCACCCAACACTACTCTCCAGAACACTCAACTTGGAATGCGTGATAGCCTAAATATCCTGGGAGTTAATATTCTTAGCGACCTAATCCTCAAGGACCACATCGAAAATGCCACCTCCACAATATACTGTATAAACACTGTTTACACAATAAACTACAAATCCTGAACAGGGTGCGATGGTTTTTCATGCCCGATCAATTGTACTTTCTCTATAAGGCCCAAGTTCGGCCGTGTATGGAATACTGCTCGCACCTCTGCGATCGATCCGCTAAATATCTTCTAGATACCTTAGACAGGTTACAGAGGTGGGCTGGCAGCATTATAAATGAAGCAGACACCACCAGTACCGTAGAACCGCTGAAGCTATGAAGGGGCATTGCCTCTCTAAGCATGTTTTACCGTATGTACCAGGGCCAGTGTTCTTAAGAGCTCTTCGATGTAATACTTTCCTCTTCGTTCCACTTAAAAACCACGTGGGCGTGACTTCGGTGTCACAGCTTCACGATGACACCCATTGAAGCGCGAACTAAAAGTTTGCTGACTCATATTTTTGTCGCACCGTGACGCTGTGGAACCGTCTTCCCGTCAGCGTATTCTTTTTTTTTTATATACACTTAAGGTTTAGCATTATGGCCATAATCTCACCTGATCTTAAGTGACGATACAGCCCAAGTTGGTAGACACGCTAAAACCTGTCGAGGAACTGGCTCTCAAGTGCAGCTGCCGGAACACACTTATTGGTATTTGGCGGTAGCTTTACAACTTAAGGGAAGTAGCTACCCAGGCGGGCATTAGAAAAAACCCCACCACCATGCTATGGTTTCCTCACAATGCTTTCCTTCACCGAAAGCTCAAGCTCATTGTAGGTGCTTGGTTTCGAACTCACGTCCCTTGACGCGAAGTCGTACACACTACCACTGAGCTATCATCGCTTCAAAACCCGCCTTCCTACGCTATGGGGGTATTCAAAAGAAGCGTGAAAAGGTATCTAAGCTGGCCACCACGACAACGGTGACTGACAGTGAATTTTGGTCCAACATGAGTCGCCGCTGATTTAGATTTTCCACACATTTAGAAAAAAAGGGGCACTATGCTGCGCAATAAAAAAAACAGTTTTACTCTTTTTCTTGTTTATCCTAGCTTACTTTTATTGAATACTATGACTAAATAGAGTATCTCATGTATTGAGTACTCTATTTATCACTCCGTGTTTTCTTTTTATAATGTGGAACAGTGCAGTAGCAAAATAATTGATACTCTTTAGCATCACTCGGGGAGCACGTATAGAGTAATGAGAGGTACGCTTCCTAATGGAGGCAAATAATATCTGCCCCCCTATCTATCCTATTGTCAATATCATGGAAGTCTCGGCGGAATTATTACGAAAATATTGTATTAGTAACTGTATGATAATGCAGCACCGTAGTCTTCAGAATAGAGGGCGGGCAGTTATTTTTCGACTTGACATACGCTGTTAGCCTGAAGGTCGATGACAGCTTCACTGGACTTTTCAGAGTGAATGCGTAGGGTACTCAGCTCAGAGTTAGCGGGTGCAAGGGTGCCACAATGTTCAAACCTCGACTTGAGCTGCTGCCAGGAAGAGTACGGGCAACGCTGTTCGCGTACTTATATCCTTTATGCTTCGATCATCCTTCCAACCGCCCAGCAACCCCTTCAACCAAAGATCGTTATGAAACATGCGCGTGAACATTGTATTTTAACAATCATTTCTATGTAATCTACAATAGTGGTCGCTTAAAGTTTTATGTCAAAATTGGTAAAAAAAAATGAAATATATAAATATAAACACGCGCCCCATGTTTATCATTTTTAATCTTAACCTTATAATAACATGGTACTTTATAATATTTTTTATTCATCATATTCTGATTTTTACCGTTTCGTAAATTAAATTTCGAAAGTTTTTCTGTCAGTTAGATTTAAGCTATATTCAAATATATAGCTGATCGAAAAGTTAGTTATAAATCGATAATGATTTTTGTATCGAGAATAAAAACAAATTAATTTTTTCACATGTTCATGTGAGCTAAGTTTCAATTCAATTTTCAATTACACAATTCCACCCGGACAGACATACAAAAATACGAGTTAATCAAAACAAGGCAATAAATCCCTTAGAACTTTATTGGGCTAAAGCAAACTTCTTAAAACAAGTAGATGCCACAGAGTGGAATAAAGGGTAGAGTGCAACCTACACTGTTAGCAAAATATATACCGAGCTATAGTTGTCTCTGTCCCAGCCTACTCAGTCGTGCGGATAGAAAGAGACAGCAATAGCAGTAGAAACATATTATTGAATGTCGTGTGAGCCGCATCTCTTAACCCGCCATTCACTATGACCTACTTGAAAATGCATTCTATCAAACCAAAATATTCAGTAATACAACAGTGTAAATAACATGCATACCCGTTAGGATTGTTACTTATTTATTAAAATACCAACCGCAGTTGCATGATTAAATGGTTTAACGACCGTCATGCGATTCCAATACACGCTGTACAATTTGATTACTTGTTAGGGTTGTTGCAATTTTCTTTAAAGAAATTAACGTTATAAAGTATACAATAACTTAAATTAGTTTTAAATAGAGACAAAAAAGTAAATTAAAAAAAAATGTATTTTCGTTCAACTACCATTTTACATAGTATACTGTGATGGCGTATAAATTTAGAAGGTCTATTTCAGGGTAGTGGTAGAAAAGTTGTTTCCAACTGGATCGCGACCACCATAAGTCAAGTGAAACATCCACTGTAGTGACACGCATAGGCATTTTACATTTCGGATTCAGCCATTGCATATGCAACTACGAAGATGATTGCATATGGGCATTACAGTGTCTACCGGCAAATATCTATTCATCTCTCAGAGTCGTCATGGTTTTGAATTGCAATGTGCGATTGTATGATGCAGTAATGATTGCTTTAATGATTCAAAACTATGATAGCTCAGTGGTAGCGTGTGCGAACGCCACGTCAATGGACGTGTGTTCGTATCCCCGCAATGAGCTTGAGCTTTCGGTGAAGAAAAACAACGTAACCATAGCATAGTGTTGGAGCTTTTTTTAATGCTCTCCTGGTTAGCGACCACCATCAAAAAGAATATCTTTTGCTAAATACCTATATGTGTATTCTAGCAGTCGTATAACTAGGATTAGCGTGCCCACAATTCTGGGCCACTTAACATCAGGTGAGATTGTGGCCATAACGCTCAAGATAACCTATAAAAAAATCTATTATAGGTGATATTGAACTTTAAACGGAGTAAAAGAATAAATAAAATTCACCGACCTCTCTCTCTCGTCAACCTTAACCGACCGTGCGCTATTAACCGTAGATCTGTTAATCACCGGTTTGGTTTATCTCGAACCGTGGTCATAAATATACACGCGGAATTGTTATTTACAGCTTTATTGCTGACATGAATCGATCGCGGCTTTTAATATCGGTAGGTGTTGTTAGCACGTGACTCTTTTAATAGATTTCCCAATTTTGTAATGTACAAGTAACACAAAAAAATAGATTCACTTGATGATGAACAGTCCTCTATACAGGCTTCCAGTGCGCTTAGCCAAGTTTTCCTTCAACGACCACTAATGCGTTGTTATCTCACATTTAAACTTCGTTTAGTTTTTTTTTTGTATCATTACCTAAATCGAGTCTTTGTCACTTTGTTTCAAACTAGTTACGTAGCTAAAGTTGTTGTAAAATTTATCAAATTTTCTATTCTAAGCACAGACGAATCCAACTAATGAGACATAATTAAAATCCGATCAGCCATTATTGAGTTATAAATGTTATAAATAAACCGATTCCTTTTCATGTACATAGATATAATTGTCTAGAAAGTAAAAATGTACGTAGCAAAGATCTCTGCTGACGTCTTATGATACTCTAGCGTGATATTAATAATAGTTATTATAAATTACAGGTGTAGTGGTGTAAGGTGAGATCGTCAATCATCAGCTTTCAATATCTTCTAATTGACAGTTCAAGTGGCGGCCGCTTGCACGCAGACATGCAACTCATCTGATATAACCCTGCTATGTACAGCATGTTTCAATATAAATAAACTTAATAAATATTGAAGCAATGATAACTCAATCTCTATCTCCCTTGGTCATCGCATCACGTGTGACCAGATAGAACAACTTCGCTTATTATTTTTTTGTTGTGTTTATTATCGCCAGGACAAGGTTCTTATAAAAGGTTAAATTAAGGGAGTTGACCGGAATATCAGCATATTTAAGAATCTTAACGAGAGTATTAATAACTAGCTGTCTGTTGTCATAGAGCATTAGAATAATAAACACTATTTATATGAATAATATTTTTTAAAATTAATTATATCATTTCGAATTCAATATTCATATTTAAGACAGGGCAACGTCTGTTGAGTCAGCTGGTAAACTTTAAAAACCTATATATACTGTGTTAATAAAAAGGAACATACATTTATGTGAGAGATTTAAAATTCCTTTTTTACCAATCATTTTTAATAACATGTACCATGATAGTGGTACAAATATTAAAATCTACTATTCCAGGTTTAAAAATAATACAGTTTTAAAACAATTAAAGCTCTATATTTATTATGTAAAGATATAGAAATATTATATTAAAGAATAATGTAGGACAACCTGTACACAAAATTTGCACAGGTTTACCAAGCGCCGGGCTGTCATCGACAGCACCTCGTTAATCTTCTTGTATATAGTCTGAGTAAGACTTTGTATCAAATACCTAAGTAAAACCTAAGTAACGTTACAATTTAAAATATATAATGAAAACTGATTAGGAAACAAAATATTTATATGTATAAATATTTTATTAAAATACGTTATAAATTTACCGTTACGGCCACAATCTCTCGTAATGTGAAGTAACGACGTGGCCCAAGATAGTGAACACGCTAAGCCTAGTGGAGGAACTGGCTCTCAAGTGCAACTACCGGAACATAGCTATAGTGCCAGGTATTTGGCTACAGATTTTTCAAGTTGATGGCAGTAGCTTGCTAGGTGGGCAATAGAGAAAGCGCTACCACCATGCTATTAGTTGTATCACGATATTTTCCTTCACTAACAGCTGATTGCTGGACCGAACTCACGTCAAGTGTCGCAGAGTCCGTACACGCTACCAACTGAGCTATTATCGCTTTAATAAACAGAGACAAAAATTTTCCTCATAAAAAATCGGCTACTCTAGAAATCCCAACGTAAAATATAAGAAGTCCAGCAGCTCCAAGTTATCAACTAGTTCAAATAATACAAAGACTTGTAATATCACTTATGTCTAAAATGTTATTAATATAAACCATGCGATCACAAATACGAACGTTTTCTATTCCTAAATAAAACACTGTACTTGTATAACAAAAAAATACTATATATTTCATTAGACGAGAAATGATTAACAAAATCTTTGTCAAAAATTCGAATGTCTCGGATGAAGAGTGAATGGCTTAGTGCACTTTCTACATAATTTAAACTGAGTGGTGGTATTTTCGCATTATAATAATTTCAGTAAAAAGTAAGCAAGACCTATGTATAAAAATACCTGTATATTTTTAATACATTGCATATTATTAACAAAAAGCGTCTTCTATGTTCTTCCACAGTATTAGTTACTACCGAACCAAACTTTATATCAATATATCAAATGGTTTCAGAGTGATACGTGTGCAACGGGACAAATACGTCCAGAATTGGATCAGTTACAGTTTTTGTAACGTTTTTCATTATAACTTTGAATCTATTTGTGGTAGCGTAAGTAAGTAAGCGTAAATATTCTCTCTCGTACCATACATAGAAGTATAACAATTTAGTGAAATTGATGTAATAATCAGTTATGAGAAACAGCGCGTCTAGTGCGATATAGTGTTCATCGCGTTGTATCGAAGCTTTCTTCCATTATCTTTTAAAAGTTTCCAGTCACGCGTTCCGCACATTCGAGCCATGTTCCCGGCAGTACAAGCCAACGGGGGGCGATATCACACCGTAATAAGGTAACGTGGCTCCTCTAATATTCACTTAAGTGGCAGTTTTCACGGAATTTATTGTTTTGTTACTTTATTAAATTCACATGGAGCGCTCTCCTGGTGGTTTTCAATTTTTTTGGACTCTCGCATTCAGACTAAAGCTTATTGTGTATTGAAATGAAATATCTTTACGCGATTAGTGTAATGAATATGAGCTGCGGCATTTAAAATTACAAAAAAACTGTCATCTTCTTTCACCGGACAATTCGTCACGTATACTTCAGATGTGTATTTACAAATAAGTTTGTATATTAAGTCAGAGTTCAATATTGAAAATTTGCGGAAATTCTTCTAAATTAAAATAAATCGTATACTTATACATTTTCATATCAATAACTTTAACGATGTTGGAGTTTAGCGATTTCGTATATACCAATACTTTATATATATATATATATATATATATATATATATATATATATATATATATATATATATATACTTTTATATATATAATGTTTGCAGATGATTCTTGCCTATATAGATTTTGAAGTCCATTATCTCTTTGTGAGTTTTATTCTCGATTTACTTTTGTATACCTAGCGTACTATCGTGATATCGTGCAGACGTGTAATATCGGACGATTATTACATATAGATAATAAGAGTTCAGATAATAGAGTAAGAGAGAGAGAGAGGTAAGATTTCACTACATATTTCTTTTACGTTTGTAAACAAGAATTTAAAAGTTACTCCGCCGTTTCTTCTCGTCCCGAATGCCAAGTAGTTTTCAAAACGATAGTCGTTTTTTGACTTTAAAAAAAGTGATACTGTTAACGTAATTTTTTAAAATCAAAAATTTTTACGTGTTCCAACTATTGGCTTAGATTGACTTTGACGTAGTAAGCTCGACACGGACAACGGCATGACGTTCTTACGCCGTCATGCCCCCTGTAGTGTATTCACATCTACATCGGAATATTAATTAGTTTGTATGACAAATGTAATAACTATAGATTGTTTGTATGATTACTTATAAACGTACATCTATTGACGCATTAACCGAAATGGCGTCTCGAGCCTCGAACTCTGCGATGGTGCAGTGGTGCGGGGATTAGCACACCGACCGGCGCAGGTTGAAAACGGAGTTGTGTGCGCGGTCGAGCCAATATCAGTAGTTACTTATATTAGTATGTGTAATATCCATAATATAAAGTGTACATTACAGGTAACAAAATGTACATACAACACTGATCTCGACTTTTTTGTGTGTAATTTCGCGTATATTATATTTCTCTGCTACTTTGTGTGAGCTGCATACTATTATTATTTCACTTCTTATTTAATTTTTTACTTTTAACAAAAGATTCTATGATTAACTCAATTAATTAGTAGCTATGGACGAGCATTACTATTATAAATAAAAAATGGGACTACATTTTTTCCTACATTTACATGATTGATCTTAAGTTTTCAATAATTATTCTAGTCCCATTTCAACCACAGAAGGTAAGCTCATACAGTCTGCTTATTTCTCTTATTTCTAAAGAATTTTGTAGTGAACACAATTATTCAAAACACAAGTGTCTGTAAGGTGAGAGACACTCAGTCACACATCATTTGTTCTACACGTCACTTGTTTCAGCGGGCCATTTGTCAAAAACTCTTGTGTCACTGTTCTCGCATTGATTTACGAGCCGACTGGAATGCAATCCTTATAATGGATAAATATTGTAAGATTTTTTTTGTCGTTCCCGGTTTATATTAGGGTGGTCATAGTTTTGTAGCAATTTCTCTTCTTTTTTTTTTGTAAATTATAATTGGAATTATAATACATTGATCTTGGTTAAAAAAAATAGTCTCAATAACGCCCAAAATGAGTTATTTATCAGGTTTTGTGTTCTTTATTTGATATAAAAATAACTCATACTGTTATTAAATTATTAGCCGGTCAAAAAATTTGATGTCTGAATTGTGTAGGATGTACTCGGGTGTAGATAGGTCTGGAAGCCTTTATCAACTACATCTTAAAAATATGAAATTCTTGGTAGCGTAGGTGGGTAGGCAGTTTTCAACAATAAAAATCGGCATCAAATAATCTTTCGCTGTGTTCCAATAACTGCACTTATTTCTTGTTTCAGTGTGCTACTATTTGTAACTATATAAGATCATATTGTTGTTTGTATGTTAAGTTTATAATCAACAGTAAAAAATGAATGGTAATCTTTAAATAGTAAATATTAAGATTAATAATGTTTTGCTCGTGATGAATATATCACTATTAACTGACCTGTCTGAAATTTTCGTCTAATATCGTGATTAAATATCAAATATGAGTAAATAAGTAATTCTTTTGACTAATAAGACATATTTTGTAATGTTTTACGTGGCCTTATTTGCAGTAACTTAGTTTTACTTGTTTTTTTTATTTTGACGCAGAATTTAGAATTACATGGTATTGCCACAAGCAACAGCTTTCTGAAATTTATATATATTAAGGATAATACTGTTCCGTCGTCAGTACATCACGTCAAAACTACAGCACTTATCGAGATAGTAATATGATCATTTGATACGGAGTTTTTGTAGAATGTTTTAAACTTAATACATTTATTATGGCTACAACCCCATCTCACGTTAATTGACAATCTGGACAATGATAACAGATACGCTAAGCCTAGTGGAGGGACTGGCTCTCAAGTACAACTGTCAGAACACACTTACAGGTAGTAGAAAAAGCCTTACCACTATGCTGTGGTTTCCACATCATGTTTTCCTCACCGTAAGCTCTGGTACATTGTAGATGAACTCAAACTCACGTCCCCTGACGCGGTGTCCATACACACAACCAACTGAGCATCAAAACGCAGATAATTATAGGGTAGGGTTTTTTAATTCCATTTCCGCTTTGACAATTTTTTTTTTTTCGATTTACTTTTGTATGCCCAGAGTAGCAAATGGACGATGGTATATAAAAATAAATAATACCTATAAATTGGACACCCTACAAAAGCCGAGTCTACTAGTCCTCCGCGGCAAATCGAACTGCCTTCTCCGTATCGTTAATCATAATATGTAATGATACCATGTAAATTTTGGCGGAGATTAAAGTTTCCCTTATTTTGTAGGGTTTATTTATATTACGGGCTCACGCAATTGATTATTATGTTCAGAGCAATTTTACTTGAAATATTTATAATGGAATTCTTTTTAATGTATTGTCATTTTATTAACATTTGTAACAACGATTATTCACTGTAAATGGAAGTAAATAGTTTCTACGTATAAACAATTTTATATTTATGTACAGCTTGCATACAGAGAGGAGCTTCTTAGCTATCCATGCCGGGTCCATCGTGTGATAGAGAGTGAAACTCCGAGTAGTTCCCGAGACTTGCAACACGGATCTAGGTTTAAGGGGCTTCTTTCCGATGCATGTCAATACACCTTTATTTTTCGTGGTTTGCTCCCTGGCAAGTCAAATTTGGTAGGAGCCTGCTAGAGCAGCTTTAGAAACACGTTTTAATATAGAATTTACTACAGTACTGGATAGGCCCAAATCTTTTATTAGATGTAACCAGCAAAACCGGCAATTGAAAGGTATTACAGTCTAATAAAAAAAATTATTCATATTTTTTAATACTTTATATATTTATTTATTACACATTTAGATATAGCTTAGACATAGCTTTTTTCGTGAATAACTTATTAGTAATGGGGTAAAGAGATGAATACACTTTGTATGAAACTTTTTATGCGAAATCCGACGGGCCGCTAGTCTCTATCTATACTATTATTATAAACAAGAGAGACTTGTATTTTTGTTTGTAACGAATAAACTCAAGAATTACTGAACCGATTTAAAAAAAAATCGATAAGAATGCTACATTAGCCCTGAGTAACATAGGCTATATAGATTTCTTTTATTGAAAATGTTTAAATAAAATGTTAGTTCCACACAAACGGAGTCGTGGACACGGCTAGTCGTATATATACAGATTACTGTTAATAAAATGATAATACTAATACAGTACGCAATAATCCTGATGCTATTAACAACAGTTCACTGGTGATGGACACAACCCCTGCTCAGGTACGGTGTTCGCGTAATTAGGTTTACACGTGCGCGGGTGTTGATTTATTACTGTCAATTATTAGTGACGGGACACAACGATGTGATATTAAGCTTCGATCGCATATGCATTAATACATGTAGTACAAGATTTTCTAATTACAGAGGTTTTCAGTACCATTTTCAGTAACATTTACGCAGGCCGGCATGACAGGAGCAACTGGCGATGGATTGTCGTCCCTTCAATTGTTGCTATTGTTTCTGGATTTACTGTGTTTAACATCGGGTACAGTGCCGTCACTTTGTCAAGCGACCATAAAAAAAACTTTATAAGTTTAGCGTTATCGGCACAATCCCATCTGATGTATAATGATTTTGTGGCCTAAGATGGCGGATACAGTAAGCCTAGTGAAGGGACTGGCTCTCCAGTGTAACTACCGGAACACACCTATAGGTATTTGGTGGTAAAGTTTTCACTTCACGGTGGTAGCTAGCCAGGCAGGAGTTAGAAAAAGTCCTAGCGCCTGGCTATGGTTTTACCATGATGTTCGTTTTTTACTGAATATACTGGCTTCTTGCAGCGATTGAACTCACGTCCATCGACGCAGCGTCCGTAAACGTTACCACTGCGCCATCATTACTTCGAAACTATCATTTAAATTATATTATGCTAAATAGTAAGCTATATTACGAAGAAAAAAGTTTATTTGTATGTTTTGGTCGCGTTTATACTTTTAATCGGCTTAGGATTCGACTACAGAGCCACCTATAAAAACAGTTTATATTTTCTTTATATTGTCAGCTATCAAAGGTATCGTGTCTTCTTATATGATAAAAAGTATCCTATATATTAAACCACAAGATTCAAATTATACAGAAATCTATACAGAGTGATGCGCGACCATGGGAATGAACGGACAAATATACAAAAATAAATTTATTTTCGACAAAACATTATTAATAAAGTACAGCTTAATTATAATTAAAATATAATTATCGAACAGATTAAACTTTATGAAAAAGAGTTATTAACATATTATTTCAAAAACTTCAAGTACCTATAAGATTTCAATGAATATCGAAAATAGTTTGGAAAAACCAAAAGTCCACGCATCATAACGTACTTGTAATTGAATGATATAGATTTGCATTCATATTAAATAAGAATAAATATTGATCTATTTATTATTATTATTATTATTTTGTTTATTTAATTACAATTAAATACCACATCGAATCAGAGCGTGAAAAGTAATAGGGTTCTATTCCTAATGATACTGAAGTGTAAGAAAAAAAAAGACTATTAGTAAAGTATTTCGGTCGCTATCGTGACAACATACAGAATCCGCACATACAGACACACGCACGCCCAAGGCGGAACTTTTTTATACAGTTTTTAACTAGTTTAAATAACAAAAATGTCATCACAATTATCATGATTGATAAAAATAGTGTTTTTTCTTGATATGTGTGTGTATATATTATTTTACAAGTGCAATATATGATAAATGGATATATTTTAAGTTTGAAGTTTGAAAAAATCAGTTGTTTTGCGTGAAGTGATAGTCGTAGCCACCTCAACGTTTCGCTTATGAGGCGATTGATAATGATATTATATTGCCACGTACTGAGAAATACTGGCTATATAGTTTGCCTAGCGGATTATGCGGTTGCCTCGCCGCTACTTTTACGATGAGTACTGGGAATTCGATTCCTGCACAAGACAATTATTAATATGTCCTATAAATACTGCTCCGCTTTAGGCTATATTTTTGCGTCTATTAAATGTGTATTTTTAAAGCCTTAGAGAAACATGGCATGATCTTCAATGCGGTTGAGAAATAAAAAAAAACTGCTGAATAAAAATAAACCTTTCTTAATTAATTCCTTTTAAACAAACAATGATACGTGCTTTAATTCAATAGGAGCATGTGATTAAATCATTGAAAGCAATCAACACATCCAACAATGAAATAACAGAATCCAATCTGCATACACAATACCTCTTTAAATACCTTTTTGTTATCGGAGACTCTTGGACAGAGAGAGGGTCGCAGTGTTGTCCACTGCAATGTCCGAGCGACTACTGTAGTGAATAATTGAATAGTCCATTACAAAATCAAGATAATTGAATATTTATTTAGTTTATTAAGTAAAGTGAGTATTAAAATTCATGAAGCTTTGAAATCGTTAGGTTCGGGGTTCTTTAATGAACAGTGGATTTAAATTTAGAAGCGCGCTCCACTTTGCTTTAGATCATCACATGGATATAATTTTTTTTTTTTTAGTTTACTTGATTTCGATCAATCTATTCGTTTTTTAATTACACCTAAGTGGTTAGATGGATTCTAAAAAACATTATTTAAGTGTGATTTAGAATATAACGTTTTTTTTAAGTGTTGGGACAAAGCTGTTGACCAACATTCTTTGTATTACAGTAGAGAGAAAACTTTTAACCTAATGGTGAATACAATATTAACTAATTTGGATGCGATAATAGCTCAGTGGTAGTGTGTACGATTTCGCGTCAAGGGACGTGAGTTCGAATCCAACCACCAACAATGAGCTTGAACTTTCGGTGAAGGAAAACATCGTGAGGAAACCGTAGCATGGTGGTAGGGCTTTTTGTAAAGCCTGCCTGGCTAGCAACCACCCTCAAATTGAAAATCTTTTTCCAAATACCAATAGATGTGTTCCGACAGTTGCACTTAAGAGTCAGTTCCTCTATAGGTTTAGCAACGTTTACCACCGAAATATCACTAATTCATAAACAGTGGCAGGTGTAATACAGTCTTACGAGACTTTTAGCAATTGAATATACGTCACCTAATTGTGAATTGCAACGGACCTATTCTTGTCTCTACCGTCAGTGTTACATCTAGTGTATGAGATTGACGACACATGATATTCAGTCACAAATATCTAGATCTATCACACCTTCTACGTAGCAAAGACTTCCCTAAGAAAAAAATCACCATCCCATCTACCATTTAACATTTGTAACATATATATACAAGCCTGATAGTTGATTTCCTGCCGAAGTAAAGTGCGATGGAAAATATCTTAATTAAGTTACATCAACAAAAAACTAAACTGTAGACGTACTAGAATATATTGGAAAATCTCAGAAATAGCAATTGCTGGGAGTTAGAATTCTTCAATGTAGTAAAAACTGACGTGACAAATGTTCCTACGAAGAGACCCTTAAGCTCAGCATATACAAACTTACAGTCTATGTTGATTAAACTTATAAATGATGTAAGGATAACTATATAAATAAATAGATAATGTATGGGCTAACATATGACATCACAGTACAGTATTCAATTGTTAAAAACACTATATCATAGAGCTCGTAAAGACCCAATTAAAATACCATTCTTTTTCCAGGCGCCTAACCCTTGAAATGCATGTCGGATTCGACACCGCTTTATTGCACGGAAAATGGGTAAAAAAGTCGCGAAGCGGCAAAAGTCTTGAACTGTCAACGCGTAGTACAATTCATAAGTGGAAGCGATTTAATGGAAAATATAAATTCTTTGTTTTTTTTTTAAGTTTAATTAGTTTAAAATATTTAGGAAGTAGAAAACAGACTTGAGAGTCACATAATTCGTAACCGTGATCCCGAGGCTAGCCATAACAGGTAGCCTGTCTCAAGGGCTGAGTGTAATAGCTGTGTGTACCAGTACCTATTGCAAACTAGGTCAATCAAATCGGAACGACTTTTATAGCTATACTAGGTACGATGATGATATTTCCAGAATTTAACCTTAGACTCTACCATTATTCATTTATGAAATCTATTCGATGGCATAGGTGTAATGTGTTTACTACATTTTTTCTGTTCATTTCTATATGAGGGAGTAGCGTATAGTAATTGTGTCCGACTAAATATTTTGATCTTCTGGATTCTTTTTTTTATTTCAACGGGTTTCAGGATCAACTTGTGTATATCCAGTTGCTGAGAGACTTATAGATCGGCATTACAGCGACGACTTTCAATGAATCAGTTATCCATTGGTGGTCATCGTTGTTTTAAATTGGGCCTTGCCTGCCATCAGATACAGTGTTATGGCTTAATCATGTTACTACAGAAATCAGAAATATACATTGATTACGATAAGGCTTAAAAAGACTAATCAAATTAAATCATGTACAGACAAATTGATTTAGAGTAATTTGTACGCTGTTAGCCTTAAGAACTTTGACAGGTTCACTGAACTTTTTTGGACGAGGGCCGAGGTCACTTAGCTCCGAGGCAGCGGGCGCAAGAGTGCCAGAACGGCCGAACCTCGGCTTGGGCTGCTGCCAAAAATAACCAAAAAATTCACGAGCCTAACTAGCCAACAGGTCCTAACTTACTAATTTAGTTATCCTAACAACGATCTTATCGAGCAAACCGTGCAAAGGCCGCCCTTACAGAACCGTGTTTTTAACGTGTGGGTGTACACGAATGGTTTGCGGTGTGATGATGTAATCTCAGTGATGTAGAGTGTCACTGTATCGCGCGAGCAGAGTCATTCGAGGGTAACGAGTTTTTGGCGAAAATCTAGAGAACCATGGAATGATGGAAGAGCATTATTCATTACTCACCTAATTAGATGTAACCTACCATAATGAAGTTGAATACTTGCCACCAGACATATAATCCAATAGATACACTTGAAAACTAGCTTCCCCTCCAGGTATATTTTAGTATTACTTAATATAGTTATATTTGTGGTTTAACGCTGTACTTAAAAAGACATTGATACTCAATAAAAGTTTACGATACGTAACTAGGTATTTACCACGACATTGCTCTCATTAATGTTTATTTTATAAGCCTGAAAATTGTTTTTGTATACCCTAAGGAGCAATACTTTTTCTGAATTAAAAGTATTAAATATGTATGCAAAAATTAATTATAATCGGACGAGTAGGTAAAACGTAAGAATTTAACAAACGAGTTTACATTTGTATTTATAATATTAGTAAAGATACCATTTAGTACAAGACTATGTATAGAAAAATTAAGAATTGGGTTAAAACCCCTAAATTTACGTACATACATAATCGTATAACTTGCACCACGTCCTAGCCCACCCCGTTATTCGTAAGGAAATCAGTGCAAAGGAAACACAAAGCGGCAAAAATATCGCACCATCCGCCACAGAACCCTCCAATGACCAGTTCTTGACGGTAAATTTAACATTTTTCCGCAACAGGGGCCGGTTCGACCCTTCCGTTTGTCCATTGAATAATATTCCGTCTACACTCTGTAATGGAAAACAGGCTTTTGACCCTTTCGTTTATTTATTATTTATTGTGTTCACAAAATAATAATACCAATAAATTGTTTTTATGCTACGTTAGGCCTCCTTAGAAATGCACTTTAGGTAAACGAGTAAATAAAAAATACATAGAGTTGCCATTATCTTCTTTTGTTTACTTTTTTACATTGTTTATTGATAGCGACATGAATCAACTTGTGTTATCAACTGTCGCACGTAGAAAATTCGATCTAATTATGTCAATAAGTTGACTCAGTACATTTTTTTTGTACTTTATTTCAGAGGAATCCTTTTGTTTATAGGATACAAAATATCCGATATATCCAGAAGATAATCAATGTCCAAAAATATCATCCACATCGGAGCAGTAATTTTCAGAATGATGAACGTATAAGGGACAGACTGACAGTAAATAATTAAATAATATTTGAACACATCTAAATTATAACTTAAAAAATATTAGTACACAGATTATACTCATGAACTGTTTCAATATCAATATATGTAGGTGAAGAAATAATTTAAAAATCGAATAATTCTATATTCTGTAATAAAACAAAAGAAAATGTCTGATAAAGAAGTAAATAAAAAACAAGGTTTTATAACACACAGCTTTTATCAGCGGAGTACTATTCTAAAATATACTGGTCGTTTATTTTAGACTTGCCTAGGTCGCTGATTATTATTACGATTTATCCCTGGATATACCTTATATCTTAATTGAAATGATGAGGGGTCAGTCCGTAGTGTGTGCAGATGTGTCAATGGCATAAGTTTGAATGCCTGCAATGAACTTTACCTTGCGGTGAAGAATATATAAATATAAACATAGAACTATTAAAGCTTTTTCTAATGCCGCAACTGGGTAGCTAACAACCCTTTAAACTTAGAATTTGCCGTCAAGTACCTGTACATGTTTTTCGGCAGTTGTACTTGAAACCAGCCCCTCCACTTGGCTTAGCGTGTCCACCATATTGGGTCACATCCTCACTTAGTCATATCGCTAAATGTAAAAAGTATGTAATTGTCTGACTGTACACCCTGTTTTATAATGGCATTTAAATTATGCTGCGGCATTATTGCCGTAATATGTAACGGCATTTATATGTTATTTTAAAATGCAAAGTTTATTAAAAATAATATTATGTTATGTTTGCGACCCTGGAAATGATATTGTAAAGTAAGGAAGGGTAATTAATATACTCTCGGTTTGGGACACTTTTCACAGCTATTTTTCTCATTATTTTGTCTTTTAGCATGAATATACTATACTTTGGCATCTCTTACTTCTTATAACATAGTACTCTAATGTGAATGTCTCTAAATGTGTAAATGGTGATAATTAAGGAACGTGCTTTGCAAACCGCGTTAGAAACGGTGGTTATATATCGGCTAACAAGTGAGCTATCATCTCAATTATACTTCTGTAATATTTAGTATTTACTTGTAAGAGATATCCACTTGCAATCTTTTTAAAATACAGTCCACTGTCTGTGTTTTATTTTCCAGCAGCAGCCCAAGACGAAGTCCGGCCATTCTGGCACCCGTAAGCCTCTGTCTGGGCACTGACTGCCCCCAGCACTCGCCCCAAAAAGTTCGGTGAAGCTGTCCCTTAAGGCAAACGCCGTATATCAGGTCGAAAAAAAAAACAGGCCAGTGTAGACAGAATCAGGAGAAGAATATCAGCAAAGGTGTGATAGTTGTAATCACAAAGTACAATTACTTTGTCGAGATACAATAAAACAATATTTAAAAGAGTGTGTCAAGCAGATTATAGCAATGATTTTCAGCATATAAAAGAGCACATATACTTTGAGTAAATTTTAAGCCCAACATAATATATATTCGAGTCCGGACAAGCAACACGCTTGAGCATAATTTGCACAACAAAAGCCTATAAAAGCGCTGCAATTTCACACACAAAATCCCCGATCGTAATGAAACCAAACCTTAGCACCGGTCCCATTTGCAAATTCTCGTCAACCCTTAATCTGCCTCTTGCGTTTTACGAGACCTAAAGCAATATCTGTCAATGTCCTTATCAATAAATTCGGGCGTTTAGAACCGACGGCGTCGTTTGACGATTTGAGGCGGGAGTTGTAATCCGCGGTCTATGGGACCCCATCTGCGCGCAAGGGTTAAGTCCCGACAAATAGACCATTTGCAAATAATAAGACGCAATGAAAGAATAAATTAAGGGTTCAGGACACCGGTCGTGTGCTTCCGAGGGTTATACAGAAGCTATGGAAACTGTGAAAATAACTTTGATTATCGTGTACAGGAAAACTTAATTCTATATATTTAATTATTGTATCATTAATTCAATCGAATACGGAATACATATTAAATAATTAAATAACATTTGCATCACACTTGATCTAAGTGCGTACTTGTCATTCGAATCTCAATCATCAAAGAATAATTATACATTTTTTATGGAATAGGGGCCAAATGAGCAAGCGTGGTTACCTGGTGGTAAGTGATTACCGCCGCCCATGGATATCCACAACACTGGAGAAATCGCAGGTGTTTTGCTGACCTTTATTGGAGGGAATGGCACTCAAGTGCAACTGCCGGAACACACCTATTGCTATTTGGCGGTAGATTTTCAACTTGAGGGTGGTAACTAGCCAGATGGGCATTAGAAAAAGCCCTACCACCATGCCATTGTTTTCCTCACGATTTTTTCCTTCACCAAAGCTGAAGTTCATTGTAGGTGGTTCGATTAGAACTCACGTCTAATGACGCAGCGATCCTACACACTATCACTGAGCTATCAACGCTTGAAATAACTATACTATAGACAACTAAATTTTAAATATTTATTGTGTCCATACGAAATGAGCTTTGATACACATGTGGGAGCCAGAATCCAGACGAGTATCTTGGCTCGATTAGAGAGTGCCTTTCGGTGCCTACGGCTACCACCGTATTTTTACTGACAAAACTGAGACAATATTGTCGGTCATATTCCAGATATTTCGTCCACTTAAAATCGTGCCTCTCGCAGCTAACGGAGCAATATGTTTGATCTAGATTACAAGAAAATATTTATAGCAATAAATATAAAAAATGATTTGGCTCACAAAATCTTCTACATAAAATTTTCGTGTCACGATGTTAGTTGCCATACTCCTCTGAAAGGGATTGGCCAATTTTTATGAAATTGTGTATGTATATTCACTACGTGTCAGAATCGGTCGTAATTTACTTCTCATACCCCTTAGAGATGAGTTTGGTTCAAGCCAAAGAATCTTTTTTAATTAATTTGAAATTTATTTTAAGGTTGGCATTATTAAATACGGACAACCCTAAATTTTCACTCTCCTACCCTCAACCCTTCATTTTTTAACACAACTAAAGTATTCACTACAAATAATTGATAAAACAGAATAACATTTGTCAGGTCCGCAAGTAAACTCTAAAAAATATGTACATATACAATGAGTTGAGGTGTGGGTGATAGAAAACATCGTGGGAATCCATAGCATGGTGATAGAGCTTTTTCTAATGCCCGCCTGGCTAGCTAGCTACGGCCCTCAAGTTGAAAATATGTCGCCAAATACCAATAGGTGTCTTCCGACAGTTGCATTTGAGAGCCAATTCCTCCACAGGTTAGCGTGTCTATCAACTTGGGCCGTATCGTCTCATAAAATCAGGTGAGATTATGGCCATGACGCTAAGCCTTAAATGTAAAAAAAACGCCCAAGTATTATGCCTTAATTGCACTCTATATTCCTGATACTTTTTCTTCACTATAGGCAATTTTGAGTAACATTAGCATGAAATCAGTCCTACTTGTTATTAGTTCGCATCCAGGAATTTGATCTACGTTCTTGCTATCTTTTGCCTTTGTTTATGATTAAAACCTGCCCGATCATATGGTCTTGGCTTCTTCACGGTACCAGACCAGACCAGTCTAAGCAGCTTTACTTTCTTGTATTTCAACGAATTCAAATATTTCTCGAATACACTTGTTTTAGGTTTTATCAAGGTCTGAAAAACAACTGCATATTCGGAATTATAATCTTCGTGACATATGTTTGTTGGAGATTTAGTTTTTCATCAGCACTCAAGTGTACTTTTCATTTAGTTCTAATAATGATAATACTATTTCTAAATGAGGTCTATTTGCGTGAGTTCGAATCCAACCACCTATGATGAGCTTGAGCTTTAGGTGAAGGAAAACATAGTGGGGAAACTATAGCGTGGTGGTAGGGCTTTTTCTGATGCCCACCTGGCTAGCTAACACTCTCAAGTTGAAAAACTGCCGCTAAATACCAGTAGGTGTGTTCCGGCAGTTGCACCTGAAAGTCTTCCCTTTTCCTATGATTAAAACTACACGCGCTTGTATGACTTATCGATATCTAGGGTCACATCTATCTAAAAATTAAATTGTAAAAATACATGTAGAAATTATAGATAAATAAATGAATTACAAAAAAAATTACTTGAATATGATTATATTGGAATAAATAATCTACTAAAAGCATTAAAGTAGATACAAATTAGATTACCTATATCTTGTGTGAGTCAATAAATACAGAAACACATATTCATTGCATTCAATAATTGCATAGTGGTAGGGCATTTTCTGATGCCCACCTGGCTAGCTACCACTCTCAAGTTGAAAATCTGCCGCTAAATACCGGTGTGTTCCGGCAGTTGCACTTGAGAGCCAGTCCCTCCTATAAAGGCCGGCAACGCGCCTGCGATTCTTTTGGTGTTGTGGGTGTCCTTGGGTGGCGGTGATCACTTACCATCAGATGACACACATGCTCGTTTGCTGTTTATTTCTTTAAAAAATGTTATTAATATACTTAAAATACAATATTAATGCACAAATTTTATTATACACTAGCTGTGCCTGTGACTTCGTTCATGTGGAACTAAAAATTCATTTTATAATTTTTGCCCTTTTTATTATTTTATATTACAGCATCGCTCCTATTAGTGATAACGTTATGTTGAATAGCATCAAACCTTTCTCAGTAATTGTTCTTTCAAACACGATGTCAATTTTTGATATACGATAAATAATTCTTAATATTAGCGCGTTTAGATAAACATACTTTACCGCTTTATAATATTAATATAGATAAGTACAACTAAAATATATAGGTATTACATAATAAACAAACAATGAATTTCCAAGCGATTTAATCTGAATTGTTAAATTCCATCAACATTATTCGTAAATCACTTTATTTCTGGACTCCCCGTGGAGACGTCTTGAGGCTGTTTACCGTCTTACGGGGCAGCAATTAATAATTATTGCACCTAGTTCCGGCAGTTTCCGCTAGGGCGGCACATCCGGCGGCAGGCGCCGGGAAGGGACAGAAGGCTGTATTTATAAACACGATTACTTCATATTATTCTGATTCTAAAATTTGAACATTTTTGATATGAATCAAGGAATCAGACTCTTCATATTATAATTAATATTATATTTCAATGACTTACAATTTCGTTACATGAGCGAGAAAAAACATACAGCGTAGAAAGAGGGAGGTTACCTTAGAGGGAGGTTAGGCTATACCTTGTTAATTTCAAGCAAGGATAGGTAGCTCAGTGGTTATGTGTACAAAGATCGTGTCGAGAAACGTGAGTTCGAGTCCCTGCAATGTATCTGTACTTTCGGTGGAGCATCAAGATGAAACCATAGCTTGATAGTAGAGCATTTTCTAAGCTACCACCCTTAAGTTTTAAGTCTGTCGTCAAATACATGTATGGATGTGTACCAGCAGTTGTACTTCAGAGCCAGTCATCCACTAGATATTTAGCGTGCCCACTATTTTCAGTCACATCGTGACAGATAATATACAATAAATAAACGATAACCTATAAATAAAGAAAAACATTGAGTGAGTCTTACAGTTGTCGCGTATGATCTGGGATCTGACATCTCACTTTAGTAATATAGTTTATACGTTAAAATTATTAAGTAAAAATATCGATTGAGCAGCAACAAAAAAACTAAATACTAACGTATTTATTTGAATATTTTTTTATTAATCATTTGTACTTTTTCAGACACTTCTTATAGTATATTTATCTTATAGTATAGTAATATATTTATGAATATAGTTTACACATATAAATTGGTTTATATAACAGCACAATTTACACACAAACTATAGGTTAAGTGCATAGCTGATAGCTGACAGTAGCAACCTCTCCGATAATGGGCGGTACCATTTGACGGCTGACTCAAGCACCGCATAGGTTTATTGTTCAAATCAAATTGCGCGCCTGTATACAGCATCCAGTCACACAGTTCTGTCCCTTTTCACGAAATCACTCACACTGATTGCAGCAAAAGCGAGAAGAAAAACATTACCCATCGAAAGTACACAGCTTAGAATACCTGCGTCTGCCTTTTTGTTTCAAAAATTATACTTTTATCACGTATGCACACTCTATGTGCATTAAAAAAACATAATTTACTGGTGCTACCTACGACAGTAATATAGTAGATAATAATATAAATAAAACTATAAAGTATGCCAATTTAATTACACTGATATGTTCACTGCTCTTCCGCACATTTAGTGCTACTATATTACTCGAACGCCACGGTTTATGACGTCAGGGAGGGAATTACTATTTACAACAGTACACAGCGTGAATTTTGATTATAAACAGCAATGTATTCATATCATTCGACATTTTAATTCTGAATACCCTTTTTTTTCGAATTTTGGCTTTCAAGCAATTTTTTTGTTTGATTTTTCTTTCTTATACTTGAGCCGAGTTACCGTAATCTGAAACTTGGGGTACATTCAACTTATATCAAATATTCTTAACTATTGCAGAATGCTCAAACAGCTGCTCATTATTTTTAATATTCAAGTCATTATTTTGAGCATGTTAAATCTACTCAAGAAAGAAAATATTTTATCATCCTATTAGCAAAAGAAAGAAAGAAGGAACAACATAACCCAGAATATTATAAACGCAAATTTATTATAAAATTTTATATAAAATATAAACGTATAATGTAGAGTAGTTTTTGAGATCTCCGGCGCTATCGCTTCGATTTCTCGAAGCACCAATCGCAGCCCTTAAGGCAACACATCTTTACATAATTCCGCAAGAGATATGACGTTTCCTAATTCCAAGGACCTGTAGAACAGATTTATTGCGACTACAAAGGAAACTACAATACCCTCTATTTCTATCAATACCCTGGTTGTCATCGTTCACTGCGGCCGGTACAACTAGCAACGTTCTTTAACGGCAGCTCAGTGGCCAATGTGTGAGCTCTGTTAAGTCCATAGACAACCACTAAGTACAGCACGAGTTACCCTCTTTGTTAATGATATAAACAATATTAATAGTTGCGTTTGCTGTCGATGCTAGGTAACAGCTATGATAATACTGATTATTAACAAATCATCATCTGTACAATCATTACAATTATAAGAGTTTATCTTTCTTTTTATCTGAAGTTACAATTTAATATACTCGAAACATACAGTATATCTAAACACTATATGTATACGAAGTGATCAAAAACTCACCCACATATCGTAACACATCATTAATCTCTGATCTATGAGACATTTAATTACCTAAAACACCATATATTTGGCGTTCTTCCGTCGCTGGCCTCGTGGACGATATCCTTCCGTTTGCTAAGTTATTATCGGCCCAGTTTATTAAATTTTCAACCTTATTCCATAGAAATAGAGCAATATGATCAGTAAAGGTTTCGTTGTCAGGTTCGAAGTAATTAATATTGTCTTTCTTATTGCTTCACGCGTTAGATTTTATTACTCTTGGTTTATTGTTTGGTATATCATCTCATTCTTGGGTATTGCCTTTTAGTCCAAAGATTGTATTTACTTTGTCAGTTACTTACACGTAATATTCTATTTCAATCCAACCTTGCAATGTATTGAAAATAAAATTTATTGTACTAACGCAAATAATTTTTAATGCGTTATGAAATTAATTTTATTATATATGTAAAGCGGCCTGTAGATGTAGCATATAAAAATTAACCTCTAAAACGAACATTTTTTATGTTATTGTTTTATTTTTATTTTCTGCTTTTTATGGTTATGTTAAATACATTCTGATATATTGTCTGTCAGCATTAAAATACGTTTATCTGTCATATCTTTATCTCCTCCTTTTCGTTTTTCTACTTCTTTTTTCACATTTTCATGCATTGTCATTGTAATATTTGTTAAATTGTAATATTAAACATATTTGTATATAATTAATTTTTGCATATTTAATATATTAAACACATTGTTATAAAAACACAATTTAAACAAGAACGTGATAAACAGGTTATAATTCGTCTTAACTCGAAAGATACGAAATTTTTTAGATACCTCATAATCCTAATATTGTTCTCCATTTCTGAATCACGGCTCCGTGTACCAGTTGACAAATACTAGGACATTTTACAGTCTGGTGATCACCTTTGTGGCGATAAAAGCTCTCACAATGGATCCACTATTTTAACTGTACGTTAAATAATATGTTGTATTTGTTATATGTGACAGTAACGATGATATTACGAATCACATCTTCATATCATGAAATGTATATGTACATTCTTAATATCAAATAGTTATGAATCAGATCGGGGAAGAACATATTAGATTGTTGAAGCCAAGTTATAATAGATTAGTGGTAGCGTGTTGAAACACTAAATTAACCAATATTCGAGCGGCTTCTTTGGCATTATTTAGACCCTGTGTTATGGTTTTTTTTTTGACCTGATGATACTGTTAACCGAACGTGCTTTTAAAATTTCACCGGATCAAATTTTTATAAATCTCACTCAAAACAATATTTAAGAGATCAAAAAAATAATAATTTAGTTCTTACTTTAAGTTCCTTGATTGTGTTCATAAAGTTCGTCAATAAAAGGCCGTAATTCACCAAAAAATATCTATTACATATTTGCTTAAAACAAACAGTCACACAAGAATGTTAATTCACATTACAAAGACTGCTGCGTGCGATAAATAAAATAAAACAATACTAACATTAAATATCTTTATACAATAAATAAAGACAAGAAAATATATATTTACTACAATTTTCTTTTGTACAAAACAACCCTTTTCACCGTACGATTCCTGTAGCAATCGTAAATTTATCTCCGAACCTATTAGTTCGATAAAATTCAACCAAAACGATAAATAAAACCGACTTTGACGGATGGCCGGCATCCCTCGCAAAGAATGTAATGACAAGGTTACATATACCGTTATAAGAATATCTGTTAGTTCATCATTTAGCCGTATCCTATTAGAGTGAAAGCTCAAATCTCTAGATCGTGAGTATTCGGGACGGCAAATATAAAGTTGTGAAATTGTTGTATCTATGTCACATGGGAACATTTTGTCCGAAACTAAACTTATTTACCGTCGTCGACTGAATAAAACATAAGTAAAAGAAACATATTACGTCCTATCGGGAATGGATGATTCATTCTGTTTATGTTGTAATGAGCAGTTCAATTTCTTTTAAATTGTAAACACACACACACATATATCCTTTTTTAGGTAGTAAAGTGGACTTCTTATTCTTTTAAAGTTATATTTTTTTATTATAATGTCAATAAATCAATATCATCAGCTAGAATGTAGTAAGTTTATTGTGCTATGATAAATAAACACGCTTTTATTTAAGCGAGACAAACTTACTATGTATGTAAAAAATATATATATTTGTGAAATCGTGAATGAATTAAATGAAAGAACCTATGATATGTGATATCTAATTAGAACTTGTTTCATTCAGTGAACAATTATCATCTTTTTATATGTGTTTGGGTAAAACATTGAAATAATTGTAAATAATGTCTTATGAAAATAGAATCAAACCTCGATTTTCAAGGGAATTTCAAAATATTGATTCATTGGATCGATTCAAAACTGTGAATCGACTTAAAATCGAATTTTTTACTCTAAAAAATCGATTCTTCGAATAAACTACCTCAGATCAGCATTCATATTCACAAGATATTTACTAACCAACTTACTGCGTGTCGATTTTTATATCGGTGTACGTTGGCTTCATAAAATTCACTCACATCATTTTTCTCTGTCACACCAAAAGTACCTACTATCTATACCTATATTTATAGTTAAAAAAAATATGAATAAGTTGAATCCATTGGTAATAAGTTCTTAGAAGCATAATGCAGTCACGAAGTTCAGCATAAACACGGATGTAAAGCAAACGTGTCATAAACAATATTAAATTCTGGAAGTTTTCCCAGTTACGGAACTAGACTGGAAAGTATATTAGTGTCGTAAGTTCCATTCGAAGTGCCGAACCCGACTCGTGCATTTGCTTAAAAATGGAGTTACCAATTTTAAATATTTATAGAGTTCGAGTTTGGAGTAAATTTATGTAAGTTTTGAAGCGATGAGACCACAGTGTACGGATGGCGCGTCAAGGGACGTGAGTTGCAATGGGCTTGAGTTTTCAGTATAGGTAAACATAGTGATGAAACTATAGTATGATGGTAGGGTAAGTTTTTATTTCTTGGAAACAAAAAAAAAACTCAAACATGAATGCGTTTCATTGATATCGCTTTAGTAACACTATTCTACAGTACACTCCTAACATATATTAACATATATATTTTTTTAAACATAAAAAATATGGGTGTAGTTTAAATTTAATGATAACAGCTTTAACATTGATATCAGCATTTTAAAACAATAATAACAAATTTATATAATAAATAAATATATCTGAGGGCACTCGCTCGTCTCACCGTGTTTGTTATCATAAGTCCAACCTAACCTAACCTAGCACCTCGTTACCTGTGATCAAATCACTGACATATCATACACTTCTGGAGCAATTCGGTCCACCTACAGGTTAATTTGAAAGTTAAACATATTTATAGTGGAAACCATTATTTTTATAGTTCATTCAATTAATTACAAAGCTGAACATTTTAAACAGCGAAATATTATTTTTAAAGTGCGTTTATATATTCCCCAAAAAAGATTTCGATAAAATCAACGCATACTCTATTTTGTTCGTTGCTCCACGACGATTCCGAAGTTAGTTTAAAACGTATCGAAGGATCCGATGAACTCTGTGTGTATTTCTGTATGCAGAATTTATGATTTATGTATCACGGTCTGTCGTCAATGTGCAAATGTTCTATATTCGACAGTCATGCATGACGTGTCGCGTAATATGGCTGGAGATAAGTTCGAGAATTTCTAAATGTTCCTATATAAATATTGCATGATGTACTAAAATAGTATTTATATTAATATTATAAAACGGAAAAGTTTGTTTGAACGCGTTGATTATTAGGAACTATCAGACGGAAAATAAGGATTGTATTTGATAAAGCAATTATTAAGAAAGGCTTTAGGCTATTTAACAGCATCTTACCACCAATAGGAATGTAGTGATTTTTTTTTACAAAAACGGGTAAATATTAATAAATAATTTTCAGTTCTATGCGAACGAAGCTAACAGCTAATGTACTTGTATGGACAATTTAGTCAATTGTAAGTAATTCTTTTAAGTAGTAATTTTTTAGTATAGTAGAAACAATTATATATAAGTATATATATAATATATAAGTATATTGGCGCAAATATTATATAAGCCGAAAATACGATGAACGATTAAAGTACTTCAACGAAAGTTAATGCATTACGAGTATATTAACGAATTGTGATTAAAAGTGCTTCAACAGATGTTAGCGCATTACCTGACGGCAGCCATTGTACTATAAAAAGGCGCTACATAACGCTGGCTAAGATCTCTTCCGGCAGCAGTCCATGTCAAGGTCCAGTCACTACGGCACCCTTGCGCCCGCTGCCTCGGGGCTGAGTATCCTCAGCATTCGCCCTACAAAAGTCCTGCCACGCTGTGAAAGCCCCTCCGGCTAACAGCGTATGTATAGTCGAAAAAAAGAAGCTGGCTAAGATATATTGCGTGAGACTCCCGAGCGAGACTGATCATTCGGAGGTAGTTATCATTTTACGAATCAAACCATGAATCAACAAGATGGTTTACTTCCAGAGAGTAGTAACCACGCTACTCTTACATGTAAGGGATATTTATAATATTTCGTCAAACAAGTGACATGGTCGTTTTCATAGTTCGTCTGTCTTAAACGAAACAATATAAGTAAAAGTATTTATTCCACCGTTAAATAAAGTTACCTGCAGCAAAAAAGCGCAAACTATATTGTGCTGATCTGTTATTTGATATAATTATTGATAAGAAGAAAGACAACTCACTACTTTC
This sequence comes from Actias luna, assembly GCA_039707435.1. NCBI lineage: Eukaryota > Metazoa > Arthropoda > Insecta > Lepidoptera > Saturniidae > Actias > Actias luna. The sequence continues at coordinate 12,362,588 of JAZHAC010000012.1, read as the reverse complement.
TTACACATATACGTATTTATTTTACAAATAAAACAGAAAATTTATATATGAAAATTAGAAGTACTGTTGTAATAAAACTTACTTATAAAAGAAAATACAAAAAAATCAAAGAAAGGAGTGAAAACTTAAAACTATAAACAAACAGTTGTTATTTTTGGTCATCGAAATTAATTCTTTGAACTTAAATTGAAACTTGTAAATGATAACTGTTTACAACGCAATAAGTTATACTAATAGAAAAAGATATAGTGTGTACGTTAACACGTCACATGAGCTTGATTATACCGATGACGACTTACTTGAATTTACTCCCTATCGAAACATTCCTAGAGAAATTTTCACTTCAAAAAGAAGTAATACGGTTTACCAATTAAGTGACTGGACGTTTGATAGCCTAGATCACTTTATGCCTGCGTAGCGAATGTGTGTAGCATTACGATGGGTTACGATATTGACATACCAAAATACCTTAACTGTTATATGTTTTCAAACGATGATAGCTCAACGATAGTATGTACGACTTCGCGTCAAGGGACGTGAGTTCGAATCCACCTAAATTGAGCTTGAGCATTCAGTGAAGAAAAACATAGTGACGATGCCATAGCATCGTGGTAGGGCTTTTTCTCATGCCCTACTAGCAACCACCCTCAAGTTAAAAATCTGCCGCTGAATACCAATAGGTGTATTACGGCAGTTGCACTTGAGAGCCAGTTCCGCCAGCTTGTCAGCCAACTTGGTCCGTATTGTGAAATCAGGTGAGATTATGGAGAAAACGTTAAACCTTAACTATATAAAAAATTGTACATAATAATAGGCACGACCCAAGTATAAACAAATAGTTAACAATCCGCACAGTTGCTAAGTAATACAACGGCACATCCTGGAACGTGACACGTTTAATCTCGCCACTATACCAGCCTATACATCTGGTATATAGTAGTCGTGATCCAGTCAGAATAATAGCTGTTATGGTACTACAAGAATTTCGGCATTCAGATAATCGGTCATTAAAATTTGATATTAGTTAAACTGCTGCATTTATTCACATGTAGGCAATAAAAGCTCGTCTCAGAACCGACGGACGTGTGGATTACCGGGGCAATAGTTATAGCGCATAAAACGTTAACCCGTACGAAACAACAACCACAAAACGTTTAGCGTTTAAAACTTTATCTTCACCAGATATATCCTCGTATTTATAATTTAAGTACAGGCTATAGTACGGGTCTGAACCTACCTTGCAAGAGAATTAAAGTATTGCGAAATATTCAGCAGTATAGAGATCCTTGGTATCGATGTACCTTTCGATATGCAGTTCCTTAAGCTCGTAAAAAGCAAGGCCAAATTGGCAGCCAAAAAACTTGGCATTCTCATTCGCTCCAAGCGATAATTCACATCGCAGCAACGGTTCGCATTCTACAAAGCTCAAATACGGCCTCACATGGAGTACTGCTCATGCATCAGAGCCGTTGCTCCTGCCTACCAGCCTGCACATTTAGAGTCAGTGCAAAACCGAGCCATCCGTCTTGGTCGACAACTATATAGGTGAATTTAAAAACAAATAATCTGTCTAAATGCAGTACTTCATGCAAATACATTGAACCATTTCCAAGATATATAATGTAATACTTTAAATTATAATACAGTAGTATATATAGGTGAACAGAATGGGTGATGATAATTACGATCAATAAAAATATATGTTAGCGCTGCCTGTGACGTGTGGAACTTTTGCATAGATTCTCATGTTTAGTCCTTAAGATTGTATTAGATTTCTTGAACCCTATAATTTTCAATGCTTCATGAGCATTCAAATACGAGTTACAGAGATGAGAAATTTCAAAGAGCAAAAACAACTCACACAACTTTATCAGATCACTAGTCTCGGAATCGTGAACTTATTCACTCATTCGCCCGCAACATTTATTTGGAACGCATTACACGTATTATTTGGTAATACATTACTAATGTTAAATCCATCTCGCCAGTTTAATATGACCTGCCACTGATTGAAATCGAGTTTTATGTCTTTGGTACAGCAGTTAATGTGCAGTTTAAGATATATTGGATATGATATTGAATGATTCTCTTTGACTCGTGTCCATGTTTGATAAGCTTTTTGATCTGAAGATCAATTATTTAATTTTGTGTTTATTTGATACTCAAGCCTTTATGTAGATGATATTTTGGATATTATTGAATTTTTTAACTTTTTTTTAACATAACTAGGCAACATTGCTGTTACATTTTGAATTTGGTATTCGATTATATTTTGGAATGTAAGGGGTATCGGATACCATCTGAGTAACCCAAGGCAACCAAACCTGCACGCGGTGCACATTGCCGAGTAACCGACGAGGCTCTGTCGATTGTGGTCCCATACTTGGTTTAGATCATAATGGTTAACCATGTAAGCCTTGATTCGTCACAGCTTGGTTGTAGGGTTATTGCCCGAATGGTAAGTGAGTGAGCCTTTAAGTTCCATCATAGTGAACGAGAATCAGCCCTTTTTGGCAAGGTCACTGCCGCAGCATTGCTATTAGTTGGTTTAACGTGTCCATCATCTTGGGTAACATCGTCTCTTGACATCAGGTGAGATTGTAGCCACAATGCTTAATATAAAGAAGTATAAAAAAACTTACACGTGTAAATTCTCATAATGATCAGTGAAATGATGTTAGAGTTAAAACAAAAGTAAATAAATTAATTATACTTAATATTATATTATATATACTGTTTCTATTTTATTGCATAATAGTGTATGTGTTATAACAATCCCTAAATAACAATTTATTCACCGATAGTCCCCACAAATTTCCTGTAAGCGATCATTTTTCTGACATCGCTTTCTCCTATGTTTTATTCGTGAACAAATGAGTTGAAGAAATAAAACGATATTCTTCCCCGCGCGTTGTTTGTACAAAGTTAACAATGCAGTATATAAAAAAGTCGTCTCGTTCATTTTGCTGTTGAATTTCTCATTATTTTAGTGTCGCAAACCGCATTCGCAAGTTTGTCACGTTTGCCTGTTAGGGCCGTCGGTCACTGTACCGATCAATCAAAGTCTGTGTTGTGTATTGATTTGGGAATAAACTTTATGACATTATTATAAGTATTTGTGAGATAGTCAGATATAATGTATGGCCGCAGAAACTTGAATAGGCTGGATTGTGTACCAGACCGGTATGACTCAAATATTAGAAATCGCGAAAAACAGGTCACGTCACATTTTAAACGGGAAAGTTTTTAAGGCAATAGTGTTAGGGTTTATAAAGAAGTCCTAAAGCACATTACCAATTTCCGGTAAGTAAGTTTAAGCACCATGTCAAACGGGTACAGAGTGGATCAATATGTGAACGAAGGTGATGCCTGAAATTGATACTCTGTGCTTGTCTTTTCCAACATTCATCGGGTATCAGTAGGCACTGTGACCGTACTTCAAAATTTGTATACGTGGCTGCTACATACACTGTATACAATTCGCTTTCTTAGAAAATATACTTTATTTATTTTGGACGATATATAATAGAGGATCATTTTAGCGAAACAAAGGTGTTATTATCACATCCTTTTACAAGCATCTTCTATATTTTACTACTTCCTATACAGTACTATTTATTCATTTTTGCACCAGCCATAGCTTGAACCGCGTAAACAGTCCCTTATTATCAGAGACTGGCGACAGCTTTCTCACTAATTCGAGTACCGATATTAATGTCATGAAACACATATATCTAACTTAATTGTATAGGTAATCTAAGGCTTTGTCGGACACACGTCCGTTATGTTTCAATGTACGTATGTATATACTAGAGTTTCAGATTAACTACTCACCCGTTCTCCATTCGTCCAATTAGCGAGAAATACGTGTCTATCAATAATAATGTTTATTAATAGAGCGCCATGAGATAACCAGGACGTGCATTAATCGAGCGTGCATACTCTCTGCAAACAAATCTCCACAGTTTAGCCTGGAGGCTTAATCGGCTAAGTGCTACCTTGTTCACACAACTGCTTCGGCATCTAACCTACCGTATCGGACGTACCAAACGGAAGTAAATATTGATATATCTATTATTCCTGAATGCTATAAAATATATTTACTTGTATTATAAAAATACATTTTATAAGTTTAGCATTTGACCGTAGTCTTATTTGATGTTATGTAACGTTTTAGTTAAAATAGTATTACGCTAGGCATTATTCCACAGATAAATTATTTACGGAAACTAGAGATAACATATCTCAAGAAGGGCCTGCCAAATACACCTACACGTGTTTAATATTTGATCATCAACTGATGTTGGGCGTTTAACCAAACGAGCAATAGAAAATTCTCTACTACCGTACTAAGATTTCACTACAATGTTTTTCCTCTTTAATCCGAACGATGGATGAATGTGTAATGGCTACACATTCGCCCTAATAACTTAATTACGAAAGTATCTACACCTCCGTATCTCCACATGCCACTAAATTTACGGACCAATTTCAATCAAATTTGGTATGAATTAAGTTGAGACCTAAAGATTGGCAATGTAAAGGGAAAGCAGATAATAATGCGTGAGAAGCTAGTTAATAGTAATATCTAAACTAACCTGTGCCATAGAAGTGCTACGAAGGTTTTTGATGCTACAAAACTTTTTGCAGTAAACATAAAAAAAAGGAAATTATTAACAATCATGAAGTAAATTGGATAAACATTAAAGAAAACGTTTTAATAGTATAATAGTGGTATAGAGGAAAGATAATCTAAATCGTTTTGAATAGATTTCCCGTAATAGCCAATTCTAAGAAGTTCCTAATGCCTGATATTGGTTTGAGACGTTTGATAGTAATAGCTCGGTGAAGATTCAACTATTATGAAAATTTTCACAAACTATTGAGCAGATTTTATGGCACCATCCAACCCTGTGTGGATTACAATACTCCCTTGTAACTGTTTTAAGGCAGTCTGCAGGTTTTTTATAATAATAAAAATATAATCATGCAATAAAAACTACTCAGTAAGAATAAAATCAGCTTTTGTATTTATTAGAACTTGAGGCTCATTATTTTAGTTGCAAACGAATTTTAGGGTCACCGTTTCTTTATTTTAGTGGTTTATAAGATAATGTTTTATTCGAATTTCTAATACCTATAGGTACTAGATAACAATTTAATATAGTGTGTTTAGCCTAGTAGAAATAAAAAATATATTTTTATATAATAAAATAATTCACTTCACCGCTCATTGGCACATCATTATAACATTAATTAGCGTATTCCTCAATACTCGCATATATTTTCCATTTTCTCTATGTAAATTGTACAAGTCATCTAATATATGGCCCAATTTAATTTCTACAATCATTCAATTTTCTCTCCGTTCCCTTTCTAGTAATATATTGCATGCCCTAACCTCTTGAGTATACAATTTTTGCGATATATTTAGACTACTTAAGAATATTATAGTAGTGTTAGATCAGAACATTCGATTATATAGATAAATATTGGTTTCAAAATAGTAAATTCAGATTAAGTACACTATGACTATGTTATGGATAACATACGCATTATGTCAGTTTGCAGTTTTGGTAAAAATTCACTACCACCTTACTGTGGATTTATATCAGTGTTTTTACTTTTATATTTAACCATTGTCGATTTACATTCTCACTAATATTTTCATTGAAAAATTAACTCTTTCTATGATCGCCTCCCTTGTCTCATTAATAAAACTTACCGCGCTTGTATGACTTACCGATATCTAGGGATATCTATACAATTGTAAAAATTAATAATTGTAAATAAAAATTTTAAAAATATATTTAGAAATTTAAATAATTATAGATAAATAAATGAATTACAAAAAACTTTACTCGTATATGATTATAATGGGATTGAGAATTTACTAGAAGCATTAAAGTAAATAAAAATTATATTACCTATATCTTGTGTGAGCCAATAAATACAGAAACACATATTCATTGGATTCAATAATTACATGGTGGTAGGGCTTTTCTGACGCCCGCATGGCTAGCTACCACCCTCAAGTTAAAAATCTGCTGCCAAATAACAATAGGTGTGTTCCGGCAGTTGCTCTTGAGAGCCAGATCCTCCAAAGGTTTAGCGTGTCTACTAACTTGGGCCGTATCGTCACTTAATATCAGGTGAGATTATGGCCATTACGCTAAGCCTTAACTTTATAAAAAAAAACACACACACACACACATATACTCAAACACATGCACACGCAACATCACATACACACTAAACGTGCTCTAAATTAAGCATTTCTATATATTATAATAATAATATTTTAGAGAAAGGAATTATGTATATTGGGAAAACACTGGCACCTGAGACAACCTAAAAAGCATAGTTCAAGTGACAGGGCTTAATCTTATTTTGTTATAAAAATATTATTTTCAAAATCTTTTTTAATATTATTATTATGTATTCGTTAACTCTTCATGAGTAAGCTACAGGACCCTAATAGTTTTGTATTTGTCATCGATAACTCTTAGTAGCCCACCCTCGACGGTCACCACTGTTCTTAACGTGTACCTTAGATATTATTACTACTAACCATTTAAACGTGGCATTAATATTTTAGATCTTTCTCATAAAATGTAAACATTAACCTTACTCCCGCAGTTATTACAGGAACAAATGGGATATTATTACCGCTGTGTATATATCTTTAGTTTATTAGGGCTCTAGCTATTAAGTTATGGCTACATGTCATTTATAGGTTCACTTTATTACACGGATTTGACAAGGATTACGTTTTAATTGTTTTGTGTCATAACGACTGAGGGCTTATTAAAGCATGTACCACACGACAATGATTTACTGTCAGGAAACTAATTATTATCTTAGAAAGCGCATAAACCCGTGAAACTGAAGAATTGGTGGCTCTGTGATAGTGTGTATGAAAATGGTGTGGAACGATATGAGTTTTATTGAAAACCTATAATGCCTAAGCTTGAATTTTGGCGAAAGAAAACATCATAATACAGAGCATAATAGCCTTCTTCTTTTATCGTATGTCAATGACTGCATCAAATTAATTTGGACCAGTATTCGGCCACTCTGTGGGCATTTGAGGTAGTTGCCGACAGGTCACCGAATGAGGACGGAGGGGACACGACAGTAAATGCGTCATAGTTTGCGGCTTCCCGCAGTCACATAGCGTTTGGTTTTGTTATCTAAAACCTCATTTAAACACATTGAAATTGTATCGGACCACCTGAGCTCAAAGAAGGTTCAGTGTTTTCCAAATAATACATGACAAATTATTTCCAGGGTAAGTATAGTACTAGATCATTATCTAATGCTCCCTTGGTTAGTTATTACCCTTCAGTAGTATATCTATCACCAAGCTCTATAAATCTGTTTCGACAGTTACCTATGAATACCGAATTCTTACAGTAGGCTTTTTATACTTCTATCTTGCGCTACATTCTCATTTATGTTACGTGCTATTGTGTCCATAGCAAAACAAAAAATAATAATTTAAACGGTCTGATAACTAGGCTTATATTTGACGTTAAACAGAAAGTTGTGAATTCAATACTTACTCATTCAAGTTATACATAAATTGACATCTTCTGATCTTTTAAGATATGCGCAGATCCAGTTCAGTATGTGACTTTCTTTGCTAAAGCTAATAAATTCCTAATATTTCCAAATTTTACATTTTAAAATTACAAATACATTTAAACAGTTGAAGCGTTGATAGCTCAGTGGTAGTGTGTACGACTTCGCGTCAAGGGACGAGAGTTCGAATCCAACCACCTACAATGAGTTTGAGCTTTCGGTGAAGAAAAAAATCGTGAGGAAACCTTAGCTTGGTATTAGGGCTTTCTCTAATGCCCGCCTGGCTACCTACCACCCTCAAGTTGAAAATCGGCCGCGAAATACTATTAGGTGTGTTCCGGCAGTTGCACTTGAGAGCCAGTCCCTCCTAAAAAGGCTGGCAACGCACTTGCGATTCCTCTGGTGTTGTGGGTGTCCATGAGCGGTGGTTATCACTTACCATTAGGTGCACGCTTACCCCTCATTCCATAAAAAAAACTATTTCATTAATCTCCTTATATGATATCAGTTTATGTCCTACTTCAAAAGACTCGTGAACTTACATAGCAAGTGGAACATTTGTTTAGAAAAAAAAAATGTTTTAATTGAAACCCATTGAACGCAAGAAAAGTAATTCTTAACCCTCTATAGGAGCCTGACAAAAACACCCCGGGGAGTGTAAATTTCTTTTAAACACTCCTCATTATTCGCAATGGCCACATAACAGTTTAACCCTTCGAAGCAGATGGGGTCCGCAATACAGTATTTAAGACTTGTATCCAATAAAAGCTATAAGATTTTAAAGGTGAAATAAAATATTCAAGTCATTGGAATTGGAAATGAAAACAGAGGAAACACATTTAGAAGGAATGACTTATAAAGTTTATTTATGTGTACTAGGTAAGTATAAAACGACTTTACTTTTATATCTTAATTAAACTGAGGTACTCATGAGTACGTTGTTAGTGTTAAGTAAAAAAGCTTTTGATAAAATTTTACACGGTGATAATTCATTTTATAGATAACATGTAATCAGGCCACATCGACAAAAGTTACTTTCGCATTTATAATATTAGTAACCTTAACGATTACTGTAGTAATAGCTTCCAATGGTATACGAGCTTATATAAAGCCGCGTTAAGTCGTCAACGGGCATCACTGCGTAGCGATACCGCGTTTTATAGTATTAGGTTTTGACAGATATTGTTAAACGTCACATAAAATGCACACAGAGCCCTCGAGCGACGGGTTACAACCAGATTACTGGATTACGTTGTTCATACAATCGGATGTTATAGTTTATGTGATTGCATAAAATACATTTTATTGTATGGAGGCAATAATTGGATATTACTGCAAACGCACGCACAATATTTGTTGTGTTGTGGGCACGGGCAGTGTTTGAAGCGTTGATCTCTCAGTGGTAGCGTGTACAAACGCCGCATCAATGGACGTGAGTTTGAATCCCTGCAATAAGCTTGAGCTTAAGCTTTAGGAAAATATCTCCATATAACAATATTATAGTAGTAGCGATTTTCTAATGCCCGTCTGACTAGCTACCACACTGTTCTATCTATTACTGTTGTGTACTAAAATATATTTTTTACAAACATCCTCAATACAACACGTAAACACATTACCCGGTCTCAGGCGAAAGGGACGCGTGGCAAGACTTATCGTGTGATTAGCAACCCACACTACCCAATAAACTCACCACGGCGACACTTCAAACTCTCATTTTACCAAAAACTAAAGACAGTTTTCAGATTTCTTTTAGTAGCTACCTGCAAACTTTAAGTTACAAATTTATAGCCAAATACCTGTAGGTGTATTCCGGCGGTTCCACTTGAGAGCCGCTTGAGAGGCTCCGGTATAATTGTCCACCATATGACGCTACAACACTTAGCATTAGATAAGGTTGTGGCCATAACGCTAAACCAGAAGACTGTATAAAAAATAGGCCACGACCACAAAACACGTGATAACAGATCGACTAGATATACTCATCATTTACTTTATCGCGTTTCAACATCAATAGATCTTTGAATAACTGTGGAAATACTTAGAGGACCGTAAGACAGTATCGAACAGCATTTAATAATACCCAAGGCTGTTCGTTTTTCGTGTAACTGTAATAAAATACACATAGAAATGCATACGTACTCTATAAAATTTATTAAGTAAGAATTTAATATAATGTTAATAAATGTTAAATATATTTACGTAATGATTTCTTGTGTTTACGCGAATATTATTCATCTAAATAAAACTAATTTAAACGGATTTCGAAACGTTGGGATAAAAATGAATAAATAACCGCGATAAAATCCGTTTAAATTAGTTTTATTTCGGTATATTAACGTAATAAGCCAAAATGACGTAAAATATGTTTATGCTTAAGTTAAAACAGTTTAATGTTATATAATAACTTAAGTGTTAGTTGTGTTGGGAATTCAACCTTCTTGTATGTGTTAGTATATTCTATTAACTTATTCTTTTTTGTTTTATAGTTTTGTTTTATTATTCGAATTATTTTTCTATGTAAATTCTATTGTCAGTCCTCATGTATCCAATATAACATATAGAACAAAATATCTCAATATTCCTATTTTTCCCATTAAAGCTGTAGTCAACACTCAGTCTGAGCTATCCGTAACAAATTGCTATCCATTTTAATATATTTAAAATATACAAGTATTTACAAACAGTGCCCGCGGACTTTGTTCGGGTGGAACTATAACTTGTTTTATAATTTTTGCCCGTTTTTGTAACTTTTTTCAATACAGCTTTGCTCCTATTGGCGGTAGCGTGATGTTAAATAGTATAAAGTCTTTCTCAATGATTTTTTGATCAAATAGAAAACGAATTTTGTCATCTGACTTGTAGTTCCCAACATTAACACGTTCAAACAAACAAGAAACCTTCACCGCTTTATAATATTAATATGGATGAAAATAGGTAAGCGCTTTTCATATAAAATGTAAACTGAAAATAAAATTGAAATAATTTTGTTATAGTCTAATATTGGGGAAACGGTATATTAGTTATTTGTATTTCAATTTTGATATTTAAATTCTGTGTGATTACTAAATAAGCATATATGTATAAATATCACAAATTTCAAATATTGAGATTTTTTTTTAAATTACCACTAAAGAATTAAACCAACAAAACATAAGTTGCACAAGTTATTGCTGCAAGAAAACCTTCAGGGTAATTTCACAGGAGTACGTCCATTTTCCAAGGAATCTATTGTGCTGAGTAGCAAAAACAGCGGGTGGTCAACTAATTCCATTCCCAACTCGGGATTAACCAACCCTTATAATGTTGCTGTCTTAAAAATGAACCTAAAATTTATAACGAAATGGTATTATTTTGTGTACGTCTATAACACATAAAAAGTAACACAGTTTTAAAGTATTATGTATTGTATATTGTCAGTATAAGGTCTATTATATCATAAAGGCTATTTAAGAGTAAACATATTGAAAATGCAAAGAATCTGCGAACTAATCAAACGGTCACGTGACGTTGCCTGCTGTGAGGGCATCGGTCATACTTATGATTCATTCTATTTCGTATTTACTAAACATATTTACGCTTGTTCGAAGTGGTTTGTTGTTATTCTGTAAATAGAGGTGTAATTAGTTGAATTTAGATAAAATGAAGAATATATATTAACACGACCTAAGAGAAAGTTCGTTTCAGACATTCGAAAGCGTATGTTTGTACGACGTTAGTAGTAATACGGCAAATATATTGTCTGTTATCAGGACATATCTATATATTAATACGTGAAGCAAAAACTTTGTACCCCTTTTAAGAATATTTCGCGGACGGAGTAGTATGAAATTTCGCACACTTATAGTATATATAGAGAAGGAGTGCAGAATGATAATATTTTTATATAATTACGTATAGAAATGTACTACATCAATAAAAAAAAACATTACACATCTACCATGTATTTGACATACACACGCGTATCTTTTCTTTATTATTAAACCCTGTGGTCAAATTAAGAATACATTATAGATTAATATTATTTGTCTTCACGGAATGTCAAACATAACCCTATTTATTAATAAGAGTGCTTGACAACATAACCTTAATAATATTTGAACTTATAATTTAAATTCGAATTCGAATTTCGACCACTGGGCGACCACTAGTTACATCATATAAGTAATTATGGACAGTTAACAATATTGAAAAAATCGTCACATTTGTACCTTGTGACAGTTCATGATGTTTATCATTATCTGATGAAGTTTGCTTAGTATGAACCTAATAGACTAAATAGGCAATAATAAATGCACTGGAATGTGGATTATTATTACTGCCTAAAGGTACCGGAAGCAAAATGAAAATAATCAATTACAAATACGAATCTCTGGTAAATAGGGAATTGCAAAACCATTGCAAGGTTTCTTCATCAATATTACCTACCCAGGAAAACGAGAAAGGTAGATTCACATATGAATATAAACCTCATTAAACAAAGGATTACATAATTATGTTCTAACGGGTCTACCGTGTCCAAAATGCATTAAAAAATCAAACTATTCACACCTTCTACATATATATTTATACCATTCCTACGCTTAGGTCATTCTCTTCTATATCCATTTACCTTCACATTTAAAAATACTGTAGTCGTTCATTTCTCTTCATAACATGCCTTTACCACGCTATCCTATTACTTCATAATAAATTACGCGTTAAATACCACGTCTACTGCTTATTGGCATGGAGACATAATGATACTAGAAACATAATAATACTACATACTTTTAATTAAGTAAACGATTCAAATACGAATAATAAATATACTTTGCATTTTAAAAGTTGTTGTACTGATCTTACAGTTAGTGTAATGATTGTGTAAGAAGTTGGTTATTTGATTAAGTGTTATCCTGGGTAGTAGCGCGACTGGGTGAGACAGTTGAGCTTAGAACGTGTTATATACCACGTCTATTGCTTTTTAATATGAAAACTTAATAAAACTGCATACTTTAATTTAATCAGAATGAGGGTAGTTGATAACAGAGATTATTGTGTAAGTGCGATACGATCGCGGCTATAGGTCTGCCAGCTAGGGTCGAACAGTACAATCACTCTCTCTTTTTAGTTAGTACCGCGTTCGATTCTCTTTTTCACGTCCCGGCAACAGCCGAAGCTGAGGTTCGGTCACTAGTGACACCTTTGCGCGAGCTGCCCCTCACGCTTAAGCGCCCTCTGCGCTCGCCTCCTAAGTCCGGTGAAACTGTGAAAACCTTCCACACTAACAGTGTAGGTCCTTTAAAAAAAAAGCGGCAATAGGTCAATGCAGTCAATTCAGTTGAGTTAAGAACGTTCGACAGTGCGACGAAAGCTCGAATTGTTAGGGAAAGCTCTGCCGTTACTATAACTATGGTGGAACGAGACTTTGATTCACAATATATATTCACGATAACTCTCGAAAAAATTGACGTATCGAGACTGGAGGTTTCGTTTATTATTCTTAGATTAACATGAACCAGTTACCTGATTCATATCAATAGCCTAGTACCCGTAGTTTAATAATAACATGGTTTAACCTCATTTTTAAAGTTACTACATTTTACATTTATAAGTTCTTGGTATTGTTATTTTTTTTTTAAGAAAAAGGCAAAGATATTGAAACCATACAGCCAAGTCGAACGTCATTTCACGATAAAGAGGTTAGCGCTTCTACATAATAGAGACTCTCTAGGTAAAACTATCCATGGAGTTTTTGTGGCAAGCAATAAATTATGCTTGCTTAAAGAAAAAACTGAATAATTAACAATATATATATTTAATAAATGTTCTTCTTAAAAATAAAATGAATGATATGAGTCGAGCACTTTTGAATTTTTCAAAATTATTTTAGTGAGTGCGTTCAAACAAACTTTTCTATTTTAAACTATAACTATATAAATTTTATACATAGAAATAGCTGCGAAAATGAGAGTTATTTTTCATATCGAGCTGAGTCAACAGACCCGCCCCTGTCCCACTAAATTGCGATTCATTTCCGTAAAATAAACATGTATGCGAGCACACACAGAATTGCAAATCGACCTGTTAATCTAATAAGAGAAGCCAGGGAGTCGTCACGGTTCATTTGTGAAAAAAAATGTCACGGGTTCCGCTTCGCTTTTTTTTTTCGTGTCGTCCGCTTTATTTCGCGGGGACACGACGTTGACAAATATAAAAACATTTCTCCCTTCAGTGTCGTGTGTATTTCTTTTATATTTGAACAGATAATGTAGATTGGATGTTTTTTTTTTGTTTTGAATTTGAAATATTCATATTCGGGGACTAAAGGACGTGGCATATTCGTTTAAATAAATTATGTTTCGTGTTATTTTTTATCAATATATTTTTAAACAAAATTTGTAACTTATTATTATTACTTAATTACATACCCAATATACATAGTTGCAATAAAAATAGAAATATTAATGTAATATATCTTTTTTATTTTATAATTTATAAGTTAACAAAATCACGATTTCACAAGATATTAAGTGGGAATGTGAATATCTCTCAATTACAACTGCCGGAGCACACCTATAGGTATTTAGTGGATGGTTTAAAGTTCAAGATGATAGATAGGCAAGCAGGCATTAGAAAAAGCTCTCCTACCATAGTATGGCTTCATCACAGTGTTTTCCTGCACTGAAAGCTCAAGCTCATTGCAGCGATTCGATCACACGTCCATTGACGCAGTGTCCGTACACGCTACCCACTAAGCTATCATGGCATCATAAAAGTTTTGGTGAAACTTTTTGAAAACTGATTGATTGATATTAAGTTGTAATTGAGGAAGTACGTATACTTTTCAAAATCAGTTGAATTAATTAAATATTTAATTTTTTTATAGGATTTCTAAAAATAGTAATAATAAATCTTATAGCCTTGTGATTTAACGAAAGCAAATGTCGTATAATACATTAAAAAATAGTTATATCATCACGTTTTGATTTTCATGTGAAGACATAACAGTAGATTTCTTAGTGTAGATTTCAGTTTAAAAAACATAATAATACAATCTAAACATATATAAGCATAGATTGTAGTGAAAATAAACATTCGTGTGTTGTTTTGTAACTGCAAATAAAAGAAACGACAAGTAAAATTAATTTTGTAACACAGACAAAATTCGTTAAATATATTTTTCCTATTCTATGTTTCTTTCGTTGTGACATTGTCTTCGAATGTCATTATATGTATACAACATGGCCAGTTCAAATGCGCAATGAGACCTAATATAAGCTAAAGAAATATATTATCTTTACATATTTTTTTAAACGGGCTCTTAAGGCAAGGCGATGATAAGAAATAAAATGGTTTATCAGGGCTTAGGGATAATAAAAAAACTTGTTGTAATCCCGTGATGCATTTAAAGGGTTATGCGGCATGTCACTCAAATAAATTCCGCTTCAGTTCCCAAAACTATCCGTGTTAATTAAATTACTAATAATTTGGTTACTTTAATAGCCACGGTTAACCCTTCATCGCAGACGGGACCCGAATTCAGCTCGAAATAATTAAATTTGTACGTCGTTAAAATTTTATAGCACTTTGTTAAATTCAAACACTTAAATTTGAATCAAAATCTTGCCGAATACCACAGTAATATTTTTAAATATTATTTTAGAACTATCTATGTCCGCAACTTAGTTTGCGTAATTATTGATTTGTCAAATAAATCGGATGGAGCAATAAAAAGTAACTTACAAAGTTTATCTAAGAAGTTTTTCGCGAAAAAGTAACCTATCACTGTCTCCAGGGTTCTATAGTCTATTATATTTTATTATTATATTATAGTTTATGTTTAGCGTTATGGCCATAATCTCACCTGACCTTAAGTGACAATATGGCCCAAGTTGTTACACATGCTAAACCTATGGAGGAACTGGCTCCCAAGTGCAGCTGCCGGAATACACCTATTGGTATTCGGCGGCAGATTTTCAACTTAAGGGTAGTTGCTAGCCAGGCGGGCACTAGGAAAAGCACTTCTGTGATTTTATAGCGATGTTTTCCTTTATCGAAAGCTCAAGCTCATTGCAGGTCAAGTCCCTCGACGCGACGCCCGTACATACTACCAACTGAGCTATCATCGCTATAAAATATAGTTTTGACTAAGAAAATGAACATTAAAATAACGTATGTAAAGGCATTCATTGCCTTGCTGTCTTTTCCTCCTCATTGCTCTCATAAACTCCAGCTATTTGATAGATCTGCATATGGGCCTTTAAAGAAAGCGAAATAATCCGGGAAAAACAATCTTACATACTCTGACATTTTCTAAAATACAGGCTGGTTGTCAAAAAAACGGGAATTTGCCCATTACACCATCATCTGTTTGTTGATCTCCATTTTGCTCGTACATTGATAACGAATAGACATAATCACGAAAATGGAACTAAGGTAAGAGATAGATCTACTCTTGAAACTATAACTGAGTCTGCAGTTGTTTCTAAATTTAATATAAATCCATCTAAAGATGAAACACCGCTGTTATCCTCTTCTCTTTTAAATGAAGAACAACATATAAACACAACAGTTCAACAACAGACTTTAATTAACTTAACCATTTAACCAACTGAGCAAGAAAACACTAATGACTATCAAAATACTTTGGATACACATAGTAGCATTATCAGTCAGGTAACTTTACCAAGACCTTCAACAAGTGCTAAGGCAATTTCTATTATCTTTACTCCTAAAGCATTACAAAAATTACCAAAAGCACCGGATACGAAATCAAATAAAGTTTGAAAAGCTAGAAGGGTTGCCATATATACTATTATTCCAAAGAGAGAAAAAACAAGAAAGGAACATGGTTAAGGGTTGAAATGAACTTAGTTAAACAAGTCAGAAAAATATTGGATGCAAGAAAAGATAAAAACTGAAACTGAAAAAAAGAGCAATACACAGCAGCAAATGTCAAAAGAAGAAAATAATGTAATGTATGTTTGTCAGAGATCCAGAGAAAGCTGAATTCAAAATACCAATTGCAAACAATGGTACCATTGCAAACCGATTGCAAAGAGTGTACAAAAGGTGACCTAACCTATTTTTGCCACAATTGCCACTCAGATCAATTCGTAAACTGAATGTTTATTTAATTGACGAAATGTTTCCTTTTAGCTTATTCCTTATTTATTTTCATTTGTGCCTACTTTGTTTTAAATATTATGTTATTTTTGTAGTTTTTTTGTGGTATGTAATACTGTATGAATCCCCATTTCAACGGTCTTCATTGTTGTTGGATTATACTTCAGCTTAGGCTTTAACAGTGTTAATATGTTCATGTATCACGTATATTAAATCAAGGATCTGTAAATGGATCTAGTTTACGACACGAGCAAATCTCGACTTCTTGATAAGACTTGTCGAGGCGTGTACGGCGATTTTATACGCGTAGAAATATGAACGTAACCTCACCAACATGCTAGTTGATTTAAATTCATGTTAATCACACGCTATGCACGTATAAATAATACAAATGTATACAAATTGTTATAGAAATTAATTTTTGATAACCTTTTGTGCTGTGTAATAAAATACTATGTAATAATTTTCATGAATTACCGGCACATTTAACTCAACCACTCTTCTTTGCAAATACTCGACGAATACATACACATATTCATGCACATACACGTACACTCAGACACATGTTAACAGCCGAAGCAAATGTACAAACTGAGGGCATTCTATAGGCACCAGTAGGACATCTGTGAAATAGTTTTTAACTAGTATAGATATGAAGTGACAAGCCTAGTGATATTCTTAATTATTATTTTTCGTTTTATTTGAATGAATATTCGAAGTATCTATATTTTTATGAAATAATAGAAATATTATTAACATTAATTTATATTTTTATTACACTAAAATATATCCCATTCCTGCGTATCAACGAATGAATAACATATACAAATATGTCTGTAGTTATAAATATCGATTTATGTGAAACGAGGCTGATGTTAATGATTTGAGTTTACAAATAATGAAGTTTTATTCTTTGGCAGTACAAATAGTTAATTCTAAAAACTAAAAAAAAAAAAACAGTTATTTCAGAGTTATACATTTTTAGATATATCGACATTCCTTGCATTTTATTTTAACTTAGTACTATATTTTCTCTAAAGTTTCTCTTGAAAAATCACAAAAGAGTGTTGAGAAGAAAATACTGTCATCGGAGCTAGTTTGAAATACTTGTAAATCCATTTCTAAAGACTGCGAAGTCAGAAACTATATAAACTGGATTTAATCGGAAGCGTGAAGTTACTATAACGGCATTGTTGACGACGTCTCACGTCTAATCCCACCGCACATTAACGGCCCGTCTGCACCAGACAGTACAATACCAAAGCCGACCATACGTTTGAGGAACATTGTTAACTCACGATACAGACTTGCGACTGTAACGAAAGTTGTATGCAAACCGTTCAAAAGTTAAATAAAAAAAAAAAACAACCTAAAATATATTTTATGTAATTATATTGTACGACATATAATTACAATTGCATGTACGTTGCGTTAATTATCAATAATAAGTTATCATATAAATAATAATTATAATTTTGTACATCTGTACGATCATTTATATTAATTTCATCGGTCTTTAATCATTCATAGTTTTTCATTCGTTCCCTAATACATAATTAATTGGTTAAGTCATCTATCCATTCATCCGTTCAATGCAATTTCATTCAATCATTAATACATACATTCACTGGTTAGTTGATTTTTTAATTGCGTAGTTCGTTCTTTCCTTCAGTCATCAACATTCTCTTGCCTTGTTTTCAAGTCTTCTTCAAGTTTTCTTCTTACGTAAATCTCTATCAGCCGTCATCTCCTCATCCACTACCTTTCCTTACATCTCCTCACATATTCTTCTACCTCACATTTTTATCCTTAAATATGCATTACCCACATTCTTATGACGTCCCACTAACGACGTTTTTCTTTTTTCAAGACCATTCTCGACTACCAGCGACACTTTCAAACTCTGACGAATATATTTTCTTCCTGAATATCTTTAACATTTAGCCATCATGGATTTCAAGTCGGCCTGCATATTCGTCTGTTATCATTATATCCCAGCTGATAAGAGAAGGCGACTAAGCAAAATAATACTAATGACGGTCTTACCACTGGCATTACCTATTTTTTGTAATTATCGTGGTGTAAAAATCCATTTATAGATTCTCCTCTCGTAATGCGTATTACCGAGCTGACCACAAAAGCGACGTGTAGCACGACTTATCGAGTGACATACACTCTCATATATCCACTAACAGGACTATGCTGAAGCGATGATAGCTCAGTGGTAGTGTGTACGACTTCGCGTCAAGGGACATGAGTTCGAATCCAACCACCTACAATAAGCTTGAGCTTTCGGTGGAGGAAAACATCGCGAGAAAACCATAGCATGGTGGTAGGGCTTTTCCTAGTGCCCACCTGGCTAGCAACCACTCTCAAGTTGGAAATCTGCCGCCAAATATCAAAAGATGTCTTCCAGCAGCTGTACTTGAGACACAGTTCCTCCACAGATTTAGCGTGACCACCAACTTGGGCCGTATCATCACTTAAGATCACGTGAGATTATGGCCATAATGCTAAACCTTAACTACAATATAAAAAAAGCACTCGTATTGCCAGAGACCAGGGTCACTACTTTTAAACTCCAGGTAGGACCACAGAGTTTACCAATTTATTAGACTATCCATCCTAACCTATTTGAAGTATTAGGTAAGAATTAATATCCATCCTATTTGACTACTTCACAAATTTAACACTCGCCTATGTACCGAAAATGACGTAAGTATAACAGTGTTCAGTCTAGTTTTGATATTTTCCACAAGTCATCAGCCTCAATTAAATCTATATTTACAAACCAATAGTTTTTAATTATATGTTATGTAAACTTGATTTTTTTTTTATTCTCATTAACCCTGCAAGTCGGTTTCACGTTGAGTAAAATGTAATTGCATAAGCAAGTTTTACGTGCGTTTTCCTTTGTTATGACAATTCCGATAAATAAAATTGGAATTTACTATAAGCATAAAACAATATATATACTGTGGATTGTTCGGAATCAGGCGAACCGTATGTCGCAAGTCTGTCTCAGAATAGGACCCATACAACCGAAATTTCGTCTAAGACCAGCGTCTTGTTACGGTTAATATTAAATTAAACTGAGACCCAAAGTCATTAAGGCCCGTCGAATGCATTCGCCGGGTTAACGTCGCTAATTTCAAATGTGGTCATTTAGTAAATGTCTTAGAAATCATTCATAAGACTGTAATATAAAACTTTATATCAAATTTGTTAGGGTTTATAATTAACCGTAAAATGCATTTTTATGCACCTTTACATTATTAGGGTTTTTCGTTTTAATTTTTAATTATTTTTATCTTGAAGCTATAAGACGACATAAGTAACGGATTTAAAGTAATAAAAAAAGCATTTAAGAGTTAATGATTATTAACTTCAATTCAGAGAAATTAGATGTCAGTAATCAGTACAAAACAAGGAATTACAAGGTCAAGTTGGAAAAGTTGTAATTAAATATATTATTGACACTCATACAGACTTTGTTTCTATTTCATATATGCAAACAGTAATTACCTAAAGATAATTATCGCCATACTGGCAAAAAAAATACTTTTTTACAATGTTTTAATTAACTCGCTTTCTTGTAATGCTGTCCGGGTGACATTTTGTAATCGATATTAAACGAACTTCCCGATGATTTAGGTACTTGAAATTTAGACCATAGATCAGAAGTGGATGGTAATGCTTGAAATAGTGAAAAAAAAAACGCTTCATGTCTTTTTTCGATAAAAAATTTATAATCGATTTGCTAATTTCTCGATTAGCTATATACTGCAATACAGTTCAAAACAAACTGACAGATGAACAGGATATATCAAAATTTTGTTCACATTACCCTAACAAGCAGAAAACAGTGACATAAAAATGTACAATGTTCTTATTTTCTTCTTGTTTGTTCTTGTTTTCGTCTCCAAACTTTTATTTTCGACTTTTTAATTCGTTATAAAATATTGTTTTTTTTTTTATATTATTATTTAACACTTCTTAGGTTAAAAATTTTAACCATAATCTCACCCAATGATTAGCAATGATGCGGACCAAGGCAATAGACTCTTTAAGCTTAATGGGACACTGGTTCTTAAGCGCACTTTAAACACATTTGTAAATCTCGGCAGCAGATTTTCAACTTGAACATTGTAGTTAACCAGGTACCATCATAAATTCAAAATAGGAAATTAATCGTAAATAACATAAAGATAACATTAGCCCGTAATAAGTATACAAGTCAATCAATTAATAATTATACATAAAAACTATTCTTAGTAATGAAGCCATCAAATTCCAGTAATGGATCGATCGCGACGCGACAAATTACATGTTGCAACCACACAGATGGTTTCGAATGCCAATTAAATTCGAATTATTTGAAACAAAATAAGTTTGATGGCCATGGGGGATACAGGGAAATACACGGTATAAGCATGATGGTCTCTATACAATGTAACATGAGAATGATATCACCTGTAAATTAACATTTTACTTCCTTAATATACATCTAAAACAAAGCAAATGCATGACTTTTGTTCACTAAATATATATTTTACTTATAATCGAAGCAAATTTTGTTTCCGACATAGAGACTGAAAATATTTTATTTTCCATATTTTCCCGAATGTCTGAAACTACACGGAATTTAATAAAAAAAATTAATGTAATTTGACGCGGTATTATCCAATATTATGAATTAACATACAGAATAACTTTATACTATACAACGTAAGGGTTCCTCCGAGTAGAAAACAAACGTTATATATTTATAGTAATCAACTTAAAGTGCATCTAAATGATATTTTTCATATAGAAGTTTGTTATTACCAAACTCTATAAATGTCTGCCTGGTTTTGTTATTAGTTATAGTATATTAAATACCTTTTGGTAATTATAATCAGAGTGTACTTTGTTATTAATATTAACCGCGGACAAGATAATTATTTCCATATTCTATATTTTTGAAGCGATTATAGGTCAGTAGTAGCGGACTCCGCGTCAAGAGGTGTGAGTTCGAATCCACCTACAATGAGCTTGAGCTTTCGATGAAGGAAAACCTCGTGAGTAAACCATAGCATGGTGGTAGAATTTTTTTATGCCCGCCTGGCTAGCTACCATCCTCAAGTTGAGAATCTGCCGCCAAATACTAATAGGTTTGTTTGTGCAGTAAAAATTGACAGCCAGTCCCACCACAGGTTTAGCGTGTCTACCAACTTCGGCCGTATCGTCACTTAAGATCAGGTGAGTTTATGGCCAAAACGCTAAACCTATAAAACTTAAAAATATAAAAGTCAATGGCACTATAATAGTAGGGAAGATTAAATCCATAACGCTAATCCTTAACTATAAAAAACCGTCTGTTGTACGCATATAACACTCAAAATATACATCTAAATTAGATACATAGGATACAAAACTAACTTGTGGACGGACAAAGAATGTGAGCAAAGGCGCTGGCTCAAAACCATTACGAAATAATCTGAGGTTAAAACAATATAAGACCATAAAGTAATTCAACGGGCATTTTTCAACGTGAGATAGCATGTGCTTATTGTTTTCCATTATTCTTCAGATTACGGAACGATAAAATTTGTATATAGGTATTTTATTATTCTAAAACCATTCTAGATACACGCCAATGCACTTACGTATAAAACTGAGAGCCGAATGGTCAATAAAAACTGTCGAACCGATTGAACTGTCAATACGCGTCGTTTTATTGTTTGGAGCATAAACAATAATGGGTCCGGGAGTTATGCGTTACCTAGAACTTCAAATATCTCACAAATGATTAATTTGATTGCCAACTAGCCATGACCGTACTTCGCTTGGAACTAAACACTATTTTTCTGTAATTTGTGATCAGTATTTTATCTAGATAAAAAGTTTACGATTCTGTTATGAAACTGTCTATCTTCTACTTTCTTTTTCTATTGTTTCGGGGTGTAGTGTCTTCAATAATATATGTATGTGTATACCGTCTTAGTGTCATTATGATTGGGCTGATATAACAGTTATTATTTAAGACATTTTTGGATTATTATCTGAGTCAATCCCAGATTTGGTAGTAGGTCTCTATAACATTATCATAGAGAACACTACAGCAGTGTTGTGGTCACAATTTCAACTGATCTTAAGTGACGATATGGCCCAAGATGGTGTACACACTAAGCCTAGTGGAGGCACTGGCTTTCATGTGCGACTGCCGGAACAGACGTATATGTGTATGGCGGCAGATTTTCAATTTGAGGGTGGTAGTAGGGTAGGTAGCATTAGAAATAGCCCTACCACCATTATATGGTATCATCACGATATTTTCCTTCACCGAAAGCACAAGCTTATTGCAGGTAGACACGAACTCACATCCGTTGACGTGGCGCCTGTACACACTACCAACTGAGCAATTATCGCTTTAGAACCTTATCCCACTTAGGTAATGTCGGCACAACATGTTTTCTTCTCTCATTTTATCAACTGTCATCTCAGTATTTACATTTTTCATATAATCAATGAATCAATCAAATCAAGGAAATATACATTTTCATTACATAATAATATATAAAAAAATTCACATGATGAACAGATTACTTAAATGGTAGCCTTTGCTACGACACTTATCCCCAAGTGAAAATTATCACATACATACGTCTAATAGAAAGAAAACTTTTAAATATAACTGTAATATTGTAGAACATAAATAATTCCTCTAAAATTAATTAAAAAAATATCGAAACACTTAAGATAAACACAGCGGATTGTAATTAATGATGTTACAGATTAATAACAAAGTCCCGGAATGAAAAGGCGAAAGGCGAGTTATAAGTAAATCTGCAGGAACAAGGGGCCAAGAAATGAGAATGTCACGTTGTAATCGGATGGTTGGCGGCAGTAGACAAGACATTGATAAATAGTCGTCAATGTAACGAAGGCGGTGTTTGGTCCAAGTCATATGATTTTTTATAGCATTTTTTTACAGGGCCCTGTCGTAAAGCCAACCCTGTCGTAGCATAGACCTATATACACAGTACTGGCATTATAATATAAATAAAACTAAATAAAAGCGCTGCATCTTTTCTTATTACTAGTGATAATAAATTCTAGCAGCATACTAGCAGAATCAGACATCGGTTCCGCATTTTAACGTGGGAAAATGCTTGTAGGCATCACCTGCCGCCTGGACAAGACATAGGGGGGATATGTGGGGCTCACCCGATGCTAGACGCCGGGAATATCCACTAAAACCCTACAGGGTTCTTTCAGCACCATTTATAAGCCAGGGAACAGGTAGGACTTCTGCTCAGCCATGGAATATGCCTTTATCTAGATAGCGTAAACCCAAGGCTAAAACCAAACAGCTTCTAGGCCCCGCAATTCTAGGACATCTAATGGTGTTCTTTTTTAAATATATTTAAGCAATTACTCCAATGGTGAAAGATATTAGAGGAATTTAGTGAATACTACAATATCCTACAATTTACAAAAGTAATATTCTATATTTCAACGTTTAGATAAACGATTGTTGACGTTCATGTATTGGAAAAACATTTTAAGTCAAATAAAAATGCTTTATTTAATTTAAGCCCAGAGAAAACGCTTACGAACGTAAAATTACCACCGGTTTAGAAAATAATCCAATCATGGAGAAGAATCGGCAAGAAACTCTATTTGGTTGTTTCTTTTTTAAGTAAATATTAAAAAACAAATAAGTTGTAGGTTATCGAGTGGTTAGGATTAGCAAATCATCTATTCAATATCTTCAAATTTCAGATAGTAGCATGTACCAAACATCGTTTTGGAATTTGTACTACTAGCAGCTGCCAACGAAATAAGTACATATTTCTCAAGATAATGAGTAGCAAATATACAGGCGGCTCATCTGATGATAAATAGTTACCGGCGGCTATGGATAGCTGCAACACCATTGGTGTTACAGCCGTGTTACTGACTGACTGTAATGGCTGATTCTCGTTCACAAAGCCGGAAGATAAAGGCACGTTACTTTACCTTTATTTTGCGACAGTCTTACCCTCAGAGTGGTCGTTAACCAGTCAGACAATAAACCTACCACCAAGCTGTGACTGATATAGGACTATATGGCCAACCGTCATGAGCAAAAACAAAGATGGGAGCAACAATTGCCCTAGTCAGTTACTAGCTAGCCATACGGGCATTTGGAAAAACACTTATGTGGTTTTATCACTTTGTTTTCCTTTATCGGAAGCGCAAGCTCATTGCAAGTCACGTCTCTCGACGCGGCATCCGTACACACTACCAACAGAGTTATTTCCACTTAAATTATATGTTTTTGACTAAGAAAGTGAACATTAAATAACGTACCAAAACTTGACGGTATGTTACAACTGTTCACTCCCAAGGATTTCTCATACCGCACTTAGAGAGTTTAAGTTAAAAGTAGTTCCCAATATCTTATCACTTAGACCACACCACGAGAAGACAAAAGATGTCTCTTCCGCTAATAAGCTTAACAATAATACCGAAATGCACTTCGGTTAATTGTTCACGATGTTGGAATACAAAGTGATTAGATTGGACTTTGTGTCTGTGATTGTTGATTTCTATTCAGATTTTGTTCATTATCTTAATTGAGAAAAATTAATACACTTTTGCAGGGTGATATGTTAATATAATTCTTTCCAATCGGATTGCAGCTAACACACATTAGGTATGAGTCCATTACGCTTAGCGTGTCCACCGTCTTTGGCCATATCATCACTTAACATCAAGTGTGATTGTGGCCTCAACGCTTAAACCTATTAAGTATAAAAAAAAGTATCGCGTTCACAGTTTACCCGGGATATATTAAGGACAATATCTTTCATCAGTTATTATAACAAAGTCTTTGATAATAAATAAATAACGTAGAGACGGGCGTAGCTGCGTGTTTGAACTGTTTTCAGATAGACATTTTTCCTAAGACAATTTCGTGGGTACGTATGGGGTAAGGAGTATTAAGTACTACCTCAGTTACCCAAGCCAACCACACTTTCACGCGGTGCATCCTGCCAAGTAATCGACGAGACTCTGGCGTTTGTTGGTCCCACATTTGATTTTGATCTTGACGGTTAACCACGTAATCCTTTTTTTTATAATTAAGGCTTATCGTTATGGCCATAATCTCACCTGATCTTAAGTGACGATACGGTCCAAGTTGGTAGACACGGTAAATCTTTGGAGTTACTGGCTCTCAAGTGTAACTTCCGGAACACACCTATCGGTATTTGGCGCCAGATTTTCATCTTGAGGAAGGTAGCTAGCCAGGCGGGCATCAAAAATAGCCCTACCACCTAGTTATGGTTTCCTCACGATGTTTTCCTTCACCGAAAGCTCATTGTAGGCGGTTGGATTTGAACTCACGTCCCTTGACGCTCATACGTACACACTACCACTGAGAAGTTAATTCTAATTTAATACACCAAAAGAAACAGAACGGTCGGTTTTCCTAACGACGATTAATATGAACCGTTTATGCAAATATATTTTTGCCTAAACGAAGTACATTTGCATACATTTTTGAGGCCTCGTTTTCGGTGTTCAATGATACGTGTGAGACATAAATATTATCTTGCTGAATTTTTGTTTTTCCGAGTTATTTTATTTAGCGTACCCCTTGGTCGTTTAATTATGCATATCGCTTTCGCAAAAATGCTACCATTTTTTAATTCTTTAATCGTTTTGAATTTCAAATTTAAATTTGTATTTTAAATTACTTCTGTGGACTTCATTCTAAGCAGGGGTTTAGGTATTTGGACCGTAAATACTGTAATGTCCTTCGTTATTTTTGTTATAACACTAGCTAGGTCCATCATTATGTTCGCGTGGAATTCATAAATTCTTTAACAATATTTAACTGTTTTTGTAACCGTTTTTTTTCAATTGAGCCTTGATCCTAAAGCGGACTTTAATTAACCTAAAGCCTTCTTAAAATAATTACTACATTAAATATATAAATATTTTTTTGAAATCTGACAGATAGTTCCTAAGATTAACGCGTTGAAACAAACAAAATTTTCCGTTTTAATTTTATAATATAGATATAAATAATATGGTGTATTTACTACAATGGACCTTATGAGAATCAAAGTGCAATTCAACTAATTTTCGACAACCACTTCGTGTCGTCGTCATTACCATGACAGCTTTCAAGCCTGTCGCACAGTCAAACAGTTTGTCCTACGTATATATATTTATCAAGTGTACAGTTTCCAACAGTTGTTGAGGTGGGCACTAGGTACATGATGACTTTTGTCTTCTCCATGACCTCCAGCGGTTCGGCCATGACCACTATATTTCCTTGATCTAAATGTGGACGATATATTCACCACTTATGTTCATACCAAGTCCATGTAAATATCAAATATTAAATTATCAAAGAACATAGTAATAATTACGAATTAAATGTGCCACGACCTTTAGTAGTTTTATTTGTATAATCTGTTGCCGTATTACACGCTAGAGCATTTACTGTTATTCTAGGCCGTTTGATGTATATCAGTTATTACACAACATACTTCCTTGAAAATCGACACAGTACTGAGGTTTAAGTAATACAATTAACACAAAATTAGCATGCCAATTTTGGGTGCATATTATTACTTGTAAATCATTTTCGCTAAGCGTGTTACTATTATGTACCAACATTTGATCTCTTCAAACTATGAAAGTCCATGTTGAAGGGATGCTAAAAATAATTTATTACTTCATTTGCACAGGTACCGTAACAATCTTCACGTTCAACCACTTTAAGCCCTTCCCGCACTGCGGTAGTGACCTACAAAGGGTGCTAGCGGAGTACAGGACCCCTAGTCAACTATTCTTCCAATTATTCAAAGCGCTCTCCGCCCGCGTGGGGGGAACGCCTGAATAAAAAGCTACCTCGTACGCCGGCGGAAATTTCTTTATATTTCTTCCCATTTATCTGTATTAACAAATGTGTACTTCTGTTTCTGAATTTCTTCATAGATGGATAAAGGACGAATATAACTGAAAAAGGGCTTCTTATCTGACTTTACTAAATGTTATAGAGCAGAAGTATATCTTATTCCTATAAGAATTTTAATAGTAGACTCTTATAGAAATTGCAAAAAAAACTAATATAATTTTCAAAACTTTTGAATTTTATAACTAAATCTTAAATATACATTTGTTCCGTTAATTATTGGTGACCTCGATTTTGTTAAATATTGTACCCAGTATCCAGGCACGATGCTAAAGTAATTCCTTAATGCAAATCTAGAAGTAATAGAAAAATGTGTGCTAAATTTAATGTTTATAGGTCAAATAATTTCATAGCTAATCCTCTGCGGTCTGTGCGATCCATACCTAAGTTATTTTTTTTTTTGTAATTTAAGTTTTCTTTAAATTAGTTATTCCTTTGCGGTAAGATCCTATTTGGTACTTTTATTTTAATTTATGTCTTGTAGACTAAATTAGGTATAAGTTACTATGGAGCAGTGATATCATTAGAGATAAAAATGCATAAATAAAATATAGAAACAAAATATATCTTGTTTTAAAATTTGCTTTCCGTTGTTCGTACGTTATACTGAATATGGATATTAACTTCTGAAACTCTTACCATTTTTATTATTAAAAAAATACTATTTGATATTAAAAGATAAATTTATCTTGAATCAAACAGAATAAACATCCGCAATGTTCTTGTTTCGCAATGGAGTTGTTCAAAGAGCTTCGTATAAAATATACAAACTTCCACGTGCCCGGGTCTTTGTTATTTAGTCCTTGAGTAAATGTCAAGGAGATACCGCAGCTGCATTTTCTAACTTCTATTACCTTACTGTATTTTATTAGATTGAATCATCTATATTTTTTATACATAACTTTAGCCAACACAATTTTTTAATTTCTTTTTCCACTAATAATATTTTTATATTAAACACGCATAAAAAGTAGTATCTTTAATTTTTTGCTTTCCCGGACGTCTAAATTAAGTTTTTTTTTTAATTCATGAAATCTTGAGATAGGGCCGTTTTAGCAAAGTCAAAATAATAAAATATTAGCACTATCAGTGTAAATCTATTTCTATTACCAAAGTATTTGAAATTTATATACCAAGAAACCTTTTTTTATGAAGTTAGTTACCTTAGGATGTAGATCTATATTAATATTATCAAGTTAGTTTTTTTTTTTTTCAAAAACATTGAACTACCAGTTGGTATTGAAAAAGTATTTTTGTATTCCATATAGCCTTCCTCAATGATTTAGACTGTACAATAGGATGCTACCACCAATAGGAGCCAAGCTATATTGAAAATATAATAACATGTTCTTCATTCTCGCTGAAATTCAAAAACGGTTAGGCCATTTTTTTTACCTTGATTAGCTAAAATCATTCCTAATCAACCTACCAACTTCACTTCGTTAAGATCAATAGAACTGGATATATTTAATATAATTTCCGATTTCATTTTTTTAGGTTATTGAATGAAATTTCTTTATAACTCTAATCAATTATATGTCCTTTAATTATATGAAATTTAAATATAGGTGAATTCGAAGCCACGTCCCTTGACACGGCGTCCGTACACACTACTGAGCTATTGTTAATTCATAGCTTTTAATATTATAAGATTTAAAAAAAATCTGTTTCATTATTTTATACAAACCTTGTCCTGACAATACAAACAATAAAAAAAGAATTGTTCAATTTGGTACAGTCGTTCGGAAATTATGAGCGTACATACATTTCGGTTATTCTTATATATATATAGTTCCACGCGAACGAAGTGGCGTTCACAGCTATATTAGGTATGGAGGCCAAAAATTTTTTATCTCTAATATTTATCTGTCTGTTAATCATTGCACATACGAAACTACTAGACGAATATTAATGAAACTAAACCTATTGATAATTAATGTTATATAATAGGAATAGGAAATACATTTAAAAGTTAATAATAACCTGTTTCTACATTAAATAAATATTATTGAGTTTTAATAGGCTTATAGAGAGTCTGTGGTAGTAATAATTATACTTTACATAATAACATCAATCCCATAAACTTGAAATATAAGTTCAAAATCGTATGCAACATAACTCAAAGTGAAAGCAATCACGAATATAGACTGTTGTAGGTAAAATGTAAATATAAAATATTTTAAAACTTTGTACTTGACAAATAGATTTGTCAACTTTCTTCTACCTAATTTAAGGAAATAAATCTAAACGTGATAAGTTCTTAATTTTTTCTTTCAATCTTCATCCAACAATCGAATCGCTGCTTAAAAATATCTACTTGTGTAGCGAAGCTGCAGGTAAAAATAGTCAATAATAAAATG
The DNA here is from genome assembly GCA_039707435.1 of Actias luna. Lineage (NCBI taxonomy): Eukaryota > Metazoa > Arthropoda > Insecta > Lepidoptera > Saturniidae > Actias > Actias luna. The sequence goes on along the minus strand of JAZHAC010000012.1, from coordinate 12,332,579 downwards.
TGTTTGAACAACTTACTTTAATAAAATTAAGTAAATGCTGCTTAGATAAACAAAGTTGAATTATGAAACCTTTGTTAGCACTTCCCCAGCTGTCTTACATTTTAATAGAGTTGTTTGAAGCAAATTAAATTACCAGAGTGAATCCACGTGGTCGCGTGGGCGTCTTCGTTGCAGAAGTCCTTCGGTGAATGTCAAGGAACATGTTACGTTCTCTTTTCACCTTTCAGTATAGGTCCAGTGTTCGTTTTTATTTAACTATAAGAAGGCAAACGTGTTTCAAATATATATTGTTTTTTTTATTTCATAATCATCATATTTGTAATACTTCTAGAAATAATATGACTGCCACTTTAGCAATTTAGAGCTAGGTCCCTTCGAGCTAAGTGTTTTCCACACACGCCCTAAAAATCGGTGCAATTGTAACAACCATTTGGATGAATTCACTTATTCATTACACTTTTACATAGTCTGTAAACAAACCGGCCAACCTTGTGGAGGTGCAGGTATGAAGCAACATTAGTGCCATAGAGAGAAAAAATCTATGTAATAAGTACAATTTATATTAAATATATTTATAATATATAAATACGTTTTATAAAATAAGAATATTATAGCATGTACAAATAAAAAAAATGTCAATCAGAAAAAAAAGTTTGTAATATTGAAGTTGATAAAATGTGTAGGTACAGAATTATCTTTTATTGACGAATACATTAATTAAGAACGTGTTCATTTATGTTTTTTTTCTTTTTTTATAGTTAAGTTGTAGTGTTATGGCCATAATCTAATCTGATCTTAAGTGACAATACGGCCCAAGTTGGTAGACACACTAAACCTGTGGAGGAGCTGGCTAAGCTGGCTCCCAAGTGCAGTTGCCGGAGCACACCTATTGGTATTTGGCGGCAGATTTTCAACTTGAGGGTGGTAGCTAGCCAGGCGGGCATTAGAAAAAGCCCTACCATCATGCTATGGTTTCCTCACGTTGTTTTTCTTCACCGAAAGTTCAAGCTCATTGTAGGTGGCTAGATTCGAACTCACGTTCCTTGACGCGAAATCGTACACACTACCACTGAGCTATCATCGCTTTTTTAACTGAAGGCAGCAAAACCAAACAAAATGGCATACCTTAGACTTCTATAGGGTTTATGTTCTGCCAGAACATACCGTCCCTCCCTTCGCTCCCTTAGTCGCATAAAGCCGACTTTACCCGAACGAGTGTCACACGGAAAGGTTGCGGATTCGAAATTGAAACCCTCCCATAAGAAGTATCACATCAATAAAAAATGTAATAAAAATAAACACGAATTAACCATTTAACCATACATCGGTAACAAAGAGAACAAAGCAATTTCCTCTGAAGACCAAGGCGAAGGTCTCTAGGATCTGTATTTATTCATACTATGTAGTTCAAGGTTTATCCTTACCGCGATAAAGGTTAGAAAATACATTGTGAGTTTCACTGGAATAGAAATAAAATATTGAAGGTCCTTTTAAACATTATTTTAATTTATGAAACATGTTTTTCTTTTTCATCGAATGTAATATGTATGAATGTAACCAACTCATCTATTGACTTAACATGCAAGGGTTTCGAGATCACGCTCGATTGATAGGAGAAACGTGAAATAATTGAAATAAGTGAAAGATTTCGAAGCGATGATAGCTCAGTGGTGCTGTGTACGGACGCCACGTCAAGAGGAGTGATTTCCAATCTATCTTTAATGAGTTTGAGCTTTCGGTGAAGAAAGAAATCGAGAGGATACTATAGCATGGTGGTAGGGCTTTTCCTAATGCCCGCCTAGCTAGCTACCATCCCCAAGTTGAAAATATCCCGACAAATACCAATAGGTGTGTTCCGGCAGTTGTACATGAGAGCCAGTCCCTCCACAGATTAGCGTGACCACCTATTTGGGCCGTATCGTCAATTAAGATCGGGTGAGATTATGGCCAAAACGCTAAACCTATAAAACTTAAAAAAATAAAAGTCAATGGCACTATAATAGTAGGAAAGTCTGAGTGTTCTCACATGAAATTTGTTATTAAGATATCTCTAAATGCAATAGGTAGCGTTACATGATAAGTTCTATGTTTTTCATCCTATGCAATGAACGAGTAGTCTATGTTATGGCTTGTTTAAAACTGCAGTAAGTTGATACCTGAACGTGCCTCTAAAGCTGCGCTAGCAGGCTCCTACCAAGTTTGGCTGGGCAGGGAGGGAAACACGGGTAGTGAAGATTAATGTTCACGCGCGTTAGAAAGGTGCCCCTTAAACCTACATTCGTGTCACAAGTCTCGGGAACTGCTCGGAGTTTCCTTCTCTGTTACACGAGGGATCCAACACCCGGACGTAAAATTTGTTTGTTTGAATGCAATAATCATAGAAACTAGCAGTCGGATTTTTTTAAATGTATATCTCATAGACCAGTCGTTGAGGAAGACTTTAGGATAATTAACATCACGCTACCAACAATATGAGCAAATTTGTATTGAAAAATAAGTTACAAAATGGATATATATTATTAAAGAACTAACGTTTACCTGCAGCTTTACTCGCGTTAATATGGATTTTGTCGAACCAATCGAATGAGGTTTTACAACGTTTCATACATAGTTTATCCTCTCTTAACCCCACTTTCAATAAGTTTTCACAAGAAAAAGTAGCCTATTACCGTCTTCAGGTTACCATCTATCTTTGTACCAAGATTCATCATAATCGATTCAGCGGCTTAGGCGTGAAAGCGTAACAAACAAACTCACTGTCGCATTTATAATACTAGTATAGATTCTTAGCTCCACGCGTACGAACTAGCAAGTACAGTTAGTTATTTATATATATATAGGTGATTGGGCAGTTACTGACTCATCACACTATCTTTAGCACTACCTACCTATAGACCGACGACCTATAGAATTGAAATCTGGCATGGATATGCCTTTAACCTCGTAGACACCTGCTAAGAACGGGTATTACGATCACAAGTGGTTGTCGCCAAAGTTGGAAGCAAAGTCGGTGCAACCAGTAATTACGATATATGTATTTATTACACCAATAAAGGACATAAATTCTACGGAAAATAATATTTAAAAAGGGAATGCTGTAATCAAGCTGTCATCCACAAACAATAGAATGGTGCGAGATTAAAAATTCTTTTTGATGGTTTGCGTGTAACATAGAATGACATCATGGCGTTTTTCCGAGCCGGGTTACATTTACAATATTACTACGGCCGGCAAATGGGACGCGGCAGCTCCACAACCATGCAGACGGCCTAATGTCCGTCCATCAGAACCCTAAATGTGCAGGTCATTCGGCGATCGACGTCGGTCAATATTTCGTTTCGATTGGTTGTTTCGTATACATTGCGTCTTTTTAACGCGTCACTAGTCATAAGTTCATTTTATACATCTTAAGCGGTGTATTAACTTTTGAAACACTTTTACCTATATCTTTATTACAAACATCCTTGAAAATCATTAAATTATTTTACTTTCGCAGATTTAAATAGCACAACAAAATGTAGAGACTATGCATGTGATATGTGCAACACAATACTTTGACAATATCGACATCCGAAAGTTAAGTAATTCTTCAGAGGATGTCATTATCGTACCGAATGAAAGCTTTTGAGCAGCTTGATAAATGCTGGCTGATCCAAGAATGAAGTAAGTCAAAAACCAGGAAGAAAATATTACTGCAGGAATCGTGAGGCACACTCCAATTGAATACAAATGTCTACACCTATTTCGTTATTGGATATACTAGAACGGTTACTGAAACGCAATATGTAAAGCGTACCTTAAAGCAGCAGTTAGACCTGGTGTATGAGTGTTGCGATCCAGTTAGAAACAGCTATCGATTATAATATGATAATACTTATATTAAAAGATATAAGTAGCCCCCATGTCGACACAAACCAACAAGATCAAAAAGTTTTATCTTTGTCGCAGTGTGGAGCAGTGTAACTGTCTTTCGGTCGGGGTGTGCCTTCCTTCTTAGAACATCAAGTCCTTTAAACGAGCTATTTAGCAGGCTGGCATGACAGTTGCGACTGACAGAGCCTATTTCACCTAATTAATATCAGATGATGTACAGTCAATGTATCGAGCTAGGCAAAATGAACTTAGTTTCGTCGATTATAACAATTATTTGTTCTCACAATAAAGAAGAAACAAAATCTGCGTATGTTGGTGTAGTGATTTCCATCCATCATTTACGGTGTATTTTATTAAATACAAGCTCGATTAATACATAAATATAATTTACATACATATATAATCATTACTAACGAAGCAATGAATATGAAACAAAACGATAATCCCACTTCGGCATATCGTCTCGTGGTACGGGTGTGGTGTCCAGAAATTATTGTTCAAATCCATCTCTGTACCGAACGACGTCATTCGGCATAGCAATGACGAAAGGGTGCCGAGTGGTATTGTCTATACCGAATTGTCTATGGCTTGATGAAATTGCTCCTGTCCATTTGACAATATATAACCATAGAGTAGTGTATATAGTACATTTTTGTTACAATGACATTATTTTTTTTATTTTTATTTGTTAATTACTTGATTCACTATGCAATGGCATTGCGTTATATTGGTTTCAGATTAAATTACACCATTAGTAATTTATGTTTCTTTTGTAACATATGCTAGTAGATTTTCTAAAAGCTATCTATTTTAAATTAATTGAATTTCAGCTTCTTCGTTCAAGGGATATCTTTCACGAGGACTTGGATTATGTTTCGTATAATTTGTTTACAAAGCTAAAAAAAAAAATTTGCACGCTTCCTTCCGTAAAACTATCATGTGTATGTTTCTGTATACTAAAATAATTGACATAAATATACAGTGAGTCAATTGTTTTTTTTTTTTTTGTTCCAACCTACAATAAACAAATTTTTAATGACTATTTTTCAACTTCGTGAACATGGTTATGCTAAAATGTTGTTTTCACAGACGTTTTCGTATACTTATTAACTGCCATCCGATAAGAGTCCAAAGTTACTCAAAGAATCATATCTTCGATATACTTTTGTATCATTACAAAACCATGAAGAGAGAAATAGATTACATATTTAATAAGTGAATTCTTTTTTTACTTAATACAATGTTTAGTGAGTTAATAATAAGTTGCACATTAACCTAGAAAGAGTTCGTTTATTTAAAAACGTGACTTTTATCCTTTACCATGGAAGAACCTTTCAGTTTTGTCTGTTTTGGTCCATGATTTTAGATATCAATATGTGTTTTTGGCAAAGCCTGTGATGCAAGAACAATAGATAATAATTGATATATAAGTAGTATTTAGACTCTATATGTCTAACAAAATACATCCCAATAATGATTTACAAAAAAAATTATTACTAGTTTTTACCCTCAGATTTGCTCACGTTAATGTTGATTTTATCAATAAATTCTGATTCCTGTATCCGCTATTTCAAATAAATTATATCAAAAGAGATTAATATAAATTGATTTGTTCTCGTTGTCACTTATAGGCGGGCCGCTTACTATTTTGCCGATAATGGCTTACACATAAAAGATAGATATATGCTGTTTCGAGGTTTTTTGTAGGACCATTTAAGATACACTTTTCCAATATACATTACATACGTGTAACTCTAACGGTTTTAGCAGCGCACGTCAGAATAGCTCGCTAATGGCAGAATTTTTTCTTAATTACTTGACACTTATCGTTATGTTTTGAATAATTCACACAATATCTTTATAAATTCTAGCATATGTATTATTCTGATGCATAAGCTATATTATTGAAAAGTTTCTTTAAAATCCAAACAAACTTTCGTTTTTATAATATTAGTAAGGATTCTTAGTTAGAGATGTTGTGTGCGTCTGCTAATTATGAGTAACTTGTAAACGAGTTGACTGATACAAGTAAAATTTGTGTCAAAGATTTCCTTCATAGGGGCGATGGTTTATAGCTATTCCATAATATCGAGCCTTTTCATGAAAAACATCGTAAGCGACAATTGCAGTTTCTACGGGTGAAAGTTTTTCATTCATAATTAAAAAGTATTTATGATATCATTATAAAAAATATGTCGTGTTCTTAATAATTAACCACTGATCTATTAAAATAGTGGCTATTATTCTAATTTGCAATGATATTTTTAGGAGATTACAATAAAACACATTTTAAAGATTTTTGGCGCTTACAATGTTTTTCCTGATTAACTAACCAAAGGGTCAAAACACCACCCACCGCGTCAGCTAGTGTATAGATAAAATAGTTACCAATGCAAATGCAGCTGAGTTATAAAGGATTGACGACAGCTTAGGTAAATTTATATATCATATTACTATATAATTTTTCAAGAAATTTACAACGCTGTTAGCCGCAAGGTCATTGACTGCGATACCGGGTTTTATGGTCCAAAGTGGTCGAATCTTGGCTTGGTTTGTTGCTAACATTAAATTCTGTGATATAAATGTAACACTATCTATTCGAGCTAACTAATTATCGTTTTACGCATCAAGGATGCGTATATAGATTTAATGTTCTAATATTTTCCTAGTTCAACTACTTTGATAAAAGCAAAGGGATCCCTCGTAGAACCTACGTTCCTACTGTAAATATACGTCATGGGATATTTATATTCATAATCCACGCACACGCGCACACTGACCCAGTTATGTCCCCATTTTTCTGTAATTACTCACCGCTGCTTTGTCGACATCCCCCTTTAGGGGCGACTGATGTTTGCATCTCCGTGATGACTGCGTACCTGGTAACACTAGAGATTTTTTTTAATTTATATTCATAAATGGCATCTGTCCGCAGTTCTACCCGTTTTTCAATAAACGAAGTTTCTTTGACTTTTTTATAGGCGCACGCTTAGGTGTAACGCGTAGGCGTAGACGAGGGTGACGCTATGGAGTGAATTTGTCGCCTCATGCTGTCACTCGTGCTGAGCTAAAGGGTCGGAAGGTACGTCTCCCCATTACACTGGCTCAGCTGACTAGGTGACAGCTGTGGTGTATATTTGGTACCTTTCCAAAAATTGGTCTGGGTGTACTGGTCTTTAACCCGAGGACCCCGGGATTATATGATGAATGCGAAAGCGCTCCATTCATCCTGGTAGAAGGTACAGAGATAGTAGGTTTTTAATCAGCTACCTCCCTCAGGTTAAAAATCTACCGTCAAATACCTATAGGTATGTTTTAGCAATTGTATTTGAGAGCCAGTCTCTCCACAAAGGTTAACGTGTCCAACGCCCTGGGCCACATCGTCACTAAATCTATTAAATATAAAAAAATACAGTTATATAAACCCTGTGTATTTTATCAGGTATAAAGTTATTATGACAAGTTCCAAGTTTTAGTGATCAGTTTCTAGATAATAGCACTGAAGATAGAAGTGCGGATCATCGTTGTCACCTCACCCGCTATGTGCCTATGTACTACCCACTACCCTAGTCAGCGCTTGGGGGAATACAAGTGCATCGGTATGTAAATCATAGTCTTTTATCTCTGAAACGTTAAGGTATATCCACGTAAACTTACTGTGTATCGTCTATTGTTTTATTTATACATATATTTATGATTCAAATATGTTTCCTTATTATTATTTTTTGATAATTTTAATCGAGGTACATCAACTCAAATTTTTGTCCATATAAAAGCTAAAAATATAACTGTTTTGCATTTCAACAAAACACGTTTTATGTAGTTATGAGTTTATAAGAATATAAGAGGAGAGAGATAATATTGTGTTGTATAAGAAATTTAATCTATTAAGTAAATTTAGCTTGTGTATGTGTGTAATCTATAGAAGTAGACTCACCTGAACAGCCTCTGTGTTATACCTGTCAACTTCTCTTACCAACGTGCCTCCTTTAGTCACTAGGAAAGGCGCTGTCAGCTGTCAATTTATATAGTCTTCAGCTCACCAGCAAGAGCATTGTTGCAACACTGTGTTTATTCCACACACAATACTTGGTTTGTTGGTATGTAAAACAGCTATGTTATGTGGTCTCCTAAAACATACAGTGTTGAGTAAATACCTGTTTGGTATCTGCTGGAGGCAAGCATATCACATATGATGATCAAAAAAAAATTTGTATCTGTTCCAAAAGAAATCAAATTAATTTAACAGATTAAATTTAAAATATTTATTCAACACATAATACCTGTTTTGTTGGAATGTAAAACAGCTATAATATGTGGTCTCCTAAAACACACAGTGTTGAGCGAATACCTGTTTGGTATCTGCTGGTGGTAAGCACAACACATATGTTGATCAAAAATAAATTTGAATCTGTTCCAAAAGACAATCAAATTATTTTAACAGATTAAATTTAATATATTAAACAAAATTCATTGAAAACAATTTTATTAAAAATTATAATTTATAATTCTTATTTTATGTTTTAGAGAACTTTACACAATAAGGTAACCCTGATTTGTGAGCCAGCTAATAAAACTATATGGTTCTAAAATCACATTACTAAAAAGATCCAGGCCTAGTAAAACATTCTGAAAAGGACTTGTAATCCCATTTAAATACACTATTAGTTACTTTTAAAGTGAATTAAAGGACTCTCTGTAGTCAATGTATTACATATAGTCTGCATAGCTGTTATTGAACTCGATTCTTTAATAAGTGACTCAAATAATATGTTAATGTTTTAATTACTACGATATACTATTGCCTAATAAAGTATTGAAGAACTGATTTTAATCAATTGTCTTGCTTAAAAATATTATAGAAGGCATATTAGAAAAAAGCAAATACCACCATGCTACGATTTAATCACGATGTTTTCCTTCACCGAAAGGTCAATCTCATTGCATCGATTCGAACTCACGACCATAGTCACGTAGTCCGTACAAACTACAAAATGAGTCATCATGGCTTTTATATTATCGCTTCGCTAATATTTTTATTAGCGTCATTATTGAATATTCATTCAAAACGTAGTATTTATATCAACAAAGCTACATCCGTTTTCAATACTGCAAGTAGATCTCCATAATGTGTCTTATTGATATATAAATTCGTCTGACCGTAAAAGGTTTTCAAAGCGACAGATATAAACCGGAGGCATACTGAAACATATCATAAATGGGAAGCCTAACTCAATAAACACCCAATCACATACATGGTACAATGATATAAGATGTATATTCTTGAAACTAGAAGTGAAATATAATATATTTTTAAATAGCTTGGAGAATCCAAAAGTGTACTCCTCATAAAGTAATTATAATTAAATGACATATATTTAAGCATTCACATTTAATTCATATTTAATGAAAAAAGATTGAACTATTTTTATATATATGTATATAAATATACAAAAAAGACTATTCACTGTTAATGATTTAATTATTTTTTTAAGTTGAATTACAATGAATTAGACGGGAATTTACAATAGGCATTATTACTCAGAAAGATACTAAAGTGAATAAAAAAAAATGAACTCACAAAGTGAAGAGTTTTTGGGGGTTATCATGGCCGCATACAGACAACCCGACGTCCACCAAAATATTTTTTTAAAACGGTTTTTAATTCTATCTTGTAAAAACGAGTGTTTTTAAAGCATTTACTGTCATATAAAAGTGTTCCTGTTGATATTTGTCAACGTATTTAATACTCAAAGTGCAAAAAAGATCGGATAAAAGCAATTTAATTCGAGATAATTGCTTTACCTTGAGAGAGTGAGAGTAAAGCACTACTCAAACGCTTCGCGTTATGAGACTTTTTTTTGACCTGACATACGCTGTTAGCCGTAAGCGCTTTGCCAGCTTCACCAAACTTTTTGGAGCGAATGCTAAGGGCACTCAAACCTGTGGGAGCGGGCGCAAGGGTGCCAGAATGGCCGAACCTCGACTTGGACTACTGCCGGAACACGAACAAAGATTCGAGATCCTAACTAACCAACAGGTCCTAACTTACTAGGTATAGTGGTCCTAACAATAACATAGGGCAAGCTACGTAAGGGCCGCGGGGGTAGTCCCTTACACAACCATATGAGACCTGCAATACAATATCTATATAGCATTACTAAAGGGACTGTGAATTATAAGTAGTTTTTCTACGTGGTCGTATTTAAAATCTAGGTAAAGCAACCAAAGTCAAATAATTTCGACGGTTTAGGCAATTCATCTTAAAATCCAGGGACGTCAAATGAAGTTTACCTTTCATTTACTATAATTGACGACATACGACTGTATGTATGAAGTGAAAACTAATTACCATACATATACACACATATCTGTGTACAATATCTATTTAATTACCGCTCTGCGGTACTGGCCATTTCAAATCAAAACAATTATTGCTTGACTATGAATTCTAATTTTAAAAACAAAGGCAAAACTTTACCTATTCAACTGAAATTTACTGTAAACACTACTTAGTATAAATAATTAAACTTGTGTTTGAGCGTTTTCAAAATTTTATATCTTACGTGCAGTGAAAAGAGGTGATATGTATTACTGAGTACTTTTACTGAGTTATAACTAAAAATTAACATGGAAAGAAAGAAAAAAAATCGACATACATACGTAAATTAAAAAAAGTGTTGTATGGGGTCGAAAAAGTCCCTGTCTCAGCATAAGGCTGCAGGCCTACAGTCAGAAGTATCACAGCGCTAATATGCTGACAGGCCTTGTGGTACGTACACCCTTACGGCCCTACTATCACACATGGATAATTACAATAATAATAACACGTGCTGTCAAACGTACTATAATAAATAAAACTCAACCTAAATAAATAATAACAAAACGTGCTATACTAAATATGCGCTATATAAATATAATACAATAAATATATCCTTTTATGGGTATTCGCTTCACGACGTAGACAAGAATAACGGGAACGAAATCGCGAGGCACGATATAAATATACATCATAAAACGACGAGATAAAGCTGTTCTAGACTGAGTCATGACTACTTTGCACATAATACAATCGACACGATGGCTCTGTTTCGGTTATGGAACGTGCTACCGAGAAGTTTGCAGGTCAGCACGGCAGCGAAGACCTGTAATAGTTTTATTTAAATTTCTCTAATGACATATCTAGTATCTATAACTCTTAATGCATATGCGATGAAACATTTTCCATTTAAATGAATAAGCTATCGCCCTTTGATCAGTCCATGCCAACCTTTGGAGCATTGAAAATTTTAATCGCTGCCAAAGGTTTATGATCGCTGACGCTTGATCTCGCGATAATTCGGTAATTGAGCGTGCGCTAAAGAGAATAATGTATGCTTTGATATTCCATTTTATATCGGTCCTTTTAGTATGTAACGGTATCTGTTAGATCGCCATATTACTATATTTTTATGTATATAACAACGATGGCTGAGTTAGTTGTGTGCACAGATGAGTTCAAAGCCACCTTAAGAAGCCTGAGCTTTCGGTTAAGATAAACATCGTGAGGTATATATACCATAATATGGTGGTAGGGCTTTTTCTAATGCCCGCCTGGATAGCTACCGCCCTCAAGTTGAAAATACTCCCAAATACCTAAACGTATGTTCCAGCAATAGCACTCGAGAGTCAGTCCATCCACTAGGTTTAGTATTCACCATCCTATACCACGTCGTCATTGAAGATCAAGTGAGATTGTAGACATAGCGCTAAACTTTATAAAGTATAAAAAAATGTTGTAACACTAGTCTTGGCTGAGTTTGGAGGCAATAAGAATAAGGTTCTCTAGCTTCGGCAAGTAAGAAAGATCTAAGATCAACATAAGAATTTTGTGATCAGCTTGCCGAGGCTGATACCGATATCCGTAAAAGTGCTTACTCCTGACAAAAAAGCTATAACATCAGTCATAGTGGCTAGTTAAAGGGTGTGTGTAAAGTATCAACCAATATTTATCTAAGAATCAGGTATCTTACTCACTGAAGGTATTTGAGAGCTTGCCGCACGCCCCTCATAAGGCTGCCTAGGCATTGCGAGAGGAAGTGCTTGAATGGATTTTTTCATAACATTACATTACGTCGTCGCAATTTGCGGTATACTTCTGAGTTCTCGATGGTTGCCATTGTTTTTGGATTGCATTGTACTTAACATCAGGTACAGTACTGTCACCGTGATATATATCCCTTTTCTTTCATCTCATCTCTTAGACACTCTACCTATCTTTTCTTTGGCAGTCGTCTTCTTTTTCATCATTCTAAATTCATATCCATTGTTTATCACATGCGTTTCGTCTCTTCTAATGACATTTCCATACCAAGTCAAACAATTTCCTTTCAACTGTTTACCATTGGTGCCGCTTTCAAACTGCTTCGTACATATTCATTCTTGAATTTGTCCATTATTGTAATGCTACACACCCACCTCAACACTCGCATTTCTCCAGCATGTAACCCACACTCATCTTCCTACTAGCGCAAAATACAGATACATACAATATATCAAGTCTTATAGTGGAGATATGTATTCTGTTCCTCACTTTAAGGTGTATTATTCAAGCACAAATTGTACCGAAAGACCTAAAACCACTTCATCTACCCTCTGTTGATAAAACGTTGCAACTATATTTATATATTTTGGTATATTGTATATAGCACGGTTGACGTCACACTGAGCGTCGTTATTCTATATGCGACATGAATTTCAGTGATAAACAAGGTATATTTTTAGATTATAAGTACATTTTGTCTTTTAATTATGTATTTACCAAGTCTCCCGCGATACTGAAATTGAGTGTTTTTTTTTTTTTAAATACATTTGAAATCACTGAAAACGTTTAAATATAATGTTAGTAACAGAAGTTAATCACACTGTTAATTCCATATTCAGAATATGTTCATGTATTATCGAATATGTTCATTTTTCATATCATACAAAAGCCAATCAAATAGCGATGCACATAAACAATATCTACATTATTGCGGCTTTAAAAGGGATAGCTATTAAACCTGTCCAGTTCCGAACACCAATTTGTGCGTTTGATTGATGTTCGGTTCGCTATTTGCGGGGAAATTTACAATGACATTAGAATGCACGTATGGGGACAGTCATCATAGCGTTTGAAATATAGGAACACACCTATCGGTATTCGACTTACAATACCTTACTACTTACCCCACAACTATGCCATAGCCTCATAAAGGCATTTCCTTAGAAACAAATCTCATAGTATTTCCAAAGTTCGAAGCTACATATATTGACCAATACCATATCGAAAATATACTACTATGGATACATCATTGTTTCGAAATTGAAATGCAGTTTCTCTTAATACATTTTAATATAAATATAAAATCACTGTCAGCAGATTCACTTAGTTTAAACCGTAGTACATTATCATATTTTTTTTTTTTGTAGAATGCTCGAGTTACCAGTGTAGTTATCTTAGGCCATTTGCTACCATTGCATTAAATTTATAATTCTTACCAATTACATACTTGCAGTTATAAATGTGAAAAATCATAAAGTTCCTATGATTCTTCTCGATCTGTTAAAAGGCACAAAAAGTGTATTTGTGTCAGCTCCGTCAGGCATAGTAACGTAACGTTTTTGAGTTATATTCCTCAATTTTACATACCATATGAGCCTTATATGAAAATAAATACTCAAGAACTATATTTAAAAAAATTGAACACTACATTACCTCCTACATCTTTATTTTACATCACACATCGCTCCAGACTGTCAGAGTACGTTTATATGCGTACAAACAAGTGTAACAGCATTTACAGGACTCCTTTGTGATTTACATCCACACGTGGACACCGATTTGAATATTAAGCGGTCGCAGATTGCTTTTAAATTGTATTATCCAACAATGTTTCGGTTGTAAGTAACGTACTGGTATATTACACGAAGTCTAAGTACAAGCATTAGCCGTTTTCGACTCCCCAGTGACGTATAATGATCCTCAAAATGCTTTTTATGATAATCAATCAAAGTTACAATCTTAATCATTTAGTAATAAGTATAAAAGTTAATGGGATACTCCAGTTTCCTTAAGTTTTTGTTAAAAAAAGTAGTCTGTCACCGTCGCCAGGTTCTTATCTATCTCTATACCAAAATTCATCATAATCGACTGAGCGGTTAAGGCATGAAAACGTAACAAATAAACTAACAAACACATTATCGAATTTATAATATTATAATGTATAGATAAGTATAAAAAAAGGTTTTTTTTTTAGATAATAGGTTTAACTTTGTGGCCACAATCCCACCCGATTTTAAGTGACGATGTAGCCCAAGATGGTCGATGTTAAGCCTAGTGGAGGGACTAGCTGTCGAGTGCAACTGCCGAAACACACCTATAGGTATTTGAGGCAAATTTTCAACTTGAGGGTGGTATCTAGTCAAGAGGGCATTAGAAAAAGCCCTACCACCGTGCTATCGCTTCATCAGGATATTTTTCTTCAACGAAAGCTCAAGCTTATTGTTGGTGGCAATCAAACACATCCCTTGACGTGGGGTCTGTACACACTACCAACTGAACTATTATCACTTCATATAACTAATATACTAAATTATAATATCAGTTGTTACTCTTTCACGACTTATGTTCTTAATTAATCAGAGCAAAAACTTGCTTACACATTTTCAAGGATATTTACAGAAAAGGACATCTAGAAAAGTACTATATCCGACATATTGAAAGATAATAATCCCCCCTTTGTTGATTACGTAGTATTTCAATAGTCCCTATATCTAAATGTTATATGGTATTCTACATCATTCAATTAATCTAATACAAACAATATCTACGCAATCGTTGAGAACTTACTGGTTGGTTTGAACCAATAGATGCGCACCTATGACTGGGCACAGCCAATAGCAGACGCTTCGTCTCCGTCCGTCCACTAAATATAGTGCAATATAGAACAGACTGAAAACATGTTCGTGACAGAAAAACCTTACATTTTCATTTGTCTAGCTGCCATCAGTAAAGAGCTGTAAGCAAATTAGTTCCAATAATGAAGTTTATTATAATTTTATTGCTGTGTTTAAAATAATAATTTAATATTATATTTCAATAACGTAGAGAAAAATCACTCAATGTAGATATGCAAATTGACATTTTCCAACAGTTGACGTCGATTGCTGAATACAATATGAAATAGTTTTTTTATTTAGATATTTCAAAGTAATATTTTTATTCAAACTACGATCACCGTTGAATTGAGCAGACGTGATTTTTCACACAAAACCTCATTCAAATATGTATCTTATTTTAACATATATAAAGTTAAAATTTCATGAACGTACTATAGTTACATCAGCACTTTTAAAGAGCCTCCTTGACACATATCGTCGGGAACTGAAAGGGCTCTGATTTGAGATAAAATGTGGTTTGCCCTTTCATGTATTCAGTTATTCATAGAATTCTGACGGAACCACACTTATCTCGATAACACGGGGTCTGTATTCACTTGCGATGACACATATAATAATAGATTTTATTTTTAGTTTGGCCGCATATTGATTTTTTTAGAGAATTGGTATTTGAAATAAAATAATACTTTATATATATTGCTTTAACTTTCTCACGGGCTTGATTGACTTAAGTAATATTTTTATATTTTAGATCTCTCATGAGATTTTCAAAAGCGTAGAAGCCTCAAAATTATAAAGAATCTTCATAGAAAAAAATAATGATATAACGTATAGAGAAGGAGAAAGAGCACTGTACACCTATAATATTTAATGTCCTTATCAATTGTGTTTGTTTGGTATTACAAGTCTAATGTTATCTAATCTAACACTTCGCTATCTGTGACCACCTCATCGACATATCATGCACTTCTGGAATACTTCGGTCCGCCTACGGACTCATTTTAAAGCGAAGCATTTTTCTAATAGTTAAGGTTTAGCGTTATGGCCATAATAATCTCACCTGATCTTAAGTGACGATACGGTCTAAGTTGGTAGACACGTTAAATCCTCCACAGGAATTGGCTCTCAAGTATAGCTGCCGGAACACACCTATTAGTATTTGTCGGCAGATTTGCAACTTAAGGGTGATTGCTAACGAGGAGGGCATTAGAAAAAGCCCTGCCACCATGCAATGGTTTCCTCACGACGTTTTCCTTCACCGAAAGCTCAAGCTTGTAGGTGGTGGGGTTCGAACTCCCGTCCCTTGACGCGAGGTCGTAAACACTACCACTGAGCTATCATCGCTTTAAATTATATATTCCTCCTAATTAAACGTAACAAGCCAAATAGTATTATAAATACAGATTTTATAATTCAAAGTCGGTATATCAAGTTATTGCCCGAAGCATATCGACTTGAAAAACACAAAAGTCTCCCATGTAAAATGATATTTTTCCCCTTTACGCTTACATTGTTTCCCAAAAACAACTGGCAGAACATACGAATTCGGAAAATACCCCGGAGGTTGAATAATTACAATATTTCCATGTTTTCCCGGACCTCAGTTCCAAGGTTGTAAATAAAAAAGTGCGTTTTGCATAAAGCCTTCCACGTGACTGCATTATGCACCATCGAGTTATGTCAGAAGTACATAATATAAACTCAAAATTAGACAAATATGGAAATTGTAACTGAGCCGATTTTTTACATCAACATATATTATTACATAATACATACCTATACCCACGTTAATATTGTAAAGCAGAAAAATTGTTTGAACGCGCATATCTTAGGATCTATAAATCGTATTTCAAAAATTCTTATTGTATTTACTGCCTGTGCACAATCTTACCTGATGTTAAATGACAATGTGGCCCAAGATGGTGGAAAAGCTAAGTCTTGTGGAGCGACCGGCTTTCAAGTGCAACTGCCGGAACACACCCATAAGTATTTGGCGGCATATTTTCAACTTGAGAGTAGTAGCTAGCCAGACGGTTATTAGAAAAAGTCCTACCACCATACTATGGTTACATAACGATCTGTTCCTTCACTGAAAGCTCAAGTTCATCGCGGGGATTCGAACTCAAGTCCACTGACGAGGCGATCGTACACGCCACCACTAAACCATCATCGCTTTGTTTGAAATGTTCAACTTTGTATCATGATTGGTGAACAAATATTATTATTATATTACATACCAGTTGAAACCTGATTGCATCTCTACATCCGCATAGTTACAGCGAACTTTCAGTAGGGAAATGCATCTCTGTTTGAAAACCATTGTACCAAAGCCGTAATCTTATAATTACTCATTCGGATTCCGTAAAAAGGTAGTATTAATCTCGAGTGCAACCTTAAGCATAAAAGAGCAAAATATAATGAGCATAACATTAAAACTGAAATTAAAGATCAAGCGTCATACTTGAGAGGATAATTGCATAATGCACTGCGCATTCGAGATGTGTTTTGTTGAAGGAAAGTTAAGTACAGTAGTTTATTTAAAAAAAAAATATGTGGTCGTATTTATTAAACTGAGTTGAATTTAGTTTGATTTCAAACGTTTATTTTACATGCAGCATTGCTAGCGTTAATATTAATTTTTTGAGACAAATCGGATTTCGTATTACAAAGTTGTTTAAGAAGTTTATCTCTCTCTTAACCCTTTCTAGAAAATTTTCCAATAAAAAAAAAACTTATTATCATCACCAAGTTCTCATCTATCTCTATATCGAAATTCATAATAATCAATTTACCGGTTTAGGCATGACATGGTAACAAACAAACAAACTCACCTCCGCATTTATAATATTAGTAAAGATAAGGCTTTAATTGCAAACACTAAATTGCCATTGGCTAAGAAGCGCATATTGCTACTAATTTCTATATTTAAACATAGAAATAAGGAAATTGTCAAGAATTTATAAATTAAGTTCAATCGATCTCCGTTAAAACGTGTATCTTATAAGAGTAGGTGATAGCTCAGTTTATAATATATACGGACGCTGTGCCAGTGGACGTGAATTTGAATCCACCTACTATGAAGCTTCATAGTACAGCTTTCGGTAAAGGAAAATAGCGTGATAAACCCATAGCACGGTGATAAGGCTTTTTCTAATGCCCACCTGGCTATTTTCCACCCTCAAGTTAAAAATCTACCGCCAAATACCCTCTAGGTGGGTTCGGCAGTTGCAATTGAGAACCAATAACTCCACTAGGCATAGCGCGTCCATTATCATGAACAACAAAGTCACTTAATACAAGGTGAGATTTTGATTATAACGCTAAATCTATTAACTATAAAACAAGTTAATAAATCGATTGTTCCTAATTTGTTTATGAATACATTTAGTTTTGTGTTAACCTGCACATTATTTTAATAATTTCAGGAAATTCATGCATAAGTAAGAAAAATAAGACAAAAGACAAGAGTTTAAGCTGAATAGATGAGAAAATGTATTGTATTGTCCTTTCCTATCCATGTCAATATTAATATTATAAATGCGAAAGTGAGTTTGTTTGTTACGTTTTCCATTTTGATAATTTTGGACACAGAAATTGATGGGACCCTGGAGACGCAAACAGCCTAATTTTACTCGCGAAAAACTTATAGGAAATGGGGTAGAGAGAGGAACAGACTTTGTTTGAAACGCTTCATTGAGTCATCTGATTTGTTTGACAAAACCAATATTAACGCATGCGAAGCCGCTGGCAAAAGCTAGTTTGTATATAAATTATACCTACAAAGACCTATCAATACGCTGATAGCAAAGACATTTTTTTTTTATTTGTATAAAAAGTAAATTCACATTCAGCAATAAAAGCGCAGAGCCGACCGGATCGCTGTACGTCCTGCCCATTCGCATCCTATCTGAAAACAATGTTGCACTTCAAATCCATTACCGGGCAACGTTAAAAGCCGTTACGATTGTATCGCAAACAGACGCGATGGACTGGTCTATTAATGAACAACACCGGACACCACTATTTGCACTGAAAATCACTACATTGTGCTGACGTTGTAACGTTTAATAACACTAATATGTTAATTACAAACATACGAATCTATGCATATAATAAAATCGTGTTATATGTTTTTTGATAATTATAGAGACCATTATATACGTATATAAGCGATTATAGCCTTTTGTTTTGAAGCGATGACAGCTCAGTGGTAGTATGAACGAATTTGCGTCAAGGGACGTGAGTTCGAACCACAGCATGGTGGAAGGGCTTTTTCTCATGCCCGACTGGCTAGCTACGACCCTCAAGTTGAAAATCTGCCGCCAAATATCAATAGGTGTGTTCCAGCAGTTGCACTTAAGAGCCAGTTTCTTCACAGGCTTAGCGTGTCAACCATTTTAGGCCGTATCGTCATGTAAGAACAGCTGGGTTTATGGCCATAACGCTAAACGTTAAATATATATAAAAAAAGTCTTATTTATACATTTTTTTAAATTATTTATATCGTAACGATGTGGTGTCCAAGGGACTAGCCCTCAAGTCCAACTACCGGAACACACCTACAGTATTTAGCGGCAGATTGTCACAGTTGTAGCTAACCAGGCGAGCATTAAAAAAAGCTCTAACACTATTATATAGTTTCATCACGATGTTTTCCTTCAGCGAAAGCACATGCTTATTGCAGAGATTCAAATCCAAGTCCATTGACGCAACATCAGTACACACAATAATAAATCAACCGTCATTCGCATTGGCTTGCATACCAAATCAAACAGTCAGACAACGTGTCGCATTGCATTCGCTGTCTAGAAATCATAATATGACATAGAACAAGGCCACAGGAAAGGAGTTATGAGTGTGTTGAATTTCATTCAGTAATTTATTTAATTTACCGTTTGGGTCACAACCTATCGTTACATTACTTGACCTTAATCGACGATGTGTGATGATGTTAACATAAGTTTAGTGTAGAAGTGTTAAAGCTCTCCCCAGTGTATGACAGTATAGGGGATTCAGTGTTGTCGTGGTCTCTTTTTAGCCAATGAAATCAAGTTCATTCAATTCAAACTCTTAGGAGGCGCTTATAACCGTCTTACACTTGCTTATAAGCTTATAAAAAGCTACCACCGCTTCGCAAAATAACCCAGCCATCGAGAAGTATCGGCAATTGGCTATATATATATATATATATATATATATTTTGGTACATATGTAGGATTTTATTACTATGTGAGATTGTAGTCATTACGCAATGAGTCCCACATGCCCTACTTGCGGCACGCATGGAAACTAAAGTAAGTACATTAATACATTGTTAATCACAATACCAAAACAACAGTTCTCGTAAAGGATTACCTCACAAATGCAACTAGCAAAACTCACTTACAGGCTTTAGCGATAAATTTCCCACATAAAAAAACAAAGCGGATCCCTACAATTATTGATTGTTGTTTTTTAACAATATAAATAGCTATGCTTATATTGAAATACTAATATTATCAACTGTATTATTCCATGGAGTTATATAAATTCATCTCATCTATTTATCTAAGTGCCTCGTTAAAACTACGGACGTGCCCCTACTCCAGACGATAGCACGTTCTAATAAAATGTTTTGTACTCTGTGGACAGCTTGTGTCAGGATACAGGGAAGGTTTTATATCTAACTATACGTTTAATAACACTGTAACTGAATCTAATTTATATAATTTGTAGCGATGATAGCTCAGTGGTAGTGTGAACGACTTCGCGTCAAGGGACGTGAGATCGAATTCAACCAACTACAATGAGCTTGAGCTTTCGGTGAAGAAAACATCGTGAATAAATCTTAGCATCGTGGTAGGGCTTTTTCTAAAACCCGCCTGACTAGCAACTACCGTCAAGTTGAAAATCTACCGCCAAATACCAATAGGTGTGTTCCGGCAGTCGCACTTGGAAACCTGTTCCTCCAAAGGTTTAGCGTGTCTAACAACTTGGGCCGTATCCTCACTTAAGATCAGGTGACATTATGGCCATAACGCTAAGCCTTAACTATAAAAAAATATCTATACTTCATGAAATTATATATAGTGTCTTTTGGATATAAAATGCGATAATTTCTTTTAATTTACTTTTTATTATCCTGCATAGATTTTGATCAAATTTAACACGGTGCTAACTAGAAAATAATTTTTAACCAATAAGATGCTTCAGATTCAGTATTTTAAGATCCAAGCAGATTATCTAATTAGTTATATTTCCTATTTGGTACGCTACACATTTTATTAGAATGGTATAAAGTGCAAAAGTTATTTTCATAATACGTTATTGACGTTTGATATCGTGTTGAAATCGCTCTTGTATTAACCAATTGCATTAATATATCAATATAGTGGATATGGAGAATCCATTTTCTAGAATGTTTTATTAATTATGCTCAAATGTATGTACGCAGCATAATGAAATTATTATAGAAGGGTGTATGGGATATCGAATACCATCCGTGTTACCCAAACCAACCTCATCTCCACGCGGTGCATTCTACCGAGTAACCTACGAGGCTCTGGTGATTGTTATGCCCACATTTGATCCATCACAGCTTCGTGGTAAGATTATTGCTTGACTGGTTAGCGATCATCCTCGGGCTTAGACTGCCGCAAAAAAAGATTCAGTATGGACGTTTGTATTCCGGCATAATGAATGATACTTTGCCCCATCAAGTTCAGCAACATGGCTGTAATTCCCCTAGTGTTGCTGCTGTCCAAAGTCGAGGGTAACTATTTAACATCATATGGGTCGTCTGCCTGTTTGCTGTCCATTAATGTAAAAAAAGTTGATTAGTAAAAATAACTCAGTGTGTTTTATTATTATTTATTATATCATCAGTATAATAAATAATTAAATTACTTCCAAACTTTAAATTACGCCCTGCAAGGTAATAATAGATAGGTTTAAATATGTACGACAAAAATATAGGGTATTTAACCCCGCCTTTAATAATGGTTATTTAATAGTTGAACATAAACGAATTGGGTCATGTAAATTTGTATTTAGTTCAGTTTCATTCCTGCATTAACTGACGGCGAATGTGTCTTAGTTAAAATAGAAAATTGTTTCAAGGTTAAATAAACAATTAACACGTACATGGAAATGGAAGTATCCAAAATTCTTATCGCTTTTTTCGTAACAGTGCAAGTAATGTTCGGCCTCGATTTCGGATTTACGATTCTAGTTGCAAAGAAATATAGATTTTTAGCGAAATGCTTTGGATTCTTATTCTCGGCTTGGATCATGAGTGTCTTGTTATGGAACGCTTATAACAACTCGTTTAGGATTTTAAATTCGACCGTAACGTTGGAATTCGCTTCATATGTCTTTGCTTTGGCGACCGCCAAGTATACGGTTTGCGATTTTCTTATAGATTTTAGTAAGATTGATTCATGTTTCGATATATATCCGAAGATACGATTGACTTCCGCTTTAAATACTATAATTTATATAGTGTTAGCTCTCTGGTTTAAGGCTTTCATATCGATAATGTATTGTAATCTTTCATTGACATCTCAATGGTGTAAAATGCCCGTATCTAAAATATTCTTATACGCGCTGCCGTATTTAAGCTTGGACATACCGTTAGCTGCGCAATTTTTGATATTCTACACTGCTTATTGCCGCTTAAAGTTAGTAGAAATGGAACTGTTCAATAATAACGGTACTGCTTGTGAAATTCTAAAGAAATATAAGGAAATCGCGGATGTTATAGATAGAATAAAACCGATGTTCGATAGATTGGTGAGTACGTATTTATATAATAATTACCTGCCTGCGATTTCGATCGCTCGTACTAGAATTACGTTTTGTAAAATTTTATAATATTGTTACATCTTTGTGGTCATAAAATTCTTAAGCCAAGTGTAGTAACTCTTTCTATCATATTGTGATAATTTACGAATAAGTTTATTTACTACCAAATGTTAAGTTTTATTATCTTTCTCTCTGATGCATTATAATTCTTGTCATTTTTGATTTCCCATTTGTTTTTGTTTTATGTATTGTTTTAATGTGTGGTTTGTTGATATATAAAAGAAGAAATAATAACAAGATAGATAGTGCAAGATATTTGCTTATGCGGTATTTGCCCGTAAAAAGTTTCTGCACTTAATATGGATTATATGTAATTTGTATAACTGTAGCAGTGTAAGTGACTGTGGATGAATTATTATTATAGAATAATTAAATTCCCTAGTAACCGTTCCATTTTACAGGGTAAAAAGTGACAAAATATGTTGTTCATAAAATCAGTAATCTTCGTGTCGAATATCATGAAAAGCTACTCAGTATTTTCAGACTAATTTACATGTAAAAGTACATACATAGACGAGAATTAAGAATATAATGTTTTTGACCTACATATATATAAAAATAAAAATATACCCGTATGTAACCTTTAGAGAAATCTTGATGTATTAACAGATTTGGCTCAGTTACAGTTTCCTTAAAGATATGCTGTTTGTAAAATTGATGACTGCTCGGTTGGTGTAGTGGCTTTGACGGTCGCCTCCCTGCTGACAGGTGCTACCGCTTCAAAACCCATACGGGACAGTTGTATGATTCATAAATAACACTTTTTAGTCTGAGTGTTAGTGTCCATGAGTTGTTTGCTTATATACACGTGACATTGGCAAAATTGCTTTCATAGAAAGATGACATCTTAGCAAAAAAAAATTATATAAACTGTAGCATCAATTCTGGTATAAACATTAGTTAAGGGAAATATCGCAATCTTACCTTAACATAATACATTTACCCGCCCTAATTTCAAATATTTCTTCAATAAAAATAAGACGACAAAGTGATGCCTTTATAATTGATAACAAACACAGTACAATGAAACAATACCGAGATCGGAGGTCTACTGATATTCGCCGCCCTCAGAATTACCTGCAATCCTTGTGGCAGTTGAGCATAACCAATTAATCCTGAACCGTGACTAACAAAAACAGAGACTCTCGTTCCTTTAAAAATTTTAATTCTGTTAAAATAATATCTAACAATAATCTTTTATTTTACACTATCAGAATACCTACTAATGTTACAATGTTACAAATGTTTGTTTACGAAAACTGTTTTAAGAACAATGGAAATTAAGAAGACATAGTTACAACTAACTTTGACTGCGACTACTTCGGCGAATCTCGCGCCGACATTGAAATAACAATAACTTTTGATAGAGTTAACCGATTTTAATGAAACAAATACTAAATGTTACTAGAAGATACTCTTGATGAATTCTTAGTGAAATTTTATCATAAACCTTGTACTTTAGAACTGATGCGTGCACAAACAAACAGACAGACGGGCATTTGTAAAAACGACATAAATGTATTTTATTACTTATTCTTACGCACTTGTAATATTTTTTTGACACAGATCTAAAAAGTACAGACACCTTAAATTTACATTCCTATTATGTGTATAGATGTTTCTGAGATCTGGAGTCTGAAAAAGGTACTTTAACCCGAAATATAGATCTCTAAATCATCTTTATTGAGTAGTCGGTAAATGAGCAAGCGTGTCACCTGATGGTAAGTGATACCAGCCGCCTATGGACACCTACAATACCAGAGGAATCGTAGGTGCATTTCCGGCTTTTATAAAATGAAATGGGTCTCACGTGCTATTGCCGGAACACACCTAATAGTATTTGGCGGCAGATTTTCAACTTGAAGGTGGTAGATAGCCAGGCGGACATTAGAAAAAGCCCTACCACCATACAAAATGGACCATTATTAAGTTCTATTGACTATGGACTAAACTAAGAATAGTTGTCATTATTACTACAAGTTACGTACTAAAAATAACTTTCTATAGCTATTTTATGCTTATAGTCTATACTCGACAAAGTATTAAATGGTTTAGTTATCAATTTTAATTGTATTATCTACAAACATTTTTCCTATTTAATTTACTAATTCTACTATTCTATATTTTTTAGTTCCTGATCGGAGTTTTCATAAACATACCCAAGTTTATGTATTTCGTGTACGAAATGCTCCATTATTTCACGATTCACGTAAGTATAATTGATATCGTATAGTGCATTAACATTAGAAGAGGTTGTGAGCTAAACACTTATATATGTATAATGGAAACTTTTAGAAAGATTGGGTAACGTTCTGGATAGAATACGTGTACACAGCAAGGATTGTCGTGCTGATCTGTATACCATCGGTTGTAGCGGAACTGGTCGCCGCAGTACCTGACCGCATTAAACTGGAATTGAATAATCGCCTGTTGGAAATGTATGGTAAATAATATATACTTATTTTTTATACTTAAGGTTTAGCGTTATGGCCATATTATCACCTGATCTTAAGTGACGATATGGCCCAAGTTGGTAGACACGCTAAATCTGTGGAGGATCTGGTTCTCAAGTGCAGCTACCGGAACACACCTAGTGGTATTTGGTGGCAGGTTTACAACTTAAGGGTATTAGCTAGCCAGGTGGGCATTTGAAAAAGCCTTACCACCATGCTATGGATTCCTCACGATGTTTTCCTTTTTTTATACTTAAGGTTTAGCGTTATGGCCATAATCTCACCTAATCTTAAGTAACGATATGGCCCAAGTTGGTAGGCACACTAAACCTGTGGAGGAACTGGCTCTCAAATGCAGCTGCTGGAACATACCTAGTGGTATTTGGTGGCAGGTTTACAACTTGAGGGTATTAGCTAGCCAGGCGGGCATTTGAAAAAGCCTTACCACCATGCTATGGTTTCCTGATGATGTTTTCCTTCACCGAAAGCTCAAGCTCATTGTAGGTGCTTGGATTCGAACTCACGTCCCTTGACGCGAAGTTCTTTGGCTTTACTCTTCCTTTCCATCTTTCAACATTCATATCCATTAAATTTCTCACCACATGCGTTTCCTCTTTCCTAAAACACTTTAATTCCTCTGGCTAAGTCTCAAACATGGGATCACTAAATTTGTATTTATTTTCAGTAATAAGACTACTGGTAGTTTGTGAATAAAGTGCGTAATCAATTCTCCTAAGTCTCTTTATAGGTAACAAATTAAATGTTATTTTCAGATGGCATCCACCGGCGTGACGTGAAGAAACTCCTCCGGTACATTGAAGCTCGACCCCTACATTACAAAGTTTGGAGAATCATCCCTGTAGACTTACATTTCCCGGTTTGCATCTTCAGCATGTGCACCACCTACCTCGTTCTCATCGTACAGTTCACTCACCTTTATGATTAAAACACTAATACTGTGTTTCATATTAATGACCTTTTTTTTTAATTTGATGTATAGTTGCTATGCTCACATTCTTACGAGTACTAAATTGATATGTCATATAAATTCAAGACCCATTTTTTTACTTTTTAGACATGTTGGGGCGATGATGGCTCAGTGGTAGAGTGTAAGAACGACGTGTCATGGGACGTGAGTTCGAATCCAACCACCTACAATGAGCTTGTTGAACTTGCGATGAAGGATAAAATCGTGAGGAAACCATAGCATGGTGGTAGGTCTTTTTCTAATGTACACCTGGCTAGCTACCACCCTCAAGGTACAAATATGCCGCCAAATAGCATTAGGTGTGTTCCGGTAGATGCACGTGAGAGCCAGTCTCTCCTATAAAAGTCGGCAACGTGTCTGCGATTCCTCTGATGTTGTGGGTGTCCATGGACGGCGGTGATCAGTTACCATTAGGTGATACGCTTGATCTTTTGCCGCTTAATCTATAAAAATAATGTTATACTATACTAAGTATGTTAATATAATAAAAATAACTAACTATTGTAAATCTATATATATATACTAGCTGAGCCCCCGACATCACGTAAATTTGGAACATGTTTTGTAAAGTAAACCAGAAAGTATATATTATCAAGGACTTACATTAAGAACGTTTTGGGACAAACATTTTCTTCATACATTATTTTAGTGCAACTTTCACTACATACGTAGAGTACGTAGTTCTCAGAAAGAATGTTTTTTTTTTATTTTGTAACGTTTTCCAATAGTACTTTACTCCTAAATGATGGTATCCCGTTAAAAAATCTAAAGCCTTTTTTTTAATAATTTCACTATCTAATGTAAAAATAATGATTTCTTATGTTTACGCGAATATTATTCATCGAAATAAAACTAATTTAAGCGGATTTTATATCGGCCAAACTAAAAGAAATATAGGAACCCGCGTAAAAGAACATATAGCTAACGTTAAACACCGACGCTCTACGAAGTCTGCAGTTGCTGAACATTCAGAAGAAGGGTCCAAACATTATCTTAGATTCTACAAGCCACAAATCCTTGCCAAAGAACACCGATTCCTACCTAGGATGATTCGTGAGGCTATTTTAATTAAAAAACATCCAAATTTCAATAGAGATTCAAAGTTTTAAAATCATATTGGTAGTTCGATAAGTAAGATTAGACTTACAGAATGGAGAGACGGGCTCTCAAGTGCAGCTGTAGGAATACACCTATAGGTATTTGTCTGAAAATATTCAACTTGAGGATGGTAGCCAGTCAGGTAAGCATTAGAAAAAGCCCTTCCACTGTTTTATGATTTCATCACGATTTCCTTCACCGAAAGCTCAATACCAACTAAGCCATCATCGTTATAAGATTATGTTATAAATATTGCGCAGTTGAGTGTTAAATGTGTATTCAAAATTTATATTTATTCTGTAAATAGAAACAATAAAAAATGCAACTGTCCCTTGGATATTACCATATGAAATGAATCCGTCAGATAACATATGGCATTCCACACTGAGTCCAATATGTTGATTGAATGCATGTAATAGAAGCCTTAACTCGGAAACACGCTTTGGTATTATTTCACCTACAAATAAACGTATTATTGAAATATAATAAAACAAAAAAAAACCTCAGTTAACTAGTAAAAATTCTTTGTCTATTATCGAGTAACAAAGTTCGTTTAATTGTACGCGTTAATCTCAGGAACTATGAGTCGCATTTCGAAAATTATTTTTATATTATATAGCGCAATCAACGATGCATGTTTTATAGTCCAGTCATATTAAGGGTTTCACAAGATGTAAATAAAATACGGGTAAAAATTATTACATAATCTTTAGTTAGACGCGAACAAAACCATAGGCACAGCTATTACCTACATATATAAAACGGTAGTAACTTAGTCTCTTAAGTAACTTGATCTCTTAAATCAACTATGGGTAACCTTTTCATATGTGAGGGCAAAACTATGCTCGAGTAGTTTTGAAGCGAGGATAGCTCAGTGGTAGTGTGTACGACTTTGCGTCAAGAGACGTGAGTTCGAATCCATCTAACCATAGCATGGTGGTAGGGATATTTGTAACGCCAGCCTGGCTAGCAACCACCCTCATTTTGAAAACCTGCCGCCAAATACCAATAGGTGTGTTCCGGCAGTTGCACTTGAGAGCCAATTTCTCCACAGGTTTAGCGTGTCTGCCAACTTGGGCCGTATCGTCACTTAAGATCAGATGAGATTATGGCCATAACGCTAAATCTTAACAAATAAAAACTTGCAAATAAATAAAATTCAAATGTCTATTTGTAATGTCAAAATAACAACTTTGTACTAAATGCATATATGAGAGTTAAAATTATTGGCTATCTGTTTATTCAAACGAATCTATAACACGGTGAAACGGATTCTGACGGGACTTTACTCGTAGATAGCAGAAGTTATGAGGAGTTAACTTAGCAGATAACTTACAAAGGTTACTTTTATTTAAGTAACGCAAGCACAAAACTCTGTGCCCTCTGAGAATATCCGGTATATTATTAGAAACTTAGAATTATTCAATGGGAGTCGAAAACTGTTCCCGCATGCCTACTACTTATGAAAGTCAACTTAAAAAAAAACATCACGTATCTAAATAAATATAATTATACCAATATATTTTTAGACAAAATGTCTTAATATCTATGTATGAACAGTCAAAGATAAAAACTTATTATTTTCTCTTGTTCTACTAGTTGTAATATATATTATCAATAAAATAAATTTAAAAGCCGTTAGTTTTTTTTTTGCTTATTCCTTCCTAGTTTCTTAGTCTTAGTCCACTGGACGATCAATTGTATACAAGAAATATTCATCAATACATATATAGGTCTAATATGCCAGAAACAGTACCATTGGGAACAATTCTTAATCATTGCAATGGTTGCTTCCTACTGCCCTCTACTATCGACTTTAATCATCGCGATGAGTGGTGGGGAGCGAAATTACAGAAATATTACATTACTTTTTCAAGTTCAACTTATTCAAGCTGTAATGGTGTTAACTAGATTAGAATATATGATAATATGATAGCTCGGTTGGTAGTGTGTATGGACACCGCATCAAATGATAGACGTGAATTCGAATCCATCTACAGTTAGCTTAAGCTTTCGGTGAAAGAAAACATCTTGATCAAACCATAGCATGGTGGTACGGCTTTTTCTAATGCTCGTTTGACTAGCTAACACCCTCAAGTTGAAAAATTGCCGCCAAATACCTAGGGGTGTGTTCCGGCAGTTGCACTTGAGAACCCGTGCCTCCGTTAGGCTAACGGTGACCACCACCTTGAGCTACATCGTCAATAAACATCAAGTGAAATTATGGCCATAACGCATAACCTTAATTAAATATAATGAAATCTTATTTTATACATCCGAAAGCAGAGGCTTCGTTTGTTATTTGGATGCGTACATCAAATGAATCTTTAAACCTTCACAACTATCGGTCACTCGTGATACTAACATTTATTATATTTGTTTTGGCTTTAGCAAAGTAAACGAATTCCAAAGCTTATTGCTTCCATAATCAACATCGGCAAGTCACGCATTCTACTAAACAACCCTCGAAAGCGGACAGTGGGTCGTATAAACCACAAGAGGAGAGGCGTTTCGTGCAAAATTAACATCCGACGTAACGTTACAGTCCACGAATGTTCATTTCGTACCGAGATAAACTGTTAGTGCATATATTGGGCAGGATGTGTACCAGTAGATGTTTGGTGTAAGATACAAGAATCTAGTATCATAGGAATTTACATCTAGTCTTCTAAAAACTTTAAATTTATCGAATACTTAAAATAATGTGGTTCCGTGGGCACATGCAATTTTAACACTAAGACTCATGGGAATGTTTTGCATATTATCGTAATCAATTCCCATATTGTACCCTATTTGATTGATTTTCATAAAGGGTTTCAGTTCCAAATAGAGTGTTATTAATCTAACAGATGTTATGTTAGTTAAATATTATTAATAATGGTGCCTCTTATATGTTAATTTAGGTATGCTTTCTATTGTAAAAAGTATACCATTCGAATATAATTATGTATCTAATTTTCATAAATCGCGAAAGATTCATTTTATATTTATCGCTTCACTCCTGTACCGCGTAGTAAAATGTACTTCGCGTATTAAAGCCTCACATTTGGAAAATACTGTTAAATACTTTTTTTTATTTACATTTTATAGGGACAGATTTGTTCAAATTTATTTATACATCTGTATACTTGAAATATTTGTAGCAATAAGTATGTGGGACAGTGTTCGGAGAAAAATTTAACACAATTTTAATTATTTATTTCGAATTGTTTAGTTACAAATGCGAGTCTTCTGTTCTCTCCTATATAGAGGCAACGCACTTGTAAACTTTTGTTAAGTAACTTAACCCGATAGGTGAGCCTTGTAGACTGCAAGCAATACGGTAACGGTGCCACTAGACAAATTATCTTTCAACGATCAATAAGGAAAAAAATATAGGTGACATAAAAATGTCACAGTGATTTTCACATGTGTATACCATACATTATTTGTCTTACTCTTTCGTTAATAATCGTCGAAAGATAACTCGATTTTTATAGTGTCATCGTTTTTTTTTTGTTTTGCCTAGTAATTGTTGTAAGACAATATGCATAAGAACACAATTGCCTCTACCTAACAAGTATGTGGAGAATGTAGGATCACCATGAATATTAACAGCCCTTTTATTACGAGTAGATTCCAGCATAGCTCTATCAAACTGGCCTAAGGTGGACATAGCCTAAGATTTATACAAGAATTACACAAGATAAACCGAAAATTCAAACCCACAGCCAAGAGCAAAATATATCATAAATTAAAGACTGCTTTTTGATATATATACGCCCTGGCGGCACACACTTCCCAGTTTCGATCCAGAGGCTTATATTTATATCGGTTTTACGTATTGCATCGATAATCATGCTTAGTACAATGTAAATTAGAAGTATAAACAATGCCACAATGGTACGGTCTATTAAAGGTAAATATCTTTCCAAAGTTTTTGTTATATCGTATAGCGTATCCAGTCCATAGTACTTAAAAGCGCCGTGTGGTTCTTCTAAAGCTTCATACGGAATAGACACACATATCAACGAGGTCATGACCGATAGCAGGCTCGATATAATCAAATCCAATTTCTTATTCGCCTGAATCTTTGGCCGGTAGATATCTTTCCTTTTCTTGTTAAAAGAAAATCGATTTTTGTTTTTAAAATTCTTAACGTATTGTATGATTCTGGAAGTGAAATAAAAAGTTTAAAGGGGTTGTATATTTGATTGAAAAAGGCGTTATTTGTGGAAATCTGTCAATGAATGTTGAAGCGCATATTACTTGGCACTTCAAGTCAGAGTTGATTGGCTGCTTACGGTTGACTCGACGTTGGCGTATGGTTGGACCAAAGACAGTATGTGGACAATTGACTACACGTGTTTTGCTCCATCACGGAGCATCATCAGATCGATGTTGACTCTTTTGATGCGAGCGGGTGAGTGAGTAATATACATTAGAACCTTTATAAGTCGAACGTCAAATGAGACGCCAAAAAATTTGAGTTATCGAGTTTTCGACTGATAGAAAATGAAGGTTTTGGTGTTTGAAGCGAAGAGAAGAAAACATTTTTTTAAGATTTGGATGTTTTCAACTTATCAGCAAATTCGCAAATGACAAGTAACTTTACAATTACAATTAACTTACACAACGTATGACTGTTAACCTCGATAAGTTAAAACCTCCAAAAAAAGTTTTGTTCCCTTCGCTTCAAACACCGAATCCTCCATTCTCTATAAGTCGAAAACACTTTAACTCGAATTTTTTGGCGTCTCTCTTGATGTTCGACTTATAGAGGTTCTACTGTATATTTTTTAATAATAAAGAATAGAACTTACCTCTCTAGAGCCAGACGATAAAAAATCATTTTGATTTATTATTCTTATTATTAATTTATTTATATTTTCCGGATATAGTGTTTAGAAAGTAATTTTAGATCTAGTAATTAAATTAATTTACCTAAAATATTAGAAAAAAAACGTGTAATATACTTTAAAGTTATTTTGTATACTCAACAGAACGTGTTACTTCAACAAAAGATTGAATTAATTTGTCAAGTTTTAACACTCGGTTGGAATTTTTAAATTGCTAAAGTACTTATGACAAATCATTAATGAGTCTTACTATTACGTATGTAATTATATAATTAAGGTGATACAAAAATTATTGAAAAGAATGAATTATGAACAAATTACTGTTCATATTATTTACGTTTAGGCTGATGGCTGGATGGATGACTCAGCGATGAAGGCTCAGTTGGTAGTGTGCACGGATTCCGCGGCAATGGACGTAAGTACGTATTCCGGTAATTACCTTCAGCTTTCGGTGAAGAACGACATTGTGGTAAGCATGGTGGTAGTACTTCTTCTTATGCCCGCCTGGTTAGCTTGGTATCTAGGCTTGGAGTGTGGTCTCTCTAGTTGAAAATCTGTCGCCAAATATCTACACGTGCAGGTAAATGCACTTGAGAACCACTCCTTCCACTAGGCTTAGCATGTCCATCAGCCACATCGTCACTTTAGGTGATATTGTTATCATAAACATATTAAAAAACGATAACCCGTAATAGAAAGAAACCTCGAAAAAAAAATCTCTGTACCTCCCTGTAAGTTGATAACGGAAGTATTTTGATAATATAAATTACATGTAAAATATCTCATAAATCAGACATCAGCAACGTCGATGCGCATTATTTGGGTATCGTTCGCAAATTGTGAATAATGCGACATATAATCAACATACGTGATTTCGTATGAATTATTCAATGCACCACCTCGCTGTAAATCAGCCATTATAATTTGACCTCTGGATTCCAATACATGTAAGTAACAAAAAGGTCATGATTTCGCGGGTGTTAAGAATATTACTGTTACAAACACAACATGAATGTCGTGATCGCTAGTATCGTTCAATAAAGTTTTT
Source organism: Actias luna (assembly GCA_039707435.1). Classification (NCBI taxonomy): domain Eukaryota; kingdom Metazoa; phylum Arthropoda; class Insecta; order Lepidoptera; family Saturniidae; genus Actias; species Actias luna. Next base: position 12,299,519 of record JAZHAC010000012.1, on the reverse strand, counting down.
TATATTATGTTAGCTCGGCAAAGTGATTGCACTGTACCTGATGTTAAGTACAGTACAGTCCAAAAACAGCAGCGACTTTCAAGAGAACGACAATCCATCGTCAGTCGCTACTGTCATGCCGGTCTGCGTAAATGCTTTTCTATATGTCGCTTGAAAGACCCGATGATATATATAGGAATATATGGGCTGGGAGACTGTCACACAACTTCACGGTACGTAAGTTTTAGGTATTTAAGTGTTTTCGAAGAGGTAACCTCTTTAGACGCGCTGAGCGTCTGTTTTGTGGGTATCGCATGAGACTGAGGTGAAACGCTCAGCTGTGTGACGCTCGTTCGGGAAATGCCGGCTCGAGTCAACTAAGGGACCGAAAAAGACCTCGAGCCATTTCAGGAAAAACATAGTACGCGCCAAAAATGTTTTTTTATTGGAACCTCGTAAAAATTATCTTTGTAAATTAGAAGAAGTATGTCAATAGCCATATATACTGACATTATAAAGGGAAAAAAATTGTATTCTTGTTTGTAACGAATAAACTCAAGAAATACTGGACCGATTTCAAAAATGCTTTCAACATAAGAATGCTACATTAGTCCTGAGTAACACAGTCTATATAATATTTTGTTTAATGAAAAAGATTACATAAAATCATAACAACAAAGCTTTGATTAATTTTATTCTCACTACTGTCGCTATAACTTTAGAAATAGCTGCAAACAGTTTCTCATATAATAGTTCCGGTTATGTTTTCAGCTATTGGGAAAAAATTACATCAAAATATGTCAAATATATCGTTTTGAAAAACTTTTTACAGATAACATAGAATTGATAGTTGTTTTAAAGTTAATACTTCATAAGGTGCGTTGAGCATTTTTTGGATGAACAAAAATCATGGATCTCGTATCATCGTCCCCATGAGCAATATGTATACTGTGTATATATCGCCAATTAGTTAAATTAGCCGTTCAATTAACTACCTACAATATACAGGACAATATTTTAGCCGAACTCCCAACTGATAATAAAAGGGCGCTCACCGACTGCTAATGAGTTTCTCTCGCGCTGTTTGTTATCACAGTCCAACATAACCTAACCCAGCAAAGACTTATACTACATCGACCACCTCAACCAGCTTATTGCTAGTTACACGGCCGTTAGTTTAGTAAAGAAGCTAGGCAGTTAATTGAACGGCTAATTAGTCTAGTTGGTTGCGACATATATATGTACATAGCTATATCTCTGTAGTATTAATTATATATAGATAGAATGAGTATGTCTCTATGTTACTTAGTTTTCACTTCACGTATGCGGCTTGCCCGATAAGCTCGTATTAGGATCACGAAATTAGTAAGTTAGGACCTGTTGATTAGTTAGCCTTGCGAATCCTTGTTTATTTTTCCGGCAGCAGCCCAAGCCGAGATTCGGCCATTCTGGCACCCTTGCGCTTGCTGCCTCGGAGCTAAGTGCCCTTAGCACCCGCCCCAAAAAGTTGGGTGAGACTGTCAAAGTCCCTAGGCCTAACAGCGTATGTAAATTCAAAAAAACTTCTATTGGCAGTCCCCAACGACTGCCCCGCATGGTTTATTTTTTCGAAAATCTATTTTACATCCTCGTTTTATGTTTACGTTATATACAAAAATATAAAGGGATGGGTCAACGTAAAATGGTTATGTAAATCTCATTGCGGCTTCAATAAGGGCATCAATCAAGGCAAGATTAGAAACGTGACAGCTTCAAATCATCGTGGTTAGGAACGTTATTGTGTTATGTTGGTATTGGCTTTTACCACAACGCTGATAAACTCGAAATATGATTTATTTTGTAATTAATCGATTTTCAATTTAATATGAATATTTATAGAGCTGTTTAGCATCAGGCAATTCTATATACATACATATAATAACATTGTACCCGTAAAGAGATCTTTGAAACGAAATTTCTTGATAGATGTACTAAAATTCAAAGTAAATTTACAAGGACGCGTCACACTTAAGCGTATTTCGGTGCATGGACATGAAGACAGATATTATATAGAGTTAAACATTGTTTATATAATATACAACCTAAGTTATCTCGTCTCCCCTTTCCTCCAGAGAGAAAGAGTTTGAATTCTTCTAAGATATAGGTTAAAATAAAAACATTTCTGGCAGGTAAACTTTTTTATATTTTTTCATGCATTTTACTGATGTTTTAATTATAGATTGCATTATGTTTCAACTATCTATAAGATTATAGGGTTAAATAATTGAGTGACGAAAAAATCTGAATTTTGGGCGAAGCTACGTCATGAACCCAGGGGTGTCGCATGCCAAGAATTATTTAAATTGCATTACAATAGATACGTCTCCTTCAGTGTAATATTTATCTTTCAATAAAAATAAACCACATACAAATGAAATGACTGTCACATATGGCTTAAAATATGTGTAAACTCTATATATAGAAAATTATTTAAAAAATGTTAAATTCGTAGATTGATCTGTTCGTATTTTATTCGAGCATTTTTATATACTTCGTAGATTTACAGTTATGTCATCAATCTCATCAAATGTTAAATGATTTTTAACCTTAGGATGGTAGCTAGCTATTACAAAATACCCTACCACCGCGCTATGGTGTCATCACAATGTTTTGCCTCACCAAAAGTCAGGCTCATTGAAAGAATTCGAACTCATGTACATTGATGCAGCGTCCATATACATAACTGACTGAGCCATCATCGACTCTAAAATAATTATTTTAAAAACATTTCCTACGACTTGTTTTTACAATTACTTGTTATAAGTAATGAAATTGCCTAAGAAACAATAATTCGGATTACAGAAGCAGATAAACTTGTTTGTGCATTAAATATTTTATCTCCTATGAATATAATCCTGTTTTTTATGACCGTTATTAAATTTGAACCGTTTTAAGGGCAACAATAAAGGGAACATAAAACCTTAAAGAAGTGTCTGGAAGGATTATTTTCCCCTTTCCAATTTTTATTATTATTTTAAGGGCTTACATTTAAACCCTTTGTATTTTTTTTCTACAATCTAATCTTAGGCGTTTTTTTTTCCAACATTCTATATTACATGAAATTATCAGTTACCCCTACAGACATCCTACCCCATTAAAGTTAATCACAACAACATCGCTGTCAGACTTGAAATAAAACCATATTCATGTAAAAAAATATATTTTTATGCCAATCTTCATGGCCACCAATAATATAAATCGTTTTGTCAACAAATTACTATTTTAGTTACAACTTCATCAAGATCAACCACAACTCATTATTTAAAACATCTCGCCATGTACCTTCGGGCGTGTTCCGGCAGCTACACTTGAGAGTCAACGACCGGCTACATTTACCTTACTCACTGAAAGACATGCAAAAGTATTTACTAGTTTATTTCAAATAGGAAGGATATTAGGCTATTGGTCAGTAAACCAGATGTTCCTATTAACAGCCGAGTTTAAGACAGCCCTCTCAACCTCCCAGGATGTAGGACAACCGCAAATGCACTTATCTATGTTTAAATAATGCCAGCGTGCTATGTACTATGTTGTTGTATTCAATCGAAAGTTAAAATCCAGTAAAACTGTGATAATACGCTATGCATATAAGGTAATAAGAAATATTAACATAATCATGTTTTAGTAAGTTGCAAAACCTTGAACTATTCATAGACAAATAACTGAATTCAGGAAAAGAGTCTGAAACAATTTAGATGAATAAATGTATTTAGGTTCTATACTTTCCGACTTGTATCTACATATGAATATGATTATTATTAGATAGTAATTGTACCTGGCATGCATATGTTGTAATGCATGGAAATAATAAGTTTAGGGTTTTACAGACTACTAAGTAATTTTTGAAGTAAAATCTTCTTTAAGCGCCTTGAGCATATAACATACATTTTTATTTATATAGATTATATTATCTATCTATATATAGAAGACAACCAATGACTTTCTTTATAGTTTATAGGGTTGGCGTTATTGGCACAATCTCACTTCATTGATTTTAAGGGGGGGTTAAGGGGACACGATAAGCCTAGTGGAGGTATGCTCTCAAATGCAACTGCCATAACACTATTACAAGTATTTGGCACCAGAATTGCAACTTGAGGCTAGACAGCCGGGCAAAAATGAACTTAATAGATCCCAAAATTATATACAAAATTTGGTTTGATATTTTTCGTACCACAATAACACGATAACGTAACCACAATGTAGACATCAACTTAGAACGGATTTTTCAATCACAAGAATCTGAAGGAAGAATCACTACGTCGATAGCGTGAACTAATATATACAAATAAATAACATTGAAAATAAATAAAACTATTTGTTTGTAGTGTCAAAATAACAGCATTTTACTAAACGCATATGATAGTATATACGGTATTTATATACATTAAAAAAATCAGTTTGTACGTTTGTTCCGGTAGATATCTGAAACGACTGGACAGATTCTGACAGGGCTTTCGTTAGCAGATCGCTGATATTATAAGGAGTAACTTTGGCTACTTTTTTTTGATATGGTTCCGCAAAATCATAGTTATTAAATATTTTTTTACTTCAACGCGAGCGAAGTCACGGACAGAGCTTGTTTTGAATACAATCAAACTATGAATGTGACATGTGAATTAAACAAAAATTAATTGTAGTTCAATTATGTGTTTTAAACAAACGAGACATCCAAACGTATACACATTAATATAAAATTAGTCAAATTTAAATCCTACTGTCGGACTGCAGTCGCAATAAATTCATATCGAATTGCAACGGTAATATCGCTAGGCATTTGTTCACGAGCTAAGAATGACACTCTGCATAGAGTATATAATTTTATTATTGTTTTCTTGTATAAAAAAGTCAAAATGATAGCGTTGTATCTACCTTTTTTTATGGAATAGGGGACAAACGAGCAAGATAAACAAATACTTTTTTTGTAGTTTATAGGTACATGTTTTTTAGGTACATAGTAGGCCAGGTTATGGCACACATCTTATGGCCCAAGATGATGGATACGCTAAGCCTAATGGAAGGACTAGATTTCAAATGCAACTGCTGGTAACATACCTACAGATATTTGGCGGCAGATTTTCAACTTGACTGTGGTAGTTAGCCATGCGAGCATAAGAAACTGTCCTATTACTTTGATATAGTTTCAGCCCGAATTTTTCCTGCAACGGAAGCCCCAGCTCAATGTAGGGATTCGAACTCACGCCCTTTGACGCGGCGTCCGTATTCACTACCAATGAGCTATCATCATTTTAAATTCGTATTGCTACATCCAACATTTTATATGTACTTATATTTTATTGTAACATATAATTTAAATTTCATTAGTATTGTAATAAATATAAATAAAAATACGTATTGCACAATCGTGAAGATCAAAATTCTTACGGGGGTTCGAACTCACGTCCATCGAAACGAGACGTTAAGATCATAGTTATACTACGCTAAGTTATATAGTATTCGCTATTATGGAATGTTAAAAAACTCTTATAAATAGTTAACATTATAATCTTTAAATTGAAGAGTTTAAAATAAGATTTTGGGTTAAATTAAATGCTCAAGATTATTCTGCATCTTGCATGATGCAAATCTTTTAGATCAGATTCATAATATGCCAATAAAAAACATTCCCAAATGAAGTATTAATAATAAAATAAATATAACATGGTTAATATAAGTAAACAAGCAATGTCGTGTATGGTATAACAATGTCACTACACGGTTGGTTTAGCGGCTTAAGGAGTCACCTTACTGTAAACGCTGCCGAAGTGTTGTAAGTTCGAATTCCAGATATGATGACAATTATTTTTGTAATACACAAATCATTTTTGAGTCTAAGTGTTACTATATGTTAGTCGTTTATAGTTATTTTCGCTTGAAATTGTCAGACGTTTCCTACAAAGGGAGATGTCATAATAAAAAAATAAATTGTAACGGTATATATTATTTTGAAACTTTGATATTTCCTATGTTACTCATTTAAAATGAATGCTATGAACTGAAAACTTGGTGTAAATTAAATTCTCCGGATGATTAACGAATTCATTTACATAAGAGTTATTTGGAAACAAAATTGTAAATCATAACAATGGTTATTATAAGTAAACTAGAAAAGATAGATATATGCTATTATAAACTTATTTTAAAAACTTTTTAAGAGGAATAATTCTCTCAAACATTGTGCTTACGTAATTTTAATGGTATAGCCAGCGTACGTTCGGGAAGCTCTCAGATAGTACAATTAATTCCCGTCTTCGTAACTTTTTTCAATAATGCTTTGCTACTATTGATGATAGCGTGATGTTACATAGTTTATGATACTTCTCACAAAATATTCTATCGAACGTAAAAATAATTTTCAAAATCAAACTGTTCAGAGATTACCCATTATGTTTTATTATGTTAAGTTTTCCTCTTTATAATATTAGTATAGATGTCAGCTTTCTGCACTCTATATCCATGTATTCCAAATCTAATTGTAATAACTTAATTATTTGTCAAAAGTATTCCTCTTAACGTTAGTGTATTTTTTTTATTAATATATGGCAACAGTTGAAAACTATCGAGAACCGAGTATAAGTTTATATTAAAAGTATGCATATAAACAATGAACGATCTATTTCATTTAATTGAAACGTTTGCAACACATATTAAGTAATATAAATTATAGCTATACGCAATTCGTTTCTGTATAACTTTAACTATACCAAAGTTTACATTCCTGTATGCATTTTGCAGTATTCTTAAAAAATGATTCAAAGGCTGCTTCTTCACGTATTGATATATAAATCTTCTTATTTAATATAATAGCAAACCATACGTGTAGATATGTATATACAAGGTGTTATATGGTACTGAGGTGTGCCGATTGATAAATGGGCACAGTGTCCGCTGTCAATATCGGCCAATGCTAATATATAGCTTCTACTATGATTTATGATCATGACTTCATTAATCCCGAACTGTTTCTATAACTAACGGAATTGACATTTCATTATATACGAAATGTTTGAGTGATATAAACAATGATCATATAACATAGTCCTGATTCTATGTTAATTGTTTTAATACTAGTTTTTATATTTTCAGATCGTAAATTAAAGTTATGAAAGCAAAAATAAGTACAGAATCTCCTATTATCAGGAGAGCAATTTTTGTTTATATCTAAATCTCGCGTACCTCGAAAATGGCTCCAAGGATGTATTGGATGAAATTTTGCGTTTACACACGTGAAAACCTCTGCAATGGAAAAATAAATCATATGGGATAAATTTAAATGTGGTACTAGTATTTGTAATGGAAATATTAAGATAAGTTCTCACCTTTTAATTGATAAATCATATTAAAGTATCAATATCATACTAAGATACTAATGAAAATCTGCCCGCAAATACCAATAGGAGTGTTCCGGAAGTTGCACTCGAGAGCCAGTTCCTCCACAGGTTTAGCGTGTCTACAAACTTGGGCCGTATCGTCACTTAAAATCAGGTGAAATTATGGCCACTACGCTATACATGATCTATAAAAAAAACAGAGTTATCACCACTGTTAAATATAAAACTAAACATTGGAGATCTGTTATTTTACTGCTAGCTCTCGATATGTTCTCGATTGATGATGTAAAGTCAACATAAGGACAGTATGACCATATTTTACTACATCACATTACATTTGTTGTTTACCTGACACATGAGGTAAATTTTCTATCCTATGAAAAGGTATTTAACATGACTCTGACATACTTAAGATCGGCCTTAAGTTTTTTACCATTGCAAGCAAAGCGTGATCACTTTCCTGTGTCTAGCAAAAGGGTGAATGAAGACTTAATATGACGGTTTTAGAGAGTATTCTTGCATAATTTTAAACGAATCATACATACTGCAGCGATGATAGCTCAGTGGTAGTGTGTAGGAACGCCGCGTCATGGGACGTGAGTTGGAATCCAAACACCCACAATGAGCTTGAGTTATCCGTGGAGGAAAAACATCGTGAGGAAACCATGAAATCGTGGTAGGACTTTTTCAGATGCCCATCTGGCTAGCTACCACCCTCAAGTTAAAATCTGCTGCTAAATACCAATAGGTGTGTTCTGGTAGTTGCACTTGAGAGCCAGTTCCTCCAAAGGTATAGCGTGTCTACCAACATAGGCCGTATGGTCACTTAAGATCAGGTGAGATTATAGCCATGACGCTATGCATAAACTTAAAAAAAATAAGTCAATTACTTTGAAATTTCGAAATTTTATGAATAAGTTAATTAAGGTCTTAAAACAATACTAATAAATTAGTTTTTGTTCCTATACACTTAGATGTTTTAATAATAACAAAAATAATAATATTGTATACAGACTGTAACTACAATATACATATATGTCAATTCAAATGTTAGTATCAAGGACTTGTTCTATTCCTGTAAGTAAGAATGCGCAGTACTCATGATCAGTTGTTGTTTGTTTCTCTTCGAGTGAACACGCTACCAGCAAAGATGTCATCAATTGCTTCTAAGCTGAAACAGCGCTTGATATCTTCATCGGTGTATCTTTTCCTTTCTTATTTTCTTCTTCTTCTTTCTTATTTTCGGTTGTTACTCTCACGTAAGCAGATCTAAAGTAAAGTGTTTGATGTCGCAAATGTATTGCGCGTCTCTTATTACTACTTGTATATTTATTTATATGAAAACGATACCGAGTTTAACTCTTCCCGCAGTGACTGTTTTAGAGTTTGCTATAGTCATGTGTTTGGGTTTATTTACAGCTAAAAAGTTCTTACTTAAATATTGTAACACTATTAAAACAATAGACGTTATTATCGGTTTAAAAGGTGCTTCGATAATACCTTGTAACGTTGCAATAATAATGTTGCTTATTGTAATGTGTAGGCTATTTACAATGACATTGAGATTTCTCTCTGATTCTTCAACAGACGTCGGAAACAATGTTAATTTTTCATTCATGATAATAGCTAAAGACATTAACTATTTGTGGATCATTATGGTTTTTGCGGTGTTACGTAACCGAATGAAGTTCATTAGGAAATCAATGGAGAGGAATACGATACCGGTGAACATTGTTGGTCGAAATGAAATCAAAATAAAGATAAAGGTGATCAGGAAAACCTTGTTAATATACAAACATTTACTAGACAACATCCATACTATTGATGTTCATATTCAATGTTGGGTAATTACTTGAAATTAAATATATATTTTTTAGGATTCTGCACTTAAAGCCTTAGCCTATTTACTTACAAAATAGTTACAAATTACAGTGCGTTCTATAATGAGTTTGTCGTGTTATTAACCTGCTGGGTCAACTACGGCAGACCCCTCTTCTATAATATTGGTAATCGTTTTCACTGTTTTTGTGTTCCTATTTTTTTATGGAACAGGGTACAAAGAAGCAAGCGGTCGCCTGATGGTAAGTGATTACCGCCACCCATAGACACCCACAATACAACAAGAATCGCAGGTGCGTTGCCGGCCTTTAAGGTATGTGTAAGTTCTCTTCTTGGAGGTTCCCAAATCGTATCGGTCCGGAAACACCGGAGGCGCAAGTTGGTTTCACAAGATGGTCGTTCAGGGAAAGAAATTCCGCGCAAAGCAAAGCTTTGTGGCTCGTCATTCATCCATATGGTGTGGATGGAAATTTAATGTATGGTGCGTTGTATGGTGGTGGAATCCATCTGCAAGTATTCATGCATACAGTTCCTAGGAACACTCCCCATGGTAAATTCGATAAAAAATGAAAAAAAAATGAAGCCACGTCTCTTCGCAATGCCAGTGGGTCAAGACGATCGGAAAGAATTTGTTTATTGACAATTCAAGACGCTCTACGTTGGATGTGGTCTAATGAAAGAAGCTGATGCTGGGGTGCCTTTTCCCAGAGATGACAACAGTATTGCATATGAGGTCAGACTTGAGCTTTGTAGAGTTTAAGACAATGTACCGATGTTAAATACTGTCTCGCTCTACTAAGCACACCAAGATTTTTTGGCCAATTTGGCCTTATCTTCTAGATGACCACGGTACTACAGGTCACTCGAAATGTCAACGCCAAGAATACCGATACTGGGTAAAGTACCTAAGAGAGCATTTTAGAAGCAAAGAGACACGCCAAAGAGATTCTGTTTAGCGGTAATAGCGTAAATTGTTAGGCCCTCAAGTGCAACTGCCGAACACACCTATTGGTATTTGACGGCAGATTTTCAACTTAAGGGTGGTAGCTAGCCAGGCGGGCATCAGAAAAAGCCCTACCACCATGCTATGGCTTCTTTACGATGTTTTTCATCACTGAGGCTCAAGGTCATTGCAGGTGGTTGGATTCGAATTCACGTCCCTTGACGCAAAGTTGAACATACTACCATTGAGCTATCATCGCTTCAACTTATGTCGTCTTAGGCTTGAATTGGACTAAGCTTAGTCTGCCTCATTCTGCGACTTGCTCCAATACAGTTTTCGCGGAAGCCGGGAAAGGGTCTTCTAGAGAAGCGCGTTGTGCTAGACTCGATCAAAAGCCTTCACTATGTCCAAATTTTTATGGCTATGTTATGGGATATTAATATAAGGTAATAATTTCTTTGACCGGCTTTACTTATACATTAGAATACTTATTCATAAATGTGTTACTTATAGATGGCTAAACATCTAACATCAAGCAACTGCACGAAAACTTGTTACTTAAAAAGTAAAATATTATATATTCACATTTCAGGTCTGCATGGCATTAATTGCTAGTGTACCAAAAGCAATTTTTCTAATGTATAAAGTAATAGAAAGTTTTATTTTGGTAAGTAGGACATGTTTTATGTTAAGTCATTCCGTGCAGACATTGTGGTTTAAACTATAAACATTTATAACAACAGTCGTTACCACGAAACAGCCCCCGAATTATTCTCCTTGCTCTGGTTATAACTGCACTGAAGGCAAGGTGTCATACGTTAAATACACTTCTTTGATTTTATCACTTTGCAAAGTGACTTGACCTATTTACTTAAAATCACATATGTATCACAATTATATGAGATTTAACTCATTTAACTTCCCAGCTTCTTGTTTGTTCTTGCAATTCTGTGTTTTCTTAATCACAATAGTAAAAGATTTTCGCCCGGAGCATGTTCAAGCAAAATGGTCTTAATGCAACCAACGAATTAAAAAAGGCAGTATCTAATTAAGTAGGCAATTTCTAACATTTATTTCGAGTTTTTTTTAATTCAATTGCAGAATTTGGGCTTCCATATTAGCGCTAATTCAGTTTAAGCTATTTAAACTATTGCTCCAGTAAGACTATGTAAAAACAATTATGTGAATATCAGAAATCGAATAGCATTTATTTTGGAAAAATAATAAATATATATTTCTATGCAATAACCAATTTATAAATTAGAACCATAGACGACTATTTGCATAACGTAATTAGCCTGACTTTAAACTAATCGTACCTCGAACCAATTATGGCTTAGTCAATGTTCTTAAATCATAAAATTAATTAATGAAATACTGCATATTGATTGACTTGCAATTTATTCTCGCATAAGTTACAGGTTAGTCGAGTTGGTGCATTGAAGAACATAATAGATATTTTTATAAGCATCCAGTGTATCTACTATCCGGCTATTTTAGCAGATATGTCGACTGTTGAAGTAAACAGACTTATAAAAATTATTGCTAAGCAGTTAACACAGTGTTCAGGTAAATGCTTATTGAATTATGAGTACCACGTTACCTATCGCTTCTTTATTACAGACTAAAAGTTTTTATTTATTTAACATCGCTGACATTAATTCGTTGCAGATGAATCACTCCGTTTTGAATTGGACATCATGTTACAATACATAACGCGTAGACCTTTCACGTATACTATATGTCGGGCTATCCCGTTTAATATCTCACTGCCCATAGATCATATCAGTTTGTCTATTACATACGTTATCATATTCATGCAGTTAACTAATTTTAAATTTTAATTCATTCATTCATTATATTTGCTATTATACATATACCATTGCAAGATGTTTTAGTATATATATAATTATGTTTTTTAAACATTACCTTTTGCCTATATCGATAATTTTAAATCACAACATAGTCTATATCACAAAATATTGTACGTAGAACATAGGTATTTGTATTATATTGCTTTACTTATGACATCAAGTTATGTTGATATATTAATACAACGGACAATAATGCATAGAAAGCAAAAAGCATTTTTAAACGTTAAGTTTCACACTAGTCATTAATGTCATACAATTGAATTCGAATTTCATAAAATGTCTCAAATAGAATTTATGAAAAGATTATTTTTGATGCTTCAATTGTATAAAATATTATTATAATCAAGATTTGCAATTTATGTATGTACTTACTTTTGATTGAGTTTCATACTATTCACAACTGTTTTCTTATAATATTAGCGTGTTGTTATAAAATCACTATAATGTGTGTAATTCTATAAAAAACATAAAAAAGTCTTATTTCTAATTATTTCACATAATTCTCTAATGCAACACTAATGATATCAAATTTTGTAATTGCACAATATGTCCTAAGTGTAATTAAGGTAATTGTGTTTTTGGATTTTCAAATCGGTTTGCTTGGATTATTACCGTGTTGTTATAAAATCAGTATGAAGTGTGTTAATATATGAAGTCACAAAAAAATATAATATTTAATTATTTCACACCATTCTCTATAGCAATACTATAGATATCATATGTTGTAATTACAGAAAATATCCTAAGTAGAATATAGGTAATTCTGTACTTGGATTTTCAAATCTATTGTCTTATATTTTATTAGATTATAGTATTATAATCAATAAAAATTGTGTTAATTTATAAATAAAAAACATATTTTTTTAATATTTAGTTATTTCACATAATTATTGCTATACTATAGATATCACATGTTGTAATTACAAAAACTGTCCTAAATAAATATAGGAAGGTAATTATGTTTTCCCCTTGCAAATCGGTTTGCGTCTATTATTACTGTGTTGTTATAAAATCACTATAATGTGTGTAAATATATGAAAAACAAAAAAAAGTCATATACTTAATTATTTCACTCAATTTTCTAATGCAATACCAATGATATCACATTTTGTAATTGCACAATATGTCCTAAGTGTAATTAAGGTAATTGTGTTTTTGGATTTTCAAATCGGTTTGCTTGGATTATTGCCGTGTTGTTATAAAATCATTATGAAGTGTGTTGATATATTAAGTCATAAAAAATATAATATTTAATTACTTCACACCATTCTCTATTGCAATACTATAGATATCACATGTTGTATTTATACCAAATGTCCTAAGTATAAGATAAGAAGGTAATTTTGTTTTGGCCCTTCAAATCGGCTTGCTTAGATTATTATCGTGTTTTTATAAAATTGGTATAATATATATTAACAAAAGACATACATAAAAAAAAAAAATTTACTTTTTACACACAATTCTCTAATGCAATTTATATATCACATATCAAAAAACAATTCACAACACAACACATAACACATATCATAATATAAGACATCATATGTTGTAATTACAGAAAATGTCCCGAGTAGAATATAAGTAATTGTATTTTTCGATTTTCAAATTGCTTTTATTAGACTATTGTTTTAAATCACTACTATATGTGTTAATATAAATAAAACAATAAAAACGTGTCATATTTGACTTGTTTCATACAGTTCTTCGTTGTAATGTCTTGATATAACAAATTCTTTTTTTTTTCGACTTGACATACGCTGATATAATTTGGATAGAGCCTTGCGAGACTCCTGAGCGTATTGGGTGAAGCGAGGATAGGGCTCTCTCTGCTTTGTAGCAGAAAGAGCGGTCCTATGGGTAAGCAAAGATTATGCGGACTAGCCTGTCCGGAACTTGTAAGAGATTGAGTTTATATATGAGACCTTCGTGCCAGACCTTATCGCAAGCTTTAACTATGTCGAAAAATATGGAAAGTGTGTGCCTAGGGTGGCATATTCCCGTGAAATTGAAGAGAATATGCTCCGTGAGGCGGAGCACTTGGTGGGTGCACGAATGGTTCTGTAGAAAGCCGAATTGCTCGTGTGATAAGAGAAATTTGTCTGAGGCAGTGGTTTGAAGTCGATTAAGAAGGAATCGCTCGTATATTTTGCCTATCGTATTGAGCCTATAGGAGGCTTATCGGGAGGTATATAACAAATTAATTACCTACACAGTAGTACAGGATGTGGCCCAAGATAGCGGGTACGCTAAGGCTACTGCTGGGACACACCTTTACGTATTTGGCGGCAGATTTTTAACTTGAAGGTGGTAGCTAGCCAAACGGGCATTACCACTCATCATAAGCACTCATCACGATGTTTTCATTCATCGGAACTCAAGAACATTCCATGTGGATTCTAACTTACGTCCATTGGGCGTCCGTACACACTACTAACTGAGCTATCAACGCTATAACAGCTATAATGAAATAAAATGAAATATATACTACACTATTCAAGTGTACGAGTTATACCCAAGTCAGCTAGATAACGCTAACAGCTCCTTCCCGAACCAATTTGCGCAAAGTGCCGCGGAGTTCAGCTAAATTGAGTCACACAAACTCGATGCGATATCGTTAGCTCGATGCGGGAACTTGAAACTGTTGAATATTTAGAAACTAGTTAACCGAACCACATTGTACTGCACTTGTATGTCTCACTGATGCATTACAGAAATTAGTAACGTAACTGTTCGCATTTACAAGTTAAATTTGTTACTATTACTTTGAAAAAATATTGTGGCCATTTCTCTAGCTTTATAAATCAGTACCTTTATACGTACATAACCTCAAACGAGACTGTTGTAGATGCGTGAACGCGCATTGCCAAGTAAGGAAAAAAAGTATGTGTCTCTGCTCCAACGCGTATCTGTCATGAAACGGACGATTTCACCAATGCAAAAGTGAAAGGTGTGCAAGGTAGGTTGCGCAGAAAAACTTAAAACTTTTGCGTTTCTTTTTGTATTAATTTTACTGCTAATAAAATGTCCATACCCGGGGTCTTATTAAAAAAATTAGTAAAAATTTAAGAGGAGTGGGGTAGAATGTATAAGAGAATTGCATTTATAATAATATTCTAAAACGGAAAAGTTTGATTCTACGTTTTCATGCGTTAATCGTAGAAACTTTTAGTCAGATTATTATAGTTATTTTTTGGTAGGACAGTAATTAAGGAAGGCTATTCAACGTCACGCTTCTGCCAGTAAGAGTAATGCTATTTTGAATAAAGCTACAAAAAAATAGGGTAAAAATTATTAAAAATTTTTTAGTCCCACACCAACGAAGTCGCAGTCGCAGCTAGTACATATATATAAGAGGTATGTGTACTATGAAGGCATCTGATAGAAAAGAGTGTAAGAGAAAATATTTTGCGAGACCCTACTTAGGTATGAGAAGTTTTAAGGAAAAACAGGGTCCACAAACGTACTAGAAATGTGAAAGCTGTCTCCGGTGTCTGACAATACTTACGGGAGTTTGAAATGTCGCAGTGTTGCGTTTTAGTGGGTAATGTTGAGTGTTTAGCAGCTGATGATTCACCACATACCTCTCTCGCCTTAGCCAGACCCCAGGTAATGCGTTTAAGTCTACGCGTTGCGATGAGGAATACCGTAAATAATGGGTTTTTAAACCCCACGTTACAAAAAAAGATTTCCGCAAACGTTATCAAAATCTCTTATCAATATTGAAATATTATACTTACTTCAAAAGGTTAAAATATAAACGTACAATGAAACACCGATTGTAAGTTATATAGTTTTATTTCATTATTATGATTACTAATATGAACACTCGACACTAGAATTTATTGTTATATAATTATAATAATAGGTGCAAGAATCACACAAATGTATAGACTAAGTCTTAAATCTACAAAACAACTCGATGAGGAAAACAGTGGTCCTGCACAACAGAAAAACGGTGCAGAAAGATTCCATACAAAGAACCATATCACAAAAGGTATAGAAAAACGTGTGCGTAATCTTTATTTATTCGTTTAAAAGAAAGAAGTTTTTAACTGGACTGTTTATATAACAGGATTGTTTAGCGCATATTTGTAAGAATTGCTTAATTACTTTACTCTTCATTTGTTTTTGCTGTTTATGTTCGTCTTAGCTTAGTCTTAATGTTATTACGGTAAAGGTACAGAGCAAAACCTGCACATCAAATACTTTAAGAAAATATAATTGTAGTCTATCTTTTACCTGCCTGTTTTTCCTTTTGCAAGCTTATCTCTTTAAAACTATTAGATAGATCTGAATACTTCGGCAAACTAAATTACGAATAAACTTTTGAATCCCCTAAAAGAAAGAAATTCTCAGCGATAAGATGATAAAGTTAATATTGTGTATTAAACAAACTTCCTAATGCAATTTTCAGAATCTGACGATGTCCAACGTAACTTAAAATATACCCGTTCTTATTAGCATAATAACAGCTTTTGACTACCATAGGTGGCACAGTCCCCATATTTTTAACTACTGCAAAGTTACGAGAGTTACGGCCGACGTCTATTTCTTAGAAATACATACTCTTAAATAATCTAGATAAAGTGATTATTTTATTGAAATTTGCAAAAAAGAGAGCGGCCTATATCCATGCGGGTGGTAACAAATAATCCTACGATCGTTCTTTCAAGTTGTAGCAATGACTATGTTATCCATACTTCGGACTATATGCTGCCTATAATATTCGATGCATTACTAAGGACCTGTGCCGAATAATTGCTGAATTGTGTTATAAAAATTGCTGAAGTGTTTTAAGGGAGCACTTCTCAAAAAGAATCTCTTTGCACCCGCCCTAATCTAATATAATTTTACGTAAACGGAAAATCTTGTCTTTTAATAAGCTGTAATTGTGGTTGTAGCGGGATTAATTGTAATATTAATCTTGAATCTTTTTATACTTATAATTCGTAAATGAACGGTAATTCACACTGAATTTTCGTGATACTTGTGCCCCTAATCAAGGTATCAAATTACAAACGTCCACTGCTGGACATAGACTTCGCTAAACTTTTCCACAGAGTGTGGTTCTGTGCCGCCTGAAACCAAGGACTGTTCACAATATTATCGATCCATCTTGCGGGTTATCGTTCCTCTACAACAATTTATGTTTGTCACATCGGCCAACAGTTTTTTGAGCGATGTACCCTGCCCTAACTTTAGCGACTTCACTTGTGCTATACGTTGAGTTACATCCGTCATTTTAATTCTCCTACGGATCCACTTATTTCTGATTTAAATATTTAAAGAAATCTCGATCATAGCTCTTTTTATAACTAGCTGAGCAACTTTGAGCTTTTTGTGAGGCCCATAGTTAGATGCCACATCTTAGTCAAGTCATCACTGGCAACACACATTGACTGAAGACTTCCATTCAATATACTGATAAAGAATGTCACCCAATTAAAAATGTTTTCCCTTACGCTACCAAGTGTAGAAAATACTAACTTTGCTTGGAGATTTGCTTTAATTACCGTAGGTAACTAGACTCAAGGTAGAACTGAATCTTTTCTTTATACTTGTGGATTTTGTATATAGAAGCATTAACACTTAAAAACTAAAATTAGTCAATTGCAGTATTACGATAACGTATGTCAAAGATATCGAAAGGAATCCGACGGCGAAGGACATGTTCAATGGAAATACATTACAAATGTTGCATTTGAAAGGGTAACGTGTTACGTAGTCTAAGGCAGTGTCCAGTTCGAAACGCAGGGACTCATCTAAAAAAATGTAAAGAATAAAGTATTAGTGACGATAAATAAAAAGTAAATGCACAATTTGGATCCAAAATTGATATCCCAAGGAAACGTGTTAAATAGCTGGAGTTATTGATAAATAACACCATTTTAATGTTGTGTCATCTATAGTCGATTTATAGTAAAGTGTACACGCAAAATTCTCAATTTCTCTTTTTACACACGAGGTTAAGAATTAAAATCACCAATAATTTACCAAGGAACATTATTTCTTCATATATTTAAGAACAACTTGTATTCATTCAAGTTTCTAGCAATATTATGTCGGTATATAGCGATTCTAATGAATTAACCGCAGAGTTTTGTTGAGACTCCAAAATGTGTTGTGATTTCGTGTAATCGTGTAATGTTTGGACTTAATTGCGACAACCATACACCAAATCACCACCAAATATATCCACCATCAATTATGTAGCTTACCGTTATGAGCCAATATATAACAACCTATCAAGAATCTTGTAAGCCCGCTTGATAGCAGTCACCGATCTGTGCCCACTTTTAAATGTTACTATAGAGGTTAGCAGTAGAAAAGAGTCCATATAATCCGATTCCCATCGGCTTCCCTTTAAGATTCCACATATAACGTTACTACTGAGTGACACATGTAGGTCAAAGGCAATAAAGTCTTTTCGATTGTCATGCATGCTACGTAGTGTTCAAAATCAAATGCAGTAAGACGTTATAAACCGGCTTATTGCGTAGCATTCCGCCTGTTTCACTTTCCTAGAAAGATAACAAAGTCTATCTCGCTCTCATCTAAGGAACCACTAATTTAATCTGGTCCAGTAGCGAATACGAATCAACAAGATAATAGCAGTTTTGACAGGTCTGATAAATTTGAAGTAAATAACTCTCAAAACAACGAGTTATGATAGTGATGGAGATATGTATTTTAATAGAGGAAGCTAGAAAGGGTGAGTGTATCATACCTCAAAATTAATGATTCTATTTATAGTACTGTAACAGGTACATTAATTCTTACTTTTAGACAGTATGTTAAAAGGTGTTTTGACCCATCTGTTTACGTGAAACACATATGTGTGCTCGATTTTTAAGTTTAGTTATTGTTTTATTGTGATATAATTAATTAGGGTTAGTGATTAATTACTAATAAATTTCAGTTAACGGTAATTTTGTTTCATTTCGTTAAAATAAAATAAAAAATGGTATTAATTCACATAGAATATTGTTTAAGAGATTTCTTTTTGAAAATAAAAAGCATGTAATCCAAAGAAGCCGTACCTTTCCAAATATAACCACAAATAAAGAGACGGGAATATCTTTATGATTAAAATATCTTGGTTTTACAGGCAGTGGCAATCTGCATATTTTTTTATTTTTTTTGGGTTTATAGGTCTTTAATCGCCAAAGAAATATCGGTGATGGTGGTGAAAAGCAGATATTCTGTTAGGTAAATAATGATTTTTGCTCCAGGTTCCCTTTTTCGGGTTTCTACCCTTCGCCACTGCAGGCTAGTAGAATACAGTATAGGCTATACTATTAGGGAAATGTGAATATAAATAATGGAAGCATATATCTGCTAATAGATTTAAGAGCATTGTTAGCTTGCCGCCACCCGCAGTGACGACTATCAAATTGCGGATGTGAATTCATCTCGTTCTCCGGCTATAGTATAGATATAGCTATAGAGTGTAGTGTGCTTACTAAAATATAGTTCAACTTATGTATTACTGTTAGTGAAACCAATCCTAAATAAGAAATACATAATTGCCAACAACAGACAAACCTGAGCACCGAAAAGAATGCTTCAGTAGAATCTTTTGAATTTTTTTCACTTCTTCAAATATTAACTCAGATATTAATGCTGGCGATGTCACAAACAAAATTATTTGCAATAACTCCGCAAGAAATGTTAGCGGCAGGACGATACCCTGTAAAGATAACACTGTGTGGAAATTTGACAATCATTTAATGAAAAAAGTTTCTCATTTCGTTAACTATGATATATTCCTTTTTCTCGAGTTCATGGACTTTTATCCTGATGTATGATGTTTCATGGCCACAATAATACATGTATTTTTGTTTCCAATTTGTTACTAACTGACAGCTCTGTCTATAATATTCATAATTCACTTAACTCATGCACAGTAACCAAATTACGCAATATGCCACAAATTTACACAGCTTATAACTAAATTTGTACATTTAAATTAATAATTACAACACGACAGATTGAAATCTTGCTGTAACTTCCATTAAAATCTAACGGTCCAGCAATCTGAACGAACAATTTTTATAAATACCGCATTTCTTCGTTGTTATACACGATATAAATTTGTTAAATAGATCTGGGTTACTCTAGAAATTTTGACTCCTCATTTGAATAATATATATAAACAAACAATATTCCGATGGATGGCAGCCGACCACTATCCAAGACATAATTCGGTCAGTTTAGCGCCCTAGCGACAGTACCGTATCGGTTGTCTGTTTTTGTGACGAAATTCTTAAGGACATTTAAACCAAAAGCTGAAGTCGAAAAATAATGAAAAAGAGGGCAGTTCTATCGTAGACATCAAAGCAACCACGAAGATAGAAACAATACATTTTCAAGAGGGTTTGCAATCATAAAGTAGTGTAATCAAGGAAGACTGTAATTGCGAACACAGAACTTTGTCTAGATCTGATTTTTATACGTTTTAGTCAGTAATATAATATACATATTAAATCGGATCTAAAACGCGACTTACTACTCAGCACTGAAATTTAAAACACCTGCATTATTTGTTCCCTGTTCTGACTGTTGTCTGAATAAATTCTACAATTGCAAGCAATCACCATTTTTTTTGCCAACGATTATTACAATCAGTGTGTATAACTTACCGAGACGTGTTCAAAAGAAAACTTTATTATAAACTGCAAAAATATTATCGTTTTAGGAAAGTTCGTCACCAACGATATGATTAACTGGAACAAAGGAAGATAGATTTACATCAAAACGCACATTCATTACATTTAGTAAAGGTTTAGGTACTTTCACTTGTATATGTACTCAAACAACTCGAATAACCTCTAACGAGACATTTACATCGTGTACAGACTTATTCAACTTATAATAATAACATTCGTATCAGCCTGTTCTTAACCCATCGTTAGATGGAGCCTACTTCCCAAGGAAATGGACAGGGTTAATAGTCACGCCAGCCCACGGCGTATTAGCAATATCAAATGAGAGGAAATCGCCAGCCCTGAATCTTTTGTACATGCAATCGCATTACAGGAATGTATAAAAAATATAAGAGTATATTATACAAAGAGATCTCAGGCGTTCAGTTTACCTAACGATGTTTTCCAATACATACTACTAGTATGCTAATATATACATTCATATTCTGGAAAATTCTTTACTCAACTCGTTTACCACGACTATACTACGAATGTAACTTATATCTATGATCTTGTTATGTTTATTGATCATTTTCACATATTTCTGGTTTTACTAATGGTTTTCATTTTAATTCATCCAAAGCATTCTACATTTTTGGCCTACATCTTAGATTCAGGTTATTCAATTAGGCCACTAAATCTTCCAAGATTTTGCAAAATTTTCTTTTTAGAACTACAGCACTATATGAATGTCATTGATAAACAAATTACCACAAAATAAAAAATATTTTTCATTTTAGTTTTGCAGTAAACAATGATTAACTTAAAGGAAAATATTTCACTGTAACCTAGCAACACTCTTAAAGCTTTATCATCAGTCAAAATTAACCTGGCAATACAATTTTTAAATGTATTTTCAGACAACACGCTTCATGTTATTATTTTGGCAATATTTTTTTGAATATTTAAGCATATAAAAAGAATGATAATCTGTTTGTTAAACACGTAAAATGTTCTCAAAACTTTACGCCTTTTTTAGAGCGCCTAAATCTAACACAGAAAGAAGGTTTGCTTCAATTGTTTTTAGACCTGTCTTTGCTCTGTATTGAAGCGATGATAGGTCAGTGGTAGTGTTTTCGACTTTGCGTCAAGTGACGTGAGTTCGAATCCAACCACCTACAATGACCTTGAGCTTTCGGTGAAGGAAAACATCGTGAAGAAACCATAGTATGGTGGTAAGGCTTTTCTTATGCCCGCCTCGCTAGCTACCACCCTCAAGTTGAAAATTTGTCTCCAATTACCTATAGGTGTGTTCCGGCAGCTGCACTTGCGAGCCAGTTCCTCTACAGGTTTAGCGTGTCTCCCAACTTGGGCCGTAAATTCACTTGAAACCAGGTGAGATTATGGCTATAACGCTAAAGCTTAACTATAAAAAAATATAAAGAAAAAACCTGCCAATTCTCAAATATACTAATAACAATTTCAATAGTTTAAATTTGTTCATACTTACACATACATTAATATTATATATAAGGATATTATAATCGCTCACCATAAATCGAAAGTATTTTTCTGCGTTTTTAAAATTATCCAGCAAATAGTTGTAATAGTACAAACTCTTCCTCAGCTGTGTTATATTAATTTTAATCTCATGCTTATTTATGATGTTCACCGGCGTCACATAAGTCTCCAAAGACTTTCTCAAAAGCGTCAAGCGGTTACGTAATAACCCGAAAATCAATATCACAATCATATAAATGAATTCCAAAGCGAGAAATAAGTAAACGTTTGCTAAGACATCAAACAGAATAGCCTGTCCAGAAAATAAATAATATAAAAAAACGAAAAGTTTATTTGCTACAACAAAAATAATTATAAAAACTATTTCTCTTGTAACTAACTTCGTGTTTCCAAAGCCCATAATTGTGTCTTTTATTTTAAGGTTAGTGCAATACTTGATTAAAAATTCATCTGCTGTATACATATTGAAAATTACATATAAATTATATTCAACTGTTGATAGCGTGAACACGGGATTCGTTTCTGGTTCCATAAAGCACTTCGCAGACACCAATACAGCTGTTGATATACAGTACAATCTTAATAAAATAGATATTATTTTGTTTGAATTGTAATGAAAGTAACTCCCAAAAAACAAACGTATGATCATAAACGCCTTTAATGGTTTGGCCGATTTCGAATATTTATTGAATAATTTTTGAGAAGTAGTAACCATGGCGAACACTACAAAACTTTAACTGTGTTAATTCAAAACACTTTAGACTTGTCCACTGTTAACAAAAGTGTTTAAGAGAATGAATACTGAACTGAACGAAGCTAGATAGAGAGGCACGCAAGCGGGGCGAGCGGTCACATGGACGTTTCTAGAAATTCAACGAAATTCATTACATTTTTCATTACCTAATGAAATAGCTGGGTAATTGTATCATAACAGTGTACTCTGTGGAATCTTTAAAAGTAAATACATTCTGGTGACATTGTAGTTATAAGTTAAATTTGGAACATACTACAGACGACACATTTAAAGTAATCTAGACTAAATCGAAACTGAAGAGTTTGTTGCCGAGCAAAAGCACACTAAACGAGAAAGATGTGATAGCGCAGGCGATGCGATGCGGTACAAGGTGAGCTAATGGACGAACCCGTCTGTAAAGGCAGCTCGCTAGGTTCTCCGGATGGGGCCTGGCTTACTATCAGGCTGCGATTCATCGGGATAACGCGGTGATTACTGAAGCGAACCCGCCGTTGCTCCAGGTATACAACAGGGGAAAAAAATGGTACTACTACGACGTAGTAATTGCAAGTTTCAAGCCACATCGCCCCACTAAGGCGACAGATTGCCGTAGGGGATTAGTAGAAATTCCCGGCCGCTGGCGCCGGGAAAGTCCTTCATAACCTTCCCAGTCTCCCCCTGCTGAAAGGGTATGCCTAAATGCATTTCCCTACGTTAAAAGAAAAAAATGATCATTGAGCGAGAATCAATTACTTAATATAATAAAGTTAAAGAGATTATTTATCTGAATTATGAGTCAGTGCTTAACGATTCAACCAATCATCTAAAATATTGCATATACGTTGTCAAGATTAAAAATGGGACATTGGGTTCATCTTATCCAGAAAAAAATACCACTTCTGAAGGATAAAAAACGAACTGTTAATTCTACGGGCATGAAGCTTTATAATTAATTCATAGTTTTATAGGTTTACATTATAATATAAACGTTACAATATTGCAAAACCGCGTTGATCAAACACATATTACGAATAT
This sequence comes from Actias luna, assembly GCA_039707435.1. Lineage (NCBI taxonomy): Eukaryota > Metazoa > Arthropoda > Insecta > Lepidoptera > Saturniidae > Actias > Actias luna. The sequence continues at coordinate 12,275,580 of JAZHAC010000012.1, read as the reverse complement.
AGTAACAAATGCAAGAGAACGAATTATATAAGTAATGACAGTACCATCCATAATATTGTTCGTATAGTAATCCCATAAAACAAGTTTGCAATACTAATGTTTGTCGTATTGTAAACATGTGAAATCTGCTCCCCGTCACTAAGTTGCATTTGTTCATTAGGTATCGGATGCTACAAAACTCTTGGAAGCTAAGATGTAGCACTCAGGATTATAACCATTATTATACCAGATTATGACAATATAACTATTTAATAATACATTTTAGTAACTGCAATTAATTTATAGTTTATAAATCAATATCCATGAATAGATATATCTATTCAAATGAAATTACTTCTAGAACATTCGATCGATATTGTTAAAAGCAATATTGTCATGGGTCAAGATCAACGTTAGCTAATTCAAGAATACTTTTAGAACGTTATAACTTTGTACGTACAATTAGGTTTTAGTTTATTTATAAAGAAAAATCAATACGTGTATCTATGTAAATTAAATGACTTCTAGAACAATCTGGTGATATAGTTAAAACATGTAATAATAGGCTAAAGGACAACGTTGTCTAAATGAAGACTACTTTAATAAACTTAGATGATGCACAAACGTATACATTATATTTTTAACCTAAATATAATAATGTTTTGTATACTTTATAGGTTTGTGCATTATGGCCACAATTTCGCCGGATGTTAAGTGACCGAACCAATTTTATTATACATTCGCCTAGCAAAGTAAAAAAATGTTTTTGTAAATAGATACATATCACATAATTATTATTTTAGCATAATAAAATATTTAATTAAAATAAGCTATTTCTTTGACAACTGTAAACATGTACTGTACCTACCTTTAAATAGCTTTACTAAAATAAGGTTCTACTGAATCTATGATGATCTAACTGAACTAATGATATATTTAATTTTTAAACGATCGAACGATCCACAACAAAAAAAGATGATTTTCTAATTTTCATGTGTTATCATTGAACATGTCTAATTGACTCTGAAATAACCCAACCAAATTTTAAAATCCTCATACTAGAATAAACACTAATATTATAAAAATAATTCACTATACTAAGTATTATGCTACGATTCTCTATAAGCGATTAGCTTAGTATTACAAAGTAAATATTTTAACACATGTATAGATACAGTCCCTGTTTTTAACATAGTCGCTTTTGAATGAAGTGTATCCTATTGACATCTAAACATATCTTTATAAAAGTGAATTATTATAAGTAGAATTTGATATTCAATAAAACTATATGTAATAATTATTAATATAATTTGATTAATTAATTTAATTTGAATCGTCAATGAGATCATTTTTAGGAAATAATAACACAACATTTTACATACAAGATAAAACTTTATTTTCATAAAATACATGTTAACAAATCAAGCAACACTGTTGCAATTTTATATGATAAAATAAATTGTTAATTAATTCAAAATATACTTATTCAATTTTAGTGCCACGTGTCGAATATAGTGTATCTAATATTAAAAGCATATAATTAAACTCGATAATAGTTCACACGCTTACATACTATCTACAGATACACAAGCAAATAACACGGTATGGTTTTTTATAACCTTAGGCTACAGCCTGTAATTAAAAACTCACTTCAAATATTCAGTTACGTGCCTCTACTACTGGTTATATTGTGTAAGATATATTCACACGGAGAAGTGTTTTAAACATTTTTTTTATTTATATTCATTATATTAATCAAGCGAGATTGTGTGTTAAAAAACCTTTAAGTGAATAATGTACTTTGAATACAATAATTCCCCTGAAATAAACGCTTTATTCTATCTTACACAACCTGTCACCATACCTATAACATTTCTCGCCCATACTTTTATTCCTTCATACAGTCTTCCATAGTCATAACTTGGTACAGTAAAGCATATTCTTTGATACATTTTACAGACGTTATAAAAATGCTACAAATTAATCAAATCATATTATGAGTAACAGGATGCGCTACCAGCTTTATCGTGTTCATCGTGTGGCAGAGTGGGAATCTTCAAGTAATTGCCCTGACTTGTGACACGGATGTAGGTTTAAGGTGACCCTTTCTAGCACGCGTCAACACTCACCTTTATTATTCGTGTTACTATCCCTGCGCAGCCAAAAATTCGTTCGTTCCACGTACGTTCGCGAGGTACGTTCTAGTATAGAACTCACTGAAGTTTTCGAGCCCAAGATCTTTAGTAGATTTTAAAAAGATTCTCTGTTATACCTCTCGCTTCAACTTCGGCCACGTATAAATCAACCTCATTGCTGTTCAGGACATTTATTTAATTCTATCAGTAAAATTTGATACATGTTATATATAGACATATATATAATAAGACATGGCATACATTTAGCAAGAATAAATTTGGATTATATACAACTACGATCATACATAAACAAATGGATATTTTTTCAAGATGGTAATGTTGTGATCAGTTTGTTTTATCTATTAGGCGTCTGTCATTAAATCAGGAGAGAAATACGAATACGGTAATATTAATACTTAGGGTAATTTGCAAATTACCCTGTTCTGATCTGTTAATGACCGATTTTTGCAACTAAGCTGTAACAAATTCACAGGTATGTATCAATTATTCTAACTTCACAATTATTGTTAAATAACCTAAATATTTATGTGCGTGCACATTAAAAATCGACTCTTGCATCCAATTCAAAACGATGCATTTAATTATTTTGAGAGTATGGTTTTTCATGCAAACGACTGTAAGATTTAATGATGGCCTACGGTTACTTAAAGGATGTGAGTGAATTGTATAACAGCTAACGCGTATGTCGTAGAGATACTGATAAGGCTAAAAATAAGTGCTACGTCGACGGTCATTACTCTGAATATGGTGAACTTGAATTGATACTTGTCCAAAAATTCCAGCCAATCGATGATCTTGCGTTGTTCAGTGTCATCTGTATAATTATCATATAAATTCATATTCTAATATGAGTCTTCATCTAATAACACTATAGAACTATTAAGGTCAGTGACTTTGCAAATTACGAAGTACGTGAGTCGGTCGGTCAGTTTGAAACATTAACAAATCTACATACTATTATTGTGTCCAAATGAATTGCGATCACCGTTTAATAGATCTAACATCCACTATATTGATACGCTTAGACGTATCAGTTCCGGAATCAGCCGTTGTATAATTGGTAATCCAGTTATCAAGTACTTTAACTAAGTTAACAAGGTTGGTGATACGTGATTGTGCTGCTTACAAATCTAAATTCTAGGTCTCATTATAGGCTTAGGGTTCAATTGCACGCAGCCTTTTAAAGATCGTGATTCGATTTCAGCTGATTAATGTATAACATAGCGAATAAGCATTTCCATATAAATTGAAAATGCTGCCAATGATATCGCTTGCACCCGGTGATGAATCTGGCGCCATCTACTCCTTACAACAATTCATAAAATTATCTATATCTCATATTTGCAGATAATAAATAATAAAAGGTAACCTTTGCATATTAAAAGTTGATTCAACAGCAGTAGTTTCATACTCTCCACCTCTTTTGCGACAAGCTCCGCCAACACTGGTGGAGTGCAGATGACCATAAAGTGTATACCCAACAGTAAACTTATAGCGATCTGTAAGTTGTACATGTATCGAATGAGTTATCGATATTATTAGAAGTAGTAGCTAATAACTAATAGCTGCATGTATTACAGAATTCACGGTATTCTGATATCTTTCGTCAGTACAAGATTTAGTTTATTCATTTCTTTGAAGTTTTGGGCCAACATGGTAATTGCCACGGCATTTATAAAACTACATGTTTTAACAAAAACTTAAACATTTAAATACAGCAAAGACGCACAGACTTGTGAGCTAAATGCAGGCCGCTACAAATAAAAACAAAGGATTAAAGGTAATGCCCGCGTGGAGTTAACACAATAGAATTAGAATTTATTAACTCATGGCAAACCTTGCAAAGTTATTTGATTCCATATCTCACTGATTCACAAACATTCAAAATTCGATTTTTCTACTATTTGCTGGTTAGTTACCTTGTTAAGTTATTGAGTAGTTGAGTTCGACCATTTTCCGAATTTATGTTTATTCACACGATATTAAAAAAAAAATGGCTTACCATAAAGTCATGGGTTTCAATGATTTCATAAATATGCACGCACATAGCGATAATGAAATTAATTAAACTTGCTAATATCTGAAACAATGAATTATCTTATGTGAATATTAGCTTTAGCTATGAAAATCCTATCAACAACATTAACCACGATCAAGGCTTTTACAACGAAGAGAACAATTTCAAATGTATATAGGGACGATAATTGGAACATATTTTTTATGAAGCACACTAAGTTTATAATACGAATCAAAGTTAGACGCATGTAATTTTAAAATATGACACGTATACATTATATAAATATTCCTAAGCGAAATGTACCTAAAAATTTACACATTAGATTATTTTTTTTGAAAGTTATTAGTTTTTATTTAATATAGTATGTTTGTTATACATACCGTCTTTTTTTTTAATGTATTAGCAGCCAAACGAGCAACTGTTTCACGTGATTGTAATTGATCACCGCCACCCATAGACACCCATAACACCAGGAGGTGCTGGTTCTCTAGTGCAACTGCCGGAAAACACCTATTTGGTATTTTGGCGGCAGACTTTCAATTTGAGGGTGGTAACTAGCCAGGCGGGTATTAAAAAAGCCCTACCAACATCCTATGGTTTCCTCGCGGTGTTTTCCTTCACCCCAAACTCAAGCTCCTTGCAGGTGGTTGCATTCGAACTCACGTCCCATGACGTGGCGTTGCTATACACTATCACTAAGCTGTCATTGCTGCACATCGCTTTGTAGCAAACCAAGCACCTATACGTGACATCCTGCAGTGCCACTTGAGAACTTGTACACTACATGTAACGTGATACTGCTTAATGTATATATAATACAATACTAACTAAACTCATAAATAATACAGAAAATGTTATTGAACACTTTTGTGGTCATCACATGCAAATAAAAATCCAAAATGGTATTCTGCATATTCAACCGTTGGTTATGAAATCCTATATCTATTTGTGGCAGCTTAGAAATGAAAGAAATTGGTAAAAAATGTCCACATATTTTGCAAAACTAAATCAATCTCCAAGTATTTATGTATTATATATATTAGCTGCAACGTCGCAATATAGCTTGGAAATTATACATACATAATAAGTGGAAAAAGAATTACATTTAAACACATTTCTATTACAGGATCTGAGGATATACACATTCTCCTTATGCTTATTATTTTGGTACAGAGATAGATGGGAACTTGGAGACGGCGATAGGCCGCTTTTCTCGCGAAAATCTAATTGCAAGTGGGATAAAGAGAGGGATAAACATTGTATAAAACTTTTCTTCGTATCATCCGATTTATTTGACAATATCGATAGTAACGCGAGCAAAGCTGCACGTAAAATCTAATATCATGGTAATTTACTTACCGATATCTTTAAAAACACTTCAATAGATTTAAAATATTCCAGTATATTTTTGTATAAAGTTAAATATATTTGTACATTATCCATAGTATGGCGAATGCCAAGAGTACCCACTTTAGTCTCCAACATTTTTCGTACCATCAGAACGTGATTCCACAACACTTCTATAATCATGATCTGAACAGTAGTTTGCAAAAAATTTACTGTAATCTCCATAATACAAACAAATAAGACAATAATATTTATTGTCCCCATCGAAAAGATAAAGGTAACATGTTGAATAAATAGCAAGATTAATGTTGAAATAACAACGCATGCCGTTATTGGAACTTTTCGCAGATTTTGATGAGGTGCAATATTTAAATGACTGAGTTGCTCCAAATAAAGGAAAAAATATCTATAACCAGTTATTAAAGAGACAAGACTGCTAGTACAGTTATCAATTAAACCAAAAAAGAGACCTATAGCTTGACTTGTCTTAAAAGACGGAATGAAGAATAGAAATAAAATAAAAATAAAAACACTAATCAAGACACAGTATGATTTTGCTATGAACGAAATTAACTTGTTCTGTGAGACATTGTAGTACAAGCCTAGAAACAGTCTTATGTTCATGATTTGCTTTATGGACAAATATTTGTACGGCATTTTAAAAACAGATAAAGGTACACTTAATTTTTTAAATATTAAAGCACTATAGCCGTCTTCAGATGGTTCTGGATCAACGTCTACAAATACTGTAGTTCCAACAGCAACTAAATGAAAATAGAACAATATTTTTTCCTATAGGCCATACCTGGATTGATGGTGGATGTGAAGGGCAACATCAAGGATTATATAATTACAAGATCAATATTGTGACATGTATAGAAACTTAATTAAAAGGAATGCATACGACATTTTAATTTCGTAAATTTATAGAACCATTGTATGACCTTATGTTTTTGTATAAGTTATTCTATAACATTTGTATATTTATTTATCGTTACAGCAAGACTGTAGTTTCAATTTTTTTAATCTAAAAGTTCAATCTAAAAGTTTGATTCGGTGAACTTAATAAATAGAAAATTCGAGGCTATACAAAACAGTTATGTATTGAAAACTATTTAATACCAATTGCACAAACAACAAATATCACTGATAATCATTATCTCTATCAATAAGATTCAATATATTTCTCGATTTAATATTTATATACAAATCTTGATCGGTTTCTTTCACTATTTATTAGTGTTACATCTCATTCTTTAAGGATCCCAACTTTATTAGGTTTTATTTTATGGTATTAGACAATAAACAGGCCGACCGCCCATCTGCTGGTAAATAGTTACAGTCGCCTATAGACAGCTGTAACACCAGGAGTATTACAGCCATGTTACTGAACTTGCCGAAAAGGTTTTTCTTTAGTTATTGTAGGGGTTGATAATAAGTAACTCAGGCACTAAGTTCTCTAGTTGGTGGTAAGCAGAGAAAATAATTATTTATAAGATTAAAAAGTATATTACATAAAAGTGTTATAAAGTACTAAGTAAAAATATTAAGCTTTTCATTTAATGCACTGATAAAGTTCGCAAGTAAATATTGTTTCGTCTTTTGTTGCATCTCGATTTTATTTTAAACTAGCTGTGTCCGCGACTCCGTTTTCGTGGAAAACAAATTTTATTTTATCAACGTTTACTCAAGGCTAATGTAGAATTTTAATTATGAAAGAATTTTTGAAATCATTCCAGTAATTCTTGACTTTATTCGTTACAAACAAAAATACAAATCTATAATCTTTAAAATATTAGTATAGGTTGTGAAGTAAAAACTGCTTAGCTTGCAAGAACACGCTATGCAAGTTGGTTTTGGTGTGAGCAGCGATGTACGGTAGTTGGAACGTACAGTTATCATTATAGTTTCAGGATGGAAGGAGTATCAAATACCATTTCAATTATCCAAGCCAACCTCCGAGCGACCGACGAGACACTGGCAATTGTTGGTTTCACCTTTGGTTTTGGCCATGAAGATTAACCATGTGTAATGAACGTAGAAAGTATTTCCCTCTAGATTTATTCATTTATAATAATATTTTACTTATTATAATAGTTCCGATAATACAAATACTATAATATATAATTATTTAGAACAACAATTGTGGTCTTAATATTGTAAGAAATCACAAACCTAGTAGAATGAGAATTAACCCTTTCCTTTAAGTTCAGCAACATGGCTGTAATACCTCTGGTGTTGCTACTATCCGTAGGCGACATTTACTATCAGATGTGCTGTCTTCCTGTTCGCGATTCATTATAATAATTAAAAAATATGTGGATTTTTGCAGTATGAGGCGTATCACTAATTAAATCCTAGAACTTTCTCCAGATATCTTGTGCCGACCGTTTCAATGTTCAGTTTAGCTAAATGTGTTTACCGTGTCGGCAATGTGTATACGTTTCGTGTCTCTGTTAAGTTATAGTTTGACAATATGCGGTTAAGAAATATATGTCTCTGTTTATTTATACCACGTACATTTGTAATTATGGCGTTGTTCTATAACAAATATAAAAATTACCTAGATATTTTCGTTCTGGTATAGTGAGCGAGAACCGATCATTTCCACCATTTCCCTATTCATAGGTGGTACTAATAATTATTCATAAGATGGGCCGTTTGCTGCTTACTAGCATAAAAAAGTTCTATTGAATTACCTCTTGCACCTACTTTGCAACATCTCTGCATCACCCCAAGGTTTATTGGTAGGAATGTCACAGGCATTAAGTCCGCCTTGTATACAAATTGTACATGAAAGTCTAAATAAATAAATAAATAACTAAAATAAACTGTACGGGCATATATACATACATGTACGGGCTGATACTGGATTGTGACATACGTAAGTGTGCCACTGTTGTAGGATTTCTAGATGTCACGCCTATTGTATGATAGTAGCAGTAAAGTTACAACTCTCAGCACACATTGGTACTAATCATATTACTTTGAAATAAACACAAAGTAAACAAAAACATATTTTGTTTAAGGTTTAAGGTAATTGAACTTTACAATGCAGAGACAAAAATATTGATTATCCTTCCAATGTAATGCTGTTTCGTTTCAATATTGGAATACTCAACTTTTCTATGCAGTGTATCAAAGTTATTGTGAACCGAAGCACGTACATCTAGAAAATGCGTTTCCTATCAAAAAGGCTCAAAAAGCGTTTGCGGCGGTCTTCGATATATATCCTAATGTTCATACGTCTCGTTTGTGGCTCCTATTACCGTATCAGTTCTTCGAAACGGGTATCGCTGATTCTAAGATTTTATTGTTTATGTATTATTGTAGTTCATATGTTCCTATCATATGGACTTACATATAGCTTAGCAGAATTGGTTTTCGGCTCGCTCTACAGCCTTTGTACCGCTGAAAAATTTATCATCACCTATTTCAACTTCATCAAAACTAATGACGTCATCATGGGCTTTAAAAGTGCATCATATGTGACAATCGAGGTTATATTATACTGCATATCCTCCACCATAATGCGAATATGTGTATCTATAAAGTATATACAATATGCAACAATGTCGATAATGTTTCGTACGTTATTCTCTTGTTTCACGTTATTTTGTAGAGACATGAACTATTTAACATTAGTAATTATCTTTGGAGTGCTCCGGAATCGATTGACTCTACTACATCAAACTTTAGAGAGAAATACCGTTCCAGTGAACATAATTGGAAAACATAAAATATCTATGAAAGTTAAAAATATAAGAAAATGTGTGAATTTATATAATAATTTATTGGATAATCTCGATCATGTGGATTATCAGGTGCAGTTTTTGGTAAGTCAATTTTCTAAAATGTTCACTAATTAATAGTGTAAGAAGCACATTTATAAATTATAATCAATTATTAGTAGTTGTTTCAACTTATTATAAGGCAATTTTTATAATTTTGTAGTTATTTTATCACTGACTAGTTATATTATTATATATTATTGACTTGTAAATCTTAGTATAGCTATTGACAGATGGTGGTACAGATTTGTAAGATTTTTTTTTCTTTTTGTTTATATCTTGTTTTACATAATATTTCATATAACAAATCACAATTATATTGACTATGTTCTCTTGTCCCAGATAAAATGCGCCACCAACTATGTATTTGTATAATTCTGACAGTATTTTAGGCTCCCACATTACAGGCATTGACTAGTTTGTTAAAATTCTATTAGGATTCTACTCTACAGTCATTGAAGAATCGTTGCAGCCATCCTTTACCGATCCCGTAAATGAGATCACGAGGCTCTTCCTGATGCTTCTCCATTACATATATATCCGCGTCCGCAAAACCGCCGTACTTACTGCCGAGGGCACTCTAACACCCGTGGCGGCTTCCCTCTGTGGATGCTTATTCGGTGCGGTTCGATCCTTCAGCATAGAGCCCTATATCTTCTGGCACGATACAATGACACTGCCCAGATCACCACATCCATCACCACACTGCATTTCACACTTGCACACTCACACATTAGGTACACTATTCTCTGAGGGACTGCCCTGGCCTGGAAGATGATTCGGCATTTTTTTTCTTGTTAGTTAGTTGTTTTACTAAGCCATTTTCAGTTGTAGTACAGGTATTCCGGTCTGAGGCAAAATCGGTGCAATCCTTTAGTTTAAGCGATAAGTTCGCGTTCTTAATTCACGTTATAGTTGAATAGGTTTTGTGCTTAGTATAGGGTCCTATTTAGGATTAGTCAGCACCGCGGTTTCTTCATCGCATCCCCGGCAATAGCCCAAGCCGAAAATCGGGCATTTCACGACTCTCACGTGCCCGTTGTTTCGGGCTGAGTGCCCTAGTACTCGCCCCCAAAGCTCGGTGGAGCTTTAAAAGCCCGTATGTCTAACCGAAAAAAAGCTGCGGACATCATATAACAGAGGAGACAGAGATATTTCATTAAAATAATAATAGTCTGATTTAATTTTGTAAAACATGAAAAGCAAAGTTTCATTTTAAATTTTATTTCGTTGATACTTCGTATGTACACATATTGTTAATTATTCTAATCTAATGAACAATTGTATAATTGATTTTCTTGCTTTATTCACTAATACATGAAAAATATTTGATTATTATTTATAAAAGCATTCTATATAGATTACAAAAGTATGAAAAATCCAAAAGTGCATGCCTCATACCATTCATTTATTTAAAAAAAAAAAAGCAGTCCCATTGACTTACACTGTTTATGTGTTTATATTTATATCTTTTATTAATTATTGTACATTTATTAAGCCAGCATGATTTATTGCTTGGCACAAAAACTTCGTAAATAGTTTTACCTAGAAAGTATCTATCATGTTGAAGTCCTAATCTCTTTATTATGAAATAACGTTCGACTCGGCTGTATGGTTTTGGTATCTTGAACTTTTCCTACTTGACAATTGATATGAAATGGATAACTTGTTATGGTGTAAAGATAATAAACGAAACCCGATCTTGATACGCAAATTTTATTGGGAGCTATCGTACATCGATGATGACTCAGTTGGTAGTGTATACGGACGCCGCGTCAAGGCCTGGGAGTTCGAATCCACTCCACCTACAATGAGCCTGAGCTTTCGGTGAAGGAAAACATTGTGATGAAACCATAGCATGGTGGTAGGGCACTTTCCAATGCCCGCCTGATTAGCTACCACCCTCAAGTTGAAAATCTGTCACTAAATACCTATAGCCAGTCCATCTACAGGTTTAGCGTGTTCACCAGCTTATGCCACATCGTCACTTAATATCAGGTGAAGTTGTCGCCATAATAAAAATCGAAGTCACGTCCATACAGACTACCACTGAATACTTATAATATTTATGTTTTATGGAAGCTTATTTTTTTAGGTAACTGTAACTCTGTTGTTGAATTTCCCCAAGTGGATCTCACATTTCTACGAGATTGTAAGAAGTTACATTATGAAAGTAAGTCGCAACCTGTTAATTATTATTTCACGTTACTTTACTATGATCGATTCCAAAGAGTCATTAAATGAAATATTTACTTTCACGTCCTTTTACCATCTTCATACAAACATAATGAAGAATTTACTTAAGTTACATCATTACGTGTATTAGATGCCATGTAGTATGGCTACAACGTATAGTTTTATTTTAAATCGGTTATGCCGCTATACTTGAACGCGATACATGTCATTGTTGTTGACTTCTAAAAAGTTTATGTACTGAAAATTCATAGGTGACGTTCGATGACTGGATGAACATTGATAGTGATATTGTAGAACATGTCACGTTTAGAACATTTTGTTACATGAGGAAAATTAATCATATAACCTGAAGAGAAAGAAAGAAAGAAGGAATAAAATAATAAAAACACTAATATAAATGAGACACAGGTCTAGTATTATTTTTGACCCTCCCCCCTCTCCCAGATCATAGTAGGTGGCCCGTGTTGTGATGGCTAAGCCTGATGGGTAGTCGATGCAATGTGTTGATCAGATTCTGCCCCCCGGCCTAATAAGCAATAGAAGAACACCGTGGGGTATCAGTGGACTATTACCGGCGACTCATCGTTTGAGTCGTACATACCCCTCCCAGCCCGTCAGGGAGAGGAAGCATAAATGCATTTGCCCACGTTTAAAAAAGTTATAAAAAGTTACAATTCTATTACGATACTATATTAGATGCTAGACGCACAATATTTTCTAAATTTAAGTCTCTTTTTTACTTTGTAGGTTTAACGTTATGGTCAAAATCTCACCTGATGATAAGTGATGATGTGGTCCAAGATGACACAAATCTTAGTTGAAAAGAACAGCTTTCTAGTGCAACTGCCAAAACACACCTATAGGTGTTTGGCGGCAGATTATCAACTTGAGAGTGGGGAATTAGAAAAAGTCATACCACCAGGCTATGGTTTCATCACGATGTTTTCCTTCGCCGAAAACTCAAGCTGATTCCAGGGATCGAACTCACGTCAATTTATGCTTTCTCTGTACACACTACCAACTGAGATGTCATCGCTTCGATCTCCGATAGTGTATATAATAAATACATAAATAGTATTTATTCAAATAAATCATAATTAGGTTTTCTAATAATCGATATGCCTGATTAGGTTTGTACAACATTATTAAATATACTTTACTTGATTACAGTCGGCGATAGGGTTTGAAAAGATGTTAGCATTGCAGATTGTGCAAATTCTGATTTGCATCGCATTTCCAGCTATCGTAGCGGAAATGGCGATCCATGAAACGGAGAAAATAAAGGCACTGCTTTCCAAACAATTAATTCAATGTTCAGGTATCTCTTTAAGTTAGACTTATCCTTATTCATATCTTATTACTTATCCATATGTTCCATGCACTCATCACCAGCACTCTTAACCGACCTGGCCTATTGACTTAACATTTGGCATGCACATTCCTTTCACAATAGACACACATACTAGTTTCGGGTTTGATGATGACGCGTGATTATCGGAAAAACCACCAACTTTTGATCGAATTAATGCGATTACTACCATAATTCTATATCGCCTTAAAAAAATCAGTTCTACTCATGATTTATTTGTTAAATTTGAAACACATACAGCGTCAAGAGACGTGGGTTCGAATCCACCCGCTGGTGCTGCTTATTGCTGAGCTAATAGTTCTTCCTGAGGGAAGGCTTACGTTTAACTACCTCTACAGTCGATGACGTATTAGTAATTTAAAGATGGGTATTTTCAGTTCCATATTATCTTTTATAATATAGGATATGAGCAATTTAAAATATAAGACGTGGTGAATCATTAACGGATAAGTTTTCGAAATTTTGGAGTACAAAGAGGGTTACCTAAAACAACCTTATTTGAAGCGATGATGTCTCAGTGGTAGTGTATAGAGGCGCCGCGTCATAGGACGTGAGTTCGAATCCAACCACCTACAATATGCTTGAACATTCGGTGAAAGAAAACATTGTGAGGAACCATAGCAAAGTGTTTGGATTTTTTCTAATGCTCGCCTGGCTAGCTACCATCCTCAAATTGAAAATCTGCCGCCAATTACCAATAGGTGTGTTTCGACAGTAGCAGTTGGGAGCCAGTTGCCACTTGCCGGCAACGCACCTTCGAATTCCCTGGTGTTGTGGGTCTCCATGAGCGGTGGTGATCACTTACCGTCAGATGACACGCTCTCTCGTTTGCCCCCTATTCCATAAAAAAAAACCTAGTTACTACCCCTTGATAACTGACTGTAAACAGTATAACCCCGGAACTCGATACGTTTAAACGTGAAACTATTGTGAATGCCACTTCCGGTGTATGGAGGTTAGGCTCCAAAACAACACAATCGTCATAATCTATCAGTACAGCAACCAATACATGTTTGGTCATAAAATCTTAGATACGTGTTCTTGTATTTCCTACACATAACCTTAGTTAATAATTTAACACTACGCTCGTCAGTTACTTTTTAATTTATTTCTACAACTTAAAGTTGATTATTTTTTTTGTTTTTTTTACTTTATTTGTCTTTTTTTAATCTGTTTAGATGAATCTCTGCGCTTCGAATTAGAGGTTGCTCAGGAACAAATCGTGCGTCGCCCATTTAAATTTTACGTATGCCGCGCCATTCCCTTGGACATCTCCTTACCTGTGGGATTCGTCAGTATTATAATTACCTATGGAATAGTATATATACAGCTTAGTGATTTTAATTACTAGGTACTAGATAAATACCAACAGGTGGCCTATTCGATTACTTGTAAGCGTCGAGTAATGACTGCAATACTTAACGTAACGAAATGTCAACTAAAGTAATATACGAACCTTCCACCATCTAACCTTAAGGTTTATAGTCCCCGGGTATGTTTCTTTAATGATACTGAGGTCATAAAAAACAGAGTAGATTCGTCGCGAGTATGAACTCTCATTATCATGTGTCCAGTATACGGAAAACAAAGATATGAATTAACACGAGAAACCGAAATACACGAAACAGAAGAAAATGCCAAAGAAAATTCTAAGGAAATAATAGATTAAACAATTAGGAAAAATAAATGATACTCTCATTTATATGTTAAATTACAAATGACAGGAATAAATACTAATTCAAGGTACTAATATATTATAAGAAGCTGAAGTATGCAAAGGAGTAAATAAAACGCAAAAATGATAAGAAAATTATGAGGAAAATCTTTAATTATATTAGAGGAATTTATGACAACAAAAAAGAAATTCATTTACTCACATTCATCTCATACTCATTCTGGCATTTCTCTCCCAGGTGACATTGTTTTCGAGTAGACTTATTGTATGAAGCCTTGGACAAATAGATGATGCTACCAGGCCTATAGCAGTTGTTTCGACATACCGCTGTCTTGCCACTTTTTGTTTCATTTCTAAGACTGTATCTTCTTATTTTAAACCTTTTTTGCTTGGAGATGGAACGGTGCAGATGTGATTGCAGTTCAATCAGCACAGACTTTCATTGATAACAAGAGTGAGGAAGTTCTGCTTAACTGTATAAATAGGAGCACTCTCTTGTCAGGTTCAAAAAGACAATTTTCATCCTTCCTTTCCTTTGTCAATGTTACCATTTCGTAGTAAAATTCTTATATAATATATAAAAATAGCATGGTAACTATCTAGTGTATATCAGTAATGTCTAGTGCAACGATCAACGATATTATAGAATATAATACGATATTATAGAATAAGAACTCCTAATTTTATAATCTGTGCTTTAGGTTGACTCTGTTTTCAATTATATAAAATTGTTCTTAAGCAAATTACACTTCCCCGCACCACTAGACTTAGCATGCTCATTATTTTGAGGCGAATCATCACATAACATCAGGTGAATGTGATTAATTTGTAATAAATACAAAAATATAGAACAAAGCAATACGATCAGCCCTTTAGATCATTTTCCGATTGGCAGCGTGTTCAATGGAATCCACTTCTTATAAATTTTAAATGACATTTTGATTAGTTAAATGAATTTCTAGTAGATTATAAACATGCACATACTTTAATCAAATAATTACTAAATGTTTAAACGAAAATATAACTGTATGTATATTCACGTTACACGAGTAATTTTTAAATTATTAACACGGTGTATTTTAATAAAACTTTGTCTCAAAGCACATAATCACTGCTTTTTGCACCTTTAATAGAGAAGAATCAAATAATAATATGTACATTTGAGCGACATTGTATGTGTTAATGTGTGTAATAAAAATTATATAATATTTAATATTTAATTTATTCTTTATCAACCTAACACCTACCTATATTTTTAGAAACAGATAAAATACTTCAATTTTAAACAAAGTCAGATAAAGTAAGAATTCTATAGAATTATCTTATGAAAATAGTATTAAATTGCGAATACAGAACCAATACCAATTCTTAGTATGTGAAAACTATTATAAATTCAGTTTTTAACATGCAACTTTAAAAAACAATGAGGGTTAAATTGCTATACATTTATTTCATAACAACACTCTGATATTAAATGCGGGTATCTAAAACGCGGCTCAATTTTTAATAATTGATAACGTTAATTACCAACGTTTCGGCCTGGTTACTAATTATTACAAAGTAAGTCGCGTTTTAGACCCGCATTTCATTTCTCTATTATAATGCATCTAATATGCGAAAGATTAAAAAGTGTTAACACTTTGAAATAAAATCAAATTGAACGTCAGTAAATCTGAATATATTTAAATGAGGTTACATAAACGCTAGCCCACATTTCGTGCGTAGCCTGATCTCAATATATATAGTGAAAAAAATATTACAGCTGAAGAAGTCTGTGTGTTTAACCATTCCATCAATATTTTAAAACCATATCTTAATACACCATGATGACAAATATATCAAGAACACCATTAAAACTTCCAAACTTTGTAACTCAAACAATTTTTTAGTTCAGATATAAATATTCAGGAATAGATACACATATTCAAATGAAATGACTTCTAGAACATTCGATCGATATTGTTAAAAGCAATATCTAATAGGTCAAGATCAACGTTGACTAATTCAAAAATACTTTTAGAACGTTGTACGTAAAATTATTTTTTACGAATAATAATCTATACGTGTCTCTATGTAAATGAAATGACTTCTAGAACAGTCTAGTAAAATAGTTAAAAACATGTAATAATAAGCCAAAGGACAAGGTTGGCTAAATCAAGACTACTTTAATAAACTTCTACATTTACCATGACATTTAGATGATCCACAAACGTGTGCCTACATTGTATTTAACTTGAGTAATAAAGTTTTATACTTTACATTATGGCCACAATTACACCGGATATTAAATAACCCAACAAATTCCATTATACATTCGCCTAGCAAAGTAAAACTTCCTTGGCCGCGAAGTTGAACACACTACCACTAAGCTGTCATCGCTTCAAAACTTTTTATACACATCGATGAAAAAAATGTATGTACTATATTATATGGCTATCTATACTATTAAAAGATTAACAATGAATAATATAAGCTTATAAATGTTTTTAGAAGCTCGTTTTAACTATTGTTATTTTTCAGTAAGTAGATAACTGTTTAATTTATACGACAATATTTCTATCGGCGCTATAGTAATTATATCATGGGTATAAATAACTTTATTACAGATATGTAAAGTTGCTTTTTGTAAACATATTAACAAGTGCAACTAAAATAATACTTAATTACAGAATTAATTTATTCACAAAATGTATGTATCGAAGCTTGTCATTATTTCTTCTGTATAATATTTTGAACTTTTCGTCACATAATGCATGTTGTCGGTAACTTAAAACCCAATGCAAACATGTAAAAAAATGGCGTATCAGTCTCTTTGCCACAGACTATATAAGAAAATAAACAAGGTTTCACTTAAATAAAGTGATAAGTATAGTACCTATTTTTTTACGTGGTTAAATGTATTTTTTTCATCCCCTTCCAGCCCGAGGTACTGAGGAGGTATGGGGTATGTAGGACTCACCCGGAGCTAACTGCTAAAACCCCAAGGTCGTCTGTCATCTTCCTGAGGCGGTGCGGGTCCATTCATGATACGTGTTGTACCTAATGAAGATACCTTCATTAATCATCATAGAAACTTCTTCGTGATATTGAAAGTCTTGAATTGAAATTAGATTATGGGTCACGTCGTCACTTAATAATCGATAGGAGACTAAACTATATACTAGCTGAGTCCACCACTTCGGTCGTATGAATTTGAAAAGATTAGAGCATACCTCAATCTGACCGCATTTGGAATTATTCTTGAAAAATAAATATATTAATATTTCGTATTAAGGCAAAAACCTAAGAAGAAGTTCCTTGGACGTGATATATTGATATTATGTTTCACTGTTCTGATGTTGGTATTAATTTCGATGACATCATGCGGATAATATAAACATAATAATATGAATGCATAATTTTACCTCTCGGTGCGATTTTCTCGTGGAACACATTAATCATACTTAGTTCGTCCTGTTCGCTTTGTGAACGCCATTGATATACATTTCCCATTAATATTATCTGGCTAACTCGCGGGAATATTATGCACGTTAACATAATAAAATACCGAACAGTAGTAATAAAATAATGTGAAATTAAAGATAGTGACTTAGAAAGTGTCTTAAGAAGGTAATAAACAGGTGATGACAGTTTCTATTATAAGGTTGGCTACATTGTTTTAGACCAGGGTCTACATAGTTCTCTTTCTCTAACAAAATAATTGATCATTTTCAACAAAATATGAACTTGACTCCGATTGTAAATTTTTCCTCAATATCGAAAAATCACTTTTTTTATACTGTAGGTTTAGCGTTATAGTCACAATCTCATCTCACCTTAAGAACGATACGGCCCATATTGGTTGGTAGACACGCTAAACCTGTGGAGGGACTGGCTCTCAAGTGCAAATGCCGAAATAAACGTACTGGTATTTGGCAGCAGATTTTCAACTAAACTATTAATTTTGGCAAACAATTAAGGTAGAGATGACCTTGCTACAAAAGATAATCTTTGAGAACTAACCTACATCATTTTATAAGCGACAAACAAATTTTAAACCCACTAAAGACACATTTTAGGACCACAGGTGATTCACGGGAAAATCACGAACAAAGTCGCGAACACCATTTAATATACGATACTATCACTTTAGAAACCGTTCAAGTATTATGTAACGTATTTAAAAAATATATATCCTCACACCCCCCACGCAACGGGCCGTAACATTTTTCTGTACCCACCTTCCCCCTTCCCAAACGTGAAACACTCAAGTGAGCATTTTTACCTAAAAGTAATAATTACGTTTTACCTTTTTTACTAATAAATAGCTAGAATAACATATTAACCTTAACCTCTGGCAATGCGATAAGAAATAGTCTAGATACTCGCCGTAAAACATAAACGAAAAGAGTTGCGAACTTGAAAAATTTAAATTGTCTAGTTTTCTATTTAAATAAAAGAAAAACAATGTTACATGATGCGTTGTTCGGACCCCCCTTTCGCGTCAGTAATGCACCATAACGTTTTACAAAAACCGCCACCTCCCCCCCCCCTAAATGTTGCTGAAGTGAAAATCGGCGTTTGGGATTAACTCAACCCGAGTCAACTAAGGCAGTGAGAGAAATATAGTCAACCTAACACTGCTATACTTGGTGAGCGTTACATGATTACATGAGAGAGCATGACGGATCAATCGCATTCAGTATTTCTGAAGTGATGATTACTGAATTGGTACATTGTACGGACTCCGCGTCAAAGGACATGTGTTCGAATCCATCTATAATGAGCTTGCGCTTTCAGTGAAGAAAAACGTGATGAAACCATAGCATGGTGGTAGGGCTTTTTCTAATGCCCGCCTGGCTAGTTACTACCCTCAAATTAAAAATCTACAACTAAATACCTATACATGTATTCCGACAGTTGCATTTGAGAGAACACCCCTCTATTAGTCTTAGTATGTCCACCATCTTGGGACACATCGTCACTTGACATCAGGTGAAATTGTAGCCATAACGCTATGCCAATAAGAAAAAAACATATATAAATAATATAAAATATAACTCACAGTTTCATAAGTCGTTAACGTCAGTCAATCGTTATCACGAAGAGAGAAAATTCAACACGAGTACTCGGTTTTATCTATTTTCTTTGGAGGAAAACAGATGATTAATGCGCGCGCTATCTCCGCGGCGGATTTACTATTTAGCAACGGGAACCCTTTCGGTTAAGTTCACGTATTGTTAAGTTTTTAAATTAATGACGCTCTACTGAGTTCTTTGTTTCTATAACAATGAAGTATAATAAATTAATATTTGAGTTTTTAAGCTTGTTTCGTTTTTAGGAAACAGTTGATAAATAAAGTTTGAAATATTTAGATTGCATTTTGTAATTTGTGCGTTTGAAGTCAGATGGACTTTTTATTTGCCGCGTTGTTGTATGTTAGTAGTTTTTTTTTATATTAATTTTGATACATTACATTGCATTGCATAATCTCACCTGATATTAAGTGCCGATGTGGCCGAACATGGTGAACACGTTAAACCTAGTGAAAGAACTAACTCTCAAGCGCAAATGCCTGAACACACCTTTAGGTGATTGGCGCACAATTTTTCAACTTGACTGTGGTTGCTGGCCAGATGAGCATTACAAAAAGCCCTACCATCATGCATATAACGTCATGCTATACTTCTTTTGTTTCCTCTTACGCTTAGAAAAAGATGTCAACTTGCCTTGAAGCAATGATTTGGCATAGTAAAAGAAATAAAACATATATGCATTGTTTATGTATATCAAAAACCAGACTATAGTCTATAGTCAAACAATATAAAAAAGTAGAATTGTCTACTATTTACTTTAAACTTTTTAATTTTACTTTAAACAAGCTACACCCACGACTTCATTTTAGTGGAAAAAAAATTTATTTACCCATTTATACCCGTTTTTGTAACTTTTTCAATATAGCTTCACTACTATTGGTGATTTTAAATAGCCTTATACCTAAATTTTTACCTAAATTAGCAATTTTTTTTTTTTTCGTACTGATAGTATCTAAGATAAACGCATTTAAACAAACAATCATTTCCGTTTTATAATATTAATACAAATGTTGTTATTTAATTAAGGAATTGAATAATATAGAATTTACGTTAATATTTTTTTACGGTTAAGGTTTAGCGTTATGGCCATATTCTCATCTGATCTTAAGTGACGATACGGCCCAAGTTGGTAGACACTCAAGTGTAGCTGAGCTTAAAGGGTGGTAGCTAACCAGGAGGACATTAGAAAAATCATTACCACTATGCTATGGTTTCCTCACGATGTTTTCCTTGGCCAGAAGCTCAAGCTCGAACTCGTACACGCTACCACTGAGCTATTATCGCTTCGACATTGATATTTCGACTTGCTACATTTCTTCCCAAAATTATATAAATAACGTTCATATTTAATTAATTACAATGAAAGTTTGACTATTTGTAATATATTATTATGCATAATCCGTAAACACGCACTACACTATAAAACGTAACTAAACATTGTCAACAAATCCAGCACAATACATCAGTCCGGCTTGAATGGAGTAATTACGCGTCAAACAAAGGGACGTGTGTAAATAAAGAAGATATTACGCGGACAGACAGACCGATGTGAAAATTATACGATAGTATCGGGTGTGCGTTACTCTCGTTAACGTTTTCTCAAATGACACTACAGTATAATCAACGTCCATACAACGGTAAGAACCAGACGGCTGCCATCTTGTTACAAAAGAGTAAAACATGCGAACAACACATGTTTGAAAACATTTTGATCACAAAACAGTGTCTTGTACTTGTTAAAGATAGACACGACTTAGACACTTCAAATTAAACACAGTGGATGTTTAATGCTTTTCTAAACTAGTTCTTATTTTATTATTGTGTTTTATTGTATTTCTATTTGCCGTTTTGTAGTAAATTAAGGAATTCGTAGACGTTATGGACGTTATTATTTGGGATTATATAGATAAATAATTTTAGACATTCATAAGTAAATCTATTTGTTAATGCTTTACAAATATCTTTGAAAATACAAAAAGTCTGAGTATATGAAGTGAACGTGTGTGGTGTAGTTAGACGCGGAGAACCGATGACTATCGATACTGATGCTATACCGAGAATTGGTGGTGAAAGTTTTTCCGGAGAAACTTAAAAAAACTGTTTTCAATTAATTTTCACTTTTCCTGGTTCAGGTGTGATGCTGCAGCGAAACCAGTTGGTAGGTATCGTGCAGAGGATCAAGCCCAAACGAGAATTAACCGAAATTTCGTATATGGTTACTATATGAACTACTAAAAAATATTACATATATATTGTGTGTGTATTGTATGTAATGTGTGAGGAATTAGTTGAACGAAAAGGCAGTAACCAAAGAGATGACGGCTCAACGAGATCTGTGGAAGAAGAAAACGTACTACACCGACCCCAAATACTTGGGAACAGGACATAATATAAGGTTTAAAACATAAATATGCATGATTGGATTATTCCAGCTATATAGATATACAGTTATCTTTGTGATCATTTTTTTTTGTCAGTTTGTATAAAATAAGTTCCAGTTGTTAGGCCTTGTTAGAGAGCTAAGAAAATGGTTGATTGTATAAAAATTTGCGAAAGTTTCATAAGGTATTTTTTTGTTTTCAGGGAATTTTAGTGGAAAAATTCTAAGAAAAACAAATATTGAAATATTGAAATAAAACTAATTTAAACGGATTTTAAATCGGCCCCGTGACCACGAAGGCTGAAAAGCTTTCGAAACGTCGGGAACAAAATTTAATAAATAACCGCGATAAAATCCGTTTAAATTAGTTTTATTTCAATGAATAATATTCGCGTAAACCTAAGAAATCATTAAATATTGAAATAATATAGATTTTCTTCTTGCATTTTTAAATTTAGATCGAAACTGTTGTTTTAATATTGATAAATAATGATTTTTTAATCGTTTTTATAGATCAGGAGAAAAAACGAGATTTAAATTGATACTTTTTTTTTAAATAACTATATGATGTATTTTTTTTACTTACTTTAAAAAAAGGTAAAAAACATGGTAACTCAAAAATGGTTCACGTTTTCATAATTTGCAAATTATCGCAAATAGTCACCCCTATCACATCTTAACGGGAATACATCGAATTACCAATAACTCTGTATATAATTAATACTGTAATTATTATTATTCTGCGTTAGTGTTATTATATAAAAAAAAAAGGCGTGACACGCGACAAATGAAAACTAATCGAATGAATTTTTAAATTGATCGAGTCACTTTTGAGTTTATTCGTTACAAACATATAAATCATTCCTAATTATAATATTAGTACAGATGAACGGTGTTATTATTTCATATATTGTTGTAACGGTATACAAGCCAGTGACAGTAACGGAAATACCAAAATAGAGTCCGGTCATTAAACAGGGATTTGAGGGGTAGAACAGACCGAAATAAAGTTAGCTCCGGCACTATGGACAGGGTTAACGTATATCACCGTAGATCTAGTGTGCAGGTAATTAAAGAACCGTTTTAAGGGTTAATAATCTTTAGTGATGTGCGGATGAGCAGGGATTAGCTCCATTGACTTTATATAGAGATCATTACTTACGTATTGTAAAGGATTGACACTTTTATTCCAAAATAAGCAAATTAAGATAGAGTATCTTAAAAACCTTCTGTCAGAACTTAGAAGAATCATAATATTTCATTAATTTCAGTGGCGCGATGGTTCAGTCGGAGTCCTCCTGCAATGAGCCTGATCTTTCGGTGAGGGAGCAAGTCGTGAAGAAACCATAGCACGGTGATAGAGTTTTTACTAATGATTAACTAGCCAGTTGTCACCCTTACGTTGAAAACCTGCCGCCAAGTACCTAAAGGTGTGTTCCAGCAGTGACACTTGAGAGTCAGTCCCTTCACTAGGGTTAGCATGTATACCATCTTGTGGCACATCACTTAACATCAGGTGAGATTGTAGCCATAACGCTTAACCTACAAAGCATAAAAAAGATTATATAGTTCATATGAACTTTCATAAATGACATTTATCATACTCTAGCTGTTATCCGCGGCTTCGCTCACGTTAATATGGATTTTGTCAAGCAAATCGGATGATGCAATAAAAAGTTTCATACAAAGTTTGTCCCTTTCTTTACATCACTTCCAATAAGGAGTTCGTCAGGAAAAGTAGCCTATCACCGTCTCCATGTGTCCATCTGTCTCTATACCAAAATTCATCATAATCTATTCAGTGGATTAGGCGTGAAAGCGTAACAAAGTCACTTTAGTATTTATAATATGAGTAACGGATAAGGATTTAATTAGGAAGTTTGAGGATGCTTCTAAGGATTTTGGTCCTGATGTTGCCATTGAATACAATGAATGTTTATCCAAAACTAATAAGAAATATGTTATCATGCCCACATCAATTGACATGGACGAATCTATCCCATATATTCAAGATGTCATATCTAATATCACTAATCCAAGCGAAATTTTTCTGCTCGAAAGAACACTATATTATTTTCTTAAATACGAATCTGAAAATAAAATCTATTATTTCCATTTTACGAAAGTTAATCACTTTGATACGTGTACCTATGAAGATATATACAAACGTCTCAAACCCGTATGAGATGAGTTAGTTGTCAGCCTCATCGGTCATAAATAATCCTGAAATAGCTATATCCGACTTTAACAATCCTTTCGATATTCATCAGTATATAAAATACAGTACCGTACAGTATATGTACCATACATTCATGAGAATGCACGTCAATAAATCTACATTGAAAGCACGTGATAATAATTCAATTCTTATCTCTTTTATTTTTATTTAATTCTTCAATTCTTAACAATTTAATTCTTTTCTCTTTTACCCGAACTTCACTAGTTATATCAAGCATGGAAAACTACGAAAAGAATTTTATCATATGAGAATTTAAGACACCACCGATATTAAAACGTCCTCGAAGTTATCCGCAAACTTCCTAATCCATTCATATGCGATGAATTATTAAACTATTCAATACCGACAACATATACTATACAGTTTATGAATAAAACATGCCGTAAATTTAACCATAAAACCGAGTCACCTGTGTGTACCGCTTCTGGAATATATAATTTACGAGATTGTCTGTAACGCTGAGATAGCCTCGGGCGACAGTTAAACTGGACGCTTGCGCCAAACCGAGATTTAAGTTAGGGCAGCTAACTAATGTCGCAGACTGACATCATTCAAATGTGCCAATGAACTCGTATTTTGTATATATTTTTTTCAACTTGAAATATATTATTCTTATACATAGATTAATT
This sequence comes from Actias luna, assembly GCA_039707435.1. Classification (NCBI taxonomy): domain Eukaryota; kingdom Metazoa; phylum Arthropoda; class Insecta; order Lepidoptera; family Saturniidae; genus Actias; species Actias luna. The sequence continues at coordinate 12,250,727 of JAZHAC010000012.1, read as the reverse complement.
TTTACTATTCGATGTATATAACTCAAACTAACAGTCGGTCCGATTTTGATGATCTCTGATTGGTTGGATTCGTCTATGCCTAGATTAGTAAAATAATTATAACTAATAATATATTTATGTATAACTATAAATAACTGAAAAATATGAATTATGAAGAAGATTAATATCTATATTCTATATACATACATAAAACATTGTCGGGGTAATGACATCATTTATAAATTTAGAACGGCTGAACTGATTTAGATGAACTAAGAGACTTCGATGATTAAAGAATTCCAACAAGGATTCGTCTTCTTCCAGAAAACTAGAATCAATTTTTAGTATTTATTTTATGACATAAATAGAATCCTTAACTAAGGCGATGATAGCTCCGTAATAGTGTGATGGAATGCCCCGTCATGTGACATAATTTCGAATCCAACCACCAACAATGAACTTGAGCTTACGGTGAAGGAAACCATAGCAGTGTGGTAGAGCTCTTTCTAATGCCCGCCTGACTAGTTACCATCCTTAAGTTGGAAATCTGCCGCCAAATACCAATAAGTGTTCTCCGGTAGTGGCACTTGAGAGCCAGTCCCTCCTATAAAGGCCTGCAATTCCTCTGGTGTTGCGGGTGTCCATGGGCGGCGGTGATCACGTACCATAACAAAAAATGTTTAGCTAAAAGTTACACGATATTAATTGACCGTTATACGGTAATAAGTTTACCGAGTCAGCTACTTTTTAAATAAATTATTAAAACGAGGTAGGTGGCGGTGGGGACAGACCTCTCGCTGTCGGGTGCGGTAAGAGCCATGCTTGGCAGCGACAGTGTCTGAAATGAAGTGACCTCCTTCTGTGAACATGTTATGTTAGAAGGAGGCCGCGGAATGGGCCTGTGAGGCAGATCCCCACGGGCAACCTCTCTACCCCCTTAAGCCTGACTGAGGGGAGCGAGTCTGAGGACCTTCCTCCCATTGCACCAGTCCGGCTGTCTGCAAGAGTAGCTTGCCAGGCTGCCCGGATGGGGCCCAGCTTACCACCAGGCCGGGCCGGTCATAGGGATGACATGATGGTTGCATGCACGCACCCTCATCGCCCCAGGAAGGCGACAGACGGGTATTCCCCGCGTTTAGCGCCGAGTGAGTCCTACATACCCTCCTCAGTCCCCCCACGCTGGGAGGGTATGCATAAATGGATGCAAGTTACTTATCTTTGTAAATGTATGTCTTTTTGACACGCTTCAATAAACTTTACTTCTATATATATCAATATCTTAGAGTCCTCTGATTGACTAAAAAATGTGGATACGTGCCAAGAGTCAATACTAATACAGTAATATTATGTATTTATCCTAATATCATAACCAAAATCATTCCGATGAACTAAATTCACCAATTTTATATTTATAAAGGTTATTAAATAATATTTGTTTTTTTATAGGTATTATTTATTTGTTATTGAACTGAAACTATTGATACGTCGGTGAAAATTAACTAGCATATTAAAATACCATGTGAGGTCACGGTTCCACATGAGTGTGTATGTAAGAATGAATATATGTTTTACATAAACGTACCAAAATTGGTAGATATAAAATTTACTACCACAGCTATAGCTAAATGTCATTCAATATACAATTTAATTTTTAATTGATTAAAAATAATATATATAATGTACAAACTAATTACACTTTTTACAAGTGCATTTAAGTAATAGTCATTGCCGCATTAAAAATGATGCCTTTATAGTAAAAAGTAAAACCCTTTCCAATAAAAGCTACGAAACTAAATAGAAAATATGTCCCAAAGGGAATTGAGAGTTACACGGTCAGTCGATCGCTATCAAAGGGCACGCTGACTTTTTCTATTAGCGATTAGCTGGAGGCAATTAGTGTTGCAGACAAGTCAATCATGCGACTAATTACATGTCATGATGAAACCTACATAGAATACATATATATATATATATATATATCCCATTGTTCGTATGATTATAACGTGCCTATTATATAATTTGCCTTTGTAGTAATACCGGCTCAGAGGTAGTGTATACGCATCTAATATCATATAGTATACAAACCTCAGCAAGGTGCTTAAATATTTGATGAAGAAATACATCGTGATGATACCGTATGATATAGGGTGAATATTTTCTAATTACCGCCTAGTTAGCTTAATAATCTGGCGTCAAACACTTTTAAGTTCCAATATCATACTTGACATTAGATATGATTGTTGACAGACACTTAAACTATAAATAATTATAAATAAATACGCAAATATCTATAGCGACTAGTAAGATAAAATAATTCAGTGAGAAAGATTTAAGATGTCAAAATAATGCAATTACGCAATTGCATGTAATACTTACAGAAATAGAAATAAAAATTACACAATCAAGAGCAATAATTACTCCAGCAGAAGTAAAAATTTCTCAACCAGAAGCAAAAATTACTCAGTCAAAAGTAAACATTTCTCAACCCGAACTAGTAATTACTAAATCAGTATGTGGACATTATATTTAAGTAAATTGTGATTCCATAGTTTACAATCGAAAAGAGTGTTAGAGAATAAACAAGATATAATGTCAACATCGATTTAAAATAGAAAAAAAAATTAACCGTATTTTTTATACTTCATAGACTTAGGCATTATGGCCACAATCTCACCTGATGTTGAGTGTTGATGTGGTCCAAGGTGTTGGACACGCTAAGCTTAGTGGAGGGACTGGCTCACAAGTTCAACTGCCGGCACACACTTATAGGTATTTGGCGGCAGATTTTCAACTTAAGCTATCATCAGGCAACACGGAAGTTTGCAGTAAGGCTGTGGTGCGTTTTAGTGGGTAGTGTTGGGTGACTTGCATCTGATAAGTCACCACATACCTCTTACACCTTTCGCGTTGTGATGAGGAAGTCCCATACGGCTGGGATTTTACTCACCACGTTTGTAAAAAAGTGTGTAGCTAGCCCGGTGGCCATTAGAAAAACCCCTACCACCACGATATGGTTTCATTACCATTTTTTCAATGTATACTGAGGCTCATTGCATGAATTCGAACTCACTTCCATTGACGCGATATACAAACACACTACCAACTGAGCTATTATTTCATCTATCATTTATATGTTTTTACAAAAAATATTGAACACGAGTAATAAAATATAATGCATTTAATATTTTTATGTCCTAAAAATACATGAATATATCAAATTTTATGGCTTTATAAACCATGTAACAGGTAGTTTCGTGTGCGTATCGAAGGGTTATGACGTATGGGAGGCTCGTAAAGATCGCCATTGTTGTGGCGCAGTCTAAAGAATTGTGATGGGGTGTGTTTGCTGAGTCAGTTATATTTTATTTTGTTTACTTTTAGCTATACATTACGTGAGTACTTAAATGAAATACCTTTTTCATGCGCATAGTATTTTTATTACGTATCCTCTTTTGTTTATAAATTCCAAAGAAGTGATTTGTTTGAAGCGATGATGGCTCAGTTGGTAATGTGTACGGACTCCGCGCCAAGGGGCGTGAGTTCGAATCCACTTACAAAGAACTTTTAGAAAAACATCATAATAAAGCCATAGCCTGGTGGTAGGGATTTTTCTAATGCCTTCCTGGCTAGCTATACGATAAAGTTGATAATTTGCCGCAAAATACCTATAGGTGTGTTCAGGCAGTTGCACTTGAGAGCCGGTCCTTCCACAGGTTTAGCATGTTCACCACCTTGAGCCACACCGTCACTTAACGTTCGATGAGATTGTGGCCATAACGCTAAACACCTTAACTACACAAAAAAGAAGAATATTTGGGCGGGATCATGATCTCTAATAATGTGATTTTTAGTTTAAAATCAGTGTCCTTTTACATCATATAGTTTGATCATTTTCCATAAATAAATTATAATTCCCGTAAGTTTGATACTATAATAAGTAAATTATGGTATTGTAAATCTGTCGTCAAATACCAATAAGCGTGTATAAAGGCCGGCAACGCACCTGCGAATCCTCTGGTGTAGTGGGTGTCCATGGTCGAAGGTGGTCACTTACCTTCAGATGAAACGCTTGCTGGTTTGCACCCTATTCCATAAAAAAAAATCAATAGCCCTGGATAATTTTACAACGTAGTCGTCATTTTGTTAAAACGTTGTATGAATTGTGAAGAATTATAAGGTATTCTGCACTACTTCACATACCGTTTTTGTAATGCAGTTTAGCGTTGTCGTTTCATTGAACATATCCACAATATAGAATATTTCATAAGTGATCAAACTATAGTAGGTAAATATTTGAAATATTTTTGTCTGTGTTTGGCAAATAATCATTCAATATTCTCAAATAGGTATAATCTAATCCTAATCAATATTTATCTCTGGATAAGCCAATTCAGATTTCAAAGCTTTTGGGTATTTGAACTTTAGACAAGATTGAATTTCATATGTAGAGACGTTAATATACTTGGGTAGAAAATCTATTGTAGCATCACAACTACTAAATATTACACATAACCATTTCCCCTGTAGATCATTTAGTAATATCACTCTATAGTATAGAAGGATATAGATACTACATGAATAGCCTTACAAAAAAGTTAATTCACTACAAACGTTTATGTATCGGACAATCTGTATTAATATTATAGAGCAGAAAAATTTGTTTATTTGTTTGAACGCGCTATTCTTAGGAACTACTATTCGGATTTCAGCATTATTTTTTTAATTCAATAGAACAAATACTGAGAAAAGTTTTGGAACTTTAGCTAATTTTTAGTCCAACGCGAACGAAATCACGGGCACAGTTAATAGTAATATGCACATTTGTATTTATTGTAATATATGTATTTGTAACACGTAATAATTGTAAGCTTTTTACACTGCCTCTCCATGTATAAAATATTCCGATTGTCCCACTGTAATCAGTGCAGATAATTTTCTTGAAAAGGGATAAAAAGTTTTTACGTCATATGTAAATATCTATAAATATGTTATTACTAAGCAAATAATACACTAGATACATTATTTACCGCTATTGATTACTCGTTTACCACAACCAAATTACATTATATGAGCATTACATAATTACAGTTTAAACTATGTAACAGACTAGTGGTTCGATAACCCTTCAGGGCATAATTAAATTAACGATTCCACTAACGGATGACAAACCGATTAATTCCGATTCAATTATTCGATGAATTGAATAAATATTAATCGAAATATTATAATGTTTATTTTTTAATAAAGCTTGTACTTTCACTTGACGACAGTTAATAATGGTTTCCGAACAGAAAACTCCGTATCAATACCAACAGGAGAGCTAATTTTTAACGTTATGCGTCTTATGGCATAATATTTATTTTAGGTCATGACGGTTAACCACGTAATCCTTGATCCGTAACAATTTAGTGATAGCGTTATTAGCCGACTGGTTAGCGACCATAAATCGGGTTTAGACTACCGCAAAATAAAAGGATCAAAGTGAACCTTTGTGTTCCGGCATAGTGCACGAGAACCAGACCTCTCCGCTAAGATCAGCAACAGGGCTGTAGTACCCTTGGGGCTGTCTTTATGCGACGGTACCCATTTACCAACACATGGAACGTCTGCATGTTTGTTGTCCTATAGTATAAAAAATATACTAGTGGGACATCCTTACAATTCAGCAAACGTCACCGCTTTTGAGGTAATACTGCAAATATCTATTTAAATTATAATTATGTCATAAAAGGTGGCCGCCACGGGACGCCCGACTGATGTGAAACATTCAGAGGCCTGAGAGAGTAGCTGGCTAGCGTGCCTGGATGGAGGCCCAGCTTACTATTAGGCTGAACAAGTCGCGAGGGTGACGCAGTGATTGTTAGTTTGAACCCGCATCACCCCAACAAGGTAACAGATGGCCGTGGGGTTTTAGTTAGTATTCCCGGTGATTCCCACCAAGGGAGTTATATATAACGCTCTCAGTCTTCCGTGGCTAGGAGGGTATGCGTAAATGCATTTCCCGCACGTAAAAAAGTGCGTTATGACGGTTACGGCCATTAATAGATTACCGATCGCACAGTAATTGTCGTCGTTTTTTAACAACATTTTTGAAGTGTTGATAGGTCAGTTGGTAATGTACACAGACGCCATGTCAAGATAGGTGAGTTTGATTCCACCAGTAATGAGCTTCAGCTTTCGGTGAAAGTAAACATCGTGATGAAACCATAGCTTGGTAGTAGGGCTTTCCTAAAACCCGGCCGGGTAGATACCACCCCCAAGTTGAAAATTGCCACCAAATACCTATATGTGTGTTCCGGCAGTTTCACTTGAGGACCAGTCCCCAAACTAGACTTAGCATGTTCATCTTGGGCCACATCGTTATTAACCAGATTAGATTGTGTTCATAACGCTAAAACATATTTACTAAAAAAAACAGTACCCACGTCGTACTTCCTATCCTATCCAGCTCATAATAAACCTCCTTATACTTCACGGAAACACTTATTATAATAATGCGAGATATACTTAACACAAGACACAAAATAAATAACGCAGGAGTCGAGTTTCCTCAAACACCTCGAGCGGTGTGAAATCTAGAAACACTACAATCCGATAAGTCAACCGTTCCGAGTGTCTAGGCTACGAGCTACTGTACATTATCTTTGTTTTATACTCTCCTTCGTGACGTTACTATCGGTTTACGAATACCTCTCGAACTCACCGACTCACGTCGATTTTGATTTAAAAAAAAAGTGTGTACTTGTACATCGTACAACTGGAATTTATTCCTTAACTACGATTGTCTTTGACATGTGATTCCACAGTGAAAAATGCAAAAAGTATTTTGTGCAGGAAAACATAAAGCTTTTGAGTGAATGCCTGTATTGATTTCAGTTCTCATAACATTTCCATTCCGAAGGCTGAATAGGGAAATCGTTTCTTAAGGAATAAGCTCCTAAAAGTTTCGTCAGGAAATTGTAATTTTTTTTTGTCAATGTTTTTTTTTGTATGACCACATAACAGAAAACTACATCAGATTCTTTTTCTGTGAATATTTCATGTTAAAGGTCTACATTTGTTCAAAATTATCCAATGATCAATACGTTATCGATATTAGCAGTTTATAAGTCTCAATAGATAGAATATAAAGTCTTCAAAATTTCCACCTTATTTCTTCGTATCTAATCGGGTCGTGTTTTATACGTAATATTCCAATGCTATTTATATATATATATGTATATTTTCAATGATCAATACGTTTACAAAAAGCTTACTCAAATGCAGGAAAGTGTTCTAATATTTATTAATTCTGATTTCTAACTTATTATTCAGCTCACTTATGTACAATAACTTAATTTTATCAAGTAGACTCCCACCAATATAATATGAACCCTAATAACATGAGTTAATGAATATAGCCAGTGAAAATAAAAACCGCGGAATAACAGATCAAAACATTTAATTTTCAGTAACATGGATAAATAGGGGTACTGTGCTTGGTGGTAAACACAGTATAAATCATAAACAGTAGCGACCACAAAGCGACCCCAAGTTCTTTCGTCATTTGAAATTATTGTTGTTTTTATGTCAACCTGTAAGCCAGGAACCTGAATTAATACTGAGTGATTCTGAAACTATAGACAGATCGTTAGTGCTGGATATGTTTTTAAAAAAGTATTTGCTTATGATCGATACAGTGTATTCCTACAATGGAAATGTTTATAAATTATATGGCATGGGTAAAGCTGTGAAGCAAACAATAAATGTGAAAGAGTGACGTCACAAGTCTAATAAGGTAGCGGGCATGCCCAACGTGCCTAGAACGGTGAATCCGCGCTTCCCTGCCTCTCGTAAAACTTACTAACGTACGAATTTCCGATCGAGTTTTAAATATGTGTAATCATTAGTAAGGGCTTTAAACCAGCTGCAGGCAATAGATGCATTATGTATAACTTTTTATAAAGCCCGTCAGAAAATGCAATTTGAAACAGAGTATCAAGTTTAATGCGATCTTAGATTAAAAATAATGAGAATATTGTGCTATGATATTATTATATTTTGATTAAAAAAACTTCCTTTGTGTTCTATTTTGTGGATCCAGTGGTGAAATGTTTATTTTACAACTTGCTGCCACTATATGACCAATTTGGCTACCAATTTACTATTTACTCTGTTCTATAGACGCACATTTACTTGTATGATGGTTAGAGGTAAAGAGAAGTTACTAATATGTGTTTTTAAATAAGAAAGTGCTTACGGTAATGTATTTTTATAATAATGGTATACGGTAATTACGGTAAAGTAATTAGTAAATTAAAGTAGTTGGGACATATTCTAAATACTACTAGGTAAGTAATATATAACACAACTTTTAAATTTTATTAAAATACAAAATTAGAATAAATTATTAATGGAATAAATTAAGAACGATATAATTTGAATATAAGAAAATAGTAAATAGTGATACAATGAACGAAAATAGTGCTACAATGGAGCAACAATTAAAAATGGAATACGATATATAGTTATCTACCATTACGAAAACAAAGCAAAAAAATATAATAATTAAAGCTTAATCCGTACGAGCATTCTTCCTAATTGCTTCCATTAACTAATCACTCAAATATTTACAGACTTCAGAGGGAAAATATTAAAATATTCCAGTATTAAAATCCGTTGTAATCCGTCAGGCGTACCGTACATCATGGAGTTCAAAATGGACGGAAAAAAACAAAATGGCGGACACAGGTGCCACTGAAGATGAGGATTTTGTTATGGTTGCATTTTATAGTTTTTTCCCCTTTTTACAAATACAAATATTTAATTTCCAGGAGCATTTACATGGTTTAAGCCTTTTAACTAAAGCTCCTAACTAGTCAGTGCCTATGATAAGGAAACTTAATATTTATTTTTTTCAATTTTAAAAGTCAATATGATATTAGCTGATGGTTACCATGAAAATATTTTTCAAATACAATTCTATCATGGAAGATAAATACATTAGACGATACTGTACGATACATAAAACTGTCATAGGTCTTGGTGACCAACTTAGTTAAATTGTAATATATAGACATAAGTGGTGAATTTACCACCAGGCTCCAGGCCTTGGGCGGTAGATTTTAGAGGCGGCAAATTTGAAGTATTTTTGTTTTGTGTTTTAGAAACTCAAATGATTCATATTTATACATATACCTAAATGTTACTAGATAAAATATTTCACCACTTAGAACCTAAGTCTTATATCGTTTTTCTTTTCTACAATTTACGTAGTCCTATGTGGAATCTAATTATAGAGGTAAGTAGAGACGGCAAAAGGGTAAATGCGCCACTGATAGATGTATGTTTTTCTTACTTCAAAGATAATATCTACACTAATATTAATACTAATACTAATACTAAGATTGCAGCGATGATAGATCAGGGGTAGTGTGTACGGACTCCGCATCAAGGGACGTGACAGGTCGAATCCACCTACAATGAGCTTGAGCTTTCAATGAAGGAAAACATCGTGATGAAACTATAGCATGGTAGTAGAGCATTTTCTAAACCTACCCGCCTAGCTACCACCTTCAAGTTGAAAATCATTCACCAAATACCTGTGGGTGTATTTCGGTAGTTGCATTCGAAACCCAGCCCCTTCATTAGGACCACCTCTGGGCCATATCTTCGCCTAATAAAAGGTGAGAGTGTGGCCAAACGTTAAAGCTATAAATGATAAAAGACTAAAGAAGTAGGGGAAAATTAAATGTAATGCCGTAAATGAGGCTTTCTTAACCTTTTTGGAGTAACACACTCCTTAGCTTAGTAAATTACATTAACAGGTACAGTTCAATTGCCTGAAAAACAATGGCATACGCGACCCAACTACTGTGAACCAGCAATATTCAATAAAACCTCCACGGCAATCCTACATTTCTTTCCTACTTACCAAAGTCCAGGAACCACTTTCGCTGTTAACGTTCTGTTCACAGAGCAGGGGTCAAACATAACACTAGGTATGTAAGTACATTGACACAAAAACCACAGTAAATCTTTACGTATACTTTTAAATCTTAAAGACTTAGAGCGCATTATATGAGATTTAACAAGCAGAAACCATAAAATCCTTCGAGCGTAGGAATCGTAAAGTGCGAATTTTCAGCACAAATGCACATCTCGATCTATTCGAAAGGTTTTACGGCGTTCACTCGCTTCAGCGACCATTGATTACCATTGTGTATTGTTCTTATATTACCGGTTTATTGCTGACATATATAGAAACATCCTTATTTCAGTTAAACTTTGCAAAAATGTACACAAAATTTACTATTAATTAAAAAATATAACTGTACCTACAATTTTAGATCACTGATCCTAAAAGTAATGATAGGTCTGTGATATAGTGATGAAAATCGCGTCGAGTTCTGATTCCTGCAATAAGCTCGAACTTTCGGTAAAGGAAACCATCGTGATGAATCCATAGTATGTTAGGGCTACTACCCTCGAGTTGAAAATTTGCCGCCAATTATTCTCGACTGGATTATTTTCCAAACCCGTCGTAGTTTTGACGTTAAAGAAAGCCTTCTCAGGATCTAAATTGAATAAAATGATTTGATTCTGTTGATTCTGAATGCGCATACGTGGAACCAGCAGTTGCTCTTGGAATCCAGTCCCTCAACTAGACTTAATGAGTCTACCATCTTGCACCACATCGTTATTTAACATCCGGTGAAATGATGGTCATAACGCTCAATCTATGAAGTATAAGAAAAGTTGAAAATCTAACTTCAAACACCTAGAGAAGTGTTTCGTTAATTGAACTACAGAGTCAGCTCTTCTACTAGACTTATCGTGATCACGATCTTAGGCTACATCCTCATGTAACGTCTGAAGAAGTAAATATAAGAGGAATAGCTAACTGTTTAATAAAAGAGTTCAATTAAAGTACTAAGAAATGACTACACAACACTTGACTCGATGTAGCGGAGTTTCTTACTAATTGTAGGCTTAAAGTTGAAATAAATCGATGCTAACTTACTGGCTGGCCTACAACCAACTGACCATTTAAAGTCTTCCATTCTTAGTACGTAACAGAGACTAGTCAACTGAATCAATGAGTTTCTGTTTTGTCAAAGAGTTCAGGATAAAATACAATATTTCTAACTTTACCCGTCCGTCGTAGACATCATATGCCATCAACTCTCCAAACAGCCCTTAGAATCTTTGATTATACTGTATTTACGCCACCAGAACTTCAACTAAATAATGTTCACGAATACCTAGCCACACCGTAAAGAAGACCAAAAAACCTCATTTGTTCATAATTATAAAACACATATTTCAAAGTATTCAAAACGATCTAATCCAAACGCAGTCGGTTTTAACTTATCGTATCGCATGACGTCATTATAATGCAACCACATTAGCCCCTACATTTGAACCCGTTCGAGCCTATTAATCAAAACATCTTCACCCACTGAACCATCGCCTCAGGGCGGGATCCTAACGAGATTATATCAAATTACCAAATGGAGGCTGAATTTAAATAATTAATACGGCAACATTCAGTTTATTTAGAACGTAAATATTAGTTAGAGTGGTTCAATAGTGGCTTATGGGAACACCGAGTTGATAAATTTATATGTTCGCATTTTACAATGAGCGTAAGGTTTCAGTGAAGAGAAACATCGTAATTAAACTATAGTGTAATAGTAAATTATTCACAAACGCTAACTAGGTAGTTACCACCCAGTCAATGAATTGAACGTTATCTTGGATGATTATAATTTATGTCGCATAGATCGTTTGCTACAATCCATCATAAACATATAGATTTAAAAAGGCTGATTGTGCTTTTGTTTTGAATTACGAGTTAATTAATTTCTCCGCTAATAACTACCTTATAAAACAGTGTGCCTTTTTCTTAACAAAGAGTAAACTTTTTTTGCTGTGTGAGTAGCCAACCTTATCCCAGTAGTTTTAATCACAGGTATGTTTTTTGCGAGACCTCAATCTACTGTCGGTTTTTATCTTTTATTTACAAACTTCAGTTAAGTAACTTATGTAACATTCGTGCCATTTTGCGTAATATAGTTTAGTTTTTATGCATAAGTAATTGACACTGAATAAAATGAACATAGAAATGAATTCTGCTGTCATAAAAACTCTCCGGTTCGTTTTTAGTTTCTGGCCCCGAGTTGTTAGAACATTAAAATTTCCAACAAATTTAGAATCTGAATCATTTACCCATTTAATAATGGTAGTAATTAATTTGAATAATCAATATTCGTTGACAAAAAAAAGTAGAAAAATAATTTACTATATTTATGTACAACCACTTACCACTTACCTTCGAACATCTTTACTTTACATTACATTTCAATGTTCTGAAATATAAAATGTTTTGCCTCAGGAACAGTTTATTTTTCTGGTTAAAATATGTTCATAGTGAATTAAGGTATCTATGCTAATATTATAAAGAGTAAAGATTTGTATTTTTGTCTGTAACGAACAAACACAAGAACTCCTGGACTGGTTTCAAAAATTCTTTCACTATTCCAATACCACATTAGCACTGAGTAACCTAGGCTATATAACATTTTTTTTAATGAAAGATTTTAATTTTTGGAATCCGAGTGGTAGTACCAGAGATTAGCGCACTTAAAGGAATACACAAAAAACTCTTCAGGCTTATTATATTAGTACCTATATATTTTAATTAAATTAAAACCGGAATCTTATTACCTGCCAATTGTTACAATAAAAAAGAATTTACATAGCGAATAATTCAATTCCACGCTTGCTAAACGCCCGAGGTCATCAGTAAAAACGATGCGTCGCCTTCCCCGGGTATTTGGTAGACAATACGTCCAATACAAATGGCATCGAACCCCGGGCGGCGGAGAATGAAAGCCTAATGTGTATCATCACATTTGCACACGAGTTTCAATTCCATCACTTTACATCGATGTAAAAAAAAATAGATGCGGTATAAATGCATTCATGCTCATTAGAATTGATTTAAGAAGTCTTTATTCTAAACTATACTATACTATAAAATAGCATTTCCTATATTTTCATGTATGGTCATTTACGAGATTTTACCATAAAATTCCTCTAAGAATATTCAACAATAAAAAACAAAGTTTACGTGTATTTTAAACGTGCAATCATTAAACGCCTTGGTTGAGTACTTAATATTGATATTCGTATAAATATATATAACTCAAAACCACAAAACCTATTGATTTGATAATCGTAGTGAATATTTCTTACGCGACGTAGATTAAGCATGGTTTATATAATGAGACGCGGTTAACGGGGAAATATAAACGAAGTCGAGGTTCATATAAAACATACCACAGTGCAAATAAAACAGATATGTTTCCAACTGCAGAATGTATTTACAAAACTCGGAAGATGCCATATCCACCAGCGCAACTTTATTTACAACAGCCGCGACAATTTTATACCAAACAAATAACCATTCATATTTCATACCTGTAGCTCGCTAAATTATTTATTTCCATCGAGTCGATGCAGTCGTCATCATTTCACTGGTTATTTGTCTCCGTTTTGTTTTGCCCTTTATTAAATTATCTTCTATACTAATATTGTGTGTGATCGATATTTATCATAGCGTTGTTATTGTAATAACCATACCTACTGAAAAAAAGTAATTTTGGTAAACCACTTTAAATAATGTATATATATATATATATAAAGAGTGTTTTTTTTTAATTTGTTTTATATAATTTTTACTACATTAAATAATTATCGCATACAAATTATACATTACACAATTCTGTAACCGGGATATTAAGCTCTATATATTTATTTTTATTTATTTTCAGCATACTCGTGTTTTTTTTGCGCCATGGGCAGCAAACAGACAAACAGCCAATCTGATGGTTACTGTCGCCTATGGACTGGGGCCTATGGACACCAGGGGCATTACAGCCATGTTACTGACCTCGGAGATTGTATTTCAATCCATTTTTTCTCTAGTATAATTTTTATTTTTGTTTGTAACGAAAAAATAATCTTATATATGTACTACCAATTAACGCTTACCTTCGACCACATTTTTAGTTTACATTACATGTCAATGTTGTGAATTTTTCCCTCAGGAAAATTTATTTTTCTGGATCAAATATGTTCCACATGAATTACGTTTTCTATATTCTAATATTATAAGGAATTATTGGTATTTTTGTTTGTAACGAATAAACTTAAGAACTAATAGACCCATTACAAAAATCTTTCGCCATAAGAATGCTACATTAGGCTTGAGTAACATAGGCTATATAACTTTTGTTAATGGAAATTATTAAATAAAATTTTAATTCCACGCGAATGGAGTTCCGGACACAGATAGCCATATATAAAATTATCTTTTGGAATCCGAGTGGTAGTTACAGAGATCAGCGCACTTAAAGAAATAAACAAAAAACAAAAAATAGGAATCTTATTACCTGGCTATTGTTACAATAAAAATGAATTTACATAGCAAATAATTCAATTCCACGCTTGATAACACACACAGCTAATTAGATAAGCTATGACCAGCTTTATTGTTCTTCTTTCTACGCTTTGCCCTTTCTCTTTACATGTATGTAAACCTATCGCTTTTACGAAATGTTATTATAAAACCTCATCCGATTATCGAAATGCCGCTAAGAAGTTTTATCGAAATCAAACTTCACATAAGAGTAACATAAATCAGTGTTCGATACAGAATGATATTGAATTCACGACACGTATCATAACGCTATTATAACTACGTCGTGAGCAATAATAGAGAACATTATATTGAGTTATTGAATTACCTACAAACAGGGCTCGTGATCTTTGCCGTGTTATCTGCCAAATTTATTGTTCGCATCGAAATTTATAAGGAAAGTCGTCCATTTGTAAATAAATCTTTATATATATATTTAGTTTATTTCTCAGAATATTCTGTAATGTTTTATTCGTTTCTTATTTCCTTATGTATACAGAATATATATTTTTTTATACTTATTTTAGTATTATATGAGATTTTATGTCGATTTTTCGTTAATTGCTTTCCACTTTTATTTCAGCATCACCTTAAGGTTGATCGTCAAAGAATGCTTATGGTATGGTCCGTACAACAAACATCACCACACCAAATTGTGTTTGCCTTCCTCGGTCACATTCCTCCTGGTATTAGGTATCTACCTACTTTGTTAGTGGAAAACTACACCAACGTCATTTCGCTTAAGAGATTACATTATATCAGACTCTTGTATGCACCGCCGTGAAGTTTAGTAGAAATCCGGTCAACAGATTTTTGTTTGTTTGTTGACTATTGATAAATTAGTATCACCCGGACGAAACCGGGAATTAGGACAGGTACATTCCCTTCATGCAGCCCTGATCTCAAAATTCAGTACAATCCTTCAGAATAGGAGGTTAGTTCGCGTTCTTAATCCGTGATATAGCTGAATAGGATTTTTTAGGACGTTTTAGGATTAGTTTCTATTCGAGTCCCCGGCAACAGCCCAAGCCAAGGATCGACCACTTCATGGGTCGGTGAAGCTGTAAAAGCCATTCAGGCTTGTGTCCAATCGAAAAGCGGAATCAAGTGGGTCGTTAAAATTATATGAGTAACTAATCCGCTGGGTAATTACAGCAGCAGTTATTTAATTTAACTGGAAATCATCAATAGGATACAAACATGTTATAAATAATGTATTATTTGACGACAACCCGTATGATATATTAGCTGGCTTTGTGTCGCTTTAACGTGAAATCTTTCATACGCGCTGCGAATCCGTATATAGGCTGTTCCCTTCGCTATTAATAAAATGTTCACTTAATATAAAATTTTGAAACCGTGAAATCTTGTTTTAACTTAATATTTCATCAATACTAATATAATAAAGTGGAAAAGTTTGTTTGATCGCGCTATTTATAGGAACTACCAGTCGAATTTCAAAAATTAGTTTTGTATTTGATAGAATAATAATTAACGAAAGCTTTAGGCTAAAATCAAGATACCTCCAACAAGAGTAAAGCTGTATTGAAAAATATATACAAAACCAGGCAAACGAACAAAATATTGAGGAATGTCGTTATATGAAGGGACGAGAAACGAATTTCTTAGCAAACCACGGATTCGCTCGTCTATCCTGTCTCTACAGAGGCAAAACTCCAAGTACATCCCAAGACTTCTTACATGGTGTATGTGTTCTTACGGTCCCCTTTCCAACGCTCACCAACATTCACCTTCACTGCTCATGTTTCTCCAAAGCCAAATACGGTAAGAGAGCCAGCTAATGCAGCTTTAGAAACACGTTCTCTTATATGGTCAGCAAAGTAAACCTATCAAAGTAATTTCGTCGTTTTATAGAGTTTAGACTTTAAATCACGTGACCTTAAATTGAATGTTGTCTGTATTTAATTTATAATAGTACAACAAAGTCACAACACTCTACCAGATAGTAAGTAGTTAGTAAAGCGCAGTTAAATAAAAAAATGTTTTCACCGTTGACCTATGAACTATATAAGAAGTAGGTTAACATTATATTTTACATCTGGTTACAGAGAAACTTATATAACGTAACTGTCAATGATATAATTAGAAAGGAAATATAGGGCTGGCGTATTAAATGTAGGGCTGTTAACGGCCCTTAAATAATTACATAAATTAATATCGTCGTTGTAGAACCAACATCTATTATGTGCAAAAAGTATAACATTGAGATATTAAACAAAAAAGCAAGTTTAATTTGACAAGTTTCTAGGTGATGCATGTAGGTGTATATTTGTTGCGTACACAGTTCACAGTAAAGTGTCTGACTGATGCATGTAGTGTATATTTGTCGCATTCACCGTTCACAGTAAAGTGTCTAGCTGATACATGTTGCGTATATTTGTCGCGTCCACAGTTCACAGTAAAGTATCTAGCTGACGCACGTTGCGTATATTCGTCGCGTCCACATTTTACAGTAAAAGTTTCTAGCTGATGCATGTAGCGTATATTTGTCGCGTCCACAGTTCACAGTGTAATACATAGAATCATATAGAAATCATTATAAAATATTTAACCTTAATATAACGAGCCTCAATATAACGAATTCCTCGATTTAACAAATTTTTCGAACATACCCTAGAATTACCCGTAACAGCTAATGCAAAATATAGCTTCACATTACGAATACTTTAACCAAAAACCTCTATATACCGATTTTTTTCAAACAAACAAAAATATAATTTACCTCTATTTAACTAATTTATTCAACTTTAAATATTTTTTTATTACACTATCATTTTTGTCTAGACAGGTTCAGACGCGTTAAATTCTTCAGTTACTCGTAAGACAGTAAAACAGAAAAAAATTGTATAGTCTTTTCAAATAAAAGATACTGTATTTTTTTAAATGTGTTCTCTAATTAGTTAAAATCGTTCAATTTAACAGGGTAAGCTGATAAGTATCTACTTAATGTAGAGGTTGAAAAAGAAGTTTTCTTACCTTGTGAAAACGAATCGAAGCCTAACCTAAACTTATAGCGACGTTGCACTGTATACGGAAGTTCATTTAGTAAACTAGTCATAATGATCAGAATTTCAAAATCTCCAAGTAGTGTTTGTATAATAAAAATAATAAGTATAAATATTGTGTTTCTGATAACAGCCTGTAGTTGAGTCAGGTAGCGTTTTCGCTGACAAAAGACTACGGGTGTATGAAGCAGCTCTGTCGCCTCCGGCGCCGTCTAATATGCTAATACTTACCCAAATAACATGCTACTAGAACGTAACTTTATGCTTTCAAGTATAATATAGATTTTATTTTCAAATTCAGGCGCAATAAAAAGGTTAGTAAAGATACAATTTAATAGGTAATGTATAATGTTTTTAATTGAAATTAGATCATATTAACGCTATTATCTAGAGAATTGAACCTTTTAAGAGATATTATATCGATATTAGCTCTTACCTCTGGCTTCAGTCGCGTTAATATTGATTTTGTCAAACAAATCGACTGACGCAATAAAACATTTCATACAAAGTTTGTCGCTCTATTTACTCCATTTCCAATAAGGTTTTCGAAAGAAAAGATAGCCTATCACCGTCTCCAGGTTTCCATCTATCTCTATGCCAAAATTCATCATAATCAATTTAGCGGTTTAGGCTTAAAAACGTAAAGAACAAACTCATTTTCATATATATAATATTAGTAAGGATATTCATTTATTTAACATATACTTGTACGAAAGGATGTATTAAGGTACATTAAAAACATAAAAGATTTACAATCCATACATTTAAATTTAAAGAATTTGTTTGTTTGTTCAAACGTATGAATCTCTGGAACTGTTAGTCGTATTCGTCGTAATAATATAGAGTACTTTTCAGTCAGGGGACCACTAGTTTTGAGTATAAAGTTTTCAGAGAATTCCAAACATAAACTGTGATAATCACATAACAAATTTCAAACGTAACCAGTTACCTCCTCAGTCTATTACGAAGCTATTTTATTCACCCTCAAACGAACGAAATCCGTATAACAATATAGGAGGCAAATAAAAAATAATCCGTAATATTATAAGAGTCGCGACAATGCAACCCGGATCGCTTGCGGCGAACGGAGCTTTTTATTTTGTCGCTTTATACGAGGAAATCCGATTGTACTGTTCAAATTAATATAATAACATACCTTTCTGTTTGTAAATATATAATTTTCTTCGACAAAAAATCATTATTCGGGCCCCTTATTTTTTAGTGTACTGTACTTAGTGTCAGGTAAAGTGCTGTCACTAGCATTTTATTAGAGACAAACTACTTAACGTTTCATGGGTTTACAGGGGTCCACCAGTTCGCAGAGACGAGAACTTAAAACAGATCCCATAATTTGTAACAATTGTGTATGTTTAAGGGGTCCCTTTCCGACATAATATGTCACTCCTAGCACAGCCTTGTGCGCAGTTTTTTTATAGATAAGGCCGTTTGGCCGTTATGGCCTTTATCTCACCTGATCTTAAGTGATGATACGGCCCAAATTGGTAGACATGCTACAACTGAAGAGGGACTGGCTCTCAAGTGCTACTGGCAGAACACAGCTATTGGTATTTGGCGGCAGATTTTTAAGCTGAGGGTGGTAGCTAGCTATGCGGGCATTAGACATAGCCCTACCACCATGCTATGGTTTCCTCATGATGATTTGCAAAATTGCAATACACGACTCTGCAAGGCGTGCGTTAATAATACAAAAAAAGAATCTTCTTTCCCTGATTTAAATTTAATTACTAACTACTGATGAAAAAGGAAAACATCTTGAAGAAACCCAATCAACATAAAAACGTTCGTATGTTATCGAAGTGGCTTAGTACTAAAATATTCCATCCAACACGTGAATAGAATCAACTAGATTGGATAATATAAACAAGTAAGTAAATACAACAATTCACGTAACAT
Source organism: Actias luna (assembly GCA_039707435.1). Classification (NCBI taxonomy): domain Eukaryota; kingdom Metazoa; phylum Arthropoda; class Insecta; order Lepidoptera; family Saturniidae; genus Actias; species Actias luna. Next base: position 12,231,344 of record JAZHAC010000012.1, on the reverse strand, counting down.
TATGTGATCGTAAAAAGAAACAAGGGATCGATATTTTATCCTCGCTTCTGGGACTCATAAAACACTCTCCAATAGAATAGAATGCACGCGGATAGAGAATTTTTAAATTTTACGACCCGAATACTTTAATCGGTCTTTTACGGTAGCTTTTACTACGTTACCAATATATAGTCATTTAACTACAGCCTTTGAAATGTAAAACCTATACGGAAATTAAACTCTTAAACGATTGTATAGTTAGTAAGTCTATAGAAGGTGGATTAATATGTGAACGATGGTGATGTCTGGAATTAACACCGCTCCACGTGCATCCGCTAATAACTATTGTAAATGCACACGATATATATCGGCGCAAATATTATATAAACAGAAAATACGATAAAAGTACTTCAACGAATGTTAGTGCATTATGAGTACATCTTGTACATTTGGGGTGTAGGGGGTATCGAATACGATCCTCACCTCACCTGAACGCGGTGCACCCTGCTGAGTAACCGACGAGGCTCTGGTGACTGTTGGTCCCAGCTTTGGTCTTGGTCATGACGGTTAACCATATAATCATTGATCCGTCATTGTTGGTAGGGTTATTACCCGACTGGTTGGCGAACAACCTCGGACTTAGACTGCCGCAAAATAAAGGTTCAGCATAAGCCTTTATGTTCCGGCATAGTAAGCGAGAATCAGCCCTTTCGGAACCTGTTTTGAAATACGGTCTCCGTGGTTGGCAACACGGCTGTAATTGCCCTGGTGTTACAGTTGTTCATAGGCGACGGTAACAATTTAACATCCGATGGGCCGTTTGCCTGTTTGTTGCCCATAAACATAAAAAAATCGACGAATTATTAAAAGTATTTCAACGGATGTTTGCACGTTATGTGACGGCAGCGCTCCACTATGCTGTAAAAAGGCTAGTGCCTTAATGCTGGCTAGGATATATTGTGAAAGACTCGCGAGCGAGATTGAGAATTCGGCGTTATCATTTTACGAATAAAAACATGAGTCAACCAGATGGTTTATTTCCTGTGAGTACTCCCGCTACTCTTACATATATATTTAGGCGAGTTTATAATTAAATGTAAAGAGAAAAAATGTTTATCTTTTGTTTTAGTATCGGGAAAAAATGACTATAGAAACAATTATAAAAAAGCTGCAAAGATCTACGGAATCTAAACAAAAAAGGAGCCGTGAACTACCTACGAACATTTCCACAATGTTCGTCCTATGTGGACACGTTCAGTATATATAGAGTTATCGCGCCTCGAAAAGTCATTTTCATTATTTAAACAGCTCGCTTTTTTTTTATTGATGTCAAAAGGCGAATAGAGTAAATTAATATGCGAGTAATCGTGATGTCTGGAATTGACACTCCTCTCAGTATATCCACTAATAACTACTGTAAATACACGAACAAATGAGTTCGATTTCAACCGCGGTCGTGAACGGACGTGTCCGTGAGCCCTCGTTGATTGTTCTCGAAACCGATCGCTGCGCTTTACCGCGCCGCCTATTGTTTCTTTGTGTTATTCTTACAATAAAGTTCGTGTTACCGATAATTAGTTTGTCGGAACATACGGGTTGTTCGAGTCAGGAAGGGTCCTGCGGCGTGGGTATAGCGTGCGAGGAGACTGAGACATCACTCGTACAATAAATCAGTTTTATTTCTCACAATATTTCTTATTAAAATTTAGGAAGAACACGTCGTTACAATTTAATCACACTTTGTACACTAACGTTTATTATAATACGGAGACAAGGTGTTCCGCTTAGTAACGAACGCTGCGACTGCCAAACGCAAACTGAATCACAAACTGTCCGTCCGCACGCTCTCCCTAGCGCCTCTAGCGGATGCTACGCAAAACTAATACTCAGCGCTCATTGGCTGCCGCCGTGACGCATCACTGGCCAATGAGCAACCGGCAAGCAAAGCACGTTACCAGCGTTACACCAAAGATGGCGCCACTTCCACCTTTAGTCCCCCAAAATTATACAAGATGGCGCATAACTAAATAATTCTTAACAAACGACGCTAAGCGCCGTCACGGCCAGACTGACACTCGCACGTCCTCGGGCGACCAATTTGGATATCTGTAACAAGGCACAAAATTTAGTTCTGCCTACCGCTCGATCATTCTGACATACGGTGACGACAAAATTTTCAAGCAGCTAATGATGTTCTCAATCTCGGATAGGACACGCAAGTTACGTAAAATTACAGATGCCACCAGAGGAGTGAGACCGGATAACAGCGCCCCTTCGATCTACACCCCAGAGTAGAACCGGGCAACTGCACCCCTTCGACTCACTCTCTGTCAAGCAGCTAATGATGCTCTCAATCTCGGATAGGACATGCAAGTTACGTAAAATTAGAGATGCCACCAGAGGAGTGAGACCGGATAACAGCGCCCCTTCGATCTACACCCCAGAGTAGAACCGGGCAACTGCACCCCTTTGACTCACTCTCTGGACTCACAGCATCAACTCATAGCCCAAAATTACAGATGCCACCAGAGGAGTGAGACCGGATAACAGCGCCCCTTCGATCTACACCCCAGAGTAGAACCGGGCAACTGCACCCCTTCGACTCACTCCCTGGACTCACAGCATCAACTCATAGCCCGGGTAACAGCGTCCCTTCGATCTACACCCCAGAGTAGAACCGGACAACTGAACCCCTCGACTACCTCTCATAACACTGAACAAACACACCAATCAACCCCGCACCTAATCCATTAAGAATTGAGCACATCATAAGGCTTTGCTATAATAATAACTTAGTACGGAACCACAGATCGCAAAGCTATGTACCAAATAGAAGTAACCAGTTTACATGTCAGAAGAAGCAGTCAAAGTGTCGCTGCTAGCTGACATGATGTCGCTTAAAGCTGATATCGTACCACTTACATCATCATCGTTATTTATGACTGCCGTCACGAGCTCATCATCATCTTCGCAATTACTTAAAATATCCGAAATTTCAGCTAAGCCAGCACAACCTCTCGGCACCACGCGAAATATTTCATTAGAGTATTTGTATAGACGGTTAGATCCAAAAATGCTTTTCAATTCGTAGCGATCATTTTCTCAAATGCGAACAACAATAAAGGGACCTTGAAATTTCCTATCTAATTTGGTTTGATTACGCTCGCTACATTTAATAAAAACAAAATCACCAACATGAAAGGGATCTACTCTTGCTTGTGCACGTTTTAGAATTTTTCGCTATTTTAAATTCGATATTATCATCGCTAATTTCAACACATGCATGGTGGTAGGGCTTTTTCTAATGCCCGCCTGGGTAGCTACCACCCTCTAGTTGTGAACCTGCCGCCAAATACCAATAGGTGTGTTCCGGCAGCAGCACTTGAGAGCCAGTTCCTCCACAGGTTTAGCGTGTCTACCAACTTGGGCCGTATCGTCACTTAAGATCAGGTGAGATCATGGCCATAACGCTAAACCTTAAGTATAAAAAAAAAAAAAAAAAAAAAAAAAAAAACGCAATCCTTGTTGGTGAATATCCCTACCCAAGATTACAAGTTCAGAAATGCTATCAGATAGGACAATGTGAAACAATACTGGAAACTTAATACCTTCAACCTCTATATCGCTGAGAATTTGAGATTCGCACAAAACATTTCTTTGATCTACCCCCGAAAGAAATATTTTATCATTGTGCGTAATACCGGGAAATTTCACAAGCAAATCTAATCTAACCAAAGAGCATGCAGAACCACTATCGAATAAAAATGGAACGAGCTCACCCAATTATGTTGCCAGTGTACTTCTCGACGTTTGATAGTTGCACGCGTGGACCTCTATGACCACCTTTTCCGGACAGGCTGGAGCGATGTGGCCTGGCTTGCCACACACAAAGCAGGATCTCTTCTCAGCGCCCTCCTTGATGATGGATTTGGATCTGCACGAAGATTCTTGCAATCCACTTGTTTGTGTCCTGAACAATTGCAGCGGTGACATTTGCCTTCGAATCGCCAATCGCTGTTCTTGTTTACCATTACTGGAGTTTGCGTTGCCGCCAGTAGTCGAGTAAACAGTGTCTCCATTCCGGTAAGAACGTCAGATGCAGCTGATTGATTTTGCTGGCCTTGTCGTCTCTCCTCATGGTTATGCCCTTCGAATCGCACTTCTGATGTCGGAACATACGGGTTGTTCGAGTCAGGAAGGGTCCTGCGGCGTGGGTATAGCGTGCGAGGAGACTGAGACATCACTCGTACAATAAATCAGTTTTATTTCTCACAATATTTCTTATTAAAATTTAGGAAGAACACGTCGTTACAATTTAATCACACTTTGTACACCAAAGATGGCGCCACTTCCACCTTTAGTCCCCCAAAATTATACAAGATGGCGCATAACTAAATAATTCTTAACAAACGACGCTAAGCGCCGTCAAGTTTATTCTTAAACTCGATCTATTGTTTGGCTATCGTGTTAATATTACATTGTGAGAATTCTCGTAGTTTATTATTGTGAATTCAAAGTATTGTTTGTCGTTATCGTGAAAAAGTGCAGTGAAAGTGCCGACACTGTAAGTACGCCGGTCACCGGCTGCCAACAAAGGTAACACTTAATTTCCATTAAGCCTTTTATTACTTTTACAGGCAAGGTCTCAGATATTGTTTATTATTATTTTTTTTCTTTTTTCTTTACTTTCTGCACGTGCACTACTAGATTGTATTTCAATGTTAACTCGTCGAACTTTAGATAGTTTGTTTAACTATTTCTAGCCGCGCCCCCCTGCCCCTCAGGCAGGGAGGTTTTTTTTTTTTTTATACAGGTTTCCTTTTAAACCTACGTTACACCAAGGCTGCTACCGAAATGGCAAACCGCTCAGAGCTTTTGCTAAATAGGTTCCGAGTCTTCGTAGATAAGACACACGCAGAGCTCTTTCAAGAGTTTCTTGCTACTCAACCCCAACCACCGCAAAATGTGCGTATCCCGGCAGCGGCGGTAAATGCGCCCGCGCGCACCCGCCCTCCTTCTCCGTCCCGCACACTCGGGACCCCTCGTTCTCGCTCGCGATCGCGTTCCCCAACAAGGAATCTAAATAGTCATTCACAGGCACCTGTCTCTCCCATACTACCTACATCCCAGGTACCAACGCCGCGACAATTCGAGCAACTCATCTCATATGCTCCGCCTGCGATCCCTACGGCGAATTCATTCTCGCCACTTAGCTCGGACCCGACACCAACCAACGAGGCAGAAATGGAGGAGCCCGAATCTATTAATACCGACAGCGACTTCACGCTAGTCAGTAGGGTCAAACCTAAAAATAAAAGGGTACTTTCACCAGAAACTACCGAACCGAAAGTAGCCAAGGCTTGGCGGACCGAAAGCACCCGCGTCCCTGCGACCCCTTCAATCTCTGCGACTCCTGTTCCTGGCCCCGCGGCCTCGACTGAAAAAGCAGTCCGCCAACCACCACCCGTCACTATCGCTGATAAAGCATCTTGGTTAAATATTTCCACGCAGCTTAATATTAAAAAAATCCGTTATATTAGCGCCCGTAGCACCCCTGCCGGGATTCAAATTAAAGTCCCTACGCCTTTAGATTATAAAAATCTCACCGCCTTCCTTAGAGAAGGAAAACACCAATTTTTCACTTTCACTTTGGAAGAAGACCGTCTACTGCGCGTGGTTATTAGGCGCGTCCCCAAAGAACTCCCCGAGGAGGAAATCATTGCGTCCCTTAAGGAACAAAACTTTCCGGTCCACCAGGTACACCGCATGTACCACCACATAACTAAAAAATTATTCGACCTTGTTCTTGTCATCCTAGACCGCTCTAAGGAAGGCAAGGAAATCTTCTCACTTAAATCCGTGTGCGGCCTCTCCGGCATCACTGTCGAATTACCGCACAAAAAACACAGCCCTACTCAATGCCACAATTGCCAGTCGTATGGCCATTCTTCCCGCAACTGCTTCATTAAGCCGCGTTGCGTCAAGTGTCTACAAGATCACTCTACTAAGGAGTGCCCACGTACCCCTGAGTCCCCCGAACCACCAAGCTGCGTCCTATGCGGCAAAGCCGGGCACCCCGCGAACTATCGTGGGTGTGAACGTGCCCCACGCACGAGACGCACGCGTTTTCCCACACAAGCGCCTTCAGCGCACTTAGCGGCTGCACGTACCGCCACTCATGTCTAATCAGGATTTCCCGAGCCTGGGCAAGCCAGCGCAGGTCACTTCCGCGAACCCATCTCCTCCCCAAAGACCCACACTAGCTCCGACCAACGCGTGGACCACCAATCAGCAGCCTCCGAAGGCTAAACCCGCGAAACTCACCGCGGCCGGCCCTTCTACTGGTTTCAAAGGCATCGACTGGCTCGCCGAACTACTAGAAGAACATTCCGTAGATGATATCATTGCGTTCGACGACATGATTAGCGCTAGTCAAGATTTTGGCCGTCTAAAAGCCATTAAGTGCTTCCCAGGCATTGCAAGGACTATGCAACGCCTTATCCGCGCTTCTCCTAAATAAACTCGCAATGAAGGATAAGATTAGACCCCGAGGCCTATCTTTGTCCTTTTTTAACGCGCGCAACCTGAAACCCCAACGCGACTTGGTAGCTAGCTTCCTTAAGGAGCGGCAAATAGATGTGTTTCTAGCACAAGAAACTCTTTTAAAACCGAGCGTTCGCAATCCCGCGATTGCGAACTACAAGATAGTAAGAAATGATCGTATCGGCGAAAGAGGCGGCGGCACGCTCATATACTATAGAAAGTCACTGTATTGCATGCCAATAGATCCTCCCGAACTTACAAATTTAGAAGTCTCGGTGTGTAGAGTGGGTATGACTGGTCATCCCACTATCTTTATCGTTTCCGCGTACCTTTCGCCTAATAAAACTCTCCTCCAGTCGGATCTGGAGACGCTTTTCGCGCTCGGTGACTCTGTTATAGTGGCTGGCGATCTAAATAGCGGGCACATTCAATACAACAACCCGCGTACTACCACTAATGGTAGGACACTATACTGGCTAGAAAATGCGCTTATCTTCGATGTAATTGCTCCTTCAGAGCCAACTCATTATCAAGCTAACTGCCGCCCTTCAGTTTTAGATATAGCTATTTTAAAAGGGATCGCGCTTCAAGTACGGCAAATCGAAGTCGTACATGAACTAGATTCCGATCACCGCCCAGTAATTCTGCAACTAGGCCACCCGGGCGACCACACACCCGCTTCACTCAAAGTGGCTGACTATCCAAAACTCAGACACTATCTCTCAATTAATCTCTCTTCTCCTCATTTAGACAGTATCCCGGACGAGATAAAGTCTGTGAGCGATGCCGATGTGGCGATTGACTCCCTAGTAGGTCACCTCCAGAATGCCATCAGGGAAACCTCAAAAGAGGTAAGGGCGGCAAATGATCGCCGCTTCATACTTCCTGATGATATTCGAAAACTGATAACGGAGAAAAACGCCGCGACACGCGCTCACGATTCTTATCCGACGGAGGAAAATCGTGTACGGCTACGTAGCCTACAAAGATTAGTTAAATTTCGTATCTCTGAACTCCGTAGTCAAAGATGGGACAGCCTCTTAGAGGAAATCAAACCGTCTCATCTCGCCTTCTGGGATCTCGTTTGTAAACAGAAGAGCAGCTATTCGTCCGCAATGTCCCCGTTAGATAGAGGCCCCGGCAATCCGCCGGCCTTCGAAAGTATTGACAAGGCAGAGTATCTCGCTGCCACTCTCGCACAACAGTATTCCCCTAATCCGTATGAATATCATACCATAGATACCACGCATATCGGGAGGGTCGATCGAACAATTCAATCAATAAGAGAGACCCCTCCAATCGAAAACTTAGATCCGGTTACAACTGACGAAGTACTCGTGATTATAAAAGGCCTTAAACCAAGGAAAGCCCCCGGTCCCGGCGGAATCAGAAATGAAGCCCTCAAACTTCTCCCTGACAAACTTATAGTTCTTCTGGTCTGCATCTTCAATGCGGCCATAACTCACTGCCATTTTCCGGCTGCTTGGAAAATGGCAACGGTAATAGGTATCCGTAAACCCGGAAAAAAGGCATCCCTTCCGGAAAGCTACCGCCCGATAAGCCTCCTCAATACGATTGGTAAAATATACGAGTGACTCCTTCTAAACCGACTTCAATCAACTGTCTCAGACAAATGTCTTTTACCACACGAGCAATTCGGCTTTCGACCCAAGCACTCGTGCACCCACCAAGTTCTCCGCCTCACGGAGCATATTCTCTCCAATTTCACGGAGTTACATCGCCCTAGGCGCACACTTGCCGTATTTTTTGATATAGCCAAAGCTTTCGATAAGGTCTGGCATGAAGGTCTCATATTTAAACTCAATCTCTTACAAGTTCCGGACAGGCTAGTCCGCATAATCCTTGCCTATCTATCGGACCGCTCCTTCTGCTACAAAGCAGACGGAGCCTTATCCTCGCCTCACCCAATACGCTCAGGAGTCCCCCAAGGCTCTATCCTAGCGCCCTGCCTATTCAACTTGTTCGTTAGCGACATTCCCGAATTCTCCAACGTCGCAGTAGGCTCCTATGCAGACGACACAGTCATCTTCAGCTCGGGCAGGAATAGGATTCATTTATATTACCGCGTCCAAAGAGCCGTCTCTACGTTTGGGTCCTGGTGCCTCAAATGGCGCATAGGAATAAACCCAGACAAAAGTGCGGCTATCATGTTCGATCCTCACGCGAGGAGGAATATAAGAAAAACATTACACCTTTTCGGTGTCAATATCCCCTGGGCTAATCATACTAAATATCTTGGTGTAGTTTTAGACAGGCGCCTAACCTTCAAAAAACATATAGATTACGTACAGAAAAAAGCCTCCACGGCTATGGTTCTGCTACGCAATCTTACCTCTTCTAAGAGCAAAATGTCACTCAGACATAAGCTCACAATATACAAAGTATGCATCCGTCCCATACTTACTTATAGCTGCCCCGTATTCGCTCACGCTTCGCGCACCATCCTTTACAAACTACAAGTGTTATAAAATAGATTCATGCGTATAGCCGTCCAAGCTCCACCCTATGTCCGCAATGTAGATTTACATAAAGATATGGACCTTCCGTCCATATATGCATATATCAAAGATGTCACAAAGAAATTTTTCGAAAAGGCCGAAGTTCATCCCAACCCCAAAATAGTACACGTACTTAGCTACACTCCTAATCCGTATGCTAAACGCTTCGCACGCCGGCCACGTAACTGCCTCACCGATCCTGTCGACAAAATAACAAGATTGAACGCACTGCTCCCTGCCGTCTCCACCAATTACACGTGTCCGCGCACACGCCCGTGTAACCGCCGTTCTCGCCGCCGAGGCCGAGCGGTAAATTTCGCTCCCGCACACCCGCCGCGGCCTCCCTCTGCAGATTCTTGAGCCTAGGATCGATCCTCCGGACAGGAGCCCTCAAGTGACTCTGCTCGCGCGATACAGTGACACTCTACATCACTGAGAGTACATCATCACACCGCATATCATCCGTGCACACCCACACATAAAGTACACGGTTCTGTAAGGGACTACTCCTGCGGCCCTCGCGTGGTTTGCTCTATGTTATTGTTAGGACCTGTTGGTTAGTTAGGATCGCGAATCTTTGTTCGTATTCCAGCAGTAGTCCAAGCCGAGGTTCGGCCATTCTGGCACCCTTGCGCCCTCTGCCATGGGGCTGAGTGCCCTTAGCATTCGCCCCAAAAAGTTCGGTGAAGCTGTCAAAGCCCTTACGGCTAACAGCGTATGTCAGGTCGAAAAAAAAAAAAAAAAAAAAAAACACGAACAAATATTTAACAAATGGCCTAAAAAAGATGCAGATCTAGTTTCGTACCGGCTGTTCTCGGTTAATTACGGCTTTACTTTCCGAACCGGTGGTAGTTTTGACGTTCATAAGCGCTTTTCTAGGGCCTAAATTGAATATAGATTTTAGATTTGACTTGAAACTGAATAATCTAAGAATGTAAAAAAACTCCGTTTCTTATCAACCGGCAAGAGTAGATGAAACACTTTTTAGTTCAGCTATGCTAGTTTAGCCAAGCATCTTTTACTGAACTGAGGTTATTTTATTACAAAGTTCTCGTCAATTTCAAAAACTTCAGCACGGTACAACGAATTCATAAATATTAAAATTAGTTTTCATTTAAACCGAAGTTCCGTTCTGACGTACGGACGTTAGTTTCAGACACTGAAAAATTGTACTCCGCTTAACGCGAGCTTTTTCAATTTATTTCTATGAAGGAATGTTTTGTATATTACAGAGGAAGCTTTTATCTTTAAAACTTGGCGTGAAGCCAATTAATATGTATCACTTTCGGTAATGTTATTTAGGATATTATTCTTACTTAGAACGTCGCATCTTTACGCTGATCAAACTCACAAGAGTATTTTTACAAGTTTTATAATTAAAATTACTTGAATGCAAGCCACGTATATATATCGCTTCGCATATGACGTCATGTATGACCTCGTAAGTGACGTCGAATGTAACTTACAGGTTGGTTTATTCATCACTACTTACTTTTAATAATTAGATCGTAATTTCATCACTAGCACTGTGCATTACATTAATTAAAATCCAATCTACTTTTTATTCCTTACAGGTTTAGTTTTTCTTCTTAATACTTAATAGATACTTCTTGGACACAATCTCATTTGATGCTAAAATGATGGCCAACTTAGTGGCTCTCAAGTCCAACTGTTGGATCACACCAATAGATATTTGTTAGTATATTTTCAACTTGAACAGGTTAACTAACCAGGTGGGTAATCCCTACCACCATACTATGGTTTCATCATGATGTTTTCCTTCACCGAAAACTCAAGCTCATTGGAGGGCGATACGAAGTCGCTTCTCTTGGAGCGGTATCTGTACGCACAACCAATTGATCTGTCATCGCTTCAAAAATTCTCAATTTGGCCTCATTACAGAAACTCACGACCATCGACGCCTTGTACATCCGTTATTGTGCATTGCCCGAACTGTTAATTGTTCCTCTATTGCTTTCAGTCACATAAGTACTAAAAGTACAGAAAATCTTTAATAATGAGTTCATCATACACTTCTAAATAGGATATAACGTAGGCACAAATGTTTTACAGTATTTATTTATTCCTAGTATTTATCTTTTTCTTTTTTGTTTTAATAAAAAATGTTTTTTACTCATAACAATTTTTATGTTTTTGACTGGTGTCGTAATTAAGCTCACATCTTGTAGTAAAAAAAAGCCTTTGATCGGAAGTAGTGCATTTACAATTATTTACGAGACATTATTTTTTTAATATTTTATAGGTTTAACGTTATGAATACAAGCTCAGCTATTTTTAAGTGATGATTTGGCCGAAAATGGTGAATGCGTTAAGTTTGGTGGAGAGAGGCTCTCGAGTACAACTGCCGGGACACACCTATAGGTATTTGACTGTAGATTTTCAACTTATGGTTTCATTACGATGTTTTCCTTCACAGAAAGCTCAGATTCGCAAATATTCGAAGTCACGTCCATTGAAGCGGTGTCAATAAACCAATACATACCAATAAACACACACACACGTGTAGTCTCTCTTTTTGTGTATATATGCGTGTGTAACAAACGCAATAAGGTTCAAATTATAATATTAAATAATAAAATACCAAAATAATATACCATTTTATTAACTTACATACATAGTAGCATGCGTCTAACAAATAACAAAATTGCCCTACTTAAAATTATTACCACCGTATTGATCAATTCATACGAATCTACTAAAATATATCGCCCTGAAAAAAAAAAACATTCTACCTCGTATATTTAATTACAAGTTAATTAACCAAATACTTATGTACGCTAGGTTCGTTCACATTAACCGACATACGTATCGTCACCGAAACGATGGTCCTTATTAAAGGAACTGGTATTTATAAAAATAAAACACCAGAGGTAGTTTCTTATGAACTGACATAAACATTTTAGAATCGGTTTACAATTAACTTCTCGATCGGCCATATACTAGAATATAGTTCAAATCTGATAATTGAACAGAATATATTCACATTTCATTCACATAAGCCTGAAAAGCAGAAAATAATAATATAAAAAAAAATATTTATGTATGTAAAAAAATTTTTTCTTAGTAATATTATTAATTATGTTTATGTGGAGAAAGTTTATATACTATACATATTGTTTTTACTCGCCATTCTATGGCGTTGCAACACATTAACTTCTGTACCTTGTAACCAAGTACTACTGATATTTTAATTAAATTACAATGAATTAGACGGTAATTTTCAATCGGCTATTACTCAGAACTATACTGAAGCGAAAGAAAAAAAACGGACTCAAAACGTGCAGTTTTTTGGGCGTTATCATGACCGTATACGTCATCCGCACATACAAACAACCCGACGTCCACAGCAATATTTTTTCAAAACGGATTTTTTAATACTATCTAGAAAATATACGTGTTTTTTAAAGCATCTACTGTCATAAAAAAATGTTCTTGTTGATATTTGTCCACTCATTTAATACTCAAGTATTAAAAAAAGCTCGGATAAAAGCAATTTAAGGTAAGATAATTGCTTGACCTTGAGAGAGTGAGAGTAAAGCACTACTCAAACGCTTCGCGTTATGAGACGTGCATAAGATAGGAAACGAAAAGCTAGGAGCGCATGCAATACATAACTATATAAACATGCACCCTAGGTTTTACGACTTCAGTATTTTTATCAGTAGACGATTCTTCATCAGTAATTCTTCTTCTTCTTCTCTTTTAATGCTGGCAACTCAGTCCTCTTAAGAATCTATTACCGCCATTTTCAAGTGCTAAACAAAAACTTTAATGGTGCTTGGCGTCAAATAAGTGTTCAGATCAAGATTCGGCCATGTTGTCCATATATTATTTTATTTGTTATTCTTCTATTAACCTATAGTATTTTTAGGTACTTAGGTATTTTAGTCATTGTTACATGAATACTAAATTACACATTCAACTGACTTGAGTAGTTCTCGTCAGTAGTTGCCGTAGTTGTCTTATCATAATGGGTGCTTTCGAGATTGCGATCTCAACACGAACACTCACGACCGCAGTTTTTCAGTTCCACTTGATTTAGTGACGTCACAATCAGTCGAAAAGAAAAACAATAAAGAGAAAACAAAAAGAAAATAGGTGAGTGATGGATTCCCGGTCAGAACGAAGTTACTTTTGTTATATATAACATTTTAGAATTGACATATTCTAAAAACTGACAGCAAGCTGAATCCAATGAAAAAATACGTTTCTTTAGAACAGATTTTCATACATGGCCCCGAGGTAAGGAAATGTTATGAAGAGTGAAATTAATAATACGTAATAATACATACAACATACCTTTTGTGGACCCGTTGAATCTATTGGCACTTAATTTGCGCATAGGATTTTTCGATACTTAAAACAACTTTGCTAAACTTTCATAGGTTTCTATTTAACCAAAGAACACGCCGCTATAGAACCTTACAAGAATTTGGCACACCATGGAATTTCTTATTATCTAATATAATTAAACATCGCCTCGGTCACGTTACGTATCGGAACGGTCACATGTGAACGAACTTTTAAATGGACGCTAAGCAATTAAGTTTTATTTACAGTCTTATTAATATACAAAAGTTATATACTATAAATAATATAATTGCATTGATATTTTTAAAAATATACATTAAACATCGTAAGTAAATTACTTTATATCAGTACTGATTTGTATTTATACTGTAATAATTAATCTATCCTAACGTAATAAAGGGGAAAAGTTTGTTTGTTTGAACGTACTCATCTTAGTAACTACCAGTCGCATTAATACGAATAGTAAATACCAATCGCATTTGATAGCGCAGTTATTGGAAGACATTATGCTATTTAATATCACACGCTATTTAAGCGGTAATGAAAAAAATACAAAAACGAGCAAAAATATTACTTTTAAGAGTTTCTATAACGTTAGCTGCATAAATAATAGTTAAAGTGGCATGAAAAATGTACGAGGGAAATGTTTATCTTTAAAATATCTAAACATAACTATACGAACTTTTTTTTTGGGAGGGATTTCTTATAATCACCCATTTTTAAAGATTTCCTATTTTATTCTGAAATAATACTTTATTTGCGAATGTGTTTTATTGGCATGGTATGAATTCCTATCTAAATGAATTTAACAATCATTCTGAACAAGTGTACGGAACATGTTCCAAGTTCACGCGAACGTAGTACGAAATTGTACGAACAATAAAATATCGAACAAACTTCAAACAAAAATTCTGTATCTTTATTACATGCTTTTCGCAAAAGATAAGGGACCAAAAACATATTCCAGATTTAAAAACTGCCCTCAGTTTAAAATTAATTTTATGTACCGAGCATTAGTTGCAAAAATATCGGTGGTTAAACACAAAAGGAACCTAATTCAAAGCAAGGTTTAAAAAAAATTGAAGTTAAATAATAAGGCTATTTGATATATTCATTGGCTTTACCCGAAACAAAATTCCATAGCCGTGAACCAAAGAATACAATTTGTAAAATTTCTTTTCGTACTTAGTCAAATTGCGTTGGAACCGTAGCTTGTGAGAATTTATGACTAAAAGCTATGAAAACTAGAATCTTGAAGAATTAAAATTAAATCTTATGACTGCTTGCTTTGAAGTTTCGGTGAGATGCACTAAAAATTATGATCTCTTTTTTGTTTCCTTAATTTTTGAGAGACTTACAGTAGTAAAGAATATATAAAGATTAAGAATTAAAAAGAAAAATTACTCAAATATTCAATTTAGCTTGTCGTAAATTATAGTAATAATAATTATATATCTCTGTAATGATTTCTTATGTTTACGCGAATATTATTCATCGAAATAAAACGAATTAAAAACGGATTTTATCGCGGTTATTTATTAATTTTGATCCCAACGTTTTTAAAGCTTTTCAGCCTTTCAACCCAAAAGACCAATTGCCAGACCTTATGACATTGTGAGCTCTTTCTGCGTAGATCGAAACACTTACAAAATTAAAAATTAAATTGTAAATAGACACTGTAATATGAACTTTTCTGGACAACCTACACCTCAGTCCGCCCCGTGACCACGAAGGCAGAAAAGCTTTCGAAACGTCGGGATCAAAATTAATGAATAACCGCGATAAAATCCGTTTAAATTAGTTTTATTTCGATGAATATATCTTTATTTATGACAAGTTAGAAGAAGTGAGTGAGAGAGTGTTGCGGAATACTTGTGTCGAAATAATGTACTTAATATTTATACTTAAGTAATTCGAAGTAAGTACAACGTTGCTTATATGAAAAAATAATATAATTCAAGGTTATTTTTGCAATGGAACTTGTTTAGAAGCGTTGAGGAAATAATTAATTCGGTATTTGAAAAGTATCACGTTTACCGATCAGACTTGCTTTAAATGTTTAATCTGATTTAAAACGTATTATTATAAGTTGTAAAAATAATATATAAATCAAAGAAATTTCCTTTCCCTTACACACTAACATACGATCAATTCTTTTTACATTTAAAAATATTCATTTATTAGTGAATCATATAGAAACAAAGGCTCTAATTTGGCTGACACAATCAGCTTAAATAGATAAGACAATTGGATGCAGTGAAATATTCTTTGTTTCTGAGCTTATTCTACCCGAATATTACAAAAAGACGTTTATTTCACCGTATTCGCTTCTTTTATTAATTTAAACCAAAAGTATCCAAACGTGAGATTGTCGATTTTGCTTCTATATAATTCATAAGCTGTACTAGGTCTTATCATAAATAAATCCATCGTATTTAAAGCAGCTTTTATAATGAAACATTGACCTCTTAACATAATGCAATTTAGTCGGTATTATTTATATTAGCATAATTATATAAGAGTTATAATATGTACAGTAATTTTTAGATAATTTTGTAAAATATATTTATATTCTAAATTATATTTAAACTGTTGCTTCTATTTTATTATTGATTATATCGAATTGCTCGATAATGATACGGTTTTAACTGGACGTCAACATTGTTATAACGTTAACAAACCTTTCGTTCGTAAACAAACAACTTTAAATCATTGTGTTCTGGAACTAAAATCTTCCAGCACAATAGATATATCATCAAAGACTCATCGTGCAATATATTATTATCGTTA
Source organism: Actias luna (assembly GCA_039707435.1). Lineage (NCBI taxonomy): Eukaryota > Metazoa > Arthropoda > Insecta > Lepidoptera > Saturniidae > Actias > Actias luna. The sequence goes on along the minus strand of JAZHAC010000012.1, from coordinate 12,215,181 downwards.
ACTTCTTTCTGTACTGTATAGTAATTTATATAACTATGGGTATATGACTCACATACCTACAAACATACGTAAGCACCCGTCCGCTTATATATACATACGCACGTACAAGCACTCTCCCATACAAGTTACACACACGCACACACACACACACAAGCATGCCGTAAACACATGCGCGTATACGCAACATACATACAAGTTACGTACATGCACACGTATATACACGAATTTCCATATACAATTATGTACACACTATTACGCATACGCACATACACGTATTCTTTAATGCAACTTATACACACATATACGTATGCATACACATGCACTTACATATACAAGTTACACACGAATGTTTCGTATACAACTTACGCTCTTACACATACGCATGCCTAGGTGCACGCGCACTCTTACGTACGCACAAATATGCGTGCACACATACGCGCACAAACAAACACACGATTACGTACGCACCGCCATAATAACCCAATCATATATACAGACATGATAATATAACCTACACAGATATTGTACCATACAACTCACCTTTACGATTTGGCCGGAAGACAGAAGGATTTACATCATCAATTGTAATCGAAGTCAGGTCTCTCCTCTTGCGGTCTCGAGTTGCCCGCGACCGGGTCCGGCGCGGGCGTCGAACTGGCGACCCGGCCCGCCTGCGCCCGGGACAGGTCGAGCACGGGCAGCCGCAGCACGTAGTCGTTGTCCCACGCCCCGCCCGCCCCGACCGCCCCGCCCGCAACCCCGCCCGCCCCCAGCCGCGGCATCCTCTGCGCGAGCGTCCGCAGCCGCGAGCCCTCCGCCCGCTCCGGCACCAAGTTCCCAGGCTCGGGTCGCCTGTCTCTGTTCGACGCGAACATGTGCTGGTATCGCGCTATCTCGCTCTGGAGCAGCGGGCGCGCGTCCCGCCCGATGCGCTGGACGGTTATCTGTCTCGCTTGCGCCGACGATAACGACGCCGCGTCGATAGACGAGTACGTCGGGTGCGTCGGGTGCGTCGAGTGCGTCGAGTGCATCGAGTGCGTCGAGTGCATCGAGTGCGTCGGGTGCATCGAGTGCGTCGAGTGCGTCGGGTGCACGATAATGCTGTTCTGCTGGACCCGAGTCGGCGATGGAAAGTTTAACGCTAAGAAATCCGGTAACGGTACACAGTACACGCCCAGCTCGTCCTGTGGACGTGTAATTGTCGGTTCATATTTTCATTTTTTTTTATTTATTGTATATATCTTCACAGCACTTTTAATAGTTTCAAATTAGTTACATTTTTACAGTTAAGAGGTGCTAATAAGGAAGAAATCATTATTATAAAGAAATACTTGTGTGTGTATTGTATTTGTGCGCTATTAAGGCATGTTTTGGAGTAGTTGTGCGTGAGTGTGTGTAGGTAAAGATGTGTGTATCTCTTTGAATAGTTTTGTGTCAATGATTATATTTAATGTATTGAGGTATTGTGAATAAGGAAAAAAGTAAGAAAAATATGTATTATACTCTTGTTGTCTGTGGCAATGTTTTTACAATTTAATTGTTTCATGAATGATACTCTATTTAAGTGGAATAAATCTATATGATAAAATATTGTATCATACACGTTAAAACATCTCTATAAAACAGTTTTTTGGCATAATTGTGTTTAACCAGCTGAGGGGCAAAAAAACGTGGGTTCTAAATCGATCTATTATAAGTTTTTAAGGGAATCTTACCCAATACTTCAGGACAAATTTACATTAAATATATATTTAATATATTCGTAAGTACATTTCTTAACGATATTAGTTGGGTTTTTGCAATATCACAGACATTCACAGTACTGTTTTAGTAGTGTTCAGTTTTTATCCGTGATCCGTATAATTAGTTCAGTCCCCTTTACTATCTGTATATTGTCATTATATCTGTTAGTCATCCATAAATAAATAAATCTTTAAAAAGATTTAAGTACAATAGCAGATTGGAGGGTTTGTATAAAAGCAAATGGACCTCTTAAGCATGGAAATAGTCTCCCCAACCTTATTACTTCACGCCTTATAAGCGAAACAAAGCTTTGAGGTGGGTACTACTGTCACTTCACGCAAAACAACAGATTTTTCAAACTTAAAATGTCTCTATTTATCATATATTGCACACACACAAATCAAGAAAAAACACAATTTTTAACACTCATTATATTTTTCATGTCATTTTTGTTATTGAAACTTGTTAAAAAACTGTTTAAAAAAGTCAGTCATGAACATCTGTAACGTATTTAATATATAAAGCGATGAAAGCTCAGTGGTAGTGTGTACGACTTCGCGTCAAGGGACGTGAGTTCAAATCCACCTAATATAAATCACATCTGTAAGAGGTGAAGAATATCGAAATATAAATTAATTAAGTTCAATGAATGAAGTTTTAATAATCAAACTGAAGAAATATTTTAAAATTGTGTCATGTCATGTGTCATGTCATGATTGTGTAAGATCTTATTTATTTGCTTAATATTCTTATATATAAAATTCTCGTGTCACAATGTTTATTGCCAATGGCTTGACCGATTTTGATGAAATTTTATATGTGTATATTCGGGAGGTCTGCGAGTCAGTTGTAATCTATTTTTCATACCTCTAATACCATAAGGTACAAACCAAACATATTTTAATTTTTTAAGACGTCGCATTAAAAACTACATACAACCTTCAATTTTCACCGTCCTACCCTCATCCTGTTAATTTTTAATACAGCCAAAGTATTCACTAGAAATAATCCACAAGACAGAACCGGATACACTTACATTAGTGTTAGGAGACCTCTCGGCAGCGCCCTCAGGCGTCGATGTTAAAGCCTTCTTGTCGACATCCGCCGGGGTTTGGTTCGTCTTGTCCTTAGGGTCCTCGTCCAAGGACACGTCGGGTACCACTTGCAAATCCTCCGGGGGGTTGGGTACCACCACGTAACTCGCTATAATACTTGATAGTTGGTCTAAAACCTGAACAAACGATGATATTATATACACGAACTCTTAAAATTATATTAAGTGGCCTAAGATCATGGACTGGCTCTCAAATGCAACTGCCGGGACAGAACTATAAGTTTTTGGGGCCAAATATTTAACTTAAAAGTGATAACTAGTTAGGTAAGCATTAAAAAAGCCCTACCACAATGCTATAGTTTCATCACGATGTTTTCTTTCACGGAAAGTTCTGGCTCATTCTAGGGATTCGAACACGCGTCAATTGACACGGGGTCCGTATACAAAGTAAGAATATAATAGTAGTAAGATATTACTAATAATATAATAGTAGTAAAAATTAATAAACGGCATTAATATACTTAGAAACTGTGTAAATGATTAGCATTCATAAACTCAGTAACTAACATTAATAAACTCAGTAACTAGCATTAATAAACTCAGTAACAAGCATTAATAGGCTCAGTAAGTAGCACTAATAAACTCAGCAAGTACTATTAACTAACTAACGTTAACAACCTCAGTAATTACTAAAAAACCTCTCCGTTAATTGTGATGTGGGATTTAGATAGTTTAAATATATTAATTTTCATTTATAAAATGTATATTTCTATCGATTTTAAGGTGTATACTGCGAATAAATTATAGCCTATGTAAATAATACCTACCTCACGTTTGGTAGTAGGTAATTTTAAGTAGACTATTTGTTAAGAAGTACTTACGTCATCAGCCAGTAATCTATGTTTAGGATCCTTCACCAACAACCTCTGTATTAGGAAAACTGTGTTATCCGACACTTGTACTGAATTCCCATCCCTGGAAACGAAATTTTTATAACATACAATTTTAAATAGTAACTTACTATAAACTTACTAGAAACAAAACTATTTCGGTAACAAAATTATTTCATATTACGGTTCTAATTTACTTCGGAATGCAAACGTCCTCTTGTTATAGACTTGAATGATTAAATATTTATACCTAATAATATCATCTTAGCAATATGTACTATCCATATTTAATTTCTTACTTGTTCAAATACTACATAATAAACGTATAACGTATAACGTTACTGTTAAAGAAACATACCACTGCAATTTTATTTGATAATGTTCTGGCTGATTTACATGACGCATTTTAAGTGACCACAGTTCATAGGGTAATGCTAAGAATCATAGATCTGTATTTTTATATAAGCATTTGATTGTTAAACTAGTTATGATAATTAAAATGTCGAAATATCCAAAATGGGCAGATAGCAGATAATAGTTTATCTTTTATGGTAAGACGAACAGACGAGCAAACAGACAGACAGAAACAAATGAATTGATCCCGATGTTGATTAATACCTGATGTATAGCGATATATATGTATAGCGATGATAGCTCCGTGGTAGTGCGTACAAATACAGTGTCAAGGGGCGTGAGTTCGAATCCGCACACATGACCTTGAGCTTTCGGCGAAGAAAAACATCGTGATAAAACCAGCTAGCTGGCTAGCTACCACCCTCAAGTTGGAAATCTGCCGCCAAATACCAATAAGTTTATACCGGCAGTTGCACTTGATAGCCAGCCCCTCTGGTTTCCGTGTCCGCCAACCTGAGCCGTATCGTCACTTAACATCAGGTGAGATTACAGCCATAACGCTAAACTTATAAAGCGAAACTTTTGAAGCGATGATAGCTCAGTGGTAGTGTGCACGACTTCGCGTCAAGGGACGTGGGTTCGAACCCAAGCACCTACAATGAGCTTGAGCTTTCGGTGAAGGAAAACATCGTGAGGAAACCATAGCATGGTGGTAGGGCTTTTTCTAATGCCCGCCTGGGTAGCTACCACCCTCTAGTTGTGAACCTGCCGCTAAATACCAATAGGTGTGTTCCGGCAGCAGCACTTGAGAGCCAGTTTCTCCACAGGTTTAGCGTGTCTACCAACTTGGGCCGTATCGTCACTTAAGATCAGGTGAGATCATGGCCATAACGCTAAACCTTAAGAATAAAAAAAAAAAAAAAAAACTATAAAAAAATGCACAATGTATAATAAGTATGACATATTAATATTAATGTAATAACAATTTACGACGCATTGATTACGGTACTCACGGCGGTATGTTATAGTTGGCGGCCTGTATCCTGCTGAAGAGTTGCGCGAGGCTGGAGTCGCAGAAGGGGAACTGCCCGTACAGCATGGTGTAGAGCACCACCCCCAGGGCCCACATGTCCGACGGTTTGCCCAGGTACGGCTTGCACATCAACACATCGGGGGAAATGTAAGCTGGGGACCCTATGGAAACGAGAGAAAACTTGAGTTTTCAAGGGAAAACTTCTATAGGAAGGGAGCTGATGCAATGTGAAGACAGATCCTGACCTCCGGTGTAGTATACGATAAAAGATCACTAATCATGGATTAACCGTCGGTTATTTTTTTTTTTAAGCTCCTGCATTTCCCCTAACATAATCAGGGATCTTTGTAATACATAATTTATTTTTTCAGTATGCCTTTATTTATTTTATGTACAATTTTAAAGCGCAATCTTTTACTTGAGCGACGTAAATTTAACTTATGTTAATACCAACTTAAAATGTATGAACATTTATTTACAATAATATCGAGTCCGTATTTCGAGCCATAATTTGTACTTTAGACTTTATCATTGCTAATCAGCTTGTATATAATTGAGTTTAGTTAATTGTCTAATTCTATATTGTGTATAATAAAATTAGTAAAATTAATAGATTTCATTAATTGATTTATATATTAAAAATAAAACAAAAGAGTTTATTGTCAAAGTTTTCAAATTTTTATATACTAAGATTTTTCTACTTGTTGTTGTTTATAGACTAACCGTCGGTTGAGTCTCACATAGTCTCCAGAGAGGCGATGTCTAAAAGGACTTTAACCGGGTTAAATAATAAATAAAACCTCTATAGGAAGGTTTGGATAGGGAGTAAATATAAAAGTATTAAATGTAAATTCATGTGAGGCGTCATCGACACGGTCACGTGACGTATTCACGATAACACTACATCTGTTACTGGGTAAAAAAAAAAACATCTATAGGGAGTAAATTCAAGTGAGTTGTCATCGAAATGGTCACGTGACGTATTCACGATAACACCACATCTGTTCCTGGGTTAAAAAATAAAATCTCTATAGGAATGTCTGGATAGGAAATAAATTCATATGATTCGTCATCGACATGGTCAAGTAACATGTTCACGATAACACTAAATCTGTCTTCTTATTACGGTGAAAACATTTTTAATTTAAGATCAGACAATTAATTTCGTTATCCAATAATAAGGACAGTTTGCTTATAGTTTTAAGTTTTCACTTCTGTCGGTAGACCTCATGACTGTTTTCATTTTCTTTATTTTTTTTTATTCTTAAGGTTTAGCGTTATGGCCATAATCTCACCTGATCTTAAGTGACGATACAGCCCAAGTTGATAGACACGCTAAAGCTGTGGAGGAACTGGCTCTCAAGTGCTGCTGCCGGAACACACCTATTGGTATTTGGCGGCAGGTTTACAACTTGAGGGTGGTAGCTAGCCAGGCGGGCATCAGAAAAAGCCCTACCACCATGCTATGGTTTCCTCACGATGTTTTCCTTCACCGAAAGCTCAAGCTCATTGTAGGTGCTTGGATTCGAACCCACGTCCCTTGACGCGAAGTCGTGCACACTACCACTGAGCTATCATCGCTTCAATTTCCCATTTTCCTGTTTTCACCTACATAACATACAGCCAATAACACATCGATATACATTTTTTCTATTTATACTATAGTTTCACAGAAGGAAGCATGCTTTTAACATTTTGTTTGGTAGATAATTATGTATATTTTTCTATTGTATGTCACGCCTGAATTTCGACAATTATTTTTATTAATTTCAAATATAAAATGTAAAAGGTTATTAAATTACCATTATGGTAAACAATAACAACATGTTCTGCCGAAATCTCTCCTGATATTAAGTGACGATACGGCCCACGTTGGTAGACACGCTAAACCTGTGGAGGGACTGACTCTCAAGTGCAGCTGCCTGAACACACCTTATAGTATTTGATGTCAGATTTTCAACTTAAGTATGGCAGCTAGTCAGGTGGGCATTAGAGGAAGTTCTACCACCGAAAACTCAAACTCATTATAGGTGTTGAAATAAAACTAATTTAAACGGATTTTATCGCGGTTATTTATTAAATTTTGATCCCGACGTTTCGAAAGCTTTTCAGCCTTCGTGGTCACGGGGCGGAATTTAATATATAACCGCGATAAAATCCGTTTAAATTAGTTTTATTTCAATGAATAATATTCGCGTAAACCTAAGAAATCATCATTATAGGTGGTTGGATTCGAACTCACGTCCCTTGGACGCGAAACCATACAAAACTACTATAACGTACATACTATATGGCACTATTGCTAATACTATTGCTAAATATAGTAAGATTGCTACAGTAAAATATTCTTCCTTATTTAGGTGAACAGAGACAATTAAGTAATTTAAATAGGGAAAAATATGATAGCTGTGTCTGCGATACTTGCCCGTTTCTGTAACTTTTGTCAATACAGCTTTGCTCCTATTGCTGGTAGCGTGATGTTAAATAACTTAAAGCCTTCCTCAAAGTTTACTCTTCGAAATATAACAATAACTTTTGTAGTCCAGCTGGTAGGTGTAAGCTTAACATGTTCAAACAGACTAACAAACTTTTCCGCTTTATAATATTTATATAGATACTAAACCCTTGAATGCATGTGTTTTACTACCAAAAAAGCTAGCATAAAAAAATAATTAAATAGTTAATTAAAGCTACGTAAAATAAAAAAATTAAGAGCCTTCAGGAAAAACATCATAATCTCCGAAAAATTTTACAAAGGTTTTTTTTTCTTAGATTTATTCCTATTTAAATAGATCAGTGGTTAATTATCAGCGACAAGTAATATCTTTTATAAAGACATTACAATACTTTGTAATTATTGTAGTAATGAAACAACTCTCTTGTAAAAATTGCTTACGATATTTTCCTGAAAAGGCTCGATATAAATATATAGGCTTCACGTACCTCTTTGATCCTTTAGCAAATCTCTGTCGCTACCGAGGTGAGTTCCAAGGCAAAAGTTGGTAATTATCACACGCCCTGTTCTTTGGTTTAACACAATATTCCCTAATTTTAAGTCTCTATGGACTATATTCCTCTGAAACATTCATAATACATTTAATCAATTACTCTGTAAATTCTTATTCGGTTCAATTGAAAACAAATAAAGGATTGATAAAACGCATTAACAATATGCATAATAGTTTAGTATCAATATGTGTACCCTTCGCTTTTATACTTATTTAAACATAAGTATATTAGTTTTTATTATTTAGATAAACACTGCAAACTATAGCTATCATCAAAACCCTCCCTGTGTATCCAAATCCTGCAGATCTATAAAGAACATTACAAGTGTATCTCATAGCATGCAATTATTTATTAATTATATATATTAATTGCCGTATCCACAACTCCGTTCACATGGAACTAAAGTTTTATTTAATCATTGTCATTAACAAAATGTTATATAGCCTATATTACTCAGGGCTAATGTAGCATTCTAATGGTGAAAGAATTTTTTGAAGTTAGTCCAGTAGTTTTTGAGTTTGTTGGTTACAAACAAAAATATAAATCTCTCCTCTTTATAATATTAGTATAGCAGACTTTTTTTTTTTTTTATTCTTGAGGTTTAGGGTTATGGCCATAATATCACCTGATCTTAAGTGACGATACGGCCCAAGTTGGTAGACACGTGAAACCTGTGGAGGAACTGGCTCTCAAGTGCTGCTGCCGAAACACACCTATTGGTATTTGGTGGCAGGTTCACAACTAGAGGGTGGTAGCTACCCAGGCGGGCATTAGAAAAAGCCCTACCACCATGCTATGGTTTCCTCACGGTGTTTTCCTTCACCGAAAGCTCAAGCTCATTGTAGGTGCTTGGGTTCGAACCCACGTCCCTTGACGCGAAGTCGTGCACACTACCACTGAGCTATCATCGCTATAACCGTTGTCATTTATTTGACTGCAGCGCCAGACTTTATAGCTAACACAGTTTGATTGTTCCCATTGCAGAAAATCCTCAAATTAGCTCCGTGTGATAATTCACTCTGAGCTTTGTGAAAAATTATTGACTTTAAAACACACCAATATAGATTTAAGTTTAACAACTTAAAGGAAGCAAACCCTACCTGGGTATATTTTATTAAAAGAAAAACAAACATACCTTATGTAAATTAGCGACAACCCTAACAATGTCATAGAATATCAAAACGGCTTCCTTTTCCGGCACTTTCTTGACTTTAGTGACATACTGCTGTAGGTTGATCAGCTCACTGCCTTTCTCGCTGAACTGGTGTGGCGTGACACAGTCCAAAACGAGGAACAGACGTTGCCGGACTCGACCAGTGTACATGAACCCGGGCCCTGTAGGGTTAGGTACCTCCTCTAACGCGTGATCCTGCAATGTTATCACTTAATAATAATTTGCCCTTTTTTATTAACGTAATCCTTTAATTTCAAAATCTTATTATTTCCGGACTTTCTCATCAAAGAACACAACAAATGGAGCTATAATGTATATTAAATTATAGCAAGGTATATTACGGTATATTTTCTATAGTAATCGGCTAGTGGTCACAGACGCAGCTATAACATATATTTTTGTGACGTCACCAAAATATGTCAACAGATATAGCAGGATATATTTTGGTATAGTAAGACATTATAACGTATATTTCGATATATTTCAAAAACAGCAGGATGTCATTTTTCCTCTGTCATTTGTGTGCGCTGTGAACGTAACTAGTTAGATCCATTATACGATATCTAAAAGTAGATCACCTTTATTAAGTATGTAGCACAAATACTGATCATGCAACGACTGTCACAGAGCTAATGAGTACAAAAAATATATATTACAGCATAGCTGCCGTCTGTGGCATTTTGCTATACTGGAATATAGCTTAGTATATTAATATATATTATAGTTACATTAGTTGTGGGCTTAATGCATATAAGCATTACCCGGGGTCAGGCTAAGGCGAAAGGGGCATGTGGCAAGACTCATCGGGTGACAGGCACCCAACGCTACTAAAACACATCACAGAGACATTTCAAACTCCCGCATTGTGAGACCAGGGTTAGCTTTCAAGCTTCTTAGTGTCTAACCTCAAACATTTAGAATCTAATAACAATCAGGAGTATACAAACTGTGAAGGTAGACTCAGTCAAGTCAGTGGAAGTAACAAATTAGTATAAATTAAAAAAGCATGCAATAATGAAATGATTTACCATATCCATTTTGAAATGAAAACTTCTATAGAAAGGTTTGGTTTGGTAAATTCATGTAAGTCATCATCAACATGGTCATGTTAAGCGTTAATGATAACACAATATATGTTTCTATTAGTATAACTTATTGCGCTGTAAAGTTTTGATTTACATGTTTTAATTTAACCAAACTGGTGCAATGACTTACATACCCCACTATCATAAGATACTGGGAACTGGTTTGATACTGATTTGAGTTGCTGGCAGGAAACAAGGGGATACCTGGGTAAATATAAAAGACAAATAATTGAAAACAAAAACTTACTTTAAACAAACCATGGTGATGTATTACACCTTCTTGGTCCTTCAATAGTGATAAAAGCGAGTATTCGGTGTGTAATAACATTTTTCCTTGTCTATCATCTTGGGTTTCTGCTTGACCCTCATTCCTTAATGTTAAAATCTTCACCTGTAAAAAAGCACAATTAATATATATATACAAAAAAAGTAAATTAAATGGAAGTAATGCAGACTCAGTGGAAGTATATTTGAATCTAAGCTTAGGTGATAGAATACAAAGTACTGATCAATACCTAAAATATAGTACCTCATTTGTTATCACAACAAACTTATACAAAAACACCTATAGGTGTTTCCTGGTTCCTATACATTAATTCAAAGCCTGTAATAGCTAAAAATATTCCATATAATAAATGTATATTAACACCACAATCAGTAAACATAACATTTTCCACTTAATACTTAACATTGTATATTTTTTTTCATATGTTTTTATTCAATTTCCCTACAAAGCACACTTTTTATGGTTTTTCTGGTTTCTTACCTTCATATAAGGAGATGTTGCTGTTTACACTAAGCAGTGATAGCTCTGTTAGTAATGTGTATGGAAGCCACATTAACAGATGTGAGTTAAATTCTAACCACAATGAGCTTGAGTTTTCAGTGAAGAAAACCTTGTGATGAAACCACAGCATGGTAGTAGGGTTTTTCTAATGCCTACCAGACTAGTTAATATGCTCAAGTTGAAAAACTGCCACCAAATACCTATAGGTGTGTTCCCGCAGTTGCACATGAGAACCACTCCAGAACAGAAACATGTAAAACATTGTGAATTTTTTTGTATTATTGTTGAATTATTTCACATTTATACTGAAATTGTTAATTTGAATTACTAATAAACATTGAATTTATCTCTACGACGACAATCATAATGAAAAGTAAATTTAAACAAGTTTATCAATATACATATAGCTATAAATGTTTATTTAACAATCTTGAACATTGTAATATTGAGACTTACAGACCTGATAAAAATCATCTGTTTTCTCTTTCCTTGCCAAACACTGTACTATACTCTTTACAGGACTAGGACCTAATTTAGGACCTAAGAGGTAGGGCCCCGCCTTCCTTACATGCTTATCAGGTACAGCAGAACCAGGCACTGGTATATCACTTTTATTATAAGTCACTCCTTTACTCCTTTTAGACACACTAGGACTATATTTCTTTGAATTCTTTAAAACACCACTAGAAGTTGAACTAGCATACGCAGACACTCTAGCAATCTTTGGACTCGGCTGCAAAAGCAAAGGTCGTGTCCTCTTTCCATTATTTCGACTTGATTCTGGCCTGTCTTGTTCCATAATATAGACACTTTATCACGGTGTTTAGTCAAATTCTGACTTCGTAATAAGTTTGACTTTCAGCAGTTATATCAGTAAATTAATAAATAATGTTAAAGTACCACTTTGCTTCACGTCCCACTAAATAAAAGTTATTAAAAAAAAGTATAGCGAAATTTCATTTATTTACTTGAGACACGAAAATGTCTGATTATTCGTTCTGAAATATACAAACTTAAAATTTATAATTGATAAGAATTGAATTATATTTTTCATATTGCCTTGCCTAAATATTTCGTAACAACATTGATTAAGTAATTATAAAATTATAAATTATTGTCATTGTATTAATCAGTATGTTATCAACAATATACGAATGTATTTTTCCATACCTTTAATATTATCTGCGAATATTATGTATATATATAAAAAAAACCACTCACTTAAGTAACAGTAATACATTTTATATAAATTTTATTTAGGGAGTCTAGATTTAGGTTGTAAACCTAATTCAAGATTTAATTCAACTATTGTTTTGCAACTTTTAATATTTTATAAGTCTGTAACCAGCGACCAGCTCTATAACTTTACGACTTTATATGGGAAGATTATAGGTTTTTTTTTAGTATAATATACTCTGTGGGACTTATCAGTCGTCATTGTCAATTTGATTTTGACAGCGATTTCTAACCATGTTTGTCACAATTCTCGATTTCTTGTGATCCAATACCCCAACGAATTGTGCAACAATATTAAATATATTAATACGTTTTTACAAATATCCAACACAATGTGGAAGGGTTTGCGGCTAACACATTCACAGTTATCTAAATTACATTTTAATAATTACAAATTGCAGGCCGCCGGTGTTCCTGCGTTAGATTCTGTGTTAAATCAGTGGTATCTATTTTGTAAGAAACCTCCTAAGGGTTTTGAGAAGTACTTTCAGCCAGGCGGAGCTCCTAAGCCGTCAAAGACTTCGGAAAAAGATGGATCTGCGACACCGTCAAAGACTTCACCGCCTCAACCAAAATCTTCATCAGCTGATAAATGGAATATGAATATGTTTTCAAACACAGGTGGTGGTGGTGGTGGTGGAAGTCGCGGTGGGTATGAAGGTCAAGATAGAGAGAAATGGATGATGTTTGGTGCTTTAGGAGTTGTTACACTACTCGCATCAATAGCATACTTTGAACTAAGATACAGAGAGATTAGCTGGAGGGATTTCGTTAACCTATATCTAAACAAAGGTGTAGTGGAAAAACTGGAGGTAATTAATAAAAAATGGGTGCGTGTCAGATTACAAGGAAATGCACTTGAAGGGAAAGTAATTTGGTTTGCAATAGGTAGTGTCGACTCATTCGAGCGTAATTTAGAAAATGCACAAATTGAAATGAATATTGATCCACCTAACTTTGTACCTGTTATTTATAAATCTGAAGTTGAGGCTGCCAGTTTAACTGGAATGTTACCTACAATCCTTATAATTGGTTTTCTAATATACATGATGAGGAGATCAGCTGATATGATGGGTCGAGGAGGCCGGAAAGGAGGTGGACTTTTTGGTGGTGTTATGGAATCAACTGCCAAATTAATGAACCCCACAGATATTGGTGTCAAATTCCAAGATGTTGCTGGTTGTGAAGAAGCAAAAATAGAAATTATGGAGTTTGTTAACTTTTTAAAGAATCCACAGCAATATATTGATTTGGGTGCTAAGATTCCCAAAGGTGCTTTGCTTACTGGACCTCCTGGAACTGGTAAAACACTTTTAGCAAAAGCCACAGCAGGAGAAGCAAATGTGCCTTTTATTACTGTCTCTGGATCTGAATTCTTAGAGATGTTTGTTGGTGTTGGCCCATCTAGGGTTCGTGATATGTTCGCCATGGCCCGAAAACATGCTCCATGCATTCTATTTATTGATGAAATAGATGCAGTTGGTAGAAAAAGAGGAGGGCGCAGTTTTGGAGGACATTCTGAGCAAGAAAATACATTGAATCAACTTTTGGTAGAAATGGATGGCTTCAATACCACAACAAATGTTGTTGTCTTAGCAGCCACAAATAGAGTAGATATCTTGGATAAGGCATTACTTAGACCTGGAAGATTTGACAGACAAATATTTGTAGGAGCTCCAGATATTAAGGGCAGGGCATCTATTTTCAAAGTACATTTGGGACCTTTAAAAACAACATTAAATAAAGATAATCTAGCCCGTAAAATGGCTGCATTGACCCCAGGTAATATTGTTTATTACATACAGTGTAAACAAAGTTGGACCTATTAAGTAAATAATTACAAAAGAGATGTTTATACTTTAACTTTTTTAGATAAATTTACTTTAGACTTCAAATGAATATACATGACAAAAGAAATGTTTTAGGATAAGTATTTTAACTGAGTTTAGTTATGAAAAACTATGACACTATTATAAAATAGACAAAATTCAATTTAATTTATAAATGTAAAAGATATTAAATTCCTAAATAATGGAATATTACTTTTGGATATCTAGATTTTTTACAATTAAATATACCATAAATTGTATAAAGTTTTCAAGGGCATTTATACCCAACAGAAAATGTAAATAGAAGAAAAAAAACCTAAGAAATTTAATTAATATTACCATAAACTTGTAGTAAGAAACGGCATTCTAAGAGATATGAAGATCTTTACTAAAGTTCATTAGTCTTTTTAGTTAAATTGGTAGGAAATACAGACTATGTAGACGGGATGTTATCATTTACATAATACTAGCTGTGTCTGTGACTTTGGTCGCATGAAACTGAAAATGATCAATTCATTTTTTCATGGAACCCCTTATTTGTTTCTAAATTAAAGTAGTCTATGTTACTCCTGATAACATCAACTTTCTGCCAGTGAAATTCCCATGAAAACGAGCTCACTATTTCAGATTTTAGTCTGAACAAATAAACAGACACAAATTTGAAAAATTGATTTAGATAAGTATCATTTATATTCTCATATGCACTCAGTAAAACTGTTATTTTGACATTACAAATAGACACATCAATTTTATTTATTTACATTAATGAATATTTGATGTTCTAGTGCACAGCTGCTCAACCCTACGTTTTAAATAGCTTGCAAAGGAATCATTAATTAATTAATTGAGGAATTAAATATATGTACCTTTTTTCATGTTCAACTACATCAAACAGAAGGTTATCATTGCCACCATCAATGGTAGTGCCATTGAGTTCAAATCTAAAGTTTGATGCTTATTACAGCTGTTTGAGAGCAGGTGTCAAGACTTTAAGTATAAATAAGATATTATTTTTTTGTTAATACATTCATTATACATAGTTTGAATTAAATTTAAACTGAAATAATTATTTACTCCAAAAAACAATTATAATTATATTTATTTTTGTTATCTGCTATGGTTTCATCACAATGTTACCCTTCTCCGAAAACTCAAGTTCATGCAGCATCCGTTCACACTACTAATTCAGTTATCATTGCTTACAGATATATTGCAATTTATAGTCATTATATGTGTTTTCTCTAAATTACAGGTTTCACTGGTGCAGACATAGCTAATGTTTGCAATGAGGCAGCTCTAATCGCCGCCCGAGAACTATCTCACGATATCGCGATGAAGAATTTCGAGCAAGCTATTGAAAGAGTTGTAGCCGGTATGGAGAAGAAATCGAATGTTCTTCAGCCAGATGAAAGAAAGATCGTGGCATACCATGAGGCGGGGCATGCTGTAGCCGGGTGGTTCTTACAACACGCCGATCCTCTATTGAAAGTCTCAATAATCCCACGAGGAAAAGGACTTGGTTATGCCCAGTACCTACCAAAAGAACAATATTTGTACAGTAAAGAGCAGTTATTCGACCGAATGTGTATGACATTAGGAGGAAGAGTGAGTGAAGAGTTGTTCTTCGGTAGAATCACAACTGGAGCTCAAGATGATTTGCAGAAGATAACACAAAGTGCCTACGCTCAAATAGTTCACTACGGCATGAATGCCAAAGTCGGTAATGTGTCATTTGAAATGCCACAACCTGGTGAAATGGTGATCGATAAGCCGTATTCAGAGAAAACGGCGGAATTGATTGATTCGGAAGTCAGAGACTTAATCAACACTGCACATAAACACACAATGGATTTGTTAACCAAACACAAGGAGAATATATCAAAAGTAGCTGAAAGATTATTGAAGCAAGAGATTCTAAGTCGCGACGACATGATCGAGTTATTGGGACCTCGTCCGTTCCCTGAGAAGAGTACTTACGAAGAGTTTGTTGAAGGAACTGGATCATTGGATGAAGATACAACATTGCCGGAAGGCTTAAAAGACTGGAATAAAGAAAAACCTACTACATTGACCCCAGACAATGCCTCTAAAGGTGCAAGCGCCAGTAAAGATTAAGCCACTTTTGTAGTGTGTATAGTCAGTTTTATGTGAAATATATTTTAATTACCTTTAAGATGTAAAGGGTTTTTGTTTTGCCTCGGTTAACGGTGTGCTGTCGTGAATTAGATTGAAGAGATGTAGTGATTTTGACTGGAAGAAACTGTCTAGTATTCAGTAGAACCATTGAACACACTTCAAGAGACTATTAAGTACTATTAGATAATCTAAAGAGATCAAAATAAGTATATCCAACGATATTCTACTATTTTGTGCATTTTTCTTGTAATAGGTAGTATTACTCACATAGTTGCTTAATTTATAAAATAAACAAATTCTAATTGTAAAATAAACTAAATGTTGTGATTATATCATTTTATTTAAAACAATATCAGCTTGTTTCCATCTATTCCTGGACATAACCTATAACAGCATCATTTTATTCACATTATTGGCAGTTAAATCTTGTCACTTTTTTTTCTATATGACTTATTGGTAATGTAGCTATAGTTTCATATTACGGGTTTATGCTTCCGGTTAAGAATAACATCGTACTGAAACCATAGCATGATAAAAGGTTTCTATAGTGCTAGGTTAGAAAACAACCCTAAATTCGTAAGCTCATATGCGATCGTTTTAGCCATAAATTCTGATGACCACGTTTGAGCCAGACTCCATAGGTTTAGCATATTTCATTATACCACCTATCACTTAATATCTAGTGAAAATCGCTATACCCAATAGATATTTACATAAGTATAACCTTTAAACCTTTCTAGTTACATGTCATTAAAGTAAACCGTATGAGCATAGAGTTTCATACATTGTAATATGAACTGTTTCACAGTAATTAATAAAGATTCATGTTTAAATTATCATCACACCGTTACTATAAGCTGGTAGTAATTTAACGTAAGAAGTATTACCAACTGAGCTATTAGTATTGAATGTGTTTTATAAATCTTTTTAGTTTATACCGGTGTTTCGTACCAGACGGAAAAATTAAAATTGGAAAGTGCATCCAAAGGTATTTCGTAACTCTTTTTTGTTACATTTTAGTTATGCGTTATAGCCACCATCTCACCTAGTGTTAAGTGACGATGTGGCCCGAGATGGTAAAGACGCTAAGCCTAGCGGAAGGATTGAGTTTCAAGTGAATTTGCCGGAAAACACCTATTGGTACCTATATGGTGTCAGATTTCCAAATGTTAGCTAGGCGGGCATTTGAAAAAGTCCTTACACCTTTTAATATTACACATGTTTACATTTTTGGTAATCTCAAATGTGTAGTACTCGAGGACAAAACACCCCAGTTACAACTCTGGCCTAGCTACAATTAAATTCCTTGTATCTTCAATTATATCCAAAACACAGAATATACGTCGTTACATATAAAACGGATTGTAGGTACCTAAAATAGTAAAATAAGTAGTAACACAACTATAAAAGACAAGAATATTCCTTAACGCTACCATAATAGGCACTTATTATTTCGTACTTACATATGTGCGTAGTTAATTATGTAAAAGCGATCGTGTAGTGCAAGCAAAACACTGACTATAGGTACATACAATTATTTACGATTGTATAATCACATGAAATATGATACAGTAACTTGAGTTCTGAATAGATAAGAAAAACCGAGTAACTGTGTATGTAGATGGAATTCGCAAATTACGAAAATATTGTTTCATTTTTTATTTCTATAATAGATTCTATTTTTGTTTTACATTACTTTAAGGGTTTTCTACATTGGTTAATGTATAAAGAACAAACCTATTCTAACTTCTGTTTTGGTAGTTTACTGTATTTGTTTAAAACATTCCGTAAATAAATTTATTCTCCTTATAGTTAACCAAAATATTTAACTAGCAGATGTGTATGTAGATTGTGTCACAAGATGTAACAGTTCCTATATTAATCTTAAAATGTAGCAGTAGGAAATCACGTTCCTTAACTAATGGATTAACACAAGGCTGCTTACTATGCCTGCGAACCATTTGGTTCTCAGCGGACAATCTTTACATGGCCCGCGCAAGTCAACAAATTATTTAATTGAGAAACAGAGAAAATTGTTATTTTTCTCACGGTCAAACATTTGAAAGAGAAGCTTTACATAGCCAACATCGTTTACTTTAAGCTCGAACCTGTAATTAGATTCTTATTTAAGTTATATACAAACTTTCCAAACCTTTGCATTAAATCAGTTTTTTTTTTATTATTGCCCGTCTTAAAAGTAACTAAAATACTATGTTACTAAAGTAACTTTTAGTGGTCAATGAGAATAATTCATGCTACAGCACGCACAAGATACTTCATTATTTCTTGTTTATTCCTAGACTTCAAAGAAAGACTTGGGTTATATGGGACTACTAGGTACTATCATCTGATGAATCTGTAAAACCCAAGAGGTAATAGGCTAATTATAAAAAAAATGTAAACGGTACCAAGATATTATAATCTATGTAAAATGAAGACATAGCTTTCATTATAAAAATAAATTCATATTATTAAGTAATGTCCGACTAGGCTGTATGGTCTTAATACCTTTGCGTTTTACTTAGAAAGGAGAAAACTGATACTAAAAGAAAACATGAATTAGAAGTCAGTAATACAAAACATTGCAGGTTTTTTGGCGGGATGTTCAACAGTCACAAATTTGTTTATTAGGCCCTGGTTTCTACAATGTAGGGGATATTTGGAAAACGTAGCTTAGTTATTGTGAGCAAATGGTGTGGATTAAAGGAACTTGGATCATAAATTCTATGATGTCCCAAAAAATTTTTAAACGTTTTG
This sequence comes from Actias luna, assembly GCA_039707435.1. Taxonomy (NCBI): domain Eukaryota; kingdom Metazoa; phylum Arthropoda; class Insecta; order Lepidoptera; family Saturniidae; genus Actias; species Actias luna. The sequence continues at coordinate 12,196,094 of JAZHAC010000012.1, read as the reverse complement.
AGAACTTGATCACCGCACCGCTTTTTAAGGAAACTGGTATCGTCACAAACAATGATATTATAAAAGTAATATTTAGCCAAAACAAGTGGTTCTTTAATGTAAACGCGTAAAAGTATATAAGCGCTTCTTCTTGTAACGACTTTTTTTAGCAATGAGTATATTTTACTTTTTTTTATATCAAAGTATTAAAGAAAATAGTAATAATTACAAATTCAATGTGATGAAATGATCTTTAAAAGTTTTATTTATATTGTTCGTACAATATCACATTACACACAACGGAATTTTCTATTGTTTGTGTGCACTTGATATATAAATCGGTACACAATATATTTTTTTCAATGACGTCGAGATACTCATGCTTGAGTGTGTCAACTAGCACATAATTAGCGTGCCGCTTTCGGAGTGCATAAGCCTTGTCTACACATTTTTCCTTGTAATATAGTTATATTAATCAGTTGATTACAAGACATTCTACTTACTTGATAATGGTAATAATGATGCTTAACAATTTTCGTTAGTTGTCGATGTAGGAAAAAAAATCATATTCACGGAAGTACTACAGTAAAAATTAATAAAACTTTAGTTATTAATTCAGAATCGGTGATGACTCATTTATAGCCTGTAGGTACTCGGTGTCGATCGACTTCATCGTAATAAAACAATAGTCTACTTCCTATGCTAATTATTTTATGGCTGTACCGTCTCTAGATTGTAAGGTTGTCTCCCGGTACACCTTTTTTATTAGTAACGTGTTAAAAAAATATTGTGCTGTATTTAAAATATTTTCTCTTGGTTTAGATTACCCTAGGTCTACCGCAACATAACTAAGGTGAATTAGACATAATTAATATAAAAAATTAAACCGGCCGTCACTGCACTTCCGGAAGATGTGATACGTGACAGTGAATAATATAATTCATAGTTAATAAAAAACCATAAATAAAATACCAATCAATATTAGTAGTTAACGGCTCACAGATATACAAGGAAGGTGAGAGCGGTTGCGTAGATGTAAGGGTGTAAGAGGTATCGAATAGCATCTGAGTTAATCAAGCCAGGCTCACCCGTACGTGGTCCACCCTATCGAGTAACCGACGAGGCTGTGGCGATTGTTGGTCCCACATATGGTTTCGGTAATGACGTTTAACCATATAATCCTTGATCCCTCACATCTTCGTGGTAGCATTATTTCCCGAATAGTAAGCTACCACCCTCAGGTGTAGACTGCCGGAAAATAAAAGATCAGTATGAACTTTTGTGTTCCGGCATAGTGAACGAGAACCTGCCCTTTCCGCCGAGGTCAGCAACATGGCTGTAATACCTCTGGTTGCGGCTGTCCGTAGGCAACAGTGACCATTTATTATCAGATGAGCCGTGTGTGTGTTTGCTGTCCAATAACATAAAAATAATAATAATAGAGCCTCATGCGTTTAGCCGTTACGACGATTTTACTGCTTTGTCGAGCGAATAGATGCTTCACATTAAAAAAAAAACTTAAGATATATATTCCTCTCTTTTACTCTTTGATTTCGCGTAGACTAAATAACGATACAAAAATTGAAACAATTTTCATAGATTTATTTGGTTGAGTTAACCTGTTTTTTTTTTTGCACGAAGATTAACTAAAACATTATTTATCTGTGTAGTCTAAGGAAGGCGGGAATCAAAATTCTTTCAACATTGTTATCTAAGATTTGCAATCTACACGAATTATGAGCATATTTCATTTTTAATATTTGACTGCAGTATTTGTATTTTATTTTATGAAGTAATTAACGTGAATTGCCTAATTATTGTACTTTAGGAAGCGTAGAAATAAATGGTGAAAATTAACTTCCTATCTAATATAGCGTTGTGTAAACATTAATTGAGAGATTGTTTAAAAGAATAAATATTTTTGTTAGGTAACGTATATCACTTTTCGACTTCTTTAAAATATATATACAAAACCGGATAAATTAAAATAAACGTCTTCGTCTATTTTTTAAGGTTTATGTCAGGGTCACAATCACACCTGATGTTAAGTGATGATGGGATCCAAAATGGCAGACACGCTAAGCCCAGTGCAGAGGTTAGCTTGCAAGTGCTACTGCCAGAACACACCTATAAGTATTTGGAGGCAGATTTTCAACTGGAGGGTGGTAGTTAGCCTGGCGGGCATTACAAGAAGCCCTACTACCGTGCTTTGGTTTCATCACTATGTTTTCCTTAACCGAAAGCTCAAGCTTATTGTAGGTGGATTCGAACTCTATCGTTACTTAAAAATTGATGTTGCTTCAGTGTAAGTGTCAAAGAACGAGACTACCGCCTCTGATTCTATTTAATTCGATTAAGTTGTTCATATGTATTATTAAACGTACCCATAGGAATAAATAATTTACCACATTTCGAGTACCAATAAATTTAATTGGCCACTGGCAGAAATCAAAAATTTACATTTGCCTCCCACTCCAAAACATAATTACGGTAAGAGGGACAAGCACAATCGAGAACAGAATTCAGTCGCTTTTCACTCGTTAACATTCGAGCAAAAACACCCAACGTTCCCATCCAGTCGATTATGCTTGTCCTGTACATATGAAGGAACAACTTTAACAAAAAAAAAAAAAAGAAAAAAGAAACAGGGTTATATTAAAATTATAATATGAAAATATTCAAATATTAGCTGAAAATACATCCAGCCTTCTTTCTGTTTATTTAAATATTTACTAAATTACTTTTTACATCACCAATTTCTTAAGTAAATTCAGTTTTTTTGTACAATATAAAAAGAATCTTACATTTAACATCTATGCAACCGCGCGAGTAGTGTATAACACGCTCGCGGCCGAATAATCTTGATCTAACCGAGCGAAATAATAAGAGTAACCGTAACAAAAAATATTTTAAAAACTATGGTAAAATTATTACATGTAATTACATTATATTTATGTTCAACATTTTATGTCAATATTTCATTCATTATAATTATAATTACCTATGCTTAATTCGAAACCTCTATGATATAAAGTTACAAAGGATCAAAACATCTCTCATTATGATCGTTCAACAATAATGCGTTAACAACTTGCATACACTTTTACTCGTGCTGGAAAAAAATTAAAACTAATCTCAATAACAACAAAATGTCTGTATCAATGACAGTCTCTGATTTTATCACCTTTAGGTTTCCTGCCCCTTTTCTTGCCAGTCGTGACGCCGGCTAACGCCATCGCCGCCCGTTTCGCGATACACGACTGGCAGAACCAGTCCTCCGTCGCTCCGGGCTCCTCGGTGATGCCAACACACACCCAGTGGTACCAACCGTCGCACCCATCACAACCGATCATGGGCGAACCGTTATCAGGCCTACCACACGCAGGGCACACCCAAATTTTGTTCCCATGTTCGTCCACATAATATGGTGTAGGTAAAGGTCCGAGTGGCTTATCGGCAGGTTGTACCACTGGAGCTGGTGCAGGTTCCTCTGCTACAGTCATAACCTCGTCATCGAAGGGCTCGTGCCCTTTCTTAGACAACGGCTTGAACAATATCCTTTTATATTTTGAATGACTTGATGGTGTATTCTTTCTAGGTGGCGAACCCATAGACGGTGGTGATGATGAGTGGGCTTCAGCATCTGCTATGTGGTTGTGCTTAGAATGTTTCTGCTTAGGCGGCCTTGTGACTAAAGCTGATATTTGAGCGAGTTCTGGTGATCTACTGTGTTCACGAGAGACTGGTTCCTCTTTGTGTGGGGGATCTACTTCTTCTTTTGTTACAACAGGCTTAATATTTAATTTGAAGGTCTCCGGCGAGCTAGGCGGCATAGGTGAATTCGAGTTAGAGGAATTGAGTTTGAGTGTAAGTTTTGGTACCAAGCCATCAGTAGTTTTATCTTTCTTCTTCTCCTTCTTTTCTTTCTTGATTTTATCTTTTAACTCCTCTTTATCTTTCTTCTTTTCAGACTTTTCTTTGTTTTTGTCCTTTTTATCTTTTTTCTTTTTTATTTTAATACCATCCTTCTCTTTCTTCTCTTTTTTATGTGCTTTGTCCTTTTTCTTTTCCATATTCTCAATTTCCTTTTCTTGTGTAGCTTCAAGAGTAGGTGGTTTGACCGGTTGTGGTTCAGGTTCTGGTTCAAGTTTTGGAACAGGCTCTGGAGTAGGTATACGCGGAGGTGCGGGCGGTGGTTCTCTCGGCGGTTCCTGTCGTACGGGCTCTACTTTTGGAGGATTTAATTCTATAGTTATATCCGGTTGCACAGGTGGCATTTTAAAAATATTTGACTTATGATCTTTATGAGATTTTGATTTATGCTTTTGTAATATATTTGGAATGGTCTGAGATTTGTGCTTATCATGCCTATCCTTTTCTCGGGATGTAACTGGTGATTTATGCATTCCTCTATCATCATCATTATCTACAGGTATGACTTCTAAACTAGGTCTTCGCAACATTGGAGGTATTTTAAGCGATGATGATCGTGGAGTATGCGGGAAATTGCCCATGGACATCAGAGGATTATGCATTCCAGGATTGAGTCCACCGGGTAAAAAACTAGGTCCCGGAATTAATCCAGGGCCAGCTAATGCAAATGGGTTAGTGAGTAAATTTGAAGGTGCTAACCCTCTTAAGGCTGGATTATTTGCTAATCCAGCAAGAAATTCACTCCCAGGTATCAAGCCTGAATTAGGAATGAGTCCAGGTCCGGGCATTAAGCCACGACCTGGTGCCATACCTGAAGGGAAGAATGGAAACCCTGGATGCATTTGTGGCATTTTAGATTCATTCTTTGGTCTATTTGATTTAGATGGTTTGACACCACCCATCTTCATAGTTGACTTTTCAGGCTGAACCATATCGAATGCTAATTGTTGCTGGTGTTTTTTTAGCATTTTGGCTTCCAACTTAGCTTCTAATTTAGCAGTTTTATCTTTCTTCTCTTTATGTTTCTTTTCTTTTTTAATTTTTGGACTCACACTAGATACGTCTTTGGGAAATGGTACTTGAAGGGCTTTATTTATAGATAAAGTAGGACGTGTATCAACAGGTACTCTTGATACTGATACAGGAGTTTTTTCCATTGAATCGTCATCAACAGTTATCACTTCATTAGTTCTCAAGTCCATTACTTTAGATAAATCTATAGCACTATTATCATTATTGTTCACAACTCTTTGCTCAGGCTCACCAGGTTTTACTCTAACATTATCAAAGGATTTACTTTCAATTGCGTTATCATGTACAGAGTTTTGCAATCTTGAGATCACAGAATCAGTTTGGAGTTTTTCAGGGATAATCTCTGAATTACTTTTTTCATCCTTAACTTTGTTCGTTATTCTTCTAAATATATTAATCTTTGATCTATCTGGTTGAGAAGCTAATTTTTCCTCTTCTTCTATAACTTCTTTCTTTATTTCTACATCAGATATTAAAGAATTATTGGAAGATTGTGCTTTATTTACAGGTAAAGAATTAGAAATTAAAGGAGATTGTGAAATAGGTATTTTTCTTGGTACAGGTATTGTGTCTTCTCTTGTAGGTGCAGTTTTAGGAACAGATGCCGGTATGTCTACTGGTTCCTGTTTGATAACAGGTTTAATTGGTTCTGGTACTGGTGGAGGTGCTACAGTTGGTATTAATGGCCTTAATGGTGGAGGCAGAGCCACAGCCTTAGGAATTGGCATGGTCATGTGATTATGTTGTTTCGGATGTACATCTTTGTTTTTTAGGGGTTGCCCAGGAGGATATTTATTTAATTTACTACTATCTTTTGATTTAGTACCTTCGCTCTTATGATTTTTATCTTTCCGTTTACTTTTCATAACTTTACCATTTATTAATTTATTTTTCTTAGATTTTTTATCACTTTTCTCTAATGTTGGTGGTTTTGCAACATTTGGATTATGTGAGTTTGCTTTATGTTTATCATAATGTTTTTCTGATATAATAGTTGGAGGACGGGCTTCAGGCAGCTTTCCTTCTCTCGCAGGTGATAAAAAACCTGACATGGTCATCATCACACTGCTGATTTCCCTTGTCCTCTCCTCTGAATCCAAAAGTAATCTTGGTCTTTTATTATTGGGCATTGAAATAGGATCTGTGGGCCTTTTGAATAAATCCTTTGGCTTTTCGGGACTGTCTGTAACTGATATTTCAGGACTTGTACACATTGAGTTGACTGTATCCACATTGTCAAACCCATTTTGACGAATTTCAACAGTTCCAGCAACAGCTGGTGTATCCCTTTCTTTCTCAGGATACATTGGAGGCAAGTGCTCATGCACATGCATAGGTCTAGTGACAACTTCATGACTGCCAGGTTTAAGAAAATTTAAACTTGACTCTTTCTGTTTTGGAAACTTGACAGAGTTTACTGGAGGTGGTGCCGATGGAACACAGCGAGCATATTCGGCCAACTCTGGAAGGTTCACGTGAAGATTACGAAATACTAATCCTAAGTCATGTAAATTTGGTTCAGTCCTATTAAATTGTTCAGCCTGCCTGTTAACTTGTGTGCCAAGAGTCCTTATGTATTTCTCGAGAACATGCACCAGAATATCAAGTGGAGTTGAGTTTATACCATTCCAGCCTATAGTTTGACATATTTGCGCAACATTCCTTCGTAGTATCTCACGGGCGTACGCCTCTGACATTATGACACCAACAAAGTTATCTGGAACAAACGTTTGTATCAATATTATTACGATAAGTCAGTGTAAAATGAACAGTAATAACACAAATATCTGATGTTTACAAGGTTCCTACGAGGTAAGACTTCGTTTTTATTGTTAACTGAGCATAAACACCATATCTTACAATTTTTATACCTGCAAGTGTCCAGTAGTACAGAGACGTGGGTCTGAACCATAAATATTTTTATGTTTGGTATACACATGTATGCTCCATTACAATCTTGGAAAGCCAAGGATAATATACAAAAACACTAAAAGCGATTACGGTGTAAAATAACGAAGTGTTTACGTAAAAACTTCTCAGCATTCTAAAAACACAGTGCTTAGTGCGCCATGATTGCATTTTGGGTTGTCAATGTCGAGTGTTACCAAACTAAAATAGATAAATGGCGGTCTAAAAACTGATGCGTTCATGAAGCAACAATGCAGTGAAAACAAAACTTTAGGCGATTATTTTAATGCAACATTAATTAATATATATTGTTAAAATATCTATTATTTTATACATATTTAAATAATTCCAATTGAATATTTAAATATATTGAATACCAAAATTTTTGCTTAGTCCGGGAAAAATATGTCTCTTATCGGAGCATACTGCAATATATTTTATGTATATTTAATACTAAAACATTGTAAATCCTATAATATTATAAATGTGCTCGAAGATAATATATAATTAAAAAAATATTAATATTAGAGAAAATGCAACAATTATCTAATAAAATTTAATTTAGTAATAAAAAAAAATTTTCATTGGCTGAATACAGTTTAGATTTTCAACACGAATCCAAAAATTATTATAAAAAACTTAACAGTTTGTCAAATCCCGTAATGGTTGACGGACTTACAAAATGATATTACAGAACGAGTAACTTCTTTGCTTCCTATTTACACTCGCGGAAGCAGAAAGAATTTTAGTATAATATTCAATCCATTGCTATATGAGAACGTAAGAAAAATAGGAATAACATCAGATGCAATTAACCATTTTGGATCTGTTAGGACAAGTTGGAAGAACTTTTAACGTTTTTATTACCTATAAGTGTTTATTATTTAGATTTTTATATTATTCATAATGACTACGTCTTCAGAAGATGTTCTGCTTAGTGTCAGTTACGTGAGATACAAAAAGGGTGATGGAACCTTGTACGTAATGAATCAAAGGCTGGCTTGGATGTTGGAACATCGAGATACTGTAGCTGTTTCACATAAATACAGTGATATTAAAAGTAAGTGAATTGCAAATTCATACGATTCCATCTAAATACTATAGATAATGAATTAATCTTAGAAGAGGGGTTTTTAAAAGAAGCCTGTCACATGGGTGTTTTGTTTGCAACTGTGGATGCATCTTTGTTTACTATTCTATGAAATTCTGGAACCTTTTATTGTGACTATAACATCAGAACATACAAGTATATCATTAGATATTTATGTAGGTAGAAATAATATATTTACTGGCAATGGACCACTGATTGATGATTGCTAGAGTTTTTACCACTATAAAAAAGGAGGTTCTAAATCTAGTGTAGGTATTTTTATGTATTGTAACAAACTTAACATTATACTTGAAATAATGATAGCTTAGTTGATAGTGTGTATGAACTGCACATTAACAGATGTGAGTTTGAGTCTAGTTACATTCGGCCTGAGCTTTTGGGTAAAAAAAAGTAGTGATGAAACCATAGTATGGTGGTAAGGCTTTTTGTAATACCCACCGAACTAGCTACCATTCTCAAGTTGAAAATCTGCTGTGAAATACCTATGGGTGTGTTCTGGCAGTTGCAGTTGAGAGCCAGTCCCTCCACTAGGCTTAGCGTGTCCACTATCTTGGGCCACATTGTCACTTAGCATCAAATGACAATGTGGCCATAACTCTAAAACCTTTAATTTGTGAAAAAGAACTTTTTTGTTAATGAATAAGGACATTTTTTATCACATTGTGTTAAATTTTGTCTAGTTAGAACTTGGAAGTTAAATTTAGGAATACTACATATTATTTGAATGAATATTAGAAGGAATGTAGTTACTGATGCCAAGTAGTATATATCATTGTGAGCAAACCTATTGTTTGCATTTCATAAGGTGTTTCTTGTTGGCAGAAACATTATAGAAGGACTGTAAGATTTATATTTTTTTATTAGCAACATTTTTTCCGTATGTAACTTTATATGTTCTTCATTATTAGGAATGGTTAATAGTGAATTTGATGGTTGAAATTCTGTTCCTTCATCAGCAATAACCATTGCATATAGGTTTAGTCTTATTACCATAATCTCGCCGGATGTACAGTGATAATGTAAGATAAAATGGTAGACATGCCTAGTGGAATGATTGGCTTTCAAATGCAACTGCCGGAAAATACCTAGACCTTTCAAGTTGAAGATGGTAGCTCACCAGGCGGGCATTCAAAATGCCTTACCACCATGCATCTTTAGATTTCATCTTATTATTATTATATTTTGTGGACTCCTAGGTATAATACCAAAAGGAAATGAGGTAAACAAACGAAAAGGTAGTCAGACAATCTCAAAGAGGTGGCAGATGTTCTGTGGACCAAAAAAGCCAAAGAGGGTAGGCAGGGAAATGTTGGAGGAAGCAGATGTGTAAAAGAATATACTGACAAAAATAAAACTTTGAACTGATATGCAACAAATTTTATTAATGATTTCTTATATTTATGCAAATATTAATCATCAAAATAAAACTAATTTTACCAGATTTGGATTTTATTGTGGTTTTTTATTAATTTTGATCCCTAGGATGGGGAGTGAGGAATCAAAATTAATAAAAAAATGCGATACAAATCCATTTAAATTAGTTGTATTTTGATAAATTTTATTAAATTCAAACAAATTAATTATTTATATATCTACTTATGTTTTTTCAAAGTTTGTGATTATCAGTACAGGATTATTAATATTAATATTATAGATTTTGTTATTTTATATAAGATCTGGTTCAGATTGCTAAAAAAATTGTTATAGCACAAAAAATATCACCTGCCGGAAAGCCAAAAGTTCAGCTACAAGTAGTATTACATGATGGAACATGTTCAACGTTTCACTTTGTCAATCCAGCCGGGGCAGAAGCACAAGCAAAAGACAGGGACCAGGTGAAATCGTTACTACAGAATCTGTTACCAAAGTTTAAAAGACAGATTGATGGGGAACTAGAAATGAAATCAAAGTGAGTGTTGAATGCAATTTGTTTATTTTCATATAGTATTCATATTTTCCATGCAGCACCACTCGCATTAATATTGAATTTGTTAAACAAATCAGATAGCACAATAAAATTTCATATAAACTTTATTCCTCTCTACTTCAACAACTTTAACTTCCAAACAATGTTTCTGCAGAAAAATTATTGTCATCTCCAGGTTCTCAATTTTGTGGTTCAGGTGTGAATGTGTAACAAACAGACTACTAGCTCTGTCCACAACTTCATTTGCATATAACTAAAAAACAAAAAATTACCTGTTTTGTAACTATTTGCAATACAATTTTGCTGCTATTGGTGGTAGAGTGATGATAAATAGCCTAAAGCCTTCCACAATGATTGCTCGATTGAATACATTTTTATTCTTAATTATTTTAGTTTTAGTTCCTAATATTTGTGCATTCAAACTAACAAACTTTTCCACTTTATATTATTAGTATATTATATAGATATAAAGTTTTGTTGTGTCTATACCATTTGGATATATTTTCACCTGGATTTTTTAATATCATACATAAGGATATTGTCATGGTTAATATTAAAAGAGTCTACGCCCCCTGAATTATTGATTATAACTGCACAGTAACCACATAACACAATATGAAAACAAAGTGTTCATATTGTGTATTCAGCTGTTAGTTATATGTCTTCATGTCATGTAAATTTACATGTTATCTAGTATTAACTTTTATTTAATATTCATACGCAAGTAATATAATAATAGTGCTAGCCAGTTAAAGTTTCACTTTGGGGCTAAGGTATATTTGACAGAAGAAAATATATGCGCATCTCCTCCCGCCTGGGCAAAGCATTGGAATGGGAATCCCACTAAAACGCCACGGTGTTCGTCTCTCGCCTATTTGCCCGGGGAGCAGGTGCTGTTTTCACGTTTGCATATGCTCTCAATGGAAGATATTGACTTATCTTATCTATATTAATATTATAAAGCGTTAAATTTCCGTAAAACCCGTAACCGAATATCACGTTTATATGTATATTATTGAATTTATGTATTTAGTCGAAATAATTTTAATACCTTATAGCGATGTTTACGTGTGGGTTGACCTTCTGTAGGGGTAACAAAACTTCTATATGGGAGTTATAGTCAGCGCGAAGCTTTAAGAAAATGGGAAAATAAATAAATAAACGAACTTCAAGAACAGATATATTTATTAAGAATCGGTCGCAAATAGACACGCGACTTATTACTTCTAGTAATGTCGTATTACTTGTTCAAGGAGGTGTTTTGATACTTAATGAATAAAAACATATGTCACGGTTTTAAATAATAAATAATGATTTTAATAGATATCTAATTATCAAAACGTTGTATGGATTTGATATTTTTTTACATTAAAATACAAGTTAGAAAAAGCGGAAGATAGAGGGTAGCATTTTTTTTACAGACTAAGAGTGTTGTGCTATATATGAAAAAGGTAGAAGAACCCTGATTTATAGTGACATTATGCAGTGTGGATCTATAGGTATTTTAGCAAAATCCATGAAGTTTATAGTGAGCATTCCACACCATGTTTTTTTTTTTTTTTTTTGGTTTGCGTGGTGACAAAATCCTTTTACGGACTTTTTTCTCTTGCCTGGGCAGGCCACGAGATGGATGTGTGGAATAAGTATATTCGAACACTCACTAAAAATATACCATGCCCTCATTCAGAACCCTAAATTGCCCAACATCAGGGACAGCTTTCAAACTTTTAATACACTTTCATATTCCAGCATTGTTTAAAATTAGTTCAATGCTAATTGTTAATCAAACTGCAAGCACTGACTTAATTTTCCGAATCGGTAGTAGTTTGACGTTTATATGCGCTCCTTCTCATGACCTAAATTGAATATAGATTTTTGTTTTAATAAAGAATAATGTATCATTCTACAGATTACTGTCTCTCCATCCGACTCTGAAGCATTTATATGAAGATCTCGTGATATCGAAGGTTATAAATAGTGAGGAGTATTGGAATACGCCGACGTTAAAACAGTATACCGAATCAAATAATATCAAACAGGAGGCTGGTGAGCGTTTGAAAATAGTTTTTATAGATATACATACTAGGGTGGCGCAAAAAAACCGACTATTTTTTTTTTCAGTCTCGAGTGAAAATATGTTAGTTTTTGATGTTTTAAGAGCCCTCTCCAAAGAACAACTAAAAAAAATTTAAGACGTCGCTCCAAATTTTTTTAAATATTTTAAAAATCGTCAAAAATCAATTTTTTTTTTCTCGTTACGGTAAAATTTTATAGACCAAAAAACAATAAGTTTCTGAAAGTTTCAGTTCAAAATTTAAGTTTTGAAAGGTCGCTCAAATTTTTTTTTAAATTATTACTTCATTACTTTAGATTTTTTCGAGCTACCTTTTAATATTTAAATTTAAATTCCATACATTTTTTTTTTCTTTTATTTATTACAATAATATATAAAAATTTAAAAATAAAAAAAAATAAAAAAAATTCGATTTTTGACGATTTTTGAAATTTAAAAAAATTTGGAGCGACCTCTTAAATTTTTTTTTAAATTATTCTTTGGAGAGGGCTCTTAAAACATCAAAACTAACATTATTTCACTCGAGACTGAAAAAAAAAACAGTCGGTTTTTTTGCGCCACCCTAATATATACAAAAGTCCATGATCCTTTGAGAAAATTTCCCTACGTGCCTAAACAAGTTTTCATTTCAACAATTAGTAATACCTATACCGACTAAACACATAAGATATCAATATCCAGACCTCAAATATCACATTCGTGACTTTCTCAACGAAACTATGATTCGATGATAGCTCAGTGGTAGTCTGTACGTTTCGCATAAAGGGACGTGAGTTCGAAACCACGTACCATGAGCTTGAGCTTTCGGTGAAGTAAAAAATCGTGAGGAAACTTTTTCTAATAACGACCTGGCTAGCTACCACCCTCAAGTTGAAAATCTGCCTCCAAATACCAATAGGTGTGTTCCGGCTGTTGCACTTGAGAGCCAGTCCCTCCACAGGCTTATCCTGTCTATCAACTTGTGTCGTATCGTCACTTAAGATCAGGTGAGATTATGGTCATAACGGTAAACTGTAACTATATATAAAAAAAAAAGATTATTATTTACATTTTTTTTTTGCAAAATGGTGCTATATAATGTTCTCTTACATTAAAATTCTTTCTAGGTGTATCCGGTGCATTTCTCGTCGACATCCAACCACAAACAGACGGCTGTAACGGCCTAAAATACAATCTAACTCAAGACATAATAGATGCTATTTTCAAAACTTATCCGGCAGTAAGAAAGAAACACATTGATTATGTTCCGAATAAAATGACCGAAGCCGAATTTTGGACCAAATTTTTTCAATCTCATTATTTTCATAGGTACGTATATAGTTGTTATAGTAAATCTTTATGTGTAGAAATCTTGTGTACTTATATCTGATAGTGATCTGTAACTTCTAATCGAGTTGAATGATAGAAGAAAAAATTATGTACAGTAAGTAGAAACCTCTATAAGTTGAACATCAAGGGAGACGTCGAAAACTTCGAGTTAAAGAGTTTTCGACTTATAGAGAACGGACATTTTTTCGAGATTTGGAGGTTTTCACTTATCGAGGTTCGATATAACGAGGTACTGTTGTATTTATTTATTTTTTCGACTAAATGAATCATGGCTATTTTTTGATAAGAAAGTTGGCGCTTGGTGTATTAACTATTGAAACAGGTAGAACAACGTTTGCTGGGCCAGCTAGTATTTAGTTCATAGAAAGCTTATTTATATAAAAAAACACTTCCGAGTTACAATTTTCCGCTAACTAAAACCGCTGAAGAGATTTTAATAAAATTTTATACACGCGTTTTTAACCTGACAACTTAGTTATTTAATTATTTATTTAGTTTGTTATTGACAACTGGAAAAGGTAAAACGAATTACAAGTAGGTAAACGAATTTAAATTTAATTATAAAAAATTATAACTCTAGTTTCAAGGTGTCACTTTCCTAATTCGTAATTTCGCTCTTAAATATCTGCTAATAATAATAATAATTAATATTCGTAATAAAAATAATAATCACGTCACGGGGTTAAGAGACTGAAATAATCTCTCCGAGATCGCACAAGGTGATAGAAATGCCCCCGGCGTTACTCAGATTATCCATCTGCTGAGTATTAGTCATTAAAAAAAAAAACAGAAAACATGATCGAAATGTAACTAATTTATTAATCTATTTATTTACACTTTACGTTTGTTACAATGGCGGACTTAATGCCATAGGCATTCTCTAACAGTCAACCTTAAGGCGGTGCAGAGATAAAAGACGTTAGGTGTGAAGCAAACAACAAATGAAAGAAAAAAAAACTATCTATTAGAATACTAAGACTAACTATGATACATATATAAACGTATATAATATTAATACTATAATTTAAACGGATTTTATTACCGTTATTTATTAATTTTCATACCGACCGTTTAAATTAGTTTTATTTCTATGAGTAATATTCGCGTAAACATAAGAAATCATTAAAAAAATATGATCTTAAAGATGTCCAAGTCTTTGTCTTATTAGAACTTTATATAAAAACGCTTATGCCTTTTTTTGAATTTATTGTGCATACGATATTAATGCCATAGTAGTACTGTGGAAATGAATTAAAGTTTAATACATCTCAATTACTTTATGTGAAATAACTTTTGTCGACATTAAACTTTAAATACTGAACGGAGTTTAAGTTATTCATCTCCAGTCTAGCATTTTTATTGTTGTAATAATTAATATCTAATACAGGGATCGCATAGCCTCATCGTCAAGTAAAGATTTATTCGGTGAATGTGCCAAAATGGACGATCAGGCAATAGCATCGGCAATGAAACACACCACTTTGGATCTAACTGTGAGTACTGATAACACGTCATGTTATGATTAGGAAAGATAGTTGCAAATGTTGAAAACAATTCCATTATAACAATTATAAAATCCGCTCTGAAAACCTGTGTAACGTTCTAGCATTTTCTCAATTCTTCTTTTGATCCTAGGTGATATTGAGAGCATGAAAATTTCTATTTATGTTTATGTGTGTTTAATTATGTACATATATTTATAAGAATATATGTTTAAATAAATAAGATTGAAAAATTCCAAAACTATCTAATTAATGACTATGAAAGGGGACGCTGTGGTTGCTGAACAATATTAATATGAATTAATACCCTACAATACCTTTTACGCCGTTTATATTTTCTATTTACATGCTTTTTTTTTAATTAGTCCCATGAATATCTGTGCTTTACTTAAGAAAGCGCTAATGTTTTTAAGAATTAAAGATGAAATTTACAATAATTTCTGCACCCTAGTCCGTCTGGATTAGAATTTATTACGTTATATTAAATTAAATAAAAACTGTACATGATAGACGACATTTCTTTTAATTAAACCACTGTTATAATGTTGCATTTATTGAAATAAAACATTACACATAGTGTTACATTAATTCAAATTAAAACACTAGATGTAATGTTACAGTTAATTATATTAAAACACAACATATAAAAAGTTGAGGGGTTGTCAAGGGACACCCGGATGGAACGATGTTGTGCACGAACTTGTGCAGAAACACTGTCAGGATTCATTAGTATTATTACTTTTTATTATTTACTATGTACAAAAAACCTGTATAGACTCAACAAAAATAATCGTCGCGACACCACACTGTTCAATGCGAAATAGAAATGAAAATATCTGGCTTGCTTTCTATAAGAGAGTGAGATAGAGAGAGAGAGTGAGTGAGATAGAGAGAGTGAGATAGAGAGAGGGTGAGAGAGAGTGAGAGAGAGTGAGATAGATAGAGTGAAATAGAGAGAGTGAGATAGAGAGAGTGAGATAGAGAGAGGGTGAGAGAGTGAGAGAGAGAGAGAGAAACATGCGCACGCCGCACAGCTTACAATAGCTTACTATAGCAAAAAGTGTGGTTACAACTTTTCGTGACATTTTTTTCCGGCTAGCCCCCTTTCACAACGCGCGATAAAGAACTTCGTTCCAATATAACATTTGTTTAAATTAAAACTGAACATGACAAATGCCATTTATTGTTAGATGAACATTGTTTTTTTTTTATATTTCGGTGCAGTAAAATAAATGTGATAAACAATATTCGTTAGGTGGATTTAAATCAGTTCACGGAGCCGGTGCCGATGTTGCCGACGGACGAGGACGCGGCCAACGAGAGGGACAAGTCGGACACCACCTCTATACATCGGAACATGATAAAGAGGTTCAACCAACACTCTATCATGGTGAGGAAATTAACGAGGTATTATTTTACAGGAAACTCAAATGAATATCATTACAAGAATATGTTTTTAAACTGTTTTATATAATTAGATTCTATGTTTTATATCCCTTTTAGGTACTATTAAATAAGTTAAAGATAATTATTTAACTGTGGTAGTAAGGTATTTGTATTGTGCATTTTTATAAGGAGTACTATAATATAAAGAAATATAAAAAATAACACTGTGCGTACGGGTTTGTAGTAAGTAAATCCGCGCACTATGATTTGTAGTCGTAGTAAGTAGTTATAAAATTAAAAGGTATATTTCATAAAACAGTTATACAGTAGTAAGTAAAAAGACTAATTCTTTCTCTTATTGCACTCAGTAAAGTCCGCGAGTGCTTAGTTAGTTAGTGATATTCTATATTTCGACTGGTCGTGACTTTCGTTGCACCGTAGTTTTATACTAAATTGTTTAGTAAAAACTCCTTGGCATGCAAGAGCACGCTATGCACGTAGGTTTTGGTGTAAGCAGTAATGTATGGTAATTAGACCCCACAAACAAAATTAAATGAAAACGGTGCGAACCAAGAGTTTGCAGTGTGAAGAAATAAATAAATAAGAAAAAAACTGGATTGTGACCATCAAACACCTTTTAATGTCATTATTAGTCTGGTACGTTTTGGGGTCAGTCTGTGTATACCCATATGCCGAAAGGGGTGGAGTGACAGTCACGACTGTCGATAGATCGCGGATCTTTCAGTGGTCGTTGTTATTATTGGATCGTAGTGTGCTTACATTTAATTACAGCTAAGTTATTTAAATTATTTGTTATTACAAATAAAAAAATCAAAGCTATTATGAGGACTGCAGACAGATGTGAATACTTAAAACTATAAACAAATCAGTTGTTATTTTTGAATTTACAAATTAATTGTTTGATCTTAAATGAAAACTTGTAAATCAAAACTACAGCGAAATAAGTTATACTTATGGGGACATTATAGGTAATGTTATCACGTGACATGAGCGTGACCATGTCGATGACGGCTTATATGAATTGACACCGTATCCAAACCTTCGTATAGACGTTTTCACTTCGACAATATAATTTACGATTCTAGTACCGAGATGTGTACAGCGTATTTTTTTATTCATCCTCAGGTGCTTAAAGCTAGTCATAAAACAAATTCAAATAGTAGTAATAGCGGTAGCGGTAAGATGGCGGACGACAGTAACAAAGTTGTCGAGAACGGTATAAAGGAGAGGAACGGTGTCGCGCTGAGGCCCGGCGCCGCGGAACCGCCCGAGAAGAAGAAGAGGATACTGGAGCAGTTACATTACGAGGACCTGGCGGGAGACAGCGGGAGTAGCGAAGTACAGGAATTAAAATTGTCTAAGGTGAGTTCGTTATAGTGTAAAACTAATTGCAGGCAAAACCTTTTAAGTTGGACTTCGTTATGTCGAAATTCTTTAAGTCGAAACTCGTTAAGTCGCCCCCTCGCTAAGTCGAACAACTCTAAAACTTGATAATTTTTTTGTTTCTACTAGCCGCAAAACCTAGATAACATAAAATTTCGACCCTCTTTGAGTATAAATACACAGTGAGTATCATCTGCATGGTGGTAGGGCCTATGCTAATGCCTGCCTGACTAGCAACCACCCTCAAGTTAAAAACCTGCCGCCAAATATCTATAGGTGTGTTCCGGCAGCTGAACTTCAAAGCCAGATCCTTCACAGGTTTAGCGTGTCTACCAACTTGAGCTCTAGCGTCACTTACAATCAGGTGAGATTATAGCCATAATGCTAAACCTAAACTATCAAAAAGAAAAAAAAAACAATTCGTTTCGGTACATATATTTTTCTTTATAACTTAAAAAACTAAATTGAACCTCTGTATCTCGAACATACAATGTTTCATTTTGAAACCGACTTCGACCCCCACCCCTCAATTCGTCACCCTATGTCAGTCGCTGGTTAGCTGGAAGAAAATGCCTTATGGCATTAAGCTCGCCAGTCTACATATTTGAAGTGCAATAAATAATTCATTCATTCGTTTTTTATGTCACATTTTATACAACGCCTATGTCAATTTGACGTTACAAATTAAGGACCCCTCCCCTCTCCGTACTTGATATATGGCAAATACTGGCAATACACAAATGCCAATATTTTTAAATATTGCAACATTAATAAATATCTCTAATAAAATGTAAAATATACAAGATGGGTTTAAGTGGAAGTGAGTACACAACTAGACCAATGCCCTTAGTCAAATTTTCTCTTGATGTAAAGGTGACGCGACAAGCGATGATAGCTTAGTGTCAGTGTGTACGGACTTCGCGTCAAGGGACGTGAGTTCGAATCCACCTACAATAAGCTTGAGATTTCAGTGAAGGAAACATCACAAGGGAACCATAGCATGGTGGTAGGGCTTTTTCTAATAACCATTTGGCTAGCTACCACCCTCAAGGTGAAAATCTGCCGCCAAATACCAATAGGTGTGTTCCGGCAGCTGCACTTGGGAGCCAGATCCTCCACAGGTTTAGTGTGTTTATTAACTTGGGCCGTATCATTACTTAAGATCAGCTGAGATTATGGCCATAACCATAAACCTTAACTATAAAAAATATATATGTCAAAATCACTTTGACAGTTATGACATGTTTCATCCCATTTTTTTTTTTTTTGTATTTGTGTACGTTATCTAACCTCGAAAGACAATTTGGCTTGAGGTACAGATATGTATATAAATTATCATTGTTGTACCATCGTTAGGAATAATTTCTCAAAAACGCGTATCATTGTTTATTTTCCACAATAACGTGAATATGACTTTTCCTATATTGAATTTGAGAAATGATGGATTTTACGTACAAACATATGTTTCCT
Organism: Actias luna; assembly: GCA_039707435.1. Taxonomy (NCBI): domain Eukaryota; kingdom Metazoa; phylum Arthropoda; class Insecta; order Lepidoptera; family Saturniidae; genus Actias; species Actias luna. The sequence continues at coordinate 12,177,039 of JAZHAC010000012.1, read as the reverse complement.
TATTCACCTATTCAAATTTTATTTGTATTTATATATCACAAATCATTCGTTCAGAGGTTCGGATGTGAAATCTGTAGCAATATTTAGACAGAATTACTTTTGGATTTGTTTAGTTCAGATTAAGGAACTGTTCTCTGTATATGGTGTTATTATTATTTATATTTGCAGATAGAAAGATATTTATTAGGACCGGCGTCTCAAATTGGCCCAACGAATGTAAACACATCACACCCACCGCCTCTGTCAGCGTTAGCGTCAATATGTCAAGTAAGTGGTCGCCATTTTTGAGAAGTGAAAACTTCTATTGGAATGTTTGGATAGAGAGTAAATTCATGTAGTTCGTCATCGACACGGTCACGTGACGTGTTGACGTACACACTATATCCGGTCCTATTAGTATAGCTTATTGCGTTGTAAACTGTTTTAATTTAAGGTGAAAGAATTAATTTGCATATCCAAAAATAATAACTGTGTGTTTATACTTTCAAGCTTTCACTTCTGTCGGCATTTCTCGTGACTGCTTTTTATATCTCATATTGTCTGTGTTAGCGATTTTGTTCGCACGAAACTAAAAGTTATTTTTCTATCACTCGGGAATAGAAATTTATTGGATTCAAATAACCGTATAAATGTCTTTTGATACATATCCAATGACAACGTGTATGCGAAGTTTCCTGAAGATCAGTTGAGTTGTTAAGATTTTGATTTCATTTTAAGCTAAAAGGTCATCGACAAGACGTTATAATAATGCGTCACAAGGACTATACTGAATAACTTTTAACTTTATGGTGTGTTACATCCTTGCGGCGGTGTGTTACATTTCCGGTTACTGCGTTTACGCATTGCAGTAAGGATGTATGTAAACATATTTATACACCACACTTATGAAAAAGTTGATTAAAAAAATATATATTTTATAGCTTTAGCGTTATTGCGATAATCGCCCTTGATGTTGAGTGATGATACGACGAAATTGGTCAATACATGCCAAACCTCGAAGAGGTATTGGCTGTCTAGTGCAATTACCGAAACATAGCTATAGGTATTTGGCAGCAGGTTTTCAAATAGAGGAGGGTAGTTAGTCAAAAAAAAAGTGACAGCTGTCCCTGGCCTCCGGCCACACGGGAGTTTGAAGTGTATGGGTGGTGCGTTTAAGTGGCTATTGTTGAGTGATTAGCAATTGGTGTGTACGGATGCCGCGTCAAGGGTCGTGAGTTTGATTCTAACCACCTACAATGAGCTTGAGCTTTCGGTGAAGGAAAACATCGTGAGGAAATCATAGTATGGTGGTAGGGCTTTTTCCAATGCTCGTCTGGCTAGCTATCACCCTCAAGTTGTAAACCTGTTGCCAAATACCAATAGGTGTGTTCTGGCAGCTGCACTTGAGAGCCAGTTGCTCCACAGGTTTAGCGTGTCTACCAACTTGGGACGTATCGTCACTTAAGATCAGGTGAGGTTATGGATATAACACTAAATCTTAAGTATATAAAAAAAACACTAAGACTGAAAAGCTTTCGAAACGTCAGGATCAAAATTATTAATAAATAACCGCGAAAAAATTCGTATGAATTAGTTTTATTTCGAAGAAAAAAAAGGGTTATTTGGATGTAAAAAATAGTCGAATAAAGTGTAGTGCTACGTGTTCGAGCAGGCGTGGTGCAGCGGGCAGCAGTGCCAGCGGCCGGTGCGCGTGAGCGCGGGCGGGGCGGTGGGCGCGCTGGGCGAGCTGAGCCCGGGCGGCGCGCTCATGCGGCACCACCAGGCCGCCAGCATGGCGCAGCTGGTGCCCGGCGCCGTGCGCTGCGAGCTCGACCGCCTCTACCTCTCCGCCGGCGAGCTGCTGCGCGAGCTGTGGCGCTGCTTCCCGCTCGCCGCGCCCTCCGCCTCCGCACCCGCACCCTCCGCCTCCGCATCCGCCTCCGCGCCCGACGACACCGCGCTGAGGGCCGCCGGCTTCTACGAGGCGCTGCTGCGGTTCAGGAACGTCAAGCTGAGGCCCTTCGAGGTACGCTGTCACGTCTCTTTTATAGTTAATGTATTACCTATTGATTTGAAACGATCCGATGATGCCAAATCGAATGTATTAGGCCTTCGTTTTATATAGAAAAATATTTACTATCTTACGAATACCAATAAGTTACTTGTTTGGATTGTTGACTTCAAATGGATCGTAGTGAATAGTGGGAGATTTTCAAACATTTTCTATTCCGGCGTTATAATTTTGATTTTTTAACGTTAAGGTTTTAGCATTATAGCCATAATCTCATGATCGTAAATGATGGTACGGCCCAAGTTGGTAGACGTGATAAACCTGGTCAAGGATATGATTTTTATGCGACACATCTATAGGCGAGGGTAAACCTGATTGTTAGTGTGGCGATACAAGCCGTGGCGACGCATCGCCACGTCATATATATATGTATATATGTACCTATACGCAATAAGTGAGATGTAGCGACGAATTAAATTTTTAATATGGTATTTTGTATTGGATAAAAATGAATATTTATGTAATAAACACTCATTATTTTAAGGAGCAAATTTGTAATGCTTTATCTTTGCATAATGCCATATCTAATTCCTGTCGTAATCTGTATTATAAGTATTTTTTGTCTGTCGTTTCCAGGAGAAAATGCTTCGAGACCTGACGCCATTATCGACGACTCTGACTCGGCATTTGAACCAAATGATCGACACGGCCTGCGCCAAGTACCAGCTCTGGCAACAGAGACAAGCCAAACTCCGGTAGTAGTAAGTTACACTTGTGTACCGTTGATACTATACATGCTCTTGTATTCACTATTATTTACAATTTTTCACTCCATTTTGATATACTAATTGGTGGCTTTTGAATAAATACACAGACTTACACCATCTCTGTAATATCTCATTGGTAGTATTTTTCGTTATAATTATGTTGGTATGTGTACTAATTGGTGGCTTTTGAATGAAGACAGGTCTTATATCAATTCTGTAATATGTAATATTGGTGGAATTTTGTGTGATATAATTTGGCCAGGTTTTATACATATAAAATATATTATAAATGCGTTTTCTGTTGACGCACAAATTTGTAATAAATAATAAAGTTAGGCTTAAAGGACTGGCGTCCAGTGGCCTTGGCAATATATATAAAAAAAATTGTATCGAGTTATGAATTTAGAATATTGATAGTACGTATTATAAAGTCTACATTGATATCTATTCTATTCTATAATACGTTTGAAGGAAATTAAAAATAAAATATTTTTTCTATATATGTTATTTCTGTTGGAAACAACAATAAATAATCTCATATCTTGTAGCGTTGGAATATGAAAAAGGCTGAGAATCTATCGTTTTAATTATAGAGAGGAATAACGATTTAGAAAGACAATAGCAAGCTATTTTTTTTAAATGAATATTGAAATTATTTTTTTATTTCTTTATGTACTTGTTTCGCTAAGTAATAGTCGTTTGAATTGAAAATATAATATGTACAAGAGTTTATTCTATCGACGGTACAAGGTTGTTAAGATTTACTATTCGTATTGTTTCCTAAAGCGATATTGATGTAACTAAATCGAAACAGTAAAAAAAATGTTAAAATTATTTTAATAAAATATAATTTCGGATGGTATTGGTGTTTTCTTTTTCTGTGTAAATATTATAAAGAATTATGAGTGGATTATATTTATTTTAATTCACGTGATATTCTGTACTGTTGAAACCGTAAACCATTTTTTTTAATGTTGAACAATATATATATACTTTTATGAGTATTGATTTAATTGAGTATTCAAGCCTCGACAATATTTATTTTCAGTATATATTAAAATGTCGACAACGGTTTTTCTTTTTTCTTTTAGTAAAATTTTAAATTTTAAATAAAATTGTAATCCGTATTTAATATTCATTACTATTTCTTTTAATACATATTAAGTTGTTGACAAAAACCTATATTTTTTCTTTTTTTTTGTACGCATCCAATTGTCTATAGTCTAATACTCGTCGACTACGTAAGTAAGAGTGGAATTGCCGTTAAAGTTTTATCGAATTTACAACAGTTTAATATTCCTTTTCGAAGTTTGTTCACTTAAAATAATTAATGTAAAAATGTTTTTTAATTAAATTGTAACAAAGTACATCCGAAAATATTTTATAAAATAATTTTCTTATTAATGATATTATGTCGATAATAATCGAATGTTACTCACATGTCGAGTTTTCAGTTCTAATTGCGATATTAATATTTAGGGCTACATTATTTTTATACGTGCAGACTAATTTATTAATATAGAATATCGAATTTCATCAAATATTCTGTCTTTAATAATTCACCTAAGCGAGCTTAACATGAATGCAATAAGTAATACATTAAAATTTGTTACTTACATGGTAAATCAGCTAGAAGTCTATTTCCGAATTATTTAGCTATTTTATATGTTTTTACAATAACATGATGTTTCTCTGGTTTAATCATTGTTTTGTAATCTAAAATGAATGTGGCTAAGAACATCGGTATCATAGTACGTAATTTTATTTAACTATAGAGTGTTAAAAAATAGAAAAAATCCTATAATAATGTGTACAAATTATTTTAGCTAGATACATTTCTAAGGTCACTTTTTGATTCAATCATACAGTTAAGCGTTTCACAATCCTTTCTCAAGAATCAGTTATGATTTCTTTATCATGGTCGTAATGTGTTTTCAAATAGGTTTTTGTAATGGTAAAAGGCAGCGAGTAGGATGTTGACCGATAAATTTGTAAATTGTTAAATGGCCAATAAGTAAATATAACAGCCGAGGTTTCATGAGAATCACTTGGATGATTTTAGAGCTTTTTTGCTGACTTGTGAATTATTTTGCTGACCTTCGAGATATCTTTCTGACCTTAGCGATATTTTGCTGACCTTTGAGAGTTACTTTGCTGACTTTGACGTTATGTTCTACCGACTTAACATTGCATATTAAAACATTGAAGTAAATCTGAATCAATTTTTTTTTGTTTACTCATCATCGTGTTTAATTTAAATTCACTTTTTGTATGGATTTGTTTATTATATTTCCATATTTTTATACTCGCTGCCATACGAGGTTCAATTTAACGCAATGGTGGTTTAGTGTTATCGTGTATGACACCGCGTCGATGGTCGTGAATTCGAATCCGTGCAATGAGTCTGAGCTTTCGGTAAAGGATATTATCATGTCAATAGTATGGTGCTAGAGTATTTCATAATAGTTACCACTCTCAATTTGATCTGTCACTAAACACACATAGGTTTAGGCAATCACGCTTGAGCATGAGTTCCATCCCCCCCATTAGCGTATCCATCTTGCGTCATTTAACATCAGTTGAGATTGTGGTCAGACGTTAAGCCTAAAACAATATAAAAAAATCGTATTAGAGAATAGTTTATTGATACAAGATATTTATGAATGTATCATTGTACGCGACAATAATAATTAATTTAACTAATTATTGATAGTAATGCGATATATAAACTAATTAATTATTTACGGGTTAACGCTTGGATTATTATTTAATAATATAGATATAAGCGCAAGTGTTATCGACATTGCAAATGTAAAGAATCATCACGCCATATCATTACTGGGATAGACTGAGAATTTGAAGCGCTATTATAAAACACAACCTTAATAATACATTTTATTTAATAACATGGATTCATCCGTTGTCTGTTGAGTTTCTGCCTTTAGTTTCTTTTTAAACTTATTACTGGGATAGACTGAGAATTTAAAGTGATATAATAAAACCTCGCCCTATTGAAACTTTTTTTTTTATAACATGGATTCATATGTTGACTGTTCATTTTAAAACGAATTTTTTCCTTTGCCTAAAATTTCTTCGTCCATCTATCGCATGTCGCATTACAGCCGGTCGCGGAGTAGGGGTAAAGTGGACGGCGCAATACAACGGCACCCATAGCTCGCATCAGTTGACCGTGTAACATTGATTGCCCATTATCTTTCCCATTTCTCAATTTTAAGTTAAAACGAACCATTTTCAGTTAAATGCCTACAATCCGAAAATATGTTTCACTTGCGTAGTGATTTCATAAAACCACACAAATATTTATTTTTATCTTAAACATATATATTGGATATATTTGTCCCCACACACACACACTCGAATTGTATACTAGTTGTACCCCGTGGTTACGCCCGCATTTTTCAACTCCAGTTACGTTGTAGTATATTGAGTCCAAAATCAAATAAACTGGTCGTCAAGAGGCCGTTAAAGTATTAGGTAATTTTAACAGAGTTTTGAAAAATGATAATGATGAATGAAAATTATATATATTCCTAAGGGGCAGTAATTTGATAAAGATGGGGCCGTTTACAATAATATTCCACTATTCAATACAATTCAACAAGCGTTCATTACAAGTGGTATTTCTTTACAATATTTTAAATAGTGTTAGAATTTAAGGTTATCCAAAATTACTACGTTACCGTTATTGGTCGGTTTTCTTATTATGTTTTTTTTTTTTTTTTTTTATAACAATAATTATTTTATATAGTACCGTATAACTGATCTCGAAATGTCATTCAGATGGTGTATGTTAGGTATGGAGGGTAGAAGTAAGGAGAACCGTCTTGTGTGGGGGATTACTTGAAAAAGTGGTCACTTCATATTTCATATCATTGAAAATTTGCTTGTTATAACCTTTTTTATTTTATTTCGGTAATAATTGAATACTATTTTCTATTTGCTATTTACAAATAATTCGAGTACTTGAAATTTAAAATTCTTCCACTTGCTACTAAAGCGCCACCTTTATTTGCTTCCTTTCAACGGATACTTTTTAATACACTGAGATGGCCGTCCTTACTTCTACCCTCCATAATGTTAGGTATCGCTGAAGTTGCAAATATCATCTTGGTATACAGAGTATATAGGTGATATGCAGATTAAAAACTAGGGTAATGTTAGTGTCAAAAATGATTTATTTTTCTTATTACCTATGTAATCTGGCATGATTTACGTTTGTCTATTACGCGATTAGGTTTGATTACCTTGGTAAAACAAAGAATACACTTGATTCTACGTGACAACGCGGCAAATCTGGAAATTAGCTAATAGCAACTATCGAGCTTTAGAGTAACATATTTTATAAATCAATTTTTGTAGCCCACCAAAATCCATTTTTAATTTTACCGAGTTCCAATTACTTAAATATAGTACGACTCTTAATTATTATTGGCCTGTTGAAAATTCTCAGCGTACGACATTGCATTCGATATTAAAGAACATATACAAGGGTCAAAGAATTTTTGACTGTGCGTCTTTAAGTTTGTTTCGGTTAAATAAGGGTATAAGATTTTGTTTCTGTTTTGTGATTTTCATACACGGAATATAGAGATTTTAAACCGCCAAAAATCACATCATTGATTCAGAATCACATTATTGATGATAATAAGAAACTGATAACTTTATTAATTACATTAATTATACTTTCGATGTTCCTCAATAAACAAAACTATTTCGATTTATGTTGGTTTTATTTACTTTCAACCCGAGGAGATTTTACTTTTATCTCTAGGCGAGTGGCATTTAACGATATATAATGTAAAGAAACCTTAAAAAATATACTATGAATATTAAAATCTGCCGCCAAATACCAATATTGTTCCGGCAGTTGCATTTGAGAGCCAATTCCTCAAGCGTATTTCCGTTTACGTGTTTAATAGAAGGCCAGGTTTGAGAGGCTAACTCTCTTCACAAATTCGTGTTTCTTTGAAGGCATATGCTCTGAAGTATTAAACGAATAAGCAAGAAAAAATGAAACACGTGTCGTCTTAAATTTATTACTTACATTTGTATATGCATCATTTGAACCCTTTTCCAAGATATCAGTAATTGGTTACCACTGGGCATTAATATATATTTTTTTATAATTAAGGCTTAGCGTTATGGCCATAATCACATTTGATCTTCTGATCACTGATCACTTGAGAGCCAGTTCCTCCGAAGGTTTACCGTGTCTACTATCTTAGGGCACGTCATCACTTAACATCAGATGAGATTGTGGCCATAATGCTAAGCAGTGTCTATAAAAAATGATATAAATAAGAAATAAAGCATGGGTTCGCCCTTGTAGATACAATAATGGTTTTCATGTGTTGAGGTACGTTTGAGCGTTCTGAGATTTAATATCCAGTTACGTCATAATCGTTACGATATTACATCGTTAATCCACGGAGCGTCATGTTTTACAGTTATAATTTTTGAAGCGATGATAGCTCAGTGGTAGTGTGCACGACTTCGCGTCACGGGACGTGGGTTCGAACCCAAGCACCTACAATGAGCTTGAGCTTTCGGTGAAGGAAAACATCGTGAGGAAACCATAGCATGGTGGTAGGGCTTTTTCTAATGCCCGTCTGGGTAGCTACCACCCTCAAGTTGTAAACCTGCTGCCAAATACCAATAGGTGTGTTCCGGCAGCAGCACTTGAGAGTCAGTTCCTCCACAGGTTTAGCGTGTCTACCAACTTGGGCCGTATCGTCACTTAAGATCAGGTGAGATTATGGCCATAACGCTAAACCTTAACTATAAAAAAAAAAGAATAATAATATATGGACACCGAAAATGGGTATATTTTTCAATAACATAATACAATTCATTTCATAATTTTTTTATTATATTTTTTTTTTAATTATATTATACAGCAATAAATATACTTCGTTAAAATTTATATTTAAAGTTAACCGAAAATCTTGACTTAGTTACTTCTTGTATAATGCTATGATTACCATTGCAGATTATTAGCCCGTATTTTTGATTATCATTGATTATAAAAACTAAATAACAATATAAAATATACTACAATAATTACGTAAAAAAAAAAAAAAAAATCAAAGGTTGTTTACTTGAATTTCATTGTAACTTATTAACGCTTGCTAATCCTTGGAATGTTTTTCTTACAATTACATTTTAATATATTAGAATTAGATAACTAACTTAAAGATACTAACTGTAATAATATATAAATATGTAAGGCTGGTAATACACAGCTAATGTATTGTTTTGTTCTTTTCGGGCAGTACCGGTCACAACTGCTCCAGTATTGCAAGGTAACCGTCTTCTTTCTCCCGAAGTTAACCCAAAATCTCAATTTTAGAAAAAAAAGTCCTTAACTTATTTAGTGCCAAGTGAGCCGACTTTTTATTATTATAGTATTGTTATTATAGTATTATAATTCAGGATTTGTTTTTGCTTGGCAACAGTGGTCGAGGCGAATTCGTGCTTTATATTTTAATAGTGTAACTGTTTCCTACAGTTACATAGACTTCACCGAATAAATAGATATATATAAATAGATATAGAGAGTCAACTCCATACAGCAGGCGTCAAAAGTCAAGAGCAGCGAAATATCTAAAAATATCTCGGATCAAATCGGTCGTACATAAGTACCGACTGTACACGTTTTTCAATGTACGTAATTACTCATATATGTAATGTCTTATAAAAGAAAAAACATTAAATGGAAAAAATCACATTTTTAGTAATTCATAGATTTTGATTTATTCAACTATTTATTATTTATTGACATACCCAATTAGTCAATTATGTAGAATAAATTGTTACTCGTAAATCAATAGTAATGTATATGTAAATAAAGTTAAGTCATTCCAGAGTAGCCTTTCTGCACTCATCTATTTTGTGGCAAACATGAGCGGCCCACACAGTATTGATAAGTCTATAAAAATGTCAATATAATATACATTAACTATCTTATAATATTTCTATACAGTCGCCGCCATCATTACTTTTAATCTACACACCTATCAACTTACAAAACATAATCTATACACATAACTAATATGTTGTCAATAAATGTCAAGAAAAAAATCAGTTACCTAAACGCCTAAAGTTTTTTTTCAACTGTAACTTGTCATAAAAGAATATTAAATATTTTCCAATCCCCCTTTATTGTTTTTTGTAGTAAAAAAAACATTTACGCACTTGCTGCTGTTAAGGTATGCGTAAATGTGATAGAGGGTCCTGTGGCAAGACTCATCAGGTGATAAGCACCATCAAATATCCACTGATAAAGAACGGTAATTTTTAATCAACATACTTAGGGTTACCAGTTCCGAAAATAAGTTGTCCTGGAAAAATCCCTGCCTTAGCAATAAATTTCCTGGCATTTCGGCAACAAAAGTGTAGATTATTTTAAAAACTCACGGGTAAGCTTGAATATGCGTGTAAGATACGAGGTTCTCATGAATAATAAATAATAAATTAGTTGATTGCAAATTATTCTTTAATTATCTTTTTATGTCTTATGTTGAATTCCTGACAATTTCCAATTTTCCCTGATAATAAACTGAAATTCCGGACATGTCATGAAAATTCCAGTAATTTGGTAACCCTACCCAAACCGCCAGTGAACAGGGACATTGCATCCTGGTACCTGCTCATGTACCTAGTTACGTAAAATCTCTATATAAACAATATATTATTAATTAAACCTTGTAATTCGTAATATTATAATTAAATAATAAATAACTAAAGAATATTATAAAATTAATTTAACTGAAAGGTAAAACCGAATATTGTGTAGCTCTCTACAAAAATATACAGGTTTCTACGGTCAATACAGAAAAAAGGATAAAAAATGTTATAAAACATTTTATAATTAATTATAACTTTTAATGTTTTTTCCCCGTATTAATTAATATAAACAGTTTCCGAAACATGTAATTTTGTCCATAATGTACATCTTTTGTATATTTATTTATATTTTTTTATTACTATTATATCTTCATATTATGGGTTTTGAAATAGAATAATGATGGGGTAAAATTCGAGCGAAAATCAGATTTAAAAATAATAAGACTATAGGCGGCAGAAAAAAAAACATAGTAGAAAATAATTTTCTCTTGTTTTCCAAGTATATTTATTAAACTAAAGAGAGAGGATATATTATCTAATCTATCTAACTTATAACGAAATAGTTGTTCTATTTCAAAGTAAGGAAATCTTTTGAGTAGATATTATTTAGTATATTGTCTGACTGTTTTATTAACTTCTTAGTTTTAAATACAATACAATATATATGATAATTGTATAGATAGATTTACGCAGGCCGACATTACAGTAGCGACTGGTGATTGATTGTCGTTCTTTCGATGGTCGCTGCTGTTTTTGGACTGTACTGTACTTAACATCAAATACAGTGCAGCCACTTTACCGAGTTAATATAAGATCTAGATATTTCGAAATGAGAAAAACTTTTAAGTAGGCTTTATTCGGTATAGCAAAGTATCGTCTAAATTTATTATCTCCTTTGTGATTTTAAAGCTACTGATAATATTATAGTGGTAGTCACACGTTTGTAGAGTACGATCACATATTAACCACTATACAATGAGTACAATACTGGACATCATAACTTGCTAGACGTTTCGTGGTCCAACGATCATAAATTAACGGTACAAAACGGTGGTAACGTTTTTACTCGATTTTTACACTACACGCATGATAACGCACGTATTGAAGGTAGTGTGCACGACTTCGCGTCAAGGGACGTGGGTTCGAATCCAAGCACCTACAATGAGCTTGAGCTTTCGGTGAAGGAAAACATCGTGAGGAAACCATAGCATGGTGGTAGGGCTTTTTCTAATGCCCGTCTGGCTAGCTACCACCCTCAAGTTGTAAACCTGCCGCCAAATACCAATAGGTGTGTTCCGGCAGCTGCACTTGAGAGCCAGTTCCTCCACAGGTTTAGCGTGTCTACCAACTTGGGCCGTATCGTCACATAAGATCAGGTGAGATTATGGCCATAACGGTAAACCATAAGTATATATAAAAAAAAAGTGTAGGAATTAATAAACATGCCCCATATGCTGCTTGAAGAGGCTCCTAATAATTGGACAGGTTTACGTAAACCAATTTGTCAAACACATTTGATCGTTTCTGGAGTCTTTAACAAGGACACCGCAATATGTCAGTCGGCTCGTGCCCACGGCCTGTGTAAAGGACCCTGGAAACGATAATTTTGTTTTGACAAATTACGCTTTTGCTAAATGTTTTGATAGTATGCGGCTTTGCTTGACGATAATATGACGTTCAGAGGTAAAGTTTGACAATCAAACTTGTCAAACTAATTTGATCGTTTCCAGGGCCCTTAACTGGGCAGAAACGCTGAGTAATAAATAAATATATTCAATAAATTACGATACGATAACTCTACTTTTCTACGTTCGAAAGCGAAAAATATGTTTACGAGCTCCATAAAATAATACCTATCGATTACTCGATCTATCTTAGGCGATGTTTTATGTGTTACGGAGGAGAGAAGCTTTACTTACTTTTTGATAACAGGGAAGTCAATTCGAGTCTGCTATTATACTGTCCATTCGGCGTTTCAAAAGCTTCACGGCCGTCACAATTTTACTTACTATTTCATTTCGTAACATAATTCAATATAAAGATATAAACAAAAAAAAAAATGTACCATAGATTCAAATTACACCACAGAATTAAAATTATCGATAGTAAATTACAGCGCAGAATTATAATAATCGATAGTAAATTACATCGTAGAATTAAAGTTACCGATAATACAACTTTATACAATACCACAATATTACCGGTTAATCATATCCGAATGTAATCGAGAAATCTCTATTTAAACGCCTTTATGACCCAAACAATCAGAATTATAGCGATAATAGCCCCTATTAGAATCAGTATAAACATTTTCCTTCGATACCGGCGGTTATATTCAGCTGCTTTCGCCATCTCATCCGCTCCGGCCTCGACGTTCACTGCGGCGCTTTCTATTTGACTTTCAACCGTATCTGTAAGGAGATATTCAAAAAAACTACGTAGACGAAAACATAACAGACAGACAATCTTATATATCTATAGAAACATTAAGTCTAGTGGTTATTAAAAGATAATAATCACAAGAAACGTGATGCCGAATGGTTGATGAGTCAACAATAATTGTATCGATAATAATGTCAGGATGAGATACGAACTTATTAGCAAACAACGTATTCACATGCGAGTACATCGTGAAATCTAATCGTTGTGACAGAGAGAGGGATAACACGAGACAGTGTCCGAGACTCGCAGGCTTGGATTTAGGCTTAAGGAGGCCTCTTTTCGACAATTATCAACGCGCACTTTCCCCGCTCGCGCTTCTCACTGCCCAGTATAAATCATTGGCGATAATGATTTACAGCATTAACGTCAAAACAGTGTCAATAATAGAGAAATTATAAATCTTTCATCCCTTCGGTAATGTCCCAGCTGTGTACGATTAATACGCCCCAAGCGTCAAGCTTAGACTGAACCCAAAGCTCTATAACTACCCTATAAAACCCTATAACTACATCCCTATATATATACCTTTGCTTTAATTGACACGAACGATAGTAAATACGGTAGTTTTAAATAGATTTTGTATTTTCAGGTGTGTATAAAAATGAATACAGTGAAATCTCTATAACTCGAACGTCAAGGGAAATATCAAAATTTTAAAGTTCTTTTCTTTTAGGCAACTGAGTTCGCTTTAGATAGTATTACTGTCATTTTCAAGTGATAAGATTTGGGTATTGTGGGCAGATGAAACTATCTTCAACAAGATGGTGACTGTCTTGTTGAAGCTTTCATGAGGGTTCCTGTGCTAACTAATATATGATTTACTTATGTTTCTCAGCTACTCTACGTCACGTGATATGTCACCTTTATTATATCCAATTCATGGACTAAATAACTAAGTGTATAAATCACAACATGACAGATCAAGATCCCGGCAAAAACTTAAATCTCAAGTTAATGAAGCGATGATAGCTCAGTGGTAGTGTGCACGACTTCGCGTCAAGGGACGTGGGTTCGAACCCAAGCACCTACAATGAGCTTGAGCTTTCGGTGAAGGAAAACATCGTGAGGAAACCATAGCATGGTGGTAGGGCTTTTTCTAATGCCCGCCTGGGTAGCTACCACCCTCTAGTTGTGAACCTGCCGCTAAATACCAATAGGTGTGTTCTGGCAGCTGCACTTGAGAGCCAGTTCCTCCACAGGTTTAGCGTGACTACCAACTTGGGCCGTATCGTCACTTAAGATCAGGTGAGATTATGGCCATAACGCTAAACCTTAAGTATAAAAAAAAATAATACACTTACCAACGACCCGGCTCTGATGATTGACTATCTCCGACAAGTTCTGCATAATCTGGTTCACGTCTAAAACGTCGGCTTCTATTTTATTCATGTATATCTCTTTCTCTATCATCATACTCGTCTCGAATTCCACCAGACGAGCCTAAAAAAATATATAATTCCTTTTTTTCTTATATAGTTAAGGTTTTAAAGTTATAGCCCTATTTATGACCTTTCTTTACCACTGACAGCGCGTCTGCAAGATTTCTTGATGATCAGTCAAGTTGTTAAGCTTTGATTTTGATTTTGTTGAAAGCTAAAAGCGCGTTGTCAACAATTTATAATAATAATGCGTCAAAGGAAATACAACTTCTAAGTTCATGGTGTGTTACATCGTTGCGGTGGTGTGTTACATCGTTAACGTAACGATATCAGTAAACGGAATTTACCACCAAGTTTATAAAAAAAAAAGGTTGATTTTTTAAAACTATTTTATAAGTTTTCCGGTAAGGCCATGATCTCATCTGATGTTGAATTGCAACTGCTGGAACACACCTAAACTGGTATTTGGCAGCAGATTTTCAACTTGAGGGTGGTGGCTAGCCAGGCGGGTATTAGGAAAAGCCCTACCACCATGCTATGGTCACATCACGATGTTTTCCATCGTCGTACTCATTATAGGTGGATTCAAACTCATATCCTTTGACGCAGCGTCTGTACACTCTATCAAATGGTCTATCACCGTTCCATAAGGACTGACTTGTCCAAACTGGACATGTCATTACCATCGTACCCTTACAATATATATAAAAACTATTCCTTGTATTTTTGTTATATTTTCTTTCTTTTCCAATGGGTTTCATCCTAATATTATTAATTTTTGGTTTCAAAAATAATCGACCCTGGTCTGGAAGAGAAACATCGTGATGAAACCACTTAGCTACCACCCTCAAGGCGAAAATCTGCCGCATAATACCTATAGGTGTGTTTTTACAGTCATTCCCTTAGGCTTGGTGTGTTTTTACAGTCATTCCCTTAGGCTTGGTGTGTTTTTACAGTCATTCCCTTAGGCTTGGTGTGTTTTTACAGTCATTCCCTTAGGCTTGGTGTGTTTTTACAGTCATTCCCTTAGGCTTGGTGTGTTTTTACAGTCATTCCCTTAGGCTTGGTGTGTTTTTACAGTCATTCCCTTAGGCTTGGTGTGTTTTTACAGTCATTCCCTTAGGCTTGGTGTGTTTTTACAGTCATTCCCTTAGGCTTGGTGTGTTTTTACAGTCATTCCCTTAGGCTTGGTGTGTTTTTACAGTCATTCCCTTAGGCTTGGTGTGTTTTTACAGTCATTCCCTTAAGCTTGGTGTGTTTTTACAGTCATTCCCCTTAGGCTTGGCGTGTCCATTTTGAGTCACATCGTCACTTATCAAGTGAGATTGTGGCCACATCGCTGTACCTGTAAAAAACTTCACGATATTATCTACCAGTGATTTCCATAAATTTACTGGTCCATACCTGAGCTTGTTGTTGAGCAAGCGCTGCAGACTCCTCATCATCAGCTATTGCCTGCTGTTCCAGCAGTTGCGGATCGTTCCTGACGCGGACCGGCTTCGGCATGTGCTCTGCCATCTTCTCTGAGACTTGCTGATATTATATATTTTTTACTAATATTGTAAGCGAATCAAATATCATGTAAGTCATTGTCGTTTAAAAATTAATCGACTATAACAGACTAATTGACAGTAGGTCTTGTTTGGAATGACGTAAAACTACATGGCACTGATACGCAGCCTAATAATACTATAGAGACCACAGAATAAAGCAAAACAAAAAAATGACGTATTCTACGAAATTATTAAAAAAAAAAACCAGTGCCTGTTTAAGACTTTTTTTTCACTTACGATGTTTAAGACTTCATCACACTTATCGTCACTTAACGTCAGGTGAGTTTGTGGCCATAACGCTAAACCGGTAAAGTATTAGAATAAACCTTGAACGCAAAATGTCTATGTGTACCACTATAATAGTAAATTCACCTGATGTATGGTAGTCCCGACACAACCGGAATAAAATATATAATAATACTAAGAAACGGTGATCTTAAGAACACACGATAGAAGCGAACTTACCCTTTTACTTTCTCTTTTTCGCCGAACTTACCCGAAAGAGCGTCGCTCAAACACGTTGCGGATCAGAATTTCAAAGCATGTTTTTTTTTTTCAAAATATGGTATATTTATGTAATTTAATGACGCCTAAATGCCCAACTTTTTTTTTATTTATTTATATGTGATAGAATTCATTGATACGTTTGCACCGTATTGGATTTATCATTTCGCCACTTATGAGGAAAATAATACGGTAAAACCTCTATATGTCGAACATCGAGAGAGACGCTAATAAATTCGAGTTATAGAGTTTTGGACTTTAGAGCGTGGAGGTTTCGGTGTGTGAAGTGAAGGGAACAAAACAGTTTTTCGTGATTAGGAGGTTTTCGACTTATCGAAGTTCGGCTTAAAGAGATTCTACTGTATATAGCTTGAAATAATCAGTCATAGACAAACTTATGATGTACTGTTACAATAAATTGCGTCAATACTCTACCTTTTACTTAGCATTTACGATGCTTACGCCCACTATCACGGTTCTTTCCGTTCCACTAGGTCTTGCGAACGACAATAACATTAACTCAATTGGAATGGAGTATAGGTCTACTATTGCAGATGGGTCGTTATGAAGGTCACATATTCTTAGACCCCCGACCCTCATATCACATTTTATTACAGTGACATCCCCTTTCCCTTATGAAAGTTATCTAAATGCATGTTCTGAGGGTTATCAACAAGAGTATATCAGTAACCGTGAGTAATAAATGATACATACCCTCTGAACAGAAGAATACTTTGCAAGTGTATCCGTGAACGCTTGTGTCAACTTTTCCACATGTAACTTCTGTGGTTTATCCCCACGACGGACCACCACACCCAGCCGTTGTATGTCATGTGCCGTTGCTGATACGGAACTGTTGACTGTCTGCTGAATGTCATGTCTGGAAGGTGAAAAGTTGATGACATGCTAATTCATACTATTAATTATAAACATAGCAATTTTAGACTTGATTATGTCTCATTAGTGTTCAGACACCATATCAGACATGAGTTTGAATCTCTACAATAAATCTGAGCTTTTAGTGAAGAGAAACATTGTGATGAAACCATAGAGTAAGTGTAGGGCTTTTCATAATGCATGCCTGGCTAGCTACCACCCTCAAGTTGAAATTCTGCTTCCAAATGCCTAGGCAAGTTCCCGCAGTTGCCTTTATATTCTTTTATCATCTTTTAATAATCCATCATGTTATAAAGTATGTAAAAAAAATTGAATGCATTTAGTAAAATTTTTTTTTCATAATTGATTGACTAAAATAGTTGTTTAACTGTATAAATGTTTGTTTTGTGATATTAATAATCTTATACTAGACACGTTTAGGCAATAATAAAGGGGAATTATGTCTCCTTTGGTCTCTCACTCCAGTTACCATGTACTATAGGTAAACCCAGTGAGGGAATCATTTATAAAAATAATGAGGGGTAACTGATAAGACTTAGTATATTTTATATGGACAAAAAACAACCCTGCAATGAAAAGGTATTATATAAATATAAATATAAATTTATTGATAGAAATGTATTTACAATGATTAGAAATAGGGGAGTAGGAGAGAGTAAGAATAGTTTTCATTCAACTGGCACAAGAAAGTAAAGGAAGAAATGTATAGAGAATCATACAGACAAAAATGTAAATTATGCCAACTGTAAAAAATATATGCATAAAAAAATCTTGCAATGATTCTGAAGTAATTGTGAGAAGTAGTTAGTTACTATGTTCATGTGTTAGTATATTACTAATGAAACTAAATATGTTGTCAAGCCAGTTCACTCATAAGGATTCTATAGTAAACCACATTTCAGTTAATATTAGGAGAGAATGTGACCAAACTGCAGAGCTAAAAAAGAATAAGCTTGTAAATGGCATCTTCACTCACATTTTATTTCTAAGTTGCATGCTATCGCTAGGTCCACCGATTTGTTTCATCATTTTCTCCAATGAGCTTAATCCACTATTAATGTTGTTCACATTGTCTGCAATACCTTCATTCAAATTGTATAATTCAGTCGGACTGAAGTCTGCGAAACCAACTGTTGGAACTGCAGCAGTGGCTCCATAGTCACGGCTTGAGCCACTCAACGGTTCTCGTTCAGTCATGGTGCTGCTATAAAACAGAGTTATGATGATTATTAAATTATTGAGGAGAAAATAATTATTTAAGAACAAGTAGTTAAGATAAATTGACAATGGACTTTTTATTTCATTCAAGTTGTTAAATATTGAACATTTAAAAAAAACTAGTTGTGCCTATGACTTTGTTTCCATGGAACTATAACATTATTTAGTAATTTTTGTAACATTTTTCAATATAGCTTTGCTCCTATAAGTGGTAGTGTGATGTTAAATAACCTAAAACCTTTGTCAATGATTACTCTATCAAATACAAAAAGAATGATCTGAAATTCAACTACTAATTTCTAAAATTAGCACATTTTAATATAAATACAGACTTAATAATATGCAACATAAAAATATAAAATGCAAGAAAAATATTCATTTTCCATTATTATTCACTACAAAATGAGAATACAATTACCATATTGTATAACATATAAATACAATTATAACACTTTTTAATTATTGTGTAAACATAAATCAGGTATCATAATAAATATTCATAAAAAATTTATTTGAACAGGCAAATGACTAAGTTTTAAAATTATTCTACCTAAACAATAAACACAGTGATAACATACACTCTACAGGCAGTATAGCTACTATATTTTGCTACCGAAGAGATGATTTCTATCTTATTACCTAATTATCATACTGAGACATATACAAAAAGCTGTTCAGTTTTCTTTTGATCATAAGTTTTGTGTTATGACTACAACTGCAGGGTTTGCTCAACATGCTCAGGTATTGGTAGAATAATATCAGATATAGGTAGAAGTCACTGGTAGATATTATATAGTGAAGTTTTTTATAGTGGCTTACGATGGTGGACACACTAGGCCTAGCAGAGTGACTGGCTCTCAAATGCAACTGCCGGAACATACTTAATTGGTGGCAGATTTTCAACTTGAGGCTGGTAGCTTGCATTAGAAAAAGCCCTACTTCTATACTACAGTTTCATCACAAATGTTTTCATTCAATGATAGCTCAAGCTCATTGCAGATACATTTGAACTCACAATCATTGACATGGCATCCATAGACACTACCAACTGAGCTATAATCACTTCATATTTTATAATTTTATATAATTTTTAGAAAGGTTTATATAATTTTTAGAAAATCATTTCCATTTTAAATCTGTAATATATTTTATGAATAGATACTAATAAATAGATAGTAATATCAGAGGCATTTACAGCTGGAAACACAATATAAACTATACTATATTATAATTTCTAATAATGAAATGAAGTACAAGCCACTTAATAACTGTACTGGTGTTTCGAACTCTACAGTATTAAACAATCAATGCAGTATAGTCATATCACAGATTTTTTTTTTTACAGAAAATAAAAAAATCAGTACTAGTTTCTATTCTTGATTTAAGAAGACCTCTTTAATCTATTCATTGCAAAAGATTTAAAAATAAATATTGGTTATATAGAAATTTAAAATAATTATAATTATATTATAAACACTATAATAAACGTCAAGACTTTGATTTACCACGTAATTTATGTTTTCTTTTTTTTACAATTTCATAATACAAAGGCATATTAAAGGAAAATTATTAATAGATAGTAAAATATAAAAAAAAAATTACAAAGTACGAAATGGAATTTTCTCATAGTGCGTTCTTTAAATTGTAATATTTTATAAGTTATGTAAAAATAAATATTAACATTATTTTTGCGAGTACCTTTCGATAGACTTTCCTTCCTATTTTTAAATTATTTGTGCGCAATTAAGTGGTCCGTAGCTTTTGATGATTCATAAAAACAAGTCACTACATAGCACAGAAAAACAAGATTGGAAAAATATTAAAATCTTACCTAATTATTGCACAAGAAATCAAGGACCGGTTTATTAATAAGTTTACCTTATATATGTAGATGAGGTTTATTAGTTTCTACTTTTATTCTTTATTCAATCAAGTACGTATACGACGGTCGATTAACTGTCAAGTGTCAGTTATGTCAAACTAATCTGGTTAATGGTTAAATTGGATACGCGTTCTTTAGGCTTAATGATGTACTATTTTTTCTAATCGTGAAATATGTCTCTAACGTTTGGAGGCATCCTTGTTAATAGAAAGAGAGTAAAAGTAATATTTATCCATCACGCAGCATAAGTATATACATAAAACTTACAGATATTAAAGACTCAGAAATGAAAACAAACGAGGGATGCTTGTTCAGGAAGTGTTTGTGGCAAAATAAATTACACGTTTTTAATTACTATTTGTAATCGAGCTTTTAATATTGAAATGAATGATAAAATTATATAAATTTATCGAAATAAAATTAAAATAAAACGGATTTTATCGCGGTTATTTATTATTTATTTTGATCCCGACGTTTCGAAATCTTTTCAGCCTTCGTGACCACTTCGATGAATAATATTCGCGTAAACATAAGAAATAATTATATATAAATTGAGATAAAAAAAACTACATTGGACATTAAGAGGCTGTGAAAATTCTTGTTGATATCAATTTAAATCAGGAGTCATTTAAATAGTATAGCATATGACAGTAAAATTAACCAATTTATGAAAATATATAGTATACCTTAAAAAAAGACGTGATAAATAAAAACTCGTGTATAACAGTTCCATAACACTGAAGTAATAAGAAAACGTTTTTATTATATTATTTACTTTTAATGATTATTGGCTGTGAGTAGATCCATATTAACAAATGCATGCAGGTACCCTGAATAAGTTAAATCAAATCACTGCTAATCAGTGGCGGATTTACACTTTTATGGCACGTAGTCTATTCAAATTTTGCCGTCAATACCTATCAGTACAATTACATTCCACATAGGATTACATAAATTATAGAAAAAATAAGGATGTAAGACTTAAATTCAAAGAAGTTAAACTAATTATCTAGCAACATTTATATCCTGCTCAAGCTGCTGATAAATTCACTACTGCTGCTAATACTACATTAAGTATAAAAATACAACCTCAATTTAAAGGAATCGGTCAAATTGATATTCCTATTTTTGTAGCCTAGGAAAAGATTATATATGTCAAAGATTTGTAAGATTAGACTATTTAAAAATCTGCCGGTAACCATAAGAAAATCAGATGGTAGGTGGTGGTCAATGTGGTGGTAGGGCTTTTTTATAATGCACAACTGGCTAGCTACTACCCTCAAGTTGAGGATCTGCCGCTAAATATTTATGTTTATAGTGTATCGGGTAGTCGTACATGTTCTCCACTAGGCTTATCGTGAACAACGTTATGGGCCACATCGTTCCTTAACATCGGTTGAGATTATGGACATAGCGTTTAATGTATACATAGTAAAATAGATATGGTTTACATTTTATATCAAAGCGAAGTTCTGTAGAAACAGAAAATTTGTAAGATATCGTACTGTCCTACGTAAGAATGTAAATTTTGTAATTTTATTACCATTATACTTTTGTTTACGCTCTGAGTAACGGTTGGATGACTAAATACACTTAAAATACGCGTACAGTTTATTTCGAACCACTGTAAAAGTGATGATAAAGTTAAAATATCAAATTTATTTATGGCTGTATGAATAATATTACCAGCGGCCTTTGTCGTGTCCCAGTAAAAAGAAAGCGATAAGTCTCAGAACTTATGATTCGTTGTTCAAATATTAACTTTTCATTTTTTTTTATTATCTTGGCATCGGCTAATGACTCGTGTAAATAATGATCTTGTTTATTTGGCATAATATTGGTCTTATATTGTTTTTAATTAAAACTTTAGGGCTGTTGAAATGTATTGTACTTGATATTAGCATTAGATTGCAAATCAAAATAATAAACAGGCACACACGTTGTTGAATGAGACTAGAAAATGCAAAACTTGGATAAGCTGAATTGTGTAAAAGACGCGCATGACTTGAATACTAGAAATCTTGGTAAACTGGTCATTTTAGACTCAGTAAGACCAGGAAAAGTGTTTTAAGTAATAATGTTAAATTTTATAATAAAGTTCCAAATCACATTATTAATTTTCCGGATAGTAAGCACCATGTAAAGCGGGTTTTGATGTTAAGAGTCTATTACAGATAAATATGTAAACGAAGGTGATTTCTCAAATTGACACCCCTATCTTTGCGTCCTCTAAAACCTATTTTATTATTATTATAGTATTTAATTTTATTAAGTATGTACCTACCTAAAAAAATTTAGCCAGTACGAGTTTCCTGTCGGTTCTTCTCGATTACTGGGTTTTTTTACGAACCGGTAGTAGTTTTGACGTTCATAAGCGTTTTCTCAGAATTTAAACTGAAAAAAGTTTGGAAAATCCAAATGTGCACGTCTCAAAATATCTCTTGTTTTGTTTATTTAATAACCATTAAACCACATCGAATCATACCTTGAAAAGTAATAGGGTTCTATTTCTAATTATACAGAAGCGTAAGAAAAAAAAAGACTCGATTAGTAAGGTATTTCGGTCGTTATTGTGATGACATACAGGATCCGCACATATAGACACACGGACGTCCCAGATAAAACTTTTTGAAACGGTTTGTTTACTAGATTAAATAACAAAAATGGCATCAAAATTATGATGAGAGTTAAAAATAGTATTTTTTCTTTATATTTTTGTGTATATATTATTTTACAAGTACAATATATGTTAAAATTAGACACATTTTAAGTTTGAAAAATCAGTTGGTTTGCGTGAAGTGTCAGTAGTGCCCACCTCAACGCTTCGCTTACGAGGCGCGCAAAAGGTTTTTGATTTGAATTGAAAGAAATCTGGAAGCTAGCCCTGGTCCCTGGCGACATGAGAGATTGAGGTTACTTTACAGTACTTTTTAGTGAGTAGTTTGACAGTGCCTGTCATCCAATAAGTCTTACCTTACGCACTTTTCGCCTATAACATGTGAAAGCGCGAACTCCTTGCTGTATTTAGAGTCTAAACTTTAGACCGGCCATAAAGTTTAGCGTGGACTACCGTTGAATCCAACAGTCGCCATTTTTATATTGGTTTGTGAACCTCTTTGTATAAATTTACTGTGCAAAAGTATCATTATGTTTGTGCTATTTGCGATACCTTTACATCAATATATCTCTCTCGCTCCTTTAGTTGCCTCGAGTCGATTTTACCCGAACGAGCGTCACACATAAAAGTTGCGGATTAAAATTTCAAAGGCTTCCTATAACGAGTTTCACTTCAGGAAATTGTATTATTAGTAAAGTTGTCTGAAGCGATGATAGTTAAGTGGTAGTGTGTAGGGACTCTGCGTCCAGGGACGTGAGTTTGAATCCACCTACAATGAGTTTGAGCTATCCGTGAAGGAAAACATCGTGAGGAAACCATAGCTAAGTGGTAGGGTTTTTTCTAATGCCAGCTTGGCTAGCAACCATCCTCACGTTGAAAATCTGTCGCCAAATACCTATAGGTGTGTTGCACCTTGGCAGCCTTGGCAGTTGCACTTAAAAGCCAGCCCCTACATAGGTATAGCGTGTCCACCAACTTAGGGCGTATCGTCACTTATATCAGATGAGATTATGGACATAACGCTATAACCATAACTACAAAAAAATAAAACAACAATAAAAACATCCGATCTTCGTTATATAAAGGAAATGTTTATATGTTAACACTTAAAAACCGGTAGCACTCCCAATGGTCTATTTTCCGCCATGACACTTCATCCTAAATCCTATGATGTAACGGCTAAACTCGTTCGCATTTCACATTGTAAGTTATAACTATGTTCAATAGACCACTTATATACTCTGTCTGCGATGCGCCAAAAGCTGCCGTCGTGTTTGTTTACCGCCGGACTCGAATCTACTGCCCGCGACTGAGTTACGATTGCGTGTAATGGTGTTGAGTTTGAAAAAATATACATTATTAAAACACTCGACGTTTCACGCCAGATCGCTTCACTTTTATATTTAGAACAGTTTTGTGGTTTTCGTGAAACGTTTTAAATCCATTATGAGTGTTCATTATTGAATGGTTCGTGTGTTTTATGTGGCCAATGCAAGTGGCGGAGAGGATGCGCTTTGTTTTTGTGTTAACCATTAATCTTTGAAAATCTATATTAATGTACCTATGTCTTTGTCTATATACCTATTTATTTAAAAAAAAATTAAGCCGTTCTCCGTATTTTGTATGATTTTTTTAACCTTACGATTACTAATATTATAAGACGCGTAAGTTTGTAAGTATGCATGTAAGGATGTTTGTTACTCTTTAACGCAGTACTACTAAATGGATTTTAATGAACTTTACGATAATATAGCTTATGCATCAAAATAACACATAGGCTATAATTTATAAAGATATTGAGTGAATTCTAAAAATGTAACGGTAAGTGTCAAGTGAGTAGGAAAAAATTCTGCTATCTGCGAACTACTCAAGCGTGCCTTGCAAAAATCGTTAGAGTTGTATAATGGAAATATTTATCTTAAATAATCCTACAAAAAAGCCCGCGATAGCATATGTCTTACTTTTATGTCTAAACCATTATCGCCAAAATAGTGAGCGGCCCGCGTATAAATGACTACGAGCACAAATAATGTTCATATACCAGTCTACTTTGGTTTAATATATTTAAAATAGCCAGTACCGGAATCAAAACTGTTTGACAAAGTCAATATTAACACTAGCAATGTCGCAGGTAAAAGCTAGTAATTCATGTTAAGTGATGGTATGGTTCAAAATGGAGGATACCTTAAACCTAGTGGAGGGATTGGGTCTCAAGCGCAACTGCTGGATACACCTATAAGTATTTAGTGACAGATTTTCAACTTGAAGGTGGTAGTTTGCGAAATGGGCATTAGGAAAATCCGTATTACCATGCTATGGTTTTATTACTATGTTTTCCTTTACTGAAAGCTCACTCTCATCGCTGGGATTCGAACTCGTGTCCATTGACGCGGCATCCGTTTGCGAGGAACTAAAAATTATTCAACAATTTTTCCCGTTTTTGTAGTTTTTTTCAATACAGCTTTGCTCCTATTGGTGGTAGTGTGATGTTTAGTAGTCTAAAGTTTTCCTTAGTGATTATTATATCAAATACAATCAGATCTTTGATATCTTACTGGTAGTTTCTAAAATTAGCGCCTTCAAACAAACAAACTTATCCATTTAATAATAATAATATTGTCGTAAATGTCTCAAATAATATAATAGTTTAGGAGCGCAATAAGTCTTTTAAATTTTTATTTCTTCAAAATATACACCTTTTTTTAGATTACATACAATAAAAAAAATGAAAAAAAAAATACAATAAAGTTAAGGATATCACTACACTTGTAACGTTGACATCTAAACTAGTTTAAAACTGTTTCATATTTAAAATTAAATAGAAAAAACAATTATTTTAGGAATAGTCGACTCAAGGTAAAACTGCAAATCTTATATTAATTTTTATGCAAACGATTTCTACGTCCGGTTTTGATTTCTACCTGTGTGTCTAATGAATTTAAAAAATTCCTCGTAGTCGCTTATATTTATTTTATATGAATCGAACAATTTTCGACGTAATTTCATAGATGGAAAAAGTAATAATCGCGTGTCTCACAAATGTACGAAGTACTTGTGAGACAATTATCGGATATAAATCGTAAATCTACATAATAAAAAACGTATTTTCGGTACCGCCTTTATTGAAGTAATTTTAACAATGAGTTTGGATATACGCGAACATAGATTATTACTGCTCAAGTGAAAAATGGATGCGGCAAGTTATTCGGTATAGGAAACAATTATAAATTAAATGGATTTATCTATCGAATTAAAATTTTGCTTTGGGTACAAGTATTGTGTATTTTAAAGAATTATTTTATTTTACGCTTTTTATTCGCATTGTTATTAATCCAGTGTTTGGAGATGTGCCCCTTTTTCAAGGAAACCATAGTCTGAATCATCATGCCAAAAGTATAGTTACTGTAGCGTTTTTTTATTATTTCATAGTTTTAGTGTTTTGATCACGATCTCATATGATGTCAAGTGACGATATAGCCTAAATTTATGGACATGCTAAGCCTAAAGGGGGGCCTGGTTTTCAAGTGCAACTAGCCGAAAATACCTATGGTATTTGGTGGTACATTTTCATCTTGAGAACGGTAGCTTGTCAGGTGGGCATCAGAAAAAACCTTACTACTACCATGGAAATTAATATATAATACTCAATTGAAGTCAAGTGACCACACTTTGTCCTACTTAAATTATCTATATACATAAAAATAGTGATTTCTTATGTTTACGCGAATATTATTCATCGAAATAATACTTTGGGGCGCGCGCCCCGTGACCACGAAGGCTGAAAAGCTTGCGAAACTTCGGGATTAAAATTAATAAATAACCGCGATAAAATCCGTTTAAATTAGTTTTATTTCGATACATAAAAATATATTCAGTTATTGACAAATGATTACAAATAAGTACAAGTAATGATGGATTGGAATCCCTCCAATGAATATGTGATTATAGGGAAGGAAAACATAATAAAATCTTAGTGTTATTGTATATTGTATTGTATTTGCCTACCTAGTACCGCCTTTTCACTAAAGATCCATCGTCAAGCGCATAAAGGCGTATTCCAGCAGCTGTATTTAAAAATCAGATCCATGGTTAGAATTTTACCACCTTGAACTAACAAGTGAGACTGTGGCCGACGAGTAACCTGATTGTGGTTACAGGTTAATAAAAAAAAAAGTTGGCATCAAAGAAAACTCATAGAAAGAAGAAAATATTGACAAACAGTGTAAATATTTTTGCTAAAATACATAATAGTAATAATCAGTAATCATTAGAAACATACACCTTTTGTCGGAGAGTAAGCGGTGCTGATGACGAATAGCGTCGAGAAGACGCAATTCATCGTCACCGACTCGACCTTGATAGTTTACGTTTACTCTTCAGAAACAATGGAGAACGCGCATTAAGAAGTTTCCACTTTAAAGTTACCTCCTCCAAACTGTGCAGACCTTTCTTAGTTAATGCATGGCACTTTAACAGGAAGTTTACGAGGCACGCGCGTTCAGTTTCCTCGTTTGCAGGATGTTTTGCGCTCCGGCACCATAGCAATCAACGGTTTCTGATTTATGTATGTAATATGGATTTGCACGGCGGACTTACGACTTATGACGTCATCGCATATGAGACGTGGAAGTTTGCGAATTACATATTGAAAATTAAACAATGTAATTAAGGATTACTTTCTATAATTGGCTTTTACTTTGTAACAAAGTGAAACAATTGTATCCGAAATAGTTTTATAGAATAACTAGATTTTGCGTGCGGCTTCGCTCGCGTTAATATTGATTTTGTTAAACAAATCGGATGACCCAATAAGGTGTTTCATACAAAGATTATCCCTCTCTTTACTTCATTTCCAAAAAGTTTTTCGTGAAAAAAGTAGTCTATCACGGTCTTTAGGTTCCCATCTATCTCTATATCAAAATTCATCACAATCGATTCAACGGTTTAGGTTTGAAAGCGTAACGATCGAACTCACTTTCGCATTTACAATATTAATAAAGATTAGTTACGACAAAATCCCTTACTTTTAGAATTATAGTTGATATTTTATAGTGTCTACACTAGAATGTTCTCTGAATGGGCATAGATATGTTAAAATAAAATGCATAAATTATTTAGTATTACATATTCTATATTATTTAGCATATAAGCACCGAACATCATCATCATCATCATCATCTTGTTCCGGTCCCAAGTTATTTGGGGTCGGGGCAATAACTTTTGTTCTTCCATACATCTCTGTCAGCTGCCATCTCATCATTCAGCCCCTCTTTTCATCTCATTCCTAACACACTCTATCCGTCTTTTCTTTGGCCTCCCTCTTCCTATCCATCCTGCAACATTCATATCTAATGCTGTTCTCACCACATTCGTTTCCTCTTTTCTCATGACATGTCCAAACCAAGACAAGCGATTCCCTTTCAACTTCTCTACCACTGGTGACACTTTCAAACTTCCTGCTACATACTACACACCACAATGACACTGCGAACTCCCGTGTTACCAGAGACCAGGGTAAGTATTCGCACTTTGTCTAGTTATAGTTTCAAAGCTGATGTTTCTACTATTGTTAAAATACAGACAATTAGAATAATGTTAATATTTCCAAAGAGAAAAATGACAACGTGCGAAATACTTGCACTTTTACCAATTTGAATTCAATATTCATAGATGAAACAGTACGTCTGTCGGGTCAGCTAGTTATATAATATATTTTTCGCGTTTTTTTACTTTTTCCCAATATAGCTTTGATACTATTGGTGGTTATGTGAAGTTAAATAACCTAACGTCTTTCACAATGATTTCCGTACCAAATACAAAAATAATTTTTGAAATTGGACCGGTAGTTCCTAATATTGGCGCTTTCAAACAAACGACTATCATGCTTTATATATTAGTATAGACAGCACTCGTGGGACTATGTGATACCACGGTGGGTTACTTATTTTAATATATCTTTATATTTTAGTACAATATTAATAAATAACGCTGGGAATTTAAACAGGTTGTTGTTTCCAACTAAATAATAGTATATTAAAGACCACACCGTCTTTAATTCGATTATATAATCAAATTAAAAGCTCCCATATATTTGGCGTGAAACAAAAATGGCCGCATACTGCCGCGATTAAAGTGGTTTCTACTATTTAAACGTTCTATTTACGGTGAGACAGGTGCGTAAGCAAGGCGATGGCAGGGAACTCATAATGTTTAAAAATGTTAAATAATTACTAGACATAATATATAGTACTGAAAAACATTGATGTGATTAGCCGTTTCTATATTACAATATACGAGTAGCTTACAAAAGTAGTACAAATATGTACGCATTATTTTCTGGTTTTTGTTCATTGGACTTTATAATTAGAACAACAAATCGGGGTAGATGTCTACCCCAGGTAAATTTTAAAATACTTTTCTAAGTTATCGATAGAACTATACATAATTTAGTTCAAGGTTTTAAAAATAGGGTTAGGCGGTGAATTTAATTTATTATTCGCAAACAAGAGCTTCCTGGATTTGAAAATCTTATATTTAAATTTAAAAATTTTTAGCTATGCAATTCGATTTTTTACTAACGAAATCTTGATCAAACCAAAAAATGGAATAACTCAAAAGTCAGATTAATGCTTTCAGAATGATTTTACGAGCAAAAACCTATAAATTTACCCTTGTTTGTAGTTTACTGATAAAATAATGGGTTTGTAGATCCAGGGTGGATATTAGAAAACTCTAGCAAGAAAAGTAAAACGAAACTGGTTAATTGAAGATATGTTTGTATAAGTTTAGTTTCATATAAATTGATTGATTCCCTTATACAAAAGATAGACTGTAAGCACATTTGAATGATAAGAGTTCGAATCGATAATGGTTCAATTGGTAGTGTACAACGACGTAAAGTTACTGGACGTGAGTTTGATTCCCTGCAATGAGCTTAATCCTTCGGTGAAGGAAATTAGTGTGATGAAACTATAGCATTAGAGCTTTTTCTAATGATCACTTGGTTAGCTACTACCCTCAAGTTAAAAATCTGTCGCCGAATACGTATAAATGTATTTCACTGGTTGCACTTAAGATTCAGTTTCTTTACTAGGCTTAGCATATACAACATTTTGGACTACACTGTCACTTAACATGGGGTGTCATTGTGGCCATCATGATGAACCTATAAAATATTTGTTTTTTTTCTCAAACTCTGTCTGTAGAGGACCTAAGATGAGTTACTTATATTCTATAATATGATATAATACTATGTTGTTGACTATATTATGTGTATGAATCCTATACGCTTATGGTGCTGCATGTCTCGCTGTGACCGAATTCTGTATTTATACCATAAATAAGATAGGTTTGTTAATTCTATAGCAATGTCGAAGTTGATTTATTTAAATATGAGTTAAAACGAGTCCTTGATCACTAAGCTATCAAAATTGCCATGTCCATTATTTGCAAATTGTACCACTTATAAACAACTATGTCAAAAAGTATAAAATGAATTGACACATTATACATTACTCTTTTTATTGTATAAATCTTTTCTAATTGGTTTTGGAACTATTGCTTGGTTCATTCGAATAGGACCCCCCAATTTACGGCCTTACTACATCCCAGTAGACAGGTGTAAAGCTTTAACGTCAGAATTGTGTTTCCACAGGAACGCGAAGGTCAATGTTGCATTGCCTGATCTATTTACACAAGTCAGGCACGCTCGAACTGTGATACATTTAAGAGTTCTACTATTAACTTGTTCCGATAAACCCATTGTATGGTGAAGTTAACTGTTTACACAATCTTACTTGGTAAATGGACTGTTATTGATATAGTTCATATCTGTAGAAGTAATGCAATTAAAATATAATAAGATGAAATAATATTTAAGTTTCATTTATTATATATATAAAAAAAATCAAAGAGACGCAAAATATATAGTGGTATTATTTTTTTATTACTAAAACCAGTATACGATCTCTCGTCTATTGCTGATCGATTTGTTTATAACATGATACTTAATCTATATTAATATTATAAATTGGAAAAGTCTGTTTGAACGCGCTAATCATTGTAGGGTGAACAAAAATATTTTTGTATTTGATAGAACAATAATTGAGGAAGACTATTTAACATCACACTACCACCAAATAGGAGCGAAGCTGTGTTGAAAATAGTTATAAAAACGGGAAATACACACACATATATAATGGAGGATTTAGGAAAAATCAGACATATAGAACGGTAGTAACTAATGAAGTTGAAATTTATGTAGAAATCTCTTTCAAATCATTCCATTTATAACTTATTATAATTTACGTTTTCATATATGTTATATGCTCACTGTACCAGTCCTAACATCAGATTTTCACTTTTTTATAGTTTTATAGGTAGAGTATTATGGCTACATTATCACCTGTTGTTATGTGACGATGTGACCCAAGGTGGTAAACACAGTAAGCCCAGTGGAGGGACTGGCCCTCAAGTACAACTTCGGAACACTGCTATAGGTATTTAGCGGTAGATTTTCAACTTGATAGTTGATAGCTAGCCACGTGGGCGTTAAAAAAGTCCTGCCACCATGCTATAATTTCTTCACGTTGTTTTCCGCTACTGAAAGCATAGGCTCATTGCAGGTAGATTCGAACTCACGTCCATTGACGCGGCGTCCGTACACATCATTACTTCAAAACTCATTCAAAACATTTATTTGAACCTATATATTATAGATCCCGGCTTCTCCACTTCTGAGTTAGCGAATCTTTAAATACATGGACCGTTTCTTTTGAAAGTGGTGTAAGTCCATTTTCTTTTGTTTCGAGAAAATTACAGGTTACTATATTTGTTGATAATGCAATTTCATTTACCGACCGATCTTAAGTTGTACAAAACATGGGATTTTTTTGAGAAATTAAACACGGACTAGTTATATATATAAAAAAAATAGATTAAATTAAGCATGAATTACGTGATAGCTCATTTTTCTCAAAAATGGACTTACACCACTTTCAAAATAAACGGTCCACATAGTAAAATGTGTGTGTGTTTTTAGATCATCTTAACTCCATTAACAATAACATACAATTCACTGTGGAGTTAGAGCAAAAGAAATCTCTTCCTTTCTTAGATGTTTTAGTTATCCGTAATCCTGATCAGTCTTTAGGCCATACTGTGTACAGAAAAATGACCCATACAGATAAATACCTGAATGGTGAATCTCACCACCATCCGAAACAGTTAGCTACCGTGGGTAAATCTTTGTTTCAGAGAGCACAAGAAATCTGTGACGAGGAACATCTGGCTGCTGAGCTGCGACATGTCAAGCAAGTACTGCGTGATAACAAGCTCCAAATTCCACGCCGCCGTCACGGAAACCGAGTGAAACCAGCCACAGTAGAACGTGTACCTGTTGTGCTACCTTTTGTAAGAGGGGTCACAGACAAGATTGGCTATGTGCTGAAGCGTGCTTCAATTAAAACTTACTTCAAGCCGCCCAAGAAGATTAGTCAATTTTTACCACCTGTCAAGTGTCATATACCTCTACAAGAACAGGGCGTATACAAAATCGAATGTGACTGTGGCCTCTCCTATATCGGACAAACCAAAAGAAATATAGGGACCCGCGTAAAAGAACATATAGCTGATGTTAAACACCGACGCTCTACGAAGTCTGCAGTTGCTGAACATTCAGAAGAAGGCTCCAAACATTATCTTCGATTCGACAAGCCACAAATCCTTGCCAAAGAACACCGATTCCTACCTAGGATGATTCGTGAGGCTATTGAAATTAAAAAACATCCAAATTTCAATAGAGAAGATGGTTGGAAGCTAGCACAAGCCTGGGATCCAATTATACATTTAATTAAATCGGAACCCAAAAGACCAATTGCCAGACCTCAAGACACTGTGAGCTCTTTCTGCGTAGATCGGAACACTATAAATATTAAAAATTAAATTGAAGGTAGACACAGTAACATAAACTTTTCTGGACAACCTACACCTCAGTCCGCCCCGTGACCACGAAGGCTGAAAAGCTTTCGAAACGTCGGGATTAAAATTTAATAATTAACCGCGATAAAATCCGTTTAAATTAGTTTTATTTCAATAAATAATATTCGCGTAAACCTAAGAAATCAAAATGTGTACAGTTGAAAATTAGCATAATCTGTATCAATAGTGATGGAATATATTTGAATGGCTTTTTAATTTCAAAAACTCGTTCAAGGAACCCTGTCGACTTATAATAAGCGGTTGCAGCGTACATGTAATATGCAATGGTAACAGAAGATACAGCCCGGATGTTCAGTTCATATTTATTTTTACAATATTTGATGTGATTCGCGTTCTACTTGGATAAAAACCTTGTTGCTCAGTTATGTGCCTTCGCCTCAGTGATTATTTGCTAAATCTACATTGGTTTTATTATTTAAAAAAATATACCGTTATTGGTGGCGCAAGATGGTGTACACGGTAAGTCTAATAGAGGGACTGGTTCTGAAGTGCAATTGCTGCGATAGAACCTATAGGTATTTGATGGCACATTTTTAATTTAAGGGTTGTGGTAGCTAGTAGCCATGCGGGCATTAGAAAAAGCCCTACCACCATGTTTCATCCATTATGCAAGCATTATGGGAGGACGTTAAGCGAACAAGAATTACCCAAAGAACCTAATAAAGTTTCCAGTTTAATAAAATAATACCTGACCATAAGATTTGCCATTATTAAACTTAACATTAATCTTTCTTATTTTCTTTATTTTATAACTGAAAGAAAAGTAGTAGTACGGAAACGGAGTGAGCTTAAGAACACACTTCAGAAGTGAAAATTAATGTGAGGGTAATAATACGAAATACAAAAATAACGTATTCAATTAAACGTATTTGCAATTGTGGTAGTGCTTTTTCTAATGCCCTCCAAATAACTATAGGTGCGTTCCGGTAATTGCACTTGAGAATCAGTCCCTCTATTAGGCTTAGCGTGACGACCGTCTAGAGCCACATCGTCACTTAACATTAGGTAAGATTGTAGCCAATAGTTAAACCTATAAATCATAAAAATAAACGTATTGGCATGGTACATATGGTTTTTATGTCGATAATGAATGCGTCTAATGCGTCATGCTTTCTATACATATCTCTCTCGCTTCCTTACACGTCTTAAGCCATCTTTATCCGAATGAACCCTACATAGCCGAATATTTCAGCTCATTCTCACTCAATACCTACAAAATAAAGTACTCAGGTCACCTAAAAAGTTTTCACTTCAAGAATAGTCGAAATTATAGTTCCCAGACCGTTACAGCGGAAATCTGTTCACTAGTGTACATTCAGTTAATGTTGACTGGACGTCGCAGATGTTTGATTTTTACTTATTACTATTTATTAGTTAAATGACCATCCCCATGAGTGAATGATGGGACAATTGGTTGGACATCCGCTTTAATGATGATTATCAAATGAACGACTCGAGTTGTGGAGTACGCAGGCTTATTTTTACTTTTTATTTTTTTATGTCCCTTAGCAATTATTTGTAAATGCTTTATATATTTAACATTAAATTGTACGATGGCAGTTAACCAAGTGACCATTAGAACAAGACCTAAGAATAAATATTAATTAGCTGTGATCGCGTGGATCTAAAAATAATCATTTTGCCCGTTTTTATAACATTTTTCAATACATCTTTGCTTCCTTTGGTGGTAGCGTGATGTTAAATAGGTTATAGCCTCCCTCAGTCGTTACGCTAGCACATGCAAAAATAATTTTTGAAATCCATCTGGTAGTTATTAAGGTTAGCGCATTCAAAAAACATACATATTTTTCTGTTTATAATGTTAAATAATAGTAATATAGATATATAATATAAAAACAAAATAATAAAAGTAAAAAACGTATCAAAAATTAAATCTTAACAACTAATTCGTAGTTCACTCGAGTGCAGCCGCAGGCAAACCTGATATGTTGTTAAACAAGTGTAATTTCATTCCGTTTAATAAGAATGTTTTATAATTACGACTGTGTTTAAAATGTACCAGGAAATTGAAGCTACAGTGTTGCTTGTAATAAGGTAACACGGATTTCTAACAACTGGATGAGACGGTGCTTTCAGATTGCATATGTAGTTCCCTGTTGCGCACCGCATTGTTATGATTCATTATTTTATAATAGTTTGTTTAAATGTTGAAGTGTATATTACTTTGCACTTCCACGTTGAATTGATTGGCCGCTGACGTCGTTGGCAGATGGTTGGAACAAATTCCAAAAAATATAACCAAAAAATCAACACAATTAACGAAAACAAAGCAACAATCAAACTCCGAACAATTATTTGTGGAACAAACAAATAATTGTCTTTTGCGGGTTTCGAACCCACAACACTTCGGCAACAAGGCGACTGCTATAACCTGTAAGTCACGTGTTCTCAACTTTTTCAGTCTGCGGCGCAAATACATGTTTATTATTTTGTAGCGGCGCCCTAACCTATCTAGCTGGTCAAAATAGATACGTACACTGATACCAGTGACGTATATAGGCACAATATTTAAAACATCCCCTATATGAATCCCAATCGTTTATTTTTATGAACACAAAATTACCAGATCCGGAGCACGTAGGTAAGTGTATAAATTAAATAGTTTATTTTGTACCCTCGAACACTTAAATTGAGGGTTCGAAGTATGATAAAATGAATTGCTACACGGCCTCCTTTTTCACTCTCTACGGCGCACACTTTGGAAACCGCTGCTCTAGGCAGTTGCGTAGTAGTGAGGTAATAGATAGGCAGTCGTAATAATTTATAATATATTCATTTATATGTAAAAAATATCTTAAATATTTTTTTTATATATTTTTTTATTAGAATCTGTGCTTCTCTATGCTGTATAGTATACGATTACGTGGAGAGTGACCCAAGGATAATGCACGGTGACCTATAGACGCCACTGGCCCGTTTCTCTTTGAGTGGTGTGTTAGAGAAGTGCGGCTTCCAGGCCCGAACACGACTGTTTCGTATGACAAGTTTGGCTGCAGAGGGACACTATATCTGATTGTCATCACAATACAATCTAAAAATAACGATGACTGTTCAAGGATCGATAATACATCTGTTATTGAAGTGTTAACTTGTATGAACACCGCCTTAACGGAAGCGAGTTGATTAGTTGTTTGGACAATCTAGATGAAGTGTGAAAGCTGTCTCTGTTCTTAGGCAATACGGGGGATGATGTGACACAATGGTATATTTTTGCAATATTAATGCTTGTCACTCGAATTCTTGTCAGGCCCCTCTAATCTTGATCTGAGCCCAGTTAGTGCATTTACATTCTGCGAGAGGTAGTTCTTAAAGAGGGTTTTACCAACACGTCATCAAAAAATGATGGTAGGGTTTCTTTAAAAGAGCTTAAATATATTTGCATATCCATCTCTCTCGATTTCCGGGTAGGCAGAGACAAGGGTATATAAAACATATGGTATGAACCAGCAATACCTATTAAAAGTAACCATAGCCATCCTACATTCCCTTTATACCATACCCATTAGTATCTAAACCCTAAGTAGACATACCCTTTAGTATCTAAAACCAGGAATCGCTTTTGCATAGGTTAACTACCACCGTCTAGTTTGAAATATGTCGTCAAATGTCTATATGTCCCAGCAGTTGAACTTGATACTCAGTCCCTGTATTAAGCCTAAAGTGTCTATTGTTTTGGATTACATTATTACTTTATATCAGGTGAGATTGTGTTCAAATATCTAAAAGTATAAAGATTAAAAAACAAACTGTTCACTCTGTTTCTGTCAGTTTTGGTGTTAACACTTACCCTATTATACATAATATAGAAGCAGATTAAAAAAGAACGTCCCTATCTATTCATTACAATGAATGAAGGTTAGATAAACTGTGGTCAGTTTTATCATTTCGAATAATAATATAACTTATTAAGTAATCACTAGAGAATTCGTCAAATGTGTCGTTGAATTTCTCATATAAATTTAATGGAAGTAGCAAATAGATACACAAAGCCAACATTTAAGTAATTTATTCACAATAAATCTCCGCTTTACAATCGTGTATGGCAATTAAGACGACCCTTTTATCTGAACTATTGTGTTGTTCCGCTTTGCCCCTATACACACGACCAGGGCTCGAGGGCGAGAATCCGAGATCCTATCGTTTTGGTAACTTTTTCAGCATTAACATATTTATTTAAGTTGTTCTTTCAGGTATTGTCGTACTGTTAACTGCATAGCGATAATAGTTTAATGCCCGATATTAGTAATGTTCCGAACGTTTGCGATTTCGTTGATGAAATCATATATCTTAATATCCATCCATCCATTCAACCGAAAGACGTCCACTGCTGGACATAGCTCTCCCTCAAAGATCTCCACGACGGCCGGTCTTGCGTCACCCGCATCCAGCGGATTCCCGCGACCTTCACCAGATCCAACTCCAAGCATAGCGTTCTCCATTGCCCTTTAAAAAACTAGAAGAAGTGTGTAAGCTGTTCTTGGACTCTGGCAACATGGGAGTTTGAAGTGTAGTCGTGGTGCGTTTTAGTGGGTAGTGTGGGGCGATCAGCACCGGATGAATCACCACATGCACCTTTCGCCTTGACCTGAGTCCGGATTGCGCAATGTGATGAGGAAGTCCGTAAACAATATGATTTTAAACACCGAGTTAATAAAAAAAATCTTTTAAATGATATTGATATCATTAATTTAGTCAAAAAATTAAGAGATCTGACAAGTCAAAAAAATGGCCATTCCTTACGCTGAACTTCTAAATACGCGGTTTACTGAAACTTTGTAACTCATACACAATATTATTTCCCTGCGACGTATTGTACTACATATTTATTATGTTCTATAACTCGAATTTCAAAAACCAGACTCCATAAGTCTTAATCAAATATAATAACGCCTCGATATTGGAAATATAACACAAGAATATACTTAGAAATCGCACCCTTTTAAGTCAAAAATTTCTTTAATCTCCTTCCTTCGTATCCTCCTTTGTAGAGATCCTTTGTATCTCGAACTTCTTGTTAATTCTAAAACTCGATAATTCGAAATTTTTAGCATTTCGCTTGACATTCGACGTATAGAGATTCCACTGTATTGTACTTTAGTTTTTAGTGGGACAAGAACTTACAAAAGAAGTAGATATAATGTGTTGAGATTGTCACACAGTCGTGCCTCGTTAACACGGAGCCTATTTGCGAGGAAATAAGATTAGGTGCTTTACTGCTAATTAACGATAATATACTGATTTAGCTCTCTTATAGCTTTGTTATATGTACAGAAAGGAATTTTGTATATTTGTGGGCTAAAGTGGTACAAATCAAGCTTACATAGAATGAGACATTATAATTAGTTCTATAGATATGCAGGAATAAATTTACGTTTGACCGTATTACATTAGTGTTTGAGGCGACATAAAGACGTTTGCCTAGACTACAATTAATTCTTTGTCTCAATTATTAAGTGAACGTTTTATTTATAGTAATTACTTAATAAAAATATTTGGTAGAACTGTCGTCATCTTTATTTTGGCTATAAATCCTCATAATCCGATTATAATTTTATTATCAAGTGAATTTTGTGTCCGAATATGGCAGTCTGGTTACAAATTTTTGAAGGTTTTGTAATTTTAGTGATATGGAACCCAATACTGTAATTTAAATCAAACACTTTTGATAAACAGTTCATGAATTTAATGTTTTTTTTGTACACTTTTTGAGCTAAATAAGACTTAGAAAAAAAATGTTCTTTCAACAATAGCGAACCTAGCTAAGGTTTTTTTATGGTTTCCATTAGTTAATATATTGATGACATTGCCACCTTTTATGAAGCAACAATAGCTCAGTTGACAGTGTGCGCGGATGCCGCGTGTATGTAAGTGAGTTTGTATCCACCTGCAAAGAGCCTGACCTTCGGTGAAGGCAACATCGCAATGAAACCATAGCACGGTGTAATGGCTTTTCCTAATACACCCCATGCTAGATACCACCCTAAAGTTGAAAATCTGCCGCCCAATATGTCTGTTGAGGCAGTTGCTTTTGAGAGTCAGTTCCTCCGCTAGGTTTAGCGTGACCATCATCTTACGCCACATCATTACTTAACATCAGGTAATATTGAGGCCATAACGCGTTACTTATAAAGTATAAATACAAATTGACCAGTTATTTACTGGTAAAAAGGGCAATAGTACAGCCAAGTGAGCTAATCATATTTCATACTGATGTTATAAATGCGAAAGTTTGTTTGTTTGTTACACTTTCACGCCTAAACTGTTGATTCGACTATGATTAATTTTGGTATAGATGGGAACCTGGAGACGGTGGTAGGTTTCCTCGCTAAAACCTTATTAGAAGTGGGGTAAGGAGAGAGTTAAAAAACTTTATATTAAACTTTTATTGCGACATCCAATTTGTTTGTCAATATCATTATCAAAGCGAGCGAAGCCGCAGATGATAGCTAGTACGGAAATAAATTAAACATATGCATTTCTGATAATATATATATATACAATTATATACGTTTGTTGTACTGTATCAATTATAAATTAACATCTAAAATAGATAACACAATACATTTTTGATCTCACCGGTCGGCTTTGTTCCGTTTCGCGTGGGCTCGAACGTGTGATGTTACAACTTGATGGATGACCGTAGGTTTGTAAACATGTTGTCTGCGACGCACGGTGGATTGCCACTATAGAAGAGGTTGGACATAGAGCACTAAAATTGTGAGTCTTAATTTTACAAAACTTTAAATGCTATTCAATTTCTCTAATGAAAAGATTAAAAACTGTAATTTGATAAAGGCCAACTGATTTTTTTTTAAAAGCAACAATTTAGTCAACTTTTTAGATAAGACCTATAGTTTAGGAGTAAATTGAATTAAAATATTTTTCATGTACGGGAAGCAAACTCAGCATTACCATATAGATCCGAAGCGAGTAGATTTGAAGCGATGATAGCGCAGTGGTAGTGTGTATAGACTCCGTGTCAAGGGACGTGAGTGCGAAACCATCTACAAGGAGCTTGAGCTTTCGGTGCAGAAAAACAACGTAAGGAAATCATAGCATGGTGGTATGGCTTTTTCTAATACCCGCCTGGCTAGCTACCACCCTCAAGTTGAACATCTGTTGGCAAATACCAAAGAGTGTGTTTCGGCAGTTGCACGTGAGAGCCAGTCCCTACACGGGTTTAGCGTGACTACCAACTTGGGCCGTATCGTTATTTAAGATCAGGTGAGATTATAGCCATAACGTTAAACTATAACTATAAAAAAAACTAGATCCTTCCCATACATTAAAAACTGTTTTATTTATTTTATATCTGTACTATTAGTCTAATGTAAAAAACGGATAGATTAATTTTATTGCTTTACAATAGAGGAATGTAATAGCGTTTAAAGTTTTGTAAAATTACGACTTTAATACTTTTAGTGACCCATGTCCAACCACTTCTATAGAAGCGATCCACCGTGTGACGAGATTTCTTTTGTGCTCGAGCTGTACACAGCTCACCGAGTTTATGCGGTAAATTAAATGTTTTGTTTTGTGAGAGCGTTGGATCTCGTGTGTTTGTGTGCGGTCAATGAAAGTCAAATTCGAAATGTTGATTGTAGATGCTACTTTTTATTGTACAGTAAATTTTTATTTACAAGAGACCAAACACTCTGTGACTTTTGTTGCTTAGAAGTCTTAAGATCTATGTATGTATATGTATGACATTTACATAATTGTTTCTTATTGTAATTAAATATAGATTTTCTTATGAAACGAAAATTTCAAGCTGTTCATAACATATTTTATTGTTTGCTAGCTAAGCTTCCGACTTTGTTCGTATGAAACTAATAAAAATATAATATTTTTTGGTCGTTTTTGTAACTTTTTCAATACAACTTTGTTCCTATTGATAATAGCGTGATGTTAAATAGCCTAAAGTCTGCCTTAACGATTGCCCTATGAAATATAAAAATAAATTTTGAAATCCAACTGCTAGTTCCTGAGAGTTCTGTTCAAACAAACGTTTACGTTTTACAATATTATTATAGATTCGACCGTAGTAGTAATTACTTTTTATCTTTATAGACATTGTATTATTATACTTAGCAAAATGACTATCATAGCAGTAGCTGAGTACTAAAAGTCTTAATCTGTTGTTAGTATTTTCTTTAACAACAAAAGGATGCAAGTGCAGCCCTTCCCGATCTAATGCTTAATACTATTGAGAAATCATTATAAAGTAATATAAATCTAAGAAAAAATGTTTAAAAAAGCATAACTGACGTAACTTTGAAGTAACCAACTGCAGTAAGCAATAATTTGGAAAAAAGACTCAGAAATAGTGTCTCACATTTGTTATCTATCGTTACTGATATTATAAATGAGAAAGCGAGTTTGTTTGTTAAGCTTTCCCGCCTAAGGGGCTGTTCAAGTATTACGTAACGAAATTTTTGAAGTTTTTTAACCCTCTCTCTACCCCACATAACGCGCCGTAACATTTTTCGGTAAACACTCTTCCTCCCTGAAACGTTACGTATCATCCAAGTGAGCATAATTACCTATAATTAATAATTATGTTTTATCTTTACTTACTAATAAACTATTACAATACTATAACTTAAACTTTGGCAATGCGATTGATTCCCCGTAAAACATAAATGAAAAAAGAGTTGCGAATTTGGCAAATTTTAATTGTCTAGTATTTTATTTAAATAAATAAAAAACAATTATTGTCTTGTAACGCGTCGTATCGTTTCACCAAACACCTTTCCCCCAAATTACGTTACGTTAATAATTACGACTCTAAACCACTGAATCGATTATGATGTATTTTGATATAGAGATAGATGGGATCCGGGCTACGGAGATATAATACTTTTTCATGCTAAAAATGATTTGTAGGTGGAATAAAGAGATGGATAAACTTTGTATGAAACTTTTTATTGCGGCATCCAATTTCTCTAAAAAAATCAATATCATCACGAGCGAAGCCGAAGGTAAAACCTAGTTATTCAATATGGTGGTCAAAATATCAGTTGTTTGTACGTATCGACCTCCGGTAAATCGGTCCAAGGAGATATTTGATGATGGCAAACAATCGGACCCCGTATCCACTCGACCTATTATTGTAACGATTTGTGCATCTATGATAAGTGTTCTTTACTCCTAGTGACGCACCACCTTTGCTTTGACATCGATATTATATAATCTTCGATGATTTTTTTTTTGTGACCCTTTTTGTTGTATGAAAGAGATGAAACATATAAAATAGGGTGAAGGAAAAGAGAGGCGTATACACTAACTAATACATAATTTAAGTTATCCACGTTTCCCTTCTAGAAAATATTTTTTAAGTAGTTTTATTTTTATCAGGTGCTGTACATGTACTTTTTATATTGGTTTAGTAAAATCATTGATTAATATTATAAAGCGGAAATGTTTGTTTGTTTCAACGTGCTACTAAGGAACTACCAATCGGATTTGTAAAATTATTTATGTATTTGATGCAACAATATAATTGGAGACTGCTTTAGGCTATTTGACATCACGCTACCACCAGTAGGAGCAAAGCTGTATTGAAAACAGTTACAAACACGGGCAAAAAGTTGTTAATTTAGTTAAGTTAGTTAATTACATATAAATAAATATTACAGAATTTCTATTAATAATTATAATTTATTAGTTGTTCTCACAATTATTATTTTAATCATAGAAATTATGGCAGGTTTCATGAGTAATTTAATTTTAATCACTACTACCATTACCATGCGCCCGCTATTCTAGGCTTAAAAGCTATCAAGCGGTTTGACCTTTTCCTTTATTTTCAACAATTGGTATCATATTTCAACCAGTTTAGACAAAATCTTAACAAATTACACTCTTAAACTTGCGTGAATTGGTAAAAAACACATGAAAATTGGTTCAGTACTTTAGAGTTTATCGCGTACAGGCAGACGCGGCGAGGGACTTTTTTTATAATGAATATTATTAAAAGTATTATCAAAAGTAGCGGAGAGTTTATTGTTGTTTATCGAGAGGCTTGCTGAGATGATTTTATAACCTATTAATTACAAAAATATGGTGTTGCTATATTCGCCTGTGATATAAACAAATCCCCCACGACGAATAGAAAAGAAAATAAACAACACTCCTATTACAACAGTCTATTCGCATGCTTATTTCAACAGCTTTGTAAAAATATACGCCTAATATTATACGCTATCTTGTTTTAATAATCAAAAACTTCAACGCTAATCTTAGCGGGAATTGAACTTAATACGATTAAAACGAGCGTTCATCACTTTGCTTTAGTTTTTTTTATGTAATCGCTGTCAAACGAGCAAGCGTGTCACCTGATGGTAAGTGATCACTGCCGCTCATGGACAACCACAACACCAGGGGAATCGCTAGTGCGTGGCCGGACCTGATAGGAGGGACTGTCACTCAGGTGCCAATGCCAGAACATATTGGTATTTGGCGGTAACTAGCCAGGCGGGTATCAGAAAAAACCCTACCACCATCCTATGGTTTCCCAGGATGTTTTCTTTCACCGATAGTTCAAGTACATTGTAGGTGGTTGGATTACAACTCACAGTCCATGACGCGGCGTTCCTATACACCACTACTGAGCTATCATCGCTTCAAAAATAAGTAGTTAGCCACAAATGAAGTTTCAGGCGAGATCTTTATCTCTTATGTTAATAATAAAATAAAAATAATAAAATAAAATAAATAAATTAACTTTAGTTATTTGGCTTTATGTTTATTTAGCCCTGATTGCGTTTTACGTTATATTCCTTGGTTATTGTGTATAAGTAAATTATATAATTGTAAGAACTCTAGAATTATTAATTCTGCTCTTAATTTGTCGGTTCCTACATAACCATTTTGCGTAATAGTATGATGAGTGTCATCACTTTGTTAAAGTTTTATATGTTCTACCATTATACCTGATATTGACAGTTGTAGTAATAAAGAAAGAAAAACCAGCAACACAAAAAATATAATCAAACAAACAGGATAAAAAATTTATATATATAATTTTTATAGTTAGAGTTTGGCATTATCGCTACAGTCTCACCTGGTTTAAGTGACCATGTGGAACAAGATCATCGTGCACACCATATGCCCAGTGGACGGGCT
Organism: Actias luna; assembly: GCA_039707435.1. Lineage (NCBI taxonomy): Eukaryota > Metazoa > Arthropoda > Insecta > Lepidoptera > Saturniidae > Actias > Actias luna. The sequence continues at coordinate 12,132,996 of JAZHAC010000012.1, read as the reverse complement.
GGTTTTCAAGTGTAACTAACTTAACACACCTATAAGTATTTGAGGGCACATTTTAAACTTGAAGGTGGTTGCTAGTCAGAAGGGCATTTAAAATTTCTTATCACCATCATCACGATGTTTTCCTACACCGAAAACTCAAGTTAATTGATGTATATTAATGGTAGTAATAGGTGGTTTGAACTCACGTTCCTTGACGCGACGTCGGTACATAACACTAATTAAACTATCATCGCTTCAAAAATCGCTGTACATAGTTATAACAAAACTATAGCAGGCCCAAATCTCTACAGTTAGATCTGATAATCCTAAGTAGTATTCGTTTGAGAAAGATAATCGGTACAATAATATTGACACGACGAGTGACATCGTGTGGCAAAGAGAAGAGAACTACGAGGCAGTGTCCGAGACTTGCGACCCGGATGTAGGTTTAAGAGGGCCCTCTTTCGACAATTGTCAACGCTCACCATTACCGCTCGTGTTTCTTTCACTGGCCAGTATAATTAATTACCGATTTCACATCATAAACACCAATAATAGAGAAAAATAAAACTTAAGTCCCTTTGGTGAGGCTCCAGGTACGTAGATGAAAACGCCTCGAGTACCTCGCTTAGACTGAACTCAGCGGCGCTCTTATCGCACTTACATACCAATCGGTATTATAAACTACCCTCCTAAAATTCACCCAACACCACATTCATTGCATTGTTATAATTATAATTGGGATTATATCTAGGTATAACTAGAACTTATTTTTTATGAACGAATCGCAAGTAAATAAGTGTAAAAAGAATAAAAAATTTAATGTTTAAGTTTACAATATTTAAAATCGAAATAAAACTAATTTTATCGCGGTTAATTTAAATCCGTTTAAATTAGTTTTATTTCGATGAATAATATTCGCGTAAACATAAGAAATCAATATTTAAAATGCCAAATAACATTGATTTATCGATAAGGATTATGGACCAGACCTATTATTTCGGACCCCTGGTCCCTATGGTTTGCGCATTACAATCGTTATTCAATTGGGCAGTTCGTATTGTACGTCAATGACGGCACTTTATCTATATAATTTGGCTACGTTACGTTCTCAGATACACCGGTCGTTTGCAAGTATATAGCTAGGACTTCATTGAGGGGCAGTCGGGTAGGCAAGAGAGACCTAATATCATGAATATCTTGATAAGTACGATGTATATATTGAAGCGTTGATAGCTCAGTTAGTAGTGTGTACGCACCCCGCGTCGATGGACGTGAGTTTCAATCCAACTGCATTGAGCTTGAGCTTTCGGTTACGGTAAACATTGTGATAAAACCATAGCTTGGTTACTTTTTCTAAAGTCTAGCTAACACTCTCAAGTAGCAAATCTGCCGCTAGATACCTATAGGTGTGTTCTGGCAGTTGAACTCGAAAGCCAATCCCTTCACTAGGCTTAGCGTTTCCACCATCGTGGGTCACATCGTCACATCAAGTCAGGTTGTGGCTATAACGCTAAAAACACCCTATTAGAAAAGGTTATCGCTCTCTTTCCTCGTACCTGGTCTCGCCCTTATCCGTGTGGCCGTGCACAATGTGAACATAACTCATGAATTTTTTATAGATTGTAATAAATGTCTTCATCGAACTATGTATATTGATATTATAAAACGGAAAAGTCAGTTTGTTTGAACGCGTTAATCGGATTTCAGAAATATTTTTTATGTGGTAGAGCAATCATTGATGATGGCTTATTTTTTCGTTTCCCATTGCAGTCTCTTAATCCGCACTATTTTCTTTTACAAATAACTTACTTATAAATGGTCTTATTTTTCATGTATAATGTAATTGTTATGAATATTTCTATTTTAATTATTATTGTAACAGTGCTTGTGATGTTATTGACCCGCTGGATCAGCTGCGGCAAACTGCTCTTATATTATGTTGGAAATCTCATTACTGTTTCCTTGTCCCTGTGTTTTATAGTTATCTCAATATCTGGTGATATTTCTTGGTGGTGATCTAGGTGACAATTTCTTTAGCCGGCTTATTCAGCGTCCTTTGGACGAGCCTGCCCAAGGCGTCGTTTGTATCATCGGGTTAATGTACACATGTTTTTTTTTTTTACTGGTAAGGTTTAGCGTTATGGCCATAATCTCACCTGATCTTAAGTGACGATACGGTCCAAGATGGTAGACACGCTAAACCTGTGTAGGAACTGGCTCTCAAGTGCGGCTGCCGAAACACACCTATTGGTATTAGGCGGCAGATTTTCAACTTGAGGGTGGTAGCTAGCCAATCAGGCATCAGAAAAAGCTTTACCACCATACTATGGTTTCCTCACGACGTTTTCCTTCACCGAAAGCTCAAGTTCATTGTAGGTGGTCGGATTCGAAATCACGTCCCTTGACGTAAAGTCGTACACACTACCACTGAGCCATCATCGCTTTATGTCAGTGTGTTTGGAAATGGTGACTACCGCATTATGGTGTATCACTCGTCTGGAGAATGACTACCGACGGAGACGCCAATCCCTGGGATTTCTAGATAGTTAAAACTCGTGAGTCCACCCCCGCCCCAAATTCCCTTGATATCAAGAATGTATTCTCTTCCTGAGTGTTTACCAGAAGAAAAGTATTCGGGGCGAAGGTAAGGACTATTGAACCGGTGTATTCCCGGTTGCTCAGAGATCTTAGTCTAATGGAAGTAAAACTGTATTATTGAATAAAAATATTAATTCTTAGTTCCATGCGAACGAAGTCGCGGTCACGGCTGGTAAAATATATATCGTCGGTATTTTCCTTTGCCGTTAAGTAAATATATCAATGATACTTTATTAAGGCCTATTGTCTTCATTTTACACTTTTTTCATTCGTTGCGCGAAGTCTTTTACTATTTTGCTTATTGAATGCAGGTTCGATTTTTACTTTATTTCTTGCGAATCCAGTAAGCAAATGTTGTTATATCACTGAATTCGCTAGGGAGAAATATAATTAGACGCGCGGCTAAAGACGTAAAGACGCGTTGCTTAGATAAGAGTACAGGTGATATCCAGGTTACATGATAACGTCATATGCACAACGCCATCTTTCGTTTATCGAGTCCAACTGTCACCATTAGTTGTATTTTGTCGTTCAAAATAACTGGATTGCATGCATGAAAACACTTTGAATTCATATTATTGAATGTCTCTTGTTAGAGTGAACCGATTGGGATGAAACAGAAACGAAGTTATACTTCCAGTGCGTACAATTTTTACGTATAAAACTTATCTACATCGGTTTTGTTTATTTTACGTGATGATGCACAGACAAACATTCCAAAAATACTGGAATTGGGTTTTGTTCGTTATTATATCGGCTACATATACCACGACTATTTTTTTTTTATATTTATAATGGATCAAAAGACTTTTCTACAGACTTATTATAAGTGTAGATTAAGTTAAAAGTGTACAAAAAATAGTGGGGAGATAAAAAAAACTGAACAAGAGATAAAGATACATAAAAGTACACAAACAAAAAAAATACGAGCAAGTCATTTAGTATGTATTTCCCCATGTAAAAAAAGGAAACAAATTATAATCATGCATACTTAAATTTTATATATGCAAAGAAATAATATTTCTTAAAAAGATCTTTAAAGGTTTCAATATTTTAAGGTTTAGCGTTAGGGCCACAATCTCACCTGATGTTAAGTGATAATGTGACCCAAGATGGTAAACATGCCAAGACAAGATGGTAGCCTAGTGGAGGGAGTGGCTCTAAAGTGCAACTACCAAAACACACCTATAAATATTTAGCGGCAGATTTTCATCATAGCTCTGTACACACTAACAACGTATCATTGCTTCAAAATAGTTTATTTGTGAAATACCCCGTTATATAGAGCTAGATACTGAGTGTTATCTTGAAACGAAACTTTAACCTGTAATGAGTAGATAAGACAAAAAGCATTTTCACTTAAACGAAATCAGAAGTACCAGTTAGTAATAAATTAATAGACGTGCCATATCGTGACTGTAAAGTTGAACTAATTTATATGTTAAATAAAACTTCTATCGAACGATAACGAACGATGAATGTGCCTCCTATATTATTGCATTTAGTGTCATTAACAACGCGTAGTTAACAAATTATCGCTGCTGCTAATAAGTGAAAGGTGTGATTCGGTACACTTGTTTTTTATTTATCAAACCAATTTGTGTTGTAACATTGCGAGCTTTGTTTCGTTTTTATTAAATGTAAATGGAAAAACTTGTATACAGATTAATGTTAAATCATGGACTTTTCAAGAAGACCAACATTTAATAACAGAGCAATGTTATTACATATTTGATAATATCATATATGCTCATTCATATAATTCCTAATATTATAAATTCAAAAGTGGTGTTTAAAATCCCAGTTTTTACGAACTTCTTCATTGCAACGCGCAGTCACATTACCCGGGATCAGTTCAAAGGCGTGAGGGGAATGTGGTGGCTCATCAGGTGCTTACCACCACCACAACGCACCACGTTGACACTTCAAATTCCCTTATTGCCAGAGTCCAGGGACAGCTTTCAAAATTCTTGTAGTCGGGTAGTGCGTGAGCGCGATACGATAAGGAAGTCCCTAAAGAATGGGATTTTAAACGCCGCGTTAATAAAAAATGGATGGACTGACTAAAATACCACGGTGTATCTTCGGCATCTATTTGGCCAGGAATCGGATGCTGCGTTAGTATTTTGAACTAAGACATCTCATAAAGAACCGCTTTACAAATATAATTTATATATAGTTTCATATAGTGAAAACAATTGTGTGACACTTTCTAGTTTTTTTTTGGGACAAATTGAAATAATTTTTTTTTGTCTCGTAATAATAATTAGTGAATATATATTAACATCTTTTGTTTTATATTTTAAATGTTTGATTTTACCTGAACGAGTGTCACATCGGCGAGCATTTCAGCTCAGTCTAATTCAATGTCCACAAAACAAAAGTTCTTAGCTCGCTTATACAAGTTTTCAATATAAAACAAAATAAATTGCATCTTATTATGAATCCTAGCTTCGATGCAACGATAGGCAACTTTGCCCATGTCAAAAGGCTGACTTTTGATTAGAACACTTATTTGCCGCCAAACAGCATACAAGTTTTGTTTACCACTCTAAAGAGGACTGAATTGCCAACATTAAAAGAGCAATAGCATAGAACAAATAATTTTTTTTTAATTATTTATCTGATAACTCAAAACTGTACGTTATAAAAAACAACGTATTTTATAAATATTGCTAAAGTAATGCATTATTTTGAAGAACTGGGTTACGGATATTATAAAAACATTTAATTATTAACGTTACTCAAAGTAGCAGCTATTTTTAGCAGTTAATAATAACCGTTCACTCAGTCATGTCAAAATGTAAACGGAAGAGCGAAACGAAGAATACAACATCGGAGCTATAAAGTCCGTTGAATTATATCTCACCTAGTTTAAAATCCCATCGTTGGCTGCGACCGGAACGGTTCATGTGGTTTTATGTTTCTATAGTGGTTTTATTTGAATATATCTGGACATTAGTTTTTATGTGCTGTAAAGCCAAAGATTTTTCACTCTTTCATTATGTTCAGATTTGATGTGTGTGCGTTTCGAAACGAACTTTCTTAATGCTCTAACGGGATGGTGATATAACCTATGTATATTAATATTATAAAACGGAAAAAGTTTGTTTGTTTGATCGTCCTAATCTTAGAAACAACCAGTCGGATTAAAAAAAAATGTATTTGATAGAGCAATAATTAAGGAAGCCATTAGGCTATTAACATCTCTCTACTACCAACAGAAGGTAAGCTGTATTAAAAAAGTTAATAAAACGGGCAGAAATGATTAAATATTTTTTTAATACTACACAAAGAAGTCGCGGGTACAGCTAATATTATTATATATCGCAAAAGTTTGTTTCTGTGAACGCGCTAATCTCAGGAACTATTAGTCAGATTGAGAAAAATCTTTTTGTATTTGATAGTGAAATTATCGAGAAAGGGTAGATTATTTAACATCACGCTAGCAACGTAGTTTATATTTTTTTGTTAATAGGAGCAATATTACATCCACGTACTTGAAGAATTGATCTTAAAAGTATACGAATGTTGATTCAACTTAACTCGAACGAAGTCGCGGGTACAAGTAATCTTATATATAAAATTCTCGTGTCACAATGTTAGTTGCCATATTGTTATGAATCGGTTTGATCGATTTTTTGAAATTTTATGTATATTCGATAGGTCTGAGAATCGGTCGTAATCTTTTCTTCATACCCTATGTGATAAATAAGGGTGGTCCAACTGAAAAATATTGTTTTTATTTTTCGATAAAAAAATAGGATGTGGTATAAAAAAACATACAACCCTAAATTTTCACCCTCCTACCCTAATTTTTTAATACAACCAAAGAATTCATTAGAAATAATTTATAAGTTAGAACATTTATCAGGTTTATTACGTTTATCAGTAGATTATCACGTTTATCAGGTCAGCTATAAAACCTACAAGCCCTTGTGTGTTATAAATATAAAAGTGGTTTACTTATACAGGTGACAAAACGCATGCATAAACCATTCCGAGTATTTTTACTTCACCGACAGAATTCCCTTGTATATTTACATATCCGTCGATAAAGCGCAATCTAAACGGATACTATTAAAAACTTATCTCGTTGCACATCTCTATCGGCGACGTATCGATATATCGATAGAATACTAATGTCTTTGACAATGGCAAGTTTACGTTTTTGGAGAACAACGGTGCCACTTCGCAAACCCGAACCTATTTATAAGCTACTCGTTTTCACGTACGGCTTCGCTCGTATTGATATTATTTTTTTCCAACAAATTGGATGTCTGAATAATAAGTTTCATACAAAGTTTATTCCTCTCTTTACCCCACTATCGATAACGCTGTCGCGAGAAAAAGTAGCCGATCATCGTCTCCAGGTTCCTACCTACTCCTATACCAAAATTCAAAGCTGTCAAAGCCCCTAAAGCTAACAGCGTACGTCAAGTCGAAAAAAAAAACAAAATTCATCATAATCGATGCAAGTTTTTAGGCATGAAAGCGTAACAAACAAACAAACTTACTTTCCCATTTATAATATTAATAGAAATAAGGCTTTGTTGGTATATAGCTGTGTGATGTATTCAAAGAACTATAGTTATTAAAGATGAATATCAATTCGAAGTAATATTATTCTAAGATTATCAAGAGTTCAAAAGACGTCCGAAAAATAGAAGAAGTGTCAAAGTTGTCCCATTTTCTATACCTTATAGGTTTAGGCGTTACGGCCACAATCTCATATGATGTTAACATAAGATGTGATCCAGGATGGTGGACACGCTAAGCCTAGAAGAGGGACTAGCTTTCACGCGCGACTGCCGGTATACACCTATAGATATTTTGGGGGCTATTTTCAACTTGAGGATGGTAGCTAGCCAGGCGTGTGTTAGAAAAGCGATCATAGCTTAGTGGTAGTGTGTAGGAATGCCGCGTCATGGGACGTGAGTTCGAATCCAACCAACTATAATGAGCTCCAGTTTTCGGTGAAGGAAAACGTCGTGAGGAAACCATAGCATGGTGGTAAGATTTTTTCTAATGCCCGCCTGGTTAACTACCACACTCAAGTTGTAAATCTCTGGCTCATTGTAGGGATTCGAACACATATTTATTGACGCGGCGTCCACACACACCACTAAGCGGTCCATCATAAAACTTATAAGGCACATGGATAAAAATAAATATACAATTGTTTGTAAAACTGTGCAAATATTTACCGGGTACACAGATAGCACGCGCGAGCATATAATCGTTCTGATAAGCGGTAAAATAAACACCATATTTATTTGCCTTTTGCTATATCGTGATAGATAATTTTTTTCTGCAGTGAAATAATGGTCCCCTCATTCAAAGTACAATACGTTACATTCATCTGGGATTAATACCCACAAAAATTTCTCGATAATCTTGAAATTCAGCTAATTATGACGCACTACTTATGTATTACTTATACGTTATATAATTAAATATATATTAAGGATGATACCAGAATAACTGAGCTTTACTTTGTTTTGGAAAAACAAAATACCTGCCTACAGAAACTTAGAAAATAACTCAACAAGTACAAAAAACTAAAATATGTCATAAAAAAATTTTTTAATCCTCTTCTCTGTAATACCTACGTGGCTTTATCTCTGCACCGCCCCAAGGCTGACTTGTAGAGCATGCCTCAAGAATTAGGACCGCCTTGTATATTAATTGTAAATAAATAAAATAATAAGATAAACCAGTGATGAACCAATGTAATACCTATTATAAAACCTCCGCGGTATTTATGATTATACTTACTAAAGGCTAGGAACTACTTTCACACAGCTGTTCTAAAGTTCTAGAAGTTTCTATATTTAATTACCTATAGCTATATCTTGGAAGCAGTTATAGTTTAGTGGTAGTGGATACGGGCTCCACGTCAAGGGACGTGAATCAAAGTCCATCTACAATGAGCTTGAGGTTTCGGTGAAGGAAAAACATCTTTAAGAAACCATAGTATGGCGATAGGGCTTTTTCTTATACCTACCTGTTTAGCCACCACCCACAATTTGAAAATCTGCCGCCAAATACCAATAGGCGTGCCCCGGAAGTTGCACTCGAGAGCCAGTCCCTTCACAGGTTTAGCGTCTCTACCAACTGGAGCCGTATCGTTACTTAAGATCAGGTGAGATTATGGACGTAACGCTTAACCTTAACTATAAAAAAAAACTTGGTGGATTTAATATAACATTATTAAAAATTAAATCGGGTGTAAGACGTGCTAGCATTTACAATATTAACTTGACAGTTCGAACTGATTGTACAGGCCGTCGTGTTGTCATGAACAGAATACGAATAGATACGCAAATTAATCGATGTCATCGCAAGGTTGAAACACTTATATGCATTTTTAAGATAAAAAATACTACCAAATGATAAGGATCCGTTAATATGTACAATATTGATATTTTTAGGCCCTAAATATTTAAAAGGCTGCAAGACTAATATTTAACATGGTAGAGATAAAATTCGCAACACCCTCTGGAGTGAAACCCTTAGATATATTACCTTTTAAAGTGTTTACACGGTTGAAGTTAAGGATGGTGCAAAAATCAACGAACAATACTGTACAGAACATTGTAGAATATAGAAGCAGCTTGTAAAAGGAAGGATTGCACAATACCTTTTTCTCACTGAGATGCCCCTCATCGTGTATCTCGTATCCAATCTCTGTATAATATTCATACCAAAACAAGCAAAAGTATATTTTCTAAGATACCGGAATCGGCGACATAATACGCAGCCATGAATCCTATTTTTAGTACCGAAAGTACAATTCTGACGAATACACTAACCAAAAGCGTAATTAATTTATAGACGTAATTATGTAGTGTTATCTCTAGCATAACTATAGCAATTAGTTAATGGTTCTGCTACATGTAAGCTTTGACTTTGGGGTTTAGGATAATCAGATTTAAACATGAAGTTCTTATTGCTACATGCAAAAATTCATGGCTCCGTAGTAGTGTTTACGAGCACCACGTAGATAGCCGTGAGTTCAAACTCTTGCAATGAGCTTGAAGTTTTAGTGAAAGAAATCACCGTTTTGATAATATGGCACAGGCTTTGTTCTAATGATCCTCTGGTCAGCTTCGATCTACATGTAAAAAATGCGCTGTCAAATATCTATAGTTGTGTTGCAGCAGATTTGTTTGAAACCCGGCCATTCTACAAGCCTTAGGAAAATATACCAGGCGGCTAGCTGAGTATTTGAAAATGCTCTAACATTATGCTATGATTTCATTCCGATATTTTTCGTCAACGATAGCTGAGTTTTGTAAAAATTCGAATACATTCATCAATACGGTATTCTTATACGATACTAATGAGGCATTTTCTCATCAAAACTTAAAAGCTACAATAAGTATGTTGTGTTGTTAAAGAGTATTAACAAACATTCTACAATTATGACTCTAGAGTTTAATATCATTGAACTCGCAATCAATTGGCATTTAATCGTTTTAATTGAATACAATTGTATTGACCTTGCCTTCTTGGAACCACGCGTTTCCTCTTGAGAACAAAATATTGGAAATTATATTAAGGTAGCTTACAGTTTTAAATTATAATAATATTAAATTACAATTCATGTTCAGATAATAATCTCTTTAAAGTGATACTATATATGCTTTATACTATTTCACAAAGGGACACGCTCAGCTGATGCTACGAGACGCCTCCATACAGTACTGATTTTCAGACATTTCCGTGATACATTTATAAGTAACATCTAAGTTTATAAGTGACGAGAGAATAACGAGTAAGAAATAAAAAAAACACTAGTAAAATCAAATTGCATCGAAAATATATCTTTGTGTTTGTCCAGTACTTTTGATGTAAAGGGGTGACGTTGAGTTCAGTACTTTTGTAAAAGTATTTGAAATACCACTCCTTCGGAATCCAATAAGATTAAATATTAAAATCGATATTTAATGCAACGTTTTTCGACGCAATGTATTTAACGTAAGAAAAACGGGAAATAGATACTTATGAAAATAAAAAGCTATGCTATAGACCAAGGGAGATAGATGAATACGATAGAATGTAAATATGAGTCAATGAGACATATCAAATCAAAGAAGAGTCCAAGATGGACACGCTTAGCCAAGTATATGAACTGGATCTCAAGTATTACTATAGGATCACGTTTGAACACAGATTTTGAACTTAAAGGTGTATTCAACGAGACAGGCATAAGAAAATACCCAACAAATTTATATTTTTTTTTCAAATGACTTACGCTGTTAGCCTTAAGAACTTTGACAGCTTCACAAAACGTTTGGGGCGATTGCTAAGGACATTCAGCCCCGAGGCAGTAGACGCAAAGGTGGGTAGAATGGCCGAATCTCAGGTTGGGCTGATGCCGGAAAATGAAAAATGATTCATAGCCTGACTAATCAACAGGTCCTAAATTACTAATATAGTGATCCTAACAATGACCTTATCGAGCAAGCTGATCAAATACCCTACCTCCGTACAATGGTGTCTTCAAAATGTTTTCTGTCATTGATAATTTAGACTCATTGCAGGGAAACAAACTTATGTCCATTGATGGAGTGTTCATCCACGCTATCTTTAAGCCATCTGTGCTTGTAATTAAAACTTGTTTGAGGGCACGTAAAAGCCATATTGAAATACCTCTGTTGAATGGTAGGTGTAATTCAGTCGGACACAATTATCACCTTATATAACATATAAATCTGCAAACTTACGCTGTAAGTTAACATGCATTCTTATAGTAAAAATGCTGTTAAAATCATTGAAAGGTTGCACTTTTATATTCACAACATGCTATAAATCAAGATTGGACGTATCCTCAACAATAATTCGGTTCCTCAATTTTAATTCATTTCGACAACAATTCGTTTTTGTTGTTCTGACTTCGACTTCCTCCACGACGATATTTACCGGTGTGCATCTCAAGAATTTTGGGTTCCGTAATACGTCTTTATATACTCTAAAGAACAAGGAACATTCTTTGTACTTTCTAAAGTCTTTTTATATGATAAAAAAAAGAAAAACATCAAGAAATTAGATTAGATAATTTTGAATATAGTGTATGAGTGAATCAATTGTAAATCACTGTATATAAAAGATTGTAGATATTAATATCTTATATTTGTAAATATATGAACTCCAAACTTATAAAAATGAAGATAACTCTGTCTGGCTGCTTGTTACTTGTTCACGCATAAACCTGAATTAAGTTTGATAAATTTTGGCATAGAGATAGCGTTTTAGAAGGATGGATTAATTATTGTCGCGAGAATAAAAAATGAAGGCGTCAAATAGGAGATGGAAATTTGTATGGAACTGATAATCTTTCAAATTGGGTATATAAAAATTCACTCATCTCTCAAAACGAGGTAATAGGACAGCTTTTAATAATCAAAGTTCACGCGAACGAAGCTGCGGGCAAAGCTACGTGTACCACATTTTAAAACTCAATACGTAGCTTTATTAGAATGCGATTTTTATACATTTATGCAACATTGTCTTCGCATGAGCTGACGTCTTCATTACATAACTTTTTCCAATCGCCAGGGCAATCTTGTTATCGCTATAAAATCATCCAAGGGAACCTTGAATTGTAATAAATTATTTATAATTATCAAAATACTGACATATAATTAATTAAATCAGCAATAAAAGGTCTCATCGTTGTGTAAAAACAAGTCCCGTATATTGATTGTATGAATGGACTGTAATGCAAGCGTTGAGTTTTTGCGTACCTACAGTGCGTTGCAAATTCATTGAATAAATACTTGCGCAGGTTGCGCAGGATGGTATTAAATAAAAATTACACACAACCAGCTTTTTCAATTTATAGTCATCGTGAGAAACCTGTCGCTCCGTCGATTAATGCAATTGCTTTTTTTTCATTGATAAAAAATTCCGAACGGTGCTTTTTTTTTGCCTTCTTCAATTAGCCCTGCTGTAGCTTATGCCAGTGTCAACGTTTCAATGTCATGTAATAAAGTTTTATCAATTACCTTTATGAGCTCTTTAAGGGTATCTCGAGGTGGTTCTCAATTCTTTCTACGTACTCCAAAAACTTTAATACCTTTGTAGTCGTGACTTACAGTAGATAATTAATCTTTAATTATATAAGTAGGTTAAGTTTGTGATATGTTTGTAGGAGGTAATCTTTGGGAATACTGGGTTTATATTCTTTATAGGGTTCGCGTATGGCAACAATCTTATCTGCAAAATTCACGTCCACACTTACCTACAGCTAATAAGGTAGGTATTACAAAATATCCTATCAACATGCTTTAGTTTCATAACAATCGTTTCGTTTATTCAAAGCTCAGGTTCATTATCGGGATTCGAACTAACGTTGATCAACACATTGAAAGTAAACATGACCTCTGGGCTTAAATAATTATTTGCCTGATAAAAAGCTATGTTAAGACCTACCTATTTATACCAAAGATGAGTCGTTTTCTTGCAGTCCTTTGTCTTCTAGCTTAGTCAAATGTGTAACATTAAATGTTTTTTGAAAATTATAACAATGTACTCCACATTGTCATCGAAATAGAGGTCAATATTTTTTACTTTATTTGTTATATGCCTGTCCGTCTCCTTGTACACGTGTCTCTGAAACTATTAAGTAGTTTTTATAGAAATTGACATCGTTATAACATATAGGATGTTTTTGAAAAACGAAAGGGTTCGTCTGGAAAAGGGGATTACAGGTAAAATGTTTGTTATAAATACTATACAACTGACAATTTAAGATAAAGTTAAACATGTATTTGTTTAATGGCACATTGGTCGAATTATCACTTATTCGCTGTAGTCGCGACTCTGTTCGCGTGGAACTAAAATTGTATTTAAAATTTTTCATAAAAAATGTAATGTAACCTATGTGTTACTCGGTGTTATTATAGCATTCTAATAGTGCAAGATTTTTTGAAATCGGTCCAGTAGTTCTTGAGTCTATTTGTTACAAAAAAAATACTAATATTTCCTCTTTACAATATTATTATAGATTGAAAAGGGCTTGAAAACTTCAATGTTAATTGTAGGACTGCAAGCGAGAAGTGAAAATGACGCAGCTGTATGTATGTGTAAGTAGATATCTGATTGTGAATCTCACTCGAGTAGTAAGCCTTTTCCCCGTCCTAAAAGTGCCCATATGACTGAAGAATTTTTTTTTACGCTTTAGCAGTTGTCACTTCATTGTTTTTTTTATAAAAATGTTTCTTATTATACCTTGTAATTATTCCCGGATCGCTCGCCAATAACGTTGCCACGGAGCATGAAGCGGGTACAGTTTTAAAGTTATACTTCGTGACCCGGTTCAGTGTACGTGTTCCTTCCTCATAGCCCACAGAAATAAATGCACTGCGTATCTAAAGAAAATATATGCCAGAGTATACATTTTTAGTTTCCTCTCTGCCTAAATACCGTTAGCCGCAGTGCGACGAATGTATATAAGATAATTATAATATAATATAATATAATATAATATAATATAATATAATATAATATAATATAATATAATGTAATATAATATAATATAATATAATATAATATAATATAATATAATATAATATAATATAATATAATATAATATAATATAATATAATATAATATAATATAATATAATATAATATAATATAATATAATATAATATAATATAATATAATATAATATAATATAATATAATATAATATAATATAATATAATATAATATAATATAATATAATATAATATAATATAATATAATATAATATAATATAATATAATATAATATAATATAATATAATATAATATAATATAATATAATATAATATAATATAATATAATATAATATAATATAATATAATATAATATAATATAATCTATATATAAACTACTAAATCCGGTTAAATTTTTTTTAATGTTACCTCGGCAAAGTACACGACGTTAAGTACAGTACAGTCCAAAAACAGCAGCGATTATCGACGACGACATAACGATAGTACATCACCAGTCCCTACTGTCATGCTGGTCTGTTCTACAGGACACTGAAAAAGCTTTCCAAATTTTCTTTCAGCTTATTGACTGGCTACAAGGCAATTTTTCAAATAAAGCTTCCTTGGCTTTATTGAGCCTAATCTAGAATTGTAGTCTATACTAATTTACATATATTTTCTGAGTTTATACTACTACTTTCATAAATTATAACAAAACGGTCTACAAAATATCAATAAATAACAAGAAATATCATGTTTAAAATGAAATACAAAATATATTAAAATTGGTATATAATGTAATATTATATTCCAATAATTGTCTTTATTATTTATGCACACGTGAAAACCGATGGCCATAAAATTTTAAAGGAAGCCTCTTCTATGTTATCTACTCTTTTGACATCGTCCAATGTTCTGGTTGTTTACTTTCACGTTGACGTGTTTATGCTATGGCCGACAATGACATTATATCCCCTATTGACAGTAATAGCCAGTGTTTGTCAACATACGCTGGAATGTTTCTGGAAAAATAACGCGACAGTATTTAGGCAGTTACCCGAAACGATTATACGAATTATTAGCTGGAGTGAATTCCTTACTAATAAATATGAATGTGAGTCTATTGTCTTGAGTACTCAACCTACTATCATAAAATTATGCATATAGTGAAAACCATAGGGTACCTTAAAAAAAACTATGTTTTAATGATTTAAAAAAATAACTTATAGTATACTATACGAATTAAATCATTAATAGCTAGTATAATTTATATCTATATTAATATTATAAAGCGAATAAGTTTGATTCTTTGTTCGAACGCGTCAAACTTAGGAACTATCAGTCAGATTTCAAAAATGTATGTTGTATTTGACAGAGCAATCATTGAATAAAGTTTAATGCAAAAAACTAATTAAATAATTTTTAGAGGCTTGCGAACAAAGTCGCGGGCACTGCTAGTATACATATAATATAACAATGGATTACAATGAACAAATGGCGGTAGTTTGATCTTGGTTCTTTATAACTGTTTTATTGTAATAAACCAAATTCGATAATAAGCCACACACTCAACGTAACTTACCTGCGATTCTTCTGGTCTTGTGGGTTGTCCATGGCAGTGATCGCTTAGCATCAGGTGACAAGCTTGCTCGTTTGCCGCCTATTCCATAAAATAAACAAAATATAATTATTGAAAATTTAAGGAAAATCTTGTATAGATGACAAAAAGTATATGTTTCCAACAGCTAATAATTAAAAAAAGAAAATTGTTAGGCAAACAGAGGACCAACGGTACAGGCTTTTCTCCTTGCCTATTTATATATAACTAACGGCTAACCGACTGATGTTCGCTACTTTGTTCCCGCTTTTCCCTTCCAACGCTCGTGATCCCAATATCCGTTCTAAGTATGCTTAGTGTGTGCTTCTGTGTTAGGTATTAGTGTAGTTTAGGAAGTCTGGTGATGACTGAATGAAAATCTATGGGAGTATATTCATCGCACGCTGAAAATAAAACTGTATAATTTTACATTTTATTCCAGTTAAATCTATACAGAATAACTCAAAAAGCGTTCCTATTGGTAAACTTATACTATCACAATTAAGCGAAACGGCAAACTGTAAGTAAAATTTATTTCCTGTCCTCTTAGTGACAACTAAACCGTAACGTGGAACAACCGACGTGATTGATTCTGGATAAACGTGATATAAAGAATTTAAAACAGTACAAGAAGAAAGGAAACAGTTTATGAGAAACAATCTAGAACTGTTATTTAAGGGATGTAAAAGCTAGTCTGCTTCAATCCAAAACTACTATTTTTCAAGTAAGTATACCAAATTATTGCTGCTTAGAGCAAATCTGTTTCAGTACAAAATTGGTGTATTTACTAGAAAAATACGAATTTTGGACTGAAACGGACATGCTTTTACATCACTCCTAGATCAATTGAAAAATATGGATAGTACTTTGCTCTTTCATCAGGAATTAATTTGCATCTGCTACATTACAGCGTACAAAAAGTATATACTTTATAGCCAATTATTAAGTAAAATAACGCATCGGTTGATTTGACCTTGGCAAATGGTTGAGACCACTATTTTCGAGCCAATGCTGGACGTACGTGCAAAGCAAGGTACCCTCAAACATTAAATAATAAATTTCCCCAAAATAATTCCCTTCAGCAATCAAATATCTGAAAAAGCTGTTCAGCAGACTGTTACACAACATAGAAGTAGACTACTTCAATTCGGAGCATTATCTTCTTTCTTGAAGCATTAAAATATTTTTTTCCTTAGAAAGAGAAAACAATAAACATCACTTAGAACATACTCTTTACTTTTCTTAAATACAGTAACAGAAAGAGATATCATTATTTGTTATTTTAGGACAGTTTACTGGGAATGTTATTTTTCTGAAACAGGTTTTTTATTTTACTTGTTACAACTCATTCGTAAGAAAATATACTTTCTTTTACTCGCTAACTTCATGATCATTTTTCAAGACAGTCAAATCGTAGCCGTACTTTGAAATATTTAGATACAAGCAAGTCAATAAATCACCGTTGTCTAAATGAATGTGTTTGCCTATCGATAGGTGTAGTATGACTGGAATGGCAGTGACTAAAGATGTGGACATGCTAAGCTTATTGGAGGAACTGTTTCTCAAATGCGACTTCCGGATTACACCTATATTACTACTGTTGACACGTCAAGATCATACATTTTTTGTTCTTAAACCGGCACTATCACAACCAATTTGCATTGACACGTATTGTTACGTTGAAAAAAATCTGTTTCGAAAAATTTAACGTGGATGTGTGGATTTTTTAATATTTTGTGGTCACGATAATTCTCGGCAAAAATGACGTATCGAGACTAAGTTTCGTTTGTTATCTTTAGAATAACATCAGCCAGTTACCTATTTCATATGCATATAGAAAGATTACCCTTGTCTTCTTATCCAGTTCCCAAGTTAATTCGGGTTAGCGCAAGACGTTTTCCTCTTACATAAATCTCTATCAGCCGCCATGTCTTCCTCCACTCCCTTTTAAATCATTTAATTCCTCATACAATCTATCCATCTTTCTTTGGTATTCCTCTTACTTTCCACCCTTCAACATTCATATCCATAACTTTTTTCACCACATGCGTTGCAGTAAACATATTTATTCACATACTACGTATAGAAGAGTGTAGATATACAATTGTTTATTTAAACAATGCATCGACCGACATCGTTAATCAAGGTCGAACCTTATTCCGATAGTGATTGATTGGTGATTACACACGTTGCATACAAACGTTTACGATGTATCACCGGTTATGCAATTTTCATATATCCACACACGCCTTTGTATAAATTCCGACACGGAAAAAAATATTGAGAACATTTTTCTGTTCAATTAATTCTTATGAGCGCTGTGTGAATTGAATTCTATATAATACATTCTCAATTTCTGATCAATTGTACAATAGTTTGTAAGTTATGCATGTTTGATTCTAAATGTCACATCCTCATTTCTCCTCCACATTGCTAAGTGAAGATCTTTTTTCTATGAAAGGCATGGAGTTAATTACTAAGCCCGTCAGCGATTTACCGAAGATTTTAAACACAAATGAATCTACAAATCTAAATGTTTGTCATGCACGATAGTACTTTTAGAAAATTTCTTCGGCGTTCAGTTTTTTCATCGATAGTGTACCAATTGAAATTGTTTCGTATCCCAAAAAAGTATTGGTGCAATATTCCTTGCGAAACTTTCGACTTTGTAGAAATCAAGTCATAGTTCCGCTGAATATTAGACTGGGCTTTCCATTACATACACCCACAGTGTTAACCGATAACTGGTTCAAACCATTCGTCAACCGTTCGACCAACGGCGTCGAAAATTAATAAATGTTTAAAAAATAATTGTTATTTTTTGTTCATGTGAAGCAATTAATTTTGAAGCGATGATAGCTCAGCTGGCAGAGTGTAGGTACGGACGCAACGTCAATATACATCGGATTCGAATCCCTGCAATGAGCTTCAGCTTTCGGTGAAGGAAAATATGGTTATGAAACCATAGTATGGAAGTGTAGGGCTTTTTCTAATGCCCGCCTGGCTCGCTACCAGCTTTAAGATGAAAATCTGCCGCATAATACCTATAGGTATGTTCCGGTAGTTGTTCTTAAGAGTTAGTCCTTACACTATCTACTTAACATCAGGTGAGATTGTGGCCAAAACGCTAAACTTATAACGTATAGAAACACCAATCACGGGCGGCATTACAAAGTAACGTCCTATTTAATATTTAATTATGGATTCGTGCAAAGTAACGCGTTCATGAGTCAGATATTTGATTGATTTAAAACAATCGACTACCTCGTGGTGTAGTGGGAAAACAGTACTGATAAATATGAAAAATTAGGTCTATATATGTCTGCTTTATTAAAAATATGTTTGATGGAAGCAGTATTACAAGCCAGGGTATCATTTTAATCTGTTTTAGTGATATGAATAACTCTAGAGGTGGACAGTAAATATTAAGTCTACTGAGTGGAATAGTTTTAGCGACTGTAATCTTGACGTGTTCATCCACTAAAATGAGAACAATAATATTGTTGGTATAATTGCAGACCTTATTTGCATGTGAAAAGCCAGAAACGTGTAAGAAATCCCTTAAAGCTAATGATTTTGGATCTGAAAGTCTAGAGAATGGATCATCAGGACATTTCTCATTAATTAGGGGAAAATTAAAATCGCCTATAATCCGTTCATTTACTCGTATAATTTAAGGAATTTACATTGAGATCGAAAAACAGACTCAAAAAAATGTCTTATATATCATACATGGTTACTTTTGATTATAAAATATACTAGCTCTATCTGTGACTTCATTCGCGTGAAACTAAAATTTTATTTATTAATTTTTGCCCGTTCTTGTAACTTTTTTCAATTCAGCTTCGCTCCTAATAGTGGTAGCGATTTAAATAGCCTGAAGTCTTCCTAAATAATAGTTCTTGGTAATGATAGTTAAGCAACATGGTTGTAACGTAGTTTTTACATGCTTCTTCTAATGCCCTCCTGGCTACAGCTACCTCTCTCAAGTTGAAAATCTGCCGCCAAATATTATTGGGTGTATTCCGGAAGTGGTACTTGAGAACCAGTCCTTTCAATAAAGACCAGCAATGCACTTAAGATTCCCCTGGAGTTATGGGTGTCCATGGGCGGCGGTGATCACTTGCAATCAGGTGACACGCTTGCTCGATTGACCCCTATTTCATTAAAAAAGCACCCCTTGTATTGCGGCTGTTTATTGGCGACGGTAGACATTCACCATCAGATGGGCTGTCTGCTTCTATACTGCTCATTAGTATAAAAAAGATAAACGAAAAATATATTTGTATGAGTAAAATAAAAAAAAATCGTTGTAAAAGTTATTCGACATTTCCTTTACGGATCCAAACATATCACTATATAACCAATGACACTTGGACACGAATAGGAAGTACCCACGTCAAGGAAGCGATTAATTGTTAAAAAGCGATGTTCTAAGCGGTGGAGGCGCGTGCGCCGCGCATCCGTCCGCTGAAACTCGCCCGGGATTTTTTTGTCCATACGTTCAAATATAGAAATGTCCTTTCATTTTGTTTGTATCCGTCGGTCCAAATACATAGTTAAGTCCGATGCATAATGATGTCCTGCATGGCTACGAAAGTATAGATACAGCTTACAGTTAACTTTAATATACATCCCTTTACTTAAATAACTAGCTTTTACTCGCCGCTTCACTCGTATTAATATTGATTTTGTCGTTTGCTCTAAATTTCGGAATTATAAGCAATAATTGTCTAAAAATTAAAGCAAATCGGATGACGCAATAAAAGTTCCTTCCTGTATGTTATTACAGAGAGAAAGTAGCCCATCGCTGTCTCCGGGGCTCTATCTATCTGTATACCAAAATTCATTATAATTGATTCAGAGATTTAGGCGTGAAAGCGTAACAAACAAACTCACTTTCGCTTTTGTAATATTATTATTTTATTTGTTAATTATTATTATATATTGTTAAGGATAATTATGGTAAGGGATAGATCTAATCAAATTTATTGAAAGTAAAAAAAAATTTAGATCTGATACCTGCGATGGGTTATAAAACTTGGGATTTTTTTTATACTTAAGGTTTAGCGTTATGGCCATAATCTTACCTGATCTTAAGTGACGATACGGCCCAAGTTGGTAGACACGCTAAACCTGTGGAGGTACTGGCTCTCAAGTGCAGCTGCCGGAACACACCTATTGGTATTTGGCGGCAGATTTTCAACTTGAGGGTAGTAGCTAGCTAGGCGGGCATCAGAAAAAGCCCTACCCATGCTATGGTTTTCTCACGATGTTTTCCTTCACCGAAAGTTCAAACTCATTGTAGGTAGTTGGATTCGAACTCACGTCCCTTGACGCGAAGTTGTACACACTACCGCTGCGCTATTATCGCTTCATAATTTGCGATGGGTTAATGCTGCATTTTTGGAGAACGGGTCAGGAATGACAAAAACAAAAATTGTGTAGTTTAGTGAATATTTTTATTCTTACTGAAATGTTATTTTATTTAAACTTTGGTATACTCCACTGGCACATGGAAGATTGTCGCGTGGACAATTAATTTAATTTAGATAGAGGTATTAATAAGTGAAACGAAATGAAATTCAAATCTGAGATAAATTACATATATTACCAGAAGGTTCTTTAGAATAGTGAATATAAAAACTATGACGAATATAAACCTGTTATTTTAATTCAAGGTATGTAAGAACCTCTCTGGCAAGGTGTTCGTTCCGTGCCGGGTACTGCCCAGAAGAGTTTTCGTGTATCGGGTACAATTAGGGGGGCCTCCGTGTAGGTTGTTCCCACTTCTAGGATATCATATCCATTTATTCTCGTCATCCGGGATAGTTATAATAAATAATTGGTATCGTAGGACAGCAGTTTATATTAATGTGGATACTAGAATTTTTTAGCACGTCCGAACATCTCCTACTTCTGATTTTAATTGACGGTAATATTTTATTTTCCATTTGATTCGATGTCTTCTTCATTCGAAATATTAAATTTAAACATTCTATATGCAAAGGGCATGCGTTAAAATATTCTATAAAATTCTATAACACTTGACATAGAAATACTAAGTTAGTAGAAAACCTTCGGGTTTTCCTTGTCAAATAAATATAATAATGAAACAATAATATATGAATAATGATATAGATAAAAACCATTGGGATAAAAACAAATTAAAACTGATCAATACAAGATCTAGATGGTTTTACAAAAGACATATTCTTTTTTAATGAATTAACACCGCGTAAGCCAAGTTTGCAAATTGCTTTAAAATACAAACTGAAATGAATATTTAACTTATTCATCGTAACACAAGCTACTTACTTACGTTACTTGTAATTCTTATCTATACACTTAGGTATATATTTTTACTTGAAACTCACTGAATAATTGATCCCACCTCCATACTAAGAAGCCCCTAGAAGCGGTTCTAGTTGCGAGAGACAGAAGGGCGCGCGTATAGGAAGTCATTAGTCAACCCGCACGCGTTGCCGGCGACAATGCGCTATATATTTATAACTGATTACGGTAGGTAACGAGGTTTGGGATTAGCAAATTGGATGCCATGTCAATCACGTATCAACGCACCATTATCTACTCCCACTGATGCTAGGAGTTGAGCTGACTTGTTTGATAATTTGTCCGTATCAAATTGTACCAATATTTTTGTCCACTTGAAACCGTACTTAATATTATAAATCATAAGTGAGTTTGTTTGTTCGTTACGCTTTCACGCCTTAAGCAACACGCAACAGCAAGCAACAGCACGACAAACAAGCAAACGTGTTACCTGATGGTAAATGATCATTGTCGCTTATAGAGACCAACAACAGCAGAGGAATCGCAGGTGCGTTGCCTGCCTTTATTGGAGGGAGGGACTGGCTCTCAAGTGTAATTGTCGAAACACCCCATTAGTATTTGGCGGCAAATTTTCGATTTGACGATGATGTAGCTAGCCAGGGTGGTATTAGAAAAAGCCCTACCATCACGCTATGGTTTCCTTATATTTTTTTTTGTTTTTGGAACAACCATACAATTAAAATAAATTACACAAACAAATTAAAAGAAAAAGAATTGACACAATTGAGAAATGGAAAGAAAAAAAAAGATATGTCCAACAATAGACACACCCATTTAGCAAAATGTCTAGTAGTACTGCAACGCTGACCTTCGATGGGAGCCCATATGATGAGAAACGGACGCTCAGTCGGTCATATGTTATAGTACAAAATTAAACGAACAAATAACACAGTCATACATAACACGTCACAGTTGATTACATTAAGTAGGTACAGCTACTGTAACTACAAATTCAAAGAGTTAATAAAATAAATATAAATTTAGAATGATGGTTTCCTTCACCGAAAGCTCAACCTCATTGTAGGTGGTTGGATTCGAACTAAAGTCCCATGACGCGGCGTTCCTAAACGCTACCACAAAGCTATCATCGCTTTGTGATGAATTTTGGTCTAGAGATGGATTCGAATGATTCGACGGTGATGTGCTGCTTTTTCGCGAAAACCTTATCGGAAGTAGTTGAAAGAGAGGGATAAGCTTTGTATTAAATTTTTAATTGCGTCATCCGATTTGTTTGACAAAATAAATATTAACGCAAGCGAAGCCGTAGGAAAAAGCTAGTGTTCCTATAGTTCTTGATTGGATCTTTCTCAACTATGTACTGATTTTAAGTTTTCCATTCATGATGTTAAAATATTAATTTCTATATTTAGTACTTTTTGTAGAATTTCGCATTATATATTTTGTTGCAGAGCTGTATTGAATTGTTAGTAACAACAATGAACATAAATTTAATGAAGCCATTTGAACATCCTAATGACTTTTAATAGAAAGATTGCCATGTTGTTAGACCTTATTTTGAAGATTAAATTACATTCTTGATACTGGCAAAATTAGCTTAACGGATAAAATATATTTCAATAAATCTAATCTAATTCTTTGTTATTTAAGAATCATATCATCCCCTTTCTTTGCTATTTGTATACATGGTGTGATGTAAAATTTGGCTAAATAAAAACATGCATATATTAAATAATGCAGAGAGCTAAATTATCGAAATAAGTTTTTTTTTAAATAAGATTGCATATTTTTTCTTTACATCCATACTCATGCCAATGTCAAACACTTTATTCAAACTTCCTATTCTATTCAAAATTCCTGTATTCAAACAATTGCGTAAACGTTGTTGCCAAAGAATTTACAAAATGTTGCTATATAATAAATTAGCATAACTATAGAACACTACATGCAACTATTATATATATGTATTTGATAAAGGAACGTCAACGACATACAAACTCCAGTAGAAAATGCTCTACCAACATTTTATGGTCCCATTATGATATTTTGTTTTTAGTAAATGTTCAGAATCTTACATAGGAGTTTTTGCTCAGATCGATACATGCGGTGTCAATACATCCTTACAGAGACTTTCAAACGATGGAAGATCATTATTTATTGTTTATTTAATTAATGTTTATTTTGATTTTAATTTAGTTTAGTTTTATTATGATTACGTTGGAAATGTAAGGTAGAGTACCTGCAATGGCGATGCGCAGTGCGTTGCTGATAAACTAGAGTCGGCCTGTTGTGCCCAATTATGCTCAGAAAACCTGGTTCACACAAAGACTTCGCACATACACTAGAAATGCTATGCGCCTGTGCTAATGCTTGTCTGTACTGAACTATTTACCTAATAACAAATAAATTTTTATCTATTCATGTCATTGCAACACACGCCGGATACAGTTAATTTTACATGTATAAATCCCAAACGACATCTTCATCCATGTTAATCTCGGAAACTGCTCAATCGATTTCTATAATAAAAAAAGAAATGCATGTGTATTGATTGACGCAAGTTATAGATAGTCTTTATCATCCGTAAATGACTCTATCCCGGAACACAATAGATGGCACCGTGGTTGACTATTTATTACTGCAAAGGGTAGAGAAAATTTTGTGAGACCAGCTAGCTTGTTATAAACAGACTAACTATACGACAGAGTTGATAGACAAAATAACGTACATGCAATAAACCTGTTAGATTAGCAAATTGCACGCTGCCACAAGTCAGTATCGGATGCCAATTAGTCCCCAACTGGGTGGAAGAGCGTGTACGTATCGTGACATGACCCGCATCGTGTTTATGCAAATACCACGAGCGGTGCATTAATCATAATGAACTAGGCAACAGAATATGCAATAATCTATATCAACTAGTATGTGTTTCTATGTATAAGTGCAAATTGTTAGAGTTTAGTCTTTAAGAATCAGTTTTTCATATAAGACTCCCGGTACGGAAATTTTATAAAGGGTGGAATAATACTTTGTGATAATAATAATAAGAAAAAAATAATGTATCATATTTTTATAGCGAACTAAAATGTGTAAAATAAAAGATTGGATACAAAAATATAGGGCGCATGTTTATAGTTCTGTATTGCAAACATGACACATTAATTAATTTGTTTATATTTCCTGCTTTTTGAGTTATGGTGTTTTTTACGTATATTCTATCAGTATTAGAATAAATTCATCTGTCATATCTTTATCTTATCTTTTTCTTAATATTATTTCAGATTTTCATGCATTGT
Organism: Actias luna; assembly: GCA_039707435.1. Taxonomy (NCBI): domain Eukaryota; kingdom Metazoa; phylum Arthropoda; class Insecta; order Lepidoptera; family Saturniidae; genus Actias; species Actias luna. The sequence goes on along the minus strand of JAZHAC010000012.1, from coordinate 12,107,728 downwards.
TATTCGTTTCGGAGTTATGGTACAAACTTCAAGTATGCAGTTCATTGGGAAGTTAGTTTAAAATCAATTACAAAATCCTACCCGGACAGACATACAAGAAGTTGTTAATAAAAACATGGTGAAATATAGCTTGATACGCGTGACATATCATGTGGTTGACTCTAGTGATGCTTCCGTTTATTAACGTATAAATATCTGATCGCTACTAAATATCAATTCAAGTCATGATAGCTCAGTGGTACTGACTCCACGTCCAGGGTCGTGAGTTTCAATCCACCAGCAATCAGCTTGAGTTCTCGGCAAAGGAAAACATCATGATAATACCATAGCATAGTAGTAGGGCTTTTTCTAATGCCTGTCAGGCTAGCAACCTTCCTCTAGTTGAAATTCTGCCGCCAAATACCTATAGATATGTTCCGGAAGTTGCACTTGAGAACCAATACCTTCCCTAGGCTGAGCCTGTCCACAAACTTGACCTTTTATCCTTACTTAATAACGGGTGAGATTTTGGTGAAAATGTTAAACCTATTAACTATTAATAAAACGGTCGTATTAGGCATTCTGTCACAGGTTATGTGCCAACTACAGATTATATGTCAACTGCGCGGGCGCGGGCTCGTTCACATCATGACATTATTGCATGATCAACCCGAACTCAGAACTATTACCTACTTCAAGCACAAAGAATTTCTCCGTATGCGACTCATACCTAGAGCACTTTATTTTTTTTTTAACCGTTTATAAAAAACAAAATTTCCAATTAACGCACTAAAGTTAGCGCGAAACAAAATTGACTTTACAGTTACCGTATTCGCCTAAAGAGACAAAATATATAGCCCTCTCTTTCTTTCACTTGTGATATTCGTATTAATTTATAGATTACCGTATCAAGTGTTTTATTTTTTATGAAATTCTTTATCTATTTATTAGATTATAAAGAAAACTGTTTGAAATCTACCATGTCATTCCCCCATCAATCTCAAATTACTGCTTACCATAATTATGATTTTTGAGTATACAAAACTTAAGTTGAAAGCGATTTATAAACATATTTAAACTGACAATCATCGTCCATTACACGTGTAGGCTTATGTGTGGGTGTCACCAAATTAAAATTTAAAAACTAATTATAATTATATTAAACACAGATTATAAATGGAGAAAGTTGACGTCATCATTCTTTAACGTCAATCAATGTGAATGATTCTCGATATTACATTCGACGAGTCATTCTGGAGATGGATTTACGAAATTATTGAACTTATGGCTTATAACTACAACTCTGTAATTTTTTCACATGAAAAGTAAGTTATTTTAATAGGCTTATCAACTTGATAGTAGTATTCGTATTAATTTTGTAGGATTTTGATTAGAAATAACATGATAATGTTGACTGGTTTCTTCAATTATTTATTATCGCTTGTTTCAATGCAGCACAGAGGTTCTCAAAGTTATTTTCGTGTCTCATTGATACGCCGCGCAACGCCGTAGAAAGTAAAGAGGGGTCAGCGCTTACTATTTTTCTTACATCTCTCTTAAATATTCTATTTTTATTATATATTCTTGCGTCAATATAAATACAAACACAGTTTTATACTGTCGATATCTTTGTGATTGGATTTATCTAACTAGTATTACTATACCTTTTTCTGTCAACTGCAACTATTTTGCATAGTTATCTCGGTTAGGGTAATAAAGTACAAAACTCGCCAGTGCGCCGCGAACTGCAAAAGCTTGGGAAGCTATGGCCTTAGCGACATACTAACACTTGCCTTAAGGGCTGGCTACCATATTATGGCTGATATTCTGTCGTCAAACTCCTATCAACGTGTTTCGCCAGGTTTAAGTGCTAACTCCATTCCAACGATGTCACGTATAGATAAAGTTAAACGCCAGATAAGTTTGTGACAATCAATATGAAACTATTGGAATACTAGCTGCTCTGAAATATGTTATCCAACCTTTTCTAGTAATTAGTGCCTCAATAACAGCGTTTCCTCTCGCATTCACGAATAGTAAAAACTTTGTTTATGAAAAAAAAAACTCTGGAGCAGTCTTTCATCGGTAAAGAAGATTTGGTTTAAAAAAAAATTGGCCAGCAAAATTATTGAGCCTAATAAGCTCGCGTTAATATTGATTTTGTCAAACAAATCGGATGATGCAATAAATAAGTTTCGTACAAAGTGTATCCCTCTCTTTACCCCACTTCTAATAAGTTTTCCTAGATAAATAGTAACCTTCTCCGGGTTCCCATCTATCTCTTTACCAAAATTCATCGGTATCGATTCAGCAGTTTAGGCGGGAAAGCGTAACAAACAAACGAACTCATTTTCGCGTTTATGATATTAGTAAGATTACTTATCGTGATATAGAGACGTCCCGTCTTCTCTTCTAATTAATAGCTTAATTACAGTGTCGCCTGTCACATTCAGAAATACTGACGCTTAGATTTTCTTAGAAAAAAGAAAACCTTTGGCGAGATGTCCTATCAATCAAGCAGTTATTGATTAAATAGTAAAATTTGCAATAAAAATATTGCGAGTCACTTATCAGGATGTAAAGTACTTTGTCTCTCAAGTTGGATCAAGCAATACTTACATAATTACAAGGTTTAATTGAAATCGGTTTAGCGGTTTCTATGATTAGCTAGATATACATAAACTATGAAAACTATACAATAATAGATAGATATAAACTTATTTCGTGATATAAAAATAAAGGTTTTATTATTACATTAATAATAAAACTTTTTTTCGAATAAAACTCCTTAGGCAGCTATGCGATGATAATTGCACGAGAATTTAAGGTAAAATTTATTTTTAATGTCTTATTACAATTTCATAACATATCTAATTTATTTATCTTTCGTTTGAGTTTATCTGCATTTAATTGTATTTAACAACGTCAAAAACCTAAAGCGGTATTGTAACAACAATAGATGTAACAGATTTATGCGATTTCTCAAGAAATCTGTCGCAATATATCATCCGTAGGCAAATATTCTGCAACGCATTCCGCGTCGTAAAGCTCGATGCCGATGACTCCATTACGAAGACGAAGAAAAAAAAACAGCGAAATCCCTGAAGTGTATTGTAATTTATTTGCGTTAGTTAATAAAAGAGGTAAAACAATTTAATACCACCATATCCCAACAGTAGAGACTGTCGCCAAATATTACCACATGTTACCAGTTTATTAACTTTATAGAAAAAAAAAACAATTATTATCCCGGTATACTCTTGGTAAATTATTATAAAACCGTTCAAATTTTTTTTTTACAATTTTGCATTGGGTCCCAGTATAATTTGATGTTAAGTGACCGAGAGAGCCCAAGCTAGAGAAGAAATTGTCTCTCAAGTGCTGACTGGTAATACACGATATTTGTATCGGACTAGATAACCACTACATATCCTGTGCAAGTCTGAGTAAAGGGTCTGAGAAACGTGTGCGTTTAATCGTAGCTCTTATGAACCATTTCGAGGCGATCCTAACTGCTGCTCGGTTGGCGGGAGTAAATGAAAGCTTCCTCATTGGAAACTTAAACCAGCTACCCTACATCGACCAGGAGAACCTCTTCGAGATGTATTACTGCCGACCAACTGCAGTCGCCAGGATCACCAAAAAATTTCTCTGCACTCACAGGAACCCGATGGACGTGGCCTATGTGTTCAGTGAGGTAAACAATGGTATATATACATCCAAACCCATAGTGAGATCCCTGAGACTCGAAGGTCATTTAGGATCGCAGATACTCCTACACGCCCCCGATAATCTCTACCTGGTACATATACTCAGGCAGAGTAAAAAGCCATTATTAAAAAAAAAAGCAGACAGACAGTAGTCATCCGGTAAGGTTTTCATTTTTCTTTAGAGCATCTAGTTGCCTAGTTAATAATTTATCAAAATGTATTTTTAGATTTGACATTCACATATGATGATACTGAAAATCTCATATCCAACGTGTATTAGTCTAATTTTTAGACAACTAAATTCGGTTCGGCCACTTACATGACATACACATATATTTATATACACACAAACACACACACTTCACTCTTTTTTTTCATTTCTCAGTTATTATTATCATTATTTTTTATATTGTTTAACTTCTTTTTTTATTGTTTAACTTCTTTTTTTTATTGTTTAACTTCTTCTTTTATTTCATTTCAATGTTCCCTTAAATTTTGTCAGTATCCGGAGGTGGGCGCTGTTAACTGCGACACAGTTAGATTACTAACTACTGTAGTTAGCAACATACAATTGTACTATATGTTATATTGTTTTTTGTACCAATAAAGATTTTTATTTATTTACTTAGATTGTACATTACAGTATAAATCATTACCGTAAAATTGTTTTTGTTTTATACAATCGATAGGGTTTGAAATTATGTGAAGTTCTGATAATTCTAATAATACGGTACGACGTCGATTCCGCAGATCGCTTCCTTGTTTCTGCCTAAGACAACTTCCTAACTATTATGCGTACGATAAATCATAGCGTGTGCCACACCCTTCGTCGGGTCCGGTACAGAGTAACCGTTCTGATCGTCTCTTTTAATGGTCAACAAGACATTACTTAGTACTTTTTGTAACAATATACATTTCAAATACTTAACTTGAACATATATAAGCGCAATACCACTAGCTGACTCACCACGATTTTTCCCAAAACAAATCTAATTCTTTCGAATTTATCAGGGATGTTTTTTCACGACGTAGCCAGCCATTAAGAACTGCTTTTACGATCACGCGTGGTTATAGGAAAAATGTGCAAGATATGATTCTACCAACTTCATTCTATCACAGGTTTTCACCCGTAGATATGGTTGATATTCCCCCAGCTCATACGAAGCGTTTTGCAATTTCTTTTATAATGCGTAGAGTAAGGGGTGGAATTCACTACCGGCGTCTGTTTTTCCTATATCCGAAAATTTGGAAGTTCAAACAGGCAGTTAACAGGTACTTGATGAGTAAGCGCGATCCATTAAAGTCTATGTCGTTACTTATAATGAGATGAGATTGTGGTCATGTGCTCACTTATTCTATATAAAAAAAAAGTAAATGATTCCGAGGGTACCATTTAGTTCTGTATACTTATATAAAATGGTTATTTCTGTTGCAATCATCGAACTTCGATACCGTTTCATAGATCACCTTGTAAATTGTCTAGTATTTTTTAATGGAAAGCAGTTATTATGCTATTTTTGAAATCGAAAGGGTGTATACCGCTCGAGTTAGTGTGTAACAGGAATGTTAGTATTAGTTACTTCATATAAAAAGCATGTAGATGGCGCTTATGACATTGTTCCAGCGAATATAACGATCCAAAGGAACCACGACTAATCTGGATTAAACGTGGGGTATATTAGGTATTTTATAAACTATAAAGTGTCTTTAAAATCAGCTGTGATATAAATATCAATGTTGTGTATCAAATGTATATGCATGTTAAAGTTAATACCACTCTCTGGTCACGACATTGTGCTGAGATAAGTCGTTGATTTAGTATCTAGAATGTTATCCCAGATATTTTTTTACTCATCTCGTACCCCGAAGCGCATGAAGTAGTTTTCTACTCTCGAAACGTCAAAATCAAGCAATTTAGTGCTCTTAAACTACTTCTACCAGAATCAATTTACATTTATACGATATATGTAGAAAAGTATTTCAAGAAATCACTTCAAATAGTTTATCTCATATTTTGTAAAAAAAAAACAAGTTTATTTGCTACCTTGAAAAAACAAATGTTTAAAAATAATTTTATGTCGACGTCTGGATTTTTTAATACGATAATTTTCCCAAAAAAATGACCTATCGAAACCAGGTTCCCTTTATTATGTATAGAATATTATTAACTAGTTATCTATTTAATTCCAATAGCCTAGTACCCATAATTTAACTATAAACTGGTTTCTGGCAGGCCTTGTTTTTAAATTTATTACATTTTACATTTACAAGTTCAACTTGTAAACTCAAAAATAAAGGCAAAAGCAAAGATACCGATAGCATACAGCCGAGTCCAACGTTATTTCATAATAAAGAGGTTAGCGCCTCAACATGACAGAGGCTCTCTAGGTAAATCTGTCTACGTAGTTTTTGTGGCAGGTAATTAATCATGATTGCTCAAAAAATATAAAGTAATGAATATAATAATTAATAAAACGATAAATAATCAATAAAATAAGTCAACGAAACGGCTTGTTTATGTTTTATATCTTGAAAATGAATGGAATAATATGAGGCATGCTGTTTTGTTTTACAATAACGATTGTAGAAAATACAACTTCGCTACGGAAACGGTAATTAAGAGGCGTGATAGGTTTAAGTACCCTATTGAATTTTGACCACTGTTCATATAGTGATTGGATTGTGTTTATTTGCATTGAGCACGTTGTTGACACTTGGCAATTCTTATCTTAACTAATATTATAAATGACGGAGTGAGTTTGTTTGATTGTTTATCACACTTAAACCGCTTAATCGATTATGATTATGACGAATTGTGGTACAGACATAAAAGAGCACTTGGAGCTACTTTTTCACGAGAAAAACTTTTTTAAATAGATTATAGGTTTAGCGTTACGGCCACAATCTCACCTGATCTATCTGACTATACGGCCCAAGTTGGTAGATACGCTAAACCTGTGGTGGAAAACTTATTGGAATTGGGGTAAAGAGAGGGATAAATTTTGTATGAAACTTTTTATTACGTCATTAGGTGTGTTGATAAAATCAATATTAACGCGAACAAAGTCGTTGGTAAAACTAGTGCTAAAATAAAAACATTTATTATTTTCCTATATTACAAGGTACGTATTAAATATCGATAAATTATTTATTGCATATATTAATCCGAGCTAGCATGATAAATCGATGTTGATGCAAATAATGCGGTTTTCATGATGAATAGAGACGTCGCGTCGGGGAACGTTGTGCGTCGGTAACAGAGTGAAATGTAAGTCCCACACACCGTAGTTTACCGCGCGTCGTATCGGAATTGTGATGTGACCATATGATTGGATATTTCGTACCCTAGTTGACACGTTCACATTCGCTTTACCTGTATGTATATTATAGCTGTGCCCGTGACTTCGTCCGCGTGGAACTATGTATTATTTAATAATTTTACGCGGTTTTGTAACATTGTTCAATCAGCTTTTCTCCTGTACAGACGCCGCGTCAAGGAATGTGAGTTCGAATCCACCTACGATGAGCTTGAGCTTTCGGTGAAAGAAAACATTGTAAGAAAACCGTAATATGGTGGTACGGCTTTTTCTAATGCCCGACTTGCTATTTACCACCTTTAAGTTGAAAATCTGGCGCCAAATACCTATAGGTATGTTTCGGCAGTTGCGCTTGAAAGCAAATCCTTCCACAGGTTTAACGTGTCCACCAACTTGAACTGTATCTTCACTTAAGATTTAGGCCATAAAGCTAAACATATAAAAAATTCTTCCTTAATTATTGTTTTCTCAATTACTATGTATATATATATATATATATATATATATATATATATATATATATATATGTATATGAATGTAATGAAAGTATTTCATGTAATTTTCAATAACCTAAAGGTCTAATTGACTTGAAAATTCGAACACATATTTTGTGCTTGCACTAATGACAATATAATAATATTATGACTGATTACCATTTAAACTATCTAGCTAGTTATCCCTTTTTTATTTTTTTATAACTTAATCTTTACAGACTACCTCTCGCTAAAGCACAAACTAAAATGCATTATCCCCGCTCAGGCCAAGGCGATAGTGTCATGTGATGACTCATCTGGTGCTAATCACCCAACACTCAGCAATCATCGCAGGGAGGATTTCAGGCAGCTACATGGCCGCTTTTGGCTCCACCAGTGGTTTCGTGTTCAGGGAGGAGGAAGAGTCGCAGAAACATAGTCCCTCGCTCAGGTTCAAAACACTTCTGAGTGACCCCATCGTCGTGGTGGCCTGGTGCAATGAGATCATGCTGGATGAGAAGATCATCGAGAGCGTGAAAACCGTATCGCTAACCGCAATACCCACGATGGAGTGGACAAACAGAGTCCCGGGCTGTGGAAAAACGACGTGGCTGGTGAATAACTTTGATGTGGAGAGGGATGCAGTCACGACCATCACAACCCAAGCGGCTAAGGATCTCCAGAAGAAACTGGTGCAGATGCATGGCAGCAACGCCGAAAAGAGAGCACGCACCATGACCTCGATCCTCGTGAATGGTTTTAAAGAGTTTGAGAAACGTCCACGCTTAATCGTGGACGAGGCTCTTATGAACTAACGAAAGACTTACGAATCAATTATCGTATGAGCAAACGAAATCCTCCTCAGTGGTGACCCTACATTGACCGGGAGATCCTCTTCAAGATGTATCACTACCGACCAACTGCAGTCGCCGGAATCACCAAACAACTTCTCTACACTCACAAGAATTCGATAGACGTGGCCTAAGCGTCCAGTGAAGGGGTCACGCATCCTAACGATCCATGAGTCCCAGGGGTTGACCTTCAAATTGGGGATGATTCTCCAGACCAAGGGGAGGAAACTAGTGCATCCCGCGCTATCGTGGTTGTGACGAGGCAGAGTGAGAGTGAGACAGAGACCTATGTGTACTATACCGACGTGGCCGATGACGCAATAGGCCGCTTCATTCGTCGAGCGGTGAGCGCCCCGGCGAAGGGCATCGTGGACCTCAAAATGGCCATAAAACACGGTGACCAAAGGGTCGCACAAGCTATAATTGCCCAAACCCTAACCATAAGGCAATTATAGAAATAAATGAAAAGGTGTAATAGTTCCATAACTGAAATTTAAAAAAAAACTTCCTTTTTAGTGTAATGCCGAGTTACTGTTGTAAAGCTATTTTTAACGCCCACTAAATCACGACTACCTAAAAAAAGGTGCAGACCCAGAGTCCGCAGATTGTGTTTATTATAATAAATGAAAAAAAACACCCAATACTATCCAATAAAACGTATCACGGGGACACTTCAAACTCCCATGTTGCCAGTTACCAGGGACAACGCCCACACTTCTTCTAGATGGCTAGCTACCGGCCTCGAGTTAAAAATGTGCCGCCAAAGATCTATAGGTGTATTCCAGCAGTTGTATTTGAGATATAGACCCTAGCTAAGATAAGCTTAGCGTGTCCACCAAATTAGGCAAAATCGTCACTTAAAATCTGGTGAGATTTTAGTCATAACGCTTAATCTATAGAGTGTACAAAACACTTTTTAATAACTACTTTAAGACATATTTAATTATTTAACTAGAATATAGTAGTACTACACGAAAACATACTGGCAGTCGTTTTAGGGTCTCCTAACCTAATCTTATAATTAAGTTCAGTTATAGCTAGTCTGAACTAAAATGACGCGGCTCGCTACTGTATTAGGCGTTGTTGATCTGTGAGAGCAAGTAGTAATAGCGTATCTTTATTTGTTTGCGAGGGGCGACAGTTCTACGAATTTGTGATGGGTAGGCACACAATTCGGTTCATTAGTCTCATTAAAAGCCAGATTATCTGCTTAGTTATCAAAGCACTTGCACTTAATATGAAATAATGATGTCCGTTCTCTCGCACGGTCAGCTCAATTGTGATTAGTTGCAATTCAAATCCGGAAATAGCTGTCACTTGGTGCGTACAGTCTACGCTGACCTTTAAATGTGTGCGTATTGGACGTTTTACCTTAGAAAATCTATACCAGCTTTTATGCAGATTTGTAAACATACAAATAGACATGACCATTTATAAAATTCAGGAATATAATTCTATCGAAAAAGTGATAAATCACAACTACGTACTTTCTATGTTTGCATAAACCATTCTCTATTCTCCATTGCTTGTTTAATTTTAAATAGCATAGTACTTTTTCCATCTGTCGGTATTCTTTGAATTTTTATTTATATCTTTCAATTTAAACTCGTCTTCAACTAGCTTTTAATAAGAATACTGTAATCGTTACAAGAATTGTACGTAATTTCTGTTACGTTTTTTCCCTAATCTCAAGCGAACATGGTCACCGTACGCGACCTTTCGCCTACACTGGAACATCGAGCTCACCACACGAGTATTGCATTGTCTGATTCAATATAGATTAAGGTACTCTTTCAAACACACCGACTAAATAAGTGTTTTAAATATAGCTTGAAATAATATATGAGCTTGAAATAACCTTTTAATTTGATAAAATTCACATACCGCAAATTACATAAATGCAATACTGTATAGTATTTTGTATTCTGAAGAACTTAATATACATATTTAGCTCTATAGAGGGTTTCTGATTATATTAAGAAAATAAATATTAACAATCTTTTTTATACTTGCTAAATATATATACGCATTGTCTACGTGTATGTTATTGTCTATAGTTAAGGATAAATATAGCAAAGTCCGTGAATAATTACTAAATGTGTAATTTTGTTAATTTTACCTGCAGTTCATTGAAATAAAACTAATTTAAACGGATTTTATCGCGGTTATTTATTAAATTTTGATCCCGACGTTTCGAAAGCTTTTCAGCCTTCGTGGTCACGGGGCGGACTGAGGTGTAGGTTGTCCAGAAAAGTTTATGTTACTGTGTCTACCTTCAATTTAATTTTTATTATTGATAGTGTTCCGATCTACGCAGAAAGAGCTCACAGTGTCTTGATGTCTGGCAATTGGTCTTTTGGGTTCCGATTTAATTAAATGTATTATTGGATCCCAGGCTTGTGCTAGCTTCCAACCATCTTCTCTATTGAAATTTGGATGTTTTTTAATTTCAATAGCCTCACGAATCATCCTAGGTAGGAATCGGTGTTCTTTTGCAAGGATTTGTGGCTTGTCAAATCGAAGATAATGTTTGGAGCCTTCTTCTGAATGTTCAGCAACTGCAGACTTCGTAGAGCGTCGGTGTTTAACATCAGCTATATGTTCTTTTACGCGGGTCCCTATGTTTCTTTTAGTTTGTCCGATATAGGAGAGGCCACAGTCACATTCTATTTTGTATACGCCCTGTTCTTGTAGAGGTATATGACACTTGACAGGTGGTAAAAATTGACTAATCTTCTTGGGCGGCTTGAAGTAAGTTTTAATTGAAGCACGCTTCAGTACATAGCCAATCTTGTCTGTGACCCCTCTTACAAAAGGTAACACAACAGGTACACGTTCTACTGTGGCTGGTTTCACTCGGTTTCCGTGACGGCGGCGTGGAATTTGGAGCTTGTTATCACGCAGTACTTGCTTGACATGTCGCAGCTCAGCAGCCAGATGTTCCTCGTCACAGATTCCTTGTGCTCTCTGAAACAAAGATTTACCCACGGTAGCTAACTGTTTCGGATGGTGGTGAGATTCACCATTCAGGTATTTATCTGTATGGGTCATTTTTCTGTACACAGTATGGCCTAAAGACTGATCAGGATTACGGATAACTAAAACATCTAAGAAAGGAAGAGATTTCTTTTGCTCTAACTCCACAGTGAATTGGATGTTATTGTTAATGGAGTTAAGATGATCTAAAAATGCAGCTACTTTGTCAGATGGTAAAATTGTGAAAGTATCATCTACGTACCGTTTGTAAAACCTGGGGGTGACGGGGGCAGTGCTTAGGGCTGTCTCCTCGAAGTCCTCCATGAAAATATCGGCGACTACTGGAGATACAGGTGAGCCCATAGCTACTCCATTCACTTGTACATAAAACTGATTCCTCCACAACATGTAGCCAGATGTGAGGCAATGTTTAAGTAATGCTGCATACTCTATGGGCATGTTATTATCTGCTAACCTCTTAGACACAATTTCTGGACAACCTACACCTCAGTCCGCCCCGTGACCACGAAGGCTGAAAAGCTTTCGAAACGTCGGGATCAAAATTTAATAAATAACCGCGATAAAATCCGTTTAAATTAGTTTTATTTCAATGAACAATATTCGCGTAAACCTAAGAAATCATTATTTACCTGCAGTGTTTTCTTATGCCGGCATTTATTTTGTATTTATCCGGGTATTCGAATGTAACGGATCATCTTCACTGAACTAGACTAATTAATCTAATAATTTTGCTAGTTCTCGTTGCTCGTATGTAATTCTGAATCATCTACATCATTTTTCAGTTTAATTTTCTGTACTTTTTGACTTTGTATTAACAATGTCTTCATTAATAACAGATAATAAAGATTATAATATAATTAATAAATAATTATTAACCTCTTAAGGCGAAAGTAAATACATACCACTATATAGAGTTACTTTTGCGTTGTAAAGAAAGTATCAATAAATAGAATGTATTCATATCAAGAGTATAAAGAGTTAATACAAAGTTTATACTATACCAGCTGTGCCTGCGACTTCGTTCGCTTGGTTGTTGAAAACTAAAACGCGTCGCTTATGTAGAGTCAATATTATCCGTGTTACATGATGACGTGAAATTCACAATGCCATCTATCGAATATGGAGTACAACTGTCAAGATTAGGTCTATTTTGTCGTTGCAAGTGACTGAATTGTGTGGATGAGAACATTTTAACTTCATATTATCTAACATCTCTTAATAGAGTGAATCGATTGGGATGAAACATAAACTAAGTTATACTTCAAGTTGCGTACGTATACTAGTTATCTACTACGTTATCAGACAAAAAATAAAAAAAATGCTGGGAATGGGTTGTGTTGATTATCCTTTAACACCCTGGCTATTATTTTGGACATATTTTCGATGTACTAAAATCACTTTTCAACAGATTTATTATATTATAGATAAAAATATATACAGGTATTACTATTTTTCTTTTTTATTACAATATATTTTACTATAAAGCAATGACTTCAGATCGCAATTTTCAAACTTCACCTTAAACTCGCTTCCATGCACTATAAAATAGATATGAATCAAGCACGTCGACGCGGACCACAACTCAATATAATAAGTAAAATAAACACACTAGAAACTCCTTTATTTAGCCATAACTAATGGAAACAAGTATCACTAACATAAATACGATATTAATACTGATTTAATTTCGTTATAATAGGTACGTACCTTGTGTTTCGAAACACCATTTATAGTGACTAATTAAAAAAAAAAAACGTTATGGTCATAATCTCACCTGGTATTAATTGAGTGATATGACCTAAGATGGTGGATGAGCTAAGCCTAGCGCAGAGGCTGGTTCTCATAGCTATTTTCTAGCATGTTTCGATATTTAATCATTTAAAAATATGGCGTTATATCCTTAACCAGTTAAATTTAAGAGTGCATTTACATAATTCTAACAAAATACTTATTATAATTTTAAATTGATTGTACTTAGTATTATAGCTTTGACTCGCGGCTTTGTTCACTTTAATATTGATTTTGTCATGTCGCATGACGCAATAAAAAGTTTCATACGGATTTTATTCCTCCCTTTACACCACTTTTGATAAGTTTTTAGAAAAAGTACCCTATCACCGTCTCCAAAAAATTAAGTAAGAAATTCATCACAATCGATTCAGCGATTGGGAAAGCGAGACATACAAACAAATTCCTTTTTTCGTATGAGGCGAAAGTGCCTTTCTTTGTTTGTTTGTTACATTTTGATGCCTAAACCGCTGAATTTATTAAGATGAATTATGATTTAGAGATACATGGGACCCTGGAGACGGTGACAGGCTACGTTTTCTTATTAAAAATTATTTTAAGTGAGGTAAAGAGAGGAATAAACTTTTTATAAAACTCAACATTGCGTCATCCGATTTTGCAAAATCAATATTAACGTCATCGAAGCCGGGGGTAGCAGCTAGTTTATAATACTAGTAAGAATAAGGATATAAACTAAAATTAGCGCATATATTCACTTGGAACATAACAGGAAGCGTCTAGAACATATCCGAGTTAATTTAACCGAAATAATTCCATAACGTACTCGTCTTAACTACTTGTGACTTAATTTTATGAAATAATTAACATTTATGCATCTACTATCCAAGCCTGTGGTGGCCCTCGCAGTAACTAAAACATAATTGTGTGGGTACGTTTAATAATATTTTATTTTCTATATCTATAGTTCTGGGTTATGAATGCTGTACATTTTATGTTATTTATAACAAACTTAAGCTGTTATTATTACACGCCTCATAAGCGAAGTGTAAAGGTTGGTACTACTGTTACTTCACGCAAAATTACTTATTTTTTAAACTTAAATGTCTCTATTTATCGTATATTGCACTTGTAAAATAATATATACACACAGAGGTCAAGAAAAAACACTCTTTTTAACACTCATGATATTTTTTTGATGGCATTTTTGTTATTGAAACTAATTAAAAACTGTTTAAAAAAGTTCTGTCTTGGACGTCCGTGTGTCTGTGTGTGAGGAACCTGTATGTTATCACGATAACGACGGAAATACTTTATTAATTGAGTCTATTGATTTTTTTTACGTTTCAGTATAATTAGGAATAGAACCCTATTACTCTTCACGGCCTGATACGATGTGGTTTAATTGTTATGAAACAAAAAAAAAAGTGATTATGAGGTGTGCACTTTTGGAATTTCGAAACTTTTTAAGATTTTATTTAGTTACCGATATGTTTACTTATAATAAGAATCGTGAATAATATATTTTATGCGTTTTTTATTATTATTATGGCATTACCTATGGAGGTTCACATAAATAATTGTCCTTTTCAGGGTCTATGTAATATAGCGCTTAAATGTACATATATGAGTATATAAAAATTATTGTCTACCTGAAACAGGATTATCAACCAAAACCGAAACCAAAAACGAACTTTCGACTTGGATCTCAGTTTTGGCCGAAACCGAAATTGAAACTTACCTATACTGGGAAAAACTTGTAGTGTACACTGAATTTTTGTATATTTTAAAACGTACACAAAAACGTAACTTATTTAGTTGACAACAGTAATGGAAATGTTTATCAATAAAAATTATAATATTTATGTTATATATATATATATATATATATATATATATATATATATATATATATATATATATATATATATATATATATATATATATATATATTTAATAGAATAGTGGGCAAAAGAGCAATCTTGTCACCTGATGATAAGTGATTATAGTCGCCTATGGACACCTACAACACCAGAGGAATCGCATGTGCGTTCCTGACATTTATAGAAGGGACTGGCTCTAGGGTGCCACTGCCAGAACACGCCTATTGGTATTTGGCCGCAGATTTTCAACTCAATTTGACATATAAAAACAAAATTAATAATGTACAAAAAAACTTGAACTAAAAACAAAACCAAACGACCCGTAATAATCTGTTTACGCGGAGTTTCAGTGCGAAACTATGGCCGAAACTAGATTTTTAGCCGAAACCAGTCGAAACCGAACCTTCGGTTGCACTTTAATGAAAATCTATACAGATATATAATACAACTGTAACGAAGCCAAATCTGTATAGCCAATAATTTGGTCGTTATTTCAAAGAATATCAAGACATGTAAACGCACATTTTAGAATACAATAAACGACTAAGAGCTAATTAGAGATATACACTATTAGTCAATGAAGTAGGCATTAGAAGATACTAAATGCTACATTAATAATATTAACAAACACTGAAAGGTTACGTATTAGTTGCTCATGTCAATAAATGATTTGATGATTCCTTGTCTTATTGCATTAACTCGATAATTATAAAACAACAATAGCTAATTCTTTAGTGAGTTTATTATAATTACAGTTAGTTCATTTCTATAACTATAAACATGTTGACAGAATTATTTAATAATATCTCTAATTGCATGAACTCAAATGAAGTATCCTCCGCCCAGAGCCTAGAGAAATGGTATTGTATAATAATTCTACTATAAGTAGGCGCATTTAGTGTAAATTATGACTTAAGTGATATATTCATAAACAGACCACCCAGTTAACACCGTCCGACTTTATTCAAAGTATTATTACACGCGTAATTATGTTATTCATCGCTATTTCTGGCTTGACAATAGTCTTGTATCTTCATTTCTGCATTACTTCCATATACCTATTCAGACTATAGCTCTCACTGAGCAAGCGAGTTACGAGTTATATTCCACCCACTCTATACAATATACACATATGTATATACTTCCATTGATTTCTAAATACTTGTAGATATAGTTTTTGTAACTTATATGTATAGTGTTATGGCTACAATTACACCTGATGTTAAATGACGACGTGGCCCAAGATGGTGAACACGCTATACCTGTAGAGGGAGTAGCCCTTAAGTGCAACTGCCAGAACATAACGATAGGTTTTTTTTTATATACACGATTTGACGACTTCAGTTCAGCATTTCATTTTTAGGTAGGTGATTTTGTTGGCGTTAAAAACATTGTCTAAAAGTAAGTTTTTTTTTTATATTGCACTTATGGAACTATTACACTTATGTTACTTATTTCTATAATTATATATATATAAGTTTCCTACCCTTGGTCCGGAGGTTCAGCACCGATTCGAAGGTCAACCCCTGGGACTCGTCGATCGTCAGGACGCGTGACCCATCCCCAGTCCCGTAGCCCAGTATGTACCAGGTAGAGAGTTTCGGGAGGGGGGGTGTGGGGTTATCTGCAATCCTGCATAACCCTCGAGTCTCAGGGTATATACCTATAGGTATTTGATATAGCTCAGTCGGTAGTGTGTACAGACCTCGCGTCAAACGGACGTGAGTTCGAATTCCTGTAATAAGTCTGAGCTTTAGCTGACCATGTCGGGTATAGCTTTTTCTAATGCCCAATTGGCAACCTACCACGTTAAACTTGAAAATTTGCCTCCAAATACCTACAGGTATGTTCCGGTAGTTGCCTAGCCAGTCCCTCCTGTAGGATTAGCGTGTCAACCATATTGTACTACAACGTCACTTAAAATCAAGTGACATTGTGACCATAACGCTAAACCTTTAAAGTATAAAAGAAAACAATAATGCTCTAAGACAACTTTTATTTTATATATACGTATATAATGAAAATTATGTTTGTTTGAGTCTTAACCACGACCAAACTACTGATAGTATCGACATGCGACCATAACCATTCGATGCGGAATTATCTGTAGATGGTTTAGGATTATTCATTATTGGAATTTCAATGATCATTTATTATTTTATTCCCGATTTACTTTTGTACGGCCAGCGTAGCAGGCGGATGACAGCTATATCATACAAAATATTAGCATAACCTTACAAAAAAAAGTTGATTCCAATTTTTACTGACAGTCATATTTTATTGTTTCGGATTAGGTTCTTGATTCCGGTATAAATACATGAATATTAAAAGATAAAGATGTTATACATATAATAGTTTAGGTTTTAGTGATATTTTTATTGAATTCACCTACAACGAGCTTGAGCTTTCGATGAAGGTAAACAAATTGATCTGTGCGGTGTTGTTTGCTAAGCGATGATATGCGACCAGTAAAATTATCAACATGTAAAAAGTATTTATTCGTTAATAGCTAGTTGGGGGACCGGTTTCGTGGTAAATTACATCTGCTTTTTCGTAAATATAGCAAAAAAAAAACTAGATAGATCACTAAGTAACCAACAAAATGGCTAAGACAATAAACGATGCGTTCACAACCAGCAATATATTAAACCACTCGGTGACACAAAAGCAAACATTCCAAGGAGCAAGTAGATCAAACAAAAACGTTAGAATTTTTATCCCAAAAACAGGGGAAAAAAACTGATAGACATTTCCTCAGCGACGCGTGCCGCCGAAGCGTTTAGTTACAATTTAAAACCGGAAACGGATACTTGCGACGCGACGCACTCGTAGGTTTAGGAACAAATTTGTGGCGCGCCCCGACACTGTCGATTGATTCACACTGATTGATTGCTAAATGAACTGTGTTCAGATGTAATAATACCGCTGTAGACGAATTGTATGTAGCATTCGAAGCGCTGTTCCGTTCTGATATATATTTGTATATAAGGCTCTCAAGTGCAACTGCAAGACCACACCTACAAGTATTTGGCAGTAGATTATCAACATAAGGGTGGTAGTTAGAAGGCGAGCGTTAGAAAAAGCCATGCATAACATAATTACTTGTTAAGTTATAAGAGAATATATATTCAGGTATTACACGATCATATGTATAATAAATCTAATACTAAGGCCATAACGCATAACCGTAGTTTTTTTTTTCATCGCAATCAGTTCACTGTATTAAGTGATATTAGATAATATGAATTTAAAGCTTTCTTACGCACGCAATTCAGTTACTGGCAACGCCAAAATAGAACCAATGTTGACAGTTGAACTCCATATTCGATAGATGACGTTGTGCATACGACGTCATCGTGTAACACGTATATTTACTGTATTGTTATCTAAGCGACGCGTTTTAGTTTTCGACAATTACACGAACAAATTCACAGGCACATCTAGTACACAATATTGGTTCACTCTGAACTATGGTAGGCTAGTACGAAGTATCCTTTTTTGACCGTAACCGTCAGTACACAATACCAATCTTTAGTTATTTTTTTTTTAATCTTTTCTCCACATTTATTATAGCTACATTTTTTTTTTACATAAATAAATCTAATTTTGATCTCCTCATTACATCCTTTTTCTTTAAATTATAGACGCCTGTACGCTGAGTCCGTTAGTAAATTTATAAATTATTAATTTTCCAATAACACTAAACCACCAACCACTAATGAAGATAATAAGCGAACATAATTGTCAAATAAATCATATTACATATTATCCGTAACTCGTAATATTTAAAGTTAATTGTAACCATTCCGTAGAAGAGCGCGTATGCCGGAAAGATGGCCGAGACTGCGTAGAAAACCATTACCTTCCGAGAAATATGGCGAGAGGAAATCGGCTTCCTCGTGAAACTAGTGAACTTTCCGTGTAACACATATCCACATATCATTTGTACTGAATTAGTTAGATTTATCACGTCTTTGCCTTATCAATGCGTTCTGAGATCGATTTTTTTTATAGTTAAAGTTTTAGTAGCGTTATGGCTACAATCTCACCTGATCTTAAGTGACGATATGACCTAGGTTGGTCGAGACGCTAAGCCTGTGGAGGTACAGATTCACATGTGCAATTTCCGGAACACATGTATGGGTATTTGGCGGCAGATTTTTAACTTGAGGGTAGTAGCTAGCCAGCTGGGCATCAGAAATAGTCCAACCATCATTATATTTTTTAAATATTATAGTAGAAACAGTGTATTTGAAATGAGGTTTGGTTTAGAATCAGATATGTATGTTTTGACATTTTATATTTCTAGTATCAACCGAACTTTAGATAGATTAGGTATCTTTATAGATATACATGGACTTTAAAATTTTCGATAATTTGCGACCTATATATATATTGCATTCTACGTTAAAAGAAATGAATTTGAAATAATATAAAATCAATGAATTGTGTATTGCAAAACAAATCTAGAAAGCCATAGCAAGCGGCTTTCATTTTGCTTTAGTGTTACTTGAAGCCTAGAAAAATGTATTACTAGGCTCAAAAGATAAGTATACAAGTAGTTAAGTAAGCAAAAATTGTCGTTTTTGCCATTACATTATTACAATAATTAATATAACATAGATATGAATAAGCGATTGTGTTAAAGTACTCCGTGTTACACTCGATAATGTATATCTATATTCATATTATAAAGTGGAAAAGTTTGTTAGTTTCTGTTAACGCGATAATCTTAGTAATTAGAAGTAGGATTTAATAAAGCAGCATGCAGTCATGAAGATTGTCGACAGAAGTGAAAACTATTTTTCAGAAAATAATGTAAATAAAGGAGTAAAACTCGCATCCGTCCGTTGAGGTTTGGAACCGACCACCTTGCTTACGCGTGATTATTAAGTCGCACTTCAAATCGATCGATCACGCATTCATATATACAAGCTCGTAATTAACAATCTGCATACACTCTCTACATAAATGGAAAGCGTTCGGTGTCGAAGACGCGAGTTTCATGATTTTTGTTCGCCCAAAAAGTACTCGACGTGCCTCAAGAAGTTTTCACTTCTAGAATGTTTTTTTTTGGGAAAAACACTGTTAGTCTAAAAGGCTTTCACAGCTTCACCGGATTTAGAGGTCGAGCGCGGAGGACGTTCAAGCTCGAAGGGATCACTTTAATAACGCAGTGATTGAGAAAGGCTTTTGACCATTTAACATCACGCTAACAACAACAGGAGCAAAGGTTTATTATAAAAAATACAGAAACGGGCAAAAATTATTAGATAATTTTTTGTTCCACGCGAACATTTTAAACATTCGGTAAATACTATGAATACGCTATATTCCATTTCTGTGGGTAGATATAAGTCTTCTCTAATCTAATCTTTAATTTTCTAATTTTTACTACTACAGTGTTAGTTTATTTACAGAGTTAAAGGTGATGGATCTGTCGTACAATAATACGTTTGGGTGACGTTTTGAGCGAGTTATATTCGGACGTAACAATCAACTCGAACTTTTGGTTGAAGGAAAATGTTTCTTATATTTACCTGGATAGCTAGTCGTTAAGTAGAAAACTTGTCAACGAATAACATTGTTCTGCTGTTATATCTGTATATAACATCTGATAAGCTAAAAATATAATTTTACCAACAACAAAAAATATAACGAAAAAAGAAGAAAAATTATTTTACATTCTAATTTATATAAATAACAAGTAATACAATAAAATATAAAACGATATTATCATATTTTGTCTTGTTTCCAAGTCATTTGGGGTCGGCACAGTACGTTTTCTTCTTCCACAAATTTATACCAGCTGTCATCTCTTCATTCACTCCATTTTCTTTCATCTCATTCCTCACACATTCTATCCATATTTTCTTTGGTCGTCATTTTCCTTTCCATCATTCAACATACATGTCCGTTACTTTTCTCAGCACATGCTTCCTCTCTTATGCTCGAATTAAGACAAAACCATTCCTTTTCAACTTCTCTAACATTGGCGCCCTAGCACTGACAAAACTCCACCTAACAAACTCTTTCCTGACTGTTTCCATTCTTAAAACACCATACCTCCATCTCAACATTCGCATTTCTGATACCTGCAATCGACACTCATCTGTCTTCTTACTAGCCCAGTACTCTGATCCATGTCATCTGTCATGAACTTATATATTAGACGATAATTAATTTTAACGATAACATTTTTTCTCCTCCACATTGATATCCCAACCCAGATTCCTCACATACGAGCTTTTGATGTATAACTATGAAAAACATAAAAATGCTTGTCCCACTTACCGTCACGCGGTGGCATCTAAAACATTGAACGCGAGCCAAAGTTAACAAAACAATATTAATCAAAATAGATAAATTATAATGCACCTCGTACAATTACGTAATATACGTTTGCATTTTCATACGATTTTCCGGCATAAAATTAGAGAGGGACGGCGATGAAAACAAAACACCCACGCGCCGTCGCCGAAAAGGGATAGATATAGGCGACGCTGTTTCGGAGCCGGCGCTCGCGCACCACTGAAAGCTCAACTCATTTTCTTTCTTCAGTCTTGCTACGAAGCTCTCCCTGAACGGTTGTGGGATCGGGCGTTTTGAAATTAGCGATAAAATAATAATAAATCGATTTCGTTACTATAAACGCTATAGTTTTGAATGTGACCCGTGTTTTTGTGTACTTTGTAGTGGCTTGTGTGACTGTATTTTGAAACTGTTTCTAGTTAATTGCGGATGGCCCGCACAGTACTGTTTTCATTCCGAGAAGGTAAGTCGGGTTTTGTGTTATTTTAAGATGTAATTAAATATAGAACGGCGGCATTTATATGAAAACGTAATTAGTTTAATAAAAATAAAAGAAACCATTAGTCATGAGTTCCTGGTATTGTATGTGATTAGATAAATATAGCTCCCGATTCAATTTCTACGAAGAAATATAAATTGGATAACCAGAGTTATTTAAAAACAATCCTTATCTTTATTAATATTATAAATGCGAAAGTTTGAGCTTGTTTGTTACGCTTTCACACCTAAACCGCTAAACCTATTGTGATGAATTTTGATATAAAGATAGATGGGACCTTAGAGACGGTGATAGATTACTTTTTCTCGCGTCACCCGATTTGACATAATCAATATTAACGTGAGCGAAGCTGCGGGAAAAGCCTAATGTTTTTATAAATATGGTTTGTGATTAACATATGATTATCTGTACTTATAACAACATAGTAAAGTATGTATGTTTGTACTACATAATTTTAAGAATTGCTAACCTATTTTTTAAAAATCTACCTCGAATGGTAAATTAAATAGTACCCGAGTTTTATATACATTTTTCTTGATAAACCTTATTCCACTTAGGTAAGGTCGGCACAACAAGTTTTATCCTTTCGTTCTACTCTATCAGCAGTCATATCAGTATTCATACTTATGCATATCATTCTTCACAAAGTCCATAGATATCTCCTTCCTTCTACTTCATCTCCAGCAACCATCGAGTGTTATATATGTTACCTACATATGCCTGCGACTTCGTCCGCGTGTAGCTAAAATTATTAAATCTTGCGCCGTCATTCAAATTACAATAACTTTTGGTAGAGCTAACCGATTTTCAAGAAACAAAAACTAAACGTTACTCGAGGATACGCTTTATGATTTTCTTAATGACGTTTAATCATAAACGTTGTACTTTAGTAGTGATACGTGCACTAACAAACACACATAAATATTTCTAAAATGTATGTTATTACTTATCCTTAGTCGCTTGCGATAATTGTTTTCACATTAATTTAAAGAGTACAGACACATTAAACTTACGATTTTATTATATTTTTAGATTACTAACTTTATTTTGTAAATAACACAAGTGAAGTTACAGATAATTGCTGGTAGTTTCTATTATTGTTGAATTGATACAGAATAAAAACTTGTAAATTTATCACTTTTGTAACCTAAAAGAAGTTAAAGTTTGTAATATTTTTTATTTGTTAATACGCGCTGGAAGCCTCTTCGACTGTCGTAATTAAGTAGGTTCGAATCCTATATGTTTTGGATTTCGGTAAGGAATAACATCGTAGTGAAACACGGTGGTATGAATTTTTTAATGGCCGCCTGACTAGCTACTACCTTAAAGCATATATATATATATATATATATATATATATATATATATATATATATATGTTATAGCGTCATTTAACGTCAGGTGAAAGTGTTGCAAAACGTTGAATCTAAAATGTATTTTATAAAACTTACATTTTACTAAGAGGAAGTTTTTTTTTTTAGTAAAAGCTTATTTGTAAAGTGGTAAGCAAATGTACGGCTCGTATATTTGTAAGTGGTTGCTACTGCAGTCAATCGTATTGCTGATAAGTACTCTGTAAGACCCGTAGATATCTTTCTAATACAAGGTTTATGACTGTGATCTTCTGGTTTTTTTTAATCACCATTTTTGAGAGAACTTTGCCAGCCCCTTCTTAGTATACGCCCTATACATATAATAAATATGTAGAAAAGTCGTTCTTGTATATCAAAAATATATTTTAAAATAGCCTGGGTATTAAAGGTTCACCAACAGAATCCATTTACAGTATTTGTGAATTTTTTGCCTATTCGTTTGTGCACGCATTACTGCTAATATACAAAGTTTATGATACAACGTTACCAAAGAAATCATAAAGCGTATCCTCGAGTAACTTATAGTCTTTGTTTCGTTAAAGTCTGTTAACTCTATCAAAACTTATTGTAATTCCAATAACGGAACGAGATTAAATAACTCAAATTCTACGCGAAGTCAGATAGACAGTAAACTAAGACCCTGCTAAAAATTACTTATTTAAAGTTATCTTCGATATACAAGTCTTCTGTACATAGTAATGCCGAGAGAAAGAAAGTATAAGGTGCCGTTTATCTCTTTCCATTTTTACCTTAAATTTCACTATTTACCTACTCATTGTGTATAGTTAAAATACCGTCCAGTTGCCTTTTATTTATTTACAATCATTTGTTTATATTGGGATCCATCCATTCTCCAGATTACAATATTACATATCATTGAATTTCTTTTTCCTAATTAATTTAATTAAATTCATTGTTATATATCTCTGTTTATGTAATATACATTTATATTTGTTATTTTGTCGCTTGAATGATTTTTAGTTACCATTGGTTATGTTTTATAGTGGAGGAGTATTTCATTTATTTTAAAAAGACAGCTTTGTTTTAAAATAGTATTTAATTATCTACATAATTACGAGAACGTAAAAAACCTTTAAAATAAGGTATTCAAATACAGGATAAACATTCAACTATAAAAATGAAACCAATGGTGAATAAAATGCACAAGAAATCGTAGTAGAAATAAGTTTTATAAAAGTTAACAAACAGTTATGATTTTTTTACTTAACAACACATTATAACAAGTATTTACTTTTAAGCCTTATTAAATTCATGAAGGTTAGTTAATTCATCACAACAAACACGTGCGTTCCGACGATCACTAAAGGCGAAGCTAATAATGAACAGTGTTAACAATAAAATTATCTGTTTGGTGTCAGGGTCTAATGGTCGATCTTTGTGCGCAGGAGTCGAACCAGCGTCCCTTTTAGCATTCATTCGGCGTCCTAACGCGTAACACGTGGCAAACAATGTGTTTCTGTTGCTCGCGGAACAATGACGGTAATGGAGACATACGTTATATGTGTATTTTATTTTTAAACAAATTATGTTTTGTTATTAATAGTGGAACCGAAATTATTTAAATAACCACGGAGTCATTTTGATCATTTTGTAAACTTTGATATTTTAATTAAAAATAAGGTTACATTTAAATTTGTAATCACATTTTAATATACAAACTTTTTGGTATTCGGTAGAAAATAAAATATAAGTAGTAATCAGTAACTATTCTATTGCATTATTAATTACGGTTATGACCTTGTGATTTCAAAAGCGTGAAATATCTGTAGGTTAGTCCCTTACCTGTAATAACCAACTTACTGAAATAAATAATTCAATAGCATTCGACAAGAAAAATATTTTTGTATTGATCGACATGCAGAACTAGTTGACAAGATCAATATTATCGTGAGTAGAGCCGCGGGTACAAGTTAGTGTTCTATATAAACAAATAGATCAATCTTTATCCTTATTTATATTATTGGTTAACTTTATCTATAACTTTGTGATTACATACTTAAATTTCTGTTTATACAATAAGAGAACTAAACGCATTGATATTTAATGAATCTGAGTCAACTATATTCAGGAAAACCATTACTGGTTGTCATTGAATTATAAATAGAAACATTATGGATTCTTGGATGACTAAAAATAGCTAGCTTGTTTTTGTTGCAATTATTTTTAATGTGATAATAAGTAATATGGTATGGTAGGTTAGGTATCTTGCAATTACTATGGAGCATTAATTATTTTGTTTGTAATTAAACATAATTAAATAATATATGTATATAGATATATTTAATATATCGGTAAAGGATAAACTCACTGCAAAATATAAGCGCATTGTTTTTGAATTTAAATATGAGTTGTAACTTAGATTATTTACCTTACTAGAATTAATTTGGATTATGTGGTTACACATACCATTTCCATAAAAAATAATGGAATGTAAAAATAACTTACTGGTATTTTTTTCTCTTTATATTGATAGTGCAATACGAAGTTTGATTTACGTTTAAACGGATTTATATTAAAATTCTAAAAACATCTGTATCAATCAATTTGTATAATATTTGGATACATCACTAATAGAATCCAGAATTTCTTGCTACTATTTAGCAGAAATCACATTATTATCATAATATTATTAATTAGTCTATACTAATATTATATAGAGGAAAAAGTTGTATTTTTATTTATAACGAATAAACTCAAGAACTACTGGACCGACTTCAAAAATTCTTTCACCATTAGAATGCTACGTTACATCAAATTTTATTTTATAAAAATGATTAAATAAAATTTTGGTACCACGCGAACGGAGTCGCGGACACAGATATTTATCTATACTTATGAAGAAATGTATATACGCAAAAGTTTCAAACAAACAAAAACGACTCCATAACTACTGAAGATCTCTGTTCTTTCCGGTAACAAAATCGTGTGCGGAACACGTGGTTCCGTAGGTAGAGCAAAAAAAACTACAGAAGACACGAGAATGAAGACGTTTGAGTTCTGTTATCGTAAGCCAACAGATGTCAGTAACAAGTTTTTAATTGTTTCGTTATTTTGTAATTAATGGCTTTAACTATATATTAAAACTAGTCGTGACTGCAACTTTGTTCGCGTGCAACTAAAAATAATTTGATCAGTTTGCCCGTTTTTTTTCTGCGTTGCTCCTATTGGTGATAGCGTGGTGTTAAAGAGCCTTTAGCCTGAATTACCTTCTTAAATGATTGATCTATCAAAGACAAAAATATTTTTTGTAATACGACTGCTAGTTCCTAATATTAGCGCGTTCAAGCAAACAAGCAAACTTTGTCGCTTCTTGGTATTATTACAAACATATACATATTATATTTATGTGTTTTTTTCTTCTCTGGTTGTTAATTGTTTCTAGCATTTTAGTTTTATCACTATGAAAAATTAAAACAATATATATGTTTCCGTGTACACTAGAATTTCCTCAAATTTACATTATAGTCGAACTTCTAGCACTGGGTGGTTACTAGTGCAAGTACTTTTACTAATTAGGTTACCAATGGGTGATTAACATCCTTGCAAAATACCCGGCAGCAGGATACGACAGTACATATCGTCACTAAACGTCAAACGACATCATGGCCAAACGCCAAACCTATAAAAAAAAATTGTAACGGCAACACTATTCTTATAAGATTTATGTAAATGCCTTTGGACGTGTACATTAATTTTACGACAACTATATATTTATTTATAACCTTTTATCAAATGGAATATTTACAATTATTAGTAAGCATTAACAACAGATAAAAAAAGTTCCATTGATTGAATCACACGGCTGCAATATCCTTAAATTATTCACAACAATGTCGCTATAATCTGTGTACAGTCATAATCTGTGGGTGTTAGTACAGTGGCAGCAAGAAATAAAACTCATGAAATACATTATCTGTTACGTATTCAAAAAGAGTTAAATTTATTCCAATTAAAATTAACATCAAAGAGGATCCATATTGTAATAAAATAACTCGATAAATGGAATGTCAGGTAAGGTACATATAACGTATTCAAATTAAATTAAAATTAGTCTGCCGTTGTTAAAAATTTTAAATATTATTTCTCTCAAATATATTACAGGATTTATTACGGGATATGTTAGTTTTTATTCATGAATTTATGTTACGTCGATCTGTATTACTGTATCGGTATTTTGAGTTTTGTTAATTTGTATAATGGAACGAAAATATAAATAATAATCAAAAACATACATTTTAAGTTACCGTAAAATATCGTAGGACTGTTTTAATAAATAAGCTGCTATCTTGTTAAAACGTGAGTTTGAAGATTATATGTCATATTTGACATTGGCATTATTGCTTTTATGTACAGAAAGTACAATCAAATTTAAAATGTACATATATTGAAAAGAAGTTATATCATGTCACAAACAGTTAAAATTATTATTTGTAAATATTTATTCTCATGACTTAATAGTATTTTTATTGTACATATGTAAATAAAAGATACAATTATTGAGAATATGTGACAAATTATATTATGTATGGTTTTATTTCCGATAAAGCTACGTTTTTTGGGTATATATTATGTAGTATTCTTGACAGCATGACAGCGGTGACTGATAGTGAATTTTTGTTCAATGTCAGTCACCGCTGATTTGGATTATACTGAACTTCACACCAGGTGCAGTGAAGTTACTATGATACGTAACAAAAAAAAAACAGTTATCTCCTTGTTCACTTTTTGCCAGCAGCCCAGGTTGAGGTTTAGTCATTCTGGCACCCTTGCGCTCGTTGCCTCGGAGCTGAGTGCCGTCACCACTCGCCCCAAAAAGTTCGGTGAAGCTATCAAAGCCCTTAAGGGTAACAGCGTACGTCAGATCGAAAAAAAAAATCAGTTATTATGCGGCAACTAAATTAATTATGTAAATTTATTTACATATTTGTTTTCTTTAACTATGTATATAATCTCCAGAAAGTAGGCAACTATTTTGCTACAACGTTCTTTGAAATCCGGACAAAAATATGTTACACACATTACATTGCCATAATTGAGCATAGACTGTTGCCATTAAATAATAAGAAAGAAAGTAATCAATAAAATTAAAAATCTCATCAATAGCCATTAAACTTAACAGTTCGTAAGATAAAAATTTAAACAAATTAAATTAGGTTCATCGACTGCTATGTGTTTGTTTTAAATTGTTTCATTTAGTTACGTGACCTGAATACGAGTCTTTTGATCAACGGTCATTACAGAGCTGATGTGCTCATTTTTATATCAAATAAGTATTTACATTTCTGCAATTTCTTAAAGATTGATACAGGTTACAAATTATATACATCCTTGGAAGTAGTTCGTAACAGTTTTTGCTGTTACACAAGATATATTAACTTCCGTTCTTTAATAAGTCACAGATGATCACGCAGAATAAATAAAATTATTTTGCACATTAATTTTTTATACATAAAATCCAATGTAGGTATGTATGGTCGTTCGGTTAAAAATTAAAGTTATTTTAAATGGATTATAAAATAACTATCATTGTTCATTAATAAAGTTAAGCAATTAATTTTGTATCCTGAAAAGCGGTCTTCAAGTAAAAAACAACTCTTCTTAATAGTCATACACAATTAATAAGCAAAAATTTTTTCTTGTTATTTACTACTCGTGGTATGATAAGAATATGTACCTGACCGGATTGCGACGATTATACGCGTAGTAATAAGCTTGATATAGTAACTTTGTGGGATGAGACAGTCCATAGTGATGTTGATCATCGATGAATGGGATGGTAGCCATATTCTTGGTTCGTACTGGGCTTATCGCCAGGTACGATTACGTCGCTTTGATTTACTATGATTGCTTCATTTATGACTTGTAAAATGTCACATAATCTACAATAATATTATGAAGGGGAAATATTTGTTTGAAGACGCTAATGTTAGTAACTACCAGTCAGAATTAAAAATATATTTTTGTTTTTGATAAATAAATAATTGTGGATTATTCAACGTCACGCAACCGCCAATAGGTGTATTGTAGAAAGTTACATCAAACGAGTAAAAAATATTAGATTGAATTTTAGTTCCACGCGAAAGTTATCGCGGACAAAGTTAGAGGTTTTTATGTTGTTTTACCCCGTTTGGTAGTTAATTACTGGACTACAGCGCCATCTGTTACATCATAGAATAGCTATGAAGCATCATCTATATAAAATAAATATATTACATGAATTTTACTTCGACCAGTCAACTCGTTTAGAAGTTATACGATCACTAACAGACGTACAAAATCCTTACCCTTATTAATATTATAAATGTGAAAGTGAGTTTGTTTTATTGTTAAACTTCACGCCTAAACCGCTGAATAGTTTAAGGCGAATTTTGGTATAGAGATAAATGGGAACCTGAAGACGGTGATAGGTTACTTTTTCTCGCGGAAACCGTATTGGAAGTGGGGTAAAGAGAGGGATGAACTTTGTATGAAGTTTTTATTGCCTTATCCGATTTTTTTTACAAAATCAATATTAATTCGAGCGAAGTCGCACGTAAAATCTAGTGTTTTTATATATTATTAGTTTATTTAAAAAAAAAAAGTAAATGTACAAGCGAAGGTTAACTAAAAGGTGTTAAAAAAATCTATTACAGTCTGTTGTATATCGATTCGAGGTTCGATATTTGTTTATCGATTTTCACGAAAGAGTCTGTCTATAATAAACAGATCGCGCCAAGCCGCTGATGGTTTTGCAGAATCATTTCATAGGAATAGTAATAAAATAAGACTATTTTTGTCGTTTATTGAACGACAGCGTTCACTTCGTGTTGTTTAAGTATTTAGGTATTCGATATAACAATACAATTTTCAGATAAAATTACATCGTCCGGAACACATTTTGTGCAAATTTTATGTGATACGTGGAAACGTTGGCAGGTACCGTGTGAAAAATATAATAAAAACTAATTTTAAATTCAGATTATATGCGTAATTCGTATCGCATAGTGAGTAAAATTTTTACATTGTTTTGTTTGGCTCGAAAGGCTTGTTGTCATCGTATGAGGTGATAGAAAAAAAAAAACTGAGGAGTTTTCGCTCTGTATACTCCGCAGAGTTTTTTGGCGGGATTCCAATGTCACTTTGTGTTTTTTTATTCATTTTGATTCATTCATTACATTATTTGGCCCTATCTTAGGTAATATTGGTAACTCTTTTTTAAGAGATGATAGTTCAGTTGGCGGTATATACGAACGCCGCGTCAATAGATATAAGTTCGAATTTTGTCAATGAGTTTGAGCTTTTGGTGAAGGATAACATCACGGTGAAAATATATCATGGTATTAGGGCCTTTTTTAATGCCCGCCTGGTTAACCACCACCCTCAAGTTCAGAATCTGCCGTCAAATACCTAATGGTGTGAATCGGCAGTTGCACTTGAGAGCCAGTCCCTCCACTATGCTTAACGTATCCACCATTATAGGCTACATCGTCATTTAGCTCCAGGTGAGATGGTGGCCATAAATAAAAAAAAAAGCTATAAATAAATATGATTTAGTTAAGTTAGTATACATATTTGAATTACAAATAACAACAAGAAGTATGGATTTTAAATTGCTACAAAACTCCTTAGACTCTTAGTAACAAACGAGCAAGTACTTTATTAAACAGGTGTTCAAACTCTGATAATCACAGAGGTGTTTCATCCCTTTGGCATTGGCATAATTGTATTCCAATTTAATTAGAAGAATAAGAAGTGAAATGAAGAAAACAGAAACCATGAACACTAGACTTGTGAATAGCATTCCGAATTTGAATATGTCGATTTATTTCTCTTGCCATTGTCACATATGCTCGTTCTATTTTCGTTCGGTATTCTATGCGGCCAGTGTTCTGAATTCATCGTCACCCTTTACGTTTTCAACTATACCTAAAATGTTCGGTTTCGCAGACGTCTATTGGCAGATATATTTGAGTTAAGATCTCACCATATATACCCATTCATCCTAACTGTTTATTGTCTTTTTTGTTGGATGATTCTGAAAGTAAATCTCCTAACGCGGCAATTCTAAAGTTGTATGAGAATTAAGAGTTAGATTTCAGAGACGGAATTGTGTTTTAATAGTAAAAGGTAGACAGACGTAACGTTGATACAGTTTCATATTCATTATTAAGATAAACATATTCATGATTCATCTTTAACATTACAAATGGCTTACGCGACGCACTACAATAAAGCTTTCGCCCGGAATTATTTTTCCGATTTCTTCAACATTCATTGTCATATTTTAACCAATTTCTACAGAACCATAATCAATTATACATTTGAACCCTCCTCTTGAACCACTTCGTCTATTGGAGAAAACCGTTTTGAGTTTTTTTGCCATCAGACAGACATACGCAGGGAATTTTATTTTATAATATGTATTAATAATAACCTATCAATAGTCGAATCACACATGTTATACAATCTTTTCATGAAAACGGATAAGGATTTAAAAAAATCTAATCTAAACTGTAATAGTAACTGAAACTAGAACTGATCCATTATGTTACACATTTTTTTTCAGACGTACTCATGCGGTTTTGATAAATCTAATACCATACGTCTAAATCAGATAGACTAAGAGACATCGGTTAAAAAGAAACTACACGATACGTTTATTTTTTCGTGGCGAATAGTTTATGTTGTAATTTGTTATTCTGATGGTTATATGAGAATATTAATTACTGAATTAATGAGTCGTCTAACATTTACAAACATTTTTGATGTAATTTTCAGGCAATATATTTATTTAATTACGACGGTCGATGATGTGCGTACTTATAATATAATTGTAAACCATCATTTTATTTTAAAATAAACAAATTAAAACTAAATGTTTTAAGGTATTTAAAATATATTATATAATAATAATAATAATAATAAAGCCCTTATATCCCCAACAATTTTACATTTTTGGGCAGAACACTTTTCTTTACCCCTACTAATGTTATAAATGCTAAAGTGAGTTTATTTGTTTGTTTGCTACGCTTTCTCGCATAAACAGCTGTATCGATTAGAGATAAATTTTAATATAAAGATAGAAGGGACTTTGGAGACGGTGATAGGCTACTTTTTCTGATGATGAACTTATTGGAAGTAAGACAAATAGAAGGCTAAACTTTTTATGAAACTTTTATTACATCATCAAATTTGTTTGACAAAATCAATATTCACGCGAGCAAAACCGCGGGTAAAAGCTGGTATTATATAAAGCAAATAATAACTGTAAAATCTGCAATTTTATCACAGAATGTTTCTTTTTTCAGTGTGTCTTACGCCAAAGGCCTCCTCGAACTCTTTCCACGGCTTTCTGTCGGCCGCTACTCATATTCAAAGAGGTTCTGAAGTCGATTTCCGTTTATTTTCCTTCTTGATTTGAGTCTTCGGCTTCTAGCACCATCTCTTGAGAACCTGTATGCTTCACTTCTCTTTTTTACAGCGGAGCATATGCCCTGTCCACTTCCATTTGAGTTAATCAATACCTGACAGAGTGTCTATTAATTTCGTTTTGCACCTGATATCTATACTTCTAACGTTGTTCATTATTTTCCAGTCCATTTTGCCATTTTGCCTTTATGGCGTTTCGTCAAAGCTCATGTTTTTCAGCCATATGAGATAAAGTCTAGGATAGAAGTATCAAAAGTCTACTTCTAGGTCGTAATGCAATTTAAAATTAAAACATAATTTACGTATATGAAAATAGAAAAGAATAAGTATAATAAAATTATTTAAACGTTATAAAACAAGATTAAAAAGTGTATGTACCTACATATACGTGTGATATGAAAAAGATATATACATTATATGTGTAAAGTTTTAAACCAAATTCGAAAGACTAAAATAAATTCTATCTATAAAACATTTATATAATTACATATACAAATTATATATATATGAAGACAGAAAAAATCACATCAAACACTTCATATTGTTTTTACTCAAGATACTGAATAACGTATCGAAAGAATAAAATCTTGTATGTAGTATGTTACCGCTGCGCGCACAACTTCCGTTTTAAAATAAAAATTCTCTTTGGCTTGAAAAAAAAGTTTTGATAAAGCACCTTACTTAAAAGTCACGTCGTAGTATCTATTGTTTTAGAACGCATCCTAAGTTGATTTTTGAACACGTGCGTGATAGATGTCTCACTATACATACACCATGTGTATTTTATATTTTCAACAATAATAAAGTCTTCGATATACAATACGACACGTTACTTAAAATAAAACTTGCTTTTTGGTTCTTGTCTTATATTTCAAAAATATCACAGATTCGCAAAACTAAATATATAATGGGTGACACACGTGTAATGAAATTAAATGTTTGTTTTATGAAATTTCTATCTATACTAATATTATAAAGAAGAATGATTTGTATTTTTTTTGTAACAAATAAACTCAAGAACTAGTGGACCGATTTCAAAAATTCTTTCATCATTAGAATACTACCCTAACTCTGAATAACATAAGCTATATAACATTTTTTTTAATGAAAATGATTAAATAAAATTTTATTTCCACGCGAATGGAAGTCACGGTCTCAGCAAGTTTTTTATAATAGCAATCTACGTTAAACTCAAACAAGGAAGCAATAAGGGGTCATTGTTAATATGTTTGGATATCGCGTTTTTCGTTGATTGTTGTGAACTTTTCAGAATGTATGCTGATCTTTACCATGATATTTTCCTATGAAAAAACAGACGTTTGTGCGCTGGGCAGTAACAATCAACTTTCTTGCCGTGGTGAAACACGGCATGACGCTCGCTTATGTTTTCATGAGCTAACTACGCCATCTTTTACTCGCATATATTATCAATTGTTGCTAATATGAATTGGGATGTTATTTTAGACTTTATATGTTTAGTATTATGGCCATAATCTTACCTTATGTAAAGTGACGATATGGACTAAGATGGTGGCTATTATGTATAACTGCCGAAACACATTTATAATTATTGGCACATTTTTAAGTAGCCAGGTGAGCAGTAGAAAGAACCGTGCCACTATGGTTTCATCACGAGGTTTTCCTCGACACGGCGTCCGTACACACTAACAATTAAATCAATATGAACATAGCTTGTATCTCAGCGGGGTACAATTTTCTGCCACCTCGCTCAGTTCCTGAACATATACTGGCTGATTTCCGAACATGACAGGCTTAACCACTTATGGCGGGTTTAACGCCTAATGTATGGTAATTACAATTTATTCAGTCACAATTCTTTTGAATTACTACAACGTTAGTTGGTAAGTAGGTGCTTAGGAGATCCTAATGTCAAGTAACTTCGGAAAAATCATAGATCTTCCATTAAGCATTTCGCAGTAATTGTCCGTCATTAAAACGTCGTTACTATAAGTTCAATGAATTTCCTTGAATATATAATTCCCGACAAAATGGGCATCGCTTAATTTGTATGTGAAGGGATGCGCTACATTTTAGTTTTCATTCAATCGACACGCCAGATGCCGTGTCTTGCATAACTATGGGCATATCAAATAATATTACATGCCCGTATGCAAATGACATATTAAATTGTATTGCTTCCTTGTCATTCGCCCTATTGATTGTTCAGACGCGCTCTTACACGACTCAGTGACATAATAGTGATGTCACTAAGAAAACGTCTTTAGATGCCGATATATAAAAATCGATACGTGTATACATCAAAGCGGCTATATTATGATAGCATTTTCAAGCAATCTTCAAATTAGCTCAGACGTTGATGGCGTGAAGCTTGTTTTCATGGTGGCATTGTAGTATAGCTGATAGAAAATATAGCATAAGCCAAAAACAGCGATGATGAGTAATATATAGTTAATTCTTATAACAGTATATTGCATAGTAATCAGTATTATGAGTTGAATCAGTATAAAATAAGTTTTTCATATTTAAATAAAACATCTTATAAGTGAGTACATGACATTAGGTACCATCGTGTCAAATTTCATAAAGAAAAACACATGTGCAAAACAACATATTTTTATCAACAAAGTCTATCTGGTTAATAATTTTTATAAATTATCCGTACATTCGGATCAGGTTTTTTTTTTATTTATATGTAAAC
Organism: Actias luna; assembly: GCA_039707435.1. Lineage (NCBI taxonomy): Eukaryota > Metazoa > Arthropoda > Insecta > Lepidoptera > Saturniidae > Actias > Actias luna. Next base: position 12,072,479 of record JAZHAC010000012.1, on the reverse strand, counting down.
TACAATTAGTCTAATTTTCTTAATAAGTAACGAGCTTCATTTACAAGTCGCTACGCAGATTTGCGAGTGTGCCGTTGTAAAGTTATCGGGCAGGTCAAAAGACAGGCCGATAGTATTGTGATATCCGCCAATACATCATTGCTTCCTCCTAGATACGATATGCGAATGATAACTTGCAAGGAAATGGTTATTGGACGCGACGTTTATATGGTAGACGTATCGAGCCTACAAGGCGTACATATTTAATGTGAGCGACAGAGAGGGTGTGTTAATCTTGTCCCTGTTTACCGCTTTATGCGAATGCCACGCCGGTTTATCTATTTTTTTCTATAGAGCACGATGGCGAAGACGTTCGGCGTCAAACGTCACGTCAGTTTGACAGCTGTCAGCTCGTTTCCAAATATTTTTGATCTTATTTTTTAATCACTGTCGCGAAAGAAATAGATATAACTGTACGATGTATATGAACTATTTCTGGTAACGAGCCAGTCTTGGATAGTTAAATGAGCTATCTACATTAAGCCCTTAGAAACAAAGAGATTTAAATAATTTAAATAATATAACAAAAATTCAGTACCGACAGGGTTAATTTCATTATTCAATGCTACTAGATGCAGTATGTAATAACTGATAAAATGCATGTGAAAGCAAATTATCTGACTTTATTCAGATAGCGTAACATATTTTTATATGTATATATATATATATATATATATATATATATATATATATATATATATATATATATATATATATATATATAAAGAATAAGCTAAGGTAGGCATTTTGACATCGCAACGAATGGACAATTACCGATATCGCGGTACGTTGATTTATTATATAACATTAACTTTTACAAGTTTTTGTAGTCTCTATAATTCTTTAACATAATATATTTATTAAAATAATCGTAGAAAAATTAATTCATATATAATATCAGACTGATAACTTTTTTTTAACAGTTAAGGTTAAGGCGATATGCTCATAATCTCACCTTATCTTAAGTGACAATACGGCCCAAGTTGGTAGACACGCTAATCCCGTGGAGGAACTGGCTCTCAAGTGCAACTGCCGGAACACACCTTTTGGTAATTGGCAACAGATTTTCAACTTGAGGGTAGTAGCTACCCAGGCGGGCATTAGAAACGCTATGGTTTCCTCACGATGATTTCCTTCACCGAAAGCTCAAGCTTATTGTAGGTGGATTCGAACTCACGGCCCTTGACGCGGAGTCCTTACACACTACCACTGAGCTATCAACGCTTCAAAATTGTATATAAGTGAGTTAAAAATGATATTGATAGTGAAAATATTTCCGTTTAAGAATTTGTAATGTTGATTCAGTATCCGAACGGATCTATAGCTATTCGAACACCAAGTAATATGTCCACACATCACGTAGTCGTAAATACGGCTTTTATACTCCTCTAACGTTCTGATCCCAGTTTACTGAACCGCCCTTTTGTGTCCAAATCTCTATTGCCTGTTTTTTAAAAACGTCTGTGTGGTCCACGCTTCGTGTGTTATTTTTAAAGGTGTTATTGATGCTTCATAAGAGAGTTTTAACATTCTAACGTTGGATTTTTAACATTTTTAAACGCGTGCCGTATGTTTTTAAGCGATCCAGCGATAAAAATCAACTTATAATGTTTATTACTATATGGGTTATCGATACGCTTTCGGAATATTGTCTTCTTTTAATATGTCAATATATTTTCACCGTGACTTTTCTCGTGATAGTGTTCTATCTATTTAGCGATTGGTTGTGATCTAAACTGACGTTAAATGAAAATACGGCCTTAGATGGTAGAATGATAAGCTTAGTGCAGGAGCCTACCTACCTACCTACCAGTATACCTACATATCGTCTTGGTTATTAATTTTTAGTTAGGTGTGCAATATAGGCCCTACCTCAGTTAATTTTACTGAAGTTTTAGATATATTCGATTGTTGTATTTAACTTGTATAGATTTAGTTATATTTTAAATAACATTGTCTTAGGCAAATCGTAACTAGTGGAAACTCCACTATATTCAGAAAAAGGAAATCTCCAGAATATATAATATAGTCATAGAACATAATAAACACTATGTTTTTGTATAATATTTTTTATCATCAATTATACTAATTCTACTTCAATATTCATAGTAAGGACAGGATAAGCTCTTTCGGGTCAGCTAGTCATGTTATGCGAATGTGACGTGATGTGAAATGCGAAAGTGAGTTTGTTTGTTTGTTACGCTTTCATGCCTAAACCACTGAATGGATTGTGATACATTTTGACACAGACATAGATGGGACCAAGGAAAAGGAGATTGATTATTTTTTCTGCTTTAATGGAAGTGGGGTAAATAAATAGAGGGACAAACTTTATATGAAACTTTTCTAGCTTCATCCGATTTGTTTGACAAAATCAATATTAACGCGAGCGAAGCCGCATGTACAATCCAGTAATAAATATTAAAAAAATGCAAAAACCTCCATAATCAATTTTAACAAGCCAGCCACCATTATGTTCGTTCTAACTTTCAAAATTGACATATTTGACATTGGCAACAACACCTTCATAGCCAGTAAACACGACAGATAACATATACTTAGACAATATTTACAACATACAGATTAAACATAAACATTACATTGTATAATTATAGTGATGTACAGATAACATAGTTTGTGTTTATCTATAATATACAAATAACATTCAGTACAACTTGTTGTTATGCAGTTTTAATCGTAATTAGATTAATAAATATTTACTCCTCGATATACGGTTACAAATTTGTATATTTACATGTTAAATTGTAATTGATTGGATATTCCTAGTGCGTGACCTGTCTACTTTGTGATTACAGATAGCATCTGCTTAATAAATTTTCCCCGGGTTAAAACCTCTGTCACAGTTAACTCGAATAAACAATTTAACTCTCTGGATGTCCATATTATATAATGTTTATGATTTATATTGATTCGGGTGTAGTTTTTCATAGGAACTTCATTTTTATTTGTAATTAATTTGTATACAAAATATTTCAAACATTCCAGACCTTTTTTGTCTGTGGTGGACATCGAAGTTTTCGATGTATCGATGTTGTAAAAAACTACATTTGAAAGTTATGATAGTTTAAATGGTCATTTTGTATAGTGGTATTCATATATTTGTATGTAGTAATTAAACGAAAATAGCTATGGATTCGAATCTTAAAGAGTACAATTATTTCTAAGATCCGCTGATATCACTTATATTATGCCAGTAGTTAGTATAGTATAGCATTATGACTATTCAGAGTTTGCATCGGCGAATTTGCCTACATAGGCAGATACAAAAAAAAAACATAAGACTATACGGCAAACATTATGTAAATGGCGTTAAACCCGTTACTAACTCCCTTTTGGTTCTAGATTAGTCATCGTATATCCGGACTGGCTTGAGGTCGGTCGGGTAACGATGACCATCGCTGAATTTCCGATTATTTGATGGTTACAGTAATTTTTGAATTATACTATGTTGATAAGTTAAAAAAAAATAGGACTAAATAATGAAGTAGGTATTTTTATAACATCTCTACTACATAATAAGAGATTTGATTATTTCAATGCGAAGAAAAAGAGGTGTGTTCGTTCTAGGTTCATTAGCTATCTCTGCGTTCTTAATTACTTTCAAACGCTAGTAATTCATTTATTTGTATTTGTTTATTTTTTTTTATATTGGCTTAGCGTTATGGCCATAATCTCACCTGATCTTAAGTGACGATACGGCCCAAGTTGGTAGACACGCTAAACCTTTGAAGGAACTGGCTCTCAAGTGCAACTACCGGAACACACTTATTGGTATTTGGCGACAGATTTTCAACTTGAGGGTGGTAGAAGCCCTACCACCATGCTAAGGTTTCCTCACGATGTTTTCCTTCACCGAAAGCTCAAAGCTCATTGTAGGTGGTTGGATTCGAACTCACGTCCTTTGACGCAAAGTCGTACACACTACCACTGAGCTATCATAGCTTCAAATAATATACTACGTAAGGAAATTCGTTCCACCAGAGCGTTCCACGAGACTCACGCATTTTTTTTAATGCATAAGCACTTTGCCTGTTCCCAAAGTTTGACAGCGAAAGTATTATTTTAGCTCAATATGATTTGTCATGCGAGATTTAGATGACGTCTAAGCGTCGGCGTGTCGTCCACATTAGTAAATGTGCTATATTTCATCTCGACGCCTGCGCACGCGCAGCTTTTAGACGAATTAGCCTATTAATCATTGTTATAGAACAGGTAGTATCAGCGTCTGTGGTAGTATTATATTAAGTCCATTAATAGGTGTTTTGTAGATTTTGGATCAGATCGTATCTCATATAGGATTTATTTACGTTTGCATTTTCAAACCTGGGCAGTATAGAGGAGTATTTTTTTTTAAATAGTTTATAGGTTTAACTTTATAGTCTTTATACTATCCGAGGTTGAATAATGATGTGGCCCAAGATGTTGAATACATTAAACCTAGTGGAGGAAAATGACTCTCAAGTCGAACTGCCGGAGCACACCTATACCTAAGTAAAACCCGAAGTAAGAACAATTATTTGTGGATCACACCAGTACTTGTCCTTTTTTTCAATATTGCCTAGCATAGTGACTGCAATGTATCCAAATTCACTGCCAGTCAACGTTGTCATGTCTGCTTAGGTACCTCTTCACGCCTCTTTTAAAGGACCCAATATTATAGGGAGGAGGGAACATGCTGTAATTGGTTAAATTCAAGGACAAGTTCCTTCCGTCTCTTTTCTGTGTCCTCATGACTACGGGAGTTCGGGACTCGAACTCACGACACTCGGGAGTGGCGATGGTAACGAGGAACTACGTTAACTGCTAGGTCAATCATGCAGTCTTTTTATCACTTTATAGGTTAAGCGTTCTAGTTACAATCTCACATGATATTAAGTGATGATGTAACTGAAGTTAAGTGACGATGTAATCTATGATAGTAGAACCGCCATGGCTGGTACAGGAACTAGCTGTCAGTTGCAACTGCCGGAACAAACCTATAGAAATTCGGAAGTAGATTTTCAACTCGAGAGTAGTAGCCAGCCCTATGATTGCCTCAGGATATGTTCTTTTACCGAAAGCTTAGGCTCAATGCAGGTGGATTCGAACTCACGTCCATTGATGCGGCGTCCGTACACACTAACAACCGAGCTATCATCTATTCAATTATAGATAAATATGTTATTTTTTATATGATAATCTAATTTACTTTTTTTTAATTTAAATTAATTTAATTTCTAAGATAAATTTTATTCAACTCCTTACGGCCACTCGACGCACAGATCGACCGTGAAGGTACATCGGTGTCCTGACAATAACGAACTGTACCTAATAATTCAATATAACAAAAGCGGTCGGGGATTGTCTCAAATCATATATGAGTGCACGCATTATCTTCGATTGTTCTACGCTACGACGTGGGATCGCGGGGCGGATGTTTCTGAGAAAATTCCAGAACTGTACTGAACTTTGTATTGTAGAGGTTAGGGTTCAAAACGAAATGGTCGTATTATTGAATCAAGTATCAGTTTACTGCCCGTGACCAAGACTAAACGCAATAAATTTCAATTAATGTTGTCGACAGTCCATATGACATTGTCTCAGCCAAGAGATTTGGCTAGACATCTTTTTTTTCCTGTCCGAGTTTCGACTCTGTTCATATCGGCCTAGCATTAATAATAATAAAAAGAAAACATTAGTGTCTTGTAAATAAAAGAAGGTAGTCACACTTTTTAGTACTTTTTCATATTGTTATGTTTTAACGTTATGGCCACAATCTCGCCTGGTGTGAAGTGACCCAAGGGACTGACTCTCAAGTGCAACTGCCGGAATACACCTTTAGGTATTTGGCAGCAGATTTTCAACTCGAGGGTAGTTGTTTGCCAGGCGGGCATTAGAAAAAGCCCTTCCACTATGCTACGGTTTTTTCAAGATGTTTCCCTTCGCCGTAAGTTCAAACTCATTGTAGGTGGATTCGAACTCCTGTCCCTTGACACGGCATCCGTACACACTACCACCGAGCTATCATCGCTTTTCAGTTAAATGTTTTTTTTTTTTCTATAAAAGTTAATTATATTCCACTGTTTTGTATATTTAATTTTAAATTGTCAAAAGAAAGCCTTTGATTTTATGACTCATTTGTGTATTAAAGAAAACACTTTTTTCAACATTAACTGATGTGTGTAGTTAATCATCACGAAAATTTGTATCCACGGTACAGAAAATTACATAAGGCACTTGTCAGAGAGAAGTGGTCCTGTTTTCAAAGGTTGTAAAATACCATTTAGTTTCACAAAATCTATACTGATGTCTGCAAGGTCGCGCGCAAAAACTGGTTAGGTTTTATATAGAATGCGTTATGAGGATAATATTAGATTCATCATCTTAACGAATTAAAAGAAAATAAATCAATGCTATAAATCGGAAAATTTGTTGGTTTTAAAAACTACCTATCGGTCATATGTCAAAAATTATTTTTGTAATCGATAGAGTAATCATTGTGGAAGGCTTTACGATATTTAACCCAACGCTAACACCAATAGGAGCAAAGCTGTATTGTAAAAAATACAAAACATTTTTTTAGTAGGTACTTTTTTTATGTCACACGCACGAAGTTTCGGTCACGACTAGTGTATTATATAAGCACTGTTTGCGCTATCTTTTGTTAATTTATATTAATACCAGATGTTACGTGCGGCTTTGCTCCCGTTAATATTGATTTTCTTAAACAAATCGGATGAGTCATTTTAAAGTTTGATACAACTTGCGTCTTTACTCCACTTCTAATAACGTTATCGCGAGAAAAAGTAGCCTATCACCGTCTCCAGGTTCCCACCTGTCTCTATGCCAAAATGCATCATAATCGATTCAGCGGCTTAGACGTGAAAGCATAACAAAAAGACAAACTCACTTTCGCATTTATATTTTTTTTTTTCAAATTGACACGCAGTTAGCCCCAAGTGCTTTGAAAGCTTCACCGAACTTTTTGAAGCAGTTTTGAAGGCACTAAGCCCCGGGGTAGCGGGCACAAGGGTGCCAAACCGGCCGAACCTAGGCTTGGGCTGCTGCCGGTAAATGAAAAAGGATTCACGATCCTGACTAGCCAACAGGTCTTGTCTTACAAATTTAGTGATCCTAACAACGACCTTATAAGATAAGCAGCTCAATGAGCGCGAGGGTAGTCCCTTACAGAACCGTGTACTTAACGTGTGAGTGTGCACGAATGGTATGCGGTGTGATGATGTACTCTCAGTGATGTAGAGTGTCACTGTATCGCGCGAGAAGAGTACCTCGCATTTATAACATAAATAAGGATTATAAAAGGTTGAACGCGTTAATTTTCGGTACTACCAGTCGGATTTCAAATATGCCTTTTGAATCCCACGAACGAAGTCGCGGGCACAGCGAGTACATAAATTAACCATTAGTAGTTCACGCAAGTGAAGCCACGAGCACCTATAGATGAATAAATAAAGGAACGAGTTACGATTTTTATTACACATTCATAAGCCCTCGGTATAATATTTCTTGCGATGCCGAATGGCGAACGGATGATAATTTTTTACCCGATTTAAATGTAAATAAAATGAAGAATGACATAACAGTGAGTTATTTATAGGCGGATCGGGTGTTATTCAATATGCCATTGTGTGTAGAGTGTGAATGTATTGTAAATAAAGTGGGAGAAATTAGTGGAGTTTATTTTTAAATATATTCTCCTATTTATAAGATTATTTTCTTATAGTTAAGGCGTAGCGCTATGATCATAATCTCACCTGAACTTAAGTGACGATACGGCACGAGTTGGTAAACACGCTAAACCTGTGGAGGAACTGGCTCTCAAGTGCAACTGCTGGAACACTTATGGATATTTGGCGGCAGCTTTACAATTTGAGGGTGGTAGCTAGCCAGGCGGGTATTAAAAAAAGCCCTACTACCACGCTATGGTTTCCTCACGATGTTTTCCTTCAGCGAAAGCTGAAGCTCATTGTAGGTGATTGGATCGAACTCATGTCCCATGACGTGGCGTTCCCACATACTACCACTGCGCTATCACCTCTTCAATGGGATGGTTAGGACACGATAGCTATATATTTTTTAATACTTTATAGGTTTAGCGTTATGGCCACGTCTCAAGTGATGTTAGATGACTAAGTGGGCAAAGATGTTGGACACGATACGCTGTTACTCAAGTGCAACTACACCTATAGGTATTTGGCAGCAGGTTTTCAACTTGAGGGTGGTAGTTAGCCAGGTGTGTATTAAAGCCCTACCACCATGCTATGGCTTCGTCGCGATAATTTCCTTCACCCTAAGCTCAGGCTCGTTGTAGGGATTCGAACTCACGTTCATTGATGCAGTGTCCGCTACACACTGTGAGATTGTGACTATAACGCTAAACCTATAAAGTATAAAAAAATTTAATCTATTACGTATTATTAAAAAAAAAAAAATTGGCAAATCCAAAAGTGCACGCCTCATAATCAAGTTTTTTTATTTTGTTTATTTAATAACTATTGAATCGCATCGACTCAGACCGTGTAAAGTAATAGAGTTCTATTCCAAATGATACTGAAGCGTAAGAAAAAAGAATCCATTATTAAAGTATTCCAATCGTTATCGTGATAACATACAGGATCCGCATATACAGACACACGGACGTCGAGACAGAACTTTTTTAACCAGTTTAAATAACAATATATATATATATATATTGTGTGTATATATATTATTTTACAAGGGCGATATATGATATGCGAAATAGAAGTGCGAAATAGACATTTTAAGTTTGAAAAAGCCAGTTAGTTTAATTGAAGTGACAGTAGTGTCTACCTCAACGCTTCGCTTATGAGGCGTGCAATATTACGTTGTAATTTTTTGAGCAAGCGGTAAATATCCAAACCTAAGGAGTCTATTATTTTCTCATCGCTCTTAAGATTGCGTTTATTTTTCTATTTTTTTTATTAAACAACGTCACTATGTCGTAACAGCAACTCACTGACCTAGCCGCAAGGTCCCGACACATGGTCCGATGCCAACAATTGTTCAACTGTTTTACGATTTAACCAACCTTTTTTTTAAATCCAACTTTTTTATAACATTTTACAGTAATAGATTTATACAGAAAAATGATTTGAAGACATTACATTTTTAATAATTTTGTTGTAATAAACAGGCGAACGAAGTCGCCGGTAAAGCTAAAGTAGTAATAAAACTTTGTTACGTGTTTTAAAATATTAATGTTGCTAGCATATTCATAAATAAAAAAACCGAACATTCAACGTCATCACATAATCCATGTAACACTTACATAAAAAAAAATCTCCTACCATATTCAGAAGTCAAACGATTAATATTACTATGGCAACATCAGAATTCATTCCCGCTTCCTGGTACGTGGAGTGCATTATTGACTATCTTCCGTCCTCGTCTGATCCTTATAGCTTTACGCGTGTGTAAAGGAGAGCCTCGGCAACGTCTTATTGCAGTCAATCATCCATATTCGTGGTAGCTAGTGGAATATTATCGAAGCTTCCGGTTGATTTAAGTCAATGACTCGAAGAAAGGTTCAGGGGATAATTGTGAATGTCCATTTTGTTTGATGAGCTTCTGTGATGTGTATTTATTGTTTGGGCGCTAAAGGATATATTGTTATTTTAATTATTTTTTTATTAATATCTTCTATGAATATCCCTGTAGTAAACATTTCGTAATTACATAAGCTACAAATAATAAAGACGGTCGTCGCTGCCACGTTTTTAAATTTTGTGTTGGAAACAGTTTTTAGGTCCGTAGAATATTTATTATATTTTACGTTGAAGTTTAAAAGTTTATGTCCACCAATCAGAATTAATCATAAAGTAACGGAGCAGGGCAACATTGCTACGAGATAATGTGGCAGCATTAAAAAAAATGTTTTTTTTTTAATTTACTTCACGGTTTAAAAAATAAACTATGATGTATTAATTTCTTTATTGCAACAATATATGTGAATTACGCAAGTAAAAACCGTTACAAAATAAAATTTCAGTTAAGATCAGGGTAAAGTACAATAATAATATGTGAAGCATAGTGCAAGACATCCTCAAACCGGATGGAGAAACGACTAACGAGGGAGATGGTAGGAAATATATACTGCGGAAAGTTGTACATCTAATCCAATGGCAAACCTTACAAAAGGCCTTTTTACAGTACTAGACAATTTCTATAAATCGAAGAAAAAAATCTCAATCATTTTAAGCGAGGTCATATAAACGTTCCTTTAATTTTATGTTTATTCAAGTGACATTTTTTATACTTATATGTTAAATATGTTATTAAGTTTGCAGTTGGCAACTTTTTGTCATATAATCCAGATCCCAAGTATTATTATACATTTTCATTTTTAACTCTTTTACGTTTTAATAATTTTAATGAACGTTGCATTATCAAAATGCTATATCAAAAAATGTATTTAAAAAAAAGTACTATCACACTTTTTGGAACACATTTTTTACAAATATTTTGCAAAAAACCAGTTTGTTCCGTAAAATGTATCAAGGTTTTAAATTTAGTCCTATACATTTTACTTATTTAGTGTATTCAATTTTATTTTTAATGTGGCATCTCTCTATGTAGCCAATTTTACAAATATTAAGCTGTTGTGAATTACACTTCTTTCATCTGAGACTCGAACTCTGAGTTCTTATTCGTAGCGGTTGCAGCAAGGAACTGCTTTAACCGCAAGGCTAACCATTTTAAAATTTTCATAAGGACGGTGGGTAAGTCTAAAAAAATGTCTAGTCAAAAAAGAAAATCGATAACATGTTTTATTACTAAAGACTTTTTAAGATCCAGTCAAAATACAATTAATATCGTGCACTTAGCGACAAGTGCCCGTTTGTCTTGGAGTCAACAGCGGCATATAGTCGTCGGGGACAATGGGCCCGTTTTATTGACGATGTCTCTTCGACGTACTTGTGTCTCCTTGTTGGGACGCCCGCGAGTCGAACGTCGAACTGTATTGAGTTGCCGGTACATTATTTGTTTTGTACATTTTTTTTTCTTCATAAAACAGTATTTACTTGAAAAAAAATGTAAGCAAATGAACTAAAAGAAGTTCTGTTGTGTCTTAGCAGCCCATGTCAACCCAGAGCATCCTTGACCGAAGTCTGGCTTGATCTAATCTTGATTATTATAAATGTACCAGTAGTTCAAGCATTAGGTGGTTTCTACTCGATTGTGAGTAATTTATTGTTATACATTCGAAGTCCAAGGAATACTACGGAAATTAAAATTACAACTTTATGAAAATATTTTATTTCCAATAAAAACCCTAATCTTTCCAAATGGATTTTGTTCTGTGGTGACGAACATACAAAATATAACCGAATTGAGATCTCCGTCCTTTTGTTTTTAAATGAAGCCGGTTAAAAAAATAGTTTTTACGAAACACTACTACAGTATTGTAGCAAATCTTATATTTTATGTACTATAAATATCTTTATCAGTATTATAACGAGGATAAGTTAAGTATTTTCATTTAAAAAAAAATGATTCAACTGTTCAATTCAAAATGGCTCAACGGTGAAAATCTGACCATAACAATGATTAAAACTTAAGGTTTTTTTTTAGTAAGGTAAGAAAAATCTAACTACTCCAAATTCGTTGTTACTGATAGAACCTGTTAGTTGCTCGTTAATTGCTATTAAATTAAGAAAGTCGTTTGACAAACAAAGTACAAAATTGTACTGAAACGAATTATATTTATGTACTTATGTTTTTAATCTTATTCAATTATTTATAAACGTATATTATAGCTTATCGATTTATTTATTAAATATATTATGATGAAATTTTATATTAACCTATTTACTACTGAACTAAGTATATATAAATGTTGAACTGTATTTTTTATGGAATAGGCAGCAAACAAGCAAGCGTGTCACCTGATTGTAAGAGAACACCTCCGCCCATGGACACCCAAAAAACTAGACGAATCGTGGGTGCTTTGCCGACGTTTATAGGGGGAACTGGCTCTTAAGTGCCCCTGCCGGAACACACCTAATAGTATTTGACGGCAAATTTTCCAACTTGAGGATGGTAGCTGTAGCCAGGTCGGCATTAGAAAAAGGCCTACCACCATGCAACCAAATTTATGAATTTACGGTTTCAATTAACATGTTGGGTTTTAAAATAAACATGAGGTTTTTAAAAGGTTAACTCCAGATACAATAAATATTCTAAAGACGAGGATTAATGTCCGGGGCAGCTCTATTTCTTTCCTCAGTAATCCCGAGACGTTTTGTAGTGTCTCCCCTAATGTAAAAACACAGACGAGAGATATGTACATATTACACGGTGTGCTCTTAAGTATGTTAAAATGGTATGATTTATTACTTTCTGTTTATTTTATGGAATCTGTGATATAAATTTTACATTTTTGTAACATAAATTGACTGGATAAAAGGGTCCACGGAAGTTTTAAAAATAATTTTATTTACTGAATATCTTAAAAGTATTTAAGTATCGAATTACTACAGACATATAAAAATATTCACCAAAGATAAATTCGAATTTAATTTTTTTTCTGCGATAGAAATTTCTGGCATCGGTTAGAACAGACTACTATGCAGATAATAACTTCTTAAAAATATAAAAACTTTTTATTTATAAAAATGTCAGAATAGGTCTAACATGAGAAATAGTGAATTCCTTGAACGCAACAGAAGTTGCTATGATCGAGTTACTGACTATTAGAAAGGACAGAAAAAGATTTGCTAGGCCAGTTGGTATTATTATATGTAAAATGAAGAATTTTTTTTACGTTGCGTAACGAAGTGACTGCAATGCACCTGATTTTATGTAAAGTATATTCCAAATCAGCGGCTAATGTCATTGAATCAAAATGCTTAGCTACCTCTTCACGTCTCTTTTGAAGGACCCAATATAATACGAAAGAGGGAATACGCTGAAACATTCGGTAAGAGGATAAGTGGTAACCGCAAAGTCGATTTAGTTTAGCACCAATTTTGGTGGCGGAATACTATTTTGCGATTGAAGTTTATTATAACCTGTTGCGATAATCTTCGTTTATCAGAATACCACGTTAATGTACAACCTTGTATAAATATTTAATCTTCCTAATTTGGCCGGGTTATCGCTGTCACAATAAGGAATACGATACGTTGTTCATTTACAAGGCTTATGAGAAACACCATTCACTTGAGCTCCCACTTAATAATAATATGTAATTAGGTAATGGAAACTGTTGTTATTAAAATCAATTTATTTTAAAGAAAATAAACTGTGCCCTCTGTATAGAGACTTTGAACCGATGATAGCTCAGTTGGTAGTGTGCACGGACGCTGCGTCAATGGACGTACGTTTGAATCCGCCTATGATATACCCGAGCTTTCGATGAAGGAAATTATCGTGGTGAAACTATAGCATGGTGGTAGGGTTTTCTCTAATTAACCTAACTCTACCTTTCTCTAACTAACCTAGTTAGCTACCACCCTCAAGATGAAAATCTCACGCCAATTATCTATAAGGTATTCCGGTAGTTGCACTTATGAACCAGTCCCTCCACAAGTTTAACGTGCCGCCCATCTTGGCTACATCATAAGTTAACATCACGTGACATTGTGATAATAACTCTAATGTATATAAAAAAATTAAATGGTTGCACATTCTTTGAAGAGAAGATATCATTGTATGGATACAAAATTAAGTAAGTGTAGTTAGAATGCTATATAAAAGGTTTAACTACGGTTTTGTACTTTCTTTCGCCCATACCAAAACGATTGGCCATAACAAAGGTCTATAGTGCATGATTATTGATTTGATAGCTAGCTCATCGCGTCCTAGGCAGCCTTCGTACAGTAATATCGCGCGTGCTCGCAATATTAATCAATTGGATAAGTAACGCCTAACTTGACAAGACGCCGTTAGAATACCGTTACTTATATTTTGCATTAATTAATTTTTATGTTTTAATCAAACGACGGTTACGATGGCTGATAAGTGAAGGATGTATAGCCGCGTCCTTTTTTCCATTAGAGGTTCATCTCTTAATTACATGAATTCATCCACAGACGTCACGTCAATAAACGTCAGCTCAAATTGCTGCAATCAAACTGAGCTTTCGGTGAAAGAAAATATAATGATGAAACCATAACATGGTGACATGACTTTTTCTAATACTCACGTGGTTAGCTACTATCCTCAAATTAAAAATCTGCCGCTATATACTTCTAGGTGTATTCCGGCAGTTGCACTTCAGAGCCAGTCCCTCCACTACGCTTAGCGTGTCCGCAATCTAGAGTCAAATCATCTCTTAACATCAGGTGAGATTGTGGCCAAATCCTTCGAGTTATTAAAAGTAGAAAAGCTTACAACATTTTCATAACAAACATATGAAGTTTCTCCATAGAATATAATTTTAAAAAGCACTCGGTAAAGTAAAGGGGATCTCTGTTGAAAATCCACACTCGTTTATTAAGCAATTTCAGCTAATTTAAAAAAATAAATTAAAATAATTCTTTCATAAAGTTAAACATCTATGCAAATAAATTTGGAAAGTGAACATTTATTAATAGGGTAAAAATACACATATACTGTTATGAAATATGTTTAAAAAGTATGTTCTGTGGACTGAAAAAGCACTCTACGTTTAATGTCAGTACGTAAACCAATACTCTACTAAGCCTAAACAATTTATTCAACCTCTTAAATGTAATGTATGAACAGAATTTCAAACAAATGCAATTTTATATATACATTACAGAGTAGATTAGATTCGTTACTAACTGCGCTCGGTTTCTTGCAAAGAAACAGTTATCTAGTTAAATTTAGAAAGGAGAAAAACATAATATAAATGCAATGTATAAAATTATTTTTTATATAACCAAAGTAAACTAAAAAAACATGCTCATCTTAAAAAGAAACATTCTAAAGCGTTCAACACATTACATGATGGACTATTTAATTATCATTTGAACACATGAAGTACACATGAATTTGTTAAAATTCATAGATACTGCGAAAATATAGAAATCAAATGAAGTCCTGCCGCGACTTGTAAATTAATTATTATAAAGACCGATGACAATTTATAAACGGAGAATTTCCCACGAGAATAGAAATTAATCGAGTCCAAATGAAGACAGTAGTATAATATCGAAATAAATCAAGGATTGTTTTTTGCGTTGAACTATTCTGTAAATCGTAGTCGACGAGCTTCGATTTAGCCGTTACAAGCTTCGGGAATTTGTAACAAGCGATGAGAATGCTAATGTTAGGTTTTGTAACAAGAAATCATTTGTATACGATTGACGGCCCGATTCTACTGGTGTAAGAATTGGAACGGCTTGTTTACATTCTTGTTAGGGTTACGATAACGAAATAATTTTGTTTATTATTTATATCGTGTCATTAGACAAACGAATCGAATTTAGTTTTAATATAAGTATATTTTGAAGCGATGATATGTACTTGAGCTAGGTCCTCTACTGTTTCTTCATCTTGGGCCACATCGTAACTTAACATCAGGTGAGATTGTGACTATAAGCCTAAACCATAATTATGAAAAAATATTTGTTACATCAGTCCGCGACTTCATACGCATATATTGAAAAAACTAACAATTATTAAAGGATATATATTTCCAAGAATAGCAGGTAATGTTTATTTACGATAAAGTTTACAAGAAGATTTCTTTCTCATATAGATTTTTGTTTGATATTAGCATGCTAAACGCATGTCTAATAAGAAATATTATAATTTTTAGGGAACTATTCCCAGAAATGCGCCCTTATTGCGAAGTTCATATTGTCTGTTCTACCTTCAAACAAATATATGTTTTGAATGATAATAAGGACTTTGTTGAAACTTTCATAAAATATGGTAAAAATATGGCAAAATGTAACACACGTAATTAAGATTAAGTAAAACAATAAGTTGGTCTGGCATATAAGAATTTTTCTTTTTTTTTCTGTTTTGCTGTATTATATAAATGGTAAAAAATAGAAGCTTCAAAATTGGTTTCATTGTTGTGAAAAAGTGGAAGTATACATGAGTTTTGGTAAATAAATGACATAAATATAGAATGTAGTGGAAGGAAGATCTTAAACCTCCAGTTTGATTTCCAATTGGTCGATTCCCTAAGATTAGCCTCAGAACATTAATATAAACAAACACCTATTAACACACGCGTCAATCTCATCCGATAATTTCGCGGAGGATGTCAACGAATTCGCCGTAAAGGTGTTAACAGCGCCCTCTATTGTCCCTTCGAGATGTTATCGAACGATTGTCATTCGTTTGAGCTCTCACCGTTCGTGTCGTCCCGTAGCCGTTGTGAGATGAATCCAGAATAGGGGTGCGCATTCGTGGAAGTTTTCTTGTTTTTTTTTTTCCTTTACAAATGTGTCGAAGCCCGTAAACTATTCTGTCGTGTCCATGTACGAGGTACGAATGAATGATTGGTCCTTTGTCGAGGATGTACGGGAGGATTCCACGGTGCTTATGTTGCTGCGTTATTACTTCATGTTCTTTTTTCTTCAAAGAATCAATAGCGATTTGTTATCTTTCACGCGGCATATACTTTGTTGCAAGTGTTTTTACTTATTGGATGTAAAATTATAAATAGTAGAAATATCTTAGCAAACGATACAATGCATATTTTATTAAAACATTCAATGGCTAAGGGTATTTTCGATGTTGCGCTAGATAGCCAGTTTTTTTCTATGTTATTATTGTTTTGAATTTTATCATTAGTTAGCAGTATTGATACTGCAGTACCTACCTATAACTCCAGATTTCAAGTAAGACTTCATAGAATATTAATAGAAGAATGAAGGAGTAGGTAAATTTTAGAAAATGTAATGAACGCCATAGAAATACCCAGATAAAGTAGAGTTTATTTGAGAACTTCTTTAAATATAAACGAAAATGATAATAAATTATATTGAAATTATTTACATCTAAAAATAGATGAAATAATTCAAATTAAAATTCATAATGTATGACAATAATTTATATTTATACAATGTATAATAATAAATTTTGTTAAGGCAACAAGTTGTTTAAGAATATTTTTAATTTTTAACATATTGAAAATCATGTAAGATTATGGTCGATAGCTAAAAATGTATGAATAATTTTTATTAACCATTAAAAATAACTTCTGGAAACACGAGAAATTATTATATCTTCTTTCATGTGACCCCAATATAATATGTTTACACTTCAGCTCAATTAATATACATATGTATATAAAAAAATTGGCGCTAAATTTACATTACTCATGCGATGTTCTTGAGATCTAGATTTGGGACGTTGAACGCTCTAGTTGTAATACGAAGTGGAATCAATCATTAAAAACGACTAACGAACTCGAACCCCGTAGTTTGATATCATCAGCACAGCGTATGAGACGGTTTGTTCATCACGGAATGTTCTCATTTTTTTTTTGTATATTCAAGGTTTAGCTTTATGGTCGTAATCTCACCTGATCTAATTGACGATACGGCCCAAGTTGGTAGACACGCTAAACATGTGGAGGAACTGGGTCTCAACTGCAGCTGCCGGAACACACCTATTGGTATTTGGCGACAGATTTTCAACTTGAGGGTGGTTGCTAGTCAGGTGGACACTGGAAAAAGCCCCATCACCATGATTTCCTCACGATGTTTTCCGTCATCGAAAGCTTATTCATTGTAGATGGTTGGATTTGAACTCACGTCTCTTGACGTGAAGTCGTACACACTACCATTGAGCTATCATCTCTATCAAGAATTGCTCACTTAATAGTATTAAATAGATATATTAATATTTTTTTGACTCTCTGAACTTTTGACGTGCGTCGTTTTTTATCTATTAAATAGGTTTTATTTGAAAGGAACGCGTTTCATAAAACAATGTATTGTTCATACGTTTTTGAAAATGCTAACGCGAATGGATTTTAGTTTATTATGTTTGCTCGTAAAAACTTTCGTCAGTTAATAAGACTGAAGTATTTAGTTTTTTAACAAAATCCAGACATCCCGGGTCCCATTCAACAAAGTAGGTCGACTCAAGTTCGTTATTAAACAATACCGGCACTGTATGCGTGTCGGTATTCGTTAACCGTATATCTAATCTCATCTCGTTTTCGACGGCAGAGGATTATCGCAAACGTGTAAGTGACTAGTAAATTTGAGTCGGCGTATCATATAAATGTCAGCCATATATTCAAAACACTAGATAATATGTTTGTTGAAAAAAGAGAAACACCTAAAAGCGTCATTTCATACCATTCATTTAATTTTTATGAATAAAAAACAAGCCGTAACAAACCTCTTTATTACGAAATGACGTTCGTCTCGGTTGTATGGTTTTGGTATATTTGCCTTTTCCTTTAAAAATATACGAAAAATTGCCAATACCCAGAACTTATAAATGTAACATGTAATAAATTCAAAAATGAGGTCTGCAAAACAACACTTTATTATGAATCCTGCCCTTACCTAAAAAAAATTACAGAAATTATAACTGCGCTGTCCGTTATGTACTTAATTTGTATGGTGTTAGGGGTTTTTCTAATGCCTACCTGGCTACTTACAAGCCTTTTTATATATCATATCATATAGTGACTCTTCGAGTGCTAATAACCCAATACTATCGACTAAAACGCACCACAGCGACACTTCAAACTCCCGTGTTACCAGAGACCAAGGACAACACCCACACTTATACTAATCACGATCTACCACTCTCAATTTGAAAAACTGCGTCTTAATATCTATAGGAGTGTTTTGGCAGTTGCACTTGATGCTACATCGCCACTAGGCTTACCGAGTTCACCATTTTAGGCCACATCGTCACCTATCATCAGATGAGATTGTGGTCATAACGCTACACCTATAAATTATAAAAAAATAATTCATCACACTAAAGTCAACATCATGTAAACTCTGCGCCGGTCAACTCCCTAACTCGAGTTGATTTCCCGCTGAATTTATCGCTACAAAAATGTGTCATAACCAAAGTTTTAATTATTTGGATTCTATATATAAATTTACAGAGCCTTAATCTATTGCATGAGAGTTGAAATATGTCTTTGTAATTGCCGATGTTAAGTTTATAAAATTATCGTATGTAAAAAGGAAAAAAAATATATCGGAATAATGCAAATTCCTATGTTTTCCTCAAATTTTCACTAATGATTCTGGTCGAATATCAACAACTAACCGAATTGTAGTATAATGAAACCAGGATTCTTATTTCGTACTAGTTGCACGGGCGACTTCATTCGCGTGAAACTAAAAAATACTTAACATTTTTTTCCGTTTTTGTAACTTTTTTGAATACGGCTTTCCTTCTGTTAGTGTAGCGTGACGGTAGATAGCCTTCTTTCGTCATTGCGATATAAAGTGCAAAATCAAATTTTGTAGTCCAACCGGTAGTTGCTAAGTTTAGTTCATTCAATTTTTCAGCTTTTGATATAGATTTCACAAAAGCAAAGCTGTAGTAAAAGTTGCAAATAAACTGTAATACATTTTTTAATGAAGTACTCTAAAGCTGATAGATAATGCGAGTTGTCCGTTTTGAAGCAAATGATTTGTGATTTTTAATATCATTTTGTTTGTGCAAAATACGTAATAAGGGGCTCTCCCCTGCTTATTGAATGCCTGTCTGTCTGATACCACAACTATTAACATACTTGTCAACATATAGCAAATTTATTCCGAGACAAATTAGTATAAATGTATAATAAAATAAATTTTCAAGAAACATTGAACATGCTGAACGAAATACTAATAAATTGGCAATAAGTAATGAAGTGAGTAATGGGGTTATAGACGTATACAGATTTCTTGCTATATTATTTTATATATGTTGTCACAGACTGAAAAATACAGAAGGTTCACTTTTGCAAATGTTTACAAATAAGTGTAACTTGCTTGCAATGTCACGGGGAAAAGTTTTTTTATTTTTTAACCAGCCGCGCTAATTGATTTAATTCCACACTGCATTATCTTTGACATAACCAGTAGTAAGACGGGAATATAAAATATCAGTAATGGTAATACTATTTGGAGAATTCAGGAAGTTTGTTTACATTTTTTTACTTAACTTTACCTTTACATACCTTTGCATTTCATCACTAAAAAAAAAACAGTTTTTGGGTACTCATCACAATCAAAATTTACGCATTGCAGATTTAACAAGAGTATACATTTTTATATGATAGCTCAGTAATACGTCTGTACGGGTGCCGCGACAAGGGACGCGAGTTTGTATTCAATTGTAATGAGCGTGAGGTTTTGGTGAAGGAATACATCGTGATACAACCTTAGCATAGTAGTAGGGGTTTTCTAATGTCTGCCTGGCTAGCTACCACCCTCAAATTGAAAATCTACCGCCAAATACCTATAGCTATATTCTGGCAATGGCACTTGAGAGCCAGTCCCTCCGCTAAGCTAAGCGTGTCCTCCATCTTGGGTCACGTCGTTTGCAAACATTGTTGCAAATAGGTTGTAGAATTTCATCATAGACTTTCCTTTAATTTCTTTAAAATGAAAGTTCTTAAAATGTAAACATTCTGTACAACATATTTTTTATGTACAAAACGTACCTAAACTTTGTTTAACACTCTGCAGATTTCTATATATAAAGCTTACGAATCACGCATACGTTGCGTGATATTCTCACTTCGTGTGTACATACTCACTACCTCAGCCTTCGGAATAAATGCATCGGAGATATCTTAAACGGGCCGACCTCAAACCCGATCGGTGGCCTGAGGAAAATGATGCAAGGTCATGAAATAAATTACTGTGCTCATGAATAGTACGTTGACTTGGGAAATTATGGTATATAAGATCTCAAGGACAGATTCATAAGTCGCGGCCTAATTTGAAGACAAGTCTAACTTTTACATATAATAGAGATAAAGGATTTATGGGAAACAAAAATAGTCTACCACCTAAATTCACTTGTTCTATACCAAAATGGAATAATTCTTTCAGCTCGGTAAAAAAGGATCAGTCGATGTAAGATCAAGTTCTAGAATTAGTTTAGCTTACGATGAAAGAAAATATTGTGATGAAATATCAACACGATGGTAGATCATTTTCTAATGCGAGCTTGGTTAAATTTACCGTCCTCGTATAATGTGTCGCCAAGAACCAACTGTATTCAACCAGGTACGTAGAAATACTTCTTATGTTAGAATGTTGATATATTTTCGGCCACATAACAACAATCTAACATCTAACCTAATGTTTGATTGTGGACAAAAATTGGTTTATATAAAAATTACTTTTTTCAAAATTTATATATATGACTTTTTGTAAATCTTTCTTTTTTAGTTGCACCTTATACGCGTAACACTCTGCAACTATTCGATCGATGTTGACGAAATTTGATAAGGCTATACTTAATACAATGGATTAACAACATTTAATAGGATTCTTTATAATTTAACTAAAAGTACAAGCTGTCATTAAATTTCAACAAATATATATATGGATGTTCATTTATACGGAATTGCTAAACTCCAAAGACGTTTGACCCATCACAATTTAAATTGTCATACACCTATTATTATTTTCAGGAGAAAGGTTCTTTGGTTGGTCAAGTTAATAACACTTGGCACGTCTCTTGGTGCACTAAGTTTACAATAGAAATAATCGTTTTATGACTCAGTTCTGTAGTTGATTCTGACTATGCGTACGTTTTGACTATGATAATCTAAAATCGTAACAGGAAAATGTTTCATAGAATTCTGGGAAAATTGTTTCACTTGTTATTTAAACATACTATTTCTTGACTCCTACGAAAGCATTTCATTTTAACTGTACTGTACCATACCATCGAATAAATGTATATGATGCTATTATATCCAACATCTAGAAGAAATGTAAATGCTAAAATAAAGTGTCTGCGCTGAGTGTCAGTCTAGTTTTTTTATAGTTTATAAGTTTAGCGATATGTGACGATGTGACACAATATGATTAAGTCTAGTGAAGGCACTGGCTCTCAAAAGCAATTGCCGAAAGACACCTATAATTATTTGGCAGCCGAATTTCAATTTGAGGGTGGTAGTTAGCCAGGCGGACATTAGAAAACCCCTACTACTATGCTAAGGTTGTATCACGATGTATTCCTTCACCAAAACCTCACGCTCATTACAATTGAATTAGAAAAATCTGTGTACGGTATTATGATTTTTGCTACTGGAAACTCATGCTCATTGCACTCACCGAGCTAACATCACTTCATAGTTTTTCTATTTAGTGAGTATTTGATTTCGTTTGTCACCCAATGTTTCACTCCACACACCCCTATTGCAATGCCCTGAGCCGTGACAGAGCGTCGATACATTACAAGAGATAGTCGACTAACGTTCTTATTTCACCACGTCAAAAAAAGGGATGTACGATGTACATCAATGTTCTGGCCCTAATCGATATTACCATTTGATAAATCGATTATTGTTTTAATTTCTGAACCATAAGTAAATTACGATCGTGTGAAGCTGGATCGCAAACACAAAAACTAGGTGTAACAACTAATTATACTTATTCATTGGATTGATATTTGACTTAGGCTCAACCAACAAGCAAGCAATGATAACACTTTTACACATTTTTTTGCATCCCATGATTTTGTATCAACCTATTGTCCAGAGAACTACGGACTACCTTTTCTTACCATCAGGAGAAAGGATTTTTCCGTGTTATGATAAAAAAAGCTATTTATATAGCTTAAAGTATATTTTGATAGTTGTAGTTATAGGATTATCATGTTTAAACCTATCGCCAATTAAGATAAAGTGATATATAAAGTGTTTTGTTAAATAAATTTCTTGGAAATTATACTTTGAAAAATAAATTTCATAAATTATACATATAATCCTTATGAGATACGTGTTAACATTCATAACAATAAATCAAGTATTCTTTATTCAAATTAGAGTTTAATAAGGCAATTTTAAATTCTGAACATGGCGCTCAGTTCAGAGTATACTTGGAAAAATTTATAAGATTTTTAATGGTAAAGTTCTTTTTTATGTAACTTCATAATTATTTAACACTTGGTGTTAATAGCGACTACTTTTTAAATTAAGATAATTTTAATAATATGCTTCATACCCTTGATTTTGTTCCCGTTTTTGTTATAAACTCCGAGTTACCATGTTGTAAATTCCGTTCTTAGTGGATGTCTATCTTGTAAAAATCATATATATGCCAAATTATAGATCAATTATAAATCGCTTGGTATGTATACTTAAGTGAATTACTATATATTTATTATATTGACGAAAGAATAACATTCTCAATCAACGTGTGATCTAGTGGATCCAATGTAAAACTGACTGTTTCAATGAAGTGTGAACAGACTTGCGATTCTTTATCGCTCTTACATCAAGGAAATCGTATTTCATTGTGTCACTTATTTGTAATTTGTTTGGGAAAAGCTGAAATTAAATAAAAGTGTAGAAATGGGATTTCTATTATTTGTACTGCTTCGTGTTTTTTATTTTTTATAATAAGATGAAATGTATTTTCATTGCAATTTATGTAGAGTTCCGTGTAACAAATCAAATGTCATACTAACAATGGGTTGACTGATTAATTTTAGATTTATTTACAAAGTGTATATTGCACTAACAGACCCATTAAGAAGGCGTTTTTATAATTACAGAAATAAATTAAAAGATTGAATAAAGTATTGTCAACAAAAATTGTTATTGTCTTCAGAACAGCATTACCGAGCGGGTGCAATTATAGTTCAGAATCATTTAGAAAAACCCACATGTACATAAAAAAATAACAATATATTTATGCAAAAACTTATAAACAGAAACATGAATAAAAATCCAATAAAAATGGTTGATTTTGTAATTGTTTAAAAATCGGTGTTACAATAATTATAGTCGGTTCACATCTCTCTGTTATTTCAAAGAGTTTTAGCTCGGATTTAAAACCTACATCAACTTGACTGTGTGTTTGGCCTAGCGGTTCAAACGGTGGAGGGGTCTCTTCCATCTCTGACGCACCCAAACCGTAGAAGGTGGCCTCTTTTGAGGGACATACACCTGCTGTAGATATCAATTGTTCAGTGAGACGAACTTTTTAGCTATACATGGATTCACCGTACGGGTGCGAGGTTCATCCTGCGGCAGAGAGAGAAACTCTGAGTAGTCCCGAGACTTGTGACACGGATGTAGGTTTAAGGGACTCTTGTTTGACGTGCGTCAACACTCACCTTCATTACTCGTGTTTCTCTCCCTGACCAGCCAAATTTGCTGGGAGCCTGCTGGCGCAGCTTTAGAGACAGGTTCTACTGTAAAGCTAACAACAAGCCTAGACAGTCCGAGATCTAAATTGTAGAGAGATTTTGCTGGTATACATCTCGCTGTCACTTCGACCATGTATAAATTGACTACGTAGCTATTCCCGTTCAGGCTATTTAGTAGCTCATAGTATTCTTTTTGTTTTTATGGCGTGATCTTTTGGTATATTTGTTTCCCATGATACAGTGAGCACGACCAGTACAACGTCTTTCAATGTTCTAGGGAAAATAAATAAGTCCGGCATGAAAGTCGAAGCTCCTATATGGTCTGCGATTTTATAGTCATTCTCATACGTGTCCATTAAAATAGTCCAGTGTAATGCAGGAACTAAACAGACGTATGTGAAATTGTGTCTTCATATATAAAGGAAGTTCGAAGAAATCACGATCAAGCAATTGAATGTAGCAGTTTTAGGCAATCGCTTAACGCATTCATCTACATGTGTATGCATCGGCTAGATACGTGTCGATACACCTAATAAACGTGAGTAGAATTAGGCAGCTATTTATTATGTATCTGCCGAATCAAGGACAGACAAACATACGTTCTGATTAATATAGAACGACCTGAATATTTTAACGATTGACAATCAAATGGAAATATTTTTGTTGATATATTTCTGTTATCTTTAATGTTTGAACCAATATTGAGCTGCTTCAGGTTTTAGTGAACTATAACATTTGGAAGTAATAGAACTTTATATTGTATTCTTTGTTTCGAGTCAATGTATTTTAATGTATACTTTGTTTTAATCATTTTTTTTTCAATATAGTTTTAGTATAAGGCAAGTATCTTGTAAATACGTTAACCTAGAGGCGAGAAAAGATCTCCGACTTGAGAGTGGTAGCTACTTTGGTGAGCATTAGAAAATGCCCTATAACCGTGCTATGGTTACATTCGATGTTATCCTTCCAACGAAAAAAAGTACCCAGATATCGTTGTTTCAAAATGTTCGGGAGTTTCTGTTTTTTAGTATTTACTCCACGTGGCTTATAGCGATGTACTCCTGCTAAATACTATTACTATGCAGCCATTTTAAACGGATTTATATCTTCCTGTATCCCTCAAATATTTTCGATTTTACTAATCTAATCAAGAAACTAAAAAACGCGGTTTCGCATAAAGGTATATTTACATTTGACAAATGTATTATGAGACGATTATCTATTTTCCACAGTTTCTACCGCTCTTATTTCATTACTTGCACTACTCCTATATTGTCCACAAGCATGTCCAAAAAACTCATTTATTACGTTAAAATAAATTCTCACACCCGTTACCATAAATATTGCTGTATTTGATGCAGTGCATGGCATTGTATTGTGGTACGGCTTTTTTAATGTTCGCCTGGCTAGCTACCACCTTTAAGTTAAAAATCTGCCGCCAAATACCTACAGATGTGTTTCGGAAGTTGGACTTAAGAGCCAGTCTCTCTACTAAGCTTAACCTGACCACCATTTTCGGTCACATCCTTAGGTGTGATTGTGGACATAACGCTAAACCAGCTAACTATAAAAATAGTGACCGTTGTTTTTGTATGTCATTACTAGTATCGTAGAAGACAGCTATTATATATTTCATTTAAATGATCGGTGACAAAATCCGCATACTCTCACGCAGTATGTACGAGGTTTGTTACTTGACTAGTGACGTAAACAATTCAGGTACGAAAATTAATTCTATATACTCATGTTCGATGTGCGCATTCGTAAAACGTCGAATATCCAAAATCGTAAACGATAATATATTGTCTTCGGGTGTCAAAATGCGGGGCGGCGCGTGATGGTTCGTTCAAATGCAGCGGAATTATTGAACAATTGAATAGAAATCGCAAATCTATAATTATAAAGCCGAAAAGTTTGGTTGTATAAACGCGTTAAGCTTAGAAACTTCCAGTCGGATTTGAAAATTATTTTGTTTTTATAGAGCAATCAATAAGGATGGTTTTACTCTGTTACACATCACGGTACCACCAATAGAAGCAAAGCTGTATTTTAAAAAGTTACAAATCGAGGTAAATATATTTAATAATTTTTAATTCCACGCGATCGAAGTTTCGGGCAGAGACAGCTATAATACATAAAATGGCGATACGACTGTGGATATTATTTGTAAGCGCGAGTATTGTAAATAAATTTTTCCAATGTAATAAAAGAATAAAAATACCAAAGGTTTGAAAAACTTGTCGTTTATAAAAATAATTGAGTTAATTGTTTTTTTTTTAATTTCTATTATTAGTAGCAATTAGAAAAAATTATAACTTGATATAAATTTAATGAGAAAAAGATTACCGATCTAAGTCAGAAAAACAATTTGAATCCGTTGCGTAAATATGTTTGTCTACACGGAAGCGACATGTTATGAGACTTCAAAGGCGTCGTCGTACTGTTATTACACTGTGAAATTATTCTTAGACTCATTTAGTACTACTATAATATATGAATGTTTCGCAAGCTGTGAATGTAACTGGCTCAATTTAAAAATTTGTTAAAATAACTTTTTTTATTCTCGGGGAAATGCATTTATTTACTCATCACCTCCCAACCAGGGGGGACTGAGACGGGTATGTAGGATTCACCCAGCGCTAATCGCTGAGAATACCTACAACCCCCCAACCGTCTGTCGCCTTCCTGGGGTAATATGGGTTCGTGCATGTAATCAATGCGTGATCCCAGCTACCAGGTTGGCCTGTTTTACCACTTTAAATGCTCTGCATGTATCTCCTCATCATTTTTTTATAGTTAAGGTTTAGCGTTATGGCCACAATCTCACCTGATATTAAGAGACGATGTGGCCCAGGATAGTGGACACGCTAAACTTAAGGGTCTGGTTTTCAAGTGCAACTGCCGGAACACACTGCTGGTATTTGGTGGCAGATTTCCTACTTGATGTAGCCAGCCAGGCGAGCATTAGGAAAAACTCTACCACCGTGCTATGGTTTCCTCACGATGTTTTCCTTCACCGAAAGCTCAAGCTCATTGTAGGTGGAGTCGAAGCCACGTTCCTTGACGCGGCGTCAGTAACGTCAAAAATTATTTAACTTTTGTTTCTTTTGTATTTGCACTCGTGTTTGCCTAGCAGTGTGATGCCAAGAATTTTTCTTTTAGTTTTTGCGATCTTGTTAAATATCCAAGTTAGAGCTTTATATGTAAGGCATATATTGTCAATACTATTAGGATAATAAATAAAACTAATTAACAGTGCGATATCGTATAAAAATAGTCACGTGTTTTTATCAGGCAGTACAATCTTTTCGCGTGTCTGTAACGTTACTCGCCCCTAATATGTGAACGTACCTGCATTCAACGCACGTTTTCGATAGTGGTTGCCGTTATGGCTTGTAGTAGAGGTACGCACTATTGAATAACGATTATTTGCGTGAACGTATTTCGGCTTAGTGATGATATTATAACGTTATATTATCATCATACTTGCGACTTCGTTCGTGTTGAACTAACAATGATTTAATATTTTTTTGTTCGTTTTGGTAAATTGTTTCAACACATCTTTTCTCCTATGACTAGAGCATGACTTTAAATAGCCTAAAATCGTCCTAAATGGTTGCTCTATCGATTACAAGAGGACATTTTGAAATCCGAGAGGTAGTTTCAAAGTTTTTCTTTTATATATATATAATAGCGGGCATATGAGCTGGTGTGTCACCAGAAGAATCGCGGGTGCTTTGCCGGCCTTTTTGGAGAGACTGTCTCTCAAGTGCAACTGCCGAAACATATCTATTGGTATTTGGTGGCAGATTTTCAACTTAAGGTTGGTTGATAGCCAGGCGGGCATTAGAAAAAGCCCTACCACCATGACACAAGATTAGTACGTTATAACTAACAAATTTTTCCTCCTTATAATACTAACAAGCTGTGCCCGCGACTTCATTCGCGTGAATATTTAACAATTATAGCTTATTATGCACTGCTCATAAGCCAAGCGTTGAGGTGGGTACTTATGTCACTTGAAGTAAAACAACTGAATTTTTCAAACTATAAATGTCTCTATTTATCATATATTGCACTTCTGAAATATTAAGTACATACACATATCAAGACAAAATACTATTTGTAACACTCAAGATATTTTTGATACCATTTTTGTTATTTAAACTAGTTGAAAAATACTTTTTGTTTGTGTGTACTGTGTTTTTTTTTTCTTACGCTTTATAATGATTACGAATAGAACCCTATTACTTTTCACGGTGTGATTCGATCTGGTTTATTTGTTCTTAAATTAAAAAAAAAATGAGAATATAAGGCGTGCACTTTTTGATTTTTCAAACTTTTTTTATCTATTTTCAATACAACTTTATTCCTATTGGTGACAGCGTGATGTTTAATAGCCTAAAGCCTTCGGCAATTATTGCTCAATCGAGCACAAAAGGAATTTTTGAAATCCGATTGGTAGTTACAAGTGCATTCTACAAACAAACAAACTTTTACTATACACTACTATATACACTTACTATATGTGTAATACTATACAAATATTACTATATATATATATATACTATAACATAAAATCCTCCCGCCACGTCTGTTTATGTGAACCCGGAAACGTATGGAAAGTACTTGCGATTCCTCTGGTATTGTGGGTGTCTATGGGTGGTGGTGATCACTTACGATCAGGCGACACGGTTGCTCGTTTGCCCCCTATTCCATCATATCCATAAGAATCCATTATGGTGTCGAGGTATTTGAATTTGGGGTAAACTGAGATGTGCTACACTACTACATAACGGTATGCTATATTTACAGAACATACCCCTAATTAGTTACAAACCTTTTTTAAAATAAAAATACACTTTGAGTATCCAAAGGTATCCAAAAGTAAATTAATTTTTATTTGTCTATAAATCTTATATATAAAATATATTATTGTATAATAACGAAGTGTGTAAAAATAACAATTATATTTGACATAATAATTCCATGTCCGTACTGTAAAAAAATTGGTTTTAAAATTATACGAAACATAATTCAAAACTATGTGAACGAAGTCACGGGCATAGCTTGTAGTATATTTAAGATCCCCTTGGTGGTACTTTTATAATCTCTATGTATCGATTATTTTCAAATAATGTACGTAATAGTACAATGCGATCACTTGTAATATAGGGGATGGTACAATCGTCCACAAAATATGTTAGTGGATTTATTATTTAATATACTGGAACAATATAATACAGGTAAGATTCAATACCACAGTCGTAGACGAAACTTAAGTTACGTCATGTACTCTTGCCTAGCCTCAACTAATATTATTAAATTGAATATGAGTTTATTTATATATTTACTCGTTTATTTGTTTGTTTGTTACGCATTCACGAATTACAACCAATCATCATAAAATAGACGTTCGCAGCTGGACAGAAAAGAAAGCATAAGGTACCGTTGGTCCATGAAAAGGCATATAACGCCAGCGAAAGGCATACAGTGGTCAAAAGCAAATCGAGTAGTAAAAACAACATCGTGTGCTTAAAACCATACGATGAAAATGAAACATCATTATATATCTCTCCCTCTTTCAGTCGCTTCGAGCCGACTTTACCCGAGCGAGCGTCACACAAAAAGGTTGCGGATTACCCTTTCCAAGCCCTGCCATAAGAAGTTTCACTTCAAAAATAACTTACAAACTAATACCTTTTTATTTAACGTATCTAGGTGTTAATTGGTTCTGTTTAAGGCCTAAATTACGTTAGGTAAAAAAAAAATTCTGTTGGATAAACCATTACGTACATAAATAATAATAATAAAGATTCTTATAAATGGGTATTGTTGTTCTTTTTTTATATTACTAGCTTTGGCCCCGGCTTCGTTCGTGTGTACCTATATAATATTTAATTAGTTTTAGCCGTAACTTTTTTCAATACAGCTTTTCTCCTATTGGTGGTAACGTCAGATTAAATAACTTAAAGCCAATGCAATGATTTCTCTATTAAATATAAAAATAATTTTTAAAATACGAAGTAGTTCCTAAGATTAGAACGTTTAACAAACAAACAAATTTTTCTGCTTTATAATATTAATAGAGATTTTGTCACAGACTGTAGTATTTCAATATCGATATATTACTAGTTGTTTGACGTTGCCCGGAAGTTTTTTATTTAGTATGTACAATAGTACAATAAATTAATCATTAATATTAAATACGTTTAGCGGTTATGGCTTGAATAATGTGGGAATATTCCCATTTTTGTATAAAATATGAGGGCGTTTTTGAAAGTTGTTAGTGAGTATTTCATCATGTTACGACACGAACGAAAGAAACACACTTAACTTTGCCTTACAGTGAATAACATTTATACTATGAAATCTCTATAACTCGAACCTCGTTAAGTAGTGATCTCAGTAAATCGAACAAAATTGCTTTCCGCTGAATCCCTAAATACACGGTATCTTGAATTATTTTAGACTTTGTAACTCGAACATAATGTTATTTTCCTGCGAGGTATTGATAATACACATTTATAGTTTACTAGATTTTACGTGCGGCTTCGCTCGCGTTAATATTAATTTTGTCAAACAAACCGGATGATGCAATAAAAAGTTTTATACAAAGATTTTAATGTATTTTTATTGAAAAAAAGGAAAAAGTAGCTTGACACCGTCTTCACATTCTCACCTATCTCTATACAGAAATTAATTGTAATTGCTATGAGGAAGTACGCAGACTAGATTTTAAAAACTACGTTAATAAAATAAAACGAAACTATGGTATCTAGCTAGGTGGGTATTAGAAAAATCCTTAACACCATGCTATAGTTTCTTCACGATATTCTCCGTCACCGAATACTCATGCTTATTGCAGGTAGATACTAACTTTTGTCCATTGACCCTGAGTCTGTACAAACTACCAACTGAGCCCTCATCGCTTCAAAATAACACGCAATATGACTTTTAGCTACCATCATATTTTCTTCAACCTGTGGACCATAAATCTGAGCTACCTTCAACTGACTCCTATCGATTCAGTTACGAGACAAGTAAGTCCGGAGATTATTGGTCAGAGTTTTCTATTGAGGTCGTTGAGAAGAATGAAATCTTTGTTGATGCTGAAAGATTAGAAATATGTTATGATAGTAAGTTGCTGTTGAACATCACTCACTCGCCAACGTATCGTCGGTCGATAGCTTTTGTGAAAGCATATTCGGGCCAAAGTTTCGCAGATCGCTCGCGCTGATGTTACGCAGTATTTGCCGATGTTCTGTTTATGATACTGGTAGTTTAACGGCCTGATTTCGTTCCCCGGAAACGTTGATTGTTCGGCTAGTCTTCCTGATAGGAAACTCATCTATATATCAGTGTATACCCATTCTGTGAACTATTATTGTCGACGGTTTGTGGTACTGGAGGAAAATACCTACAAGAGTGCCGATACCCGAGTACGTCCCACATACTGTGGGCTGTCAGCCCCGATTCCAATTTCACTGACTGACCTATGATGTAACTACGGTATGAACGTATTAGTGTATATTTCATTAGGCGCACAGATCATGTTATTTTGTTAGTATTGTGTGAGACTGTGCCGTCACGCTCGGCTATGTAACGCTCGTTAAAGTGAAGTCGGCTAGAGATACATTCAACGCGTTATTGCTATACTAACGCGGCGAGCGTTACATTAGAGAACAGGACGCGTGACTATAAAAAAATGACAGTTTGAATTTAACAGAAAGGGGCTTTTTAAACTATATATGCTATATACAAAGTAAAACGGCAGTGCAGTTGTTGTCGGGCTACTAAAAATATCTCAAGTTCTAAAACTAAAAAGGTAAGAGTGCGTGCTTAAGTCGAGCCTTCACTTAGTAGCACTTCGAATTCAAGTGCAACCCTTTTGCCGCTATATATAGAAATAGTTTTAATTTTATAATTCTGTGTTGTAGAAGCTCAGTTTGTATCTGCATTAATATTATAATGCGGAATAAAATGTTTGTTTGTTTGAAGTCGGTTGTAAAAATTATGTGAAATTATATTCGACAGTGCAATAATTGAGGAAGGTTTTAGTCTATTTAATATCACGCTACCAATAACAGGAGAAAAGCTGTATTTAAAAAAGATATAAAAAAGGTCAAAAATGAATTAAAAAAAAATTTTCTATGCGCACGAAGTCGCGTCAACAGCTAGTAAACGATAGATTTAAAGGCAAATATATAGGATAACAGTTTAAGAGGTTAAAAGTCAAAATATTGGTATTTGAGAATGGTTACGTGCGAGCTTAGCAAATATGGGAATGGAATAAAAAAGATTCTCCAACAAGATCGGTAAACAGTAAACAGTCTGCGACCAGCGCAGGGCCATGTTACCTGAAGCGGTCCCTCTATAAATAGACCCGGCCAATAGCACCCCCTAACCGAAACGTTCGTGGTAAATGTACCATCGTACATTAACAGCAGACCACCGTGCTCCATGCCGTGATGGGAATTGGAGTATTGGATATCTTAAAATAGACACTTTGCAAATTAATTTCATCTATATTCGCAGCCTGGTTAGCGAAGTTCAATTACTTAAAAAAAAAACTCTACAGTCTAGACAGTATAGAAAATGATCGGTTCTCCCAATAAGGGACTTAGAAACTTAGAATTTTTATAAATAGATCAAACAATTTTCTCTAGAGATGCTGCACATATATACCACTATTTTAACAGATAAGAGTCACTCTTGATTCAAAAATTTCTTGCACAAGAAGTCATTTAAAAAATCGTTTCCAATTATACTTTTAATTAAGCATTTTTTAAATCAGTACAATGTCTACCAGATTATCTAATAATTATATAAGCAGATTATTAAGATAAAAAAAATGAATTATCTATACGATTAACAATATAAAGCGGAAAAAATTGTTTGTTGGAACGCGTGAATCTTAGGAAGTACCTGTCAGATTTCAAAAAATATTTTTGTATTTTATAGAACAATAATTGAGAAATGTTTTATGCTATTTAACATTACGCTACTCCTAATAGGAGCAATACTGTAATGAAATAAGTTATAAAAAGGGGCTATAAATGAAAAATAATTTTTAATATTACACTAAATTAGAGTCCATTTCACGGCTTACTCAGAACGTGTATTTCAAGTCGTTTCAAAATATCGCTAGACGATTTCAACACGGTAGTCGCTATAGAAATAATATACTTCACATTTGATACTGGTAAAATTACTTACTAATGTAGAAGCCACAATATATTCCAGCTTTGTTGTTATTAAATATTCCGCTAATAAATCGCTAATTACTCACATACAATTCATGAAAGGTTTGATTGTATGTCGTTGTTTCAAACAGTACTAATTATAATGTAGTTCTGTCTACTCATTAATCGAAAAGAAAGTTAGTTACAAAACCATTGTCTAAGCAATGACAGTGACTTTTCATTGAACTCAAATTTTGAAGTGTGTTCATATACTTACGATTTTAATTATAAAAGTATAAATGTTGATAAATTTACAAACTAATCGCCATAAGATTTTATTACTTACAATAAAAAATGTAATTATTTTCATCATACGATTCTTCTCAGGAGTTCGTAACAATAATTTATGAAATAATGCTATACTACTTCTTAACTATTTAAAAAAATAAAACTATATCTCTGTCCGTCCGTTCATGTGCTAAATAGCTGTACCCGCGACTTCGTTCGTGTGGAACTAAAAAATGTTTAATAATTTTAGCCCGTTTCTGTAACTTTTTTCAATACAGCTTTGCTCCTATTAGTGGTAGCGCGATGTTAAATAGCTTAAAGCTTTTCTCAATGATTGCTCTGTCAAATTCAAAAAGTGTTTTTGAAATCCGACTGGTAGTGTCTAAGGTTAGCGTATGTTCAAACAAACAATGCTAGGTGTATTTTTAAGCTAAATTTTAGTATAATATGTTTTGTTACATAAGGTAATATATGGAGTAAGACATGAGAAAAATAATTGATTAAAAGGGCAGAATAAGTTATAGTAAAGCAAGTCTTGGGACATACAAATTGGAGTTTTGGGACCTATTGTAAAAAGGTGTATTAAATATAAACAAATGAAGTTCATTACTAATGGAAGTAGAGCTTTGGGCACAGTTAGAATTTCATAAATTTAGAGTAAACCGCAATTTTGAATTAGAAGATTACAATGTGATATACCTTTTTTATACTTAAACTTCATGTAAGTTCTATATAATTTGTTATTATTATTACTTTCAAAATTAAAACTGTTTAGCGTTGGTGGTTGGTGAGCGTTGGTATACATTCTGCTGTAAATAATTAAACTAGAATAAACATAGTTATGGTGGATGAAAACAATAAAATGCACTCGTGTGTTTGTACTTAACCAGAGTTAATATTGTTAAGTGCGTGCAATCGACTGACCGTTTTTACACTTAACGAGTCTTCCCCCGGACAAACGCATTATGAAAACTATTAAAATGTCAACGTCGATGAAGTTACGTTGAATGTGAACTAACCCGTTTGTAAGGCGGCGCTTGGAACGAGGTGCGCGGGCGCAACGCAGGAAGTTTACCGGAGCACGTGCGAGCGCTTCCTCGCACAGGATGTTTTAAATACGACGTTCGATCCAAAATCACTACAATAGACGATACGCAGGTCAATTTGCGATTTATCGCGTTTAGGGCTGTAACATTCAGCTTATGTAATTACCATCGCAAATAACTCTTCGAGACTTACAAACATGTGTCAATAATATATTTCCGTTGTTAGCAATCAATTTATATCAATATTTAAGTTAAATTAGCTTTAAATGAAACATGTTTGCAGTAAATATTTACTTCAATGATAACTATTGCAAACTTGCTGATTGCTTTTAGTATTACATTGATTGCTTTTAGTAACGTATAACGATAAAAATATACATTTTTCCTGTTTGTAAAAGTCGAAAATGTTTTGATACATATAAATATATGTATATGTACAAATAAAGATAAAATTAATTTTAGTTTTGCATTAATTATTTTAGTTAGTGTTTAAAAAAACATACTTGTTGTTGGAGAATCATAAACAATAGGGCATATTTTCAAACGACAAACTAATGAATATTTAAACATACGGTCAAATAAATTATTACAATTATATAAACAGCGTCAAAATACTTATTATTTGAATTAAATCCTATGCTGCATTCAAATCGCTTAATTTGAGAAGGGACTGTGAGTTTCAACAATGATTTAACGGGTTTGCGGTCGTCTCGATTTATTGACACGAGTAATGCGGTTGCAAATAAACATACGAACATGCAATTTGCGGTGTTAATGTGTTTTAACACAAATAAATCTGCGTACTGACTACTAATTGTAAACTGCAATTAATATGTTTGTTTTTTGCGTTCTCGGTAAAGACTTGTCAATGTTTAGTAATGAAAATCTGACAATTTACATTGACAAATTACATTCTTAAGATTATAGAATAATAATTTCTGTTTCTGTTGTAACATAAAGTGATATATGGTTTATACAAATACACTGGAATCTCTATAACTCGAACCTCCTTAAGTCGTATAACTCAAATTTCAAAAAGCAGTTTCCTTCAGTTTTAATTAATGAAATATAACGACTCGATATAATACAACTCTCGGTACAACTCGGTGCATTACTACTTGAAAATATTCTTAGAAATCGCGCCTTTCTAATTTGAATTTTATGCTTAATCGCATGAATCCTTTGTATGTCGAATTTCTTGTTAAGTCGGAAATTTAATAATTCGTTTTTTTTTGCATTTCCCATGACATTCATGCTATAGAGATTCTACTGCATTAACAAACCTAAAAATAAAATTTATTTTAAAACAGCATATAGCTCAAAATACTAGCAGCACTGTCACGTCATACGATAATGCTGATTTGCTGAGTGAGCTAGCATTTCGGTCCTGCGAGCTCTCTATAAGACGTTGTATAATTTCTTTGTAAAAAGTATTTGTATTCGGAACTTACGAACCTAGTGTTATGACTCCAAATAGCTGTGTGATTTAAATTCGAATATTTAAGCCGCTTGAAAACTTCTGCTAATGCCGCAACGGTGCCAGTCTTTAAAGCAGCAGTCAAAATTTAAGCGCATTATTATGATGATTTTTTGGCATTACATAAGGTTTCGTTAACATGATGTCCAGAGCTATGATATCAGTACCATGAGTAATTTACAAAAAAAAGATTAACAAAGCTATTGTGTGTAGAAGTGAAAGTCGCAAGCGACCGAATGTGCCTACGAAAATTAAATAGTAAAAATGCTAATTCTATGAGAAGTATTATCGGAAATGGTACTGATACCTAATCAGATTTATGAACAAGACGGAATGTAAATAAATTGTCCAAAATAAAAAGTGTCTCGTACCTAAGTAAAATTAAATGTTGGTGCGAGGTTTACATAGAAGTGTATTGTTGATTAACTTTTTTTAAAACTACTCAATTATATTTTTTATGAAAATATAACACGATTGTACAAAGCTAAAACTTACGAAAGTGTTATTTTATTTTTAATGAAGGTTTTGGAAAAACTATCCTGTGCATTACCATAAAACAATGTTTACAAATATTAATAAAAAAAAACCGCGGCGCGCATGCCATCTGCGCCGGCGCAGGGTCGACGGCGCGACGCGACGCGCGCTATATAATTATTTGTTCTACACAAGTCTAGTTGACGAATGGTAAATAAACTCACTGATTGATGTCTTTTATGATTATTTTAGTGTTGATTGATTTTGGACACACAATGAAAGCGAGAATCTGATGCAGTAGGTGTATCTATCAGTTTAACTGCACGAAAGAGGACGTATCTACACGTCATTATCCTCTCGCCCTGTTTCCAGGTTATTTGAAGTCGGACCAATACGTTTTCTTCTTCCATAAATCTCTATCATGATAGCTCAGTTGTAATGTGTACGGATTTTAAGATAAGGGACGTGAGTTCGAATCCAGCTACAATGAGCTTCGGTGAAGAAAAACATCGTGATGATACCATAGCATGGTGGTAGGGCTTTTCTTAAGCCCGCTTGGCTAGCAACCACCCTCAAGTTGAAAATATGCCGCCAAATACCTATATGCTTGTCTCGGCAGTTCCACTTGAGAGTCAGTCCCTCCACTAGGCTTAGCGATCCCACCAACATAGGCCACATCGTCACTTACATTAGGTGAGATTGCAGTCATAACGCTATATTTATAAACTATAAAAAAGAGGGAAGAGAGTTATTTTGTACGCTTGTTTAAAAAAAATAATCGTAAAACGTTTACAATACAAACTATTTATGGACATATCCTTATGATTAATGAACCGAAAAGGGATTGTTGAATGTTCTATTTTAGTACAAGGGCGGCATAACAATAAAAGAGGTAATCTAACCCTAAAACGTTGATGTATCCATTTTTAAATGTGGCAACCCAGGTTAACCCTTGAGCGCTGTGATATACGAGGCGCGGGCACGTGGTATACGACTCAATCAAAACTAACATTAACCAGAAATTGGATTAAAAAAGTTTCAGCCCGTAGTCCCTTTATGATATAAAAATATAGGTATTTACTTTTATGAGGGATCGTTAAAATCTAGCCGTTTATGAATATGGTTAAGTTAGGTATTTGAATCTTTGTTTAATGTATAGTTATTGTAGCTTATTCTTCTGATATATATTTTACATAAACCTATATAACTTAATAGTAACCAAATACCTAGTAAGTAACCTAATAGTATTATTGTCAATTGACAATTACATATTTCGACTGAGTACGAATCCACGGAATGTGCGTAAGCTTTCGGTGAAAGAAAGCTTCGTGGTAAAGCCACAGCATGGTAGTAAAGCTTTATTTAACGCCCGTCTGCCTATCTAAGTTGAAAATCTACCGCCAAATACCTATCTATATGTGTGTTCCGACAGTTGCATTTGATAGCCAGTCCCTCCACTAGGTCTAACATATCCACCGTCTTTGGCCACTTCGTCTCTTAACATCAGGTATGATTGTAGCCATAATTCTAAATTAATAAAAACATGTTTTTCAAGTTTTGTGACTTCTGTAAAAAATAGGAAGGAATAAATATACATACAAATTATTTTTTGACATAGATACTCTTTGCTTGTGACATCGAGTTCAAATTACAACCGACGATTATTCGTTATTTTGTTGGTGCAAAAATAATGATCAAATCGAGCAATAAATCTTTCTCATTACGCCATCCACGAAAACTCGGGATTCACTGTCACGACTGTAATATGACACGGGAATTATTTACGTACGGCGTACATAAAACTCCACCCTTTCATTACCCAGCGCCGCTGAGCAGTGAATCAAAACCCGAGTTATTTTATATGCTTGTTTATTTTAATGTTTAATTTTATACCGTGTCAACGAACCCGCTCTTTCGACGCAAACGAAAGTTTGGTAGGTGTCTACGTTAAAAATATGTATCTTGTTTTTCTCTAAGCCCATCAATAGACCTTATCCACGACCTAGGTCTATAGTATTTTGTGAAAGTTGTCCCAGATCTTACGCAAGCTGTCCCTGGCCTCAGGTAACACGGGGGTTTGCGGTATCGTCGTGGTGCGTTTTAGTGAGTAGTGACCGGTACTTATTTTGAAGCGATGGTAGCTCAGTGGTAGTGAGTACGGATTCCGCGTCAAAGAGCGCGAGTTCGAATCCACCTACAGCGAGCCTGAGCTTTCGGAGAAGGAAAACATCGTGAGGTAACCACAGCATGGTGGTAGGGCTTTTTCTAATGCCCACCTGGCTAGCTACCATCCTTAAGATGAAAATCTGCCGTCCAATACCAGTTGGTGTGTTCCAGTGTTTGCACTTGAGAGCCTGGTTTCGTCACATAAGGTCAGGTGAAATTATAGCCATGACGCTTATCATTGACTAAAAAATAAAAAATAAAGACCCGACGAGTCTTACCACATACCC
The DNA here is from genome assembly GCA_039707435.1 of Actias luna. Lineage (NCBI taxonomy): Eukaryota > Metazoa > Arthropoda > Insecta > Lepidoptera > Saturniidae > Actias > Actias luna. The sequence goes on along the minus strand of JAZHAC010000012.1, from coordinate 12,033,247 downwards.
CTCTCGCCTTTGGCTTGAGCCAGGGTAATGCGTTTGCGCTTTGCGATGAGGAAATCCGTAAAGAACAGGATTTTAAACACCACGTTAATAACAAAAAGGTCTATAAGTACTTATCGTTATGAATTCAACAATATTAAACACGACGAGGTTTTTTTTATCCCGTCTCTGCAGAATGACCGTATTTCACCTGATGGTATAAACTCAGTACGGTCCAGGGACAGTAACGACTGTCGAAAGGGAAAATGTCCTCCGTCAGTCGCAGCTGCCATGCCGACCTGCTAATTAATATTTTGTTTAATCGAGGTTACCTAGGTAAATACCTTAGGTAAGTCTAGAATACTTCTTATAAATTTCAGTTGAAGCGGTAAAATGAAATGTGAATGTTATTACTTCAATAAGTGTTTGTATAGTAACTTATACTTGTAATAATAAAAACGTTTGGAAAATGCAAAAGTGCACGCCTCATAATGTAATATTTTTGTTGTTTGTTTAATAACAATTAAACGCCATCGATTCAGACTATGAAAAGTCATAGGGTTCTATTCCTAATTATACTGAAGCGTAATTAAAAAATAGATTCGAATAGTAAAGTGTTTCGGCCGTTATCGCGATAACATACATGATCCGCACATACAGGCACACGGACGCCCGAGATAGAACTTTTTTAAACAGTTTTTTAATAAGTTTAAATAGTCAAAAATGGCATCAAAATTATCATGAGTGGTCAAAATAGTATTTATTCTTGATATGTGTATGTATATATCATTATACAAATGCAATATATGATAAATAAAGACATTTTAAGTTTGATAATCAGTTGTCTTGCGTGAAGTGACAGTAATACCCACCTCAACGCTTCGCTTATGAGGCGTGTAAAAATATTCGCTTGTAATACTGTACAAATGATAGAAGTAAAGATTCATAATAACAAACTGCAACAGAAGTTTTGTGTCAGAAGTAGAGGGACGAAAAAATTCAGAGGGAAACGTTATATATTTCTTCTTTTTATGTAACTTCTCCGATTATCGAATTATTGCCTAAGAAATTTCACTTGAAAATTAAAGAAAAGCGTATAAAAAACTTAAAAAATAGAAAAATAAAACTTTCTAAAGCAGTATTCGCTTGGTGTCGTATAAATAGTTTCTATGGAAATTGGTTCCCGAAGTAGCTCAATACGATTACAGACTATTCTGGAGTTTGACGATATAACTTTAACTTGACAATGGCAGCTGCTCAGACGGGTATTATAAAGATCATAACACCGTATTATGGTTTTATCGAACTGTTCCCTTAATAGAAAGCTCATTGAAGAGATGTTTCCACTAACAATCATCCATCTGTATAAGAATTAGATGAGTAGATGACCAGACGTAAAGATAAAAAGAAAATCGATACAAGGTGACGTTACATTAGGCTAGCGATTTGCGAATTTTGTTTCTTATCACACACGAAATAGCGTCCCAATTTCTATGTTATTTTGCAGCTGAAAATATACTGTTAGTAAATGCGAAGTTGGAAATAGATATATGCGGTCTCAAGAACCATTTTTGTATCGAATTTCTTCATGGACGTGAATGCAAATTAGGTTCGTCGATGTAAGAAATAGTGGCGTACGTTGACTGGTATTGCTTGCGACGTTTATTGGTTTTCGTGCGCACCCTGTATTTTAGTGGTTACAGCTTCGCATGTTATAAATTACGTTTTACGGTTTGAGTACATGAGTAGTGCTATTTTTGGTGTTACAGATGTTTTTCCTATCTTATCTGTTTAAGACAATTTACTAGGTGAAAGTTGATGTTACATTATAAAAACTTTTTGCTATAGTATGAGGACGTTACTGGTTCTGTAGAGCTTACGAGTACAGTCGTAGCTAATTTTTGTCATAAATCTATGTAAAATAACAAATAAATATTATTATGAAGCGATGATAGCTCAGTGGCTGTTTGTACGACTTCGCGTTAAGGGACGTGTGTTCGAACCCAATCAACTAACATGAGCTTGAGCTTTCGGTGAAGGAAAACATCGTGAGGCAACCATGGCATGGTAAGGCTTTTTCTAATGCTCGCCTGACTAGCTATCACCCTAAAGTTAAAGTTTCTCCACAAGTTTAGCGTGTCTACCAACTTGGGCCGTATCGTCGCTTAAGATCAAGCGAGATTATGGCCATGACTAAATCTTAAATATACAAAAGAATAAAAAATTAGAGCTTATTTTTTACTATACTAGAATTATGTAACAATTTTTTTCTATAAGTTTAGCTTTAGTGAGTGTCGGGAAATCGTGCATGGCTAACCATAGAGTACTACTCGCACTAACATAGTTTTCTCATAGAGTAAGAGAGACAGAAATATACCTGTTTAGATTATGATAAATGTAATGTACGTTACGGGTGTTTTAAAATATTCAATTTCAATTGTTTCAGAAACTAATGGATCCCAATAAGAGTTGAGGTTTTTTGTGAAACATGAATCTCGCCGTCATTGCATTTTGGCGCGATATGCCGACCGCTGTCACTTTACTTGTTATGGCGATGGCATGCGTCGTTTCAGCCAGAGACATCATTGTTGGTGAGTTTAATGCATATTTTGTTATTTCACAACATTTCAAAGTAGATTATATACAACTTAATTTATGTACATAATGATAATACCTAATAAATAAAACACTAATACTAAAATAAAACAAACTAAAAATGTTGTACCTTAGTTTTAATAATCTAAAATTATTCCTTTTAGTGCAGTAAAACAGAATACACCCAAAAAATCTGTTATCACGGACCTTGAATTTGAAACGAATTGAATTTAACTACATAAATTTGGGTTTAGCTGTAAATTTGTATTATAAACCATCCTTCTGGCTAAAGCATCAAGATCATACAGCCTAAACTCACAATTGAAATCGTAAAAACAATAGGCCCAAAACGGACACGATTTGAATTTATATAGACGATTTAAACGAAAAAAAAAAAAAACAAATTTTAGTATTCGTCAACCATCCATTGATATTAACGAAAATCTTCGATGCTGTACCGGGAATTTGAAATTTTATTCGAACTGAGCTTGAGCATATCAATTGTCGTATCGAAATTGAGCATAGGGCCGTGGGCTGGACAATTTTGGCGATCGGAAATGATTTCTTTCGATTGTTTTGTTATTCGAAGAGTGTGTAGCGCCTGGTTGTGAATTATATTCATGCACCAGGGTTATGTAAATATCAAAGTATTCAAGTTAAGGAGTGACTATTTCCTTTGCTTACTTTTTAGACCGCTGTCGGATTCATGTGTGGTCTTCAATAGATAATTTCTAAAGTGCGTGTAATGATGTCCATACACTACATTTACATGAATATAAGTATGTAACGTTATATGCTAGTGTTCAGTTAATATGTGATTGCTTTTTAAATTGATGTTCTTAAAAGCCGTATAGAAAACGGGTGAGATTTTATTCATGATTGATGCTTATTCCAAAAAAGTAAATATGAAAATCTTTCTACTGGAAATAATTACTAAATAATTCATAAAAAAAATCTACTACAAAAAGTAAAAGTTCAATATCACGAGAAATATCGATCTTACTTTTTTGTAGAAAAACAAAAAAAATATTAAAAACAAAGATATATCTTCAAAATTTGGTTTTAGTACTGCCTCCTCGGTGTAAGTTACAGTAAAGTCGCTGTAGGTTTTGTTGTAGAACGCTTAATTCTGAGTAAATCCTAAAATCGAACGATATGATAGTTGTGAACTAAGTGGCATTGAATTATATATATAAAAAAAAAAACAATAAAGTCGTCAACTTCATTTATGTATATGGGAAATCTTCTCACGCTGTGGAAGTGTACTTACGAGTTAATATGAAGCACTGAAATTTTCAGACAATTTTATTTTTACATATAACCGACATAATTTTGCGTCGGAAACCGAATAACGAAGTACTTTAAATTTTTTATTAAACAATACAAAAATATTTGTTGCACCATACTGTATTTGCAAACATAATTTACAGGAACTCATGTTTGCAAATACAATTATAAAAAGAACTATGACTGATCACACTATCCATAATTGTCATTCCGTTTCTTGTAGAAAGTCGAATGTTAAGAGCTAAGTATAAATAACATTCTATACGTACGAAATTATTCAACGGAAAAGCTAATTACTTCACGGGTACAAATCGATTGTTAGCAACCCCCTCATTTGGTTTCAATTAACGACGGCCGGATGCTTAATTATTTTAATGACCAGACAATTGTGTGCTCTCCGCTTTTTTGTTGTCCTCCTCATTCATATAGTATTTTTAATATTCTGTTTAATTATTTTGACACAATTTTGAATTATACTTCTTTAAATATGTTGCTGCATGTCAAAGTTTTAGTCGATCATCGTAGATTGTTCTGTTTATTATGTGTTAAACTAAGAAAATGGTTGTTGTTTGATTTTACTGGAACACCTTGACTTTTCAACAAGATGATAATAGTTATTTAAACGATCACTAGATTTTGGTTCACTATGATATTTTACATAATCTTTATATTCACCGAAAGCACCGTCTGATTTTAATATTTAAGCCTGCGTCCACTGAAAAAACTGTCGTCGCTTCAAATTAAAAAATCGGTGCCCGAGTACATTTAATGATGATTTACTGTCATAACATACGTATTAATAAAATTTACAATATTACTTGTTTGCCAATCGCGACGACGACGTGAGGAACAACGAATAGCGATAGTAAAAATATCATCTCTTAAATTTGACAGAACGCTATAAAGCTTGTCACCGTTACGTCCGGCTCTTGCGTATATCAGGGAGGAAGACCAACTTATACTGGTTGCTAGGAATGATTAAATCTAACAACATCTTCATAATTTCTGTCCTCCTGGTACAATGAGATTTGATTTTGAAATCAATTCGCTTAGCTGAGAAAATTAAATAATCGACGCATGAAATATGGATGCAGGATTTACAAAAACTAAAGGATGATTTAGAATAACTATGGGTTAGAAAAGGTGTGGCAGTTAGTTACAAAATAGTTGCGACTGTAGGGAATACAAAATATGTAGGTTTTACTGATGGCACAGTTACATGATTGACTTACGTACTTGACGTACGTGACTTACATAAAATACGAATTAAATGTCAAGCAATAAAAGGTTGTTTAGACTTGAAGAGAGACTAGACTAGAAAAGTTAGTTTTGTAGCCTTTACACTGATACTACAAATATATAATTTATGTATTAAAATATATGTAGTGAACTACGGATAATATGAAATAAATATAATATGAAAGGGGAAAAAATAAATATCAATCTAGATTTTTCTGAGTAGCGAACGTCGTGCGTCCGTTCATTCTTTATTCCATTCATTCATTCATTTTCTTCTCTTGTTGTCCATGACGTATCGGTTGCTATACGAACTTCTTCTTTTATTAAATAGCCACGTGTGTGCGCATACAAATTTGCCAATGTCACGCAGGTAGAATCATAAACGATGGAGATTTTATCTGTTTTTTTTATTCCCTGTAAACTATATCAAAACCAGGCTATCCACGAAACATGATATAAACAAACTTATTCTCGACAATAATTAACTGATCAAAATAGATACAATATATTTATTTAAGCTTTGAAGACAGAAGTAATATAAAATACCGTATCTCTCTAAAATCCTGGAATATCAGTAGATTTTCAATTCTCCGAATTTCATACAGAACATTTATTAAAAATTTAAATACAGTTACAATGAACTAGATGATTTTTTTTAAATTCTCTAAGGTTCCGTTCAACTTCCTTAATTGTTTCTTTCATAAGAACCTTCTCCTGAGAATAATTAACACAACAAAAAAAGATTTAGCGAAATTTTTCAATCCGTTCACGCGTGATCCGATCACCAAGGTAAATAGAGATTAATTTTTAAATATATAGATTATTATTAATCTAGAAGCACATTATTACGTTTTATTGTTATGTATTACAACCGCTTTCTCTCATATAAAGGTAATTAAAATGTTAAATCTAAAAATAGAAATTTAGTTGGTCTAGAATTTTAGTTATTTCCTTTTTTTGAAGCTTAGGTTATACACAAGCTATGCTGATATTTGCTACTAGAAGTCAAAGTGAGCAATTTTATTTAAGAAATGATGGCCGAACAATATATTGCAACAACTTATATCAGCGTAAACAGCTTTCTAAACAGTACATTTTTTATCGCTGCAGCGTATGCGTCTTCAAATATTTTCCAACTTTATCTCACAATAAACAATATTGTATGTTTTGATGACACTGCGAATATTAAATGTCCACAGACTGTATCCTAAGCAAACTTTTATTATTTAAATACGACCAGATAAAAGGTTGAACAGTATCTTGTATGTTTTTTTATATTCTATGATTTCGTTACATTTCACGAATGCTTGAACAGATAATATTATCTGAATAACTATCTATACATAACTATGCTATATCTTATCCAGCCTCATTCAATTACAACATTTTTACGACATAATTTCTAGGTATGTTCCACTTATTGTCCATTCTAACTTTTTTTTGCTCACTTATATTAGCTAATAGACAGTACAAATAGTATAATATTATTTTAAGCGCATTTGGAAACTAATATAAGTTTTTAACTGATACGTTGATTGATGCAGCAGGGTAAGCTTTGGAAACGGCATTCGTTTTGAATTAGACGATGGAATGAGGATTATTCTATATACTACGCTAACTGAGCCCGCAACTCTGTTCAAGTCAAAGCAAAAATTTATTTAATCAAATTTTATAAAAAAGCATATATATAGCCTATGTTACTCAGGGCTAATGTAGCATTTTAATGGTGAAAGTATTGTTGAATCGGTCCAGTAGTTTTTAGTTTATTCGTTACAAAGAAGAATACAAATCTTTCCTCTTTATAATCTTTATATGCATATAAAAATCTAGTATCACGTTTTTTGTCCGCGATGAACTTCTAAACTGCTTTAATTAATACTATTTTAATCAATTTTTGCACAATGTTAGTAGTTCAATCCAACTTGAGACATGGGATACTTTTTCCTCGATAAATGATCATAACACGATAGATGACGCTGTAGTCGATGTGATTGACTAACTCGAAAAGGCAGAACAAAGTCCGCCAGGTTAGCTAGTATTAGTATAGATTTCTACAACAAAATAATTATCACAATTCATGTATTCCAATGGGGAATGTTTTGTATAGACAAAATATAGACTTATGTGTGATCTTCGATACGTTGCTATCCAGTGGACTGAACCTTGATATCGATATTAACTATGGCCACAGCTACGCTCGTGTGAAGTTGAACAATTAAACCCATCTTCTGTTATAGCACTTAGAGAGATGACCTTTAAAAACGTAACAATACATTAAAAATAAATAAAAACGCGAAATTGCGCTATTTTTTACCATAAACACATATAAATGTCTACGACTTTAGCTTTAGAATTTATGGGTTTTTCATACGAACTTTTATCCGCAATTTTCCCCCAAGTTTTACGCACATATTAGATTTTCGCAAGATCATGTAGCCTATGTGCTTCGTCAAGCTTCAATATATCTCTATGCCTATATTAATCAAATTTGAACGTTACAGCCAGCTGGGTAGAGTTACTTTCGCGTTTATAACATTAGTTTGTGTTCGTTAACTACACTCGACATTTTTCAGAGGTATTTTATTATGATAGCCTTTAGTTATCCTATGATCACATTATCAATCCAAAACCATTAAGTCAAAACACAATTAAATGTTAATAAATATTTATTCAACAACGTCACGTAATCCATGGATATCTCGAAACCGTGTCGAGATATCCAGCTTGCATAATAAAAATTAACAATGTATTTATATGACATGCGACACTATGTATCGCGAACATGAAAAAACAATGTAAATATGACGTGTGGTTCTGGGATATCATAACATTTATGGAATGCTAATGCGTTACCAAGGCTGGCTGAGGACGTCACGAATGCGTCTATAATCACGATTTTCCCAACAATTGTCAATGCACAGGCGTGGGTGCATCGCGAACTGGCAACGCAGAGGATGCGCTGACTTGCGTGTCCGTTGAACGTAGCTGTTGTTAAAGAAGCCGACATCCGCGCACCTTTGTATTCAATATACGTTTGATGAAAATCTAAGAAGATTTTATTTTTAAGGAAAGTTGGAATCCATTGTTGCGTTCTCGTCGACAGCGAGTAGCTGATGCGTATTTGATTTTGATAAACAGCAAAATATTGTTGCAACTGGTTTCTTGCAAATGTTGTTAGGAATATATTACTGACTTCATAGTTTCAAGTATTTAATTCCCATAATTTTATCATAGACTATGCAAATATATTTAACTTTGAAATGTTGCGTCAGCCGCTATATATGGTCGTTTTATTGTTAGAAAATATTTATTATAAATTTATTTTTATAGACAGCATTTAGGTTTGCGAGAAATAATATATTCTCTACTAATCTTATCATATCTAGTATTGGATCAACATTGTAAATTTATATTAGGTGTGATTGCGATCAAACGCCAACCATTTTTTCTAAAGATTTTTCTTCACCAATCAGCTCCCAATACCTTACATATCACAAAACGTAATGTCTCCACGTATGTCTGTTTGATTTAGATAATAGTATTCAAATCATATGTGTCTGGTCTGTCAAGGCTTAAATTAATGTTTTGTTATATTACATAATATCATTATAGAACAGAGATAATACTAAATATTACATAGAAATTCAGCGGCACACTATATAAATCGTCTCCTTAATACACGAACAAACTTCGAGCACATCTTGTATTATTTATTAATATTATAAAGCGGAAATGTTTGTTTGTTATAACGCGCTAATCTTACGAAACACCTGTCGTATTTCAAAAATATGCTTAAGGCTATTTAATATCACATCACGCTAACATACATCAACATCACACTTCCCTAAATAGGAAAAAGCTGTGTTGTAAAAACTTTCAAACATGGGCAAAAATGATGAAGTAATTTTTAGTTTCGTGCAAACGAAATTGAAGGCACAATAAGTAAATTCTATTGTACACATTTTTTTCTTCAATTGGATGTAAGGGATTTCACAGCTTCACCGTACTTTGGGGCAACCGAGGCAATGAATACTAGGGAACCATGAAATGGTCGATACTCGGCTTGAGCTATTGCTGGGGCAACGGTAACATTATCCAAAACGTCTCTTATATAGATGAATAAAATTCGGACACATCTAGTATGTTTATATATCACAATGCTAGATAAATTATACATCCAGTACCAAACTAATCTCGGCCGAATAAATATTTCCTGTGCGTTACAAAACCATATATATTACTCCCAAAATCTATTTCCACTAAGTTGTAAAGCGATTTTATTGTATAACTCTTAAATGGAACACGGTGAAAAAGTATTTATTTTCATTGGTACTATAAACAATTTTACGGCATTTTAAGCATCAGATGCACTCCTCGGCTTTAGTTCGGGCTTTAAGGTTATTTTGTTATTCAATAGTCGCTGTTGCATTCGTATTATATTTAATGTACTGAGCTGAAATTATGCGTTTTATTTGGAACATAATTATTATGGTTTTTAGAATATACTACGCTTCGTCTAAAAGTAAACATTCTTACTAATATGATAAATGCGAAAGTAAGTTTTTGTTTGTTTGTTACTTACACGCCTAAACCAGTGAATAACTGGTCAACTTTAGTATAGATGTGACTACTTTTTCTCGCGAATTCTCTTACACCTTTAAGTAGTGAGAAACGAAACTTAAAACGTTTATTAATGCGAACGGAGCCGCGGGTAAAAGCTATTTGTTCATAATCGTTATTAAACATTCCTGAAAAATCTTGTATTGGTGGGAAAATTCGTCAATTTTTAACTAACAAAAAAAAAAACTATATTAGTTTGTTGTTTTTTGTTTCTATTATGGTATCAGCCTATGGAAGTAATGTTGCGAATGTCAAGTGTCGAGACTTTATAAATAGGTTTTAATGTGTAAACTTTAAGTTTTTTTTAAATAACGGACACAAAGTGACAATCCATATCCACAAATTATTGTACTGTATGGAACTCGAACTGTTTATTTATTTATATACTAGCTGCGTCCGTGACTTCATTCACATGTGACGAAAAATTATTTAATATTTTTGGCCGTTTTTATTACCTTTTTCAATACAGGTGTGCTCCTATTGGTGGTAGCGTGTTGTTAAATAGTCTAAAACCTTCCTCAATGTTTGCATTTAAAATACAATAATAATTTTTCAAATCGAACTTGTAATCCTAAGATAAGCGCGTTCAGACAAACAAACTCATCCGCTTTGTAATATATTAATATGTACAATAAAGAGATTAATAGTTAATATAGTTTTCATTTACGGTCTATAGGATACCACTATTACAACTAAAATATCCTGGGAAAGACAAACAATAGATATGTAAATATACTTTTCGATTGGGTGGCTAATAAAGTAATTGGATGGTGTGTTATTTTTTTATAATAACATAATTGTTTATAATATAACAGGTTCTATCATGAATTCATTTCTATTGAATCGTTAGCCTCCAATTAAACAATAATTAGATAAAACGATAGAACAACGTTTTATTAAAAGTGAAATAAGAATCAACTGTTAGCAGAATACGCCACTACTTATATGTTTTTCTATATTTGACAACGAATATTAGAAAGATGAAAGATTTGTATTTTTGTTTGTAATGAATAAACTCAAGAACTACTGAATCTATTTCAAAAATTATTTTATCATTAGAATAGTACATTAGACCTGAGTAACATAGGTTATATCACATGCTTATGAAAATGATTAAATAAACTTTTAGTTACATGCGAACGGAGTTGCGGACACAGCTATATTCTGGAAAAGTAATCATATAAAATTATAATTTAATGATGTCTTCTAACTGACAGGTACTTGTCAGATAGAATTACGTAAACGACCCAGAGTTTATAAATTTAATTTATTTTTACACCGAACACGTAAGGCTCCCACCGATCACGGCGAAATTTGTCAAATCACACATAACATTTCCGACGAGGTTAGAATCATAAATAACAGTTATTTTCTCTCCAAATGAGGTTAATTTACTTCGTTGCGTGGGACGAAATAAGCCTTACGACTTGCAGCTTAAAGTTAAAATTCGCTTCCGAGTCATTAAGAAATGAACACATTTATCAAAAAATCCGTTCGCATTAAGTGCGCCATTTGTCAATATTTTGTATTTATAAATTACAAGATTTTTCATCCATCATAAAGTGATCTAAGAAGACTAAAATTGGGTATAAATTGTCATTTTTTATTAATATTACATCTTTAAATAATATTCAAAGAAATGTGTTCTTGATTCAGATTCTACCTTTTTTCATAGTTCATAGGTTTAACGTTATGGCTATAATCTCACCTGATGTTAAGTGACGATGTGGCTCAAGATGGTGGACGCGCTATGCTTATTGAAGGGACCGACTCTCAAGTGTACGTACCGGAACATAACTAGAAGTATTTGGCGACAAATTTTCTGCTTAAGGGTTGTAGCTAACCAAACGATCATAAGAAAAGACCCTACCGCGATGTCTCAATCACATCATGATGTTTTCCTTCCCCGAAAACTCAAGCTTATTGCAGGTATTTGATCTCACGTCCATTGACGCAGCATCCGTACACACTGTCACTGAGCTATTATCGCTTCAAATGGTTTTCAAGTCATATTTCGTGCAGTCCTATTGTGTTTTTTTATTCCCGTCTGTCTGAGACAACCTTCATTGAACATCTCTCCTTCTCCTTAAAATAGATCATCTATATATATACAATCTAGCTGTGCCCGCGACTTCTTTCGCATGAAACTAAAAATTATTTGATAATGTTTGTCCGTTTTTGTAACGTTTTTCAATGGTGTTTTACTTATATAAGTGGTAGCGTGATGTTAAATAGCCTAGAACCTTCTTAATGATAATTGTATAGAATACAAAAACATTTTATGAAATTCGACTTCTAATTCTTAAGATTATCGCGTTCAAACAAACAAACAATCATATTTCGTTTTATAATATTACCCTACTTTTACAAAACAAATCGTATGACGAAATAAAAAGTTTCATACAAAAGCTTTCCCCCTTTCCAATAAGTATTTTGCGAGTAAAATTAGGCTACCACCGTCTCAAAGATTCCACCTATTTTTTTACCAAACTTCATCATAATCGATTCAGTGTTTTAGGCGTGAAAGTGTAACAAACAAACTCATTTTCACATTTTTAGTATTAGTAAACATATAGAATCCGTGTCACGATGTTCTTCCACGGAAATCCTAGCGACAGCTCTTTCAATTTCAATTAAATTTTGTAACTGTGAATTACATGGTCTAACTTGAGAAAAAGGCTAGGTTTTAAAGGGCTAGGATTTTTTAAGGGCTACGTTTTTTAATCTGCACGCATTGCAGTCACGGTCATCGTAACTATTTTGGCAAGCCTTTGACAGAGAGCCAGATTTGGTTTTGTCCCATTTCAAGACATGACAATGTAACTTTCGAAAGGTCTGGAGTCCAGTTTGACAGCGGTGATATACGATGATGTTGATCTCTCATTAGTTGTTTCCTGTCGTTTTTTTTTTTGTACTGCGCCTATTATCAGGTACTTTTTCATTTTACTATGTTACTAAAACTCTTGCATTGTACTCCGATCATATTTTTTTACAATTAAGGTTAGCGTTATGGCCATAACCTCACCTAATCTTAAGTGACGATACGGCCCGAGTTAGTAGACACGCTAAACCTGTGGAGGAACTGGCTCTCAAGTGCAACTGCCGAAACAAACCTGTTGGTATTTAGCAGCAGATTTTCAACTTGAGGGTGGTTGCTAGCCAGGTGGGCATTACATGAAGCCCTACCACCGTGCTTTGGTTTACTCACTATGTTTTCCTTGACCGAAACCTCAAGGTCATTGTTGGTGCATTCGAACACACGTCCTTTGACGCTATGGCGTACACACTACCACTGAGCTATCATCACTTTGAATCTATACAACAATTATTGCATTTACATCTCTTACACTATTACATTGCGTACTCAAAATCTCATGATAACTGTTGCCTTCGTATGAAGTCCAGATGAGTTTTGATTTATTTATAAGAAAACTCGCCACGTTTCATGTTTATAATTTTCGTATCATATTCTAGGAAAAAAGCTATATCAATAAACATTACGACTCACATCAAAAGCTTAGACTATTATAAAAACACTTAACAGATTACACACCTTGTAATAAAAAAACGTTTGTCTCTAACGAGATGTAAAAATATTTTCTAATTCTTAAATAATCAAGATCAAAAATGTTTGTTTTTATTTTTAAACAGTTAAGGTATTTGCCATCTTTGCCAAAATGCTGTAAATTGTGCGATGCAAAATTAAAAGTAAAACTGTTAAATAAAACCTTAAAATAGAAAACATTTTGATTTTGAGTTTCAACAATATTTTTAACCAGTTTTCCTACTAAATTAAATTTCAAGCAAAACTTGCAATAAGATTTGATAAAATGACTTATTTCATTAAAGCCCTTTTCAATTAATCTGTTAACGAAGTTAGCTTAATTCTAAGCCCTACTGAGATCATCATATGCAGCTGTTTCATTCAATTTCCATCCTTGATATCTCACTTCTGTTTATGCGCGAAACACTCTCAGTTCCATAACGATAGCGATCTTTATACATGATCTTTATCTTTTATTTCATCTGTATTTTCTTTTAGCACGTCATCGGCTAATATATTTGACGTTTGTTGATTAAATATACATCATCACAGTTTCTAAACGTGGTTCGCAATAAATCATGTCAATCATACGTTTCGTATTGCCAGACGAGCTCTCTAAAACTCTCTATTTTTATAACTCCTGGTCTCGTCAAAATTGCTTCCATTTGGATTATCAGAGCTTCCATTTGTAATGCGTTATCTAACCTGTGAAAATAATTAAAAAACTTATGGAATAATTTCAATAAATATATAAGTACATTGTCTTATTATTTGCTTTCAAATTCTTTATAGTTGATTTATAAAGTGTGCGTATTTACAATTTTATCTAATGAGATGGACTTTTAGGTACTACAATTAAAACTCTACGATGTTTTAGTTAATATACATGAATTAAGAACACTAAGTAATAACTATTCTGGCTCTATAAACTATTTCAATTTATTATGCTTATGTTAGTTTATCTACGACTACGAAAGGGACCTTTAACCAGTAGCTTTTCTTTATATTTGCCATATATCACTAGTGTACGTGCTATTTCTAAAAACGTTAATATATTTATTAGACGTTTCCCTCTACTTTAATATGCATACGACACACATAAATCTCCAATATTTGTCATTGATGTATTCGTTACAACTCCCACGTTGATCTATGCTTGGGCTTCGGTAAATATTTGCCATGCAACGGTATGGTATGGTTTCAGTTCGTTGCGCTCGCGAATCTATATTCGTGACCCGCGAGGAAACTGTAATGTTTCCATTTATGTTTTGTTTGTTAGACGATTTGATGATATTGAATGCGTTTTCTATCATAATTTGCATGTGATACCTGTGTTAGATTATTTACATATATTTCATAGCACAGATAACTATTTTTTTATCACACCAGCTAATAACTATTTGGGTAGAATAATTTTCACATATCTACATAGCTATCTCTATTATTCTCAATCTGACAATCTTTCACCAAATTCCTGTACGTGTGTTGTTCTTGAGAGTTAGCCTCTCTATTAGAATCAACTGGTCTATCATCTTAAGCCCCATCGATAATTAATATCAGATGAGATTGTGACCAAAGTTACAAACAATTTCAATAAATTCATTTAAAAAATCCATTCTATTTATTTGTTCTTTATTTGCTATGTTTATCCTTATTTATGTAAGGCAAAAAATTCTTTGAGGATAAAATAAAAAGTACATAGTTATTTATTTTAAGATTGAAAAACATGGCATAAAGTTATCAACATCAAAAGCGTTCTAAGCCATGACTTTTTCCATTTAAAGACCTAAATCGGTCAGCCTTCCAAAAAAACGTTAGCAGAAGGGCGAAGCGGAATGTCAACGCTGTTCAGACTAAATGACAAATTATTCGCTCAACAAAATGCTGTTCAAATTTACATTTCAAATTTGTATATCTGCAGAAAATCTATCGTTAAAACTGATAAATATGGTTCAATTTTCTTTGAGAGTTAATGCCAAAGGTGTATTACAAACTTGTCAATGTTTTTGGATGCACATGTACTCTGCACATTCATTTTACAGTCTGCTGCTATTCTAGGAATCATATTCCACTATATCTTGGTATATTTCGGTGGCAGGTGCCCAGATGTCGAACGGGCTTTGCTGTACCTTTTTGCTAATATGAGTGTAGGCAATTTGTCGTCTTATTCGGTCGCATCTGTCTGGATTTATTGGATTTCTTCTTTGTCGTTTTATCTTAGGGATACGTGAACTTGATACCAATTACTGAGCACTGACTAATTGCCAATTGAGTCAGTTTTGATTCTTTATGTCAGTGTGTTATGGTGACGCACGATTGGGTACGCGTATTTGAAAAATTTATATTTGTTATAGAAGTACCACTAAAATTGGTAAAAAAATTGACGATGGTAAAAATGTACATGCCATAAGTACTATAAATGTATTCGGTACAGAATACACTGAACTATTATTAACATGCATGACACAAGCATTACTTTTAGCCCAGAGATCGCGAAAGATATTCGCTTGTAAAACAGGAGGTGTTAAAAAGGAATATAATATAATACGCAACACCGTTCGTTCGCAAGTAGCCAAGTTCCCTAGCTCAGCGGGCGGTAGCTCAAAGAAATTCAACTTTGTGTGCATATCATTGAAATTTTTCTCACGAGCACATGTGGCATTGTGGAACAAAAAATCTAAGAAGACGAAAATATATTAATTAGTGTTCAATTATTTCGCAACTCATGTACTATTGTAACTTTTACTTTAAAGGTTAAATACGAAGATTTGATATTTGTTACAATGGAACTAATCGATGTATTAATTAATGGTTGGGAAGCGTTTCAATTTCGCTGCTGATTTGCCATATCATAATAAGCTTACAAAAAAAGGTAGTAAACGCATTATCTTTTCATTAGAAACATGAAGAATTTCTACTTCTATAATTAACAAGATAGAGTATCTAAGTAAACATGCTTTCACACTCGTTTCACTTATCGACCAGGAAGAGTGTCCGATATCTTGGGTTGACTGTTAAGTGCATGATTTATTTAGGCCTGGTCGAAGGTGTGGAGAAAGCGCAAAGGATAGTCAATGACTATTTGTCAAGTATCGTATAGTAAAGCTCGTATTATGAGCCGTATTTCATAGGGCGAGGTTCTGTGATAATCAATCTACGAGATAATACTGTCTCAGTAAACGTGCTTTCACAAAGGCAGGATTAATTGAGATTTCTAAGAGTATGTGATTTTACGCGATAACATTCGAGAATATCCTGGGAACCATCTGTTTATCGGTATCTCTCTCATGAAAGATTCTTTATCATGATATAGTAAATAATGATCATGATACAGTACTATTAAAATCTTCCTTTGTATAGTTAGAACAGAAAAATTTACTATTATTGTTAAAAGTTGCATTCTACACAAAAATGGATTACGCTTTAGTGGCCAGGATTTGGTATTATTAAAGTTCTGCCAGAACTAAGTGCAAATATATTAAAATGGCGAAGAATTGTACTAATATAATTGAAATTCAAAGATAGAGTACTTTCATTGTCAAAACTTAACTGTACTTTCGTATATTTTATCTTCTTATTATCTCTATCTTACCTAAGTAGGGCTGGCATCACATGGATTCCTAGTGCATTCTCATCTGTTAACTGTAATTTCAGAGTTAAATGGTTTTAATTCCTCACACTATCCATTAATATTTTCTTCTGCTACCCTCTATGCAATCCTTCATACCTTCATAATAAACATTGTCTAGTTAAATGATTTTCTATTCTTCTCATAACGTGCCCATAGCTACGCTAATCTTGACTTATGATAATTAACCTACTTACGCCTTTCATTATGAAACCAATTCAGTTTGGTTGTGGAAACAAATTTATACAATTCCTTCAGAGTCTACACCATTCGATGTTCTCGATCTAACCTGCGGATTTATAGCCATCGTTTTTGCCTCTTGTGTTTGTTTTAAAAAGACATATAGTGTCAAGTTGAGCAAAAAATACATCATAACAACATAACGAGTCTGAGTTGCAAGATGTGATTCCGAGTTGCAGAATTGAATCAGTTCATAATTTTTACGAGCACGTTATAAAGATTTAAAGGACGTCCCTGTAATTGTCTGCGTGCAGTATTTTCGTATTACGTTACTTAAAGCAGAATTATTTTAGTTCATTCTTTTTTATTAATTGAATTTAGAAAGTCTATTTAGACAGTTATTAATAAGTAAATCGGGTAATTCTCGTGGAAGAATATGTTCCCCAGTGGTGGTTACTTTTATGGTAATATACAATTAAAAGGTTTTCTAATTTCTAATCCTTTCTATTTCATATCATCTTTACGTCTAAAACAGTATTTAAAACCCAATCGTATTCCTTGTCCTCTGTTCTCGCATGTTTTTAAAGTATTGACATTCATAGGTTCTATTTTAGAAAAAGGTTGTTTCTAAAATACGTCTGAGTATATTGTCTACGGGTTGTGAGGCTACGGCTGTCTATACGGATGCCGCATCAGTGGAGATGAGTAGGAATCCACCTACAATGAGCCGAGCTTTCGGTGGAGGAAACATCGTGAAGAAACCATAGGATGGTGATAATCTTTTTTGTAATGCCCAACTGACTACCTACCACTCTCAAGTTGAAAATCTGCCACCAAATACTATAGGTGTGTTCCGGCAGTTTCACTTGAGAGCCAGTACCTCCACTAAGATTAGCGAAGCCCACCATCTTGGACTACACCGTTACTTAACATCAGATAAAATTGTAGCCATGTCCAGCTGTAAACCAACGCTATAGCAGTTTGCCATAGAGTATGTTGAGCTTGGGTCCTTCTTTGATGTTGTATGATAATTTTAGTTTGTAAGACTGTATTTATGTAATTACGCTGTGTAAATTGTATAGCATCTAAATAAAGGTTCATTCTTTTTTTCTAAACCTAAAAGTAATGAAAAAAAAGAAATG
The DNA here is from genome assembly GCA_039707435.1 of Actias luna. Taxonomy (NCBI): domain Eukaryota; kingdom Metazoa; phylum Arthropoda; class Insecta; order Lepidoptera; family Saturniidae; genus Actias; species Actias luna. The sequence continues at coordinate 12,015,036 of JAZHAC010000012.1, read as the reverse complement.
TTTTTATTTCATTTTGTATTTAGTTTCGAATAAAGAATCAATAACTGGACAAATTCTAATGCCTTAGAAATTGCAATTTCATTGTGCAATAAGACTGATATATATTATTAAAGATTTTATGTTTACCGATGCGGGAAGATAAAATAGAAAGCATTCGAACGGAACATTCTCTTATTCGACTGCGTACGTTTTAAATTAACTCAGGAGTTTGCTGCAAAGTAAATATTTGGATGAAATCTCTACTGGCAACCTTGAACTCTTTGGAACAGGGGGTGGATCGACTAGAAATAGCCGTGCGCCCATTGTTTATGTAGCTAAGTTTATTACCGATTCTGACTTGATTTTTATAGCACTTTTTATATATTTATAAGCTAATTTCTTTTACAATCGCCTATTTTAGTTTCCTCTGCCAATGATGCAATATTGAGACGCGAGTGTAATAAAATTAGTTGTTTGAAAACATGGTACATATCAATTTTTCGTTGGGACTTTTCGACGTTGGTTTCCAAATTTAAGTAGATACTCGCACACTGTCGATTCTTATAAGAATCTAGAATTTAGAAAAGTTATGCTTTTACTGTTTTATCTCTATATATATATATCATATCATTATATATTTATAAAATTGTTTCAACAACTGCTTACAAAAAACCTACAATGAATTAATGCGAATTATAAACTGCGATAAGTGCACGATCTCTTACTGATAAACATCGCCTGCATATCTTGTGTTGTTCACAATAGCATGATCTGCATTTCAATATGAAGTCCCATACTGGCAACATACAAAAATGATAAAAAAATTAATAAAAACACTGTATAATCCGTTCTAGACTGCTGATTACATGCAATAATATTACTGGGTAAAGTGTATATAAATGATACTATTATAGCTATAGCATTATAATTTAGTTTCGTATTTCACTCGGCTATTTATTTTATTTACAATTCACCACAGTGTAATTTTAAAATTTATTTCTAGAATAAACCGCAATTTTTCGCGTGCTATCAAGCTACCGGAAATAAGCTGACATCAATCGTGTATATAAAATTAGAGATGCGACAATTTGTGGTTGTGTTTCGTCGATGATTATTTAAATATTAGTCGACTGAATATTTTTTTTTTTACATTTAAGATTTAACGTTATGGCCACAATCTCAGATGATGTTAAGTGACGATTTGGCCCAAGGTGATGGACACGCTAATCCTAGTGGAGGGATTGGCCTTCAGGTGCAACTACCGGAAGACACTAATAGGTATTCGACGGCAGATTTTCAACTTTAGGGTGGTAGTTAGCTAGGCGGGAATAAGAAATAACCCTACCACCATACTATGGTTTCATCACGATGTTTTCCTTCACCGACAACTCAAGGTCATTATAGGTGGATTTTCGTTTCGTCCTTTGACGCGCTGTCCGTCCATAAAACCAACTGAGCTATCACCGCTTCAAAAAATTCAAATATAATTCGACTGAATAATATATTCTATTATTATTATTATTATATTGATTTTTGTTGAATACGTAAACAGAAAACTTTGTATCTCTTTAATAGCATTTTCTGGAAATTATTGGTATAGGAGCGCAATAAGTTTCGTGTTAGTTCCGTTTTACTTTAGAAGTTAGGGATATTAAATTAAGCCATTGTATATTTGGTTTTAATAAAAATAAAATGCTTTGATCGAAATTAAAACTTAAATATCCGTGTAAAGAATTATTTTAAGTGGGACATTTTCCGGTTTGGCTCTTAATTATTAAGTAATATTGTTGATATTAAGTGTAATAAATATACGTTTTAGAGTATAGTTTCAAAATGTTCAAAGTACTGTAGAACAAAACATATAAGGCTACAAAGACATACGTAAAGATTTTATACATTATGCTTAACACATAGCTTAATCTTGGTTATTGAAAATACAACTTTAAAATTAAAATATCTATCGTATACAATTTGTTCACTTGATTGTCACATAATAAGTAATAACTATAATTCACTATATATTTTAAAATCGTGATTAAACTAATATATTAGAAATAGTATTACGTCCGATAACATATGTTTTATCGATATTCACACCTCTATTCGGGGTCATCATAATTGGCAGTTGCGCACAATTACGTTGTTCCATTTTGAAGCGTATCGGATAATATATATTTGAAAATAATACCACTGACTACCCGGAAGTAACGTCTGCTACAAGGCTATATTAAAACTACATTAGCTTTCATGAGACATAACCACTGTGTTTTTGGTTGATTTTTGAAAAATTAGCTTTTACCTGCGGTTTCGTTCGCGTTATAATTGATTTTGTCAAACAAATCGCATGAAGCAATAAAAAGTTTCATAGATAGCGTATTCCTTTTGCACCCAATTCAAATAAGTTTTTCGCCAGAAAAAGTATACTATCACCGTCTCCAGATACCCATCTATTTATGTACTAAAATTCATCATAATTGATTCAGCAATTTAGGTGTGACAAGGTAACAACAAAGTCACTTTCGCATTTATAATACTATAAGTATATAAGTACGGATACGTTTCTGCTTTCCATTTTGTAACATTTTTACATTATCACTGCGTAAGAAAACTGTTTTTTTTTTTGCGATCAATGGTAAGTAAGGTGGTAAGTACACTACAATATAAAGCAATAACTATAGTAAGATTGCTTACCCGGTTGCGTACGTCATCAGCCTACAAGCTTAAATACAGCCGGATAAATACAGCTTCATCCCGAATCGTGGTAAACCAAAACAGAGTTGTAACAAATTTATTATATATATTTATGCCCGCGACTTTGCGTGGAACGAAAAATTTCTGGCATCAGCCTAAGCCGAGGTTCGACCATTCTGGCATCCAGAATGGTGCCCTTAGCACTTGCCCCAAAAAGTTCGGTGAAGCTTTCAAAACCCTTAGGGCAAACAGCGTATGTCAGTTAAAAAAAAGGAACTAAAATTTTCTTAATAATTTTTTGACCGTTTTAGGATTTTTATTAGTACAGCTTTTTTCCTATTAATGGCAACGTGGTGTTAAGTTGCTTAATGCTTTCCTAATTGATTGTTCTGTCAATTACTAGAATATTTTACTTAAATGCGACTGGTAGTTCCTAAGATTAGTGCGTTCAAACAAACAATCTATTTCGCTATATATATCATATATGTCTAGGAAGTTTTTGTGATTAGTAATACATAATTTTCCGTTTAATTATTCAAAATTCATTTCATTTATACGCATTACTGGAACAATATCACGTATACGGTAAGAATAAAAAATCACAACATAATAATTGAAGATTGCGCCAAACCTCTCTTACCCAAATAATTAATCAAATTTTTTAACTTATATATATTTTAGCGCAGACGTTTTCAATCAGAATCAAGGATAGTCTATGTCGCGGTCAACGACTTCAGTGATTGTTGGTGCAAAAGCTGAGAGGTTAATACCGTAAAAAATTTCACTATCATCGACCCTTGTATTTAACGTTGGCTGCACATAGAAAAAAAAAGAATAGCAGAATGCATCGAAAACGGTTAATGACTTCATAACACTTTTTATACGTCTGGATTTTTTGTCTGTCTGCAATTATTTGTGCTTTTTATAAAGGTCAGTGTAATTGCAGTTTCCTTTCTTTTATTTTAAATCCGCTTCTATTTTTTGATACCGAGCTTTAGATTTACTAGCGTCTGTGGGAGTTAAACTGAGAATGGCTTTGTATGGAGTAAATTAATAATTGAAGATTATGTTAAAACAGTATCCATGGAGTTTTAATAATTTTTCAAGAGTAAAAACTTCTAATTTCTTCAGAACTGATTAAGTAATATGGACTTTCGCCTTTATGACGATCGCCATCTTAATTTTGCCAGAGTTGCGGACACATCGATGGTTATGGTCTATGTGTACCGAATATTGGCAGCATGTACTTGAAGCACAGCTATATCCGATAGCCAATCTGGGTCCAATATTTCTACTTCGTTCTACATTTTGAAGGGATGATAGCTAAGTTGGTAGGATGTTCTGACTCCACGTCAATGGGCATAAGTTCGAATTCCTGCAATAAGCTTTCTGTAAAGGCAAACTTGATGATGAAACCATAGTATGTTGGTAGGGGTTACTTAAGTTGAAAATCTGGCGCCAAATACCTATACGTAGGTTCCGGTAGTTGCACTTGAGGTTTAGTGGGTTCACCATATCGGGCCACATCGCTAATTAAGATCAGGTGAGACATAAATTATATAAAAAGAATTGGCTTACATAATTCTCAGTTATATAAAATCAACTGAACCCATTGTCGATTCTGTATAGCCTTAAATAGAGGACTTATTAGCACAGGAGACTTTGTTTTTCCGTTTGTATCCTAGTGCAGTTAATGCTTATATGCGTATTGATGCATTTTTACATCAACAAGTGTTTTGTATTGTTTTAACCTTTATAGTTTGTACCATACATTTCCAGTCTCCAATTAAAATAAACGTCTGCATCGATGGTTGCTCATTTGGAACGAATGAATGGAAGAGAAATTTAATTAAAGGTTTGCAATCATCGAGAACAGTCGACAGAGGAGAAAACTTAAATCATTGAATTTTTTTTTCCTTGAATGATTGTATTATCTAAAACGAGGATGTCGTTGCATTTGTAAATTAAAATCGTTATATTAGTCTCCATTTCGCATTTATTGGTACATAGATCAATAATTACGTAAATACTTATATGGTTTAAATATTAATCACAACACTGTATGGACTGCGTAAGCCCAGTACAAAATTTACATAAAATTTAATTGATGTAATAATTAGTGTATACTATATTTAAAATTGATGAATGATGATGATGAATGATGAAATGAATTTCTTTTAACATAATTTTAAACATTTTTTTGTTTGTATAAAGCAAGCAAGCAAAAATCGCCCGATGCACTTTAAAAATTATTTTTCAAAATACGTTTTAAATGTATATGATGTGATACAGGGTGTATAAAATATGTATGTAAATGAGTATGCCTAAATTACCAATCTCTAATCAGTTCTTTAAATGTTTTAGTAGCTATGATAGATCAGTTTTTAGTGTCTTCGGAAGTGAGTTCGAAACCCTGCAATGAGCTTGAGCTCGCGTTGAAGGTAAACATCGTGATTGCATGGTGGTAGTGCTTTTTCTAACGCCCGCCTGGTTTATTTCAAGTTCAAGTTGAATATTTGCCGCTAAATACTTATAGGTGTGTTCCGGCAGTTGCACTTGAGAGCCAGTGCCTCCATTAGCCTTAGCGTATCCAACAACTTTGGCTACACCGTCACTTAACATCAATGGACATTAGAGCCACAACAATAAGCCTTAACTATACAACATCACCCATAGAGATGTGGTCGCTTGATAAATTTGGAAAATATTGTTTAAATTATAGAGGAAAATGGCTCGAATCGGGTTCGAACCAAGGTATTTAAAGTTTGGTATAAGTAATGTTTTATGATTATATAGACAATATCTATTAGATTTACAATAAAAATTAAAATAGCCTTAACAACTGTTTTTTTTTGTTATTGTCGTTAAAACAAAAATGATTCGTATTTAAATAAACCCTTTTTGGTAGTTTTATTTTTAATAGTGACCTTCTAAATAAAATAACTTTACAAATCAATTAAATTAAAATAATGCTAAAGTAAACAAACTCAGTGGGTTTCGATTAAAAACAAAAACAATTACATATGTCACTTATTATCTAAGATATCGCATATATAATGCACGAGGTGGATATTTTTTTCTCAAAAGAGTAACTCTTCAATAAAAAAAAAAATACTATAAGTCCCCGGATTCTAACCATTTTCCTTGATAATTTTAAGTATATGTTCGTAATTTTACGGGCGGACTCTTCTCCGTGAGTGACATTATATAAAAAACGAGTGTGCTTTCGATCACATCACTGAAGTAAAACTTTTCTGGCTATGAGAGAAAGAGAGAAAAAAATGTGTTCTCACTCCTCTCTCTCTTGACCCCACCGTAATGTACGAAACATAACTCTCTCTCTTTTTATCTTCACTAATTTCTATCTCTCTCTCAACTTCCGTTCGCCCCGCCCGATCACATTTTTCGTAACGCTCACGTCGCGCATTTACCAGCTTACTCCCCAAGTCAAGTGTGCGTAAAGAAGTTTTGCCTTAAAAAATAAAAATAATAACTGTCATAGTTGTAAGTGTATTTAGAACCGGGCCACATGGTAATAATGCATGACTAAGAAATCGCGGCACTAAGGCACCCCGCGCCCGCGCCCGGCGCCTCGTCTCAGAGCCGTCTCGTCTCGTTCAAGGTCGACAATGACACATCCTTCATTAGAACTACACAAGTAATTATATAAACTACAGACAAATCATGTACGGTCTTAAATTTAGTTAATCTTTTGTATATTCCAGCTGTTTTTGGTATGAAACTTTTTAGGGTCAGTTCAAGTATTACGTAGCACTATTTTTGAACATTTTCAATGCTCTCTCCCCCTATGTAACGCACCGTAACATATTTCTGTACCCACTTCCCAATCCTCAAACGTTACGTAACACCCAAGTGAGCATTTTTACCTAAAAGTCATTATTATGTTTTACTTTATCCTACCAAAAACTCTTAAAATAAAATAACTTATTTATATTTACCTTTGACAAAGGCAACTTTATTTTAAGACTTCTTGTAGTTAATTTTTTTTTTATTCATGATTCTCCGACTTTCGTTGATACGAATATTCGAAAATAATATATAAATAAAATAGCAATTCTTCTGAACGATAATTGAGAGTGAAATGTAAAGGATGGAAGAGAGAGTATTGTATAAATCCTTACTTAATTCTTATATACTTACAATATTATAAATGCGAAAGTGAGTCTGTTTTTTTGTTACGCTTTCACGCCACACCTCTGAATCGATTATGATTAATTTTAGTATAGAAGTAGATGGGAACCTGGAGACGGTGATAGGCCATTTTTTCTCTCGAATACCTTATTGGAAGCGGAACAAAGAGGAATAAACTTTGTATAAAAATTTTTATTGCATCATCAGATATATTTCACAATATCAATATCAACGCGAACGAAGCCGCACGCAAAATCTAGTATATTTAATAAACAGTTTATATTCTTTTGATTTTTATAGATTTTTCATTTGTTCATAATCTCGCCTCATCTTAAATGACATTGCAGTTCAAGATAGTAATACTGCTGGAACAGTTGCCGGAACACTCATATAGATATTTGGCATAAGACTGCCAACTTGAGGTTAAAATTCAAAATTCTGTAGCGTCACGTTATATTTGCATCATTATATTCTCCTTTATTGAAAACTCAACCTCAACGCTAAATTCGAACCCATATCGATTGTTACGGTTTACGAATACGCTACCCACTGAACTTTACCAGTCATAATGTCTCGTACAGTGCGAATTCTTAGTGAGATATACAATTAACTGGCGCCAGTATTTGCACGCGATGATTGAACTACGCGTACCGGGTGCGCGTGTGAGCAATTCTGCGGTTAAAATGGTTTAAATAAAGGAATATAATATATCCTTTCGTGACTACCCTTTAAACTAACATTAAGCTTGCGTTCGCACTATGTGTAATTGTTCTCATACTTGTTGACCTCATCTGATGTTAATTAACGTTGTGGCCCAAGATAGTGGACACGCAAAGCCTAGTGGAGGGACTGGCTCTCAAGTGCAACTGCCGGAAGACACATGTAGGTATTTGGTAGCAGCTTTTCAACTTGAGGACGGTAGCTACCCGGTTGGGCATTAGCAAAAACCCTAGAACTATGCTATGATTTCATGGCCATGTTTTCCTTTCCTGAAAGCTACATCGAAACTTAACATAAGGCTAGATGTTATTCAGACCACTAATATAAGGAAGAGAAATGAGTTTTAATTATTTTTCCTAATTACTAAGTTAAAAACGTTCTTGACACGCTGCAGATGACCAAGGATTTTAAAACATTCATCCGCGAAAGTATAAGCAAAGTTTACACTGATTATAAATTTTCCTCAAATAGTAAATCGAGTTCATTTATAGTCGAAGACTAGACAGACATCCGTTATACAAGGTGTCCCAATTTCAAAACCGGGATAAACAGCATATTATCGTTATTAATATTTTTATAAAAACCGCTGGAACACGGTGCCTCGAGTATAAACACGGCGAGTCATGAGATCCCGGGAAACGTGAACCAACTACCGTGTGCGTCAGTACTGGCGATTAAATGCTAATGGATATGTATGTTCGATTGTTTGATTGATTACTACGTGTTTTAATGTTCGATTTTTGTAGGTAACCTTCTATATGCGGGATGAGTGTAAGGTTCCAAGGTCGAAGTTCAATGCAACAATTCGGATGATAGTAAGACGGAAGATAAATAGGGACGCCACGAGAAAGCGAGATGGAGAGATTTACAAACATTGTTGTCAATAACAAGGCATAATAAGGGAATTGTAACCTAAAGAACTTTGCAAAGTCTCCTCAATCAATCTCTTGAAGCCAGTATCAGATCCGATGCCAAGTGACCTTATTCTCGTCCAAAGCTATTTTTTAATCATTTCAAGAGGGATAAGCACAAGTCAATGAGATGATATTTATAGAACATAGATAAGGAGTAACAGCTGATACACTGACAAGCGTACTACTTAACGTATGCGGGAATGTGTCAGATATTTATCGATTTTATCTTGTTGCAGAACATTATCATGTGTTTACGGTAAGGTATAAGTATGTCAACAAGGGTACAGTTTAGGCGAAGTGAACCAGCTGGATCTTTTTTACTTAAGAAATATTGGTGATACCATGACAACGACATCATTTAATATTAAAATATGTATGTGCCCAAGGAGGTAACACGCTAAGCCTAGGGAAAAAACAGTAATTCGAAAGCGCAATTTCTGAAGCAAACCTACAGGTACTTGCTAAGTAATTTCCATCTTTACAGTGGTAGATTATATATCAATTGGTACTGCAACACGACGTATCAAAACGTGCTACTGTGGCACTTAACACAACACACCCACGATACAGTCTTTGAAGTAAGTAGGTACCTCTGAAGAGTCACTGAAACTGCCTGATTATCAATGAAACACGTGTAGATAGACTCAAAGCGCTACCGAAGAATGTTACGTATCGGCCGTATAAGGGAACATTGCCGACCGGAACCATATTATTTTAATAAAAACATTCCGCCGCACGCCGCCTTATACCACACGTGGTAGGCGAGAAACGGCGATAGACTAATGCAAAGATTAGGTATTTCCGTTCCTTACAGCGTACTCCCTCGCATCTGGAATATTTACTCTATGACGCATCAGAGATCTTAAATATTTCTTTATACTATAGAAAACCATAGTCATTGTAGAATTATTGTACTGTATTATTTTGTAACTCTCTTCAAAACACCCTTGCTTCTATTGGCGGTAGCGTGATGTTAAATAGTCTACAGACATCCTCAATGATAGCTCCATCAAATACAGAAAGAACTTTTAAAATTTGACAGCTAGTTCCTAAAATAAGCACGTTCAAACAAACAAACTTTTCCGCTTTATAATATACTAGTATATGTAATATTATCCATACATTATGAAAGCGAATATAAGTTTATTACTCTTTCGTATCTTACTTAATCAATCAATCATCATGAAATTCTGCATACGTGTTGTCAGGGGTACAGAATAAAATACATAGTACTTCTCACCGACATAAAATTAGTTTCAGAGGATTAAAAAAATATAATTTAGAACCACGCGAACGAACTCTCGTCCACAGCGTGTTCTAGCGATGAATACAAACAGTAGATTCCGACAAACCAATGACATGTATGCATGTATACGTAAAATATATAACAGTTTCAGATAGATACGTTTAATAAATTCAATTTGCTTCTATTGTATAAACTATAACAATAAATCTATAGAAGTGGTATTAAGTAGTTTGGTTGGTTTCGGTAAATTTATTATCTCTATGTGTAACTAAATATGCCTACGATTTCCTCTTCATATAGATTTGAAATAAAATTAGCCTAAATTACTTTTTATAATACCAGTTATTTGCTAGTCAAAGTTCTGCTAAAATCAGTCTAACTGTTTCGGAGATTAGTGGGAACAAACGAGCAGATAAAAGTGGGTAATACTACTGTCACTTCACGCAAAACAACTGATTTTTCAAACTTAAATTGTCTCTATTTATCATATATTGCACTTGTTAAATAATATATAGAGACACACATATAAAGAAAAAAACACTATTTTTAACACTCATGATAATTTTGATACCATTATTGTTATTTAAACTAGTTGTTTAAAAAAGTTCCGTTTTAGATGTCCGTGTGTCTGTATGTGCGGATCCTGTATGTTATCACGATAACGGCGGAAACACTTTAGTAATGGAGTCTATTTTTTTCTTACGCTTTAGTATAATTAGGAATAGAACCCTATTACTTTTCACGGTCTGATTCGATGTGGTTTAATTGTTATTAAATAAACAAAAAAATATATTTTATGAGGCGCGCACTTTTGGATTTTCCAAACTTTTTTGGTATACGTACTGTCCTACGCATTTAGTCAATAGATATTATTTTAATATAAGGTATTATTTATTTGTTTTGCATAGTTGTATCAATATGCAGTGGGCAACTTATATATTGATACCAGCTGCACTTTTATGTATAAATGAAGATTGTGAGAAATAGCTCCGACGAATTATCTTGTGCTTTTGTAAAGACAATTATAGTTAACAAGTGTGTCTTAATCGAGGATTCCTTGGTTGGAATGAAGGTATTTGTTATTCGAACACAGCGAATAAGCGAACAAAGTATTGTCTAGGACTAAAACCGTCGGTTGCAGTAATAAACAAGAGATAATTCAAGAAAACGGATCACATAAAGCTCCGTCTCGGCTTCTTAGTGTCTCGACTAGCACACGTTCACTCAGATTTGTCACAGTTTTACGCCGTTGGCACAGTGGAAATTAAACAGAATTTCAATAATTTAATACTTTAATCATCAAGTTTTTCTCCTATCAAATCGTTTTCTATTATTTTTTAAATATACGTTCATGCATTCCTAATGACTTTTGCAACAGTAATTTATTTTATACTATATAGCGCTGGATATGATTTACAAACGAAAAAATATTGTAGTATGGTTTTTTAAATTATTTTCCTTACTAATATTATAAATGTGAATGTGAATTTGCTTGTCTGTTACATTTTCACGCCTAAACCGCTGAAACGACTATAATAAATTTTGTAATTAAGATAGATGGGACCCTGGAGACGGTGATAGGTTATTTTTTCTTTCGAAAAACTTATTGGGAGTGAGGTAAAGAAAGGGATAAACTTTGTATAAAACTATTTATTGCGTTTACCGATTTGTTTCAAACTTTAGAGGATAATTGCCAATAATTTTGCATTTTTGGTAAGGTAATATCTATTGGTACTGATCAATATACTAAAATTAATATCTTAATACCATTTGCTCGAAAAAATATTTCTGTATCGATCGACAACCAGAATTGGTAAACAAAATCAATATTTACGCGAGCGGATTAGCGGGTAAAATGTAATACATTAATAGTTTAAACGTCTTTACTACGAAAGATGAAATCTTTTTCGTGTCTTCTCCGTACTTGAGATAATCCGCCCTCTTATTATTTATTTTGCAAAAGCAAAGCGATAGGAAAAGATACAATTAATCGGCAATAAATTGAAAAATTTAGTACACTAAAATCGGTAAAACGTAATACAAACTGGCTATTTCGAAGCACATATTCAGTGATATTTGCGATCGCTTTGTGTTTGCTAAATGCGTAATAAGGGTTACGACTTTCTTGATCTTACCTGACTTACTGAAATACTTTCATTTCATTCCATGTGTTGTATTTCTGTACTGAATATATTTTACAGAGTTTGAAGCGACGATAGCTTAGTGGAAGTGTGTATGACTTTACGTCAAGGGACGTGAATTCGAATCCAACCACCTGCAATAGGATTGAGCTTTCGGTGAAGCAAAACGTATTGAGGAAACCATAACATGGTGGTAGGACTTCTTCAAAAGCCCTCCTAGTTAACAACCACCCTCAAGTTGAAAATCTGCCGCCAAATACAAATAGGTATATTCCGGCAGCTGCACTTGAGAGCCAGTTCCTCCACAGATTTAGCGTGTCTACCAACCTAGGCCGTATCGTCACTTAAGATCAGATGAGATTATGGTTATAACGCTAAACCTTAACTATAAAAAAAATCTAAAGTAAAGGCAGTTTTACGATGTTTTGAGTCAATAGTTTGTAACAAACTTGTACTCCTGCTTAATATCAGCTGTTGCTAAGTTCAGTCGAAGGTGACGTAATGGGACGCGGTCAATTGTGTTACGCGTGGACGAATTCACTGCCAGACCGCCACGATTGTGTTAAACCAGTTTATTTGCGAAAATCCTGGGAAATTAAGATATCGTAAACATATATATATATATATATATATATATATATATATATATATATATATATATATATATATTTTTTAACAATATATTTGCATACAATCAAAATGTAGTGTAGATATATATGATTTTTATATAAATTTATGAAAAGTAGAAAAATTCTTAAATACTTGTTACGTATTATAATAATAACTATTTGTTCCAGCAGACATTGCCTTGTCTTTTCTAGTAGTACATAGCTCAACCAAACCGTCACTTGCCAAGGAATCGTATTTACCTTCTCGATTTAAAATTATATATTAGATGTATGTGTTAACTTTTACGGTGATCGATCACACGGTGCTAAAATTTTAACTGTTACGGGTATTAAAATCTTCCATTATTGGGAATGTTTAAATCCCTATAGATATTATTTATAATATTTGTTATCACCATATCAAATGTTATTAAAATCTATGCAGTATTTTCATTTCTTATATTTGAGACGCGTACAAGGAGTCAAATAGAGGATAATAAAATTCAAATACTTTGAAACACAGCATTGATATTTACTTCACACGTGATAACGTAAAGTAGCCATGTTTTGACACACTCTGATCAGAGGATCCCTTCCCCATTCCACCGCAGAAATACTCAACGTTGTTTGAGCCTTCACTCGTATGTTGTTGGTGTTCCATTTGTTTGCACAAAACGATTTGCATCTTCGGTTCTTTTGTAAACCGTCACGAAGTGTAACATACTACCAACGTATGTTTTCCCGGATTCCTATAACATCGGAGTGTTCAAATGAATATTGAACCAGTTCTTACTGCACGAACGCACTATACCTACGGCTTCATCTTCAGACTTTATACGAAGTGTGGTATATGAGATACGATCTCGATTTAGTTTTTGGGATTTCATCCCAAGTGTTTTTGTTCTCGCATTACTTTAACAAAATTAAAATAAAAAAATCTACTCAATCTATCTATGCCCTGTAAAGGGCTTATGAACGTCAAAACTACCACCGCTTCGGAACATAACCCAGTCCTCTAGAAGAACCGACAAGGAACTCGATCTGGTTATATATTATTTATAGGTAGGTAGGTAATTTCATATTTAAAAAAGATAGAAATTGATTTTTCTTATTGTTAATGCTTAGCGTTATGGCCATAATCTCACCTGCTCTTCAATAACGATACGGCCCAAGCTAGTAGACATGCTAAACCTGTGGAGGAACTGGCTCTCAAGTGCAACTTCCGGGACACACCTATTGGTATTTGGCGGCAGGTTTTCAACTTGAGGGTGGTATCACTGGCTAGCCAGGCGGGTATCAGAAAAAGCCCTACCACCATACTATGGTTTCATCACGATGTTTTTCTTCACCGAAAGCTCAAAATCATTGTAAATGGTTGGATTCAAACTCACGTCCTTTGACGCAAAGTCGTATACACTACCACTGAGCTATCATCGATTCATGACATTGCCAATAGGTTTTAGTGGATGCATAGAGAAGGGTGTCAATTTTATATATTACCATGGTTTACATAGTGATCCAGTCTATAGTGATAAGAATAATAAATTTATTCAAAAGAAAGAATACAATACAAATACATAAGATTTATATTACGACATAGAATTGCTGTACATTGATGTGTCTTAGCGCCTTATCTATAGCCTTTTGCTTGAACTTACTATCCGGCAAATCAGTAATCTGTTTTGGGGCTTTGATATAAAACCGTACACTGTTATCTAAAATTACTGGTCTTAGTAAGTCTAAAGTATAAGGTGACTTATCACGATTTCTAGTGTTTAAGTCATGCCGCATTACACGCTCCAGTTTATCCAAGTTTTTGAAACGAATGTAAATACATACAATTTGGATATGTGGGTAGGACAACATGATTATATTGCATTTGGTGTTATGGTGTTGAATGTGGCGATAGTGCGTTTGTAACGTCCGCTTACCGCGGCAAGCGTGACAAATGGTTTCCTACTCCGTTGTTTGCTTAGCACCAGCACAACCAAATTAGACGAACTGGGTGAGCATCGAAGATGTATTTATTGTATTGATACAAACATTAAATAAATAATCATGCCCTAGGAGTTTCTGACGGGTTTGTTAATGCATCTTGTATTGGTTTTTATTTAAATTAATAAATGTAAGTTATTTGGTACACAATATATTTATGGGTATTTTTATTGTGTACAGACAAGGTGGATTATATAAATAACAAGCTGATTCCCGCGAATTTGTTCGCGATTTTTATATAAACTTTGTTGGATTATAAAATCCGTTCTTAATTGGTGTCTACATCGTTAAACGAATATTAATGCCAAAGGTTAAGTCAAAAGGTCAACCGGTGGTATTTTGCATATATGTATGGATAATGGACAATATTCATTTTATGTAAAACTTCTTTTTTATTATCGCATCTTTCTATGTCTGCAATTTCGTCAATATCAATTAGGAATAGGAATATCATGATACACGAACACACAGACTGATAATTTTTATTTTTACATAAATACAGCAACAATCGAAGCCACAACATACTTCAACTTACTACTACTACTTCAACTAGGGGAATTCCGAAACTGATATACCAACCGTGCAGTTAACACCAAACTTTCATGGTCGATTATGACGTATAGGCTTATATAGTATATATAGGCTTCTTGGTGCCCTTTCTTCTTGGTGCCATTTTCCGTGATATTTTTAGTAATATGCACAAATGAAGTGACAGTATATTTTTATAAATAGAATATTAAATTAAATTTGCTGTAAAAAAATATTATGTTAACATGACATGGACATAATTTTCGCAATGATACTGGCCAGTAAATAAAAAGAAGTAGAACAATATTTGAAAAATCGCCATAATTTTTCTTATTCTTATTCTTTGTCCGATTTCAAAATATATTTAAATAATATATATATCTTTTTTATATTACTTGATATAAAGTTTTCGCCACTGCCGCGTCCCATAAAACGGATGTAGCATCCAATTTCATATTGTAACCGAGAACAAATTCTTCCTCCACGCAGCCGCCATGTTTTAATTGGGAAAAAGCGCGCGGTTTGAAATCCGAAGAGGAAACGGATGTGTCGCCGTGTTTCTTTTTAATAATTCTATTTTATATTCCCACTGCGGACGGAATAAAAATAAATATTTCTTTTCATCTCTCCGTCTGGGGCACTTGGTAATGTGTAATCGCTTCCTAACATTTAGAATTTCTCTTTTGATGTTCACTCTGTTAAAGGCAATATGATAACTGGATATTAAGTTTATTTAAATAATTAAGTTATGAATTTTTATTAGCCATTAAACAAAAGTTATCACGTACGTTAGTATTAAGTTTTATGAATGAATAAATTACTTTATATCTTAGTATACATATATTTAGTTAGGAATGACAAAAGCCACATAATCCTTTCTGGATAGTTAGTTATTTCTGTCGATATAATTCTGTTAACCTTTTAGATATAATGTAATCAGACGAAGCAATAATACTTGAGTGGGATCATGTACAGAAATGGCATTAATCGACGTAAAATTAAAAGACATCATCAGACACCAATTTGTCTCACAACAATTACGCACTTAAAAAGAAAACAATATATGTATGGAACGATTTTGAAAATAGAATATCAGTTAATTTGTTCAGTTGGCTTTGCTTTATAGTAAATAAACACGGTACAATCAAAGAACAACGACGACTTCCGAGCGATCATCAAATGGCCTATCTAATTACATGTTTCGTAAAATATTAAATCTAATCATAATCTAATAATAATAATATATATATAATTAAATATTTCGAAGCGATGATAGCGCAATGGTAGTGTGTACGACTTTGCGTCAAGGGATGTGAGTTCGAATCCAACCACCTACAATGAGCTTGAGCTTTCGGTGAAGGAAAACATCGTGAGGAAATCATAGCACGATGGTAGGACTTTTTCCAATGCCCACCTGGCTAGCTACCACCCTCAAGTTGAAAATCTGCCCAAATACCAATAGGTGTGTTCCGGCAGTTGCACTTGAGAGCCAGTTCCTCCACAGTCCTATCGTCCTCGTATCCTATCGTCATTTAAGATCAGATGATCAGGCCTTACCAATAAAAATATATATATCTATGCTGTCGCTTCGCTTATGCGAAATACATAATAGAGATATCGTTTGGGGTCATTGCTGTCATGACAGCTTTTTCTTAATAACACGGTGAAAAAATATATTTAAGTATGTGAATCGTCTCGCAATATACCGGAACGGTTATGAGAAATGCATGTGACGTATCAGCTGATAAGCACAGCCAAATACCTACTAAAACTACACCACGACGACCTACAATTCCCACTGATACCTATGACTGGAAACTGCTTTCCTATTATATCGAGTCAAATATCATGACGACTTGCACATCTTTCGGCAACTGGATAAACTCGTATACTGGTTGATTTCGAAACGTGTATTACAGACCGTGGAGGTTGAGTCGAGTCATACTCAGAGTCTCTTATAGTTATATTTCATATTATTAACCTCGCCTTGATGAAGTTTCCCCTTCTGTCTCAAGCACATATTGTGTTTTTTATTATTGTAATAACAGTCAATTGGCACTGGGTTATTAATGTAAATACATACGACAGAAATAAACAAATAATACACAGCGTTTAAACGTTTTATCGACCAATTAGTATTATGCGTTGTCAGTAAGATTTATTGTTTTCGCTTCAGATAGACCGACAGCGTTTATATGTCAATCATTTGCAATCAAAACATCCGTTTTACAACATAATAAATTACTCGAAACGTTATTAACTAGTGATTTTCACTAATCCATCTTGGACCTAAGAAATTCGAAGCGCGCTTATTAAAGCGTTTTAATCATTTCCCGATTACACTGCTAATAGGCTTAATTTCTCCGATTTAATTTAGCGGAAAAACCGACTTCTATAAACCTTGTTGACCTTTTAAGTAATACTATAATGTCTATTTTTTTATGTTGCGCAGCAAAGTGGCTGTACTGTACCTGATGTTAAATAAATTACAATCCAAGTCAGCGGAGATGGACAATGAACCAAAATTCACTGCCAGTCACTGCTGTCATGCTGGCATGCTTAACTATCTCATCACGCCTCTTTTGAAAAGGTTCATCTTCCTAGTTATGTATTTCACAGGATAAAACTATGTGATTGATATATAATTATTGAGTATGTTACTTTGTATCCCTTAATTGTGTTCATACTTGATGTTGGCGAAATTCCCCAGAAAGCAGATGCTATAACGTATAAAGTGTTAGTGGAAATAGTTAAATATTGGCATAGTGGTAGAGCTTTTTCTAATGCTCGCCTAGCTAGCTACTACCCTCAAGTTGAAAATCTGCCACCAAATACCTGTAGGTGTGTTCCGGCAGTTGCACTTGAAGGCCAGTGGCATCTATAAAGGCTGTGACACCCGTCCACGGGCGACGGTGACCACTTACCATCAGATGACAGGCATGCTCGTTTAGGCCCTCTTCCATAAAAAATATATCGAATTATGTTTAATATATCTTTATCTGTCGCCGTTTCTTCTCTTTCAGAACACAATTGTTTTCGAAACGGTAGTAGATTGTTGACTTTCAAAAACTAATATCATTATCCCATTTTTGAGAAAGAAATGATTTGACTTATTTAATAGGAATCTGCTATTTTGAATAAGATATTTTGTCTTACAGAGTAGGCAAATTCTTAATAAAAAAAGTAATAATCCCGATTGAAATGAAATTTAGATATTAATAGATGCGCTTGAGATGTTTATGTACTATGAAAAATTACTTTTCTGTACCTCGGAAACATTACTTTTATCTGTAAAAAAGACACTCCATTCTCTGTACCTACCTTTAACAATGTGTATGTCAAGTTTCATAATAATTGAGTAGCTTAAATGTGAAATCATAAAATCCAATATACTCTGTCAGGTACCTAATGCGAATTGACGGTTTTGAAATTCATAATTAGCTCTTTCCTTTATTAGTAGGTATTTTTATTTAAAGATCTTGGGCTTAATAATCGGTCACCAATGTTAGTTCTTTAAGCATAATGCAAACATTTCGAATTTACAAATTTCTGTATAAACATTCGAACGCGCAGGAAATTGCGTTTATGCCACCCGTCATACGTTCCGATGCTATATGACGGGCGTCATATGATATACTGAAAACATCAGTTTAAACCTAGATTTTACTTTCGAAAACAGGAACTATAACTTAATAATGTTAAGTATAAGGACTAAATTTATATGGCAATAATTTTGACAACAGTACAACGGTGTCGAATGCGTTCGGTAACATTTTTGGAACTGACATCGATACTCGACGCCCATTTCACGTGCGGTTTTTGCTGTGATTATTTTTGGCATGTTCAGTATATTTTACTGCTTTCGTTTAGTTATTTATAGTTATGTTTTCATTTATGGATTATTGAAAGAACCCACTTACTACTTTGTACACGTCACACAAGCAAAACCTATTTAAATAATAACACAGTTGGAGTTTCCTCATAATTGATTTGTCTTTATTGCTTGATTTTTTATTTTGTTATAATCTTTATCGAGCTTAATTTGTTTTGTATAGATGGGTTCTTTCTTTTTATCTCTTATTATTTACCCGTTTCCATCCGGTAGCAATATACACTTTTCAAATTTTGCCGCCCCTACCTATCTCTACAATTAGATTCCACATAGGGCTACATAAATTGTAGTATTCTTTTTTATATAAGACGTAGATTATAAGTGATCAAACACATTACCTAGCAACATTTAGGTATATGTATATTATGAAAAATTTCAGTTTATAAATAACAAAAAAAAAAGTAACCCAAATTTGCCGCCTCTAATATCTGTCACCCTAGGCTTCCAGCCTACTAGTAAATCCACCACTGTTTCCATCTCTTTCTTTTAAATATTAAATGTTCTACATAAAAGGTGTTAAAATATTTAACATTGCGCCAAAATTCCAAATAAAAAAAACAGTTTAGTTCAGTCAAAGTTAATGTAAAAGAATGATTTCGAATAGCGCCCACGCGTGAAAAATCTCTTTGGAACACATCCAAGCAATCAAAAAGCCATACAGTATACGCTTTATACAAAAGATTCACATTACTGTCGAGTCTACGTGCGGTAATTTCATGAACGAATATTTATTTCGTAATGTATGGTAACTAACTGTATTTATTATCATGTATTAAATCAATAAATTAGAATAGAAGCCATTGACTTTAGAGACTTACAATTATCCTCAGCTTTTGAAATCTCTTTATGAAACTATAATACTTATAATAGTTTAAAATTTTTGTAATGTCCTCCTGGTTAGCCAGTATTTTAGGCTTACATTAGTGTGTTACCATCGTCACCTAGGGAGGAGAAGGAGTCATAAACTAAAATATAATACGTATAAAAACTGATAGTGCATAAGAATCAGTAATAATTGATGCATAAAAATACCAACAAATGAAATTATCAGTAGAAAATTCAACCAAACTTAGAGGAAGAAACATTGATGGTAGAAGGAACGATGACTTACGAAAGTAAATGGATATATCCCCGAATTAAATACACTAGCGATTTTCAGGAATACACCAATAGATTTCTACGACGGTGATGAATTACTTTGAACAGTGAAAACTAATAAACATCGGACAAAAACCCATGGAATTGATGGATATGTATGGAGTTGATTGAGTGGTGTTGTTTAAAATGTATTGAAACAAAATATAGACATAAATATTTATACTCCGAAAGTTAGACAATGCGATAGTTAAAAGATGAAGATTGATTCATAAATAGACTTAGTAGTGAGAAGAAATATAATGAAGCAATTAATGGCATAGTACTTGATTCAAATTTTGATTGACTTTAAGTTAAATTACAATGCAAAATAATTTTATTAACAAATCGTCTGAGACCCCCAAAAAGCTTTAATAAATTGCAATAATTTACTCCAATAGAATCAACATTTCTACCAGTCGGCGCTATTATTTATTCCCTCCAAAACATGTGACTCAATTACGTACTGTCTCTTTGTCTTTTCGACAATAGCATTAAAAATTACTGTTATTTGTTACTTCAAAAGTAACAATCTTACATCATTAAGATAAGCTTTATTTACATTTAAAACAATGGGCTCTAATTCCGCCTAATCTTTTACTCTGGTGGTCTAAATTATACGGTTTTAAATTCGGTTGCGTCGATTTGTTGCAACGGTGTGAAGCAGCTTGATGTTTCATAAGCCGTGAAAATTAGATTTACACAAGCGCACAGATGATGTCCGTTTGCTTATAACTTAATCTAATAAAAAAGTTTAATGAGTATAATGTCTCACCTTTTAGAGAAATCTCTTTGTTTAGAATTGAAATGATGATCTAAGATATATCTATGGTCGTGGTTATTGTAGAATGTACTGCCTCAGGGAAAGTTGCTTAATAATGGATACAAATATTTATTAGTTTCTTAAGAAATTTCATTAGGTCTTATGTGTAGATTATGAACTGTTGGTTGGACATTAGATATTTTATTTCAGTATTTTTTTGAATTTAATTTAAGCACACCTATAAATGTTTGGCGGCAGATTTTTAACTTGAGGGTGGTAGGTAGCCTGCCGAGCATTAGAAAAAGCCCTACCCTGATGAATTTCCATCATGCTTGTTCACCAGATACACAAGATAGATTTCCAAAAGCAACATGTCTAACAGTAACAACACTGCGAGTGAATTGTATGTTACTGCAAGACTGCAAGCGGTATAGACGGTTTAAGGTGATCTAATCAAATAAAATTGTCATGTCTTACAATAGCAAGACATGGAATTTGAAATGTCGAATAGCCGTTGTTATATGTCTTTCAATTTTTATACTTTAATCGTAACTATAAGCCTAAAATAATGTACAAAGATGCCCTAAGGGAATTCGAATGCTGCATGCGTTGCGAGACGATTCTACCATAAATTTCCTATAAAGTTCTCGACAAATTGTTGTTTAATATAAAAAAAAAACTGGTTATTCGAAAATGTTTATGCATCTCCGACTTATTTCTCAGTACCTTCTTGTTGGGACCATTGTTTTAAAAAATATCGAAACTTGGGATTGCGACTGAGGCAATGATTTTTTTTTTTTACTTTTGACCTAAGGGTGTATGCGTCTGCATCTGTTCAGCATGTGCAACCACGAAATTGACATTTAAGGAGTTCGCAAAAACATTAGGGTTGTCGGTACGTGTAAATGAACGTAGATATTATCGATAATGTAGGGAATGTGTATAATTTTTTTTGGACAACAAAGATTGGTTAATCTTAATATATAAAAACTTCGTATCATTTTGTTTGTCCGCGTTAAACTCCTAAACTGCTGAACCGATTTTAACGATTTAAATATTTATTTGTATATTTCTCAGCCGGATTAGAACGTTATAACTGTTTGAGAAGATTAATTTCATACATTCGAGGCGGCTCATAGATTACACCTGGGAAAATGGAGATATGTGATGCAAATAATAATGTCGGTAAATACCGAATTAGATGCTGTATAGGTCTAACAATTATAAATTGTTGAGTATCTCATCCTTATCCGTCCATCCATAAAAAGCAGTGGCGATCGAGTTAATTATAGTCTCAGATTTTAATAGCTTCGTAAAAACTATCTAATAAAAAAGCTTTTAGCATTTACATCAGAATGGAATTCAAAAAGTAATTACATAAAAAAACTTCATAACAATAAAGTTAGGTTCAGTAAATTGCGGACGAGTTACGATGTATTTTATTGTAGGATATTTTCAAGTAATTTTAGTTTTAATACTATCTAATTTGTTACTAATCTATCGGTATTAAGGTAAGCTATTCGGCTTCGAGCAACCACGGAGTGCTTTGTACGTCTTTTTTCAAAGAAACGCCTTCTACGCTCACCACTATATTCTTAAAGAATTTTAAGCCAACAGTGTTAGTTAGTTCGATAATGAATAATTGGTACTATGCAACATTTAATACTAATAATTAACATAAATTTCAAAATGGGATTAGTTATTTCAAAATTTTGTCATGTAGAAACAAACATACAAACTTTACCTCTTTTTTATAATATAATGTAAACATAAATATGTCAATAGACAGGGTAATTAGTAATCGAGGTAAAAAGCACATAAAGTTAAATACAGTAGAAATTTAGGCGGAATGTTAATTTATAATGTTCATAATTTTAAATTTACATTGTTTAACACTATTTGGAGTCATATTTCCAGTGTATTAATTTGTTTATTGTTTATAATTATATAAGTCACTGTATTATTAATAATAAATCAATGCATGATTTGGAAGATACCATCAACACTTACTGAGTATTATTAAAAGAGAATCGTTATGTTATTAAAACATTTTATTAAAGGAGGCAGTAATCAATGAAAACGAGCAAGAAGGAAATGAGGTTAATTTTAATGTTTAACTAAAATATTAAAATAAATTTAAAAGAGGTTACTTTTAATCCAAAAGTTTTCTATCTTTTTATTATATATGCGATCAACTTGTCTAAGAACAAAAAATCTGTCAACTCATGACTTATACATTAGTAGATGTAAATCAATAAATACAGGAACCGTGGATTTAAAGTCGACATGAAAGGGTAATAAAAGATCTGAAAAAAAAATCACATAACCTATTTTACAAGCCTATCGATATCGATAGAACAAAGGCTCGCACTACGTCGACCATAATTCACAGGCCACAAATCTCGATGGCCATTAAAGTTTCAACCGAGTCCACTCTCCAAACAAAGCATTGTGACTTTGTCCGGGGATATCTGTGAAATGTTTGAGATATTGTAACTAGTCTTTAGAATATTTCATTTAAAATATCTTTACTATTATATACACTGAACTAACTGGATCATTAAAACGTTTAAAGAGCTTTTGATATTCACTTTATCCTTACATTTTTTTGTATTCTTGTTTCGGTAAGAACAAGACTGAAACTCGCTGATTCATCGTATTTTTTGAAAACCTATTTTTAAATTTTATACATAAATGACATAATAAAACATAAATAATGTCCACGAAAAAACGTGATCTAATCTATATTAATATTATAATGCGAAAAGTTTGTTTGTTTGAACGCGGTGATATTAGGAATTACCAAAAGGATTAAAAAAAAAATGTATTAGATAGAGCAATTGTTGAGAAAAGTTTTTGGGCTACATAACATCATGCTACCACCAGTAGAAGTAAAGTTGTATTGAAAAACGTATAAAAAAGGGGAGACATGTTTAAATAAAATTTTAGTTTCACACGAACGAAGTAGCCGGTGCAGCTAATAATATATATATGGAGACTTTATAAATGTAACGTTTCCCTTTCGATTTATCCGCTAAAAGTACTTCCTTGAAAATTTTGAAAAATCTCTGTCATGATTGTAATCAAAATATCGTAGATAACAAAAACAATACCTGGCGTATGCATTACTTGGAACATTTCGACATTTTTAGTACCAAATTTTCGTATCAAGAGACTACTATGTGGCTCTAAGAAGCATTACACGGTAAATTGTGGTCACTAAAAATAACTTCACATGTGCATCAGTCAGAAAATTGTCTAATAAAAACTGCAATTTTGTTCGATGCCTCAAATGGTGCATCTCTTACATGGTGTTAGGGCTTTTCGTAATGCCTTCTTGGCTAGCTACTACCCTCAAGTTAATAATCTGCCGTCAAATACCAATAGTGTCTTCCGGCAGATGCACTTGTTAGCCAGTCCTCCAATAAACGGCCGACAACACACCTGCGATTGTCATATTGTTGTGGGTGTCCATGGGCGGCGGTGATCACTGACCATCAGGTGACAGGCTTGCTTGTTTGTCTCCTATTACAGAAAAATATATATTTACATATAGCAGATACAGTTTTGAAAATACCAATATATTAACAAAACGGTAATGTATAATATACAAAGGAGAATAAGATATTAGAAATCGCAATGTCTTCCTTTCTACTTGTCCGTTTAAAGCCAGTCAATCCGGAACCACTTATCCAACAACGTTTTTGTATCATACATATGATGCTCGGATAGGCTCTAGTACTGCAATATTAGGTATTATGGTATATAAAATTATATTCATTAAAATAATTTAACAGTTATTATAATCCTAATTTAACATTATAAAAGTAAATGTGATTAAAACTTTTTACGCCTAAACTACTCAGCCGATCATTACGACATTTCGCAAACACGTTACCAGGAATACATAAAAAGATATAAGGTACGTTTTATTTAAGATATAGTACAAAAAAGGAATATAATAATAATAAAGCTTTACTGTGAATTAATGAATAGCACAGCTAATAATTAATAAAACCCGAACAAGTTTTAGTAGTCAGCGCTCTTCAAAACGTCGCTTATGTTTTTAATTAAAGAACAAGAAAGACAGCGTGTTCGGACATCTTCTCTCTATAGCTAACTACCAATTCTCCAACCTTTTCTAAAAACAAACATTGCATTTAAAATGTTGCACAAAAATTGTTCAGTTATTGTACCCAAAAAATCCCAATATATATTATTGCGCGAGTAGATTAACTTGTGTACCTTATATGTATATAAATAAACAAATCCAGTGTAAAACTCTCCCCTTTCAACATAAAACCCGAGAGGTAACTGCGAAAGCTCATTAAAGACGTTTTCCCCGCAAATATAGAACGTGTAAGTTTCAAAATAGCGTCAACTAGCGGACACCTGAACGCGATAAATCTAATCGTATATTATTTTAGAGCGCCTAAGTGTCTGCACAAACATTATACACAAGACTTCGTTGCGGTCGTTTACGTCACAGACTTGTCTAACTGTGCCGCGGGAGTTTCTTTCATCAGATAACAAATAAATAGTAGGCATTTATTTTACAACTAACTGTTCCGCGGGACTTGTCAGTGTTTATTCTCTTAACGAATTTATCAAGTTGAGATAGATATTACGATTCTAATTACATGTTTGCGTAGTGTTCTAAATGAATTTGAATAGTTTGAAATAAATGGTACAAATGTAAAACAATTACCAACGTTTGATAAGTTGGATAACGACAGGCATAATTTCAATAGTAGATATATTTTATTTCTTATTATTAACTTCTATTATATTATTATCTCATGTTACAAATCATAGTAAAATCAATACGCGAATGATTGTAATCTATGTAACGGACTACCTTCTGTATAACCACTAAAGATATAACAAACGGTTACAACAATTATATGGTTATATAAAAAGCAAATCTGCTCAATTTTTCTGTTGGCTTATCTCAATGTCTGTAATGTTTTCCGAATTGGTGAATTGCGTTGGTCTTCAAATTTGCTTTCTTAGAGTCTAAATCGAATTTATTTACAGTTATCAACAAAAATACCATTTTTCACAATCGCAAATCGAGTCACATTTAACGCTAATTGTTTTCAAACAGTTAATCATTCGGCAATAACAAATTCGGTAGCATTCTTTAATGAAGTGTTATTTTTCAATGTGAAAAGATTTATAGCGAGCGACGTCCAAACTTGACTTAAACACAAAGACCGTGATACTCGTTATGCATTCACACAACGAGTACAGTGCTGTTTTATGATCTGTGAATGTTGCTAAACGATGTTTTATTACTATTTTAAAAGTACCTACATAACGTGGTTCGATAATACAACGAACCGATTTCAAGGTTGATTGTACGTCAAGGGTTGTCGGCTTGTTCATTGATTTACTTAAACTTCTTAAGTGTAACTTACTGTGTTCAGCTCGAGTGATTTTAGTTTCTACCTATGTGCACTAATAAATATATCCATTGGTTTTGATAATACTGTAATGAATGTACAAAAATGCATAATACCTTCTATATACCTTCAGTACAGAACCACCTAAGCTAATCTTTGGAGTCAAAGCTTCTTGGTAAACTGTACGTCTACATGAATAAAGAAGTTTGCTGAGTCATGTCTTTGTCGTAATATAAAATTATGAAACAATCTACGTAACAGGATATATCCTCTTTCACATAGCATGAAAACTTTGAAACATAACGTAGAACCATTTGAGTAATTCGGAATGATATTGACAGATGATGATGGATTGTAAATACCTTGATGGTTACTACTGTTTTAAATGATATTTACTTATGTAGTGAGTGAATTTTTGTGATCGTTAGCAGATAAATTTTAAAATTCGGTTGAAATTATGACGACTCAGTAAGAAAGGATTTAATTTCCTCTTCGATTAACTTGGACTGGAACCATGCAATTAAGCTGAATATTCGGTGAAAGCAAAATTGTGTTGAAGTTATTGTATAGTAGTAAGGCATTAGGTAAAGACCGTATTCCTAGCTAACATTCTCGTTGTGTTAAGTTTGTATTTGAGAACCAGTTCCGCTTAAGGGTCGTGTATAAATTGTTTACATAAATATAGGCAATTTTGTAATATATTTAAAAAGGACGGTGCCTAAAAGTTTGACATGCTGGTAACATCAGTTGAATCGTAGACTAAACACCTGTATTATTTAACTTCAATTAACATGATAGCATGTTTTGAATCATAACATATATAACGTTTATGAGGCGCAGTTGATGCTAAACATCGTATGTCAAGAAAAAAAAACCGGCAAAACACATTAAAATCACGGATGATGTGAGTTTATTAATCGTATAATGTAAACATAAACATCGGTGTATATGTGATTAGGTATAATTTCTGTTTAAAAGTTTTTGCGAATTGAAAAGAATGATATTTGCCCAATATTCTTTCCATTAGCCAAAAAAAATACAATGCACTTAGAGTATACGTCTATGTAAACAATTTCACCAATGTCTAGTGTAAAGGACTTAAACACAATTAACAGATGCAAAGTAATCACCAAACTCTGATCTTATGGATCATACAAATAGTTGCGCCTTGTGGTACTCAAAATCATAACTCTTGAGGCATTTAAGGCATCAAATATAATAAACGCACACATTCACATTCGTATTAATAAGATTCAGATAGTCAATTTTGATTTATTTTCTTCTTACAAAATAATAGAATATATTATAAAATCGAACAGTATTAAGATTACTTCGGATGTTTCGTAGTCGAATTTGTTATAGCATAAACATCTTTTATTCCATATTTAGATAAGTTTATAAGCACTCGTAAACTTCCTACCATCGATATTATCTAAATAACGCGATTAATGAATAATATTACATCGATATGAGATATGGACAATAAAAGTTTTATTTGCCATCGGCTCCTTAATTTGACGCGTTTTGCATAACAAAAGGCTTATAACGACTTTGCCCTTTGGTTGTTTAAATAAGTTTTAGTATTTTATATTCCAAACGGCGCCACGTCAACTTATAAATCATCATAACTAATATTATGTTTTGATTTATTGAAATTATAACATTCCATGGCAGCTACGTGTAGTAATAGTTGCTTGGATAACTATCTAGTGGTTTTAGTAAAACTGATGGCTTTTTAAGACATTACTAGTATAGTGCATATTACTTATGAACACAATCAATTGGTAGTGTGGGTGCTGCTGGGTTGCTCAAATACTTCGTCGTACTATATTGAAACACTAAATATTATAGGCAAGGAAGATTTCACCAAATGAAAGATTATTTTACAATAGATGAAATAAGGAACATCGTTCCAAATATTAGGTTCTCTAATTTATTTTTTTACCGAGATTAAAGGTTACCTTGAAGCTCAGAAGCTTGTTATGAAATACAAAAGACGTAGTCAGATTGAATAGCGTTTGATTGACTTATACAATTTCATTTATGTGGAAGTGACAGCATATTTTTTTTATTTGGCATGGCATGATTTGAACTTTTGCCAACGTCTACGAAATAGAAAAAATAATGCGTACGAAATGAAATTTAAAATCTGTTATTATGTCTCATGTGTGCTTATTATGCCAATTTTGTTTCAGATGACACCAAATCAGTAATAGAGGCGTCTGTAAATGAACGTTTACGGCTGGTTTGTGGTCTCAAGCCTAGAAGCCAGGCGCAACTGGTGGAGTGGTATAAAGATGGCCAACTCCTGGATGGTTTGTCGAAGAGAGTAACGCAGCAAAAGCAATGGTAAGAACAGTAAAAAGTTCCTACGTATTTTACGGGTGGTAAAGTCCATTTACTATTAGAACGTCATCTTTTTGCATACGAAAGTTCTCTTACCCTTCTGTACTTCATATTTCATGTTAAAGGCGAAATAACGAATATTCATATCTACGCCATAATCCTACAGATATAGAAACCTAATACCAGTATAAGACAACAGGTCTTATATTAATATTTACACAATAGATATGCGTATATTTATTACGCGAAACCCGGGCTGAATTACGCGTTTCTATTCGGGGCATATGAAAACAAACTGCAGATCAAAACAACGTATTATATTAATCGGTTGTTCTATAAATTTCGTTTATTATCGAGTACATAACCCCGGGGGCAGTGGGCGGAATCATACATAAGTTATAACAAATAGTTCGTGCAGTTTCATTGGGGTATAGTTTACTTTTGATAAATCCTTCATTTCTTTATTGATACTTACCAATGCTCCTTAATTCCCTGACAAGTACACGAAATATTAAACAAACAATTTTCATTTAAACTAATACTTTTCTACAGTTAACTTCTGAAATAATTATTGTATTACATTTCGTTATTTATACGACATACTATTTACACTATTTACACATTAATATTTTTCGAATATAATTATTTTTTTATCTAAGTCCTTCGTTTTCATTCACCTTGTTATTCCTATTATTTATGTTTTTATCCTGTATACCAAAAAAATAACTTAATCGCTCCCAAAATTCCGTTGTCGAACTTCTATTTAATTATAACGTTACATCAAAACAGTAGAATGTGTCGAATTACATTTTACCTTTTTTTTATAGTTAAGGTTTAGCGTTATGGCCATAATCTCACCTGATCTTAAGTGACGATACGGCCCTAGTTGGTAGACACACTAAACCTGTGGAGGAACTGGCTCTCAAGTGCAGCTGCCGGAACACACCTAATGGTATTTGGCGGCAGGTTTTTAACTTGAGAGTGGTTGCGGGCATTGGAAAAAGCCCAACCACCATGCTATGGTTTCCTAACGATGTTTTCCTTCCCCGAAAGCTCAAACTCATTGTAGGTGCTTGGATTCGAACTCACGTCACCTTAGCGTACAACCACTTATATATAAATCACATGAAAATTTAAAACGTTAACTTTTACTTTTACTTAAACTGGTCCAATATATAACTATAAATAGTTAAGAACGAGCTGTACCTCTTTGGCCCACCTAAGTATGGCTGGAATACAAATTTTCCTCTTCGACTTTCCTGTATAAAATATATTAAATCAATAAATAAATCCTCGTACAATTCATCCATATCTCGTTCGCTTTACTCTACCTATAATATACTCATATCCCATACCCATTTATACGGAACACTCTGCTAGTTATATGATCTTCATCCCCTTTCGTTGCTAGTTTGAACCGTAGACCACCTAAAAGATACCAGGTCTTTTTCCGTTCACTACAAATATTTTTGAACTTAAGGGATTAACAAAAAAATTAGCGACTTTAACCAAATTTGACCAACTGCATATTCAGTTATCACTTTTAGATACTAAAGTAACAATTGCAGTGGATTTTGTCCGAAATTACTATCATACAAGAAAGCCAATGACAAGAACGGTCACGAAGGTTGTTTATTTTTGTTAGTCAGCTCGTTGTGACTTGAGTGGTGGAAAATGTCCAAATTCGTGTCTATAAATTCTATCGAAATGCCACCACGTACTGAGTAGGGATCCTTGAATTAAATTCTGTAGCGAACACGCGCGCATCTGGTACTGACAATATTGATGTACAATGTAGACGCTATTGCGGTTTCATCTAATAATACCCTTACTAAAAAAAGCATCTGATACAATAATGCTTTGCTTACTTCAGCCTGATAAATTCCCTATTTTACATACGCGAAACCATTTTTATTTTAAGAAACTACTTCATTTTATATATTCGCTCATCGCTTGATATAAAAATCGATAAATTTTTTGTGTTACATCGTATACAATACTGCCAGCGCCTGCGACGTCGTTCGCGAGGAACCAAAAATTATTTATTATTTTTTTGTCCGCTTTCGTTACTTTTTTCAATACAGCTTGTCTCATTAGTGGTAGCGTAATGTTCAATAGTCGAAGATTTTCTCGATGATTTATATATCGAATACAAAAAAAAATAAGATCCGACTTTATAGGTCCTAAGATTAGCGCGTTCAAACAAACAAAACTATTCCGCTTTAGAATTTTAATATAGATTTAAATTATATTCGAACTTACTATTGACTGTTCTTCTGAAGAAATATACATACAGTAGCCGAGAATATATAGAATCATACAAAACATTAATTTTAAATATGTTATTAACAAATATGATAATGATTTTCGTATGGACCGTTATATAGGAACATATATCCAATTCTATTCTGAATTAAGTATTTTAATGTAATAAGATTTCTTAATAAAAAAAAATATTTATTGCTAATTAAGAACTTACCGGCTTAGTAAAAAAATACTTTTGTAATAGTAGTCATAGACAGGACTTCATTAATTAAAATATTTTGCAGGTTAAGGATAAAAGGGTTCCGCGCGAAAGACGCTGGTGTTTACTCATGCAAAAATGAGGAAGATAAAAATAAGGAAATGGCTGTTACAATCAAGCCCAGTTTAGACCAAGACAACTTAGACGGTAAGCGTTTTCCAATAATGACTAATTTTCAAACATTCTCCAAATGCGTTTCAACACAGCGTCACTCTCTTTCCATGTCTTTGAAGATAGCAAGTTAGTTTCATGTTATATTTTAATGACGTCTTTATTGAACATCCAGATGTGTAAACACAGACGCCCTAAGTCCGTACCGGATTCCGGGCTTTTCTGCAACTGCAATATTGCTGTCGTATGTGGAAATGTATGAACTTAAAAATAATACTTCGTATTTTTCGATGACACCGGACGCGATGCACTTAAAATTTTGATTTAAAATAACGCGTTTCCTGTGAGAAAGTCGTGACTTGTCGAGATGTTATTCTTTGACATAATAAATTCCACTCATTAGGTATTTATCATATTTAATGGGTTATTACCTTAATTTACTCCAGTAGAAGAGAATAAAATTATACTCAAATTAATAACTTACCCTGAATTGGTTTAGTGAATATTTGTTTGCATGATAATATGTTGAACATTGATAACGTTAGGTATACTATTGTATGATCTTACAGCGGATATTTATAATATGGATATGTAGTGAATCGATGCAATACGTTCACATAAACCTAAAATAAGTGACTATTCGCAACGAGAAACTTGTGAAACGGTTGGAACATGTACAAAATGTATTTACCAAAATAACCAATGTTACAGAATATCAAGCAGATGTAGATGTAGAAAGGCCAATGCCAGAAATACTATCACAACACCAAGCGGCCGAGCTCGTTGAAAACAACACAATCGACGATATAAAACGATTCGCAAAAAATATAAAATACAAAGAATACGATTCAAAGGACGAAGATCCCGATGACAAAAATGAAAAGGACCATCCGAATTACGGGCACGTCGATGATACGAAAAAGAAATACCCTCCTAAGTTTAAACATCCATCCAGAATGTTTCATACTGACATGAAACCGGCTGGCAGTTCAATAAGGTTGAAATGTGCAGCTGAAGGTAACTCTATACTATCCGAACTACCATTACTATTAATACTATTACTACGAATGACTATTCGGACAATTTTGTTAGCCCACTGAGTAATTTTAAATTTTACTTGGATTTACTTAAATCAAAGTTAATGTAGTAATATTCTTTTCTGGAAACTTGAAATTGTTTCGATAAAGGATGTGCTAATTTCAATCATCATCATCAAATCTACTGGGTTTTTCTTTATTTGGAGTCAGTTTACTTGATACTCTTACGCCACTCCTGATGATTCCGTGCCATGTCTAGTCTTAAGCCCTTCGTCAGTAAATGAGTTTTATTGTTCTCATCCTAATACAAAGAAATAACTTTTTTTATACATTTTCAGGCAATCCAACCCCAAACATCACATGGTATAAGAACAGAAGCACGCCCATCCAAAGGACATATTTCCAGCCTGGTTATGGAAAATGGTCCATGACTCTCGACGAACTGACCATAGCCGACAATGGAAACTACACTTGTGTCGTGTGCAATGAACTAGGTTGCATCGAACACAATGTTGCACTTATTATACACGGTTGGTATTCTAATTTCAAACATGTTTATATTTAGGGTGTAAGAATAGTTTCACTATTGCAAAGTTCTAACATTACAATTAATACGTTCAGTTACGTACTGACGTAATCTTATTCAGTGAAAATCTTGAAACTTTATGATAATACTTAAATCTGATAAACAAAAGCCACAATTAAGTTCTTTAGAAGTAACTGAGCATAGAAAAGCTATGTTTAAAACAACACTCTGTAATCGGAAAATGGTTAATCTACATACATTAAAAATAAAGGGAAATGCATCTCCCTTAATGATTAGTCACGTCAAAGGTAATGAACTGATCGACTTATATTACTGTGACTATTTGAAGCGTAGTTTTTGTAGATTATTATTAAGGTACTTAGTTTTGAATTCCCATTATTTCTATATCTATTTTTTTTTCGATCTATTTCGATCGATGTTCTATAAGCATAAGGTAATATAGGTGCATTTGAAGATTCAATCGCCATTTTTTGCCGTTTTATTAAGCTTGGCTTAAAATAAAATTTGACTATCGCATCGGGTGGATGATAGTAGACGTACACAAAAGGAAACTACATTCCGATGGTTCTAAAGTATTCATAAATTAATAAATCAAAACTAGGATAAGAGCTTATGTAAATGACTAACATCAGTATGAATTATAAAATTCCATAGAACGTTACCCATCGAAGCCGTACATAAAGGAAGGATATCCCGGTAACGTGACAGTACTGGTGAATGAGACAGTGAAGCTATCGTGTCCGCCAGTCTCTGACCTTGAGCCGTTCTTATACTGGATCAGGCCATCGAATTATTCGTTAAAAGACGCCGAAGTCGGACCGAGTGATATGCCGATACCGCCTGGAGATACGATCGAGGTGTCCAATATTATAAATCCGGTGGCGGCTATCGCATCATTTGTAAACGCATCTAGTAAAATGTTCACTTGTGTAAAAGTCATTGCATTTAATGATCCTCTATTATTTGTATTGCGATGGTAAAGGAACATAACTGGTATTTGTTAGAATGGGCAATATTTTACAAGTTATACTTAACGGTTCTAAATAAACTGGTGACGGGTTCGGTGGTGGTACATTAGTATTTATTGGAACGGCAAAAATTAATAAATTATTTCTGTAGTATATATTATGCTAATATAAATTAGAGTTTATAAATATTTCTTTAAAATTAGTTATCCCGCAGTTAATTAGTTTGTCTGAATTTAGTTATAAGTTGTTTTCGAAGTATTATCAGCTTAGATGGTACCGTCTACAGACGTCGTGTGCCGTCGATGGAGGTGATTCGAATTTCTGCAATGATCCTGAGTTTTTGTTGAAAGAAAACTTCATGATGAAATCATAGCGTACTGGTAGAGATTTTTCTCATGAACGCTTGGCTACTTATCACTCTCAAGTTGAAAATCTACTACTAAAAACCTGTAGGTGTATTCCGGCAGTTGCACTGGAGAGCCAGTCATTCCACTTGGTTTAGTACGTCCACCATCTTAGGCCACAACATTACTTAACATCAGTTGAAATTGAGACGACTATGTAAATTTATAAAAAAGTTATAATGAATATTTGATTTTTATAGAGCGCTTATACGCGAAGCCAGTTTTAACCCAGGGTGCAGTAAATCTAACAAAAGTTATCGGTGAGACGGCAAGATTCTCATGTAAATTTCTCACCGATTTGCACCCTTATATCTTTTGGCTGTATTACACAAAAGACGAATACACATTCAACGAAACCGTTGATCCTATCGACGCATCTATTCAGGAGACTGTTTACTTGGATATGAACAAAATTGTATCGGTGAGGGTCCAGTGACTAACGCATGTCTGTGGGTTAATGTTTTAAGTGCATGATTTAAGTTACTGTTTGCATGCATGTGCTTCATTTATTATTAAACTGGCTTTTACCTGCGGCTTCGCTCTCGTTAATATTGATTTTCTCAAATCGGAGACGCGGTAAAAAGTTGTATACAAAGTTTATGCTGCTCGTTATCGCACTTCCAATTAGTTTATCGCGAAAAAAAGTAGGCCGTCTCCAAGGTCCTGTCTATTTCTATACCAAAATTCATCACAATCGATTCAGTGGTTGAGGCGTGAAAGCGTAACAAACAAATGATATCATTTTCGCATTTATAATATTAGTATGATATACGTGCATGTTTGCAGGTTGAAAACGTGCCGCTAAATGTCGATAGGTATGTTCCGATAGTTGTACTTGAGTCACATCGTCACTTAACATCAGATGAGATTGTAGCCATAACGTCAAACCATAATTGTAAAAAAGATATTTTGTATAATCAATTTTAATAAACGATCATTATATAAGAGTTTTAAACTATATGAATATAATTATCAATAAAACGTTTGTTAGTTAGGAAAGTTTATAAATAAATGTACATTAGTTCATTAAAGTTGTTAGATAAATAATACATGTATAAAGATATAAATATTAAGTAAATTATAGTCGTATTTATTTGTAAATATGTCATTAGTCATTCATAACATCCATATAAAATTTGAAGTTTCTTTCGACGAAACCAACTTGTGTCGTCATATGACTTTACAAAAAGCTTCTCCTTTTGGCAGTACACGAGGAAAAACATTGAAACATAATTATTTAATGGCTTGCATACAATTTATTACGTAGTAGTCATATAAGAATGGCTTAGTTAAGTTATGGAGAGCATAATATTATTAACAACAAAATATTAACTTGTTATTGTTCGTGTTTGTGTGTACTCGATATTTAGTAAAAATCATTTATGCCAATAAATTTAAAATAGCTTGATCCAGTAACGCTTTATGCATGTTTTTCACGGAAATATGTGAACATACTAGGTTGAAATTGTTAAAGTTTGCATGAGATATAATCGATACTGCACGATAACAATGTATTTTGGCAATATTTAATCATAATGTGAGATATGCTAGATTTTAATTATTCGATACATGGCACAAAAACATTGCAAATTTAGACAATAAATTCAAGATGATAAATATTTTTTTCTTGGTAAAGTTAATTTTTTGAAGGAATTCTGTTTTCTGCCATTTTAAAATTTTACATACCTTTATTTTATCTTGATTTATTTGCCTTTTAGACTGAAGACCCGAATGATAAGGTAGAGCAACTCACAATATTCAATGTGACAAAGGAAGACGAAGGTTGGTACGTTTGTGTGGCTCTCAATTCACTGGGAAATACAACAGCGAAAGGATATCTGACCGTACTGGAATGTAAGTGTTCTATGTGTTCTTATTGTATGACCACACTTTCAGTTAAGGATTTAGTTTATACATTGAACAGGGTAAACACAAATTCGGAATTTATTCACTTCTGTAACTATAGGATGAATATGCTAGCGCAACGAAATAAAATACTGTCGAAAGGTTTATGACTAAAAGTCTCAAATAACCTTTACAACGTATAAAAGTACAAAATTTTAATCATGGTTGTCTAAACTAAAATCATCGCACCGGGCATCCCAATAAGCTGGATATGTCCATTATATTGCAGTGAAACACGAAACACTACAAATACGGTGACACCCCCATTACTATTGTTCTCATCTAGAAGCAATAAAGAGCTCAAATATTACTCATCAAAATAACAAAATTACTGAGAACAAGGCAACAGAAAATGATACAAATATTATAGTGCAGGAGGTTATTTCAAATCAAATAAACGTTTCACAAATTAACTAAATAGACAGAGTGGGTCCTTGAAATCTGAAATAGATACGATGAAAAATTCATTAAATGTTATTAGATCTCACTACGAGTTCTATTCAAAAACGTAAATATACTAAAGAAAGAAATAGAACATATAAAAGAAGAAGATGTTAATCTACAACGTATGTTAGCGCAAGCGACAATCCACATTAATCAACTTGAGCGAGACGCAAAACGAAACAACTTGGACATACATTGTGATCAAGTTCTAGAGAATTTGAATGTAGTCACTCTACTTAAAAAAGTGGTCAAAAATTAAATTAGAGGAATAAACATTTTAGACTGCACTCATATTACCAGAATCAATTATAACGCAACAAAATCCGAGTTCATAATAGTTCACCATGCCACCCCAAGATTACATGACCAATTTGTATCCTCAATGTTAAATAAATCCAATCCAGATAATAAGTTGCTGTAACTTGCGGATAAAGCATAAGAAATTTGTGAACTTTATCACAGATCATGTGCAGTTAATATATCCTAGGCCATAGATAAAACATTGGCATTAATTTTGGTTTATTGTGATAAAACCTATTTGAGGAAACAATCATATTCTGCAGATGAATTTTACAAATATTATTTAATGATGTAGATTTTTGTATTGTTTAATATACAACATTCAGCTCACTTTAGTTTATATACCTTATTAAGATTATTAAGATTACATTATTGTATTTAATAAATATCGGATAAATTCTATTTAAAATTCATATTTTAATTTTGATCCTCAGTTCCAGTTATTAGATCTTAATTGATTAACATAGTTAAGATACAGTGTAAAAAATGTAAAAAGGTTAATTTTGATTAAATTTTTCATTGGTGTTGGTTTGAAGACCAAAACGAAATTGTTCCTATTGAGAGGTTTAAGTTGTATACGGAAAATAACTGTTTATATCAGTAACTTTGTATTATTTTTGGTTCAGCTAAATTAGCTGTTTATTGTCTTAAACTTGCAGATATTAATTCTTTGAAATAAATTTGAAATTAATTTTAGTTATAGAAATTGTTCATGTAACAATAGGTTTATTACAGGGAAGTCTTCATATTCAGTTATGATGAGTATCTTGCTTACAGAATTTAGGTTACTGATTACTAAGAGGAATAATTATATTACACATAGTTTATCGATACGTAAGTTGTGAGATGTAAAATATTGCTGTGATTCACTGATGGCTTTTGGACAATTGAACTTAATAAATTATTACATTTACTTTCGAAAGTTAATTATATTAATTTATGTTATATACATAACATACATACATAAGTATTTTTACTAGATCATAATAAAGAGATAATCAATTATCTTCACTATTTCATCGCAACGCATTGGGCTTTATTAAATTAACGAGCAAGCCAGCGCTATCTCTTAATTGGACAATAGTCTTCTACATTCCCTGTTAACATTCAAGTTAATTCGAAAACTATGTTTCCTATCTTAGTATTAATACTAGAAATTATCGTTATCTATTCATGAATTCCTTTGGGACTCCAGACAGATTTATAGGTACAATTAGCTGGCACGTGGAGAGAGAAATGCGCTGGCGTATTCAATATGTACGTTAGATAACAACTGTGTGACATTCGCCAGATAAACTAATTCTCGCTGATTAACGAAATTAAAAAATACAATAAGTTATTTAATTATCTATTGTAGCAATAATTGTAGAAATCATATAAATGAGTAGCATATAAGGACTTTTCAATAACTCCTATAATTAAGCTTTGATATTTATTAGAGTTCGATATGTAAATAATTGACTATTATATTTTTAAATAATATATATTATTTTATATAATAATTCAGTATTTGAATAAACAAAACCCGAATAAAGAAGACCCAGAGATATAGTTTAACCCTTCTCGGCAGTTACTATATCGAAGACAGCATGCGTCGCCTGTCAGATCTTAGAATAGCAATGAAACATAGTCGCGACACAACAAAACAAACATGTTATGTTAATATAACTCTAATCAGTCGTCTCGAATAAAAATTACACGTTCATTAACATAAACACACAAAATATTGATATATAACAATTTGCAACTCGGCCCAAATAGTGTCGCAACGCAAAAAATTAAATTATCGAGAAAAAGGTGTATGAATTTCGCTTTTCTTGTGTTTTAGCTTTCGGGGCCTTACTTTAATTTATAATAAAACAGTTTTCAGCTAGTTAAAAGCCTGCGTGAAACTACAGAATGATGTTTATAATATCTTGAAAATCTGATAATACAAAAACAAAAAAATAATTATAATACTATTAAATGTCTAGAAATGTACCACTATTTGAGCGGAGGTGAGAATTGTTGCTTCACTTCTATTCACAGTCAACCAAGTAATTTCGGGTATTAATGTAGAATATTTGGAGATAAATTATATATATCATAAGCCTCTTATTGCTGCCATACATGATTTTATATGGGAACCAGTCTCACCCAGTATTGCTAAGTATTACAATTAATTGATTGATAATATTTCTTTTAGTAGATATTCAAATACAAATGCTTACTCGAATCTCTTTTAATGAAGTATAATGAAAATCATAAAATTAAGTATAATGTGTTTACTTTTATTTATTAAGTACTAGATTTTACGGGAGGCTTCGCTCGCGTTAATATTGATTTTGACAAACAAATCCAAAGAAAAACCCCACTTTCAATAAAGATTTTACGAGAAAAAACACCCTGTCTCCGTC
Source organism: Actias luna (assembly GCA_039707435.1). NCBI lineage: Eukaryota > Metazoa > Arthropoda > Insecta > Lepidoptera > Saturniidae > Actias > Actias luna. Next base: position 11,975,886 of record JAZHAC010000012.1, on the reverse strand, counting down.
TCTTGGGCTCCATTTATATCTGTAACAAAATTAATGACAATCGATTCAGCGGCTTAGGCTTTTTTATGTTTTCCTGCACCGAAAGCTCAAGCTCATTGTAGGTGGTTGAATTCGAATTCACGTCCCATGACGCAGCGTTCCCACATACTACCACTGAGCTATCATCGCTTCGTAAATGTATTTTTTGGATTATAGTACTCCTTATAAAAATGTACTATACAAATAAGTTACTTATTAGTGGTCTTATTTTTTAATAAATATAAAATTGTTATTAATATTTCTATTTTAATTATTATTTTAAGGGTGCTTGTGATGTTATTGACCCGCTGGGTCAGCTGTAGCAGACTACCCTTCTATTATATTAGAAATATTATATACTGTATCCATGTCCCTAGTTTTTAGCCATCTTAATATTATAGGTGAACATTCCTTTAGCCGGTGTACTCACGGCCTTTGTATGAACCTGCCTACGACGTCGTTTCCTTCTACTTACCTGCTATATAATATAAAATCTCAAAGATAGATTATTAATATCTCGTTAATTTCACATCGGTTCTTTATCTTATTCTAGCTCGACCAGATCTGGAACCTGTAGACCACGGGAAGCACACATTGTTAATCAACATTCTAACAGCAGTCCTGGGAGCGATGTTTTTCGTAGCGGCCATAATAGTTGTGATGATATTCAAAAGGCTAAAACGGGAAAAGTTAAAGAAGCAATTGGCTATAGAGACAGTACGCGCTGTGATTGTCACACATTGGACTAAGAAAGTAACTGTTGAAAAATCGCAGATAAATGGTACTGCAGATACCGCAGGCGAGGCTCTGGTAAGATACCACAAATTAATTTTAACGTTACTGATTTTTTTTAAATCGAAATCTAGTTTTTTATCTACAGTTCTACAGTTATAAACAAAATTAAGCGTACAGTTTTACATAAGTAAAGGTTGGGTGTCATTCTAATTTACTACTATAAAAGAGAAATGATTAATTTTATTTTAATATCGACACCGCCCTACATTATTAAAATCAAATTGATATGGTCGGGGGTATTAAAGAAATTATTAAAATTTTGTTATTTAAATTAAGTAATTATATATTCATTTAAACAAAATGCTACATGCTAGGGTTTTAAGGGTAACAAACAGAACCAATTTTCAGCATTTTTGGAATTTTAATCTGTTTGTCTGTGAACGCATAACGCAAAATGTACAAAATCAATGTAGATAACGGTTATATATACACAAAAAATAGAGCAAGGCAAAATAAAGAAGGCTTTAGGTTATATAATATCACGCTACCATCAATAGGACCAAAGCTGTATTTAATAAAGTTACAAAAACAGGCAAAGAATATTAACTAACCTTTAGTTCCATGCGAACGAAGTCGCAGACATAGCTGGTTAAGTAATAAATTTCTTACATTGGTTACATTTGTACTGACGGACTGTATACAAATTCGTGCCATGCAAATTGTCTGTAGTATCTACTCGTGATATCTTTTAAACGTTACTGTGGTTAGCGAGCCCAGCTTCCGTCACGATCTTGGTTCTGTCAAACGAAATAACCGGTGTCGTGGAATAATTATGGAAGAATGTTCCCAGTGGGAACAATTTAAGCACAGTTGTGCTAAATTTCGCTATAACCTAAGGTTTTAATTACATTTGGCTCGGAGGTTCGGATCTACAAGATCGTTGTTTTTATTTGCCGTTTTAGTTATTTTTAGAGATTCTCTTGCTTATTGTAAATTTAATAGGATTATATGATATGCTAGCTTTTATTTTTGATCCATTGGAAACAGTACCTTATCCCTAGACGAAAAGTATCCCATATTATTCCTCGTGAATCTGGTAATGACATACTTTTATTTAAACAAACAGACAAAAATTATTTTCATTTTTATCATATTAGTATGGATTAATATACCTGTTATTAGGTAATAATTTTGAAAACAGAAACATTAATTATAAAATCTTCATATATGAGTTGTATCCGTTGCTAAGTAGGTGATATTATAAAATGATTAATAGAAATAATACATCTATAATATAACCTGCTGGCTGTTGGTTCGAAAGTCTTTGTCTTAGATCGAACACATGTTCACTTCAGACGCATGCAAAATTTTTATATACCTACCTGTTAAGGTAAAATTTATGATAATTTTTGTCGGTAGTAGTTTCTAAAACAATTGATCCGGTCTTGAAAATATTTATATTCCTACCTTTAAGCTAATATTAATATACTATATTGACTTATATTCTAGCTAATGCCGGTGGTTAAAATAGAGAAGCAGAAGTTATCTCAAGTACAAAGTAACACGAACGATTCAATGTTGATGTCGGAATACGAGCTCCCAATGGACGTAGATTGGGAAGTTCCCAGAGAATCCCTGTCGTTGGGCAAAATACTTGGCGAAGGTGAATTTGGGAAAGTAGTAAAGGCAGAATGCGTTGGAATTCTGAAACCTGGGCAGCACTCTGTCGTAGCCGTGAAAATGTTAAAAGGTATTTATATTTTTTTTAACATTTGGAAGCAAAGTCATAACGGTCCTAGCATCTAATAAATAAGGGGAACTATAAAAAATATCGCAAGGATTTTAGCGAACATGTCCTATTTAAACTTAACATAACACCAGCATTACCGAAAGATAGTTATGATCCTATGTCACGATGCCCGATGAATACCTTGAACAATTTTAATTTTTTTCGTTGCTAAGCATGAAAATTTAGATGCTTAAATGATAACACTTTTAATGAAATAAAACTATACTACAATTCTATTTTAGAGATGATTTTGATCTTAAGTCATGTCATTTTGTTGTCATGACACATTCGTCACTAAGGTGTGTTAAACTGGACGGATAAATGATAGTATTGGAATCGAATAGAATTAATAATAAAATATAATAATTTCAGAGGGCCACACGGACGCAGAGATGATGGCACTGGTTTCAGAGATGGAAATGATGAAAATGATAGGCAAGCACGTAAACATTATCAACTTGCTGGGATGTTGTACTCAGGACGGTCCGTTGTATGTCATCGTAGAATACGCACCGAATGGAAACCTAAGAGAGTTCTTGAGGAACCACAGACCGGGAAATCGGTATGTTTGATATTATAACAGTTGAAATTATCATTTGAACGAACAACACGTATTGTTTACCTTATCCACATTAGCATTTGTTTTTTTTTAATACTAAACGGCAGTAAACAGGCCGACGGGTTATGTGATGGTAAATGGTTAACCCTACCACCAAGCAACTTTTGTGGCACTAGGCATGTCCTAACGTATTCCATTCGATTTGTAAATAAAATTAAACATTTTATTAAATTAGTTACCTTTGTCCCTACCTTATCCTAATTGACATTTAGTAACATTTTTTGATATTAGGCATATTCAAATGTTTCTTTGATCAGACACCCGAAGCAGTACAAATGCAGTCCCTGGTATTCAGTAATACGTGGGAATTGTGGGTAGTCGTGGTGTTTTAGTAGGTGTTTGATCTCTCTCATCCACTGAGTCCAATACATTCCTTTCATAGCCCACCCTGTATATTGCGAGAAGTCTTACTTCAATGTAGGAATCCTACCCTATTCCTTTCAACTTTCTTACGTTAGCTTTGCAAATTATATTAAAGATAAATTTGTTACTTCAGTTGTTCTTGACGTTACCTTTTATCAATTAGCATTTGTGTTTTTAGCACTAAGAATGTCCTTTGATTTACTTTCCTTCAAATATTATTAATCATAAATTAGTTATTGAAGTTAGCATACAATTTTTTAGATACGAATCTCCCATAGAGGATATGAAAGAAAAGAAAACTCTAACACAGAAGGACTTGGTGTCATTCTCTTATCAAGTCGCACGAGGAATGGAGTACCTAGCATCGAGAAGGGTAAGTGTAATAAATTTTTTGACGACAATGTATTATAATATTTCTACCGCTCGTAAGTCGGTGTAGCTGCTTGTAGCAATATGTAGACGACCTCTGCATTTATACTTCATTGTAGAAATAGGTATAAGTAATTAAGTATTGTATGTTGAAAATAATGAGAAATATATAAATCATTCACTAGAAAAAAAAAACTTGTCATTTCCCAGATTTGCAATATTTTATCCCTTTTTTATATTACTACCAAAGTGGACATCAAAAATGTACCCAAAAAATGTGAAATATATTTGGAACTATAAGTACTTATAAAGTCTTATATTGATTGCAGCGATTTTAAATTTGAATCGTTAAGTAATTTGGGTAAAAAATTATTATTTAATAAAAATCTTTATTGTTTAGTGCATACATCGCGACTTAGCCGCTCGCAACGTTCTCGTGTCAGACGACTGCGTTTTAAAAATAGCAGATTTCGGTCTAGCAAAAGACGTACACACCAACGACTATTACCGTAAGAAGACAGAGGGAAGGTTGCCAGTGCGGTGGATGGCCCCGGAGTCGTTGTACCACAAGGTCTTTACTACACAAACAGACGTGTAAGTCGATATTATTTTATAGTACTCTCTAGTTAGGGGCCGGTCATAAAATACGTATAATTCTGGCGGGAGCGGGTGTCGCTTATTGTGACATGGGGCTCAAGTGGTCTAAGAAAACGTGACGTTTGCAGCTTATAAAACAATTTTGTAAATTTTACACTTTAATTTTGTAAACTTAATACAGATTTTATCAAACAAGTCGGATGACGCAATAAAAAGTTTCATACAAAGTTTACCCGTCTCTTTACTTCATTCCCAATACGATTTTCGCTAGAAAAAGTAACCTATCCTCGTCCTCAGGTTCCCATCTATCTCTATACCGAAATTCATCACAATCGATTCAGGGGTTAAGCGTGAAAGCGTAACAAACAAACAGTCGAACTTACTTTCGCATTTATAATATTAGTAAGGATAAGGTTTACAGATATTTATTAATTTATTAAGGTTTTATTATTACAAGCAATAAATATTTAAAAATATTAAAATTTATGCAATGTAAATTGGGGCAAAATGTGGATAGTACTATGGTCGCAGAAAATATGACATATCAAAATATACATAATGACGAAAGGTAGAAACGCGGGTCTAAAAAGGTAAAATTATGAACGTAGTTTATGAATAGCCCCTTAACAGAAAACGAACACAATAAAAGATATAGTGTTGCAATTGAAAGCAAAACTAGATAACACTGATATCATCTACCAGGAAATTCCATCTGTACATCAATTGTATCTATTGTAAATCTTGCTTCATAATGACAATATTAATATTATCAGCATTTAGATCACTGCACCAGTTCAGAACGTATTACAAATTACATTTCCTATCACAAATGTATATGTCTGTAATTTCGCAATTTATTGTGATACCAAAGTATTATTTATCAAGTTATTATTTTTTATAATTTCTCTTTATTAAGCAGAAGTGTTTGTTTGTTTGAACGCGCTAATCTGAGGAATTACCAACTGCATTTCAAATACTATTTTGTATCTGATAGATCAATAATTGAGCAAGGCTTAGGTTTTTCAACATCACGATACCACTAATAGGAGCAAAGCTGTATTGAAAAAAGTTACAAAAACGGGCAAAAATTATTATATAATTGTTAATTCGATGCGAAGTCGAAGACACAGCTGATCAATATAATTATTATATTAAGACGTTGGTTGGCTGACCCATGCACAAATAGCCGAAAGCTTGAAACATGAAATTTTGACCGTATTGTTCCCTTTTGTATCGTCGAGGCTCGCTGAGAAGCGATCTTTCGAAATTCACCACTAAAAGAGATGGCAAAGTTTATACGGGGGAGAAAAAACTCTTCACCTATTAACTTGAAATGTATCATAAAGACTCTTTAATAAATACAAGTAACCACTTATTTTAGGGTATTTTAAATTTCATACCTTAGGTGTATAACATAGAGAATGCAAACTCTCATTGATACTTTGACTGATGTATGTCCAAAACTAGTTGACCTATCGACTTGAAATTTCTCATATTTTACGTCGTAGATAGTACATATAAACTAAGAAGGAATATTACGACCACGCGCGATTGTTGGGTATAACGCGAGAGAAGTCGCAAGACAGTAACTATTCAATCTATGAATGAGTAGGCAGATGCAAAACATTTCAGTACATTTTTCTCCTTTCGTATTTCAACCGACTTTTTGTAGTCGCTGTTCAGTACCACTAACCGAATATTAATATAAGTAAATCTACTCAAATTGTAATCCATAGGGTCATGAAAATCAAGCCTCTTAACTTGTGGTGACTAGATCGATATTGCAGCCTTTAACTTATACTGTATTACATAAACAAGTCTGTAGAAATAAAAAAAAAAGTGAGCGACTGTGATACTATTTTCAAAATTACAAACGTCGTATTAAGTAAGCTAGAAAAGGAATGCATATTTTATAGATTATAAGCTATACACTCGGTTCTTCACTTTTTAATTTTCACCACATTCTGAATGTCGATCTACATAAAAATAATTATTGTAAAAGCAATTCGTTTAGTTGTTTCAGAATGTTGGTCTATACAAGTAGATATCAATTTACAAGACATTTTTTTAACTAATGTCTACTATCTATCAACTGCCTATCTGCCAAAATATAACTTTATGAATACGGTTTCACTATATTACCTTTCTAACCTTATTCCGCCCCTTTTAAAAGCAGTTTGAAAAGCAAATATTCATTATTATTAATTATAAACAATTATCCTCCAAACTTTGAAGCAAATTGGATGACGAAAAAAAAAGTCATACAATCTTCATCTCTTCCTTTACCCCACTTCCTTATAAGTTCGCACGAAAAAGTAACATATAACCGTCTCCAGCGTTACAATATGTCTTTACGCCAAAATTAATCCTAATAATATCAGTTGTTTAGGCGTGAAAGCGCAAACAAACCCATTTTCATGTTTATTTTATTATTAAATATTATAATTAAAAATGTTGGTTGTAGGTGGTCTTTCGGCGTGTTACTATGGGAGATCATGACACTCGGTGGGACCCCATACCCCACGGTGCCCGGGCAGTACATGTACCAACATCTCAGCGCTGGACATCGGATGGAGAAACCGCCCTGTTGTAGTCTTGAAATGTAAGTACTTTAATAAATAATAATCTGATATGTTTATTGTCTCTTTAATGATATAGTTGTTATTGCTTTCAGTAAACATATTACTGGATGATTTTTTAGTCGATCGAAAAAAGAATCATTTTTAGTAAAATGTAGCGTCTTTAATATATATAAAGTACTTTTAATCCATACTTCATCATTCATTCTTCCTTTCTGTATATTTACTATAACTAGATTTGATCGCACCTTCCCTCGGGTGAAACTTAAAATGATTCAAATTGTATTACTTTTTTCAATATAGCTTGGCTTCTATTGGAAGAAATTCTCAATGATTTCTCAATCAAATAAAAACAAGATTTTTTTAAATCCGACTGGTACTTCCTAGGATTAGTTCCGCATTGCCCCAACAAGGCGACAGAATGCCGTGGGGTTGTAGTGGGTATTCCCAGCGGCTAGCGTCGGGTAAATCCCACATCCTCCCAGTCCCCTCAAGCATGGAGGGGATGCGTAAATGCATTTCCGCATGTAATAAAAATGGATTAGCGCATTCAAATAAACAAACTTTCCGCTTTTAATCCATGTCATTATTTTTAAAACATATGGCAATTACAGTTACATGCTGATGCGCGAATGCTGGTCGTTCTCGCCCGGTGACCGGCCATCCTTCACCGAGCTCGTCGAGGATCTCGATAAGATCCTGACGGTGACCGCCAACCAAGAGTATCTAGATCTCGGGCTCCCTCAGCTGGACACGCCGCCCTCCAGCTACGACGGTTCCGGCGACGAGAGTGACAGTGAATTTCCATTCATTAAATAATAAACTGCTTACAAGCTTTCGGTCTTGTTAATACGGCCTTGGTTGAGCCGTTGTTTTTTTGGTATAAACTGGAGGAAGTCTGCGTGTTTGTATCATCGGTCCTGATCCGGAAAAGGGATGTGGTTGGTGTAATTTTTGTATCGTTCGTTTTATACCCGATGTGAGTGGACTTATTGTTTAATTTTTCGGTTTTGAGAACATTACCTGATATATGCGTACAAAAAAGCAAACAAAGAAAAGAAGGTATATCGAAGAACAGAATATAATCTTAATACTCAATTTACTATATATAAAGTATTGCATAGAAAGTAAGTGTCGTAATTTGAACACACAAAATACTTTCAATAATAAATGGGGATATTTTACAATGAACGTAATTTTGTGCCAATTCAGAATGAATGCATGATTTCCAAAAAATCATTTGTTTACAGTAGCAGGTCACTTTATATTATTTATGGTTTAGAATATTTAAGAAAGGATCGTCGAAGTATAGTAGTGTAAGTAAAGTTTTCTGTTTCTATGTTTAGGCGATAAATATCAAGTGACAAACCCACCTTATGAAATTGTTATTATATACTCATTTTTATACAATCAATTGAAGATAATAATAGACTGTTGATTGTTTTTGATACATTTTTAAGCTTTATGATTTGCCCTGACTGAGCTTTGGGGCCATTCAAGTATTAGTTAAACAAAATCGTAATAATTTTTGACCCCTGCCCCTCTTGTCAGCAAAAGTAAGCAAAGCTCTGAACCCCTCCTTTATGCTCATAAAAACACGGATATATATTAATTTAAATATATATTAAAATAAAGCACCGCGTGAGAGCGAGTAAGCAATAACAATTATTTTAGGGTATCCCAAAACACTAAACACTCTTTTCACTTTCGGGCATAGCCAAGTGAGGTTGCCATATCATGATCTATTTTGCACAAAAAGTAAATAAATAAATATTGCTGACCATCTAAATCTCCCACCACCCATGTCATTAAAAATAAACAAAGATGACAGGGGGTCTTTGAACTTTTACCCTTAAATACTTCCATAAGACTTGAATGACCCCAGTGTCCATATTTTACGCTATAGCTAAAATGGACTTTTAAGGCAAAAACTGTAAAGAGCTTGTCATCGTATGTTTCAATGCATTAATAACTAATCAGAGTTATTGTTTAGTTAATTTTATTTATAGAATAAGTAAATAACTGTTAATTGTCTATACAATAATTGTAACAGACGGTATATTGGCTTATTGTTTATGTATAGATTCTATGTTAGCCAAAAGTTGACATTTCCATCGCATTTATAACTTTTCGTGCATAAAAAAATCTGTTTAACTTTTTTTTTGCAAATATTGTGTAAGTATATATTTTTATCACGTTAGCACTAAAAATAGGTGTTTTTAATAAATTACATATATATGATTATAATTTAGGAATCAGAACTATTTTAATAACTTTATGCAGTTACATCTTTATGCTTCTAAGTTTGAAGACATTTTAAATGAGTTCTTATAGTATTAGTTACTATTTATTTTATATTAAATGCAAAAATGCATAACAAAGTATTGCATAATATATCTATTTGTAAATAATTAATGGCGATTCTTAGTCAACGATTGAGATTTGTAAATAAAATATAAGTGGTAGTACCAAAGCTTTTTGACGTAAATTTTTTTTTTGTCTATGGCAAGATTATTTTAGAGATATTATCCATGACATGACTAAGAGATAATGAATTCATAATAAAATATATAATTATATTAGTTTCTAGTCTTTGATAAAATTGATTATTATAATACATTTTGAACAAAAAAATATTTTTTCTTTGAAATGCTGGTATGAGTATTTTTAAGGTATATTCATAAGTTTGTATAGTAGGGGAAATGCATTTTACCACCAAATCCTTTTGTACTTAACTATCAGTAAGTTGTATGGAATATTTGAATGTGTATCAGCGAAGGAGATTACTATGTAGATATATTTTAATACAGAATTCAATGTATTTACTTTGTAATTGCTACTGATCTGTAGGCGGGTGACGTAAAAAAATAAAACAATTTAAAAAATTAATAAAGTTTTTACATTCGATTTTAATTGATTGATCTAAAGATCATGATTAGATAAATAGATCTAAAGATGATTAAAATCACCAATTTGTCTAGTACAATAATCTTTATAATAACTTAATACGTTGAACACCATGCAAAAAACATGGTTTTGTATCTGTATGGAGTACTAATAATCTGTTGGGTTCATAGAAGTCATCGGTTCCAACCGCAAATTATTTAAACACATAGCAATAAGGACTAATAAAAAATATTGAAAATGAAGCACATGGTTCTGTAAAACAACCGAGTTGTTATTCTTCTTATATTCTCTCAATAATTTGTCGTCTATTTATTTACCTTATCAAATAGTATTCATAATAAATTATTAATAACACCAGTAGTTTTAAATTTATAGTATTAACTATCACATATGTAAACGATTAAACATTATTTGAACAAATTATGAGACATATAAATGATTTCTTATTACAACATAATTATGGTGAACCTCGTGGAGTTTAGCGTGTTAAGTTTAGTAATATATTAAAATATATATGCACAACTCAAGTCAGTAATGAAGTTTTAACATTTTTACTACAATAGTTAATCCTAAAAAAGTAATTTATAAAAACTTGAGTTGGACTACACTTTTACTCGAATAAGAAATGTCCAAAAATAATTAAGTTCAAACGGTGTGAAATAACGAAAATATTATCAACTTTAATGTATTCGTTAAATATTAATAGTTACTAAAAAGTTGACCAGATTTATCGAGTATTAATAATTTTAATTATCGTATTGACACTATCTCTTTTGTCTAAAACAGAAGAACAGATAAAATGTTTTGCAAACGATATCTCTTTTGATAGCTGAATTAATTCCCATTTCATATGACATCGTTGAAGAATAAAAAAATATTTGACATTGGCAAAAACTCCAACACAGGTTAATGTCATAATTAAAAATAAAAGGGGAGACTTGCATTATCAGATCTGCAACAAAAATTATCTTATGATATAGGTAACTTCAGGCAATTATTTTCTGCATCGTTATTATACATTTGATAGTATTATTGTACACTTGATGTTTCTAGAGATAAGAGAAGTGAGTTTATAAAATTTGTTTGTATATTTGATTTGGATGCGTATGGTTTTGTGATTGTCAAAAATTGTCAGAGTTGTGAAGGAAATAAATATTTACATCGGATGGAGTTCTGTGTTATTTTTTCACATATTTCTAATATAAGATTTTTAAATAATGCTAGAGATTATTAAGTAGTAGGTAAAATCCATTACCTTAATTGTAGAAATTAAATACGGCAGTAAAACAGTTTTTTTTTTTATATTTTTATAGGCTTTAGCGTTGTGACGATATACATATAATTAAACTCTTACTGAAGTTATGTGACCCAAAATTGTAACATCGGTAAAAATATCATCAGATTTTTTAATACTTTATAGCGTTTAGCTTTACGGTCACAATCTGATCTGATGTTAATGTGGCCCAGGATGGTGGCAGACACGCTAAGCCTAGTGGAGTGACTGGCTCTTAATTGCAACTGGCGGATCATGTATAGGTAGGTAATTAGCAGATTTACATCTTGTGGATGGTAGTTAGCCAATGCTAATCATATAACGAAAAGATTGGTTTTTGAAGGGAAGTTTCAATTATAACTGGGAATAGATCAAAAGAAAGGTGAGGCTAGGAGATTTTGAGGAAAGTTAATTTGCTTACAGATTTTAATGTTTAACAGGTTTTAAATTCTATATTAATATAAATAAAACTAAAATAGGTTTTAGAAAAGTTGATAATATATTTTGTCAGCTAAACGACATCTAACGGTAGTTACTAAAAACGGAATAAAAAAAGTGAATGCAGATTTAGTTTATTAATTTTTCGATAGATGGCAATACAAATTTATAGAAATGTTACACGACATAATGAAAACAAGTGATGTTGTGTTTGGCGGGATATTAATATCATTTAGTTTGTCTGTCCTGGTAGAATTTTGTAATTGATTTTAAACTAACTTCCCGTTGAGCTAGATACTTGAAATTTGGATAGCTCAGAAGTGCATGACAATGTATGAAAATGGGAAAAAATAATTTCTTTTTCGATAAAAAATTTAATGATCGACTTATAAATTCTCACTCAGCGATATACTTGAATATAGCTCACATGTAACTGACTAATGTACAGAATATATAAACATTTCATTTAAATTAACCTAAAAAGTTGATAGCAATAAAAAAAAGTAATATGTTTATAGTTATGTATTGCGTGTGACCGATATTTTTTGTTTCCAATCTTTTATTTTATACTATTTAGTCCGTTATAAAATTGTACATTTTTATTATTATTATTTCATTAATTTACACTAGCTGATAATATTGTAGGTAATATTAGTGACCTTTTTTATCTGATTATTGTGCATACGTAAATTACAACTAATATTTAGAGCATGATTTGTTTCTTTCCACAAACTCTCTACCGAGATTTAGCAAGACGATCACACTATGTACGCTCAAGATTTGTTAGACGTTCATCCTTTGCAATGAACATAGTGTTGTACAAATAAGTCTTTAACTATAAAAAAGTTCGATCCGAAACAATAATCAAATTAAAACGTAGTTATTTATATTCAGCGCGTTACTATATTTTAGGAGCCATCCACAAATCACGTAACAGGAATATCATAACTTTTTTCCTCCCCCTCTCCCGATTCCATGTCAAAGCTAGTCATGTTTGTGAGACTCTTTACTCACTAGTGTGACGTCACATATTCTGCAATTTTACATCAAAACATTACGTAATTTAAACAGTAAATTAACAGCTCACAATTGTGTTTTACTGCTATACACTACTAACTACCTATATTTTGAAATGTGACGTCAAGACATTTAGGATCACACACAACCATAATTTATGTAATTACGTAATTTATGGATGGCTTCGATATCCCGTAGGATTTAACCGTATTTATTGTGGGATTTGACTAGGTTTTTCTATAGTTGATAGGTTTAGCGCTATGGCTCTCATCTCACCTGATGTTAAGTAATGACGTGGCTCAAAATGGTGGACACGCTAAGCCTAGTGGAAGGACCGACTCTCAAGTGCAACTGCCGGAACACATCTATACGTATTTGGTGACAGTTGGGCATCAGAAAAAGCTCTATCTCTATGCAACACTTCAAATAAAAGACTTTTTTTTTAAACACATTTATTCATCGTTATTTTGTTTAATATAACCTTAATATTAATACAAATTCGTTATTAGACAATTATTACACAGACACCTAATAATAATATATATTCGACAAAAACAAAGTTCACATTAATATTATTAATTATCACATTTATTATTATTTTATATATTCTTATCGTAAAGGTCATCAATCAATATAATAAAAGTAATCTAATTAAAAAACATAACTACTAGATTACACAATTTATTTGGAAACTAAACAATAAGAATAAACTTAATAAATTTCATAGTTAATACTCATGTGTTACATTATTTGGTTTTTACGTGACCAGTGGATTTTGTATTGACAGTATCTGTATTCCTTAAATTACTTTCTAACCACTTTATAACTGTTTGTTATATATCTTATGTCATTCACCTAAACATGAATAGTACGCGCACTTGTGACGAATGCTAAATTACTTGCTAAACAACTCCATCTTTGAAACTGCACCATTCGACAAACGGGGAATGATTTAGGTTTCCTTTAATAACTAAAGTAATATAGGTTACATTTATTTCACGTGGACGAATTTCATACAAATATTAACCATAATGATTTCTTAGGTTTACGCAAATATTATTCATTGAAATAAAACTAATTTAAACGGATTTTATCGCGGTTATTTATTAAATTTTGATCCCGACGTTTCGAAAGCTTTTCAGCCTTCGTGGTCACGGGGCGGACTGAGGTGTAGGTTGTCTAGAAAAGTTTATGTTACTGTGTCTACCTTTTCTAGACAACCTACACCTCAGTCCGCCCCGTGACCACGAAGGCTGAAAAGCTTTCGAAAAGTCGGGATCAAAATTTAATAAATAACCGCGATAAAATCCGTTTAAATTAGTTTTATTTCAATAAATATTAACCATTTTTTTTGGGAATTATAAAAAAGAGAAAGAATCTAAATAGGAAGCGACTGTATGTTTTATTATTAAAGGTATAAACATTTGTTCACAATCTCAATTGATTTGAGGCAAGAATGTGGCGCAAAATGAAGGGCACAGACTAGCGGAGGGAAATGCTCTCAATTCCAACTGCCGGAATAGACTTTTAGGAATTTGTTGACAGACTGGTAGATGCGTGTGGCAGAAAAAATTTGATGTTAAGTAAACGAATACACTTCCTGAAATCGACTTTGAATTAATAAAGTCGACTAGTAATTGTACAAAGAATTCGTTTTTGTACATCACTTACTACAAAGTAATTATTATACCAAGTGGCAGCACACAGCCTTGTTATTTTATTGTTACGCGAGGAAGAGGATTTTTGTTCAATTCTCTAACGAGCAAAAACAACTTAAGAAAAAGTGTATTTCCGTACATTTTTTTACAATTAACACTTCCAATAGCAAAGTACACAACTTAACATTGTTTTGAACTTACTTGGCTACATTTATGAGTCCTTTTTACACCATTCCGGTAGAGAACCTAGTTCTGCATTAAGTCCGGTAACCATTTTCATTAAATATAACTACGTCTTAAAGTTAGAAAGTCATATACAAATATAAAAGTTCCATTACAAATTCTATGCTAGATAGTTTAATAGTTTTGGGTATATAATAAGTTTACTACTTTGCGAACGAGAACGATCAAAGAACGAGTTTAACAAATATATTAAAGAAAATTAAATATTCAGAATTAAGATCTTAACGAATGACAAGAACATATTTAGGTTTAGACTTTTGTTTTAATGCATAAGCTCTATTCTTTGGCCCTAAATTGTGTAATTTTCACAGTACTTTTCCTTACACAGTTGTCGTGCACAAGAGAAGCTAATTATACATAGAAACTAAGACCATGTCTTTATAATGGCCACATAAACTCCTCAATACTTTGAAAAGAGAAACAACCGTTATATTGAAGCTAAGCTTGAAGATTACACTAACATTTAAGATGGGTAAAATTGTCTACATAGAAACTATAATATATACAATATAACTAAAGAGTGTCTCGAGAGTACTTGTCATGTTATGAAAGATGTCACCCTTTGATTAAACAAAACATAAGATAATTTTGATTCTATTGTCAAGACGGACAATAGTGTTAGTTTGTCAAAACTTCTAACTTCGGGGGACATCAAAACTAAGTTCAGTGGCGTGTTTCAACACTGTGTCATTTCGAAAACGAACCCAGAGTTGACAATCAGTTTCTAATAGCTATAGACTTCCACCAGTGGAGTCTAAATATATCTCTCTCGTAACGAGTCCAAGCAAACACGAAAGGGAGATCTCTAAATGAATGTACTCAAGTCACAAAGAAGCTTAATATTTGATCTTATCTATAAAGAAAATATTGTTTTATTACATCATCGCATTATGTGTTGATGTTGTTGATTTGAAATTATGTAACAGAGGTCAACCTTCTACCACATACAAAATGACGAAATGCGAAATGTCAAAGTGAATATACGCCATGATTTAACTTCCGATGTAAAAAAAAAATATGCAAATATTGAAGTACACGAGTTTAGTTCAAATAGATATTTAAATATAAGTAAATTGAGCGAATAATTTATGCGAATAAAGCCTCTAAAGCGGGTTATTAATACAAAATACACATATAAAAATTATATAGAAGCAAAAGTGATTATCTAACTTTTTGACACTTTTGAGTTAGATGGCAAAATAATTGGAAGTATAGAAATAAGCATCTGTTGCTGACAAAACAATTGGAAAAATTATTGTTTTTGACTTTAGTATGCTTTCTTATATTATGGCATCTTCCTATGTCAAATGAAAATCGCACAAATAATTGTCCTGTGCGGGATTCGAACCCACAGAACTTAGGCGCGGTGGTTACAGCGAGTCATCTGCTTTACCCGTTAGACTTACTGATACTTTAAGTATCATTAGTCGTTCTCATACTGACCTGATAATATCAGTTACTATGACGTCATTTTAAATATAAATATAAAAACGATGTCTTTCATAGTCTATTTAACCTCAAAAGTGTTTAAGAGTTATATTTCACATTTGCTTCTGTATGTCTCAAATCTACGTTATATACAAGTCAGTGGGTTTATTATTAATTAGACACATATTATAAAAGTAAATCTTATGTCATTAACTACATCAAGAAGGAATGGAATTTTCTAATTTGGATTCTGCGTCCAAAATGTTGTACTATCGTGGATTAGCGTTGTTTTAAGACCGTAGATAATAAATTAAACTGTGTTCAAAGTTTATTAATATGTTTGTACTTACTGTAAAAGCTGTTTGATTGTTATTCAACAATTACTGTAATGTGAATAAGCACTACATTATTTGAATCATGAATATCTGCAGTAAATCCTTCAATTCTTTCACTGGATCATAAAAACACTAACCACACCCGAAGACTCAACACATCCCTCATTAAACTTTAATCTAAATCACATGTTCACGCAACGTAGCTTCTTCTCTGGTATTCTAGAAGCGAATTGATTACTGGGAACGACAGCTTTAACTTCAGCTTTTTCTTCTCTCGACTCTCCGTTCTCTCCCATCAAAGCCCGTAAGCAGATCTTCATGTCTCCAGCGAATTTTCTCACTAGCCTCTCTAAGGAAAACAAATGGTCATCTAAAGCCTCGGGGATCTCGTCTCGCATGAAATCTGCAAGCCTGAGGAGATATTCCGCATTAGGACCAGAGGAACCGCGACATTCGAGTATTTGCAATGCTATTTCCGGCAACGGCGCTGGGCCCAGCCAGTGTTTGTTGTCTGGGACAGCGATGTACAGTAAAGCGTCCTTTTTATCCGTACCGCTTGACGATTGGAACGATCTAGGATGGAAGTTAACTGTGTATGTTCTATAGCCGCCTAACTGACATTCCCTGGTGCTGAGATATGGTAATGCAGCGTTATTTTCACCAGCGACTAGGAAAGCTTTACCCCACGTTATACCCTGGAACGAAGAAAAAGTTATATAAACACTTATGTCATTCATTGTTAAATTTTATCAAGGTGGTTGAGTGTGCTCAGAATCGAATCCTATCATTTGAAATCCATAAAAACAGGGATATGAAAATAGTAAATAAGATTACCGATATCACAGAAGAGGAGTTGGCAGCTGACCCAGCAGGTTAATTAGTACTAACACGTTTAAAATAATAATAACAATAATATATAACAGTATAAGAATATAAAAGATGACAGCTCAGTGGTAGTGATCAGTGGTAGTACAATGGAGCTTGAGCTATCGGTGAAGGAAAACATTGTGAGGAAATCATAGCATAGTGGTAGGGCTTTTTCTAAAGCCCGCCTGGCTAGCTACCACCCTCAAGTTGAAAATCTGCCGCCAAATACCAATTGGTGTGTTTCGGCAGTTACATCTGAGAGCCAGTTCCTTCACAGATTTAGTGTGTCTACCAACTTGGGCCGTATCGTCACTTAGGATTAGGTACCGGGTCACTTATCATAACTATTTAAAAAAAAGAAAAGAAAGTTTTATGCTATTTTACAGTACGCTATCATCAATAGGAGCAAAGTCGTATTGAAAATGTTATAGAAACGGGCAAAAAAATCTTATCTTATCTTACTAATATTATAAATGCGAAAGTGCGATTATTATGATCAAGATTATGATGAATTTTGGTATAAAAATAGATGGGACCTTCGATTCGGTAATAGGCTACTTTTTCTCGCGAATAACTTATTGGAGGTGGGGTTAAGAGAGGGTTAAACTTTGACTAAAACTTTTTATTGCATCATCCGATTATTTCGACAATCAATATTAACGCGAGCGAAGCTGCGGGTAAAAGCTAATATTAAATATTTTTTATTTCCACGGCAATAAATTCGAGGTCCACAGCTAGTATTTTGATAAATTTGACATGGAGATTGGTGGAGAAGAATATATTATAATAATTTCTAAGAGATAAGGAATAAAACTTTCACCATGAAAATTAAGATGTATCTACATATACGTAATTTTTTATACATTATAGATAATCTTTTTTTGCGTTATGGAAATATTACCTCTCAATATTACGTGGCGATGTGACCCAAGATGGTGGACATGCTAAGCTTACTAGAGGAACCGGCTCTCAAGTGCAACTGCCGGAACACACCTACAAGTATTTGGCTAATTAAACTTGAGGGTGGTAGCCAACCAGGCAGGCATGAGAAAAATTATTCGAAATTATACTTAATCATAAAGGTTTTTGTTAACCGTAAACACGACAATCGTATGGTCGATCTATTCATTACTAGAAAGGGGCAACTAGTAAACAATATATGAAACTTTCGATCAAGACAAAACAATGACTTGCAGTTTTCAATATAACGCCTAGACGTATTTATCTTATTATATATATTACAGATCGTAAGTAGTTTTATCGGAGTTGGAATAAAATATTGACAGATTCAGATCACTCGCCAGACAGAAGTGTCAAGTAGTTATCAACATTACAAGCGAGCATGGTGAATTTTTTTGGCAGAAAACATGAAATGGCATATCTATACATACCTATATCAATATTGTAAAGCGGAAAAGATTGTTTATTGGTTTGAATGCGCCAGTTATAGGAACTATCAATCTGTTTTAAAAAAATATGTTTGTGTTTACGCTATTTAACATAACGCTACCACCAAAAAAGTTACGAAAATGCCCAAAAGATTATTAAATAATTTTTGGTTCCATGCGAATGAAGTCGCGGGCACGGCAAGTAAAAAAGTCCATAGCCAAACGTTTCCGTCTGAACGCGATAATCTAAACAACTACTAGGTTTAAATGTCTGATACATTAAGGTTTTGTGTACAATATAATGAATATTGAAGATATAAAAAAAATCATGCCGACTGGGAGCTTTACTGGAGTATGAGGCGTAACTTAGTGGTTACTTACTTTATGGATTAGTAGCAATGCTATATCACCTTCAATGATTAGCTCACATTAACGAAAAACATTTTTTTTTTCGGCTTTACATATACTGTTTCCCTTGAGGGCTTTCACAGCTTTACCGAGCTTTAGGGGGCGAGTACTAAGGCACTCGGCCCGAGGCAACGGGCGCAAGGAAGCCATGAAGTGGCCGATCCTCTGTTTGGGCTGTGGCCGGGGACGCGAAAAGAAACTAACTCACGAGAATAGAATAGCATCATATATTAAGCTGAATACCTACTCAGCTACAATGCGAATTTATGACTAAACTCCTAATCTAAACGATAACGAAAAAATATTGCTAGAAACATTGATATAGCGCTATGGCCACGATCACCTGATGTTAAGTGATGATGTGGCCCAAGATGGTGGACTAAGCCTAGTGGATGGACTGTCGCTCAAGTGCAACTGCCAGAATATACCTATAAGTATTTGGCGGTACTTTAGGGTGGTAGCTAGCCAGATGGGCATTAGAAATAGCTCTACTGCCATGCTATGGTTTCATGACTATATCTTCCTTCACCGAAAGCTCAAGCTCATTGCACGAAACGAAACGATATCAAAAACGCTAAACATTTACTTCGAAATGGCAATCGAATCTCAAACAAAAGCGTAATAAACTACGTTCTTTGATGATTTGCGAATTTTTTTTTAATAATTGTAATGGGAGTTTATCGAGCATCAGCGGCCTCAAAATAGGTCACGGGCATTTCGAGAGCACATTCCTGACACGTGCTCCGTGTTTACGAGAAACGAGCGATGAAATTGAGAATAATTGACACAAATTCATAGGGTTCCCGAAATCCTGCATTTCGAAAACCTTTTGCGATCAATATAATATCATAAAAAATGTTATATAGCCTGCGTTACTCAGTCGGGGCTAATTGTGAAAGAATTTTTGAAATCGGTCCAGTAGTTCTTGCGTTCAACAAAAATACATGTCTTCCCTATTTATTATATAGTATAGATAGATTTCGCCCTTTTTGGGTGGCTTGGACGAACATGAAAGACCGAAATACTTGCCAATGTATTATACATGCAAACGTTCAACTGATTATTATGAAGTTACATGAAAATAAAGTTTTATTGCAGCGAGTGAAACTTAACAAGATTTTTAGCTATGGTAACTTGCGATGTCCATTCAACTAAATGTTTATTGAAAAATTGTGAATTTGTATAGATAATTCCCTCAGGTAAGCCATCACTTCTTAGCTTTATTAAATCATTATTGTTAGTCGCTTTAAGTTTTTTAGTATAAAGCGTTTAGTGAGTATAAAGCTTTAGTATAAACTATATTAGTAAAATCCGGAATCATAATATTACAATATTGACAGGAAAAATAACAAATTAATTGTTTTTTTTTTAATTAATTTATTACTATCCTGTAATTTTATGAGACATACCCAATCAATTTCAGTGAGTCAAATATTTATATTATTTTACCTTTGTGAATCAATAAAATAATTAATGAAGAAGTATTCGAATTAACGAGTAAATTTTGTTTAATAGTACTAGTTAATGAGACGTCGCTGTTAAAACCTGTTCTATTATCTTATCTATTATGCGCAATTATGTACAGTTATTAGACAATATTATGATAAATTCTACAACTAAATTTACTGCATGACCTATTCATACTTATAATATAGACCTCTTTATCTTTTTGGGACTATTTTCATAGCTATTTTACATATCTGTATCTATAAATGTGTGACCTACAGTCTAATGAAATCAGGAATAATTAGATCCATTAGTAAATGAAAAATAAATGACATTTCAATGTAATTTTTAATTAATTTTAAACGTCAAAACATAATAGACGAGTCAATCAATTTGCACGTAGGTTTTCTTGTATGATTGACAAGAGGCGATGTTGTTGATATATTATTAAAATATTATGTAAATTCATTAAGTGTAATTAAATTAATCTTTGACCTTTTGTATAATTAGAGTAAGTGATATTCTATTATAGTCGAAATATTTTGTATGGTGGTTGGGTTTTTGTGTTGGAATGTCACTTTTTAGGTTTTAGGTAATCTAGGCTTAGTGGGAAAACTGCATTGGTTAATTTCAATAGAAAAAGTATCTTACAGGCCAATTTACTTCGTTTTATCTCCTGATCAAATGACACTGGCGGAATTGGGCACTTCGCACGTCGCCATTACAATAAAAAGGTGAGAAGATATATCTGATTAAAACACTGTAGATAATATGTTCTTCCTTGATAATGCGCAACTGGATTGAATTCCCATGATATGAATATTACTTGAATATATTTTAATAGCCTTGGGGTCACAATATGGATGTACTTCAGAAACACAGGAGTGAATACAGTGTCCATAAATTATGGCTACCTCAAATTTCGAAGCGATAATAGCTCAGTAGGTAGTGTGTGCAATTCCGTTGTTATAATTTTGAAATTGATCGATAAACGGAAGTTGTTTTGGATCTATAAAATTATTCCCCAATAAAGTCACTGACGTCAATGTTATTATTCTGCGTCACCCGTAGGTCGTATTAGAGTTGAGGTGTAAATATTTTGTTAATAATCTACAATAACATAAAAACACCGATCAAACTAATAACTAACTCTTGCTTTTAAAGAGATAGCACGCAAAGCGTAAACATTAGTCGAACGAGTTCAAGCGATAACAATGGACTGACGGATGACTGAATAGTTTTGATAATAGAGCAAGAGAAAACCCCCGTTGTTGGTGTATCGACCATTGAACTATGGCGCGTTGTTTAAACATTAATGGAGATAACTGTAACAATTGTCTCATACAGACCATAATAAAAGACAAAATAATTAACAAAGAAGTTTCAATTTACAAAATTGCCTACATAGACACTGCTTAAAACAAGGTTTTGACCCTTTTATTTGCGATTTTGGCGCTTTGGTGCAGTGAGTCAACATTCGCTTCAAAACCTTATATATATTGAGCGTTATTCAGTTAAAATACACAATGAATCAAAAATACAATCTACATCATCAAATATTTGCGAAGGTCACATATCATCCTCTTACTTTCTCAACCTTGTAACTAAAATACATATATATTTTTATCATTTAAATGTATTTGATAAATATACGATCATTTCCTCAAGTAATATACATTTAGGAATTATTTTAAAATATCTTATTTCACGACAAAACGGAACATATCCAAAATGTTAATGTTATACAATACAGACTTTTATGAATGAATTAACAACTTGTCGTATTAATCTAATGATTAAGAACTGTTTGTATACATACTGTTTGATCTACTATAATTCTTTATAGATGCAAATGTTACTGTAAGATTTCAAATGTTGTGCAGATGGACAGCATCAATCAGTATATAGAATAATCCATTACAATTTATGAAAAATGTTTCTTAGCTTACTAGGTTCAGTAAGACCAGTTACAGTTTTTAAGGAATAGTGTTAGGTTTAACGATACAATCTTAATGCATATTACCGATTTTCCAGACAGTAAGTTCAAGCATCATGTCAAGTGAGCTTTGATGTCAAAAGGCTTTTATAAGGTGGATCAATATGTGACGATGGTGTGGTCTGGAATTATGGTTCTGTGCCATCCACCTATACTTAATGTAAGTGCATTTGTTTCTAATTATGAACCTACAAAAATATACAACTAGATCGAGTTTTTATAGGTACTATTCGATGAGTGGGTTATATTCGGAACCGGTGGTAGTTTTGAAGTTTATAAACTCCTTCTCAAGGCCTATTATTAGACAAAGTATTTTGGTTTTGATATGAAAACTAACGTCCATGCTTCTGTGAAATAATACTCTTTCAATAAAGACACTATACTTCTGTTGCCTGTAGAGGTTTTTATATATTAAATTCAGGATATAACTACAAATTATAAAATCCCTCGATACATCTGTCTCTTTGTCTGAAAGCGATAAACTTTAAAACTACTGTACGGAATTTTATACAGTTATCACTAATCGACGGAGCGATTCATGAGCAAGGTTTAATCGTACAATTGTTTAAGAATTTGTGTAAATTGGCTGAAACTAACAATGCATGTTGAAGATCATCGTTTAGTGGCGTGCGCTGCGCTAACCAACAAAGTTACATAATAATAAAATATCGAAAAATTACTCCTTTTTAGAATATATTTTAAATTGTAGTACCGCTATATGTCCATCTTTTGAATGAACAAACAACAACAAAAACATCCCTACTAATATTATAAATATGAATGTTAGTTTGTTTGTTACGCTTTCACGAGAAAACTACTTAACCGATCATCATGAAACTTTGTAAACATAATCTTGGAGATATTAGATGTAGCTTAGGATGTTTTTTATTTAAAAAAAATGACGATATATTTAAAAAGCTCAAACCTAGCTACTTTAACGGCATCTATCATTCCAAAGTATGGGCGATACGAAATAACCTCATACCTACTATATAACTAGTATTTACTACTACTAATATGTACGTATGAACACATATTTAAATTCAACCATTATTTAAGGTAATCATTTACGCATCAGTAGGCGCATGAGCCGAGCGAATAACTAATAGACAATCATCAAACAAAAAGCCAAGTAGACCAGGGCTGAAGACTTTGAAAATGGTAAAAAGTGAAAAAAAAATAATAGTAGGATGAAACCTATTGGAAAAGGAAGATAATATAACAAAAATAGAAGGAATCTGAGATCGGGAAGTGGAAGGGGGTAAGTTTTTAAAGGAATCAAACGGTTTGTCTCGATTTCAAATAGGTTTTGATTTCAAAATTTATCGACCACAGGGTCGATAGAACAGTCTAATGATATAAATAATAATTTTATAACAAAAGAATCAATGCACTATAAAAATAAAGCATGCTACATACGGTTGCACGACACTTCAAGGATCAAACGGGACACCACACGGTTCTCGCCAATCATTAAAATTGGCGGATGCAATTTCGCATAATTGTGAATCACAATTGTGAGAACTGATATTTATATCTTAGTTATAAGAAAGTGCGTATTTCCCAAAAGGAAAACGTTACAACATTAAAACTCTTTGTACCCGTGTTTCTTTCTTTAAATGGGTTTTAACCCTTCTATTTATCTTATCATTGAGTATAATTTTCTGTGCGCTATCAGTTGCATCATTTTTTTTTCTTGCCATACTTTGATAGCTCATCAACTTATTCCATTTTTACATGGTGGTAGCGCTTTTTCTAATGCCCAACTGGCTAGCAACCACCCTTAACTTGAAAATCTGCCGTCAAATACCTATAGGTGTTCCGGCAGTCGTACTTGAGAGCCAGTCCCTTCAATAGGCTTAGCGTATGCACCATCTTTGGGCCACATCGTCACTTAACTTCAGGTGAAATTGTAGCCACAATGCTAAACCTATAAAGTATAAAAAAGTGTTTAATTATGAGTGGTTTAGAAGCAGATATCGAGACAAATTTCTGTAAATTTTTATTTTAAATACTATTAAGTATACATCTTATACGCATAATATAAAACTACAAGAAAACCTATAGATTAATTCTAATCCCAACGAAGAATAACAACGCAAATTCCTTAATGAAAGTCAACAGGGCAATAACATTGATTTCAAAATAAAACTGTATCACTATTGAACACGTGAACACGCACACTCTCAATTATTTTAAAGGAGCAACACCTCGTAGACAAAGAAATCTAAATATATGAAACGTAAACATAGCGTATTTATATTTTAACAAGCGTCGGCACGTGCAAGGAAACATTCGCTGATAGCGTTATTATACCAATATGTGCTAAGTCGCAACACTCAAAAGTCAAAGGGCCGCTATCGATAAAACGTTGGGTGACATTCCCAGCCACGTTGTTAGGATTGCAACAAAGTATCATTAGCCTTCACTATTATTGTATATTGACCATTGACGCGATTGAACGGACATATTCCACAAACTGTGAATCTATCAAGAAGTTGCCTAAGGAAACTGTCTCTAATACTGAAGCTGCTGTTAATTCGAAATTAGTCGGCCTAAGAATTCCATTTGCTACCAAACATTTGCCGCAAATAATTACTTTATTCAACTCAGTCAGCGGTGTATAATTCATAAAAATGTGTAAGAATATTATTGCTACATCTTATTTGGCAACGTAGAAAACAAAGAATACAGTCGCGATCGTAATGACGACATTCTTACATACACAATCGTTCTTAGGCACGTATTGTATTAAAATGACGTTCGTTCCAAATATTGTCAAATAAAGTAATGGTTGGAAAATTAAAGCTTAATCTTATCTAATATTATAAATGAGAATTTGTTTCTTTTTTTGTAACTTTTTAATGCTTTAATACACATGTCCGGAATACAGAGAATGATATATGGTACTTTCATTTTTTTTTCAGTATTGTTGTTAATACATAAATTATTAACGCTTGAATTGTTTCAAGCAGTAATGATTAAGGTAGCATGCATGGATACCGTGTCACCAACAAAATTTTTAATGCCCGCACTGAGTCTAAGCTGCCGTTGAAGGAAATATCTTAATCAAACCATTTTACTGTGGTAGAACATTTTGTAATGCTCACCTGGCAATCCACCAGTCTGCTATCAATTAAGGTCACATTTTAACTTTGGTAAGATTGTAACCAGACGGTTAATGTAAAACATTTGGAGACCTTTTCTTAGAAATTAAAAAATTATGACTCTTTTGGCTGTTAAAATAAATAAACCTTTTTAACAATAACGTCTGTTCTGATTTCTAGAAATCAATAACGAACCGGCTAATTGCAATTTCTCCGTGTATAATTTAGCTTTAATTCTAAAATATTTTCTATTGGCCGGTTGTAATTTATTAATTAAATCTTTATATTATAAAAGTATTCCGTTCACCTATTAGTTGTCGAGCATCTTCTAAACGGATTGCGGACATATATATATATATATTTTATGGAAGGAATAGCTTTTCAAAGTTTTGATAAATGATGTATTCCGTTTAATAACTATCTAAAAGGGTTACTAACTTATTCAAAGTTAGTTTAATTTCATGGGCATTCAGTTTACTTACTATATATACCTAGATATCAAATAGAAATCTCAAAACATACTGAACTGTAAAAACAGCAATGTTATCAGGGGCAATCGCGTTATAACGGATTGAAATATTGTTCTTTAGCATTCAATGACCACAGTGATCCATAACTGATAATTACCAATATTTATAATGCAATCAAATGTAATGGTAAGACAAATCCCAATGGATAAGCGAAATCGACGAACTGAAATATTGGTAATTGGCTGATTTGACCATAACCACGCAATTGTCATGGCTTATGGAAATCC
Organism: Actias luna; assembly: GCA_039707435.1. NCBI lineage: Eukaryota > Metazoa > Arthropoda > Insecta > Lepidoptera > Saturniidae > Actias > Actias luna. The sequence goes on along the minus strand of JAZHAC010000012.1, from coordinate 11,949,549 downwards.
AAATTAAGTTGCCAAATTGCGTTCTGTATGAATAATTTTTAGAGCTAAGTTCAGCGTTTAAGTTGAAAAATGAATTCGTCTGTATTGTGATGTTATGCTGCCTTATAAAGTACACTTATATAAACAAGAAAACAAGTGAAAAGGAGCATATTAGTACACATGAGAAATTTAATACGGGTTCAAAACTAATAAAAAAGGAACAGACCTGAAAAGTAATGGCTACGTAGTTAATTTAGACGTGGTCAAAGTGGGAGCAAGAAATATACCACGAAATTCTTTTTTAATCTACTATAAGATCTGGGTCTATCTAGGACTGCAGTAAGTTCAATACTAGAACGTGCCTGTAAAGCTGCGCTGGGGAGAGAAACACGAGTAGTGAAGGTGAGTGTTGACGCGTGTCGGAAAGGGGTCCCTTAAACCTACACTCGTGTGATAAGTCTTGGCGTCTGCTCAGAGTTTCATTCTCTGCCACTCAATGGATCCAGCAACCATACGGTGAATCCATGGTTTGCTTAAAAAGTGCGTATTATATTGTACGATTTGTGATGAAATGGAAATACTTTTATTACTTGCTGAATGCTAATAAATTATAAGAACAATGAAATGTTAACGACATCTTAAGCAATTAATTCGAAGATTCGTAACGACTAGGCATATCTCAACCCCGCCACAAATGTTAAATTAATAAAACTTATTTTAATTTAAAGCAATTTATGTAACTTTACCGCGTATACGTAAAGTCAATTTGATCTAAAGTATTTTATCGCTATTATGTAAGCAAATATAAATCCACAACCAAAATTCCTTAACAAAGCCGTTATCAATATAATAAAGTAAGTAGATATAAATTTTTCTCTCTATAAACAATATTCTGATGGTCACCGGGTCATCGTACATTTTGTATTAAGTTTGATTATTATTTTTTAGTTATTATGATTTCGGATTAAACATAAATATACACAAAGACTAGAACTTATTTCTAACAACCTAGATAAATATTTTAATTCAAAGATGCTGAGTTGCATGATGGCAAGTGATTTTCTAGTAGGTAACTGTATACGCCCAGTGATAGAAATTCTACCGTAGCCATTAATAAAAAATGTAAGGAATTTACAATGAACTACCATACATTTTGTTATTTATATAGAAACAAGTTGTGCCCGCGACTTCATTCGCGTGGAACTAAAACTTATTTCATAAAGTTTGCCCGTTTTTATAACATTTATCAAAACAGTTAGAAAAACGGGCAAAAATTATGAAATGTGTTTAGCTCCACGCAAACGAAATCGCGCACACAACTATAATTGATAAAATAATAAATCACTAATACGAATTTTCAATTTTCACAATATGCGAAATGTCTATACGCTGACTTAAATAAAAACCTATATAAATTTTGGTATCTGTTCTAGTGACGTTAAACTAAGTCCGGAATAGATTTTCTAATATTTCTAAATATACTCACTTCCTTGTCCTCGATAAGCGTCGCGACTCTCCCGGGCTGAAACAAAGTATGCGGTTTTAAAATGATATCAATAATAAACAATTTTTTTAGCACATAGTTTATAGGTTTAGCGTTACGACCATAATCTCACTTGATCTTAAGTGACGATACGGCACAAGTTGGTAGACACGCTAAACCTGTGTAGGGACTGGCTCTCAGGTGCAACTGCCGGAACACACCTATTGATATTTAGTCGGAGATTTTCAACTTGAGGATGGTAAAAAGCCCTGCCAACATGCTATGGTTTTCTCACGATGTTTTCCTTCACCAACAGCTCAAGATCATTGTAGATGGATTCGAACTCACGTCCCTTAATGTAGGGTCCTTACGAGTGTGTTACCACTGAGCTATCTTTGCTTCAAAACTTTATAAGTGAAGATATGGCCTAAAATGGTGGATACTCTAAGCCTAGTGAATGGACTGGCTCTCAAGTGCAGCCATTGCAACACACCTATAGGTATTTGTCAGCAGATTTCAATTTTTGGATGACAGCTAGCCATGCAGACATTAGAAGAAACCCAGGCTATGATTTTATCATAATGTTTTACTTCGCTGAAAGGTCAAATTTTACTTTTCCAAACGAAAATTCATTAGAATATCAGTAGTGAATACAATAATCACTTAATTGGACCCATGGATACATGAACTACAGAGAATCAAACACTGCAGTCTCCAATTTTGACAGCATTTAATTTAAAAAGGCCAAACAATATATGTGGATTTATTTTATTTGTTTAGCTTTCAGAAAAAACCATTATATCAATATATCATATTGTCTACTTAATTTATCACAAGATTGTCATCAAATGAGTTTAGATTGTATATGACTTTATTGAGATGAGCTTTTAAAGGTGTGAAGTCTTAGGCAAAATATAATGCATTTTTGGCATTTTAGAACCTCACTCTGAACTGTACATTTTGCATACATTATCTTGAAGAACAGTTGAGGAAAGTTTTGAATGTAGATAAAACTTAGTTAAGAAACCAGTGTAGTTTTCAGAGTAGATCAACTCATATAAAAACAAATCAAAGAGATATAGGTATTATGATACTGATGGTAGTGTGATGTTAATGATGATAGCTCAATGATACCTCAATGATAGCTCTATCAAATAGAAAAATATTTTTTGAAATCCGACTGGTAGTTCATAAGATTAGCGCAGTGAAACAAACTTATCGGCTTTATATAATATTAAAATAGGTTAATTAAAATGTTTTCATTGATCTACAGATATTTTTAGCAAATATGATGTGTACCAGGCCACTCTGTTTGTGAAAGTGTATTCAACATGAAGCAATGCCAACTAAGGACTCATTCACCTTTCCAGATTAAGATAATACTAAATGTATTTACCATGGTATTTATCTATGATCTATATTTATCTTTTATTTATAGATATTACTTTTATTTACAATCTAAATAATCTATATCATAAAAAAAAAACAATCACTATTAGCTTGCATCACAGTAATAAGTAAATAATTGATCAAAATTTTTATAACTATTATTATTTTATATTATTTATATCATTTTATATGTATCTTTTTATTAACTGACTTAAGCTACCTACTAGCTGTATCACCCATAACTGTTTTAATTACTATATTTTGATAAGGTATTCAAATAAAATGTTCATTCAAAGAACTTAACTCATTTTTAATTAATCATCTACTTCGTCTTTACTCTCATTAACTAATTGTCCTAATTCTATAACGTTTTTTCAGTAATATGCTAGCTTATCCACTCCTTTTGATCTGAGACTACTAATAGCAATAATAAACAAATTTGGGTCCACGCTTCAGCAGTTTACCAAAGCATATGCTGGGCTTGGGTCCTATTTCAATGTCATATGAGGCTTTATTTAGGAAAGCTGTATTTGAATAATATGCATTGTAACTGCTACTGATATACATTTGTGTATCTACACTGTGTGCATTGTGTATTCATCATCATCAAAATTAGTGTTACTTTCTGTATAATTCAATTTCTACAAAACATCATGTAATATAATATCTGCTATAATCTATGCATTGGTATATTTATTGATATAAAACACAATGAAGCTACTCTATAAGAGTTGGATTATTTGAGCACCTAATTTAACCACAGTTAAAAGAGTAACTGAATATTTAAATAAATCTAGTAATAGTTATATATGCAATGAATTAACAAATAATACATATTTAATTTTATATTACATTTTTTTTTTGGGTCATGTATAATAAACAAATATTTTTTTCAAATGAATTATTATATATATGTGTAGATATAATGAAATTTATAGAATAATAATAAATTACTATTGATACAGATGCGAGAAACTTGCGAGTCATATTTACCTTCAAGTCAGTTCCACGGTGTGTGGTGTTCCCTTGCCAAAATCTCCTCGAAAACCCTTTAACGTATCCAGTGACGCACTGCTGATATTCAAATCCTGGATTCCAGCAAAGCGAGCCATAACCGAATACCCAAAACGGTTCTTTTCTCAATTCCATGTTTTCGACGCCCTTTTTTCCTGCTTCTTTGGAATTCTCCATTTAAAATCACTGTTATATTCGTAATGGAAATGATTGATAATCACAATTTAAGGACGCGGCAATTCACTGATTTAAAATTATTGTAGAAAGCGAAGGAAGTCGCGACGCTTAGTATTTATAAACTAAATTTATTAAAAAAATCAATGCATTTTATGTTTCATTCTCTTTGTCAATTATTAAACGTAGCAGCAATAATATATTAATGGTAATACTATAAACTAAAACGTGTAAATATATTAAAAGTATCCATCCCACCGTCTTACAACAAACTGATAACATTTTCGTCGGCTTGACAGTTTTCTTGCATTGAGCGAACGAGGATGGATGACGATCAAGTACGTTCCAACTCACGTAACAGATGCTTACAATATTTTGAACTGTTTATATGTAAATAATATTGTTTTTATTTGATATATTTACTAAAACAATATATATATTTATTAGACTATTTACTTAACAACTTTAGATGTAAATAATAATGTATTGTTTCCTCTGTTAGTATTTATACAGACTTTTTTATCCATAATTTTTATCCGTACAGATAGACTATGCTTAGAATGAAATGTTTTAAACTGCATAAGCTGGTGTAATGGTTCCTACATTTTCATCAGCCAATCATTAAAGCCTTAAGAGATTGTAAACCTCATTGGTTAAACTTTATGATGCAATCATTGAGATTCTTTGCAGACTTACCTGTTAAAATGTACCGCAAACTATTGTCTACTTAGCTTTTACCTTCTTTTATTATTAGCGAATTTCTACCACCTACTTTAGAATTCTTTACTTTTATTTATTTCTGCTACTACATACATTACGAATAAAAACTTGATTTAGTTTGATATTTGTTATAGGTATATACTAGGATTTTAGAATTAAAACTTCTTTACGCACGCTTGATTTGGGGAGTAAGCTGGTAAATGCGTGACGAGAGCGTTACGAAAAGTGTGATTGGGTGAGGTGAACGGAAGTTGAGAAGGAGATATAAGTTAGTGAAGACAGAGAGAGAGTTACGTTTCGTATATTACTGTAGAGGCAAGAGAGCGAGGTGCGAGCACACGTTTTCCTCCTCTCTTTCTCTTAGAGCTAGAGAAGTTTTACTGCAATCGTGTGATCTAAAGCACATATATTTTTTAGTTTGCACCATAATAAAAATAAACCAGAAATTTACAAAATAACAGCCGTGTTTAATTTAGTTGATACGAATTAATTGTTACCATTTATATTATACTTATTAATTTGCCAACAGAAAAAATATTTTCGGTTGTTTAAACGAGTTTATTATGTCAACGGGTGAATAGAAAGTAATGTAAATAAACGCATCATTAAAGAATAGATAATACATGTAATACCGATTTTTATATTTTAGATGTGCTTCGGGAAGCCTACATACCCTATCTTTATAAGTGGCAGTTTTACACATTCGCTATCCGTAGGTTTCAAATTTTGTCGCTTCTACTGACCTCTACACATTGGATACCGCATTGCGACTACGAAGAATTAACAAAAAATATTAGTTATTTAAGTCGAAAATCTTAAGTGATGAAACATATCAGCTAATAATATATAGATAAGTATACACATGCATCTTTTTAAATGATGTAAGACAAAAATGTTGACCCAAATTTGTCGACCTAGACTTAAACTTCCTCTTCCTCTTCCTCTACCGCTAAATTCGCCAATTTTTTTAAATTATTATAGTAAAAAAATACTTCTTCTCGCAATGATAGCTCAGTTGAAGCGACGATAACTCAGTTGGTAGTGTGTACGGACACCTCGTCTAGAGACGTGAGTTCGAATCCACCTACAATGAGCTTGAGCTTTCGGGAATGAAAACATGAACGATGAAACCATAGCATGGTGGTAGGGCTTTTTTTAATGCCAACCTAGCTAGCTACCTCCCTCAAGTTGAAAATCTGCCGCCAAATACTAATAGGCGTGTTCTAGCAGTTGCACTTGAGAGCCAGTTGTTCTACAGGTTTAGCGCGTCCACCAACTTGAGCCGTATCGTCACTTAACGTCAGGCGAGATTCTGCCAATAACGCTAAACCTTAACTATAAAATATCAATATCAATTTTTCAGTATTTAATATCAGTCATCGTTTGGTGATCTGGCAAGACTTAGGGGGCCTGTATCGATCGCGGGGCCCTGGGTGAGTGTCCAGAGTACTCAAAAAAGAGGGACCAGATCTCACTTCAAAATAAGGAACCAAACGGGTAAGGATTTAGCGTTACAATAAAACAACAAAATAATTTTTCAATACAATGGTCCATGTATTTTCATAGAGAATAAATCACAATGCATTAAATTTATAATACACGTTATAACAGACACGGAGTATTTAAAGGTTATATTTATTAAGTAAATGAGAAACTAACGTTTGATTCTGAGACAATATTTTGTTGTATTCCGGCCTACATTTAGTAAGTACAATAAGTATTGTAGACTTTTTTATTTGATTTTATTGTAATTTATTTGAACGTATGAATGGGCATTTTAATTTATATCTATTTTTGTAACAATGGAATGATTGGAAAGAATGTTGTTGAAGATTATCTATAGCCAGTTCTTTTTTATTTGGGAATAGATAATTTTACTGAAGGTCTTAGAGAATAAAACGATTTCATACGACAGTTTATGTTTTGAATCATAAATATGAAGTCATATGTTTTTCTTTATTGAAAACTTCCTTTTTACTGTGGTTAGAAAATGTGGTTTCCTGTTTACATAAAAATATACAGTGTTTTTTATTTGTGATTTTTCTTTCAGTAAGGGACGGATGATGGTACATCTTGGTATAACGATACTGGCCTTCGATAAATAATAATAAAAATGTGATGTTTCTAGTGATTAAAACTTATATATTGCAGCAGAAAACAACATTCACATGTCTTAGTTTGTATTTAAATATCTACTTTTTTATATTATGTTTGATTATGCCATCAATATCCAGAATATATTGCTATACCTACTAACAATACAAATAACTTGAATCTATACAATGAGTGAAAGTGACTTAAATTGATCATTAGTAGATATAAATAAATGAATTTTACCTAAATTAGGTAAATAAAATGTGCCTCAATCGAATTAAATATATTTCTTTTAGAATATTGATATCACGTGAATATTGATAATTGCCGTAAAAATATTACTATTTCAAATTTTACAATACGCACCAACAATTGTGATATCTTAGGTAACTAATAACATTATAATATTTGAGATTACAGAATATCATTCGAATAATATTTACAAGCATATTATAGGTAATATCTTCATTATGTCGTATTTGGTTTCAATATATTGTTCTGACGACAGGAAAATTATTGTTAATATTAAGCTTATGCATGGAGTGTCGTATAAGTGTTTATTATTGCATCGACGGGCTTAAAGAGAAATAACAATGATGCCAATAAAATTACTAAACTGCAAAGAATAATAGGAATACAAATTATTCCCATTTATCGAGGCTTTGGTTTTGATTGCATTGTTCTAACTTCATGGATTTACCAATGCGGTTTCACAAGTAAAACACATTGAGAAAAACAAACGGATATTTACAGCAAAAAGGAAACTCGAATCACATAGTATTTAGTATACCAAAAAAAAAAAAATTAATTATGGGACAAATTATAATTTCTTAATAGTAAACGATATAGGACTTTATGAACGTATATTTCAAATATAAAATAATAATGAAAAAAAAAGTATCATTGTCATCGGAAGTTTTGGCGGGTCTTGACCTGTTATGTTGTGGTTTTTATTTTAAATCAAATATTTAGTTGTTTGACCCTTTGTTGTGTAATTTCTGTGACATTTTACGCAATTTAGTGGAGGCTGATTGATGTACATAGGTGCATTCAATTGTGTATAATAATTTGGAACATTGTGTGTCAAAAAAACTCCATGAAAGTTTTTATAAGACACCCACCATATTGTTGAAGCGTTACTCTCTTAATTATAAATGAATATTTGACTTGGTTGTATGATCACAGATACTTAGCGTTCTCCTTAAAAAAATATTGTCATCATAAATTGTTTTTCTACTTTATAGACACTCCGAGCATATTCGTTCAATAATTATTCTAAATATATTATTAATATTGTGATGACGGTAATTTAAGGTTAAAACGTCTCACTACCAGACTATTTACAATCAGACTTTTTACAACATAATCACATCCGAAAATATATAAACACAATTACGAATACGTCGAGTTTCATTTCAATACATACAGTTAAATATTGAATATACGATAAAATCTTAAATATATATGTAGATATACTATATGTTTTTTTTATACTACACATTCCTGAACACAGGACAGGTACGGTTATATTATAATGTGTTTTAAAGAATTTGCAATATTTATTTATATTTAAAATATGACTAGTGATATGTAACGATAACTTTACATAGGGTTTAAATGGTAAAATTACAGAATTAGTTTAACGAGATTTTTCATTAATATACGGGGATATTATTTTTAATGGTTTCAAATCGATAAATTGTTTTACGGTGTTAAATGTACTGTGAATAAACGAATAATTTGAATCTAATCGGAAGTAAGGATAGTCAGAGGACGTTATGGAAATAGGTCAAGTGCGAGTTGCTCTCGCACATTAAGGGTTCAATTATACCACATAATGGATTCATATCGAGCATTCCCAGGAAAACCTTGCAACCTTCTAATTATTATTTTTTTATAAATTAGATGCAGTATGTTAATAGCTATCATTTTAATAGATTCAAGAATTTTTTTTTCTAAAGTTATCCTAAATACTTTTTATATGGGAAAGGAAAATCTCTGTTGTAAAAAATGCCATTTGTCGCATACGATATTTTTCCAGAAAGGGCTCGAATTATTATGAAAATAATGGGAAAGAAGTTTGAGATTTTTTTAAAGGTATATGTCGTTTTAGGCATTGTTAATAATTTTTGACAATGTGTCTAAAGCGAATTGGACCGTAGCTTCAAATTATTTAAATAAATATCCAGGTATTTTTTTAAACAGTGATACATTTAATGCTGAAATATTTGCATTGCGTAATAGTTAGCACTTGGTTTAGTCAAACTATGATAAAAGGGGGACCGGTGCTTCTTTTGCTTGTACCTGGCTACAACCCTTGACGTAATTGACCTTATAAAAAAATCCTTAAGTGTTTATCCTTTAGTTCGAGATTCCTAGCACACATCCTATTTATATTTTTTTTTATTATTCATTGCATTTATTTGAGAGTTACATAATAATCAAATCAAGTTTTATGTTTGTGGATTCTCCATACTATTTCAGCTATCTACAAAGTTATTATAAGTAATATAGCATACTACCCAATCCGCTTTGTAAGGCATAGTTTTTTTGCCTATATCGCCATAGAAAGTATCCCGTTTCTTATCCCACGTTATAATCGACTTCTTTGCAAAATTGTATTAAGTATTCATAAAGTTGATTAGTAAATATATAAAAAAATCGCATTTTTAACATGCTAGGTTTTTCCAGCGTCTCATTTCCGATAGTATTCATCTTACACCTTTTTTCAATTGCTACCTCTATGATAAATTTCACTGCGATTGATTCATATACTTAAATCAATGGTACTTTCGTATTTATAATGTCGGCCTAAATCATGGGAAAGGAAACTCTCCTTGGGCTTGTATAAAATTGTGATCACCTGTCTCTCTCTATATGGCGTTTAGGCAAAATTTATTATAAACACAAAAGTATGAGTTGGATTAAAACGTCCGCGTTAAAAACATATATTGATAGTCCTGGGAAAATAGGATGGACACCGAATGGTTCTTTTTTAATAACGTGGTTAAAATTTAAAAACCCATTCTTTATGGACTTCATCATCGAAATGGGCAAGTGCAAATGCGTTATCCGGCTAACTCGAGAGAGGCATATAGTGACTCATCGGGTGCTAATCACCTAACACTACTCACTAAAATCTACCACCACGACACTTTAGACTCCCGTGTTGCCAGAGACCAGGCACAGCGCTCACACTATTTCTAATTTGAGAAAATTTGCCGCACGACGCAACCCTAATAATATCAGCATTAAATAAAATAACTTATTTATATTTGGACGAAAACATTTTATCGATATCAAAACAGCCATCACTTCAATCTCCGTTTTACAATAACAAATAATAATATTCGATATTTGATTTCCAATACAATTTTTATAATTAATTGTAATTACGATGATGCACCATAGAGGAATTTATTATCTAACTAAATAATCATAACTATTTATTATATAAGATTTTTTTTCTCAAATAATCAGGCTTTTTGGTAATTCCCATATGGGGATAACAAGGGACAAGATAAAACTTGCAATATGGAGGTAGGTGTGTATCGGTTTAAGCTACATTAATTATGTTTTGTTTCAATATTGAATCTTAAACATCTATTATACACCAATATTTTTGCAATAATATATTTCTCTTTAAATTATCTACATTAATCAACAATATTAAACCGTCATAAATTTATTTTTTTCTCTTTAACATAGAATCAGATTTTTGAAAAACGAGATTTTAATTAAAATAGACAATTAGAGTTTACAATTTTTTAAATATATAGCTCCATAGCATATGTTTCATCTCAGATAACTTACCGCTGTAGTTTATATATATCGAGAGTCTTCAGGGAAAACACTATAAGTGCCAAAAAAATTAAAAATGTTTTTTTATTGATATCTTCTTTATAAATTAGAAACAGTATGTTAATATTCACTATTTTAATAAAACAGTGTTTAGTTATAACAAGTCGTATTTTTTTATAAAGATATCATAAATACTTTTAAATTATGATTGAAAAACTCTCCTGTACAAAGTGTAAATTGTCGATTACATAGTTTTCCCTGAAAACGTTCGATATTTCTAAATAACTCTTCAAAAGTCACCTAGAAGATTTATTTTGGTAAAAGGTGATATCTCCTTTCATCTCCTATTATCTCCTATAGTCTCATACTATTGTTAATTATACGAATTTTATCGCGTTTTATTTTACAATTGGATTTTTTTCTTTTAATATCATAACAGATAAGAATACAAGGGATAAAATTCATAAAATCAACTATTTATACAAACGGTCACTCTTTCAACCACCTCTATATGTTTATATACACAATGACGCTGTAGCGTCGACTTAAGCCTTCAGTGGGAAGGCTTAAGCGGAATGCTTGGATCATACGTTCGATTCGGGCCCTTCTGTATTGTGCTTGAATGACGCCCTTATCCTGGCTAAGTATAAAGCACAGATGTGTCCATAGCATTTGTTGTACCATTCTGGTGTTCGGCCCCTGGAAAGGAAAATGTAGTAGATTAAATAAAAACTATTATTTATTTTCTAATCTACGTGTATATAAATTGAAAAAAAAATGTTTCAAAGTATCAAAAGTGCCCGCCTCATACCATTCATTTAATTTTTAAGAAGAAAAAACAGACATGACTTATTTTATTAATTATTTATTCAATATTTTATATTCTTTCATCAAGCATGATTTATTGCTTGCCACAAAAACTTCGTAGACGTTTACACAGCGAATCTCTATCGTGTTGAAGTGCTAACCCGTTTATGATTAAATAACGTTCGAATTTTATGCAGTTTATAAGTTTAGCGTTATGGCCCTAATCTCATCTGATCATGAGTGACGATATGGCCTAATTGGTGGACACACTAAGCCTGTGGAGGGGCTGGCTCTTAAGTGCAACTGCCGGAACACACCTATGAGTATTTGGCGGCAGATTTTTAACTTGAGAGTAGTAGCTAGTTAGGTAGGACATTACAAAAAGCCCTACCCCCACGCTATGGTTTCCCTACGATGTTTTCCTGCACCGTAACCTCAAGATCATTGTAGGTGGATTCGACCTTACGTCTCTTGACACGGCATTCATACACATTACCACTGAGCCATCACCGCTTTAAAACTTATATAAAATAAAAATTATGAAAATTATAAGGTCCCATAGTGCTGAATCGCAGATAATAAATAAGTTTAAGGATTTCGTGTAGAAATACTATAAAATCTATACTAATATTATAAATGCGAAACTGTTTGTTTGTTTGTTACACTTTCACGCCTAAACCGCTAAATCGAATATGATGAATTTTGGTATCGAGATAGTACGGGAACCTGAGGCCTGTGATAGCATATTTTTTTTCGCGAAAAAAATTTTGGAAGTGGGGTTAATAGAGAGATAAACTTTGTATAAAACTTTTTATTGTACCATCCGATTTGTTAACGCGAGCGAAGACGCACGTAAAATCTAGTAATGTATATAACTGTAGTTGGTTAGGGTCTAACAAAAGCCATTGACAAGTTGTGTCAACGTAATACTCACATGGTGTCGACCCTGGCTAAGTGCACGAGTCTGCTTCTACCCTTGCCCGCAGGTTGGGCTAGGTACCTCGAGGCGAGTACCACACCCCGCCCGCCATCTTGGGGTGCATTTCCATGGGCGACTGATGTCTCTGCCACAGCACACCAACAGCCACCGCCACCGCCTTGTTGCCAAGACCTGGAAAGGACATGGACCTTCAATAATTCAAATCTACTAGAAATCGCATTCCTTGTAAAGTTCATTAAGAATAAGGGTGGTACACACGCTAAGCCTAGTGGAGGGACTGGCTCACAAATGCAATTACCGGAAAACATGTATAAGCATTTTACGATAGATTTTCAACCTGCATTTCCGTCAGAGATTAGAATAAATGTGAGCTCTGGTAACACGGAAATTTCATATGTTGTTGTGGTGTGTTTTAGTAGGTAGTTTTGCCTTACGCCCCACTCTTTTATTCTGAGCACGAGTAATGCGTTAACATCCTGCACTGAGCAAGTCCGTAAATAACAGAGCTTTAAACACCACGCTAATAAAAAAAATATGGTAAGGGGCCAGCAACAAATTACGTCACACAAATTTCATCATTTTATAACCTCATTATTCCCAAGTGTGACGTCACATAATATACAATTTTACACCAAGAAAATATTAAAACAAAAAATTAACAGTCCACGTTTCACGTGTAACTGCTTAACTATATTTGATTTTAAAGTAAACGTCACGAAATTTAAGACCTCTCTTCATCGCTTGTCATGTAACGTCACTCTTCGTCGATCCCATCTACCCCTCTTAACTGTAATTTGTGGAGGGTTCCTAACTAGCTAGGTGGGTATTAGATTAAGACCTACCACCATTCTATGGTTTCAGCACGATGTGTTCTTTCACAGAAAACTCAGACTCATTGCAGCGATTCGAACACACGACAGCTGACGCAACGTTCCTATAAATACCAACTGAGCCATCACCGTTTCTCTTAGCTTATACCAATTACTTTTGTGAATAACTTGAGAGAAAGAATTATAAACTTGATATATAGTTACCGTAACACGCAATATTCCCTCGGTGGTAAATTGATGCACGACGCAGAAATATACTGGAATACTTCAGCGTTAGTCCCAAGTTTTTCAGCTACCCGCCACTTCACTAATGAATCATCCCATATATGTCGCTCACGGAGTATCCTGTAGTAGGCATAAACATTTAAGAATATTTTTTTGGAACAAAGAAAATACAGGACTTATGTATACTATTTTTTTATAGTTAAGGTTTAGCGTTACAGCCACAATCTCAGCTGATGTCACGACCTGGCCAAAGATGGTGTATACCCTAAGCCTAGTAAAGGGAAACTTAGTTCAGCGTATTTTTAGGTGCAATCTAAGCCTCAAAAAGCAGATATAAAAATATGTTTATCGTAATTTATTAGCATAATGATATACAAAATTTATATTATACATATTGCTTGGGCATTTTCTAATACTCGTATGTGAGGCTACCATCTTCATGCTGAAAATCTGTCACCAATCATTTACAGGTTTAGAAAGAGAGTTAGTTTCCTCATTGAATTGGATGTACTTTCATCTGCAGCCACATCGTCTCGAATTGTATACCTATGTCTTAAAATAAAAAGTGTTTAATAAATAACATCTACTGAAACTGTTCATACCTTTGCATAACCTCCTGAGGCGGCGCTTCGACATCAGTCGTAGCTCTCCATAACCTTAGTGGATGTCCATCGCCTACCTTCTTACAGCATAATTCCACGTGTGCTGCCGCTCCCGACACTGACATCCATCCTCGTGTTCTGAAATTTGCATTCTCAATACTTTTAACGATTCCATTTACACTCCCTTCGATCTCTAGATTCTCTAGATATTATTAAGTCGATAGTTATATCAATGCATGAAATCATGCTAACACCAATGCGGCTTCATTGGCTTAAAGTTAAGCAGAATTGATTTTGTTAACAAAACAATCCATCAACATTGACGTCATTTAGAGTTAATTATTGTTGCTTTATATCCATGCATTTGTAAACAGCAATTTAGGTTCCGCCATTCAAATGATCTTAAAAATATTATTCTATCATTTTTGTTTACTTTCCCAAGTCACAAAACAAACAAAAAGATTAAATAATACTACTTATAAAACACTAACACATAAACACCTAGACGGCCATAGGACAATGATATGAATGATCTGATACGAACGATACAAATCTTTGATGAGATAAGATAAAAAATTTGAAAATTCTGTTCTTTACTGTGTTTAATATAACAGGACGTTTTGAATATATAATTATTAAAGTTCTATTACACACTATAATCGACTTTTGAATGACAAATAAGAAAGAAATCAAAATATAGAAAAGAAGTAGGCAAGAGCTATTGAACCGTTTCAAAAAGATAGTATTGAAAAAAAAAACAGTTTGTAAAGCACAGAATTATTTAATGAAGTAGGGTGGGTGGATAGCGCTCTAACATCGATGTCTCACCTCTTTCCTGACCGGCCACAGACTCTAAAAAAGCATGAAAAAATTTAGACTAGATACATTGTATAAGAATCAATGGAAGTTGCGATGTATAGATAGATATCTATAGTAAGAATGTTCTAGTTATTGACACAATAATATCTTAAAAACTTTACATTAACTTACTTTTCTTTGGCTTCTTTAAGTAAAGCTTTTATGCAGGCTTGCTGGAAACCTTTCCAGTCTTGGTTAAAGTCTGCACCCAATTCTTCTAACGCTACCTGGAATATTTAATCAAATATAATCAACTATATAAATCTTTTTATGAATATCTAAAGCAATTTGTAAGGAAATATTTACTTACTGGTACGCTCTCCTCGAAATAGTTAAATTTGCATCTGGCCAACATGTCTGCTGGCGCTAAGAATAGTTGTTTATGCTTCTGTATTAAGAGTAACAAACACGCGTGGGCTGCTCTGCTTTCGCTGATTTGCCTCTGGTCTGCTACGCTTTCAATCACCATTCTGAAATGTTTTATAATTTCGATTAATTATAGTTCATAAATATTAGTGTAAGCTATGGAAATCGCGACAGTGTATTATAAATAACTAATCATTATTATTATAAAGATATTATTCGATCTTCCTAAAATTTTAATAGTTCATAGCCTATAAATTATGTTTTCATATAGAATAATTAATTAAAACTTGCATTACAGGTATCTATCATAAATGAAAAAGAAAAATAATGAATGAAATTAATTACAGTAATCTTTTAAAATCATATTTTTGCGTGATTTTTTATTGGATCATCAGTACCTTCTGCAGTACAAGTCCTTTTCTGTAACCCTGATAATATTTATGTTATTTTTTTGTTTTCGGTTAAGTACTTAAAGAATTAACAAACAAACTCATATTCGCATAAGTTTGATTTAGGATTGATGAACGTCGATTAAAATTTAGATGTGTGTTTACCTATTTGAGTTCCCCTCCTTTGTGCTACCAGTTTGCGGTGGCGCGTGATGAAGTCGCAATAATGTCGGGGCCAAACACACAGCCAAATTAGAAGCGGTCATTTGGTTAACCGCTGAATGTTCTGCGACCTGCAATGTAATACGTGTATTTCATAATCTGTGAGCTTATGGGATGATCTAAAGATAGTTGCACTCAGTTTAGTCTATAATATTAATCCGTTTGAAGACCAACCTCTGAAAGAAATATTAGTAGAGAATGCAATGCTTCCAAATGTTCCTCAGGTAATAGCAATAAAGCGCATTGTACAGCATCCGGCCTTAAAGGTTCAGGAACATCTAAAACAAAGGTTGTATATACCATTACTATTCGATAGTATTTGCTATAAAAAGCGTTATAAATGTCAAAAAATATATTGGAACTATTATAAAAATTACATTAAAACTTACGTTGAAATATTGCTATAAAAGTTTCACTTAATTTATTTGTAAGCAACGAGTCAGGTAGTTCTCTAAAATACTGTTTCACCACATCAGCCACGTCATGTGCTTGTGATCCATCAAAGTTTAAACTTGATTGGTTTGGATCTATTGTGTTAATATTTTCAACGGCGAAGGCCGCATTAGCAGCGCCAGCTGCTTCCACTAGACTTCTAAGTTTTGCTATTCTCGACTTGACGCCAGCCTTTCGAAATATACCCATCTGCAAAATACAATCTTGTTTATAATTCTGCAACGTATTTTACCAATTTTTACTATACTATTCTACATTAAAAAAAAAAACAGAACTCCATTTGTAAATTTATGTAATTTCATATGGTAGTAGTGACTATAATTTCATAAACTTCACCTGATCAAGAGCATTATTTTTTAACCAATTCAAAGCGTATTGTATTGGTTTTGGTAATGCGTGTCCGGTACGTTGAAGTGAGACAGTTAGAGGTACACCGAATACAGTTTTATCTGTAAATAAAAACATTAATGCTATATGATCCAAATTGTTAACAAAATTTTCAGAAACAATTACAGGTCATTTAAAATCTTATTTTCATTAGCTAAATAGATAGCCTCAACAAAGAAACTTCCTATAATAGTGATTATTGATGGATGATAATATGTTACTAGTGATCGCATCCAAACTATACAAGACGTCTTAACAAGTTATTAATTTTATTAAAAATTATTAATGAAGTATCTACTTCACTTAACAATAAAATAACAGTTCAATCCAGCTACCGGAAGGAAGTAATAGTTGTTTGGTGACATATTTTAAACTCGAAGGTGGTAGCTAGCCATGAAATTATCAGATAAAATCTGGCTCAACATCAGACTACGACGTTATAAAGGTGTTCTCCGTTATCGAAAACTCTGGATCAAGGTTTTTTTATATGAACATCTAAATTAATCAGGTAAATACAGTAAAATTCAAAAACCCCGCTGACCAATAAATATAGGAAATCTATCAGAGATTGTTGATTTAAAAGCCTCTTGGCAGTTGGATATAAACTGTGTATAGACTCTGCGTCAATGTACGAATTGTTGAAAACTTCGAATCCACTTCACCACATATCACATCTTGAGCTTTCAGTGAATAAAAAAACAGCGTGATGAAACCATAGCATGGTGGTAGGGTTTCTACTAATGCCCGCTTGGTTAGCTACCACACTCAAGTTGAAAATATACCGCCAAATACCAATTGGTGTATTCCGGCAGTTGCATTTGAAAGCCAGTCCCTCAACTAGGCTTAGTCTGTCCGCCATCTTGGGCCACATCGTTATTTAACATCAGGTGAATTTTTTTTTTATACCTAGGGTTTAGCGTTATGGCAATAATCTCACCTGATCTTAAGTGACGATACGGCCTAAGTTGGTAGACTCACTAATCCTGTGGAGGAACTTGCTCTCAAGTGCAGCTGCCGGAACACACCTATTGGTATTTAGCGGCAGGTTTACAACTTGAGTGTGGTTGCTAGCCAGGCGGGCATTAGAAAAAGCCCTACCACCATGCAAGCCCTACCACAATGCACGCATGGTGCACGCACGCACGCACGCACGCATGCATGCATGCATAGCCATAACGCTAAACTTATAATTAAAAAACAAACGTGTGCGAATTGCTACCAACTGTTCAAGCAATCAAAATACGATTTACGTGATATTTATATATTAATTGATGGAAATGTAGGAATTTAATGTTACCTTTATAATCAGGAGTCTTAATTTTTCTAATGAGTTTAGGCAATTCCCAGTTCCAGCCTGATTTGTGAGATGGGCAGTATCGTTCCATGCAAGCGGTCAATCGAAGAAGTGCCAGCTTCCGTAAAATGTGCAGTTGACCGCAGGAAAGCGACGACATTGGCCGAGATACTAAATGTACAATTGGAACATATACTATCTTATTAATCTTATATAGTGATTATCATTGGAAGAATATATTTAGAAATAAATTTTAGTTATGAGGTTGTATTTCGATTCTATATCTTCACACAATTATATACCTGCTTGGCTGTCTTAGCTATTTGTAATTTTGTTTCAAATTTGAACCACATATTTTTATCTAATTATTCTGGAATGTTCGGTACTTACAATAAGATTCAGGATCTTTTTGATTTGGTGTTGGTTGTAACGTGTTGTTGGCCTTAGGTCCACCGTTCAGAGTATTCGTTCTGAATGAATACCATCTTTGTATATTGTTCCTGTAAATATTATTATTATATTATTATATTATTAACTTTTATTATTTTAAAATGACTTGTGACTGTGGTCTCTTATTCTCCAATTTGGTTTTGCTATTATTTTTATCCATATTTATAACAGCACTGCACTTGTAACTGATACCGACGTAATATCAATTCTTATATTAATAGCTTTTAAGTCCTATATAATCTTTTATCTCCGTTATCGCTAACGTTTTTCCCATTCATTTCAAAAATTGCCAACTATTCAAACACTTGTTATGAATACTTTTCGGTAACTAAAATAGCTACTACAATTATGTTAATACTATAAAACTTACTTTTTGGTTTTTAAGTCAAGGCTATCATCGTCATCATCATGATCACTACAATGAGATCTCGAGCCGGCTGAGTTAGGACTACTGTCTAGTTCTGAACTCCTTGATGCCGATTTATCCCTCTTCAAACTTCTATCTCTAAACCTAAACGAAACAAAGGTGACCATTTAGATTCAACAAGTAAACACGGTATTAATATATATGACAATAATTTAGATAAACATTGTATAAAGTTCGAGCACTTATAAAGAAAATTTTACAAATAGTAAATGTAGCACTTGATATACAGTTTATTTTAAAAATAGTTTGGCAAACTTTATATATGAATTTATATGCATATTCATATAATTTATTACGGCTATTTTGCAAATAATATAATAAAAATAATAATTAAACAAACAAAACTTATTTAAATTTAGGAACAATTACGAGAATCAATTTCTGTTGCCATGCTCATCATAGAAAAAGCTAATACAAAGAATTTAAGTTTCCTTACCAATTAACAACTCACAAATAAACAAATTAATAAGCAACTTTAAGTACGTAATGCACTCAAAGTCAAATTTATCCAGAAATAAAAGTATTGTTTCCACAAACTCGAACCTATATATTTGAACACTTTGAGGTCAGTTACGTATATTAGGAAATCACGACACTGACTGTGTACTTTCTGTCAATACTTTATTAGCCATCGCTTTACACTATTTTTGTAAATCACTTATAAAACTAACTAATGGGCGCTCGTTAGTAAAGTAATTAGTTGGTCTTTTGTAATGACTTTGTTTTCGATGTGGTATTATAAGCGCCTAAGTGTTTTACATACGCAAGTAACTGGCTAAACGAGCTGGTGAATCGTTTAAGTCAACCAATTTACATGACTTACGAGAAACAGTTGGCATTAGTAAACTTTACAGAATAACCGTTTTGAAGCCGTTACGAGTTTAAAACTATTTCTTTGGACAATATTGATAGAATTAATAACAAGTTAGTTTATACTTATCCGTATAAATGCTTGGTAATAATTATATCTTTATTATCATATTATGTTTGTTTGTTCTGTGGTGGTAAAATGTGATTTTTCTTTGACTATTAGTATTCCTTCTTCGAGTGCAAATAGATATTTTTACACATTAAAATAAATTATGTGTAATTTGAAACAAAGAAAGAATTTACGTTTAAACTTAATAAGAAACTATATTTTGAAAAAGTATGCGGCGTTTCAAATAATTTGTGAGAACAAATGTTATAACCTCTAACCTATATAACTGCAAAACTATAGCCATAAGTGAATAGTTCCAACTCTTAAATACGTTTAAAAACAATGAACTTACTTCTGTCCTTCTTTTCCTAGATTCAGAGAACTTGTTCTTATAGCCTGTCGCCTATGTGGGGTGTGAGCTGGCGATTTTTGGACCTCTCGAAGTATTTCTGGGTCCGGTTTTAGATCTATTGGTGATGGCGGTTCTACGTATACCTTTACAAAATAAAGAAATAATTAGATTAGATAAAAATAAGTTAAATTTAATAATTATGAAATATAAGCAACTTTACGTAAATCTATTTGAACGTTGAAAAAAGGTTGTTTTTTAAACTTACCTCTGTGTTATGATGAGTATTGGTGTCTTTGTAATAATTATGTCTCCAACTAGCAGGCTGACACTCTGAATCACTCATTGCAGTCGAATCATCATTCTTAACGCCTCTGTTAAATATTCTTTTAGCTCTTCCAAGCTTTGACTTGGAACTCTTATTACTTGAACTCATGCTACCATCCGAAGCATAGCTGGAACTATCATCACCAAATGGTGGATATGAGACAAATGATTGTTCTATGGGAGCTATAGGTGATGGAGGCATAATGGTCATTGGGGACGGAGGTTGGGTTCTAATGGCAGGAGCATGCACGGGGGAGTTTTGAAAGTCGGGGAATGGAAATGCAGTGGGCGATGTCGGCGTCATATCAATATAATTTAAATCTGCATATCGATCCTGTTGCACGTCCAAGAAATGGGGAGAGGAGACTATGACTTCCGCACGATTCTGGCGTTTTCTTCTGCGGGTTTTGAGTGACTCGACTCTACGCAGTAATGCTTTTGCACCATCTCGGAGTCGCTCGGACCCCGTTCTTCTGAAGCGCGTACCAGTTTCTTCGTCATCTTCTTTATCGCTTTGTAATTGAATAACAGGTTGGCCGGAGATTGTTAACCTGAAAGTAAAATTGAAAATAATATTCTACACTAGTTTTTAAAGAATTTATTATAAAATTAAAACATGTTCAGCGAAGCGGCTAATCTTGTATAAAGACGTGAGCAGTCATCCTTTATAAAAAGTTTAAAAGTATCTTATAACAGAGAAAATGTTACCGTTAGTAAAATTTTGGTAGAACAATATACAAAATAATTAAAATACCTAAACTGAGTTTAAATAATTAGCGTAAAGTGCGTACAAAGAATGCTGTAAGTGTATAAGAAACTTAGTACTTTCGTTTGTTCACACCTCAAAGTTAAAAATTGTTTCAAACTGGAGCTCATCACCATAAAGCAAATAGCCTATTAATGTTTTAAAGTTATGTGAAACTTCTCAGTGTTTGAACATTTCTACCCCGAGTGCCAAGTTTAGACAATTTCTTCCAAGTCGGTAAACAACAAATAATTTGATTAAACAGTTTGGTTAAACAACTCCTCTTTGGTCTTTTATGTACTACGCAGATTCTTAATTAAATTTTTCTTTGTGTACTGCTAAGTAGGTATTTTATATTGTGGACTCATTATCTACTAGATTTTATCTGCGGCTTTGCTCGCGTTAATATTGCATTCGTCAAACAAATCAGTAGACATTATAAATTCCGATAAGGTTTACGCAAGTACAAGTATCCTATCACCGCTTCTAGGTTTCCACCTATTTATATATAAAAATTCATTATAATCGGTTTTATGATTTAGGCGAAAAGCGTAACAAACAAAATCACTTTCGCATTTATAATATTAGTAAGGATGATTTGTAAACTGTTTTACTTGTTTTGAGACATTACATTTTAAATCATTTGATTTTTGCATTATATACTTTGTTTTTCAACTAGGTATACAGAATCTTAAACTATAACCATATCCAATTCATAACTGGAGTTATTTATATCGAATGCTTTAAATATATGTAACATTTAGTGCACGGGTTGAAGGAGCTCTATCTAACCATATTTTAAGCAATTCCGTATAGACGAATTATCGTAATATATATCGTATAATATTTATCATGATTCATTTTTATTCTCAACATGCAATACTCTGTAGAATATGAAATTGTTCGGAAAGATTAAGTGTGAAAGCGGCTATATTTATAATATTTTAAAAAATATTAGTTTTTTATATGGCAGTAATGAAACTAAGATTATAACCTTTCATTTCTAGTGCAAATAGTAAGTATTTTATCTATATACTATTATCAATATTGCTGTAAGTAGTAAACCAGCCAAATACTTTTTTTTATATAGGCCACAAACACGTTTTAGTCATGATGTCGAGGGCCGCTAACAAAAACTATTTGGATAATGATTTCCTTAGGTTTTATAGGTCTTAGGTTATTTGAAATAAAGTAATACCAGGTGGGCTAACCACAACGACCCAACGGGCCTCAGGTTGAATTTAGTGGGTCAAAATCAACAATCACGTCCTTGTATGATTTTATAATTATCGACGACATACAATATAATAAATTGCCGTATATAGACTTCTTTCTATTCATTATGCTTAGAATATTTCTAATATCTTGGCTTTCTAATATTTTTTTGTTTAGAAAAAAAGAAACTTCCCAACGTCAGCGGTGTCAACACAAAGTAAAAAAAAAAAAATAATACGTCACGTTCCTACGCTTTGTTGGGTGTGTAGAAGGACCATTTTTATTTCCCGGGAGATCGTGGAAACTTTTAATTAAAGCCTGTGGTTGCGCTGTGCCATTTAGACTAGAAATTCCATGCGGTACTTTAGAAATAATGTCATGCCGAATATGAACAAACTCATTTGCATTGTTATAACTTTTTTTATGTTTCCATTGGGATTAAATAGATTTAAGTGCTAACATACGCTGGCTAGATCAAGAGAGCGTCGTGTCGAGATTTATCTGATGATTAGCACCTTAAATGCCTATATAGAGAGCCCCACGAGGACTCTTTATCCCTTGTATTGCCAAAAACCAGGGCAGCAATCACACTTCCTCTAGACTCCGGTAGAGTTATGTCATTATCTACCGATATAAATATATGTTATCTAGCGAAAAGTATTGTTTGTTTAAACGCGTGAATCTTAGTCACTACCAGTCGGGTCACAAAAAATATGTTTGCTTTTGATAGAGCAATAATTAAGAAAGGCTCCATAATAAGCTGTCTAACATCACGCTGCCCCACCGAAAGGAGCAAAGCAGTATTGAAAAACGTTACAAAAACTGGCAAAAATTATGAAATAATTTTCAGTCCCACGCAAACGAAGCCGCGAGCGTAGATAGTGTATACATAAATACGTTGATTGACTGACTTATCAACGAACAGCGGAAACTGCTCATGCTAGAAGAAACGTAAAATTTGGATTGTAATTCCCTTTTGTGACGTACAGGCTCGCTAAGAAGCGATTTTTCGAAATTTAACCTCTAAGGTGCTAAAAGAAGGTGACAAAGTTTTGTATAGAGGAGAAAAAATACATACAAACCTCGATAAATATAAATAAACATAAAATTTAGTAGTTTTTTAAATTTAATTCACTACGTGAATAAAATATGGGATGAATTAAAGGCTGGCAACGCACTTGCAAGCCCTCCGGTGTTGCAGGTGTTCATGGGAGGCGGTGATCACTTTCCATCAGGTGAGCCTCCTGCCCGTTTGCCCCTTATTCCATAAAAAAATATTCATTTAATTACTTTTACTTTCCTATTTATTCAGTATAGGCCCTAAGAAGGCGCTTATGATCGTCAAACTACCACCTGTCGGAAAGTAACGTAGTCATCGAGAATAACCGGCAAGAAACTTGATCTGCATGTTTATATCTTTTTGTAGGTAGATTTTAATAGTAATATAATAGTTTAATGTTTGCGTTTACAATAGTAATTGGCGAATATACAGAGAGCGCTGTCAATTTCAGACATCACGATCGCTCACCTATGGTACCGACCTATAATAGTCTTTTCACATCAAAACTTGCATAACATGGTTCTTGAACTCACTGCCCGGTAGTTCGGTGATGTGCTTTGGTACTTTATTGTAAAACCTAACACTATCACCTAAGAAACTGTTACTATTATTACTGAGCCTAAATTAAGGGGGACCAGTTAGTCACAATTTTTAGTTTTTAAATCATGTCAGTCTCTCACGAAATCTACCTTTTTCAAGTATTTCATTGTTACTTTTACTCAACTATGTGCAAGACTACCAGCTCTAATGACTTGACATTTGCTAAGGATATCACGTAGAAAGGATATTACCATAACACATGCTTGACGGTAATAATACGAACGAAGTCGCGGCGCTAAAGTTGTTATATATACATAAGATTAATTAGCTCCCAAAATTTACTAATTGGTATATTTTTCTTAACTACCATAATTATGACCAACTAAAGCTTTATATTAGAACAACTCTAATAAAGCTCCACAGAACTAAACAGTTATTTAACTTTTCCGACTATGGTCTACGGTGTTTCCTAACTTTTGTTGTATTAGTTTTAACCTCCAAAGTTGTCGGTCTGTTTGCATTTTCATTTCTCTAGAGCCTCTGAATATAATTTGTCCTTAAATTTTAGTTTAGCTTAAATATTTATAAGTAGTTTATAATTTGATTTAGATATAATGGTTATAGTTCACAGAGCAAATAATTTTCCTAATAGTCATCGCACTTTTCTCTTGGTTTTCATGAGGAAAAGTTAGGTAAAGTGACGGAAAGTAGAGTGATTCACTGTTCGTACTGAACACTCATAACCAGTCCAGTATATTTAGAAGCGATGATAGCTTAGTTTGTAATGTGTACGAACATCGCATCTAGCAACGTGAGTGCGAATCCTCCTGCAATATGTTTGATATTTCCGTGAAGCAAATCATCGTGGCTTTTCCTAGGGCTTTTCGTTGTTGAAAATATGCCGCCAAATACCTATAGGTCTATTTCGGCAGTTGCATTTGAGAGCCAGTCCCTCCGCTAGGCTTAGCGAGTCCACCATCTTGGGCCACATTGTCACTTAACAACGGGTGTGATCGTGGCCATATCGCTAAATCTATTAACTTAAAAAATATTCGTTATATCATACTCGAACCTTTTTTTTTTTTTTTTTATACTTAAGGTTTACCGTTATGGCCGTAATCTCACCTGATCTTAAGTGACGATACGGCCCAAGTTGGTAGACACGCTAAACCTGTGGAGGAACTGGCTCTCAAGTGCTACTGCCGGAACACACCTATAGGTATTTGGCGGCAGGTTCACAACTAGAGGGTGGTAGCTAGCCAGGCGGGCATTAGAAAAAGCCCTACCACCATGCTATGGTTTCCTCACGATGTTTTCCTTCACCGAAAGCTCAAGCTCATTGTAGGTGCTTGGGTTCGAGCCCACGTCCCTTGACGTGAAGTCGTGCACACTACCACTGAGCTATCATCGCTATAGATCATTTCTCATTTCTCCAGAGCTGGAAGTTACCCGTCAACTCTATACAACATACACAATCTCGACTATACATGCATACCTACTACTGTTCTAAGATACAATCTTGTTTTCAAGCAACGAGGTAATAAATTTTATTGATATATTGTCTTTACTTTCCACACTTAAATATTTTATGACTGTAAAGTTTCTAAATTTTGTCATCGATTTCTCCGTCCACTGTATATTCTTTTGGCTATGCATCAAAACCATAAGTATAAACCGTGCGACGACCATCTTCTATACATATAATAAGAATGTAAATTAAACATCTAGGTGCTTTTTAGATTTATCTAAAAAAAATATTGCAAGTGACTAAGAATAAGTAATAGAATAACTTTCATCACATTTAAAAATGTTTGTATGTCTGTTTGTATCTGCACGTATCACTGCTAAAGTACAACGTTAATGATAAAACGCAACAAAGGAAATCATAGAATTATCTTCGAGTAACATTTAGCCTTTGTGTCATTAAAATAGTTTAGATTAATTAGGGGATGAAACTACAGATCCTCGATAGTGTATCCCACGATATCGTAGCTGTCTCGAGCCACGGGGAGACCTGTGTGTACTATACCGACTTGGCCGACGATGCAATAGACCGCTTCTTCCGTCGAGCGGTGAGCGCCCCGGCGAAGGACATTGTGGACTACAACCTCAAGATGGCCATAAAACACGGTGACCAAAACGTCACACAAGCTGTAATTACCCAAATCCCAACCACAAGGAAATTATAGAAATAAGTAAAATAAGTGTAATATTTCCATAAGTGTAATTAAAAAAAAAACTCACTTTTTAGTTTAATGCATAGCTATTATTGTAAAGCAATTTCTTAACACCAACCAAATCATCTACCTAAAAAAGGTGTGGAACCAGAGTTCGCAGATTGTGTATATAAAAAAAATAGTTTAGGTCTATTAAAAGTTATTGTAATTTGAATGACCGCACGGGATCAAATAATTTTAGTTCCATGCGAACCAAAACGCAGGTAAAGCTAATTATATAATATAATCAAACTAAACAAACCCTTCTCTAAAGTTTAGCTCTAAGAATGCTCTATTTTATATGAACGACAATCTCCCACAATATGACACAATCAACTGTGTGAGTAAAACGTTGTCTCATATAGGAAATTCAATTTATTCCGGTATAAAAGTGCCTTAGTTCACATACTGGCTATTAATGTCACATAAAAAGCATTCCGCTCCGAAAAACAAACGCCCCTATGTAGGTTATTGAAACTACGGTAATAAACTTATGTAAGGTTGTGGTACGATTAATAGCGTTTTATGTGTCGTCAGTTAGTCGCTCATAGCATTTAGATAAAAGTAACAAAGAGTGGAAGCGTAGTAAATATATATTGGTAATAAATGAAGCAGTATAAATATACAACAGTTATAAGTAATCAGATCGTTACAGGATCCAGTGATCAAGCGAAGTGGTAGTGATCTGGAAAGAACTAAGTCGTGGCTCAAGATACTTCGAGATATTGGCAGGTTTACAGGCTTACAAAAAAAACGACTATTACTGATCGGTCGCTTATACCTCGGGGATTTTCTTTTTTTATTGTCGTGTAATTTCCTTAATGTACAGTACAGTGCAGTCAATGCTACAGTAGAAAAAAGTAAAGTAACTAACAATACATTAGTGAGTAGTTTCAAAATATTAGTCGATACAATTCAATACTCTAACAACAAATGCAATAAGTATATTTTCACCGATAGACGGCATCAGTTGAAAATCTTATGCGGTATATTTTTAGAAATAGTGTTAGACGCATTCATTTTCCTTTTAACTGAAAGTTAAATGCTAGAAATACTGGTCGATAGGAAGATGAACTGGTTTTTCTACAACATGTGTATTAATCAACTTATTGATTACTACATCATGGATCTAAATGTTAAGTTATCTCAATTTGGAAAAGTCCATTATTTCGTAAAATACTAACCTAATGATCCATTCAAACAAAATAAAAACATCAATTGACAAATAATGCAAAAATGAACTCAATATTTTGTCTTTGCCTTCTTATCTTCAGAAATTAAAAATGAATTATAAATTCTTCATATTATTCACATTACTGTATAATAACTTAGAGGCGGTTTCATACAACCATAAAAATTGGTTGAAATTACCGTGAGTACGGGTACACCCGCTGGTAGCAACACCGCATCTTATAAAGCTATCATTACTGCCTACGGTTTGGCAACCCAAAATGGAAACGTGATAGGTGAAGGGCTAAGTACTGAATAGTGGAACAAATGGCTGTGAACTTAATTATAGTCATTGTGCTCTTACTTACACAGGTGTGTATTTAAATTGTTACCCCGGGGGTCCATATTGATTACTACATTAAACGGAATCAGTGGACTTTCTTGTACTTATATTTTTATATTGCTACATTAAATTGACGTTGTAAATATTGGACCACTTCGGGCGTATGTTGACATAACTTTGCAATGTTATGTATTTTTGTAAAGGAATGTCGAATTATAAGAATTCTAATAACAGTTTAGTTGTTTTATTGATTTAGGATTTGATCACAATTTAACCAGTTACGCTAAGCCTAGACAGACTGTCGTTCATGTCATGCGTTTGGATACTACCAAATTATACACCTACATATGTTTGGCGACCGCATATCAACAATATTTTAACCTTACTATTATTTCGAGTTTCAAGTTGTACTACTATTTTCCTATACTGTTCCGATGGGTTGTAGGATTCTAAACCGGCTGGATTGACACGAAGTCCAAACATTCTACCACTAAGCTATAATCACTTCACATGGCTAACATAATACTATTTAATTTAACTATAAGCAGTTATTCACGAATTGTTATTGTTGAGTGTGGCTCTTGATAAGTCTAAAACACGCAATATTTATATTCGATTGAACTGTGAACTTCTATATCATTTTCAACTCTAAGCCATCCCAAAGAAATAAACTTCACGAACTTACCTTATTACGTTTATTATATTACTTCAAAAAACTGTTCATATTTTTATACAGGTTACCCAAATAAAGTTGTAATATATATGAAATTTCATTTCTTCTTAATATTAACCAAATATGGTTATGCCGCTATAACCAAAACGACATACTAGTTCAAAGCAAATGGAATAAAGGAATAAAAAAATTTATATATACTTTCCTGCGGGATCCTTTTTTATAACTGCTACCCAAGTACATACCTGTACAGCAACATATGTTTTGTGCACGAATTTGACGGTCATGTGTATTAAGGGTCGTTTGGTTTGTAAATTTGAAAAGTAAAGTGGCCTACTGGTTACATTAAGAGCTATAAGATTGTAATAATATTGTTTGTTCGTTGTTCGTTCTGTACATGATTTAATTGGTTTGACCTCTTTGTATCTACACTCTTACTAATGACCCTCTTACTTATTTTGCCTTCCTTCCTTACTAGTCCTTATTCATCTTTACTAGTATTATAAATGCGAAAGTGAGTCTGTTTGTTACACTTACACGCCTAAACCGCTGAATCAGTTATGATGAATTTTGGTATAGAGAAAGTTGAAAACTTATAGGAATTGGAATAAAAAGAGGAATAAACTTTGAAACTTTTTATTGCGTCATCCGATTTGCTTCAAAATTAAGAGAATAATTGCTTATAATTTAATCAAATAACGGGAGCGGAACCGCTGGTAAAAGCTAGTCAAATAATGAGGTATTATTAATTATAATGACAAGTATATTGTCCGGAGAAACTTAAAGAGCCTCAAGCTAAATTCTACGTTCGATATAAAATAAAATTAGAAAAAAAAAATGCCCGGAATAATGTATATTTCGAAATAATACAAAGACAAGCCGGTAGTAACAAGTTATTTATATTATCATTTATAGCACAGTAGTTCATAGACAGGTTGAATTATCAAGTCCCATTGATAACTAATTTATCAAACTATATAAATGTAACACGGCTCGTACAGCGTTTGGGAACAAAGCAACAAACCACTTAACATACCAATCAATCAATCAGAACAAAGATATTAATAAGCTCAAATAACAATATCTCTAATCACGTTTACACGTGTTAATCGTATAACTGTATTTGAAGGGCTCAATGTTGCCAGGTCTTTTGTATAATTCGTGTTTTGTTTTTAAAATAGTCATTGTTTTATTTGTTTCAAAAATATTTTCTATTATTATATGTGTACTTATATACGTACAAGTCAACTTGAATTCCCAGGAAATTTAAAACTTTACAAATTTAAGGTTAGGTTAGTTTTAGGTTAGGTTAAAAACAATCAGTTATAAAGCGTAAATAACCATGCAGGACAGTCTGCTATAAAAGTGTGCAAGAAACTTTCTTAATACTATTTTCTTAGTTGATAAACTGTTATTTTTTTATTATAATTAATTATGCCTTATGCTAAGTAAATATAGTAAAATGTAATACAAAAAAAATGAAGAGAGCTTCTGTATCCAATAGGAACACAAATAGGTTCAGTAAGTTCTGCACTTTTCGATGTAACTGATTGGCTAATCTTTTGGCAATAAATTATTTAAAATAGCACTTGTCCTTATACAAAGAATAAGACAAAGTGCGAAGTAATTTATATTTCTCAAAAGTAACATGGACCACGTTGCATGCGTGAAAGGTTAGATCGCTTTACAGGAACGTAGACCAGCTGTCTACATTGTGAATGATACAAAGATCACTGAGAACTTAGAATTAATTCTTCTTATGAGGAAGAACACGTCTCACTCATTGTATGATCGTTATTCAGAATTATAGTTTATACACCAGTAATGTTAAGTAACGATGTGGCCCAAGATGGTTGACAAGATTAGTTTAGTGGAGGCACTAGATCTTAAGTGAAGCTGACGTAGCATACAAATAGATTTTCGATGTTTTCCTTTCCCGAAAGCTCAAGCTAAGTGTAGTTTTAAATAATACTTAATGCAAAATATTTTTTTATTGTTCTCTAATTACTTTTTATCTGGTAACCCTACATCTTGGCTATGCTATTGCGCAAGAAATCATTCTATTATGGATACAAGGTTGTGATGCACACAATTAAACTGACGTAAAATATAAAGTATTTTTAAGTCAGGTTCAATTAACTTTTTATACTCTTTACGGCTACGGATTAATTTTATTTGCCCATAGGTTTAGTTTGATCAGTTGCTTAAAAGTGTTTTTAGATTAAAAGTCTTTATATGTATGTAAAGGAAATGTATATTTCCTTTCTTTGGATAAATATATCTATAGCCTCTACTAACTTTTGTGTTATTAGTTTATATGTCATTGGCAACACAAGTACTGGTTTTTGTTATATTGCAAAGTTACAAACAGTATGACATGAAGTAAAAGTGAACTTAAATGTAATTTCTTCATTTTTATAGGTATGATTAATATATAATTAACTTGTATAAACTATTTTACTGATTTAAATAATTATAAATAAATCCTCATTTTGAAAGAAACTGAGTATTGTTTATTTTGTGGTGCCATACTCCATATTTAATAAATAACCTTGTGTATGGATATACGTAGAGAGATGTGAAGAGTTCATTCCTATACAAAAAATATGTATATGTCATTAAAAAAATGTTGACTAAGTCGTACTGTGTAAGGACACTGCATCAAACAATGTTCGAAAATTCGAGATTCTGAATGAACCTGAGCTTTAGGTATCGCGATTAGGAACATCACGAATAAACACCATAACTTGGTAATAGGTACATTTTATTATCAGTAACAGGGTAACTTTAAGATCAAAACCAGTGCGCCCCAGGAAGGCGACAGATGGCCATAGGTTTTAGTGAGTATTTCGCAGCGGCTAGCGCCAGGTGAGTCCCACATATAAGTCTTAGCCTTCCTTGGACCAGAAGGAAATGTTTAAATGCATTTTCCTACGTTGAAAAAGGCATTCCCTATTCCACGCCCGGATCGCTGTCAACTTCAAGTTAAATCTCTGTCACTAAGCAGGTATAAGTATGTTCTGGTAACTTGTGAGTTAATTGCTCTAATATAAGCTAAGCATTTCATCATTTCGGGCTATATCGTCTTTTAATATCATATACAAAATTAAAAATAAATTAAATAAGTATACATTTAGAATAATGTTAAAGGTATTTTAGTTATGAGGTATCGCATTTAAATAAATTAGTCAGAATAAGTTGTCATTTTATGGGTGGTCTTATTGAGGCGGTAGAATTATCGAAAAGGTCAATTATAATTTCAATAACACTGACACTTTCGACCAGAATTGCAAGAGTTCTTTCCCTTCATTAAAACCATACGTGTTTGAAATACGTTGCAGTTCAATTTAAAATGGACTTTCATATCTTACATCTCCTTATGGTTTGGTGGCGTTATGATAAATATCAGGTATATTTGCTTTAAGTTTTTATTACAAACAAGCTATTCATGCGAGTACGCTTGCATGAATTTACATATCTTTCCTTATTTCATTGTAAACCGTGGAAAACTATAGTTCTTATCCCTACTTTGAGAAATATGGGTGCTATATAGACTTTAATCCCTAATTTCAACTTGTTAAGATTTATTTTTGCGAAAATAGGTAGCCTATGTAAAGAAAGAGCTTCAAAATTAATTGATAACGTAATAAAAGCAAATATATAATAAATAAACGCAAACGCATATATTTCAAGTTATAAATTCACGATTTGTTAGATAATATTCCAGTACTGTACTGAGCCGAATTCAATTAACAAGCAATGCAGGTATCCATGTAATGCCTGCCTAAACGACTCTCGGTAACCGGCTACTCCCGAAATACGACAAACCGCAAAAGAATAACTGGGATAGGTTTATCGCCAAATCGCGACATAGGCAGGTATAGATCATAAGATATACACTGATAACCGTACGAGATGATGATCTAATCCAACATAATTGCCGTGTAGTCGTTTTATCTGATTCAAATAACTCCAACACTATATTAATTATTACAAAGCGGAACAGCTTGTTTTCCTGAACGAACAACCAGTCGGAATTCAAGAGTTATTTTTGTATTTCATAGAACAATTATTGTGTAAGTCTTAAGTATACTTAACATCACGCTACCACCAATGAGAGTAAAGCTGTATTTAAAAAAGTAAAAAATACGGGCAAATGTGATTGAATAAAATTTTATTACCGCGCGAAAGAAGTTTCGAACATGGCTAGCTTAATAATAAATATGGAATAAATGACTATAATAAAGAAAACACTTGGTCTATAATTTACATAGGTTCCTTACTTAAGCATAAGTTGTAATGTCGATTGAAGTGAGATATCGTGACGAATATATAAACATGTGATCATAATATGACCAGGAAACGAGGCTGTATGCAAGACCTAACACTCAACTCACGTAAAGGGCTTCACAAAGCAGCAGAACAATGGGCCGCGGTAAGTGTACAATGCTCGACTGAAGTGGTCTTAACTTCTCAAGCCCTAAGACCGCTTTTCCCGGTTACAGCGACATCAAAGCTTTCTGCACCATTTCACAGTAATTTACACCGTAACTTATTTCTATATTCTAACTTTACCATAATGATTTGTTTGAATGAAAATACGGTGAAACCACAGTATGATGCCAAGGTATTTTCTATTGTCCTCTATATAACTGAACCAAAAGCTGGCTCTAGAAATGACGTGCGTTCCAGCAGTCATTGAAACTCCATTTGGGTACCACCTTTGACCATTAGGTGAGATTAAGGTCAAATTTTTAATTATAGATCCATAAAAAGAAATCCATTTGTACCGAATTCAAGATGATTAGTAATTCAATTTTAACATGCGTTGAAAAACTTGTGTACCCCTATATACAGTATATTTAATGGAAGGTAAAACATTGTAATTTAACAAAGCCTGGTGGGATATTATTTTCAACCAATAATTTAGCTGGAATTGATCTGGTCTAACTGACTTCATTTGTCAATTCGATTTTGATAAATTTATATGTTATTTTAATTACATTGAAAATTAACCAGATATCATGTTATTTGATCACTACTATATTTATTAAAAACTCATTTTACTTCTAAAAGTCTTACTGTAAAGGCATGTACTCGATGAAAATATGATACTGTAGCCATATAAGAATGCCAGGAATAAGTATTTATCTACCATCAAATAGTAGAATCATCAAAATTAATATTCAAACGTTTCGAAACGAAACGTTTCGATCGTTGTGCTGTTTCTGAAAATTAACACTGCTGTCTTTTTGACTGTATGTCTAAAAATTGTAAATATTTTATGGGATTTAAATATATTTTCTTCAACGTAATTCCAATATCTCCTGAGATGATTTTATCGTATAATTTGTTATGAGCTTGATTTATATTCATTTGTTTGGACTCCCTTAAAATAAATATTGATGCGCACGTAATTTTTGCAAACGAAGTAAAAATATTCAACTTTCATTTCAAAGTAAAGTAAATCTTATAAGAACAGCGCTTTTTATTATTAGAGTTCATAAATATAAAACGTTACAAAACTAATATTTTGAAGAAACTTCGTGTTTGTTGGATAAACAGCTAAAGTTCTTTCTTTCTCTTTACGGAATAGTACTTGTTTTATTAAAAAATAAACTTACAAATCTGGTTCCACATCAGTATAATGTCCATCGGCATCCACTAAACCAACTCTTATTGTGGGTAGTGTCTCGTCTTCGTCATCTTCTACTTCACCCCTGGCTTCTCGTGCCTCTCTTTCTGCTAACGCTCTTGCAGCGATTACCTAAAAAAAGCAATCTTATAAAAACCATTTCCAAAACACAGGCAATAAAAATCTGGAGTTGATATTATTCCCTGAATTGAAGAATTATGTAATGCAACTATATAAGTAAGAAATAATAAAACACTTCAGTGCGTTTTTCTGTTTTGATTGTCGCAGATTTTTATTTTTTCATGTTTAGTCCACTTTTGGGAGAATTTCGGGTGAATAATTCTAACTATTAGACGAAGACTATACTATCACTGGTACTGAACTAGAAATTTAATCGAAGTTAATTTATAATTAATAATGCTACAGTGGTTTTAATTAGTAAGCCAGTAGGGATTAATAAATGTCTCTCAATTTCTTTGATGAGTGGTACTATACGATATTATTTAACTAAACCATGACACATTACGTTACGATAGCACATACTGATCAATGCTGTATCCAACCTAATATTATAAAGAGGAACGATTTGAATTTTATATATTTGTTTGTAACGAGTATACTTAAAAACTACTGGACCGATATCAAAAATTCTTTCACCATTGAGTAACATAAACAAATTAGTTAAATAATCCATGCGACGAAGTCGCAGGCAAAGCTAGTTAAATAAAAATTGTTTTTATCCAATATCACAGTTATAGTTTTTAACATATAGACACTATTGTTTTGACAACAACGCGATGTATAGGACGACTGTTCTTTCCACTAGGTACAGTGTTTTCAATTTGCAACGCAATGATACAACACAGTACAATAATACAAATACAATAAAAATAAAATTAAGTTGAAATATAATTTAGATTACTAATAAAACGACCCATCTTAATTTTCATTTACCTAATAATTTACATCTGACCTTTTGCGTTACATCAAAAAGAGCGAACCATTTTTCAAACGGCATCTCATTAAAATGTCTGCGCTTTATTAAAATACGTTTATTTTCGTTATCGGATACGTCGAGTGAGGCTCGGCCAGAGGTAGCCGAGTTATAAACAGTAGTGATGTACAACACAGCCCGGCGAATTATTTTCATTATGCGAAAAGGTACGCAGACGGCTCGCGGCAAATATTCAGGTCAAATGCTTTTTTCACAAAGCTGTAATACTTATAAAGTAATATAGTTTGAGAAAAACAACGTAACATTAATGAAGTAACAAGTTATATTTATTATGATTGTATATTATTCGTGATAACAAGATTAAATTATAAAAAGCGGCAGCGTGTGAAGACGACGGACAAATATGCGCAATGAAAATAAGCTTTTGAAGGAAAAAGTGGTGACGACAACACAGGATGGTGGTTAGGCATTTTCTAATGCCCGTTTAGTTAGCCTAAACTCACGAGTTGAAAATCTATCGTTCAATTCTTATGAGGAAATTGCGGTAGTTGAATTTGAGAGCCAGACCATTCACTAGGCTTAACGTGGCCCTCGTCTTCAGCCGCACCATTACTTAACATCAAGTGCGGTTCTGGTGAAATGCTAAGCTTATAAACAATGATGACCCCCAGTTGATTAAAATTTAATTAGGGAGTGTTGTATTGCGAGGTTTCTAAGTGTTGCACAATGGTGGGTGATTTTAGTAGTAATGATCTAATAATAGGACAGAATCCTTATATTTTAGAAGAAGATTTATAACTGGGTAATTAATCGAAGGCAAATGAATTGGTCAAGGGTTTCTATGAGGGTATCTTCTGTCCGCATTCTTAATGATGCAGACACCACCAGCACCGTAGAACCGTTGAAACTACGAAGGGACATTGCCTCTTTAAGTGTGTTCTACCGTATGTACCACGGCTAGTGTTCTGAAGAGCTCTTCAATATAATCCCCTCCTCCCCGTTCCACTACAGAACCACGCGGGCGCGACTTCGGTGTCACAGCTTCACGGTGACTCCTATTGAATCGCGAACTAAAAAGTATGCTGATTCATACTTTTGTCGTACCGTAGAGCTGTGGAACCGTCTTCCGGACAGCGTATTCCCACCCTCCTACGACATAGGGTTTTTCAAAAGAGGCGTGAAAAGGTATCTAGGCAGGCCAGCATGACAGCGGTGACTGATTGTGAATTCTGAATCATTGTCTGTCACCGCTGTTCTGGATTGTACTGTACTTAACACCAGGTGTAATACAGTCACTTTGCTGAGCAACATAAAAAAAAAAAATGAACAGTTAAAAGATATATTGAATATAATTTTTAAGAAGACAGAAATAAGAGCGACCGAATATGTTCAAATAAGCATGAGATTAGATTAGGATAAGGGATAAGAGATCTTTAAGCAGTATTTTTGGCATATAGCTTAAAATTGGTTAGGAAAATTGAATAACAAACCTGTAACCGTCTTTGTGCCTGTGGTGTGATTTCAACCACCCTCGACCACCTTCTTGATTTCCTCTCGTACTGCCACTTATCGCTCAGCGCACACTGTTCATCATCAGAGTCATTCTGGGGGCAATAATACATATGTTTATTTAAATTCATAATCTATTTCATATAATAAAACTTAGATTGAACCAAAACTGTACATTCACTTTGTTTTTAATTACGATTGGGGTTAAGATTCATATACAGATCAATAGTATATATTACATAATAAAATAGCTTTTTTTCTTGCCCACCTGGCTAGCTACGGTACTTAAACTGTAAATCTGCCGACAAATAATCTATAGTTGTGTTCCGGCAGTGCACTTGAGAGCCAATCCCTCCCCTAGACTTAGCGTGCACCATCTTAGCCACAACATCAGTAAAACATTTGGTGAGATTGTGGCCATAACGTTAAGCTTATAAACTATAAAAAATATTGAAATGCGTTTGCGGCGTCAAAAAAAGAAGAAAACAAAAGCTATTTTAATAAAAATAGATCATACTGTACGAAGCAAAAATGTAACGCTGAAAATCTCAACTCGCTGTTGTGGGGCAGAACCTAGTGATTTTCCAAAGAGATTGCCCGAAAGCCTGTAAGCCGGAAAGCGTGTCCGGCGAACCATTGTTGAACTTTGAATTTCGAAGACTAGGTCAGTAAGGGATTTTGCTATGGCAACTATAATATCTGTTTACTATATAAAGAAGACACATTTTTATGTATCTATATTCTATACATGTATACCAATACAAATTGTACGATTTACGATTTTCAATCTGTACATTACCCCAATACGTTCTTTAAATTTTGATTTCAAACGTCTGACCCGATATCAGAACAACTTTTATTAGCTTGTATTGGACCTAATAATGATATATAAAATATTAGTTATTTTAATTTTGCGTTAATATTAATTTTAGGTTCTTAGGCTATGAAGTATATGAACATTATAAGTATCATTACGGCCTTCCCGATCCTTCTCTCCTCTTAGAAGATTTGGAAGCCCGACGCACTTTAGAAACATAGCTTATTTGGGTTATATCTAGTTTAGGATGAAGGTATTACAGGATTTAATATCTCGAAAAAAAGTAGCAATCCTACCTCTATCTCACGTAAGTTACATAGAATGTAATATAAAATAATTATACACAATATAGACGTAAAATGTTAAACTGATTACTAAGAACATCTTAAATCAGAAGCAATCAACGTTCGCAGACAATCCGCGAGACACCCCCGACGAATTGGATTTAATTCAATCAAATTGGAATACATTTTGGGCGTGAAATTTTGATTACATAGTTTGTTCGTCGAGTCGAATCAGTTTGCTTCTTGTTCGAACTTTATTAAATTAACTTACAGTTTTTCATATCAGAAATGGCGAAACCAGCTGGCGTCAGCAATTTTGTTTGTAATTTCGATTTATCGAAATTAATTTTACTTTCCAATGTAAAATAATTGCGAGTGATATATATTGATTATGGAAATAGACTTTAGTCTTCTCGAAATAGGGAATATAAAAATAAATATAGAACCGATCCTAATATGAAGCGAACGCAAAAACCGCTTTAGGCGATGAATCCCAAGAGTCGCCTTAGAGATAAATAAAAATGAAGAGAGACATGTTTTTGAAGTGGATTTTCTTTATGTACGCTTGGAGAAAATTTAGTACAGTATAGAAAAGGCACTAAGTTCGTCTATCACAGTTACCCGTTAAATTCTTCTGGTATAATTGAAGAGGATATATATGTAAGGTGCGCAGTAAGGGTCGACAGATTACTAAAGATGGATAATGGATAAAAAAATTTATTTTGTAACATATCACAGTTGGATTACACTAATCCGGCATTACTTACAACTTAGGTGTACTGAATTATTAGAATATTAGGATTATTGGATTGTATTGAAAAATACATAAAAAATAAGATATTTCATAAAGGCAACACTTATAATATGTATTTGTAGAGAAATATGATATGAAATATTAATAAATTGAGTAATAATAATTGAAATTGAAATATTATGGAAAAGTAAATTATTTTTATATAAAGATTTTAATTTCTGGATAACATTTTGATCCATCGGCTGCAGTAAGCCGTGGCAGTTTGATGGTAGGGGCATGGTTTGTGAAGGGTTTTGGACTATTGATGTCACGGATTAGTGAGATTTACTGTACTTAGTAATCTTGCAAGTTAAAACCTTAGTCCAAAATACTGTAAATCCGAGGTCGCAAAACCTGATTAAATTATTACACAACATAACTAATGAGTCAAATTGAGATTCTCATCGGCTTTTGTGTATGATGTGTTGACGTTTACAAGTGTTCTAAGAGACCGAAATTGAAAAAAACAACTTCAATAATTATTGTGGTTTTGAAACGCCAACAAGGCTAATATTTTTTAAGACTTGAAAGGATTTGTTTGTAATTCTTGGGTTCTACAAAGGGATATTGGCTCAGTTTCTCTAAGGCCCACCTGGCTATCAACCACCCTCTAATTAAAAATCTGTTGCTAAGTATCTATAGGTGAGTTCCCGCAGTTGCACTTCAGAGCCAGTCCCTCCACTAGGCTTTTCGTGTTCACCGTCTTGGGCTACATTGTTATTTAAGATCAGGTGAGATTGTGAGTATAACGTTAACCCTATAAAGTATTTTAAAAAGCATTATTTTAGTTTACTGAAACTAACAATTAAGTCAGCCAGAATTTACGTAATATCAAACAGTTAGCGATACAAACGAGCGATCTACACGATGACGCAATATAAGAAATAGACATCAAGATAACGACTTTTAATTAACTGTTAATAAGGCTTAGGCGTCGACAAGTAAATTAAAATTAATCTATCAACGAAATAATTTAAAATGGGATAAATGTAATGAATCAAGCAGTATTACATTATGAAGAGTGTGAGATTTTCTTAAGTCATCCTATTAAATTGGCATTTGTTGGTCTTATAATTGATGGGATAGTTTATACGGCCGATTTGAGATCTATTCACGAGGTGAGCAGCTAACGAGCCGGCGAAAGGGTGGACTTGATCAATTAATAGTTTCTGACGTACAAAAAATACTGGATTATAATACCGTAATTGGATATGAATAACAATTTAAAAGTTATAACGCTATGATTAATGTATTTATTAAATAATGAACAGATACGGTATTTTATACAGTTTTAATACATTTTCTTTGTCACTGTACAGTATCTGATGGAAAATAGAATCCAAAAACAATAAAAATTTCGAATGGGTATATGCTTTTAGCCCGTGGGGCTTTC
The DNA here is from genome assembly GCA_039707435.1 of Actias luna. Classification (NCBI taxonomy): domain Eukaryota; kingdom Metazoa; phylum Arthropoda; class Insecta; order Lepidoptera; family Saturniidae; genus Actias; species Actias luna. Next base: position 11,909,702 of record JAZHAC010000012.1, on the reverse strand, counting down.
GCACCTTTCCCCATCTTAGGGGGGCGAGTGCAAAAAGCAGTCAGCCCGGAAGGCAACGAGCACATGGGCGCCACGAAGTGTCCTAACCTCGGCTTGACCTGTGGACTTGACGGTAAAAACTGCGAACTTGACTAATCCTAAATAGGATCCTAGATTAAGCACCTAAACTAGTGATACTCAACCATTCTTCTATATCGGCCACAAACATGTGCAAGCCATGCTGTCGCAGGCCGCAAATAAAGAATATTTAGGTAATTGTTTCCTTAGGTTTTAAAGGTCCATAAATAATTTTAAATAAAGCATTACCAGATGGGCCAACTACAAAAGCCTGGCGGGCGGCCTGCGGCCCCGGGTCTGCAAGTTGAATATAGCGGAGCCAAACCTACTGGGCTACAACGCGAGTTAATTTCGCGAAACTAACTTCTTAATCTATAGGATTGTACAAACTTGGACAGTGGAAAGAATAGACTGCACTTGTCATAAACTATTGAACAGTGTTTATCATATTATAATCTATCTCGTTTCTTTTCGGTATATTTGTTTTGAGAGCGAATAGCGTTGCTACATTTTACATTATAGTATTCACAGGCTACCACAACCCCTTTAAAACTTGTGCACTATGTACAAAAGTATCTCTTTGGTTTATATGGCAATATAAAATATTTTCCACATTTCTTTTATCAAATTTCCTTTGTTCATTTATATTGCTATTACGCTAACCTGTAACTGAGTAAACAAAGGTAAACAATCACTCTCAAGGCATTACCTACAAAGGCAACATAATATTAAATGCCTCGTTTAACAAAGCCGGGATTACACTTTCTTACCTCATATATCTTGCCTTATTAAATCAAAGTTTGATAAAATTCGAAATTACTTTAAAAGCTTTTACTTGAAGAATTAGTTTAAATAGCTATTCAAGTGAATATCAATAATTGAGGAAATTCATCGTCATAGTTTGTTTGAACCTCGTTTAGAATTAATTAAACTTCTTAAAACAATATGTTCGCTTTCAGTTACTGCGCGCTTTAGAAACGATTTTCTTTTAAAAGGTCGTGGGTGTTCTTCCTGACGTAATAAAACTAAATAAATATATTTGAGGCGATGATGGGTTAGTTGAGAGTGTGTACGGGCGACAATGGACCCAATACTCAATGGACGTGAGATCAAATCTACCAGCAATAGTCTTCGGACTGAGCTTTCGGTAACGGAAAATATCGTGAGGAAACCAATGCATGTTGGCAAGGCTTTTTTTAATGCCCTATTGTAATGTCCTGAATCCGTCGCCAAATACCTATAGGTGTGTTCCGACAGAGCCAGTGCTTCCACTAGTCTCAACGTGTCTAACATCTTGAACCACACCATGAACAAACCATAACATGGGGGCGTGGATTTTTCTGATACCCACCTGGTTAGCTTCCTCCCGTAAGCTGAAAATTTGCTGCCAAATACCTATAGATGTGTTCCTAGGCTTACCGCATGTGTACATCGTCACTTTACATCAGATGAGAGTGTGGATTTTATACAAAAAAAATGAACATGTATTTATTTTCAAACTGTGAGTTTATGAATTATGTTTTTAACTAGCTGATGGCACCGACTTCGTTCGCATGTTTCCCATTAGATACGGTTAATAATATAATCTGATCTTAGTATGTATCTACGTGGTGAAAAGAATATATACATAAATAAAATTTCAAGTCCTTAAATCTGGTAGTCTCGGAGATATCGTAACGTGTCATTGGAGTTTCCCATATGTATGTATAGATCTTTTTTCGAGCTGCTACATTATACATTTTCTCGTAATGCTATGCAATAGTAATCAATTAATGTAATCATCTATCGAAACATCAATAGTCTGTAATGATTATGGGTACTACATAATTTGTACCGAAATATTTCTCAAGCAATCAATTTTGTATTGAGTAACTAATTTGCTTGTGGGAGAATTATTTCGAATGTTCTTCATAAAAATATACACAGCAGCGTGAACTTTATATTAAAAAAAAAGCATACCATACGCCTGAATATTTTTATATACATTACTACGTTTTCCCCGCGGCTCTGTTTGCTTTAATATTGATTTTGTCAAACAAATCGGATGACGCAATAAACATTTTTAAACTTTATCTCGTTCTTTATCCCACTTCTAATAAGTTTTTTTACGAGAAAAAGTAGCCTACCAACGTCTTCAAATTGCCATTTATCTCTATACCAATATTCATTATAATCAATTCAAAGGTATAGACTTGAAAGCGTAACAAGCAAACGAAGAACTCAATTTCACATTTATAATATTAGTAAGGATCTCACCTTATTTTAAGTGACGATATAGCCGCAGATGGTGGACACGCTAAGCCTAGTACAGAGATTGGCTCTCAAGGCTAATTGCCGGAAATCATCGATATTTTTTTAATAATTTTAGGAATAACTTTTCGCTTTTACTACGAGCAATTAAACTGGTCGTTTTCTTTAAGACAGACTTGATAAATTAATTAAATGAATAATTTTAAAACATGAATTGCAGTAAGACATGATTCACTGTAGTGGTTAAATAATCCTAAGGCTTAGTATTCGATGTATAATCTATATGATGATCGCTTCGCCACTTCGCATCATCGCTTACAACTCATAGGCCGCTCGCTTACAAACGACCAAATAGGTTATTACGCTTAGTGTGGTGCAAGATTGATTTAGATTAAAGAAAAATATAGAGGTGACATATTATTTACGACTCGTAGAAAATCTATACATATAATAAGAGGGTAAGTTTAACGTGTCTGTACTTTTTAGAGTTTAGACTTTGCAAGTGACTAAGAATAAGTAATAAAATAACCAACGGAACGGAAATTATTTAATCTTACGCCGTCATTCAAATAATAATAACTTTTTATAGAGTTTACCGATTTCAATGAAATAAATACTAATTGTTATTCGAGGATACACTTTATGATTTCCTTGGTGACGTTTTATAATAAATGTTGAATTTTAGCAGTGATGGATGCACAAACAAACAGACTGACAAACATTTCTAAAAATCATATTATATTATTTATATTCTTAGACGATGACTAATATTATAAATGCGAAAGACTGTTTGTTTGTTTGATATGCTTTTACGCCTAATCCGTGGAATTGATTATGATGAATTTTGGTCTAGACATAGATGTAAACCTGGAGACGGTGATAGGCTACTTTTTCTCACGAAAAACTTACTGGAAGTAGGGTAAAAAATGGGAAAACTTTGTATTGCGTCATTCGGTTTGACAAAATCAATATTAACCGGAGTAAAACCACGAGTAATAGCTAGTAGATTATATAAAAACAATCCCATATCAAGTGTAACTATGCAGTCTTCGAATATAGTTGTAACGTATGATGTTTGGCTTTTCTTAATTATTCAGGCTACATATTTATAGTTATCTATATTACTAAGTTTTAACTAGTCGTACCCACAATTACTCTCATATGAACTTGAATTATGTTTTATACAATATTATGACCTGTTGTTCATAGAATATTTATATATGCGTTAAAACTATTTATTTATATACCCACTGCCGTCTGTACAAAAACGATCATTCAGTATAAAAAAATAACTTTTCTGTTCATAAGTATTGCATTCTATATTAATCGATTAAATATAGTAATATCATATCAAAATACTATCAATGACGTGTATTTTACTTTTGTATATATGTACAAGCTAGTTGTTTCCGCGACTTCGTTCCTGGTCAAAGTAAAAATATTTAATAAAATTTCCCTATTTTGTAACTTTTTTCAATACAGCTTTACTCCTATTGGCGTTAGCGTGATGTTACCATCCTAAAGCCTTCCTGAATGATAGGTCTATCAAATACAAAAAGACTTTTTAAAATCCGACTGGTAATTCCTAAAATTACCGCGTTCAAATAAACAAACAAACTTTTCCGCTTTCTAATATTAATATAGAGATGTCAGGCTCATTGTCGCCTCTGCGCATACTTAATCTGTAGCCGTTAGTGAGTATACGATGAGATTACCCATATTGTAAGAGACCGGTCACGCTTGAAATTGGCTGGTTCTATACGATGTTTGGTTGTATAACGTTAGATTGTGTGTATTGCTTATAATATATTTGATATAGAATAAGATTTAATCATAGAATGTCATAACTTTTATCGCTTGTACGTAATAACAGGGCTCGCTCTAGAGAAGGGGAGGGGGGAGCAAGTTGGGCATTTGCCCGGGGCGACAAAATGTGGGGGCACCGTGGTGGCTTTTGGTCGTAAAAAATTGCTATGGTAAATTTCACCAACAAAGACAAAATTTAGGATATCAGCCTTTTCGTTTGCTAAAAAATTATATCGCTTATGTAATATATAGAGACTACATTCAAATTTCTAAAGCGCACTGCTTGAAGTGATCTAAACATTCGGTGATATGGGTATATATATGGTATTTCTTTGATCAACAAAAATTGTATATGTTCTTAGCGAACGCTCATAATAGTGTTTCTATATCTTAGACTGGTAGAGTAGGACAATTTTTTCAATACTTAATTGGCTTAGCGTTATGTTCACAACCTTACCTGATCTCAAATGATAATGTGGATTACAATAGCGGACACGCTAAGCCTAGTGGAGGGACTGGCTCACAAGTGCAACTGCCGAAACATAGCTATATTAGACGAAGTCTTAACAAAATCAGGAATGAGTTTGTGTATGTGAGTGGTAGAGAAGCTGAAACGAAATTGTTTGTCTTGGTTCGGACATACCATGACAAAAAGGAAATACATGTGGTGAGAAATGAAATGGATACGAATGTTGAAGGATGCAAAGGAAGAAGAAGGTCAAACACAAAATGGATAGAGTGTGTGAGGAACAAAATGAAAGAAAAGGGAGTGAATGAAGGAATGACGGCTGATAGAGACCTGTGGACGAAGAAAACGTACTGCGCCGACTCTAAATGACTTGAGAACAGGACACGAAGATGATGATGTATTTGCGGTTTTAGAAGTTAATCATTTATAAAATATTTTAAGTTTTTATTAAGCATTTTAACTGTATTACTATACAGGAAATAGGTTAAGGTATTATGTAACGAGCACTTTATCTATGTACACAATTTCTATGTAAATTGTTTCCTAGATCATAAAATAGTTATTAAAGTGCGCGTAACTTCGATAGTTTATGTTTATTTATCGAAATATATGATATTATTTTAATATGTTAGATTTCTACCTAAGTGAATATTATATTACTAGATATGGACGCGGCCTCGATCGTGTATACTTGTAACATATATATACACATACTAGCTGACCCGGCCACGCGTTGCTGTGGCTAAAGTTTTTGTTATATTACATTATAGTAAACAATCTAAGAGGAACAATAAGAGAACATCAGTCACGGAGTCCACTATGCTTTTTCATTATACGGTATTTCGTTCACTACAAAATAAATTTAATTAATTTTATAGCGTCAATAACACGTGGTAATTATGCTGTTAAAATGTAGCTTATATGACACGTTCGTAGATTTACCATAGCAGCGCCATCTATTGATTACTTTCTCAACCCAGTCGAAAGGTATCGACATCTGTTAGAATCATTTGGATTTAACAGATAATTGTGACTGTCAAATAATAACAGACAAATAATTATCAATAAATTAAAATTGCGACTATAATTTGAGATTTAAACTATCCTATCTCTCAAGTTGGATCGAACTGCACATGGTGTGCGAATTTTATTATAATCGGTTAAGTGGTTTAGGAGTCCATTGAGGACAAACATTGTGACACGAGATTTATATATATTAAGATATATGACAATGTATACTTTATACGTATAGTGTTATACTGACAATCTGATCTGATGTTCAGTGACAATGTGGCCTAAGATGGTGGACACGCTAAGCCTAATGTAGAGCCTGGCCCGCAAGTGCAACTGCCAGAACACATCTACAAGTATTTGGCGGCCGATTTTCGACTTGAGTGTGATAGCTAGCCAGGCCGGCATTCGATAAGGCCTTAAAGTTAAATCAAATGACGTTAAAGGGAGCCTGTATTATATATAAATTTAGTGTTACAGATCATCAGACGTAGCCCTGTAACTTTGGAAATAAGTCTTATAATTAAGTCTTACCGATCTCTTCTGGTGATGATGGTGTTCTAGCTTCATGTTGGCGCATCTGTTGAGCGCAGTCAACCTCCGGAACAGTGATTGGAGTGAGTCTGCGTCGAGGAACGGATGGTCGTTCTGCACGCCCGATACATCGATCGGGAATTGTAGATCTGTAATAGGAATTTAACACCTTAGAGAATGAGTTACATACAAAGACAGTTGTAACAATTATGTTAGACTAGATCCTGACCATTGTAGCCAATTAAGCGGTGTATATGCAGTGTTTTTGTTATGTTTCACAGCATAGTGACTGCACTGCACCTGATGTTAAGTACATTACAATCCAAATTAAATCAACAAATATTACAACACTAACACGCTGACAGGAAGACGACTCTATAACTTCACGGTCCGACGGAAATAAGAATCGGCAAACTTTTTCGACCTCGATGTTATAGGTTTCATCGTGAAATAGTGACACAGAAACTTCACCCGCGTGGTTCTAAAATTGTGCCACCGAAGAGGCGCCCGCGTGGTTCCAGTCATCAGACTGTAACGTTGTGATTCATAATGGACTGGTTCGCGTCTACCATACGTTAGCTGATAAAACCCTCGCAGTGATACTTCTAAATACCATGATTCTGAATGAAGTATTGTACATCCCGTTATATATTACTAACTGTATCACTATCCAATTCCAAATAAATAGCAAATAAAATACAAATGACAAAAGAACAATGATTTTAAAAAACTAAATACCCTAAACCAAATACGGAAAATCTCCGTATGGAATAGTCGCGGTCCCCTCCCACATATATAAGTATACGTGTAATACATACAGACTACATACGAAAACTGAATATCGCTGATCATAGACTGTAAGAACTATTTATGCTACTTTCAGAAATTATAAAAAATAGTTAAAAATAAAATTAATAGACGTAATAATTGCTACAGAGCCGTAGGACGCCGCAGGTATAGTATATAGCTTTGAACATATTACCTGAATTTGACAAGTATATAATCAGATGTACCCATGTCATCCGCAGTTACGTCACTCTACTACAATATGGAAGGAAATGTCAATCCGAAGTGACTTGTATGACGTCACATTGACGCTATCCGTAACTCATACAGTGGACTAAACCCGAACAGAGATGTTATTCAATAGTACTTAATAAAAGACGATTTAGACGTGACGTTATATTTTACTTGAAATTCAAGTGGAGGTTCCAAAACTACCTAAATAATTTTCTTTATATTGCACACGCTTGAACATTTATTTAAGACTGAAAGCTATACGAAAGCGACTCTTGCCTTCCCAGTCATAGCTTATTTTACTACAACAATTAGCGCAAAGAGAAAACAAAATATGGACCGACATTATAACACTAAACCGGCGACATATCAACAAAATAAACATCGCGTCTTTACTATCATATGTAAAACAAATATTAATGTTGTATTGCAAATGTCATTTTTTTACCGTTTTTAAGACGGTATTCAGTGTTAGGGTATATCTAGGGATATATAACATAGCTAAGGGAAATGGTATCTAGCATGTGTGTGGGGAATATAGGGATGCAATGGAAATGTTTAGTGGATATTCTTGGTTCGCTAAAGGAAATCCCACACACCTCTCCCGTAGTTTATACAGCAAATGCAGGTGGGAGACACGAAAAAGTATTTTGAACACGTTAAATAAAACATATCTATAGGTGTGTTCCGTTAGATCCATTTGATAGTCGGTCCTTGCACTAGCCTTAGCGTGTCTAACACCAACTTGGACCACATAGTAATTTAACATCAGGTGAGATTGTAGCCATACCTAAACAGTATAAAAAATAAGCCACCATACCACCCACCATAGTAATATGCTTATGTGATTCGTATTGTGGGATCATTCAACATATATCCAACATTGATTAGCTTTGTAAATCTAAAGTAGCTTAAAGTCAAAATAATACAAAAGAAACATCAAGCAAAATCCGTTCACATTTCATTGTCTGAAGCTTAGAAAACATAGAAACCTTTTAGTGCACAACCAACACACTGCTACGATAAAAATGTGGAGGGGGGGGGGGTGTCTGCAGAAATCCAATTATGAGGTCTGGGCATAAACAGTTATGTTTGTAATGAAACTGGGAAATCTTCCTCGCGCTCGATTTACCGAAACGTGTAATGTGTTCAGTGAGATGATAATTCTAAATTATATTAAAAAATACTGTATTTTATCAACTGTAAGTATTCTGTGCATTAAAATTAATTAAGTCCGTCTATAATTTTCCGATACAAATGTAAAAATGGCGAGTATTAATGAACCATGTTCTATACAAACTAATTATGTAATGCGAATATGAGATACTTGCTATTCTTTCACCTCTTAAATACTAAAGAGATCATCAAAAAAAATTGCGTACATGTATGAAGATATACAGAATAAGAACATAAGATATAGTTTTACCCATAAAAAGACAGTTGCATCATAAACCATACGTTGAAACCTTAAGAAAGCATAAAATACAAAAAAATCTAATGTAGACTCAAAAACCTTATAGTAAATAAACCATACGCATTAATAAAATAACTTATGAATGCTATCAATACAAAATAATTTCGATATAAATAAATAGATAGTACCTACATATCTAAATATTGTTTATCTATATTAATATCGTAAATCCGAAAAGTTTGTTTGTTTCAACGCGCTAATCTTAGGCACTACCAGCCGGATCTCAAATAATTTTTTTTTGTATTTTGTAGTGTAATTATTAAGGGACATTGTAGGCTATTTATCATCACACTACCACCAATACTAGAAAAGTTGTATTTTTTATGAAGTAAGGGGCATACAAGCAAGCGTGTCACCTGATGGTAAGTGATCACTGCCACCCATGGACACCGACAACACTAGAGGAATCGCAGGTGCGTTGCCTGCCTTTAAGGAAAGAGAGTAAATACCGTCGACGCAGGTTCATTGTACAAGGTAGTCGTGCGAGGAAAAAAATTTTAGTTCCACGCAATCGAAATGGCATAGACAACTAAATACACGTATTCCTGCCATTACTTATACACATTTTGAATGGTTTATTTATTCATGGAAACATTTTCAACATATTATAAAAAAGGTATGACCGCCTCTCGCCGGGTCGTGAAATATTCGCGTGTATCACGTTTCACAACGCAACGATACTTTAATGGATGCCAACAAAGTTCGTTGTGTTCTGCGTATTTTAATTATTCAAACTGAGCCCCTAAAATAGGTCGGTCCACAGTAAATGTGATCTCTAATTATGCATGCGAGCGAACGTTAAATAATCATTATCGCGATTAACGTAGACGTTATTCAGTTATACCGTCTCTGAAGGTGCTTTTACGTAGTAATTATTAGCGTGTCATATTTTTACTTTTACTCATATTTTATGTTTTTAAAAGGACTTTTGAAAGCGGTGAATGGCGTATATTTACCGTGTGCATTGCTCAAGAAAACCAACAATATTTGTTTTTGAGTTCAAATCAGATATACAATAAGACAAAAAAAAAACATGTCCTTTATTTTACATGCCAATTGAGTAATTTAACTTTACTGAACAGATTGAACTATATTATTTAAACATGTGACGCCAACATTTTTTTATTATCTCATATATAAAGTATGCTCCAGATATTTTATTTCATCTTATCCAGTACTCATTCACAATTCGAGAATCAATACAAGCTTACTGCTTTCTTTAAACATTGAATTGCTAATATGTTTTTGTAGAAAAATGGGAAAGCGAAAGCATTGTATGATAAGCATAGCGCAATTCAAAAATTAAACAACGCAAAACGAGAGGTGAGTTATCCGCTAAATGTAACAGCTGTCATTTCGTCGTTAAACTTCTCTGTAGCTGAATAACCCCAGAATGAAACGAGCAAAAGAGAGCCAATGTGATAGGTTTTCACCATTAACATGCTGGATGCAATCAAGTCAGATGTGAATCCCTATCACCACGTTTAACACTGGATATATCGAACCATTCCGGAAAACGAAATGTCTAAGAGCTTATGGCGGGTGATAAACGATATCTATGGTCGTCCCGTTTCAACTGTAAACAATTTTAATACCCTACATCCTTATAAACTTTGTTCTACCTATAGTTGAAAATAAAATAAAGCATAAACTAAAAATAGTGAAATACAACTCCTGGTCGGGAATAAAATTACTCCTAAGTTAATAGGAAACAACGAGCTTGCAGTATGAATTACGAGCAAGCTCCTTCGAAGTAACATCATTACCAACTGAGAACTCAACAAAATTGCGTTTCTCATACCGCGACTCAAACATATTGAGTTTGCCTAGAAAGGTGAGAGTTCTTCTGATTTAGTTGCGATTGAAGGTTCTGGAAAAGTTTTTATTGGCTTTCATCTAACAAGATATTAGACTTGTCGATTACAATAAGTATTGGAAAAGGCAGAGGTTGTGATTTTTAGTAAGTCAACGTCCTAATGTTAAGATGAGGTGAATGTTAAAAACAGACTAAGCGTAATAATATGATATCAGCCACTTAATTGCATAAACATATAGGTGCTTCTCGTCAGATTTTCCATTAGAGGATCGTAACCAACTAAACTGGCATTAGAAAATAAATACTCTACTACAATTATATGGTATTTTCACAGTGATTTCCTTTAGCAAAAACTCAGGATATTGCAAGAATTCGATAACACTTCAATTGATGCGGTGTCAATAAATGCTACATGTAATAATTTATAGGAGTAACTGGCGTATGTAAATTGTTATAACGTTTTGGTTCCTTAGACAAATATCACACTAATACTGAATTTGGCATGGTCGTTATCAGAATTGGTTTCTTGGCGGTTTTGTCGCTTTGCACTTTAGTGAAGCAGAAGAGGGACATTAGCCATATATATGAGAATCACCAGCTTGCTCTCAAGTCGTGTTACTGGAGGCTTAGTAATATTGACCATAGCTTGCTATTACCTTTTAGAAATAATTTTGCCTATAAATTTTATTAAATTCTAAAACACAATTAATGCATTGTCTTATCCACAGATAGAATCATCGAGATTGCTTTGTATAAATTGTGGATATATTTAAGTTATTTATTACAAATTATAATGTATTCTACTTTGTCTCTGTACTGAAATAGAACTAGATGATAGAAAAGGTATTTTTAAAACAAAAAGTAGAAAATTTATCTTGAAAGTGTGTCATCGGTTGTGAGGGGTAGCAATGTCCTATGATGACGTGTACCTCCGGTGTTCTGCTCGCGGAAGGTTCCGGCGCTGTCTAGAAACGATTGCTGCTGAACTAGGTCAAATAAAAATGCTAGACTATATGTAGTTTTCATAGTAAATATAGAAAAAATGTGCTCAAATGAAACGCAATAAAAGTTATTACATATGGAAATCATAAATATCTTGGTAAGAGTGGTTCTTTTAAAATCATGTACTTCAATTAGAATATATATTCTAATCTACAAATCCGTAACGGTGTGAACGGACGACGCGTCAATAGACGTCAGTTCGGATCCCGGTAATGAGCTTCTCACATCTCACTTCTACACGGCTTCAGGTCTTTACATTCATCAACAAATTTTGGTAACTATTCACGATAACTAATTAAACTTAGTGCTATTATATGCTAATATTGAGAGAAACGTATAACTCATTACAAACATACGAGTAAATGGTAAGGCACCGGCACCTATTATAAAAGCTATAGAACTTTTCATTGTTTGCGCTCGATTGTTCTTTGCATTTGGGGCAAATGTTCAAATTGAGCCCACATTCAAAGGAGGCATTTACAAAAATGATATCGATACTAAGCGATAAGAGATGACAGTTTAAAAACACAACTAAATGTAATAAAAATAACAGATATCACAAACATTTGGAATCTACAAATGAAATTGTATTTCGTTTTGATTGATGAATGTTACGTCTTGTCACACGGGTACACGGACGCTTTGTGAGTAGGTAATGCTTTGTTTGTTGGGATGTTTATTATTTGGAGAGGCAACGTGGCTCTCTTTTTGAATATTATGGCATCGGCCTATTTAGGCAATTTTGCAGATGCTTTTTTAAATCACCGTCATAATAAATTATATTAATATTAAATTATTATTAATATATTGGTGTATATGTACAAAATTAAATAGTATATTATTTATTGTATTTCCTTATATATACATAGTGTATACGTTTATATATGTATGATAGTTAGTTTTAGTATTCTAGTAGATAATTTTGTCTTTATGTTTGTTGTTTGCTTTACATCTACCATCTATTATCACTGCACCACCTTAAGGTTGACTATTAGACAATGCCTATGGCATTAATGCCTATGGCATTAATGCCTATGGCATTAATGCCTATGGCGGTGGTAGGGTTTTTTCTAATGCCCGCCTGGCTAGCTACCACCCTCAAGTTGTATAACCTGCCGCCAAATACCAATAGGTGTGTTCCGGCAGCTGCACTTGAGAGGCAGTTCTTCCACAGGTTTAGCGTGTCTACCAACTTGGGCCGTATCGTCACTTAAGATCAGGTGAGATCATGGCCATAACGCTAAACCTTAAATATAAAAAAAAAGTTCGCCATTATTCCACACATAAAGTGTAAAATAAATAATTACTACATTTATTTTGTTATAGTAACTGTATTGTGTCGTAGTCACATGTAATTAGGTTTATATTTAAGAAAATATTTGTATAATTAGTAGCTATTATTGAGTTGATGTAAATTCTGTTGGTGACCCGTATAAATAAATTAATTGATGTCAAGTGAGAATAGGCATCTGCATGAGCTACATGAGCCCAGACACCTAGAGTCAGATGTTTATAAAATGAATAGAAATGTACATACTTATTATAAAATTTGGAATATAATTCGACGTGTCAATTGAGTTTACGATTTTCGTGTAAAATTGACTAAATCGTATGTATTAATAATAATGCAAAAGTACGTTAAAATGTAATTTTAAGTATTACTAGATTCTGCGTGTGGTTTGCGAAACCACAGCTATTAATATTGATTTTGATAAAAAAAACGGGTGACTCAATAAAAAGTTTCATAGAAAGTTTATTTCTCTCTTAACTGCATTTCCAATAAGGTTTCGGCGACCCATTTATCTCTATACCAAAATTGATTCAGCGGTTTAAGCGTAAAACCGTAACAAACAAACTCACTTTCGCATTTATAATATTAGTAAGGATGTTTTTCTATATAATTTTCCTCCCGTCACACCGATTTTACTTACTTCAAAGCTTACCAAAGCAAACCTTTACAAGCTTTACAGCTTACCAAAGCAAAAAGACTTAATCATTCATTTTAGCTTCATGTAAAGGGTAGGATTTGCGTCTATCAAATATGTCAGACAGACACACATGTTTAGAATTAATGTTTTATAGGTCATATGTACATGTAAATAGAATGTAAGTAGCTTAGCAGAGCTTTCGAATTAACTGTGAATGTATGTTTAAATATTAAAGTATTTTTTATAATATTTTATTTACAGTTACATCGTTTCTTATTTACCAGCTCAGCCAAAATGTTATCACAGAATTTTCATTCAATTTGTTTATCTTTGATTTGATGTGCCATGGCTCAGATCGTTCCAAACCTTATGTGAGATTATGGTCAATAGTTAACCTATACAGAAAAAACATTTATTGTCTTGTTTATAAACTGTGTGATCTATCGATTATTTTAAGGAAGTTATTTCAAATATTTATCCATTTCATTTAAACCTCTTACATGATTTAATTTTATTCACAATGCTCAAGTAAAATAAATACTTTAATAATTTTATCGTTTATAATCTAAATCCAATATTAAAGTTCACCGTTACCAAATGCAGCTTATGTTAACTCTAAGTGAACCGTAGACAACAATAGACTATTATCTAACTCCGGTTAAGTCGTAGATAACTTAACGATTTGAAATATTCGCTTAATGCATAAAACTGATTAAGAAGTTATTGTCTATTGTTTATAAAAGTCTTACACGAGCGGAGCTCCTTTCATAGCGGGCTTTATTTATAAGACTATCTGTGCCCTCGAATTCGTCTGACTTCGTACTTTTATGTGAGAAATTTTATGAAAAATATCATGATAATCGGTTGAGCTATTAAAACCTGAAATAGTAACAAACAAACTCTTATTCGCAATTAGATTTTTTTTAACTTACAATTATTAAATTCAGGGGTTGAAGATGTTTTTTAATATCACTTATAGTATTGTTTTGTTTAACGTAATATTGGTTCACTTTAACACACGACGATTCTCCGCGACTTGTCTTTTTTAACGGATATACATCCCTTTGCCGATACCTTTCACTCTGGACCACTGAGAGGGGTACCTATGTGAAACTCACCTGGTAGTGGAATACACAAAAAAACACTCAATAAAACCTCAAAAATGGTTCGACATTCGATCTATATGTTAGGTTCTAGGAACTCCTTTCGTTTTTTATTACCAGTCGTGATTGCGGTCTCCACACACCAAGCGTTACGTAAATCGTATTTCGAAATCAGGCGTTATATGTCTATTAATCAAATTAAATTACTTTAGTCAATTTAGATTCCGAGAAGGTGCTTAGGAACTTCAAAATTACCAACGGTTCGGAAAATAACCAAGTCATCAAGAAGAACTGGGAAGAAACTCGATTTGTTTATCCGAGCTCAATGGACAGCGATCATAAAACATTTAGGACTGAATCTAATGGACCAGAGCATGTTCCATAGAATCCTGGCTGCACCTGCAAGTGATGAAGTCAAGATTTTATGGAATTTTGTGATTGGTTCTAAGTAGTTTTTGTTCATATTTGAATGTAATTACAGTTTGTACATACTGTAAGGTCAGGTTACGATGGAACTGCATGGCCTTTTTGGACCGAAGCCCCTAATATAAATAAAGACAAAAAAAACTTTTACTTAGATATTTTTATTTAATAATGCTTTTACAATGATGCACAGAGAGGTCGCTTATTGTTTTTAGATCGTCATTGTTTCTCGATTTTTCTAGACTTAATATCAGATACAGTGAATGTACTTTGGAAGTATAAAATAATAATTATTAACACACCCTCCTTTGTCGAGAAAACCAATAGACTTCCTTATTACTTAATATAGTACAAACACAATAATATTTCCACACCATTGTCCGCGATGAATGAAACTGATTCAATCGAGAGACCTGTTGATTTGAAAATAAAGGTATAAAAACATGTTATTCAGTGAGCGGGAATCCATTTGGAGTGCTTAATGGAATACACGGCCCAGTGGCCACGGACCTTTGTTCGCTTTTAATTTGCGCCACTTCAGGCAGACGCGATCGGTCTATTTGCGGATCGGACAATCGAGGGGGAAAGTTTTCCACGTGTGATGTCTATTAGATTGGTACTTTATTCTGAAGAACCACTGCGACAGGTTGTTATGTGTCATTGGGCAGAGGATTTTAATTGGTTCTATTATGTTACTTTTTCTATAAAGTTATTTAGCTCCTGGGGGTGTTTTTCTCAGATTGTCTACTTTACTCAAAAGACGTGACCTGGTTTTTGGCAGTATTAAGGCTAGACTTAAGTATCACCATGGTATTATTTTAGTGGGAATTCGTCTATGCTTTGTAACTCGATAAGTCGCCACTCGCCCATCTCGCCTTGACCTGAGCGCAGGTAGAGCATTTACGCATTGCGGGAGGATATCAGTAAATTGGGAATCACCATTCAAGATGTTCAAGAATTATGTCAAACGTATTTTAATGTCAAAAGGCTGTTATAGGGTGGATCAATATAATATGTGAGCGATCGTCATGTCTGGAATTGACACCCCTCTCGGTACATCTGTTAATAATTACTTTAACACATGAAAGTATTATGTAAAAAGAGTTAAGAATAAGACCTACAAAAAAACCGGTAACCAGTAATAGTTTAGACGGTCATAAGCGCCTTCTTAGGGCCCAAATTGATTAAAGATTTTTTGATTTGAATTGACCATGTTGTTCAAAAAATGCTGACTACTTTATCAACCAAATGGCTCTTAGTCACCAAACATTAAAACAAGTACGTAAGGCACTCAGCCGGGACGCGTGGAGCTCAAGGGTGCCCAAGTGAAGTGAAGCGAAGATGGCTCAGTTCGTAGTGTGTAAACTAGTCACTTCAGTGCACGTGAGTTTGAGTCCACCTGCAATGAGTCTGAACTTTCGGTGATAGAAAATAACACGAGGAAACTATAGCATAGTGGCAGGGCCGCTCTCAATTTGAAAATTTGCCACCAAATACCAATAGTTATGTTCCAGCAGTTGCACTTGAGAACCAGCCCTCCAGTAGGCTTGCCATGATCACCATCTTAGGCCACATAGTCACTTATCATCAGATGAGATTGTAGTCATAGCACTAACTAGCCTATAAAGTATAAAAACCATCCAAACAATTTTTTAATGTGCTTTTTTATGGTAGCTCGGCCAAGTGACTGCACTGTAACTGATGTTAAGGACAGCACAGTCCCAAAACAGCAGCGACCATCGAGAGAACGACAATCCATCGCCAATCCCTACTGTCATGCCGGCTTCTTGTGTGTTTGTCCTCTTGTGCCATTTTCTAAAGCAAATTTTGTGTCTGATACATTTTTATTTAAAGTATATAACTATTATAATTTATTTTTTACATTTTTAATCATACGGTTACCACATATAAGAAATTAATCCAAAGAAAGAGTGGAGATATAAAAAATGAATTGCATAAGTAATAAGTGTTTATATGGTTTTGTGTCTGTAATTTTATTTTATTTTCATAGTTCATTTTCTCATTATAGCTTACATTTTGAATTTATCCTGAATATCATGATAATGTTATTGTAGTTGTGTTGCGTTTTATTTTTAGACTTTATCAGATAAATATATATTTAAAAAATTTAATTAGATTGAAATTAGATAATGTTTGACATTGCGTATATTTGTATATTTTACATGTGTATATTGTATTGACATATGTTTTTATGATATATATGGAAAATTCATTGGAACATGATAAATTATTGTGTATACATTTACTAGGATGAAGAACTGTCTGTTTCCCAAATAAATAAAGACCCTACAACTATATTCTATCATCCTCCTGGTGGAGCATCCAGTATTGTATCACTCTTAAGTATGTGGTCTTCGGGATCAACTAATATACATTTAGCTATCGAGCGTGGTGATCCAGATCTTTATATACCAAAGCAATGATCATCATAAAAATGTTGAAAAGCTCGTAGTGACTTCGGTTTAGCTTGTATCTTATTTGGATCAACCTGCGGTATCCAGTTGACTAACGACGATCTCTGATGTACCTCTCGTCATTGATTTTAGATTGTATCATGTCTACCATCAAGCATTTTACATGCTGTTATCCAAAATAACCATATTAATAGTAAATAAATATGCTTTTCATATTCCGTAACGTTGAATCGTAAATATGTTTAAAAGAATCTGAAATATTTGATTAAATTTACTCGATGAAAACGAGATTCATTTGAAATTTAATTTTCAAGGAGCAGCGCGTGATGCCAGTATCGGAATATATTGAAAAAATTTATTAAAACAGTACGATTTAGAGAAAGTAGAAATATTAACTTAGAGATTGCACCGTCTAATTTTTTTATCGATTTTTATTTTTATATAGTTAAGGTTTAGCGCTATGACTTTAATCTGACCTGGCCACAAGTGACGATACGGTTTAAGTTAGTGGATACGATAAACCTAGAGTGTAGAGTGTAGACTGTAGAGTGACTAGCTCTGAAGTGCAATTTCCGGAACACACATATTGATATGTGCGGGAGATTTTCAACTTAACGATAATAGGCAGACGGGAATTAGAACCACCGTGCCATAGTTTCCTCACGATGTTTACCGTCACTGAAAGCTCAGGCTCATCACAGGTGAATTTGACATCACGTACCTTGACGCGGCGTCCGTACACCCTACCAGCTGAGCTATAATCGCTTTAAAATTATTTGTATAATATTCGATAGTCGACAGCAGGTTGATTAAAACATTAATATGTCATAATATATATGGTAAAGTTTATATATTATTTGTATATGGTATAGTTTGCTTTCTGCTATACAAACGGGTTAGATGCTGCTAAAATTAGATATAACCGACGAACTGTGAAGTGCACGGTCCACTGGACCGCGCCTTTTATCCTAAATCACCGCCGCGCCACCGTGTGCTACGTTGTGTGAAAGTTTGTTTATTAAACACACGTGTTATACAGCTAAATATGTACACACGTATGTATTTTTGTTTTTGGTTTTTGTCGTTCCTTTTTCCCTTGTCAGTTATCACGCGTATTTCATAAACGGTTGAAGAGGGTTTTACGGGTGCGATCTTTTTTTCCATTTTTAAAACACACCGTTTAGTTTTTTTTTTTTTTTTATTAGATATGGCCACGACTACACTTATACATACCAGTTATTGTTTATCTATATATACATGATATCTGTGCCCACGACTTTGTTTACGTAGAACAAAAAATATTTAAGCTATTTAATGATGGCGCGCATTCATATTACAATAACTTTTGATAAAGTTAACCGATTTCAATGAAACAATGTCTCAATATTACTAGAGGAAATGCTTTGTGATTTCCTTGGTTTTTTATCATACCTTTTATCATAGACGTTTTATCATAGAATTTATAAATTGTACCAACAAAGACAAAACTGCACTTTAATGCTCTGGTTCGCTAAAAATGTGTACAATCTATGTAATATACACATATATTGACACTATATTCAAAATTCTGAAAGGTGCTGCTTGAACTTATATAAATATTCGGTTCTATAGATATATGGTACTTCCCTGAACAACGGAAATTATGTATATTCTTAACGGTAATTGTTCTTTTTGTCCGAGGCAACATAATGGCCAGACAGGACGCTGTGGGTGCCTACATCGTCAAAGGAATATCCATGACAAATTTCAAGTCTACAGGTATGGTAGTTTTGGAGATATTGTGATGAGTCAGGCAGCCAGTCAGTGAGTGGTATTTCGCCCATATATGGATATGCTTAAAATGGGCGAGGCTAACTGACAATGACTGGGCATCGAACACCGTGTTTACAGACGTGCCTTGCATACACGCTTTGATCAGAAATACATTACTCGAACTAGGCTGTGTAAGCCTATCTATCTATCGACCTAATGAATATTTTATAAGCGTTCGGCTCGGAGAACTGTGAAGGTTCGTTTTAAATCGTATTAAAAATGCTGCGACTGATATCAGCTTTTTACAGCCGCACGTCAGAGTGACTGCTTTGTGCCTTATGAATAAGCACAGTAGAAAAATCTAGGAAACATCTTAATGAAACCTTATTATGGTAATAGAGCTTTTCGAATACCCGCCAGGCTCGCTACCATACTCAAGTTAAAAATCTGCCGCCAAGTACCTATTAGGCGTGTTCCGGCAGTTGAACTCGAGAGTCAGCCTCTCCACTAGGCATAGCGTGTCCAACATCTTGGGCCTCATCGGCACGTAACATCAGGTAGGATTACGCTATAATGCTTATCGTATAGAGTTTTAAAAAGCAAAGATATATAAAAAATTAATCGAATGTCATGACCGTCATAGAGGCTGTAGGCGTGTTTTGTACCGCAGGAATAATTATCCTGCGCAGGACTCATATCCACAGTACTTGGTACTTTAACAGCTAGGTCGACTGTGCAGTCAAATCTATATTAATATTATAAAGCGAAAAAGTTTGTTTGTTTGTTTAACGCGTTAATCTTAGGAACTACCAATCGAATTTCATAAATTATTGTTGTATCTGGTAGAGCAATAATTAAGGCTATATGCTATTTAATGTAACGGAAACACCCATGCGAGCAAAGTCATATTGTAATGCGGAAGTAGACGCAGGCCTATCTAGTTAATATTATAAATCAGAAAAGTTTGTTCATTTGTTTCTACGCGCTAATCTTGGGAACTATCAGTCAGATATCAAAATAAATAATCTATTTGATAAAGCTGACTTGAGGCTGTTTAAGATCGGAGTACCCAATAAGATCAAAGCTTTATTGAAGAAAGTTATAAAAACGGGCAAACATATTTTAATAACCTTTATCCACGCGTACGATGTCGCGGGTAAAGCTAATTATGTATATAACATGCTACAAATTAGGTTGAATATACTTGTTATTGTATAACTAAATTAGAATGTTATAAAAAACACATTTCAAAGGTACGAAAGTAAATTGCCTATAAAAATATAAAAGACAAGACGAAAAATAAGGGTGGCGTGGTAGATATTAAAAATATATTATAATAATGGAAAAGTCTCTGGTGGGTCGTATAAAATATTTTATATTCTATTTTACGAACACGGTTCTACAGTTAGACGAATATTTATATCTCAATAATGTACAGTTTCATATCATTTTCAAATGATATATGTACATTTTTTTTATGGAATTGATAGCAAACAAGCAAGATTGTCATTTGATGGCAAGTAATCACCGCCGCCCACGGCTACCTACAACACCAGAGGAATTGCAGGAGCGTTGCCGACCTTTATAGGAGTGACTTGCTCTTAAGTGCACCTGCTGGAACACACCTAATGGTATTTGGCGGCAGATTTTCAACTTCAGGGTGGTAGCAAGCCAGGCAGGCACTAGAAAAGCCCTACCACCATGCTATGGTTTCCTCATGATGTTTTCCTTCACCTAAAGCACAAGCTCATTGTAGGTGGTTAGATTCGAACTCACGTCCCGTGACGCGGCGTGCCACAGAGCTATCATCGCTTTATTTAAATGACTATCAATATTTATGTCGAACATTGATTGCGCGGTAATATATGTTCGAATATAGTTGATCTAGTTACAAAGTTGGAAAATAATTTAAGTTACTTTTTAATGCGAAGGATGGATAGATGTTGGAGAAGGGGATGACTGATGAATATATGGACGAACTGTGTGAGGAATGATATGCGTATAAAAAGTGTGAATACGGAGATAACAGCTGATAGAGTGGAGTGGAAAAAGAAAACATTTTGTGCCGACCCTACCTAGGTGGGATAATGGGTATGAAGACGAATAATTTTCAATGTCAAAAAGTCAATGTATTTTAGTACCATTAGTTAAAATTATGATATCTACATTAATATTATAAAGTAGAAACGTTTGTTTGAACCCGCTAATCTTAGAAATTACCTGCTGGATTTTAAAAATGTTTTTGTATTTGATAAAGCAATTATTGAGGAAGGCTTTAGGCTATTTAACATCACGCTACCGCTAATAGAAGCTAAGCTGTGGGGATGAAAGTTATAAAAGAGGGTAAAACATCTATATTTATAAAAATGAGTCTCCGAAATGTATGTACGCACGCGCTTAATATCCAAACGGTTGCACCAAATTGGATAAAACTTTTTTTATTTATTACTTATTCTCTCGACATGGTTTATATAAAAGGTAATAAAATATATAATTTTTAATGTCATAATATAAAAAGACATGAAGCGATGATAGCTCATTTGATAGTGTGCACGAACGCCGCTTCAAGGGACGTGGGTTCGATTCCACCTATATTTAAATTTCATATAATAAAAAGACATTTAATTCATTCGAGTTACAAACAAGTTTCATTCAGTAACTGATAGAGATGTGAAACGAAAACGATATATGATATAGCCAGTTCTATTAATCTTAACGAATTGAATTTGAAAGGTTGATTAGGATTAATGATAGCTGCTCAAAATATAAAACAAAAATACGAATAGGTTACACCGTTTTTGAGTTTTAGCTTGACTGAAGAATATAGATTAGAGTTGATATGGAGTTCACCGAATCAACTAGTATTAAGTAATTAGTAGTTTCACGCGAACGAATTCGTGGGCATAGCTAGTATAATGTAAACGATGAACGTGTTGTTTAATTGAAATTTTTGTAACGCATAGTAAGAACATAACTACGGACAAACCTATTTTGACATACCTAGATTATTCTATATAATCTATAATACTATTATTTATGTGTTAAATAGCATGAACGAATGAGCCCATGAAACTTCATTGGGATGGCACTAAACGTTATATTTCGATCCGTACAGTTTTTGTAGGTAACAAGTACTTTGTTGCATTCTTTTCTGTACCACCGATAACGTGCATGCAAAGTTTCGTGATGTTCGGTTAAATATTTACGGCGTGTAAGGGTAACAAACGTAGAAACAGACATACGCATTAATAATGTTGGTTAGATGTTTCGTTGGACGAACGACTTTGACGTTAAACATATATTCAGGATTTTCCAATGAATGTTGTTTCCACTCAGTTCCACGTACAATTAAATCCAGATGTGAAGGTTGTAAGGTCAATGCAGTACTGAACGCGGATTTTGGTTTGTGCTCCAAGTTGTGAACTTCAGGCGATTGATTTGTATTTTTTCTGTACTATAAACTATTGTTTAGGCAGAAGTTAATTGACGATGGTGCCTAAGATATGGAATCAGATTAATAGTTCAGGAAGTTACCGCTCAGAATTTTTGGGAGAATCTCGAACTGTTAAACTGTGATTTTTATTGTAATGCATATACTCAGATATTTGACTATATATATGGTGACGTTTTATATGTATGTATACACATATATACGTATATATATATAAAAAATGTAGAGATCTTGTAAAACGCACCACGGTACGCAATCATCGAGTAATTTCAAGCGAAACGCCGAAGGTCGAAAAGCACATGCGGTCTCGTACAAACCACGCAAATAAACTATAAAAATGCTGATCGATTAAACAATTTTCAGTTATTATTATACCTTGAAATCCATAGGATATTATGAAGTATACAACAACATAAAAATAATATACACTCTGTTAGAAATTTCTAAGAAAATGTTTGTTACGATATTATTAGATTTGATAGAATAAAAAAAGTATGAATAAATTATAATTATTTTACTTTATTTCATTTTGCATATCTTATACCGCTAAGTGGCTAAGGTTAGTGCTCTACTCTCAACATATCAAGTTCAATCAGATTTAACTGCCTCTACCATAACCAATTTGCATTTATACGATAATATGAGTAGTTGTATTTCGAGAAAACACTTCTAATAATTTACTTTATATTATATAAAAAACAATTTCATTCTAGTATCTTGAAAAAAAAACTGTTTAATTTTTTTTTCGTATATGTCGATTTTTTTATACTAGGTGGTCACGATAACTCCCGAAAAAAATGAATATCGAGACCGAGTTTGGTTTATTATCTTTGGAATAACATCAACCTATTTCATATACATAGCCTTAGCACCCGTTGTTTATTTTGCAAGCCTCAATTTTGAATTTTACAATATACGTTTTCTTGGTATTATCAAATTTTTTATATAATATCAGAAGAAAGACAAAGATAAGGAAAAGCAAAGATACAGAAACCATACAGCCGCGTCAAACGTTATATCATAATAAAGAGGTAAGTGCTTCAGCATGATACAGACTCTCTAGGTAAAACTGTCTATAGATTTCTTGTAGCAAGCAATAAATCATGCTTGTTTAAAAAACATAGAATAATATTTTCCAAACTTTTTTATTTTCTACTTTATAGGTTTTTGGGTTATGGCTACAGAATCACATGATGTTAAGTGACGATGTGGCCCAAGATGGTGGACACGCTAAGCATAGTATAAGGACTGGCTCTCAAGTGCAACTGGTGGTACACACATATAGGCCTACACCTATAGCAGCAGACTTTCAACTTGAGGGTGGTAGCTAGATAGGTGAGTATTAGAAAAAGCTCTAACACCATGCTATGGTTTCCTCACGGTGTTTTCCATCACCGAAAGCTCAGGAACATTACATTGAATTGCTCAATGCGGATTCGAAGTCATGTTCATTCGTCCGTACACACTATCAACAGTGCCACTATCGGTTTTGGTATTAAGCATTTTGAAAACGACTATTAATATTTTTAATTTAATTTATTTGATCTTAATTAATAACACAATGAACTTGACAGTAAGTAAACTTTAGATTTTTACATTAGAGTCAAATTCATTAGTGCTATGTAAGTAAGCTTTACCTCTAGAAAAGATTTGTCACGGGACGTGAGTTCGAATCCATCTTCGATGATCTTGAGCTTTCGATGAAGGTAAAGATCGTAATGAAATTATAGCATGGTGGTAGGTCTTTTTCTAACGCCTACCTGGGTAGCTATCACCCCCAAGTAGAAAATTTGCCGCCAAATATCTCTAGGTGTGTTCCGGCTGTTGCACTTGTCAGCCAGTCTGTCCGCTAGGCTTAGCGTGCCCACTTGTGTCGTCACTTAACATCAGGCATGTTTACATAACGCATGCTTACATAAGGCATGTACATAACGTTTAAACTTAACTATAACAAAAAAAACTTTGTAAAAAAATAAAAACTGACAAGCGAAATATTATAGAAATCGTTTACAATAAGAAAAAGTAGAAATTCTTTATATCCGTTTATACCTACTTTGAAGTTCGATTCTGTCGATATCAAAGGCACATCAAATATCAACCCTTCGACAAATGACAATCCATCAAAAATGACAGAATAGGGTTAACCAACATAATAAAAAATGTCCTTACTCCCTGAGCCAATACTAAATTGAATGTTAGTGACTTATTGTAAGCTTGTTTGTTAGTGACAAAGCTTTTGAGCGCAGAACTTTATCAGGTATAGAAATTATTATCGAAGTTAAATTTCTTTCGGTGTTTTTAGGTATTTTTAATGGGCAAAAATTTACAAAGTTCCGTCAATCACGTCCAAACTAATAAAATTATCTGGATGGTTATACGATTTTTCGATGCGAAGTTTTTCCTAGACGGATCTAGGATTCTTAATTAGTATTAAGTAACAATTGTATGATTATCTTTAGCGTTATGATCATTGTCTCACCTGATATAAAGTGCTGATGTGGTTTAAGACGGAGAACACGCTAAGCTTGGTGGAGAAACTGGCTCTCAAATGTAACTGGCAGCATACACCTATAGGTATTTGGCGGTAAATTTTGATCTTTAATGTGGTTACTAGCCAAGCGGGCATTAGAAAAAGCTCGAACAGCATGCTATGGTTTCATCGCGACGTTTGCCTTCACCGAAAACTGAAGATCGCTGCAAGAGGCGTGAAAAGGTATCTAAGCAGGCCAGCATGACAGCGGTGACTGATTGTGAATTTTGTATCATTGTCAGTCACCGCTGTTCTGGATTGTACTGTACTTAACACCAGGTGCAGTACAGTCACTATGCTGCGCAACATAAAAAATAATAATAAAAAGGTGGATTACAACTTATGTCCCTCGGTGCGGCGTTCGTACCCATTAGCAACTGAGCTATCGTTGCTTTAAAATTAAGTATTTTATAATTCAATTTTATATAGCCCATAGGGTGAATTCGGACAATTAAGTTCGACAGGCTATTTCTCTAAAACCCTGCAATTAAGATATTATATTTTGAGACAACATTTTTGGATTATGGCCAGACACACTATATTATTTAAAAAATATATATTATACATTTATATTTTACCCATTTGATACGAAAATAAAAATTACAACACAGATTTGTATCGCGACATCTCTATAAAATTGGGTCAACGTAAATTATATCTCACGAGCCGCATACAAAACAAAAAACACCCACCTGGCACGGACGGCTCAAGTTTACGAAGTAACTAATTAATAATTACACACTCGAAGGCAAATTATACTCACTGCCACTCGATAGAACTGTCCGCCGGCCAACAAAACCGTAAACTGGGCCGCACTCAATACCTGAACGAATCACCAAAACAGAAATCCAAAAAAATATTATGACGAACGCCACGAATCTGTCAAAAAAATGACGACCTCGCCCGCCCCTGTCCAACGAACTTATATTTACTGCTGAACAAAATCACCCCCTACCTAGTTACCAATACAGTAACCTTACAAATTTAGCAGACGATGAATCAACGAACGATAATATTAATTTTGTCGCATAGCAAAAAAGATATCTATCAATAATCAAATCTTTATTTTGACGTCATAAAGTCCAGTTTCGCGTGGTACGTTTAGTTTTTTTTATTATTGGTGATGGAAAAGAATATTATTTACTCATTCTGTAGAAATGTTTACCTGTTCCCGAGATAAGACTAATCGGTTATGTTTTGTTTGGCCGTGGTGTGACGTAAACGATCGTCGGTTGCCTCTAGTCCACACACGTTTCGTATCGATGGGCGGACGCTTTCACTGAAGTGTATGATTTTAGGGTTCCGTTGTCGGAAAGGAAATACTATTGCTAAGCTCGCGTTGTATTAAAAAAAAAGTACTAGAAAATAACACAATAACAATGGTCTATATACAGAAACGTATGCTTTCTAATATCTTTTTTCGCTTTATATTATGACAAAAACTACATTCATTTCAGAGCGGATATATTATTTTTTTCTATAATAAAGAGACATATAGTATCCGTAGAGCTTACTGTATTATGGCAAACAAATACACTTAAGAAGCACGCAATAAAAACGAATAAATACTACGAACTAATAAAGTGGCTTCGTGGTTAGGTTATACGTGGTCGAAATGGGAGTGAGAGGTGTAGCAGTGAAATCTCTCGACAATCTTTTACTACGACTGTCTAGAACTGTAGCAAGTTATATACTTGAACGTACCTCTCAAGCTGCGCTATCAGGCGTCTATCAGATTTGCTAGGCCTGAATGAGAGGTAAAAAGGGTGTTCTCTTAAACCTTAAACCTACATGAATGTCACAAATCTCGAAACTGCTAAGGGTTTCCCTCTCTGCCACTCGATGGACCCGTCACTCGCTCGGTGAATCCATTGTTTGCTATGAAGTTCGTCTCTCTTTCTCTATTACAGTGGAACCCAGTAATTGTATACGATCAGTAACTGTGCCTCATACTTCTTTCGTGTGAACTTGAATCAATTAATAAATCATTGAATCGCCAATAAAAGCATATAAAAAAAAACAAAGTTTGTTTATTTGTTTGGAGTGCTAATCATTAAAACTACCTGTCAGTTTTTTTTTTATAGAGCAGTCATTGAGAACGGCTTTAAGCTATATAACATCACGCTGCCATCAGTTGGAGCAAAACTGTTTAGAAAAAACTTACGGCAAAGAGCAAAAATTATTAAATGACTTTTAGTCTGACGCGAACGAAGTCGCGAGCACAGCTAGTAATAGTAATATAAATTAAATAGAGATCATGTATTTGATGGATTAAAAAACTCCCTCTTTGGTATATATATATATTTCAAAATTTTATTCATGCTGGACGGTATTACGGAGCTCGGTGTGTATGAGTCCGATTCGCACTTGTCCGATTTTTTGTTATCGGACCCTTTAAAAAATGTATTTTTAGCAAACAATCTTTAAATTATGTCGTTCAGCGGCCAGCAGTTTTATTTATTACACTCCGAGTTTTTTGTTAGGAATTTCAAAATACTTGACACAAATAGAGGAGATTTGTTATATCGAAAACTGGCATGGTCTAGTGGTTAGGGTGTTTGGGTGTAAAAAATATATCGTGATTTGAACTTTCACTTTCTCAAATTTTATTGGTTTCTAGGTTTTTCTTTCTTTTAATGTATTCACTAGCTGACCCGGTGAACTTTGTATCACCTAAAATTGGTATTCTTCATTATCGCTAAAACTCAAAAATGGTTTTGGATAATTTGTTATTTTTTTTTATATTTCCTCGCGTTATTTATAGGCACGCGTCACTAGTCATGCGGCCGGTACCGCCGGAACCGCTATATCCCTGAATTTTAAATCTGTAATATCTTCGAAAATATTATTTTAAATTAAATACTGTAGATGCCATGTTGATTTATATTAAATGCACAATATATTTAAGGTATTAATTGGATAAGAATGAATACTGTATTGCTTAAAATCGCTTCGTAAATAAGCCATTGTTTCTTGTAAAAAGTAAAGGATAAAAAATGGTTATTGTAGGTTATCCCTAATAGATGGACATATATCATTATGGACTTTTTTGTAGACCTTTTTAAGGTGTACAATACTGTCGTACATTATTTTGATCTGAATATAGTTGGGACTTTTGAGACGGTGATAGGCTACTTTTTCTCGCGAAAAACTTATTAGAAAAGGGGTAAAGAGAGCGATAAACTTTGTGTGAAATTGTTTATTGCAGCATTCGACTTGTTTGACAAAATCAATATTAACGCGTGCAAAGCCGCGGGTAAGAGCTAGTAAATTATAATTATGAATTTTACCACGAATAAATCACGGATTGACCATAATAATTATAATCTTTATATATTTTTGAAGCGATGATGGCTCAGTTGGTAATATGTACGGACGCCGCACTAATGGACACGTGTTAGAATCCCTGCAATGAGCTTGAGCTTTCGGTGAAGGAAAACATCGTGATAAAACCGACGCAGGGTGGTAGAGCTTTTTTAATACCCATCTAGTTAGCAACCTTTTTATTACTAGACTATGGTTCAGTTTCAGTATTTCTTTTCCTTTTACCATGTTTCAAGAAACACGTTTAAAAAATGCGCTTAACATGACGAAGAACAGCGTTGTGTCTTATTGGTTTCAGTAGATACTAATATTCATACATATATTTTTTCAATATTAATAAAAATTAAATATCCTCGAAGTCAACATCAGATCTATACTTCATTCTTTGTTAATAAATGGTATTGATAATGTAATCGGTGATAAAAAAATCGATTTTTTAATCGCCATATTTTATTGCTTTAAACATTTATGATCGAGAATGTGTTTCTAGAAACAATTAATTCCTTAAGTATGTAAGGAAACGATATTAAACAATTATCACTTTCCGTGAATCATAACGAATGGGTTTCGTCAACACTGCACTTTACATACAAATAGCGTACGAGTTCACGCTCTATAAAAGGGAATGTAAAAAAATATTAAGTGCCATTATATGTACGTAGGATAAACATACATTCACGTGGCGTTTATTATGTTTACCTTAATCTGCCTTTCTATTATTTCAATATTATATATATTTATGACGTTATGGGTACAAACTCACCAGATGTTAAGTGACGATAAGGCCCAAGATGGTGGACACAATAGTGGAGGGACTGGCTTTCAAGTGCAACTGCCGTTCAACACATGTAGGTATATAGCGGCGGATTTTCAACTTGAAGCCGTCAACTAACCAAGTGAACACTTGAAAAAGCCCTACCACCATATAATGGGATTGTTTAACGAAATTAAAGAGTTTGAGGATCTTATGGTGTTGTACG
Source organism: Actias luna (assembly GCA_039707435.1). Taxonomy (NCBI): domain Eukaryota; kingdom Metazoa; phylum Arthropoda; class Insecta; order Lepidoptera; family Saturniidae; genus Actias; species Actias luna. Next base: position 11,880,340 of record JAZHAC010000012.1, on the reverse strand, counting down.
CAAAAGGAATCGAGTATGGGTTCATCCTGGTATATGGGTCGTTGGTTACCTTGGCGTGAGTGAAGTGAAGGTAACGTTGTCACATTTGTAGTAACACTGTGGGCATAACGCTAAAACTGTAAACTATAAAATAAAATAAAAGTTTCTTCAATTTAATAGTGTTACCTATACACCGCGTTGTCACATAACATCAAATGAGATCACATCTGTACAGAAAAAGAGTGCGTTAAAAATTAACCTCACATTTCGATAATAACTGTCAAATCTCAGTATCGATAAATCTTTATACGTAAACACACGCTCCCAAGTTTACATTTCTATCTTATCGCCGACACGATAAAAACACGATAAGCTCTCGCAATGGAACCTTGTCGAAATACCCTAAAATTGTCAAAGCATTAGAACCTTTATGCCGACGTAATAAAGACATACAAATCGTGGAAAGGTTTGGTTATCGAATAGATATATTGATAATAATTTAAAACGAAAATTGTTTCCGTATAATTTTCACACAAAAAGAGTACTCAAGACATTTTTAATGTCATCTTTTATACGAATATCTTCTTTAATGGAATTATGTGATGAAAATGCTAGGCCTGCGGAGGGATTGGCTCTCTCAAGTGCAACTCTCGGAACACACATATTGAAATTTGGCGGCATATTATCAACTACAGGATGATAGCTAGCTAGACGAGCACTAGAGAAAGCCCTACTACCACTCTATGGTTTCATCAAGATATTTTTCTTCATCGAAAGCTTAAGCTCAAGTTTCCAAGTTCCCATCTATCTCTATACCAAAATTCATCATAATCGATTTAGCGGTTTAGACGTGAAAGCGTAATAAAGAAACTTACTTTCGCATTTATAATATCAATCTAAATTAGGATAAGGGAGTAAGAATAAGTATTATACCAAAATAAATCATGTACTAAAAATTGTTAACTATTATTCTTTATCCTAGAGGAAATCCTTATTTCTTTAAGATATATATCATGTTATTCAACCCACTGGAATTAAATTCAATTGTAATGGACATTTGATATCACGAAAGATAGATCCGTTCGATAATAATTAAACCAAAAATTTTAAGTATATATTTTTCTTGGTATATATTTTACTATTTGCATGGCGGTAGGGCTTTTTCTAATGTTCGAGTCGCTAGCTACCACCTTCAAGTTGAAAATCAGCCGCCAAATACCAATAGGTGTGTTCTGGCAGTTGCACTTGAGAGCCGGTCCCTCCAATAAAGGCTGGAAACGTACCTGTAATTTCACTGGTGTTGAGAGTGTCCATTAGCGGTGGTGATCACTTACCATCAGATGACAAGCTAGTTCGTTTACCCTCTATTACATAAAAAAATAATGTATAGACTGCGTGCGTCCCGTGGAACTGAAAATTAAGAATTTTTTCCTGATTTCCCTACTTTTTTCAATACAGCTATCCTACTATTCGTGGCATTCTGATATCAAATAGCTTAAAACCTTCATCAATTATTTTTCTATCGAATAAAAAAAATGTCATCCAAGTGTTAGTTCCCAATAATAGCGCGTTGAAATAAATAAAAAAAACTTTACCGCTTTATACTATTAATATAGATATCCTTGAAACAATTACTTAATCATTTCTCATTCTATTATCAGAATACGTTATACATACAACTGATCGTATCTGCACATACTAAATTATTAACTCACCGTGCGCTGAGGAATTTACGTACTAGAAAAATATAAATAAAATCAAGTAGTGAATATACATAAATTCATGTGAACGAAAACAAAATAACAAACAGTTAACATACCAGTAATTGTATTTTTGTACAGAGACGTGGTAAAAAATCACATTCCACGATGCGTCTTGAATAAGTTTTATTTATTTAATTATATGTGAAGATAACAAAAAATCACCCCTTTGTGCCATGTTTGGAAACTAGCTGTCAAGGCTGACCACGTAAAGAGCATTGTACATGGGAGAGTAGGTTTCGTCCTTTGATTACTATTAAAGGATAATTTACTTCGTATTGTCAGTGACGAGCAATGTCTACTATGGACATACCCTTTAATTTTAATATTGCACGCCTCATAACGCGAAGCGGTTGTGGTTATGCATTGCTCTCAACATTCCGAAGTCGAGCAAGTTTTAAGTCTTCAATGATCATTATTTTAAATCATTTGTGTTTTTGCTGTCAGGCAAATATTTATTATCCAGAAAAATAGTCTCACTATTGCACTAGATAAATTTTAAATTCATTTATTTCATTATATACTAAAAAAATAAATATCGATTTTTTTCCCCTTGACGGCCGAATGTCTGTGTGTATAGATGTATAACGGTTACACCCGAAAAACTTAATGTAGTGGGACCATTTATTTTTTAATAGGTGTAGAATGACATCGGACTACTTCTCATTTAATAGGAAGGCTTAAATTTATGTTATTCAATTATAATTATCTTATGAAACGTGCAATTTTGGATTATCCAAACTATTATTCTTTACTAGATAATCTAGCAAACTTTGTTATGCTTTTTTGTAGTCAATTACTCAAGCATAGCATCAACTATTACATATTTTTATATTTTATAGGTTTATTTTATGAAATCATTTCTAGATTGTTTTGCCTAGTGGAGGACAGTTCTTTTCAGCCAGTCTCAGCCAGTGCTCTTAAGTGCAACTGTCGGAACACACCTATGAAATTTTGGCGACAGATTTTCAACTTGAGAGTAATAGCTGGCCAGATGGATATTAGAAAAAACCGTACCACCATGATGTGGTTTCATTATTATGTTTTCCGTCACTGAAAGCTCTCGCGTTAGTTATATATATAGCGCGGCGTCCATATACAATACCAACTGAGCATAATTATCGATTCAAAGTTAAAGTAGTGTATTTATGTATTAATGTATGTATGTATTATGAATTTAGTGATAACTTAATTATCTACGAAACACGCTAACATATACTTTTAATATAACAACTCTATTGTGTCCATTGATTGGTTTATAGCATTATTATATCTGACTATCCATTTTCGTATATATAACGGCAAAATTATCGCTGATGCTTATAAAGTCTCGTTTTTCATTCGGTATTTTTCAGCAGTTTAATACCATGCAGAGATCAAATTATGCTTATGTTTCTAGTTAAGATCTCGAATGCCTAATAGATAAAATTATATTGAAAATTTGCGTAGAAGTTTATGTACACCAAAATTACCTCCAAGCTTTGTTATTTTATGGGATATAAAGAAACTAATATGATTATCCATAATTATCGTTTTGTCATTGCATCAAATTTTATCTAGTAGTTTCAGACTGGTGCGTATCTGAGCCGTTCTACCTTCAGACTGGTTGCGTAATATAAACTTTCCTTTACTGAAAGCTGAATCTCGAAAAGCTTAGAATTAAATTCACCCGACGTTGTGTTTGTATAAGTTATCATTAAACCATAATTGGTTTAGAATATAATCTCAAAGAAATTTTGCTCAGAAAGAATCTAGCTATCAGCCTTAATTCAGTAAATAGAATAAACCAGCCAGGCGAAAATCTAAAGAGTAAATGTATAAAATGCGCGAGCTTTAGAAGTGTGATTATGCGTAGAGCAAAGAGAAAATGCTTGTCTGGATCGTGGATCAATTGAGTACTTAACCAATTTTAACACCACAACATATCTTAATAATTTACGTTTTGAAATATATTTATCGACAGTGAAACTCAAAATTATTATTGTCTTATTGCAGAGTGTTAACATCTTAATGTTTCACATCAAACGACAAGTAAGAGGAATATCCACATGACTTCAACGGCAAGAAACGTAATAATAGCGGTCACTTGAAGGGGATTTGGCTTCATCTCACAGTTGAGCGTCACAAACAAACATTACAGGCTGTTCGAAAAATATTTTCGATAGCCATTCCCTAAAACAGTATTATTGTTCTTCAGAAATTACAGAAGAATCAGTTTCGAAAACAAACCTTTTAGGATACTCGGTTTTGTGTTGTGATTGATTACATTTCAGTTTTTATTTGTTTTTAACTTTGAGCTTTTAGTCATTGTGGTTTTACTGTTTGTTTTCATAAAACGTTTTTAATTCAACATTTCTTTATAAGCTTTTTATTTCTAATTTCGTGATACTGATAACTCGGCTCAGTACTTACTTATTTCTTCGATCATTACTTTTCAAAGTAAAAGGGTTTTTAGCTTTATTTTGCTAACAAAGTTCTATTTCAAAGTTTTTATAACTTCTCATATGGCAAGTAATATACGTCGAGACAAGTAAGTATATATAATATACAAACCTACAAACTAAAACAAAGTAAAATATTTTTGCTAAATATATTGGGTATATTATAAAAACTTAATCCACATACACAAATAATAAGTCAATAAACATTGAGATTGACAACACCCTCTATCGTACTAAGCTAAATGCGGGACAGCCATTGGTAAGTATGATTAATTGATTCCTTGGGACAGGTCGGGACCGCACTATTCCGGGTCTGTTCTTAATAGGCTCGATTTCCTGCTAACCCCATTCTTAAGTATGGAGCGAAACGCGAATAAAGATTTATGAGCTCTCAATCTTCGGCAATTGATGTGCCTATTTTGGTTTTGAAGTTGAATGTTTTTTCATAAATAAGAATTGAAGAAATAAGCTAGGATTCAAATCCTTAATTAAGACCTTTATGAGCTTTCGAATACATTCATGATTTTCAAAATTCGTAGTACTGTTAATTTTATTTACTCTGCTATTTGACATATGCCATAAACGATACATTGATAGTTAAGTCGGCAGTGCATATAAACATTGCGGCAATGAACGTGAGTTCGCATCCATGCAATGTGCTTGAGTTTTCGGTAAAGGAAACTATAAAACCATAGCCATAACCATTTAAATGCCCACTTGGCTGGCTACTGCCCTCAAGTTGAAAATCTCCCGCTAAATACCTATAGGTTTGTTCTGGCAGTTGCAGTTGACAGCTTCGAGGAACTATTAGACTTAAAGTGTCCACCATCTTGGACCACACTATAATTGGAACATTCAATAGAATTGACTGGTGGAATCTCATCACCGGATAGAAGATTGTTGGCAAACAATCTTATATGTTGAGATTTTCGTGGAGAACTTCTTAGAAAAAGGGAGGCCCAATATCGGCAACACGCTTATGATATCTCTGACTGTTACATACATCTGTGTGTTACAGAACCCGCTTGCCAGACAGTAGTCAATACGCTTGTTCAGTAGTACCTTTATAAATATAAAAGAAATTTGATAAACTTACCTTCGTACATTTGCGCATATTGAGGAAATCCTGCCGCTCTTAGCCATTTGCAAGCTTCCGCTGCTTCGATCTCTGCAAATAAAGAAAAACATAATGGTTAGTTTATTTTTTAATGCTCATTAGGACATAGTAAGATAAGCGTGTGAACTGTCAGGTTTTGTTTTTTACGTGTCGGAAACTTTGTTATATCTAGAAAATATTTTTTATGTTAAGAAAACCCTAAATTTATAAAGGAAGCTGCTTCAAAACTACAGGTGGAAGAACATAAATAGGAAATTTATCAACGAATTTCAACAAGTGTTGAATTTCCGTTATTCACAGAAAGTTAAGAGTATTAGATGTATTAGAAGACACGTCGCGCGACGTGGTTTGTAATCCCAATAATTTGTTGTCATTGTCGTCCCAAAAACGGTATATTTATTGTATGTAGTATTAATTAGTAAGTATATTAAGCTTTTAAGCATAGTCATGATCTTTATACTAGTCAGGATTTTTGGTATATATATATTTTTTCATTTTAAATTGTAAGACATTTTCCGAATACATTATTTTGTATACAATTCGTTTTTTTTTTTTTATGAAAATAAATATAAGGGCAAACTATAATTTTATCAATGAATAATATCAACCATAACGTATGTTAAAGGGATGATAGCTCAGTGGTAGTGTGGACGGACGCCGCATTAAAGGACCTTAGTTCGAATCCACCTACAAGAAGTGTGAGCTTTCGGTAAAGGAAAACATCACAAGGAAACCATGGTATAGTTGTAGGGTTTTTTCTAATGTCCCACTGGCTAGCTACCGCTCTCAAGTTGAAAATCTGTCGCAAAATGGCAAGAGGTGTGTTCCGGCATTTGGGACCCAGTGTCTCCACAGGTTTAGCGTATCTTCCAACTTGGGCTGTATCGTTACTTAAGATCAGATGGCAATATGACCACAACGCTAAAACTTACAAACTATAAAAAACAAAAGTAGAAAATCTATCGCCTAATACCTATGGGTGTGTTCCGGTAGTTGCACTTGAGAGCCAGCCCCTCTACAGGTTTAACGTGTTCACCAATTTGGGCTACAATGTCACTTAACATCAGGTGAGACTGTAGCCATAACGCTAAACCATAAACCTATAAACTATAAATATGTATAGGTATAGCTCACAGCCAAAAAGAACATCCCGACAAATTTTCAACCACAAAGCTGCTTATCTAAACAGACGTGCAGTGGAAATTCCCTATAACCTTTTTTACCCTTGTCCCGCATAAATACGGTTGGAACAAAATAGTCTGAATCTTTTTAGTCCAACAAAACATTTATCTTGACATTTATTGTCTGTCCTAACAATATGCGAAATGAAAACAATTAAATAAGCGAAATAAAATTATAATTATTCGAATAATCTTTTTACTTCTATTTATCAATCACCTTATTCACATTCATATATAAAACATACAGCTGGCTACTTCATTACTTGTATGATATTAAGTCATACGCTACATACATACATACGTATTATTTAAAATTTACCATTTTATCTTATAGTAATAAGAACAAATAAATTTACTTATTAATATTCTATGCAATCAATACGGCAAATACCTTCCTAATACAATAGGGATAATACAAAGCTTTCTCCTAATAAATATTTATATTGGGCCAAAATAATAGAACTCTGGAATTTGGGAAACTTTGAACTGATTGATCGATGCTAGCCGTGTGTTTGGGATCTAACAATAATGGTCATGTTAAGTCGAACTTATCCATGTCGTGTCCGTGTCACAGTGTAGGGAATATTTAGTAATGTAACAAAAGATTTTAAGCTATTGATAATCCAAAGTGTTTGTCTATATTTTAGAAATTTACAGCATAAAACTAGTTATTAAGTTATTATTTGAATGTAAACTGTATATGTATGCATGAATGTTACAACTATTTTTTTTTACAAATATTGATGATCGGTTATTATATTGAGATGCAATCTAATACCTATTTCATTCCAAATACAATGTCTTATTTAATAAAATATTGGATTCACAGTTTTGTTCGATTTCAATCAAATTTTATAAATTTGAATAACTTGGTTTCTGATAAGTAACCCAACACTTAAACGCGATAGACGCGATGTGGTTAAATTTAAGACTACTGCAAAGAGCAGCACAAGATTTGCCAATGTCAGCTAGTTATGGTATAGTATATACTTAGACAGTGTCATTGTAATACGAATTTTTTTATATTAATATTCACGTAATCTGTATAATTATACACTTTTTGGGCGCAATGAGGCAAAATCCTCTGAAATTATCCCGATAGGACTTTGAGCCTTCGGAGCGAAAATGTTTGTAGATTGTGCTAGATAACTTTTTTAGTTTTCATAGATACCTTGCCATTTTTTTATGTATTAAAAAGATATATTTTGACCACGTACTATGTATTTATAGACTGTTATTTTTAAATTACAATAAACATTTTATGTATATATTTGCTGAATGCTTGATCACAAATTCATAGATAAAAATTAACGTGCAACGAAACCATGACGGCTAGTGCATTATATATGTAAAATTCAGGATAACCTAATCGATAAATATTAAATGTATTAGTATGCCCATCTGTATGCAAACATACGGTACTGTTCTCCGTTCATGGCAACGTTTTGAGTGTGCGGGACAATCAGCATCATTATAGGGTAGACGTAAACAAATGTTCAAATAATGGATACTACACGGTAGTATGACGAAGTAAAGTGGATGAAATTGGTACTTATATTTGGAGACGAACATAATTATCATACACAAAAATGTTTTATTCTGACAATCTTATTTCTTATTTCACAAACGTGCCGTTTCCTGAGTTGTTTTTTTCTTCAAACCTTATCATCGTAAAGTGTAAACAAAAAAGGATATGGGATAACAATTTGAACACTAAATCGACAGCATACTTCAGTAATAGGTTGTAGTATTTATCTATTACTAGCTATTATATGCTGCTTCGCTTGCATTAATATTGATTTTACCAAACATCGGAACACGAAATCCCTCTGTTTACCCAACTCCCTATAGGTTTATCGCCAAAAAACGTAACTTATCATCGTCTCCAGGTTCCCATCTGGCTGTATACCAAAATTCATCATAATCTATTCAGCGCTGTAGGCGTGAAAGCGTAAGAAACAAATAAACACACTTGCGCATTTATAACATTACTAAGGATGAGGAAGTAAGGATTACTAGCTGTGCCCGCGACTTCGTTTGCGTTGAAACTGAACATCTTTATATATAAAAATTTCGAGTCACTTTGTTTGTCCGCGAAGAACCCCTAAACTACTGAACCGATTTTCATCAAATTTTGTACACTGTGTGCAGTTTGATGTAACTTGAGAGAGGATAATTTATATCGCGGTAAGTGATCATAACGCGATAGATGTCGCTGTAGTCGATGTGATTGACTACTCGAAAAGGCAGAACATGGTTTACCAGGTCAATTAGTTATTCTAATATATAACATGTTTTGCCAGTTTTTCTAACTTTTGTCCAATGCAGCTTTATTCTTATTGGTGGTAACTTCGTGTTAAAAAGCCTTAAGCCTTTCTCAACAAGTGCTATATCGAATAAATTATGTTTTTTTTTATAAATTAATCCGACTGGTAGTTCCTAAGAATAGCGCGTTACAAACAAACAAACAAAATTTTCCGCTTTATAATATTAAAAACATATCGATAAAACAACGTTGATTTAGTGTATAGAATGTCAATCTATGCATTTTGTATTTTTCTTTATGCTAAAAATTGTAGGGAAAGACAACTTGGCTAGAAAGGAAGCTTGTAATATATATTTTTGTTTTGTATTCATAGTAAATTTATGATAAAAACTGATTTTATTCTAAATTATTTCGCTTCTCTTGTAACAATAGTATCTAGTTTATATTTAAATTTATTCTCACCTTGGTATTTGGATATCTAAATGCACCTCGTTTAAATCGAATTGACGCAATATACCAAATCCATTTATGCACTTATCTCCTTAACTGAATGCCTAGGTCGTACCGTATTTAGATTTAGTGGATAAAATCGTATCTATAAGTCTGTTTTGTACAAATATAGAGTCGGTTATAGCTTCGTTTTGCTGGATTATTAAGACATATGACCTAAACCGGATACAGATCTATCAAGCGGCATTCTAACTCGCGTATTAGGTGTTCCGTTTCATAACATACGACTGATAAGATATGACAATTCGTTAAGCAGTTCGTAGTCTATGGAAAGAAGGGTGAATATACTGATATCAAATGGAATCAAATCAAAAATCTTTATTCAATTTAGGCACCTTTTTTCCGTGGGGAAATGTATACATGCTTCCCCTCCCAGGCCGGGGGATCGAGAGGGGTATGTGGGACTCACCCAGCGCTAAGATCCGGGAATACACACTAAAACCCCACGGCCGTCTGTTGCCTTCCTGGAGCGACGCGGGTCCATGCATGCAATCACCGCGTAACCCCAGCAATTAAATTTAGGTTCTAAGAAGGCGCTTAAGGGACGCAATCATCGAGATCTGCATCTTTATTTTTTAGTTCTTATTCTCATATCTTTTATAATTTCTTTTTTTTTAATTATAGGTTGACGTGTAGTTACAGTTACGGATGTACAGAGAGGGGTGTTAATTACAGGCATCACGATCGCTCACATATTCTATCTACCCTATAATAACCTTTTGACATCAAATGGTACTTGAACTCACTGTCCGACAATGCAGTAATGTGCTTTGGAACTTTATTATAAAACCTGACAGTATTATCTAAAAAACTTTTTGGTTCAAATGGTTAATCGAGGAAATTTTCCATATGAAAAGTCCTATACGTCCCTCTTGTAGCCCACCCGAAATATTGCGAAGGAAAATATGTAAGTGTTTATTTTTTCCGCGGTAGCACAAGTAAAGATAACAAAATTGTGGCAGGCTATATTATGACCACTATACACCAAGAGTAATATCCTTCATAGAGGCACTGTTGAACATCACGTATATCGAGCAAGATCTCAGGTTTTAAAGTCCGTGACTGGATCACCGACCGACATACATATAAGATGTGAAGCGATAATAGCTCAGTTGTTAATGGACGTGAATTTGAGTCTATCTGCAATGAGCTCAAGCTTTTGGTGAAACAATATATCGTAATGAAACCATAGCGTGGTGGTAGAGTTATTTGTGATGCCCGTCTGGATAGCTACCACACTCAAGTTGAAAATCTGCAGCCAAATTCATACAGGTGTATGCTGGTAATTGTACTTGAGAGCCAGTCCCTCCACTAGGCTTAGCGTGTCCACCATCTTGGGCTACATCCTCATTTAACATCAGGTGAGATTGTGGCCATAACGCTAAACGTGTAAACTATAAAAAAGGCATCACATATTCAGTTGCCGAAATGATTGTAGGTATAATTATGATAGCAGTAGTAGGTATGATTTAAAAAAATACCATGTCCATTAAACATCTTTCTTCTGCATTATGTTCGGTACTTTTAATTGAATCGGACAGTCGCTTACGTATTTGTCGATACACACTTCAATTTATACTACAATATATACATTATATAATAATTAAATAAAAAATGAATTAAAAAAAATACATACACAAAATATGTTTGTCATATAATTGAGAAATTTCATTACTAAAAATAACATATATTCCTTAAACGTTAAAAACTCTCGACTGTAAACAGTAAGATGTGAAAACTATGTTCGGTTTCATAATAAGATTCTTTATTTCAAAACGGAACCCTGAAAAAGAAGTGACTGGATTGGTTGTAGACGTTGTTTGTAAGACACGAACCGCGACATCCAATTAAAAGTTTAAGAATTTCCATGGAAACGCAAATAGGTCGATTGGGTACATTCCGTGGCCTAAATGTTAAACGAAAATGTGCGTATTAACACTTCGTATCGTAAGCGAACGAACTTGGCCTTTCGTTTATGCAACTAAATGATTTAGTAAACAATCCGAAATGGTGTAGACAACGCCACGCGCGTTTGCAGACGAGCTTTGAGTCCGATGTTATTTCTTTATCTTCAAACTGAATTTTGTATAAACAGAAATAAATCTATTTAGAAAATTTTAAATCTAGATACGCTAGCTTACTGTCCGTGGCTTGATTTACGTAAATAATAACATTGATATACTTTTCCTACTATTAAGCCACGCAGTTAAAATTTATTTCTGAGTTGTGTACTACCACGCCTTAGAGTGACTCTGGTTTGTCAAATTTCAGGATTATTCAGTTAATTTGCAGCTGCTAAGAAATATGTAAGCTAATATGACAATGAACATCCTTAATAGATCGCTTTATCTCTCGTTAATGGAATTTCATTTGGACTATATGTTGTCTTGCATTTGGTATATAGCACTTCGTAGTATTACTATATAAAAATGATTTCTTGCCTCTAATTTACTTATATATTATTTGATTACTGCTATACATTAGTTCTTGAAGACTTATTTTCTCACAACGCATTATGTATTTTAATATTACAATGCGGAAAACTTTGTTTATTTGAACGACCTAATCTTAGTTTTTTTAGTCAAGGATTAGAGTTATGGCCATAATCTCACCTGATCTTAAGTAACGATACGGCACAAGTTAGTAGACACGCTAAACCTGTGGATGAATTGACTCTCAAGACCAGCTGCTGGAACACACATTGGTGGCAGATTTTCAAATTGAGGGCGGTTGCTAGCCAGGCGGGCGTTAGAAAAAGCTTACCACCATGCTATGGTTTACACCGGTGTTTTCCTTCACCGAGAGCTCAAGCTCATTCTAGGTGGTTCGATTCACACACTACCACTGAGCTATCATCGCTTCAAGTCTTTCTACCAGTCGGGTGGGAATAAATATTTTTGTAGTTGATAGAGCAATTATTGAAGAAGGATGTAGGCTATATAATAACACATTGCCACCAATAGGTGTAAAGCTGTATTGAAAAAAGTTAAAAAAGGGCAATAATGATTGAATCATTTCTAGTTACACGCAAACGAAGTCGCAGGTGCAGCTAAAGTGTTATAAAACTACTGCTAGACCTAGTAGAACTAACTCTGTTCAGGGTTAGAGTAACAAATCGGGATGAGAATTTTTATATCTCTCAAGCTGGACCATAGAGTACAAAATTCAAAATTTTACTGAAATCGACTGAAAGGGACATACACCGACTGAAACAGCGTGGACATACATCGTAACATAGGTTTTCGACATATAGTGATTAACGTATTAATTTACCGTTACACTAGGTGGCACTAGTATGGTTTTTGCGCTAAATACTTATTTTATAGTTTATACGTTTAGCGTTATGGCACCAATCTCATCTGATGTTAAGTGACAATGTGGCTTAAGCTAGCGAACACGCTAAACTTGTGTAGGTACGGGCTCTCAAGTACAACTACCGGAAAACACATATTTCACGGCATAATTTCAATATAGCCTTATAATAGACTAGATTTTACGTGCAGCTTCGCTCGCGTTAACGCGAACCTATCAGCGTCTCTAGGTTCCCATCGATCTCTATATCAAAACTCACGATAATCGATTCAGCGGTTTACGTGTGAAAGCGAAACAAACAAACAAACTCACTTTCGCGTTTATAATATTAGTATGTTTAATGATGATGATAATAACTACAATTCATATTTACCTAAAAATTTAACTACCATGTATTTTCTTACATTTTAATCTTTCACGTACTTCTCAGTGTACACGTATACACGTAACGATACGTAGATTAGCACGGTTGTGACTATAGAATCAGAGACGGTGATAAATAACTTTAATGGTGGCTTTGAACGTAAAATAGAGACAGAAATTGCATACATTAATCGCTTCTAAGGTATCGCTAATAAACTGCAAGGGGAGTAATCGTTAGATAAGCGGTTAATCGCAAATTATTACTCATTAGTATTCAGCATGAAGTCTCCGTTGTCGAATAGCTAAGATCGATGGAACGGGGTTTGAAACTCGTGTATATTTGACATCTACGTAGCTCTACTTTCGACTTCCTTCGCGTGGAATTAAATTTTATCGTTGCATTTTTTTTGACGAAAATTACTTAATACCATTCCCTATGAGCCAAGGTGTTATATGAGTGGTGCAAATTCGAATCCCATTCAGTATAAAATTAGATTTTTCTATGTAAGTACGCCAAATTGTTGCTTCTTTTTTTAAAGTTCTAAATGCTCCCGGATCGACTAATAAAGTTTCACTTCAAAAGTATTACTATTAGAGTGGTAAAAGTCTCAATACTCCCCATTTTAGGATTATCTTTAATATATAAATGAGTGAAAAAAAAACAAACAATTTATGGGTTTTGATATAAGTACATTCATCTATTATATAACCAGCACGCGTGTGGTCTGTTGGTTATAAATTACCACCTATTTTACATTGTCAAATACCGCAGTACCCTTTGGTTTTGTATAAGTATGTTTTTATTTATCCACGTCAGACGCGTATAAAATTTTGTATCGCAAGTAAAAATAATTAAAAATTCATTAAAAATATATATATAAAAAACATTTAATTTTGTAATTTAATCATTTTTCGCATATTTTTTTACCACAAAGATCCGCGCTATAAAAATAAATAAATATTACGAGCTACTAAATAATGTAAACAAGAATGGCCACGTAGTTAATTGTCGGTCGAAGTGGAACCCAGAGGTAATGATACAACTTGAGGATGGTAGCTACCTAAGCGGGCACTAGAAAAATTCCTAGCATCATACATCAAAGTAAACGTGCTTTTTGAATTAAAAAAATATAATATACATAGTAAATATTCATTAGCAATTTATACTTGACATAGTAATTAATGTCTTCAAAGAATTTATTTCTGCAAATAACTTATTAATTATAATAATTACATAGTTATGTTATTAATAATTAGCCGTGTGTTTCGAATAGAAGATTAAATTTGATGGGACTTTAATTTGCAGAGACGTCAAATAATTAATTACAGTAATTATTTTAGAAAGCTACTATAATAAGAAAATAAACAATATTTTATATTCACCGCGACAGGTTTTAATTATTTGCTCGTCCGTCTATAATGTTCTAATGAATACAAACACATTTATAGTTTAAATAAATTTCACCTGATTACATACCTACTTTGTTTGATATTTTTAAGTACATCAACATTGACGTAAAGCAGTTTTCTTAACCTTAATTAACGCCGCCGAAACATTCGCCGGTGTCAATAAAATAAAATGAAAAGTATCTCGCAGTGACCTTGTACTTGAGTGCGGTGCGTCATCCAATGAAACGTAATGCAACAGTGACGTCACTGTTTGTGTATTCTACGAAACAAGTTGATGTGTCCTTTATTATTATTGTTTTTTTTTTTGCTTAAATTCCATCACGGCAGCGCAACGTGGATTTAAAAGAAAGAATGAGTAATATCAACTACTTCCGTGTTGTAGTGTACGGGAGTAATTCTCGCTGATTTCGATATGCGTAATGTCAAATAGAGTCATGGGCGTTTATTATGTTTACGACGATCGGCATTATCGAATTAGACATATACAGCGACTATATAGGGAACGTGCATGTTTTGTCGTAATTGAGGGTTGTTATTAAATGGAGAGACATTATTGTATGGATTAGAACTTAACCAACCAAAGTAATTTCAACGTATTAGGTAGTTTTAAATAGAGTTTATTCTGTATATGATAGGGTTATTAGTTGCCAATAATTAACACGGTAAAGTGACTACAGTTTGCACAGTATATTGCAAAAACTATGATGATCAGATATAAACAGTCCATAAGGAGTCTTAGCTGAGATACTGACCTACAAACGTCTTGGTGGATGCATATACATTGGCTGATTTATCACAATATTTGGTGGTCGCAATCCAACTGTAAACAATCACCGTTCTACCAAACATGATTGTTAAAATGCTCGTTTCTAGCGTTGTCGTTCCCAAATGTTCTTTTGTTCGACGAACCCATCATTATCGTCGACAATTAGACAGACGGACAGGTAACAAATACGCCATTTACGTCTATGACTCTTTAATTGACTCGAAACGTAACTCGACTGCGCTACGAGATAACGTAGTTCCGATAGACTTGTACTGGACAAAAGAAACTTGGGAAAACTAATGCATTAACTAGAATTAGTCGTTTGATAAAAAAAAAAGAATACCGACCTCTTTCAAGATCAGTGATACTCAATTATTATGAGTTAGCTGTGCCTGCGACTTCGTTCGCTTGGAACGAAAATATTAGTTAAACACTTTTGCCCGTTTTTGTAACTTTATTCAATACGGTTTTTCTCCTCTTAGTGGTAGCGTGATGTTAAATAGCCTAAAGCCTTCTTTAATGATTTTTATATCAAATACAAAGATTTTCTTTTAAATCTGACAGGTAGATCTTAAGATAATCGCGTTCAACTGAAGAAGAAGCGATGATAGCTCAGGATGGTAGTGTGTACTAACGTCACGTTAATGGACGTTAGTTCAAATCCATCTACAATGCGCTTAAGCTTTCGTTTAGGGAAAACATTGTGGTGAAACTGTAAGGCTTTTTCTACTGCCGCCTATTTAGTTACCGCCACACAATTTGAAAATCGGCCATCAAATGCCTATAGGCAGTTACACTTGAGAGCCAGTTCCTCCACTAGGCTTAGCGTGTCCACCATGTTGAGTCACATCGTCACTTACTATCAGATTAGATTGTAGCCATAACGCTAAAACTTAGCTATATAAAATGTAACCTACATCACTTTTGTATATTAGTAAAATTATATCAACCAGTACATTCAGAATATTATATATAACTAAATGAATTAATATTACAAGCATCGCATGATACATTATTATCACAGCAAGCCACAAATAGAAACTTTAAATTATTTTAAGTCGATTTAAAAGTAATTAGTGATACTATAGGTTAGGAAAATAACCGCAGCGATATATCTGTTATTAATTAAGAAATGACAGCAAAAGTTTCTATAATTATACGAACTGATAATAACTAGATCTGGCCTATTCTATATCGATATTATAGAACGGAAATTTTTTGTTTATTTGTTTGAACGACCTAGTCATAAATACTACCTGTTAGATATCAAATTTTTTTTTTTGCATTTGATAGAGAAATATATTGAGGAAGACTTTAGGCTATTTAACATTACCCTACCACAAGTAAGATCAAAGCTTTATTAAACCGTAACTGTAAACCCCATTTGAGTGCCAGCTTATTTTCAGGTTTTGATATCTTCGGGCAAATTCGCACACATATACTACGTTCACATCACATACTAATATTATAAATGCGAAAGTGAGTTTGTTTGTTTGTTTACGCTCTCACGCCTAAACCGCTGACTCGATTATAATGGATTTTGGTATAGAAATAGACGGGAACCTGGAGACGGTGATAGGCTACTTTTATCGCAAAAACCTTATTGGAAATAGGTAAAGGGAAGGATAAATTTTGTATGAAACTTTTTTGCGTCATCCGATTTGTTTGACAAAATCAATATTAATGCGAGCGAAACCGGACGTAAAATCTAGTAACAAAATAATTTTAACTTTCGCTTCATTTTATAAATTAACTTCGAAAGAGTATAATAAAGGTGGTTTAGAACATCGAAGCAAATAATTAGTTTAATGAAACATCGCAGTTAATTTATATCTCATTTAATAACGTAGACGCATTTTGCAGAAATTAATTTGTATAGATTGTACTGCAGTACTAATGTAATTATTATATATTACTTTAAATACTATAAAATTCAAAACAAGAATTTTCGCAGCAAAAATTACGATAAATATCCTCAGCTTAAACAATCAAGTTCACAATAATATATACGAAGTAATATTATGTAATTTGTAAGTAGGTTAACATAATTCGAACCTCAAAATAGCTGATTTATCTAAAACAAATATAAAACTGTTAAATAATTAAATCACACAAAGAATTACTGAGCACCAGAATTACCTGTTATTTGGTCAGCGCTTAAATTGGGAACGCTCATTATAAACACTTTAATAACACTAAACACTATATAAATTGAGAACAAGAAACACCGGTACACCGAAGCGCATCTTTACAAACACTGAATCACTAACTTTCATACCGAAAATCGATCACGTACCTATTAACGGCTATTTGTAATAAATTAACACGTTAAATAACTAACAGTTTTCCTTGCATTTTACGCAATAAAACCTGTTATAGCAACGTTTTATTGAGTTATGCGTGTCGCACAACCGACTACCAGGGTTTTATGTGCACTTCCATACATATAAATGCGTGTTTCATTTAAATAGTTCGTTTTTTTTTCTCTCCGTAACGGTATTTTTTCGTTAACATGCGAGTTAATAATAACTATAACTTATTTAAAAAGCTGTCCGCACACTAAACGAATTATAAAAAAAAAATGTATTAATTTGTATTTCGAACGTGTCACACGGATGTAAAAAACAAACAAGTGTCACTTCAAAGTAGCTAGCCAATAATGAGATTAGTTATCTGTGTTTATCGCTCGGTCGTTACTTGCCTCCTTTAATCGTTGGACGCGTCACCGATAGTGGTGTGGCGTTTTTAGGATGTGTAAAACCTACTTCGTTGTTTGGACACGGTAAATTGACTTATCATCTGTCTAATGCATGCATGAGTGTTTGGCCCTAAACTGATAATTTGATAACGGGAAAGTATGTGTGTGCAGACATCATTTACATGTGGTTTGTTTTATTCACATTCTTTCAATATTTGTTTAGTTTGCACTTATATGGACAGAACCACATTTTTGTTTTTTTTTTCTAGTTTAGTGGACGGAAGTAATTTGATTTGTTTCATTTAGTAAGAGATTGTTAACTTCTAAAATCAATATAGCTTTACTATTATGGTAATGTTTCTATATGTATTGTTTAGTTATAGACTACTAGCTTTTACATGCGATTTCGCTCTCGTTTCAAACACTTAATCACCAAACGTTGAATCCAATCGGATGACGCAATAAAAAGTTTCATACAAAGTTTATTTCGCTCTTTACCTCACCTTCAATAAGTTTTTCAAGAGAAAAAGTAGCCTATTACCGTCTCCGGGTTCCTACCTAACTTTATACCAAAATTCCTCATAATCGATTCTGCAGTTCAGGAAAGAAAGCGTAATAAATATACAAACTCACTTTTGCATTTATAATATTAATAATGATGATATAAAATGCGCAGGTTTAGGAACTTGGGGCCGTAGAAAATGAGGCGACTACTAAATCATTATCCATCAAGAAATTGCATTTATATTTCGGTATTTTTCATTTCTGAAAACTAAACCTATATGATCTGAATCTACGTTCGTGGACTTCCACGGTGAGTGTCACTTATTCAATTAATCGCGGAGAATCTTCTATTTATATATTATCGTTTTCGTAGCTCGTTGTCGCCTTGTAACGAATGACTTTAAAAATTAAGGAAATATTTAGAACTTACTGCCGAGTTATCTTGGCTGTCATTCAACAATGTTACACAAACGCTGCACTGTACACCCATGTATTTGTTTATTGTTTTTATCAAGAGTAAACAAAAGTCAGTAAGTACTGTCTACAATGAATCTGGTGTTGTTTCTTTTACTTGCATTCCCAGTCATTAAGCAAAAACGTTACGTTTTTATACATTTAAAATTGTGTTCTTAAATTTGTATATAATCCTTATTAATATTATAAATGTGAATATGAGTTTGTTTGTTTTTTAAGCTTTCGGGCTTAAACTGCTGAATAGATTATAATGAATTTTGATATAGAAATATATGGAAACCTGGAAACGGTGATAAGCTACTTTTTATCTTTGTATCATTGTAACCCATTGTTTATATAAAATCAACTAACGCGAGCGAAGCCGCTCGCAAAAACTTGTAATAATAAAGTCCATTTATTTGTGATTTAAATTTTGCAATTCAAGTTTTCTCTGTCCTCGGTCATTTCCGTCGCAGCATCTAAAGTATTGGTTAGCGACCACCCTTGGGTTTAAACTGTCGTAAAATAAAGGTTCGGTATGAGCATTTGTGTTCCGGTATAGTGAAAGAGAATCAGCTCTTTCCATCAAGGTCCGCAACATGGCTGCAAGACCTCGAGTATTGCGGCTGTCTATAGGCTACGGTAACCATTTACCATCAGATTGGCCGTCTGGCTGTTTGCTGTCCGTTAACATTAAAGACATATCCGATGGAGTCAAACTCTTTTCATATTAATAGGTATAAGGAAGAATTTTAAATCAAGACACACTTAAAATCTCAATATATTTAGTTTGAACAAGCGTATGAATGGCGCCAAAACTCAATGCAACACCGCGCATAAGTTCAAGCGGCCGCTGCCACAGATACGTAATATTTGAAAAAATAAATCTAACATTTTTTGTAATGCCATACAGATAAAAAATTATTTTGTTTGAGAGAAAGTATTATAATAAAACTAGCTTTTACCCGCACCTTCGTTCGTGTTAGTATTGATTTTGCGTATCAAATCGGGCAACGTAATAAACGGTTTCGTTCAAAGTTTATCGCTCTCTTTACCCCAATTCTAATAAGTTTTTTAATGGGAAAAAGAAGCCTATCACCGTCTCCAAGGTCCCATCTATCTCCAAAATGCATCATAATCGGTTCAGCGGTTTAGAAGTGAAAGCTTAACAAACAAACAAACTCACATTTATAATATTCTATTCTTAAATTTCTGTATAGAGTTTACAAAGTATGTCGATGTCGTTTTGAAATTTATAATTCGAATATTACGATAGGAAGAGTATACACATTTGAGTATGTTATAATATCATTTATATATATAAAAATAAATCTCTATTTCCCTTGGTCATCGCATCACGCGTTAACGGGTGGAACAATTCGCTAATTCTTTTTTGTTGGCTTAATTATTGTCAGGACAAGGTTATTATAAATGAAAAAATTAAGGAAGTTGACCGGAATATCAGCAAATTTAAGAAAATTTAAAATAACATTATCAATTTTACATATATAGCTGTCAGTTGTCATAGAGCATTACAATAATGAACTCTATGTTATCGAATAATAAAAAATAAAAAAATATACCAATTCGAATTCAATATTCATAGTTAAGGCAAGACAACGACTGTCGGGCCAGCTAGTACTAAATATAATAATTTGATAAAACACCTGGTAATATTTGTATATTTACCAAACTAATCACAAATTTGTTTTATCACTACTATAACAATAACAGTAGTGATTTGTATTGGAATTATTATGTTTGACCCCAAACGGTCTTTGGACGTACATACATCTATTTCTGTATACATTTTGTACGTTGGATAGAAACTTGTCGTTTGCTTGGTAATAATAATTTTACGTTACTTTAATGAAAGCGAACAGGGTGTATGCAAATGATGTGGAAAATTATATTATTTGCTACCGCCTTTCTTTCTTACTTATGTCAGAATTAAAAGGCCTATGTCATATTCTGTCTTTTGTTTTTGTAGGTCATGGGTTTAGGTATTTCAGCTACAATCTCATATGATATACGTTTTGATAGCAAAATGTTAGATATGCCAAAACAGTTGAGGGACTGGTTCACAAGCGTAACTGCTGGATCACTATTGTAGGTATTAAGCGACTATTTATTTTATTGGTACAACGCGTTACATTGTTGGATACACCAGCTAATGGTAGAACGGAAGACGCATTTTATTAAGGATATGATAAAATGTAACCTATTCCTAAACCCTCGTATAGCCAAAGATCTGGGGTATCTGTTACATTTGAGTATACATACTTCTTCTAGTAAGTCAGTAAGCTAGCCAGGCTGACACAATCGGCAAACTCACCAAACATACGTCACAACTGATGATTCACTACTAAGCAAATTACGTCACAAACAGTACCAACAATTTCAAAGAATTGCACAACTCATTCAATCGAATCCCGCAGAGGGTTTCAGATTTCATGTTAGCTCATATCTGCGTAATAAATCTATACTTATCGGTAGTCGGTTCGCTGTGACTCAAATAAACAATGAGTCCACTCAGTCATACGTATACTTTATCTTAAACATTTCAATGATTTGCTCCGTGATCGCTATAAAGTTTGTCGTAAAACTCTTTTAATTGTCAACGTTCGAATTTATGATCTATGTTAAAAGAACTGATTGTGTCGTTAGACTTTTTATATTATTTCATGTGTGTATATGTAACCTACTGTATCTTTATACTATAAGCTTTGCCCTCGTCTCGGTTTACGTAGTTCTTAATATTGTTTGTAGAAGTTTAAAGCATATTTTCCAACTTTCTGAACCTAATGTTACTATCACATATCTTTGGATTGAAAACTGCTAGCTGCACGGAACACTATGTTTTATCTTAATATAATCAACTCGCCACTGCTATACTCACTCGGCGAGCGGTACATAAAAGACCGTGACGCATCAGTCACATTCGGTATCGACATAAACACTGTATGTTCGGATACGTTTTATTTAATACATTATAGTTGTATTTCGTATTATTAACCTCGCCTTGATGTAGTGTCCTCCGGTCTTAAGCACAAACTATTCATTTATATATAAATATTTTATTCTATTCTCTATCCTATAGATTCTAATTCTAATAAAGGTATCCTATATTAATAATATTAGTTATCAACGTACAAGACCATAATTTGTCAGGAGGGTCAAGAACGATATTTTTTATTGTTAAGGTTTAATCTTGTGGCCACTATCTCATCTGATGTGAACTGACGATGTGGCCTAAGATGTCCGAAATGTCAATCCCAGTGACAGTCAACTGGGTCTCAAGTGCAACTGCCGAAACACATCTATACGTATTTGGTGGCAGATTTCCAACTTGACAGAGAGGTGAGCTTTAAGATAAACCCTATCACCATGTTATGGTGTCATCACAAAGTTTTTTCTTCAGCGAAAGCTCAAGCTCATTGCAGGGATTCGAACTCATGGTCATTGACGCGGTGTCCGAAGACATTATCAACTTACAACTATCGCTTCAAAACAATGCCATTCTTGA
This sequence comes from Actias luna, assembly GCA_039707435.1. Taxonomy (NCBI): domain Eukaryota; kingdom Metazoa; phylum Arthropoda; class Insecta; order Lepidoptera; family Saturniidae; genus Actias; species Actias luna. The sequence continues at coordinate 11,858,054 of JAZHAC010000012.1, read as the reverse complement.
ACTAGTTGCCTTTCAACCGAGTGCCTTCTACAGTCGGTCCTTAACAAATCAAATTGTGAAATCCAGTTCCGCTAACGACGAAGTCAGATCAAAAAAATGTATGTAAATGTAAAGCAAAACATGTAAGTGTTAGAGATACGCAATAATATCCTAGTATTGCGAAAGCATGTCATGGTCACCATAGCTCATAAATCTCCTTTACGCAGATCTCGCGGTTGTTTCGCAATAATAAAGCCAAGAGCCATATCCCTGAAGTGTGGTTACACGAGTTTTAGGCCAGATGTTCTAAGAAACACTAAAATAGATGTTCAGTAATTCCATCGAGATTTCCATCTATCTGTGTTTAATGAAATCCTAGGATATACTGCTACAAGTGATTTCGCTCTCCCGGGTCTCTGGCAACATGGGAGCTAAAAGTTTCGCAGTGGTGCGTTTTAGTTGGTATCGTTGGATGATTAACACCTGATGAGACACCACGTGCCCTCTCGCCTTGCGATGTGGAAGTACGTATAGAAAGAGATTTGAAACACTGTATTAATTAAAAAAAAAAAAAAAAAAACATAAACTGTGGGTTGGCTAGAATCAGGGTACAAGATTACGCGGTTGGCCTAGCGGGTAAAGCAGTTGCCTCCCTGCAACCGTCACGTCGCATCGCCGTAGATTCAAATCGAACATAGCATAATTACTTCTATTATTCACAAATAATTGTTGTGAGCTTAGTGGCAACATTGTGTATGCAAATGTGGTTGTAAAGTCGCATTAGACGTTGGAATAATTGCCTACATATTCCTTATTATTACACGATTCCTCTAATGGTTTAAGTGGTCACCGCATTTGCACTGAGTGATGTAGGTTCGAATCCTATATAGGAACATTATTTGCGTGGCTCACTAATGATCCTTCCGAGTTTGGATTTGACTTTGTACCGATTAAATAAAAATAATAATTAAATAAATACTACTTTTAAATGCACCTATAATTATCATTATACTAGACAATGTATTCAATATTTGTAATGATTGTAACTGTCTTTTATCCAAACTTTTCAAAGTTATGTAACACGAAAATAAGATAACTTCACTCACAACACGTACTAAGTAAACATGCGTACTTAAAACATTAAACAAATTACTAAGATAACGGGGCCTATTCTGAAGTAACCAAAATAGAATACATTGCATTTTTTTAATGTAAATCTATTAACTCGTTTTATTCTTTAAAGATTTAGGATGTCAGCGAAGATAGTAGTGACGTTAAATCTAACGAGGAAACTGATTTTCAAGTACTTGTCACCACTGTGTGGTTTCATCGTAATGCTTTTCTTCACCGAAAATTACGGGAATAATTTATGTTGAAAGACACTTTTCTAATAACTTTTATAGTACAACTGTATATATTAGCTGGTCAATGAACTTGAGCTCAAATCACTGTACTAATCCTGAATTTCAGTGACTAGTGAATAATAGTGACTTCAGAATAACGCTCTCACACTTATCTCAGTGTACTATTGACATTTTTCTCAACATTGTCATCAAGGCCTCTTGGTGTTGTAATATCGTTATGCAAAACGAGTTTGATATGACCTGGAACTTCAACTTTATGTATTTTTAATTTACTTTTTATATTACAATTACTGTGAAAGAGTTTCAGAATGATGATCTAAGTACAAAAGAATGGTATGTCGACAAAAATACAAAATTTTTGGCTTGTATTTTACTTCTACTTAAGGTTAATCTTATCTGATATTACGCTACGCCTAATGAAGGGATTCGTTCTCAATTGCAACTGCCGGAACACATTTTTATATATTTGGCGACAGATATTTAACTTGAGGGCGGTAGCTAACCAGATGGACGTTATAAAAGCCGTACCACCACACAGATACACAAAACAAATATATATACATACATAATATGATTGTAAGTTAGTAGACGTTAAAATATAATAATAAAGACAGACAACGGGAAAACATTTTGTATAGACTTGTTGTCTTCCGGGCCACCCGGTCACATTCACTCTACGCAAGTAAAGTGGCGGTTAACGATTGGCGCAGACTTGATAAACACGTGATTACGTTGTAAAAGACAGCGATTTTAATATCTTTTTTATCTTCGTGTAAATGGTCCGAGCATATTAAGTCAATAAAATGGACATTTTATTTGAGAAGCGACACAAATCATAGATGTATTTAGGTTAATCCCATTTATATTATAAATTAACAGATTAAAAATATACATGCTTTTTTCTTGTGTGAAACTTTTAAAAAATATAAATAAAATCTTTTAGTTACGTTTTCGGGTGTAGATAACAATACTTTAATATGGCGAGTGAATTATTCCAGACAATCTTACGTTTTAAGATTTAAAATCATAGTAATAGCATATAGTTCGAGACAGGTTAATTAGAATTTGATAATTATGTATTTACTCCGACTTATTTTACATTTTCAAATATCAGGAATATCTATGACAATTTTCAAGTTTATTAATCTGATAGTTTTAGGGATATCGTAAGGAAGCAGTTAATGGGAAATCGCTTATATACATATAGATAGATCCATAACAAAAAGTTTGTGAAAGAAAAAATAACCTTCGTTTTTCTTCCTATTGAGAGGTGACACACACAGTCTTGTTAATGCAAGGTATAATCTATATTAATATTATAAGGCGGAAAAGTTTGTTTGAACTTGCTAATCTTAGGAAGTACTAGTCAGATTTTAAAAAAATATTTTTGTATTTGGTAAAGCAATATTACGAAAAGCTTTAGACTATTTAACATCACTTTACCGCCAATAAGAGCTATATAGAAAAAAAAACAAAACGGTCAAAAAATGGATTAAAAAAACAATTATATAGTGGATAATCACACAAAACTTAAGCATTCATATAACGCATAAGATTTTTTTAAGTACTCCTAAAAATAAAATAAAAATATAAGTTGATAAACGCTCTCGCTTGTCGCTCAACCCGTATTTTAATTACCAGCACACTTACGAGATTACGTCACTCGGTACCTTTAAATAGGGGATTATCTTATGAACGCTTAATACCTCGTTGCAGTAAGTCGGTTGGCGAGTTCTCCTCGGGTCCACATTATAAAATAAAGATTCAATAAAGATTTCAAATATCTCGGTCATTCGGCCGCACACCGCGTTCGAGTTTTATTCTTTTATCATATATAATTTATTTATCTTTTGATGTTACGTTATGTGTCGTAATACGAAATTAACGTAATTGTTTTAAGTGATTTTATCAGGCAATTTAGGATCTTTCGACGCGTGTATCTGTATTAGTATTACAAAGCGGATATATTTGTTTGAACGCTATAAGCGATGGAACTGCCAGTCGGATTTCTAAAATAAAATTCGTATTTGAGAGAGCAGACTAATAAACATCTCGCTACCACTAATTGGACCACAACTGTATTAAAAAGGATTACAATAACGAGCAATCTCTTTTTGAATAGACCCATTTGGTAGTCTGAGCAAAAACTTTGCTGGGTAGCCGATTCCATAGATCCAATTACGCGACAAGAAGGTTCTGCAAAATCGAAGTGTTTTCGCTAATTCACTTTAGCTGAACACGGTACTATGAACCATTTTTGTATTAATTATCTTTTTTTTTGGAAATCTGCAGTAATAAAATCATTACTATTTACATCCTTTTATGTCTGGCGGTGCGCGAGAGTGCCGTATGAATTACATCAGTTAATGTTAGATATAAATCACTACGGCACACAATCCACTTCATTACCAGACATCAGGCTCAGTCAGGAGTATATATGTACTCCGTGTCGATAGATGTGAGTTCGAATACCTTTGATTAGCCTATTCCAAATATCTATAAGTGTGGTCCGACAGTTGCACTTGTGAGCCAGTCGCTCCACTAGGCTTAGCATGTCCGCCATCCTGGACCACAACGTCACTTAATATCAGTTAACATTGTGGCCGTAACCAATCGGTAATACCTACCTGGCTAAGTACCTGAAGATGTGGATCTGTAGAATTACTGCAGATATATATTTTATATGAGAAGCGAACATCATAGCATTTCATGGATTCACCGTGAGAGTGCAAGGTCCATCGAGTGGCAGAGAGGGAGACTCCGAGAAGATCTTGGAGAGCGGAGCTTTAGTAGCACATGCTAAAATACAGTGCATTCCTCGACAGACCATTGTAATATAGAAGATTATAGAGTGATTTTAACTTAAACCTCGTAACTTCTTTTTTAAGTCGTAGTATTTCTTAGTTTTTTTTTCGCAGATATCTACACTATTAGCCCGAGAGGCTTTTACAGTGTCACCGGCCTAGACAAATCACGCAAGGGTGTCACTAGTGACTGAACCTCGGTTTGGGCTGTTGCCGGGACGCGTAAGAGACGAATGCGGTACTAGCTATTAAAATAGAGAGAGTAGTTCTACTGTGCCTTAAACAATGGCGGTGTCAAAGACTACTGCCTACTCGAGAAAACTAGACTCGAATCTAACTGATTTACCGGGATATGAATATTAAAAATAAACAGAGAAACTAAATTTGGAGTGTACTTGGCTATGGCAGGCGAGGCGGGAGTGTACTGTGCCTCCTACCTACCTAATGGTTGGTGAAGAGCGAACCTAAAAACCACAGTAACTGAGGAGACGGCAAAAGAACACTAGGCCCTATTTTATATTAATATTGAATATTATACAAGAAAACATTTGTTTTTTGAATATAATATGTTTATTTTATATCATACTATATATAACACAAAGATGCACAAAATATATATTACAATAATACTATTATTTATTACGTAATATAAAGTATGGGAAAATAAAATTTATTTATGAGATTATCAAACTTATAAGTGGTAACTATCTGGTGTAATATATTAGTGCTTCATTACAATTGCAAATACAATTTCATAAAGTAAACTATTCAGCGCAGCGCCCTGTAGGCGATCTTTGAGATTATAATAATGGCATCTTTACACGCTGGCAAGTTACTTGCGCCACTAACATTTTTTTTAAAATTATATATGATGTTTCAGAAGAAAAATAAATTTTTTTTTCTATACTAATATTATAAAAAATAACGATTTGTATTTTTTTTGTTTTTATTTGTAAAGAATAAACTCAAGAACTATTGGACTGATTACACAAAATCTTTCACCATTAGAATGCTACATTAATTAGTCCTGAATAACATAGGCATATTGCCTACATATATTTTTAAATGAAATGATTTTATATTTCTTTAGCTCCACGCGAACGGAGTCGCGGACACAGCTGGTATATGACAAAATTTAAAAAAAAGATTGGTCATATATTGTTATACAAATATATTATTAAATTTCATTATAAAGCATAAGGCTACTGCCCACGGTTTTACTTGCATTGACTTATAAATCTTATTAATTGTGACAAAAATTATTAACAAAAAGATTGGAACAAATTGACGTCAAAAATGACCATTTTCTAGACAAATTTTAGCATTCATTATCACACTATATTTAGAATCCCTTCTTAAATCATGCCTACAGTATACTTCTACGCTTATAATATTTCTATTCCTTGGAATTTGAATTGATAAATTAATGAAGATAAAATCTATATACCATACATAAAACAAGTAAGAACTAAAATAATTGTATCCCTAATAATATTATAAAGGACTAGCTGACCCGGTGAAGTTTGTATCACCTAAAATCGATGTTCTTTACTCTCGATAAAACTCAAAAACGGTTTGACTTATATTAACTCCAAGAAATTAAAAGCCTTTTAATTATATGAAATTTAAATATAGGTGTATTGGAACCCACGTCCCTTGACGCAGCGTCCGTACACACTACTACCTACTCTATCACCGCTTCAAACTGAGCTATCATAGCTCCATTATTTTTCATATTATGAGATTTAAAAGAAAAACTGTTCGTTTTTTATATAAACCTTGTCCTGACAATAACGAACACAATAAAAAAAGAATTAGTTAATTTGGTGCAATCATTCGGAAGTTAGGCGCATACATACATATCGGCGATTCATTTTAATATAGATAGATTTTATAATGTTCCACTATACATTCTTAACTTTTTTTCCATAAGAACCTTCTCCTTATAATAATTAACACAACCAACTAATAATTAGGGCAATTGATCCATCCGTTCACGAGTGATCCGATGACCAAGGGAAATAGAGATTCATTTATACATATATAGATTTACTAATATAATAAAGTAACTCTTATCTGTCTATTACGCTTTTATGCCTAAACCATTTAACCGATCTTGATGAAAATAGGTACAGATATAGACTAGACCATGGGAAAAGCATAGATTACCTTTTATCCGAAAAAAAAGGTTGAAGAAGTTAAAATAAGGTATAGATGTAGATAGAACTTTGTATTTAGGCACTCGATAAGAAATTAGTAAAAATTTGTTCTGCCGTTTTGGAAATTTCGACCTACGATTGGATGAAATAGGAGTGGCGTTCCCGTGTGTATTATTTGCAAAAGAAGTACCTTAAACATTTTTAAATGCTGCCCAAAGTTACTATATAACGGAGACAAAGTCGCAGGTAAAAGCTAGTAAGGATATAAACTAGTAAATGCTGAAACGTTTAACTTCATAATTGTCCTTTTCAATACAATCAACATAACTGAGTATAAAAGAGCGAGAATATAAACAATTAATGTAAAATAAAACATAACCAACGTTCGAGACTCGTTTAAACAGTTGACGTGCTGTGCCGAGGCTTCGATAGTCAAAGAAACGGCTCATACAAATTCATGGGACCTTATGGGGGGTTAGCTATAAACCATGGTGCCACGACATTTTTACGACAACGGCTGACTAGCCGCGTGCCGTCCGAGAACGCGCATTTTATGGGTTGTTTAAAATTCCTTTATTTAGTAGTTGAAGTGTTTAGTGATGTAAGTGATGGGAACGAGCCACAATTTTACACAAACGAGAACAATTTCTCTCTATTATGACATTGGTCGAACCATTCCACTGAAGCGATGATAACTCAGTTGGTAGTGTGTACGGATGCTGCGTCAAGGGATGACAGTTCGAATCCACCTATAATGAGCTTGAGCTCCGGGGAAGTAAAACATCGTGATGAAACCATAGCATGGTGGTAGAGCTTTTACTATTTCCGGCTAGCGAGTTACCACCCACCAGTTGAAATATCAGCCGCCAAATATCTATAGATGGTTTGCGACAGTTGCACTTGAGAGCCAGTCCCTCCACAGTTTAGTTTAGCGTTCTAAGATAAATAATACCAAATAAAAGATATTATTAAAATTATCATACTAAATCATGTAGCAATATATGTACATATAATGCTTGTATATATTTACTAAATTGAATTACATTTTTAAACTACTTGATGTCTGTGACTTCGTTAGCGTTTGTCATTTCAACCGCTTGTGATTGTAAAATCCTTTCCTAGTGTCTGCAAGAGTCTACAAGAGATTATCTATTTATATTTTTAGCGTTATGGTCACATTTTCACCTTATGATAGTGATAATGTGACCTAGGATGATGGATACGGAATACCTTATAAAACCTGGTTTTATGGCCGGAAACAATGATATTAACTTTGTGTCCCAAAAGTTATTTAGTTGCAAATCAACTAAAAAACTTTAAAATTGGGAATCAGCTTTTTGGTTTACACGAATAAAAAGGGGTATTTGTTAGTCGGTGCGTTCATTTCCCACTATTTTTCAGCGCCTACCCAGTACTCGCTAGAGGCCCCTAATTGGGTCGCGACCCATACTTCGGGAAATACTGTTTCAGAATATACCTAGGCTGTGTAGATTTAACATAGATAGCTTATGTTAACGGGCAGTAAATCTACGCGATGACCGTGGAAAATGACACGAGAGTATCTGTGACTACTTTATGGGCAATTGATAGCTAGCGGCGATGTTCATGTTTATGGCGAATTTTAACGAGGCGCGTGTTGTGATCTGTCGCGTTTATATATTGGTTATGTTGGTTAATATTCTATTGTACGAAAATTACACCTTTATATATACAATTCCGATGTGTGCTATTAATTTTTTTCCTTAAAAAGTTTCGACCGATTATATAGATTCATGGACTGAAACTTCTTAGATAATTGCACAAGAATTTAACAGGGATATTTCAAAGATACATCACGTTCAGGGTTATTTCTTATGTGTAAAAAGAGATAGATGTATCTTCGCAAGGAGCTACTATATATTGTACATTTAATAGACAATTTGTGCGATCAGCGTCTCCCATTTTTATAGATTAATAAAAATTAGGATTACTCTACTAATTCTAGAACTATAGAAGACATTGAGGTAGCTCTAAAGCATAAATGAATTTAGGCAAAAGACGCTGTACTTGGCATCAAGGGACTTTTTAATTATTTTTCATCAAAATTTTACTCAAGAATAAAGAGACACAAAGCTCGGGATGTATAAAGAACATACTGCAAAACCAGCAAAGGTAATAATGACATCGAAAAGGTAAGAATTCCTCGATTCTACCAGCATTTACCATGCGAACATTTCCAATTGAAAGCCAAACTAACAAAACTTATACCATATTCGTAACGACGCATACTGAAGTACTAATATGGGAATACATTGAACCATGAATTGTGAATCCGTACACAGGACTGTCGGTATTACTATTGGCCATATTTGGGTCTTGGAGATTGGCTTTAAGTAGGCCAACACGAGTTGGCCGCAGATGGAACGATCATTGTGGCTGTGTCAACGCACTTTCGTTTCTCGGCAAATTAAAATTTAGTTATCAATATTATATGTATATTGTTTTTATGAATATTTTTGTTTCTTTAACAGTTTATAAATGTATTGACTGTTGATAATATATTAACTCGGTGTCAGTGGTATTGTTATCGGATTTTACTGTGGTCACCATCAATAACAACTCAGTAAAATTGTTGCGATACAGTAAAAAAAAAACATATAACTCAATATATTTTACATGGTGGTAGACCTGTTTCTAATGCCTGCCTGGCAAGCTATTGCTTTCAAGTTCAAAATAACTATAGGTGTGTCCCGGCAGTTGAATTTGAGCGCCAGTCCCATTACTGGGCTTAGCGCGTCCACCATCTTGGATCACATCGTCACTTAACTCCAGATGAGATTGTGACCATACCGCTAAATCTATAAAGTACAAAAAAAATACATATTTATTATATATTTGATATTTATAGTTAGGTGGGTTGGTTAGTGTTAGACTGAAGTCATAGAATTGCATGCCCAAGTCGAGGTTCACTTATTTAGACATCTTTTTGCTAACTGTGTTTGTAGAGGCGATTGTGGGATAAAATTAAAAATTATTTCTGACCGCAATGCCGATCCAAAAGTCTTGGCAGGATGTGCAGCAAAGAGTCGGTAGGGCTAGGCTTACACCACTGAATCCTCTCTTACCAATGAATCCAAAAAATATCTGAACGTCGCTACTTGGTGACACTTCGAATAACGATTCTTATTTGAGTTGTTCTTTGTTTTCAAATTAGTGGATGTATCACGGAGGTCGGTTGCAAGTAGTGAGACCTCTTATGGCTGACGATAAGAGATCCAGCGTAGTTTTTAGCGGGATCTTGATCTATCATGTGATAAATTTTATTTTTCTTCATATACGTAGTTATTTAGCCCTGTATTGTGTAATATAGGTGACATTTAATGTGGTGTAGTGTAGCTGAAGAGCATAAGTGAAGTGAATTATAAATAATCATTCGAAACATTATATATTAGTTGCCACAAAGAGATTCGCCATCTTGTTGAAGATAGTTTCATGTGTCCAAATCCTATCACTTGGAAATTGCGATAATACTTTATAAAGAGGACTGAGTTGCCAAGATTAAAAAAAGAAAAGATCCAGCGATAGAATTGGCTCAAACAGTCTTAATACCTGAGTTCCTTTAACCCTCGCTTTAAAAACCTAATTAAACTGTCAAAATCTAACAGCGTTAGTCAGAAAATGTATGCAAAGTGAACAAACTATATTTACTAACAATTGCAAAACGCATTGATTCTAACTCAATGCATTATTATACTGTTAAATGTGATGAAACAATCGATGCATCTGTTACGAATTAGCATCTACCCACGTCTCTGCCCACGACCGACCCGTCGCATTCATAAATATACGAGCGCTGTGAACTCTGACATAAGTGGAGACGTATTTATCGTCGCGCTTATAATTATGAATTTCAACGAGCTCGTCAACAACACCTGTAAATGAGTTAAATTGTAGTAGTAACTTTATATCAACAACTTTATTACTGGAACAAAGTTTCTCATCATTCGGTACGGATGCGGGCTAGACAAAGTAAAATGTAAGATTTTTCTGTCACCACCATATTCTTAGTATGTTCTATATTTCACTATAATACTATAGTGTAGACACTATTACGGTTATCTATAGCAAGTATGCTATTGGCTGTACCCAGTTATAGGTGCGCGTTTATTGGTTCAAGACAGACAGTAAGTTCTCAACGGCTACGAAGTTATATTTTTATACGACAGCTGTTCCGTAACGTATTAAGATGTGTTATAATGAATTAGATGAATTGAATGATGTACAATAAAATGTTTATTTTCACAACTAGAAAAAATATAATTATTACGAAATTTCTTACCATTCTTTCTATTCATTAGTTATTTCTGCATTTCATTTAATTGCTGTCGGACGCTTGTAATTAATTTATTTGTATTTGCTAACCAATAATATAATACGTTTACAAATAACAATATACTATGTAAGGAAATTCGTTGCAATCGAGTGTTCTACGACACTCGAATACATTATTTATGTATTTTCTTTTTATTTGATTACATAGGTAAACAAGTAACAATGATTTTGTCCAAATGAATCACCCATGACATGACACCGTATATGACAATAGAGCTACTTACCTAGGCACGACTACCTTGGCTTAAAAAAGTGTAAAAGCTCTTCTTGGTCACGGGCAATACACCCCGTATTAATAAGATATTAATAAGGGATTGAAGCAATGTTGCTGACATTGGAGGCCTTATTTTTAATCACTTTTGGAAGAACCCCATCGTTGTTTATTGTCGCTGAAACGTATTTTTATTGTTCCCCAGAAGCTTTTCTTCACATGCACTTCTCGACATATCCTAAGGCCGGGTAGTTCGTTTATAGATTGCAAGTGAAAGTCCGTCAATGGATTTTTTGCCCATATAAATCATGGCCTACAATCCCACAAAAGTTAAGACACTAAGCTTACAAAGAATGTCGACTATAAATGCGATTTCTGGAATCTTTTATTGAGCCGTGAACGTGGTAGTCAAATGCGCATAATAAACAGACACCATTACATGATATTATATATATATCTTGATCAAAAAATGAGGCCTACGGTAAAAAATGAAACCGTGTTGATCACAGCGGCGTATGCGCACAATATCACGTAGACACCGATCGTGGTTATTCGAAGACTAGAATATAAGAAAGAGTCAGTGGTAGAACGAATGAAAGAAATGAACCTGCGCTTGCAGTACAAGAATATATTGTGATGAAACCTTAGTATAGCGGCATTGTGTCTAGCTTCCATCCGTTTTTTACGTGGTAAAATACATTTTACGTATGGCTATACGTATGTTTTATGGTACAGGCTTCTAGTAATGTGCCAAGCAGGCAACGAAAGGACTTGACTAGAATCCAGTAGAACTATGTATTTTTCTTGGAATTATCAAAAACTACTAACTTTATCCCAATTATTTTTGTCTGTTATGTGGTAGCTGTCTTATGTAACTCGTGAAGCTCTTCTGACGTCACCACTACGGCTGCTACCTTCAACTTGAAGCTCTATAGATAAGCAGCTACTGGTATGTCTTACATCTATCAATCTAGGCTAGTCTCATCCTTCTAGTAGAAGTATGAAAGGTGTCACTGGTATCTTTTATTACAGGGGTTTGAGTGCCGCCATGGTATCCCTTTAGTGGTTATTTAAAGATACACATAATGAGTTTCCCAAAAAACTTCTCTCACCTTGGTATGAGCCCGGGCAGTGTATTTACTCGTTACAAGAGGAAGCTTCTAAAAGATTTTTTTTTAAAGTCATTAAAAAGGTTAGACTCATTCTTTCACCGTGGTTACCTATATCACCACTTAACATCAAGAGACACTGTGGACAAACCCTACTACAAAAAAACAACTATTTTATATTTAAACAAATTATTACACTATTTCTAATCAGACATCACCAGGGCTTGTTTATTATTGTTGCTTGTTTTGAGATAAAAAACACTGTAAAACCAATCATACTAAAATCACTATAAACATCAGTAAGGAATTGCTCTATCAAACATCCGAATTTACTTTTATCGTATATTATTAAGTATAATAGTTTTCAACTTTACTACAGTAATATCAAGGTATATTTTCATTTACATATCTCCCTAGTTAATTACCCGACGCACTGAAACAAATTTGATACTACTTTCAAAGGGAAATGAACTTTAATTTATTGTATCGTCTTGATTTTTTTATCAATTAATTATCAAGTCGAAATATTACCAAGCGTGTTTTATTTCATATGCGGTAAAGGTGAATTTTGAACGAAGCCAAATTTAATAAACTTCGTTGGCGGTAAAAGAATTAGTAGGACTAATTATGTTGTCGCCGTAAGTATTCGTTGAAGAAGAGAAAGTAGCAATTTTAATTAAGCCCGGTTATAATGAAACATTAAAAATGTTCTCGGATCATCTTTATTTTAGAGGTATCGTCATAAATAATATCAACATAGCTCTATGCATAGAACTAATTTAAATGTAATGTTTTGATGCTACAGCTTAATTAAAACATGGAAAAGGCAATGACGATCTCATAGATAATCTCGCATTTATCTACGATAGTAAAATGTATTGGAATAATTGCAACATTGTAAAATAAGAAGGAGACATTTAGTAACAAAGAGCAATATTAAATAGTTCATGTATTAAATACCAAAAATATATTACTCATATACTGTCTACAATAAAGCAAAAAAATTTACAACGTGGCGAGATAAATGGATTAATTATTCCTATGAATTTAATAAGCTTAACGAGCAATAGACAAAACTCATCAGGTAACATATCCTTTTTACCTACGTACACGCGCAGAGATTTTAATATATATTAAAATCCAGTGTCATAATGTTCGGCTAAGTGAATTTCGGAAACAGCTCTATTGATGAAATTTTCTAAATGAACATTGCTTGGTCCCTACTAATAGAGATACGATAAGTGGCATTTTCTCTGAATGCAGGTGGTGTTGGAAAGTCTAGAACAAGGTCTACCAGGCCAATCAGTAAATATATAGAATTTGACTAGTTTAAAGTTCAATACATACTGTAATTATACTCTAACATCTTGAGATATTTAATAATTTGAGATTTATGAAAATCTGCCACCGAATACCAATAGGTGTGTTGGCAACTACACTTGAGAGCCATTCCATCCACAGATTTAGCGTGTCTACCAACATGGGCCGTATCGTTACTTAAGATCAGGTGAGATTATGGCCATAAGGCTAACCCTTAATTATAAAAAAAAAGTTGATTTGTGCTAAAATTTGCCTTGTAATGTAGCCTAGGACAGTTTATGTATTTGAAAAGTTATTTGACGAAGACGAAATATCAAACGTTAAAATTATAATTACAAACACTAGTGCGAGCAACCATTGCTGGGCGTAGTGTAGAATAAACCCACACAATATTTGCATTTGCCTTATGAACATGTTACGTAAATCTACAACTAAAATTTGCTCCCATCATGGCCCTTGTTTATTCTCATTTAGCGTTTATTAATTTAGCGTATTTACCACAATACTTCGACCCAACATGGTGGGCATACTATGCCTAGTGAAGGGACTGGCTCTCAAATGCAACCGTCTGAACACACCTATAGGTGTTCGGTGGCAGATATTTAGCTTAAAGGTGTTAGCCAAACGGGAATTAGAAAATATCCTACCACGATAACCATCATTACAGGATTTCGAACTCACACCAACGATACGGTGTCCGGACATTACAACTAAACCAACATTACTTCATAAATACAGTTCAGATCTATAATTGACACTGAATGCACTGTGAATTTTATGGTGTTACTGAAAGTAGTCTTTAAATAGAAAAGTTACCAATATATGGCCAATAACGTAAACCAGCCAAGAAGTTTTTGCTTAATACAGTTTACATTAGGATAGTTATTTCGGAATATAATATAATGTGGAGGAACTGGCTCTCAAGTGCAGCTGTCGGAACATAACTGTTGGTATTTGGAGGCAGTTTTTCCCCTTGAGGGTAGTTGCTAGCCAGGCGGGCATTAGAAAAAGCCATGCTATGTTTTCCTCACGATGTTTTCCTTCACTGAAAACTCAAGCTCATTGTAGATAGTTGGATTCGAACTCACGTCCCTTGACACTAAGTCGTACACACTACCACTGAGCTATCATCGCCCATGTAGATAAATTAATATGAGAGTGGTTAGACACGACAATTATGTTATATTGGATTTGAACAGACATAAACAAAATGTTTCACTCACTATTGTAGCACTCACATAGGAGTTGAATTCCTTAATCATTCTATACCTGACTGTACCTAACAACTGTGTTAAGTAATCGTTCCAAGTTCCAAGTGGGGGTGTTACTTTCTTTTCGTTGCTTGTATGACTGCTCACACTTGACATTGGCAAAATTGCTTACATAGGCAGATGTTATTATAGAAAAACCCATTGTACTACGTCTATTTTCATTAGGCAAAAAAGATGGAAAGTATGAAAGAAGATTTCTTCTTGAACAAAATCATATAATACAGAATGACCACACATGTTATTAACTAACCAACGACAGCCCCATATTTAGCTACATGCTACCTTACGGCATACACTACAGCGTTGGTTTTTAATATAAGGTCTTTACGTGTACAGACTTCGAGTCAGCGAATGGATGTGGTATAAATCAAGGGTTTCCATTATTTTTCAAACAGCGGCGCACATACACGTTTACTATTTTGTTTTGGCGCCCTAAACTATCTAGTTGGGCGAAATAAAACTTACAATGATACTTGTTAGGTTGATGGGCACAGATATTAGAATATGTACATTATGAATCTAAAATGTTTATTTATATGAATATAAAACTAACAATTTCCTAGCACGTAGGTAAGTACTGTGAGCGCTTGACATTAAATTTAATTGTAATTTAATCTTGTACGCAGGAACTTTTTAGCTGTAGTTAAAAAAAATGGTATAGAGAGTAGCTTCACGGCGCCCTATTAGACTCTTAATAAAATCGATATTAATGCGCGCGAAGCCGCACGTAAAATCTAGTAAACAATAAAAATATATATGGTATAGCGTATTTACCACAAAGTGTATAAATGAATAGTGTAAATATGTGTAAATCAGCATGTAAGTAAATGTAATTAGGGCATAAGTCACCGCTTGTGGTCAGGGATTGAAATGTAACTACAAATGCCGATATATGGTAGTCAAATACGACTATCTATAAACTTTTTTAAAAATATGTTTTAAAGCCTGAATACATCCAACTGTCATCATGGTACCGGAATCTGTCAAAATATTGTTATCATTGTCGCTATTGTTGGATTGCACTGCACTCATCGTCAGGCACAACGCAATTGTTTATCATACTAAGATAAAAATAAATACTTAAAAAGAGTTTTTTTTTTGACGCCATACTGACTTATCGTTAGACGTTTTTTTACGAAACACAGCTGCTCGTATCTTATCCACTATTTCGTAACACACCTACATAATACCATAAATGTGTTGAATTTTTAATTCCACTTCAACAAACATTAAATCTTAAGCAAACACTTAAACCCCGAGATGAGTGACATCATCTTACATGCACTCCTTAGGTTACGTTGGCCTAATTCATTAGCGGAGAGCGATTAAATATTTACACTTTATTATTTCTTTACAAGTTAACATATAACTAGTTTTGGTACTTTAACAAATATTTTAATCAATCATGTATTAATTTATATTACATATTTTTTATGTATGACAGTAATATGGCAAATATACAACCTACCTGATGATAATCTACTGTATTGTATGAAAACTCTCAACATTAGAAAAGTTACCCAATGATTTTCCGAAGCTCACTCACTGTAAGATTTCAACACAACAGTACTGGGCTGGTACCATCTATAGATGCAAGGTATTTCACTAGTGGAAACATCTCAAGTAAATCCTAATCACATCAACACAGAACTAAATGAAGAATAAATGTACACTGTAATAGTATGTTTTAATTTAAATTTTGTGGAGAAAAAATACATTGACCTATTTTTCGTAAGAATGTGTTGGGCACATGTAACTCATCAAGTGATAAGCACTGTCAATACCTCACGAAAAAAACGAACAACTGTATTCAAAACTTAAATTCATACACCCTTCCACATGGGTAAGCAATAATAAAAGAATACAACGTGGAAAAATTAAAAGCCAATTTACGAGAAAACCATGCAGATACTACAAGTCTCGGAAACAGTTCGGACTTTCTTGCTACGACACACGATAGTCCCAAACCCCGCACGATGAATCCGCGAATATCTAAGAAGTTCATCTCATAGCCTAAAGTACAATTTTATGGTCTAAAAGAGTCATTCAAACAATTAATATATGAATAATGTAATTCTGGTTTAATGTACACTCTGCATTGTGTCTCTAATGTTTGGACAAATCATTTTTATATTGAATATAATATATATTCTTGCAACATCTTATCACTTAGACCGTCGTCCCCACAAACGCAGTCAAATATGTTGCGTTTAGTTTTGTTTGTGAACCACGCAATCATACTTAGGAAACCGGGGCGAATCTTGTTAGACCCTATTTGTTTTCTGCATTCTTTATATTTGATATGATTTACATTCGGAAAGCACCCGACAGATATAATACAACAAAAATATGTTACGTATTTAATTAAATTAATTTTGGTAATTTTAATTAGGTACATAAATTATGATAGTGTGGTTGAGTAAGTTGAAAAATAGGTTTTTTATAATTAAGCATAAGCGTGATGGCCATATTCTCACCTGATCTTAAGTCATGATACGGCTCAAGTTGGTAGACACGCTAAAGTTGCAGAGGGACTGGCTTTGAAGTGCTACTGCCGGAACACACCTATCGGTACGTGGCCGAGGACTTTTAAATTCAGGGTCATAGCTAGCCAAACGGGCATTAGAAAAAGCTCTACCACCATGCTACGGTTTCCTCACGATGTTTTACTTATGAGCAAGCAATGCGTGAAACATAATCCCAATTTGGCGTAAATAAAGTCTCATATGCGGTCAGTTAATCAGTTTCATTACAAAGTAGTAAGCAAAAATCATGCGTTGAGGAAATTAAAATACCTTGATACCCAGATAGGTGGTCCGGTCAGTATATAAAATTATGCGCTGAATTAAATATTATTGGTAAATTAAATAGTCATTACGAGGCAAAAGTGGGTCGAGGCTTATAAGGACCGAAATTTCGATTGTCCTCTATACTGTTACGCTGCCACTGTTTCTCATTGAATTTCTGTCGAGACCCGGCTTGGCTGACTCACTATCAACACACTAGCAAGCCGTCCCGACTTCGCACGGCTAACTGTTGTTAATTATTGAAAATAGAAATGCATTTCTAGAGTTTAATAGATCTTTTTGATAGTAATAATTCCGTGATACATGGTTTTCATACATCTTTATTGTTTTACTAGCTTTTACCTGCGGCTTCGCTCGCGTTAATATTATTTTTGTCAAACAAAGCGGATGACGCATAAAAAGATTCATACCAAGTTTATTCCTATCTTTACCTTTTTACTTCTTTACTCTATACTAAAATTCATCATAACGGATTTAGTGGTTTAAACATGAAAGTGTAACAAATATACAAACAAACTTACTTTAGCATTTATATATTAGTAATGATAGCAAAGATGCGGCGCACGCCAGTAAAGCTATCAGTCGGAACTATAAACTTAAATATATGTATATAGTTCATTGTAGTATAGTGCTCTAACCGACTAATTAATATAAAGAAAAGAAATATAAATAAAAAAAAGAAAATTTAAGATTTGAAAGAAAGAGATAGATAGTAATCCCTACTTGGAACAGCCAGCCTGAGAAAAAGACCGTCACTCTACAGAAGAGCGCTGCTAAATATTCCCCATACAAAGAATTTCAAGCTTGAAAACGTGCTAGTGATAGATCCGGTATTATAAATTTGAGGGGAGGGTCGTATTTTTTATTGCTACCTTACAAAAAAATTGAAAATAGATGTAATAAAAGTTTTCTTCAGTAGAGAGCGCGTCTCTTAAGTTATTTGGAACAATATTTTGAGTTAGGCTGTTGAAAACCACTTTATACGGACAGCCGAAGAAGGAACTAAATCGTAAATTTTAAGAGAAGTCTACATTCAGTAGTGAATTGATGTAGTCACTTAATTTTTGCGTTAATTACCATTTGTTTATCGAACTGGGCAAAATTAAAATTATTCTTAAATACTCTATATTAGATTATATATTTCCAAATACAAAAATGGAACGTAACTATCAATGTTCAAACAGTCATGTAAGCAGAACATATCTTACACCTAACATTATTTTTAACCTATTTACCTACTTTTAGTAGAATATCTAGAAATAATTAAAATAGACAGTGTAAGTGCAATCTTGAAGCAATAATAACTCAGTGGTAGTTTGTGTTGACTCCGCGACAAGTTATGTGATTTCGAATCCACCTACAATGAGTTTGAGCTTTTACTGAAGGAAAAACATCGTGAATTAACATAGCATGGTGGTAGAGCTTTTTCTAATGCCCGCCTGGCTAGCTACCACCCGCAAGTGGAAAATCTGCCGCCAAATACCAATAGGTGGGTACCGGTAGTACCACTTGAAAGCCAGTCCCTTCACAGGCTTAGCGTGTCGACCAACTTGGGTCATATCAGGTGAAATTATGGCCATAATACTAAACCTCAACTATATAAAAAAAAGTAGATTTATAATTGATTGTTCTAATAACACCGAAAAGTACTTAATATTTTTAGGTATTTGCAATCGCCAATATACCATGGATAGCAATGAAACAATACAATTTCTATTGTAATATGATATTTGAATTCATCAATGTCTAAGGCATTAATTATAAGAAAATAATTGCGTCTTCGCGAACACAATACGTATACGCGACAATGAATCACGACACAAGTAAAAGTTTCGCTAATATAATGTTATATGATACACACAAACATAAGACACAGTTCGAGTAAAACAGTTAACTCACTACAAATGAAGAAATATCGCAAAGGGACGCACAGATATTTGGTAAAGCAAAAAAAAAAAACAAATACAAGACAACTGTGCTTATTAGATCGGGATTGGCATTTGTTGTAAATTATAAACAGTACAAAAATAGTGTGAAGAACGACCGGAGTTGGCTCGTATGATTGAAATACCATCGACGATTTCACGATTATCAAATTAAAAAGTGAGCAAAGTACATTGTGTAAAAAAAGAAAAGTTTTTGAGTTAACACTTGTATTATTCTTACTTCTTATTAAAATTTTCATCACCGAGGCCATAATTTTGCATATAAATGGAAAATCGTTTCTTAAGACGTACATTACAGAAAATTTGGAGGATGCTGTTAGTATGTATGTATGCATATCGGTACAGTGAAGCAGCTGTTCTCGTCCAACTTACCCGAATACTAACAGAACAAGTAATCATACGAACGCACGTGTCTCAAAACAATAGCTGACAAATGGATATCTGACATAATTTGTCAGCGTTGCCAGTGATTTGTCAAATTTTGTCAGATAAACGCGTCGAGCTTACGGCCACCGGTGTTGCGATCTTATGTTACGATACGTTATTATTGATTTCCTATTGAAACAATAGTATCTATACGTATACGATACAGCTTAACATCTGATATTTTAATTGAACGATAATAGTGTTTTGATTCGGACGTATGAGAACGGTTTATTTACAGTTAAAAGGCCGTTGGCATTTTTGGAAGAAGAAAAAGGAGACAAAAACTATTTACTGTTACGATATAGAAAAATAGATAAGAACAAAAAGAGACAAAAAAGGTTGATTAATTTGGTAAATATGAAATTTGGCTGAAAACCAAGCTTTATGGGTCTACATCCGGAATTATTATTATC
Organism: Actias luna; assembly: GCA_039707435.1. Taxonomy (NCBI): domain Eukaryota; kingdom Metazoa; phylum Arthropoda; class Insecta; order Lepidoptera; family Saturniidae; genus Actias; species Actias luna. The sequence goes on along the minus strand of JAZHAC010000012.1, from coordinate 11,837,874 downwards.
AAGTGACAATTATTCTTATCACATATTAGTTTATTTAATTTTTTAAACTTTCATTTGGAATTCTAAAAATTTTGTTAGAAACGGAAACAAAAAAAAAAACTAGCAGCAGTTAATGAGCAGTTTAAATATAAATGGTCTCGCCAAATTACGATTTTACAATATTTTTTCTTTACCGAAAGCTCAGATAAACTTTGATGTATATTAAAAAATTAACTTCACTCAATGATATCTCTAGACTTTCACATTTTATGAAATTTTAAACGTTAAATCTATCTATACATATAATAAAAATGTAAATGTAACGTGTCTGTACTTTTTTGATTAACGAAAAAAAAATGCAAGTGACTAAGAATAAGTAATAAAATACATTTACATTATTTATTTATTTTCGTTTCCTATATACAAACCTTGTCCTGACAACAACGAAAACAATAAAAAAAGTTGTCTAGTTTGGTGTTGTAGTTCGGAAGTTATGCGCGTACATACATTTCAGAGATACATTTTTATATATATAAATATCTCTTAATATCTCTTGATAGAGTGAACCGATTGCGATGAAACAAAAACTAAGTAGTACTCCAAGTTGCGTACAATTTTTACGTTTAAAAGTTATGTACACTGGTTTTGTACATTTTACGTGATGCATGCACAGACAAACGGACACTTATTTCAAAAATGCTGGAAATGGGTTTGGTTATCCTTCATTACACTGGCTATTTTTTTTTTCTTGAAATATTTTAAATGTACAAAAAAGACTTTTCTAATCATTTATTATATATATAAACACGTATTTACTATTAGATTTTTTTTTACCTGATTTTGTACTCAAAATATTTATGATACACGCTATAAATTGTATGAAAATATAAATTGCTGTAAGTCATAATTCAGACTACGTTCGAAGAGAATCGTCATGCAATTTGCAGTATGGTTTCTGACGACCCCATCAGCGAAGCCAAATCGAAACAGAACCTACATCATTACATGAATTATACAATGTCGGATGCATATGTCGAAACTGATACTGTCGTGAATGCATTATTCATAGCGAAATATACGCGTCTCATATTGTATTCAAATGTGAACTTTCGCCAATTATATCCGTGGTGCTGTGCTTTCACGGGCGAACCCTGAGCGGGTGGTTAGTGGGTGTGCTTTAGAAAATGAAAGACGTGTTACCAGAGTTCTACATTCTAGATGTCTAAGTAATAATCGGTTATGATATTTCGAAAGCAGGATGTATATCGTTTTGAATTGAAATATTTGGAACGTGAAATTATAATTGTTGCCTAGAGTTATTTTTTTTTTCTCTTAGTAAATAATAATTACACTCTACCGGCAGTTAATAACAATTTATTTATACTTTGCGTTACTTTTCTATTATAAAGTACCATGATACAAGCTTACAATGGCAAGCAACGGTTCGGTTATAAATCTAATCTAAAAAAAAAACAGGTGTCAAAGTGAAGAGACTATTATTTTTTATTATTATATAATTACTAATTACACGCTAGTCTATTGATGGTAGATATAGTAAAACGCAAAAACGAGCATGATTTCCTGACGATGGCCTACAAGTTTGTCTGCATAAGTAACTGACACACAAAACTGATGTCAAAATGCGACAAATCAAAAGAATTCTTAAAAAAATTACCACATGTGTAGAGGTTCTCGAACACTTGTTAGCATATATAGCTTACGATAGATTCAAATGCGAATGGAAAATTGTTGGATTTTTTTTATAATGCCTTAAGATTCCTCTAAATAAATAATAAAAATCAGATCCATTGACGACGCAAATCAGATGTCACTGGAGAAGATATATTAGAAGAGGCGATCGAGAAAGAGATAAGACCGGAAGGAAGAAGATGAAGAACAATGTCTTGATCTTGACGTGTCGAGAGCAGAGCACTACCTCACACTAATAATTAAACATTAAAATAAAATGACACCTACCTATCATTGAATAATTGGCCATATTAAGTAGTGAATGTCTCGCAACTTACTACCACTCGGTAAAATACCTAAAAAACTCTAGCTGCCTTGGCTGATTTTAAACCTAGCTATACTTAATGTAAATTAAAACGTTTAATATCTTACTGTTTTATTTTCATAGTAGAACGATAAATATAGGAGCCGTATTTGGTATTCCAAAGGAATCTTAATAGACGAGGAAAAAGATTAAGAAAACGAACACAAACAATTAAGGATATACCAGACGAGCCTTATTTTTAAATTAACGTAATTAGACTAATAAAAAATTGCGAGACAAGTTGAACATGTTTAATAGCCGCACGGTTTATTCGCGGCCTCGTTGACTTTAATTGTCTAGAAAAAAAGGCTGGAACAGTAACCGACCGGTCGGTTGAAGTCGAAATGTTAGCTGTCAATGTGTCCCGCTGCGTATTTTTTGTCGCTGCGTATTTTCAATGTTCAATGCCCGACGCGTTGTCACTCGATGTACAAAAAGGCTTTATTTTGTGGCTCAAAATAATATCGAAGAGCGAATTATGGCCTTTGAAAAATATTGCTTTATTATACCTGCTGGTTGTTGAATTATACCTAGTGGACTGTATATTAAATTTTTAGGTTGTAAATATTTTTTTGTGGTTGTACTTTTATAATATATTACTAAGACAGAAAATATTATATAGGTGGTGATTCATGTAAAAGCACGCAGGCAGTGACGTCTAATCATAGAAAATATGTCCATATTTTTTTTATCTAATAAACATGTTTTAATATCTTTTAATCTTCAAAAATGGTATTTGCATTTAAGTTATCGTCTTTCTGACATATTTTGACCGAGACACATCGATATCGCTATAGTTCTAACTCTACTGGCAATTTATTTGGGACTTATTTTATTATGCTGAATAACAAAATAGTTGTAAAACAATGCTCACACGGAAAATATTTACAGCCTTAAATTAACGATAATTAGATTTTACCAGAGGTTATTGAACTTCTTTTTGTTAAAAATATCCAACACAGCTGTCTACAAACCTCCAAGGAACCAGCTAATTTTTGCATCTATTGACATGCTTCTTGCACAATTAGATCCTAAGGGATCATAGTTTTGATTCTAGTACAGAAACGAGTTTTGTCAGCCAGTCAGCAATAAGTATTCAGTTTGCTATAAGTATATAAAATGAATGATTTTACTGCTACATGAGCCTTTAAGAACAATAATAGACTTTAGAATTATAAAATCAACAAAAGAATTCATAAAATGATATTCATTTATAATTTTGCTTTAAATTACTCTTTAGATTGAGAACATCGCTTTTCTTTCATGCCTTCGATGCTTTTATCTTCGAAAAATGGTAATGAAAATCGATAGCTGATCGTTGCAACTTGCAGCAGTATGATAAGTTGAATGGGAATCACGTCCAACAGTTTTTAACATTACAACATGAATGGAATATCGTTGTCCCGGGTGTAATTAATACTTAGAAGAATGGTTATTTCAAAGCATGTATTGCAAAAATTTTAACAATAGAAATATGAAAAAAAAAACCAAAACATATTAGAACTGGACCATTGAACCTTTGCATAAGATTTAGGAAAGTTTCTTTGCGACGATTTAGGATTAACTGGAAAACTTTCAGCAATAAAGAGGCTTGCACTTCGGTATAATAAAACGACCCTGTAGGATGTTTGTTTACTGTCTATTCCCATTATAATAGAATAAAATAATATCATTATAAAGGTGTCAAAGTCTTTAAGACTAACAGCGTATGTCAGTTTAAAAAAAAAAACATTATATTTGAATGTAATTTTATATTCAAAAAATTCTGTCAGTTTACTTAGACAATGTTTTTTAAGACATCGAGCCAAGCTCATTCGCCATAGACATTGAATATTAAAATAATCTCGAGGGCTTCAATTACCTTTATTGAGAAATTGGTGGATAAGTTTTAAAACGCTTTGAAGACGCAGACGCGTCTTCTTGAAAATAATTACTTGAACAATGAAAATAAACCCTACAGTGTGTGTAGCGCCAGATTACCTTCTTGTAGTTTAATTGAGGAGTATATTCAGAATCCTAGTACTAGATGGCTAGTTCAACATTCTGATAAAACCAAAGTATTGTGCTACGGCTTTTTGTAATACCCGCCTGGCTAACTACCACCCTCAAGTTGAAAATTTGGCGCCAAAACCTGTGTGTTCCGGCAATTGCACTTGAGAGCTAGTCCCTACGGTTAGGCTTAGTATGTTCACCATCATGGGTTACGTCGTCAATTAACATCACGTGAGATTGTGGCTATAACCCTAAACCTACAAATTACTAACTGTCCGCGACCCCGTTCTCATGGAAGTATAAATTATATGTAATAATTTTCATGAAACAATGTTTTCTTAAGAGATTATTGACAATGAGAAAAATTGTTTTCTTAGAGGAGGCCCTTCACCTTTACCTAGAACAGGGGTTTTTACTCAAGAATAATTGAAGATAATTTAAGATATTTAGAATTTAGATATTCAACATGCTAAGTTAATAGTGTAACACATACCTATTGGCAACAAATAAAAGGCTGTTTATTATATAATATTTATAATGAGGCTGATATAATTCTTATTAAAAATACCTAAACAAAATAAAGAAAAAGCCACTTTAAAAAAGTATTATAAATATATTTAACGAATACAACAGAATGTACTTATCACAATTGAACATGCAGTTAATATAAATTATCTTATTTAGCATGCCATGCCCATGCCAAAACAAGAAGCCGAATGTACCTCGTATTAAAGAATTTTACCTGCCTACGTACGAAGTGTGAAAGAGTAATAGGCTTGCAACACTGAAAAAAAGATCCAATAAACCCCAAATATGGCACAAGCAGAACAAGACGTTAGACATATTGGATACCCATATATATATATATATATATATATATATATAAACACATAAAAAAATTATTAAGAATGAAAATGTTTCTCAGAGTTCCGAGAGTTGATTCCGGCATTTTTGGACTCAAAAAGTAAATTCACGTATGGGCACTTATTGAATGCGGACGTGATCCTTAAATGGGTGTGGGTGAATTACAATGCAGGAATAAAAACAAGTAGTAATGGTTTGATGTTTATATAGGGATTCGCAGTTCTTGAAAGTGGAATACCGACCATTTTTTTTAAATAATATAATATTTTTGGTCCGTTCCTTTTATTGTGATTAGTAACATCCTAAATAAGCAGCGACACGTATAATGTTTTTAAATATAGTTATTTTGTATTTTTACCCAAAATGAAGAAAGAAACATTCATTGTTTCCACAGAATGCTTGTATGTGTCTATTTCACAGATTATCTATTTTTCTTCTTACTTCTTACTACTTTTATTTTTTACAGACTCCATATAAGAGTTTTTTTTATGGAATAGCGGGCAAACGAGCAAGCATGCCACCTGATGGAAAGTGATTATCGCCGCCCATTGACACCCACAATGCCAGAGGAATCGCGGGTGCATTGCCAGTCTTCATTGGAGCGACTGGCTCTCAAGTGCAACTGCCGGAACACACCTATTGGTATTTGGCGGTAGATTTTCAACATGAAGGTGGTTGCTAGCCATGCGGCCATTAAAATAAGCCCTACTGCTACGGTTTCCTCACGATGATTTCCTTCACCAAAAGCTCAAGCTTATTGTAGATGGTTGAATTCGAACTCACGTACCATGACGCGTCGTTCCGACACACTACCCGTGAGCTATGATCGCTTCAATTTTGTAAATTTTCACTTGTTTCGGCATGTTTTAACGTATAAAATACTAGCTGTAACTGGCATACGTTAAAATGGCATTGAACGAAAATGTGCCGTGGTTTATGGGCGAGGAAACTTTGCCTAATTGACATACAACGAAACATTCATTTTTATTTTTAATATAATAATTGATTTATCAAATAAATTCTTTCTTTCCCAACATTTTTGTTGCTAAAAGTATCCATTTCCGAACAATGTTCTCTTTGAAAGAAATTTTTCCACTTGTAAAATCTTAGTGCATATGCATATTATTGGAAAAGGTTTCTCAATAAGGTATTAAACAGAAAAGTTTTTGTCACACTGAGCATAAGTACTGTAAGTAAATCATCGTAGTTATTTTAATTTAATATAATATTTACTGTATAAAAGTTAGACATTCTATATTTTTTAATTCCCTACATAATATTTGTTTTTAATAAAAAGTAAAGAAGAATACGGATCCCTGATGTGTGCACGTCCTTTTAAATATACCGTCTGACCGTTCAATGAAAGATCAAAAAGTAGCCCTATAAGATTTTCCCGTTGCGCAGTTTCGAATAAAAACTCATAAGTTTCCTTTTGGACAACGTACCGAGTAAAGCATTCATACAATCGTGAGATAATATTCCATTGATATTCTTTTAAAACGTTTTATTCTGTTGTCGTCGGAAATATCGATGCTATATACACAAAGCAAGTACGGATCTATTTTACGTTATAGTCCACACCAATATGATTACGAATAAATAAGGCCAAGATACTATTTTTCTAATTTCTATTCTAAATTTGAAATTATGCTTATAACAAATGTGGTAACAGTTGATGAGTAGCTGTAAAACAAAAATATGATCAAAGTTTAAAGACTTGAGTGAATCAAGGGGCTGTGTAACATTTTTATATAATTTATTTTAGATGAAGCTGTCATATATATTTTATGGAGTCTTAAGTTTTAAGTGTAGCAGGTTATATAAGAATTATATTAAATTCATACTAAAAACTATTTAAGCCATGACACAAGATGCACACCTGAAGAAAAAACGAAAGACAGCCTCATGTAAAATTATATTAACTTATAGGAGTTGTAACACATAGAAAATATAAAAATTCACCATCTAAATACTACATAAGAATAATGATAAGGAAAAAATAAAAGAAAAGAAAGTACACAAACATGAATACCTAAATTTATAATTAAATACAAACAAGACAACACACAATGGAAAATAAATAACACATAACATTAAAACATGATAATAAAATATATGTATTATAATTAATTGTATGAGCTTTAAATGTCCATCAATTTGACGAGAGTATTCTTCTGCCGCACAAACATTGACCAAAAACAATAACAATTTATTAATAAAACGTTTCCATTTAAATTTAGTATTAAATTAATGAATATTCTGCGATTTCATCCAACGATAAGTACCTGTGCGGCTTCAATATTTATACATAACTAATGGATGCTGTTTATGAACAGTTCTCTGTGCTTTATTGATTTTTGAGTAGGAAACAAATGGGACGTTAAATTTAAGTAGCACTTACCGTTCCAGTAATAATAATGAATCGGGTATTTACAGAAATGCTTTCAAAATCTTTTCAAGATGACAAGGAGGGAAATTAAATATCAGTGAAAAGAGAAGCGGTAATGGCAAATTGTATCATTTATCAGTATACGAGCTAGAAGGTTTAACGCATAAAACTTTGCATGAGAAATAACTGTAAGAATTTGTTGAAGATATTATGCACATGCCCTTGTGTACTTTTTATGTTAGTACTCTATTTGATGGTAAACACAGTTAGGTCCACAAATAAAAACAGGAAATAGCGCTTTGATACGAACCTGCCAACCTCTCAACATTTTAATATACATATGTTACGATACAGAAGTTAAGATAAGCCAAAAGAGGTCTACTATGAAAAGTCTAACACCACGTTTATAGTGGCCTAGGTCCACTTAAGTACAGATCCTGCCGAATGGGATTTATTAAATTATCAACATCAAATATTTAGGCAACTGCTAATTCTACTAGCTATTCTTAACATTAATTACTCTTTTCTTTGTGTTCATTCGTATTACTACATATTCAATGTTTATTCTCTACAACTCTCTTTTACTATAAGGAACAAAAAAACGTTGTGAATTAAGGTTTTAATGTCGGGTAACGTATACTGGTTCAAGATGAGGGACAATATGATACACCAAATGACGTATAAGTACTGAAGCTTTTATGTCCACAGTTTTCTTTTAAGAAGTCTTTATAGGAGTTGAAATTTTCATTCTTCAAACTTAACTTAGAATTTTTCTTTCATTGCAATAAACAAAGTTTATATGGTGATATAAACAGACTGGGAGCGTCACACGGTAGTTTATTGATATTTTTATTAAAAATATTTTGACAACGATGAGAATGAGCAGTTCATGCAACGGATTGTAAATATTCTGTGTATTTACAGTCACACCGGTCGAGCCATTTATGTCCCGACAATCGACTTTAAGACGCCGTTTTTAATGCTTTTTTGTCGATTGAATTTCAACCGAGTCGCATTGCGTCTTGAATAATGTATTGTGTAAACAGAAAAAACTTTACAATTTATTGTATGCACTTTATTACTCTTTTTATTTTATTAATTGGTTTTTATTGTGTGTACATCGGAATTAAACGGTTGAACCTCTTTGCATTGGCAATACGTGCTGCTTCTTTTTACTGGTGATTGGCTATAACCATATACCTGCTTTGTAACCAATGAGTAAAAACTGTAATTTATATTCAGAATTGGAAGTTTGTATTTCATTAATACCATCTATGTTAATCATTTATTTAATAGGTTTGGAAAGTATCTACTTTTAATTCAATACAGTGTCGGTTAAATTTACATAAGTAACTTCAAAACCTACTTCCAAGGATTCTAGGAAATTAAGTGTACCTTGATGTGTTCCTGTACTTTCTTCAATCAACAACATTTATGGAGATCAGTGTAATCAATTCTTATGAGTAATAAATATTGTATTATGAGTAATAAAGTGTAGTAGTAATATTTTGCTCCAGTTCTGTCGATATAAAAGCCACTTGCTAAAGATTTGTTAAGCTTGTATTTGTTTTTCTTCTTTAGGTGATATTGGTTCCGTTGTTTAATATTAGATGCTCCTTACGATACTTATGATCCTTATGATGTTCAAATGGGAACTGCATGATCTACATAAAGGTACTTAATATTTTCAAAATGATATATGACCAGATTTTAACCATCTTACACCACGTATAACAACTACCACTATATCTAGTACTCAAACAAGGTGTTTCTTCTGCTGATTTGTCACTTTTAGGGATCAGCATTCCTATATCGATATGCATAGAAGTTTACAGGCATCAGAACGTTGACTTTCGATGGATTGGTGATCTTTGGGTAGTAAGTAGTAGCTATTATTTCTGAATAATATAATGTTTACCATCAGAGATAGTAAACTTGATTGATAGATTACTTGTACTGACTATAAAAACAACTGAAGGATTGTTATAAATGGTTAATGATGTAATACTTGCTAGAGTTTATGATATTTATTAATTTTATTGCAAAGTTAACAGGATATGTTTTTAATATATAGTTTCTTTACACGATAATAAAAGTTATGTTCACAGCGCTAATAGACTTTATCCAACACATGTGAAAATATTATTACAGTAGTTTAAATTTTGTCATAGATTTTTTTAAAGTAAGCACTTGCTCTACAAATTAGGTTGAGTTTTGCGACGGTTTCTACAAACAAGCAATTAATGGACAGAAATTCGACACAGATTAGATGCAAATAATTGACCCGTATGATACTCCAATTCGCAACATCGACTGACAAAATCGTAGAAGTGAGATACTTAAATTGCCAAAGTTAACAATTTTTTATAGGTTTTGCGTTATGGCGACAATCTCACTTGTTGCTAAGTGACGATATGGCACATGAAGCCAAGTACAACTGTCGGAACACACCTATTGATATTTGGCGGCTGATTTTCAACTTGAGAGCGGTTGCTAGCCAGGCGAGCTTTTAGAAAAAGCCCTACTACCATGCATCTATATTACTACTAATTTAAAGTTACTACTTTAAAGTTCTGTACCCTATGCCCAGACGGATCAATTAAAAAAGAACCCTTGACTAGTATTGATCATTATTTTTAGATCATACAACAACTTACCATTATTCAAATGGGGTTCTTGAGATATTTGATTGACTGACATATACTTTGCAGAAATCCAAGGTAAAACCTTAACCTTTAGTAAAATATATCTTCACTATTTCTGTCTGTAACTAATTGACAGTTATAGATAAGAATTACGCTTGATTGGTGCAATCCCTGAGTACTAGCAAGCATATAAATCAACACTACTAAATGACATGTAAGTAAAAAAAACTTTACCAGTTTGTACGGATACAAATCCCATTTATAAGAAATATCGGACCCACGTTCACCCAAATGACAGTTCGAGGCAACAGAACACGCTCGCCCCCTATAAATCATAGAATTTATATGTCCACAGATGAATATATCGGCTTGCACTAATACCTAATAAAAAGCGTGTAGACTTGCATGAGGGAATGCCGCAGGATTTGAGTGCGTTTCTTATTTATTAATATAATCCGATTATTGTGGTCGCAGACACAAGTTCAGCTGAGCGTTAGGGTCTAAACGTTTGCTTATAGAGGTTGATACGGAAAAATAAAGAAATGTTTGATGGTGCTTTTTTAAATCATATATTAAATCTGAACTTTCCTAGTACTTTTATTTTTGCACATATTATATTCAAATTTAAAATTCATTAGTTTATAACTGCCACTTAACAACAGTGTTTGCGACTGGAAATTTTAAACTTGATTTCTTCAATGCAAGATTACTGCACTCAGCATAAGGTCATTATTGTAACTGAGGAATAGAGGTCATATGTGCTAGGTATGAATAAGACCTGGAGCTTTTATTAGCACCTATCGAATATATTTGTTTCGATTACATTTCATATTTTAATTGTAACCATTTCTTTATGTATTTCCAGTCCTCTTTAATGGGACACTCAGTCTCGATAACCATTTATTTCAGTGCCACTGTATGTATACTTATAAAATCATGAATATAGAAAAAATATATATGACAGGCCTTATTTATACATATCTCTCATGCCTGGTTAGTCTATTACTTCTCAACTTCTATGTAACTAGTGGTATTGTCATTTCATTGAATATATTCGTTCCTAATCTATGTTCATTTTATTGTGTATTCTAGTAACTGCATACATCCATTTGAACAATCTAATTTCTCCTCGATTGATCTTTTTTCAGCCATCTCTTTCACTGTTGAGCACTTAGATACTTGCGTTACGAGAGGTCTCATAATGATTTTATAAATTAAAAAAAAAAATATCAATGACAATAAATCAATGAATACAGAATGTCCTTTTCTAACATGCTGTGTATAGTAAGCGGCGTTTAAGGTATTCTTTTAAAGAGCTCATGACGATTTTGATGGAGATCGTAAAGCGTACCGGTAGCCAGTCTATGAAAAGGTATTTGTCTACAGGTAAGTATAATTGTTGGTTCTAATACGATGCCGTCTCTGTGGGTAATAACGTAATCTTTAACCTAAAATCGGATTTAAGATTTTATGGTCAAAGGCCAGAAGATTATATATGTTTTGAAAATAAAAACTAAATCATGGAATCGTTTGTTTCCATAGACGTCAGTTTAAATCTATGGGAGCTATGACCGGTGATGCGTTTTAGATCTTTAGATCGTACCTACTTAGAATTAGTAATAGTGACATTTATATGCCAATAAAACTGACTGGATGTATATTTTTTTTAGATGTGCCTGCACCTTCGCGTGCATCTAAAAAAATATTTACTAATTTTTGCCAGTTTTGGTAACTTTTTTCATTACGTCTTTGCTCCTATTAGAGGTAGCTTAATGTTAATGAACCTAAAGCCTTTCTCAATGATAGCTCTATCTATCAAATTCTAAAAGAATTTTTGAAGTCTAATAGTTAGCTTCTAAGATTAGAACGTTCAGATAAACAATGTTTTCCACTTTATAATAATAATATAGTCAGGTAACGAGCAAAAGCTTGTTGTCTATTTGGAGATGATACATTTATCACCAAAATGCAGGAGACAAATTAACAATAGAATGTAACGAGCTTTTATGAAATAGAACATTAAACCAGTTTTATATTAGATTTAGCTTTCAATTAATTCTAAGGAGAATCGATAACCAATTTACCTGATTATTGGTAATCTATAAGCAAAAAACAACTTTCTACGTTAATAATATTAAAATTATATAATTATGAAATGCTGTTGAATAAACATATATAATCCGGAGAGAAAAGAAGAGCAAAGGTTGTCGGAAAAGGTCAATATGTTACGGATACATCATTAAAATATTCGGTAACGCGATTTGATATCGTGACGAATTATCGAAAAAAAATATTTTCACCTTATAAGAATCTACACTAATATAATAGATCAGAAAAATTTATTTGTTTAAATACGTTGATTTTTGCACTTCCAAACACTTTGAAGGGTTATTTTTAGTTTTTCTTTAACTTTAATCACTTAAGTTGAAGAAATCCTTTCGTTTTATAAGATTAAAGGTGAGTGCTGAGTGGCTTTCATTTTATCAGCTCGTGAACTTATGACGCAATTTTACTCCAGTACGTTCCATATTAAAAGTTTAATTACTCAAAAGAATGCACTTTTACTTTCATTAAAATAATAAAATAAACGGAGAGGAAATAAGTAGTATCAAGAGTGCGGGATCTTGAAAAGTTATAAAAATAAATTATTGATTATAAAAAAAAACATCACGTTATGATTGATTACTTTGGTAATGTAACGTACACCGGTAGTTAACAACGATGCACCAGCTAACAGCTTTTGTACTATAACTATAAAAAATCTTCGACTATGGCATGATAACTGCCACATAAATCAATCCGCTACACCATAAATCCATCGACGTAGAAGGCACTATAAAAACATCGCCTTATTTGTTCTTTGTATTTTTTTTTACTCTTAACCCCAAAGTAAAGAAATCTAATTTAACAAGCTCGCAGATAATGCTATCCAATTTCGGTGATATTATCTTTTCAAATGGTATTTTATTCAAATAGCTCGTATTGTTTGTTTGGTAAATGAAATTCACCCCTGGCAACGAAGAGAGCCCTATGTTAAATACAGTAGACGTGCTTAACAAAAAATACATTATCTTTATAATTGAATTTAGTTTAAGGTTAGATTCGACAGGCTGGTTGACCAAATAATTGCGTTTTTTTTTCCTTAATATTATTAACCAGTATAAAACAGTGAGGTATGATGTCTTAATGGTTCTACTCAATTCAAGTGACTCCGTGGGCGCAGCTAGTAAAGCCGTAACATAAGACTATATCGGTTTAACCAATGAATACATTAAAATAACTTATACATTATGCTGAGTGGTCGAAATTTGATTATAACTATTACGGAAAATTAAAGAGACTTCTCGTAAAAAGCGGTATAAAATATATTTTCAAAACCGTTTCATTAATGATAATAAGGTTTTTTAATAACTCCTAAACAAAAAAAGGAAACTAGTTTTTACATAGAGATGAAAAATTTATTGAATAGTTTTTTCTTTAACAGTTAATATAAAAATATTTCAATTCTGTTACAAATTTGCTGGAATTATTAACAGAAAGCTAACGTAAAACGTGATTAATATGTATAAGGTTTTCCTCGAAAAGGCTTAAGATGTGATATAAAGGTCCGTGACTGACAGCTGCCCTACCGGGACACCTATTGTTTGAGTAAGGTAAAATCGTTACCTTAAACAAGCATGAATACAAAATTCAAAACAGTTTTATATATTAAGTTAGTTAGTTAGTGTGATACAGAGTGATAAAGTTTACTGTTATGTACAACTAACTAATTTTATATGTGTTCAGTATTTTGTTGGGATGATTACAACAAGATAACCAACAAGCCAGCTCATCTCTTTCAATTAACACCGCCATATCCGCCGCTAAATCCATTGCCGGTAGGCGGTCTTTTCTCATAATCAATACCTTCAACGATTCTTGGTGTTTTAAGAACCACTGTGGCAATGTAGTTCAATCAAGAACACATATTGACTCTTCCGATAGGCAATATATTTAAATTTCGAAAGTAACATCTACTACAATATTGAACGATGGATTTCCGCAGTAGATTCATTGTTTATTATAACACGGCGAAATTACGGATAAGGAGGCGGACGCTCATTCCATATTGAAGATTTTAAGTGCCTGATATAAACTGGCTGACCAAGGATCGTTATATGTTAAAGCTTGTCATAATCTCAACAGTTACACCTGGTGTATAGTAAATAGTTGCATCCTACCACCCTTCAACAAATTTAAGGTACGGTTTCTTAAAATACGAGAACCGATATTATACATATTTTTAATTCTTTTAGACATGTGCTGTTAATCTTAGATGCTTTCACAGCTTTATCGAGCTTTGGGGGCGAGTGTGGAAGGCATTTAGCCCAGAGGCAACAAATGCAAGTATACCATGAACTGGTCAAACCTCGGCTTGGATTGTTGCAAAGGACACGAATATATAACACGTTCCTACTACTCAGTTAGTACCTATTTGTACGATAAACAATATATATAAATATCAAGCAAAATTATTCCAGATTTATCATATTTCATATAGATAGTTCAAAGTTCTCAACCACCCAGGGTCCTACTTAACAAGCCGAGATTTAACTCCAAGTCAAACAAAGGTCAAAAACTGAAAAAAAAACTCAAAGTGCTTCCATCGTTAATAGCATATTGTTATTTAATGCAAGCAGCAGAGCTTTAAACCATTGTCTGTGTGTCTATTCAATATTTTAATAGCGGCATTCATTCAATACAACGAAGCCCTTATTTAATTTACTTTTGTTGAACCCTTCTCATTTCATTTTTTGCGCCCCGACATGATACTATTTCGGAATTCATTCTTAGTTTACTTTTCAAAATATCTCTTCATGTCAGTTAATAGGTTAATTTAAATGTGCTTGTTTTGGTTTTAACTGGACTTCATTTAACATTACCCATGCCTACTACACCGTGAATTACGTTTGTATAACTTTGGTTTCATTATATAGGCTAGTTATTTGTAGATTTTTGAAACTGAAGTTATAGTATTAGCATTTCTTAGGAACAGAAAAGAGGAATATAAATTACTATAAATATGAAGTCGGCTAATAGGTACCATATTATATTAATGTTATTTTTTATATTTCCTTTATTACAAAGGCATGAAAATTAAGTTAAAATTTTCAAATCTTCAGAAGTAATGAAAGAAAAACAAATGAAACAACTTAAAATAATGTTTATAAATGATGATTCCACTTTGAGAAACTCAAAATATCGCAGTAACAACATTAAATCACAGGAGTAAACGTTAATATGTCTTGTGTTCACTGAATTGCTCTCTGAAGCAGTAACAGTATTGGTACAAAGAAATTAAAAGTAAACAACAATGGAGAACAAAGACCACAGCGCCCTTAAAATCGCGGCAAGAACACCGAAAATTTCATCAAACAATGATCACTCATTGTTATATTATTGAATTCAAGGGAGAACTGAAGATGAATGAGAAGCAAATATTTCTGTGTAAGCAGATTAATTTCATTTTGTTAAATTAACGTACTTGCTGCTTTACAAATAAATACAATGTAAGAGTCAGTAGAAGGTATTAATTTATTATAAACCGGAAAAATATTTTTAGACAGAGGATTTATATATTTTTCGATAATATCGCTGCATTACGGTTTCCAAGATAATCGCAAATCTATTGATGGCAGCGTCTTGTTGTAAACAATATTGATATTAATAAGTTTGAAATAGAAACTAAACTAATTTGAGATTTATAAAGTTGCGAATATTAAATAAGAATTTGTTAAATAATTGTTTAATTAGCAGTAACTTTTGGTTGCAAAATGTCGGGAAAAGTTATAAGTTGTTACTTAGGTCATTTAATGAATTACATCTTGCTTATTATTTTCTCTGGCTTAAGATTATACACGATATTCAATTGTAATAATCTTGTTATTGTGGTACACAGTTATGCCATTTTTCATTTCTTCTTAGCATTATCTTTACTAGTCACGATGCCTTTAATGTATTCCTATACGAATCTTACTTATGAACTATAATTTTAGTATACAACCTTTTCTATTTTCACACAACCCATCCACATCTACTTACATCGTCATCTATTTCTATATGGCTTTCAACTTTCATAATAACATGCATATGTTGCAAACTGTAAGTATGTATGCAAACTTATTCCTAACCTTATCTATTCTAGTTAAGTCTATCTTTTAACAACCATCAAACTTATATTTGAAAGAATTTTGCCATGTTACATTTACCTGTATCTAGTTTTAATTCAATAACTCGTTTGTCTTATCACGTATCAATATTTTCAGCTAATCCTATCGATGACTATTAACAAATATCTTCTTGTATAATCGCTATGAATTCGGTTTTCCGTATCATCGCATGAACTCATAACACGGCTATATTCCAAAGGATCTTACAAAACATTATTTTAATCGTCAATAAAAGTTATAATTATTTATTAGATATTAAATCGTTGTGTAACCGATTGCTTTCTAAATAATCAACTCGAGGCGTTAAATCGAAGATCTCATTAAGATTTCTTTGCATATCATCTTATTTATGTTGTAAACGTGACCCGTGAAGTTTAATTTTGTTTTCGATGTCAAGCTTTTACTTAGTTGTAGCATAAGCATTATCTCGTACACACAGACGCAGTATTGGAAAAGTATCTTTCTCCATACATAATTTAAATTCTGACACTATGAATACAAAATTTCACCTCTGTATTTGATACTGTATTCTCGCTACATTGTAACCACCTACAGTTTTACGGCCATGAATCTCATGCTATGCGAATTTGAGTTTTGATGTTTGTTTCTTTGTAATTTATACCCCATGTATTTCGATTTATAAAATAATTATAGTAAAGAAACTTATTAGTTAATTACATAAAACTTTCAGAAGTCAGAACAAGGTTTTGTCATAGAATATTTAAATTCACAATTTTTATAGAACAAGATTTGCTATTATAATTAGCTAAAAGCGAAAATGTATATAAAAACAGTTTTCAATTTTACATCTGAATTATATCTGTTGTAAACATGTTTTTTTCTCGGAATATTAAGAAGAATATTCCGAATAAAAAGTGACCCCTAAGACCTATTGAAGTTGCAATAACAGCCATGTGTCACTATTATCCCACTGGTGCTATTGATAGCTTATATTATCTCCATGTAGTTTTCTTTGTTTCTGTAGTCGAGTTTTATATTGTCCTTTATAAAACAAAGCAATGAAAATGACAGAAAGAAAAATTGTTTCTTTTGATTGTTTGTTTTCAATTGAGCATTAACAGTTTTTGATATTATGGTCATAAGATTTGGTTTGTCTTTTAAGTAATCTCCTTTTACAGAATCTTATAAAAAGGTTTTTTTTCGTATTGTAGCCCGGTAAATTAATTAAACAATATCAGATGAAAAGTACGGAAAAGTCTAAAACAATAGCTACTTTGATGTATTTAATAACCTGCAAATTCTTTTAAATCGAAATTATAAGTTAAAAATAACTTATAAAACACATTAAGCACCAGAACTGTTGTGTCCTAGCAAAGCTATTCTAGGTCCTATTTTCAAAATACTATCTTAAAATAGCTTGAACAGAATTTTGATAACTACAATTATATGATGATCTTTATTTAACTAAAGATATTATTACTAATCCACTAGTTTGTGCCCGTAACTTCACTTAGGTGACATGATTTTTTATCGAGAGCTAGTTCTGACAAAGTAGTATGATAATACAACTGTGATTCATGATGAAATTAACTCCTATAGTAATCTGCAAATTAAATTCAAATTGGTTTATTACTTTCAATTTATGATTATCATTTTATTTTATCGCAAAGATAGGATTAGTCAGCCACATACGTGCATACGAAAAGTCGGAGGAGTTGTCAAGAACGGAGTGCTACAAGAAAGTTTAAGAGGTCACTGTAACCGAAAACGGTTAGGACCAGATGATGTATGTTATTAAGTAATAACAGATTGCTTGTGGAAACCTTTTGAAATCATATGTTGGATAAACATTATTTTCTATATTGTTTTTCATTTGAAGCGAAGGCAAATCACTTCTATGAACAGACACTACTTCCTTCTTCGCTATTTCGTTAAGTCTGTCATTTTACATTGAATTACCTATACATTCTGTATATGATACAATATCGAAAAGGTTTCCTTCACCGGAATCTATGGCTCATCAATCCACCAAATATTGTAACGTTACTATGTAACCATTATTAATCATGTTATACTAGCTATGTCTGCGACTTTGTTCGTGTGGAGCTAAAAATTATTTAAACGTTTTTGTAACTTTTTTAGTACAGTTTTGCTCCGTTTGGCGGTGACGTGAGGTTAGACAGACTCTCTCTTCATATTTCCTCTCAAGTCTTCTTTTCTTCTTCAAGTTTTTTTCTTTCAAGCCCTTCTCCGTGATTTTTTTACCAGCTTTTTGTTTTTATATTTATAAAAACAATTTTTGTGAACCGTCTGGTAATTCCTAAGATTAGCTTTTAATATTAATTTACATAACTGAATACAGTTAATTAAATTAGTTAATAGCTATTAAGTATGATGTTATTTTAACAGTTTAGCAGCGCTATGAACTCGTTACGTGACGGAGGTATCAATGAGATTAATAAAATATCTAACTTCGAGTGTAGATCTGTAAGTTTACTTTCTTCTAAGACAACATCCAAATGCTTCTCCGATAAAGAGAGGTGCATTCTTTGTAAAAGTGCCTCGGTTCTACTTATCTCCACATTTATGGCGGTTTAGTGACATAATAAATTCCCGGCAAGAGCCACAACTAACGTTAATAAAACATATTTGTTCGTCGTTTAACAGGGCAGTGTGTATACACGGTCCGGTATCGTGACCACAAGATTTCGTTATTCAGGCCAATCGAGATAACAGCAGTTTATAAAAGTTAACCGACAAATTAACGCTTGATATGTGAACGCGGTGGGAAGATGCTGCGGGCATTATTTAGTACTTCTGATTGAGATAAATCAATGATATATTTATATATTATGTTTTCGAGAATTTGTTTGTCGGTTATCTCTACTGCTTATGTATGTTTTACGTCTAGAATAGGGATTGGTTGATGGATTTGTACTGAACATTTTGTTATAGTTAAGGTTGAGCGTTATGCCTACAATATCACACGATGTTAAGTAACGATGTGGTCCATGGGGGGCTGCCTCTCAATTGCAACTGCCAGAATACACATATAGGTATTCAGCGGCAGACTATCAACTTGAGGGTGTTCGTTAACCAGGCGAGCATTATAAAAAGTCCCACCACCATGCAATCTGACTGAGAAACTAAACGTATGGTATTTTGACTCAAGCGGCCGCTGTGGCAGTGAATATTTTGGGTTTCAATCTCACACAGGACTGATATTTGTGTGCTATACAAATGATTGTTTTGAGTCTGTGTTTACTTTCTAGTCGTTAATTGTATGCTTGTAAAATCCTACGAATACACAGCGCTTTGCCGCGGGTCGCAACTTTTTTATATAAAAACGGTAAAAACTTTTGGGAGGGTAGCTTAATTATATTCTTAAAGAAATCTAAATGTAATTTTTATTAAGTAACTACCACTTCATGATAGTTAATCTTAAATAAAACGGATATAAAATGACAGCAGCTGTTATATAGAGTCAGAGAAAAAGAAGAATTTAATTTCACTGCCTAATATACTGCCCCCTTTCATTTGCGTTGTTTTGGGCAAGTGAAACAGGTTTTCACTGGGGCGACGCGGTGAATGCTAGCTCAAACCAGCGTAGCCCCAGCTCAATAACAGATGACCATGAGGTTTTGGTAGATATTTCCCGTGGCTAGCGCCGGGCGGGTCTCACGTAACTCTCAGCGCCGCCAGACTGGGAGGGTCGAATGCGTGAATGCATTTCCTCATGTATATAAGAGGAATACAGGTAATAATATAAATACTAATATTACATGGGATTACTATGGGATGGGATATAGGATTAATTTATACAGCGACAGAGTTTATTGGTAAATTTTAAAATAGGTTTTTTTTTCTTATTATTTGATAAGTTTAGTGTTAGTCGCCGATATTACCAGTTGCTTTTTTTATACTTAAGGTTTAGCGTTATGGCCATAATCTCATCTGATCTTAAGTGACGATACGACCCAAGTTGGTAGACACGCTAAACCTGTGGAAGAACTGACTCTCAAGTATAGCTACCGGAACACACCTATTGGTATTTGGCGGCAGGTTTACAACTTGAGAGTGGTTGCTAGCCAGGCGGGCATTAAAAAAAGCCGTACCACCATGCTATGGTTTCCTCACGATGTTTTCCTTCACCGAAAGCTCAAGCTCATTGTAGGTGCTTGGATTCGAACTCACGTCCCTTAACGCGAAGTCGTACACGCTAAAACGCGATATTCCCTAACATGGGTAACACGTTAAACCTAGAGAAGGAACTGACTTAGAAGTGCAATTGTCGGAACGTACATAAAGCTGCTTGGCTTCAAATTCTACACTATACAGATTTAACGCTATAGCCATCTGTTATTAAAAAACGTAGTAGTCCAAGATAGTGAACGCGCTAAGCCTAGTGTAGGGACTGGGTCTGAAGTGCTTCTACCGGAACATACCTGTAGGTATTTGGCGACATATTTTTACTCTGAGGATGGTAGCTAGTTAGGTGGGCTTTAGAAAAAGACCTATAACCAAGTTATGGTTTCGTCATCGTATTTTCCATCACTGAAAGCTCAAGCTAATTGCAGGGCAACAACCTATTACGATATAGTACTTTTTATCACAAATTAACATTAACGATATTTATGAGTTATTAATAACGTATAAGATTTATACTAAGCCGTGTCGTTCAAAATTTTAAAGCAATTAGAGAAGTTCGGTATTGAATCTATTACAATATTAATTAAAGTCTTTTAATCAAAATCTGATGGAAAATATTTTGCATACTAAAATGGAATTCATTGAATCCAATAGATTGAATTCAGAAATAGATTATCCTCGTGATTGAATTGTAAATTGATAAATATAAAAACAATACGAAGCCTGAATCTAATCTGTTTTCTATACTTCTTTATATGTCATTAGGTTTTACATACTTGGTTCAATAATATATCATATATAATTAATTTGAAGGATTGTGTTATGTTTGATATAAAACTTTTAGAATAGATTATAATAGCGCGCTATTATAGTTCAATATTAATATTATAAAGCGGAAAACTTTGTTTATAGGAGCAAACTAATATTAGGATAACAGTCTACCAAACGGATTTCAAAAAACACTTTTGTTTTAGAGTATTCATTGAAAAAGGCTTTAGGCTGTTTAAAATAAGGCAACTACCAATAGGAGTAAAGCTGTCTTGAAAAAAATTAGAAGATCGGGCAAAAATGATTAATTTTTTTTTTTTTTGTTCTACTAGAACAATTTCGCAGGCACATCTATTTATCAGTAAAACAATATATTTCGTGTGCGAGTTAGTTTGTCTGTTTGCTATTTTCACGCATAAACTATTAAACCATAGATAGTGACACAGCTTATATTACATCCAGAAAAAAGTTCTGTTCGTGAGCGATATAACTTTCAGACTAACATCTAGATACATACGAGCGAAACCGCGAGCAAAAGTTAGTTGACTATATGTAGTTCGTAATCAAACAGCGGTGTGCTAATATTGACGCGCCTGCTTTGATCGGTAGGCACCCTTTGATGTCAGCGAATGAAGAGCGCTTTTTTATTACCTTCGCTTCCGTTGTGCTCTCCAACAATAATTTATTACGCTTGACGTACGTAATCGTAATATCGATAGGTGATTAGAAGTAGGTATCTATTATTTCGTTCATTAGGAGGTAATGCGGCAATAGTTTCGGGTATTTTGCCCTTTAACTGCTAGTTCGAAAGGCTTTATTATTCCCATTTCGAGCTTTCGGTTTCGGGTTCATTTCGGTGAAGGAAAACATCGTGAAGAAACCATAGCATGATGGTAGGGCTTTTTCTAATGCGCGCCTAGGTAGCTACCACTCTCTAATTAAACTGCCGCCAAATACCAATAGGTGTGTTCCGGCAGCTGCACTTGAGAGCCAGTTCATCCACAGGTTTAACGTGTGTTTACCAACTTGGGTCGTATCGTCACTTAAGATCAGGTGAGATTATGGCCATAATGCTAAATCTTAAGTATAAAAAAAGGACTTCTATAATTTTGTTGCTAACGATTTGTGTTCTATTTATTTCAGTATTCATGAGGTATTAATAAACTTTGTAAGTAATGTAATGTAATAGTGAATTCTTAAAAATGTTGTCTATAGAGGTACAGAAAAGGAAATAATGAAGAAAATAATAATGCACACGAGGGAATCCTAATAGGTATTTTAAATTGATACAGTTTACATTAATCCCGGTAAAGCCGCAGGCATAAGTTAGTGTAATAATAAATCAATTAATACTAAACAATGATTTATTACCAATAAATTTTTTATTAACAACTTCACACTTAACCCGAAATGACACAGCATTTTCATCGGCGCGTTACCTACTCTGTCATAAAAAGTCCGTTATAAAGTCCTCTACCCATATTTCGATGTAAATATAATTACAAATATAAACCCAATAAGGGTGTTTCCATGTGACAATCCAAAGTGACCTCCCGCCGACCCTGAGTCAGCATAACCATTCAATGTAAATGGAGCCTCCATGATGGATGGCGAGCCGGCAATATCCGAAGTAATTACTCACAGCGATCTACTTCCGTCCAACAATGGACGGGGCGAGATATCATCGGATTAATAAATAAACTTATATAACACTACGGCATTGATCATGTGCATGTGTTTGTTTTTTTTTTCTATAATTAACACAACCTGAGTGCAAATTAATAAAACACATGTAAAATACATTTGTAATATGTGCTACTAGTTGTTGCCTTCGACTCTATTCGCTTTATTCTACCGACTGCCGGCTTATGTATCAATTGTTTTTATAGTTTTGGCCACATTCTCACTTGATGTTAAGTAACGATGTGACTCAAGATGGTGGACCCGTTAAACCAAGTCGAGGGTCTGGCTCTCAAGTGTAACTGCCGGAACATACCTATAGGCATTTGACGGCAGATTTTGAATTTGAGAGTGGTAGCTAACCAGGTGGGCATTAGAAATAGCTTTACCACCACGCTATGGTTTCGTAATGGTTGTATCATTAAGTAAGTGATACCAGCTAAACTAATACATAAAACACATATCTAGGTTAATTGAGAAACTAAACTTTTATCTAAATGCAACTTGTAATCACACTTGTATAATAGTAACTGGATATTCTCAGAAACCATATACCAATTTGATGAAATTTTGCATTTAAATGCATTCCTTTTCGAGTTAACCTAGATAGTTATTTTTTAAGATTCAAAACAAAGTTTAGATAAACTCAGTTATTTTAATGCGCTCAAAGTTTTTTATTTTTTATAACCATTTTTTTTTTCTTATTCTTTATAGATGTTTATTTTGTTTGGCCATAATAACATTGGTATACAGGAAACCGTTGTGGGGCACTGGATCGCAAGTATAGTTGCCAGAATAAACCTACAGTTAGTCGGCAAATATTTTCTGAAGCCATGATGGTTCAGTTAGTAATGTATATTTAGTACGGACGCCTCATCGATGGGCGTAAATTCGATTCCTTGTAAGGAGCCTGAGATTTTGGTGAAGAAAACCACCCTGATGAAACCATAGCGTTATAGTAAGGCTTTTTGTAATGCCCACGTGACTAAGTATTTATTTATTTACTAATTTTGGAAACAGGCAGTTCTTTTCCTATTAAATATATACAGAATTAATGTTCACAATTTAATTAAGTTTTATCATATGTCATAAAAGGATACAAAGTAAAACTTTTATTTATGGAATAGGGGGCAATCGAGCAAGTTTGTTTCCTGATGGTAAGTGATCACCGCCACCCATGGATACCAACAACTACAGGGGATTCGCAGGTGCGGTACTGGTCTTTATTGTAGGGACTGAGTCTCAAGTGAGGCTGCCGGAATATACCTATTGGTATTTAGCGGTAGATTTTCAACTTGAGGGTGGTAGCTAGCCAGGCAGGCATTAGAAAAAGCCCCAACACCTTGCTATGGTTTTCTCGCGATGTTTTCCTTCACCGAAAGCTCAAGCTCATAGTAGGTTGTTGGATTCGAACTCACGTCCCATGATGCGGCGTTTCTACACACTACCACCACTGAGCTATCATCGCTTATTATTATTTTATTTTTTAAATATTTTTTAATTTGACCGAAATCTTAGGATCATTTTTTTTAAGATAGTAAAGTCTAAAAAATGTGTACTATTTAAATCAGTATTTATTTAATTAGATTAAATTGAATGTTATTATACGATACTTATAGTTTCTATTTCTTGATAGTGAAGTTTTTACAACCAAATAATAACATGGTTATAATAACATTTTCTTTTATAACACGTATAATAAATAAAAAACATCAAACAACTGTAGTACAAAATTCTTAACATGTTACTTAGTTTATGCGTCTCAACTGTCGGTGATAGTTAAGTAACTATGAGTTTAATTGGACACCATTTGTGTGCTGTAATTGTGCGGTGTTGCCAGGGTGCACCCCGAGTTGTGCAATGTCACGAAACCGCCAATTTATACGACAGTAGCGTTTGTGCCTGTCGCTCTTAATTGGCTTGCATCTATCCACACGCTGAGGTTCACTCAGCTTAAACAATAGACATACAATTAACGTTAACCTCGAGAAACAGGGTAAGCAGACATATTCATAAACGTTATGGTTAACTTATTTTTGTAAAAATAAACGTCCCAACTTTTACCCTCAGCTCTGCTCAAGTTGATATTGATTTTCATAACTTCTCATCATCATCAAACGAAATCATTTTCCTAAAAAATGTGATATTTATTTGTTTATTTCAGAATGTTGGTTCAATACAGATAGATATGAACGTTCAAAAACACTTTTTACACGCGTTTTATTAGATTCTCTTATATGTTTGTATCCGACTACTTTGGACTTCATTTTGACCGATATCAAACGGTCAGATTTCATTTAAATTTCATAGAATTATCGACGACCGATGACAAGACACTAATCTAATAAGATTATTTCATTATTTAATTTGCGGAGTAAGATTTGTTACTTCATATAACTTTCATCTATAGTCCATAAGGAAGGAATTGATGTTAACTGTAATTTCCAATCATTATCTTTAATCGATATACCGAAGATTAATAAATTTTCGAACACCATAGAGAATTTTTATTCAACAAAATAAGCAATAATATAAATTTACACTTTTGGAGGAAAGAGCCTTGTTCGCTGTTGTAGGGAATGATAATTGAGATACCGATTAATTTTGCTCTAATAAAAATAATAGTTTAAGAAAAAAAATAACAAACAATTTGAAATAAACCAAACAAAAAAGTATAAAAAAAATAATAGTTAAAAAAAAACTAAAAAACACGCTTTTATACAAATCCAAACAAGAAAAAAAATTTTTTTTTAATAAATTTGTATTAAGAATAGTGTAAAAAAATAAAATAAATGTAAATTTAATATTATTGTGTAAATAAGAAAAAAGTAATAAATCTAAAAAAAAAAGCGTAGAGTGCATGGTGTCTATAGTTATAAATATATTATTGACAGATTTGAGTAGAAGAATTATCACTTCGGTAACATCTTAAAAGCACCCCGCGCTTTTTTTTAAATTAAATTCATTTATTTTTAATTACAGTATTAATCATTTTAACTAAAGTCTACTGTCTATCAACTGGTGCCTGTTTTATTTTAGTTTTAAGAATACGATTTTCCGTATCACCTCGACAATCACATTCCACCCATTTTAGGATTTGATAAACACATATGCTTTTTATTATTAAATATAAACAATTATTCTCAAAAATTTAAAGCAAATCTGAGGACGCGATAAATAGTTCCATACAAAGTTTATTCCAATCTTAAACCCACTCGTGGCAAAAAGTAGCCTACAACTATCTCCAGGGTATATCACCTTTTTACAAACAATCAACATAATCGGTACAGTGATTTAGTCAACAAATTGTAACAAACTAAAAAACTCACTTTCGCAGTGATAATATTAGGATAAAAGTAGATCATTTGTAACTACTTTTTAAGAATTTTGAATTTAATATAATAAAATAGAAATAAAATTTAACAGAAATCAGTAAACTATATATAATGAAGCGATGATAGCTTACTAGATAGGTAACCTAGAGGATCGCCACGTCATGAGACGTGAGTTCGAATCCAACCACCTATAATGAGATTGAGCTTTCAATGAAGGTAAACATCTTGAGAAATACATAGCATGGTGGTAGGGCTTTTTCTAATGTCCACCTGGCTAACTACGAACCGCAAGTTGAAAATCTGCCGCCAAATGCCATTAGGTGTGTTGCGGTAGTAGCACTTAAGAGCCAGTCCTTCCTATAAAGAGTGGCAACGCACTTGCCATTCCTGTGGTATTGTGGGAGTCCATGGATGGAGGCGATCACTTACCATTAGGTGACAATATTGCTCGTTTGCTCCCTATACTAATAAAATTTTTTTCACTAAAGTACCTTTGGACTCAGTGCAACAACGAAATTGTTTTTTTTTTCATTATTGCATCGGTGTCTGTAGTCAACTTCGCCGAAGTCACGTAAGAATACTCATATAAGCAGCGCACATAAATACCCAGCTTAAAATTGTCATAGTCAGTGTTTAGTAAAATTAGAGTTACAGGTTTTTTTTTTATGTACAGGTATTGATTTCCACTATATACACTATTTAGGTACATAATACAAATATATTTATTTAAAATGCACCTTATTTCTTCATATATTGGCATACCTCGAAATAGAAGGTTTCCTATAAATGAAAAAGTTAAAAACTAGATACAAAATACAAATCATAACCCACTGAAGCTTTCGTCCACGATTGAGTTGAAAGAATACTTACTAGTTGCATGAAGACAAAAGAGCCTTTCAATTATTACCGCTTATCCCAGCATGACAATTATTATAAAAATGTTTGTTCTACTATAAACAACGATCCATTTCAAAGAATGCCTTAAAGAAATTTCAGACATAAGTACAAAGATTGTTATGTAGACGTGTTAAACAGAAGTAAACACAAGTATACACGCGAGTAACATTTTTCATAATTATCTCACAGTAACAAAAATCCCATTCAAATATAATAAGAAACAAAAACATAACGGTGCTACTCCCGCGCGAGATCGTGCTTCGAACGATAGGTGAGTTTTGGTATTTTGTGTAACGTTCACTAAAGCCCACAACAGACGGAGCTATAATATACATTAATATAAATTATAGCAAGGTATATAACAGTACATTTTTATAGTAATCGGCGAGTGGCCACAGCCGCAACTATAAGGTATATTTTTATCACATCACCAAAATATATCGACAGATATAGCAAGCAATATATTGGTATAGTAAGACATATTAACGTAAATTTTGATATATTTTAAGAACAACAGGGTGGTTTTTTTATCTTTCACTTGTGTGCGCTGTAAGCATAACTAGTTAGATCCATTATACGATTTCTAAAATTAGAACAGCCTTTATTAAGAATGTAACACAAATACGGTGCTTATGCAAGGACGGCCGCAGAGCTAATTAATGCAAAAATATATACTACAGCATTGTAATTGTAAAAACATACATATTGCCGCCGTCTGTGGCAGCATGCTATACCGTAATACATAACTTACTATATTCATATATATTATAGCTCCGTATGTTGAGCGTTTTAACGTGACTTACATGCGGTGTGGACGAGCGCTACTGTTGTTATGGTATCTATAAAAACATTATAGTAGGGACAAAATGTCGCTGCAGTCACAGTTATAAAATGTATTATTGCGTTGTGCAGTCACGTACAATGTTTCCTATCATCATTCTCCTCTTGCTCTGTTTCCAAGTCATTTGGGATCGGCGCAATGACGTTTCTTTTTCATCCGCATCTATCAGCCGCCATTTCTTTACTCACTCCGTTTTCTTTCATCTCATTCCTCACACACTCTATCCATCTTTTCTTTGGCCTGCCTTTTATCGATTATTCTTATCCTTACTAATATTATAAACGCGAAAGTGAGTTTGTTTGTTTGTTGCGCTTTCACGCCTTCACAGCTTACTCTATTATGATGAATATAGGTGCAGAGATAAATTAGCCCTTGGAGACGGTGAAAGATTACTTTTTCTAGGAATAAAATTATTGGAAGTGGGGTAAAGACAGGGATAAACTTTGTATGAAACTGTTTAATGCGTCAAGCGATTTATTAGACAAAATCAATACTAATGCGAGCGAAGCCGCAGGTAAAAGCATGTGTTATTTTTATGAATTACTTACTAGCATTTGCTTAAAAACTGAGTTCACAATTTTTCCCGTTGTTCCTAGCGTCTAATTAAAATATATTTTTGTTTTCAATGAATTTTAATTAGACTTAAAAATATCAAATCATTGGCGAAAACAGTGCGTGTTTGTTGATTAATGTGTTTAATTTAAATTTTGTTTCAAATAATCGTCAATTTTGTTGAGTATCCAAATACGTAATGAAAACAAATTACACGTTGTCAGACTTACAAATGAATTAGCGTGCTTTAAGCTATACTTGAATCACACCTTCCATCAGGTTTTTATGAGTAGTATGCCGTGTGCATATGCACATGACTATGCAAAACATAGTTTATGGCCGCAACTGTAACAAGATTTTTATACTGTTTCAATTCTATTTGAGATAGAAAATTTGGATACCAGTCTAATTTAATAGATTTAGTTCATATATACTATGGGTCTAAGGTGTATAAATTGATTATGCCATCCTAATAAATGGTGTTTATTCACTACATCCCCAGACCTTTGTGTAAGTAAATTACATTGCTACTGTAAAGGGTTCCTACATATATATTGTCAATTTTACGAGCCAATCGAGTGAACCAGATGTGACTTACTTGTACATTGATATCTTTTGAGACTATATACGTTCGTGGGCGTCGTATTCAGAGGTCACGAGCTGTGTGGTATTGATAGACATAACGTGATTGTGTGGTATAATTGTGTTTTATATAGAAAGATATTCGTATTTTAGTAATTGTGATTTAAAAACGGTATATACCTTTATAAATGACAATTATGAGCTTATATTATAATTATAAAACTATTCTATGGAAAAGCATCATATGAGAGCTGTTGAATCGATTTAACTTTTTTACTAACTTCTTTTTAGATTTATTCTTCATAGAACTTGAAAATTATTAGGAAAAACTGAACAAGTTAGGTAGTACTTAGGCTTATTTATTGAATAATGGAATGAGCAAAACAATGTTTATAAATGAGAACAGAACTTAAATGCGCCAGTCACTGTATTATTATGCAGGGAGCGACAGCGTCTATCTATACATGTATTAATATCGATTTTGTTAAATAATCGAAGATACTGACGTGTACTAAAAAGAAAAGAAAATATTTTTCTGCATTATTTACTTCCACATTGCTCCAAGACTTTTTAACAATGATTTATATTTATCTATATTACACTGAACTCTTATATCCGCAGTAAGATGTATTTGTTTTGTAACCATTGATACACTGAGTATAATAAATAATCTTTGGTTAATCAGTCACAGATATCATAGTTAGAAACTCGATTGCTACCGTACGAAAATTACATGACACTTACCTTTAGTATCTTCTATTCTCTAAGAAAATACTAGGTAAATAAAAAATTCTGTATTAATAGACGTAATATAAAAATAAATAAATTTGGTTCGTATTTATATATTTTAATTTAGTAAACACGATCCATCAAAATTTACTTTTTCAATACCTTCCATTAGGTGGGTACAGCGAGAATATTTTTCATAAAAATCACGTAGAAAACGTACTGAAAGCAAAACTCGATTCAATCGCAAAATTTCATTACACGATCCTAATCCAAAGCTTTTGGACGTGACTCGATGTTTCAAGTGGTAAGAGCAAATGCAATTACTATCTGTTTCTCGAATCTATATCACTTATGAATATAAATAAGTTTTGTCTCCTGAAAGTGTTAATATTCACAAGAGATGAATAACCACAATATGACAACCTCAATGCTTTGTTCATTCCTCTTCACTTATTCATCATTGTTTATTACCTGCAACAAAGAAAAGTATACTTTCGTTAGATATACATATATAACTGTTTTTGTAATTCTGGTATTAATTTTGTTAAAAAAAGCTTTTGAAGGAAAACCCTTTAAAGGCAGGTTATTTTCATTAACGATCGGCATACCTTAGTTGCTTTTGTAAAGGGAATCTATACATAGTGGTAGATATCTGTATCTATACTCGTGCCCTGCCACTGCCGTAAGCCAAACCGGGTAAGAGCGCCCGTTTTGTTCTGCACTAGCTTCCGGTCTGAGAGGGCAGCTGATGCTTGGATCTCGCTTCACCCCGTGAAGGCTACGCATTGTATATTGTGGGGTTTGTATAAGCATTGTCAATGTCGTTAACCAGATGCACATACCTTTTCAGGCCTCCCACGTATGGGAGGACATTTATAAATGAATATTCCCATTAAAAAAAGGAATCTCTATCTTTCTTCGTCGTGCTACTATGCAGGTGTTTTGGTAAATGCGTCACCGTCACGCTCTTTCTCTCGAGAATTATACAGTATATATATATATATATATTACGACCATGCAAACGATCCTCGATATATATACAATGTTTTGAGTTTTGTTGTTTATTTTGCACTGCATTGTGCTTACCATCAGGTAAATTGTCATCACTTTTCCACCCTGGCATAAATAAAAACGGATTGCTTTTCGTCCTTATCAAGTTGGACAGTTCTTGTCGCTAATACGACCCTTTCTAAGCTTGAAAACAGCATCGCAACCTTCTTTACCGTTACTCATCTTTTGTCATTCTTATCTTTGACGTTTTTATAGATAAATTTTCCAAATAACAATCGAGTTGTAACCAAAAAATATTTAAAACATTGGTAACACTGTTCGTGACGGTGAAAACCCTGAAAAATTGAATTAATCGTGTGTGCTTAAGTGAGCATCCAAAGAGGACTATGTGAGTATGTCATTTGATATGTAACTTATATTACAGATACGAAAAAATCAATGAAAGTATCTGCGAAACGAAGTAATTTTTGTGTGATTTAAGTAAACTAAAACTAAAAAAGTTTCTGAACAAGTTAGTGACACAAGTGAAAGTACATTATCTTTACACCAATTTACTGGCACTAGATTATGTTTAGAAGGTTAGGTAGTGAGTTTTAGTAGTTTGAGGCAACTGCAATAAAGTTTATTGGTTGCAGTATATAAGGCGGCTGCACCACCAGATATTAGTATTATAAATACTTTATAGTAGTGTATGAAAAAGAAGTGATGGCTGAGGCAAAGCATAGCGTAATTAAGAAACAAAGGCATCTACTGAGAGATCAGCAATCTATCTTTAGTTTGTTAGCCTTTCTACTATTCAAAGCTTGATTTTGAAATGCAACTTTTAGTAAGTTTAAACTATTTAAACAGTTTACCATCAAAAAGGTTCCAGAACCTTTGGTAACAGGTCCATACCAACATAACAGATTACTGGATTTGAACCTGTTAATCACATAACATGAGGAACAGAAGCGTCTCATGGCAGTGATACAGTCACTCACAACTCGTAAGATATTTAAATACCCACTTTTTTATTGTATGTATCTTATACCTAAGTATTATAAAGTGATGATAGCTCAGTTGGTAGTGTGTACGGGCGCCGCATGGGATGGGATATGATCAGATGGGATATGAGTTCGAATCCACCTACAATGAATTTGAGCTTTCGGTAAAAACATGGTGTTGAAACCAAAGCATGTTATTAGGGCTTTTTCTAATGCTCGCATGGTTAACTACCACCCTCAAGCTAAAAATCTGCCGCCAAATACCTATAGGTATGATCCGGCAGTTGAACTTGAGAGCCTTTCACAGGTTAGCGTGTTCACTAGCTGTTCCACACCGTCATTAAACTTAAGGGTGGTAGCAAGCCATCCAGGCATTAGAAAAAGTCCTGCCATAATACTATGGTTTCATAACGATGTTTTCTTTACAGAAAGCTTAACCTCTTTGCAGATGGTTCCAACTCACGCTCCTTGACGCGCCGTCCATATACACTACTACTTGAGCTATCATAATTTAGTTCAGCAGCATTAATTTAAGAAATCTCTATTAATAACTTAATATCTGTATAGCTTGAATAACATGTTTTGAGTATAGACTGCACCATCTGTATTTCATTTTCTGTGGCCACGGTTCATATAAATGCATTTGAGTGCATCGTA
This sequence comes from Actias luna, assembly GCA_039707435.1. Taxonomy (NCBI): domain Eukaryota; kingdom Metazoa; phylum Arthropoda; class Insecta; order Lepidoptera; family Saturniidae; genus Actias; species Actias luna. Next base: position 11,805,598 of record JAZHAC010000012.1, on the reverse strand, counting down.
TCGCGCAATGCGATATGCATTACACATGAGAGTCACTAGGAAACGGATGGACGGACAGACAATCCAACATTATATGTAGATACCTATCAATCAGTTGTCGAGGCGAGGAAATCATTTGATATTATACTGATTTAAAAGCACATACTGGCTCGATATAAAATAAACAGTCACTTGTAGTCCTTATATAGAATGGTTGAGCTAATAAAAGTCGGTACGCATTAATGACAGTGCTACCGGAGACGTAAGACACACCTAACTCTTATTATGTAAAAAATATAGGTTAACCTTAACTACAGTCTATATATGTAATTAAACAGTAACTAAGCCAAATATTTGAAAATTATAATCGAGGCAAATGTGACCAGCTCGAGCTTATTATGCAAGGGAAAAACTTCAGACGTGGTTCAATCTAAGCACAAGATCATTATTCTGCATAGCTGTTTCCCAAGTCCAAACAGCTTAAGAAGTAGAATCGGGTGTATTTTGTTATACATATAAAAGATAAAATTTGTTTTATTATGAACTTTCGACCATCTATTCCATTGTATCAATCAGGATAAACACTATTTTACCTCTGAAATTAGACCAAGCGATACACATTTACAAGATAAAACGCAATAATTAAAGATGTAAAACAGTTCAGTATCCTTTCTACTTTGATCCTATAGCTAAGTTCTCATATGTCAGTTGCCTTGTGTGGATGACGTTCTAGTTTAGAATACGGACGACAGATCTCAAACTAAAACCCAGGATCGGGATTAAAAACTTCTAGACACTTCTAAATTTGTATAAGTGCAGATGCCCAAAATACACGCACTTATTCTTAGTTTTTTTTTATGGTTTAACGTTATGGCCACAATTTCACCTGATATTAAGTGACGATGTGGCCCAAGCTGACTCTCAAATGCAACTGGCGGAACACACCTATAGGTATTTGACGGTAGATTTTCAACTTGAGGCTAGCCAGGCTGGCATTAAAAAATGCTCTACCATCATGCTATAGTTTAATCACGATGTTTTCCTTCACCGAAAGCTCAAACTCATTGTAGGTGGACTTCGAACTCGAATCCCTTGCCACGGCGTCCGTAGACAATACCAACTGAGCTATCATCGCTTTATATTGAGAACAATGGTAGTCAGCGTGGTTAATACATGTTTATTATAGTATTTGAACCTACGTACTTTGTTGCACTATTCATTTCTTCTATCACTGAGTTATCTTTCCTAATATATTATGTAAAGTCGCCATAACGGCACTTTCAAATTTCTTTTTACGGCATCAATGTGCATTTAGATTTTCCATTTAACATTTATTTATATTCTTATCTAAGTTATAAATTTTTTTAAATATTTATTATATAAATACAATAAATGTCTGATTCGTTTATTAGCACGGACCTAAGAAAATATTCGCTTGATAAACATTAAAAACAAGTTTTCTGATAGTAACATAAACAATTTTTTATTGTTTTACAAACACGATTTTTTATATTACTTATGATCGTAAAGATTATTTGATAAAGCACTTAGTAAGTTATACCTTTAATGCTGGAGGTAAATCGTAAATTAATAAAAACTAAAATAGTTACGCTGGGCGGAAGATTTTAATTTTATTGCTAAATATTTCAGTAGACAGGCAGATGCTCCTTCTGGAGTTAAATTACCGTAACCTACGGATAACACTACCTTTGTGGTCTAACTTTAAAACTAAATAGGTAAATAAAAATATAAGTAGTGAAACGTGGATCAAAGCTGTAAAAGATAAAATTTGTGGATATGTCTGGAAGACGCTTACGTCAAAGACTAGATGAAGCAGTCACAGGTGGTGTAAATATACGATAAAATATTACTATTTCTAAGAAAAATCGTTTCCCTATTCATCGTTTCACTATTATTATTATTATGGATAACACTAAACGCATTAAAAAACGGTAGTATTCCTTAGAAACCATATTTCAATACCTTTTTGGAAAGCTTCATGTCCAAGTGCTAAGGCAAATCGTGCTGGGTAACCAGTCGGTGAATAATATTATTATAAAGATATGAAGAATCAAGCATTAAATAGTAACCGGAATGACAAAACAATGGTGGGAAGAGCAACTATTAGATCCTTGTCGGTTACCCAATAGGATGATAGCTCACTGTTAGTGTGTACGACTTTGGGTCAAGGGACGTGAGTTCGAATCCAACCACTTACAATGAGCAGGAGCTTTTGGTGAAGAAAAACATCGTGAGGAAACCATAGCATGGTGGTAGGGCTTATTCTAATGCCTGCCTGGCTAGCAACCACCCTCAAATTGACAATCTGCTGCCAAATATCAATAGGTGTTCTGGAAGCTGCACTTGAGAGCTAGTTCCTCCACAGCTTTAACGTGTCTACCAACTTGGGCCGTATCATCACTTAAGATCAGGTGAGATTATGGCCATAACGCTAAACCTTAACTATAAAAAAAAAACGATGTGCTGCACTATTTTTGTGACTATAAAGCTCATATTTTTTAAATACAGTGTCACCGTTCATCCCATCGAAATTTCTAACTTGTATTTATGAAATTATTAAAAGATTCAAGATAATCTTATAAATAAAAAATAAATTCTTAAAAATAAAAGCAATTAAACATAGAATTCAAAATTCCCATTCCCTTTAAACATACAGTTATTGCTTTCAGTAGAAAACACCAAAGTTCAAAGCAAATTCTACCCAATTCACTTTCCGGCAGATGAAAAACGAGGTAATTTGCCACACGCCCTTTTTCGCATTGTAATCCGTTGAGCGTCCGGCGGATATTATGAAATTTTTGACCGTACTTAATAACATATATCTATTTAAGCTACGCCATGAGATACGAGTATACACATGGAATCGCAGGTTTTCGTGGTCGTACCGCAACTAAGTAACGAGTTACAACACCACTTTCCTTCCGAACCAATCACAGAAAACCGCAATAAACCGTGTTCGGCTCACATTCACATCTGGCCATTAAGTCTCGTTCCACTTAGACGTAATGACGCCGGTCACCGATTACTGGAAATTAGTCAACCGATGGAAAAGTCCGCGGCACGTGCTCGTGGAATCGGTATAAGTCTTAAGGTATTAAGGCTTTCGTTTTTATTGATGAGATTAATTATTGACACAAGATTATTTTTATTACTTTTGAGTAGTTTAGAATTCGGTTGTTCGAGAGCACAAAATTTCGAAGATAGATTAGTTTATATCGTAATCGGTTTTATACTAACTAAATAGAATGATCATAGTTATATATAACAAGAATATAAAAGAATCCAGAATGTCAAGTGCAGAATTGTGAACAAAATTATCATTAAGTAACTTTTCCTCTTTAATAACCTATTTAGTACTGCAAAAGATCTAGAATTATTTAGTATTGTTTGGTGATATATACACAATTATTACGGTGGAAGGTAAGAAAATTACAGGACTAAACGTCAATGGATTTACACACATATTAACAGTTGACTTTTTTTGGATACTCGAAAAATATGATTCACATATAGAAAGAAAGAAAGAACATTTATTTTGATGATAATTAATACATAAATATTATAGAATATTATAGAAATACAGTCATACAAACTAAAAACTCATACAACATCGAAAAATAACCCAAACTCAGCATATGCTATGACAAACTGCTACGGCGCTGGTTTTCAGTTGGACCCAAATACGTACCCAATATCTTTATATGTAAAAAATTGCGTGTCAAGTTGTTTGTCCGCGATGAACTCCGCAGCTACTAAACCAAATTTAATCAAATTTTGCACAATGTGTGAAGTTTGATCCAACTTGAGAGATAGGATATTTTTAATCTCTATAAATGATCATAACGTGATAGATGACGCTGAAGTCGATGTGATTGGCTACTCAAAATGGCAGAACAAGGCCTGCCAGGTCAGTTAGTACTATTATATTTTCTTTGTAAGCTATACAGTAGTCAGTCTTTATTATTCAAATCGTTGTCTCTTCCACTGGGAGTAATTTAAGCAATTGCGTTTCCCAGGCCTAGCAGCTAATGGCCTAATATTAAGCTGCCGTTCATGGTGCCTCAAACGCAAAACAAAGCGTCACAAGTACTCTGTTCACACACAATTTGAATTACAATGAACACTTGTAACAGTGTAACGGGATCGAATGATACATTATTGATACAATGACTGACTGTTCGAGAACTTTTATGGAATATTTTATTGGTACAATGTCTCTCGCGGCAGAAGAATAATACCGTCAAAGAGTAACAAAAGAAATGATAACATTGTCTACTGTTTTAACTACTGTATCTGTATAGTAATCTACAAATAAATCATTCAACTGTAATTCTTTGCGATATGGATGATTACAATGCAATTAACATTTAGGTAATCCTTTTAAGAAACAAAAGAATAAATGCATGTATATTTTAAATGCATTGTAAACGTCAAAAGATCAAGTTCTTTGTCCAATATTGTTCTCAAATACGATTTTGTTGAATTAGTGTCTTGGAAATCACTTTACTCCCACGTATCAGTTTCAATTGTAGCATTTTTTTTTATGTTGTGCAACATAGTGACTGTACTGCACCTGGTGTTAAGTACAGTACAATCCAAATCAGCGGTGACTGACATTGAATCAAAATTCACTATCAGTGAGTTATTTTATCTCATTCCACAAGATGTAACTGACTAATGCTTCCACAAAACTTAATTGTTGTACATGACTGTTGTTAGAAATACAATGAAAATATTAATGGTAATAATTTAATATTCAATTATTAACAAAATGGTAGTATTGATTAATTGAAGTGACCAGATGAGTTTAAACTCAGTGCGCCCAAAAAGGTAATAATATAAGTATGAAGTTGGAAATATACACTTTATAATGGAATTAGTTGGAGTAGAGTTAGATATAAACAACTTTTGTCTTAATATTTGTCAATCAGTAACCGGCAAAGGGCCGAACAAACTAGTGCGTGTAATTCGGCTGTCTCAAGACTTAAGTAAACAAAATTTTATTCATTTCAATAAATAATATCTATCGTTACGACACAAACAAAATCTAGTTTATTTTTATTTTTTCCATCGGTTTCTTTACAATACATTATGCAAGTAAATATAACAAACAACTTTTACATTCATCTGATAAAAAGTGACACAAAATACGTTATACCCTTAAGTGTCAGTAAAGCGTGTAATTACAAACCAGCCGACCGCGAACGATCACGAACAATAGTCGAGGACGACGATCGTTGCAGAGCTGTCGTGTGTACCCGGCTTTATATTCATTGTTTCAAAAAGGAGAAAATCTATAGCTACATGCGACCATATACGTAACGATTCATCCAATTGAAGCGATGATACGTCAGTCGGTAGTGCCCACGGACCCCGCGTAAATGGATGTGAGTTCGATCCCTGCAATGAGCTTGAGCTTTCGGTGAAGGAAAACATCATGATGAAACCATAGCACGGTGGTAGGGCTTTTTTCTAATGCCCCCCTGGCTATCTACCACCCTCAAGTACAAAATCTACTGTGAAATATCTACAAGTGTGATCCAGCAGTTGCACTTGAGAGTCAGCCCTTGCACTAGGCTTGGCGTATCCACTATCTTGGGGCATATCGTCACTTAACATCAGATATAACTGTCTCCATAACACTAAACCTATAGAATATAAATAATAATAAAAGATTTTTTTTCTTTTCTAAAACTGAAATTAAATTTAGAAAGTCTCAAGATAAAAAAAAATTAAAACTATTTAAATTGACGACACTATAGTAACCATATAGAGACATAAAAAAAAATGTGTATATAAATTTTAAGCTCAGTCCTTTGAGGGCAACTGCTTTATAATTCAGTTTCAAAATTTTACCTGAATAAAAATTAATACAGTTGATTAAAAACTTCTAAAATATTCTCTAAGTTCATGCCGATATATTAATATTAACGAATCAACCTTTGCAGTTTAAGTTACCCGTCTGAATAATTCAACACGTTTAAATTCCATACTATTCAGATAAAAAACTTAGATTAAAATATTATTACAGAGACAGAGATATGTATATAGTTAACGAATTTGTTTATTTCTGATTTTATTAGGGCCTGGAAGCATAAATATTCGATATTTTTCAAACAAACCCTACTTTAAAACACATTTATGTTTTCTTTTATATTTCTATACCTTTAAAAATGTGGTGAACTTAGTGTACCAACTTAAAGTCATTTCTAAAGAGATTCATCGCTGCGTACAGTCACGAGCAATAAATTTAAAAATATATTCTTTAACATTACAATAGGCTTGCTTGAGGAGCTCTTTAACATACTAATGTTTATGAAGGTAGTAAAGTATAAGTAAAATAGGAAGTTAGTTAACTTTAAAAAATTGTACGAATTGTTGGAAAGTCGTCACAATGTTTCATGATAATGCAGCTATCTGTACTTATTCACTTATTCGTAACTTGATTATTACAGACTATTTTGTTGAAAATGATATGTACCATTTGGTTAATATAAATCCTACGCTATGACGATTACAAAACATGTATTTATTACATCCTTACTAATATTATAAATGCGAAGGTGGGTTTGTTTGTTTGTTACGCTTTCACGGCTAAACCGCAGAATCGATTACGATGAGTTTTGGCATATTGATAGATGGGACCTTGGAAATGGTGATAGACTATTTTTTTTGGCTGAAAAACTTATCGTAAGTGAGACAAAAAAGTGAGAAATAAACGTTGTATGGAACTCTTTATTGCGTCATCCGATTTCTTAGGAAATCAATATTCATGTGAGCATAGCCGCAGGTACAAGCTAGTTCTAAACAATATAGAGGTTTTTTTAAATCATGGTAATTGTCTATGTAGGCAGTTTTATTAATATCAAGTGTGAAGTGATATAATCACAATTAAGGAACACAAAGTATCGACCAAACACCACACAAGCAATTGTTTTGTGTGTGATTGGAGATAGTAATACTTCACAGAGACTGTTTATATGAGGCAGCTGTATTATTATGAAAGAATAAAATGTTATCTACCTATAATTTGGTAATTAATTGCATATGATATAAATTTACATTTACTACTAGATTTTTTATATAAGTTTATCATTATAGCCACAATCCCACCTGTGGTTAAGCGAAGTAGCCCAAGATGGTGGACACGCTAAGCCTAGTACAGGGACTGGCTCCCAAGTGCAACTGCTGGAACACACCTTTTTTTATTTTGCTCAACATACTGACTCCATTGCACCTGGTGTCAAGTACAGTACAACCCAAATCAGGCGTGACTGACATTGAAACCAAATTTCCCTGTTAGTCACCGCTATTATGTTGACCTGCTTAAATACCTTTTCATGCCTCCATTGAAATTGAAGGGCTCTGTGTCATTAAAAATACATATAGGTATTTTTTCAAATCAAGCATGGTAGCTAGCCAGTTCGTTAGCCATTATAAAAAGCTACCATACTTTGGTTTCCTCACGATTTTTTCCTTTACTGAATTTTCATATTGAAGGTCGTAGATACTTAGATCAGCATTACAAAATGTCCTACCACCATACGAAGTGTTTAGAATGTCCGAACCGGAACAGTAAAGTTGTTGACCGTAAAACTTAGAGCTTTTACTGTAAAGTTTAACTAATTACCTAACGGTAAAGCACGCAATAATTCTTAACTCTACGTACAATGATGTAGATAAATTAACATTCCAGAACTAACAATTCCGTGTGCGGCTGTAGATATAATAATACCAAAGGGATATCTACAAATTTTCGTATTAATGTTAAGATGGGATTAGATACAAACCACTTACGTAGCTGATTCATGATTTGTTTATATCATTAAACCGCGAAACTGTCGTAAATCAGTTTTATATAACGTAGATAGAATAGTAATAAAATCAGTTATGTAGATAAAAGATTAACACAAAATAGGAGTGTCAACTAAGGACTATGAAACAATAGTGTTGGATTCAAATCAAAAATCTTTCTTAAAAAGACACCTATGAACGTCAAAACTACCGTCGGTTTGAAATGTAAATCAGCCATCGAGAAGAACCGGCAAGTAACTCGTACTGCATGTTTATATACTTTAATAGTGTTTTTTTTTTAACATAATTGTTAGTTTTTGTTTCTACAACAGTTATAAGCCGATGTACAGAACGGAGTGTCAACTTCAGAGATCACCATCGCTCACATATTGATCCACCCTATAATAGCCTTTTGACATCAAAATCCTCTTCAAATAGTTTTCGAACTTACTGTTCGGCAATTCGGTAATGTGCTTTGGGACTTTATTGTAAATCCTAACACTATGTTACGCATGATACCGGAATTGTATTATGAGTGGCTTTACATGAGTATAATCCCAATTCAGATGTCTCTGGCAAATTACTCACTTTGGTCGCTAGGTTTCCTGTTTGTCGTGCACCGCCAGTCAGCCACACACGCGTAATAGTGATAGTGTTAATAAAGGACACTATAACCTATGTATCCACCATAAAAATCACAAAAAATAATAAAGCTACATACGTTCTGTCCGTTGTAAAAACTGACTGACGCGCATACGTGACACCCTGACCGCGAGAGCCGGTAGCGTGTTTTGCCCACATACAAAATAAAAAAACGCCTGGACAAGTGACAAACAATTTTGGTATTAAATATTAAAAAGTTTATTTTCACATCTATTGGAATTCCGTGAATGTTTTAACATTTTTACATCTGCTGTTTATTACACAAAATATATGATGAATTGCGCAAGCCCATTAGGTATTCGATATAAATACAATGAAATTGTAATAATAATTAACAAATATTTTTTTTATTAATTTATTTACTTAATTATTTTAACAAACATTGCACGAATTTTAATTAATTTAAGTTTTAACATTATTTTTATCTTAAGCATCAAGTGACGAAAGCATGTAGGTGACATGAACTCAAAGCAGCCCATACAAAAGCTTTAAACTCGTCTGAAGAAGTTTTTCCTTAAAAACGTTTTGTTAATTGTTCTAGTGTGACCCCGCTTGATCCTTTGCAATGAATTTTATACCATAGATAAATATCGCCCATTCGGAATCAGCTTTTGATTCTGTCGCAAAAGAAAGCTATTAGCGTATTGCGTATTTGATGGGTTATATAACAAAATATTATAGTAACAAAAATACTAAAAAACTACTAACATTAAACTAATAAAAAATAAAGTACAATTGTATTAAAAAATATAAAAACTTATCGGTAGTAGGTGTACTTGTTCGCAACATTGAGTAATACATGTGACATGTACAAGAAGTAAATTATTTTTTTTTAAAATAGGGGGCAAACGAGCAAAAGTGTCACCTGCTTGCAAGAGATCACCGCCGCCCATCGACACCCAGAACACCAAGGGAATCGTAAGTACGTTGCCGACCTTTTATTACAGAGACTGGTTCTCAAGTGCAACTGCCAGAACCCACCTATTAGTATTTTGGCGGCAGATTTTCACCTTGAGGCTGCCAGCTAACCAAGCGGGCATAAGAAAAAGCCCTACCGTCATGCTATGGTTTCCTCATAATGTTTTCCTTCATCGAAAGCTCAAGCTTAGATTCGAACTCACGTCTCACGTGGCGTTCTTTCACACTACCACTGAGCTATCATCGTTTCAAAAATTGTCAATAACATTGTTATTACATATAGGTAATTTAGGTATCCATAACATTGGATATAATACGCATATAAATTACGCATTAATCTAAATAAAACTCATGTTAGTGAATAATATAACCACACATAGAAAATGTTGTAAAGAATTTCAAAGTAATGTGACAGATTATTTAAAACGATAAATAAATAAAACTATTGTGCGGCGAGACTGATCAATTTAATACGACTAAGTAAGACTTAGTAGTCTAAGTATTAGGCTATGAGCGATTAATACAAAAAAATATAATTAAAGGCTAGTAATTTTTTCTTTCGTGTTCCTATATTTCATTTGGTAAAAAGTCAATATTGTAAATACATACAGTCTACAATTTATTTCGTAGCAAGTCTAACCTAATAATCACCTGCCTGCCAAAAAAGTGCTCATATAAATCTAGTATTATATACCTTCTTTAAGCGTAAAGGCTTTTTGAATTGAGTAGTTTTATTGATTACCTTCGACAAACACGCAAACATAACAGGAACATAATGGTAGTATAGATTTATCAGTAAATTTAGTACAAAATATGATTCTAAACTAAATTAAGCTTTTAGCGTCCAGGGACGTAAATTCGAATACACCTAAAAAGAGCTTGAGCTTTCGGTGAAGGAAAACATCGTGAGAAAAATCATAGCATGGTGGTAGGGGATTTATCTGAGGCCCGGCTGGCTAACAACCACCCTCAAGTTGAAAATCTGCGACCAAATAGCAATAGGTTTGCTCCAGCAGTTGCACTTGACAGCCAGTTCCTCCACAGATTTGGCGTGTCTACTAACTGGGGCCGTTAAGATCAGGTGTGATTATGGCCATAACGCTAAAACCTTAACACAATAAAAAATCAAATATTAGTATTCAGACAATAAACCTAGAAATAAATACAAATGTAGTCATATCAATAATAAAAATATTGAACCTTTCATCCCTTGTTTCAAGAAAAGAATTATAGCATTTTTTATACCATGGAAAACGAAAGCATTCAGATTTTTATAATATCCTATTTTCTACTAGAAATGCCAAAAGTAAATTATAAAATATGATTGTTTTTTTTTTCCATTTAAGACGTTTTAGCTGTGGCCCGATACTTGAAATAAAATTGTCTTAAGACGCTTAAGTGAATCTACCTTTGAAAGTGATTTCCAAATTGTTCCAAACGTTTTGATCACTAGGATCAAACAGACAGACATAATATCTTAAAAACTGTGTTTTTGTTTCTAAGTACCGTATATATTTTCAAATGTATTTAGTAATTTGATTTAATATTACAAAGAAACAACTCAACTATATTTACAATATTTCTATAGATAAGAGAAAGTTACCGATGCCGGTTACATTTTATACCACACCCTAACATAATGATATTTTGATTGATCCCTGTTAGATATACAAGAAAATCAATTATGCTGATGAGACTAAGACAATATCTGTCAGGAAAGGTGTTCTGAAACTTCCATAAGCGATTATTAAGTATATCAGCATAATTGATTTTCTTGGCCATCTAAAATGAATAATGAATTCAATCAATCAGCTGACTATACAACATTGTGAAGGAATAAAGTAACCAGCAAAACTGGGCAATAACGTTACTATAAAAAAAATATATTTGAAATTTAGCTTTTGTTGTAATGATCTCTGTTGCTAAGATAAACCAAAAAAAAAATACTATGTACTAACAAACTGTGTAATAAATATTTCATTATAATTATACAAAGATGTATTCTCGTTTGTAGAAGTCGTAACGTGCTTGTTTGAAGGCATAATATCGTCTGTCTATGTTATTTTGCCAGCTTTGTCGTTGTATATTTACATAAATATTATAAAGCGGAAGAATTGGTTTGTTTTAACGCGCTAACTTAATAAAGCTACCGGTCAGATTTCAAAAAACATTTTTGTATTTGATAAAGCAAGTATTGAGAATGGCAATTTATATCACGCTACCACAAAGCTGTATTGAAAAAGTTAGAAAAATGGGAAAATTTTAAAATAATTTTTAATGCGACGCGAACGTAGTCGCAAGAATAGTAGGATATTTTGCTGATGCTAAGTGTAAAATGTAATCTTCAAACTTCTTTAACTATATTATGATTGGTGCTATTCTGTTATTTTTTATATAGCATGAGGGTAACAATACATCCATGCTGGATGGTTACGAACATCTACAGCCGCATGCAACACCTCACATGCGAGTTGACGACCATTTTTAAGAATCGTTTTAAACTAAACGCGAGTTGTCCAATTTAAAATGCATGTTGCCAGTTGTTACATATAATTAATTCGTACCCGGTAATTGAATGATGTCACGAAAATCGTGTCACAAATGACACAATATAGAGGTCAAACAACATAGTGTTATAAATTTAAATGAAAACCAGTACATTATAAATCCCAGAATATTTGAAATTTAATGTTTTCTGAATAAAAAATTGTCACTTATATTCTATTTTAAGTGTATTACTAAACGAAATTCATTATAAATAGTATACGTATACAAAACTTCATTTGTCGACCGTCAATTTAGCATCAAACTCCTTACAACATGTAAATTACTTAACTACAATTAATTTAACTATTTCCTCATACGGTGATATATTGTAAAAGTAAAAGTATAGTACTTAATAACAAAGTATAAAGTTTACAGTGTACTGTAAATTATTTAATTTCATAAACTTTCATTCATATTAATTTACCTGTCCCTTGTCATCCAATTTATTCAGATCTCACTATAATAGCTATTGAACGTTCATTACAAAACTTTCCATTTACACAACTGTCAGAATCGATTTCCTAAATGATCGGATAAGCAATAACAATCATGGAGTAAAAAAAAACCAGCCAAATTGTCCAGCCCACGCGGAACGATCGCGGGGGTATCGCTTTCGCATTGTTTAAAATCATTTGCGTGTAGGATGAGCCGATCGTTTAGCAATCAGGCGGTTATGTTATCAATCACAATAGATCGTAGACGCCTATCAGAAAGCAACGTTCCTATTCATCAAAGAACATCATACGTTGTTGCGTCAAATGAAATTAATCAGTCACCTTCTGACACCTTTTTGAAGCGAAAACATCTTTAGGTGCGTTCTGTACTACTATGCGCTAAATGTGATTTACTATGTATCAGTGGTCATTAGCCACATTTTTAATGTTTCTCTTCTGTCAATAGTTCTCAATAACTGCTATTTTTTTGGGTTTCTGCGTTATGCAGCATCTGATGTTAAGTAACGATGTGGTCTAGGATGATGGACGCTAAACCTACTGGAGGGACTTGCTTTCAAGTGCAGCTGCCGGAACACACCTATAGGTATTTGGCGATAGATTTTCAACCTAAGGGTTGTATCTAGAGTAGCTAGCCCTTGAAGAAATGCGAAAGCTGTCACTGATGTCTGGCAACACGGGAGTTTGCAGTATTACCGTAGTGCGTTTTAGTGAGTAGTGTTGGGCAATTAGCATCCGAGAGTCAACGCATGCCCTTCTCGCTTTTGACCGGAGTCCATAAAAAATAGGATTTTAAAATAATGTATTTAAAATAAAAATATCGTAGCAAGCTCTAGGCGGGCATAAGAAAAAGCCTAACCACCATGGAAAACTTTAACTCCGATGTGGCTAAAAGTGTTAACCTCTTTAAATTCTATATAACTCTATAGAAATCACGACCATTAAACGGCGTTTTATAATATCACATGCACCATAAAATGCCTATTATACATAATATCAAATAATATCTCATTCATAACAACACAGGAACAATGAAGTATGATATTACATATATAGAAATAATCATTAAGACAGGAACGTATACATTGAACGCATAAATCATTCATAAAAAGAGACCACTTTTACTTTCCACAAGCAAAGGACCCATTCGGTTTCAATACACACCGCTTTCAATTGGACTAGACGCCGTAAATTTTATTATGAGCCGTAATTCGTTTTATCTATGCCAAGTTGTATAGATTAAGATCTTTGGAATGTTAAATTTTATTTTCTTTCGCATTCATTTAACTTAAAATGTTGTCTATCTCTTTGTCTAGAAGTGTATTTGTGACAATTAATTCGATTTACTCGGCGTTAAGTTGAGCTTTCTTGCAATCTTAATTAGAATGTTTAAATTTGATTAAATTAGCATTTGTTATTTAGTTTTTTTTTCCTTTAAATAGCGTCGGTGTTTATATTTAAAACTTTAAAAGTAAAATTTGTTCCGTTTTATTAGCATAAGATCTACATAATTTTGTCACAATTATAACTAGGATTGTAAATTAAATTATATACTTAATAAATTCACTGTAGTATTATATTATATATTAGCTGTGGCTGCGATTTCGTTCGCGTGGAACTGAAAACTGTATAATAATTTTTTCAACGTTTCTGTAATTTTTTTCAAAACACCTCCGTTTCTGTTGGCGATGGCGTGATGTTAAGCTCCTTAACTCTTCGTCAATGATTGTTCCATCAAATACAATAAATATTTTTGAAATACGACTGATAGTTCTTTAGAAAAACACGTTCAAACAAAGTATTCCGGTTTATAATATTAATATTTATTTATTCATTTTACATTCAACAAGCTGAGTCCTTGACTGAATAATTTAATTTTTAAATAAAAGACATTGTATATCAAATCAAATCCATTATTTCTCAAACAAAAATCACATTTAGAAGTTAAAAAAAATAGTACCGTTTCGGAAACAAAATAGCGTTTTACGAATATACAATTAGTAAATACAGTGACAAAACAGCTAACTTTATTATTTTCCTTCATTTAAACGATTCAATCTATTTTTAATATTTGTTTTACAAGATTTATTATCAATAGCTATATCAAAACGAAAACGATTCAAAATATCGTATTTCATTTCGGTAGAATGAATTAAAGAAAAAAAAACACCCGGTGAATGCGAGAAAGAAACTTAACTAATTTCCAATTAATCAGAAACAAGTATTCTGTATTAGTTTATAAATATTTAATCTATCTAAGATGGAATTTTACAAGCGATCCGGCTATTAATTAAAGGTATCGTGTCAAAGCTTCGTGCTTCGGTAAGTTCATGCTAATAGCTTGATTAAACGTTAGCTGTGAGTTTTTTTTTTACTTCCAATGCTTTCAGTATTCCGTAGCAATAAAAAACATTTTTTTGAAGCGATGTTAGCTCAGTGGTAATGAGTAGAAATGCCGCGTCATGGAATGTGAGTTCGAATCTATCCACCGACAATGAGCTTGAGCTTTCGGTGAAGGAAAATATTGTAAGGAATCCATAACATGGTGGTAGGGCTTTTTTGATGCCCGCCTGGCTAGCTACCACTCTCGAGTTGAAAACCTGCCGCCAAATATCAATAGTTGTGTTCCAGCAGTTGCAATTGAGAGCCAGTTCCTCCATAGGTTTAGCGTGTCTACCAACTTGGGTCGTATCGTCACTTAAGATCAGGATAGATTATGGTCACGACGCTAAGCCTTAACTAAAAAAAAAACGAAAATAATGTCCTGTTGTAAATCTCAATATATATATTTTTATGTTGCTTAGCATAGTGACTGCACTGCACCTGATTTTAAGTACAGTACAATCCAAATCAGCGGCGACTGACAATGAATGAAAATTCGCTGCCAGTCAACTCTGTCATGCCGGCCTTGTAAATGGCTTGTAAACAAATAGTTATGTTATTGCATAAAAAATCAGTAGTCAAATCCTGTTTAATCTCATTAGTATATAATTTGTTTTTATTATTGACATGCAATTATCTCTAGTTGAATGACGACCAGCACACACCAAAAATTTCATGTATAGCGTTATTTTTATTCTTGCTCGGCTCTTAAAGGTGGAAACGTGATGAAAAATAATCCATAAAGTTCCTCAATGATTGAGTTCATATATGCAAAAAGAATTGTCCAATTCCGACCTATAGTTCCTGAGATCAACGCGTTCAAAAAACAACCTCGTCAGGTTCATATTAGTTTAGATTGATGGATGAATTGAATCCGCTTTTTAAAGAGAAAATATCCCTACAGAACCTTGATAGGGTTTGACCATTTCACATAAAGTCCGTCGGTACATGTCGGTTGTTGGTTATCTGTTGTACAATTTCGCCGGCACGGCTGAATCTCACGTTCCGCCTAATAATGTTACCGTGGTGTGTGTATGTACAATAATTATTTCACCATTTTATCTCGAACGTCTATTATTTTATTTATAGTTCGCCACGATATGGACCCACTGTGCGGAACGGTTGGAGGGCTCCCGTTTAGTGACGTAAGTTCACATATCGATAAATAAATGATTGTTTAATTCAATTTATAATCTGAACAATTTTGCTTCTCTAATATGTGTATTTGAAAATAAACTAATTAAGTCATTTTAACGGTGGACGTTGATGTAAAGTTATTTGTGTAGTGAAAATAGTCAACAACTAGGTTTTATTATGAAAACGTACTAATTAATATTATCGTGATTTCCATGTAAAATTATCAACTTTATATATATATATATATTTAGTAGTAAAACTGACATCCTTAAACAACTCTAAAGTTTAATAATAATACATTCTATGATTACTTCTCAATACTAAGTCTATAATTAAAATACTTGTAAAACACACTAAGATACTTATACTTATGCTCTCACTTTATTGAAAGCATTGAGCTAAAATATGAAAAAACAATACTGACCTCTTAAACAGACAGTTAATTTAAATTTAAATAAAACTGAAATTTAACACTATTGAGAGATATTGAGAGAGGCCCTAAGCGATGTCTTAGGTATACATGCATTTTTCTCCAGCACCACCTTTCTTTCGTCTGTCGTTTCTAACTAAATGTTCCAGACGCGATGTATCCTTAAAATTTCTGTTTCAATTATCCTCCAATATTCGAAGCCTCAGAAGCTTCACTTTAGGAAAACAATAAAACTTCAGCAGTCGACATTTGACTTTCAATATAAATTTTATTACCATACTCATACCATGTCTATAGACATATTACTCTTGATTTTTCCTATACATATTGAAATTCTATTAAACTTGCACTATATCTATAGATATACTACTATTGATTTTCTTTACACATAAAAATTATATCAAGTTTGCACTATGTCTATAGATATACTACTATTGATTTTCTATACATATAAATTTTTTATTAAACTTACATACTTTTTTTATAGTTTACGTTTGGCGTTATGACCATAATGTCACCTGATCTTGAGTGACGATACGGCCCAAGTTGGTAGACACGCTAAGCCTGTGGAGCAACTGGCTCTCAAATGCAACTGTCAGAACACACCTATTGATATTTGGCGGCCGATTTCCAACTTGAGGGTGGTTGCTAGCTAGGAGGCCATTAGAAAAAGCCCTACCACCTATGGTTATAATGCTATGGTTTCATCACGATCTTTACCTTCACCGAAAGCTCAAGCTCATTGTAGGTGGTTGGATTCGAAGTCACATTTCTTAACGCGAAGTCGTACACATTACCACTGAGCTATCATCGTTTGAAAACTACATACATATATAGACATACTATTTCATCATTTCATGTTTAATACTTATTATCGATATAATGAAAACACTAATAAGCACGCGGGCTCGCGTGTAGCCCGTATCGTCTATTTTTATCTCCGCTCCCCCGCGCGCGTTGCCGACCACAAATCAAGAGTAGCTATAAGTTTTGATACAGTATCAAAACATTAGTTCATTTTATGTGGCTCGTTATTATCCGACGTATTTACAAAGCAGTTGTATACAGCTGCCGAATACAAATCAGGGATGTGACTGATATAATATTTCGATCTAGATAAAGATAGGGAAATTGGCGTACTTTATAGATATGAACTGGATGTAATTTCAGATCTTCGCTCAGGTTGGATAATGTCAGTTATGAATTTAACATTGTAAGGAAATATATTTGCATGGTGGTAAGGTTTTTTTAATTTAAATACCCGCGTGGCTAGCTACTACCTTCAAATTGAAAATCCAAAACAAATAGGTGTATTCCGGCAGTTGCATTTGAGAGCCAGTGCCTGGACAGGTTGAGCGTATATACCATCTTGGACTGTATGGTCACTTAGCATGATGTAAGATTGTCCCCGTAACGCTAAAACCAATAAGCTATAATAAAAACATATTAAAATTTTATTTATAACCTTACATCATCATCATCTTGTCCTGTTTCCAAGTTATTTGGAGTCAGTACAATACGTTTTCCTCTTTCATACATGTCTGTCAGCTGCAATCTCTTCAATCCGTCTCTTTTTTTTTTTCATCACATTCCTCACACACTCTATCCATCTCTTCTTTGGCCTTTCTCTTCCTTTCCATCCTTTAACATTCATATCCGTTACTTTTCTCACCACATACGTTTCCTCTTTTCTCATGACATGTCCAAACCAAACCAGAGAATCCTTTTCAACTTCTCTACCACTGGTGCCACTTTCAAACTTCCTCTCCTATACGCTTACACTCCTTTGTAATTAGACAAAAAAAAAACTGGTACAAAATATGAGTAATGGTGATTTTAACAAATATAAATGATAAAACGGCAATTTTGTTCCATGTATGCTACTTATAATACTAGCTGTATCCGCGACTTCGTACATGTAGAACTAAAAATTATTTAACAATTTTTGCCCGATTTAAATACAATACACCTTTGCTTCTATTAATGTTAGCATGATGTTAAATAGCCTTAAACTTTCGTTAATTATTGCACTATCAAACCCCTACTTCCTTACTAATATTATAAATGCGTATTGTTACTCTTTCACGCCCAAATCGCTGAATAGATTATTATCAATTTTGGTATAGAGATAGATAGGAACCTAGAGCCGAAGATAGACTACTTTTTTTCGCGAATTCCTTATTGGAAGAATTTTTTTTTAATGCGGCATTCCATTTGTTTTCCAAAATCAGTATTAACGCGAGCGAAGCCGCGCGTATAATCTAGTACAAAAATAATTATTTAAATTCGATTTGTAGTTTCTAAGATTAGCGCTTTGAAGCAAATAAACAAACTTTTCTTCAATGTTCAACAAAATTAATGTACATGTTTATCCTCAATATATTTAAACGGAGCCCTTTCTACGTTCGAACCGAGTTATGAACATCAATTAAAATTAATGAAAGCGCATACCCACATTACAAATGACCATTTCCTAATTTAGTCAACACTTCCTGCTTCTCCCTTTTCAATTACTATTATTGTCAGTGAAATTATGTGAATGCGATATAGTTAATTAACGTAAGGGGTCGTTGTCCTTGCCGATACAACTTTTCGTATTTACTAAGAACCAGTTGCGCCCGCGACTTTGTGCGCGTGGAATTAAAATGTATTTATCTACCCCTCGAAAACCAAAGATTCGATCGGTACCAAACGTCACAGGTTTAATCTCTGGACTAATCTGATAGTTAACTGAAAATTTTATCGAAATCGATGCAATATATAATAGAATGGATACTATGGATGGACACGATAGATAGAATATTCGATAGATAGTTCTGTCAAACTGGATCGCCAATAATAATGTCACCAGTTTGAAACTGTATAAAAAAAACTTTTTTATATTATTTTATAAAACGAAAGGGTTTCTCCGCGATAAAGGTCCAAACTTTTAATTTTGCAGAAAGTTAACTTCAATATGGGTTCCGATGCTATTTGCCTTGTTATGTAACTGACAACCCAACTAAAAATTTGAAGTTGTTATTAACTATTCACGTTAATACAAATGCTAAACATAGCATGTAGACGTGTGATACTGTCAATTGATATAGAACTTTATATATTTAAAATTATCAAAAAGTGGTTAAATTTCTTGTCCTTGTTTATTCATTAACCTGTAACACGCGATGAAAGTTGCATACAAAGCTAGTCTCAACAAAAAAATATATATATTGAAGTGTCTGTTTCTAATTTCAAAACAACAGCTTTTTACTAAATGTATATGTATACACAATACTCAGGACAAATAACCAATTATTGAAATTTTTATCTGTCTACTTGTTCCGCATAGTCTTCAAAACGGTAGGATAGATTTTAAAAAAAGTTTCCCTGGCAAATTGCTGATATTATGAGGAGGCACTTAAGTTATTTTTGTTTCCCGTTCATGCGAAAAAAGTCACGTGTAGTGCTAGTTGTAAACAAAATATCCCATAAGATTCCATTCGACTCAACGTTGAATGCCAAGGGAATTGAGCACAAGTTTGTTTCGATTTCCATCGAGAAGTTAAATTGTCAGAGCCGCGCTATTCGCAAATCAATTCGCGTCAATAATTTTCTATTTCATTTCTCGGTACAACTTCAATAAGCATTCGATGTTTGCATTCAATTTCAGGTTTTCACCGCATAGTACTGATTGATGGCCACACTTGTTTAACAGTAAGCGATAACTATGTAATTTCCTATTTTCAAGCAATGATGGGTTAGTGATAGCGTGTTTGTATACCAGACATCCATAACCAGTGTTCGATTCTTTAGAGTGGGTCTAAGCTTTCTACAACATTTTGGTAAGTCATTTTCGAAGGCCCCTCTATAATAAAAAAACCGATGTTTCTCTGTTGCCTACGTTACGAACTCTTAATACAACAGCCATAAAAAACTAGATCAAGAATTTATAAATTTTAAAGTTAGTCATTAAATTTAAATGTATAAAAAATTATAATGTCTGTAAATGTTCCAATAACAAGCAAAGATGACCTCAGAAATAAACATATATAATTATTATAATCCTTAAAGATATTATAGATGCGTAAGCGAGTTTGTGTGTTACGCTTTCACGCTTGGGCCATAGAACTGATTACAATGAATTTTGGTGTAGCGATATATGGGATCGTGAAGTTGGTGATAGGTTACTTTTTCACGTGAAAAACATTAGTACAGGAAGTAGGCTAAAGAGAAGAATAAACTTTGTATGAACCTTTTTATTGCGTCATCCGATATAAACGCAAGCGGATCCGCGAGTAAAAGGTAATAATCTATAAGACTACCAATCAGTCATCTCCGTAACATTAAACTACAGATTAGTTCATGGTTCAGTTAAAACTTCGCCACTTCTTCAACAAAAAGCACCCACTAAGAACGGTTTTTACAATTACGCTGGTTGAAATAAAACCTCGAGGAAAGTGACACGCACTAATTAGATTACAATTTATTGTTAACCAGCTTTTGCCCACGGCTTTGCTGACGTAAATCTAGATTTTAACAATCTATTTAAACTAATTTATATACGTATCGGGAATAGTATTATTTTGCATTGCAATTTGCATATATAAATCTCATGATGATCAACTAAGTAGTCAAGCTTTGAAAGTGTAATTATTAACTCAACAAATTCACATTCACATTTTTGAAAGCTGTTATTTCATATCAGTGGAATATATCGGTATATATACTCTACAAAACAAGAATAAATTCTATTACCTATACATAACCAATAAACATAAATTAGCAGTTACATTGGTTATCCTTCAAGCCCCTTATAAAGTAAATACTTGAAACTACGTAGCCCGAGCAACTTCTAAGCAAAAAGCCAACATTGTTCACTCAGTATAAGCGCATAGACAAACGAGACAACTTGTCGCCGTTCAGTAATATACCCTGTTAATAGAAATACACCAGTCAAGCAACATTCAGTTACGTTGAATTTATTAAAAAAAAATATCGATACAACCGATGATTTTACAAGATTATAGAGGAAACACGTCTGTCGGGTGATAAACGATCGCGTGTAATCACGTGTCGCCGCAGAATGCCGTACCAAACACTTTCCTACCATTGGTGGTAACCGTCGATTTTGCCTGCACCTTTCTCAGTTCAATCAATTTCACCGCAAACATTCGCGAAATGACCCCGTCTATCTAGTTGCGACTATTCGGAGTTAGGGCTGTCAAATGTGAGTGTTTCTTTTTCTATTTCAATTAGCTTATCGAATCTTTAAAAGTGCTAGGCTTTTATACTTACATCTGCACTCGAGACGATTTTTTTTTTAAATGATTAATATTAAATAAGTATATAACTACTAAATAAAATGTTATAATTATTAATATATAATATAATATGTGAAAGTGAAAAAAATAATTATATTCTATTTAACAATTTTTTAAAATACGATCGCAGTAAATATAGATAAATGACGCCTATGTTTTATAGTTTAACTTCTAACTTCCTAGTATAATTATTAATATAACAGCGCTCATATTTTGTTTTTCTTTCATCGTTTCTATATAAAAAGAAATCGTATAATATTTCACATATTTAAATAAATTATCAATTTATTAAATTAGTCTCGCCGAATGCTGTTTTGAGATAAACATATCTACCCGCATACGTCCTAAGTCGATTTTATTAAATACTCAATTCCTTCATTATTTTGAACAGAAAATAAATTCAATACTTATCATTATTATACCCTAAGGATAAATATCAAAATGAATTAACTTGCAGTGTATTCGACACTGGTATTATCTATAAGATTTAAGGGTTTAATGATTATGTATAGTTTCAGACTTCGCGATGAAACCATAGCACGGGGGTAGGATATTTCCTGATAATTTCTTTGCTAAATACAAGTCTCAAACTAAAATTCGTTTATGAAGGTATGTTCTGATAGCTGCACTTGAAAATCAGTCAGTCTGCTAAGCTTAATGTGTTTCTTAACATCAAGTGAGCTTGTGACCAAACTTATTAAGAAGTGAGATAGATAAATAATTTGTTCCAGTGTTTTCTTTTTAATTTTTAGTAATTGTATCAAAATTAATACTAGGAAATAATATCTCGCAAACTGGTCACCCCTAACAAAATTATATCGATAAGAGAAGTCGATGTACAATCGATTCATTGGCTACCGTTTATCGACAAAACCAGTTCGCGTCACTTGCTCAGTACGCACGAATGATCCGATACGATTGTTATCGACACGATAACTATCTTTCATTATAACTTCTGTCGAGAGCATTTTCTCTAGCTCAAGTAATGGCCCTTAAGTTATTATTTAACTTTGATGCGAGACTTTAACAAGACGACAGAACAAACAAGTAAAAAATGTTTTGTCGAATAATTGCTACAAAAATAAAGAAGATTACTATGTTGTTTAGATTTTTTTAAGTCAGCGTGACACGCAATGTTGAAGGATTATAATTCAATGGTGAGATGTTAGCGAGTATTATGCTTGGTGTATGGTGCTCGCAATGCATATAGATATAACTGTATTGTTCTGCAATACCACTGGAAGACGTGGGGAATAGAATATTAAGAGTCATCTGAAAACTCAAATACTGACTTTACTAATAATAATAAGTAATGGATTATAATAACCACGCACTCTTTTTTCTTATGGTGAACAATGCAATGAATTTTAGCATGGTAGTAGTTTTTTCAAATGCTGGCGTACCTAGCTACCGCAGTCAAGTTGAAAATATTCCACTAAACACCTATAGCTGTGTCCCGGCACTTGCACTTAGGAGCCAGACTCTCCACTAGGCTTAGTGAGTCATGGTTTTGAGCGATATTGTCACCTGGCATAAAGTAAGATGGTGATCATAACGCTAAGCCTATAAGTAATAAAAAACATGAAGGTTTATATCTGATAAAATTAAAACAACCACAAAAAGACCAGCAATACTTCAAAAGACATTCATTACACACCGACGTAAAAGCGTCTTGTAAACCGAATATATATTGACTGCTTCTAGAATGTGACAAAGCAAAAGAGAGTTTCTATGATGGGGGGGAGATTACCATGTGCATGTTAAAGCAATCAAGTCGGGTAGAAATTTTTATTAAACCACTTAATTATTGGACCAGCTGACCCTAAAACACGATAAGCCAAAGCGTTCCACTATATTTTTGAAATATTGTGGTTGCGGTCCAATTGGCTACAATAGTCGTGTTTAATTTACCACATAGCTTGGGAGAAATTATGGGTTGGATGGACTGCGGAATGTACCTGGTCCGAATGTACCAATAGCAAATGACCAACCAAGACATACTTTTTCTATGATCTAGAGAATTTGGTAAAATCTCTCTCACAAACCGCTTCGCCTCAATGGTTAAAGTTTACAAACTTACCTTATACCGTTTATTTGGAACATTTATCACCAGCCGCTAGTGTGAATCGTATATCGGAAGGCATCGTCATTCCTTCACGTTTACGAAGCGATGAGTCAATTTTTAATGCGCGACTTTCTATAGAACAATCTTGTGTATTGGCAAGCGATAGCGAATTTTTTCTTTATAGGTACCTTTACAGGGTCAATGACTACCATAGGACAGTAGGTATGTTTATGAAATTGCAACAAGTAGGTGCTAAATAGTACAAACTCAGAATAACTATTACCGTTGAGAATACAGAGGTATAACTTAATATACAATAGCCTAATCCACAAATAGAGACAAACCAATGTATTCTACCATTACGTTTGGAATTTATCAATGAGTACTAGGTCATACCTAAACCTAACCTTGCTCGTAACCTAGTTGGGTACAGATTCCTTTCGCTTAACATGCCTATTTGATATACACGACCTAACCCTGGAATGCAACGCACCCACCGTGCAGCTATGACGGATGCTACATCTGGAATAAGATTGTATTGACCCAGTCGCACACAATTATCGTATCCTAGTTAGAGATTATCGACCGAGATCACCTTAACACCGAAATATTAAGATCCAGTGAATTGGATTTCAAATATAATGGTGATAATACGAATAAGACAAACAGGTCTGGAGAAGAAATTAATTTAAAAAAAATCGATCTACTTTCATTAATTTGTATATAGAAGATACGATATAAGATTGCTAAAGAAATTCCTTTTAAGTATTATATAAGGCATATACTCTTAGTTAATTATGTTATTACACCAGATCACCTCAGGATAATCTTCGTACAGATAATGCAAAGTATCAATAGATTTATAATAACTGGTATCGAATTCAATAAGAATCTATTGATACACGCAGAAAGTTAATTAACATCAAGTAATATCTTTAAGACTTTTTTTATTTGTTTTATCCGTATGAATCAAGATTACTTTACGCATTTTGGTCTAGATTGTCATTAATTTATTAATAATATTGTTGCAACCGCTAATAATTTTCTGTTATGCATGTTATGACCATGACAAACCTTACTTACATATAAATTCTCGTAGAATTGTGACAGAAAAGATAATAAGGCTCTCGGAAACAGAACTCCAGATCATAAATGCTGCTAATGTATTGAATATTAGTAACTAATAATACAAAAAGCAAATGATTCCATCTATTGTTTGTTTCTATTATAATTTATTTATATTTCTTCTGATATTTTATATTTTTGTGTTGCATTATTACTGCATCATTTTCATGTATCACTAATACTGGTATGTACTATATGCTGTTCCTATTATATATATTTAATTATTTCTACTGATCTCCGTGACGTCACCTTCAGAGGGTCCTGTCAGAATATCAGTGCTGCACTATATTAGTGTAGCTGTTATGCTGAGACTGATACCACTTTATCCACACAAAACGTTGTTTGTGTTCAGTTTGTTATGTTTTGTTGTTTTTTATTTATTTTTTAATTTCTGTATCTTTAATTTTTGTAATTATTATTTGCTGTACGGTGAATAAATAAATTTTTCTTACTTTCTTTTTATACTACGAAAATGATAGTATATGACGATTCCATCTACCCTCAAACATCAGGTGTATTAACCGCCATAGTGGTTACTTAGGCCTTACGCTTTCATGGATTAAGCGAAATGGTGAAGATCTTTACTCACCTATATTGTGACCAACCTGTTTATGATAATGTTCCCGTCAAAGTGGCTCTTTTTTTTGTGGGTCAGCGTATTTCGGGATCAGCCAGTGATCATCCAACTACCAATAGGTTTTGGTACGTAATACACCAGTATTTTATAGTAATTTATAGTATGATAAAGATTGAAAGAGGACAGCGAAACCTTGCAATTTGCTGATCGGGCATCTTCGAGTTAAATTATTCATTTTTCGTACATTTAAGTTGTCACTTCAATACACTGTCCCCACAAACATTGAGCCGGCGCCGGTTTATTACATTTATTGTTTTCATTTTCACAACGTCCGTGTTCCGTTAAACTTGAACAGTCACTCTGTCATAGGTTATGGACAAAACCACAGATTATATGTCAAGTGCGCGGGCGCGTTCGTGTCATGAAATTCTGGCATGAACTGGTTTTTTGTTCAACCGACACGAGAACGGCTAAAGCTTACTTACGTACTTTTTGGATATGAACTTCAAAATAAATGGAGTGATGAGGCCGTGTTACTTAAATGATTGTATACTATCACGTCTAATAACAATCTTCTACTTTAAATTGTCTAACGTGTTTTTACAGTTTGAACGCCACGGTGATAATTCAGACAAGTGTCTCTAGGATAAGCGAAAATAATTGGCTGTGCGGTACTACGTAACCCCATAATTTTACACCTTAGCGAGTTTTATGTTTGGTATAAAATGCAAGAGAGCTTATTTCATATTAACTGTGCACGCGACTTCGTTCGTGTAGACTTGAAGAATGTTTTGCGGCAATGTATTAGGGTGATATTAAATACTACTATCAGAGAGTTTTATAAGAATATATGTATATATCCTATATGTTGATCTATAATATTATTTATTAATAAGTCAAATTTCATCTAATTATATATCTAGTAGTATCAGAGTGTGTTATGTTCAAGGGAATAGAAAGAGTAACAAAGTAAACCACGTTTGTAAAGTATATTTTTTATTTTAATGTACTTATATCGTTCTGTTACTATTGTGTTACATGATTAACCTTTTTTTATGTAATAGCGAGCAAACAAGCAAGCGTGTCATCTGATGGTAAGCGATCGCCGCTGCCCACGGATACCCACAATACCAGAGGACTCGCGGGTGCATTGTCAGCCTTTATTGGAGGGACTGACTTTCAAGTACAACCGCGGGAACACATCATTTGGTATTTGGCGGCAGATTTTCAACTTGAGGGTGGTTGCTAGCCAGGCGGGCATTAGAAAAAGCTCTACCACCATGCTAAATAACTGACTTTTTAACAATAAACTTTTTTTATTTACCGCTTCAGCGTTCACCTTGGAATACGGAACGGCAACAATGCAATGTCCCAGCATCCCACGTACGGGACCTCACGTTCGTCCGATCTTTCACACCATCTCCGAGATCTATATCAGCGCGATAATGATTTGTGGGGTCTCCAAGAAGCTTAATAAACTGCTGCATTGTTTGGCCACACAATATTTATTATATGAACCGTTTATACATCTCATTAACGGGTACAGCGTCTCTCAGATGACGTGATTTTAAAATTAGGGTGTAAATGAGTTCATATAGAAGTTCATGGTACTTTACCATGCAGTTATACACCCAGTTTACCTTTTATTCTTTGGATGAATGACCAGAGTTTCTAATTGTATTTGACTGCTGGGTAGCTGATTTTGTTTTGTGTTCTACAGCTGCTTTTTGAGACCTATTTGCATACTATTACATTTCCTGAAATTTCTGTCAGATCTTAATCGTCTATATCTATATGATTATGGAACTTTAAAGGTACTGCCATTATTCTACTAATGTGTCTTCTAAATAAACAAACAACTTAATTAATAAATCGTACGGCCGGCCAAATGGTTGGAGCGATGTATTGTGAGCTTGATTCTCCTACACGCCACAATAATTGTTGTGATCCACAGATAACTGTTCTGAGTCAGGGTGATGTTTTGTTAGAGGTAAATGTTCATTTATATGTACTATGTACTGATATAGTGCTTCATCGAAAGTGTGGTGTTAACCATACTAATATTATAAATGCGATAGTGAGTTTGTTTGTTAGTTACACTTTCACGCCTAAACCGATGAATCTATTATTATGAATCTTGGCAAAGAGATAGCTGAGAACCCAGAGACGGTAATAAGCTACTTCTTCTCGAAAAAAACCTATTGGAAGCGGGGTAAACCTTGTATGAAACTTTTTATTCCGTCATCCGATTTGCTTGATAAAATCAATATTAATGCAAACGAAGTCGTGGACACAGGTAGTCTCTTATAATAAATATGCAAAAAAAAAAACCAGAAAAATTAGAGAAGGGAAATATTTTTATGTGGATAAAGAACGTACGGACGTAGACGTAGACGAAGATAATATTAGAATTAACAAAAAGGCTAAAACTATTAATATTATAAACTGGTAAAGTTAATTTGTTCGAACGAGCTAATCTCAGAAACTACGAGTCGGATTTCAAAAATATATTTATATTTGATAGACAAATCATTTAGGTTATTTAACATCACGTCACCATCAACAGGAGCAAAGCTGCATTAATAAAAGGTAAAAACGTGCAAAATTTATTGAATAATTACATTTTACGTGTGTCTTCACTCGCGTTGATATTGATTATGTCAAACATATCGG
Source organism: Actias luna (assembly GCA_039707435.1). Taxonomy (NCBI): domain Eukaryota; kingdom Metazoa; phylum Arthropoda; class Insecta; order Lepidoptera; family Saturniidae; genus Actias; species Actias luna. Next base: position 11,777,535 of record JAZHAC010000012.1, on the reverse strand, counting down.
ATGACGCAATAAATAGTTTTATACAAAGTTTATCCTTCTATATTACCCCACTTTCTATTAGTTTTGCACGAGAAAGAGTAGCCTACCTCTGTCTATATTATTTCATCTATATCTGTGCCAAAATTCAAGACAATCAATTCAGCGGTTTAGGCGTGAAAGCGTAACTGACAAACAAAGTCACTTTCGCATTTATAATATTAGTAAAGACATGATTTTCAATTCCATCCGAACGAAGTCATGAACACAGCGAGTCGCATAATATAATAATTCGTGCGTATGCCTACTCCTATAAATACATTCCGTAAAACTCAACTGAAGTTAGCTATCACTATTATTATTTCAGCGCATAGTTTCAATTACATCCAAATAGGTATACAAAAAGTTAAAAAGAGGTACTGTATGCAAAGTAATTAAAATATTTCAAATTAACTTAATAAATGTTTAAAATAAAGCTTTATTAATACACTTTGAATTACCACTGCGATGATAACATAGTTGGTAGTGTGTACGGACAATTAGCTTGAACTTCCGGTGATGGAATACATCGTGATGAAACCAGAGCATAGTGATTGGGCTTATTCTAATGCCCAACTAGCTAGTTACCACACTCAAGTTGAAAATCTAGCGCCAAATACCTATAGGTGAGTTCCTGTAGTTGCACTTCAGAGCCAGTCCCTTAGACTTAGTGCGTTTACCATCTTAGACCACGTCGTCACTTCACATCAGGTGAGATTGCGGCCATAATGAGAAACTGGTTTCTAAAGTGTTTAAATCTAAAAGCAGACAAAAAAGAATCAAATGGGTTTGAATTCTGAATAGTAAATATAAAAAATATATAAGTTTATTTATTCATTATAAATGATCAACTGTAATTACGCAAATTAGATCTAATTTATATTTAGTATGTTTACGGTAATTAACATAATTAACTCGCAATTTGAGAAAACATTTAAAATCAAATGATATACGAGTTTCGAATAGTAACAACGTTAATTAAATTCTGCTATTAGTTAAAGCAATAAAATAGAAATTTTCCTTTAATTATAAACATGCTGCGAAATGTTAACAAACTTCTGTGTTAGTACATATTTGTTGCGAAAGTCGGTGATTTTATGACTGATTCCTATACTAGACAACATTTATTATCAATCATTATTCAAAGCAGGTTTTTGTAATGACCGTCACGTGTTTAACCTTTTCTTCTAGCAAACACGTATTCAGTTATAAATAAAGCGACGATAGCTCAATCGGCAGTGTGTACGGACGCTGCGTCAATGGACGTGAGTTCGTATCCGTGCAATTGGTTTGGGCTGTCGGTGAAAGAAAACATCGTGGTGAATCTATTGCGTGGTGGTAGAACTTTTTCTAATGGCCGCCAGGCTAACTACTGTTAACTTGTCCGTTGACTGTCTCTTTATATTTAATCTAATATTATAAAGGTTTAAATATTTACACGTTTGATTAAAAATAATTTTATCAATTGAAATTGACATTTCCACGTTTGATTAAAAACAAGTCTTTAAATTCAAATAGTAATGACGAGATTTTCTGAAAACTGGTTTAATAATTTATTTAAAGTAGCTCGCTTTTAGCTTCGAGGCAGTGATAGTGGAACTCCAGAACGAATCAGTGGACTGAATTATTAGTGATGTGAAGAACCATATGGTATTTGCAGACTATTAAACAAGACTAGTAAGATGAAAGGATTTTACACTACTACCATCAAGTTGAAAATCTGCTATGAAATACCTATAGCTGTGTTCCGGCAGTTGCACTTGAGAGCCAGTCCCTCCACTAGGCTTATCGGGTTTACCATATTTGGCCACATCATCACTTAACATAAGGTGAGTATGTATCTATAACACTGAACCAATAAAATATTAAAAATAAATTATAGTAACACCAAAAATTCTTTGGAATGTGGTCAAGAATAAGCACAGTATAATAAAAAAACAAGCGTCAACAACACGAGGGAATAACAATTAACCACCTGATCACAAAACAAAGCATTGATAGTTCAGATGTAATTTGTCATTATTCTGAATCTTCTAGAAATATTTTTTTTTGTGTTTCACAGCATAGTGACTGCACTGCACCTGATGTTAAGTACAGTACAATCCACATCAGGACTGGCAATGAATCAAAATTCACTGGGAGTCACTGGTGTCATGCTGGCCTGCTTAGATACCTCTTCACGCCTCTTTTGAAGCACCCAATATCAGCAGAAAATGGCGAATATTGTGCGTCATAAATGGGTATCAATACACATGGCATACATTTTATCTGATAAAAGAAAGCATTGTTTCGGGATTTGAGAAAATGATACCTAAAAAAAAAGTTTATTTCTTTCTTTTAAAACTAAACGCAGCCAAAGGCTAGATAGGTTAATTTTAAATAAATACTACCGTTCTGATATAATGTTTGAAGAGTTTAATAAGCGAATAGTTTGAAATAGCTTTAACTTGAATTAATGGTACTTTATACTCACTGTTAACATATGTCTGGCTAGAAAGTAAATAAAAAGTTTTTACTTTGATTGTATGTCGACTTTATGTAATAATAAATTATTTACCAAAATGTTACTTTTTTTTGGAAACAAAACATTTCGGTATTTAATTTTGTTCACCGAAACCCATTGAAAATTTTGTTCACTCATATATGTACAGTCACATAATTATAAGGCATTAAATATTTGTCTCCAATGATATAATAAAGTATAGATATGTTACCTTTATAATATTTGGCCAAAACAAGTAGCATGCTAATGCGCACATGGTAATATTGCAAGAAACGGGAAAGTAAGGCAGTAGGTTTTTAAACCGGGAGCGAAACGGAGACATGTATATGTACATTTGTAAAATAACATTTTAGGGATGCATATATTTTATTTTATAAAAATATTAATGAATATAGTAATAATTATGAATTAAATTTGATTCCGTGACTTTAAATATTTCTGTTTGTATACTTTGCAGAATATCGCTTCACACACGAAGCATTTTGTATTGTTTATAGCACTTGATATATCCAATACCAATTGGTACACCACATACTTCTATGAACCCCTATGTGATACTGAGCGTTGAGTGTGCCAACTGACACAAAATCAATGTGTCACTTTCCGAGGACATATGCCGTATCTACACATTATCACTTATAATATTATTGTTTGTACCAGAAACATGATAGGATTAACATCTAAAATCATCTAGTTCATTAAAACGAGATTCGGTTACTTCATAACGTGATTATATACCTCTAACACGCCCAAGTAAAGTAAATATCCAGGTACAATTAAATAAGTTAACCCTATTTCAGATCGTTCCTTCACAAACAACTCCGCCATAAACAATTTCGCAAAGGTCTCACCCTAATGTAGTCAAAACAGGGACCCCTGCTAGGCGTATAAGCGGATTTGCGTAGTTCGACGTTGCGTTGTCGATATAGAATTACTACTGTTCCATAAATTGTTCGTAACAAAATTTTGTTCTAAATATATATATCATCTTTATTACTCCATACTAATAATGCAAAAGAGAGTTTGTTAATTACGTTTTCACGCCTAAACCGCAAAATCAATTATGATGAAATTCGGTATAGAAATAGATGGGACCCTGGAGACGGTAATAAACAATTTTTCCTCTCATAAACTTATAATAAATGGGGTAAAGTTTATCCCTCAACTTTGTATGAAACTTTTTATTGCGTCATTCGACTTGCTTCCAACTTTAGAAAATGATTGCTTATAATTTGGAATCATTTGATGTTAAATGTATTTCTGTGTCGATAGACAACCAGAATTGGTTGACAAAATGAAAATAAACGCGAGCGGAGCCGCGGTTAAAAACAATTTGACAATATATTCTGTAAACAAATAATGTTACATATATAATTAAAATATTTTGTATACACCCTGATTTGGTGGATATAACCATTCAATAAGAAATAGGTTGTTCCCACATTTAGTTTCGGCCATGACGGCTAACCCTATAATCCCTGATCCGTCATGGCTTGGTGGTAAGGTTATTGGCCTACTGGTTAGCGACCAACCTCGGGTTTAAACCGCCGCAAAATAAAGGTTCAATATGGGCCTTTGTGGTCCAGTATAGTGTCTGAGAAGCAACCCTTTTCGCCAAGGTCAGCAACGTGGTTGTAATACATTTGATATTGCGGCTGTGCATAGGCGACGGTAATCACTTATCATCGGATGAACCGTTGGCCTATATGCTGTCCATTGGCATACAAAAGGAAGGCATGGGTTGAGTATTTGAAGTGTAGATACTAGAATGATAGTTTTTGGTTGAGTGCCCTTTGAACTAGTTCCGAAAGCAAGGTGAAGCTGTTAAAACCGATCAAGCATTCAGCCATATTCAGTTTTACAAAAATGGTAACAGCTTATATAGAGCAGTGGCGGAGGAATTAAAGGGTGAATTTAGGGCATCCGTTGGGCTTTATATGTTGCTGGTTCACGACTACGAAAATAAATTGAATACCCATTTCTCGAAGTCATGTCATTGTTTTTGAATTGTAACTGCCACCAGCTACAGTGAACAGTGACTAAGCTGTGTAAAAAAACTTATTACTGTAGAACCTCGTTAAGTCGAACCTCGATAAGTTGAAACACTCGAAAACTGGAAAAATATGTTGTGCCCTTCTCTTCAAACACCAAAACCATCGTTCTCTATAAGTCGAAAACTCTAAAACTGGATTTTTTTTTGGCGTCTTCCTTGCTATTCGACTTATAGAGATTCTACTGTATATGTTTGTAACATGTAATCATAAAAAAAAAATTGGTAGAGTAAATAAGGTCACAAAGGTGATTGTGAAATGATCTCGTTTTTTTTTAAAGGACAAGTAAAAGGAGATGCATAAATGTTTTATATCCAACAATTATTACACAAATAATAAAATCAACGAATTACTTGTATCACAAACCTTTGTATACGAAAGTACAGAATATTTATTTGTAATTAGAAAGCATTATACATTGGTTCGTGAAGTAATAAATACGGTATAGTAGTATCTTAATAGTTGAATGGTTTAGATTAACTAAATATTTATTTCAAGTCTGTAGGTTCGAATCCCGGCGTAGCTAAATAATATTTCTAAATTCGCATAAATTCACTAATTCAAATCCATACTATTTTCATCAGTGTATCACTTGTGTATGTGTGACAAAATTTAGAACTATGAGATTGATGGTTTTTGATATCGCCAATACGTCGTACGTTAGAGTGATGATTGAAAACGTGCCTTCCGTCGCGAATAGTTATTTGTCCAGCAGTAGATTATAAAGAGAGTGGTATTATTATTACTTCAAATATCCTGAGGTACAAAAGTAAATTTTCGTCTAGATAAAAAAAAAAGAATACACATATTCGGGACAATTAATCTTCAAAATATTTTTTTACTTTTACTTTTTTCCAATATACACTTCAATTTATTTTCTTGTTTGTATATTTCATTTTATACCTGTTGATTTATTTGAAACTTCTCTTCATAATTATATACGTACGTATATCCAAGAACGAAACAAAAATTGGAATATGAAAAAATGAACACCGGTACTGGCTTTAAGATTGTTATATTTAAGTGCTAATGCGAAGTTATTATAGGTTGTAGAATGGAAGGCCGATAGGTTCGAAGAACTTTTAAATGGAAACTACTCATCAGAAATTGCACAAGTAAACCGATGACCTGGCCAAGGTTGCAAAAAGCGAGTCTATATGATTAGCCCAGAACCGACCATTGTGGAAAATTTTATCAGATTATATATTCAACCGTGGATAACTTTCAGCTAAACAGATATAGATTGTAGGTAGTATGTTAAAAGAAAAAAAGGGTATATGACATTTATATATATTCTATATTAATATTATAATGTGGAATAGTTTGTTTGAACGTTTTAGATTATTTAACATCACGCTAACACCAACATGAGCAAAGCTGAATTGAAAAAAGTTACAAAAACGGGAAACAATTACGAGATAACTGCATGAACTAAGTCACAGGCACGACAAGTTTTTTTATAAAACTTGACCTCAATATGAGATGACATTACAAAAATAATATATGCATAATGCAACTATTAAATAAAACCAATCTACGACCGGAAATAATATAATTAAATTATATTAAAAAATAAACGCAATTATTTACCGTTTACCAACTAAACAATATGTAACAACAAACAGATGTCAGATCGTATCGATACGATAAAACAATTTCATATTCTCCGTTCCGCACAATTCAATCGAGTAGCTGTCGATCGTAGATAAGCGGTCGCCGAGCTTATCGATATTTCTAACAGATAAGTTGACAACACTATGCGTGTCGATACCGTAGTGCGGTGAAAACAGATGGCACGATAGATTGTAGTCCACGGCGCGCGCGGCGAGTGAATGTGTCCGTGTGCTTATTCGCGACGTGTTTATATTTATAATCGTGAGGGGAAGGCTTAATCGTTTCTGCGACACCATTACTGATGTCGCGTCAAATAAACACCTTTCAAAGAAGTTATAGCTAAGTAGTAGTAAACATTAGGATAGATAAGATTGGATAGGTCTTTAAAAAAATCGAACATAAATAAAAAGTTCTTTGTAGAAAATTAACATTCAGAGGGGTAATTAATAAAAAAATAGGATTGCGCTTTTTTTGCTACACCAAAGACGTTTTACGGTGTTGGCGATCGCACTCCTCCGAACTGCTCGACCGATTTTAATGAATAATTTTCTATATATTTGGTAGGTATGAGAATAAGGTCGCAAAGTATATTTCATGCAACTAATTAGGGTGTCCCTATGAAAAAAAAATCTTTTTCACAATTTCTTAAAAATAATTTCTTATGGGGCGTCGCGGAGTGGTCCCCCAGCCGGTAAAAAACGTCCGTAATGTTAGCGTAAGATTTTTATGTATACTCTATGTATGATGGCTATACAGTGTCTAATCTATAGTCTACGTGACGACTGTTATTATTATATATTTTTATAAATCATCGTAAACAAAATAAAGTTGTTAAGATAATTTTTTAGTTTTTTTTTATCGAAATAAATAACTAATAATAACACATAATACTTTTTTATACCTTGAAAATAACTTCAAATTAGTATTTTTATAATAAGAAAGTTTGTTCCTATCTGGTGTCCCACGACATCACTCGTTTAGAATATTTTGTTGTTTTTTTTAATGTGATATAAAAATATCTATAATCCCAAATTTTCACTCACCTATCTTCACCCTCTCAGTTTTTAATCGCGATTTAATACAACCAAAGTATTCACTAGAAATAAATTATATGACAGAACAACCTTTGTCGGGTCAGCTAGTTTCGTATAAGATATACATATATTAGGGGTGTGCGAATAATTCGAACTTACGAATTATTTGTTCCAAATCTAATATTAATAATCGAATTTAAGATTCGAAATACGAATTTTTGATTTACTCAAAAGTTCTCTAATAATTCGAAAGTTAGCGAATAATTCGATTTAATTATACGCGTATTATTAAATTATTCCCATTTTTTTGTGTGTTTTCAATTTAGGGTTTGTTATGTTCAGCATTAAAATATTAATTTACCGATATTATACATTTTATTTAAACTGTGAAATAAAATTACAAAATCCGTACAATTAGCATAGTTTTTTTTAATAAGAATGAAACAACAGAAATAATTTTGCAGCAAATTAAGTATTATGGAAAATACAACATTTACAAATCTGCTATAATTTTTTATACGTTTGGGTGTAAGTTCGCAAAAATTGTATATTTCGATGCACGATGTAATGAACTTTCAATTGAAAACATTTAAAATCCAGTGATATTGTTTCGTGTACTTCGAGATTTTTCGATTCATTTAAGTAATTCGGCATTTTTCGAATTATTCGTAAATCTAAATATTTGTTTTCCAATTCTGAATGTAATCCGAATTTTAATATTCGATTCGAAGGTTATTCGAACACCCCTTATAGATATGTCGCTATATCTAAGTACGACGGAACTTGCAATCACTATTATATTTGTTTTTATTTTTAACAGTCAATAAGCTAACCACAGGGCCGTCTATTCCAACTTTTTCTGCTGAAACCTGTTCCAAGACAATGAATAAATGAAACGAAGAAAAAAAAATCTAACATCCATTGTTGAAATGGTTTGAATTCATACAATGATCCCATAAAAAAAGCTCTTTAAGTTTTTTCGAGTTTTCCAATTTTAGGGCAACTTTTCAATTTTATCTTTTCTAATCAACCTCATTCAAACTATTACGAAGGAACAAAAAAGTAACTAAATTTATTAAGCGATCTCAACTGATTTTGTTACAAACGAAATTTTTTTTTTTATTTATACGGACAGAGGGATGATAGCTCTGTATGTAGTGGGTACGAACGTCGCATTAGGGGACGTGGGTTCGAATCTACCGACAATGAGTTTGAGCTTTCGGTGAAGGCAAATATCGTGATGAAACCATAGCATGATAGTTAAAAATTATTAGCCCAATACATATAGGCAGTTGCACTTGAGAGCCAGTCCCGGCACTAGGCTTAACGTGTCTACTGTCTTGGGCCATATCGTCACTTACGATTACAGGTAAAATTGTGGCCATAACGGCTATAAGGCTATAATCTATTTAAAAATATATCTTATGTTAATTTGAGATGGTAGTGTGCCTACATAATACATCTCTATTTTATTTAGATGAATTGTGCGTACTTTGTTAGCACCATTCCCTTTCCTCCGTCACTTTTTTCATCTATTAGTCAGTTTCTATCGTTCCCTGAGAAAATATCTCTACTGTCTCCAATACAAAAAGTGTCTACAATATAAAAGAATATTGATGATCACCACGATGTAGACTTTCCGACAGAGAACAATACTGGCATTATGGAAATACATCGGTTGATCTCAGGTGTGCATAACCCAGTCAAGTTCAAACCCTTAACACCACACACAAGTTTTGCCAATTTTTTTATTATTATTGAGTGTTGGCGTTATGCCCTTAATCTCATCTGATCTTAAGTGACAATGTTAGTAGATACGTTAAACCTGTGGAAGAACTGGCTCTCGAGTGCAACTACCAGAACACACTTATTGGTATTTGGCGGCAGATTTTCAATTAGAGGGTGGTAGCTAGCCAGGCGGGCATTGAAATATCGATATATTATCTCTTATATCTAAAGTTCTCGGATCACAATGTTGGTTGCCATACTTCTTTGAAACAGCTTGACCGATTTTTATTAAATCTTATATGTATACTTGGTAGGTCTGAAAATCAGTCGTAATCTATTTTTCATACCCCTGAGGGATACAGGTAGTTCACCCTAAACATTTCCAACCCAAAAGTTTCACCGTACTACCTTCACCGCCTCATTTTTTAATACAACCAAAGTATTCACTAGAAATAATTTCTAAGACAGAACAACGTTTGTCGGGTCAGCTAGTGTACAATATATATTGCGTAATGATCTTAAAACACACATGGAAACTGAAGAATGACCAAAAGTTGTGCACAAATTGAAAGAAAATATGACAAATAACGTGATCCAACGTCTCGTCTTTAGAGTAAAGATTTCGTACGACGTTACGTACGACGTTGACGGGCATTCATCTATCCAACCGTAAGTAATTTTGCCCAATCGGTATAACAAAAAACAGAGCGTACTCAAGTAGAACATAGCGTTTCGGTCACGTATATCGGTCGCAGTTAGGGTTACCAGATGACAGAATTTGTCCTGACAAGTCCAGAATTTCAACGGTCTCTCACGGAAAAAGGGAAAATTTATAATTATTTTTTAAAAATAATGAAAACATTAGAAATAAAATTATAATCAAAGAATAAAATGTAATAATTAGCAATCAACTAATTTAGTGTTTATTCATTGTTCATTTTAACCTCGTACCACGCGTCTCACAAGCATATTGAAGCTTACCCGTGAGTTTTTCAAATAAGATACTTTTGCTGCCGAAATGTCAAATAATTTAATGATAAGGCATGGATTTTTTTAGGAAAATTTATTTTGGATCTGGTAACCCTAGTCGCGGTGCTGCAGAAAGTATCAAAATTCACAACAATATTATTCATAAGTTTTTCATACAATACGAAACGTGACCGGACTGATTGCGAGTTGTCATTGTCCGTGACCATCGTGATTCTATTTGAAGAACGATTTTTACTATAAATTTAAAGAGTCCATTATTCAGATGACAGGCATCGATAATTTTTTTTTTTTTTTTTTTTATCCTGTGCCAGTGTTGTTTGTTTTATTCCGCAGTATCTTTCTTTTATTCCACTATTTGTAAGTAACGTCTTTTTTCTGTAATATGAAAAAAATATATAATAACTCATGCACTAAGAATAAAGAGCTCTTACTAGCTTAAGATTTCGAGAACAAGAACAAAGTACATCTAAATAAGGCTTACTAAATATACTTTATAATAACGTGTCTTATTTTATAAAAATAAAGTTTATGAAATATTTGAATTTAGATATTCTTTGAGATGTGTAAAATAAAATATTTGTAGGAGTGATTTATTGTGTCTTATAACTTGTATATGAACTTACGTAATTTACAGAACTTACTTGTGATTCAAATGATAGTCAATTATTAATTAAAACTTTAGACACCAAATGTGGTCACAGAAATCACTGTCGACGTAATTACGCTAGAAATTCGAACAAAATTCATTAAAAATTATAAAGAATTTTTAGACAAAATGCTAGCAGCAAACAGCCAAAGTGTACTTAAACATATATTTGAATGCTTACTCAATTGCAAAAAAGTTTCATTACTCTCTGTTCTCGCAAATTCATCTATAACACAGTTTTCTGGTGATGAAACCGAAGTAATCAGATGAGAAAATTTTTAATGGGGAAATAAAAATGGGATTATTTGTATATTCAAATCTTAATTCCGATTGTTAAACGAGCTTAACTATTTTCGAAGACACCTAACTATTGTTACAGTGTGCTAAAAGTAACTAAAATTGTTAATTTAATTGTGATTTTTATTAATCATTTAATTAAAAAAGAGGACAATTGATGATCTTGTTTAGAATTATAATAAGGATAGAATATAATAAGGTCATAATATTATAGAAAGATATAATAATAAATCCTAATAATAGAATATAATAACTATAGAATTATAATATAATAGATTTGTAATAAGGATTTTAATTAGCAGTTTCGATATATCGCGCAAAACGACATTGTAAATTAGTCCTTACAATTCCCCGGATTTTGATATAACACTGCGGTATTTCAGAGCTTATTAGCATGACCTTGAGGAGTCTCTTTACTACCTTTTACGGTGTGGCTAAATAGTTTTCCGTGTATGCTTTAAAAGATCAATTAATTTAATCGAAATTACCATTCGTAAAGTTAATAGCAGCTGTTTGTTTCACTTGCTTCCTTATCTAACTCGTTAATTTCAAAGTTACCTCTACATCGAATCGGAATACTTATAGTTACGTTGACATGGTCGAGTTATGACGTGATAGTTTTGATACTTTATTGCACGTGTATTCTAGAAATACTAAAGTTCCTTATAAAACAAAATGAATAAAAACGCTCGCAATAATAAAAGGTATAAACATCTTAAAAACAAGATTAATCTTAGAGGTTCTAACGTTTGAAATTTAAAACACGTCCACTGTAATTAATACGCTTAGATAGTTCACTTTAAATATATGAAATATTTCTATAAAAAGCTGACAAATGTTTAAGTTTTAAATATCATAGTATCACAGTAAGTGACGATCCTGAGATTTTTAGTCCATCTAGGCCATCACTTTCATGGTGGAATGCAAGGTTTTGGCGACTGAATGTATCTGCCTGATCATGAAACGAGACAAATCAAAAAAGTTCGATCTAACGGGTGTATTACATGTACAATTGCGATTATATCGAATTAAGTTAGCTACCAGCCCGCTTGATTGATTTGAAACTAGTGATGACGAAACGTGACACGCTTAGGAGTGTCACTGTAGTGAAGGTTACAGACGGTATAGGCGATCGTGATCCATTTGCACAAAACATCATGCCCTACTACTTTTCTTAGCATGAAGGGCAAACAGATTACAAGAACTAGAATGAAAACAATTGGCTAAACAGACATCGATTCTATTACTACCATAAACAGTACACTAAGAAAGATTTTTAGCGGTTCTAATTACACTATTATTATTATAGATGTTATTATACTATTGCATTAAAAACCTTCCACGAATGTTGATAACTGAGTACGTCAGACATATCCTGGGCAATCAGTTCCAATTCTAACCTTAGTGACCAATCTTTTGAGCACGCCACGAACGTATTTTTAATACAATTTTTCTCGATACGACAAAGAAGAAAATTATATTGCAGAACACACAGCAACATTGTTCGGAAACATTTCCACGCTCGGAATACGCCGAGAAGAAATTTTCCTTACTTTCCTTTGACCTTAATAATATTTATTCTAAGATATTCTATTTACTGTTACTAACACATAGTGGGCCGTAAATGGATTCTTTGTTCCGACGGTCATTAAAGAAATGCCTCGTCAATTCAAGGCCAAGAGCGGAGTAAAACCTAAGCATTCAACATAATCAAATACTAGATGGAGACAACTTCGAACGGACGTGTAAAAACTTTAAAAGCCTGCTTGTACCGTTTTATTTGCTCTGCGACCCTGGTACGTCGACATTTCTAAGTTAAGGATGGGTTTTGTCGATAACTATTTCGCAAATTATAAACAAAACATTATTTTTAATTACGAATCATTATACCCAATTCTTATGCTGAATATTAATTACGGTATTTAATATTAACTATAATGTGTATTCATCGTTAAAACAGGTTATTTTTTAATTTAGTAATAATGTCAGATCTTTGTCGGCATTTAATCTTCAAACCATATTGTTAAACATAGACCTCTTGTAAGGTTCGACATTTCGCTTCTTTTTCATTTTAATATTTTCGATAATTTCCAGCAGCCTACCGTAAATCATTGATTCACGTGATTTCAGATCGTGGTACATTACCACGTTACTACATTTACTAATACAACGTTGTTCTATCAAAATAGTAATAAATGTCCGCCCGTAAATAAGTTTATAAATGTAGTTATATCTCTGACTTTTTTATTTTATTTTAAACTGTTGTCATTTTTTAAAAACAGCGTTCTAAAATGAATACTTTACAGCAAATGAAGGTTATGTATGGAAAAGTAGTAACTTTTTTTTATTTGTAAAAATATAAAAAAAATCGCCTGAAATCTTAATTGCGTTTAAAACCATTTGTTTAATTAAATAAATATATAAATATTTAAAATCGATTTAGAAGTCGAAAGTACCTATTTTATTTGCAATATTTTAGGGTTCATGGATACACCGCTTTATTGTTTTATGTTCATATAAAATTAGTTACCTGTAAACTTTTTTTGACATTATTTAGCACTAGTACAAAAACGACATAAAAACTGAGAAAACAAAACCCAAAAGTTTACAGAATTCTGTATTAAAACAATTCAAAATACTTCTACCTTCAATGTACCAAACATTGAAATCAGAAAGTCTAAGAAAACGAACGGATATTTATAATTACGTAGAATAAGGCAATGAACTTCCATAATTATTTATGTTTCAATTTAATCAATTGTGAATTTAGTTATAGAAGTTTACACTGAACTAAATACTGGGTTACCATAAACACTAAATCATTTTGAATAAGTGTATATAACTCGTGACAGAAATGACGTGTGATATATTATGAAATTGCACTCCAACCAAATTACGCCTCGAGCTGATAAACATAAACATTGACATAGGAATGTGCATTCAATTAAGGTGATTATATTATGATTGACTATCACGTCAGCAAACATAACCTTGCAGTCAGATCGTGAGAATCGCTGCGTGACCACGTCATACGCTAAGAGCGCTTATACTAAAAAAAAGCTTTTATAAACATACATAGATTCACGATGAAATAACCGGAGCAGATTGAGGATGTCGTGCTTGTGTATCGAAATTCATTGACACCACATTGACATATATATCGAGTCGATAACCTTTGACATGCGACAACACTACGTTTGTATCTTTTACGATTGAAGTACTTTACGTAGTCTGATATTATGAGCTATTATTCTTTATAGGTTTATATAATAAAATAATGTGTGATAAGATAACAAAATCAAGTGACTACATATACGACCAGAAATGTACTAAAAATAGTTAAAATAAACGGTGTTGTGAGAACGTTTGAAATTTTTGAGGTTAATTCGTCGGACATTATAATTGAAACTTAATGAAAATACTGGATTAGTTGTGTTTGATACTTTAATGCATAAGATATTTAAAAGTATCAAGCTCAAAGAGACCATAGTTTCATTATAATTTCTGTATAGAACCTTGTAGTTAAATCGATTATTAAGAATTCTATTAAACAAACCGAACGTTAACGTCTTTGAATTTAATTTCAATTTTAACGTAATTTGATCGGTTTCTCGGAAAGTAGCTGTTAAAATTCGGATGAAATGTTAAAATAAAGTAATTAAGCACCTGCAGTATAACTCTTTGATCAAGTTAATCCGCGAGATTGCTTCGAAAGTGGGCGTTGAAATTATTTCGGCTTCGTTAGTAAGACATTCAATTTCGTCGGCCATTTTAATCTGTTGCTTAGAAAACTTTTAGTTTTATGAATTAATTAGTTTTACAACCTTCTGAATGTACTTTTATAGCTTTTATTGATGTTAATTTTTATATAAAAAAGCCAGTAGTGTGCATGAAGTAATATGTATTTATAATGTGAAACATGATAATGGGGCATAATAATTTTGTAGCTACCATGAGCCTATCACCTTGTTTGCTTTTGAAAAGCCACTTATAGAAAGATGCATTTATAATTACTAACAATTATTAGAAAACTTTTAAAAACTTACTTCTATTATGACCGTAAAGGCGAATATTCTTTTACAGGACAGGTTTTAATTTTGGTCAATCAATCTTGTAATAAAAATATAGTCACAAAACTACATTCTTCTGAAAATAAACAGCTTGATAAGTAGATGAAATGTCTTAAAACAACCATTTTAATGACTAAATATTATGAAAATTAGTAAAGGACCAACATTTGTCAAAAGCAATATTTTTATCGTAAAGTTTACCTAGCCTCGTACATTATTGTTTTTGTCTTAGTGTATACTTAGTTTTTGGCAAAAAGGAACTGACTCTTATGTACCACGAGTGCGTTGTGGCTGAAGGTAAACCTGTAAACCCGGTAAACCCGGCTGTAAACCTGCCGCCAAATACCAATAGGTGTGTTCCGGCAGCAGCACTTGAGAGCCAGTTCCTCCACAGGTTTAGCGTGTCTACCAACTTGGGCCGTATCGTCACTTTAAGATAAGGTGAGATTATGGCCATAACGCTAAACCTTAAGTATAAAAAAAAAGGTATGGTGTAGCACACTCTTGCAGAGTATGATACTTGGATTGAGCCACAATGTCCTCCGGTGGAATAGCTATGGACGTTCCTTTTTCCCCTGGGCGCTGTAAGAACCGTACTTGGCAGTGAAGAAGAGTGGCAGGAGATGGCTTCCAGAGAGTATTTCATATCCAGACGCCCGCGGAGTACGAACCTCATATAATCCTCTAACTGTATCCGAGCTGGACCTTATCCATGATGTATTTTCTCATGAAAATAAAGTCTACTTATTCCGACTTTAACATAGACTATGGCCACAGTATATAAAGTAATGCTTTTAGGTAGTTTATTGGATGTTAAATATTTTATAATTTCTCTTAATGATGTTGCTAATACAACGGAAATGATGCTTCATTAGTCGCAAGTTTTTACCATGAACCTGACCTTTCGGTGAAAGATGGCGTGAACATAGTAGTATAGCATTTTCTAATAAAAGTTGAAAATTTGTTTCTAAAAGTATAACAAAACAGCAACTTTACTCAGCTTTGCGTGTTAAAGATTAGGTTTAGTTTTATGGCCTTAATCTCACCTTTTAAGTGACGATACGGCCAAAGTTGGTAAACACGTTAAACCTGTAGAGGAATTGGCTCTCAAGTGCAACTACCGGAACACTCCTATTGATATTTGGCGGCAAATTTTCAACTTGAGGCTGGTTACTAGTCAGGCGGGCATTAGAAAAAGCTCTACCACCATGCTATGGCTTCCTCAAGATGTTTTCGTTCACCGAAGCCTTCCTTCAACCTCATTGTAGATAGTAGGATTCGAACTCACGTCCCTTGACGCGAAATCGTACACACTACCATCGCTATCATCGCTTCATGTCGGGCCTTTCGCAGTCTCTCTGGGTTCAACTAACCGCCTTGACATCTGAATAGTAGATAATTAATCTTTCTTGCTTGCGTACAAAAATGTATAATAGTTACCATCGACATCGTTACAGCACTAAAGTATTTACCTTCGTCCGGTTGCAAAACGCCAAGACCTACGCGCCGCACGCGTCATGCAGTCTGCATACTACGTCGACCGTGGTCGGTATGTCAACAAAAAATATGCAAATGTCTTAATGCAGTTAATTAACACCGGTGCTAATACAGCACACCACGCAAGTTTATTCACACAGCTGCAAATATAACGTGGTATGTCAGGCAGCGTGACAAACGTTAAATGCAGTCAAAGTAACAATATCCGAAAGCGATGTTCGAACGTTCGAAGGCCGTCGAGAGGTAAAAGTAAGTTTGTGACATTAAAAAAATCGTATAAACCAAATCGAAACGCTTGAGAGAACATTAATATCAATAAGTAATTGGAATATTCAACGAGAATTGCATAAAGCATTCGTTTATATTTAAAACGTATTATTGTAAAGTATGGCATGACTCTATTTATACTATCTTAGCATAATGTAAATTTAACTTGCCTTTACTTTGTAAAATTATGTAAAATAAATAGTGACTAAGTGTGACGAAGAGTGTAAGAAAACAGTGACTAAGAATAAGTAATAAAACACGTTTAATTAAAATCATTTTGAGAAATGTATATCTGTTTGTTTGTCAACGAACCACTGATAAAGTACAGCGTTTATTAAAACGTCACCAAGGAAATAATAAAGCGAATCCTCGAGTAATATATAGTCTTTGTTTTATTAGAATCGGTTAAATCTATCAAGAGTAATTGTACTTTGAATGACGGAGCGAGATTAAATAATTTTAGTTTTATATGAACGAAATCGCGGGTACAGCTAGTATTCTCTATAATAATTTATTTAATAAAATATTTTCATATCTAAGGGAATTTCAAAAGTCTATAAAAATCTATATCCTATATTTTTCTGGGAATCCAACACTTCGATATGATAGGGTTCTATGCCAGACGGGGCCGCTACCAACATGTTCTGGTAATAAATATGTTATTGTGATTTTTAGCCAGTTTATCGTGTACAAATTAAATACTTAATTTAGCTACCACGCTGTCACGACAGTGGCGAACGATGATGAACATCCGACCTCTTGTTGGTCACCATTCTGGGTTGTAATATGCTTGCCATCAGGTACAGTGTCTTCACTTTGCCGTAACACAATATAAAACGTTGTAAGCAGAATCAACCGCTTTTCAATTGATTAAGTCTTCATTTATTTTAAAGCGTACATTATTTTAAAATAAGAGATTGATATAGAAACGATTACACACGGAGTAAAGTTCTCGGATGATTGTAAAATCCGTTCTAAATGTGTGTGCACATTCTGAAAGGAATTTTCTTACCAAATTTCAAGTGTACATGGGATATGTGTATAGGTGTATATGGAAGTTTTGAGGATGTTATAGTGAGTGAATTGAATTCTTCTATCTGTATAGAAGATGGATCGACGACATTAAAGGACACAAATGACAATTAAAAGTGAAAGGTAGAAAACAATGGACAGAAATGGAGGAGGCCTTTACACTACATAGGGGTTCTCATTTAAATAATTGAAAGAATCAAAATTATGTTAATAATAATTTTAAAGGATACTACTTGAATCATTATAGACTAAAGTAAATATTTAAAAAAAATGCAAAATTGAAAATTTATTTATAGTTTAATATATTATAAGATAAAAAGATATTATAACAGGTAAATTAGTATAGTAAAATTGCATGAAAAATTAGAAATAATGAAAGGCTTATTTATTTATATAGACGAATACAGATTGTGTCCTTATTTTGTATTAGTATGTACTACTAAATACATGCGTTAAGTTTTCTTTGAACACAAAAGTACACATAGTTACACGACAAATACGTTATACATAAACGGTGTGCATACAAAATTCCCGGAGCTGAGAGTGAAAATCAGAATTCAAGTGAAAATGCCCCGTCACCATATATTTTGCTTACTCGAGACCCATTTATCACACACATATCTCAGTGTACATACTATCAATATTATTTTAGGATAACTTCCATACTTCGTTTTATTTTCTACAAGCTGTGTCCACGACATCATTCTGATAGACTTTAATTATATTTTGTACAATTTTCGAACCTTCTTTTTAACTTTGACATGGTATTATATCTCAGTGAGATTGTCTAAGTATATAAAATATTGTTCACTACTTAAACATTGCAACTTAAAATTTCATAAAACAGTTTTACTTCTATTTGTCGTAGCGTGATTTTAAATACCCTAAAACCTTTTGCAATTATTGCTCTATCTAATTCAAAAACAATTTTTGAAAACCCATTGCTAGCTCCCAAAATTAGCGCATTCAAAGAAAGAATCGTTCAACTTTATAATATTAATATATATACATATACATTGTCATAGATAATTAAGTAAAATAAAAATTGTACGTAAAAATAAGGCAAATATATACTCAAATAATAATGGTTAATTTATTCAATATCTAAAATTTATAATTTTTGAAATTATGTTAGTCTAGAATATTAGTTATCATCGTTTCAAAGAATCTGTTGAATATTTTAAGCTGGTAATTAATTTCATTAAAATTAGATATAATATGTGAAATAACGTTAGCGTTGATTCAATGACTCGAGTAATTTTTCTTCAATCGCTAAATTAATTTTTACACTGTGTCTACTTGAACAAATCCTTTTTTAGGCGACTAACAAAATCGACTCACTTCAAATGACCTACATAAATAGAACTTTAACTTTATGAATTTTTTAAATTGTATGTAAGTTCCAACCTACGAAGAAGTTTTGTGAACGAAATTTTCCAGTAAATGATTTCAGCTAGGGAGACTAAATTTATATCCAGATGTAAAGGTATTATCCACAACGCACAACATACTCCATAAAGACCAAACAATTACAGTTTTTTTAATGTAATTTAAATATTTTTTTACCTACTTTAAATGTGATGTACTTTGTGTGATGTGTAAAAATCTACATATATAACGTATTAGACTTCGTGACATCAATTATAAGCCCCGACTGAAAACCAGCGCTTTCTCAATTTTTGTTGCGGGAGCATTTAGCTGAGGTTGGGGTCTTTTTTCTGGCGTAGCACAGCGCATGCAGTTTAGAAAATGTATATATATGCAACCATTATATGTGCTGTGTATATGGTGGAAGTAAACAATTTCTTTATGTCTTTCTGTAAATAATATATAGAATACTAGATTTTACGTACGGCTTCACTCGCGTACTAACACGAAAACTCGCGGTAATATCGATTTTGTCAAACAAATCGAATGCCGAAATAAAAAAAATCATATAAAGTTTATCCATCTCTTTATCTCAATTGTAACAAGTTTTTTGCGAGAAAAAAAAGTCTATCTCCGTTTCCAGGATACCATCTATCTGTGTGCAAAAATTCATCACAATCGATTCAGCGGTTTAGGCGTAAAAACGTAACAAACAAACAAACAAACTCACTTTCTCATTTATAATATTATAATGATAGTATGATCAAGTTATTTTTAAAAATCCTATATTACGAGGTTCGTTCACTATTTGAGTCGGGTTCGAAAATGTTTACTTTTTGGTGTGATTTAAGGGTTAGAATAGTTTTTATAGCCACAAGTAACAGCATCCGTGGGCATTATAGGTAGCGCTGTGATCGCATGGTTGACTACTGAAAAGTGAAGATGAAAAGCTACGAAGTCATCTAATCTACATTACTAACATAAAGCAGAAAAGTTTATGTGTTTGTTTAAACGGGACAATATTAGAACTACCTGTCGGATTTCTAAAATTATTTTTGTATTTGATAGAGCAATCATTGAACAAGGTTTAAGGCTTATTAAACATCACGTTACCGCTAATAGGAGCAAAGATATGTCGAAAAAAGTCGGTAAAACGGACCGAAGATTGCAGCTAATAAAGCGAGTATTATGGGCTTGCATGCAATAAGCCATTGTAAATTTCTACGTGAACATCGCGATCAGCTTTAACCAAGAAGCAACTATATTGCTTGAAAGTGGTTTGAAATTAAAAAAATATCTAGAAATCTGTCTACATGGTATAAACGTAAATTATCATTAATTAACAAAAGAAAATTACAGTATATCACAGTGGTATAAAATAATTAATACAAGGAAAGGAAACGAAAATGTACCCGTACATTACCCGCTCTTATCCAACACATATATGTTTACACGCACGCGAGTCTGTCCGTGTTACTTATAAATATAACGTGTCTCGCATATAATTATATGTAATGTCAACCTCTCGTCTCCGTTTTGCTTAGAACAAGAAAATATTATATCGTGAAAGACTATTGCATTTTTTGTGTTTCTGTTACTGAATTTGTAATCGAGGTCTAATTTTATATTTCTCTAAATTTATCTATATATGTATATATGCCAATGCCAACTTAATGTCAAAAATGTCTGCGGCATAAAAATATAATTCTTCGAGCTTAACAAACGTATTTATAATTAAACCAAATAAAAGATGTAAAAGTAGTTCGTTCGGATAAAAAAAATATAACATTTTTTTATTTGTAATGCGAATTAATCTTCTAACTCGAGGTCAGAAACTTTTAATAGCAAGATAAACTAACTTTTTAATATAGACCAAATGTACACGATGTATATAATTATCAATAATTTACTTCGCTTTTATTTTAATCTTATATAATAAACATATTATGACACTCTTGATTTATTAGAACTTAACATATTAAAAGATCGACTGAATACTTTTCTACCTACTATATTTTATTAACATCGAAATTGTAATAAACGAATTGACTTATTCTGTACTTAGCATATTGTATTAGTGTCAATTTGTACGTATAGTTTAGAATAACATATTTTATACATATACTTATGTGCGTCGACTTTATTTATATCAGATTATCTTCTTATATCTAGTTATTATACTTGTTCAACATTCAATATATTATAATATATTAGTAATTAGTAATAAGTATATAATAAGCTAAGATTAATTTTTATATTTTAGTTTTCTTCCTGAAGGTGTGGGCTTTACTTTTCTATTTTTCCTAGGAGGGCTAATAGTAAAATCGATTGATTCTATCCAGTTGTAACGGAAGTTCTACGAGCTCGGGAAATTGAATTGTTTGATGTTATTTTAACATCATTGAGTGATTTTGTTATTCCAAGCACAAAATTCAATAAAGGAAACTTTTGTATTGAACTAGTAGGTACCCGTACCATCGTTTATTTTTTCCCCATCAAACACACGTCAATGTAAAATACATTTTAGTGGGTGGCTACGTTATATAAGGAATATATGTACATACATGCCAAATTTTAAAGCAGTCGATGGTATAATTTAGGAGATCTAATGATAAATTAGTGGAAGTAAATTATACAAATCAATTCTGAATATTGTTTTTATATCAACACCATATTCAAGAATATTCGATAGCAAAATTATGGGATTAAACGTCATTTTTAAGTCATATATATATTAAATATAGACAAATAGTTGGAAATAAATGTACATATTATTTTATAAAAATGCCATCAACACATAAGAGTATCAACCTTTTAGTTATTTATTTAACTGACATAACAGTAGTTACATTACTTACATTCAACTATTTGGTCTTTGATTACGATAATGTGCAAAGTACACGCTCAGATTGTTTAGTAATTCATTTTCAATTGTTTACAATATTACATATACTAATAACGACACGTTCTCGTATTAGGAATAGCAACCGCTTTTCAAAGACGTTTATATCATTCAGAATGACGTTTCATGGCAATGGTACCCCACAAGTTGAATTATAAGGAATAAAATTTATACCTTTAATATTATCCAATGCACTTCCATAACCTTATATTTATACGTGCCGTGTACTAACTCGCCGGTGTAAAGCGAACAATAGAGTCATATCGAGCTTGATGGTCGATCGACAATTGATTTCCTGTCAACGAGCTCAGCAAAGGCTCAAATGGTTGTCGTTTCCTTAGCAAGTTCACTATTATCTTGGTCGGTTTAACTTTGAATTTATTATGAACGTATACATACTAGAAGTAATAAACTTTTCGAATCCGGTATCCACGGACATTCGTTTTATAACTCGTCCATTTTTGGGATGTGAAACTGTAAAACAAATTGTTAATAATTGGCTTTTGTTTCCCGGTATGGGTTTTGATAGTCGCGTTGAAGGTTGATTTCCATAAAATAATAGCAATAAAAACTCTTTTTACACTTTTACTTATTGCCTGAATACATAATAATGTATTATTTGTTTTTCTTACCTTTTTTATACATGGGCGACGGAGATTTGTATGGTGTCTCGAAATGAAAAAAATCCTGTCTAGGAGATATATCTAGAATGTTAAACGTTATCTAAATACAAAGTTGCATTAAACCATTACAGTTGTCGTAAGTTTCAAAACCATTTACCGAAATAATTCCTTGCGTTATTAAGCGAGTAGGTCTTGTATCATTTTTTTTATATAAGGTTACCTGATAGTAAGCACATTGCAATCCAAAAATCAAAATTAATATTTCTTAGTCGTGGTTGTTACGTTGGCTTTTAAATTTTTCGGCAACTGAATTTACACGAGTTGATCTCATGATATGTGACAAAATATAAGATATTTACTGTGTCAGGCCTTTAAAAATATAACTGGCAGTCGTGACTCGTACCACATGTTTCTACCAACATACAAATAAATATAATATTAAACGCAAATAAATTGTAATATCAAATATATAAAAAACCTCCTATTAACATTTACTACACAACCTTCGCTTATGTTATCCAGCTTTACCTGTGTCATTTCCTGAAGATACAAAACTTATAACGTTTATTACCTGAAAAGAAAAAGAATCGAAAATTATTATTTTATAAGAACACATTCATATATATAAAAATTTCATGTCACGGTGTATGCGGTCGCACTTCTCCAAAACGACTCGACCGATTTTTATGTATATTTGGTAGGTATGAGAATAGGTTGTAAAGTGTTTTTTATACCGCTAGGTGGTTAATTTAGTAAGTTAAAGTAAGTTTGAAGGTTAATTATGATTGACTATAATCATAATGTTACAAAAATATGATAAAATTTTTGGCTTTTATTGAGACTATCGAACAATGATTTTACGGGATACGAATTTCACCGGGTTAGCTAGTAATGTAAACAATAAGTTTTTTTTAAATTTCCTACCTACCCTAAATACCTACAGGTTCAGAGCCATATACAAACGACCATTTTATATTTACAGATTGTGATTTAATGAATTTTCAGATATAGAACAGACAAAATTATATTAAAATTGGTCAATAAGTCAATTTATTGGACAATTTTAACTTTCCATTACCCCCCTAGCTCAAAAGAGTCCGTAAGTTTTATAGGATACTCTATTCACACACGACGATAACTAATATTTGTTATCATCATGTCCAACTTCGTGAAAATGTATGTAGTAGTTTCAGAATGATGTACGTTCAAGAGAAGTCGGAAAAAATTAAAGAAACATATTTCGGCCGCTATATGGTTAATAAAGTAAGCATAATAGTATTTTTTTTTATTGATTGGCGGTAAAAAGGCAAGCGTGTCACTTAAAGATAAGTGATCACCGCTGACCATGGATACCCATAATGCCAGGGGAATCTCAAGTGCTTTGCCGGCCTTTATTGGAAGGACTTAATCGCCACTGGTGGAACACACCTATTGGACTTTGCCGGCAGACTTTCAACTTGAGGGTGTTAGCTAGCTTTAGAAAAAGCTCTACCACCATCCTTCCTCACGATGTTTTCCATCACCGGAAGCTCAAGCTCATTGTAAGTGGTTGGATTCGAACTCACGTCCTATGACGCGGCATACCTACACACTACCACTGAGCTGTACGGACGCCGCGTCAAAGGCCGTGAGTTCGAATCTCTAGAATGAGCTTAAGCTTTGGGTGAAGGAAAACATCATGATGAAACCATAGCATGACGGAGTATTTTTTCTAATGCCAGCCTTGCTAGCTACTATCCTAAATTTGAAAATCTACCCCTGAATACCTATAGCTGTGTTACGGCAGTTGCACTTGACAGCCAGTCCCTCTACTAGGGTTAGCGTGTTCACCAGCTTAGGCCACATCGTCACATAACATGAGGTGAGATTGTAGCCATAACGCTAAACTTATAAACTATAAAAAATATCCGCCTAAATAAGAAATATCAAAGTATTATTATCTATCACTTTTAGAATATTTAATTCATGAAATGTCGATTATTGCGACTTTTTGAGAGATACGTAATAACGGGGCCAAACTTCACAATTTCATCTGCCCGATGGTTGCTTAAATATTTTATCGAAGTCGGTGGAATTGTCATCGAGTCTATACTGAATATATGTATGATCGAACCGATATCAGTTTTTATGCATATAGATATATATACATGTGTACAAATATACTTCTTATCTCATTTGTTTTTTATCTTAACGAGCAAAATGGTGGCGTTAGTGGTGATTAACTTTGTATAAATACACTATTATCAACTATGTTATTATTAACCTTTGGTGTTGTTATTCATGTGGTAATGTCGTTAATGGCTGATCTCGTAAAGTTAAATCAAAAGTATGTGTGTAGCAGAGATTAACTATTAATAGAGGTAATTGAAGGCATTCAGCGGTTGCTCGATTATGAATGGCTTAGTCCACGTCGAGTTTAACACATTTTTAATTATAGTAAATCGAAAAGATAACATTTGTGTAGTTTACTAGTTTCTACCCACGGCTTCACTCTCGTTAATATCGATTCTTTCAACCAATTCTAGAATGCCGATAGATACAGACTCGAATCGAATAACGAAATATAAAGTTTCATCAGGCATACAAAGTTAACCCCTCTACCTTCTTCTTAAGTTTTTCAAGGTCTCATCTATCTTTATACGAAAATTAATCATAATCGATTCAGCTGCTTAGGTGTGAAATCGTAACATACAAACAAACTCACTCTCGCATTTATAATATTGGTACGATATTATTAAGATTTCAACACGATATTTCATACTATATGAGTAATCGATCATAGAGTAATAATAATAATAACCTTCGATATAAAAATAATAATCTTGAACAAAACAATAAACTGTACTTGATCTCATTAAATAAGTTTGATATGGTAATGATCTTTGAAACAAAAATAGATTTTGTTTATAGAATTGACAGTTTGTTTTAGGTAAAACTCAAAATTATTTCGTACACAAATAAAAACGTGATAAGCCTCTCGTAAGGATTTAAAAATTAAGGTACTACTATTATGGAGGTCTTAGTAGATATAACTTTACATATAAAAAAAAAATTAAGTGTCTGTTTGTAATGTCAAAATAACAGCTTTTTACTAAATGCATATGAAAGTATATATATGCATAGTCCTTATTAAAAAAAAACATATACAGTCGAACCTCGTTAAGTCGAACCTCAATAAGTAGAAACCCTCCAAATCCCGAAACAATGTTTTGTTCCCTTCCCTTCAAACACCAAAACCTCCATTCTCTATAAGTCGAAAACTCTATAACTCGAATTTTTGGCGTCTCCCTTGATGATTGACTTACAAACGTTCTACTGTATATAAAAAAACAATCTTTAACATATTTGTGTGACTGTATTTCTGTCTGTTCCGACTAATCCCTGAAACGACTAGACCGATTTTGACGGTACTTTCGCTGGTAGATAGATAATGTAATAAAAAATAAATTAAACTACTTTTAAATTATAAAAAAATAGCGTTGTGCAAAATTGAATGAATACATAATTTTTAGTTCCACGCGAACCAAGTCGCGGGCAAGACTGATCGTCTATATAATTTTGTACGCATTATATCCCTTACTCTTCAAAATAATCAAATAAATGCGATTAGAACAGTAAAATTTCGACACACGGTCGTTCGCACCTTTCGCACCCTATATTACAGCCGAGCCCTTGCAATGTACATCATTTAAATGTTTCAGAAAACCGTAAATTCTATTATAAGGTGTTTCGTGAATGTATACGACCGAGGACCAACTGATGTAGTTTAGTAATTGGTTGATTATTAAATTATATTTGGAGCCTCGGAGACTGTTGGATGGTTACAATCTCAGAAGATTCAAGACTAGTGAAAGCAATGTTAAAGCGGTTCAGGTGGCTGTCAGGTAAGAGAAGAATATTGGATCGCCACCGTGGAGATTTTTAATGGATATTTCATTTTGCAATATAATAGTTCCATATATACCACTAATAGCCTTCTCAAGCAAACGCATAACAACGCCCAACAAACAAAATTTTACCCGCTTTAAAAAAGGGAAGGTGGGTGTCTGCTGGGATAACCAATGTGTAATAAACATATTAGTGTTCTTATATTTCTCCCCTATTAGTTCCTATATATATTAGTTATTTAGTTTAAACTTTTGACTAGTTGTTATAATTTTTTATACATTACAGGTTCTAGCGTTATGCCTACAATTTCACGTAGTGTTAAGTGACGATGTGTTTCGAATTGATGGATACGCTATGAGACTGGCTCTCAAGTGCAACTCCCGGAACATACTTGCAGACTTTCAATTTGAGGGTGGCAGCTAGCCAGGTGGGTATATAAAGAGATCGCGAACGACGTCGCAGACAAGCGCTAGTATGAAAGAAAATTATATATGCGTCCGTGCAGTCGTAAAATATAGAATGAATTTATTTATTGCAGATCGAACCGACGTCACTATAATTCAAAAGTACGCTGACTAGCCTATGTCTAGACAAGGTGATGGCCATGCACGATAGCGATGCAACGTTGATAATTATTTCTGACCGCCCCCGGGCGTCTCGTGATTCGTCGTGATGTTACGGACAGGTTAATATGGTTTACGAGTTCGCGTTCACTTCCATATCATATTACAAGCATGTTCACGCTTTTTCTAATGAGGGGCAAGTAGTATTTTTAATATCGGAATGTATCGGCATACGTTTTTGTGATGTCCCTTAGGCGTGATACATGAATTTGAGTCGATTTTGTACGTTTAACACTATGGTTATGGTTGTTGCTATGATATGCGGTATGATGCTAACACAATTCATTTTTTTTTTATATTTTATAGGTTTGGGTTATGGCTACACTCTCACCTGATGTTAAGTAACGATATGACCCAAGCTGGTGAACACGCTAAATCTGTAGAGGGACTAGCTCTCAAGTGCAACTGCATGAACACACATTTATATTTATATAGATATTTATTATTATATATTTATATAGGTTATTTGTATAGTTATTTGGCAGCAGATTTTCAACTTCAGTGTGATAGTTATTAGCCAGGCGGGCATTAGAAAATACCTTACCACCATGCTATGGTTTCATTACGATATTCATATCTTTCACTAAAAGCTCAAGCTTATTGCAGGGACTTGAACTCACGTTTTTGACACGGTATTTCTACACGCTACCATTGAGCTGTCGTCGAAATTGAAATGTAAAATGAAACTTACAATTAAATTATTTATCTATACAGAATGACTTAGAAAAGAGAATGAAATATAAATATGTTTAATCATTTTTCAATGGAAAATGTTTATTCCAATTTCCCGGTTTTAAAGCTATTGCGATAGCTAATTTTAATAAAAAAAAATCGAAGCAATTGCGATGCATTCGTTATATAGTTTTATGGGAGTTGATTTTTGAAATGTTCATGTTAAAAATCAATGTAAATTGGTAAATTAAGTTATAAATTTGTAAAAGATAAGAGTAAACACACGAAATTCGGTCGGATACGAATGAATGCAGAAGTAAGCTTCTATTCTTTTTTTAGCCTTGGGGTGTAAAGTAAGACCGAATAAGTTACGGACGGACTGTGTGAGAAATGATATGTGTATAAAAGGTGCGAATACTAAGGTGACAGATCAAAAACGAGAGTGGAATAACAAAATATATTCTGTCTATCTTACTCAGAATAGTTGAGATTTTTTTGGGTAACCTTTTTCCGATTATATAAGGTTAGTGTTATAAGTTAAGTTTTATATTTGTTTTAATTTAACATATACTATGTGGATTTTATGGTTTTTATGTTGCAAAATTACATTATTATGCAAATATGAAATTACATTTGACTTTGCTGAAAATAACAATTTTGTAGAGGAGCTATCAATTTATTGTGACTTGCATATTATACTTTCATTAACACAATAAACTAAATATTGAACACTTTATAGATACTAATAAGTCTTATTAGAACGCCACTTGTCGAAAGCAAGGACTACCTGTGTGTTTAGATATCTTCTAAAGTAAATTCAATGACCAGTCTACGGTCACATGTACAAAATTATTTGAAACTATTTATAAAGTCTTGTTTGTACTTTTGAGTTAATTTATCTAACATTAACATAACCACTTTATATTAGTTGCAATTGGTAGATGTAGTAAAAGTTTATATATTTATTTTTGCCCAAAATGTCATGCAAATGCGAATGGAGATCATACTTTAAACTAGTTTTGATAATTCAATGTAGTTATTTCAAATACCTACGTCTATTGTTAGCTTAGAACAATAAGGTTGGAGCTTTAGTATTCCTAGTGGCTTGGGTAAAATAGCTTATCACTTTTCAAAGAACTAGTAAATTTTTTTACCTTTTTTTATCGTAGAGAAATCCGTTTACGGATACCCCCTCGGCCCGGGGGGAACGAGTGGGTTATGTGGAACTCACCCGGTGCTAACCGGGAAAATCGACTAATACTCCACGGTGTTCCTCTGCCGGATAAATTACCGAACGGCTGATAGCAATAATATAAAAAATTTTGAGAAAAATATTTTTCTCTTTAGCCCTGAAAAACCGGCGGCATATATAGGGCACACATCCCTAAAACTGGACTTATCCGGCTGAAATAACTAGGCGGCTAAAGTTCAGTGTAATGCGATAGTATAGATATCTCTTTTGGGGATTATCAGCTTTCTTTGTAATTTCAACTTTCAGTGAAGTTTGTCAAAGTTAGTCTGATAAAGTTTACCTACTAATAGATCTATTTTCATGTAGATAAATCTTCACTTTTCCTTGATCTTATGTCCTCGCTCCGGATATTTATTTTTGATTTGCGTTAGATTTTACGGCATTATCGCCAAAGGCGTTAATAATATCCACAAGAAATGTATTGGAGCAATGAATGTATTGGCAAAATTATTACTATGGATTGTGGGCGATCAGTCGATATTGTTCAATTTGTCCCGTGTAATATTATGTTTCTATCAATGTCGATAGATCACTGTTAATATTATTATTTATTATTGCTTTACATCGCGTATATGAGATTGATTACTATTTTTGTATTTATTTTATTCTAATCGAAGTTAATGCAAATGTAGAATAAATGTAGTTTCATGGTGGTAGAGCGTTTTCTAATGACACCAGGCTCGCTACCACCCTCAAGTTGAAAATCTACCGCCAAATACCAATAGGTGTGTGTGTTCCAACAGTGGCACTTAAGAGCCAGTCCTCCTAATAAAGTCCGGCAACGCATCTACGATTCCTTTAGTGTTGTAGATGGCCATGGGCGGCGGTGACCTTTTAGCATTAGGTGACACGCTTGTTAGTTTGCTCCTATTAAAATAAACAATAAAAAAAAATCTATTGATATTACTTTACTAAACATGTAGAGGCCAAAATATGTTTTTTTTTTTATTCAAGCAAGCGCTCGTTTATCCCCTATTCCATAAATAAGAGGTTTTACGTTTTTATTTTTTCGTTTCAAATTTAGCATTTGGGCTTAAATCGTTTGATGCGATTTACTTCAGCGAAGTAATACGCTAAATCTTTACACGATAAACTAGCACTGAAATGGACATGAATACCAGTAAAGTATAATTGATCGTATTTAAGGTATCTATTCAATACCATAAGAGTTTGAACAATTATATCGACTGTATACGAGAAATTGTTGACTCGACGTATTGCCACTATACAAATACTAATTTTGAGCTATTCAAAGAAAAAGAAAAACATATATCGGTAACCTTATTAAGCAGACACTGGACAAGGTGATACGTGAGTAAGTTCCTGCATCAGAAGAGTTAACATCGTATATTTTAACACAGTGCATCGCCTCCAGCATATATAATTAAATAAATAAAACACACATTGAAATTGGCGTGTCAACAATTATTGTCTTCAGTTCCACCTTTCACTTTCGATTTTATATTGTTGCCTAATAATTATCTAATTTAAATCATTAATCTAGATGAAGGATATAGATTGTAAGATACCACTACTAAAAGTTTTGATATCAACGAACTTCTCACTGTCAGCTCGCTCTATTTTCGATATTCGCTCATGAGTCAACTAGTGTTAATCCAACGATCAAATTCGATATCAAAGATGTAAGGAACTTCTTGTATAGATGGAATAACATCCAAAGATATTTGATTGATAGAACTTTAAGCTCATTAATAAGTACTAAAGAACACGAAAAACGGAGACATAAGTGCTGAATTGTTGTTTTTGCCTGTTTATATATAGATACTAAATATACAAAGTGTTTCGCCTTCGAAATGAATTGAAGCTTTTAAAGAAGTAATTTTTTATACACATATAGCTCAGTTGGTAGTATGGACGTAACGTCAATGGAGTGAATTAGAATCCAATGTGCTTGAGCTTTCGGTGAAGGAAAAATAGCGTGATGAAACCATAGAATGGAAGTAGGGCTTTTTCTACTGCCCGCCTTGCTAGCTATCACCCTGAAATTAAAATCTGTCGCTAAATTCGTATATATGTGATCCGGAAGTTGTACTTGAGAGCCAGTGCTTCCACTGATCTTAGCGTGTGCACCATCTTAGGTCACATCATCACTTCACATCATTTGAGATTGAGGCCATAACGCAACCGTAAATACTAAAGCATCTATAATAACGACACGGTATAATTAAATTTCTAAGTATACTCGTTACTAATTAGTAATTATATACATACTTAATTATATAGCTTCTAACTAATTCGCGAAACTCGAACAATTATCGTTGCGAGTCAAGCGCGCGTTCTTAATGAGAATTCTTAGTAAGGTAAGATAAAGATCTTCAATACGACGCCGGCTTGTTTGAACGGGCGCGAATTGTGTTCATGCTTTCGTATAAATCTAAAGTCATTTAATATAAATGAAACAATAAATAACGGTCGATATAAAGTGAAAGAATATTGTGAGATCGAATTACGATTGTTATCCTGCAGTCACATCAGAAGATAGAAGCATTTCATATATTTTCTATTTGTTTCAAGGCTCTCTGCCCACGGAACTACGATCGATACAGAGAGACTGCCTGTAAATATCTTACCTTGTTTCAGACTATAGTCTGTCAAGCTTGAATATTTGTCTTCTACCGAAGCAATTTACGCTTTAAATACTCATAAATATGTTCTTTAATTTAATAAACAATTATATCTGCATGATACATGTAGTTTTTGTTATACTTTATAGTTTAGTTTATGTGTTAAGTGACACGCTAAACCTAGTGAAAAGATTGGCTCTGAGATACAACTGCCGCAACACACCTATAGGTATTTGACGGCAAATTTTCAACTTGTGGGTGGTAGCTAGCCAGGCGGGTATTAGAAAAAGCCCTACCACCATGTGATGTTTTCATCACGATGCATCATGAAAGCTAATGCTCAATGCAGGTGGTTTGAACTCACGTCCATCGACGCTGTCCTACACACTATCAACTGAACTATCATCGCTTCTATAGTTTATAGATATAAGAGACTTTTACTATTCGGGGTCATCAATTGAGGGTTTATAACCTCCCATAAAATTATAACAACATTTTTTTTGGAAATGAAATAAAACTATAGATATATATAATACAGATTAATATCAAAAAGGTTGACCTTCTCAGGTATGCACCAGAATAATTAAGAATATATACTCCTAAACGTCAGATACCTCGCCTGAGACGAGAAGTGTGTAGGCTGTGCCTGGTCTTTCGTAGCACGGGGTTTGAGTTCCACGGGGTTGATAAGTTCCTCAATGGCTCATTGTAAGAGGAAGCATTTCATCCTTTCTGCCTGAAAAGACTCGATATGTTTCGCACTATAACCAAAACTACCGGCCTCACAATTTTTTCTCGTTAACTATAGATACAACATGTGCATGGTGGTAGCACTTTTTCTAATGCCCGCGTTGCTAACTACCATCCTCCACTTGAGAATTTGTCCCCAAATACTACAGATGTGTTCCGGTAAACACTTGAGAGCCAGTCCTTCCACTAGGCTTAGCGCTTCCATCATCTTGAGCGACATCGTCACTTAACACCAGGTGAGATAGTGGTCATAATACTAAACCTATAAACTATATAAACAAGTATAAGTGATGATACACGGATGAGAAAAGAACCAGTGAAATGGCTGACTAAAATTGTGGGTAATCAAGACTCTAAACAAATCAGCACATTTTGACATATACATATTATTCTTTTGTTATATACAAATTTTACACAGTGTATAATTTATCCTTTAACTAGCCCGCAGTGGAAGTATATTAAAAGTTATATGTTATAAGTCATAAGTCTGTTAATATTG
This sequence comes from Actias luna, assembly GCA_039707435.1. Lineage (NCBI taxonomy): Eukaryota > Metazoa > Arthropoda > Insecta > Lepidoptera > Saturniidae > Actias > Actias luna. Next base: position 11,744,629 of record JAZHAC010000012.1, on the reverse strand, counting down.
CATTACAAAAATCTAGTAACATGATTTTGCGGGTTATTTATTGAGAAATCATTAACGCAGGCATGCGAAGTCTTTGAAAGTTACATATCACCGAATATGGGTATATCACCTCAAATAGTTCAATAACTTGGCTTTATATCTGGGCTAACGAGCAGAAACGTCAAAATTCCTCGCCGAATCGACACTAAATCTCGGCTTTCGGCGCTACCCATTAATGGCGCAAATTAATGATTGGCATCGTTAATAATGTAATGAATTAAACATGGTCACTGCCTGTGTCGAAAACTGGACCCGCCGCGTCACTCATACAAACGAGATTTAGGGTTCACCCACAATAATATCATTTACGTCACAATATTTTTGGAATAAAAGCTCTTTATCGCACGGTATGGATAAAGGGTAATCAAATCTTATATTTATATAGTGTAGATGGTTATCCGTAGCGCGTACGCTATTGGCTGTGCCCAGTCATAGGCGCGCGCTTATTGGTTTAAGACATCCAATAAGTTCTCAACGGCTGCGCAGATATAGTTTATTTTGTTTAGTTAAAATATTTCTTTTCACAAAATCTTACTAGAAAATCATTCGTCAAATATTGATAAGTGTCTTCCGGCAGTCACATGAAATCCAGTCCCCCCATTAGGCGGTAGCGTGTCCACCATCTTGAAATGAATTGTCCCCGAAACGTGACCAAATCAAATGAGAGCAACAGTGATCAGTTTATCACTATGCAAATGATGGTCACGAATTGATTCGGATACAAACAACTAACAATATACTAGAATACTGGACATACAGTGGCTGACCGTGACATAGGACACACCTAAGCGAATTACTATGACAGGTGTTGCATCTGATACATGGATATCGTCGTGTCCTACCAGCACGAAACCACCTTCACAACTCCTACATTACAAAGTTTGTGTGGCAAAATATAAAATATTTACTATACTACATACTTATATATTATAATACTTATAGTAAATACAGGTCTAAAACGCGAGTTACTTTATATATATATACTCGACATTTCGACCTGATTAAAAAAGAACCACGTATATATACTGCCAGTACATTAAAAGTGATTTTAGTTCTTATGTCATGATATCTTTTATAATCAATATGTAGTATATGTTAACAAATTTTTCGTAATTTTAGATACATTCAAGGAAGTTTTTTTACATAAATTTCTCAGTGCATTTTACGTCTCATAATGTAAATCGTTTAAGATTGTATATTACTCTCAAAATTTCAAAGTCGAGCAATTTTTGAGACTTCAACGATCGCTATTTTAAATCTTTTGTGTTTTTACGTCAATGCAAATATTTTATTATCCAGGGAAATACTCTCACTATCACACTATATGATTTTTAAATTCATATATATCATTAGATACGAAAAGAAAACTTATTGTAAAAAAAATTCGTAGACATCCGGATGTCTGTTTGTATGGATGCGTAACGATTACGCCCATAAAACTAAAGATAATTCTTTTTGAATAGTTCTCGAATGATATCGGGTAACTTCCTATTTAATATGAATGCTTAAATCTATGTCACTAAATTATAATTACGTTACGAGGCGTGCACTTTTGTATTTTCGAAAATATTTATTAATACGTAAAGACAAACCGATTCAGTACTTTTTCTTCAGTGTTCGTCGACCGACTTACGTTTTTAATTATTAGTAGCTATCAATGAGCTATAGTGTTATTAACTTTTTACACACGGTTATAAAAGTTTTCTTAAATTTTCATTAGTGCTTATAGAAATATTTCAAACGCTAGTTATTATAACTATTTATTGCACTAAAGAATGCTACTGAACTCGTGCAATTTATTCAACATACTTCAATACGGACAACACTTTATTATATACCATTGAAACTTATGTCTGTTTCATAAAATTGTTATTATTTTACTTGAGAACGAGTCATGTGTTAGTTCACATGAAATTGTTTGTACCTACTGAATTTTCACAAAGCTCGAATTTATTTGTATTATTTTTTCGAATTTTATTTAAGTATCGGTAAACATTGTTTTTTTGTTTTGTTTCAAGTCAAGGTGTTTTATAGGTATTATTTATATTATACTTAGTCAAGGAAAAAAATCTTATCACATATAGAATGTATATACTTGTAATAAAATTTCTGTACTAGTACTAGTTGTATCTGGCTGGTTTTGATGACATAAAAAAAGTTAAACTAAAAAAAACTTATACATTAATTAAATGTAAAAGAACTTTAAAAAAATTACTTGAGTTTATATATAAAATGCGCAGAAAGTTTTTCTCCAACCTAATATTTATTTTTATAACGTTTAAGTTATTTAATAGATATCTTATTGATAATAATACGATGTATTGATAGACATAAGCCAATGGCGTAGTACAGTTGGGAAGATATTTGCGCTTTATATTTGATGTACCACGTATAGTGACTAAGGATTATAAAATAAACGTTAGAACATAGGTTGAATATGTTACCGAAAAGGACAATTGAGATAACGGTATGATGATAGGGTTGCTGGTTAAATGCTATTGATACTAATACTAGATTTTACGTGCGGCTTCACTCGTGTTAATACCGATTTTGTCAAACAAATCGAATGACGCAATAAAAAGTTTCATACAAAGTTTATCCGTCTATTCACCCCACTTGTAATAAAGATTTCTCGAGAAAAGGTAGCCTATCTCCGTATCCTGGGTCCCATCTATCTCTGTAAGAAAATTCATCACAATCGATTCAGCGACAAACAAACGTACTCAGTTTTGCATTTATAATATTAGTATGATTATAAACCGGAAAACATTTTGGAATTTGTGGGAACGCGCTAACCTTAGAAACATCTAGTTGGAATGCAGAAATTATTTTTGGATTTGATAGAGTAATCATTGAGGAACCCTTTAGGTTATTTAACATCAAGTTACCATCCATAGGAGCAAAGCAGTATTGAAAAAAATACCAAAATATGAAAAGTAAACTTTACTATAGCTTTTGGTGTTGTATTAATCCAGGTATAAAAAGCTACATTCAAAACAATGTACGAAATTATAAGTACAGTTTATAGTTAGTTTGAAATGTTAATGGGAATACTCTAACACTTCGAAAACCCGACGCGAGGGTTGTATAGGAAAACTTAGAACTAACTACGAAACATTTACTGAATTAACTAAGCAAACAAGCATGTGTTTGATTAAAATTCGATCCAATCATCAAAGAGCCCGGAATCGATTATTAAAAGTTTATGCCCAATCGATTGGTTTAAAATTAGATCAAAAGATCACTAGACGTATGCGATCAGATCCAATTTAACTTCCTGCCTAATTTTAAATTAATTTATATACATCGTAAATACTTTTAGTGCTGTTCATTTCAGTAGTGTCTGGTGTAGGTATATTTTTATCTTATTTTTCGTTGTAGGGTACAGATACGATATTGTCCCGTGCAGATAGTACAAGTTTTAATCTGAGAGTGGTAGCAGACTTGTATTAAAAAAACTTACCATTATGCTATGGATTCAAACTCACGTCCCTCGACGGGGTATTTGTATATGCTACTACTGACAGGCATCATTGCTTTGTTTTTACTTATTTCATCAACACTAACATAATAAGGGAACTTTTTATTCCTTTTGTTTTTTTATGATATGCCTTTATGCTGATTTTTATATAAATGTAGCATATTCTATTGCTTTTCATGTTCATTTGATCGAAATAAAACTAATTTAAACGGATTTTATTGCGGTTATTTATTAATTTTGATCCCGACGTTTCGAAAGCTTTTCAGCCTTCGTGGTCACGGGGCGGACTGAGGTGTAGGTTGTCCAGAAAAGTTTACAGTTTTATTTCGATGAATAATATTCGCGTAAACATAAGAAAACATTATGTTCTTTTGACTTAAAACTTAAACATACTATACTTAAAATTATTAAAAAACATTTATGTATTTATTTCGATGCATTTTCGAGTTTTGAGCCATAATCTAGATCTAGATCTAGTCAGTTAAATTGTTAGCTATTATTGTTTTAAATACATTTCTATTAAAGGCTTTATGTGTAATTAATGCTATATGCGATCTCCAATCAAAAGTATATGACTGTTGAACTTTATAATAATGAGAAGGAATGTCATGTGTCACCATCTCAATAATTTATTAGCGTAAACTCCATTTAAGGCTGGTCAAATTAACTACAAAACTCACCAAACGTCGATATTACTTAACTTTAGTTTTTTATTGACTTAGTGTTAAGGCCACAACCTTCTCTAAAGTTAGGTAACGGTACGGCCTACAATAGTGAACACACTAAGTTTAGTGAAGAGACTGGCTCTCAAGTGTAACTGCCGGAACACACCTATAGGTATTTGGTGGCAGATTTTTAACTTGCTAGGCGGGCATTAGAGGAAGTCCTACCACCATGCTATGATTTCATCGCGATGTTTTGTATCACCGAAAGCTCAGGATCTTACAGGGGCTCGAACTCACATACACTTAAGCGGAATCTTTACACACTACCAATCGAGATATCTCGCTTCATATATTTAGTTTACCTTGTCCAAACAAAGACATCTTCTCTCCATTTAACGATAACCCAGAAGTGGCACGGTTTAGAATTCCCAATGTATTCTTTAAAAATAATTGAAGGTTACTACTTGTACAGGTAAATGAAAATACTACCTACATAATAGTAGCGTATAGTTCAGTTACTTGTAAGAACAAGGTCGTGGTTCGTAAACGAGTACATTGGCTTGCGAAACGTGAAACAGAATCAGCGTCAAAAAATACAGTTTGCATTGGTAAAAACGAAATCGAGAACTAATGATAGCGGTCGCTGAAGCGTAAACCATTATTTATCAAGAAGTCCTATTATTTCTGAAGCGTACTGTATACCGAATCGTTATGAAGACGTTATTCTTCCAGAGCTGTTCATACAAACCATTAATCAATATCTATCTATTTACATTAATACATTTCGTATTGTTGGTACATGAATTGTTTTTTTTTTTCCTAAAATTCGCGATTGACATTCATTACAAAAGACACTAATCATGACTATACTATTGGTAAATATATTTGTCTGTCTATGTAAGTGCAGTTTAAAGACATTTCAGTTGAGAGAAAATATGTAGTATTTTAAAATGAACTGTTATAAAAATGTCACTAGTGATTTTAGAAATCATAAGAAACTATTCACAGTAGATTATGATGTATACCTATAAGAATTATATTTCATTTCAAAATTGATTATGATTCTTTAGTAATCAACAACACCTTCGGAAACCTTAAAACAAAAGTAAACAGAAAAATAACAGGCGGAAAAAAATTAATGCGTAATAAAAAAGACGTGGATAACTAAACTAAAGTTATAACTGAAAATGTAACTCTATTTGTCCATTTGTTTATCAATTTTTCAAACGAAAATTGATAAAGCAATTTCAATTAATATTAGCACAAAGAAGGTGCCATAACTTGCCTTGGTGAAGAATAGGTTCGGGGAAGAAAATCCGAAAATATAATCTGAAGGGGTTAGATAAGGTATGGAAATTTTTACAGGAAACGATTATTTTGCGAATTTGAGATATGAAAATGAAAATGAACATTTTTCATATGTAAAATTTATAAATAATATTAATAATAATTCATTTATAAAATAGTTCCTCAGGGCGGTTTAGTAGAGAGTGTTTTAATTACTTAAGTTCACGCGAACATAGTCGCGTGTACAGCTGATATGATATAATTATCTATACATATAATAAGAATATAAATATAACGTGTCTTTACTTTTTAGAACTACGTGAAAAAAAAAATGCAAATAACTAAGAATAAGTAATATAATACATTTATATCAACTTTTGAAATGTCGTTCTGTCTGTTTGTTTGTGCACGCATCACTTCTAAATTACCACGTTTATGACAAGATGTTACCAAGAAAATCATAAAAGTGTTTTCGAGTAAAATTTAGTCTTTGTTTAATTAAAATCGGTTAACTCTCAAAAGTTATCAAACTTAAATGAAGGCGCGAGATTAAATCATTTTAGTGCCACGCGAACGAAGTCGAAGGTTAGGCTAGTTTAAAATAAACATTGTATATTTCGTTAACGGAAGTCATCTTAATAAAATGTAATGAATGGGAGCTCGATCTCTATTAATAAGCATTGGCGAAACGAAAGTAAATTGAAACGTATGGAAAGCTGTTTATTGATTATATTGTTCAAAAGTATTTGCCAATGTCTCTTTTGCGGCAGGATGTTCGTGGAAATCGCAATGGTTCGTGCATTACCTTTATGGATTGAAAGTTTGACGCGGTTCTAAATATATAAATAAAACATTCCGGACGTCTCACGGATATAATCGACTAGTTATTGTATATATTTTGAAATATATAGTTATTCTTTACAATATATTTATACTTTGTTATTATGTCACATTTTTAAACAAATCAGTTAAATAGAAAATGGATTTCAAACAAGTTTATAATGGAGCAATAATAGAAAAAATCTTATTTCAAGCTAAGACGATCGCATAATTTTTAGGCTTTTTCTAATTCCTACCTCGCTAGCTACCACCCTCAAGTTAAATATCTGTCGCCAAATACCTATAGGTAGTTCTGGTAGTCAAACTTCCCTCCAGAGCCAGTGTCTCCACTAGGCTTAGCGTGTTCACTATCTTCAGCACATCGCCAATTAACATCAGGTGAGATTGTGGCCACAACGCTAAATCTTAACTATAATAAAACTCCTAAACCTTGTTATGTAGTTTATTATCTAGATTTTTATAGAGGCTAATACTATTTCATTTTAAAATTAATTTTCTTTGAAATGCGTTTTTAAGCTCAACGATTTCGTGCATCACGATTTATTTCAAAATATTTGTGGAACCGAAATTTATTGGGTGTCTTACGATAAAATCAAAAACACTTATCTAATTCAGCAAGAAATAGAATGTATAAATACGACGTTTCATTCAAATCGCCAGACCGTTTTTAAAGAAACTATTTTGAAATTCATTAACAACGATTTGAACCATACAAATATACTTATATTTATTCTAAATCTTATAAAAACGTCTTTTCCTTAAACCTGTCCTACTCAGTCCACCTTTGCGGCTTAGTAGATGTGTTTTCGCCTACATGGGATAAGACGAAAGCGCGTTCAAAGAAGTCGTACATTAAATAATCTTTTAGAACCAGCTCGACCTTCCTCAAATCACATTTTATCAATTTTACCTCCATATAGATCAACTAAATTAACTCGATGACTTTCATAATATTTTTTCTTATATAGATTATTGACTTGGCGTTATGACCACAATTTTTTTTTTTTAATATACTTTAGGTTTTAGTGTTATGTCCATAATCTCACCTGATCTTAAAGTGACGATACGGCCCAAGTTGGTAGACACGCTAAACCTGTGGAGGAACTGGCTCTCAAGTGCAGCTGCCGGAACACACTTATTGGTATTTGGCGGCAGGTTTACAACTTGAGGGTGGTAGCTACCCAGGCGAGCATTAGAAAAGCCCTACCACCATGCTATGGTATCATCACGATATTTTCCTTCCCCGAAAGCTCAAGCTCATTGCAAGTGGATTTGAACTCGCTTTCACTGATGCACCGTCCGTATACATTACGAACTGTGCTATCGTCGCTTTGGCTATAATTGAGTGTCTGAAATTAACAGTTTTATTAGTATGTTATTTGTATGTAGGTACGTATTATTCCTTAAATACGTTTCTGTGTGGCAATGCCATATTTCCCTTAACTGTTAATTTCAAATAATAATTATCAAAGAAGATTATTTGCAACTAGTTGTGCCTGCGTCATCGTTCATGTAGAATTAAAATGATTTAATCTCGCGATGTGATATTACAATAACTTTTCGTAAAGTTAACCGATTTTAATGAAACAAAGACTAAATGTTACTCTAAATGTTATGTTTATGATTTAATCGGTGATGTTTTATTATAAACGTCGTTCTTCATCAGTAATATGTGCACAAACAAACAGAATGACAGACATTTCTAAAAATTATGTAAATGAATTTTATTACTTATTCTTAGTCACTTGCAATAATTTAATTCACATAAATCAAAAAAGTTCAGACACGTTAAATTTATATGCTTATTATATGTATAGATTTTTTTTCAAATTTCTTATTTTTTACTCGAATTATATTAAATTTTGTATTTAATCACGATTATTAACTAAACATTCGCACGGGTCAGCTAGTACCATAGTTTATTATGGGCCGAGAAAAATTAACTTCATTACGACACACGACTCTGACCCATTTAGGTAGAGAGAATAATAAAAGAAAAAATATATATACAGACACAAGTGTTTTATTAAACTTAACAGTTCAGGCAACGATGATCGAAGTTTAAAGGTGATATTGATAATATTTCGTGATATAGTAGGCAGTTTATTGACTCTGGGAATATTGTGACATAGGAAGTGTTGAAGGTAATACAAGAAGCGACATCAATACTCGTGAGTCAGGCTACGATCTGTGCTCTAAGTTACAAGCGTATGATGTACAATTCAGACCATCAACGATAAAATAACAAGTATGGTAGATCAAATTGTTATTATTATTTACTAACCCGACTTCGTTCGGTTGGAACTAAAAACTACTTAACAATATTTCGCCGTTTTTGTAACTTTTTTCAATACAGCTTTGTTTCTATTGGTAGTACTGTGAAAGTAAGTAGCCTTAAACTACCTTCAAAGTTTGCTCTGTCAAAAGCGAAATAATTTTTGAAATTCGTCTGGTAGTTCTTTAGATAGACGCATTTCAAACAATAAATATACTTTTACGCTATATAATATTAATATAGATTGTTACCTAATAAGGAAAAGTCAATCCGTATACTCAAATCTATTTTCCTTTGTCCACGGTGCGACAATCAGACTCAGATAATCTTTTAAGCCAGGGATGCTCAATCTTTTTCAGTTTGCGCACATACTTGTTTACTATTATGTCGCGACGCCCTTACCTATCTAGCTGGTGGAAATAGATAGGTACAATGATACGATAATGGTAAATAAAATTGCTTCACGGCGCCCATCTTCACTCTCACCGTCGCACCAGGGCGCAGCGGCGCAGACTTTGGGAACCCCTCCTTTATGCCATAAATCTTTCAGAGATGATTCTTTGGTCCTTACTCTCTGGTTCACTCTTCGTATTTGCTAGTTGCTAGTCTGGGGAATTATTTCTTAGCACCTATTTTGACTACTAATACCATTAGAAAAAGCACTACCATGCTATGGTTTCATCACGATATTTTGCTTCACCGAGCAGACAAACTCATTTGGTTCGAACTCAATTTAAATCTAATATAAATTGTACATATTAGTAAAATAATGATTTTGTATTATCAATTATGTATTATATAATTTTTCATGTCGTTCATCTCTTCTGCTATAAGCCTATACAGAGAGAGACACGTTTATTTATGTCTGTAACTTCACAATACTTCGATATCAACAATAGAAATGCCATCAATTTCACAGTTTCATATATTTTTCAAAGTCATAACTTCGCCTATTGTAGTTGAACCGGGTTATGCAATGTTATAAATCTTGATGATATTGTTGTGTTTACTATCCATTATAATATAGAAATTGGTAGATTAAGATAGTGTTACTGAGAAAATGGGACGTGTATATCTATTTCGTTCGATTTTTATTACGTGTTTTGATAGAAATTGTGGAGTTTATTGTTATCGATCTAAAATAAAGATACGGTGAAGATAAGAAAAAGTAATTCTTTAGGCAATTTTTTTGTATAGTTAAAGTTTAGCGTTATAGCCATAATCTCACCTGATCTTAAGTGACCATACGGCCCAAATTCGTAGACACACTAACCTGTGGAGGAACAAGCTCTCATGTGCAGCTGTCGTAACACACCTAATGGTATTTGGAGCTAGATTTTCAACTTGAGGGTGATAGCTAGCCAGGAGGGCATTAGAAAAAGCCCTACCATGGTTTGTTCTCGATGTTTTCCTTCACCGATAGCTCAAGCTCAGTGTAGGTGGTTGGATTCGAACTCACATCCCTTGACACGAAGTCGTAAACCCTACCACTAAGCTATCATCTCTTCGCTAGTGCGCTAGTGTTTTCATGTATAAGATACAACGTAAGAGCAGCTATAGTTTTTTTTTTTAATATATTGTTAATTGATTAAAAATCTCAGGTTAATTTTCAACTTATTTGTTAACCTATACTTGCCTAATTGAATATATAAATTTATTCTAGCATGTTTTTGATATACATTCATTTATCGTATAAACTATTAACAATAGAGCTTCTTAGCAACTTCTAAATATTAAAAAAGTCGGTTCATAAACACCAGAGTGAGGTGGCCTCCTGTCTGAAATAACGTGGTGTTCTTCTGTGACCATGTTATGTTACAGAAGGAGGCTAAAGGGGCCGGTATGCCTGTGCCCTCTCATCACCCTAAACTGGACTCGTCGGGTGAGTTCCACATACCCTTCTCATTCGGCCCGGGCTGGGAGGAGATATGTTAATGCATTTCCCCACGTTAAAAAATGGAGAAAACGGTACTAAATTACTTTTCTGACTTACTGAATGAAAAAAGGCAGTACTTTTGTCTTTGCCTATATATTACAACATAATTCCCCCGTTACACGAATTAGTAAAGTATATTTGAATAAATATTATGACAACCTTGCGCTTACTTGGCCTATTTAAAATGTTGAATATAATAACGTTATAACTTGAGAGTATGCATACATCTTAAAGCAAAATGTCTAGTTCCGTCATATACAATCAATACTAGCCCTAATATAGCATATGTATATTCGTATTATAAAGCGCATAACTTTGTGTATTTATTTAAACGCACTAATCTTAGGATCAGCTAGTGATATTTTACAAATTATTTTTATAAATGATAGAGCAATCATAAAGGTATCCTTAAAGCTATTTAACAACATGCTACCACCAGAAGGTCTAAAGCTGTATTGAAAAAAGTTCCGGAAATAGGTAAAAAAGGTTAAATTGTTTTTACTCCCATGCGAACGATATCGCGGACACAGCTATATTAGAATACAAGAAAAATACAGTTCCTTTGACTGTCGACCAGGTCAAAACTAGTGATCTTATCGAAATGGACTTATTCACGATTCGATGCGCAGTATTATTAGATGATTCTACGGGTACTTAGATTTTGGATTCCATTGTCCATATGTCATTTTCCATTTACTGTTGTATATTTCCATAGTAATTTGTTTTTGGAACGAACTTCCTTGTCGCACGGTACGGACGGGAGCCAGACCAATCAAAATGTGATTTCTATAACGACCCTTTCTTTAGTTTGTTCTATATTCCACTGTATTTCTATAGTGTAGACGGTTATCCACAGCGGGTATGCTATTGGCTGTGCCCAGTCATAGGTGCGCGTTTATTGGTTCAAGAAACCCAGTAAGTTCTCAACGGCTGCGCACATATAATTTGTACACGTCATACGCGGCAGCTGTCTTATAGCGCATTATATGGATTATAATGAATTAGATTAATTGAATGATATACACTTAAATATTGGTTTCTACAACTACAAAAAATATATTAATTACGAAATTTCCTACCATTCCTTCAGTGCATTACTTATGTTTTCATTTCATTTAATTGCTCTGAGACGTTAGTAATACATTTATTTGTATTTATGAATCAATAATATAATACATCACCTTCATATCCTGGTTCTAAGTTTTTTGGAGTCAGCGCAGTACGTTTTCTTCTTCCACAGATCACTATCAGCCGTCATCACTTCATTCACTCCTTTTACTTTCATCTCATTCCTGATACACTCTGTCCATATTTTATTTAGGATTCCTCTACGTTTCCATCCTTCAACATTCATATCCATTGCTTTTCTCACCACAAGTGTTTCTTCTCTTCTCATGGCATGTCCAAACCAAAACAAAGGATTCTCTTTCAACATTTCTACCACCGGCGTCACTTACAAACTTCCTCTAACATACTCATTACTGACTTTATCCATTTCTGTAATACCACACATACATCTTAACATTCACATATTTGTTGCATGCAATCGACATTCTTAGTAACCCGGCACTCCGATACAAATAATGGTCTTATAATGGACGTACATATTTTACCCTTAAACCAAAGAGGCATTCTGCAGCCGCAATCAATAATACAATACGTTTATCAGTAATAATATACTACGTAAGGAAAATCGTTCCAATCGAGTATTCCACGATACTCACACATTTTTTATTATATTCATTTGCTGTTCTATTAAGGGTTGCTAAAAACAAAAACACTACGGGCGGGTTACAGCTAATATAACATAAGCACAAGAATTAAATTCTTTGGAATGTTTCATTTTACAGATAGTATGGACTATTGATTGACATAAGACATTGCTATCAATCTCTATAGCTGTCAACGCATCAGTGGTTACTTAATAGCTGACTATTTGTTTGTTGTCGGCTATCTTGTCGATCGAAGCGTCGACGTGAAAATTATTTTGTAACGATCTCTCACGCTGATATTATTGTATATTATGGTATTACAATATTCAAGTTCACGATCGCAATGCCGATGTAATGGAGGTCTAGTTCAGAGATGGTTATCGTTTAGAGTTCAATATTCCTTTTAAGGCATTCATTGTGACGACAATTTTGCCATAAAGTCGACGAACTTTTGAAACCAGTCAAGAATATTTGAGATCATCATAGAAGCAGAATAAACTCCTTGAGAATTTATTTTTTATAGTTTATAGGTTTAGCGTTATAACCATAATTTCATTTGATGTTAAGTGACTATGTGATTCAAGATGATGGGCACACGTTACGCCTAGTAGAGGGATTGGCTTTCAAATGCAGCTGCCAGAACACCTATAAATATTTGATTGCAGTTTTTCAATTATATGGTGACAGCTAACTAGGCGGAATTTGAATAAGCTCTACCACCATGGTATGATTTTCTCACGATGTTATCTCTCACTGAAAGCTCAGATTGCAGGTGGATTTGAACTCCCGTCTATTGACGCGGCGTCCATACTGAATACCAACTGAGCCATCATCGCTTAAAGGTATTGCCCGAAGTCATTATTAGGACCACAAAACTTAGTAAGTTAGGACCTGTTCGTTAGTTAGGATCGCGAACCATCGCTCGTTTTTCGGCAGTAGCCCAAGCCGAGGTTCGGCTATTCCTGATGGTAAATAGGTCATCAATGACCTTCTGGCACCCTTGCGCCCAACGCCTCGAGTCTGAGTGCCCTCAGCATTCGCCCCAAAAGGTTCGGTGAAGTTGTCAAAGCCCTTACGTCTAACAGCGAATGTCAGGTCGAAAAAAAAAACCTAAAGGTATATAAAGGTATAAGGTATCTCTACAGTAAGTTCCATTTGAACAGGAATAGTATTAGTTTAAACCATATAACGATGAATAAAATGTATATATATATCACGCCTTAATAAGATATCAAATGATCGCAAAATCATTAAGATAAATGCGTTAATAAATAAGAAACATAACCTAAAAATATAAACGTAATAAAAATAAAAAAGCGTGTGTGGTCTTAACGGTCGGTCGAATTAAGCCATTAAGAAATGCAAATTAAATTTATATTATTATGGTAATGGAAAGCCATTTAAGTATAATATATTACACGCAGAAAACACACGGTGATTATGAATTATTAATTTTTAATGCAAGTATGTCATGGCGTATCTACTTTTAAGGGCTGGATAACGTCAACAACAATTTAATTACAACCTTATTATTTTAAATATAATTCTTATACCGCTTGCTACTTTGGCAATGAATCCTCGTTGGTAAAGGTTAACCGATAACTGATTTTTTCGTTTCACAAAGTCAGCGTTCTCTAATTATTTCAGCGTACTAAAAAAAGATTATCCCCGTGTTAAAACTTTCGAAAGAGTTTTTGTGCCATATCAGAATTCATTTTCCTTATCATTTCCGATTCACTTCACTTGTGAACAACAGTGAAGCTGTGTTACGCAAAATATTGCCAGAATTATACAATATAGTCGACTAACGAAAGTTAATGATTAAGAAAGAAACAGACACCTATAATTGGCTTTTGGCCGTCTATGAAAGATATTTGGCAACGTTACGGAAGCACTTTTTCGGTGACTCGTTAAACCGAACACGAGCGGAAGTTACACTCAGACTAACCACCTCTAAATGAATGACATATTCTTCTCGGGAAATTTTTCGGCCACATGAACTTTCTCATTCATAGTGATAATGGAATTTTACCACGTGTTGTATTCTTCTGCCAATTTTACCCATTAATTATAGTATAAAGAGAAGTCATTCGTAAGGTAATTATAATTAAGTCTCAGGTTATTTTTACCAATTACAAGAAGTGTGGGCGCTGTCTCTGGTCTCGGAAAACACGGAAGTTCGAAGTATCACCGTGGTGCGTTTTAGTGGGTAGTGTTGGATGATTGTCATCCGATAGTCGCTACTCGCCCATTTCGTTTTGGCCTGAGCCCGGGTAATACGTTTACGTGTTGCAATAAGGTAGTAATAAAAATAGGTTATTTTACTGATGGGGGTTGATGTGCGCAAATTCGATAAGAAAATTTGACGTTGTAAACATGAAGGAATCTTGCAGTGGCATAATCACTACAAAAGTGATAAATAACCCAAAAGATTTTGTTTTTGTGGTATATATTATATTAGTATATCTCTAATATGTTTATAATTAATTAATTTGATCTTGTGCTTTGGTATTTTTAATTTGCCTGTAATTGATAGATAAAGCCAAAAGCAATAAGCATGACCTTCTGACCTGCATGACCTACTTGAAAACCGGTAGAAAATCGTCTCACCTAAAAAAATGTAATCTACGACGGGGAAAAAGTTCAAGACAATGGCGGATGTTAAGGAATTAACAGACGTATAATTAATTTTGGGGTAATAAATGTCGCCGAAGCTGCTGTTCTCGTATAAAAGGTTAATTCATGAAGACGTCAAAAGTTAGCGATGATGGTTTAACTTTATCAGCTATATTCCTGCGTTAAGCCACAGAGGTATACGTAATTATTGGTGATTTCAATGTGATGTAAAAAGTAATATTTGTACGTATTAAAATTAATGGTACATTCCGTACCACATGTGAACCGGCAAAGGAAATAACTGCATTGACAACGCCGGACTACCATCATCTGCCGATAGTTAAGAAGGTTGGGTGAAACTAGAAAAAAATTATAGGCAATCATCGCGGTTGCAAGGCTATTAACCGCGAATGCGGATGTCGCAAATGGGCTTTGCAAAAGCAAACTATATATTGATAACAAAATTCATGGTAACTATTTCTACTTCAATTATATCGTAAGCAAATATGAAATTAAAATTATACTACTCTTAATTTTGTTATTTATTAAATCCACTGAATATATGCTCTTTATTTTGAATCTTTGAGTGTTTTACGAAGTACGGACTTTAATTAAAAAACCTAAATTTTAGAATTAATGTTCTTCATTTCATTACTAAAGGGTATAAAAAATTAAAAGAAGTTAATATAGTGTACAGGAAACTAAAATGGTGACGGACAGGACATATGTTACGAAACAAAATAGAGAAATGTACGAAACTTATAACAGAATAGTATCCTAGAGAGAGTAAAAGGAGTCAAGGTAGGCCAATTAATAGATGGAAGGATAATATCGAAGAAGTAGCTGGCACAGCGTGGATGCAAACAGCAAAACATAGGGAAAGATGGCAGGAATTAGAGGCTTTTGTCAAAGGGCAAGGTGAACAGAAAGTTACATAACAAATTTAGTTTATTATTTTATTTAGACATTAAGTGTGAACTAAACACACAACAATAAAAGCTTATTTTATTATTTTAATTTTATTCCTAATCTCATATCGCTTATGTACAAGGAATGCGAAAGTTTTGAAGTAGCTACGAAAAAATACGAATGCTATTCTATTACACTTGTCTTTCGGAGAATATTACCTAGTGTTACTTGTATAAATTACCTTCTACTAAAATAAGTCCAAGTTAATTAAACATTCAAAACCTTATCTGACGGTAATAATAATTTATTCAGAATTAATTACGACATAGAAACGACTGGGAAAAACAACAGGCTATTTGTAATTTAAATAAACAACACGGTACATAATATACATATCAACCCAGTTAGGTAAATCGTTTGTAAAGAATTAATTGAAAACAAATTTCATAAAAACCCTTGACCCGTAAAACGAATTTATTGATTCCCGATTAATATACATATACAATACTGAACAAGGCTTTCCTAAAAGAGATATTCGATACCCCCGATAATTAACCATTCGAAAACATTGAGAGAGTAACATGTTACCCATAAACGTATATGGAAACAATGTATTATATTACACAGAATAATGCCTTACGGTTACAAAAGCGATTCAGATGTACGCTAATAAATCGATATTTCATTAAATTGGTACCGATCGGTTACACCTTGGACCCCGAATTCAGAACGTTATCGTTCACGACAGCCGACTAAGGATACGAAATTTTTAATTAATCGATTACAATTTGTTCCGGCGTTATGTATATATTTATTACTCTTTTTTTTCTGATACAGCGACTAACAAGCTGCCAGTACTTGCAAATTAGCTTTTTTACATACTGATTGCGCCAGCTAATTATAAATTGATATGGCGTTAATGAAACGAATGTGATAGATAGTCTAGTTTGAATTGTAAGCTTGAGGCCTTTCTGATATGATGTGTTACAAATTATTTAAATTGCAGTCACATTAAGTATTGTCTTCGTGGTTTTTTTCCAAATTCTTTTGTACTTTCCAATCAATTTTCAATTTTTTTCGCCCTTTTTTTTATATTCTATATTCTATACTGAACTACATGAAATAGGTTGATTTAGTGAAACAACTCGAACGCTATCTTTCCTAATCTCTTTGCTCTAATAAGTAACCCCCAAGTTTAATCGCGTAGAAACGACTACGAAACAAACAAAATAGACATTTATTTTCGTGAACATTTATTTTTCTTGCATAAATTAAGAAATTACGTTTGCTAATAATATCAATAAACGGATTTTAAAATGCATTATTTGGAAAATTAAATAAATACGAATGATCTTAAGCAGATTTTCATACGATTTTTACCAATCGACAGAATAATTCATGACGAGGACTTATGAGTATAATTCATTAAAGTTTCATGTAAACGATGATAGCTCAGACGGTAGTGTGTACGGCCGTCGCATCTACAGACGTGAGTTCGAACCCACCAGCAAAAAGCGTGAGTCTTCAGTGAAGGAAAACATCGTGATGAATTCAAAGTATGGTGGTAGAGCTTTTTCTAATCCTCTACTGGCTAACTACCACCCTCAAATTGAAAATCTGTCGCCAAATACCTATAAGTGTGTTCCGGCAGTTGCATTTGAGAACCAGTTCCTCCATTACATTTAACGTGTTTACTATATTGGACCACATCGTCACTTAACATGAAGTAAGAGTCTCGTGACAACGGTAAAACCTATCTATATTAATATTATATATATCGCAAAAGTTTGTTCGCTTGAACATGTACCTATGGCTTCCAGTCTATCAGTATACTTCAAGTCAGATTTCAAAAATTATTTTTGTTTTTGATAAAGCGGTAATTAAGAGAAGCTTTTGTGCTATTTTGAACATCATGCTATCACTAAGGAGCAAAGCTGTATTGAAAAAAGTTAAATACAGGCAAAAATCATGGAACCATTGTTAGTTCTACGTGAACGAAGCCGCGGGCATAACTAGTTAAAGAGTATATGAAAAGAAGATAAACTAAGCTGGTTCTAATGTTTTCTATTCTCCGGCGAAACTTACCGCCCTGACTTTTTGAGACCATCCGGCAACACCACCTGAATGCTACCCTGTTTAGCCACAAACTTATCGTAGTACCTACATGATTATTGACCCTATTGCAACAGACATTTTTATTATACATGTAATAGGTGTATACGTTACAATAATTGCATGTTGTATTGTAACCGCGGGGTATATATGTCCCGGCGCGATGTCACTTTCACTCGTCTATTTCGTTAGCGACCGACGTTTGGGCCTTCCTTTTTTTTCTCTCGCCACTTAGAATCTGACCTGAAAACTTCAACGTACGATTTGCAAAAGCTCTGCTGATACTCGTCTAATATAGAATATTTTTTATAGTATTTCACTATATCACATCACTTTCACAGATATCTAGTTATTTAAGCGAACTTTATATCTATTTTTTTTAATATTTAATAGCGGGCAACCGAGCAAGCTTAAGTGCCTGATGGTAAGTGATTACCGCCGCCCATGGACACCTACAACACCATGGAAATCGCAGGTGTGTTGGCAGAATTTATTTTGGAGTGACTAGCTCTCAAGTGCAACTGTCGGAACACACCTATTGGCATTTGGCGGCAAATTTTTAACTTGAGGGTGATAGCTAGCCAGGCGGATATCAGAAAAAGCCCTACCACATTCTATAGTTTACTCACGATGTTTTCCTTCACTGAAAGCTCACGTCTCATGACGCGGTGTTCCTACACACTACCACTGAGCTATATCATCGCTTCAAGTTTTTGACTACTCTGGTCTGCAATTTTGCTATCGTCAACTAAAAGTTATTTTTCGAACCCTGTGCAATTTTTTTTTCTAAACGATAAGAACTCTATATTTTTTTCTGCATCTCCGACAAAGTGGATGCAAAATTCCATGATGATCGGTTGAACAGTTAAGCATTGGTTCATCCTTCTTCTTACTTAGCGTTCTGTTTCTTTTTACGCAGCTTCTAACGTCCGTAGCGTACTCCTCAGTCTATACGTATATGCAAAAAAACAGTTCCTTTGACTCTCAACAACGTCAAAACTATTTAACTTATCAGGATAGTACCATACGCATTTAAAGCAATAACGTTCATTATTGGTTCTAGGTTATTAACTTTTTTGATTCTGTTGTCCCTTTGTCATTTCGATATAGAATTCCTACATAACTAAGCTGTCAAATGCAAAAACAATTTACTTCCGCAAACTGTTAGCTCTCGAGAGTAATGCGTTCAAACTAACAATGTCGTCAACTTTACTATATTAGCTAAGATAGATAATTTAAATAAATATTAATGATTTATTTTAGTGCGATATAATGACTGAACAAACCAATTACAATGTGACTGAAATATATCTGATATAGAGATTTCATAATTAAAAAAAAACACTCTATGCAATACAGACAAAACTAAAATTATTGAAAGAAAAAAATAATAAGATTTGATGCCCTAGCAAATGATCACTAAAAGATTAAAAATGTGAAGAATAACACAGGTCAAATTTAATTTAGCTGGGTTCACTAATATAATATGCCTTAATATCAATACGGAGTGAAAATTGGAATAAATAAAAGAACAAGAGTACGACATAAAAGAGTCTACTTACGTTTCTACTAATCATATAATTCATAAATAATCCCGAGGAAAATTTCACTCGGAAAAAAATTTCTTTTGACCTTTTACATAAAACGTCTCAACTCGTCTCTGCTTTTTGCGAGTCACGTCTCGCTTACACCTTCATAAAAGTAACCTTATAAAACCCGGCTTAATACGGTACGACTTAATGCTGCCCTTTTGTTGTTTCATCCCTACGTAGAAACCAATTTTATTTCACCAAACTTCTTAGCGACTATAATAGGTCTTTATTGTTTCCTCATTCTTATGGAATTAAATGAAAATCGTACTATACACTGAAATACTGTTAAATACCGATTGAATCAGTAGCTTTGTAAACTAAAACTTCGCTATGGAGATGCTAAGAAGGTTGTCATCGCATCAAAACGGAAACAAATATCAGTACATACTCAAAACTTTTTAAAATAACAAGGGATGATGCAGGGATTCGATATTATATCAGTGGGCATAAATACGACCTTTAAAATAAGCTTGTATTCTCGGTAATGGAAATTCATCTTGGTGTAACCATACTGTGGTGATAGTCTACTGATCATCTTATCAGTATTTGTGATAAGTCTGTTAAAGCTTAATAATCTTACTAAGGTCAAGGTATCGATAGAACTGAAAAGTTTTTGGTGGATCTAATTAAAATAATAGTACATTATTGCAAAGGCCGTGAAATAGGCAATTAGAGGTCGAGTATGAGTTTGAAGCCCGAGCCGTAAGCAAGGACTTCACTAATACGAGACAGAAAATTGTCATTTCCGCCGTGGCATATATAATGCTTTTTTCAAAAGATTACAGGGAAATAAAACTTCCTTTTTATAGTGTACATTTAAATTAATTTACCTTTGTCGCTAAATATATCATCTGAGGCTTTAATTAAAAATTGCTTTATGTGTTCGCCAGTAAAAATTTTCAATTATTCGCTTCTGAATCCGGTCGATTGTCGTTGAAGAATATTAGTTAAATTTCCATATTTTTTCAAGTTAATGCCGTTTTTAACATGACCTATACATTTAAGCATGGAATAAATTGCCCATAATGTTATGACTTTTTAGTTTCAGCAATCTCGTTAAAATAGGCCAAAAATATTGTTTCGGAGAAAGTGTTCACTTTTTTCTTGTACTGAAAATTTTCATATACTTTCATGTATTTTTCTTTAGAGCTAGGTTTTCTATATAGCTATAGGTATCTAGCTATAGATTTTCCATTGTCAATTTGGCTTCTGATCTTTAATCTGGTAAAATCAATCTCTACTTCACTCTCTGAACCGTGGGAATTCATTTTAATTATTATTAATTAAATGTAAATAATAAAGCAAGACGAATATTTAACTTTGCCGACAGTTTTTTATTTATCATCTATGCCGAAAAGTAAGCGCATTTATGGCAATACAACCACATGTATGTAATTTGTACTAAGCAAAGAGACTTACTTTGGTATGCCAAGAATGATAAAAGAGATCCAATCAAAGAATATTTAATAACCCCAGCACGCCGTTTCATTCAACATTG
The DNA here is from genome assembly GCA_039707435.1 of Actias luna. NCBI lineage: Eukaryota > Metazoa > Arthropoda > Insecta > Lepidoptera > Saturniidae > Actias > Actias luna. The sequence goes on along the minus strand of JAZHAC010000012.1, from coordinate 11,723,667 downwards.
CTGGAGCGTTGTAGTGTTCCAAATTCAAAATACGCTCCAACAACGGATTTTATTTTCTTTATCCGTAAATTCGATACTTCGCGTATCTTTTTTCGAAGATAATAATAATATTTCCTACATGTTTGAGAAAAGATATATAAAATTCTTTTAACCAAACAGATCTAAGTATGCTCTGGCTGCAGAAATCAAGAGTCACTAGTGCTCACAAGAGTTTTAGCGTATTACCATCTTAATCAAAAAATAATTTGTTTTTAAGTAAGATTTTAATCAAAAACTTATTCATATAACGCTTACTCAATTTTAGTTGAAAAATCAATTGTTTAATCTTATCCTATCTACCAAGATACAGGCTCTGACTAGTTTGGAATACACTGTGAATTTGTGTGTATGAATGTAGCTTTGTGTTTATGTAAATAAATAAATAATTCAAAATGAATTAATTGTTTTATGTAAATAAATCGTAATAACTCAACAGTATTAAAATACCCATTGTTGCGAACCCGGCTCTGTATAACGCAGCTCCGACACGTCAATCAAAAGCAATTTCACTTTGTTATGCTGATGACTTAATTCTGTCTGGTTTCATGGTGTACTCAGAATGCGACCGATTTAAGAAGGTTTCGTAATTGGGGGCATTAACTACAACTTTAGACAGATGGTAATTTTCCAGTATTCGACGAGTAAATTATATGCGGGCAACATGAACGTATATTTAGTGTTGTAATGCTTATTACTTATGGGACGATTTGATTAAAATGTAATTTATAATGTACAGTTTATGGGAAATAAATAAACGACTGTCTTTTCATTAGTGGGAAAAGTTATAAATTATTTATATTGTAGTTTAACATAATTTCCGGGTATATTTAAATGTTTTATATAAACCTTTAACCTCGGCTTCGTCAAACAAATCAGATGACTCAAGAAAAAGTAGCCCGTCTATATCTGTACCAATGTTCATGATAATCAATTCAGCGGTGTAGGCGTAAAAATATAACAAAATAAATACTTCATGTTATTAAATGTAATTTGGTTTTTCCCGGTTTAAATAATTCTACTATTATTCCAAACGAATAATAAAAAGAGAGGCACATCATACAATTTGTGGCGTTGTTATAAATATACATTTATGGTATTTACTAATAGCAAATAAATATATTGTCAAATCGTCACAAATTATAGTAGATACTTCCGTAAGAGCCTTAACGTTTCTCGTAAAACATAGGTTACTACGTAACATATTACACTTAAAGTATCGTTGAAGTGCAATTGATACATTACTATAAAAGTGGTTTTATTATGGTTATAAAATAGGAGAAATTGAAGAAACTGACAAATGTCAATATGCATATACAGAATGAAATAACGTAAAAGAGCAGAGTAATATTGAAGTCAGATGCCCTCAAATGTCAACACAGAGTAATGACCAACTAAACAATCAGCAAACATTAATTTATACTATGGATTATGTTCATTTTGTATGTAATATAATATAATATAATATAATATAATATAATATAATATAATATAATATAATATAATATAATATAATATAATATAATATAATATAATATAATATAATATAATATAATATAATATAATATAATATAATATAATATAATATAATATAATATAATATAATATAATATAATATAATATAATATAATATAATATAATATAATATAATATAATATAATATAATATAATATAATATAATATAATATAATATAATATAATATAATATAATATAATATAATATAATATAATATAATATAATATAATATAATATAATATAATATAATATAATATAATATAATATAATATAATATAATATAATATAATATAATATAATATAATATAATATAATATAATATAATATAATATAATATAATATAATATAATATAATATAATATAATATAATATAATATAATATAATATATAACATATAAATAAAAGCTAATTTATATATAATTTCGTTTCTCATTTTACATTTTCGTTAAAAATATAATCAATTTCATAAACCACTCCGCAACTTAATAATTTAAATCCAAAAATACGCGTCTCCTTTTTGCTACATAAATATATATGAACTATGTTGCAATGGTAATAGAATATAAAAATTAGCTCGAAGAAGATTATTCAATAAACAAGTTTGTATAGTGAAGTGATTTAGACGAAAGCAACAGGTTGTAATATCTATATGTTGCATAACAGATATCATATGATTTGTAATAAGTATTAATAGCCTGTTATGTTAGGAAAACATGTCTGTTAAATAGACTAAACGATAGACAGATATCGAGATTGTTATGTCTCAGATATAATATATATGATTAAATGTAACATTACTACAAAATTGATTAAGAATTTTATTACATGCAAATCTGGAGTCCTTACAGTTCATTTCTTATGAAACCAACACTTGCATTAGAGTTCCGGCTTTCTGGAGGGATATTAAATACATATAATATAAATAACACCCACACTTAAACAATTATCTATGGAGCACATAAACTATTACCTTGTTTGGGTTTCGAATCCACAACTCTCAACGTAACAGCAGAGATGCAGAGACGAGAGTACGTAAACCTTTGGCTAGGAAATCTCCTAGTCAGGTTAATAATCTAATCAGGTTATAATAGATCTGTTATAACTATTATATAAAAGCCTTCAAGCAATATGAAGGAATAAATATTTAATATTACTATCAATTAACACTCTATGACATTAATGAAGAATACACAAAGAATGAACTTGAAACAAATTTTTCTATTTTAGCATCATAGTAATATTATAAATGCGAAAGTGAATTTGTTTGATTGTTAAGTTTTTATGCCTAAACCGCTGAATCGATTGTGATAAGTTTTGTTGAAGAGATCGATGAGACCCAGGAGACGGATATAGGCTACCTTTTCTCGCGATATCTTTAAGTCGCGTAAATAGAAGGATAAACTTTGTATGAAACTTTTTATTACGTCATCCTATTTGTTTGACAAAATCGGTATTAACACGAGCAAAACCGCAAGTAAAATCTAGTTGAGAAGTAAACTGAACTCAAAAGCTGACAATCATAATTTTATGAGATAGAACTCGTATCGATAATATAGTCAAAGCTGTCGCAACATCATTCATACATATGAGTCGGTAGCGAATGGTGTGTTGAAATGCAAACGGTATGAAAGACATCATTGCGTTATCAGTGACACGCGCCACTGAATCCACTCAATATCGATACGAATAAATATATCAATGACTACTATCGAATTACTCAAGCTAGCTCACTTTATATAAAGCTTATAGTCGCCAAGTTTAGTCGGTGAAGCTTCTTTTAAAGTACATAAATTCCCTTTTCAGACTTGCCTTTCGCAATGCTTGAGACACTATTTTGAATCAGGTCATGGTGATACGAGCGTATAGTGAGACTCAAAGGCTGACAAGCAGCATCAATTATCTAGTAAAAAGCAAATCACGGCAACACTTCAATCCCCTATGTAACCCGAGAACAGGGACAGAGTTAACACATCTTTTTTTTAGTTAAGGTTTAGCGTTGTGGCCATAATCTCATCTGACACGCTAAACCTATGGAGGAACTGGCTCTCAAGCGCAACTGCCGGAAAACACCTATTGGTATTTGGTGACAGATTTTCAACGCGAGGGTGGTTGCTAGCCAGGCGGACATTAAAAAAAGCCCTACCACCATACTATGGTTTCCTCACGATGTTTTCCATCAGCGAAAGCTCAAGCACATTGTAGGTGCATTCGAAATCACGTCTCTCGACGCATAGTCCACACTACCACTAAGCTATCATCGCTTCAATCTAGACTCGCGTTTACCCCACAGGGGTATCACAGGAAATATACACTAAACATTCTCACGGTATCCCTACATTTCCTCTCTACTTTTCAGACTCTGGAACCGCTTTCGCATTGTTTCCAGTCTATATCAGAAAAAGTCTAGGGAATTTGCTCTGAAGTTCAAGAATGGAATAATCCTCTAGGTACTGGATGATAGACTTCCAAGTTAAGAAGGTTATGCTAAGTAGCTCCCGTTATCTGGCAAGTAAGAAAATAATGTAAGGTCGCCATAGGAATTGTAAAGAGTATTTTGGTGAGCACAAAATTAGGTTCATATACTACTGACATATCTATGCGAACAATAGAAAAAGATCCATAAATGGTTTTTACGTGAAAAAAAGGTTTAAAATTATGGCATTTTCTATTACAGAGCAGTCGAGTTCGTTACACATTTCACAGCCATATCGATAATAGAGTATGCTAATACGCTACCGCTTAGCTTTTATTTCTAACTAACTTCTTGGTCTTCTGTGATTTGGATTACATAGAACTAATAACTGGAAACTTCGATAGTACCCTTTTTTGTATACGCCACTTATGATAATAAAACACAAGAAATACGCATGCGAAATATCACACCAATTAGGTGTATAATAGACATTTGAGTGAGAGGAAACTTCCTATATATATAATGGTAGCTAGCCTGACAGTCCTTCCTCAAACACAGAGCCACCTAAGCCGTTCAAAAATGGCTTCAATCATCTGAATAAAAACTTTGATATCTTTCAACTAGAATCAAACAATACGCATTAAGCCCACAACAGACGAAGCTATAATATGTAATAATATAATTTATAGCAAGGTACATTACGCTATATTCTCTATAGTAATCGGCGAGTGGCCACAGGTGCAGCTATAACTTATATTTTTGTTACGTCACCAAAATATGTTAACAGATATAGCATGATATATTTTGGTATAGTAAGACATATTAACGCGTACTTTGATATATTTCAAGAACAACAGGCAGTATTTTTTGTGTGCGGGGTGAATACAATAATAATACCCTCTAGACACGCTCAGAGTAAATCTTTTGTCGAAAACTAAATCTTTAAATCATTTGATTTGTATGATTTAAATCACTAAATCTCTTTCTTTATGAGAATTTAGATCATAGTTTTTATTTATATTTTATGTTAACTTTAGTTTAATAAATCAGTATGAAAGTAGATTTATTAAAATATATTTGCAGGGTGGTATGGATTTTTCTAATGCCAGCTTTGCTTTGTACCTGCCTCTAGTTTAAAATCGGCCTCCAAATACCTATACATGTGTTTTGGTAGATGAACTTGAAAGCCGGTTCCTTCACAGGTTAAATTATACAATCTTGTGTATATTAAATTGCACAAAAGGCAATAACAAAGAGATTTAGTCGCGCTCGCGTGCATCAACTGATAATAAATCAAACAATGCCGAAATCTGTAACTCTCTCAGTAATATTCATTTTCTTTTCAACTCATTCCATTTGCAGTAGCAACCATTTCATTTCTTCCACTTAGCTGTTCAATTAATAACTGCGCATAATTCAATTCTCTAAACTAAATCTTAAGTTATTAATTTAAAGATGTGTTTTGGAATCACATATTCAATTCACATCTACGCATAGTTCAATTCTAAGCTAAATCTTAAATCTGTGAAAACAGCCTTTTTAAGGATGTAGCACAAATACGCGCTCATGCAACGATGACCGCAGAGCCAATGAGTACAAAAATATATATTTCAGCATAGCCACTGTCTGTGGCAGCTTGCTATATCGTAATATATAGGTTGGTATATTAATATATATTATAGCTCCGTCTGTTGTGGGCTTTAAACAAATTTCAGAGGAACCCATTGCGCGGTTTTTAAAGTTAACGTGGCCGAACATCGTGCCACGAAATTTTATATATAAAAATATAACAGACTGAAAGATACATAATAATTTCTGAGTACTCTAGGGCTTATATGGCAAAAACAAATCAACAAATTGTTGAGAGTTTCAACTGAGCTGGTAAAGGTATATTTATTTTTTCTGCTTTTGATTAGTCCATATTCTCCAATTGGTTTAATTATTTTTTTCTAGTCACCCGCATTTCTCACTGGTCTATACGAGCTGCTTTGTATTTGTGGTGACACCTACGCGAACGAATTTAACACTCGTCACGTCGTCGTATTCGGCGTGTCAAGGCAAGCTGCAATCTATAGTTGGCTAATGCCCCATTCGGCTTTGTGATTACTGTGGTATCGAATTCGATTACCCCGTTATTTATTCATTTGGGATAGACGCAGTATGATACTGAACTGAGAAGTCCATAGAATGTACGCTTGGTTAAAAATTTATTTCTTTGTTTGGATTTGTTTCAGTTATATTGTTTTATTATGGATTAGCGGGCAAACGAGCAAGCGTGTCACATGATTTTAAGTAATCACCGCCATCTATAGACACCAACAACAGCAACGGAATTGCAGGTGCGTTGCCGGCCTTTATTGGAGGATCTGGCTCTCAAGTGCTACTGTCGGAACACACCTATAGGTATTTGGTAGCAGATTTTAACATAGAGGGTGGTATCTAGCCAGGCAAGCATTAGAAAAATCCTACCACCATGGTACAGTTTCATCACGATGTTCTGCTTCACCGAAAGCTCAAGCACATTCCAGGGATTTCAATTCAAGTCTTTTGACGAAGCGTCCGTACACGCTACAACTGAGTTATCATCGCATTCAACATATACCTACATTTGCAGACGTGTCAGGCTTTTTAATAACATGCTAAACCGAAACTTACCTTATCATTACGTATCTGAAGAAGTATCACTTTAAAAATATTAAACATTCCTCAACCACTTCAGATTAAAAAAAATGTGGCAATATCGAGGAACACTCGGTTGCAACGAAAACCGTAGTATTATTATTGATAAACGTATTACATTATTGATTGAAAAATACAAATTAATAAATTATTAGCGCAGAGATAATTAATAAATTGGAGGAATTTCGTAATTATATGTTCACCTCTATGTTCACAGTCGTTGAGAACTTACTAGCCGTCTTGAACCAATAAGCGCGTACCTATGACTGGACAAAGCCAACAACAAACGCGCTAAGGATAACTGTCTACCTATACACTATAGGTGCAATATAGAATAGACCAAAGAAATGGTCGTGACGGTAAAATCTTACATTTTGAATTGTCTAGCTTCCATCCGTACCGTGCGATAAGGAACTTAGTTCCAATTATGGCACATAAGTTCGGTATGTAACCTGTAATTTTTTTATGTAAATATTATTTTAAGCGTTTTTGAAATTATTATATGGATACCGCAAACGTTTTGAGTCATGACATCTTCAATTATGAAGTACAGAGGCAGGTTTAACGGGTATTTGAAAAAATCATTCCACTCACGCAGTGTATACCGCTCCATATGTCGCCATAGTGTTTCCCCATAATTACATATATCATTAATCTGTGGTCAGTCTGGTCGTGACCACGATCTTGTAACAAGGTCGGAACGTCGAATACCTATATAGAACATAAATCGTTACATTTCTACGTATCGATCGAATGTGATATTTGTTTTTATAAAAGTTCCAGTCAATAAAAATTTATTGTTTTCATTAAGAAGCACAATCTTAACGTTCATCCTCTTAAAAAATAAGGAAAACGATTAAACATATCAAGAGTTGATTAATTAAACTTCGATCGATAGTTGGGTGTTTCTAGATAATGATGTCATAAAATCACATATACCTTCATAAATATCCATACCGCAATTATATTAATAAAAAAAGAAATTCATAATCACTTCAAATTATGAAGACAAAAAATCACTAACAAAAATATGAGGGAAAAGTTTCAATCAATTATTAAATCTAAATATTTTATATGTCATAGAAACCCATAAATAAATACATAGTCTCATATAATCATCAATAATTTATTTTTTTATAATACTATGACGGCATCTTATATTATACTAGATTTCATTATCGTATACTGTGTTACTTTCTTGTTGTTTGACAATGTGAACTGTGCTTTCGATCATGATCGGGTGTATTACTTTTCGTTACTGCTATAAAAAGATATATGTTAACGTCAACATGCGCTGTATTTAAAATTATATCATTGAAACATAGGACAATATAGTTTTTATTTCCCGAATTTCTAGTTCATGCACATGGTTTTTCATAAACACAGCTCACCCTGTTATTCTTTGAACATAACAACATTTTCTAAGTAATATTTATATAAAAAATCCTTACTGACCATACTATAATATTATAAATTCTAAAATGAATTTGTTTGTTTGTTACGCTTGCACATCTAAATCACTGAATCGATTATGATGAAATTTGGTATAGAGATAGATGGGAACTTGAAAACGGTAGGTTACTTTTACTCGTGATAACCTCATCGGTAGTGGGGTAAAAAAGAGGGATAAACTTTGTATGAAACGTTATATAGCTTCATTCGATTTGTTTGATGTAAAATCAAGTAATATTATAAAAAAATGAGTTTGTTTGTTTGTTACGCTTTAACGCCTAAACCGCTCAATCGATTATGATGAATTTTGGTATAGGTATAGATGGGGCCCTGGAGACGATGATAGGCTACTTGTTCTCTCGAAAAGCTTATAGTAAGAAGGGTAAAAAACTGTTTGACAAAATCTATATTATCGCGAGCGGAGCGGCGGGTAATAGCTAGGTAGTCATAGTTGTTAAAATGTCGGATTTTTTTTAAAGTGCTTAGTTTAACTTTTAAAAACTACTAACGTAAAGAATAAACAAAAAAGTGCTAGAAGAACATAGATTGGTGTCCTAACGATGATATACAATTAATTACATATAGTTATTGTCACATAAGATTTTCTCGTTCTAGATGGGATATTAAATTCTTCCTGGTCGGCTCAACTTATATAATCAAAGGTCTAAGAGACACCTACAAGGTGCTTTGATAAAAACGGCTGTTATCTCGCCGCTACCGTCTGCCAACACACGACTTCCACGTCGTTATTTACCTCATGTATTTTAAAACTATTTCTTGTTACTATTTAAAAACAAGTTCTCACAATCTCATGAGCAAATAGTCGTGAGAAAGTAAAATGCAATTTAGTAAACTATTTTCCAAATTCGATATTATATTTTATGATAAAATATAGACGTTATTCACATGAAAATTTTAAAAATAATACAAAAAAAAATAGACGTGGTGGACAAAGTCTGCATGTCTACAATTATCTATTGAGTCCAACTATTGTTAAGAACCATGCAGATCATATTATATCTAAAAAAAAATAAGTTATTATTATTTTAGTTATTAAACTTTAAATGATATCTAAAAACAAAAAGTCGCTTTTCCAAAATAAAGTTGTAAATAAAAAAATATCTTAGTATAAAATGTTACCAACTAAGAATTACAATTAGTATTCCTCAATGACTTCCTTTTATTTAAGTAATAGCAATGCCTGTTCATGTAAAACTTACTAAAATATATATATTTTTTATTTTGTAAATATTTAAACAACTCCTTTACAAACTCTAGGTATTCGTTACAACTCGAAATATGTTCCAGCTATTATAAATAATCCAATTAATTTGTATACAATAATCGCATTATATCATGTTAAATATCACCAATATTTATACATCATATAGCGTCAAAAAAAAATTCAAATAAAAGTAACATTACATTTTAAAATCCTGTCTTATTTCCGGTTTTTTATAATACTATTATTTTAATTTCCACAAATTGCGCCGCAGAACCTTTTTCCAGTGTCAACGTAGTGTTTATCATATACGCGAAAATTAAAATTCATATCAAAATTATGATATTGATTTTAATAAAACTTTCTAAGCAGATTTCGAAATAATAGTATAGTAATCATCAAGGTCTAAGAAAAGATATTAACGATTTTAAATGGCATTTGAAACGTACGTCAAACACTAAGCAGAATTAAGTAAGCGCTTTTTATTAATCAATCATTCCCATGTCTATATTAGCAGTGCCCCGAGCAGTTCTAAAATATTTCAAGTCACACTGGCAGCGGTAAGCGGGTTTAAATTATTTATTAAGCTGATACCGATCTGTCTAATGAATCATCGAACGTCGTCATTGTAATGACTCCGTCTATTTAACACATTGATTCATGTTATATATTCATGTCATCAGTCATATTATCACGTCGCGTTCGCTGCGAGAACTGGTTTCATAAATTTCTTATATGTATATAGCGGTTTTTATCTTTGGCTTCAGTTTCTCGTAATTATAAACACCTAATGTCTGTGGTTAAAAATATAACTATTTGTAATTATTATCTGTATAGCATGTTTCGTAGCAGTTTTACATGAAAATTGATATTTCATTATATGATCAGCTCCAATGTACGACTAGAGATTACTTTTCTATAAATTATGGCCATAATCTTACTTGATAATGAGTGACGAAGTGGCCCGAGATGTTCGACACGCTAAGCCTAATGGAAAGATTGTCTATCAAGTGCTACTACCAGAAAACGTATATAAGTGTATAGCGGCACATTTTCAGCTTGAAAGTTCTAGCTAGCCAATCAGGTATTCGAAAACGCCCTACCACCATGCATAATTGAGTATGTTTAATTTAAAGAGTCTGGTGTGCCAAATAGGTAAACAAGAATGCCATATAATTTATAAAGTTAAAAATCGGTGTAGTGTCCAAACACGCGTTACTGAGCCAGTATAAAAAATTGTAATTTCATTAAAGAATAACGACGTGCGTTCTTATATATTATAACATTTAAATAAAATTCTGTGAAGTTGAAATATTTTTCAGTTTATACAGTGTCTCTTAGTCACACTGAGTCCTAAGTCTGAATTGATTTGTCAGTTGAATCACAATTGATTTCAACAATGGATCGTTTTAGCTTCCGTTAGAAATTGGTTTAAGTCAAACGCTTAGGCGATTATAAAATTCTGCATAAGATTTCTAATATCCTGTATGTAAATAGGGAAAGATAAAAAAGACCAATATCTTTCCTTATGTCTGTCAACCATTTTATTTCTTTTCTAAAGACGTATGACAGTTTCTAAGTAAAGTAGGCTAAATAAAAATAACAATCCGTCATTACAAAAATATTAAATATTTTCGAGTGACTTTCCACTTATTAGTTTTCTAATTAAATTACTTAAATAGACTACTATAAGAGTTATTAAGTATTTATGGAATAACAAGATATTTGAAAGAGATACGCAACACTAATGTTGTCTTATTATAAAAGGTACATCCTTAAGTATGTATGGATTGAGGAAGTAATATTTTTAACTTACTAGGTATCCTTATTGAGTTTTAAAACATATGAGATTTCTAGTGGTTAATAAAAGCAAAAACTAAAATATTAAACGGCAAAGTTGAAGACACATGGTATCAAAATATCTTTTATTTATAATATGGAAATAATAATTATAAACATGATGAGCTGGTAACCCGATTTCGATTGCTTTTACCCGTCAACAGGACGCGATCGTTAATTCCGTTTTTAGTTGATATCTACGATGTAACAGAAATATTAAATTATTTTACGTGATATATTTTCAAATCGCTATTAGTTTCTGTCTTGAGGCTAAATCACGAAATGACCACAGAACGTGGCCGCACGGCCCTAACCTCTCTAATGGGTTTCGTGTAATTACTTCCCGAACGACAGTACGCGCATACGAAATCGATGCTTATGAAAATCGGAAAACTGTTTATGACGCTGGACCAACTAGTTACGTAAGTACGTTTTCTAGCGGTGAAGGTGATTTCAATGTTTAGGGAAATCGTTTAACTTCTGTAGGAATCAAATTAGAATTAATGCTCTTTCGAACAAGCTATGAAAGTTGATGTTTAGTTGTAATCAATTTAACTATAGGTATGATATGTTTAATGAACCGCCATTGGTTAATAGCATTTTGCCATCAGGCCATGCAATTATTTAATGGAAATTTCTGAGTTTCTATAATATTAAAAAAACATCGGAACAAACTGAAGATTAAATATGAGCGAATTTGTAAGAATATGGATACGATTTTTTGAATACTTTAAAGTTTATTATTAATTATTGTGAAATTATGAATTTTAAATTTAATAGCTTTCGACTGTCGCTCTGAAAATTGTCTTGATAAGTGGCGAAGACTTATAAGAAACCAAATAGGATTTAGTTTAGGAAAAAGCGTATCGGCTACATCTTCATTAAATAATTCTATCCCAAATGAAACTGTTAGTTTTCGTTTTAATAAAGATAATATTCCAGTCCTTTACTATCTAGGAATAGGAAGTTAAACAGTTAAGAGATGAAATTGTATTACAACTAGAAGTATCCCGAATATTGTATTGCCCTTATTACATTGTATTGACGTAATTAAGAAATGTTTTAAAAGAGAAGTAAATAACATTCTAATATGAAATAATACTGTATTAATTATTCATACATTTTTTTTATAGTTAAGGATTAGCGTTATCGCTATAATCTCAACTGATCTTAAGTGACGAAACGGTCCAAGTTGGTGGACACGCTAAACCTGTGGAAGGACGGCCTCTCAAGTGCAACTTCCGGAATACACATATCGGTGTTTGTCAGCAGATTTTCAACTTGAGGTTGGTAGCTAAACAGGCTGGCATTAGAAAAAGCCCTACCACCATGCTATGGTTTCCTCATGTTGTTTTCATTCATCGAAAGCTCGAGCTCATTGTAGATCGATTTGAACTCACATCTCTTGACACGAAGTAGTACACACTACCACTGAGCTATCATTGCTTCATTACAAATATAACATAGAAACAACTGTGAAAGCTTAGTAAAGTTTATCATAAGAGGTATAGTACCAGAAAAAACCTAAGCGAGGAACATATTGTCCAATGATTGAAAAATAAAGTTTACCCTAAATAGCAAAACCGAATAGATATTGACTGTCTTCTTAACGTAGTTAATGAACAACTACAGAAGAACATAAACAGTAATCTTCTTTCAATATCTGATGGATCCCATAGAGCTTGGTTATAAAATAAGTTCATACATAAATATCATATAAGACAGCGTATCAAATCGTATGGATAAGTTACGATTTGTGTATTTTAAATAATTTTAGTACATGCACCCGCAAATTAAATTAATTAATTATGCAAAACCAACGATACGCCGTATGATAATAACAATTTATTCACATAAAAGCCTCGTGGTTCATACATTATTAATAAAATAATTTCTACTCATAATGCAACCGAAAGCTTTTCAAACGCTAATTGAATTGCCTATAAATTACGCATTAATTATTTTATGGTGTACGCTACATGAACTTTATGCGTGCGTAGTTTAATTACTGTTTATTTAAGAAATTAACGGCTTTGGAAATGTTGATCAAAAATGAAAAGGCTATTATTATTAACAGGATTAAACAAGCATTCGTTATAGATGATGCTGACGATATTATCGTTATTCAAATCGATAAGAGAACAAGAAGCATAGATTACAATACAAATATTAAATACGGGTCTAAAACACAACTTATTTTTTACGTGGTCATGAGCCGACTGAAGCGTTACAGTGTCTTCGTTAGGGAAGGTAATTTCTAGTAAGTACCCTCATCTGCTCATTATTAACGTATCACTGGGACATCACTAGTGATAACGAACAGATGAGGGTAGTTTCTAGAAACTGCCCTCCCTAACGAAAATATCGCAACACTTCAGAACGCTCGTAATTTTAGAGACTAAAAACATAAAAAAAAATCATTGAAAATCCAGTGAATAAATGAAGTAGACAAAAATGACCCCGATTAGTGATAGAAGGAATGACTTCATTAATCGATATTTTAAGAATAAGATAATTAAGTTTACTTCTAATTCCATAACTCTATTTTGATTAATCAGGTTGGGCATAGCTTAATTTAGATCTTTATTGATTAGAATTGCACGTCTCTGTAAGTAATACATATACTATGGACTTTACTATAAACCTCCTTCAGTGATCACACTAAAGAATTGCACTTTAGAGTAATTTTCTTACGTTTTTGGATATTAAAATAACTTATATTGTTTTATGCATGTTGTTAAGACATTTTTCTCTTCTAATTAGTTGTTATTCTTAAGTTAATAGTAAACAAACAATCACTGATCCTCGAGTATATTGTAGTAGAGTGTAGGTTGTATATCTTCGATTACATCGCTATATAATAATGCACCAATTACTGACAACTAACACTACTACTGAAAACATTAGTAAATACCAGGAATAAATTTAATTTGACCGATGCTCATAAAAGTAATGCCGGATCACTGTTTTTTAAAGCAATAATAGGTCAGTGCTACCTTGTACGGACACGCTGCAATGAACCTGAGCTTTCGATAATAAAAACGTTCGTTATGCAATCATAACATGAACTTCTGGCTAGTTACCACCTTCAAGTATAAAACGTCTCACCAAGGACCTAAAAGTGTATTTATTAGAGAACTATTTCTTCATAAGACTTACACATTGTTATTCATTACATGAAATTATAGCCAAAACCATTAAAGCCACTGTTAAACCCATAAAGAAAAAATAAATAAATAAAAGGATTACTTCAGGTTGGTAGGAACGGAAATGATATATTTCAAAAGCCACCTACTAAAAAGGAAAATCATGTAATCGTAATTAAGCCCTCATTCCCATTATCATAAGGTTACATGCTAAAGCATTTATATTTAGTATATTAAAATAACTTTTCACAAGTACACTGTGTTAGAAATAGTTGCTCACGGTTGTTATCTACATTATAACACAAGATAAGGAAGTACCCTGATAGTTATCGATATACTATTGAAATGATTGACAATTTACACGACACGTCAAGGGAGAATAAACACCAAGTTGATATATAAGCTACATCTAACAAGGCCGCAAATAAAGTTGCTTCGTGACAATAAAACCGTACTTACTTTAAAATTGAGTTTATTACTCATAAACAATCCTGCGTGTTGATTGTCTCGTGACGGTTGACTTTTAATTATAAATACAATTACGATATACGGAATTAATTTAAGTTTATAATTATTTCCATTCTCTTTATTATCCTGTGGATTGAGAATTTGAATGAAATGTATTTATTTAAATTACACTGATTGGAACGAAGCTTTTATATTCCATATAAGTTATCGTACTTAATGTGCCATTGCAATAAAATATGTGAGAATATAATTATTGAATTCATTATTATTATATCCCACTCGTTAAGCATACCGATGACTGCATGCTAATGACCCCCAGGATTTGAAAGTTTATGGCGGTATTGCTAAAACTCCATCATTATCATCTTCTTGCCCTGTTATATTAGGCAACAACACTTCATTTACTCACTTTTCTTACATTTCTTTCTTCACAAACTCTATACATGTTTTCTTTCATATTTCTTCTCCTTTTCATCTCTCAACATTCATATTAATTACTTTTTATACCACATGCGTTTCCTCTCTTCGGACTGTTTTTCTTTCCGGCGGTTTTACGAAAACTGGTTCAAGTTAAACCTGTATCTTTTATAATCGAATAAAGTTGGTGCATTCTAGAAAACACGAAATACGCTCTCTGTGAAGGTAAGATGTTTAATGATAGATTCAAGAGTGGTCCACGCTTAAGGATGACCTTACATAAGATATTACGCTTATAACATAGTAAAAGAGATCTTATTGGTTAAAAATTTCCTGGTAAAAATAATTAACAGTCAATTCAGTGTGGTTTCTTATTTCATATATACACTAAATAATATCCGTATTATATGCACAAATAAATACAGTAATCAGTGTATATTGCTAATACAACAGATTTATCGATAACCAAATTCATCGACACATTTGATTATCGATAAATCAGACAGCCCAAAGATCGATTTTGCCTCGCCACCCACACGATTCCGGCACAATACGTCTTTACATTAATTTGATATGCCCAACAATTATTTTGAACATGTTGAACGCGCTATAATGTACATTTTGATGCGCTCATTGTCGGTGCTTCGCCGGCACGCCTCGGTGATCCTTAAGATGAATCAGGAACAATGGCGGTACAAATTATGTTATGTACAATCATTTGTGGTGACCTATATGCATGCGTAATGTTGACAGATGTTTTAATTAATTTTTATTAGTTTCATATTTCCATTACGCTTTTGAAGTAATATTTTTTATACTTTATAGGTTTAGCATTTTGGTCACAATCTCGCCTGATGTAAAGTGACGATTTGGCCCAAGATGGTGGGCATGCTAATTGATGCTAGTGAAGATACTGACACTCAAATGCAGTTTTAGATATTTGTCAGCAGATTTTCAACTTGCGGGTGGTAGTCAGCCAGGCGAGCATTAGAAAAAACCCTACAACCATGCTACAATATTATTAGTTAAGTCGAAATTACGTATGGTAATACAACAAGTTATGAAACAGATTCTAAACTTTATCTACTAAAACACACCTATAGGTGTTTGCTGACAGAGTTATAAGTTAAAGGCAACGTCAGCCATGCCAGAGTTTTATTGTGATGTTCGTTGTTAAATTGCATAATTAATTTATTTATTTCATATGATATTTAATAGAGTACCGCCTGTTTCTGAATTGAGTAGGTGTTAAAAAATACCAGCAAGGTCTACCTACCGGTGCCATTTTACAATGAAATCTAAAGCAGATGTATCCAACAGCTGTCAGTAAAATAAAGCGTACATATTGCGAATGAAATACATCTGCCCCGTATGTGCACAGGGGCAATTAGTTGATTTCTATCGGTACGAACATTGTGTTTGGCTGAACAAAAAATTCGAAAATAAATATCTTGGAAGGTGATGAAGTTGTCCCACGTGTCGCCTTTGTGAATATAAACGCTCCCTAAATATTATCGCAGATGGTCCTTCGGTCAGTATACTTTGCCATCATAAAGCGTTAGAGAGAATCGATGCCAATTCTTTTATTAATAACTACTCATAGCTGTGGCTTCGCTCACAATAAATATTAAAAAAAAAGTTATTTAAGAAAATATTTTTAAATAATATACCATTTATTATGGAACAAAATATTTAATGGTTACCAAAGAATACAGAGCTCACAAAGAGTTAATTTTTTCTACTCAGTTTACTAAGTTTCCTCATAACTATTCCATATATAATGTAATTTCAGAAAAGATATGACAAAATTTGATCAAAGATATTTTGATGATATTTGCCTAAAATTTATATAACATTCGTGTGAACCGACTTAGTGGATGTCCAGTTATAATAAGTACACTAACTTACAAACGTACAGAGAGACAAATAGTCCTTCGGGAATTAAATATTTATAGATTTATGAACAAAATATTTATAATCGAATCATGCAGTTTATTGAAATGTGTTTAAGTTATTTTATAATTATTATTGGATACTAAATGGGATAAGAAACAAAAATATTTATTATACTTATTTTAATTTGGTGTAGTTAGTTAGATGCCACATTTGAAGTCTACAGTAATTCATTACAAAGCTTGAGATGAAAAGGTAAGCAGCCATTAGCTGTAATGAGGCCACAGAGATCCCAAGGGATATTTTGTTGTGCCGCTCGCATGGAAAAAGCTGTAATTTTAAAGGAAAATTGTTTAAAAAACATATTACATTTTTATTATTACTCATGCCCATTTTGATTATATCGTTATATTTATTAAGCTGAAAGTTAGTGAATATTCTACTTCTGATCTAAGATTACTACGGTGCTATCGTTGCACTTTGGTGTTTTACATCGCAGTGACTCGAATTAGTTCTCTGTTCATACTGAGCTTTCAGTGAAGAAAAACATCGTGACGAAATCATAGCATAGTGGTAGGACACTTTCTAATATCCACCTGGTAGGTACCAGCCTCTTTTTATGATTAACGTCGTCTAAAAAGTTCTATTGTTCACGGACATCGTCATTGCAATGAGTGAACACATGAACACATTGTCTAAGTGCCTTATCAAGACACGTAAAGTAACAAATACGCCAAATCACCCACTAAAAGTACCACAGTGATACTTCGAACTACCGTGTTGCCTCAAACCAGAGACAGCTTTCACACTTTTCTATGTCTCGCGGGAATAGGTATTTGCGCTTGAAGTCTTTCCAGTGTTTTCTAGCTAACCAATCTAATACGGCAGACTTACTCAAATCTGCGGATGAGTCGTGATTAAATTTAGTGGTATACTAACACCAAGAGCTCAGGGCATTACTGCAATGGCTGCTGCTAGCTACCTCCCTTAAGTTAATAATCTGTAGCCAGGTCTACACCTATAGGTGTGTTCCCGAAGCAGTATTTTGAAGCCAGTCCCTTCACTAAGCTTAGCGTGTCCACCATTTTTGACCACATCGTCACATTACATCTTGTAAGATTTTGGCCAAACTCTAAAGCTATAAACTGAGGAAAAAGCTCGATATACACTGGCTGATTTTGATACTATATCCACTGATCCAATTTTGCATTAATATGAATTTACATTTTATCGTAATTCAGAAATATGGACTAAGTGACTGCTAGTGATTGTGAAATTTAAGAATGAATACGCAGAAAGCGTGCCTACATTATCAATGACCGATTTACGTGTCTCATCAATAAGCAAGTAGAAGACAGATTCAAAACAAAGTACCCTACTTTATTGATCATTCCAACAACACAACCTGATGTTACAATATATACCAACTGATTTTATATTAGATACTTATTTCAAAACCAGCTATGTAAAACGAACGTTGTTCTACTCTTTCCAGCAGTCAATATATCGACCAGAACGCCACCTATCCCGTTTAGAGATAAGGTCAAATATTCCGGTAGAAAGTACTCTATCTCTCTATGAATTGCATTAAGCAGTACACATCTACAAAATTTAATCGAATGGTTTTCTATTACATCTACCGGAGCACAATTTAATGTATTTAGTGACAAATTTTCAACTTCAGACAGGTAACTAGCCAGACATTATTTATAAAAAGCCCTACCACCATGTTATGGTTTCATCACGATGTTGTTTTCGCCAAAAGCTCAGACGCATTGCAGTAAAAATCTTAATACTAACATTATAAACGTGAAAGTGAGCTGATTTGTTTGTTTGTTACGCTTTCATGCCTAAACCGATGAATCAATTATGATGAATTTTGGTAGAGAGATAGATGGATCCCTGGAGACGTTGATTTAATGCTACCTTTTCTTGCGAAAATATAATTGGAAGTGGGGTAAAGAGAGGGATAAATTATGTATGGAACTTTTTGCTGCGACATCCGATTTGTTTGACAAAATTGATATTCACGCGAGTGAAGCCGCACATAAAATCTAGTGATTTTGTGGAAATAATAATGTGTAGTTGAAAACGTATACATATTATTCGAGTAAAAATACAGAAAAGCAATAACCTACTACATAAAAATTTATTCCATAAACAGCAATAGATAACAAAGATATGTGGACTTTGTTTATTTAGTATAGATTTTTAGCATTTTTCTTGTTTGAACAATATTCACAAATGTTGATTTAACTATAGCTGTTTATTCTACGAGGTATGGCCACAGATGTCTCTATGTTTATTCGGGCAGTGTTTGTTTCAGTTATTTTCTTAACATTGTTTAGGAGTGATCTCGAGCTCTTTCACTACGCTATAAAGTTAATGGAGTTATAAGCACCAACATAGAAAGTGTCAATGTACTGTCCATTGTTAAGAAAAGAACGGATTTTATGATCACGACTGGTTGAATCAGAAAACAAGGACGAAAGCACTAGATAGATGTGAGTTTGATCTGAAATATGGAAGGGCTTGACCCTTTTTAAAATAAAACATATTTTGCTTTAAGGTAAAAGTTTTCTTGCATTTTAAACATTTCATTAAAATTAGAATAAAGTAATGATGAAGTAGTAATGATTTAGTAGAAAAATGAATCCGACCTATACCGAGGCTTTTTACGAACTGACTATGCGGTCAGTATACTAAGGCTGGGTTGACGAGACATTAGTGACAACACTATTGTAGGGTAGGTAGTATAGGTATTTGTCAGGAGACTTTCAACTTGAAGTTAGTAGCTAGTTAAGCGAGCATTAGAAAAAGCCCTACCTCCATACTATGGTTTCATAGCGATGCTTTCCTTCACCGAAAGCTCATGCTCATTACAGGAATTCAAACTCACGTCCTTTGACGCCGCGTCCGTACACGTTACCAATGAGCTATTATCGCTTCAAAATGGTAGTAGGGCGTTTTCTAATGCCCGTCTGGCTAACTAGCTATAGGTAGGTGTGTTCCGGCAGTTACACTTGAGAACCAGTCGCTTCACTAGGCTTAACGTATCCACTATCTTGGGCCACATCGTCACTCACAATCAAGTCAGATTGTCGTCATTTCGCTACACCTACAAAATATAAATAAGTATATATTGTACATATATCTAAATAAAATAGAGTATAGTAGATATCTTACTGATTATATCTCTCGTTAGCATTTGAAATGCACACTAAGTCAAACAAAATGTAAGTCACACGTAAATAAAATAAATACCAAATTTAAGGATACGCGTATAACAACGAATATAAAAAAAATGAATGCAAATAGTGACTAATGTATTATCGATTTCGAATATATTTTTAATAAGATCGCTTTAAGATGAAGTTACATTAATAGGTTACATGTTAACACCCTTGCCGGCGGTTGAAAAAGCTTACGGATATTTGATGTGTCGTGGTAGACCCTGGAGCATATAACTGAGCAACTTACCTGAAAAAAATATACAAATAATTTAAAATCTATATTAATATTATAAAATGGCAAAGTTTGTTCAAACGCTTTAATCTTAGGAACTACCAGACGGATATGAAAAATTATTTTCGTATTTCATATAAAAATTATTGAGGTAGGCTTTATTTAAAAAAGTTACAAAAACTGGCGTAAATATAAGTGAGTTCGTTTGTTACGCTTTAACGCCTAAACCGCTGAATCGATTATGATGAATTTAGCTGCAGAGATATATGGGAACCTGGAGACGGTGGTAGCCTACTGTTTACCGCGAAAACCTTATTTTTAAATAAGGTTAAACTTTGTATCAAACTTTTCACCTGATCCGATTTGTTTAATAAAATCAATATTAACGCGAACGAAGCCGCACGGGAAATCTAGTTATTAAATCATTTTTACTTGCTCGCGAAAGAAGTTGCACACACCTATATGTCTATCACTAAGTACCCACCCTGTTATGTTATGGTAATTGTAAAGTTTCGTAACAATAATTTCAATATAATAATCTCAAACATGATTTACGTCTATAAATATAGTCAAAGGTTCATTAAAACGGAATGAGTCTCGTGATTAAATTACATTTTTATTCATATATAAATCATTATCTGTATAATCCATTTTGATGGGGAACATTATTGCAATCGGTCACGGGATTATCCAACCGTAGCAAAACATCAATCATAGTGACACTAATATAAATATTACATAGTAAGTGAGTTTGTTTAAAGTCGCATATACAAAAACACAAAGGTTATATTTAAGAGTTTATATCAGAGGTGGCGAACTGTTTGTGTATCAACGTGCCATTTTTGTAAAGAAAGGCCTTAGACGTGCCGTCAAGTAATTTTGATTTTGTGATTATTGGGAAAGTAGTAATTCAAAACTAATTTATTTATCGTAATAAAACTAATTGAAACGGATTTTATCGCGGTTATTTATTAATTTTGATCCCGACGTTTCGAAAGCTTTTCAGCTTTCGTGGTCACGGGGCGGACTAATTATTTACTAAAAATAAAATACAGTTTGCAATGTCCTAGTTATCGAGTAATTTCATTAAAGTAACACATCAGCTTCTTGAACAGTTAAATGTGTCAGGTAACGAATTCCATGTTTCCTAATTTTTATTGGTATTGCTCGTCAATCTAAAATTATTTATCTTATAATTGTTAATTATGTATTCAGGAACATATTTTCTTCTTTTAAGTAAATTACTTTAATTGAAGTATTTATTTTCTCAGTTCATAATACCGAAAAAACAGAAATTGCAGCGATACACTATCAATTGTCACAAAATTAAACGAGGGGAGAAATGTTTGCATGAAAAACCCATAATTTCTCAAATTATGCACATGAACATTCATATTTAAGCTTTTGATGAGAAAAGTTTACTGTGCTTATGAAAAATCAACTTTCGGTGCTGCTAAATAGATGGTAGTTTTAATTATTTAAGTTCACGCGATCGTAGACGAGGGTACAGTTAGTAAACTATTTAAATAAATTTCAAATGAAACGTATGATAATATTGATAATATCAAATATCGTATTATAGACTGTACGCCTTTACATCTGACCTCCGAGCCCTAGAGTTAATAGCGTACGTAAAGCGGCAAGCTTTATGAGCTTAGCTCACAGTTCACACGTACCTACGTCGTGTATAAAATCACACATTTTTATTACACGACGAAAATTTAAACCAAAACGATGTAATCTTTTGATAAACATGTGAAACGAGAAGTGTTTCTAAAACCACACTTTTACACGGTAATAAACTTAGCAAGACAATCGAGCGCTTCGAATATTATTATTGTATTTCACGCGAAAAACAATAACTATGTATTATATATTATATACAAATACCGAATACATCTATATTAATATTATAAGGCGGAAAAGAGTATTTGTATACCAGGCAGATTTAAAAAAATATTTTTGTATTTGATAGAGAAATCATTTAGAAAGGATTTAGACTATTTACTATCACACTAGCCCCAATAGGAGCAAAGTTGTATTGAAAAAACATATAAGAACGGGCAACAATTATTAAATATTTTTAGTTACACGCGAAGGTAGTCGCGGACACGCCTAGTACTACATAAAAGCATTATAAACGATATTGCTTCCGTAAAGCAACCTAAGGAAGGGTTGTTTTCCTCTAAAATGATATAGCTATAGATTTAAAATTTATTGACTATATACGAATATTTGATGATGGGTTTTATTGTACTCCATAAAATAAAAAAATCTATAACTTCACTTACAATTAAGGAAAATAACTTGCAATATATGGTTTTAGAATTTATAGTACATCCTAATTAATGTTGATGCCAACAATATGGTGCCTAATTAAAAAATACTAATTTTGGACTAAAGCGGATTTGCTTTACACCCCTGAATGAGAAGTTTGTTAGGGATTTGTCGTCGACGGTTGGTGTTAAAGACTAGAAGAAGTTGACCCTGGTCTTTCGCAAATCTATCTATCTAAATATAAAATATCATCGAAATCGTTAGTGCCGTTTCCGAGATATTATGAAGCGGAAAAGTTTGTTTATTTGAAGGTGGTAATCTGAGGTACTATCAGTCGGACTTCAAAAATTCTTATTGTATTTAATACAGCAATAATTGAGAAAGGCTTGTAGCTGTTTAACTATCGCCATTAGAAGCAAAGCTGTATCAAAAAAGGTAACAAAAACGAGCAAATATTTTTTTTAGTTTTACCCGAATGATGTCGCAGACTCAACTTTAATACATAAAAGGCATATACTGATGAACACTGGATCCATTTTGGTTTCTTGGGATAAGCCAGTATATAATCATCTTACAGGAGACTTGCAGGTTGAGAGGACAGCGAGGATCCTGTTGGATTACTAATAACGCAATGGTGACAGTTATTTTTGGATTGTATTATTCTTATCACCAGGTGTACAGCCATTTACTACGATGTGGTTTTATAAAAAGTAAGGTAAAGTATATACATTTTCTAAAGTGAAACTTATTATGGGAGGTCTTTGAAATTCCAATCCGCAATCTTTTTGTGTGACGCTCTTTTGGGTAAAGTCGGCTCGAACGGGAGAGACATACAGGGATGTTTCACTTCCGATGTGTGGTATTAAGCAAACATCTTTCTTATATTAACATCCAGTAGTGATTGATACTCAAAGTATCAAAATAAATATTAACAAGTTTGATTAAAACTTGTAAGTAGGTTTTATATACAGTGCGTGTTTAGAGATACTTTCATTAATAAGTAACGGTTGGTAATATTCATGCAAATTGGATGTAATCATTATTTCACGGACAGTCGAAGATTGATTTAATAAATCCATTAAGACGATACTTCTCATCATTAATCTTTCCCGAATAAAACTCGATCATAATAAGATTCCACGTGAATTTAGTTTTCCAATCACCGCAAAATAATCGAACGACCTCTCGGGATGTTACAGTAAGAATGTTCCTTTTTGTTTAATATAATTGAAGTAGTGATTAATGTGTATAATATTATCATTCATTAATTATTTTTATAAAAATAAGTAAGGTTGATCGTTACGGCCACAATCTCGCCTGATGGTAAGCGACCATGTGACCCAAGATTGTGGATACGGTAAGTGGTGGAACTGGTTCTCAAAAGTTCGTATACTCCTATATCCAGCCATCTGTTCACTACATATTCTTCTACACTATACAAAACAAAAAAGAATAATAATATCAAAGCATTTTAAATGGAGGACAAGTTTTGATGAAAATGGTATATTCATTAATTATTTTTATTAATAGAGTATCATTAAAACGTGTTGCCCGAGGTGTGCGGGGCTTACATTTATGATTATAAGAAATTACACTAATAAATGTTAATTTACGGTTGTAGTAATGCGGATATTAAGCATTATATGCAATTGAATACCGCGTTTAAAGAGAAGCTTAATTGTAAATTAAAATAATCGAAATTATTATTGCGTAGGCACGTTAAAATAAATGCGTTGAACCTGAATGGTAAGTAGAATGTCTGTACGTATAATAAAAATATACGTGAGCCAAATATATATATACACTAAAACCTTTAATGCATGTTATGTCTGAGACGCTCTATAGACTTATCATTGACAAAATACTGGTAATATTATCGTGCAATTTAATATGGTGATCATTCATACAACGTATCAACATATTTATTTATTTTATTTATTTATTTAATGTTTCAACATATATTTATACATAACAAATAAATTGGTTAGTACAAAGTTCGTTACAACATATCGCAGTGTTTCTTGCCCTCTTTTAGCCAACGGAACATTAGGAGTTTAATCACATTTTCAAGGACCCTTTTAATACATAAAAAAACAACAAACGAGTGAAGGTCCGCGCTGTCTTTTTCTCAACTAAATTAGTGATATTTTGGTGAAGAGATGTTGCAATTAACTTGTAAACTTATACCGAAATCTACTTGTAATATATTTCCGTACTTTTTTCAAATACATATAAGAGCAGAAAATGCCTTTTCACAGAGGTGTTTCATGAGACCTTGGGTGACATTTATTTATTATTATTAAATGTTCCATAGAAGAGATTACGTAACCCCATACTTATCTTCTCAGACCACAAGGGACATATAGGATATTTTTAAGTCATAAACGAAAGGGTCCTTCCGGGATAGAGGATAAAACAGTTTGTGTAATAAATGAATTTCTTGATGGATTTTGATGCAATTTTCTTTGTAACAAATATCTATATTCATGTATAGTAATAGCAGTTTGTTAACAATTTTATTATAGTTTTAGCGTTATGGCTATAATCTCACCTGATATTAAGTGTGGGCCCAAGATGGTAGACACGATAAGCCTAGTGGAAGGACTGGTTCCCAAGTGAAACTGTCGGAACACACCTATAGGTAATTGGTAGCAGATTTTCACCTTGAAAGTGGTAGTTAGCCAGGCGGGCATTAGGAAAAGCCACTGAAAGCTCAAGCTCATTGCAGGTGGATTCGCATTCACGTCCCAAGGGACGTCAAGACGCAGCGTTGTCCGTATACACTACCAACTAAGATGCCATTGCTTGAAAATAAATATAATTTTTAATATTTTCAATTCTAAGTCAATTTAATACATTTTCATGAGACTTCACTACCAAAACACAATTTATTTTGTCATATTCAAGATTAATTGTTTAATAGCATTTTGTAACCAACATTATTTTATTAATAGAATAAAATTAATAAAACTTATTTATTTTATAATATCGATACTAAAATTATGGTATATGGCGACATTACTAATATACGTGTGTTTACATCGACCGTTCTGTGACACACAGGCGTACAGAAGGGTAAACAACTAACTTTGATACTATTAAAGATTACATGAAAAATATACATAGTATGGTCAGAACAAAATGTAAAAAACTTATATTAAGCTTAATTTTCTACGACTACTCGCGACGTCCGCATAAGTTTTTATTCTGTTTCTTAGATGCAATTTGTTTGTTTTTAATACAACCAACGAAAGCTTTTTCATTACCAAAGAAATAGAATAGTTCTATTAATGCTTCCCATTAATAGGTTACAAGTATCAAGTAGAAAGGAACTACAACGTTCAAATTTTTTCACAGTACTCAATTTTATACTCTAATCTGAGTTTCCGCAATTGTTAATTAAAATTCTAATTCGAAATATTCTTGACCAAGTATACATTTTAACAATGAACACAATTACAAAAAAAGACCTGATTATCGTGGAACACTAGGTTGAGAACGAATCCCCTTATGTAGTATATTATAATTTATAAACGTATTATATTATCTATTAACAAATACAAATAAATGAATTACTCTCGTCTGAGAGCAATTAAATGAAATGCAAAGAAAACTAATGAATTGAAGGAACGGTAGGTGATTAAGTAATTAACCTATTTTTTATAGTTGTGAATATCAACATTTTATTGTACTTCATTCAACTCATCTCATTAATAATAAAACATATAATGGGCTACGAAACAGCTGAGAAGTATGACGTGTCAAACTATATTCGCGTAGCCGTTGAGAAGTTACTGGCTATGTTGACCCAATAAGCGCGCACCTATGACTGGGTACAGCTAATAACAAACGCTCTATGGATAACCGTCTACTCTATAGAAATTTAGTTTAATATAAAACAGAATAAACAAAGGATCGTGACAAATTAATCTTACCTTTTGATTTGTGTAGCTTGCATCCGTCATTCAAGTAAAATCAATCAGATTATTTTATTCATACTGACATACGCTATTATTCTTAAGGGCATTGACAGCTTTACCGATCTTTTTGGGGCGAGTGCTAATGGCATTCAGCTCCGAGGCAGCGGACGTAAGGGTGCCAAAATGGCCGAACCTCGTCTTGGGCTGCTGCCGGAAAGTGAACAATGGTTCGCGAGCCCAACTAACCAGTAGGTTCTAACTTACTAATTTAGTGATTCTAACACGACTATTTGATTTAAACGTTGAGTTCAAACATATGGAACTATTTTTTGTTTATTCTTATTAACCGTATGTCGCATATTTACCCTAAGCTCCCCGCTGAGTCCTATAATACAGCGGACAGCGTAACGCCATATCTTACTACGGCCATTAGAACAACCATATATGCATCGTTTAATTTAATAACACGTGCTTGTAATTGTAGGGTCCATTATAAGGCGCATTCTGTATTGTAGGACTGCACAGTACGAGCACAATGACTGTTAAGGGAAAGACTACGATTTATCAGATTTCTAAAATTATAATCATTTCTAATTACAAATACCGACAAAATTCTATATACATGTTAAGTTTAAAAAATTAACATATATGATAACATTGTAGTTTAAAAACGTATATATTATTTCGTTCGAAAAATTCTAATGCATTTTTATTAATCTATATATCTATAATTAATATTATAAAGAGGAAGAAGGTGTTTGTTGGTTTAGTCTTGCTACTCTTAGGAACTAGGAAGGAGGATTACAATTTTTATTTTTGTATTTGATAGAGCAATCATAGAGGAAGGCTTTAGGCTATTTAACATCACTACTACCTACAGAAACATAGCTTATATTGAAATAATTACAAAAACGGGCATACATTGTAAAGTAGTTTTTAATTCCACGCAAACGAAGTCGTGGATAAAGCTATACAGTACAACGTAGACTGTTCATTATAATATTTATTTGTAAAAATTAAACTAAATTAAAGCAAGTTTAATTGTAAATAAAAAAAAATATAGAGATATTCTACAGAAAGTAAAAATTTCCAAAGTTTAAAGCGAAGTACTAATTGAAATTAAATTAGTATCAATAAATGACTAGTAATTATCTCAGGAAATAATTATAAATAATCGTATAATTACCGAGGAAGCGGCTGTTACACATTTAGATCGGCCACACGCACGGTGACATACACGTTTCGTCAGATCTACCCTATTAAAACAGTTTTAACCACGAATAGAAGAAAATAAACATAGCCAAGCTGCTTGTTTTGATTAGTAATACGCGATGAATATAAACGACTTCTCATCACGGTATTTTCAAAACTATTAGACCTATTAATAACAATGATAACTCAGTAGTGGTCAATAATAACGATATAGTTTAGAAACTTTATAGAAAACTAGCGACCTGCCGCCGGCGTTTGTTCTAGTTAAGGTATAGCGTTATGGTCTCACCTGATGTAAAGTGACGATGTGGCATAAAATGGTGGACACGCTAAGCCCACTGGAGATACTGGCTCTCAAGTGCAACTGCCGGAATACACCTATAGATATTTAGCGGCAGATTTTCAATATGAAGGCGGTTACTAGCCAGGCGGGCATTAGAAAAGCCCTACCGCTATGCTAAGGTTTCTCAAGATGTTTTTCTTCACAGTAACCTTAAGCTCATTGTAGGTGGATTCCAACTCACGTCCCTTGACACGGCGTCCGTACACACTTGTATTAGAAAATATTCAAAAACAATCATTCGAATAGTGAGGTGATTAATGGAATTTCATACTTCTGGTGGATTATTTGAAATTAATTGTAATACAAAATGATGTCTTTAATACTAAATAATTTTACCGGCCGAAACATGTTTAATTTTTAATCTTTATTAGCTATTATGCTTAGCCGCGTTTCATGTTGTTATCAATTATTTACTGTCAGTGGACGGAGTAAAGCTCTTTGTAGCATTTATCTTTTGCGTAAGCTAAACGGTCCTGTTGAATTTTCAACGTAGATATATGAGCGAATGGCCTGTATGAAACGTATGTGGCAAGAATTTAGATTTTATTATTTCCTACTTATTTTTGAACACATAAATTATTAGGCAGTAACTGTACTTATTTTTCGAAACAAAGGAGTACGATTTTATAAAAAAATTGTTGTCAAAAGCGACTAAATCGATGTGTCAAGAGAAAAATGGGAATTAAATCGCGGCAACCAGCTTGCAATCACTAAGCACAATTTTTTTTATGTAACAGCGGGTAAACGACAAAGCTTGTCACCTAATGGTAAGTGATCACCGCCGTCCATGGACACTCATAACACCAGGGGAATCGTAGGTGCGGTGCCAGCCTTTATTTGGGACTGGTTCTCAAGTACAACTGCCGGAACACACCTATTGGTGTTTGGCAGCAGATTTTCAACTTGAGGATGGTAGCTAGCCAGGCGGGTATCAGAAAAACCCCTATCACCATGCAAATAAATAATATAAAATTCAAATTGAAATAATGTTTAATTTACCGTTGTAATCATATAAATACTAGCTTTCACCTGCGGCTACGCTCACGTTAAAAAGGATTTCGGCAGACAAATCTGATGACGCAATATAAAGTTTCATAAATAGTTTGTTCCCCTTTATACCCCACTTCCTAAAAGTGTTTCGCCTGAAAAAGTAGTTTTTCTCCCTCTCCAGGTTTCCATCAGTATCTGTACAAAATTACATCACAATCGATTCAGCGGTCTAGGCTTGAAAGCGTAACAAACAGACAAAGAAACTCACTTTCGCATTTATATTATTACTATAGATATGGATAATTAGAAATATTTTACTTGGACTAAATAAAATTTAAATATTATTACAAAAGTTTAAAATCTTTATTTATTAAATAATAAATAAATATATAAGTTGATAGGAATATATTATAAATATAAAGTACATTAGGTGCTCTCTGTTTATTTTCTTTGTTATTAACAACATTAGTGCACTCAGCGAAGAAGCCCTGCGGGTAAGTTGAAAGCTCCCATACTGGGTTCTTACTACGGCTAACGATATAATGTTCTTAACTTTGTCCAACACTAACATTTATTAAGCCACGTATCTACATAATTTAATGTTGAACTTTTACATCTAATGTACTGTTTCACTTATGCTGTCAAAAGTCAAGTATATTACCTACAAAGTCTGAATTAAAACCAAATAATAGAATATAACTTCTGTTAAAATGCCAAGTATAATGGTATAATATCATACAAATCATTCGAGTTTATATATGGCTTTAATAAGTTGGTGTCTCTTTTACTTAAACTTTTTTTTTTTCGATTTGTCATATACTGTTAGGCTTAAGGATTTTCACAGATTCACCGCGCTTTAGTAGCGAGTACTAGGGCACTCAGCCTTATCATTATTAGGTAAGGTAAACGTTATGGCCATAATCTCACCTGGACTTAAGTGATGATATGGCCTAAGTTGACAGACACGCTAAGCTTGTAGATGGACTGGCTCTCAACTGCAGGTGCCGGAACCCACCTATTGGTATTTGGCGGCAGATTTTCAACTTGAGGGTGGTTGCTAGCCAGGCGGGCATTAAAAAAGCTCTACAAACGTGCTATGGTTTCCTCACGATGCTTTCCTTCATCGAAAGCTCAAGCTTATTGTGGGTAGATTTGAACTCACGTCTCTTGATGCGAAGTCGTACACACTACCACTGAGCTATTATCGTTTTTTTTTCATTTTATGGAAAAGGAGGCAAACGAACTAGCCTGTCACCTGATGGTAAGTAATCAGCGCCGCCTGTGGACACCCACATCCCTAAGCGAATCGCAGCTGCGTTGCCGGCCTTTAAGGTAAGAGTAAGCTCGTTCTTGAAGATTCCTAAGTCATATTCGGTTCGAAAACACGGACGAAGCTAGGTTTCACAAGGTACTCGTGCGCGGAAACATTTAAATTCATTTATGCACAATAATCCAACTATATTTTACAAAATTCTACCAATAATGTATAACGTAGGACTAAGTAACATAAGCTTATGATCTAATAATTGAATAAGTACTACATCATGATAAATTATATCCGCAAAAAAGTACTTATTAAAGTAATAAAAACCTAAACCCAGTATTTTGATACAACGGAGTTAGATGATATATAATACACACATACACAGTATCACGTCTGTCTTCGATAAGGGTAGGCAGAGACCACATCCTTCCACTTGCTACGATCCTGACATACATCTTTCGCTTCGTCTACTTTCATAAGCACCCTCATACACGCTCTTCGGCTATGGGTACTTTTGACCTGGCCTTTCTCCAGAACGTTCTCGATCTGGTTGAGATAAGTTCGCCTAGGTCGTTACCCTTACCAGCTTACCCAGTCACACTTAATATGTTGCTATTAAATTTGTTCTTAAAATATTTATGCACCCACCCGAAGTTAATCGTAAAACAGTACAATATATTAGATGAGAATCCAAACTTCTTGCCTACTATTTTAGTTATATGACTTATTTTATTCCTTTTCTTTAATATTACAATTATTTCCATTGTCAGTCTTCATGTATTCATTATAACATATACACTAAAATTATCGTTTGTTCTTGTTTTCCCATCATATAATCTGACCTAATCTGAGCAGAATATTATTTCTCCTATTAAATTGTTCTTTAAACTCGCTTATACTGCGGAATTATTAAAATTTACTCGCAATATTAAATAGGAATTGGCAGAATTTCAAAAAATACTGTCATTATATTCTTTATTTTTCGAAAATAATTAATGACAATAATTAGTTACGGAGTTTATTCAATTTTACAAAATAAAGGTCAATAAACAGATAAACCGTCAAAACATTATTTAAATGGTAACAGTGGCACAGCATAATCCGAGAGACAAGCAAATCTACTCGGAGCCCTTTTAATACGTATTTCGTGAAAGCAAAACGATAGTAAAAATCGTTAAATATTTGTCTCGGAATCGCAAATTTGTATTACGTATCAGCTTTGGTTTTTTTATTTTATTTTTTAATTTATTGATTATTATGTGCTACTTTTGTTTTCCGTGTTTGTGTGCCGAGCAGTCTACAGGAAGGTGTAATATGACTGGATTGGATCCTACAAATCAACATTACCCATTAAATTCCTCTCAATATTTACGCTTTTCCCTCGACTTACCAGTGACCACGATTCGCTTTAATATTGCCTCTAATAAGTAATACCACTTGATATACGTAATATAATAAATCAAATGACAATTTCAAATTGAACCCTCCAACCATAAACGGCTAAAAGATAGGCGGTTCGAATATAGTGGTCGGTTTATCTACATCATAGCCTGAACAAACCGGCATCATTCAGCCCTACGAGAACCCTTAATTACACACTGCATAAGGCAATGCTATTATTCCTCATTTGCCACGACGTGGGCGAAATAACAAAACGCTGATGTTCAAAATAATGTCGGAATGTTTCGTCTTATTGCACTGATGGTGTTGTAATGCGAAATCTACTAGTTAATGTCAGATTTATTTTTAAGTAAATATAACTTTTCGGAAAATATGATAGAATATAATTTCATATCATAGATAGTCTTAAAAAGCACATTTTATATAAACGCCTTTATTAAATCTCTTTTTAATTATCATTCCATCTACAGCGATTTATGTATTTTAATATACAATATATATTTATGATGGTTACTATATTTTATCCTCAAGTGTAGTAAACATAAAAGATAAATTAACGGCAAAAGTACTTTACCTAATTGCACTGTATATAAATAAATAAACTTAAAAAAGCATTTTATTTCCTACAAATTACCTACTTTACATTGTTTTTGAGTTAATAATGTATATATAATACGCTTAACTTGTTTGTTTACAATTCTGCTTTACTTATTAACTAATCATTTATTTGAAATAACATTAAAATATAGCCTAACATAATTTAGTTTCATATAGCGATATCTGTAGGAACCCCATATTGGGTGAAGGCCTCCTCCAAAGATACCCATTTGTCTCTGTCCTGTGTCGTCTTTTTCCAGTTTGAGCCGGCTGTTCTTACAATCTCTACTCTGCACTGTATATATAAGTCGTTAATGTCACTTTATTTGTTACATTTATCTTA
The DNA here is from genome assembly GCA_039707435.1 of Actias luna. NCBI lineage: Eukaryota > Metazoa > Arthropoda > Insecta > Lepidoptera > Saturniidae > Actias > Actias luna. The sequence continues at coordinate 11,690,774 of JAZHAC010000012.1, read as the reverse complement.
TATATTTATAGTTTATAGGTTAAGTGTTACGGCTACATAAGATAATAAGGCTAACAGGGTAGTAGATATAGCCTAGTGGAAAGACTGGCTCTCAAGTCCAATTGACAGAATACTCGAACAGGTATTTGGCTGGAGATTTTCAACCTGAGAGTGGCAACTAACCACTTTGGCGTTCGAAAAAGCTCTACCGCCGAGCTATGGATTCATCATGATGTTTTCCTTCACCGAAAGCTCAGGCTTATTGCTGTTATTCGATCTCACGTCCATTGGTGCGGCGTCCGTACACACTACCAACTGAGCCATGAACGCTTCAGTAATAAGGAAAAACGTAGTTACTAAAAGCGATCTGAGAAACGTTACTGGGTTTTTAAATCTATTGATTTATCCTACAAGACAAAAAGAATGACTGATAGTGACTACATAAGAACTTATTTAATTACACTTTGACGTATATTGACTACAATAATTATACATTTTAAAACGCTGGTACAATCAATATGTCTGATCGACATATTTGAACATTTAAATATCCCCTTGCGATAAAAAATCCATTCCAACAAAGCTAAGGGGATCTTAATTCGACTACGTCTGTAATTGTTGTAACTTTGATGCGGGCCGCGTATCGATATTCATCTGTTTAACCAGATCCAAACAAAGGACGGTACTGTTATTAGTTCGGATAGCAGAAAAAACTATATTACGCAACAGTTCTCCGTAGAACAAATTCCGTTATGCATTACAAAGCGGTGTTAAGAACCGAATCTGTCATGATTGCGGCACGTAAAGGGCCTACAAGACGGCTCGATGGAATATCGCGCGTTTTAACTATTTCTCATTTTCAATTTTAAAAAAAAATTAATTACAGATATTTTAAATTTTTAATCAATATATAAACCCTAGTTTAGGCAGATGAAAATAAAATATTAAAATAGATCATAAGGGGCTGTTAATAAAGTAAATTGGCAAATATTGTGGACGAGGTGTCGCTTAATTTGATAAAATGTGATATGGGGGCCGGAAGGCGTAAGAAAAAATAACGTTCACAAAACAATTGTGTAAATGTTTCATGTCAATTTATTAAAGTGTTATCAAGCAACATATATTTAAATTTGTTTACTGCTATTAATTGTCATATATCATGTACATAGGCGGGGTCTATCATTCATGACATAATAATCATAGGGGGCTGCAGAAAACTTGACAGCGTGACAAAGGGGGAGTCTAAAAAAGTTAATTTTTCAGTGACATATTTTATGAACGACCCTAAGACCACGACATAATAATGAAAGATTTAATAATAATATTTTGTTACAATAATACTTTACAATAAAATCGTAGTTATAGGAACGGCGCACTCGTTTTCAAACAAAAAACGTGATTGATGACAGCTGGAACTAACTATACATAATTCAGTGATTCAGTGACCCGAGCGAGACCGTTCAGTTTCGTTCGCCGTTCGCAAAACGCACCTAAAAGTATTGCTTACTATAAGTGATTTTCAAATCGAGGGTGGTAGTTAGCCAGGCAAGCATTGGAAAAATGCCTACCACTGTTCTATGCTTTCATCACGATGTTTTCCTTCACCGTGGGCTACAATCCGAAGTTCAGCCTTATAAATGAATTTTTCACATGATAGTGGGGTTTTTTCTAATACCCACCTGGATAGCAACCACCCTTAAATCTAAAATGTACCGCCAAATACCGATATGTGTATTCCGGAAGTTGGACTTGAGAGCCAGTTCCGTATCGTCACATAAGATCAGGTGAGATTATGACCATAACGCTAAACCTTAACTATTAAAAAAAGAACGAGGGTTGTCTCCCGTCCTTACCTCACGTGAGCGTTTATTCAAGATGGGCTCATAATATCATTATCCTAATATAACAATAGACATACGGCAGTTAAATATGTTAAGTACCCTTCAGCTAATGGTTTTCACCATCTACAAAAAAGCTGTATTTTATTAACTAGTCGGTAAGCCTACTAGAATATATTGTAATCCGCTCATATGACAAATTATGGCTAGACATTCATAAAATGCCATTGCATTGGTCATTAAACTTGATATTAATTTCCTTTCATTAGTACAAACAATATTCTAAATCTTTACAATCAGTTTATTCATGCAAAAATCATATTTAATACATTTTCTCGCGATATACTATGAGAAGAGCCTGTGGGTTTCATCAGGTGAAAAATATCTCGAAATACCTAGTAAAAATTACCCATATTCGTTCATATAAACTGAATTTCTGCATTCCTTCTAGCATCACCGTACATTAAGAGTCTGTTACGGCAGACCTCAATAAACTACAGTCAAAACTGTAGCGTATGCGTGATCGCAGACGAAATGCCTAAAACTTGTTATATAGATGCTAAGAAGACGGGCCCCCCAAGCACCACATCGCAGGTTCTGTCTAAGAAGGTCAAATATCATTCCCAAACCTCCGTTGGTCAGCTCATCTAACGTGAGATGAATGCTCTGCCTTGAGCTCCCGGAATCGCATCGTCCTCTCTTTATCTGACAATATTTATTCGCAGAAACAGACGTATGATTTTTTTTTTATACTTAAGGCTTTTAGCGTTATGGCCATAATCTCACCTGATCTTAAGTGACGATACGGCCCAAGATAGTAGACACACTAAACCTGTGGAGGAACTGGCTCTCAAGTGCAACTACCGGAACACACCTATTGGTATTTGGCGGCAGGTTTACAACTTGAGGGTGGTAGCTACCCAGGCGGGCATTAGAATAAGCCCTACCTTCATGCCATGGTTTCCTTACGATGTTTTCCTTCACCGAAAGCTCAAACTCATTGTAGGTGCTTGGATTCGAACTCACGTCCCTTGACGCGAAGTCGTACACACTACCACTGAGCTATCATCGCTTCCATCCCCTCTCGCTATCGCAATCCTACAAAGCTCTCAACTATGACTTTGACCAAAACATTGGTCTCCATAGCTGCGGACGCGGTTAGAACGCGGCGCTTCGGGTCGTGTGAAAGACCACAATCGTTCAAAGTCGCACAGCACGGTGCGGCTAACAACCAAATCGTATAGACCAACAATGCACTGAAGCGTACAGTTAGACGAGAAAAATGAGTATCAAAATTTGTACGTATGACCTTTAGTACAAGCGACAAATGTGTGGTGTAAACAAATACAATATGGTAATGGAAATATAAATAATACTGGGATTTAAGAAATAGGAGAACGTGCTGCGGTGCTCTTTATAAATATATGTATATGAACGCCCCAGTTTCGTTTGGTGTTTTGGAAAAAAATCAGTTATGTAGGTAATTTTTTATATTATAACATTACCTATACACAAAATTTTAAACGTTTTGAGAATTAAATTACAAGACATTATTACGAATTGTATTATAATATAATAAAAGGATCATCCGTGAACGTAATGATACAAAGTATATTTTCATTACTATTGATTAAAATATTATAATTAGTTATAATTTGTAAGTTATGTGAAATTCAACATCCGTCATAGTGGCACACTAAGGTGGGTGTTATTTACTTGCAGCAGTTAACCGGAGTGATAGGCATTTGCAGCTAAGAGTCACAAATACCATTCATGTGCTGATAAACACGTCAAGGTGCCTCTACTTTGGGTTTTCCATTTCAGTATCACCCAGTCTACATCTAACTGCCAAAATGTTCAGACATCTGCATGACAGTGACCACATCTCATGAAGAAATCATCTCTCGGTGCGCATATTTGTTCCTTAGATTGCACTGTGCATACTTGAATCGAGTGTATTAACTTCGCTATACTACAATAAAAACATAATAAAAATGTATTATTAGTAAAAAGTTTCGGATCTTTTTTAATAATTTTCGTGTAAAAATAGGTTTTTACTAATTCAATATTGACTGTCCATATGCAAAGTTACTGGGTTACCTGGGTTTTTGATAAAAATTAGCGGTCAATGCGTCCTGATACTTCAGAATATGCTGAACTGGCTACGTTATCATAGTAACGACACGCAACTCTATCATGACGAATGGTATGACATTCACTTATGTCGTCATCCTAATATACGAGACCACTTTTGACACTTTATACATGAGCTGCCTACTATTTCTATCTGACTACAGTATACTTGACGCATTTTCCACTTTAAATATCTTCCATCTGGTTAAATATCTTTAATCTAGCAGTCTTCTCGTGGCGTGACGCGGTGATTGCATGCGCGGACCTGCGTCGCCCCAGGAAGAAGACAGACGGTCGTGGGGTTCTAGTGGTTATTCCCGGCGCTTAGCGCTGGGTGAGTCCCACATACCCCTCTCAATCCCTCCCGGGCTAGAAGGGGATGCATAAATACATTTTCCCACGTAAAAAAAAGGCTCCTCTTGGCGGCCAACTATTTTTTTTATATCTTATGAATCATCTTTTTTATATCCATTTTTAATTTTAATTTACTACCTATGTTTCGCTGAGACTTATTTATCATTAGAAAGAAATTATTATTTTCTTTCTTATCCTACACAGTATGAAAATGATTATGTGAAATTAGTTGGAAATGTAGCACGGACGTGGATTTTGCGTAAACAAAACACACAATCGTCAACAATGTTCATTATGTTACTGTGATAACACAAACAAAGTCAAAGATATGTATACATTAAAACCATTTCTAGTTGACGGCACTCTAATTGAATCCCTGGATGAATAGATACGAGTAGGCCTTGCAGCTTGATAGGCAGTGTAGGTACAAAATGAAAGGGGTCAACGGGACAATCTAATTAGGTTCGACAGCGTCCGGTACATTGCGTCCGAGACGACCTTTAAAGAGAAACGCCTTCAATGAATCCCACAGGTTATGACCTACGTAGGCGATCTGGATTACAAATTTACAGACACTTAGCAAGCTAAGGAAATACCTTTGCTCACCATTTCTTGGAATCAAATAGACAGAGAATGTGTTCTCTGAAAGCTGTAAGTTGAGAGCTGGTGATATAGAGCTTTTCTGTAAGGAAGAATACGATAATTATGCCAGACCAAATTTCAACCAAAATAAGCCTGAAGTACCTCCCCATATTCCTAAGCGTATCGCTCTTTGAGATCAGCAAGTGTTATATTCATACTAATATTATAAATGCGAAAGTGAGTTCGTCTGTTACGCTTGTACGCCTAAACCGCTGAATGAATTACGATGAATTTTGGTATAGAGATAGATGGGACATTGGAGACGGTGATAGGCTACTTAATCTCGTAAAAACCTTATTGGAGGTGGGATACAGAGAGGGATAAACTTTATATAAAACTTTTTATGGCGTCATCCAATTTGTTTCATAAAAACAATATTAATGCGAACGAAGTCGCCGGTAAAAGCTAATCTAGTAATAAAGTGGAGTGGCAGGGACCTATAGGACCTGCGTTGCGAGAATTATACACTTAGTGATACCACGCACACCAACATCATAGTGAATATTTTGGTTGTTAAGTACGGAAATCGGATTTAAAAATGGAATATCAAATAATAAATAACCGACAATTAAACAATTTCTTACCGTATGTATTTATTACGCCCGTCCATTCACTTTGTTATTACACTGGAGGCAATAAATACTGTTCCTCAAACAATCTCGCATAGTGTCGGCCACTGAAACGCGTGTATATGTCAAACCGTTGGAATGTCAACCCGACGCGGGTGGTGATTGACAATTGACCTTTAAGGCGTAGACTATTTGATTTATAAACGCAAAGAAATTTATTTACATTGAAACCGTTCAATTTTCATATCGAATATTTAAACATATGTTTTTTTATACATTAAGAAATTAAGATTCAAATTAAATACAAACTTATACGAAGCATTACAATAAAATAATGTCAGAACAATATAAATTTTGTACCTTTTCTTTTAAGTTTTTTACATGATTCTATGCCATACTATAGAATTTGTGGTAATAATGATAATGGAATCAAATATACAATTTATTACTGTCCCCATCCAAAACCAGAATATTTAATCATATTTTCCAAAAACAAAAATCTTTAATACAAGATACTTCACTAAAGTATCTAAGCTCAAAATTTAGTAACAAATTTACAAACTGATCATCAATACTAATTACAATAATATTATAAAGAGGAAAGATTTATATTTTTGTTTGTAACGACTAAACTCAAAAACTACTCTGGCGATTAAAAAAAAACTCCATTAAAATGCTACATTAGCCTTGAGTAACATAGGCTACGTAACTTTTTTTTTTCATGAAAATGATTAAATAAACTTTTATTTTCACACGCACAGATTTGTACGTTGAAGTTGTAGGGTAGCTTGTATAGAAAGTTTAACTCTAATTATATTTTCCTATTTAAGGAAACACATGTATTACATTTAGGTAAAAAAGTTGTAAAGGAAAAGAAAAACGATGCCACTACCTACAAAACCAACGACAATAACAAAAGGAGCGTTACTGCAACGGCGCGGCGGTGGCCCTCAAAAGTTATACCAGTCTGCAAGCCTATCAGTAGCCGGATACACACGGACTAATTCTTAAACGTGACAAATCTAAAGATATTGTGAATTTGTGTGAACCATAGTGAAACCAATATCTGTATGGCAGTCAAAACTAGGGCTTATAATATACCCCAGTGTTTGTTAGTTCTCATACAGCCGGATACAAATAAAGTGCCGCACCACCCAGCAAACTGAATGAATAGTATTTGTTAATAACAGCACCCGTACTATATATCAATCGCTGTGTCGCAGGAAACTTTACAAACATACAACTAACGGATAAAAAGTAACACCCACACTCAAAGTTTTATAGAACACGAATCTAAACACTCAATGCAACTATACGGGCGCCTAAAGAGCTGATAGCAGTGCAAATGAAATACAAAAAAACAAACAAATGGAATAAAAAATAAGTACTAATAAAGCAAGAACAAGACCACGAAATAAATAGACTAAAACCTCCTTGATCAAGGTATATATTATAGTTAAGTTTTAACGTTATAGCCATAATCTCACCTGATCTTAAGTGACGATACGGCACAAGTTGCTAGACACCCTAAACCTGTGGAGGAACTGGCTCTCTAGTGCAACTGCCGGAACACACCCAGTGGTATTTGGCGGCAGATTTTCAGCTTAAGGGTGGCAGCTAGCCAGGTGGGCATTATAAAAATCCCAACCACCTTGCTATAGTTTCCTGACGATCTTTTCCTTCACCGAAAGCTCAAGCTCATATGGGTATTTGGATTTGATCTCACGTCCCATAACGCGGCGTTCCTACACACTACCACTGAACTATCATAGCTCAAAAATATGTTTACTAATGAAACAAAAAAAAATGTCTTTGCCTTAAGTGAATTTAATTTAACATTCGAAACTCGTGCGCATTCTTTGCTACAAGCTTTCGGCGGCTGATCCAGAAAGGGAGCGATAAAGTGAAGTAAGAATCTACTTAAAAGGTTTTTTTATTATGTGTCCCAACATGTGTTTATCTTAGAGCCGAGCGCGCGTGTTAACGCCTATTATCTTCTGGGACAGACAGATATTCTTAATGAATGTATACAGACAACACACACAATAAACACTGTGATAATTAAAATCGAACAATTAAACGATAATGGATTTATAGTAGTGTGTCATTAACACTTTCTTTGTGGATAAAAGTACAGTTCTTTAAATGAGCCTAGAAAAAAATATAGCTCGACGATCATGGTATCTCTAATACTCACAAACTACCTACAAACCTCAAGTTATAAAATCACCTTTCGATTACCTATAGGTGTATTCCATAAGCTACAATTAATAGTCAGTCACGGCAAAAAACTTATGAAACCAAAAAAAAAACAATTTACATGGCACTTAACATCCCCCAAATAGGAATCCTATTTTTGATAGCAATTAATATATATGTATATATTTGTTATCACATAACATTTTGTGATAACTTAAATAATAAACTAAAAATCTTTACATGGAATAAAATAAAAGTATATCATGCATTCGCCGTGACTTACACACTTCTGATTCAAAAAACAGTCTCGGATGGTATCAGCCTACACTACTATATGCATTTAACCATAAATAATTACTTTATTTATTCAATTACTTGATTAGTAGTTTCCCTCCCGCAGCTTCACTCACGAGAACTATAAACAAAGTAATAACAATACGTCATAGTGCAGTATAATATTAAATAATTTCGAAATTATTGCCACCCTTAATTTCATTTTAATATCGAAACAATTCAGTGAATAAACTTAACAAGATACCGACACGTCCTTACGCGCGTGCATGACGTAAGCGACGCACACAAACATGGCCGGCTGTGACGTCACGCTATTCTAATTTGTACTCGAAGCCGCCTCGGCTTCTGAATAGATCACGGCGAACTTGTTCGGTGTCCTATTTTGTACACGTTATTAATGAATGGACAGGTTTATTAAAATGGTATTGAACTTGGCTTCATACGAATATTTTTTTTTGTAATCGTTCTACACTCACCAGTCATAAGTGTCAAGTAACAATTACTTTTGGCCATGATACCTCGTGAAACTACAGAACGCAATATGTATATCTACATAAACATGGAAATCATTTATGATTCTATACCAAATTTGGTCGATTTTTTAGAAAAAATAATATTCGTAAAGCCTATTTACATACATAATGACAAAAAAAAATTACACTTTGTTTTTTTTTATTTCATATATATATTAAGTTAATAAAATTCCGGTCCTTTATCTGATAGTGGTTACAGTACTATCCAAAAACAAAGCAGACTACTAAGGGATAAGCAAATTATCAATACTAATCACCATTAAATACTTTAATTGCCGGTATAGCAAATGCGACTGATGGAGGACAATTTCCTTCTCGGTAGTCGCTAATGTTCCTAGGACTACTAAGCTTATCATCTGGCGAAGTATAGTCATTATGCCGAGATAGTATAAAAAATGTTAGTCGTTGTCATACCAGCCTCTCAGCATCCCTGGCTGAAAATACTGTCTGATCCCAAACTATGATGAACTAAGGAAGCCACCATCACGGGTTATCACCATATTCATGCCGGTCGCATCCCTTCTGGGTGGAGAATTTTTCATACCATTTGTGCATTCCTAAACATACCACTATTCTAGGCAGACACTATTATAAATAAAATAAATTTATTGATAATAAATAAACAAATAAAATAATTACCATATCATAACACCCTTATATCTATCAACCGTACAAAAGAAAAATATTCTAAACGCTGACGAGAACATACTCTTTGCTAAACTATTTTTTTTTTCGACCTGACGTACGCTGTTAGCCTTAAGGACTTTGACAGCTTTACAGATCTTTTTAGGTATAGTGCTGTGGGCACTCAGCTCTAAAGCAGCAAGCGCAAGGGTGTCAGAATAGCCGAACCTCGATTTGGGCTGCTGCCGGAAAGTGAACAAGGATTCGCGAGCCTAACTAACCCACAGGTCCTAACTTACTAATTTAGTGATACTAGCACGACCTTATCGCGCAAGCCGCGTAAGGGCCGCGGGGGTAGTCCCTTACAGAACCGTTTACTTAACGTGTGGGTGTGTATGGATGGTATGCGGTATGATAATGTAGTTTCAATGATGTATTGTATCACTGTATCGCGGAAGCAGAGTTACTCTGGATTTTTTTATTTGTCCATCTATAGAACTATTCAAAGTAAGAAATGCGTAATTTTTTTCCAAAGTCTGTGATCACTAAATTGCTACAGACAAGACTCATGGCGTTGTGGTAGTAGGCCCAGCGATTGCGGTCTCATATGCCTGACTTTTATGTGTAGGTAGGTGTCAAATGCAGACAGCTGTTTAATTACTACAATACAAACTTCGCTTATTTCGGAACTGAATCTCCATGTTTGAGACTGTAACCATATTTTTCTTTCTTGAATGTGCCACGAAAAGGGATTTTATTTTTGGATTAAGAACCTTCAGGGTCGTATGCAAAAAGGGTTCATTACAATCTGATGGAAAATTCAGAAACGTATAAAGGGCAAACATAGAACGTAGCTATATATATTTCAAGAAATTATCGAAGTAGAGACGGATAGCTCTAGGCTACTTAGTTTTTGAATTAAATTGTTCCTTTGTAATTTTTATTTTTATTTATTGTTGAATGCCCAGTGTAGCGGGTCGGTAGCGCTAGTTATTCATATAAAAACAGTCACTGAAAAATTATTAATAGATCACGAATACGTTTTATTGAGCACGCATTGTGTATATACAATGAATGGTAACCTTCAATACACTATTTATAGGTGCAATGGAGTCATTTCGCAAAACCGGTATAAAAAATCAATGACCAAAGAGATTGCCTCTACGAGGATAGTTAACTGGTTTAATATACTGCTTTAATATAAAAGGTACTTTATTTATTATGTTATAAGTAGCCGTGGCCAATAATCAAATAATATCGTGCAAATTAACACAAAAAGGACACCAAATCTGCCAAATAACACGAGTTTATGAAATCAAATAAAAAATTGTACTTAACAAATTGAGATTCAGTCAAAATCAAATTTTGTAATTCGAATTCTTGAATAGGATTAAATCTGATATTTTATACTTTTTATGCAGGTGATTGTGAATAAAAATGTAATAAAGACGAAGCTAATAAACACGTAAGGCGGAGCAGAAATTTAATATTCCATTTAAGTTCAGGATAATAATTTTTGTTAATTACTTGCAATAATATGTCTAACGGGGCCGTTTATAAAATACGTCACGGAAATTCTACCTTTTTAAACCTCCTTTGTCATACTTTGTCTCATTTTATGTGACCTTCTTATCAATATTACGTCACAAATTATAGAGCCCCAACCCCCATACATGATATATAGAAATTAATAGTCGTACAGAAATTTCAATATTTATTGCTTGCAATAGTAAGACTTTAACAAATTAATAAATATCTGTAATAACATGTAGCATTTATAAAATTGTTTTATGAGCTGTGAACGTCACGTTTTCTTAGATCGCCCCGGCCGCGGTACGCTCGGCCTTTTAATGTGAATAATCGACACTCACTAGGTGAGGATGGGTAGAGTCGATTCATCAAGTCTTCACCAGACATCACAGTACAATTCTTTAGAATAGGACATTAAGTCGCATTTCATTCCGCGTTGTAGATAAGTAGGTTAGGATGCCGCTTAGAATAGGATTCTTCGTATAGGACAAGTCAGGACCGCGGTTTCTTTTCGCGTCCCGACGACAGCCCAAGCCACGGATCGACCACTTTATGGTTCCTTTGTACGTGTTGCCCCCGAGCTAAATACCTTGAGAACTCGCCCCCAAAGTTCGGCCCGAAAGCCCCCAGGTTTACAGTATTTGCCCTTTCGAAAAAAAATAAACATGTTACATTTTGCCACAGTATGCAACACCCACTACCGTCCCATAAATGCGATGAATGGTCGGTAATGGATATTGTTTACAATATCTTAATTTCATGCGTAAATAATTCTTAAAGTGGGTTGTTCATATGTGACAGGGTGACGTAAAGCGCGACGTCATCAAGCAATACATTCTTTTTATTATTAATCGATTGTCTGACAATGAGGAATCGATGAAGAGTGGTACACAGTCGAAAGATTCTGGTAACAACGCCGCACCATTCGTCTCAGCTGTCAGTGACATTTGTATGAATTTCTACAATAGAAGATATATGGTAAAATCACTTGACAATAGTTATGTTATTTTTTAGTCTTGCTGTGGCTTTTAATTTCATATTGGCCACAATTTTGAAACTACGTTATTATTTCGATATCCTTCGCTAAAAGATACCTCGTACTGTTTAATACTGCAATTTTTTAACACTTATTCTTAGAATATTATTTATTTAATAGTTTTCTACAGGTATAGAATTAGACATATGCGCTTGCTAAAGTTTTTCTACAAAATAATGGCAGTGGCCATGACTATATTCTTCGAGTTTTCCATTAAATGTGAAGTATAAAGTTTTGAAAGTCACGGTATTGAGATACATCAACCTACAATCTATCATGACTTGTTGATATAATGTTGATTTAATAAACACTTTGCTCATTCATAAAGCTGATGTGATATGATGTCAGAGTAAACTATATTATGTTGTTATGTAGGCGTACCATTCGGGCTCATATGGCAATGATGACGGAATAGCCGCCAGTATTTTTTACGTTACGAATGCACTGCAAATATATACCATAAAGTTGAATGGGCATTCAAAATATCAGAAGCAAAAGTCAAAAGCAACTGGATGAAATGGAATTTCAGATGGAATCGATATTTCTGTGATGAATTGTATATCCCCAATCTAAGTAAAAGAATACACGGTTATCACCGCGTTAAAGATACTACTGATGTTACATGTACTTATCATCAAATACTGCAAATAATATATTCTGGTAAGTATGAAATTGTTTTAACAAGTTTTTTTGTATGAAACATATCAATTTCGTTTTACTTCCAACTCTGAAGGAATTCATTATCATGTACTTACATATATAAATATTCTATAATAATCTTTTTGTATTACGTAGAGCAATAATTTAGTGTATGTGTTTATATACTATTAAATATGTTTCAGAAGCAGCATTAGCTGACGTAACAAAAGAGGCTTCTCGGATACTTTGAATTGCTTAAAATACCTTCATGACTCAAAACTATAATAGGTTTTTATAAACAACTTTGAAGTTTCATCAACGTAGTCGGCGGTGTATAAAATTTGATACGTCTAATTTATTCTAAAATTAAATACGCCATTTTTCACGTACCGAACACGATATAAAAAACAATGAAACATCCGTTTAAAAAGCTGTAACAAGACTGTCGAGTGACTGCACCGATCCTTTAACCACAATTTTTTTCGTAAACAGTGTATCATAACAAAAATGAATATGGTGGACGTATTTAGACATTTAACTGGGGAGGTTTTCTTGTGAGATATCTATAACACGTATTTATTTATATGGCAAAATTGTATGTGTAACTATAAAAGAGTATATCATTCAGTTGTAATTTTTTTTTATTAAAATTTTGTTTGAAGCAATGAATTTATTCCAAACTGGAATATACCATTCAACACAACAGTTGTGGTGAATACATTTTGAAAATCAACAAGGCAAGTAATATTATTTTTTTGGATGTAGGTTTGGTTTGAAATTTTTTTGTTGTAGACATGACGATTAAGGAATTTTAATGTATATTATATTAGCCTCGTAAAAAATGATTGAGAAAATTGTATGAAAAATATGCTAGGGAAGGTCGGTGAAACGGCATGTACTATCCTCCTTGATAGCTACAACCCTCATGTTGAAGGATTATCTTAAAACAACTACAGGTGTATTCAGGGAGATTCATTTGAGAATTAGTTCTTACACTTAATTTTTTATTTTGGACTAAAAATTGTATTAAAATACGTTCGTGTCTCAGTGAAAAAATTGCCAGTCAGTATAGTTAGAAACGGGAATGAGTCTCCACGGTGCGCCGGACGTACTAGGGTATCATCACTTCTGGAGTCTCTTTTCAAGAAACCTTTCATGCGCTATTTAACATCAAATTAGTTAGTGTACAAATCGGTACAGGTTAAAATTAAGTTGGGGGGTCAATATTACCCTCGTCCAGAATACGACCGTTCAAATCAATTATACGTGTAAACATAATAAAAAACCGGTTAGCAGGTAAAATTAAATGCACATGCGAAATTAATTTTGACGTATCATAAAAAAATTGTATTAAGATTTTTAACAACATTACTGTGGTCGTTTCGGCTTGTAAAGCAAACGACACGACGGCGTCGTATTTACGTGCTTTAAAATACAATGTTTTATTTACTGTATTTTATATCTTAACGCGATCAAGTTATTGTACTGTATCTGAAGGTAACCACAGTACAACTCACAAATAATGACGGCTCCTGAGAGATATTCAATTCTTCAGAAGTGATGAGGTTTGAAGCTACTCTGGCTCCTTTATATGTCCGGTGTTTGAAGCCCTGCAACGATCCTGCGCTTTTGCTTAAGGAAAACGTCGTGATAAAATCATAGTAAAGTGCTACGGTTTTCTTATTACCTACCTGGCTGGCTACCACCCTTGTTTTTAAAATGTACCGCCAAATATCTACTACTATTGTTAATAGCCAGTCTCTCTATCACTGTCACATTGACATTTAATACAAGTTAATAGTCTGGCCTAAACCTATAAAGTATAAAAAAACCTGTATAATTAGTCATGTTACTGTGGCAAGAAAATATAATGTTCAATAGTATCTATGTTCAACTTTCCTTTTTCTTCACTTCGATATTCACCAAGTGAGGGAAAATGACATGGGCTATCAGTTATTTGTGTCTCCGAACTCATTTGGGAAAATAACAACATCACTCAAGATGTTAATTAATTCAAAATTAAATGTATTTCAATTTTTATTGCGTTGTTTAGAGTATTGATCTCAAAGATACGCTGTAGAAAATGGAGAAAACGAAATATATCAAAGTAGGGTATTCACATATGTTTATGCTATCGCTGGGACGTAAAGAGTATGAAGCCTAATATTTATTCCTTGACAAAATCTCTAATGTAAATTCAGCTTCTAACCTTATTTTGCCTATATACGTCTTTATCACGAGCAAGTCATATTAACAAAACTATCATTTAAATATTTGCTAATAACGAACATACGTATATATAATAACACCGTTTTTTGATGTGGGTAAGATATATTTACGAATTTCGCTCCTGCGTTTGCCTTGACCTGTCACGAGTGGGGTTTGTGGTGAGAACTACTAAAAAATACGCATAAAACCGCTCATAGAGACTACATTCCTCGCTTACCTGCTAGAAACGAGGAATCGCTTTCTCATTGCATCTAGTAAGGATAATTTATTTTTATTTATTTTTTTATTCAGGTAACAAACAGCCATTACATAAATATATATCACAACAATATGAACCAATAGACCTATAAGTAGTATTTAAAATCTATAACTTAATTGGATAATAAAACTAATTTAAACGGATTTTATCGCGGTTATTGATTAATTTTAATCTCGACGTTTCGAAAGCTTTTCAGCCTTCGTGGTCACGGGGCGGACTGAGGTGTAGGTTGTCCAGAAAAGTTCATGTTGCTGTATCTACCTTCAATTGATTTGATTCAATTGAAGGTATACACAGTAACGTGAGTTTTACTTCGATGAATAATATTTGCTTAAACATAAGAAATCATTAATTGGATAAATTGTAACAATATAATTAAGGTGTATAATTGACAAAAAGACAATACATTTAAAGAATATTAAAAGAAAATTATACCTGGAGGAATATCTAGAAACATACAACTACCATTTATGGTCGTTACATAAAATGCAAGCGCAGGAAAGATCTAATCGGCGATCTCTTGACTCGATAATTGCAGTTACTTATTAAATACTAATTAATAACACAATAATCGTACCTCCCGCTTCATCAGTTTATGTTACAGACCGTTTTATTTTTACATTTAACCCATAACGGTCGGTGTTGCAACAATAAAGTCTGGGAATAAACGAACCAATAAATCACCGTGCAATTCCGAGAGCGGTGTTGCCAGTTGGCTACCATAAAACGTAATTGAATAAAGCCGGCTAACCGCGAGAAGTTGTAGTAATAAAAATTATGAAGAAAAAAAACGTATATGGTATGCGAGCAGCAAGCCGTTTTATTGTATTGATTTCGCGCATATTAAGAGGCTTGCATTCCTTCGATTCTATATTGGCTTTGAACAGTCACTAATACCTCAATATACTATTTTTATATCTACTTCTCTATTTTTGTATGTGTCTCTATTCTCGAGATTCTTATAATTCAGTAGTAGTGATACGTTTTATTTTATTTTCTACATGCATTTATACTTTAATAATAATAATCTTCTATAGTCAGGTATCTTGGTATCTTCAATTATAGTTGCGGCAGAATAAGGTATACTGGAAACAATGCGAAAACGATTTTCGCCCACTTAATACGTATTCCGTAAAAGCGAAACTATATTAATAATTCGCAAGTAATCTGCAATAAATTAACTTAGTACACAAAAGATGACACATAATGCGAATTGGCGATTTGTCAGCGAATATTTAGAGATTTTTGTTATCGCTTTGATTTTGTAAAACACGTAATACAGGATTGAGTCCATAATAAGCTTATACTACTAAAATATTTTAAACTTCAATATTTTAATTATTATCTTTATAGATGACATTTAAATTTCTGGTAACATATTTATTCCATACTTTATATATCCATTGTGGTTGTGTAACGTGTTAATTAATTGATACGTTATCTGTACTGCCAGCTGAGACACAGGATCACCTAGTTCAGGTGGCACCGTTCATATTATGTGTGAATTAACATTATTATAGTACAGAAAAATAAAAATAAAAGTATTACGAAGTTAATTTATATTACGTAGAACACTGTAAATGAAAGAACAATCAAAAAGGATGTATTGCATTGCATTAATCCATAATATTGAAATTGAATTTCATATACTTGCAATATGTATAAGTAATTTGATAATTTTCCATAAAAAAAAAAAATTATATGTCGATATCCAGGATTACTCGACCTATAACAATTAATAAGGCGAGGTGAAGGTGCATTTACTTGACGGAACCACAATCAGCATGCCCATGATAATAAACCAAAGTGTAGCGAGCCCTGGCGAGAGCCTGGCAACCCAGCATGATAGTGACCACTGTAGACTGATTGTGTTATTTATGTTTTTGTTAGATTGTGCTTTTGTGTTGTTTATCTCGCATTACTTACAGTCGTCTTGAACTGTACCCTACTTACCATCATACTTACCATTACTTAAGATACAATATAATTTTATTTCTAAATTTACTATTACTAGTGCTGAGATTTTTAACAAGTCATACGTATAAGAGTCTTTACGATAAATCTAATCTTTGAAATAGTATAAAATCGGACACTATTATTGTGGGGGTATCAAGCAACGTAGCTTGGTTAATACCAGTTCGCGATACCAATCTGAAGAATCCCTTTTTTAACCGACCAATACAAGACTTTTGTGTGATTACTCCTTGCCGAAATAGATTTACATTTAGTAGTAGATTATTCAAAACCTCTAAGCCTTTTATTCAAAACATCAATATCGGTTAAATATACATTATATTGTTTATGTCAAGTTTATGAACAGCATATCAAGTGAGACATAAGCATAAATTCGTTTCCCATGTTTTAGATTAAACAAGACTAATAAAATGTAGGTCTTCGGTTCTATAATAACATTCCTAAGCAGTTAACCGATTTGCCGGTCAATCAGTTCAAGGATCCTCTCGAGTAAGTTTTACTGTCCAAAGTTATAGTGGGACCATTATGTGAATTATAGTTATGTCTGTAAATAACTCAATCATTATACATGCGCTAAACTATTAAAATATGTATTGACTGTAAACATTTTCTACATATTAAATTTAAAAAAAGACAATCGAGTTTATTACGTGTTCGTCTCGATGACTGGTTTTTTGTCCGAACCGAGAGCAGTATTTTCTTTTGATCTAAATTGAATCAAGTATTTTCGATTTTGACTTATATTCCAAATCTTTACCCAAATACGCGTAAACCTTATGGTATCTGCTCAATTATTATGGAACGATCTATATTTCTTTAGTAGAGACAGAAGATTTATTCACTTTGATGTTCTTCATCAAATCACGATTTAATTTCTACACTCCTTATAAGCGAAGCGGTCAGGTGGGTACAACTGTCAGTGCACGCAAAACAAATGATTTTTCAAACTTAAAATATCTATATTTATCATAAATTGCACTTGTAAAATAATATATCAAGAAAATACACTAATAATAGTCTAAGTCTAAAGTTATGATATTTTTGATGCCTTTTTTTTATTTAAACTAGTAAAAAAAATCGGTTTAAGAAGGTTTTGTTTTGGACGTCCGTGTGTCTGTCTTTGCGGATCCTGTATGTTATCACGATAACAACCGCAAGACTTTCCTAATAGTTTTTTTTTCTTACGCTTCAGTATATTTAGGAATAGAATCCTATTACTTTTCACGGTCTAATCCGATGTGGTTTAATTGTTATTAAATAATAAAAAAATGATATTATGACGCGTGCACTTTGTGATTATCCAAACTTTTTTTAATACAGAGTTGTTTTTTTTTATAATACATTAAAAAATTACACATAGATATGTAATTCGACTTAATGAAATAATAAATTTGTAAATTTTGTAAAGCACGTCAGCGCGTCCATTCGCAGTAATATGTTTCAACATAATGGAGGACAATTTAAAAAAAGAATAATAACATGTTTACATTGTAAGAGAAACTGATCGGATACGGCAATTTGTCGGCTTGTCTCATCTAAAGGTGATATAAATTATCTGTGAAAAGTTAACTGGCCAATTTTGGATGCACAAGCCGAAAATATTTATGGCTTCACAATGAATAAGAAACATCATGACTTATTATGGGCACCTGTTCTTGTTTAATTAGCCGATTGTAATTTATCTATCTAACGTCTGAAATAAACACGCTTTGGTATTATAATAATGAATAAAACATTCGTCGTATTTTCTATTTGACGTTTGCAACACTTTTCCGTTTAATCGGATCGTTTGAAAATACACTTATACAGTTTGAACTTTTATATAGTATTCTTGACTTTTTCTGTGGGTACAGTAATATCACAAAACTGTACTCTATGAATTGCACTGTAGAATCCAAAAATAAGGTCGACCATCGAAAGATTGGCAGCAGTTGATTGTGCATTATTGCTGGCATGCCAGCTTCCAAAACTCAAAGCTGTTCTATGCCAAAGTATTTAGGCATAGAATAACTAAAGTTGGCCCACATACGCATAGTGTTCGAAACTCAATACCATACCACTCCACAATTAATTCCAATATCTTTACATCCTTATTCTTTCTGATATTATAAATGTGAAAGTGAGTTGTTTGTTACGCTTTCACGCCTAAACCACTAAATCGATTATAATGAACTTTGGTATAGATATAGATGTAAACCTGGAGACGGGTAGAAGAGAAGGATAAACGTTGTATCAAATTTTTTACTGCCTCATCCGGTTTATTTCACAAAATCAATATTAACACGAGCAAAGCCACACGTAAAATCTAGTATTATAGACTATAATAGCAACGTTTCTTTGTCTGTTTGTTCGTTAATTGAAAAACTCCTGTACTAATTTTCATAAGTAATTTATTTTTAAACCGCTAGTTTATTCTGTAGTTTTTAATATAAATTTCATTAAATTAAATGATATATAAAAGTTATTAAGGTAACTGTTATTCAAATCGTTATAAAAACATTTAACTTTAATTATTTCTATAAATAATTAATCTAAAAGCATTTTTAGTTTAAACAAATAGAGCTCTAGACAAGTAAGTGTAATATTAATGTAAAAATACATTTGTTCAAACGTCTATCTGTCCATGGCGCTCGAACAGTTGAATAGATATTATTTGAATTTTTATACAAACGAATAATACAAATAGATGAGTGGATACGTTTTATTCAAACATTTTGTCCTTTTTTACGTTTAATTTGTAAATTATTCTTGAATAAAATATAAATAATAATTATAGAAAACATTTGTTTTGAGTTGAAAGATGCTTTTTTCAGATTAATTTATTAGTAATTAACAAATATGGTACAAAGAATATGGCTATATTTGAGCTTTATCTGAAACGTTTAACTATCATAGAATTTATTTTTAAACAACAATAATGAATTTATTATATATTATGAATATATTATATATGATAGCATTAAAAACTACTGAAGTTAGAGATTGTATGTTAGTTCTATATGCTTAGTAAAATAATATCTATCTTACAACCAGAAATCACTTTTGAATTCCAACTGGTATTTTCTAAGGTTTAGCGTGTACAAACAAACAATTTTTTCCGCCTTCTAAAATATATATTATATTAAAATATAACCAAAACTAACATTTTAAAAACCAAAGAAACTCTCGTATGGCAGGAAAACTCATACAATGTAGCTATTATGGTCATAATTACTTGTTGGCTACATTTTCATATCACCCGAACAAATCATATATAAATTGTCTTACAGTAAATTATTACCTTTCAACAACGAGAGCATCGTAAATAATCGCCTACAATATATC
Source organism: Actias luna (assembly GCA_039707435.1). Lineage (NCBI taxonomy): Eukaryota > Metazoa > Arthropoda > Insecta > Lepidoptera > Saturniidae > Actias > Actias luna. The sequence goes on along the minus strand of JAZHAC010000012.1, from coordinate 11,670,618 downwards.
TTTACGATCGATGAGGTATTTAATGATACCGTCAAATTTGACACGCCGATAACAGAGGGTACGCATAATATTGGACGTTTCGTAAGACGGGTATAAGACATTCAATGTATCAATTATCTAAAACGTTCGAGCCTCCCTGTTTACATCAATATGTTAACAAGAGAGTGTGACGTAATAGAATTCATGGTACGAGTTACAAGATAACAGCGATTTTTATTTAACACAACTTTTTATAATTTACTAGCTTTTACGTGCGGCTTCGCTCACGATAACATTGAGTTAATGCCATTAAACTATTTATTTCAAGATGTTTTTCAATACTGGTAGATATGAACTTACCTAAAATTCGAGAAATAAGCAAATATTCTCCAAACTTTGAAGCAAATCGGATCTAAAAATGTCCATATAGAGATTATTCCTCTCTACCCTACTTTCTATAGGTTTTCGCAAGACAAAGTAGCCTATCATCGTCTCTAGGATCCCATCTATCTTTATACCAAAATTCATCATAATCAATTCAGCGGTTTAGGTGTGAAAGCGCAACAAACAAACAAACTCATCTTCGCATTTATAATATTAGTAAGATGAGATAAAATAATTATTTTTATTTTGCTTTAGTATACAATTTCGATTCGATGTGGTTTATTTGTTAGTACATAACCAACAAAAAAAATGAGATTATGAGGCATACACTTTTGGATTTACTAATTTTTTTTTTAATTATAATCAATAATCTTACCTATTTCTTACATAAAGCAAACCTTCGATGTAACAACAAAAGAAATTGTATATTTGTCAGAAGACAACAAAAAATACATATTGGAACAGTGGTGTAAATGTTATGCAACATTATTAATGAACCACTTCAGATTTTATAATAGCGTTTTCTGTTATAAAATCACTTTAATACTATCAACACCTATAAATTGACGTGTTTTTTGTTTACATTTAAGTATGTTCCTTAAAATACCAGTAAGGCTATATGTCATGAAGGTAGAGTGTAGTAGTTAAAAGTAATTTAGTTGTACCGTGGTTATTATGCTGACTATCATAACATTGACATAAAGAATCTAGATACTATTTAAGTATACTGTGAAACGCATTGTCGTATAGTTTTGTAATACCTATAATAATTATTATAATATTGTCGGTTAGAACTTCCTCGCTTTAGTCCATATCATGGACCATCGTCGATACACATGTGTATGGAGTTCTTCATTTGCGTGAGTTACAGGCGAAGGTGGCGTGTTAAAATGTTACCATGGTTACGCCGCAGTCGTAATTCGCAAAAGCAAGGTCGTTATTAGATGGTAGTGGGTGTTAATACTCCACCAGGAAACATCACTATCCCAAGAATTTCATTATTAATTAACGGGTAGAAAATCACTGTGATAATCGCTTTCATTACAGTAACACGAATCGACTGTTAATTAGACTAATAAGAACAAATTGAAATGTATTAAAAAATTATCACCTTACATTAATATTATTTTTATATACATGCAATATATTTTATTTCGTTGAGAATTTTGTCATGAATGTTGATGCAGTATGGATCAGTGTTTGCACGAGTGATGTCGAACTCCCACGAACTGAATCCCGGCGGTACTCCCCCAATAACCCATTGTGCACTCATCCCCAGGAAATGTCACTGTACCCAGAGGTTTCTAGGCAGATGGAAGATGGCTTTCCACACTACCTTCTTGGGTTTTTCCAACATTAGTCAATGTATTTGGTTTTAGTACTTATTTTGTTATATATTTTAACGATATTCTGTTTAAAAGTAAAGTAATCAAAGCGTGATAATTTTATATAAATGAGATACTTTAATCAATTAATAAACACAATAAAATATTAAAAAGTCTTGTAACTGCATATTATTTTCTATGCAGTCCTAGATATTTATAATTATATCTTAAATTATAAATATGTTAGCTGAGCTTATTTACAGTTAACTATCGGATTAACATCGAATTTACTAAATCAATACTTTTTAAGACATCTACCTTTATTCTCGTCCGAAGAAAACGTACTATAAATTTTATAATGGAATTTTTATAAATCAACATAATCTCCAAGTTTAATCTAAAGTAAATTTATAATAATATCCATTTGAATAAACATTCCAACCTAATCAAACATGTGTAACATATAAAACTACATCTAATTTGTAAAACCAGAAATAATAGCACCATTGTTTATGTTCAAACATTTACATAATCGACTCGAAAAAGTTTAATGTCGACAAAACGCATACATCGATGTCATCGGCCTAAATACCATAGTTGCAGCACAACCATTGAACAGTAGGCCGTTTGTGAATCAACGAGGAAGCGTGTTTTTCAATGATATGGGTCAACTTTGAGGGGATAGTGATGTTATAATATAGATACGCATTGTCGGTAATTAGACGAAAAAGTAGATAATATTATAACACATTTTTAATTTAATGCTTGTGTTATTTTTACCTAATAGATCCATGGAATCTAATAAATAAATAAATAATAATTATAATAATTTTAAACCTGGAAAAAAAAGAATATTGCTACGCTACCATTTTAATCTGCATGCATAATTACACAACTAAGTTTTATTTCAGACGTAGGGTAGTAAATAAAACTAACTTTACTAATATTTACTCAAACTGACGCATGTTAAACATATATATGAGAATACATATAGACTTGGTTTACGGTTATTCGACCTACTATTATACTATACATGCTACTTACATCCACTGATATGTCCCATATCTTTATTTGACTTACCTGTGAACAAAAACACACACTAGTATTAAACATAGAATTATGAAACAGTTTACACTTCTGCTCACAGCTTTGTTACTCTGTGGTAGTAAACACTATTTTATAGTTAAAGTTAAAGATTATCAAAATTGCGTATATGTATTTTATACTTTCTTATTTATCATGTCTTTATTTCTTCATAGAACAGTCATAACTATAAAATAAAATAAATAATTTATGAGATTTAATGTAGGAAATATGGTTCGGAAATACTCGTGCTATACGAAAGTTACTAATAAAACTCTGTATTATAACAGAGCTTTGAGCGTTATGTTTTACTTTTATTATTATGATTTGTATTTTAATTAACATGAATGACATTGGAAGGGATTACTAGTGAAGGATATAAAATTAAAACATTACATTTTAATTATTGTCGATATCGATAGTTTCTATACTACACTAATGGTAACGAATTGCATCACAGACCATCGCAGGGATTTAGAGTGAAGTTGCGTTGGCTTACCTAATTTTTCTTTGTAGTAGCAGAGCCTCGACCAATTTCTTATTGTTTCGGCCAACAATAGGGTCTTTCAACTCGTTTCGAACCGGAAAATTATTAATTGAGGCCATGAGATCGGTAGTTTTTTGTATGAATGTTACAAAGAAACGAGTGCTTAGTATGTTACAGCAGTTAGTACTGATGGACATGATGCAAATGAATACATTTCGCATTTCATCTCAAATAGTATCACAACTCAAAAGATCATTTAGTAGTTTCAAGCAAGCGTTTATCTTATTAAAACCAATTTTGTTATAAATTAAAGTAAACTCCCGAAAAGTAAGACATAAGAGTAAATAAGTTTTAAACGCTTTTTTCTGGATAATGTTTATTTTCTTAGATTTTCACACTGCTTGAGCGGAAGTGCGATTTGTAAAAGACAACCTACGTACAATTTGCGAGATGAAATGACACGATGAAATAAGCAAAGCATTTTTTAATATCCACCTGCTTAGCTATCACCTTCAAGTAGAAAATCTTCCACCAAGCCACACTAAATCTATTTCAGCAGCCGCACTTGAAAGCCAGACTTTCCTTAGTATGTTACTACGTTACTACTTTGAACCACAGAGTCGTAAAGCCTCGTCTACCATTGTACATTTCTGACCACTTATTTCGGGCCAAAACTCAACAATACGAGCAATTTCGTTTTGCAGCAGAAATAGATGTGCCTGTAGTTCTTTTAAATAGGGACTTTGGTCTGAATTTTCTTGTTAATTTAGGACTTATTTTCATTCCTTAAAATACTAATTATTAAATTATCAGTGTAGTTCATAGCTATTTATAAACAATTTTCACTGTAACATAGTCTTAAGATCATTTATAATCGTTCACTAAATTTGAGTGTTTCGTTGGACGTCTCGTGTTGTCAACCTCACATACATTTTGAATACCAACTTTTGACCTCCGAAAGTACAGCATTGTTACGCAAGAATATAAATAATACGCACAAAATATCACCAGAATAATACGGTAATTAAGGAACAATGGCGTGACTCGTCTGTTTGCACAGATGCTACTAGAATAGCATGTTCAAATGTCTGCTTCATAGAATAACAGTATAGCATAAGGCATGTTTTAATAGACTATTGTGAAAGAGCGATGACATTGTAAATGTTTTGGATTACAATTTTATAAGACTTATACGGTCAGCCCGATCAAAACTCTGATGGGTTTTTGACCATATGAATTGTGGTTGTGACCCATTTGGATACAGAGCTTTATCATACTCTTAACCAACTCGTACCATTTCTATCACTACTAATGAACATAAGCAACTTTTTTATTTTTCTCAGTGATGTAGTGGTATAATTATTTTACAACTGAAGAAATATTCTTCTACCGCTTTGTTCCAATTAAACATGGTACAACATGTTTGCTCTTTTGATGCTGCTCTATCAGCTGTTATTTCAGTATGAACACCTTTTATACGTATATCATTCCTTGCATAGTCATTCATATCTTCTTAGCCCTTCGCTATCGATCTATATTCACAGTAAAAATTCTTTTAATTATATAACGTTATTACTGCTATAACACAATGTTTATCAACTTATCTGTCTCTAGTTCTATTTTCATAATTCCACAAACATATTTAATAATATTGTAGTTCTAAGATGGGTACCTTAAAAATCATGTCTTTGTCGTGTATTCTAATCTTCTTTTCCCCATTTCTTTCGATATCCAGCAGTCACATTGTCTGAGTATATATTGGGACTTGTAATTTGATGGTTTTATAAGCTTTTACTATTGAACAAATCAAAAATCTTATTATGGTGTGGATTACGAATCCTACTCGTTTTTTTCTTCTTTTTTTCAATTTACGCCGATGTGTGTGGGCTTTGTGATACAATGTGAACTATTATTAGTAGTTTAGTGTATATAAATGTCCCTTCGAATACGACTTTAGATGGATAAAACTTTTTTAGTAAGCCCACACTCGTGAATAGAGTATGTATAAGAATGACGTATGATAATAAAAAAAAGAATTATTTTCCATTTTGAATATTTTTTCAACACCTTTACTCGGAACTAGCTGTAACCGCGACGTTGTTCACGTGGTTTTAAGATTTTAGTATTATTTTAAGGGCATATTTATCAACTTACTTGACATGGTATTTTACGCTAAGTATAATTATAATCATAAACTGTTATGATCAATCACATGATTATATTTACAGTGTTTTATCGTGGAAGATGATTAACAGTTTTGCGAAATAAGTGCCTTAATTAATAAGTCACCGAATTTTCATAAATATAATCATATACTTCGATATGCAATTTAAAACAAAACAGATGCAAAATACAAACATAAGAATATTCCAAGGTATGAAAGTCTACAACTGTGATGAATGAGATATAAAACATCCTTGTCACTTGCTATTACAGACTACCCGACGCGGTTCAAAAGTATTGACTCCGAAGTACTATTTTCTAACACTTTAATGCTATATAGTGAGATGATTCTTATTTCGAATCAGAGAAAATTGCATTAAACCCAATTAGAAATCCATTTTACTATAAAAACGTTACTTTAATCCCCTAGTCAGGAGAAATCTATGCTAAATGTATTATGAGAACAAAGTGTCCTATAGGATAATCCACAGTAATAGTTATTACTATGTCAAACTTGAGCATGTTCAAATTTAATCATTTCATTTAATCATTTCAGGCATTTTTGTAACTTTTATTAAATACAGCTTTATTCCTATTGGTGGTAGCGTAATGCTAAATAGCCTAACGACTTCCTCAATAATTGCTCTATCGAATAAAAAAATTTTGAAATCCGAATAGTAGTTTCGAAGATCAACGTGTTCAAACAAACAAACTCGTCTGCTTTTAAATATTATTATTGATAGCACGCGAACTAAATCGCAGGCACAGCTCATTACAAGTAAATTTTCGATGTTGTTATTCAGTAATTACATGAAGGGTTTGCAAATTATTCAAACGCTCTATCAGATAATTAACAGTTACTATTACGAATGTTTTGAAATGAAATTTTGAAGCGATGATAGTTCAGTGGTAATGTGTACGACTTTGCGTCCAGGGACGTGAGTTCGAATCCAACCAACTACAATGAGTTTGAGCTTTCGGTAAAGGAAACCATCTTGAAGAAGCCATAACATGGTGGTAGGGCTTTTTCTGGTACCCTACTGGCTGGCTACCACCCTCAAGGTAAAAATCTGCCGCCATACACCAATAGGTGTGTTCCGGCAGTTCCACCTGAGAGCCAGCTCCTTCACAGGTTTAGCGTGTCTACCATCTTGGGCTGTATCGTCACTTAAGATCAGGCGAGATTATGGCCGTAACGCTAAACCCTAACAACAAAAAAAAAAACTGGCGTTGGTGACTCGCTCTCTCAGTACTTTACATGGCATGCCTTATATCGTGGTTGTGTGACCATTACGTTTATAGATTTTATTTATATTAATTTAACTTAGGATTGTTTAATATTTTTTATTCCTTTTTGCCTAACCTGTCAACTATAGAGCTTTAACGTCAGCGTGTCATCTTTAACTTTTGAAGCGTTGAGAGCTTTGTTGGTAGTTTGTAAGATAATTTGACTCCGTTGACTCCTAATAAAAATAGCCTATCTTTCGGAGGTCGTTGTTTTTTCTTCTTATATTTTACTTACCATCAGGTACAATTACTTGTTCTATCCTATTTATTACAGTTCAGTGTAGATCTTTTTAAATAATAAATAATTAATTGTAATTAAATATTATAATAGTTAAATATTCTAAAAATCTTGTTCACCTAACCAACGTTATTGTAAATTTGTCGTAAATCCGTCGGGAAATTTTATCACTTCATCAATCCAAAAACAATCTAATTAAACTTGACAAGATTTTAGAACTGTACTTTTCTACTCAAGAGCGACTCTCTTGAACAAGTTGATTAAAATTTGCATTACAAATATTATGCAGTGAAATTAATTGTCCACTAAATATTATAATGTATATAGTAAATAAGGATTGAAGTACGGTTTCTAAGATCATCAACATGGCTGTAACACTCTTGGTTTGCGGATTTTACCATCAGATAGGCCATCTGCCTGTTTCCTTCCCATTAACATATAAAAAGGAAATGAATTTCATTTCGCTTAGGTTTCTAAATTTGAATTCCAAATTAATTCAGGATGAGTCAATCTTATTACCTAGAATTCAGAAAGCTATACATTTAAATTCTTAACACGTATCCTCGTCACAGCAACATATCAAATATCAAAAATAAAATTTATTTTAGTAAACTTAGAAGCGAATGACCCCAATCACGTCTGATGGAAAGTGGTGTGCAGTCACGTTATGTTTTTTAATCGTTTTAACGCCATAGAATCTTTACTTTCTGTTTCATAAATCGTGTATTTTATATCTAGACATTCTCTGACCTACACTAATTATACCAGTATTCTTCTTTTATGAGTAGAAAAGGCAAATCTCGAGTCTATGATTACAGTATTCTTGATTATTCTGTACAATTTAGATGGTAATCTACCGTACGGCACACCCGATAACCTGCCACAGCCAAGACATACTTATAATACGAGAGATATTGCGAACTTCGTTTCCCAATTTACAATCATGGTTCCTTAAAACGCTCTAGAAACTCTAATCATTACAGAGATACTATTATGATCTTCTGTAGTGTGGAGGAATAGTAGCAGTTGAGTAACATTTTAGAACTCTTTATAGTTACTCTGATATATAATAGTGCTGCGCCAAATATCAAGCACAGTGTAGTTCAAACACAAATGAAACTTAGAGATCCAATAGTGGTGGTTATTGGCATGTCGAACTACCTATGTATTATTTTATTCGATACGAACGATCCTAAGTCGTAAGAAGAAAGGTATCCTGACCAAGAGATCATCCCACTTCATCAATGTTTAAAAAAAATCATTCAGAAAACTTTAATTTATGACAAGATGGAGCGTACTACGAAATTGTGAATCTGACACATGGTCTATACGTGCAATCTTTTTAAGGCGTCGGACGCATATTATGCAATTTCACTCTAGAATCTGAGACAGTATTGCATACAGGACCGTACAAAAATCCGTAGCACTTTGTTCAAGAATCTGATTTTCCAAAATGTAGTATTAATAATGCTCGCGATGCAATCCCTAACGTCAACGTTGTTACAAATATTAAGTTCACTTAGGATATTATAGCGTATTGGAAGCTTTACGTATTACAGTTTTCTAGGCTATGAGCTCAAGTGTGTTTGCGTGTTTAATTACTTTCCAAGTGGTTATAGAGTTAAGGAAGCTTCACTAATTTAATCTAAAGATAACAGACCCCTTAATTATCTTAGATGGCGTTATTCTAACTTAACTAGTAAAGATTTTAAAGTAATTAAAGTTTCATCGCACCCAAGTTACTTTAGTAAGGAAATAATTTTCCCTCCAACTTCTTACTACGTTAATAACTAAATTGCGCTGATACGAAGTTAAGAAAAAACAATGTTAAAAGTTTGGCCAAACTAAATTGTTACAGCGTACTTCGAAACATTTTTTTTTATAAAATCTTAGCAACTTTGATTATTCTACACTCATTGATTGTTGTAAAGTCCTTCAACATTTAAAAATAAGGTGAGAATAAGAGAGTCGAACTTCTTACCTAACCATGGATTCACCGTGTGGGTGCCGGATCCATAGTGTGGCAGATAGAGAAACTTCGAGCGGTTCCCGAAACTTGTGACACAAATGTAGATGTAAGAGGCCCCGTTCCATATCGCGGCAACACTCATCTTTACTATTGTGCTTCGCTTCTTGCCCGGACAAATTTGGTAAGACTTTTAGTAATGTTCGAGTATAGGCACTTACTGCAGTCCTAGAGAGGTCAAGATTTAAAATTATGGTACATATTATAAAGATTAGTTTTCATAGCATGGTTGTATAATAGATTCAGAATAGGACCGTATCTATCGGAAAGATTCCAAATTGTAAAGTAGGTGTTATTTCCTATGCTTCGCCACTTTACCGCCCACGGCAAATGCTCGCGCACGATATGAGCACCTATACGTCCGAGTAAGAGTGTTTTATCACAGTGGAGCTATTAATTTATCACATATTTTATTAACGTTTTGCCCGCCTTTATTTATTCTAATGTTATAAATTTAAGGTAAAACATTTTATGGAAGACCGAATTTTATGGTGATTAACATGTCTCGACTGCTTTCATAGTTTGTCAATGAAATGCATTTGAACATAAAAAAATGGTTACGAATAAAATATTCTATTGTCATAAAAATGAGTTTGTTTGTTTTTTATTACTTGACATAATAAGAGGAACAGAAGCTCTGTTTACATTTACTAGCATAGATGAAATGTTATAAAGGAAGAATTTCGGAAAGTATGCCGACAAGAACGGACAAAGTAGTTTTATACTAGATACTTTTTATTTTTCGCGACGACCAGACAACACAATGTACGTTAAAGATTATTGGAATATCAGGAGTAATATTGAATACGATCAAGTTTAATACCTACCGTTAAATGTCTCTATAGGGGTGTTCTGGCAGTTGCACTTGTTGAGCCAGTTCTTCCACTAGGCTTAGCAGTTGTGAGTATGATATGGTCTCTAGCAATACGGGGACTTGCATGTCGCCGTGGTGTTTGTATCAGTGTGTATTTGACGAGGTTTGTCACGTGAAGAGGCTTGGCATAAGCAGGAGTTCGTATTTTCGTACTGCGAAAGGAAGCCCTAAAAGGGTTTTCTTTCGTTATGTAGCCGACAAAAATAGAGGCTTAATACGTATACCATATACCGATACTGATTGATATAGAACGTCAACTGGTTTATCTTTCAGAGCAGCGGTTTTTAATGTTTTAAGGTAACTGTGTTGCAGAGGCGTAATTAATTTTGCGAAGTCATCAGCCCCAACCAGCCGGTGTAACACTGTTTGAATAACTCTGTAATTCTCACGATCAATAGACATTTATCGTACAATGTCGGTCATTGATTCGCGCTCTCGAGCCTTGAGTGGCGCGTGGGCCGCATCCTGCTGTAATTGGGTACTGTGTTATGTTAAACATTTGTTGTATACTTGTCGGTTCAAGGATTTCGGTGTAAAAGTGACTTAGATATATTTCGACATGTATACCTTATAACCTAGACTTGATGATGAAATAACTACATCAAAATAATCTATCTACATGAAAGGCATAGTCCTGAGTGGCTCACCCGTTCATAGTATAACCTATTAAGGTGAGCTATTGAAATTTTGTAAAAAATTGAACTTCATATGGTAGGTATTTTTAAAGAAAATACTTTTTCATTTTCAATCGCTAAGTATATGAAAGAAATGGAAGAGGTTTTATCTAAAATAATATATTTCCACTTACATTTATTTGTAACATAATTTATCACCAATACAATTCATAAATCTCGTGGATAATACAATACTTTTCAAAAATGACCTCCCTAAAAATGTGGAAAACCATTGCAAAATTTGTATAGGTGATAGAACCTCCAGTTCAAATTTAGGAATAAATAATTAAAAAACGCTGAATAACAGTTCACTAAACTTAAATACGAATACTTAAACACAAATGTTTCTTAAAAGAACATGATAGGACGAGTTCTTCGAAAGGGAACAATCACGGCTACTTACATCGTATTTGTTCAAGGGTTTTCTACTCTTTTGCCCTTTCCAACCTTTTGGTTGCTCGACATACAGTAATATAAATTAAACCGACAAACCAACAGAAACCAATTCGCTATTTTCAATATTAAACTCCTAAAACGGTATTTCAGCTAAATTCCGTGAATTCTATACGTTCAAATACATAAATAGAATTTATATTCTGAATATTTACAATAAAATAAAAGAATACTATAAATAATTTTAAATATATAATAACAATAATATCATTAACTTATAAGGTTTAGATTAAGCGAACGAAGCACCTAATCAATGGATTATAAATGTGTATAATATTACTTGAGAAAAGTTACGAAAGCTTTACCGCCTCGCGGGAACAAGGCCTCGCTTCATCGTTTCGTTCGAAACGACACGACGCGAAACAATAAATTATTATTAAGCACGTTACCATGAATTAATCCAAGATTAAATATATAAATATAATAAATTACATAATCAACAGGTTTATGATTTTGTAAATTCGCTCGCGGTTATGCGCGCGTTTGTTATCTATTTTATTTTTCTGGTTTTTTCCATTTTCACTTATACTTTCTGATTAATAATGCTGTACATGCGCCTCCTTTTACGTGAAACTGAAAATGTACTCCTTTTTGTTAAATTATTTACTCCTTTTTGTCCGTGTTTGTTCAGGTTTTTTCAAAATAGCATTGTTCCTATTAACGGTAGTGTCATGTTATATAATAGCCTTAAGCTAATTATTGCTCTATCAGAAACAAAAAGATTTTTTGAAATGCGACAAGTAGTTCTTAAGTTTAACGTGTTCAAACAAACAATCAAACTTTTCCGCTTTATAATATATTGATATAGATTTTCTGGCCTGTTACACCTTGTTTTGGCATATTCAATAGTCCATAAACCTACTACAGCGCCACCTAGCATGTTCGAGGACAAGGTTTCTTATTGGGATAGAAACTATCCTATATCACAAGTTGGACTATGTAATAAATCTTTGTAAAATTTCATTTTTTTTTCTATCGTGTCAAAGATTGCATCAAATTAAGCTGGACCAGTATTCCGTCACTCTCTGGCCATTTTGCGTAGATGCCGAGAGATAAGCGAGTGTGCTGGAGTGTGTACAGAAGAGGGACGACAGTAAATGTGGTATAGTTTGGAGCTCCCCACAGTCACATAGAGCTTGGTTTGGTTCTCTAAAACCCCATTTAACCATGTTGGAGTTGCACCGGCCCACCTGAGTTCGTTGATGTTTCGATTTCCGAGATTAAAATGTTATGGCACGGAATTTTATAGTAAACAATTGAAATTAAATGACTTTATTACTATGTACCAAGAAGTTCATTTCTTTTATTTTTATTATACTCTAAATTAAGTTTCTTTAAAATATAATACTTATAAACATTATTGCATGATTAGCCGTATTTGAATACGGTAACGTGCGATATATTGTCCCGGTTCAGCTATGTTAGATATAATATTATTGGTTGATCCAATAATAAATACGTTGAATTGGATTCTATTGAAAATTAACTTCGGTTTAATATAGGTCAAAAAATTATGAAAAAGGATAGATTATAGACTTTGAAGTGGAGAATGTTATTTCTTATATACCCGTGTACATTGATATCGACAAATATTTTTTTTAGATTATCAACGGAGGACTGTATAAATTATTTGTGCAAAACATAAGGCGGACCGACAATTTTAATTTTATTGTCACATTTGCGATAAAAGAGCTTCAGGATAGTCATCTTAGTATTTGAAAAAAAAATCATTTATAGAGAGAACGTGAGATGTTTCTATTGGACTCTATTGTTCTAATATTTCTACTAACAGTCTCTATTATTATCTTATTTTCTGTAATAAAAAAATCCCAAAAAAATCTGATTCAAAAACATAGTTCATAAAATAACACAGAATAATATATATACAGCGAACGTGGTAATATTCGTTGAACTGTTTATTCTAATCGTATGATACTTTCATGACATAAAAGCAATCTATAAATTTAGTTTCTCTATCAAAATTCCAACACACGACTTCCGTTTTGCTCGTAATTTATACCCATTGCATATGATAAAATAAAAAAAATGAATACGTGGAAATAAAGATTCCGTATGATCAAATATTCTTTAATAATATGTAGGAAGCTATATATTAGTTGATGAAATGTGCAAATACTAATATAGAATGATGGACATTTATTTCAGAACTAGCCTGATATATCACAATTCTATTTAAATATTATGTTATTTTGAAAATTTGTCATCTTTTAATAATGTTCAATATCTTTATGTGACAATTTTTACACATTGTGTAATTTATAAATAAAAATTATATTAAGGTATTTTCATATGTTAATTACGCACTAATTATTTGAAAAATAATGATAATTTAGAATCCAGTTAAAACTATACTTATAGTGGTGGAAACCGAATAATTTTATATAGTCTTACATGGGATTAAGGCAGTGGTCGGCAAACCGTGGCTTCCGAAACGCATGCAGGCAGTTCTTTGACTCCTCGGCCGCGGCTATTCCACGAAATGTTTAGTACAGGCACGGAATATTACTTAATATCTGAACTTGTAAAAGACAAGTAAAAATTTCACTCTATTTACTTACTTTCCATGGAAATGCCAGGCCAATTTTCAAATTAATATTTGTAGTTACTTTCAAAAATACCTTTTATATTGTTTAATTAGTTATTTTTTTAAATAAATATTATCTTTTTTTAAAATATGATAACAAATTTAATTTAATTTACTTTAGTTAATCTAAAACTTATTTGACCAAGGCAAGTTCTGAAGTGTACTTCTAATCCTAATTATTTTCGTAATAATCTTCACTACTAAAACAAAGCACAAAGAAAAAAAAATGGCTCTTTGAATAAATCTCAATTGTGTATTTGTTTTTTTTATACTTATAGTTTAGTGTTATAGCCATAATCTCACTTAATCTTAAGTGAGGATACGGCCCAAGTTGGTAGACACGCTAAACCTGTGGAGGAACTGGCTCTCAAGTGCAGCTGGCGGAACACACCTATTGGTATTTGGCGGCAGGTTTACAACTTGAGGGTGGTAGCTACCCAGGCAGGCATTAGAAAAAGCCCTACCACCATGATATGGTTTCCTCACAATGTTTTCTTTGATCAAAAGCTCAAGCTCATTGTAGGTGCTTGGATTCGAACTCAGGTCCCTTGACGCGGAGTCGCACACACTATCACTGAGCTATAATCGCTTTATTATATTATATTTGGCTCTTTGGCATGACAAGGTTGCCGACCACTGGACCAAGGAGTCGAAAATTACTAAAATTGTCATTACGTAATTACGGCAACTAGGTGTTAATAAAAGTACGTCCCTATACTTCTCTGATACACACTTGAATGAACTGTATGACTCAGTTTCTCCAGCGCGAATGCCAATATCGTAATTACGGTGTTTGAACACCGCAGTCGTATGTCGTAATTTCACGTGCGCCCTTAATATCTCCTTTATTTGCATACTTTGAAGATGAGGTTAATGACACGGAAACATATGAGAAACGTGATTTCGCGTAAAAATTCCTAACCCGTTTTATACTTCACGATAAATCGGTAAGCGTCCAATGTTTGGCTGGTACTGATAATGATTACCTGAATCACAAATACTGTACAACCCCATCCATTTAGCGGCCCAAATAATGAAATTTGTTCTGTAAAAATGTAGTCCGAATTGGCTAGTGATTTTCAGTAATCGGTCAATACTTACTAAAATTAATAGACCAATTGAAATAATTATAGATCTGATCTCTAGAACTAATTTGAGCAGCGAAAAATTTTCCGAACATCATGGAGTTTTAAACGCTTTAGTTAGACTTTCTTAGAGGTCAAATTTCATTATTTAGACCCATAAATAAATTGATGGAGTCTACTTTACTAGCATATAGAATAATAATGGTGGTAAATGATAACCTTGTCTAACTTAAATGTGTTGCCAATACGTCACACTCTCGCTTTCTTTGCTTAGCCTTATCCTATTTCATTTGGGGTCGCTTCTCGTTGTCATTCTTCGCCAGATACTTCGATTCTGGCTCGTCAAGTCGTTTACCTGGGTTTGCTTCAGGTCATCGTTGACTACTGATATCCATGTGAAAAGGATCGTTGCTTCTTCGGACCTAATTCTATATACAGACTTGTCTAGAAACGTTCGGGTTTTCTCATTAATGGCCATATCACTGCAGGCGCGCTTCAGATAATTTCTCTTCGATTGAGCGGACCTTATTGTACAACACCCGCTTCTTCTTCTTCTTTTCCTTCTTCTTCTATAGTGTCAATGATTGCATCAAATTAAGTCGTACCAGTATTTGGCAACTCTCTGGGCATTTGATTTAGATGCCGACAATGCATCGAGTGTGCAGGATTGTGTACAGAGGGGGCACGACAGTAAATGAGTCATAGTTTGGAGCTGCCCTCAGACACATATAGCTTGGTCTAGTTCTCTAAAACCCCATTTAACCATGTTGGAGTTGCAGCGGCCCACCTAAGTTCGGAGACGGTTCAAACACCCGCTCTCTTAGTACGTATTTCGTAAAAGAAAACGTTAGCAAAATTAGACACTTACGTGACAAAATAAGTACTCCAAAGCTGGTACGTTATGAATATGCCATTGTGAAGAAAATATTTATTGATTTTTGGTATGAAGTATGAAAACTGTACGTGCACAATTCAAGGGTTTATGTGTCGCAATGTTGTTTTTTTTTCAGTAGACCATAACGCTTTGCTGATGCTTGCCACTCGAAGAGTCTCATCATACGCCATTCTTGTATAGATGTAAATAAGCCAAATAGAATTGTACTTTCTTTACAAATTACATTTGTATTAAAATGTGTATCTTCAAATGATTTTTATTTTCAACACGATTTACCTGGCATTCTTTACATACAACGGAAAGAAAAATTGTTTTTAGGCCATAAAGCTTCATGATAGTATACAGACCAAGGCATCGAAGTTCCATCACAAAGGAATGAATGGGTTAGGAACGCATAGGGAATAAACAAAGTACCATTATTTTTTTATTTATTTACATGTTCCAACCAAATCGTTAAGTGAGAAGAGCTTTTAGTCAGTTCCATCCAAATATGAAGGGTCGCTCGTAAATCATTTCTTATGTATCTTATGAGAATTTGTTTTGATTTAATCTGTATATTTACCTAAAGACCAGCAGCTACACACTCCACACACAATATCATCCGCAATCGAAGTAAAAGAAAATTGCGTTTAAAAAATATACTGTAGTAACTGGGCCTGCGAGTTCGTTCGCGAGAAACGAAAAAAATATTTTAAACATATGCCCGTTTTTGTAACTTTGTTCAATACAGCTCTGCTTATATTAATAGTAGTGTGATGTTAAATAGCCTAAAGTCTTCCTCAGTGATTCTTCTATCAAACACACGAAGAATCTTTGAAATCTGACTGGTATTTTCTAAGATTAGCGCTTTTAAACAAACAAACTTTTCTGCTCTATAATCCTTGCTAATATTATAATTACGAAAGTGAGTGTGTTTGTTTTGCTTTATAGTTTCGATTATAATGAATTTTAGTGTAGAGATAGATAGAAACCTGGAGACGGTGATAGACTACTTTTTATTTTATTGGATGTGGGATAGTAAGAGAGATAAACTATATATATATATAAAAATATATATAAAGTTGTATATATACAACTTTTAATTGCGTCATCTGATTTGTTTGACAAAATCAATATTAACACGAACCAAGCCGCATGTAAGAGATGTGTGATGTAATGTTATGTAGATATATCAAATTCAGTTTACAAAAACATTCACTAAATTTCTATGTATAATACTTTACTTATTTTCTTGGTGTATTTTCAGTGAACAAATTTATTCGATTGTAAACACGGAATGTGAAGAATGATACACACGGCGAAGTTAGTAAATGAGTTTCGAAATGTTGTTTGTAGCTTCAGAATTTTGTTAGTATAAATGGAATGCTTGTTTGTTTTGAAAGTTCCTTTTGGCAATATATTATCACATCCACAATAATGTTAAATGAGGAATATTTTAAACAATATATGAAGTTAAATTATTTATGCTAAGTTCCTCGCCTTACTAAGTTTGAATTGACTTTACCGCGTTCAAAGAATTATAATTTTCAAGTGATGATAGGTCAGTTGGTAGTTTTACGAACATCGTGTCATGTGACGTAAGTTCGAATCCACCTAAAAGAGCTTGAGCTTTCGGTGAACGAAAACATTATTATGAAACCATAGCATGGTGGTAGGGCTTCCGGTAAAAGCACCAGCACCAGTCCATTATCTTGTGCTAAACCTTAACTATAAAATATCGTATTTTTCTTAACCTTATCGATAACAAAACATTTTCCTCTCTTATTTTGTTCTATCAGTTTAACCGTCTGAAACATTTATATAAAAATATATAAAGAAATTAGTCAGGGCCGTGCTGATTTTTATTTTTATATATTTATTAAATTTTTTTTTCGGATCTTTCCACTTTACTTTAAAATATACAACTCTCATCCATTATTAATTAATACAACCTTATAATTGTTTGCTTGCCTTACGATATAATGTGTAATATTTACACTTATAAAGAGAATTATCTTGATTCCTTCTACCACAAACCTGTTTGGAAAAAGTCAAATTTTCTAAACATGAGGTTTGCTGGTTAAATAAAACTAGATAACACAGCATCGTTCAGCCTTACTACGTAAACACATGATTTCATCCAAATGGCTACAGTGATGCATAAGTATTAAATTTACTCATATAATAATACTTATATAGGTTTGACGTTATAGCTATAATCTCACCTGATGTTAAGCGTAGTGGAGGGACTGGCTCTCAAGTGGAACTGCCGGAACACATCTATAGGGCTTTGGCAGCAGATTTTCAAGTTCGGGTATTAGAAAAGCCTTACCATCATGCTATGGCTTCCTCGCGATATTTTCTTTCACAGCACAGCCTCGTTGCAGGTGGATTCGAACGCACGTCCATTGACGCGGCATTCGCACACACCACCAAGCAAACCATCATCGCTTCATAAAATTCTTAATCAAAATGTTTAATTTTATGTATATGTCATCGTCTTGATAACAAAAATTATAATAATATATAAATTAATATTATATTAAAATGAAACAATGAATATAGGACAAAACACAGATAATAAATATGGTGATTTCTTATGTTTACGCGAATACTATTCATAGAAATAAAACTAACCCCCACCATAAATAAAAAATCGCGATAAAATCCGTTTAAATTAGTTTTATTTCGATAATTAAATATGGTAACGAGAACCCATCCTTAAACTTTAACTTGAACACTACATACGCAGTATTTAACTAAAATAGCTAAACATTTTTAATGAATATAATTTAATTAAATAAATCGAATAGTATTAATTAAATTGGTTACAATGTTAATGCAAAAACATAATATTATAATAACATCGCATTATCTGTAATAAACGTTCACAAGGTATAAAAACCACTACCATATTTTACAATATCTAAACCATGATGAGGTCATGAGTCGACACCATCGCTCTAAATAAAACACATGTTTTATTTCTTAGAAAACTGTAAGGAAAACCCGAGATTACGAGCACTGCACTCCTTATTGAGTGAGTCGGTCTGAATACATTAAAATATCCCAGATGATATTATTCTTTATAAAGATCTTAATACAATGTACTCGTTAAATTTTGTGATACTCGTACTAAGAAACAAGTGGGCAATTATGCACAAAATTTTAAATAAACAGGGAAGTTGTTTGCCGTAACATGACCTCCTTCTAACAAGTTACGAAGAAGTTCTTAAGGTAGTGGAATCTGTACTTAGTTACTTCACAATTTTCGTTAGTTCCATTACAACATTAATCGCTGTGTTCCAGACCGTGTACTGTAATTCAGTATTGCCAAGAATTTTAAGTCGAAAGTTACAACTAAATATAAAATTGCATCACTGGATTGGGAAATATTAATCATTTTAACCAACTACAAAGAGGCAGATTCGCAAGTCGCAATAGTGTTTTATCGAAGTAATTTTTATGACATTTTACGTGGATTATTTTAGTCATTATGTATAATAACATCGAAGGTTCCAACAAAACTCGCTAAGCAGATTAGATAAGGGAGGCATAACCTTGTTTAAGTCAGATTTGAAGATGACGATAGTAATAAAAAGTTAGATTTGAACGATGTTTATTTAGACAAGTTAACAATTAAAAATAACATACATAGTAACTAGGAACTGAGATGAATACAAGTTATAAATATAGTTGTATGTCGATTTGTATCCAAGGATAGTGTAGTAAAATTATCTATGCAGTTTTCGTAACAATTTTGAATTTGTGTTGTATAGATTTACTTGTAAAATAAATAAAATAGAAATTCGTAACACAAAGTTCGGACTTCGGTGACCAATTTACATCAGGTTTATCTACATACCACTTTACTACTTTCGTTGCATAAACAATATGTAAAAGATATTACACAAATGACTAACACCCATTAGACTGTTTACCTTGTTTGATTAAGCTCCATGATATAATATAAACAAGTTTTAAGCCACGGTTTCGCTTTCATTGTGTGTGAAAAATATTAACCTTAAAATTCTGAATTTATTTGACTGTACATACATATATGAATAAAACATACTGCCACCTCTTTTCACTTTCTCTTCACTGTTAATCACAAAACGCGCCCAGAGTTTTCCTTTATAATAACCTTATCAATTATTAGTCGTAAAACAAATATATTTTTATTAAATTATTATTATAAAATATAATAATAAACTTTTAATCATTTATAGTTTTTTGATCGAGTAATTTCAATGTAATACTGTTAAGTGATCAATTCTTATACATTGTTAAGCATGACAATCGTAAAATATTTACAGCCTCGTAGCCAATTAACTTTGCATTGCCTTCCACCCTTTTCCATACATTACCAAATAAGATTATAATAACATATTAAATGAAAATAAAAACAAATCTACGGAATAACAAGAAGCAGATGTCAAAGTGATCACAACAACCATTGTGCACGAATGAAGAGTCACAAAAGCAAAACCAGTCTGAAGATTATGCCAATCAGTACGCAATAACGAAGAATTAATGTCAATCCTCATATTATGTGTTTCGAATCACTTCATAAAAACTATCAGGATTCTATAGGGAACGTTTATTTTGCACTTCCAAAACCAAAATTCAAACCTTATGAGCTTAAGGATAAAGACCTAAATATAATTGGATACGTTCAGAAGGTTTTAGACGTGATATTATAATATGAAACGTCACGATACAGTCAATTGTTTGCAAATTTCGAAACATCAGCACCCGTTCTCGTGTCACCTTTACGATGAAGAAAATAAAGCTCAATATCTAGTTGAGGGATTAGTAAACGTCAGACAGAAGTTACGCTAATGAGAGCCAACATTGCAAATCCTGTAAGTTGCATAAAAATATTTTCTAGATTTATATCATATTTTTTATGGTAGGCTTAACCGGTACGTGCTGGAGGATGTAAATATTTGCTTGAAAGTTTAAATTTAACTCAAGCTTATAAAGAAAAGGTATCATAGTAAAGTATAGCAAATTTTACAAATTTGACATCATCCTTTATATTTTGATATTAAGATACCTAATTTAGTATTCAAATTGAATCATATTTCAAATATCAAATGTGCTGCCAGGTTTTACGTATTAGCTACAGGTAGAGTAATCTATTGGCCTAACGTTTCACCATTTTGGATAACCTCGTTAGTTAATACAAGGTGAAATTGTCACTAAGCATATTTACCTATAAAAAGAAGGAACCGAGAATAGTCGAATTATTATTAGAAACTATATTGATTTATTTTTAAATTTAAAATAGGAATATACAATATTAAGGCAAATATTAATTTCGTTATCTATATGGCATATTATTTTGTATTACTAATTTCAAACACTTTAGGGTCAAAAACAAGCGTATTACCACTTTTAAGTTAAAAATCTGTTACCTCCATTAACCGATGTTACTATTTTAAAGCACATCATCAATTAACACAAAATGATACTTTGGTGACAATACAGATTTAAAAAAACCATATATATAAGTACTTGTAGATGCATAGCTATATACAAACGGGAGACCCGTAAACCATTTTGATGATGTCAATTGCACAGTAACCTTAACTGATTGTAACGATACAACTTACGATGTGCTGATTGAGTTACATTGCTTAACGAATGTGTTGGAGCAGCAAACAGCAGAGTAACCCTGGGAAACTACTTACAAAACAGAATATAAAAACACGTGATAAGTTTTTTTTTCAATAATAGTATGGTACATTGACAGTAAACGCAGTGCAATCTAAAAATAGCGATACTAAGTAAAAGATTAGCAGGCCATTGGAAGTTAACAATATCATGCCTTTAAGAAAGCTTCTCGGCAGCTGGTTAATTCTTGTAACCTAATGTACCTTGAATGTCTGAATAAAATTTAAAAGAACCGTGTTTAAAAAAACTACCGGTAAAAGTAATAAATGTGCCCCATAATATTTTCATGCTTAGCTATTATCTGTAATGTAATATATCTTCAAAAACGAGAGACCTAACCCCTACAGCTATTTGGAATCTAAGAAGATTTTATCAGCTTCCATCACAAAATAACGCCTGCAGCTTGATCGATACATCGCAACAATTTTTTTTATCGATATTAATAATAACCTCAACGATATATTTATATCGACAGAAGATAATACATGATTATTTTTACAATACTTGGGTGGTCTAAATTGAAATCGGTTTTATTCACGTCCAAAACTAAATTCATCGCCAGGAACTAAATTTGATATTTAAATTACTTATTATTACTATTTTATTGTCTACACACTTTGCATAATACTTGAGATCAAAAGCAAATCAAGTCATGGTTTATTATTGAATTCTATAGTATTTTTTTATGATATGTGTGCCATTCACTGTAATCAACCTCATTTCCATGACGTACATCGGACCACCAAGCCGGTAACCTAGTAGAACAAAAATAGGATGTTGATTTTGTAATCGGAATATTGTAGAATGGAAGATTTCTCAAACTATTTTCAGGTTAGTTGATTACTGCAATCTGATCAGATGTATAGAGATGAGTTGGTCGACAATAGGTTTACGCTAAGAAATGGGATTTTAAGTATAGCTGCAGAAATACATGGAACTATGTACTCAAAGAAAGTCCAAATATTGCAGAATATGATATAGCGGTAATCCATGTTAAATCCAAGAAGCCTACCACTAATATACCATAAAAACTTAAGTGTTAATTGTATTAAGCAACATACAACCAAAAACAATTACAGCGATTATCACTGCGCTCCTGTGTATTCGTAATATTCGGACTCTTAATATGAACTGAAGTAGCAATGAAACGGTTCTTCTAAACTTATACCAGAAAACTAAATATAGACGAAAATCGCAATAGTTTTAAAATTGGTACGATAAATATAAATAACTTTATAATTAATGTAGTAAAAGTAAAATATACAGATAAAGATGGCATTGATACAATAGTGATGTCTACAGACAAAGGTGAAGAGGAGATTTTTCACACGTTGAACAATTTCACTATTCAAACTCGCTCTCCCATGTCATGTTTGAACACTTGAGATCTCATAGTGTTTGTTCAACGAAAGCGTTCGGTCACCAACCGTAATATGATTATGTTCAATAGTAATAGAAAGTGAGAAATTTGCGTTTTTATACTAATATTTATTTAGCAAACAATATTTAAGTTGTACGCCCATGATATATAAGACATCTTTTCAATCTTAAATACTCTGAGATACTTATAAAGAAATAATAATATTTCTGCAATAGATTAGTGCTTAACAACAGTTATAATTGCCATAATATGATCCAAAATAGCAATAATAAAAGTAATAAGTTAAGTTAAAAGTTTTGATTGGAAAAAGTACTAAACCTATTTCTAATTCTTTGCAGAGTGAATGAAGAACCATCGTGAGATTTAAACGAATATTCAAAGAGCGTATAGCAAATAAAAGAGAAGCAAGTGGGAAAAGAAAAATTGTTAATGAAGAAATGATAAATATGATTAAAGAGTATTTACGATATTTTTTTAATCCTTGCACAATTTTGATATAGATTCCTGTAGCGTGAGCTATTATCTCTTTAAAATTATAACTTATGACCCATAAAATCCATGAGATTTCTTATGACTAATGATACTATAGCAATTCTGCACCTGATTTACACTTTTGGGTTAAGATAAACGAATTGTACTTCAGCGTGCTCTTATATTTTGCTGCCATGTTAACATATCCAATATAACGTATGAAGTGATAAATCCTGATACGACCTTTCACAGTTTGACAGAGAAAAGAGCGTCAATAAGCGTTGGCGCATCTGTTTAACCGGAGAAAAGTATAAAATAAAAAGCTTTAACTAAATTGACAGTTTTGCAGATAATTTGTGAGCGAGCACTCGTTCGACAAGTAACGACTTTACTTCTTGAAACTCATAATGAATATATTTCCATGTATTGTTTAGCTAAGAACATGAGCATAACTCTACACTAAGAGAATTTATTTATTTATAACCATAGGTATTAAAACATAACAGTCAACAGTCAGGTAAAGAATATAATTAGTACAATAAAGAGAAGGATACTAACATTACGTATTAATACATTAAGTAATAATACAGTAAATTATTTTAGTTAATTTACTTGGATATGTGAATCAAAAAAGGTGAAAAATAATTAAGTAACCAAAATTAAAGTTTACCTATGAGAAAGAAATGAAAATCGCATGAATGCAATGCAGAATTGCCCAAGCAGTAAAACGCCCCGGTATTGTAGTTATTTAACATTTCGGACAGGCAATCGTTTTTAATGAAACATTAAAATGGGAAAAAAAATACAGTTTTCGAATATACACATACGAAAATATATCCAACACTGATAATTGCAGTTCGATCGTCTGACATAATCATTTCAAAGTTATTTATATTCATGAATTATAAATTCATAATATTTAAAATGGATACAAACTTGTTTTGAAATAAAACGACCTTTGACAAAGTCAAACAAATAAAGTTTATGTATATTTCATAAAAATTAACTTCGCAGAAATATCACACTTTAACATCCGTATGTATGTGTGTATGTCTGCGCGTTGTTTTTTTTTATTACCCACCTTCTTGTGAAGTGATAAATATTCCGGTTGATTAATGTTTTGGTTCCTTTTAATTTCAATTTAGTTCGGTTTCATGTGGTTATAATAATTTTGAAACTGAATATTTACTGGGGTTTTTAACGCGAGCTCATTCTGTTATTTAGTAGTAAAATGTTGCAAACATTTTGTTAAGAGCACTTTCTTTATTATTCATAACTAAAATTAATTGTAATTAACAATAAAAAATCAAAACTCTAGATGTCACAATAACTCCCTGGATAGGTGTAAGGGGTTATATTTTAGAAGCGATAATAGCTCAGTGATAGTGTATACGTCTTCACGTCAAGGGACGTGAGTTCGTATCTAACAACCTACAATGAACTTGAGCTTTCGGTGAAGGAAAACATCGTGAGGAAACCATTGCATAGTGGTAGGGCTTTTTCTAATGCCCTCCTGGCTAGTAACCACCCTCAAGTTGAAAATCTATCGCCAAATACCAATACGTGTGTTTCGGCGACCGCACTTGAGAGGCAGTTCCTCCACAGGTTTAGCGTATCTACCAACTAGGGCCGTATCGTCACTTAAGATCAGGTGAGATTATGACGATAACGCTAAACCTTAACTATAAAAAAAAAACTTTAAAAAAGGTTATATTTTAGAATAACGATTTACAAAGTAGAACTAGGTTACACCGGAAAGACATGTAATAATAGCCCTGATAAATAGTTCTTTGGTAGGTACTTGGGTAGGGTCGGCGCAACAACTCTGCATTCATTCTACTCTATGAGCTATTATCATAGAAATTACACCTATTATACACATATCATTTCTAGCACAGTTCAACTATATCTTCTTCGGTCTTCCTCTACTCCTACATCCATCCACTCCCATAAAAATGTGATAACTTTATAATGAAGTCACAATGAATAAAAAATTTGATCTCATCATACTAGATTTTTTTTATAGTTAACGTTTTTAGCGTTGTGGCCATAATCTCACCTGATCTTAAGTGACGATACGGCCCGATTTAGTAGACACGCTAAACCTATGGAGGAACAGATCCTCAAGTGCAACTCTCGGAACACACTTAATGGTATTTAGTGGTAGATTTTCAACTTGAGGGTGGTAGCCAGCCAGGCGAGCAATTTAAAACGCCATGGTGGCATGCTATGGTTTCCTCACGATATTTTCCTTCACCAAAAGCTTGCTCATTGTAGATGTTTGGATTCGAACTCACGTCTCATGACGCGGCGTTTCTACACACTATCACTGAGTTATCATCGCTCTAATTTCGTATCGACTCAATTGAAACCATAAAACGGGAAGATTATATAAAAAAGTACAGCGCATAGTATATATTCTATTTTATTTAAACAAACACTTTTTACGATAAGTAAACCCCGCTGCAAATACAAAGTTGCATATTTGCACGTAAACACTTTGAAATTTGAATTTTAAATCATGTAACAGGTAAATTGTTGATATTGAAACGTTTTTCATCTATAGATAAATAAACGCACTGTGCACAATAGCACTGGCCACATAAAAAGAACACAGTGAACCATTGTCCCGCTTTTAAAACCAGTCGTGAGTCTGTTGCCAACTGTGCTGTTTGAACAAGTATCATCTCGTCAATATGCGAAGGTCAAATTACAATAATAAGATAAGTTTCGCGTAATCCCTAATATATAATACTAGCTTGACCTGCGATATTGTTCGCATGGAATTAAAAAAATATTAAATATTTTTTGCCCCTATTATAACTTTTTTCAGTACAGCTTAGCTTTTATTGGTGATAGGGTGATTAAATGGCCTAAAACCTTAGTCAATAAACGGTACTCGAACACTAAAGATTAACAGAAGGTTTACCCGTAATAGGGAACAAAAGTAAAATTTTGTAATATATACATTTCGATTTGCTCAGTTCGGTTGCTGAGAACTTAACTATGATAACTATGTATGGTACTGGAGTACGGAGAAATGGCATCTCAAAAACCTTTTTAATAGCTCATAAACAATAATAGCATATGACAAGGATAGCTGAAATCAAACCCTTTTTTTATTAACGTGGTGTTTGAAATCATATTATTTAAGAATTTCCTCATCGCAACTCAAACGCATTACCCGGGCTCAGGCCAAGTCGTAAGGTGACTCATAGGGTGCTAATTACCAACACTACCGACTAAAACACACCATGGTGACACTGCATACTCCCGTGTTGCCAATTACTAGGCATAGTCTCACATTTTTTCTACTGTACTAATTGCCCTTAAGTATACCTATTTTGTAATAAATACCTTACAACAACACACGAAATTGCAAGTATTGTTAGTTTCTTCTCCATCTTAACCCTTATCTCACCTAAGTAGAATCGTCATATGTTTTCTTCTGCCATTCTACTCTATCAGCCGTCATCTCAGTAATTACTCTTTTTATACACTTATCATTTCTCACAAAGTCCATCCATATCATCGGCCTTCCTCTTCTCATAAGATGTGAATATCACGCTACCACGCCTCAATTTCTTTGTCACTGGTGCTATTTTCATGCTTCCTCTGCTGTATTCATTCCTCCTAATCTTATCCATTCTAGTCACTCGACACATCCATCGTAGCATTCGCATCTCCGTTACGTATAATTTTTAATGTTGTTAGTTTATCACTATTACTATTGAAGTTTTCCCATCATTCGGCATGGACTCCCCCCTGCTCAAGAATTTATAGCGGTAATACTTCCAGTACTAATTTTGAATTGATTATTAGTTTTGTAATAGGGGGGCTTCGTTACTTACAACGCCTTCCCTTCCAGAAATATAGCAAAAATACCGAAACGCGATAACATCGCGCGAGTCACTGATTAATATATCTTCGAACGATCTCAATTAAACGAGCTACAAAACATTACCTCGTTCGTAAAACGATATGCGCTATCTGGTGGAGATGTTTAAAACTAATTCGATTCCTTCCACTACTCAACATTCTGTTTCGACGGTACTTTCAATCATCTGGCTAAAAACTAGAGTTAGAATAATATGGCATAACATATGCTGAGCTTAGATCCATTTTCGATGTTATGATGATATGATATTAGTTTGAAAGACTGTATATGTGTATTTACACTGTGTGCATTGTGTCATCGAAATAAATGTTCTTTCTTTTAATACATATTTTTAATGAATTCATACCTTTGGTGTATCCATTAATTATGTGAGGTATTTAAATGTGGAGAGCGGGTCGAATCTAACGTGGGGGAGATGGGGATCTCGGTAAATATCACGTTATTTTCTTTTCGCAAGAAATAGTGCAAAATTATGAGAAAGTGGGTGACATAAAGCAAAAAAAACTTATGATAAAAATGGGCATTGTTGTGACAAGAAATTCGTGTTTTTTTTATTAACCCCCAGACATTAAACAGTTTAACCTATTTATATATTATATATAGGCGAGCTTATATGAGAAGTTAAGGGGTTAAAAGCAATATCTCAAAATGGTTCAATGAGGAGAGTATGGAGTCCCTAAAATCGGCATATGAAATCAACGAACGGTACCTTATACGTTTTAGAATTAGGGCTTCGTCAATGTTAACGCTTTCCCTTCCAGAAATATAGCTAATCCCGAAACGCGATATTATCGCGAGTCACTATACGAATGCGGTATTTTCGAACGACCTGCATTAAAGACAGCTACAAAACACTACCTTGTTCTTAAAACAATAAGCGCCATCTGTTGGCGTCGTTTATAACTATTTCGATTTCTATCTGTCTTAAATTTAGTTATTTATTTTATGTTACAACATATGCAGCCCTATACTCGCATATACCTACTGTCAAAATATCAACCTTGAAATTTCAATAAAAAATTATTTAAATAGTTATTTAACGTGAAGACAGACTTGAGTTCCAAATAGATGTCACATGCACGATAATGATTGATAGTTTCCCCATATACATTTATGGATAGAATTAATTTCATTCTAAAGTTTAGTCACTTTAGGAATGCAACACAACATTGTTCAACAACAGTGCATTGCACGCAGCAGAAATTCGATTGTTGAGATCGATGGTGTTACAAAATTGGACAAAGTTAGGAATGAGTATGTTAGAGGAAGTTTGAAAGTGGCGCCTGTGGTAGAGAAATTGAAAAGGGAA
Organism: Actias luna; assembly: GCA_039707435.1. Classification (NCBI taxonomy): domain Eukaryota; kingdom Metazoa; phylum Arthropoda; class Insecta; order Lepidoptera; family Saturniidae; genus Actias; species Actias luna. The sequence goes on along the minus strand of JAZHAC010000012.1, from coordinate 11,642,343 downwards.
GACAAGCGTCTTGGTTCGGACAGGTCATGAGGGGAGAGGAAACACATGTAGTGAGAAAAGTAATGGATATGAATGTTGAAAGATGCTAAGGAAGAAAAAGGCCAAATAAAAGATGAATAGAGTATGTGAGGTATAACCTGAAAGAAAAGGAAGTGAATGTAGAGATGACGGTTGATAGAGATTTCTGGAAGAAGAAAACGTACTGCGCCGACCTTAAATATCTTGTAAACAGGCCATAATGATGATGATTATTCAGCTACAGTGACTCATTTTCTGAGAGATTGCTCTGTGGGATAGCTTCCATACATTCATTCCGATACATTTTCAAAGTCGACTGTCTAACCTCGTTACTCTATGACCGGCCATTTAAGTACCCGATATCAATGAGTCATCTAACCCATATTCGCGGAGCAAAGGTAAACAATAGTTATACCATAAATGTGCAAGTACAGTTAGTGCAGCCTTTGACCGCAGTTTGAATATAGTTTCTATAAGGGGTATCAGGGCATACTGTGCGCCGGCTACGGACTATCACGATCTAACTTTAAAGCTGGTTTCGGGTCAGCCTGGGCACTGAAGGATATGATAGCCTATAGCTGTAACTATTGCTAGTAATTTATTTATTTCTTTCTAGGAATATCAACAGCTGTTAACACACGATTCAATATACAATAAGCAACTTACAGCTAATTAGAAATATTCATTAGTAGACAATGAAATACTAATTAGTTGATATAATAATAAGTATAAAGCACAGTGAAGAGTTACATATTAGACGTACGTGTCAAAGAGTGATTTGATGATAGCTTGTCTAGCTGAATTACCTGGAGTATTAAAAGATCGATTTTAAATTCTTTGCCGAGTTTATTATAATTTTGGCTAGCTCGCATAATATAACCATTACTTATATAGTTGGTTGTTAAAGGAGGTAAATATATCAACGAGCTATGATGAAGAACAGTAGAAGAAATCTTTAAAGCAGTTTTGGAGAGGAGATTCAGATAATCAACCTTGTGTTGTACAATTTTAAAAGAATAGGCAATGTCTGCAATCATATGTCTTTTATCAAGCAGCAATAAATGTATAATATAGTAATGCATGATAGCATATAAGAACCTTTTCTGGATATTAAAAATCCTTGAATATATACTGAATATTTTTATTGATAAATTACTTTCAATGAGCATATGACAGCATTGTATATAGTAAGCACAGTCGTCGAATATGAAAGAGTTACGATACATCAGAACACGTCTGTGTCACAGCACTTTGTAAGCCCTTTAGTAGTTGGGTTTATCCTGGCTTATATTTATATCCTTTATCATCATCATGATGGACAGCTCTTTTCAACCCACTACAGGGCATAAGCTTTCTCACTTTTACGCCCTTTTTTCCGGTGTGCCAAAAATACCCAAAATTCTCCCTCAAGGTTAGAAAAAATCGTGGAATAATCTTGCCATCGGTACTTCTAGTACCTCGCATACCTTCTCTCGGCCACCACTCGGTCAGGGATCTACTCCACCTGTCATCACCAAATCTAGCCAAGTGACCTACCCAACACCATTTAACTTGTGCAATATGAACACCGATTACCTGCACTTTAGGGTTTTTTCGGATATCTGTAATTATCACTTATACTTAATCCTTACTATTTATATTTGATTACTTCATATGCATCAGCTCTCCCCATAACTCTTGCATACGCTAGTATCAAAAATGTTTACTAGATCTTGTGTATACCTAATTTCTTTAATGACAATTTCTGATATACTAACCAACCATTTAATTGTGACATTAGAACACATTCCTACAAAATATATTACTGTTACTAATTCAAATACATTTTAATATATATAGCCAATAAATTGAAATACAAGACTAACAATAAATAAATAAAAAAACTAATAAACATTAGAACAATCTATTCATCCTAATTCCTAACACATCAACTTTATAGATATATGAAAACATATGTTAATAAGTCATCGTTATAAGAACTGACATAAAAACATACAGGCGTATGCAGACTAATAAGTTTATGATTTACGCCCTTCTGCTTCTGAAATGTGGAAGCCAACCCATGAGGCGTTGGTATCATCGTGTTGTTTTTTTTTCTTCAATGTTTTTTACAGACTTCGCATTAAGCCTTGATGCTTTGGAGATACGCGCGATTAGAATATAAATAGAAACCGGTTTTAATAAAATATGTATATTACCTACTTCTATGTCCGGTTTATTTCGCTATGTTTTCCTTTTATACAGTTTTGTTTGTTTGTCTTTTTTTATATTATTTTAAGTTACCATGGAACCGACGAATACAGTAAATTTAAGCAAAGGTGATTAATAAAGCGATATATGTCTTGGACAGTTATCAACATCAAGAATGAAGGCTATGAGTATGCCAAACTATCTTTAAAATAAAGCCTTACATTAAAAAAAAACAAAAAGCCATCTAATACAAAATAAAGTGAATTCTGATTTTAAACCTTATCCCTATTATCTATATATTGTATAGAGTATTGTATAGATAAATGAAATTGAAGTGTCTGTTTGTAATATCTAAATAACAGCTTTTTACTTAATGCATATGAGAGTATATACGGAAATTATATAAAACCACATTTTTTAACATTTTTCTCTTGCTGTTCCGGTTAATCTCTTCAACGGCTAGACTGATTTTGATGGGACTTTCGCTGGCAGATAACTGATGTTGTAAGGAGTAAGTAAGGCTACTTTTCATTTAGAAGAAAAAAATTGGATCAGCGTAAAAAAAAGATTATGTTCAATAGCTAGTAGATACTTTAATATAGCCAGTCTAATATATACAACAATTAGAGACTGCCTATCTCAGCAGTGGCGGTATAGCGTAACTATACTCATTATAAATAGATATTTCAAAAGATGTTTGGTAAAGATTCACAACGTAATTATTACCTGCATTTTATCTCATTAGGTCATCGCTGTTTTTAAAAGGTGGAAATTTTTAAATTCGTTTAATGGCTTCGACCAATTTTTGTAACACTTTAATTAGTTATTATATTTCATAATTATTATAGTTATATTATTCTTTTGAAATTATGTCATACTATTTACCAACAAAATTTACTTATATACTGTGTTATTAATTTCTCTAATCTAGCGTTATCACCACAATCTCATCTGATTTTAATTAACACTGTGGCCCAAAACACAGTGGACACGGTGAGCCTAGTGGAGGGACTGGATCTTAAGTGCAACTGCCGGAACACACCTATAGGTATGTAGCGACAGATTTTTAATTTAAGGGTTGTACTATTCAAGAAGGCATTAGACAAAACCCTACCACTATGCTATGGTTTCATTACGGTGTTTTCCTTCTCCGAAAGCACAAACTTGTTGTAGGGATTCGAATTCACGTCTATTGACGAGATGCCCGAACACACTATCAACTGAGCCATTTCGAGCAAAAGCAAGCGGTGCTGGACCCCTCAATGAAATTGCACACGGGTTTCGGGCAACTCGATCTTGTACATGCGATACACAGCACTATTTCTCTTACCTTGACCCTCGGCGCTCCATAATCGTAATCACGTTGTAGAGTGCTGTATGTACAGTGGATTATGTGTAATAGATATGTGTGTAATTGTTCAACCGGGAGGTTCGAGCTACCGTCACAACCGACACAATAATCGACCAGCACACTTTACTGTGTCACTTTACAAATAAAACGAATCACGAGTAAAATCAACACACAGCCCACTACATTTTTTTCTGTACTATAGTAATGTTAATTCACAGAGATTATGAACGCTGCCACCTGAACTAGGTAATCCTGTGTCTCAGGTGGCAGTACAGATAGTGTATCAATAAATTAACACATTACCACAGTGGATTTATGAAGCATGGAATTAAAATGTTGACAAAAATGTAAATGTAATGTAAAAGAAATATTTAATAACCGAACAGAGGTAATGAATCTATAAAACTAATTATTAAAATATTTAAGTTTAAATGAACAATGAAAATAGTGAACTACAATAAACTAATTATAAATGTTAAGTATTGACACCTAGTCTACTCTAAATCTAAGCCGGTAATAGTTTTTTGCTTACACAAGTCCAAAATCAAAGTAAGCTCTATGACAATAAACGAAGCACCTCGTTAGAAATAGAAAATCGTACTGCATCAAACTGTATGAACCGAGGAACCAGCAGTGTTTAATTTTTTTATGTACCTAATGACCCTAGTAATATCAGCCTGAAAACCACTCAAACACGTGGTTCCGCTTGTCTTAATTTTATTATTTACCAGCTTTTATATAATCGCGTATATGTTGATATATTTTGACTTTAATAAGTTTACCTCTCTCCTTACCCCTGTCCCTAAAATGTTTTTCGAGAGAATAAGTAGCCTAACAACGTGTCCGGGATCCGGGAAAATTTGTCATAATCGATTAATTGATTAATCGGTTTTGGCTTTTAAGCGTAACGAACTCTTTCTTGCAATTATATTAGTATGGATTTTCAATAGAGCCTGAACTGTGTACATAATCATCGATGCTAGATAAATTACTCAAAATACTTCACATGAGATACTATTAACACCCATATTACTTGTTGTACTCGCAACTTCGATCGCGTAGTATTAAAAGTTATTTTTCATTTCCGCAGAAATATTACTTTTTGCTTATGAGAAGTATTCATTGGTTTTTTCTGAGCCCCATTGACATACCGCGACGCGCATCTTTCATGGTTAGTCTTTTTTTTCATTTTACCCTGCTCCTAGATGTCGTAGCATAATATTAGATAGCGTATAACCTTCCCCAATAAGTGGGCTGTCAAAAGCAATAAGAATTTTCGAAATATAATCAGTAGATCTTGAGATTAGCACCTACGTACAAACACTTTAATTTTATTTTATTACTAGTTGTGCCCACGATTTCGTACGCGCGGAACTAAACTTTATTTAATACGTTTTGCCTGTTTTTGTAACTTTTTTTAAAGGTAAGGTTAAGTGTTATCGCCATAATTTCACCTGATCTTAAGTAACGATACCATACAAGTTGGTAGACAAGTTAAACCTGTAGTGGATCTGACTCTCAACTGCAGCTGCCGGAACATTCCTATTGGTATTTGGCGGCAGATTTTCAACTCGAGGATGGTTGCTAGCCAGGCGAACATGCTCGCCCTAAAAGCCCTACCACCATGCTATGGTTTCCTCGGGATGTTTTTCTTCACCGAAAGCTCAAGCTTATTTTATGTGGTTGGATTCGAACTTACGTCCCTTGACAAGAAGTCGTACACACTACCACTGAGTTATCATCGCTTCAACACAGCTTTACTTCTATTAATGGTAGCCTGATGACAAATACCCCAAAGCCTTCCTCAATGATTGTCTTATACTGAAGTAGGGTTATAAAAGCAGATTAAAAACCAGATTAAGTTTATCCAATCGATGAAACGAAATTAGTCTGATGCGGGAGCTACTAATATTGGACTCTTATCATCAGTGTTACGCCATACTGAAAAGTGTAAAGTTTCGAAGTACCGTTAATTAGTTTTATTGTACATTGTGTATAAGAATGGTATCGCTTACATTTGAACGTATGCTATGCGTTTTATCTAATTAAAACTGAACTCGCCAGGTACGTATTTAGGATTGTTTAAGGGGATTGATAAATCGTACTAGATAATGTATTGTATTCTTTTATTGTTACATTTTTTTATAGTTAAGTTTTAGCGTTATGAACACAATGTCACCTAATCTTAAATGACGATACGGCCCAAGTTGGTAGATACGCTAAACCTGTGTAGGAACTGGCTGTCTAGTATAGATGCCGAAACACCTAATAGTATTTAGCGGCAGATTTTCAACTTGAGAGTGGTTGCTAGCTAAGAGCGAGCACTAGAATTATAATTAGAAGCCCTAGCACCATGCTCCGTATTATTTAAATAATACAATAAAAACAGGAAAACAAATTAATCGCCATATGAATATTTATTAGTAGAATTATCATATTGCCAAATTAAATTATCTAATATTGTGACCACTAAATAATTGAGTTACTAATTTTATTACTTCTTGAATATTTATTATATGGATTAAAAACTACTCAAGGGACGCGAGTTCGAATCCAGGCGCGATGAGCTTGAGCTTTCGATGAAGGAAAACAACTTAAAGAAACCACAGTAGGACTTTTTCTAACGCTCGTCTTGTTAGCTACCACCCTCAAGTTGAAAATCTGCCGCCAAATACCTACAGGCGTGTTCCGGCAGTCGCACTTAAAACCAGTCTTACCACATATTTAGCGGGTTTACTAGCTTGGGCCACATCGTCACTTATCTTCAGGTGAGATTGTAGCCATAACGCTAAACCTAATAACTATAAAAAAGATATAGTAAGCTAATCACTGTATTATATAAAACATATATGGTTTTTTTCTCGCATTTTTCAAAATTTATTAATAAATGATCATCGAATGTACGTTAACATTTGACCCCCGAAACACACTGAATACATCCACCGCGGGTTAACGAACTTTTAATAAATAGAAGCCTGAGTAAAACAATGTTCAAGAGATAAAACTATAACCAGTCTGATAATTAAAAAGAATCTTCGAAGTGTTCACACCGTTTCACTACTGTTTTAAATTCTTCACTTTCGTTTTTATTTGGACGTCATTCTGGGACCTGATTTACGGAATAGATAAGCTATTTTTCTTTGATGAATTAAATACGGAATTTCTAACACTACACAAATGCACTTTTTTTTACTATTATGTATTTAATTTTTATACATTAATATAATATCCGTATGTGCATTGTTTTTTCAACTAAATTGACATGATATTACTATACATAATATAACAAATAATATCACAAACTCTTCATATACTTTTCAAAGCTCAATCACACTGTCATAAAATATAAGATGTTCGTTTTACTACAACTTTGAAATTATATCCTTTACCCTCCAGAAACTATAATATTAGTTATCACCATATCAAATTCTGCAAATATAGATCGTAGTTTCGTAGTAATGGCATACAAAAGGGCAGCCAATTGAAAATAATATATTTGTATCTCTATATCTCTGAAAAAGTCCTAGGTCCAAGGTCTAAAATCCAAGGCTGAATATCATGTTACCTAATGATTTCGTTCAAGATCAAAGACATTAATCTAGACGGGCTCTCAGATGCAACTGCCGGAACACACCTATAAGTATTTGGCCGCAGATTTTCAACTTATAGATGGTAGCTAGGTAGACGGGTATTAGAAAAACTCGTACCACGAGGCTATGGTTTCATCACGATATTTTCTTTTATCGAAAGCTTAGATTCATTGCAAGGATTCGAACTCACATCCATTCACGCGGTATTCATACACACTAGTACTACATCGCCATTGTTGCAAAAATATAATATTAATGTTCTTGTAACATTTTTTATCACTAGTCTATTTACCTAATTAGTGATTATGTTAATTATGTTACCTTTTCAACGAAACTTTATATCGTAATGTCGATATGTAAATTATTTAATTATTGTTGCGACTAAGAGGTCATTGAACTCGCTTTAACTAAATTTCAATAACATTGTTATTGCATTTTATTGTTACATGTTACTTTTATATATCTATTTTGTAATTATACTAGCTATCCCGGGGAACTCAGTATCATCTATAATAGTTGTACTTTATCCTCGCTAAAATGCAAAAATGGTTTAACCGATTTGTTTTTTTTTTTTTATATACAAATGTTGTTCTGACACAATAAAAAAAGAATTATCTAATTTGTTACAGTCGTTAGGAAGTTGTGCGCGTACATACATTTTAGCGATTCATTTTATATATAAGTTAGATATTATAAAGTGAGTAAGTTTGTTTGTTTGTTTGAACGCAGTTAATTTTAGGAACTATCAATAGGACTACAAAGATTATTTCTAATTTTTTACAGAGAAATCATTGAGGAAGAGTTAAGGGTTTTTAACATCACGCTACCACCAACACTAGCAAAGATATATTGAAAAAAGTTACAAAAACGGACAATAATTATTAAATAAAATTTAAGCTCCACGCGAACCAATTCTACTAAATAAATACTAAATAACTAGTATACCAATAATAATTAGTTAATTGATTTCTAGGTATACCGAGTGTTTGACTAGTAGATTTGCGAAAATTATTCCTGGTCTATGGCAACATGGTAGTTTGAAGTATCGCCGTGGTGCGGTTTAGTGGACAGTGGTGGGTAATTAACACCCGATAAGTCACCACATGTTCCTCGCGCCTTTGACCTGAGCCCGGGTAATGTATTTACGCGTTGCGATGAGGAAGTCCGTAAGAACAGGGATTTTAAACACCATGTTAGTAAAAAATAAAAAGTTATACCAAGTGTTGTAAGGAAAGTTATAGGGCGATACAAGATTCACGTTACGTAAGCGGTTATCAATCAAGCTCCGAGTCAGTCAGGAATGCGACCTGCTGATAACGCATGCATCTGCCTCACCTCCTATACGTACTTGTGTATGTGTTAAAAGCTACATTCTTAGCTTTATCAAGTTGCTGTCCTCGTGTAACATATCAAAGCCAGAATCCGAATAAACGTACTAAGAATTAAAGAGATATTATAAGAATATACGTGAAAGAAGTAAAAATATATATGGGTAATAAAATATACATCTACTAACTGTGCCCGCGACTTCGTTCGCGTAGAACTAAAGATTATTTAAAATAAGTTTTGCCAGTTTTTGTAAATTTTTTCACAATACCTTTGGTCTTATTAACAGTTGCGTGTACGTTAAATAGAATACAATTTTCTTAGAGCGCAGACCAATCTTAGGGTAAATTTTTGAGCCACAGTTTTCTTTCTCATGTTTTAAATAATAGCCTATTCGATTGTACAGATTTCATTTATTCACTCATGATTTAATCAGTCAACATGAGTATACCAAAATTATTGAGTAATTTAATATACTATGACCTTCATCTGTCTTTAGAACATGTCTTTTTTTTCTAATCTATTCTTACTAAACTTCTCTATATTTAGTGCTATTTTATACTCTTTCAATACTCTCATTATTTATCCTGTACATTCTAGTTATTCCATCCATTAGGTAGAACATTCTCATTTCTGCTACGTATAATTTACTTTCATCTGTATCTTTAGGATCGGTGAGGTCCATACAGTTTCTGATCATACTACAATTTTTTGAGTCTGTTCCATGTTCCTATAATCAAATGTCACCAATATACTAAAACTATGTCAATTTTAACAAATACAATTCAATTGATACTAGACACAATATAATATTCACAAGGATCTCTATAGAAATTTAGGCAAGCGTCGAACAATCAATCCGATATCAAAAGCACAGAACATTAGTCGGTCTTAGACCTCGATCATAACATAAGAAACTAAATATTCCATAGCAGTACAGGCAATTACTTTAATTACATATAGCGGAAACCGACTGACAGAACAAGGAAGCAATGACATCATAGTCTCAACGCTTCAGTTCAGAATGACGCGTTGAATGATCGTTTAGTAATAGGCGTTCTTAACGCTCATTTGAACGATAATCGTTGGTTTAAAATATTAAATGCGTTTTATGACCGCTCGATATAACTTTTAGTACGTTCGCTTCTTGATTTCTAATTCATTGATATTACTACGTACGTTTATAAACAAAACACGCTCCGGTTTTATTATATGTAATTGGTGCCCCGCGACTTCGTCCGCGTAATTCTCGTCAATCATCCATGATTGTAATATCCCTCCTTAGTAGGCGTCTTCGTTATGAAAGGAATATATTTTTAAAGGAATGTATATTTGACGCGATGATAGATCAGTGGTAGTGTATACGGACGCCGCGTCAAGGGACGTGGTTCGAATCCACCTAGAACGAGCTTCAGCTTTCTGTGAAGGAAAACATCGTGAGGAAACCATAGCATCGTGGTAAGGCTTTTCTAATGCCCGCCTCGCTAGCTTCCACATGAAATTGAAAATCCACCGTCAAATACTAATAGGTGTGTCCCGACAGTTGCACTTGAGAGCCGGTCCCTCCACAGGTTTAGCATGTACATCATCTTGGGCCGTATCGTCACTTAAGATCAGGTGAGATTATGGCCATAATACTAAACCTATAAAAACGAATATCCATGACACATTTCAAGTAAATAGGTCAGGTAGTTTTAGAACTATCTGCGTAAAAGCATCAATCAAAAAATTATGTCCCGTTTTACATACAGAGATGACATTTAAAAAACGCAGAAACGTGTTTTTTTTATTTAATTAATGAATATTTATGCTAAATTTCATGTTAATAAATGACGAGGTTTTATTTCCTTCCGCATACAAACTTTGCCACACTTCCGTTAAACCTCTTAGGGGTGTAATTTCGAAAAATCCCTTCTTAATGAACTATTACGTCACAAAAAGGGACTACAGTCCTAATTTAATGTTAAAGTATGTAAAGCTTCAATGTATTCGGATGTGCGTTGATGAATCAGCCAACCAACGTCTTTATATACACAGATTTTGAACCAAAAACTTATTTATAAACTGTTTTGTTAATTTTAAAAGTATTTGTTAGAATTTTTTATTCTGATAATTTCCGAAAAAGCTCAACCGATATTGACTGCAGCTTTATTTGTTGGAAGGCAACTTTTTAAAGAATAATCGAGGTTATAATTTTCTGGACTCGACGGCCTAGTATTCTTGAAACTTGTTTAGTATTAATATTATACAATTATGATATGACATACACGTGCGGAGTCTCGGGTGCTAAATTATTAAATGTGTATATTCTTATATATTTACTGAACTTTATAGTTTTATACCAGTTTTAATATTATAATTAACTTAATTTCTAATATAACATCTGACAGATTACCATGGTCGTAGAGCTTCTTTTAATGCCCACCAGAATAGCTGATAGCTACCACCCATTTTTAATCTTTTAACGTGGTATATCAAATCCTATTCCTTATGAACTTCCTCATCAGAACGCGCAAACGCATTACCCGGGCTCAGGTCGAAGGTGTGAGAGGCATGTGGTGACTCATCAAGTGCTAAGCACCCAATATTATCCACTAAAAGGCACCCAATATTATCCACTAAAAGGCACCCAATATTATCCACTAAAAGGCACCCAATATTACCCACTAAAAGGCACCCAATATTACCCACTAAAAGGCACCACGGTGACACTTCAAACTCGCGTTCCCAAAGACAGAGACAGCACCCACACATCTTCTAGTCTAGCTACCGCCCTCAAGTTGAAAATTTTCTGCCAAATACGTATAGATGAGTTCCGGCAGTTGAGAGCCAGTCTCACACTGGGCTTAGCGTGTCCACCCTATTATACGACATCATTACTTAGCATTAGGCGAATAAAGAACCAAGAAATACTTTCCAGTCATGTTTTTATAGAAGTTTGATTTGGTTAATGTTATTTATTACAAGGTTATTAGTTAATTGACAATAGATTTTATAGCAGATAACATTACTGTTTTATTGATATAATCGTGATACACTATATTAATAAGGCGAGGTTATTATTTATCATTGTAAATACAAATATCCACGGTAGACAAACGTAAATGAGCGGTATACACGAATTTGAGTCGCAACTCGGCCATAGTGTTTCGGCCTTGTTCCAAGGCTATGCGGATTAAGTTATTACTCGAAACTATTCATGGATTCTTCATATGAGAGATGTGTCATACAGTTACTGATAAATGATAATGCGTTTAGATGGGTTACTAGGAAGGTCGTGAAATTGGATTAACTCAGGGTTATTTGCGACGCCGATGTTAAGACGTGATATTTTGTCTATATTTGAGGTTAGCTTTTGATTATAATCTCGTCGTAGTGCAATTGGTGAAACGCCTTTATGGTAATAAATACATTTTCAGTAACATCAACAGTGCCATGTGTACTTTCCAGTACTAGAAAATACCTTACTACATTTTGTTTTATTTCTATACATGTTTTACTAACTGATGGTTGACAACGGCTTGGTTAAGATCACTTGCTGGGCCTAGTAAGAGAACGACTTTCAAAATTAGCTGCCGGAACAAAGCTGTGTAAGCTTGGTGGTAGAGTTTCAACTGAAGGATGGTAGATGACCGGGCGAATATTAGACAACTTGTAATGGTTGCTACGCAACGTTTTCCTTCAGTGGTAATTAGAACTAATACTCTATCATTGAATAACATCACTGAAGTGTTTTTCCGAATACTCAGATAGCCTATAGGATTCAAAGCAACTTTCCTTGAATTGATGTTTATGGATTACCATTAAACCTGGAGACTGTGTTTAAATAAAATAAATGTAATTTCGAGTTCCTACCGACCCGATAGTAGTGTTTGAGACTTTCACCGTCACATTACACTTAGCGGCTCGTCCTGGCTTCGCACAGGTGGTTTTTTATTTTAATTTGGGCATAAACGTATAGTTAATGTATCTTTATGCAGGATATAAGTAGTAAATAACAATGTTATATTTTTAGCCATAAATCTAGTTATATTCTTAAAGTTTATTTTTTATTATTTTATTTATTCAGCGCCCCCATCCTCGTCGCGTTTCCCGTTGCACTGCGTGGAGCCACACCGGGTACACGGCGACGTTTATTTTTCTATTAATATTGTGTTGAGGTTGACATTTTTAAATTCGTAACATCTTTTGATTGGAATGTTCGATTTATATAGTTCTAAAAGTAATCTACAAGTATTGAAACAGTTTTGAATGCAAATTATTTATTTGGATAAGCATTAATACAAAAGTATAGATAACGTGGTCTGATTTTGTTCGGCATTTATATCAACTTTAAAATGTAAAACATTCACAGTGACATAATTAGTAAATAGTTGGGCATATGGTACCGCCAAGTTTTTTGTAGATATTGATATGTCCTTTAATATTGTGATAGATTTTTTTGTTCTAAGACATTTGATAGCAATTTTTTTACACCTTGTATTTCAGTAATTAAGTTTTAATAGGGATCCCTTTTCTTGTCTAGTAATAAATATATCTTATTTTACTCAGGGATAATATAGTATTCTAATGCTGAAAGAACTATCCTTACCAAGTGCCAGAGTAAATAGCATCAACATCCGTCATGAAGTTCATTTGGTACAAAATTTAAATACCATTTTTTTTTCATAATTTGCTAACCCTGAACACGAGAGATGATGCTATGATCAATTCACTGAAAAAGGTCAGACAACGTGTGCCAGCAAATATAAATAATGTATGCAAACATCGGTAAATACTCTTACTATTTGATGTATCAGATGTTTATCGAAACGTAATCTATTTGCATAGTCCCCAGCCGGTAGCTGCACTTGATTAGACCAGGAGTGTAATAACATTTCTCATCTCGTCGAATATGGTGCCCGGTCGGCTTTGTTCAGGCGGCCTCCGCACGCCTGCCTTGTGGATTCCAGTCTAAAGCCAGTCTTGAAATATGGTCGGAATTTATACGCAATGCGCTGTTGATATAAGAGCACTAGGGAATTTGTTAACTTCAGTCAGCTTTAAACTATATCGGTACACATTATGTTCACAATAAACTGTTTGAATTCTAATTGATTTAATCGGTACAAACAATAAAGGAATGACGAAGCCAAATTTGCATATTAGGTAAATTTGTATTTTTAAGTTATAGTATACTTTATAAACGATATAGAATTTTAAAAATATTTAATAAAGTTCCTCCGGGATAGGGAAAACATATGAAATGTTTTTTTCTTACTTTATGACAATATGACTAACTTTAACAAATATACAAATGTTATGTCCACAGAGTTCATAAATATCTCCTGTAATAATAAAAGCCTTATTTCCAGTTTATATAAATGAAATCCCAGGCCCAGTTAGTCTTTATATTAATGCTTTTTTTTCTTTCCCTCCGAAAATGTTTGTTATATGTTTAGTTTGTTCATTTATGTTAATTTACAACGTTACCCTTCATTTTCAACCACGCTGAACTTATTATATGGTGGTAGCACCCATTCGATCACAGTTATTGAGAACTCTACGTTTATTTATATTTAGAAGCTTTATCGCCACAATTTATGCCGGTATCATTATATACGCATATTACAAATTTCGCAATTTTATAACTTGTATTCCGTTAGAATGGAATGCGTTTGGTAAGCTGTCTACTGTCCTTAAAGGGGACACGCCTATATAAATGTGAAGCATAGAGCTTAAAAACAATATACCCACGATAAAACAGATTCCAAGGTATATACTAATAAGATAAATGCGAAAGTGAGTTTGTTTGTTTGTTACGCTTTCACGGCCAAACCGCTTGATCGGTTATCATGAATTTTGTTGTAGAAATAGATGGGAGCCTGGAGACGGTTACTTTTTCTCGCGAACTATTTATTGCGTCATCCGATCTGTTTGACGAAATTAATATTAACGCGTGCGAAGCCGTAGGTAAAAGCCAGTAATAAATACATTTATAATAAGGTATTATAAAAAATTGAGTTTGTATCTATTAACAAATGTTACCAGTTCATTAATAATCCTTTAACATATTTCCTGGGTTATTTTAATCATCTCCACTTGTTTAATTAAAACACGAAGTTGTAAAGCGTAATTCATACTTTATGTATGTTTCATGGTCAAATATACTGCATTATAATTTTTTTATCCTTATAGGTCTTTTTAGCATGTATAAAATCATTCTCGCATGCTCTGCCGAGTTCTGGTCAGTTCGGAATTGTATGTGGGACTTCAATGATGAGAATACTGACAACAACCATTACGGTAGCCCTAAATTCTTCCCTCATTCCCCAAGGACCCGCCCGCTTATTACATATTTGGCAAGGACAAAGCGATAACGAATAATCGGCAGAAAATTTACGAATTCAGTACAATAAAGTTGATACGTAATATGAATGTGCCATTTCAGAGCTAATATTTAGCAATTTTTGCTACAGCTTTCTTTTTCGAAAATGCGTAATTAGGGGAAGGAAATAATTTCCTATTGCTTCCCGAATCCAGAAGTGGAAACGATGGCCCTGATTTATAGCAGTTATCATATTCTTGTTCTGTTCCCAAGTTACTTGGGGTCGACGTAGTACGTTTTCTTCTTCCACAAATCTCTATTAACCGCCTTCTCTTCATTCACTCCCTTTTCTTTCTCATTCCTCAGATACTCTATCCATCTTTTCTTTGGCCTTCCTCGTAATTTCCAGTCTTCAACATTCATACCCATCACTTTTCTCAGTAGAGAAGAGAGATTAAAAGTCATAATGGTGTTTGTTACTGGTTAAAGATGCTTGTCACTCATTTGTATTGGTAAACGCCATTGTCATGGCCTACCTTTTAACGCATTACGAGAGGTAGTCCGCAACTGGATTCTTTCAGCCCTATAAATAAAATTGTGTATTGTGAGGTCACAAACTATCCTGAAGTTAAGTAATGATGTGATACAATAATACGCCAAGATATTACAGGACACTGCCTCTTGAGTGTTGTTAAAGACACACAGCTATTGATTCTTGGTGACTAATTTCCCACCTTTAGTTTTTCTTCATCCAAAACTCATGGTCAAGGTAGAGATTGACGTCAATTAAACACACTCTCAAAGAACAACTATTGCTTGATGCAAGTAGCTGATGAAGGAACCGTGTGACGTTTTACTCAGAATTAAGTACACACAACCATTTAATAGTTGTAAAAATAGAATATAGATATATCACCTGACACCTAATGAAAAGCCGATAAAAAACATTAGTATTTTAATGAACGTGTTTCATAAGCTTTTAGCTTATACGGCAATGAAAATCCCCAGGGGAACAGATAATAAAAACCTGTTAGTGTTTTTCTTTTTGTACAATGCACTTTGATTGTATAACTTATTTCTGTAAGTTACAGATTTTCTGAAGTTATAGGTTTTAGCGTTTTGTTCTTTATCTTGAATAATGTGAAGTGATGTGACCCGAGATTCGGATTTGTATTTGGATGAAACTCTTTTTTTATACTTTATAGGTTTTGTTAGCGTTGTGACCACCATCTCACCTGATGTTAAGATGTTGGACACGCTAAGACTAATGACTGGTTCTCAAGCGCAACTGCCGTAATATACCTATAACTATTTCGTAGATTTTCAACTTCAGTATGGTATTTACCCAGATGTGCTTTAGAAAAAGCCCTACTATCAAACTTTGGTTTCCTCGCTATGTTTTCCTTCACCGAAAGCTCAAGTTCGTTGTAGGTGGATTCGAACTAACGACCCATGACGCGGTTTCCGTTCACACTACCAACTGAGTTATCATAGCGCAATGGAGAAGTAGCACAAAGGGAACCGTCGACTGTGGAATTAATTCCTGATGCATATAGTTTGTTATACTTAAGCGACAGTACATACACAACATCGGCAATGAATAAATATAAAAATTTGCATTTACTCCCCAACCTTCGGCATTCCGATACGAGTTTATTAACTTTTAAAACACTTGTACACAATCTATGGAACGGTCTGTTTACTATTCATAGTATGTCTGTGCGCCATATGTGTGTTCACATAACTGGCTATACATATATACATAGGTATTGACGATGACATCACCGTGTCAGACGATCAGCGGTTTAAAAAAATTAGTATACCGCATATGTCTATTTTTAAGTTTATTAAACCCGTCATAGACATATATACGGGAATTGATTGTTGTGGGAAAAGTTACAATTATATCAACCACTAGTTGTGCTCGGAACTTTGTTCGCGTGGAATTAACATTTATTTAATAGTTTGTGCATGCTCCTATTTATGGTAGTCTTAATACGCGCAAACAAACAAACAAAGTTTTTCGCTATATAATATTAGCATCGATTGAAGAGGCCAAGTTCTATGTATAACTCTACGGGGCTTGTGTCTTGTATTAGGTTGGTTTTTATTGTTTCATTAAAGATAAAATAAACCACAAAGAGCATTACACTCAGTAGCTACATTTATTTCTGGATGTTACAGATAACTTTCGGCTGTTGGATTCGAACCCAAAACTACAAAAGCGTTGATTAAACACTACGTCCACCGTTTATCTACTAAGCACACCATCAGTTTCCACAAGTAAATTAATCACAACATTATTTCTTCATACGTAACAATGTGGTCAGAGACGGTAGACAATAAAAACCTAGATAGGCATCAGCTTTTAGGTGTATCTATTAAAACACGAGTGGTTAATATTAGATTTTCAACATAAGGATGGTATCTAACAAGGGATGTTATAGAAAAAAAAAATCCAACACACTATAATTTCATCACGATGAACTCATTCATTGAATGTTATTACACCTATTGTAGAGCCTCGAATGCACGTCCATTGACCCTATATCCGAACGTCCTACCATGAAACCATCATTGCAATAATCTCACGATAAATGACGTTAATTTCGCAATAGTTTTTAACACGCTTGACACATTACGCCATTGCGAAATAATTGCAAACAACACAAACTACCAAATTGTAGCGTGAATGGCACGTAAAGAGGAATATTCATATATCAGGAGGTTTTTCTTACTTCTCCTATTACTCTATACAATAATTCTTTTAGGAAAATCTATCTCGTTTAGCAACGATCTATAGAAAGGACTAGGTCAAGGCGATTTACGTTGTATCTGAATAACCTTGTCTGCTAATTCACATTCAACTTAATACGTTGTTCAATGAAAAAAAAATTACCTTTTAATGAAGTAGAATTAAAGCCATAAAATTATATTTGTATACTATATAATTATATTATACAGAGGAAAGGTTTGTAAAAGCAATAAACTCAAGAACTACTGGACAGATTGCAAAAACTGGTTCCTCATTAGAATGCTATATTAGCCCTGAGTACTATACGTTATATAACATTTTTTTATGAGTGACCCATGAGGGGATCGAACCCGCGACCTTCGCGTTATTAGCCCGCGGCCTTCTCGTGCTAATAACGCGAAGGTCGCGGGTTCGTCGACCCCGTCATGGGCCACTCAATCCCTATTTAATCTACATGTCTTTTTAAAGTCTGGTTAAGCTGTCAAAGCCCTTGGGGCTAACAGCGTACTTCAGTTCGAAAAAATAATAATATGAAAATGGTTAAAACATAATTAGTTTCACGCGAACGGACATAGCTAGTATGATATATACATATAACAAAAGTGTAACTTAGCACAGTGTTAACACTCATTTCTTTTTCTTCTTAGCCATTATCCCACGTAAGTAGGGTCGGCACAACATGTTTTCTTCTTTCACTCAACTCTATCAGCCGTCATCTAAGTATTTACTCTTATTATACACATATCATTTCTCACATAGTCCATCCATATCTTCTTAGGCCTTCCTCTTCTCTTACATCAATTCACCTTAACACTGAACATTCTTCTAGTTATATGACTTTTACCCCTTCTCATAACATGCCCATACCACGCTAACCTATTACTCCTTGATTTCTCTCTCACTGGTGCTATTATCATGCTTCGTCGAATATATTCATTCATAATCTTATCCATTCTAGTCCACACATCCATCGTAGCATTCGCATCTCTGCTACGTCTCTTTCCTTGCCCAACATTCAGATTCAACCATACTACAGACCTTACAATAGTTTTATAAACTTTTCCTTTGAGTTTCACAGACATTCGTGAATCACAGGTAATGCCCGTGACCTGTCTCCATTTCATCCACCCTACTTTTATCCTATTATTTACATCCGGTTAATGTCCCCATTGTTTTGTATTATTAAATCAAGATACCGGAAATCGGAACATACTGGTAGAGGTACACCGTTTAGGGCTATATGAGAAAAATTCGAACATTAAAAAAAACAAATAACATTGTGAACATTCATTTATTTATTTTTAATTATAACATGCGTGTACTGTTTTAATAAATTAAAATTACAAGCATCGCTAACCATCTACATATCTTTAAATAAATATAAAATTCGGCGCCGTAGTCAAGTTATTATAATTATAATACGCGTGTATTAGATATAATTGATTCGGGTACAGTTTTATTGTGTTTCAAGATTATTTTATAGGATTTTTTATTTTTTATTCAAACTTAATTCAATATTTATATCACCGTTTTAATTCATAGTAATTCACTGCTATATTCCCCATCGTACCACCCGTTTAACGATTTACACCACAACATCAATATCAACAAGATTTTTTTTATTTCCCTCCGACATCTTCCGATCTTCTATAATTTGAACTTTTTTGCTATACTCATAAGGCTTGTAATCATAGAAAATAAACGTAAAACCGGGTATGCATTTATAAGGTGGTCTAGTCATTATCATTACGATCTCTTAAGCTCCGAGATGTTCTAAGTTGTATTTAGTTTAAGTGTTACATCCGCCAGTAAAATATTATTCGTTTTGAAATGGTACCTAATAACGCTCGCGGTTGCAATAAGTAAAAGTTATTAAAAACAAGACTCGAAACGTACTAGTCAAGAAGACGTTTGGAAAAAAATATTTCATTCCTTTTTGTTTTATTCTTACATCTCTATTTAGGGTTCCGAATCTCATAAGGAAAAACTCAAACGCGTTGAAGCACTTTATTATTCGTCTAGCTTGCTGAATATCGACCTTTTTTCTCGAAAACCACTTGAATTATAAAGATCATATTGATAACATGTATCTACTTAAGGTTTATGCCCCCAAAACGCTGTAGAAATCATCTTACCTAGGTTTTTTTTAAATATTGCATAGCATAGTGACTGCATTGCACCTGATGTTAAATACAGTACAATACAAATCAATGGAGACTTGACAATGAATGAAAATTCACTAACTGTCAACGCTGTTTTGGTGGCCTGTTTAAGTACCTATTTACGCTTCTTTAGGGTAAAATTAAATAGAAATTAAATTAATTTATAGTTAAAAATCATGCTAATTAAACTACGATTAAAATTATACGGAAACTATAATTCGCGAGGAAATTTAATATATTAGAAGGACTTTGAGCATAAATTGAGTATTGAATTCAGGAGCAATTAATGTATAACACTGTCAGCTTGTAATTAAAATGATATTAATGTATGATAAGCTATTTTTTCAAAAATAGCTTAAGGTATAAAGTTGAAATGAATGTCGTATACTTAAGATCTATTATTACTGATATAAAATCAATAAAGATTTTAATGAATACAGCCCTTCGTAATAAAAGTTTACAAGTAGCAATAAACAGCCAAAACCTCAGCAAAAACTGAGACTTTTGCGTAAGAGGAAAAATTATTGAACATAAAGGATGAGGCAGAAATGGAAATCGTTAGCATATAAATTGAATACGTTTCTATACTAACCAGGAACCCGGAACTAATTCAGTATGTTCTTTATTTGAAAAAAAAACCGGCAGGGTCTGAGGGAGTGGCAGTGCGTGCGCTTATCGCACATACAGTCAAAAATGGAGTCCTATATGTTTATCTTAAGTTGGATTTCTGTTTATGAATTAGCAATGGCGGTATCTCTTCAATAACGAGTTCAGAGAAGTTCGTTTCGGTGCGCGGTTTTGATATTTCAATAATATCTAAAATTATTCAAATTGCTAGTTTTGACGGTCTAATTATAAAACGCAGGCTTTGAGCAGGCCGGCGTGATATCGAAGTCAGGCAACGAAATCTGTGTCACCGATGATGAGCGTTGCTTGTGTACTTGTAACAAACCATTGTTACCATCAAGTGCTGTGACTATATAGGCAGATACCATACAATTTAATGAATTATAAAATCGTATTAAATATATGACAATGTTACTTGAATTTTATTCCTCTAAAAAATCTTGGCACTACCTTTATTGATAACTTTGATTTTATTTTAGTTTTAAAACTAATTTAATAAAATGACTTCGCTTTGTGCGATAGTAACATCAGCACATAATTTCAATAAACGTAGGTGTATGAACAATAAGTAATCATTTCAGTAAGTATAATGATTATGATTGATGATTCATTTTTATATTGCAATTTCTCAACTCACAAAATTCGGATTTTGCAGGATTATTTCAACATATTATATAATATAACTAGAAGATGAGCCAGCAGATGGTCTGTCTTTTCCAATTGTCAATAACGCTATCACATTAGCACCTTTATTTAACATTTGCTTATAAATTTTGCAAGACAATAAAAAATAAAATAAATAGATATTATCAACACGTGTTATATAATCCAATATTCATATCGTAAATAAATGAAGTTATTGTTTTATTTGAAATTAAACTTTTCGCAGTGTCTAATAAATCAATTATACCTAAGTATCACGAATTTTCAACCACAACTGTCAGTTAATTACAAGGAAGCCGAATGAACGGCCGATATGCGTTTTGAGAAACGTTAAAAATCTGTGAAGGTAACAATCAGCGCTGGTAAATTTTATTTTAGCAAAACCAAAGTGTTCGCTTCCACGGTCAATCGCCGCCGGATCGATTTAAATCACATCGGTCTATTGGAACCAAACAATAAAAAAACCTGCATAACAGTTTGCAGCGATTCAAGGTCACGAGTAATTGAACAAAAAATGGCCTTAATAGTAATGATTTAACAGCGAGGAAGAAATGGCATTATAATTCTTATTACAGTTAAGTATTTACCGTACTCGTTTCTGTTGCCTTCGCACGGGAGTTCGTTTGAATTCTGCTTCAACTTTATTACTGAAATTTTACTACTATTTTTACATGGTAAGGGGCCATTCGTTATTTCGTAAGGATGGTTTTGTCGTTTTTCGACACCCCTTCCCCAATGTAAAGGTATGTAAAATTTCTCGCAGCCTCCCTCTACTAATGTAAGTTACAATTTCGATTTTTTGCGTAAAACACGTCGTTCGAAAAGGATAAGTTACATAAAAACTCACAATTTTACGTAAATCAAAGAATATAATTCTTTAGCAGATAATTTAGGTTTTTTTATATAGTTAAGGTTTAGCATTATGGCCATAACCTCACCTGATCTTTTTGTATTTGTATATTTTGTATTTATCTTTTGGTATTTGGCGACATATTTTCAACTTGAGAGTGGTTGCTAGCCAGGCGGGCATCAGAAAAAGCCCTACCATCATGCTATAGTGTCCTCACGATGTTTTCCTTCACCGAAAGTTCAAGCTCTTTGTAGTTGGATTCGAACTCACGTCCCTAGAAGCGCAGTCCTTACACACTAACACTGAACTACCGTCGCTTCACATTTTCGCTTTATTATACGATATGCATTGCTATCAGTTATAGATTATCAGTTATGTTATTATTAGCCGACTATCGAGTCTTTGGATTAAAATAAAAAATAAGTATTTTAAATAATCTTAAAGTGAGCAAAGATAAGTCAGTTAACTAATTTACAAATGAATAACACTTTTAAAATAATGATTGGCTAATTTTTAATAAAAAATTTCGACTTGTAAAATATTATGTAAGAATAGGTTTTACCTCTATGGTAAAATGTAAGGGCATGTATGGATTTACTTTACACTACAGGGGTAGTGTACCCTTACGTAGATACTTATTGAATGACCCCTAAGTTACAACAAACGTTTTCATAACAATACTCAATATTTTCTCCAAATGGATACACGGCATATATTTTAATTTATTGTTGCTGATTCTAATGTGGTAAAATTAAAAAAAATAACTAACTTATTTATGGTATTTCATTTGCTTAGTTAACATTGCACAACGTGTAATATGCTTATATATATTTTTATTGGTAAGTAATAATTCGCGAAACCACCGAAACAAGTCAGCAAAAAAATTTATTAAAAACTAGCACTTTCTTCGTTAATGCCATTGGATTTTAGACAAACATTTATCCATATTAATATTATCGAGCGGAAAAGTTCGTTGATTTAAACACGTTAATTTTAGGAACTAACTGGCGGATTTCTATACTTATTTTTGTATTTAATAGAGTAATCCTTGAAGAAGCCTTTAGTTTATGTCACATCACGCTACCACCAACAGAAGCAAAGTTATATTGAAAAAAGTTAAAATAGCCTATAATTACTGAATAATTTCACACGAACGAAGTCGCAGGTACAGCTAGTATGGCTATAATTTTCAAAGGAATATATGCTTTTTTCTATATAAAATATTCTTATAAGAAAGTTTAGAATACGGCATTGAGCCCAACGCAATGTCCTAATGAAGACCTCATACAAAATAAACAGGCGGGTCCTGCAAGAATCTGGCTCACCTTGAGTATTATTACTTCCTACTTACTTGCTAACTTACGTACGGTTACTGCATCAATATGTTACTTATAGATTGTAATCTTTAAAATAATTGTTCATGTAATACAAATATTAGTATGTTAATTATTAGTGATAATTAAATTATTCTCTGACGCAATTCGACGGTAATAAAACCATCAAGAGATACAGAATTATTAGGGAGCTATTACAATTTTCAAGACCCAGTCCCTCCACAAGGTTTAGCGTGTCCACCATCTTGGGCCAGTTCGTCACTTAATATTAGGTGAGATTGTGGCAATAACGCTATAAAGTATACAAATTTAATTTGACACAATGAATTATTATATATTTAACATGAATGAACTAATGTTTTCAAGTGACTCAAATTACATTGTCTGTGTGTTTACGGTATGAAGTAGCGAACAGGCATACAATCCACCTGATGTTAAGTAGTTACAAGAACCTATAGCTGTTTATAACATTCCTGAGAAAGAAAGAGTTGTAAATACCTCATAGCTTCTAGTATCACTTTTTGCTGTATATTATAATAGTAGATATACAATGGAAATATATATAAACTAGTTCATCCGCGTGGAACTAAGAATATTTAATAATTTTTGCCCGTTTTTTAGCTCAGTGGTAGTGTGTACGACTTCGCGTCAAGGGACGTGAGTTCGAATACACATACGTTGAGCTTGGGCTGTCAGTGAAGGAAAACCTCGTGAAGAAAACCATAGCATGGTGGTAAAGCTTTTTCTATTGCCCGCCTGGCTAGCAACTACTTTCAAGTTGAAAATCTTCCGCTAAATACCTAAATGTTGCTATATAACATGTTTCACCACTTAGAATCTAAGTCTACTATCGTTATTTTTTCTACAATACATGTAGTCCTATGTGGAATCTATCTGTGAAGCTGGGTAGCGATGGCAAAATTTTAATTGTCAACGGGCGGCAACAGTGTAAACCCGCCACTGACAATTCATCTATCAGATACCAAAAGCATTTTTGAAAACCGTCTGGAAGTCCCTTACATTAGCGACTTCAAACAAATATTTCCGCTTCATAATATTAATGTAGTTATAAATTATGACTTATGTGTTAAATTCTGAACAAAGTTCAACGAGAGCATCTACTGTTTTATTAATTGGTCGATCCTAGACCATTGCCCAGATACGTCTTTACGGCGATATAAAACGAGTCCTGAATACCTTAACTGGGCAAGTAGAAAATTACAAATACTTTCGTCTGTATTCCAAGTATGTATCCTCCCTAAGGATGCGGAAATGACGTATTTACTTATCGATAAACACTAACGGAAGGAGCTTGTTAGCGACACTTTAACTGAATACGTAAACAAATATTAGGTATATCTTTACCTTCACAAGGATTTGTTTAAGTATCGAAATTCGATTTAAATAAACACACATTTTTTACATATTGATTATAACTTGGCTTGTTATTAAAGACTAGCTGTGTCCGCGACGTTGTTCGCATGGTACTTAAAATTTATTTAATAATTATTGCCCTTTTTTTAGGATAAATAGCCTATAGCCTTCCTTTATGATTGATCTATCACACACAAAAGGAGTTTTTAAAAATCTAACTGTTAGTTCCTAAGATTAGCGCGTCCAAACAAACAACTAAAGGTAAAAAAAATCTGCTTTATAATATTAATATAGATTATTATATGGTAATTACTTAGCACATTTTATAATTATAACTTCACTTTCATCTATTTCTATTATAACATAAAACTTTAATTGTAATTAAAGCAAATGAATGTCTTTGCATAGTAATTAGTTGAAGTATTATTTATGATACAGAGAATATTATAATTGTTACAATTTAATAAATTTCAACATTTCACAGGAATATTTATTACGGTAATTGATTATAATTTGTCCATTTACGTAACAATTATCATCCGTAATAATTACAGGTCACAAATATATATTCATTTTTTAAAGAAAATTACCAAAGTTAGTAAAAAGAACTAATACTTATTTACTAACTGTACAGTACTATGAAAACATACATGCAAAACGTATTCTTGATAAACAAAATACGACAAGCGAGTTCTTAGCAAGATACTATCATAAAATAACTTTGTAGTACAAACGACACCGGTTATCTCTCTTTAAAGCTATTTGCTTCACTTCATTGATAAAAATACATACCGTTTTGCCACGAAAGAGCAAACAAATCGTCGTCGTGCAGCCATCGGAGATCGCTAATTACAGCAGACATATCAGCATCGAACGACATTTAACATGATAACATCGTAAACACACAGTTATAAAACAATGCACAATCGATATTTTGCAATCACATCACTAAGGAGCACAACAAAAACATGTCAAAAATCTCGACGACAAACTCTCAATCAATTTACAATATATAATATATCGAACACACGCGGAATTTACGTTGCCTCGCCACGGAAAACATTAAAAAAAACGTCGGTAAATGTTACGAAATGTCAAAATTTGACATTCGATCCGATCGTACGGTCGCGGGGTTAACGAACGCGCGTGCGAGACGCGTGCATTGCACGTCGACGGTGCGACTTGACTGAACCGACTGGTAAACAGACAGCCAGGCGAGTCACAATAAGCGGGAGGCCGCGCGCGTCCTAAAAAACTTACATTATCGATAAACGCCGCTAGACTCTATCGACAAGTGACATCACTAAAATCGCTACCTCAGCTCCGGTCACATGAGAAGGCCCCGGTGTTTTTTTTACGAGTATCGTACGCACGTAAGAGATTATTTAAATCACATGTGATATTCGGTAACGTATTTTAATCGGCGTTGACTCGAGTGCTGTTCGCAATTAGTCTTGCTTCGGTATATTTGGCTGCTGTGCGCGGTATTTTTATCTTTTAGTGTTAGTATTTTAACGTTAAAACGTATCTAAACGTTTATTATATTATATTGCCGTAACGCCTAAAGAAACCCGCCCTATGCATATTTTACATTTCCTTGTAATTAAAATAATGTTTTTAATCTGATGTTTATACCATTTTGAATATGTGATCAAGTTCATTCGAGAATAGAAAAGAATTTAAATTCACGATATGATTAGATACAAAAATGGTTATATTTTTTTTAATTTATTTGTTGCGGTGTATACCATGGCAATGTTGAACGGTCTATATAGTATGTTAAAAAATTGTGAGCACGATTGTTCAGCCATAAATAACATTATGATGTTAAAGTAATTTATGTAGAGAGACATTATCAGTTTTTGTTTTTATATTTAAATATAAAACCACATTGTAAACACAGTACAATCAAAGAGCAATGACTTTCAACGAGATATTAGCAAGAGAAAAAGATTCAATGCCATTTTTCTATGAAGAGAGTGAACAAACTTACAAGATACCACTTATATATCTCTCATTTAATTATTTCGTTACTTACAAAATTTATCATTTCTATTTAAAAGTTGTTTATCTACAATCTGATCGCAAATATTTTGATTGAAATGTTGTAATGGCAACTAAGCTACTCAGTTGCCAGAAAATCTACGTTACCAACTACATCACAAAAAGCATTATACCCTTTGCTGTATGAGTAATTGTTGTTGTTTTGTATTTGGTTACTAAATGTGACAATGGCTTTATTGATGTGTTTCGTATGATGTCAGTGACTATTTTTTAACTGTTATAAGTATATATAATTAAGTTCCACCATATTGTCTTAATCACAAAGTTTTTGCGAAGCCATTAACTAACGACTGCCAGATTTTTGACAAGTAATATATTCGTATAAGTTATGGGTCAAAATATATGTTGATAAAAAAAAGTAAAGAAAATTAAAAAACGAGAATAGTAAGTAAATTATTTTTAATATATAACATTATACTATACTCATTATTACTAAAAACTTATTGTCTTCGGTATACTATGTTTTAATATCTACTTTAATACTACAGGGCTTTTTGATTTTCGATTGGACATATTCTGTCAGCTTTAAGGGCTTTCACAGCTTCATCGAGCTTTGGAGGCGAGTACTAAGGCACTCAGCCCAAGACAACGAGCACAAGGAAGCAATTAAATGGCCGATCCTCTGCTTAGGCTGTGCCCGGGGATGCGAAAAGAAACCGTAGTTCTGACTAATCCTACAAAAGATCTAATATTAAGCACCTAACCAACCCAGCATTAATTTTGTAGTTAAGGTGATAATGTAGAGTAAGTTAATTTTTTCTTATATATTTTAATATTGTGAAAGAGAGTTAGAGTGAAACATTAATATGGTTATATTACTGTTATTTTTGTTTTGTTTTATGGAATATGGGGCAAACATGTCACCTAATAGTAAGTGACCACAGCCGCCCATGGATACCCACAACAATAGAGGAATTGCAGATGCGTTGCCGGCCTTTATAGAAGGGACTGACTCTCAAGTGCAACTGCCAGAACATACGTACTGGTATTTGGCGACAGATTTCTAACTTGAGAGCGGTAGCTAGTCAGGCGGGCATTAAAAAAAGCCCTACTACCATGCTGGAGTTTTCTCACGATGTTTTCCTTCACCGAAACTTCAAGTTCATTGTAGATGTTTGGAGTCGAATTCACGTCCCATGACGTTGCATTCATACTAGCTACCACTGAGCTATCATCGCTTTTATGAGGAAAGTTTTATTTTGTAAGGTGCGTTTAGTTATAAGTCATATACTGTAATCATTCAGACTAAATATAATAAATAATAAATCAGATAGTCATTGTATATAAGAAAAATGTTGTAAATAAAGTCTCTGATTATGCCACAGGTATTAGTTTCGTATATTAAAAAAAAACAACCCACCAACGATTAAGAACGCGAACTTACCGCCTAATGTAAAGGATTGTACTAACTTTATCTAAGGGCAGCATGACTAGACTATATTTGTCCTAAGCTGCTTAACAGCGCCTATCACCTCAACACAAAACATAAAAGGTCAAACCACATTTAGAATCAGTGCGATCAATCACAGAACCTACACCACAGAGAAATAAAACCTACATTTTTAGTTAAGCTATCTGCTTACAACCAAAAAGTGTCCCAATCCTTTAAGAAGGTAAATTTACTAAAATAGAATTTTATCCTATGCCCCTGACGAAACTTTTTATGAAATATGCTGTACAAAGAGTTGGACAAATTCTGAGGGAGTCTTTTTCAAATGTAAAACCTCTTTGAACTTCCCAACTCAAATATCATAAATTGTTAAACAACAATATACTTTTTTATTTAAAACACAATTGCGGCTTCAGCAGGATGAGTTTAATATTAATGTGTATTTTAATATTTTTATGTACTAGTTGTGATAATAATTAAAAAAATCCTATTGATAGTTCCTAAGGTTAGTGCATTCAAACAAACAAACAGTCTTGTCCGTTTTATAATATTAATATAGATATAGTGAAACCCTAAAACATTAATAAGCTCAGTGGTAGTGTGTAGGAACGCTGCATCATAGGACGTCAGTTCTAATTCAACCACTTACAATGAGCTTTGAGCTTTCGGTGAAGGAAAACATCGTGAGGGAATCATAGCATGATGGTAGGGCTTTTTCTAATGCCCACCTTGCTACCTACCACCCTCAAGTTGAAAATCTGCCGCCAAATACCAGTAGGTGTGTTCTGACAGTTACACTTGAGACCCAGTTCCTCCTATAAAGGTCGGTAACGCACCTACAATTCTCCTGGTGTTATGGATGTCCATGGGCGGCGGTGATCACTTACCATCAGTTGACAAGCTTGCTCGTTTACCCCCCTATTACATTAAAAAAAAACTCTTGTGACATATTTAAAAGGATTTTTTTTTAGACAATTTATAACAAAAATTCTGTATGGCCATACATTATAATATCTCAAGTGGGTTGCACGTGTTATAAATCTGCACTGAACGTTTACATATTTTAAGCAGTTATACTAAAACATGTGAAAAGGAAAGATATGTTATAGTTTATAATTCTATATACGTACAGTCTCATTTAACCTCAAGTGGCATTGTGGTCGAAGACCGGATCATAAGTGCAGCGCCCGGAACGCAAAGATATATTGCCGATATATATTCAACTTGATGTTGGTAGCTGCTAGTTGAATTTAGAAAATTATTTACTATTATGCTTTAAAATAACGGTTTAAAATATTTAAAAAGCGAACATATATACATATTTTTGTTTATTTCATGGAATACTTAACTAGCTAGTAACCAATGGGAGCACATAAAAATAATTAAATAAGCCATACTGTGCTATCTCAAAACAATATTTATTCATTGAACAACCTAAAATATATTTACTTACAAGAACAGAATTGTATTATTAGGAGCTTCCTAAGAATTTACATTTGTAACTTAGAGGTATTTGTTGGGATAAAGCCCTTATTTACTTATTACTAATAGGATGGTTGAAAGGAAAAATAATTTTCTACTAGATAGCGATATTATATATAATATAGAAGTCGTAACAACGTAGTTGCAAATATTGGGCAGGCTGTATTCTAGATTAATTATGTATAATGTATATATGCAGGATTGAAGCGATGATAGCTTAGTTGGTAGTGTGTATGGACGTCGCTTCAAGAGACATGGGTTCGAAACCATTTACAATGAGTTTGAGCTTTCTAATGTCCGCCTGGCCAGCTACCACCCTAAACTTGTAAATTGGCCACCTAATACCTATAGATATGTTACAGCAGTTGCACTTAAGAGCCAGCCCCTCCACTGTGCTTAGCGTGACTATCATTTTCAGCCACATCGTCACTTAACATCAGGTAAGATTATTGCCATGACGCTCAACCTTAACTATAAAAAAACTATTAAAGCAATAAGTCTGATTCGAGTTGTATAACATTATGAGGTAAGAGTCACTTTTCAGTCTTGTGTGTGTTCAGTAAAACAATATATTAATATTATAAAGTGGAAAAGTTTGTTTGTTTGTTTAAGGTGCTAATCTTAGAAACTACCAGTCGGATTACAAAACTTCTTTATATAATTCATAGAACTATTATTAAGGAAAGCTTTAGGCTATTTAACATCACGGTAATAAAATGGGAAAAATTGATAAATAATTTTTAATTCCTCGCGATTGAAGTTGCAGGCACAATTAGTGAATAGATACAATGCCAGTTACGAAGGTATCTTTAGACTTATACTATATTTAATCTGTACGATAATTTTAAGGGAGATTTAATTATTTACTATAATTATACGCTAACACGTCGCAATGTCTCGTAACAGGCAATTATTTCGCACGGAAGTGTAATCATCGCGGTGAATACACTGTGTTGCAAGTTAATTGGTGTTGTCATTATTTAGATAATGGTGGTTTTGTTTGGATTCGGTACTGCAATATCTGTTCTTTGTTTTGAATGTTATATAAAACTATTACATTTGTATTAATCTTATATTTCGTAAGTAAATGCAATTAACCTAGTGTTTATTTTATTTCAGTTGATATTCTTTAGCTTTTGTTCTTTATTGGACTGGAACAGATAACACGGTATCTTAATAGGCTGAATTTCATCCGCAATATCTAATATGATTATATCGTCCCCTATGAAACTGCTTTCAGGGGTTATTTTTAAAACTAAATTTTCTTATCTCCAAATTCGAAAACAATACTTAATCTGTACAAAAAATCTTCTTCTATTTCCACCCCTTCAAGTTTTAATTTTGCGACATTCGATAGCCTACATAATGATATATGTATCTGTAATTAACTGGTTTCACATAGCTAATGTGACAGTTTGGAAAAAAAAATGTAGCATGATAATGATTTAATTTTTAACGTGTGTCTTCATATATGTATGTTATCTTCAATGTATAATATGTGTAAGTACGTATATTTAATTTATTTTTTTGACTTCATTTTGTCCTGTTAATATGCTATTCGTTATAATTTATTTCTAATATGTTAGTATATCTATTAATATATACACAATTTAGTAATTATTTTATTTAGATTAACTACAATGGTAGTAATTTTATCTTACTACATTACTGCTGGTTAACTATAAGAAAATGACTAATGGCATTAGGTTCGACAGTGTACATGTTTAAACTATACAGAAAATATCGAAAATACTTATCTATAAATTAAGATGTAACCCTGTCAAATTAAATCGAAATGTATCCATGCTGAGGTGAGTGATTCATACCCTCTGCCTTCAAATACCAATAGGTATGTTCCGGCAGTGGGACTTGAGAGCCAGTTCTTCCTATAAAGGCTGGCAACTCACCTGCGATTCCTCTGGTGTTGTGGGTGTCCATGGGCGGCGGCAATCACTTATCATCAAGTGACACGCTTGCTCGTTTGCAATAATCATTCATTCATAGGTTTATTAAGTTCTATCGGTGAGATATTATAGATTAAATAGAATACACAAGCAGTTCACGGAAACACCAGAAGGGTAGGGATATAAAAAAACAAACATAATTCAAGTTCCGGGATGCGTCTGTCGTCGGCGCGGCGCGTCGATGCTCACTTTGAACTGTAATCGTTGCGTTTGATTACCCTTCTATTTCCAGTTGGTGCTGCGGCAAAGATACGCACGGGGTATATATACATACTAAGGATGAAGATCAGAGATCGTTTAATCGAAAACTCGATTTTTATATCGATTCACAGCTCTGAAACTATGTTTCGCCTCTAAAAAATCGAGGATCGATTCTTATCTATTTTCATTAAAAAAATTATTTACAATTATTTAAATATAATATTTTTGTAGATGATTTCGATTAGATTCGGTTAAAAGATCGACCTTTTTTATAAAGAATCGCCATCCCTAATGCGTACTACATTACATATGCTTCGTATGTGTATTGGAGAATGTTTTGACAATTTTATCTTCCGTAGAATTATATTAGTCACAATCTCATATCACAATTTCGAATTGCTCAATTGGACGTGAACGGACGTGAGTTTGAATTCCTAACATGACCCTGACTTTTTGATGAAGGAAAACATCGTATCAAGACCAGACAGTTCTAAATTTGAAAATCTTTCTACCTATATCTACAGTTGTGTTCCGGCGGTTAACATGCCCACCATTTTAGGCAACATCATCACTTAACATCAGCTGGGATTGTGGTCATAACGCTAAACTATTCAAGTGATGATGTGGGCGAAGATGATAGGTTAAAAACTGGTGGTTAAGTAAAGTATGTGAAACGCGTCTGATAGTGTAATATATAGGAATACTTATATTCTATTAACCCCCACGATAACTACGAGATGAAGTTCCAGCGACCGGCAATGCTTTCACATCTTTATCTTCCAGTCAACACTAGTGTTTGGTGACAGATTTTCAACTGGAAGGTGGTAATTAACCAGGTGGAGCTTAGGAAATGTCCTACTATAATGCTACAGTTTTATCACTATGTTCTTTGTTCATCGAAAGCACAGGCGCATTGCAGGAATTCAAACTCAGTTCTAACGAGGCAAAGTTTGTATACTGACACTGGAAAACATATTTGTCGTATCTCGCAAAAGTCAAGATTACAGAGATGCAGAGATACTTTTTCCAAAATAATTAATTTCTTCTCAAATTATTTTAATTATCTAAAATTATAATAATTTAATTCTAAAATTAATACATACCTAAAAACATTTTTTTTGAAATGTTGTATCGAACAAATTTTTATTTTATCGCAGAACAACGATTCCGAATTCATTCGAAGCGTTTTCTTTTTCAGATTCAAACAATGTATATAACTCGTATTCACCTTTTTGCGGATACAACATTTATGCTTCCTTGCGTCGATACGATAAAAGAGATTCCTATTTTTTTCAAGACGGTTTTAAGCTATTATGGAAATCTGTTGCAAATACAACAGATTTTCATGATCATCCCACAAAGGGAATATTACAACTGTCATTTATTAATTAAAAAGGCGACAACATTTTTACCCGCTTTTCAATTATTACAGACTTACAGTCCACGGACCCGAAACGCTTAGAAAAACAGCCCTTTAAATTAACCGTTTTCATTAAAAAATAATTCAATATTAAATCGTTCTTTAGTTTTATATGCCTCTTATTTTTATTTCATTTTGACGGCAACCTTCTGTTAGGCGGTCACCAGTCATAGTAACGCTTTTTTATAGAATAGGGGCAAACGAGATAGCGTATCACCTGATGGTAAGTGACCATCGCCGCCTAGAGACAACACAGGCTGGGACTGACTCTCAAGTGCAACTGCCGAAGCACACCTGTTGGTATTTGGCATGGATTTTCACGTTGAGGGTGGCAGATAGTCAGGCGGGATTTAGAAAAAGCCCTACCACCATGCTATGGTTTCCTCACGATGTTTTCCTTCACCGAAAGCTCAAGCTCATTGTAATTGTTTGGATTCAAACTCACTTCTCATAACACGGCGTTCCTACACACTACCACTGAGCTATCATCGCTTCTTTTGTTTCGTTAGGGTTCATGGAAAACATGTGCATATTATATACATAATTTGCTAGCCGGTATGACAACGGTGGCGATGGAATACCATCTCTTGATGGTCATATTTGTTTTTAGATAATACTGTTCATACAATCAGACACTATTACTGTAGTGTGAACATATAAAACTATAGTTATCCACGACTTTCTTAGCGTTGAACTTGAAATTATTTAATAAATTTTGCCCATTTTTGTATATGTTTTTCATCAAATAATGTTACTATGGCTTCATTGAGTTTTCCTTTCTTCAAACTAATTATCTGTTTTGGGTTGCATTTCAAGGGTAGTATTAATTTTTTACAGGAAGTATATTGCACCATTTCGATGTTGACTCATGCTGCGTAAACGTGGTGCAGTTAGAGAGAGGTAGCGATTTTATAGAATAACCAACTGTGACTGCGACTTCGGGTGAAACTAAACATTATTTAAAAAATTTTGATGTTTATTGTAACTGTTTTTCAATACAGTTTTGCTACTATTAGTGATAGCGTAATGTTAAATAACATAAAATCTTCCTCAGTGATTGCTTTATCAAATATAAAAAATATATATTGGAAATCATACCGGTAGCGTGTTAAAATAAACAATCTATTCCGCAATCTGATAGTAATATGGATTAAAATACCTAAAGATGTTACATTTAACAAACAAAAAATAATATTTAAACGTATAAAGAGGCTAATAATCAAATACTAATAAAAATATTTGTAAAAATATACAAAAAACGAAACGACGTCTTAATAAAAGCTCTTTCTTTTAAAATTTCAGCGTGGTTTTTATCACATGTGCTTCTGTTCAAAAGACCCTCCATGATACACTAAGCGGCTTGTATTACTGCGAGCTAACAAAAAAGTGCAAGCTTCCGATTAAACGCCTTATTCCGTATAAATTATAATCAAAATAAAAGATATTTAATATTTCATCAAATACATATATTTTCATATCAATACGGTAAAGTGATGGTAGATTCTAGTACCGATTGATAGCTTAGTTTCCAATAGCGGTCCTCCCTCTGATGCCGGAAAGACAATTCTGTCCGGCTATACATGAACTAAATGAACTCTAAAATTACTTGCGCTTCAATCGGGTATATATCTTTACACTGAATTACTCGATACATCGACTCTTCCAGAGTAAGTCACACCTGGGGTATGATGATCACAATTTAATATAATTTCATACTCTACTATCCATTTTCGCCGGCAAATACGTATAGGTGTGTTCCGGCAGTTACACTTGAGAGTCAGTCTCGCCACTAAGGAAGCTTGTTCATCATCTTGACCACACCGTCACTTAATATTAGCTGAGATTGTGACCGTAACACTAAACATATAAACCACAAAAATACGACATTAAAATTTCCGTTACAGCTCATTAGTAATTTTATTGATTAGCGAAGATAAAACTCTTCCATTTGCCCCGAGTCTAGTTTTACTGTGATATAGATAGATCAATATATTATCAAAAATACAATTTCCTTAGTAAACGCGCTTTTTAATGAAAATTATGATACCTCGTGTACTTAATGCCTCGTTTCGAATATATCAAATTTTTATAGCTTATTATTACAAACACCTCTTCATTCAAAATTATTATTATTATTTTAGCATTATTTTTTATTTTATATCATTTCGACAAATGTGTATAATTAATTTAATTAGTTTTGTTAGTTGGTTTTGTGATAAGTTATATAATTTATTCTATTTTGCAGCGGTATGGACATCCGCATCCATTAGCGAATGTTCATTCACGGTCTAAAGTTTTTATAGAATAACTAGAAGCAGTATTGCGGTATTTTGAGTGAACTTAAATCGAAAATATACTTTATCGTGTTAGCCTTGAGTTCAATTTTATAATGAAAGGTCTTGTTAACCACAAATTTTATTTTTTTATAATTTTAAGTGTCAGTGACTATAATTTATACATTTTTTTAATATTTTATAAATAAAATTGCTAATTAAAGCGCCAGTCAATAATCTGGGAATTAACAGCATATAAATTAAATAAAACATACGCTCAGATCATAGAATTTGAAGTTGTCAAACTATCAAAAGCTAGAAAACTTTTACCCCAGAATACATGTTATGTATTGAGATGTCGAGGTTGACCACGCATGCTGTTACATTCTGAATAATAATAGCTTAAGTGACGATACGGCCAAAGTTGGTAGACACGTGAAACCTGTGGAGGAACTGGCTATCAAGTACAACTGCCGGAACAAAATCATTGCGAAGTCATACACACTACCACTGAGCTATCATCTCTTCAATATATATTCTTTAAAAAAGACGAGAATAAATTGATAACAAATATTTCTATAATACAAAGCCTATATATCTTTACTACGGTTACTAACCTTTCTTCATAGAATGTCTTTACGACTAAATAAAAATTATCACTTAATTGTCTCTTAATTTTTTGGGTAAGTATAAGAATGTATTAATCAGGTCGTAGTTAGCCCTTTGATGAGCTCTGTGGCGGTCGCCATATCCAGTTGTATTTGTGCAGGTACGCGCGCATTTCAGACATGTTAAAACTCAGCCATGACTATAGACTATAGACGGTCTAGTCTTCAGATATGCTGGTTTATTACACCGCTTATTCTCAAACAGTAAAGTAACAAATAATTAAAAATTACTAATATGTTGGTCAGTTGTCTACGGATATACAGAATATTACTGCGTAAATATATTTTTTTACAATCGCCCTTATGTTCAGATATCTGATTGGCAACAAAGAGGGCGGGAAGCGAACAAAGGAAAACCTTGAGCGTCAAAGCTATGGGAAAATGTAAATACTTCTCAGAATACTTAATTTAATAATTAAGCACCGAGTAATCTAAATTGTGTTTTATCAAATTTAATTGTAATATTTAATTATTTGATTTGTTTTTTTAGGGATACTTATAACTTAAACAAACAACATTAATTTACAGCTATTTACATAATATTGAATAGAGGAAAAGTTTGTTTGTTTGAACGGACAACTCTCAGAAACTACCAGTCGGATTTGAATAAATATGTATGTCTTTGATAGAGCAACCACTGAGTAAGGCTTTGGGCTATTTAACATCATGCTAGCACTAATAGGAGCAAAACTGTGTTGAAAGAAGTAAAAACGAGCAGAAGATATTAAATGTTTTTTAGTTCCGCGCGAACGAAGTCGCGAACACAGCTAGTGTGTAGATAAAAATAAACGTGAATAATTAGTGTCCCATTATAAATAAAAGTGAGCTACTTTAGACGGATGACATACAAAAGCCTTACTCAAAAAAATAAGATTTTAGATGTTTTAGGACCGTACTGTAAACACTTTGTAGAAAAGCATTTTCTAAGAATTACTTGTCCGTGACTTTGCTTAATGCAGTTAAGATTCTGTACCATAACCTTCCTCACTATTAATTTCAACTACGGAACATTCGGTATCTTTATTTTTCTCGTAGGGTAAGGCATTTACGCATTCCATAGGGATATATGGGAATCGCCTGGTGCTAGCCGACAGGAATTCTAGCTGAAACCCCACGATCATATCAAGCCTTTTTAATAAACCAAGCGACAATTACACTTCTCATACGAGTGGTTTTTTTATTCCTAATTAAAAAAGTATTTATGATATTCTTATAAAAAACTAGCTTACCCGGTAGACCATGTTCTGCCTTTTCGAGTAGTCAATTACATCGACTACAGCGTCATCTATCGCGTTATGATCACTTATCGAGATAAGAACTATCCTAACTCTCAAGTTGGATCAAACTGTTAACAGTATGTAAAATTTGATTAAAATCGGTTCAGTAGCTTAGGAGTTCGTTACGGATAAACAACGTGACACGAAATTTTTATATATAAAGATTATGACTTGTTCGGAATTAACCACTGATCTATTAAAATAGTTTAACATACTGCTTCTAGTTTACACATATTTTTTTTAGGTTTACAATAAAAATACATTCTTGAGATTTTTGGCGCTTGCGATGTTTTCCTGAAACAACCTATATTACATACTAGCTATGTCCGCGACTCCGTTCATGTCGAAATAGTTTTATTTAATCATTTTAATATAAAAAATTGTTAAACATCCCTATGTTACTTTGGGCTAATGTGGTATTTTAAAGATGAAAGAATTTTTGAAAGCGTTGCAGTAGTTCTTGAGTTTAAAATTTATTCGTTAGTAACAAAAAAACAAATCGTTTCTTTTTACAATATTAGTACAGATAAAATAATAATAATGATAATAGTTCGTATGTCAACTCCATAAAAATCATGTCCCATATTGCGGGTCTCAGAACAAGAACCCTTTGTATCTAATTACGAGCAATGAAAAAAATAAACCAAAACAATGAGACGACCTTCGCTGCACCGTGGCCTGTACTGAGTCACTGCTACACAGCTTGACGACTAAAACAAGTAAAGGATATTTTTAACTAGATTCCACCCGCGTCATCACTTGTGGGGAAGTACTAAGGCAAAAGTTTTAAGAGCTGGGTTTTCCTTCGTCGCAAATATAAAACTAGAAGTGAATTTCCAACTAAGGCCGAAGTCTTTCGATTATAAATTGATTTATAAACTATCTTAATACAGCAAATGGACCTAATTAATTTATGTACTGCTATAAATGTTGTGCATATTATTAAAGTATTTCTTTACCGGTATTATTACAGTCGTGGATCAGATCTAGATGAGGTCGCATTAAGACTGGGATCAAAAGCATACAAAAAGAGTTTAAGGGTTGAATCGTGAATAGAAAATTATAAAAATCATGTAAGCATTTCCGAATGCCTACTTGGATAAGTATTAGAATGAAGAAAATCCGTCACCGAAAGTTTGTAGTTGTTTTTTTTTATACTCATTATTTAGCGTTATGGCCATAATCTCACTTGATCTTAAGTGACGATATGGCCCAAGTTGGTAGACATGCTAAACCTGTGAAGCAACTGGCTTTCAAGTGCAACTGCCAGAACACACCTATTGGTTTTTGGCGGCAAATTTTCAACTTGATGGTGATTGTCAGCCAGGTAGGCATTAAATAAAGTCCTACTACCATGCAATTGTTGTCCAGTTGTACACAGTTGCATTTGACAACCAGTTTCCCTCTAGGCTAAGGTTGTTTGCCTTACTTAGTCTAGTCGACAAGTTAAAAAAAGTCCAAAATAGAGATACTGCTCTTAAAATTATGTGTGATAGCTCATTGGATCCAGAATAACACCTAGAAGAATGTGCCAGAAGCGAGTATATTAGCACATAAAAAATGCAAAAGTTATAAAGTTATAAAAAAAGGCACTTCGTTTTTCGTCAATATTTCATACTCTATTAATATTTAAGAAATTATATCAGATATATCCATTACTGCTATTTATACTTTTTCGAGATTTATTATTATTATTAGTCTATTGTTCAAATTTTCGTATTAACCTATTGTGGGACACTTAATAGTACACAATGAAGTGCGGTGGTTAAAAGATGTAGTATGCATGCATCAGTCAGAACCATCGTCCAATAAAAACTAAGGCAGAATAGCAATTTTCCACTATCTTGAGCCACATTGTCACTTTACATCAAGTGAGATTGTGGCCATAAGGCTAAACCTTATTATTAAAAAATCAAATAATTCCACTACTTTGTTAGTACACAAGTGTACTATTCGAATACAGTGATATTAGCATATTTTCTATGACCCTAAAATGTGATTGCCATTGACTTGAGAAATTAATTTGTAAGTACACAAAACAAATTAAACTCAATACATGACGACTTGCACCCACTGTTTCTTTAAGATAAAGCCCAGTTGACGTGTTTTCACTTATTCAAATTCAGCCTACGAACGAATGCTCGGAACTAACGGCTTGCTTGTCAAACATGTTACGAACCTACCTACCAGCCGTGAACATAAGCAGCATTTAATTATACATTGATAGAGACAAATCGATGAGTTAGTTAATCAATAAATAAACTTATACGAAATTCTAAATTAATTCCCTGGGTCATTTGTTATATTTAAGAGGAAGATTTTTAAGCGAAACAAAATATTTTTTACTTTTTAATTAAAACTGACAGTTTTATATATCTCAACTGAGCCCTTTCACCGTTTCCTAAATCTATACAAATAAATAAAACTGGAGTGTCTTTTTTATAATGTCAAAATAACAGCTTTTTGTCACTTGCATGTTAAGTATGTGAACTTTATAAAAAAAAAAAAAAAACCTTTTTTGATATTTATGTCATTTTGTCTGTTCCGGCTAATCTCTGAAACGGCTGGACCGATTTTGACGGTAGTTTAGTTGTAAAGTAGCTGATTTCATAAGGAGTAACTTTGACTACTTTTATTTTAGGAAAAAAAGGGTTCCACGAAAAGTAATTAATGAATATTTTTTTAGTTCCACGCGAACGAAGTCGCGAGACTGCAAGTAATAAATAAGGCAGTAGAAGATCATCTTAAGGACTCCGATAAAGTGACTTACCTCAACATTAAGTTTAATAATTTTTGGTGTTACCATGACGTCATATAAGATGCTATGACTATAGACATGGTTAGTAATTTTTCTAAAACTGTTAAAAGTATAAACCCCAAAAGACTTGTGAAGAGTGCAATAAAATTAACCACCTAATGAGCTCTGTGAACTGAATTGGTATGAGTCATAATTTACCTAATCGAGCTATAAACTGTTTTACGTACAAACATGGTGTAGATTAGAAAACTGAGAACAAAGAAACTAAGCAATTAACACTGACTTTAAATAGCTATAAAAGAGGAATAGCCACTAATTTTAAACAAATTGATTATCTCCAATTGAATTTAGTTCTCTTTGTTGTAAAACCTGAATTTGATTTATATCGATATACAAACATATTAACACTAGCGGTGCTCGCGACTGCGTTCGCGTGAGTTTAAAAACGTGTGTTCCCGTTTTTGTAACTTTTCTCAATACAGCCTTGTTCCTATTGAAGGTAGTGTGATGTTAAATAGCCTACAGCGTAACTATTACTCTATCAACTATGAAAAAATGTTTTTTGAAATCCCACAGGTAGTTACTTAGATCAGCGCGCTCAACCAAACAAACAAACTTTACCGCTTTATAATATAAATATAGATTTTTATCAATCACTGAAAAGAGTCTTACAAAGCTATTAAATAGTTCATTAACTTAAAGAACACTATAATGAAAAATACGTATTTACATAATCATTTACCATAACCCATATTACTGTTTATTTAACTTTTAAACATCAACACAAAATAAATAGATGATAATTACATCAGCAAATTTGCCCTTAAAAGATAAGTTACATTGAAAAAAAAAAAGATTTCTAACCAGTTGTCAGTGCCGACGGCGTATTTTATTGACTAACTTTCTATTAGTTATAATTGCACGAACTGTACTAAAATGAATAATACTGATACGAAATTAGAGAACAACACTTGGAAACGACCCTCATATAATATTAACATTAGAAAGAATCTGAAGGTACTAAAAGCGTTTGTAAAAATCAAAGATGGATATTACTGATGCTTTATCTTGATTGGTTATTTGACTGTTCCAAAAAGTAATCAAAGGCATGGGATTAGTTAATATCCCATTGCTTTTTTAGATTGGATATATTTATTTACCTGTACATAATATCAACCTGTGCCTCCCACAATGTTGAACAAATCTCGCTTCTTGGAGGAATCCAATGGTGCTACTGATTAAATTCAAATTATCCTATTCACTCATGATCCGAAAAGTAATTTGTTATAATCGTTAATTATTTCAATAACATGCCAGTAGTATAGTAGGCCTATTAATGATAATAATATAGAGTTGTATCAAAATAATGACAAAGATTAAGTGAAAGCGATCCGTTTACGCAGTCCATAAACGAACTTTAAATACTTGATTAAGCCTGTATTGTTAAAGAGGCCAAACTGAATGGATAAAGATAGCACGGGATATAGAACACTGAAGTAAATTACAAAAAGTCGATATCTAAATTCAAAAGATATGCAAAAAAAAATATACTTGGTTACTTGCGAACATACAATTGGCTTTTAATTTTGGCAATTATATTCCAAATATTGCTATAAATTGTTTGACTAAAGCATTATTAGGTCTAAACCAATATTATAAAATGGAAAAGTTTGTTTGTTTGAACGTGTTTATCTTAGGAACTAGCAGTCGGATTTTAGAAAATACTTTTATATTTGATAGGGAAATCATCGAGGAAGGCTTTAACATCAGGTTTATGGAAAAGAGTAACAGAAACGGGCAAACGTTATTAAATAATTTTTAATTCAACGTGAACGTAGTCGCAGGCACAGCTAGTCTATCATATACTTAGCTAAACTAATATTAGCCTCAGGTATTGAATGAACCTCGTCCAGCTATTACCAAATTCGGAAATATTACGGAATTAGACACAGCCGATATCTCTATCGCTTAATTTATTCTGTCGTTGCCATCCATTACAACAAATTGTGTCCGATGAAAATATCTAGCGGATAAATTAAATTAATTAACTCGTGAGAGGTGAATCAGTCGTCGTCACGTAGAAAGTTGTTGCAAAATTATTGTCTATATTCAGCTTATATTTATTTTTGCAAATGAATTGAGCACACATTTATAATGGCTTTCGCTTTTTTTAATTAATAGCTATAATTTTATTTGTATACATAAAATTAATTCTACATGTTATATCATAAGATTAGATTTGGATGATACTGGTTGGTGTGGATTCTAAAGACCGCCTGCGACTTTGCATAAGTTAATGTAGAGTTTAATAAAAAATAAAAAAAAGATTTTTTATAGTTAATAGGCTTAGAGTTATAGCCACAATATCACCTGCTGTTAAGTGACGATGGAGCCCAAAATGGTGGACAAACTAAATCTAATAAAGGGACTGGCTCTTAAGTGCAACTGTCGGAACACAACTATATGTATTTGGGGGCAGATTTTCAACTTGAGGGTGGTAGCTAGCCAGGCGGGCATTAGAAAAAACCCTACCACTATGCTATGGTTTGGTCACTATGTTTTCCTTCACCGGAAGCTCAAGCTCATTATAAGTGGATTCGAACTCGCGCCGTTCAACGCGAAATCCGTACAAATTACCACTGAGCTATCATCGCTCCAAAATGTATGATGTACCTTACTGAAAATAATCCTTGCGACGCACATAGTGTAATCTAATGGCATTTTATACCAACAACGTGGAGATAGAAATTACATAGTTTCTACTTTTTTAACCCGAGTAATAAATTAATAATTAAAAATAAATAAAATAGGCCTTTATCGTTATACTAACAGTTCAAAGTAATCAAATAGAATTCAATCTTAACTCATATTCTGTACAACGTATCTTTCGACAATAACCTCCTCTAAAGACTACCATATACTTTACCATTTGCATCCACGCTGAACCCACCACTTTTTTGATATCATCTATCTACTTTCCTTATTTTCATTATCTTTAGAGTACCATGAAGAAGCCTGTCTCTGGTCTCTGGTAATAGGAGTTTGAAGTATAGTCGTGGTGCGTTTTAGTGGGTAATGCTGGGCGATTAGCGCCTGTCGAGTCACCATGTGGCTTTCGCGCCTTGGCCTGAACCCGGATAACACTGTCGCGATGAGGAAGTTAGTAATATAGGCTAGGGATTTTAAACACCAAGTCAATAAAATAAAGGATACCATTTTGTTTTGAATTAAATGTAATTCTGACGTTAAGGCCCAGTTCACATGATCGCTTTACCGACTTATGTTAAAATCCATTTTCATAGAACAGGCATTATATCATATATGTATTAAAATGTTTATTCTACCAACGCTTTACAGACTTACGCATTAATGATGCTTTAGTGAGGACGGGGACGAAATGGGAACACGTTTATTAGTGGAACTGCAAATGTTAATAGCCAATTAGTAAAACTTATATTTAATACTATCAAATGAGAAACCCTTGTACACATATAAAATATTACATGAAATTTTACCTATAACATGTTACTATCCAAGTTACATAGATTTTACATAACACCGTGAGTAACTCAGTCTTGCAAATATTACAATTCTTAATTGTAAACTGTAAGACTGTTATAAAATTTGCATTCAATATAAAATAATCGACAAAAAACATATAAACAACTTTGAAAGAATAATAAGATAATTTGTTGCGACTTCCTGAGCCACTGTTTATCTTGGAACAACAAAAAATAATTAGAAGTGACATTAAACTTCTCGAATTCAAACTGACTGTTTGATAAAGTTGTTTGTTGATAGCATTACTTTGTATTTGTTTTTATTGTAAACTCTATACGAAGATATCCTACTGCAGTATACAGCTAATGTCATTTGCTTCGTTCATGTTTCAACTAGGGACAATTAACTTCAACGAATTCTACATTACATTGAAATATTATTGTATGAAAAATTCAATAAGGTCACTAGCTGTATTTTATAGTAGCACTTCTCACCTTATGGCAGATACTACCAATGCGCTTTCAAACGAATACTTTTACTAGCTATGTCCAACAATCCTTTTATTCAAAAGAGACATTTTTTTAAATAAAAGCTAATTATTGCTTAATTAAACATATAAATACTGAGGTAACGATATGTTTCATACAACATCCGTCACATCACACAGACAGACATTTTTTTTGTATATTTTTAACCGTTAAATCACGGTACAGTTTTTTTGCGAGACATTTAATATAGTTTTTTTTTTGTGTTTCTTTATGTTTCACATCTAATTAATCTAGAGACGGATGCGATCTGAATGCAATTTAATTTGCATGTCATTTCCGTTTCCTGAATATTTATAGTGAACTAGCTGTAACTGGGACTTCGTTCGTGTGAAACTAATATTATTTAATCTCTCGCCGTCATTCAAATAACAATAACTTCTGAAAGAGTTAAGCGATTTTAATGAAACAAAGACTAAATGTTACTCAAGAATATCCTTTATAATTTCCTTGGTGATGTTTTATAATAAGCGTTGCACTTTACACAGTGTGCACAAACAAACACACAGAGAGACGGTTCAAAAATCGGTGTGAATGTATTTCATTATATACTAGATTTTACGTGGGGCTTCGCTCTTTTATTTTATTAAACTTTTGTTAAACAGAATTAATATTTTGTTAAACAGATCGGATGTCGCAATAAAAAATGTCATACAAAGGTAATCCGTTTACCTCACTTCTAATAAATTTTTCGAGATAAATAGTAGCCTATGGTGGTAGGCTCCAGGTTCCCTTCTATCT
Source organism: Actias luna (assembly GCA_039707435.1). Classification (NCBI taxonomy): domain Eukaryota; kingdom Metazoa; phylum Arthropoda; class Insecta; order Lepidoptera; family Saturniidae; genus Actias; species Actias luna. Next base: position 11,597,512 of record JAZHAC010000012.1, on the reverse strand, counting down.
CAATACTAAAATTTATCGTAATCGATTCAGCGGTTTAGGTGTGTAGGGTAACAAATAAACGAAGTCACTTAAGTATTTATAATATTAGTAAGAACAGTGAGGTAGTAAGGATTTGTAGTCACTAGCAATTATTTATTTTTTTCACTAAAAATCCAAAGAGTAAATACACGTTAAATTTACATTCTTATTATATGTATAGATAGGACTTTTACTTTTTTTTAATACTACAAATATGAGCATTTTTTTCTTTAGAAACACATAAAAATATTTATGAAAGATATACATTGAAAATACATTATCATAACACAGGAGTTATTAATCAACTCCCAGCTACGAGTATATCACTGAACCATCGTAGCGGAATCTACACCAACAACGTTATGAGATTTTTCGATCATATATTATTAAAAGTATAGATTTTAATGTTATTATTATTATATTAGATAATTTTATTGTTAATTCATTTAATCACTAGTAGTATTAAAACATCGATAAAACATACAGTATGATAAAAAATAGAATGTAAGTTAAGTAGAATCATCCTTGGGATCTGTACAAATGGTCAAAGGTAAATCGAAATTTCGTCATAAAGCTACTCGAAAATTACATAGGTTTAATTAAATAATTATTTCAATTAATAAATTTATGACTTGATTACTTTTATATATTGTAAACCCCAATGTCATTACTTCAAAAATCAACCAGATTCTTTATTGATGGGATGTGCCAGGAATAAAATAATAGAAAGTGATAAATAGAACAGAGTTACATAGTCAATATATTGGTTTATGTTACATTTTAATAGAACCGTGCTTGAGTGGTGCTAAGATATTGTATGACCTAATAAGGCAAATTTATCAGTGATGCTTATGGTTTTCATAGCAAGTACAGGGTACAATGTGTCTGATATATTCAATTAAACATAAATCCATATAAAAACGCGTTGAGATAATAAACAAAACTAGAAGTATACCAGAATAGGATCACGCACAGTTCTCATAGTTCGCAGCTAAAACGCATCGTATTTCATAAGTGCGACTTCCTTGAAATAAGACAATCGTAACCCTTCCTACCGCTAACACGACGCATGCGCAACAATTACCATACAATGAGTGCGTGCTCCCGCGCATCAATGGGACGAGATCGTATGGTGGCCATGCATTATTATACACCGGTAATACCCCTGCAGACGTTGTTCTGTCAACCTCTGAAGAACCTTTTTGTTATTCGATGTGAAAAAAAAACATTTTTTTACTAGTTAAGGTTTAACGTTATGGCCATAACCTCTCCTGATCTTAAGTGTTGATACGGCCTAAGTTGGTAGACATGCTAAAGCTGTGCAGTAACTCGCTCTCAAGTGCTACTGACGGAACACACCTATTGATATTTGGCGACAGATTTTCAAGTTGAAGGTGTTTGCTAGCCAGGTGGTTAAAAAAAGCCATACCACCATGCTATGGTTTCTTCACGATGTTTTCCTTCACCGAAAGCTCAAGCTCATTGTAGGTGGATTCGAACTCACGTCCCTTTGACGCAAAGTCATACACACTACCACTGAGCTATCATCGCTTCGATTACCTTACTTCCTCCGGCGATGCGCTGGCTAAGCCACAAAACAGGCATGTGAGAAACAGCAGGTGAAGAGCACCATGGAATAGCTACTGTAAATACACCATTGGTCACCCTCAAGTCGAAAATACGCCGCCAAACACCTAAAGATGTGTTCCGGCAGTTGCACTTGAGAACCAGTCACTACACTAGGTATAGCGTGCCCAACAACTTGGTTCACATCGTCATTTAACATCAAGTGAAACTGTGGTCATAATGCCAAAATTTTCTCCTTGAAAAAATATATAAATATACCTATGTCAGTTTTCTTTGTATTCTATCAAATGGTGTTGAATTCAATGATAGTAATTATAAACATATATCCATTTAAATATACATATTGAAATTCAATCACTGTTTATATTATAGTTACGTCGTAAGGTATTATACTACAGAAATTTTCAATAGAATCCTGCAAGGAGTTCATTTATTGCAACATTTTAAATTTTATCCTCTATGTCGGAGGAACTCTTACGTTTTACGAGATAAAAGCATTCAATATGTTGATTCATATCAATTATTACCGTATCAAGTTTCATAAGAACCTACTTTCAGAGTAAACAAGAGCGGTCAGGTGAATAGATATAAACATTTAACCCTATAATCATTTTTAAAAAGTATTTCACGTACGGAGCTTTACCATACGTATAAACTTTTTTGCAATCTATTTCAGTACTGACTTCGTTACTCTTTATTCTAATAACGTCGAGGCTAATCCTCTCGAATAACACATAAAAAAATCGCCAAGGTCAATTAACTCCACGTTTTTGTCATATATGTTTTCCACCAATGTCCCAGAATATTGCAAGGTGAACATGCTTATATAAGCTCTACTTCTATTTATTCATCGAACTACCTGAATCTTTCAGAGTCATTTAATTGGCTTGAAAAATTGTAATTCTTATATAATGATATTTAAATACGAACTCACTCTTCAGACACGACGAATAATTTTATTTTATTCAATCAAGATTCATGTAGCTCCTATAGCCTAAGTAATTTATGTTTGAAAACAAAACCGTATCCCATTTTAATGTCTCGAAAAACTCGCAAAATAGAGAGGGAATCTGATAAGACACTGTTGAATACAAAGAGTTGTTTACAAGTTAATAATGATCTAGACGAAGTTAATATTGTTTTCCTATAATCGTTTAAACAAAACGCACTTCGCATCCAAATTCAATTCTTTGAAACATGTTTAAATAATACTCATATTTAAAATCATTCAAAGTTATTAAACATCAAAAATAATTTCATATCTCTATGCGCTACCGGAAACAAATTAATTACTAATATTTAAATTTATTTTTCTACCCTTCAGAAACAAGCTATTTACAGATGAAAAGGACCCAATGCTCTATTCTGTACCTCGGACAACTTATATGCACAATTGATTAAGCCATGAAAGAGTAATACAAAACAAACATTATTTATTTATTATACTAAATATGAGTAAAAGTGATGTTAATATTATAATTCGGTTTTAGAAACTTAGTATATATTTGTATGCGCGTAGTATTTTAAGGATGTATATTAATTTACTTCGTTCGCGTAGAAGAAAAAATTATATTATTTAATATTTTTTGCTCGTTTCTATAACTTTTTTTAATACAGCTTTGCTTCTATTTGTAGTAGCGTGATATTAAATAACCTAAAGCCTTTCTCAACGATAGTGTTATCGAATCAAAAATAAATCCCATTGTTTGTTATCAAGAGTTAAAGAGACAAGCAAACTTTTCCGCTTTATAATATTAATAAAGATTTTTGACTATTTTCGTTTGTTCAATAAGCTATTCGTAATTAAATATCAATGTTAAGGTTTTCTATTCATTATTATTTACTTACTTAACTAATAATGTTATTTCCACTTTTTTTTTATACTTAAGGTTTAGCATTATGGCAATAATCTCACCTGATCTTAAGTGACGATACGGCCCAAGTTGGTAGACATGCTAAACTTGTGGAGGTACTGACTCTCAAGTGCAGCTGCCTGAACACACCTATTGGTATTTGGCGGCAGGTTTACAACTTGAGGGTGGTAGCTACCCAGGCGGGCATTATAAAAAGCCCTACCACCATGCTATGGTTTCCTCACGATGTTTTCCTTCACCGAAAGCTCAAGTTCATTGTAGGTGCTTGGATTGGAACTCACGTCCCTTGACGCGGAGTCGTACACACTACCACTGAGCTATCATCGCTCCACTACCTAAAACCGTATCTTAGTTAAAGGAAAATGCCTTACGGCCGGGGCTCCCAAACTATTTTAGTTTGTGTTGCATATATATGTTTACTATTTTGTTGCGGCGCTCTAACCTATCTAGCTGGTCGAAATAGATAGTAGAATGATATAACAATGGTAAAGAGAATCGCTTCACGGCGCCATTCTTCACTCTCTACGACGCCACAGGGCGCCGCGGCGTACACTTAGGGAACCCCTGCCTTATGGCATTAAGTTCACCACTTTAAACTGCTATGAAGTATTCATTCATTATGAGTTATTATTATACTGTCAACGTTTAAACCCAATAAGATATTATACCTTACTAATTGTAGTATTTAAAGCATTCGCATGAAAGTCTCGTGATTAAAGAAGGTATGGTGTTCCTATTAGACGCCACGATGCACATCGGTCGGTCGGTCACCCCACGCCCTATGTTTATCCATCAGAATGTTTACCTCAATGTTCCTGATACACATGCCGGCGCATAGCAACGTTCTTAATTATGCGTCAACCATAACAAATACGCCGATGCATAGTAATATTCTAAATTTTGCGTTACTCAAGCGAATACTGTTAAAATTGCATATCAGTAGCCAGCTCAGATACTGAAGGAAAACTTAAATATTTTAAAATAATTTATATTTATAAGTTAATTAACATTCTCTAGAGTGAAACGAATATTAACGTTAAAAGTACTTCTACCACATGAAAGCCCTAGACACGTCGACGTACTCGCAACATAGTTTTGAAGGAATTATTAGGTTAAAATCCGATTTCGCCATAATAAAACTGAGTATGACCCGATAAATCCGTAATGCTAATAGATTAACTAAAAATACGTAATCTATATCTTTATATATAAAATTCCATGTCACTTTATTTGTCCGCGATAAACTATGAAACTACTGAAAGGGTCTTAATAAAATTTTACACTCTGTATGTAATTTTGTGTAACTTAAAATATAGGGTATGTTTTATTTCAATAAGTGATTATAATGCGATAGATGACGCTGTAGTCGATGTAACTGTCTATTCGAAAAGTCAGAACAAAGTCTGTCAAGTCAGCTAGTTCATAACAAAGTATTGGAAAAAATATATATTGTTAAGATTTGTAAGTTATGTCTAACTGGTTTGTGAACTGTAAACATCAGGTGTTATACCAGTTACAGTGACATGCTTTAGGCGTGGGATTAGTCTATGTATACCCAGCAATCAAGGAAGATGGCCTACCACCTTCACATTCCCTAGATTTAATTTGACACTCGTAAGTTTCGGTACCGCCAATTTTATATACAATTGCCAAAACGTATAATAGGTATAATAGGCCATAACAGCAATGAACTCTGATGGACTGTGCATCTCTCACAATTTGTTGTTATTTTCGAAATACAATATGCTTGATACAATTAAAAATATTAATATTGTGACAATACATCATATGCCGGGATTATCTTGTGGCAAAGAGTAGATCCCAAGAGTTGTGATAAGGGTGTAAGTTTAAAGCACCATTTTCCGATGCGTTTCAACATTCGCTTTCACTGCTTATCTTTCTCTCCCTCACCAGCTTAATTTGGTAGGAGGCTACTAGCGCAACTTTAGAAGCAAGTGTATATAAAAAATACTGCAGTTATGAAAATACCAAGATCTTTTAGAATATTGTAGAGAAACTTGGATGGTATACCTTATGATCCCATTCCGACCTCGTATAAATTAAACATAGAGCCATTTGAAGTAAAAATTAAATAGTAATAAAATATAATGATTATAATATGTATATTTACTATATTAATAATAAAATGCTAGTTCGTATAACTGAGTAAAATCGTATATGGATCTCTGGACTAATACAGACTGATCACGTATTATTACACACATTTATGGGTAAGAACATGTGTAATCAAATATAATCTCAGTGCGGGAAAATCAAAGCCCGTTTGATAATTCTGCACAAGGAATCCATTCAATTCACAGCAACATAGTGTCGTGTAAGTCACATAGCGTCCATGCAAACTAGCAGACCACCAAAGCCGTCGACAGTACAATGAAGCCAACATAAAATGCACCGAGCAACGCGACATCTGCCACACAGATCTGCATATAAAGTTTATTACGAGGTTCTTTCTTAATGTGTGAAACCAATATATCAGTACATAGTTACATAAGTACGTTATTTTCAATCCCAGGAGGTTAGTAGAAGGACAATAAGGAATATTTATATTACAAAGTCGTTAGAAATTATATTATTTCAGTGGATTTTTTAAATTGTTTCTTTCAAGTCACCAACATCATTCATTTAATGTTTAAACATATTGTTATATATAAACATAAAAAAATATTTTAGAATAATCAATATTAAATAAAAATCATACAGTAACATGCGAACTTTATACTAAATATTGAGGTTTAGTTTTCAGCGCCTGAACAATTACAACTAGCAATAGTCACCGCAGAATTATAACATAACGTAAAGGCGTTTGCAATTTTAATTAATTTTGGTGCTAAAAGCCAGCTTAACCCTTTACAGCTTGGATCTAGTAATTGTGTTAATCATACAAAATGGATTACGGAATGTATAGCGTAATTTACCCCAACGTGTCTAATGACCTTCACTCCAATGGGATTATTAATAACTTGTAGTTATCTATTTATTTATTTACATTTAAAAAGTTACGTTCACACACACATATTCAAAATGGCTTCCAAACTAGGCAGAGCGTGTAAATTGGTAGACAAGATAACGATTAAACAATTTACTCTTCAATTAGAGATACCTCACCAGATCTTACAGTAGAACAAAATTATCGGATTTTTTATGATAAGCATATTCTGAAAACTTCTTATATACTTAGTACTTTACATTACATAAACATAAACACAAACAATCATTGAAATAAAACTAATTTAAACGGATTTTATCGCGGTTATTTATTAAATTTTGATCCCGACGTTTCGAAAGCTTTTCAGCCTTGTTGGTCACGGGGCGGACTGACAAACAATCATTATACAACATAACATAAATATAATCAGATTACAATTTTAAATAGATTTATACATAATGCAGCTACGATTTGATTGTATGTATATGTTTAGTTTCTTCATACGTAAGAATCCTCAAGCACTTAGAAACTAGACGCTTAGCAGCATAGACAGAAACTCGGTAAATTTTTAATAACTACATTCATATTTTTTTTTTTTTTTCGCTAATTGATGGTTCATAACTATTCGACGTCTCCTAACACTTCTTACATTTTTAAGATGGTCTTCATTCGTACAAAAGTGCCGTTATAAAAAGAATATTCGTCCAGGAAATCGAGCGAACATATGTTTGCTGTAACATTACCATGAAATTAGGCCACAAATCTTTGTTATGTCATTACGAACGCCATAAGACTATCTGGCTTGAATCCAAATTAGATTTACAAGTGCTTCCCATTTCACTACACATTCGTTCGCAAGGCCGCTTACTTTTGCTCGGACTTAAAATTTCCCTGGTCGGAGATTATTAATTTATAGTATATAATCGATATACTAAGGAAGTAGTTAGTGACATCATTATTGTCTACAGGTAACTTCCTCTATAATTATCATGAAATAACTATATATACTTGGTATTGTAAAGAGTTCTATAGAATAAATAAATGTTAAGACAGAAGATATTAATTCATATTAAATATAATATACTATATAATGAAGTAATACTTCAATGTTTAATAAAATAATAATTTAAATATTCCAGAACATTGCATCTTTTTTGATCCAATTAATCAATGCCATTCAATTCAGAGAAGGAAGTTGTAAAGTTAGATTATTTTACGATCTCCTCTAATAGTGCTTCTTCGTTTACATTTGTTTGTGTTTTCATTTCGAATGGAGTTTGATTTTCAGGAAAGCTTTGAAAAATTTGTGTTATTTACAATGTTTTACTTTTTTAAATACACTGGATATATTTTTTATATCGTTATTTATGAAATACGTACAGGAATACTTTTTGTTTGGCTTAGTTAATTAATAACAGTATGAGCGTTTCCTTATACTTTTTTCTTGCATATGACACTAGCTGGTATAGCAGAGGTTGTTCTACTCTAGCATTCAATAACTTGCATGGAGTTCCCATCACTGAATAAAAATCTCGACTTCTTTACACTCTTTTTAATAATACAAACAACTAGATTTCACGTGCGTCTTCGCTCGTTTATAATCGTTTTGTCAAAAAATCGGATAACACAACAAAAAGTTTAATAAAATGTTTACCCCTCTCTTTACCTCACTCCCAATAAGGTTTTTACAAGAAAAAGTACCCTATCAGGTTTCTATCTATCTCTATAACAAAATTCATCATAATGTATGGAACGGCTTAGGCTAGAAAGCGTAACAAACAAACAAACTCACTTTCGCTTTTATGATATTAATAAGGATAAAGATAAGAATGATATTATCAAAACATGGATACGTTACCTTCATAATATTTGGCTAAAACAAGTGAAATGCTAGTAATATTGTAACGAACGAGCAAGTAGGACAGTATGTTTTTATACCGGGTGCGAAAAAGAGACACGTATACATTGCTCTGCGTCGTTTAAGCTGTAAACTATTCTTTTTATTGCGAATATTTTTACAGTTGGATATATTTTTCTTTAGAACATGATCCCATGACTTTTAGAAGATATTAGTGTATAGTTTGTTCAATATCGCGTTTTAAGGTACTTAATATCAATCGGTACACGACATACTTCTCTGAACGCCGACGCGACATTGAGGTTCGGGTGTACCAACTCGCACAGAATCAGTGGCCTACTTCGGAGCGCATATGCCGTATCGACAAATTTTAATTTAGCATACCATTGCATATATACATAACTTTGATTTCTAGTTAACTCAGCTACCGAATAGAAAAAAAAACATCAAAAACTTATAATATATTTACAATTTCATCTGATGTTAAGTGACGATGTGGCCCAAGATGGTGAACACACTGAACGCGTGGAGGGACTGGTTTTCAAGTGCAACTGCTGGAACACATGTATAGGTAATAAGCGGCAGATTTTCAACTTAAACATTAGAAAAACGACTACCACCATACTATGGTTTCATCCCGATTTTTTCCTTCACCGAAAGTTCAAGCTCATTGTAAGCGGATTCAAAATCACGACCCTGAATACGTCCGTCACTACCAACTCAGCTATTATCACTTCATTCGTTATTTGTAAACTTACCTTAACCTTTAAATTTACTGTTTCTAAACTTATTTGTTAAACAAGTTCATTATATATAAGTCAAGAATTTATTTGGAGGTCACTGTCAAATCTCCCATAACAAAGAGGTACTTCTTTGCTTCCTCGTTGATGTTTATGTATTTCTCGCTTCATCACTCGACCAGATTAGATTGGACAAGCCGGTCATAAAGTGAGCTATAAAATTTCCCTCAGTGCTATAGATAAAGAGGTCCGTAAATGTTGTACTTAACCGAACGGCCTGTAAAAGTGAGATGGTCGTTTTAAAAATTATGGTTCGTTTGTACAGTGGGTTGATAAATTGAAATGTTTTAGAATTATATAAACAGACTTAGCTTCAAACAGTACCTACGTATATAATAGACATTACCAATTATGATTTACGCTAATGATTTTAACTAGTAATAGCTGTGTCCGCGACATTGTCCGAGTGGAATTAAAAATTATCAATCAATTCTTGCCCTTTTCATAACTTTTTTGCAATACAGCTTTGCTCCTATTGGTGGTAGCGTGATGTTACTTAAGAGACTTAATGATCACTCTATTAAATACAAAAAGTATCTGATCTTTACTTGACCTTACCTTTCCTATCTTAACTTACCTTGTACCTGATCTTAAATGACGATACGGTTAAAGTTAATGGACACGCTAAACCTGTGGAAGGGACTGGCTTGCAAGTGTAACTGTCGGAACACACTTATTGGTATTTGGCGGCAGATTAGAAGAAGAGAATGCTGGGTAGCCAGGCAGGCATTAGAAAAAGCCATTAGCATTAATGCTATGACTTTCTCACGATGCTTTCATCCCTCGAAAGCTCAAGCTTACTGTAGGTATATTCGAACTCACGGCCCCTTGACGCGGCATCCGTACACACTACCACTGAGCTATCATCGCTTTAATCTATATGCAAAAATCAAAGCTAGTAAAAAATTGTTGACTATTTACAAAATTTGATTAACATCTGAAAGGTTGATTTAAAATGTTTTGACTTTAAGGTTCAAGGTCATTCTAAAGGAGATTAACCGACAGCCAAACTATTCTATACAGCATTGTAGCTCCAAAAGTGTACGGAAATATCTTCGAAGCAGTAATGTGTTACTCGGAAGCAACGTATTTCATCAATAAACAACAAAAAAGTCGCGTGTCTACAAGAAACTGAATTGGTTAGTTTTAATCGACAGCCACTACTTTTTATAGTTGCGAAGGTCCATTCTTATTGTCTGGCATATTGTAATTACACTTTAGTTGATGCTACCATAATTGGGATGAACAAAAGGTTGTGAAATATTTTCATTATGGTAAAAACCGTGTTTATCATTCTGTCTGTTGATCTCTTTTTGTATATACGTGATCCATTTATTTTTATGATAATGTTGTGTTGAAGAACTGGTCAGATTGCTATTTCCTTGACAAACCGTGAGATGCTTCAAGTATTGCTTATTCATCTTTACTAGTTCTTCCTTAGTATATTATCCTATATATGTAATACTATAAAATCGAATTGAGTTTGTTTGTTACGCATTCACGCCTAAACCGCTGAATCAATTACGATGAATTTAGGTTTATATATAGATGAGACCTTGGAGACGGTGATAGGTTACTTTCTCTCGCGAAAAACTTATTGGAAGTGAGGTAAAGAAAGAGTCAAACTTTGTGTGAAACTTTTTATTGTGTGATCGGATTTGTTTGACAAAATCAATATTCACGCGAGCATAGCCGCGGGTAAATATTAGATGAATATAAAACCGGAGTTGAATGTAAATCCAGAGAGTGTTGCAATGCCATGGAACGATATTTTTTTTATTTAACCAGGATCCTATACAGGTGGAACTCATAATGGTTTTATTACGATATTTTCCGCCTCCAAAGGCTTCGATGTTCGAACACAACCTCGCTATGCCATATTGTAGTACAAAGAAATTAAATTTAAATAAATAAAGGTTAAAACTTGCTATATAAAATCCATTCATAAATATTGAACTTTCTTTTGGAGATCAGACAGCGTTATTTGATTCCAGACTACTTTAATAAATTTTAATACTTAGTTAATTATACACCGGTTTTCATCAAGACGTGTCTGCGGTTAAACTAGAAGGATAGATAAGTAAATAAACTTAGGTATTATCTGACACGTACTAAATTTATTAGAAAATTTCTCGTGCATTTCAAAGTAACATACTGTGAATTTCATACAGAATTCTTAATTAAAATATATGTACGTGACATATTTTCTACGTGCTATCTATTTTTTAATTTATATGTACAAAAATTCTTTATTCCCCCTCCAATAATCCTTTTTTATTTATTTATTTATATATTCGCATTCATATACGCAAATGTAGGTCTTATTTTATAATATCCTTATACATGAACCCTGAATAGAGGATGTAACAATTATTTGAAAACAGTTGTCATTCAGATTAAGCATATCTATGCACTAATTACTATACTAACTTTTACCCGCAGCTTCGCTCACGTTAATATTTATTGAATTTATTCCTCCACGCCTCCTCCTCCATCTCCTCCTCCTCTTCCTCCATCCATTCCTGTCTTTAATCAACTTTCAATAAGTTTTTCGCAAGAGCTTCTCGTCATCTTCAAGACCCCATCTATCTCTATACAAAAATTCATCACAATCGATTCAGCGGTTTAGCCGTGAAAGCGTGACAAACAAACAAACAAACTCCCTTTAGCGTTTAAAGAATAGGTATATCACTTATCAGTTAAGTTTCTATATCATATTATATTTATCCATTAAGCAGTAGAATATCAAGAAGTCCCCTTTGAAACGATTTCAAAGTATAATAACACATTCTCTAAATTTTAAATTACCATTACCCAGTACTTTGAGCTGGGTGATGATAAGGGTATTACCCATTATAATTTGTGTAATAATTTAGTTTATTTCACATGTTCCGCTTTAGTTTTGATACATAATAATCAGATTTTCCTTTCCGAATAACCACGCAAGGTTATTACGACATTTCCCGTATACTTTCGTTTATTTGAATTGCTAATACATGTTGCATGATATTATCCCAACGAGTGTTTTGGTAGATTCATCCTGAAACGAATTTCCCAGAAATTAATTTGAAGTACTGCGAATACCATGTAATCTTCAAACGTAAGCTGTTATGATTGAAACTTGCGACGCAGCGCCGTGCGCCCTTTATTTAATTCGCTTCTGAACAGTTTTTTATACCTACTCTGATTAGGTTATAATATGTTTTAATCAAATATTGTGATGCGATTAACTTCAAAATAAGCCCTGATTAAGTGTTTTTAAAAGCTTTTTATTAACTTCACCTGTATGTTTGTTTGTTTGTATGTTTGTAACCGACTCCTTTGGGCGCGATTTTGACCCACTTTAAATTCTTTACAATCTGTTACAAAAGAGCGTTACTTCATTGTATCGAGACATTAAATGAACAAATCTATTTATAAATCAATCTCTATTTCCCTTGGTTATCGCAACACGCGAGAACGGATACAACAAATTCGCTAATTCTTTTTTGTTGGGTTAATTATGTCAGGACAAGGTTCAAAGAAAAAATAAGGAAGTTGACCAGAATATCAGTAAAATTTAAGAAAATTTAGAAAAATAAACGACAATATCAATTTTACATAATTATCTATCATACATTTTACATAACATAACTATCTGTCAGTTGTCATAGAGCATTACAATAATGAACACTATAATTTGAATATTTTTAAAAGCTTTTTATTAACTTCACCTGTATGTTTGTAACCGACTCCTTTGGGCTCGATTTTGACCCACTTTAAACGGCCAGATTTCGTTCAAACTTTGTAGATTTATCGAGGACCGATGATAATACACTAATTTGATATTATAAGTTATTACATTTTTTAATTTGCAAAATAAGATTTTTGTTAATTTATATAATTTTCAGGCAAGAAACTTAATTTTATTTTTTTATAATTTTTCTCTATAGTCGATAAGACAGAAATTGATATTTTAATTTCCAATCACTATCTTTAGCCGATTTCTCTAATAATAAAAATTTTCGAATACTAAAAATAATTTTAATTCTACAAAACAAATAATAGTTTTAAATAAAAAACACGCTTTTTATAGAAAACCAAACTAAATAATAGTAGATTAGAACAAATAATAGTTTAAAATTAAAAAAACAAGCTGTTATAAATAAAGCAAACTAAAAAGTAGAAAATAAATAATAGTTTAAAAAAACTAAAAAGCACGCTTTTTACAATATTTTTTTTTTAACACTATTATTAATTTATAGTTATTCAAATTTTAACACTATTCTTAATTTATGTTTATTGAAATTTTTAACACTATTCTTAATTTAAATTTATTAAAACTTATTTTCTATTTTCTAGTTCAGTTTTCTATAAAAAGCGTGTTTTTAGTTTTTTTTAACTATTATTTATTTTATTTATTAATTATACTAATTCGAATTCAGTATTCATAGTTAAGACAGGACAACGTGTATCTGGTCAGCTAGTATAAGTAATAAAAACATAACAGAAATAAATGTGTATATAACTATATTTTTAAGATTACAGTTAGGTTATGTTCTTTGTGTTCGGTTTACAGTCCAATGGTACATATTAAAAAAAAAACCGTCTCTTTCTTTTTTTACTAACGTGGTGTTTAAAATCGTATTCTTCAATGACTTCCTCATCGCAACGTGTAAACGCATTATCCGGGTTCAGCCAAGGCGAAAAAGACATGTAGTGACTCATCGGGAGCTAATCAACCAACACTATCCACTAAAACGCACCACGGCGACACATCAAACTCCCGTGTTGGACGTGAGTTCGAATCTACTTGCAACGAGTCTGAGCTTTCGGTGAAAGAACGCATTCTGAAGAAACCATAGCACGGTGGTAGGGCGTTTCCTAATGCCCACCTTGTTAGCTACTACCCACAAGTTGAAAATCTGCCGCCGAATATTTTTAAGTGTGTTCCGGCAGTTGAATTTAGAGCTACTCCCTGCACTAGGTTTAGTGTGTTCACCATGTTAAGCCATCGTCACTTAACATCAGGTGAGATTATAGCCATAACGCTACAAAGTATATAAAAAGGCATCACAACAAGTACCGAAGCAGTTAGTTCTGATAATTTGGTATTACTAAATTTTATAAATCACACGCATGATTTTCTTTATTTTCACATGAATTGAGACATTGATCTGGGTCTAATCCATAGTTGCAGGGGTTAGTCAGTTGTAATAGTACTTGATTGTAGTATATAGATGGGCCGATACAAGTAAAGACATCTCAAGGAGGGTTGAATTTAGGCCGTCGACCGACCATTTGACGGGATAATCCGGATTTTAGTTCGTGACATGAATGAAGGGAAAATATTCTGCTGACTCTATGAAGTGTTAGAGGAGAAAGAAGGCGACTAATGTTTTTAGTTTATAGGATAGTCGCAACTGAAAATTAGTGCTGAGGTTACCTACGATAGTGACAGAAAGGTTCTGTTCAGTAAGATTATTTTGAGTCGTGCGCCGTTTATAGCAGTATACGGTACATTATCTGTATTAATATTATAAAGCAGAAAAGTTTGTTTGTTTGTTTGAACGTGCTTGACACCAATAATTAATAAACATCTATTATTAAAAATTAAAGCAAGGCGTAAACTACATCTTGCTTGTCTTCTTTTTGGGGTTATTAACTTAGGAATACCATCATATCTGTACAAGAAAATTGGTTGGGTAGGTAGTCAGAGATGATCTGAGCGACAAACTGCATCGGAACAGTTATCAACTCCACGTCACTGTACCGCTGCTTTCAGAGGTAGTTTTCGGTACAACGCCAGTAAATGTTGGAACAATATCCCACCGCCAATAACATTTGCATCTGCCTTGATTAGTTTTAAAAATAAACTCAAGAGATTTTTGTTAGTTTCCCAGGCGTGTTTCGAAAACTATAATTCAGATGTTTCAGCTATTTAGTTCTCTTTTCCTTTATTAGAATTTTGCTTTGATTCTCTATTTAATACTTATTATTATCTATTATATAATTGGAGTATATGTAATATAGTGTAATTATTTTATTGTATTATTAATACTTAACTGGTACGTAACTGAGTATATTATGTACGTGTGTATATATGTATCTGTATATATGTATTTACATGTAGACAATTTTTTTTATCAGTGTTTAATATAATTTTAGAATAATTGCTTTGCTTTTTGTATTATTATTTTTTTGTATTAACCCACTTGGCCACAACCGAAAATCAGCGCTGGGCCTGACTATTATGGTGACTTAACTTAGGCTGAGTTGTGCGCCTTTTACAGTGGCACTGCGGCGTACGACGGATTATAACATTTTATTATTATTTTTTTAGATAATGAATAACGTTTTTTTTATGATTGTAATGTTAAGTAATTTTCATGTATTTATTACTTTATCCGTGTAGCCTTGTGTCTTGTAAATAAATTTATTTTCTTTCTTTCTTTCTTATCTCAGAGACTACCAGGCGTTTCAAAATTAATTTAGTATTTGGTAGAGTAATCATTGAGGAAGGTTTTAGGCTATTTAACATCACGCTTTGGATGGATATATCAATGGGAGCAAAGCTGTATTGAAAAAGTTACAATTATGGATTAAAATGATTAAATGAAATTTTATTTTTACGAAAACGAAGTCGAGAGCACATCTAGTAATCCATGATATGCGAGTGTTAAATCTACTCAACTTAATGCACCAAAACTAAGTTTGAAACACTTCCGTATTTTTGCATAATTTAAATACTCCGAAATAATCCGACTTTTTCGGTCCAGTTAATCAATACTATTGCGAGCTAAAAATCTGGAAAAATATATTAAATAATTTTGAGTTCCACGCGAACGGAGTCACGGGCACAGCTAGAATTATATATAATTTGATTATGTATTTCATTTATTCTATTTAGTTTTGTTAATGGTTGATTTCTATGTATCTATACTTCGGAACGTTCCCAACAATAAATATATCTTCTTTCTTTCTAATAGGTATTCGAAAATTGTTTATAAAAGTTGCTCAGAATAAGTAAGTACTTATAATTGCTCGACGATCCTTTTGTCCTAATAGTCGTAAACCATCTATTCTTCTGTACATTAGAATATACCTACATATTCCAATAACTATAATAAATGGATTGCATAATTAGCCTAGCTCTTAACGGATTTGCCTAAGTCTGTTTGCTTTCTAATCCTACACAGGACAGTTTTTCCCAATTTGGGTGTTAATTTATGTCTATTAGTTATATTTTTATTTATTAGTTATAGCATTAGTCATAGTCCTTCACACTTGACATTGGCGAAATTGACTACAAATATAGATAAAATAATAGAAAAAAAAGTATGATGTTTTTATAACAGATTAAAAAGTAGAAACTAAATGGTTGGTAACGAAAACATTTCTGCTTTTAAAGGTAATCTCAATAAAATTTTGGTATATTCTGTTCATCTGTCTATTAGATTTAAACTATATTCATGTACATAGCTGATCGATAAGTTAGTTATAAATTGATGATAAAATATTTATCGAAAAAATAAACAAATGATAAAGTGCACTGTCATCCACTTCTGAGCAATGTTCTGGATTTCAAGTATCAAACTAAGTTGGTTTAAAAAAATTACAAAATTCCATACGGACTAAATTACAAGAAAGCGAGTTAGTAAAGATATTGTAAATAAGCTTAAGTTGAAACTCCAATCTGACTTGAAACGTAATCATTAATAAAATGTATTATATTTCATTAAATTTGTGAGATGTTTAACTGGTAGCGTGCTTAACTTCCATAACCTTCAGTTCGAAATAATAAATTTTAATAAAAACAAAGATAGAGTTTCGTGAGATCTGATACCAGTAAAGGCTAAAGTGGCTTTGCTGAAATAAATTGCTTATGTTTTCTTACTATGTCTATATATATATATATATATATGTGTATTGTGATTAAATTATTCCAAGATATCATTTGGGGTTACTTTATCTAATTTTAAGCTTTGAGTAATTTTTATATTTATTTTGTTTAGCTATGACAGTTCAGTCGGTAGTGTTTACAGACGCCGCCTTAAGGGACGTGTGTTCGAATCCACGTATCATGAGCTTGAGCTTTCGGTGAAGGAAAATATCGTAATGAACCCATAGCATAGTGGTAGGGCCTTTTCTAATGTTCGCCTGGCTAGCTACCTCCCTCAAATAGAAAATGTGCCTACAAATACCTATTGGTGTGTTCCGGCAGTTGCACTTGAGAGCTAGTCCCTCCATAAGGCTTAGCGTGTCTATCATCATAAGAAACATTATCACGCGAGATTGTCTCTATAACGATAAACCTTCTTAACTATGAAAAAACATCGTTGGATTTATTTCATCACCATGTTATATTTTTCATCAGAACTAACTATGCTCGTAACTATACGTGTGTGAACTTTATAAAATGTTTTATTACAAAAAATCTTTGAATATTACAAGATGTTAAGGAAGAAATAATCGGTCACTTTACTTTGCGATTTTCCCGAAAATTTGTATTATATTTTACCTATTGTGATTAAAAATATATTACAGAACACACCTATGATTAAAAACAGAATTATATTCGGGATGCACGAAAGTTAAATATTTACATAACTTTACTTTAATTATAAATCCAAAAACAAGAAAAAAAAGGAATAATAATTAAAAATATCTATACGGCGATTACTGCGATATCTACCGGTATAAAATATAGCTAAGAACATGAGAGGTGGCTTCTAAACAACACAAAAAAAACTCCATTTGTCGCCAGTGTACATATTTAAAGTTCAATAAAGTATTAATTCATTCGATCGTTCGTTCTCATTCTTTAATTCAACTATCACTTTTTTATTCAACATTTAACACTCGAGGAGATAAATTACGAATACAGGCACAACGAATTTATTTTAATATAGATAAGACTTCTTTTGTATAAATTTTAGCCATTTTATTATAATTCATCTAACGTTATATTATTTGTAAATTTCGTAAAAAATATATTAAAAACAAATACCTAACATATTTTTCTGCATTAGGGGCCGTTAAAAAATACGTCACGCTGAATTATACCTTATTAGACCTCATCCCTCCTTCATAACGCTGTCACATTTGCTGCGACCTCCCTATTAATATTACGTTACAAATATATAGCATAACATAGCATAATAATAATAAAATTAATAAATAACTGCGATAAAATCCGTTTAAATTAGTTTTGTATCGATAAGTAATATTCGCGTAATCATAAGAAATCATTAAATGTATAGCGATTAACAACAGTACACAAATTTCCATATTTATTGCTTGCAATAATAAAACTTAAATAAAATTTACAATATTGATTTATGAGCTGCGAACATCACATTTTTTAGAAGCCCTCGGCCCCCCAAATTAACGTTTGGTCACAATAAGCAACACTCCCTTCCTCCCATAAGTGCAAATGTATTTTTGGAATGGCCCCTTAGACATACACATTGATAGATATAGATATAGACATTTCAGTACCATTCCAGTTTACTGATTTTATAGGTTGCGTCAAAAGAATATTTACGTAATTGCTTGTTGCTTTACTCCAAGTGTTAGCGTAAACATAACCTTCGATCACGTTTTAATTTTCGTAACAAATTCAATGTGATGTGTAATTTCAAATTTACATTTACAGCCCGGCTAGCTCAGTCGGTAGAGCATGAGACTCTTAATCTCAGGGTCGTGGGTTCGAGCCCCACGTTGGGCGAACACTTTTTGTAATTTTATAACAAAAACTCTTTTTAAAACAATTACTAAATGTAATTGCTATTGCACCTTCATATTAGAAGTTTAAAAAGTGCAATGACAACTTTTTGTAATTTTGTAACAAAAACTATTTTTAAAACAATTACTAAATGGAATTGCTATTGCACCTTCATATTAGAAGTTTAAAAAGTGCAATTACTATACAATATTGAAGATCGAATGGTAATTAAAATAAAACGGGACCTTCTTGGAAACAATACCTTAAAAAATTCAATCGGTTTATAAATGTCAAAGTTCCGAGGTAATAAACATAAAAAAGAAAATACAACCACATACATACAACCTTCTCGTTGTGAAATCACTTAAAAATAAAATGCATAATTTACCTGCAATCTTCCGCTCCCTCATTTTCCTCCATAATTGTTCGGCTTTCCGCATCGGCCAGTTTTCCACTTTCGCGCTGAAACTTCTGAAGAACTTATACTCCTTGAAATGTGACATTCTCCTTTCCATTTTGCTTGGGGCATGACCAGATGGTGGCGGCGACGGTGCCTTCGGTGTAGTCGACTGAGACGCCATTTTTTTTTTTTTTTTTAAGGCGTATTATTAAGTAATATACTTTTTTAAATTAAATTATTTCATTTATTTTTGCTCCCGGTTATTTATAGACAATATCTCAATTCATGATTTAATTTTAAATTTGAATAAATACATATTTTTAAATAATTGTAGATCTAATCTTTTATTAATACGTAAATAATGTTTTAAGTATTACTTTATATCTATATATTTGGTAAATTTATCTCTATCTAAATTCATTAGGGTAATTTTTAATTGGATTAACTAATTTCGTGCATTCGGAGAACGTTTCCAATTTGCCGAAATGTTTTTCTTAATTAACCTGAAACAATGAACAGTATACGTTATAATTAGTACGGACATATATTGGCATTTTATCGTTTAATTATGTTAACACAAAAAGTACACTAATTTGGCGAAATTTTACAGTGGCTTTCTTATTATCGTCGCAGAACTATTTGTCAATGTCAATATTTTTCTTGAAATGGACATATTTAAATTTAATTTTTACATTTTTTATTTACATATTAATATTTAGAATAAATACTGATCATTGACAGAGATTATTCTTACTAATATTATGTAATACTAATACTAATATTATGTGATACCCTAATTGTTCTCGCGGAAACCTTATGAGAAGTGGGGTAAAGAGAGGGACAAACTTTATATGAAAGTTTTATCGTGTTAACCGATTTGTTTAATAAAATCAATATTAATGCGAACGAAGCCGCAGGTAGAAGCTAGTATTTTATATATATATTAATTCACAAACTAAATATTTATTCGTTATATTTAGTCTCACTAGTTTCTTTGCACAATGTCTCCGTCTGCCTAGATAAACCCCCTCACAATAACACTTAATACATAATATCTACTACATAAACCTTCCATATATCAAAGGTTATATATAATCCACTTCAACTGATTCAACACGTTTTCAGATGACCTATTTTCTTAACATTATTTGACGTATACGGTTATTTTCTGCCGACAAAATTAGTGCATTGTAACAGATGATTAGCACAATGCAATGCAAAAACAACAAACGAGTTATCCAAGATTCATCCTCAATCATCGGTATCGTATTGGTTTTCTTAAATGTCTCTTTATTATATATTTAAAGGATTTTGTATCTTAGGAAAGTAACACTCCTCGGGAGACAATTTCCTTACTTCACTGTTTGGTAAAGACTTTTTATAGGTTTAGCATTATGTCTACTATCCCTCTTGATGTTATGAGACGATGCGGCTGAAGATAGTCGACACGCTAAGCCTAGTGGAGGGACTGGGTCTTAAGTGCAACTACTGGAATGCAACTATAGGTATTTAGTGGCAGATTTTCAATATGATGGTGGTAGCTTGCCAGGTGGGGTATAAGAAAAAGCCTTACTGTAGTTATTGGAGTTCCATCCCGGCGTTCGTACACTCTTTCAACTGAACCATCATCGTTTCAAAGATACGACATATTTAACCTGTTTGTTCTTACCGAGATAGGTGTATTAATACTTCTTATATACAAACCGAAATTTCGAATTCATGTTAATACTTAAGTAAATAACTAAAGTCGTAATCAGTGCGTATCACCTCGCCCGTATAGCCCAGTAATGCCGTAAAGCTAACATCGACCAAAGGTCTGTCCACTAATCTAATAATTCACTAGATAAGCGGTAACCCTAAATCCAGCGCACTGGATGGCGGGTGTGTCGCAAGCTTTTCAATCTGTATCACGAACACCGCATAGTGACGTCATTGCGCGTCAAGCGCGAACGAAACCCTGTGTTGATTATATAAACTAAAAGTTTGGAAAATCCCAAAATGCACTCTTGAGTCCTATCGAAGCGCTAACCTATTTATTATGATTTAACGTTTGACTAGGCTGTATGATTTCATAACCTATGCCTTTCCTTCTTTGCCTTTTTTGAGAAAAAATAATAGCTTGTAAATGTAAAATGTGATAAATTCAAAAATGCGGCTTGCAAAAATCATCTTATTATTAAACTACGGGTACTA
Organism: Actias luna; assembly: GCA_039707435.1. NCBI lineage: Eukaryota > Metazoa > Arthropoda > Insecta > Lepidoptera > Saturniidae > Actias > Actias luna. Next base: position 11,576,129 of record JAZHAC010000012.1, on the reverse strand, counting down.
GGCGATTGATATGAAATAGGTAACTGGTTTTGTACAAAATATGAGATAGACTATTTGAAGTGATTTCTTGAAACACATATTCTCATAATATCGTATAAATGCAAATTTATTGAGGTAGAAGCAGTCTAAGAGCAAAAAATGACTTGATCTTGATATGTCCATAGCAGAGCACTACCTCACAGCCGCTGCGTGGTATGAGGCGTGCAATAGATAGTGATTCTATACATAACAGCCCTCTTGATAAAATAGATATGTCACAATACTATTCCTTCATAATATTGATTACGTTATTATTAAGGTCCTGTCGGCAATTAAATTCCTAACGTTTTTGGAGTAACTATAGTAAAGTAGAATGCAGAAAATATTTCATTGAACAATGTTACCCATTATTGGGAATTTGGTACTAGCAATAATTTCTTAGCGGCAATCGAATTTCATACATTTTCATATGAAATAATTACATGTTTGCAATCGGCAATGGAATCGACCGGTTGTTATATAGTTTATAGTTCTAGCGTTATCGCTACAATCTCAACTGATCTTAAGTGACAATATGACTCAATATAGTAGTAAAATGCTGATCCTAGTTGGAGTATAATTATTAATTATATTTGCCGTATTATGACTAACAGTGTGCGGTAACATACTTTAACTTTGAACCATGCTATATTTATCGATGTTGTTTTTTTTTAATTAATAGCAAGAGTTCGAACTTACGTCTTTCGATATAATGTTCGTATTTTTTTCCGCTTAGTCATAGCAAGAAATACCCTCTCTATTCATAAAAAGAGCGTTTCACGCGAACACTTAAATTAAATTTAGACTCTAAGGTAATCCATTAAAGGTAATGAAAAGAAAATATAAAATAGAATAAATACATTTATTCCTGAAGGTTCCTTTACATTAATACATATAAAAATTACGTGTATAAACCTGATGCGTGAGTCAATGTAAGATCCTCTCCGGCAAGGAGCTCGTCCGGTACAAATATCCTTCTATTGTACTACACCCCACACAGTCGTGGAGAACCAACCAAATAATTGTGTATCAATGATATTCATTGGAAATTGTCATCGCAGTTACATCTTCTAGAAGAGGTGTGATCATGAGCTCGAATCACGAAAAGCCTTTGTTACTTAAATCCGACACTTCACCACCTTTATGTACAGCAGTGTTCTCGACATCCTCTATTTCATGTACTAGTGATAATATAGATTGCGGTTTTGCATTCTATTATAAGACTACGTTTTTTCACACGTCCTCTATCACCGATTCTGAATTTTATTGACAAGTAAAATTCTTTTGTCTATTCATGACGTTCGAATCTTCGTTCCAAATATTCAATTTATAAACTTTCTTTCATATATGGCCTTCTCGGTGAATCCAGTCAACTCTGATGCTTATATACGCAAAGTGCATGCGTTAAAATTATTCTATAAAATCCTGTGACACTTGACTACAGAAATAATATATTAGTAAATAACCTTTGGGTTTTTCTTGTGAAATAAATTATTTTTAATAAGTAACAATACGATCCAAGTTGGTAGACACGCTAAATCTTTGGAAGAACTGGGTCTCAAGTGCAACTGCCGGAATACACTTAGTGGTATTTGTAAACATAGCGTGATGTTAAGGCTATTTTTTTAATGCACATCTAGCTAGTTACCAACCTCAAGTTCAAAATCTTCTGCCAAATACAAATAGAAGTGTTCCGGTAAATGCACTTGAGAACCTGTTCCTCCTCTAGGGTTAGCATGTGTACCATTTTGGGTCATATCCTCTCTTAAACATCAGATTAGATTGTAGCAACAACACTAAAGCTATAATGTATGAAAAAAGAAATTTGGAGGGCTCCGGGATTCTAGACAGTTGCTTGCTATCACTAGTCCAACTCATTAGTAAGAGACTGCGCGGTCTGAGACTAATCGTTCAACGTTGGTTTATACCCTGAAATGAGATTGAATTTTCAGTAAAGACCATGATGTAATTAATACCATGGTAGTAATGGATATCTATTGCTCGCCTGGCTTACTACTTTCCTTTGGCACAAAATTTGTGTCCGAGTACCTCTAATGATCTACTGCAATTGCACTTAAGAATCTATTCTTCTAGATTTAATCATCTTACTATGCTTTACCACTAGATATCAATGGAGATTATGGCAAACACGTTACAAGCAAATTACATTATAATAGAAATATGATGTAAATTTTTTTTTCGGAACGAATAGGGGAATACCCTAATACTGTCACAAAGATCACACGGCTTGATGTGACACTTTATTTGATCATTGATTTATAAATCGAGAGTACTTACTCCCAATAGAAAACTCTGGAAAGTCTTTCAGAGTTCATTCTCATTATATCTTTAAAATGACTATGATAAAAAAATAATCGGGTCCTGACAGGTTATAATCTGTCAATTAGAGTGGATTTACGTTAGCGGACTTTTGTAAAACAAACCAGTGCGCCGGGAAAAATAAATAAATTCCTATTAAATATCACGATTCATGTTTTCATACGGACAACATAAATTTTAAAGTAATTGACTTGTTTATTTTCCATTCGAATGTGCACAGAAAAAATGATATTAATTCGCAACAAAACTGTTCAGCTTAAATTGAAACTTGTAAGAATTACATAGGGCGTTTAAATTCAGGTCAGTTTGAAGTTTAGTTCATTGAATAATGACTTAAATTACTTTCACTTAACTAAGGTTAATAGTGTAGTCGACAAGTTGAAATGGTTTAAATAGAGATAATACTCTTAAAATTATGTGCGATCGCTCATTGGATCCGGCATGACGCCTAGGGAAACGAGCCAAAAGCACATAAAAAATGTAAAAGTTATAAACAATTAAAGATAATTTTAACAATTAATATTTAAGAAATTTCAAAATAACATTCCTAATTAGGAAAACCTTTCCAATAGCTTTAGAATTTTTCAGTATACGCTGTGTCGTATAGAGGCCAAATATATTTATAAAATGTTGTCTTTCTGTCCGCTCATATACGAATTACTTTGAAACTACTAGATATATTTTTTTTTCAAAAATCGTAATAGTTTTATTATCGCCTTAGAAATTAACATATATTCCTATACTAGCTGTGTCCGTGACTTCGTTTGCATGGAACTAAAAATGCTTATTTTCTATCCTCGAACACTTAAATTGAGGTTTCGGAGAATGGTAAAGAGAATTGCTTTACGGGGCCCTTCTACACTCTCTATGACGCACACTTTGGGAACAGCTGCTGCAACTGTTTATTCAAACACCTACTTACCATATTTTTCCCCCAAAAGTAGTAAGAACACGGTGAATGGTGCTGTAATCGAACCACTGACTTCAAGAAAGCTCAGAATAAAAATTACGGAGCCAGATAGTAATATATAAAACAGATGTCTGTAGATTTGATTATAATTTATCTTAATGCAAATTACTTTCAAAAGAAACCATACAAAAACCCTATTCTAAGACAGATTTACTGAAAGCTGAAAAAGAATCCGACAGTTTCAAAGCGGTGTTAATCAATAACTATATAAGAATGTTCGCAGGAAGGTAATTGTCATTATCGTTGGACGGTTTTCATTTATCCGTGATTAGTTTTGATGATAATAATAAATGAGTGAGGCCTTGTATATATATTGAATGAATAGTGACGCGAATGATTTAAATGTAACTTATTTGTGACTCATGCACCACGGGCTTCGACGTTTGCCGACACTGTAAAAATTTTGGTTAACGCAATTTCGATCTACAGTTAATTAACTTACTTGTTAAACATCTTAATGTTTTTTAAAATGTTTTTCGTGGCAATCATCGTATTAATTAGAGTACTAACTTAATTAGTTTTATATATATTATACATATATTGTTTATGCTGTAATTTACCTTGTAGGTTATACGATTTTGGACACAATCTCAACTAAAAGTAAAAATTCGTAGAAAATGTCTTATTCGTGTGGCTTGGCTTAATGTTAATTTTGCTTAGCAAATCGGATGACGCTATAGAAAGTTTCATACAAAGTTTATCTCATTTTTACACTCCACTTCCTATGTTTTTTGCCAGAAAAAGTAGCCTATCTCCATCTCCAGCATCTCTCTCTCTCTCTCAGGATCTATCTCTATGCCGAGATGCATCACAATCGATTCAGCTGTTTAGGCGTGAAAAGGTAACAAACAAACAAACTCACTTACGCATTTATAATACTAGTATGATGGCTTATTTCGTGACACTTTCGATATCGAATCAAAACCAATATGTAATAGTAATTTTAAATGTACAAACCCAATAATTCTAAATTACTACCTCGATAGCGATTTTGCGAGAACAATCTCCGGCGTCCCAGTTTCCCAAGGGTTGTTTATTTACTCTCTACCGATCAGCGGCAGCCAACGGCACTACTATTAAAATTCAAATTACTTTGGCGATATTTGAAATATTCGTGAATTACACTGAAGTAGTATATATAATAATAATAATAAAAGACATACAATTTGACCACTATATCTATATGAAAGTATACCAAAAATTATTATAATAAAAAAAAAGAAATGAATATACAGTTTTGGTACTGTTCCGTTTTTATTATATGTATAGAGTATAATTATACGCAAACATAAGTAATGCTATGCTTTTTATATTTGAATCAAATGCATATATACACATATATACTGTGAATTGTAACGATACGGTCCAAGTTGGTAGACACGGCTAACCTGTGGAGGAACAGGCTCTCAAGTGCAAATGCCGCAACACACCTATTGGTATTTGGTGCCAGATTTTCAACTTGAGGGTGGAAGCTAGCCAGGTGGGTATTAGAAAAAGCCCTACCACCATGCTATGGTTTCCTTATGATGATTTCCTTCACCGAAAGCTCAAGCTCATTGTAGGTGGAGCACTGAGCTATCATCGCCTCAAAAATCCTGCTATAAATTAGTTATGAGTAGTCCTTTGCATTTTATTACATGCTGAGCCGGCTGAGCGGGTTATTCTTTCGTAATCACCGGATGTACACCGAACTTTTAATTTTTAATATATATTATATATTTATGTTTCATACATTGGTTTTTCGTATATACCTTGACGTTAAATATATGTATTGTGACATCGTATCTTGTTGTTATAATTAAGGATATAATAACTTTTCATATTTATATTAAATAAATGTTAAAAAAACGTCTCAGAAATATAGAAAACAAATGCAAATTTCTAATACAATACTTTGTCTTGTAAAAATCTATTTAGAAGTACCTTAGCGTTTTGGCGGCCACAATTGCAAGGTATACTCCTTTTCAATTTATTTTAACTTTATGTTAACTAAATATTACATACACTAAAACTTTGTTTTTCGACTGCACGGTTGGCCTATTTTTCGTGGAAAAAATCAATTTAATGATTCCCTCGCGCAACGCATTACCCGGGCACAGGTCAAAGGCGGGAGGGATATGTGGCTACTAAAACGGGTATTAGGGAGCCGCTAATACGTACTACACCTTGACTGCAATAATTCGACGTATTTCCGGAGACCAGGAAAATACCACACCAGCGACAGCTATGTTTGAGACTAGTAGAAGTGTTCGCGTTGTCCCTAGTCTCTGGCAACACGGAAGTTGAAGTGTCGCCATGGTGCATTTCAGCGGGTAGCGTAGGGTGATTAGCGCCCGATGTGTCACAACATGCGGGATCTCGCCTTGGCCTGAGACCGGGTAATGCATTTATGCATTACTATAAGGAAGTCCATAAAGAATAGGATTTTAAACAACGCGTTACAAAAAAAAAGTTCGAGTCTCTCATAGGACAATTTTTTGTGTCATCCTATTTGTGTTATGTTCTAATTTGTTATTTCAAGTATGTTAATTATGTTTATAAAGTCTTGCTAACTCGGTATTTGTGACATTGCCAACATAACCTGATGCCATAAAAAGAAAAAATATTTTTGTCATACTTACATAAATACTCGGGTACAAATATGGAGTATTTAAATATTTCGCGAACGCTTAACAAAAGCCTGTAAACGTCAAAGTTTGTATACCAACATACATATTAATTACGGGTCGTATAGCCGTAGGTAATTTAACTCTGTAAAGTCCTATGTATTTTAACGTAGATAACATGAGCGCTAGTTTTAAGAAGTGTCATGTCAGTCCTTTGCTACGTCACAACCCAACATTATATCCGTAATAATAATTTAAAGCGGAACAGTTTGTTTATTGATCACGTTAATCTGACACTACCAGTCAGAATTCTGAACCTCTTTAGAATGTATTTGATAGTGCAACCATTCAGGAAGGCTTTATGCTATTTAACGTGACGCTACCGCCAATAGATGCAAAGCTGTATTGAAAAAAGTTACAAAAAACGGAAATAATATTGAATAAATTTTTAGTTCCACGCGATGGAAGTAGAGGATACAACTAATAAAGAAAAAAAAACCGTTGACAGGCAGAGAAGAAATAGATAGTAAAATGTTTTACCTCGAGCTACTTAAACAAATATCAAACTAAAGGATATATGTCGAGAGGGGTGGGTCAAGGGACCCGGCTCCCATTGCCCTAGTCCGGCTGACTGCAAGAGCAGCTGGCCAGGCTGCCCGGATGAGGCCCGGCTTACTACCAGGTCGGGTCGGCCGCTGGGGTGACGCGTTGATTGCTTACACGGACCCAGGTCGCCCCAGGAAGGCGACAGACGGCCGTAGGTTTTTAGTCGGTATTTCCGGCGCTTAGCGCCGTGTGAGTCCTAGATACCCCTTTCAGACCCCCCGGACTGGAAGGGGATGCATAAATACATTTACCCACGTAAAAAAAGGCAAAAAAGATAAGCACTGGTATATTTTATAAGCTACTCCTACATGTTATGTAATTATTTCTTATAGAATAATGGTAGTGACCAAAAGAAATATATATCTGAAACATGCATTATTTTACATTGTTTTACGAAATAGAGATGATCCCTATCTGTACTGTACGATAAAGCTAAAAGGCTTAATAGCTGATATCATGAAGTATCCATCGGATCTGAAAAATTGCATTTGACAGCCCGATTATTGTGAAGTGATATAATCAACTGATCTATCAAAGAAATCATTTTTGTTTCAAATGGTATTAATTTATTTATTTCAGGACGCTGGTCAATGAAGCGATGGCAGCTCAGTGGTAGTGTGTACGACTTTGCGTCAAGGGACGTGAATTCGAATCCAACCACCTACAATGAGCTTGAGCTTTCGGTGAAGGAAAACATCGTGAGGAAACTATAGCATAGTGGTAGGGCTTTTACTGATGCCCGCCTGGCTAGCAACCACCCTCAAGTTGAAAATTTACTGCCAAATACCAATAGGTGTATTCCGGCAGTTGCACTTGAAAGCCAATTCCTCTAAAAGTTTAGCGTGTCTACCAACTAGGGCCGTATCGTCACTTAAGATCAGGGGTGAGATTATGGCCATAACCCTAAGCCATAACTATAACAAAATAGGAAGATATGAATTTTTAAAAAGTCTGTTTTTAGCTAACTTTTACTGCCTACAAACCAGTGTTTTTTAAAAGTAGCTTGTATAAGCAAATTTCTTATTCTTTTATTATTACTTATTAACAATTAGTCTAAAGGTGTTAACCAAATTGATTGACGAAATAAAAAAAATCATACAAAGTTTATCCCTCTATTTAACCTCCCCCCCTCCAGAAGATTAAAAAAAAAGTAGCCTTTAATCGTCTCCAGAGTACCAAGCGCAATAACTTTCGCATTTAAGTATTAGTAAAGATAGGAACAAATATTTTTCTTGCGACATGAACGTCAAATAATCTTGGTATGCAATAGGATTATTTGTTGTACTAAGTCATTTGCTGATTATATATATTAATATTATAAAGTGGAAAAGTATTATTGAACGTATTAATCTAAGAAACTGTCTGTGGAATTACAATTTTTTTTATTGTATTTAATAAAGCAATCATTGAGGAAGGCTTTAGGCTATTTAACATCATGATACCACCAATAGGAGTAAAACTGTATTGCAAAAAGTTACAAAAAAATATTAAGTATTTTTTATTTTCATGCGAATTAAGTCACGAACACAGTATATGAATATAATACAAATCAACAAAGTAAGCGGACGGTTCAATTAATAGTCAGTAATTTTATTGACCAGTTTCTGCCAGAAGTAGCGCCTTGCAAATTGCAACATTGTAAAATAGTGAATATTCACAGCGACTTGTTTTAATTTACGAGCGACAAAAAGAAGTGAAAGGATATAAAAATGATTGGGCATACTGCCGTTAATCATTATTTATAAATATCCACACGTATTTAAAAAAAAAATACACATTTATATTCGAAATTCGCGCTTCGATTCGATTTTTTTAAACTGTAGCTTGTAAACTTTCTATATACATAAATCCCCATTTTTACATTCAATATTTTATTTTATTTTATAATCTTCGGTAATGAAGAGGCCAAAATTATTTTTTAGTTAATAACATTAAAATATTTTATATATGTTATTGCTTTACGATTGGTAATAAAAATTAAAGTTTAATAATAAATGAACTACTTGAAAGATTTTAATGTAGTATTCTCTTTTTTATACTTTATAGATTTAGTGTTATGGCCATAATCACACCTGATATTAAGTAACGATGCGGCCCAAGAAGGTGGATCCGCTAATTTTCATGGAGGAACTGGCTCTCAAGTACAACTGCCGCCGGGACACGTATAGGTGTTTGGCAGCAGATTTCCAACTTGATTGTGGTATGCTATGGTTTCATCACGATGTTTTACCTTCACCGAAAGCTCATGCTCATTGTAGGTGGATTCGAACTCATCTCCCTTGACGCGTCGTTCGTATACACTCTCAAATGTATATGTATGTATAAATGAATTAATATTAAAAAGAAACGTGAGCACCGTCGGAAACTCTGTAGTAGTATTAGGCAAGGTTAGTTTAAATCTCATCCCATTGATTGTTTTTTTTATACCCTGCGAATAAAGTAAATAAAGTAGCAGGTAAAGTTATTTATTGTATATTTATATGTTTTCACTTATTGAAGCGACGGTATCTCTGTTGGTAGCGTGTACGAATTCCGTGACAACGGATGTAGATTTGAATCCCTGCTTTGAACCTGAGCTTTTGGTGAAGGAAAACATCGTGATGTAACAAAAGGTAGGGTTTTTGAAATGCCTACTTGACTAGCTACCATTCTCAAGTTGAAAATCTGCCGCTAAAAAACCTATAGGTGTGTTCCGGCAGTTGTACTCGAGAGCCAATTCCTCCACAGTCTTAGCGTGTCCACTATCTTGAGCCGCATCATCACTTAACGTCTTTTGGAAGTGGAAATAAATAAAGCGACGATTTAAACGAGTTTTGAGAGTAAAACAAGGATGCATTAAGTTTAAATACTTTTTCTTTCAAGAGAGAGCAGAAACATATAACGTATTCTTTTCGATGCTCTCCTCAATCTCTCACTCTAAGTCTTTATTATTATTTTTTAGTTAGAGTCGCTTCTATTAGATTTTTTAAAGGCAGTAATCACCATGTACATTGTATTAAGGTAGACCTTACCTTATTTCTTTTAAACCCGACATACTGTGTTATGATAAACATGTATATTCAAAATACCTTCAATATTCATTCGAGCGATACGACCCTTTCTATTCCCTATAGCAAACTCTCCTAAATGTTTTCTCCGTGTAATGTAAAGATTTGTGAATGACTTGTAAAGTAATAATAAAATCGAAGGTCTCTAGGGTATGCCTTTATAAGCCTAATCCTACTTAATATAAGTGTCATCAAGGGATTTCGCATAGAGTGTTGGGAAGAATTATGATAATTCCTACTTTCCTTACTAATATTATAAATGATAGAGTTTGTTTATTACGCTTTCATGCACAAACCACTGAATCGATTAGGGTGAATTTTCATATAGAGATATATGGCACCCTGGAGTTGATTGGAGGCTTCTTTTTCTTGCGGAAAACTTATAGGATGTGGGGCAAGGAGAGGAAAAAACTTTGTATGAAACTTATTATCCGATTTGCTTCAAAGTTTTGAGAATAATTTGTATAATTTAATTAACACTAACGCGAGCAGAACCGCGGTTATAAGCTAGTTTTAAGTAAAATACGTTGTATAATAGAACACGTTGTTTAATACAACATTTTAGATAGATAAACATCTTTAAGTGCTGGTACTTTTGACTTCCTTTAACCTTTTTATATCAACCACGCATGAAATCGGTTCTTAGTGGGTGTTTATATTACGAAATGATTATGTTTGTCAAATTTGAAACCAATAAATTAGGTTAGGCGTCTCCTATCTATATTAATATTGTAAAACGGAAAAGTTTGTACGTTTGATCGCGCTAATCTCAGGAGCTACTAGTCGCATTTAAAAAATTCTGTATATTAGGTAGAGCCACCATTGCAAAAGGCTTAAGGCTATTTAACCTTCCGCTACCGTCAACAAAACAAAAGCTGTATTAGAAAAAGCTACGAAAAAGGGGAAAAATTAATAAATAATTTTGAGTTCCACGTGAACGAAGTCGCAGATATAGCTAGTATATTATATATGTATAATATTTAATACATTTACGTAATATATGTGTAGCGGGTGGCCACCATTTCACATAGTATAAGGTTTGTATATAGGTGTTCGGCAAAAGATTGCCTTTAACACTCATGAAGATATTATGAAATTCGATAACACAATTAGTGTATTTCGTATCATTTAGTGTTTGTGGATTTAAGAGCTCGTATGGTTAATGTTAATCACTGTTCTGGAATACAATATCGATATTAGTATTTCGATTAATTAATACTATTTCGAAATGTTCATATTACTTTTATTACGTATATTTTCTTTTATTTGCTAATCCGAATACTGCTAAAGTCACAAAGTTGGCTATAAAATTGATATCAAAATTGAACGACTTACCTCACTATAACGTCTTTCATTAGAACACAAAAATATACTCAATATAAGAAATATACACAATGAACAAAATCACTAAGCACTACGTAAATGCTGGCAGTTCACAAAACAGAAAAAAGTTTTTTCCCACGCGGCTCACGTCACATAGCATTTGCGAAAAAGTCGTCTTCGCTCTCCGCGTGAATCTACAGGTCTGACCGCATTGCCATAGAATTTTCCCGCTACAAAGTGCGAAAAGGTCAAGCGTATATGTAAGCCTGAAGAGCAAAAGAGTCGAGCAGATTTCGGTGCGGGCGTGTCGGAAAATCGCTGAAACTCAAACGTAGTATATGTAAGGTTATTGAATGCAGCATTTCGTTAAAAGGTATGCGAATAATTCCCACGCTGTATGCGTTAGGTTTAGATTAATAATTTATTATATATTCGTTCGTTTTTATTGCCAGTCTAAATCGGCACGGCATTTGGTTGCATAATAAACAAAATTAAATAGCATTGTGAAGTTGTTAATGTAACTGAACTGGTAATTTTGTATACTGTTTTAAATTTAAAATCATGTTGGCCTCTTTTGTAGTTTACTGGTTTAATTTTATGAATACTTGTTTGTTTGAAGTATATGTTAAGCTTCGCTACGTTAGAATTAAGCTATACTTAAAGTTGGTTAATGAATAATCAGCCCATTGTGGACAAGGTTTTCAGATGCTCGGTGAAAATTTTGTACAGAAGTTTTGTTGAATTTTATTTTTATGTGATTCAACAATAAAAAATAAGTTAAAATAAATATGTTATTGCAATAGAATTTCGTATTTGAATATGAATACCGTATAAGTTACTTTCAGTCAAACAGGTATATATTTATATATATACCCATTTGAGTAAAATTATTACAGAATTACTATAATACCATATAATTTAAGTTATTAAGTATGAATTTAGCTCGACTATATTTTCTTGATTAATTGTTTAATTTATAGTTACATTCTTTGGCCACATTTTAGTACTTAATTTGTTACATAAAGCAACATATGAAAGAAATTAAGTAAATTCTAGTGAATTGACGCAACAAATAATTTAAATATTATCAATACACACTATACAATTGTAACGAACCCAAATTAGTACATAAAAAGTTTAAAAAAAATTACAATTTAGGTTTATTTCAGTATCGATATAACGGGGAAAATAATATTTTTATGTTTTTCTCTCTGTTCCTACATGCCCGCATTTTTTTAATATATATATGTACATATATTTATGTTGGTATTTTTGTTATTGAGGATGTTTTCATGTTACTCTACAACGTAATTGGTGCCTCTGTGGTAGTTATTACCCACGGAAAACAATATACTGGACAATATCCACTGTGACTCCTTGTTAACAATAATTTGACAATTATTACGAGTGAAATTATGTACACTACTTGAATTATCCTAACAATTATTAGTTAAATAGTTATTTTTGGTATTCTCAGTGTCCTCCACCCGACTTATTTTTTATCCGAAATTACTCGAAACATTTTAACAGATACGTTTTCGATATGTTTTATTCTGGATATTCGATAATTTAGGTTAAAGAGATCCATAACACCCCCTGGTTATTTTGAAGCGCTTAGAGTCATAATACTAAATAACGATTCAGCCATGCGTAGTCACTGATTTAATTATAGCCTTTTTCATTTTTCATTACACACATCTAAAATGTGAGATGAGAAAAGTTGTGAACTTAACGAGAGACCGTTCTTACGTCTGTTGCCTTTTCGTATCTCGATTCGTATTTATCTTGCCTCCAAATATTTGTACAACTCTCAAAACTGTGAATTTTTGGGCGTTAACATTATTTAAACATTGTCTACCAGAGTTTCGTTGTTCGTGTTAAAATATTTACACTTGAATCACTTTTATATTTATATATTTTTGTATAGACTGTAAGTGGATACAATTAATTTAATTTTATTGTTACACTCTTCTCTTTTTCTTCTATCTTTGTTTTTCATTGCTGTGTCTTCATTGCAATATTATATTGTATATTAATTAAATATTTTTGCTATACTTAGTTTATCTCAGTTCATATTTTAGAAATGAAGGCAAAGCAATAACGGCTCGTTGGTAACGTGTATGGACAACACCTTAAGGTTGTAGCCCTAGCTACAACTTTCCACTGGAAAATTCCCTAACATCATGTTTGGACTAAATGAAATATAGTCAACTGATTTCGTTATTCTTCCGGAAGCTACACAGCGTGTAAGTGAAATGAGCTTGAATACCTATGAAATAGATTTTGATATTATTTATCTTCCAAACCACTTTCATTCATAATACAGAGAATATCTCAGTATAAGATTGTATATAATATATTCCTGTTTGCTTTAAAACTATCGCCTATCGCTCATTGTCCGCTTCGGTCTATGCGAAATAAAAATAAAATGGATATTTATTTTCGGGATTCCTCATCAATTACACCAACGAGTTGTTGAATGAAAAATACGTATGTTTGTTTTCTTAAATTAGTTTATAGATTTGCCGTGGGCGTTTATCAGTGATCTTATTGATGCACACTGGTAGTAGATTCACAGTTATTTTAATTAATTTATTTTAATTATAATGAAGTCAGTGTATGGGCGCCAGATCAATAGATACGAGTTCGTTAAGTTTTTCGTGATGAAACCATAGCATTATAATAGGGCATTTTCTAGTGCCCGCCTGGCTAGTTACCACCTTCAAGTTAAAAATCTACCACCAAATACTTATTGTTGTGTTCCGGCAGTTGCGCCTGAGAGCCAGTCCTTGATGATAATAAAACATTTAATAAAAATATAGATCAAACATCCAACAGATAAGTCAACCATAATAATTATCGAACCGTGAATAATTATTTGTTTACGATATCCATAACCACTGTATAAGTTATCATAAATCAACAGACCATTGAAAAGAAGACTTAAAACCATCAAATACTTCAGAAACTTCAAAGTCTGAAATTTAATATTTATGTAATTTTATTACTGTCCCACAATAATTGTGAAATTCGGATGTTAAATTGGAGCAAACGTTTTATTAGTTCTGTTTATTTAAAAATAAATTTATATATAAACTAGCTGCTTGTCCGACTTTGTTCGCATACCACTAAATAATACATACATATAAATACAATATAGGTAAATTTAACGTGTCTGTACTTTTAGAGTTATGTAAAAAAATATTGCAAGTGACTAAAAATAATTAATAAAATACATTTATATTATTTTTAGAAATATCTGTCTGTCTGTTTATACACGCATTACTGCTAAAATTCAACGTTTATGATAAAAAGTCACCAAGGAAATTATTAAGCGTATCATCGAGTAACATTTAATCTTTGTTTCATTAAAATCGGTTTACTCTAGCAAAGGTTATTGTAATTTGAATGACGGCGGGAGATTAAATAATTTTAGTTCCACGCTATCAAATTTTTGCCCGTTTTTGTAACTCTTTTCAATACAGCTCAGCTTCTATTTGTGGTAGCGTGATGTTGGATAACCTAAAGCCTTTCTCAATGATAACTCTATAAAATACAAAAATAATTTTTGAAAACCGATTGGTAGAAAGACTTAATTTGTAGATAATTGTAAATAATTGGTAGAAAGACTCAAACAAACAAAGTTTTATACTTTATACTATTAATATAGATACACATCGATACAACATTTATAGATATATCTTCTAACAATTACAAACTTGCTTGCTACATGGAAGGTATGGGAAATTCTTTAGCGCCGCGTAACCGATTTTCAACACTTCTCATGATCACCGTATGTGCAGTATTATCTTGCAAACATTAATTTGTCGTCGTATTAATAAAATTGATACAAAATTAAACGTTCATAGGTCCTACTGTAAACAGTTCTGCCGAAGAACTATTGCGTTAGTCATAATATGCGGCTATTCTTATCATAATCTACACATATAATATAAATTTAGATCTAACGTGTCTGTACTTTTTAGATTTATGTGATAAAAAATATTGTAAGTGACAAAGAATAAGTAATAAAATACATTAACATCGTTTTTAGAAATGTTAGTCTGTTTGTTTGTGCGCGAATCACTGCTAAAGAAAATAGTTTATGATAAAACGTCATTAAGCACATCCTCGAGTAACGTTTAGTCTTTGTTTTATTAAAATCGGTTAACTCATTCAAAAGTTATTGTAAATAGAATGGCAGCGCAAGATTAAATAATTTTAGTCCCACACGAAGTTGCAAGCTCAGCTATATGCTATAAGGACCGTGAATTACACAATACTATCTGATTCCGTGACTTCGCGTGAAAGCTTAAAATTATTGAATCATTTTTACCCGTTTTTGTAACTTGTTTCAATACAGTTTAGCTCCTATTAATAGTGGCGTGATGTTATATAGCTTAAAATCTGCCTGAATGATTGCTCTATCAAATACAAAGATATTTTTTCAAATACTACATCGCGATACATTAGCGCGTTCAAACAAACATACTTTTCCGTCTTATAAAATTACCAATGTTTGGGCCAATTCTACCGCTGGATCTCATATCGTCAATAGCGTGGAAAAGAGGTCTTACTGCCTGTGGCCGACCACCGTGGTGCCGCCGACAATATGAGTCTAAACCTAGCGCTGTCCGCAACGCACACGTATGTGGTTTCAGCTTGTTATGAACGATCGGGTGAAACCCTAGATAAAAGATGTATTACTAGTACAAAATTTATAGCAACTAACTTCTATTTTTCTATATTTACACATAAAACGTATAATTCTTTACCTGTATTTCATTTTATCTTCTCCGAAAAATAACAATCAACAAATGAAAAATTAACAATACACGGTCGCCAAGGAGACGCTTTGTAACGTTCTTTTTTTTTCAAATAAGCGGCGTCACCACGGAGGTCGACCACAAGCAATAATACCTCTACTACCTATTGGCGATGTAAGATCCAGCGGTAGAATTGACCCAAACAAATAATATAGATTTGATTAATGGTATTAATAATCTAAAAACGCTGATGCATTCAGATGGTGTTCAGACACCACAGCGGTTGTAGTGCATTTCCTAAACCCAACATGGTTAATGACGGATATCCAGGTAGGTTAGGTAAGTTATAGCCTGTGGTGGTAAATTTATTGAAGGCACCATTTATTTGACGTCACTGAAAACGGTGTAGGTACGATTTTATGAGATCTGAAAGTTATAGGTGGTGATTTGCACTCTTAGTAGACGGCATATTTGTATATGATTTACTGTTCATGGCTCTTAACATTTGTAATTTTAAAAATTCGTCACCAAACAAGTGTTTTGGTAACCAAAGCGTGTTCCGATTTACACACATAAAAACTACAAAAAAAATCCTTGACAGACATATATATATATATCTTTTTAGATTCTCCTTCAAATTTAAATTGTATCTAAACAGGACGCCCTCACGTTTTCGTAGAGTGTAATATTAGTGCACTTATATGAGTAAAAACAAAGAGGTAGTGATGATAATGAACTGTTTAAAAATCAATCGTTGTCATATCAAACTATCAATTGGTTCGTGCACGCCGCTCTTGCAACCAACGATCTTGCAAACATCTGGACTAAATCTCAAACACTGAAATCACTTGTTGCGAAAAGAAAAAAAACCAAACCCCTATAGTATAATAATATTAATCATAACACTCGTTTACGTCCACAAATCAACGATTCATGAAACGGCCACCTTGATCCACATTCGATAGAAATGTTTACAATTTTATTATAAAGAGTTGATAAATAAATATAAAATATGATTTTATTTTCGAGCCCCGCTACTTGTCGTAAATCGACGATGGTCGAAAATAAACGAAATACACGCAACGGTATATTCCGGTGGTCGGATAGTTTATTTTTACACCGTTCGAAATCCGATAAATCTTTGGGCAACTCACATTTTCTTAGATTATAATTAAGTGCCCATTTCCTCCGTGCGCTGATTTACAGCGGTGCATCGTTAAAGAAAATAATCAATGAACAATATTCGTTAAATTATCGATTGTATTTATAACTTGAGGATATAATTTTTAGTACAAACGTATTGTAATGCCGATGTTGAATGAAAGAAATAGCAGACTTATTGTATTATATTTTAGGGCTTAAAAATCACAAATTACTGTTTTTTTTTATTATTTACAATATTTCGATAAGATTTTAGGGAATGAATAGTGAAAAAACATTTTATCATTAAAAATATTTGAATTCAAACTATATAATCTTTTTAATTCAAAATGAAAAAACTATCTCCTGTAAAAAAGTGCAAGCATTGTTTATGATACTTTGCCTAAAATGACTAGATAATTTCTGGACAATATAAATATTTCTCGAATCCATAGTTGTGGTAGAATTTACATCTTCAATGTTCATTATGTTGATTAACTTTTTTCAACAATAGGTTTTGTATCCGTATGAATTGACCTCAAAGCTTCTTTTTTATCGAGACTGATTGCAAAATATACTTTTCATATTATATTTCTTATTTGAGCCTGAATTGTGACACGACTCGAGGCAAAATAAGCATCGTGGTTGAACTTCTACGTTTATATAGGATTCCTTTAAAGCAATATTTACCGGAGCGTATAATGGATACACTAGCAATCTTGTTATTGTAAATCACGTAGGAATTGTGTGTGGGGAGGTTGGGTAAAGAAGGGAATGTAAATTTAGTTAAGTCGACTTAAAATTTCCATGAAAATTGTCGTATCGTGTTCGTTCACGGCTACAAATGAGTTTCATCCTTTAATACTTATTTAACAATCGTGAGTTCAAAATTGATTAGAAGAGGTTTATTAAAGTGAAGCTTTTTTTATATCGCCTCAATTGTTTTGAGTACATGTATCGCATGTCGCATTACAGCCTGCCGCGGAGTAGGGGTAAAGTGAGCGCTCGGCAGAGCAGCTAAAGCCAATATAGCAGTGTACTTGGCTTGCATCGGCTGACCATGTAGCATTTATATTCTCACTCATTCGTGAAAGTGCTACGCAGTATTTGGGTGTTTAGATCAGTGTATTGACGTTTCACTTGCATAGTCGTTTCACAAAACACGACATTTTTTGTCATTTCTATGACACTACCGCAAAGTAACGACATTTGATAGTAGACATATTATAATCTAAAAACAAGCGAAGCTTTTCGGCAGTTAAACAAACATTGGATGCGCCCGAAATAATCGTTGTGAAGGAAATATTACCAAGCGCTCAGTGGTCGCCACCGAGTCGGAAACCGATCGTTTTATTGCTGGATACATATCTGTTGACCCTGAAACGCGACATATTTGAACGTGATTCTATGATAGGTTTTACAAAATTGTCTTCGCCTATCACTATGCAATAGATAGCGAATAAGTACTTAATGAAAAAGTAATCAAGCGAAGTATTTAAATTAATCATATCTAAATGTATAGCGTTCTTTGATCTTCTTTCCGCTTTTACTAGAACAAGTGTGACGGAAACATAATTGTAATAAGTTAGATTTTTGTTATAGGCAAATATTTTTAGTATATTTGGACTGGTTATTTCAAGTTATATATATATATATATATATATATATATATATATATATGCTAAAATATATACCACTTAGTAAATATTATGATATGTTTGTTACGATATAAAAGTAAGGAAAATATACCGTAATATAAAAATAACACGTACATTTGAAGTTATGTGTATATTTCAAACACGTGTGTAATTATCATTTATATAGATATTTATAACAAAGACAAGTATTTATATTTTTGTGCTCCTATTGTATATATTGTATAATATAATAAATTGGTAACGAATCATTAACTACATATGTATGCCATGAACGATGCTATGAACGTAATATTTAATTAAACATCGTTAAACAAGTTATACCTACTGCCTTGTCAATCAATAATTATAAAATGAAATATGAGTCCCTTGGTCTATTTAAAGATTCGGCGATATTATGACGAGCTACGTGTGACGTCCCAATCGTTGGGTATAATCTGAGAGACTTTCAAAATGAGTAAACTAATACTAGGTTGTTTCTACTTTAGTAAACATAAAATGTACCATCAATTAAATAATTCGAATTACTGCAATGAGCCCCAGCTTTTGGTGAAGGAAAAACATTGTGATGAACCAATAGCATGGTGGTAAGGTTTATAATGCCTACCTGGCTAGATACAGCTCTTAAGTTGTAAATCTACCTCCAAATACCTATAGGTGTGTTCCGGCAGTCGCACTTGAGATCCACTCCCTCCACTGGGCTTGGCTTCTCACTATCTTGGGCTACACCATCATTTAATATCTGGTGAGATTGTGGCCATAATGCTAAATCTATGAAGTATTTTACAAAATTGCAATAACAGAAATGACTATTTCTACCCCGTCTCCTCAAACATCTGCTAACGTACGGCGTAATCAAAGAAAAAGAGAGAAACATCTCTTGACCGGTGAGAATAAATATTATTAAGACGAAGCACTTTGTTTAAAATTTTCTGCGAATTAAATTTATTTTCATTTAAGTAAGAAGTAATGATACAATAACACCAAACAGTAAATTATGTTGTATAATTTGTAATATGGCCGATTCCGAAACGCGATAAAATAAAAGGATGTTACTGTGACCGGCTTCTCAAAGTCTACATTATAGACGCGAACCAATCGAGTACATTTTCCTTTAGCAGGCTTAATCATCGGATATAACCAGAGTAATTTCGGAACACAACATGCATGCATGCAACATTGTTTTGTGGTAATCACAAGTCTAAAAATACCATTATTGTGGTGATCATTTCCGAACAGTGTGGTATTAACTACTCTACTGCCAATAAATTGTTCTTAAAACCATAATAATTCAAAGGTGTAGAATTATTGAAATCGTTATGATGCCTATGCCGATGCCAGTAGTTATAGACATTCAGTTACAAAGGTTTGAGTGAAATATTATAGAGGAAACATAACATGATACTGAAATTCCTAATGCTCGTCTGATTATCTCAAAATCAAATTATCTCAAGCTACACTTCCACCCTAAAACAGAGACTGTCGTAAATACTATGAATATAAATGCGCATGTACGTTTTTACGCATTCTTGATATTAAGTGACGATGTGGCCCAAGATGGTGGATACGTTAAGCCTGTAAGGGCCCGGCTTTCAAATGCTATTACCGGCACACACCTACATATATTGGGCGGAAGATTTTCATTTCAGACGTTTATTTTTTTAAGTTACAAGCTTTAACTACTCAGCCTATCATAATTACACTTTGCATAGAGGAAGCCACGGGTAGAGAAAAGATATAGAGAGGTAAGAAAGAGTAATAGGATAATGATTATACTATCAAATGAATAAATTCGTTATTCATAAACGTGTATAGGCTCATTGGAGTATTCAACGTTCATGCTACTGCCAAGCCATAACATTTTTGTATTTTTTGGTTCAGTGTATTAGAAATTTGCTAACGTGTCTCCTAGCTACATGGTTGCTGAACTTCAGCTGGCAGTGTGGTCAAACACTAGCCTAAAATATTAATAAAAAAGGTGAAACATATTTTGTCGTGATAAGAAATATTTTATAGATATATAAGTGGACAGGAAATCCGGAAGCTTATCTCGCGAGATCGTGATTGATGTCGCATCAAACTCTCGAAGGATTTACGGTGGAACGCTCCAGAATAATTGGAATCCTTTATTAATTTTCTGAGGCAATAAAAAAACTTGTTAAATATTTTTTCTTTTAACACCAATATTTAACATAGAATGAAACTGTGTAATGAAGCTATATATAATATATTTTTTTTATTTAAAATTTTATTATGAATTTTCTTTGTGGCTTATAATTTGCCAAGATATTTGATTCTGAACTTTTACCTATCTGTCGGTTTATATGCATTACCCTGAAATTATTGTAGAAATTTTAAATAATTTTTTTTCGACCTGACTTTCACATTTTGGGCTTTCGCAGCTTCACCGTACTTTTTGGGGCGAATGCTGAGGGCACTCAGCCCCGAGGCAGCGGGCGCAAGGGTGCCAAAATGGCCAAACCTCGGCTTGGGCTACTACCGGAAAACGAACCAAGATTAGCGACCCTAACTAACCAACAGGTTCTAATCCTAACTAAACTAACAGAATAACATTATGACAGTTTATTCGTATACTAAGTATTTATTATTTAATGTAATAAAGCTGTCAAAGTATTTCACTCTAGATTTATTCTCTTATAAATAATACAAATACCGTACCGTTAATACAAATACCAAAATACATCATTATTTACAACTATAATCGTATTCTTAATATTGTTGGCCATAATAAATCTAGTAGCTGTGGTAGAGAGAGAGAAGAACTACGATGCAGTATCCAAGATTTGCGACACGGATGTGGGTTTAAGGAGGCTTCCTTCATTGGCGATCGTCAACACTTACCTCCACCACTCGTCTTTCTCTCTTTGCCCAGTATAAATCATTCCCGATGATGATTTGACATTAATATCAAATATAAATAATAAAGGCCGGCAACGCACCTGCGATTTCTCTGGTGATATGGGTGTCTATGGACGGCGGTGACCACTTACCATCAGGTGACCCGCTAGATCGTTTGCCCCCTATTCCATAACATATATATCAAAACAGTTTAGTCAATAATAGAAAATATACATATTACGTGATTATCTGGCCTCGAGTGCTTCGCTTCGACTAAACCCATAGCCGCGCTTTGAATAGCAATCGGTGTTAAAAAGCTACCTTCCCCGTTACTTATCTTAGTTGTTTTATTATTCCGTATAAATTTAAGTTGTTGTTAAAATCAAGTAGTGTGATAATTAAATAGCTCTTAAAATGGATCACTACATTAGATATATTTATTTTCTTCGCCAGATATATAATATATGTTTTAAAACACATGCTTGATTTATTTTTATTATCAGTACTAAACCTAGCTCGCGATTTGCGTGTTTTTTTTTCTGTTTAACTACAATTAATATAAAGGTAAAATAATAATAAGTCGTATACATATTTACGTAGTGAATACAAATGAAAAAGTTAATTAAAAATTACAGCTCAAATTATCTATATATTCTATTGATGATTGTACTATTTGTTGTTTTAATCACCTGCATGCCTGCAACTGACTTTTGAACAGGTTACATACAAAAAATATAACCTAATGGAGGGTGAGTTAGCCATGGAAATACTACTTACATCAAACCTAAATGAGTTATGCCTTTTAAGTGCGACTGATGGAAAGTACCATAGGTCCATGGATGTAGATTTTCAACTTATTCAATTTTTATGCTTATCGCGCATATCCACAAAACTATGATAATGTCCAGAAGATTGTTTCACAAAATAGTCAAAGTCAAGGTTATATGCTAACCGACGAATAGAAAGCGAATAAAATATTCATTGAATATATCTCATATACTCTATTTATTAATTTTGAATAGATATCGTATTAGGGTATAGGATATTATAGGGTTATGTACAGTTAAAAAATGTCAATAATATACTAATAATATATAATATCATTGATAATATTTATAATAATACAATATACTGCTTTTTGAGGGTAGAAATAGGTTTAATCACGACACATTAGCTATTTCGAACATCAAGAAATGTACATTTCTATAGTTTAATTTAATGGACAGTGCTATTAGAGCAAATTTGTTAAGTGTTTCGTCGGCTTCCTGTATTGTCAGATGATAGTACTACAAATCCAAATTATTAATTTACGTGGATTCTTAAAAACATCAGGGTTTGAATCAACGGATATCGAAAGTATATTCTCTGTTGTCCTAAACAGAATTGGATAGGAGACATTATATCTTTAACTTTAACTTATAGGAGTGAATCGCAGTACCTTTAACATATAGACTGTAGTCAAATAATTAATTAATATAACGAATATTCAATGGTATGAGACGTTTTTTCTATTGTTTATAAGTTTAGCGTTATGGCCATATTCTCATCAGATTTTAATGACGATACGGCCCAATTTGGTGGACACGCTAAACCTGTGGAGGGACTGGTTCTAAAGTGTAGCTGCTGTAACACACATTTGGTATTTCGCGGCAGATTTTCAACCTAAGGGTGTTTGTTAGCTAGTCAGGTGGGCATTAGAAAAAGCCCTACCGCCATGCTATGGTTTTCTCACAATATTTTCCTTCACTGAAAGCTGAAGTTCATTGTAGGTGGATTCGAACCCATGGTGCTGGACACAGCGTCCGTACACACTACCATTTAACTATCATCACATTAAACATTTCGATTAACTGTGTAATAGTGTCAACTGAATATGATTATCCGTTATAGTCCCAGAAGCATATAACAGTTAATTTTTTATTAGGTAAGACAATTATTATAAATGAACTTACATTAATTATTATCTAGATTTCCAACGAAGAAGTTTCAGTGTTGTTTAGTTACAATCGAATAATGTTTAATGTTTTCTAGAAATAAATTACATATTATTTAAAAAAGGACTTCCCCTTACCAGCAATCCCGCAACAAAAGTCCAAAGCAATACGCATCCAGCATTGTTTTAATTTAATAACGGTCACTCCAACTCCGGGGACTATGGTTGACAAATAAATAAATAAAATTTCACGCGACACCCCTAGAGATCTCGCCCACTAGCCATTCCTATATAAAAGCTGCAAGGGTCTACATATGATCTCAAACGAGCAGTAACCATCTTGGAGTCAACACTACATATGTGTAAATTGAAACATGTTATTAGCCAAATTTGAAGAAAGGTAAGTTCCTTCAGTACATTTGTATATTCTAATATATATTTAAACTTCTTTTTTGAAGGTTTGAAGCTTTTATAGCACTGTTGGTAGCGTGTACGGACGCCGCGATATTGAACGTGAGTTTGAATCCCTGCAATGATCTTTCGGTGAAGGAAAATATCGTAATGAAACCATATAATGGTAGTAGTGTTTTCTAATAACCGTCTTGCAAACTAACACCTTTTTTTTGTTAACGTTGTGTTTAAAATCCCAGGCGCATTAAAAAGTTTCATACAAAGTTTATCCCTCTCTTTACCTCACTTCCAATTAGTTTTGCGCCAGAAAAAGTAACCTATCACCGTGTCCAAGGCGCCATCTATTATTATACCAAAATTCATTGTAATTGATTCAGCGGCTTAGGCGTGAAAGCGTCACAACAAAACTAAGTAAGGAAGGAAGGTAGTAAGGAAGAACTTTTAGGGTAGATTGTCAAGTAAATTGATGAAAGATGGGAAGAAGTTGGTTAGAGACATGTTAATTCTATGCAGATGAAATCATGGGCAGCAGACTGTATATTTTTTAACTGTTCCACATATCCTTATGAAACTTTGCTTATACATTATCAGGGGTACATAAATGGATACTGTTGTTGTTGTTGTTGTGTACAGAAGGTACCTGGCAGAGTCCACTATCTTGGTCCACATCATCATGTAAAATTAGGTGAGATAGTAACCATAACGCTAAACCTATTAATTAAAAAATAAATTCGTGGACACCAGGTAGTATATTTGTTAACTGCTCGATTGATCATCATATAATCTGGCATACACGTTACTAATGATACAGACCATACATTGGTCACTTGGTCCGGTTTTAAAAAAAAATGAAGTAATAAAATAATATTTAGTTTTACATGACCGAAGTCGCAATATCAGTTAGTAAGAGAATAAACATGAAAGTTATGATGCACAAAAGTAAACTAACAAGTAACGTAAATGTACGTGTTTAAAATTCACATTATCTTATACCAAAATATGTCATTATTTTGTTTTTAATAAATAATAAAACTCCAACTTGAGAATTTTGCATGCCGAGAATTTAGATATACGACTAGCCGATGGGAAATGCAAGCGAAATTGAACCTTAGATCATTAACGGATAGTCGGTCGAGTCGAGTGAATGTTATCTAGGTGCGAGGCGACAATCAACTATATTTATTAGTATTTTCGCAAGTAAGACAAGTACGGGAAATAGAACCACGAAATATATAATGTATAAGACGAATATTCTTAGTTAATATACGTTAAATATTCAAACGAACATTCATGTTTGTACGATTCGTTCTCATAGATAACAGATGTTGAGCGTCTAAATTCGATAGGTGCAGAACGCGACGTGGAATGAACGTATTGAATGAATATGAACGAACGCATTGAACGAATATACCTGCGAATTTCTTACTTAGACGCGTTATACCCTTCACGTCTTAGTTTTGACTATTAAAATGACTTTATCTTCATTAATTACTACACAAAATAAATGAAGATTAGGTCTTATTTCATATGCATTAATTAATACAATAGTTTGAGGCTTTAAATGTAAATAGATAGATATAATTTGGAATGTTTGTAGAATGAATTGTTCAATGTAGGTAGTTTTATCATTCACCGACATTAAGAAAATTGAAATAATATGATGCTACAGTACTAAAATTTTACCAAAATGCATAAGTAACGTATAAAAGTAATAAGACTGAGGATACGGCTAATTGAGTTGATTTTATTGTGATTGACTTTAACCCTTATTCCCGGGTTCCGGAACCATAAAAATGTGAGTGGAGTCCACGAACATTTGTGAATGGCCACCAGATTTCATGTGGAGGCTGCTGTATGTATTTAAATAATTTATGTTGGAGTTTTATTGTTATTTATTCACAAACCACTATGGATCGTACGCGGTCGCGTGCACCAGCGAGAGCAAAGTTACTTGTGTGTCATTATCAATGGCGCCATGATGAGACGTTGTGATTGGCCGAGAACGTATGAGCGCTTCAAAACTCTTTGCTATTGGTTAAAATCCAATCACAGTAAGCAACATATTCATAGAAGGTTCTCAACAATATTCGATACAGATTAGTGCCCAAATTTGAAATGAGCATAGGTTTGGCAGTGAAGGTTACAAATCAAGCACTGTAAAATATAATACATGTTTTTTGTGACTTTTACGCCGTTTTAAGACAAAAAAAAGAAAAAAAAATTTGTCCATTATGAAAATCGAATTTCGTTATTTTTGTTCGAATCGTTAGTATCGTCGCAGTCGTAGTCGACGTATACCATCGACGTGGTAATTTTGCATATTCCAATGATGTAATAAACCAAAAAACCCAAATCTTGTAATTTACAACGTTTTTGCTTTTTAGCGCCTATATTAATATTATTATATTTATCGGTTTACAATATTATTACGTCTAATGACATTATATGATTGATTTTGCTTAATCACTTATATTTTTATACTTTATAGCGTTATAGCTGTAGTCTCACCTGATGTTAAGTGACGATGTCGCCCAAGATGGTGGACACGCTATGCCTAGTCTAGGGACTGACTTTAAAGTGCACCTAGCACCTAGAGGTATTTGGTTGCAGATTTTCAACTTGTAGGTGGTAGCTAGCCAGGTAGGCATTAGAAAAGGCCCTAATTCCGAGCTATGGTTTTATATCGTATGGTATGGTATTTATGGGCTCATTGCAGTTGCATTCGAACTCACGCCCTTTGATGCGGCGTTCGTACACACTACCAACTGAGCCACCATCGTTTTCAAATATTAGCGCATACTGGGATGTAAAATTTTAATAGTAAAAACAACTTACTTACTTTAATTATATGAACTAATTTATATATTACTGACATTAAAAAAAAACTAAGAAACGATAAATAAGCATAAATCATTGTTAAAGTTAAAAAATTGAAAAGTTTTCTATCGATTATTTTTTTATGACTTTTTAAAGTTATATAATTTAATGTTAAATAATTGCAAGTATTTGTATTTATTACGTAACATACACATTCTAGAGACAGCAGAATTTGTACTTAAAACAGCTTTTCTAGAAGAGAAATTGAAAATGTTCCGCAGTAGCAATGTTTTAGTTTCACTAGCCGGAAGACTGTTTCACAAGTTCGCTGTACGGCGAAGATGTGACATATCGTACTTTGATATCGATGTACTTGTTCAGTTCAAATTCTCCGTCGAACACATCTCAATCGACGCTGTCCTAGCTAACATTCATTAACCATTAATAGTTTCAAAGTAGTTCCAGTGCATATACTATAATACAAGGAAAGCTCTGCTAAGTCTATTAATAAAAATCGTAATAACTACACTATCAAATACTTAAAATATATTACTTCTTATTTTACATGTCATTCAATTCACACACATAAATAATGTAAGAATAACGAACCAATTATTTCAAGGCTAAAGTACATATATTTTTCAGATTTTAAGAAAATGCGTAAAAAACTTTTAAAATCTCTGGTATACCTACTTCTTGTGTCAATAGCCATTGCTCTTGGGAAAACAAATAAAATTACAGTATTGCATAAGAAACAGATCAATGTAAATCCACACGCTGAAGGAGAACGAATCAAAAGAGCTCTGAATAACGAAGACGCTAGACCATTTTGGGCTAGTAGGGGAAAGAAAAGTATTGCCGATAAGTTACCTAATGGAAAAGAAGCCAACAATAAAATAATTAAAGAATTACATCAATTTAATGATAACGATCAAACTTTCTGGGCAATTCGTGGAAAACGTGATAGTTTGCCTACTAAAGGTTATGCCGAGTATATTGAAAATAGTGATGGAAAGCCGAAACTAGTATGCAAAGATTGCTTAACACCACTACCTTCAGATGCCAGAAATCTAAAGAATTTTATGGAATTATATTCTCCATTTTGGGGAAACAATGGTAGACGTGATTCCGACGAAGTAACAGATAGTAATGCGTATGAACCGTTCTGGGGAGCAAGAGGTAGAAGGCAAAACGAATTTCCTTTATCGGAGAATCGCGGTCAAAAAATAGAGGATGGGCCATTTTGGGGTAACAGAGGTCGACGGGATGATGAACCGTTTTGGGGTAATAGAGGAAGACGAGATGATGAACCATTTTGGGGTAATAGGGGCAGACGTGATGATGAACCATTTTGGGGTAACAGGGGAAGACGTGACGATGAACCATTTTGGGGTAATCGCGGTAGGAGACAAGATTCTGAACCATTCTGGGGCAGTCGAGGCAGAAGGCAAGATTCAGAGCCCTTTTGGGGAAATCGAGGAAGACGAGAAGAATCTGATCCGTTTTGGGGTAATCGTGGCAGGCGAAAAGATATAGACTATTTTTGGCCAAGCCGAGGTCGACGAAAAGGTGTTTTAAAAGAATCCATACTGGACGAATTAAATAATGTTGAAAACGATATTGAAAAGCTATCTAGACTTAAACGAAACAACAGAATACTTGGATTGAAATATTTTTGGGAAAATCGAGGCAGAGATAGTAAATTAAAATATTTATTTAACGGCTCATTCCGAAATAGCAGTCCGTTTATAATGAATTTATCTGACAAGCGCTTGAAAAGTTCTGACCCTGGTACAGTACTTGATAGTAGATTTTACGTTGACCAGCCTCATTATATCCTAACAGAAAGAATCAGCCGTTCATCGGCGGAAGACGACCCATACGTTATATCCAGAGGTAAAAAATATCATATCGACTATAATATGTACAAAGAAGCCAGAGATCGACGCGGTGCTATCGAAGAAATCGTGAAATCTGTTCGCAATGACCCGTATTACATAGTGCGAGGTAAAAAAACTACAAATGTTGTTAAACCTGCAAATGCTAATAATGATTTTTCGAAGGCTAAGGAACTCGTATGTGCTATTATAGATTTAATAACAATAAAACAGCAAGGTGAGAGAGTAAAAAGAGAAATGAATGATAACGATCACGACAGACGGACTGTATTGAAAAAATTGGCAGCGCAACTTCAAACTGACCCGTACTATGTTAGTCGAGGGAAGAAACATGCAGAATCTGAACCCAATGAAGATTTAACAAATTTTATCAACGACTTAGCTGAGAAATGTAATTAATATATTACTATTAGTTTTATAAAATTTTATTTAAAAAGATATTTATAAAAATAGATATGTATTATAAAGTAGATGCTATGTAATGTATTTAAAAAATTGCTAATTAAATTATTTGATGAACGCCTTTAACGAATAAAATGTTAATTATTTTGAAGTAGTTATTTTCCTTACCAATAGTTTATGCGTATTTAGGAGCTTTAATTAGGAATATTTCTAGTATGCCGATTAGACACTTAGCTGCATTGTTTATCGAATACGTTTAAAGTAGGATTTCGCAAGAATAAAAATTATATATTATTATAATATAATTAAGATTAATCAAATGAAAAAAAAAGGAATATATAAATAAAACTACAGCAAATTAGTGCGACGTTTTTTATTTATTTCTGAATTATTTTTGTATTATTAGAAACATAGGATAAATTGTCCAAACATCCTATTTGTTGCTCTCACACAATACGATGGATCAGGTAACAACGATAATACTTTTGAGCAATCGAGTTTTATATATTTCACCGAGATATTAATTTCCATGGTAATTAAAATGTACAACAATACTAATGAAACAGTTCCTCTACTGTCTACGACTAATGCCTTAGATTATATCTATGATGTTTCGATTACGTTTAACGTCATTGTCAAATTCAATCAAAAATTGCTAGAAAGCTGGCTAGTTGAATCTTCTAGTAAATGTTTAATAAAATAAACCATCCATATACCATCTATAGATACACATAAGTGATTACAGCAGAATAAAAGCTTTGGATTTGCAGTTACTACTTTAATATTTTTACCAAAATAATAGCGTAGTGAAAATAATTTGAATCTTTTATTGGCTGCTTTCAAATTAGGAAAGCTGTATAATTTGACAATGACAGTGTGCTTTAATAAAAAGTGCTTACTTTGTCAATTATTTAATACTAATAATAATATATCTACTATTTCGTACTGTTGAAACACTAATTTTCGACAACTGTCCATTTTTTTTTTCATAAGAAAAATGTACTACATAAGTTTACTACCCAATTGATTTGTTTTTATTAAAATGTAGAGTTCTGTTTTTAAGGTTTCAAGTCCGGAGGTAAATCTAGTATTTACTTTGTGCACTTTAGGACCCAGTTTATCTGAAAGCTATAGCTATACTCGTGCAACCAATAGTAAATCAAATCAAATATTAATCTATTTAAAATCGTTGTCTTTCATGTGATAAATGTTTATAATAAATCTACTATAACAAAAATGTTACTGAAGTTACTCAAAATTAGTTTTTCAAATTTAATGCAAGTGAATTAAAGTAATAACTTGTTTTTTGCCATACAAAGTGTTAATAGCTGGACCTTTATTAACATTTTGATATGTGAAATACTGTGGCTAAGGACAACTTACCATTTATTCAGTTACTGCAAATTCATTTATATTATTTAAACCTCTTAAATTACTTCAACTGCAATAGAGTGTTCTTTTCTAACCTATATGTTGTACTAATAACTGATAAAGTAAGCACTCAAACTCATTAGGTACTGACGGCAAAACAAGTAACAAAAAAATATATGAAAATGTAACACTGATCTTAGGTACATCAACCATCACTACTCCGTCATAGCCTACGACTATATCACTATAAAACAGCAAATAGACATTTATTCCCCCTTTGATATGGTTAGACACATGTAAAAGACTCTAAAACACCGTAGTCATTATAATATAGATTTTTTTATGAACAATAAAATGACTTTCCAATATAATAAATATGAATTTCGTAATACTGTGAGAAACGTCTCCGTTGAGTGCTCGACATCAGATGCCTCGGACTTTTGTTGTATTAATCTCAAAAAACCACATTTAATAACGTCTAATTACAATAGCGCACCGACGACTTCCAAGCTGGAATATATATATTATATATATATGAATGAAATACACTAAATCCGTCTAAATCCCCTCCTGCAACATTCTTCAGTGAGGGTATTCCTGACGTTCGGATTGCATTAGAATCCCGTAGGCCGTGTTATTAGTTCAAACCCTCCAAAGTAGGAGGTGGTTTGTGGAGTCCTCTCTACCGGCGTCTTCGGTCATGGTGGAACTCCTGAAATCTTCGTAACCGTCGCCGCCAGATATTATTAATGTTTCTTTACTGTTCTGATTTGTATCGGTTTGTTTCTGCAGTTTCTCCGCGTTCGCTGAGCGTCGGCTCAGCGCTTTTGTCTTTAGGGACGTTTGTGTCGATTTCGACGGTTGTTTCTGTGCGACTGGGTTTTCGACTATTGTCAAAAACCTCACGTGACCCGTGTGTCCGTATGTTACACCTGACGATTCGAGAAGATGACAGTAAAAATTTGAGAACAATATCAACTATTTATTATGCTGACGCTACACAATCCAAATACCAAACTATCTGAACTTTACCGTGAGCACCGGTAAACTCAAAATCTATGATTATACGAAATAATTTATGTTTTAAATTGCCTCAAACACTTTCTCTAGAGTTAGAGCTAGGTTTAAAGATCGCATTTATACTTAACATAGGCTAATTACATACACAGTCATATAACATGGTTTAGAAAATTCTAGATAGATCTGTTCTCTTATCATAAAATACATTAATTGATAACTTATCCATCCAATATATTTAAATTATACTGAAATATGTAAATATAGGTAAATAGAGAAAGTAATATACTGGATGTGAACTATAAATAAAATGGAGTTTTGTATACTAAGTAAATATATGAGAGAGGGGGCTATGTATACAAAGTAAATATATGAGAGAGGGGGCTATGTATACTAAGTAAATATATGAAAGAGAGGGCTATTTATACTAAGTAAATATATGAAAGAGGAGGCTATGTATACTAAGTAAATATATGAGAGAGGGGGCTATGTATACTACGTAAATATATGAGAGAGGGGGCTATGTATACTAAGTAAATATATGAGAGAGGGGGCTATGTATACTAAGTAAATATATGAAACAGGGGGCTCTGTATACTAAGTAAATACCTGAGAGTTGTGGGTGTGTGAAGACCCCAGTTCGTGCGTTAGGGGAGTTGTGTAAGGGTGCGGTGAGCAGCACACCCGCGCTGGTGCCCACCCACAGCGTGTCGCGGTGCGCCAGCAGGGCTGTCACGCGCAAGCACGCGGCCTTGTGCTGGCGTATTATATCATCGCATCCTACATATTTAACAAAAATTTGAAACGATGATAGCTCAGTGGTAGTGTGTACGACTGCGCGTCAAGGGACGTGAGTTCGAATCCAAGCACCTACAATGATCTTGAGCTTTCGGTGAAGGAAAACATCGTGAGGAAGCCATATCATGGTGGTAGGGCTTCTTCTAATGCCCGCCTGGATAGCTACCACCCTCAAGTTGTAAACCTGCCGCGAAATACCAATAGGTGTGTTCCGGCAGCTGCACTTGAGAGCCAGTTCCTCCACAGGTTTAACGTGTCTACCAACTTGGGCCGTATCGTCACTTCAGATCAGGTGAGATTAAGGGCATAATGCTAAACCTTAATATATATAAAAAAAATACTACCACTTTAGCGAAATGAAGCGATGATACCTCAGTGGAGGTGTGCACGTACTCCGCGTCACGGGACGTAAGTTCGAACCCATGCGTCGAGATTGAGCTTTCGGTGAAAGAAAACATCGTGAGGAAACCATAGCATGGTGGTAGGGCTTTTTATAATGCCCGCGTGGCTAACTACCATCCTCAAGTTGAAAATCTGTCACCAAATACCAATAGGTGTGTTCCGACAGTTGCGCTTGAGAACCAGTCCCTCCACAGGTTTAGCGTGTCTACCAACTTGAGCCGTATCGTCACTTGAGATCAGGTGAGATTATGGCCATAGCGCTAAACATTAACTATAAAAAAAGTATAATACAATTCGTGCTTCAGTTTTTCACGTGAAATAAAAGCGGCTATTTTATTTGATATTTCGCAATTATACGATTGATGTGTAACTTTTGAAGTAAGACTTCTTATACCAGGGTTTTGAAATTCTGATCCGCAACCTTTTTGTGCGACACATGTAGTGATATTTCATTACTGTCGTGTAATCTTAAGCAAGTATTGCCAGTTTTTTTTTGTGTTTGACGAATGAATTTACCTTTAATCTCGTAGAACATGTAATTAGGAAGTGTGATAGTCAATAGGTTACTCACCGTGTAACATTTTAGTGACGTGCGGCGTAATATTAATCTCGGTGAGTTGTTCGCGGCTGGACGCGTTGTAGCACCTCAGTTGGGCCGCGTTGTGCAGCGATAGCCATATGGTGCTGCCGGCGACCGCCATGTGGCTTATCGGCTTCGATTCTGAACTTATTTGGAATGTTTCGTCCACCTGCAATTGTTGTATTGGAAAACGAAGATAGCTTAGACTTCCAAGTCAAGTTTTACATTAACAATCGCTAAGGTGAATATGTCAAAATGACTATTCTGTGTGTCATCCTATACATTTTTTTTTCTAAGAGTTCGAAATCATCGGTCAATTTGGCTAGGGGCATAGTGAGTACCTAATAAGTATTCAGTAAGTACTGGAAACGGTACGAAAATGATTGTCAGGGTAGCTGGAAAAACAAAAAAAAAACCTTGAAGGTCATACATGCAGTGAAGTCTTATATTATGAATTGCTATGGATAATATGTCAAAGTGACTTTGACATGTGTCACCGTAAAGATTTTTTGTCTTTTCTTTACATTTGCAATCGTTGAAAGACAATTTGGCCAGACACAGTAAGGAACGGAAAGGGTATGAAAATGCTTGTCAGGGTAACTAGTTAAGGATAAAACAATAATTGAAGGTCATACCTGCAGTGTGTGCGGGTTAATGATTTTGATAGAGGCGTGCGTGGCGCACCAGAGCTTGCCAGCGGACAGCAGCATGCTGCTGACCGGTGTATTGCCGTTACCCACTGGTATCGTGGACCGCTCCGTCCAAGAACCATCTCGAAAATAAATAATACACAATCCCTAATAATATTTGAAGCGATGATAGCTCAATAGTAGTGTGTAGGATCGCCGCGTCATTAGACGTGAGTTCGAATCCAACCACTTAAATGATGATGATGAATGAAAACATCATGGGTAAAACAAAGCATGGTGGTTCGGCTTTTTCTAATGCTAGTCTGGTTAGCTACCACCCTCAAGTTGAAAATCCGCCGCCAAATACCAATAGGTGTTGTGGGTGTCCGTGGGCGGCGGTAATCACTTACCATTAGGTGAAACACTTGCTTGTTTACCCGTTATTCTATAAAAAAAAATATGTAAAGAAGATTTTACGTGCGGCTTCGCTCGCGTTAAAATTTATTTTGTTAAACAAATTTGATAGCGTAATAAAAAGTTTCATACAAAGTTTATTCATCTCTTCATCCTTATCCTTTATTACTATTATTAATATTATAAATGCGAAAGTGTGTTTGCTTGTTTGTTACGCTTTCACGCCTAAACCGCTGAATCGAATATGATGAATTTTGATATAGAGATAGATGGAAGCTTGAAGACGGTGATAGGATACTTTTTATCGTGAAAAACTTAAAAGATGTGGGGTAAAGGCAAGAATAAACTTTGTATAAAACTTTTTATTGCTTGATCCGATATTACTGTGGGTGTAGCCGCGGGTAAAAACTAGTACTTTTTTAAAGCAAAAATTAATTTAGGCGCATTATTATTAGGTGATTGTCATATAATTGTATAAATTTTACTGTTTAAAAAAATAAATGCCGCGTCACTGATAGGTACGTGATACGATACAAAGAGAGTAATGTTGAAAATTAAGTTAATTAAAACTTATGAACATAAAACAAAAAGTACAAATACCGTTCTAATTAAATCGGCATATTTATTTGTCGAAAGATATCATATCTTCTACAAGGGACCGTTTTGTAAATTAAAAATTATTGGCACTTCACCGTTGATATAAAAAATTACAATTATTACTCGAACTACCTAATAATATGTATCAAATCAAATGACTTATATCAGAAATAGGATAATAATTACAAATTACAAGTTTAAGAAACAATATGGATCTGGGAGAGAAGAAACGGCGAAAGAAATTCTATAGCAATCATTCACTATGTGACTATAACTGTTCGAAATATATTAACAATGATTTAATCCCATGTTTTTTTTTTGCTAAATAATCTGCAAATGTGTAATACGTTTTTTATAAGTTATAAAACTTTTATAATAGTCCTTCATATATTTCTTCAGGGATTTTATTATCGAAGCGGACACAGAATCCATTAAATAATTTGAATATTTTTGGTTAGCCTTGTGTGGATCAAAGTAAGATTATGTCTATTTTTAGTATTACAATTATGAAAATTACTGATTTTTTAAACTGTCAAAATCATTATGAACAAATGTGATATTAATAAATATGTATTGACATGGCACTGTTCATATGATGGTCTTCTTAAATGTATCTCTTAATTATGCCTATATGAATTAAAGATTAATAGTAATGATTGTATATAACAAATAATTCCTTTTTTAATTTTAATTAGTAGTATAATTTAATGTTTAATAAAGTTACGATATTCGTGTCTTATTTTTTTAAGAACTACATTACTTCTGAGTTAAGGTCCATGAACTTTTTTTTGTATAGTTCAGGCTAAGCGTTAAGACCATAATCTCACCTGATCTTAAGTGACGATACGGCCCAAGTTGGTAGACACGCTAAACCTTTGGAGGCTTCGGCTAAACTTCAGAGTATCACCTCATATGATAAATAACCTCAATATGGTATTACATTTTACTTACCGATATCGCGGCAGTAGACCACAAGGTCTCCATTGCCGAGTGCTACAAACACTTTGCCTTCCACATATCTAAAATAAAAATATATAGCAATAATTTTGAGTTATTTTATCCCTAACTGTAGTAATTAACATACATCATATTGTAATGCCTGAAATTCGATTATTATTATTTTGTTTTTCCAAATTAGAGTTCTCGTGATAGTCGAAATTCAATCATCATTATTATTTAATAATTTGAGGAAACTTGTATAAAGGTACAATAAACAATTGCCAGGTTATTTTGGGTGGTAATTTTTTTTTTTTAATTGTAGGGAAAAATAAAGATCAAAACTTGTAGGGCAAAATATAGACCGAAAATTGTAGGACATCAAATTCCTCACAAAATTGTCATTCCCATTTTTTATCCATTATCGATAGTTAGTCGCTACATAAGATTTACTGTTATTTCTTTAAAATGTAAACTTGTCAAGGGAGTTAAATGTATGGAATATATTTAAGTTTCAGCCTGGACTTAAAAATTGTTTTTGTTTTTGCTAATTTGGTAATTTAAAAAATCCTGAGATCGAAATTCGGTAAAAAATCTAGTTTGTGAGCGGAACAAAAAAGCTATAAAAATTACTTATCAATGTTATTTATATGGATAACTTTCGAAATTGATTAGCAATGGGTTAAAATCATATTTAAGGGCTCATAAATAGCTCAAAATGTAAGTTTTACCATCGACTACAAGATTATCAGGAGGGGAAAAAAATGCCCTAAAATGAAATACCTTGCATATGCTTTTAATAGCCATTATCAATCGTAAATAGTGGCGTTTGATTAATGAAGGAATATTCATATTCAAATCTGAGATTTCCTATAGTTCTATAAACATAGCATATAAACATAGTTTAATTGACTTACACAATGGAATGAACTCCTGAGTTATGCTGGAGTTTCACCTTGTTCTTCTTTATTCGAATGTTGTCCAAGCAGTTGTATACGTGGATACATCCGTCTTCGGTGCCTAGCCACATCGTGGGCTGGTTTGCTGTCGTTCCACTGTCCTCTGAAGATTGGCGGCTTGCTGGTGATGAGAGAGTACCTGCAGAGAAACAGATTAAAAATTATAACGACAAACAGAAATGACAACGTAAGTCCGGCACAATTGAATGCCGTTTTTGTAATCTTTTTTTGCAATTATACTATGTACACATGTCGATAATTTCGCGAATTTTACGTGGGAAGGGCTTTCAAGAACAATTATTTAGGTGACACTATTATGGATCACACGAATAATTGACTTGTGCAGGATTCAACCCCACGGGTACTCCGCTGCAGTGGTTACAGCGAGACAAACTCTTTAACCGCTAAGTCAACCGAGCAGTTAGAAGTGGAGATAGTTGTACAAACAACAAGGTAAACCGAACAAAGTTAAGTAATATAGACGTTTTTAAGGAGGTTCCTTTTAAATCCAGCGACATAGAACTTTATCCTGTATTTAAAATATGCCTCTTCTTTCACACTTGACATCGAAAAAATTATCCACGCAGACAACAAAATTATTTATATTTTCTTTGACTCAAAGGAAAACGCATCGGTTATAATAAATAACATACTACTTTCATTTTATCAATTTGAATAATATTTTTGTATATCTGAAATTGCCAAAACTTTTTTACGACTATATATTTAAAGCAATAATCAATCAACAAAAACTACTCTTTGAATATATTTATATTAATAAGCCTATCTATATAAATAAAAATGTTTGGAAAATCCAAAAGTGCACGCCTCATAATCTCATTTTTTGTTCTGTTTATTATAACAATTAAACCACATCGAATCAGACCGTGAAAAGTAATACGGTTCTATTTCTAACTACACTGAAGCGTAAGAAAACAAAAACTCGATTAGTAAACTATTTCGGTCGTTATCGAGAAAACATACAAGATCCGCACATACAGACACACGGACGTCCAAGACAGAACTTTTTAAACAGTTTTTTAACTAGTTTAAGTAACAAAAATGGCATCAAAAATATCAAGAGTGTTAAAAATAGTGTTTTTCTTGGTATGTGTGTGTATATATTATTTTACAAGTGCAATATATGATAAATAGAGATATTTTAAGTTTGAAAAATCAGTTGTTTTGCGTGAAGTGACAGTAGTACTCACCACAACGCTTCGCTTATGAGGCGTGCAATAAAAGAATTTTGTTTGTTTTTCTTCTAAGATAACAGTACTCATTCCTTATTGTTTTTTTTTATGTTGAGCAAAGTGGCTAAAGCAAAGTAACTGCACTGTATCTGACGCTATGTACAGCACAATGCAAATCAGCGGCGACTGGCCATGAACCGAAATTTGCTGCCAGTCATCGCTGTCAAGCTGACCTGCTTAGATACCTATCCATAAGTCTTTTACAAGACCCATTACCGTATTATGGAGAGAACACGCTAACAGGAAGACCTTCTACGATTTTTTTATATAATAGCGGACAAACGAGCAAACGTGCCACCTGATGGTAAGTGATCACCGCCGCTCATGGACACCTACAACACCAGAAAAATTGCAGGTGCGTTTCCGACCTTTATAGGAAGGATTGGCTCGCGAGTGCAGTTGCCGAAACACACCTAATGTTATTTGGCGACAGATTTACAACTTGAAGATGGTAGCTAGCCAGGCGGGCATTAGAAAAAGCCCTACCACCATGCTATGGTTTCTTCAAGACGTTTTCTTTATCGAAAGCTCAAGCCCGTTGTAGGCAGTTGAATTCGAACTCACGTCCCATGACGCGGCGTTCACACACACTACAACAGAGCTATCATCGCTTCAGAACTTCACGGTAAGAGTCGTCAAACTTTTTGGTTTTCCATTTTTTTTTTCTTTATATATCCTCACTCTGCAGACTCTATATCAGCAACTTTTGTTTGCTTGTATTTATTACTTATGTCATTAAAAATAACTTTAAATGTTTTTTTGTACTATTTTGGCAGCTTAATCTAACGTGCAAGCATTTTAAATAACTGAACCTATGTATATCATTAATATTTAATTTAATATTCATTTCACATTCAACTCTGTTTCTCGGTTCTCGATGTTATAGGTTTCACCGTGAAATATCATTATTTGTTTTACGTATAAGTTTCGTGAACAAAAAAAAAAGGTATATTTCTTAGCATAGTATCATAGAGCATGCCGCGTGCAAATATTATAACAAATTAGAAATATTTTTGGTATCGTTGCATGCAAAATAGTTTATAACTACCAATGAGCTAAGTAGGACATATTTGCATTAGTCAGTGATCAATACTACGTATTATTAAAATCAGTGAAGGTACCATGTTTTTAAATAAATTAATACCATGCTTGAAACCGTGCAATACAAGAATATATTATTACCCAGGATAGATCGTCCAGTGACTAAATGTGCGTTGAGGGAAAATATTTTATTAAGTAATAAATGTTCTAAAGAACTACATACACACTATGAAATTAGATAAATAATTAACTTTTTATACGACAGACAGATTGTCTATTTATAGAAATGTATATATTGTTCTGTTAAATAATTGATCAGAAAAATTGTTTTATAGGTGTTTCTTTCTTGTTTAATTTTTACAACTGAATGTTGAAATATGTTCTCCGTTTCACTACCTTTGTTGTCTTATAAAAAGTTAACGAAATAAGAAGGTCTTATGAGGATATAATAATACATAAATAAAGGTAAAGTATTTTTATAGATAGATTATAGATCATTGCGATAGGTGGAGCCATGGAATTGACCAACGGGCAGAATCAAAGAAGAATTGAAGAATTTATAAAACAATTTAAATATTTATTTAACAATACATGATTGGAATCCTCAGATTAACCCAGCGGATGATTGTGTAAAGCTTGATAGCAATCAGATCAACTGAATTCTATAATCCTGTCCAAGTAGGGCAAATTTAGTTACGTATAAAAGTTATTTTCCGATTTCTACAATAATTTTTTCATAAGCAAAGTATTAATTGTTCATTTCTCAACCCCATGGACGCATCGCCTTGCGTCGTATCGTGCGCCAGTACTGTTACATTTTTTTTGCTTAACGGTTATTCATGGCTCTTAAGTACCGTAGCTTTATAATAGGTTATTACCTTCCATAACAATTGGGCTGCCAAATAAAAAATTGAATCTAAATGTGACTGTTACTTCGTGATATCAGCGCGTTCAAACAAACACACTTTTCAGCTATATTATATTAATATCTGTGCAAGCGACTTCCTTAGCGTGAAACTCATAGTTATTTTTTTTGCTCGTTTTTGTAACTTTTTTAAATTCAGATTTGCTTCTATTGGTGTCAGCGTAGAGTTAAATAATTGATATATGCAAAAAGAATTTTTGAAATCCGACTGGCAGTACCTTGGATTGGAATGTTTAAACAAACAATAGAACAATTTTTTCCGCTTAATAATATTAAAATAGATTAGTAGGTATATAATGTAGGTACAATAGATCCATTAAGTTAACACAACCTGTGGTTTTTGTCTATGATCTATGACAGTTGATCTGCAAGTTAAAGGTGACCCTGACACGGACGTTGTGAATACAATATATAGTATAATATATTAAACCGGCGACGGTTCCGTATTCCTGAAATTAGCATAGAAAAAAAAGGTGGTAGTAACAGTCAAGCTCAACACTGATCATCCGCTGATCAACCCATTGCAAGTAGGTAGCCCTCTTTTATTCCGTCATCTTTACAAAAAAATGTTGTATCACGCACCAATATAGGTAATTTGCACCTACCAGATGTGATGCCCATCGCCTGTTTGTCCACTGCTGGGTTGGAGCTGCTCTTCATGACTGGATGCACTTGTATGTTCTGGCCCGTATGAGGAGTGCTAAGGCTCTTGCTGTGGTTGGGGGTGAGTGTGGCGCGCTGGTGTCCCGTGGAGCTGCACAGGCCGGTGTGCGGCCTCACGGTCCCAGATTCCTGGCTGCGTTCGGACTGGGCATCTTGATTTTCGCTAGTCGATGAGCCTTCGTCGTCTTCGTCACTTGATGACGAACTAGGTACATTTATTTTTGGCTGTTAATCTTTAAAGTGTTTCGAATTTGTTAAGTATGACAGTAGATGACAGAAGAATGGAATTAAATCTTCTAAACATCCCACTTCTGAGATTAGTATTATTTAAAATGAATAGAAGTAAAATACTTTTTTTATTTATATAAGATAGCTTGTATAATGCCACAGGACCCCGGGCTCAAGAGACTGCGAGTTCAGAAGTAACCTAACAATCCTAACATTGTAAACAAAATTTAGGAAAGATAATAAATTTTATATAAGCATTTAAATTAATAACATTTAGGCAAAACAAAAGACTGTATAAACTCAAAGAAATTAATAAAAATGTAAGCCCATTTATAACAAAAAGAATGTTTCATTCTAGAACGTAACCAACGGGCTGTTCTTTCTATTGAAATTTCAATGACAAGCTCTTAGAAACTTTGATGATGTTATTGATACTTCTATGAAACGGAAAACTCTGAGAAAATAATTTCAATATTAGATATCTTGTTAAGATTAAATGTAATTTTCTTATACCCCTGATTTTGAAAAATAAATATAAGTATTAGATATTAAGTAGGTAAGTACTTTAGTGGATTTTAAAAATTAAATTACAACGTGGCAATTTTTAATAGGGCCCTATCCAATAAATTTGCTACGGGCCTAAGATGGTATAGTAACGCCACTGTTTAAACTTTAAAGAATCTTATGCTATCGGAAAGAAAGCAGAAATAGTGTGGGAGATTCTACAAGTAAATGATTATAACCTGTCTAATCGTATATTCTTGCAGCTGTCATCAGGATCAGATATGCTGATACCGGGCTTCACTGAACTTGTGCTGTTCAACGAACTTGTGCTTCTGGAAAGAAATACAACATTACTTAACAGATCAATAATAGTTCAAGTACCCTTAATATTGTTTCATTATTTTGGTTAGTTCAGAGGTTTTTGTTAATAAAATTATACCCTTTCTAAAACGGTTTAAATAGAAGTTAAAAATTTAACGTATACAGTAATGTCATGTTATTCCGATCGTTATAAAGAACTATATATTTTTTAATTCTTAGAAAAGCCTAGACTTATTTACAAACATAGAAGAGAAATCCTAAGAAAATTTTTAAGATATCTAAAAATGCATACGTTGAAACTTTATCTCGGCCAAAATTAAAGTTTCAATTTTCGTTTAGGGGTCGTTCGAGTATTAGGTAACAAAATTTTTGAAGATTTTTGACCCGCCCTCCACCCTGATTTTACCTCTGTAAGTTCAATGAATTTGGTCATATGTTGCGTATAACTTTTTATCACTCTTATTTTTATAGTTCATAGGTTTAGTGTTATGGCCACAATCTTACGTGATTTAAAGTGACGATGTGACCCAAGATGTAGGACACGCTAAGCCTAGTGAAGGGACTGGCTTTCAAGTACAACTGCCGGAACGTAGCTATAGGTATTTGGCGGCAGATTTTCAACTTGAGGGTGGTAGCTAGCCTGGCAGGCGTTAGAAAAAGCCATACCACTATGCAAATCAAATCAAAATAAAAATCTTTTTCAATTTAAGCCCTAAGAAGGCGTTTATGAACGTCAAAACTACTACCGGTTCGGAAAGTAACGCAGTCATCGAAAAGAACCGAAAAAAAATCTGCATCTCTTTGTTTAGGTCTGATTCTTATCTTCTTTATATAAGCGATGATAGCTCAGTGGTAGTGTGCACGACTTCGCGTCAAGGGACGTGGGTTCGAATCCAAGCACCTACAATGAGCTTGAGCTTTCGGTGAAGGAAAACATCGTGAGGAAACCATAGCATGGTGGTAGGGCTTTTTCTAATGCCCGCCTGGGTAGCTACCACCCTCGAGCTGTAAACCTGCCGCCAAATACCAATAGGTGTGTTCCGGCAGCAGCACTTGAGAGCCAGTTCTTCTACAGGTTTAGCGTGTCTACCAACTTGGGTCCTATCGTCACTTTAAGATCAGGTGAGATTATGGCCATAACGCTAAACCTTAAATATAAAAAAAAAGA
Organism: Actias luna; assembly: GCA_039707435.1. Lineage (NCBI taxonomy): Eukaryota > Metazoa > Arthropoda > Insecta > Lepidoptera > Saturniidae > Actias > Actias luna. Next base: position 11,533,532 of record JAZHAC010000012.1, on the reverse strand, counting down.
AAATAAATAAATAATAATAATAGTTTAATGTGTTACAGTAGTTATTAGCGAATATACTGAGAGGGGTGTCAATTCCAGACATCACGATCGCCCATATATTGATCCACCCTTTAATAGCCTTTTGACATCGAAACCCGTTTGACATGGTTCTGGAACCTACTGTCCGTCAATGCAGTAATGTGCTTTGGGACATTATTATAAAATTTAGGTAATAGACCTAAAAAAAATTTTAATATTCTTACTCAGTCTACAATAGGGATTGACCAGTTTTCTAGTATTCAAATTATACTGGTCTTTAGCGAGATCTAGATTTTGTAAATGTTTTGTTAATAAATCATATAGACTTACGGTATGTCCAGGGTCTGTTGCCTGGTCAAAGCCGGGGCCGGGGGCACGCAAGCGACACACAGTATCCGCGCATTACAGACTCCGTTGCACGACGTCACTTGCGGTTTAGGGGAGAGAGTCAAAACACAGACTTGACCCACGTATCCGTCACTATTACACACCTGGAAGTTAATCGAATCGAATAGTTCATTTCTCAGAAATATGGATACTAATATCACTTTTTTTAAGTCAAAAACCTACTGTCGTTTCGAATATAATGTCGTGCTGTGCAAGACAAGAAACGGCTAAAGAATGTATAGTATCGAAATATACGACAGTTGAGCCCGAAGTGGTTAAAGTCGGGAATACCATTGAGTTTTATTTTTTACAAGTTTACAAGCTTTATTTCAACCATTGCTAACGTAGAGAAGAAAAAAAATTGCATGATGATGTCTGATACTGAATGTTAGTTTGATTTTGTATCGAATGTCGTGTGATATATTATTCGTTTAGAAGCGATGATGGCTAAGTTGGTAGTGTATACGGACGCCGCGTCAATGAACGTAAGTTCGAATCCACGTGCAACAGGTCTGATTTTTTTTTGGTAAGAAAAACATCTTTTGAAATCAAAACATGTTGGTAGGGCTTTTCCTAGTGCCCACTTGGCTAGCTACCATCTTCAAGTTGAAAATCTGTCCTCAAATACCAATAGATGTCTTCCGGCAATGGCACTTAAAAACCAGTCCATCTTATGAAAGCCGGAAACGCATCTGCGATACCTCTGATGTTGTGGTGGCGGTGATCACTTACCATCAGGTGAGACGTACGCTCGTTTGCCCCCTACTTCATAAAAAAGTCTTTATGACTGTATCGAGTTTTTCTATTTTTATTAAATGGTTCTCTTACCCAAACATCAGGAGGATGCCCTTTGGGCGGTAGTGTTGGCGCAGCGCATGTAAACTGTAAACCGGCTCGTGTCTTACGTATCGGTACCGGAGATAAAAATTCAGGCGCCGCCCTCTCTTGACCGTAGACACCTGGAATATTGTATTCTTATATTGATCATCACGATTGAGAATATATCAAACCTCATTAAGATGACAAGATATCTATATTAATTTTTAGAGCGGAAAAGTTTGTGTATTTGAACGCGCTAATCTTAGGAACTACCTACTAGATTTCTTTTTTTTTTAATTAATAGTGCAATTATTTAGAAAGGATTAGGGCTATTTAATAGCACGCTAACATCTATATGAGAGAAGCTGAATTGAAAAAAGTTACAATAATGTGCAAAAAGTGATAAATAATTTTTAGTGCCATGGAAACGAAGTCGCGGACACAGGTAGTATAAGCCATAAAGAAAAAACAAACGATAACAATGAAATTATAATACATAGATACTGTACAAATTTATGAGACTGGTTTAATTTCCGAGAAACTATAGTAACGATTTATGTTATTTTTATAGAAATTTTTCTAGATAAGTATTTTGTCTGAAAAATCCCGAGATAAGCTTTGTAGGACAGATATTCAATGTTTAATTAAGATACTGTAGTTGATTATTTTAAAATTAAAATTAGAAATAATAATGAAGTGAATAAAAGAACAAAAAATCGATAAAAAAATATAAAAGAAAATTGATTACTACGTATGTTTTTTGTTTTGTATTGAATAATTTTAATTATAATATACTAGCTGTGTCTGTGACTCCGTTCGCGTGGAAGTAAAATTTTATTAATCATTTTAATTAAAAAAAAATGTTCTGCTATGTTACTCAGGGATGATATAACATTGTAATGGTGAAAGAATTTTTGAAATCGGTCCAGCATTTCTTGAGTATATTCCTTAGAAAAATACAAATCTTTCCTCTTTATAATATTTACATGGAAGTATAAATTGTACGTACATAATTTCTGTTTCGTCTCGTTTATCAGTTCTTCCCAGCCGCTTCGTTTCTCCGCTTTCGGGAATATAATCGTTAAATTCTCAGCTCCATTTCTGAAAATATTAGTTAACAAGAACGTTATCATCGTTAAAAGTTAACTGCAGTTCCAATCACTATTACTGCTTATAGCAATAGAACAGTACAGGAATATTTCGATTGAATCTAGACTTAATTACGCCACGTATAAATACCCTGGCTATATTGTTACGTTTAGGCGTGTAACGTTGTAGGATTAGCCGGTGTATGTCTTGCAATTGAGCGGAACGGTATCTGTATTTTTTTTATTTCATGTAGAACTTATATAAATCGCCTAAATGTTTTTCGTACATCTATCGCATGTCACATTACAGCCGGCCGCGGAGTAGGAGTAAAGTGATTGGCGCTCGGCAAAGACGCCAACACCGCCAATAGTTGGCGGCGCCCATGTCTCGCATCAGCTGATCATGTAAAATGTATATTCTCACATTTTCAGAAAATTTTCAGTTAAAACTTCTACGACCCGAGAAAAAGTTTCAGTTGCATCGTGGTTTCACAAAACCACAGAACTTTTTTTTTGTACTCGTTATGAAAAATTATAACATTTACGTAAACACTTCCTCTCGGAACAGTGGCTACGACGGGAGCATGTGGAATCTTATTAGTTTATAGGTACAGTCAATAATAACTAAGAACTACGAAGACTTTCGATCCCTCCTACTGCCAGAACCCAGAGACACTTTTCACGCTTCTTCTAGTAACGATTTGTCTTCTACCATGTTATGATCATACGAATTCAATCAATCAATCAATCTAGGTCAGTATGCTTTCGTCAGGGATTTAAAAAAGTGTGGGCGCTATCCCTGGTATCTGACAACACGGGAGTTTGATGTGATTTATTGGGTAGTGTTGGGTGATTAGCAATCGATAAACTACCACATGCTTCTCTTGCCTGGGCCTGAATGCGACGAGGAAGTCCGTAAAGAATAAGATTTTCAACACCATGTTAATAAAAAAGGGAATTCTACTAGGCGAGAGGCCAAATTTCCTTATGGCCGTATTATTTATACATATTTCAGTTTTAAAGAACTTTGGCATCAACTCCGTATCTCCCTTAATCTTCATTAAAATTAATGATTCAAACATCATTTTAATTGTATCTTTTAAATAACAATTTTAAAATAACATAATCGATAATTATAAAATATTAGTCAAATTATTATATCACTATTCAGTGTTTGATCAGAATAGTGCGTGAAACATTTACCTGGGTCAACTAATCCATCATAATTTATAAATACTTACGAAGTATTTACGCTGACCTCCATGTAACAGAGCTGGGTATCACTGTTCTGTCTCTCGGATAACTGCCGGTTGAGCGAGTGCAGCATTTCTCTCACGAGTTCCTCCAGTTGGGAGTGCTGAGAGTGCAACGCTGCCACATGTTCCGATATCTGAGTGAGCGTGTTCACATCTTCCGTCAGTGTCTCCACTTCGTGCATAATCCGCCTTAAATTTTCATCTTTAGCTAAAATGTTGAAACACTTGCTCTGTTATCTATGTTCAAATCAAATTAAAAACTTTAGTCACTTTAGGCCCTAAGAAGGCACTTGTGAACGTCAAAACTACCATCGGATCGGTTAATAATTCAACATCGACAAGAACCGGGAAAAACTTGATCTAGTTATATTACCTTTTTTAGGTAGGTACATATTTAAATTAGATAAAATTTAAATACACTTTTAGCGGAAATACAGAGAAGAGTGTTAATTCCAGACATCACAATCGTTCACATATTAATCCATTTATCCACTATTTTAGACCAAATCGTCAATTAAGATTAGGTGGCATTGTAGCCAAACGATAAACCTATGAAGTTTACGTCGTCCTAGTCGTTTCGCGGCCTAGTATCAGACGAAACTTATAAACTGGTAGTAAGGATGGATACTAATGTTTTGGAAGTCACTATTGTCTTTGAATTGCACAATTAGGTGCGGTGGCGCCTAAAAGCGAGCGAAAGGAGACCCTGGCCCTGGCAACAAGAGGGATGGCCGGTCGTTGTGGTTCCTTTACAATTGGTATTTCGGTTGATTCGCACCTAGTGTGTCCCGCAGTACTACGTAAATATGTTCTATAAATCACGCTATCAAAAAAAAGTACTAGTGACGTCATTTTGTCTTACCATAACAAAAAACAAAACAAGAAGTACATCGTCTTTTTTAGTAACGTGAAGTTTAAAATCCTATTTTTACGCACTTCCTCATCGCAAAGCGTAAACGTATTACACGGGCTCAGGCCAAAGGTGAGAAGAGCAGGTGGGTATTACATTGGATGATAAGCCCGGACATTACCCACTAAATTGTACCACGGCGACACTGCACATTACCGTGTTTCTAAAGACCAGGGACAGTTTTCGCAATTCGTCTAGGGCAAGTCCATAACTCACCATTATTCGAAGAAGAAATGTATCGAGTTTGTATCAAATATTTGGAATACTCTTCCTAACATAAAAAGATGGACAACACACTAATTTGGAATTCTACTCGTAATTCTCGTGATATTAGTCACACGTACAGGTCGCTGACTTAAATTAAATTGATACAAAAAAAATACTACAGATAAATTGAATTTAATGAAACATTTCAACCTCACCACTCCCCAGATCAAAGACAGGACGTCCTGTTCGTTTCGATACTAAAGAATTTGTAAACAGAATCGGGAGAAAAAACGGCGAGTGATTGAAATAATTCTGGAAATAGTATTTTCAAAGCAAACTAGTTATTGTTTTTGCATGAACGTACACATACTTTTCAATCGTACGGAACAAAATTTTACTATTCGTCGTATTCAAAAAATCTTGCGTAGCATGTTTCATCTATATTTTATATAAAATCTTGTCAAACCACAATTATAAATACTCAAACAATCAAAACGAATATTATAAATGTGAAAATAATTATGTCCATTTCATTCATTTTACTTCAAAACCGCAAACAATTTTCTATGTATTTCGGTACAGAGATAAATTAGGCCTTGTAGAAGAACAAAAGCTACATACTGCCACGAAAACAAAACTTGAGACGAAATAGAGGATGTTTAAATGGAAAACTCATAATTTCTAAAATCAATGATACAAAAATTCATATTTATTGGGTTAAGTAATAATGATTCTTGAAGGCCGTGTAATACGAGGAGTAACACGGGACTATTTAGATTATTTAAGGTCTCCCTGACGTGTTCCCAGGCATAGTGTATAATGAATCAATATTGAACACGTTGAATCTTACGGAAACAGTAAGTCTGGGTTAACTTAGAGTCTCTTAATTGATTGTACGGATATTAGGGCTCATTTTCATTGGTCGATAACTCAGTTGTTATACCGAAGAAAGGGAGTCCCATCGACTACTATACGGCCTATCAACTAATGAGAGTAACAATAACATCCAATGAAATTCATCGGTTAGTGTAAAGCAACCGTGGTGCGGGTACTCGGTTTACTCTTTTAATCGTCTATAACATTTACTCAGTCCCACTATTTCAAAAGAAATAGGCTATGAAGAATATCTTTTAAACATCCGGTCCCTTTGGCATACGTGACCAGAACTCTCCCGCACCCCGAATCCGGGCTGTAACGACCAATTAAAATGAGCCCTAAGTCTGCTATCTATCAGTTCTAGGTCTCTGACAAGCATAGGGTGAACGTAGGGCCACCGTGCAAGTTTTACTAAATATCACTAGATCGCATCAATCGAATATCAAATAAATCTCTCTTAGCCAGCCCAGGCCAACGCTGAAGGAAGACCCGTAAAAGGATTTAACTACTTTAAAGAAAATCTAAAATAATAATAAAGAAGACTACAAGTGTTATACTGTAAATCTATGAATTTCAACACGCAATATTACCGTAGCCAATCGGTTTTACAAGAAATGTTAATAAGAAAACAAAAGGAATTCACATTTTAATAAAGCGTCGTGGTATAGAACCATAATAGCTAAGCTACACAATAACAGCAAAGGAGATTCTCAAATATTCCCCAGGCAACGAGTTCATAATAATATGAAGGCTTTAATTTAAATACACCTTTGACCCAGTTTAATTATTAGTTACAGAGCTCTCGAAGTAACTCCCTCATTTTATCTTGTTTGAATCGGCCCTTCGTGAAAAAGTCAAGAATTTAATCTTTAAATATGTAGTTATATAACGTTTCTCTGTTGTTTCATTGTTCATTATTTGGAAGCGATGATGACTCAGTTCGTGAGTTCGAATCCATCTGCAATGAGACTGAGCTTTCGGTAACGAAAAACATCGTGAGGAAACCATAGCATTGTGGTAGTGTTTTCTAATGCCTACCTGTCGAGCTGCGACCCTCAAGTTGAAAATCTACCTATAGGCGTGTTCCGGCAGTTGAGAGCCTGTCCCTCCAATAGGCTTCGCGTCTCCACCATCTTGGGCCTCATCGTCACCTAACATCAGTTGAGATTACGCTCATAACGCTAAAACGATAGTATATAGTAAAAACAAATCCAAAGTAATTGCTTATAAGATCATAAAATTTAAAAACCTTTTTTGTAAGTAGATTTTTTAAAGTGAAAGGTGTATGGTAAATACTAGATTTTACATGCAGCTTTGCTTGCGTTAATATTGATTTTGCCTATAAATCCGATAAAGCAATAAAACGTTTTATACAAAGTTTACTCCTCTCTTTACGCCACTTCCAATAAGGTGTTCGCGAGAAAAAGTAGTATATCACCGCCTCTAGGTTCCCATCTATCTATATACCAAAATTCATCATAATCGATTCATCGGTTAGTGAAACAAACAAACTCACTTTCGCATTTATAATATTAGCAAAGACAGTAAGGATAAGTAAAAGGATTTCTTACTTTGTTTTATTTTTCTGTAAGTATTTTGCAAAAAATAAGGCTATAATAGAATAATTAAACCACTAGTACAGTTAGTATGTAATCTTTATAAGTATTTTCGAAATTACAAATTTTTATTGTTTCACGCTCGTTATTGTAGATTAGCAGCAGTAATAATTGAATATGTATTTCATTGTAATATTTTGTTAACATAAATCTTAAAATTATTAACGTTTATTACCTATCTGTTTGTTATTTCAACGTCTTCAAAATTATACAAACTGTTAGACTAATTTAGTTACATATTATTATAAATTGTATATGTTTCCCACATAATGAATCAGTGCGTACGCAACCGACTCGATTGATTCATAAAACAAAATTCCGTAGTAATATCGTATATTTTAAGATTTTAAAGGAATTAAGGATGTTTTAAAGCCAGTTTAATTTTTTAGTTAAGATTTAGTGTTATGACCATAATCTCATCTGATGTTAAATGACAATGGAGCCCAAGATGGTGGACAAGCAGAGCTTAGTGAAGTACCTGGCTCTGAAATGGAAACTGTCAGAACACACCTATAGGTTATTTGGCGGCAGATTTTCAACTTGAGGGTGGTAGCTAGTCAGGTGCGATTTACAAAAGCCCTACCAACATGCTATGGTTTCATCACGATGTTTTTTTTCACAGAAAGCTTAAGCTTATTGCAGGTAGAGTCGAACTCACGTCCTTTGACGCGGCGTCCGTACAGACTACCAATACTAGCCATAGCTACCACCCTCAAGTTGAAAACTTGCCGCCAAATACTCATAGCTGTGTTCCGGAAATTTGCACGTAAGAGCCTTTACTAGGTTTGGTGTGTCCACAATCTAGGGCCACTTAACATCATATGATATTATAGCCAGAACGCTAAATCTTAACTATACAAAAAAATTAAACAAATCCAAATTAATAGTTTATAACAACACCATAAACTTTTAAAAACCTGTTTACTTTTGAAAGTAAGCCAAAGCACGGAATAAAATACATATGTTGAAGAAAACAACGTTTACAAATTTTATAACTTACCTTTTACAATTTCGAGATCCGCTAAAGATATCCTCATAAGTAATTTGTACTTATTACCTTCCATTTGACTCGCTATGTTACTTTGGTATGTTCTGAAAGAGACATGTATGAATTTATTTAGCGAGTAAAAAGAAAATACATAAGGTAAAACCGCCATTAAATAATGTAGCAATGGAGCGGATTGGTATAGATTTATATCTGGTTGGGTTTGTAAATACCATGCATATATACATAAACCCATTATACTTTATATTATCTCTGCCACATGATAAACCCAGAACCCGAATGAATGGTGAGTCCATGGGTAGCCAAGGAGTTCGACTTATAATATTACCATAATAAATATTACTTACGGAATAGGCTTCTTTATCGTACCAGTCCTTCTCTTCACGCTGGTAATCAATAAAGTATCGTTGAACAAGAACAGGGCTCTATCTTTAATGGTTCCTTGAGCAGACGGCATTGTAACCGTCTCGTGTCTCAGGAACATGCGGTCCGCCGTCACCAAACTAGACAGCCCTTCAATCATCTGCTCCAAGTCCCTCAAAGTCTGCTGCTGTTGTTCAAGCTCTAAGCTTTCCCTCTCAGTGCAATTTATCAATTCTAATAATTCGTGTATCTCTTTTTGAGCTTCTAACAGCAATTTGTGATCGGGATGTGACTGATCTGGGAACAAATTTTATTTATTAAAATTAAATTTTAATTTTAAAGCACAATTCAAGTTCCGTTTCCAATGGTTTTATATTATCAATAAACGTTCTGAGATGATATGTAAATATTACACAAACAATTTGCTCATCCTCATCTTAAATCATCGTCATCAATTATTTACATAATGAAAAAGTTGAAGGTAGACAATATTATGATCTTTTTCAAAATAAGTTTTAAGAAATATATACAATACAGTTTTCTAGAGTACGGTCCTGACATATGCATCTCAACAAGTTCGCATTTCTTATGAAGAGAAGTATATCACCCAACTGCATAACGTATGAATCTAATGAAAACTTGCAACATTTGTTGAGAGAATGTGAACGGAACGGAGCTTAACAGACAGCTATCATAGAACATAAAGGGCTTTAATTAATGGACCAGATTCGCATGCTCCGTAAAATATTGACTGCAGCTGCAAGTGATGAAACCAGGATTTTATGGAATTGTGCCATTAGTTGTAAGTAGTTTTTGTACTTATTTGTAAGCTATTTATTTTAATCATGTAAAGTCAGGTTACGGGTACGGGTGTGTGAATATCATGCCTTTTTTGGACCATAGTCCCTAAAATAAATAAGGCCAAAAAAATGAACGCTAAAGAAACGAGTTTTGGCGCTTTGGAAAGATTTATTTAATTAGATATTAACAAAATTGTATATACCATACACTAACCTGTATGCTTTATCAACCTCTGAATTAGTAGTTTATAGCTCGGAAACTTCTGTACTGGTTTAATGAGCAAATTATCGAGGGACAACTTTCCTTTGTGGTCTCGCGCCATGGCGTCGAGGAACTTGGCAAAAGCTGGCCTTGAAGCGGCGGCCGTCTTGATCGTCTCTTTCGCTTTCTTCAAATTGTTTATAAAGGACATATACGTGTCCATAACGGTGGGTTTTGTAAACTGTAACATAGTTTTATCTTTATTATGATTACCTTTACAAAACTAATACAAGCATTTTAAGATTACACTTTTAAGACTCTGTTGTAGATATCTTATATATTTGGGAACTTAATTTCTAATAATAACTTAAGACGTTGTTGAGGGATTTGAAAGGATCTGGGAATTTATACACAAAACAATTCAGTATCGTATACTGTTCTATTTTTCAACACATTTTTTTTGCTTAGTATGTACTGACAAGCTCTGATACTATTAATAAAAATGGAATGACTTTGTTTTCCTATTTAATAAAATTTCCTCAAAGTTCAATTATGGCCGAAGACGTATTTCGGCCACTAGATAAACAGTTGTAAACATAAAACCTACATGAGAAAGTTAAACTAATATTGCACCCAATATAAAAGACAAACTGAAAAACAAAACTTATTGTGTTAATAAAACGCCTCATAACGCAATTCTTTAAAGTTGTGCACTACTCTCAACATTCCAAAGTCGAGCAATTTTCGAAACTTCAAGGATTATTATTTTTAAATCTTTTGAGTTTTTATGACAATGCAAATGTTTTTTAGCCAGACAAATACTCTCACTATCACACTACATGATTTTTAAATTCATTTATTTCATTATTTACTAAGATATTTTATTAAAATAAATTCGTGAACGTCTGAATGTGTAATAATTACACCCAAAAAATGTATTGAGAACATTTCTTTTTTAACAGCTCTAGAATGAAATCGGACTATTTCCTATTTAATATAAGTGCTTAAATCTGTGTCGTTTAATTATAATTACGATATAAGTCGTGCACTTTTGGTTTTTCCAAACTATTAAAGAAATAAAACTAATTTAAACGGATTTTATCGCAGTTATTTATTGATTTTGATCTCGACGTTTCAAAAGCTTTTCAGCCTTCGTGGTCACGGGGCGGACTGCGTTTAAATTAGTTTTATTTCAATGAATAATATTCGCGTAAACATAAGAAATTATTATTAATGAAATATTTAAAATTTTACCACATCTAAAAATACGTCTCCGACTTTCTGCTGCAGGTCCCATTGTTCTAATCTCCGTCTCAACTGTTCTAAGAAAACTTGATGCACGTTCAATATTCCAGGTACTTGGTAGAAAATTTCGTCGACCAGAAACGCATCGAGAAGACCAGCGTTTTCAGGACTTTTGAGCGGTTGCAGATATTTCTGTGTGACCAAAAAAATATACTTTGTTGTAAAAATACTGTCTATGTGGAATAAAATTGTTTGTTATTCATTTAGATGTTAGTAATATTTCCTAAATATAAATTGGTATTAAAAAAATCTATTGATATGAAATATGTTAACTTGATTATGGAAATCTTGTATTTAAAGTATTATATATAAATGAAATAATGTTAAATACGACTCTGTATTTCCTTTCGCCGTTCGGTTTCATTGTCGTACATCTTTTATATTCAGCGAACCCTTTTCAAAGAGTCACACAACTGATTTGAAAGCACGATTTGACATATATTTATACGTATATTTTTAACAATTCTGTGAGATTTGAATATGGTTTGCGATTTACCTTCAGCGGTTTTCTTTTGTTACGAACTTTGTATAACGTATGTACATGTCGGAGAGATATTTTAAGATGATTAAGATTAAATTTCTTTGAACACAACTAAGAAAATTACAATTATTTTAAACAGAAACTTAACCGACGCAAAGTAATTTAAGAGCAAAAAAAATTGTTTTATACTTTCTCTTGTCTCTTCTAGAGACACAATGTGAAAGTTTAAAACTTTGTTAGATATAAGTATATTACTATTTCTGAACAACCGGAGATTAGCGATATATCAGCATTTATGACAATTATGCAATGATTATAAAATCATTAGTAATATTATACATGCGAAAATGAGTTTGTTTATTTGTTACGTTTTTACGCCTAAACCGCTAAATCGATGGTGTTGAAATTTGGTATACAGATATATGATACCTTGGAGACGGTGATAGGTTACTTTCTCTCACGAAAAACTTATAGGGAGTGAGGTAAAGAGAAGAATAAACTTTGTATAAAACTTCGTCATCCGATTTGACAAAATCAATATTAACGTGAGCGAAGCCGCGGGTAAAAGTTAGTATTACCAATAAATATCTAAGCAATTTTGTCACGGTTCAGTCATGTACATATTTCTATGACACTCTAAATAGCTCTGAATATTTATACACTGTACTGAACACCAATACTTTGAATGTAATGAGATCACAACGTCAGAATATATTCAATATGTTTCCGAGAATATGACACGACGTAACGTGAGCGAATTACGTCGGGGAAACGTAAGTTTCAAAGACCGGCGACCCTTCTCAATGTACGGAAGTAACAAAAGTATGTAATAAAACAGAAAATCTCTTCCTAACATTTTTTATTATATCCTCCGTAAATATTACCTTTATACAGATAATGCTATGGATAATCATAAAACCCGGCCTCACGCAATACTAAAAGCGGTAATATTACTTTCCAACTCTTTCGAGTTACTAAAGCAATATAATTAAAATGTGTTGAATTAATCCTCTTTAACGGAAATTCAATAATGTTGATAAAAAGGTATTTTTGAAACCTATTTCCTTTCGATGTGTCAAGGGTGAAGCGATCTATTGATAATGTGTACGGATGGCGCGTCAAGGAACGTGAGTTCGAATTCACTTGTAATGAACTTGAACTATCAGTGAAAGAAAACATCAGGATGGAACCATAGCATGGTATTAGGGCTTTGCTAATGCCCGTCTGGCTAGCTAGCGCCCTCAAGTTGAAAATCTACCGCCAAATACCTATAGGTATGTACCGACAGTTGCACTTGAGAGCCAGTCCCTCCATTACGATTAGCAAGCTCACAATTTAGGAGCACATCGTCATTTAACATCAGGTGAGATTGTGGGCATAACGCTGAACCTAGTAACTAAATAAAAAAGGATGAGATAAGCGATTTTGATTACATACAGTTTAAAGGTATTGGTGGAACGGTGACCATTATACGATGAGAGTGGTTTCGATAAAAGTCCTAGCTAATCACTGATAGTTAAAAACTTTCCCTGTAATTGTCAATGTCTCAACATCCCTGTCTATTAAGTAAAGAACATCGTACACGACAAGTAATACAAAATATGTAATATAAAAGAAAGAAATGCCTTGCCTCCAAGATCTATCTAACCTTTTCAAGAAAAACATCGTAAGCACCAAAAACTTCAAAATTCTTTTTTTTTAAGTTTAAAATTAACTTTGTATATTAGAAACAGTATGTTAATAACCATTATTTTAATAGATCACTAGTTGATTATACACAAGTCATCATTTTCAATAAAGATATCATAAATACTTTTTAATAAGGAATTAAAAAATCTTTCCGGTAAAAAGTGTAAATTGTCGTTTACGAAGTTTTTATTAAAACAGCATGATGTATAGTGTCATAATACCTATATTAAGTAATTTGAAATCAACACATAAGAAAAGTAAGTACATCTAAAAAAATCGTATCAATCAAGCGTTAAATAATTAACTTGAATTATATCCTCTAAATACAAAGAACTTGCACCAGATTCGAGGTTTTAAATTATTTGCAGATTCATTTAGACTAAAGGAATACGAGTAGTCATTTGTTTTGTTTTCTATTTGAGGATGAAATTGGAATTGTAATTAGAAAAATGTCACTTTTCATTATTTACTTCGGAAATATATTTTTACTTTTTTTTCTACGTGGTATATTCGATTTTTAATACTATAAAGGTTTACCGATCGATCACAGCCCCAGTTGATAATAGATGATGATGTGGCTTATATTGGTACAAAATAATAACATTTCGATCCAGTAGATATCAAGATGATATATCAAAAATGTATACATATATTCTTAACAAAACAAACACGCGGCTTGGAGGCAAATGAGAAAGCCTTAGCAAATATTTCAATGGCTTTGTAAAAAAACGTCCTTCAATGTCGAGCGCGGGGTATAGAATGAAGCGGAGAGGGGAAGTTAATCCGCCCCACTGTCGGGAAGGTGGAGCGGAAAATTTGCGGGAAAATTACTACAATATTTAGGGCTGGCGATAAATATTATTTCTTCAATTTTTTTCTTAACCTTTCTATCATTATATCAGTTAAATCTTCAAATATTATTTAAATTCGGTGAAGAAATAATATTATAATAAAACCATAGCATGTTGGTAGGGTTTCTTCTAACAGCCGTCTGGCTAGCTACCATCTTCAAAAAGAAAATTTGCCACAGAATACCGTTATGTGTTCTGGCAGTTGTACTTGACAGCAAGTCTCTACATTGGGCTTAGCTTGCCCAGCATCTCGGACCATATCAAGTGAAATTATGGCCATATAGATAAAACTTAAAAATTGTTAAAAGGCACTGTCTGAAGAGCTCTTGCTCATGTAGCAAATTATTTTTATACTCAACTAAGCTAATTTAAATTAGCAAAAATTCCTTAAAAAAATAACCAATATTCACAACTATATACGTATTAAATTAATAGTTTACCACTTTCATTTACACAAAACTATAATAGTGAATCTTGAAAGACTTATTTTGCGATGTCTGGAAGAAAAGGATACCCCTAATATCAAAATTAGAACCTACACTATTTATTTTATATTACTCTAATCTATGATCTAACTAATGTACGATAGTAATTGAGTTAAATTGAAGGATTAATAGGTTTAAAAATAATAAAAGACCTAAAAATATAACCTTTGGCGTATCCTCACTGCATTTAATAACTAACTAGAGACATAATACCAACTTATGAAAATAAATTCAATTAATGTTAACTACTTGCTAAGTGACTAGTATTTATCATATTTTTATTTAAAATTATATTTTTTTTTAAAGTGAATATAGTGAAAATATGTATATTTGAAATTTTCATAAATATAATTATTTATGAAAATTGTGAATTTTTGGATTCCGCTGTCGTCTTTTTTTATTCCCCTGCCTGCAAAAATATTAATTGATGTGAGTGGAAGTGATGCCTATTCGATAAATATATTTATAAATAAATAATAATAAATGCACTTTTGTGATTTTTAAAAAAAATAAAACGCGCTAAGGAAATCAACTGAATACGCTGAAAGTCAGGATTCACCCACAAGCACAAGGCAAATATCCTATCAACGCCTTCATCACTGCCATATGCAAAGATATCATGAAATATGCCAGTGCAGATACAGTTGCTTGAATCGTATTGATGGCGATAATTGCCCATAATTATAGATCTACTGGTCGTTACTACCGTTTCCGGAATATACCTACTGTACTTGTTGTGCACCCGTAAAACTAAAAATTTCTTAGTAATTATTACGAAAATTTTCTAACTTTTTTCTTTACAGGTTTGCCCCTTTCGGTGGCAGTGTGATGTTAAATAGCCTAAAGCCTCGGTGATTAATTTAACAGATAAAAAAAAATGAAATCCCACTTGTCCCAATCCCCAAATCCCCCTAAAATTAGCGCGCTTAACAAAACCAAGAATCAAACAAACAAAATTTTTCGCTTTATATTTAATTTTATTTTTCACAGTTTCATTCCATTTCCTTGTTTTTACATGTAATATATGTCGAAATTGGAGCATAACACTGTCATGGCAGTATGTTTCTACAACGTTTAATTTAATTATTTATATATTTAATTCATGTTATAATGCGGGAAATACAAGATTTAATGTATTGCCGAAGTAAATTAGTCAAGAAAAATAGAAAGCGTTTTTGTAAATAGAAACAACTTACATACTCAACGAGTCCAAATTGGGTAGACCAAAAATGTACCCATTAAATTAACTTCTAGAGCGATGCGTGATATTCATTGCTTTTATAAAAGTACAAAAAAAGAAAATGAAGCGTTCAAAAGCTAAGACTTTATCACTGTCTTGTCCTTCCAAAATAACTTTCGCCCGACGACGAAATACTGAATGAAACATATATCCGGATACGCGGCTGTGGCAGCCCTGAGATTTCGACGATTCCATAAATATAATGATATTGTCACTCGGCGGTTAATTTCCACGGAATGAAATGACAAACTGAATCATTTTAATTTTACGATATGATAGCACATATTTCATATACTCCGTTTATTTTTGAAGAAACGGATTCTTGCTACGAATATTTTTATTTATTTAAAGTAGGATTGAAATTAACATCGTTTTATAATATACCCAAATATTTTTTAAGAAATTTTATTTATATTTTACTAGTAACCGAAAAATTCTACTAGTGACAGAGTGTTTGAAAGGTAATATATTAATTTCGTATATAAAAAATAAATGTCACGTTGTTTGTCCGCGATCACCTCCTATTTTACTGAACCGATTTTAATCAAATTTTGAACACTGTGAAAAGTTTGATCCAACTTGATAGATAGGATACTTTTTATCTCGATAAGTGATCATACCGAGGTAAGTGACTACTCGAAAAGGCACAACAAGGTCTGCCAGGTCAGCCAGTATATATATATATATATATATATATATATATATATATATGTATATGGAAATGAAGTTTGTTTGAGAAGCAATCGCTTAAAACTACTGATCGTATCGGATCGTATGCGGAATTCTTTGTAGATGGTTTATGTCTATTCGTTATTTGAATTGCAATGATGCTTCATCAGTTTACTACTATTTTACTTTTATGAACATATCTCCCATTTTCTCTTGATATGTAATTCGCTCGGCGAACCGGGCGCGAATGTTTAGTAAAAGTATAAACATTGATGGATATAGGAAAGTAAAGGTATAAAAATTGTAAAGGAAAACATAAGGCAGGATATGTGTATTAATAATGGTCTAAATGCTAAAATTACTTATGATAGAAACAAGTAGCACAGGGAAATCTGTTCAGTTTACATTTTTTCCTTTGTATTGTAAATATTGAAAATTAACAACAAAGAAATTAACATAATATTTGGCAATTGTTTTAAAAATCAATCAATGGAATGAAAATGGATTTATATAAATAACAACATTTTATCCTTGTCTCGTCTTTTTATATTGAGTCGATATATTTTATATAGTTAATATAGTTGTAACGTGCAGTTTATCGGATAGTAAGCAGTCCTATGATCACTTTAACACCAGAAACGTTACATGAATGTTACCCATTATACATAAATCCAAAATAGGGCCTCAGACGTTTTTTTATGGCCTAAAAAATAATGCTTTAAGTCTCGGTTTTATTTTTATCTTCTAAGAGTTTCTAAAAGGAGCGCGTTGTGTCAAAAGGATACATATAAATGGAACTTTTACTTGTTATGAAAATTATCAATCAATATTTATAATCATTGCCGATTACCGCATTGAATTAAGTACTAGGAACACTTCAATACCACACCGGGGTTGCTAAGGAAACGGTATCCATGACCCAACACTCCCAATAATTACCTTTACTAATATCTCCAGTGCTTCAACGTATGACTTCTCCGTTTCATAAAGTTCGACCACAACATGAGTCCTGGTGTCCTGAGAACAAAAAAAAAAACTTAATATATATATATATTTTTTAATTATTTCATCTTTATGATGTATTAATACAATTTCAAATATATTTAATTTTGTTCACTTATTGAGTGACGGAACTATGTGTATTTAACGAAAAACGTTATATAATAACTTCATCGGTATCTACCTTATCCATTCGATGTAATCCATAAAAATTGCTGTTTGTAGGTTTAAGCGTTATAACTATCAAAGATCACTTAATGTGCATATAGTCATATTACCAAGATAAATTCGCATATGTTCTTTAATACTTCAGTATATCTAAACACATTTCGGAACAGGACTACTGCATACTTAAATCATTAAAATACTACTTTTTGAATATTTGTTTATTAATTAAGACCCTTTAATAATATAAATATCAGAAAACTAGTTTTACCCGCGGCTTCTCTCGCGTCAATTTTTATTTCGCCAATAAAATCGGATAACGCAACAAAAAGTTTCAAATAGTTTCGTAATTTCATATCCTATACGTATTTTTCAACTTGATGGTGATAGCTAGCCAGGCGGGTATTAGAAAGAGCTCTACTACCATGCAGTAGTTTCCTCACGATATTTTTTTCACCGAAAGCTCACGCTCGTTGTAGGTGGATTCCAGTTCACGTCCCTTGATGCGGAGTCCGTACACACTACCACAGAGCTATCATCGCTTCTATATTATATACACTGACTGAGCCCGACGCGTTACTAACTAAGCTATACACAATACGACAGTTTCATCACCACATGTATGATCCCAAAATTCGATATGCCTGTGCCCCTTTACAGATCTCCTCTCAGAATGAGTAGACACAGTACTCAGGATAAGGCGTGCGGGACGTATAGCAAGACTCGTCAGGTGAAAGCACGATGAAATAGACACTAAGAACCACGGTGATACTGTTTACCCTAAACCAAATACAGCATAGACACTTCGCCTACAAATTCGACTCGCCTAATCGAGTCACCATGACATCCAGCACACGTTATTGTATCCTACCACCTCGAGAGTATTGACAGATTTATATAAAGACATATTATCTGTTGTAATGTTAATTTTAGTTCAATTTGTCATATATCCGCTAGTAGATATATGAAGATGACGTAATATGTGCTCGTATGTCGTTGTGTCGCTAGAAAATCTTCAAAATCGCATTGATTTGTTTCTTAGAAGTTATGCTTTATCATCAATCTATAATGTTTCTAACTTACATGAATGTAAATAATGTGCGAAACTCTTTTTCAAAAATATAAATAATAATTTTATAAACTCCAAGTAACTCACTCGACAGATATTGTCCAGTTGGAGATTCAGTTTTTTTCCTTTTGTGAATTTATGAAAAGCTATTCAAGGTGTATAAACAAATTAAAAATGAGAAAAAACGGAATTTCTGAGTGTTCATAATGTATTTTTATTTATGCTGGAATGTAATGTGTTTTTCCAAAATTTTCTCTATATCTTTAATGTTTATAATTTTTTTTTCAATCGAAGACATTCAGGCAAGTTATTTTTATACCGGATGTGAAACGAACAAACAAAGAAGAATGAGGCCTGCACGTATATGTATATTACTTTTGCAAGTATCCGAATTTTTCGACTTTCTTTGTGCTTTTTTCCCTAAACATATTTCTAGAACCAGCAAACAAAAAACGATATCAAATCATTCAAATTACAAGTAATGATTTTAATTCTATAAAATTATCATAGTAAAAGGTACTTTTAATTTTTTCGAAATAACCGATTTTTAAGGCAAGTCCTCAATTTAAAATATAGTAGAATCGTTTCAGCCCATGGATGATGTGGTTACCCACGAACAAAATTTTGTTTGTTATTTGTAATCAATAAATTTTCATTTAAACACAGACATTTTTCAATTAAAGACTTCTAAAATACTTTCGATAATTCGTAAAACCACGGTAACCAACAAGTTTACTCAACTAGCTCATCCTCTTTTTAATCCGTTTTTATTAATTCATAAATACATTCTATTACAATTGTATGTAAATATGTACTTTGCATATATACATATGTATTAATAATGAAAAATAAAGAAAGAGCTAATTTCTGAAAGTACAGATCCTACCGTGAAAATTATTTTACTTAAAGAAGGCTTAGGCGACGAAGCACAGTGACAGTAATGTTTAGTAATGTTTAACTATTGAGCCAAGAAGTCACTACACGCCCATTTCTGATTTTTGTGTTTTTTTTTTCAGGTCTGGTTATTAAATATTTATATTTATAGTTTATCTGCTCTTGACTCAGCATAATTCCAGATTTAATTAGGGTTGCATTACATAATCCTAAATTCCTCCTCACGCTTCTAACCGTTTTCGGTTAAAGCGACCACCTAAACTCCATTCTAGCAGTTCGTTCTTAAGAATTCAGACCTTTCGTGTGCACGTACTTGGTTGACGTAACCTTTCTTCGCGACAAACGCGTGATTACACTTGTGGCAGGTCGGAATAGTGTCACAGTAATTGTATTTATATATCAAAATTAAAAATGCAAAAATAGCTAAAACCTTGCATTGCATAGTAACGTGTGATATTGTGTTCCAGTCAGTGGCGGATTTCGAGGTTTGCTAGGTAAGCCACATAGCCTGCGGCCTCAAATTTTCGCCGCCCTTCAAGGCTGACTATCAATTTTTAATTTTATAAGAAATGTAGTAATTAGTGGCGCGGCGGTTTGAACCAACCTATAGGCGGCATTTTTGCAAATCCACCACTGGTTCACATATAGGTGTAATTTCATTTCATTTTCTTAGATTATATCCGAGTATACATTATTCATATTTGCTATTTCATTCATTTTATTTTTCTTCGTAGTGATGTGGACACACATGCAATCGACCCCAGCTATCGACCCCTCAACAGCTTAGTGGTGCGGTCCGCTCACGTAGTCCTGTGTGTTAATAAAAACAGTGGTAGTTGATCGCCCCAGAACACACTCACCTCGTATGACGATACGTATTTAATTGGCCCTGTATCAGTATGTATGTGAAAATCATAAAGTATCTATAATAACAGACATTCTTCATTTAACCCGTGATAACCCCAAGTAATAAGGCAACAGCCAAATTGTAATTAACCGTTATTAGTAGTTTTATTTTCTATTTGTAGAGTAGAACAGATTTTTACAAGTCATACTTATAGTTTATTGTAAGAAATGATCGACATCATGGTATAAATAAAACGGTAGCGGACACTAGAACATAATTGATGGTGTCGATCGATCCGTGGCGTCGTAGCCGCTAGTGGTGCGAGGTCGGCGACTGCCCGCTGATAACGCACTATACAGGCTGCGTGTTAAATTATGAATAGAACCATACAACAGGAACTTAACTTTAAAAGTCCCCTGAAATGTTTAAAAATACTGTGTATTAAGTATGTTTATATATTCTCATAAGACGAAAATACTGTTAAGAAATACTGTTGTGCTCTACTCTTGGCTCGTCAAGATAAAGCTATTTTTTGCTCTTAAACTGCCTCTACCACAACCATTTTTTTTTGCATCTATACGATTTTATGAGTAAAAAACTCCCAAAAAAAATTACGTATCGAGCCCATGTTATCTGTAGAATAACATCAACCAGTTACCTATTTTATATCAATAGCCCAGTACCCGTAGTTTAATAATAAAAACAATTTTTGGACGCTTAATTTTTGTACTTATTACATTTTACATTTACAAATTCTTGCCATTGTCATTTTTTTTTTATTAAGGAAAAGGCAACGATACCGAAACTATACAGCCGATTCGAATGTTATTTCATAATAAAGAGGGTTGCGTTTCAATATGATAGAGACTAGGTAATACTATTTACAGAGTTTTTCTGGAAAACAATAAATCATGCCTGCTTAAAAATATAGAATAAATAATAAAACAATTTAGAACATAAATCAATGATATGGCTTGTTACATTTCATAAAAATTAAATGAATGGCATAAGGCGTGCACTTTTAAAATTTCCAAACTTTATTTTATTTAGTTTCGTCGGTTTTGGTTTTTATTTACTTTTTGCATTTATGTGTTGTAATGTTATTATGTAATATAATATGGTAATGTCATTTTAAAATTCTACTATGCTTAACTATCATGGATAATGTAATCATTTTATTGTACTATGATAAAAAGATCCACTTTAAAAGTATATATGCAACACGATGTATATGAAAATAATTTTAACAGGTGTTTTTACTGATAATACATCGATACAGATGGTATCTCGCCGTTCATGAGTAATTACGTAGCGAAACTGTGGCATATCTATTCGATGTCATGATCGCCTGGTAGTTTCGTTGTAGAGTATTTCAATTTAAAAACTAAACAATCTCATTGCTGTATTTATTTTCCTATCATTTAATTTGGGAATCGACCCGACATTTATATAAATAAATTCAACTCAGGGTTATTGACATTCGGCAAATGTAAGATAGAACAAATACTACGTCATATAGTCCGGATTGTTATCCCAACCACTGCTCGTTTCGAATGGCCACGAACTGCTCAAAGAACAAACCTTCATACAACCAAACGACTGATGTAAGGAAAAAAAGCCTTATTATAAACTTTTTTTAGTTTAGCGTTATGACCACAATTTCACCTGATATTAAGTGACGATGTGGTTCAAGATGGTGGACACGCTAAATCTAGTGAAAGGATTGCTCTTAAATGCAACTGTCGGAATACACCTATAAGTATTTAGCGGCAGATTTAACTCTATAGTTTCATTACAATGTTTTCCTTCACCAAAAGTTGTCCATTTACGCAAAATATAGTTTTTTTTTTCATTCGCGACACTACAGGGAATATTACAGGCACATCCAGTGTTTTAATCATCTACAAAAGGGATGAGGATAGAGTAAGGGATAATAGGAATTTTGTAGAGCGAAACTATTTTTAGCTAAATCAATGTACTTTTATGTTGATCGGAAAGAAAAAAACCTATAAATATCGATAACAAAGCCATCTACCGGATTCAGCTATAGCTTTGGACCATCTAGGTGACCGTAAAGTAAAACGAAAATCGCCTAAATAGTACAGGCTATTTAGGAGGAAAATAATTCCAAACATAAGCACACCGGAATGTTATGTATAACAAGGGTTCCCAATCTTTCAGTCTACGGCGCATATAAATGTTTACAAATTTGTCACGGCGCTTTAAACAATCTAGCTTGTGGAAATAGATAGGCACAATGATACTAGTTAGGTAGTAAGGCACAAAAACAATCACATTATGAATTTAAACTGTTTATTTATATGAATATAAAATTAACTGTTTCGAAGCATTTACGTAGGTATAGACGTAGTAGAAAGTAAGCGAAGCGACGTGTGCGCTTGAAATGAAATTGTTTATTTTGTACCCGCGAAACTTAAGTTTAGGTCTTTTTTTGTGTTAATGGACAGCAAACAAGGAAACGACCCATCTGATGGCAATTAGTCGCTTATAGACAGCTGCAACACCAGAAGTATTATAGCCATATTGTTGACCATGACGGAAACGTTTGGTTCTCGTTCACTATGCTGGAACACAAAGGCTCATACGAAACCTTTAGTTTACGGCAGCCTAAACCTGAGGGTGGTCCATAACCAGTTGGAGAATAGGCCTACCACCAAGCTGTGATGGATCAAGGATTACATGGTTAACCGTCATGACCAAAACCAAAGGTAGGACCAACAATCGCCAGAGTCTCCTCGGTTATTCGATAGGCTGCCCCGCGTGCAGGTGAGGCTAACTTGGGTAACTTAGGTGGTATTCGATACCCGTTACACCTCTAACCCCTACTAGAAGACTAAGCCATTCGGATATGTTTCTTTGGAATGCGATGTATTCCAACGTCCAATTGAATAAAATAATTAAATATGACAGAATGTTTAATAAACAGCTTCGTTACTATTATGTATTTAATTCATTCTCCACTACCACTTCCACACACTCAAGAGACATTGTTTACTTGTCCGCTTGCCGTATTTGTATTACTTGCAAAACTATATAAAAATATATAATACAATAAAAAAAAAACAAATGTATCATTCAAATCAACGTTTTACTCGCTTAGTCAGCGGTTTAATGTAAACAAATTACAATATATTGTTATAATATTTTATGAAAACTGTTCAAATAGAAACAAATGACCGATGTAAGTGAAATTTTTCAATATATGAATCATTTAGTTTAATTTATGAATATTTTCGATATTCGGTATTACGACAGGCCTTGTAGTGATATAGCTGTGCGTACTACTTTTGATCCGAGGGCTGGTAAGTTTTACAGTATTTGGCGAACAGACAGACAGGCTTGACGGTTGACTTAGTTTTATAATACTCTAACTTTTATCCGCGGCTTCGCTCACGTTAATTATGATTTTGTTAAATCGGATGACGCAATAAAAAGTTTCATGGAAAGTTTTTCGCGAGAAAAAGTAGCGTATCACCGTGTCCAGGATATATTATCTTTGTAACAAAATTCATTGTAATCGAACCAGAGGTTTGGGTGTGAGACCGTAACAAAAAAAAAATCACATTGGCATTTATAATATTAGTAAGGAAGTAAGGAAAGTTAAGTGATATTGTAAACTTATTTACAATTTACACACGAAACATTGACACGATCGAAAAGCTTCAAGATTATTTATCAAAATTTCGAAGAACTGGCAGAACGCATTTAATACGCACTTATGGATAATACTGTAAGTCTTTAATATGATCTATAGTCGCGAAAAAGTGTTAATGCGTTATTGGAAACGTTTCAACTCATAACATAACGATGAGACGAGGCGAACCATGTTTGCAAACAAACTGAGTCATGGAACACACATTTTCAGGAAATCATTCCGAAAGGTCACTGTGTATAATCTGCTATATATACTTATATAGACATACATGAATAGAACAGTTTTTTGCGGGATCTTAATTTGTCACATGCTGGTCTCTATTTAAATCATAGTTTTATGTTATTGCACATTTACAATATAATATTGATTGTATTAACATGATTTATTTTGGGTATTGGGTGCAAATGAAATGAATTATATATAATAACGAGAAACGTGCATTTTGGGTTGCCATAAAACTCCATGGTTAGTTAAACCAAGGGAGCATTGTTTACACTTTAGCCAAGATTGGTAATTTGAATCGACGTGATAGTGATATGATTGTGCTTCGATTCCGCTTACTTAGGTATATTAATCTCATTTACACCAGTTTTCTACAAATTATTACATAGTAATAAACAATATCCACAAAGACGACGGTGCGGACCGGCAATCACTTCCTTCAGTGGATGCTGTTGGTTGTGGATTGTACTTTTTTATATGTTAAAGGTTAAGAAGCGTTATTGTTATACAATCTCACCTGATGTAAAGTGACGATGTGGCCCCAGACGGTGAACACCGCTAAATCTAGTGGAGAGACTGGCTCCCGAATGCAAGTTCCGGAACACACCCATAGGAATTTCGCGGCAGATATTCAACTTGAGGATGGAAGCTAGCAAGGCGAGCCTTAGAAAAAGACCTACCACATGCAAAACCTGGCTGACAAAAGGTTTACACATGACCGGCGGCGGATTTTAATTATTCAGTGGTTGCTGTTGTTCATAGATTGTACTCTTCATTATCAGGTACAGTGACATCACTTTATCATACTATTACAAAAAATTTAATTAGGTGTATAATTACAAAAACAATATTTCAGAAACGGTGATTCGCACAAGCGAAAATAGTTGACTCACTCGGGAAACTCTCATCAGAGTAGCGAGGCACCTGCCGACAGTTTTATTGTAAGTTACACGTGCAACGAACTTCGCAGTTTATTAATCCTTTCTTTGTCTTTGTAGTTCGATTATAGATTCCATTTAAAGTGTCACTTCAATATTCTTTCTTTTTCTTTTTAATTGTATAAAGACGATACTCAATGGAAACTGTTTTATTTACAAAATTTCCATTTAAATTTTCTTTTCAGAACTGTATTTTCTCATTTTAATAAAACTGTGATATCAACTATTTATATTATAGAATAGTAAGCTTTTTTTATAGTGAAGGTTTAGCGTTATGGTCATAATCTCATCTGATCTTAAGTGACGATACGGCCCAATTTAGTAGATTTATAAGTTGTCGGTAGTTGCTAGCCAGGCGGGCGTTAGGAAAAGCCATGCATAAGAAATGCTATGGTTTCCTCACAATGTTTTCCTTCACCGAAAGCTCAAGCTCATTGTAGGTGGATTCAAACTCACGTCCATTGCCGCGAAGTCGTACACACTACCATTGATGTATCAACGCTTCAAAAGATTGAGCGTGTCCACTATTTTGGGCCACATCGTCACTTTATATCAATCTGGTGATATTGTCGCAATAGCGCTAAAGCTGTGAACTTTAAAAATACTACTTAGATATTGGTGTATTTTACATTATACCTATGGTGTAATTTATTTATCCGAAATCTGAAGTTCTTTGCAGTTATTCGAGTTGAGTTGAGTATAAATTGACGAAGTTTCCATACGTTCTAACATCACAGCTGTATACCATTTTTTGTTTTTTATTTTGCATTGCTGCTGTGAATATTTATTTACATAATATTACATATAACAAAGATTTATATTCTGTGTAAATAAAAAGTTACAATAGCAATGCCACAATAAAAAGTAAAAAATTGTTTGCAATTATGGTGTTAGAACACATTACAGAGTTCCATGATCTAAACACACATTATTTGTATACTGTGTTTTGCGACGTACAAGTTAGTATTGATATTACATCGCTTTATGGAAGCGACACCCGTGTAATCGATTGATTTATTAACTTTGAAACGTTTTCGGTTTAGTGGGCATGAATTTTCGGTAAACGAAAACTTTGTCATGACAATATAATATACATACGTACAATACGTTTCTCTTTTAATGTTTCCTACATGCATGACTTACCGAATGATGAAACCGATAATAGTCATTGAATACCTATGAGATATCTATTTCTCTATTTCTTGAATACAGCCAAATTATAAATCGACAAGACAGATTGATGAAGTCCACTCCGTTTATATAAATTGTTCTTACATTTTATGGGTGTAGCCTTATGTCATTAACCTCACCTGATATAAAGTGACGGTGTAGCTCAAGCTGGTGGACACGGTAAGCTTGGCAAAGGGACTAGCTCTTAGTTCATCTGCCGGAACACACTTATGAGTATTATGGCGGCTTATTTTTAACTTGAGGGCTGTAGCTAGCCAGTTGGGCATTAGAAAAAAAACCCGGCTACCATGTTATTTTCACGATATTTTCCCTCACCAAAAGCTCAGGTTCATTTCAAGTGGATTCAAACATATGTCCATTGTCCGCATCGTTGCCGCGATCCTCTCGAGTATATATCTAGCCACTTGATTTCTTTATATACACGTTGAACGTGACACGCTGTAGAATGCAATAATGGAGGATAATTCATCTTATATATGGAGCTTTTAAATTATTAGGACACAATTATTGCGTCCTATAACCTCTTGAAACTTAACAATTGGCAGTACCATTACATTCCTATTCTTAAACTTCACTATACCTCCCTTGAATTAGACATACCCTTTATCTAGTTCAGAAACAATAAAGCTTAAAATTTATACAGTGAAATATTGTACATTTTGTATATTTTATTGGATTTCCTATTATAAACGTCTTAATTGAACAAGAGATTTGCAAGAAAACAGACATAGAGAAGAACTTTAGACAGTATATATAGGGTAGTAATAACAAACATCGTAAATAACGGAGCATGTACCTACATCAGTATGTAAACAAAAGCGGCACGTGCTGTCGGACTTCGTAGTTGTGTTTCTACTGCAAAATTATTGCTCTATCGTCCCTCATAAATGCTAAGAATCATCGCAGTTAGGAAATAAAGCAAATATTGTTCATTGAAACAACATTTTGTTCGTATCATAAGCGGTTACCAAATTTTTCTCTAACTATTTTACCTCAAACGTTAAAAAATATCGCAATTAAGCAATAATTATTATTTATCGTAACAGCAGTTACAAGTTTCTCGCTCAGCTAAAACATGACCTTATGTAACATTGACTATGGTCTTGATGTCTTGGTAATTTACATTATATTTAGTATCAAAGAAAGCAGTTACAGCGAGCAACCGCTGATCCAAAGTGCTGTCCAACGTGTGCAAAAGACAATCATCTGTGTGATCCACGAATTATTGCTATTAGTTTGATTGATACTTTGCGTTCGTTAATTGTGTTTATAAAGTTCTTTTTCGCTTGTCATTGGCGGAAATTGCTTACATAGGCTGATGCCCTAATTAAAAACATCTCAATAATAAAAAAAAGGAAATATATATTTGGGCCGTCTATAGTTTTATTATTCGTGTATAGATAGAGGTACCCTAAGAAAGCCGACTGATTAAGACTACACGACACAAATGAATCATCACCATATCTCTCTCGGTGCTTTAGTCACATCAAGCCGGCTTTACCCGAACGAGCGTCACACAAAAATGCTGCGGATAAGAATTTCAAAAGCCTCCCATAAAAAAATTTACTTGAATAAAGACAAGTGTTGACTAATACAATAACTATAACAACAATAATACAATAAATTAATCAGCAACCGACTTCAGTTATTTTGTATAACTACATTAATGGTATCTTGACGTGTAACACCTGTCAACACACGTTTTCTGCAAAAATTGGATACCATAGTCATATGCGTGCATATCAATGCAGTCGCAGTAATAATATATGAAAATGGAAGTAGTCGCCGGTGCCGAAATCGACAAGGAAGAATATAAAAATATAACAATAATCATAATAAGTTCCACACCCTTTCAACATCATGAGGTACAGGTGAAAGTAGCGAGTGGGTACCTGCGGGTGTATTTAAAACGGGTATGTAGTCAAACCGCCCTCACACACGCCTGTGTCACGTTTCACTGCGTGAGATTCGCTTTACTAATTGAAGTACTTTACTAAGTCCGGTCAGGGTCGTCACAACGTCGTACTGCGTCCGAAACAAAACATTTACGATATAATATCGAGTAAATTTTACCGGGAAATGAATTGATAATCCTTACTCATATTATAAATGCGAAATTGTTTGTTTGTTACGCTTTCACGCATAAATCACTGCATCGATTTTGTTGTATTTTGGTATAGAGATAAATGGAACTTTGGAGACGGTGATAGTCATCTGATTTGACAAAACTAATATTAACGCGGACGAAGTAGTGGGTAATTGGTAGTTTACTATATATTTTAAACTTGCTATGCCCGGGATAAGTTTGCTTGGATTTGAACAATTGAAATCATTCCCCATTGTATCGTCATGTAAGACTAATGTTTCGATTTTTACACTGTTTATTACTTGCAGAAATATACGTATTAATTTTCATGGTTCTAATTTACATTTCATAATCAACTTACTCAAAAATTTTTTTACATAACTAATTTCGTTCAGTGTATTAAATCTATGTCGATATTGATTGAAGTTGAACCAGCGTTTTATGTGTTAATACGTAATATAGAGACAGCTTTAGTTTCATATTAGTTTAGTTTTGTATTTGTTTAGGCCGGGCCGGTCGCCGGAGCGACGCTACGCGGTGTTTACAAGTTTGAAACCGCGTCGCCCCAGCAAGGCGACAAATTGCCATAGTGTTTTTGTGGGTATTCTTGGTGGCTAGCCCCGGGCAAGTCTCACATAACCTTCCTAGTCCCTCTATTCTATGCATTGCACTAAATGCATTTACCCTACGATAAAGAGTAGTATATATTAGTTGGTGAAAAGAGGTAGGTAATAGTGAACTCTATTTGAAGATTTATTTCAAATTCAAACAGCTGGTGAAATACGTTTAAACTACAAATGACGGGTCAAACACTTATTTTCCATTTTAGTCTTAAAAAAAAGGACGACAAACTTTATGAACTTACACTTCACTTACTTTTTTTTTACTTTAAAGTCGTACACTGATGAGATTAAGATAATCCAATTTTATGGCAAAAATAATAATAGCATGTAGTGCAAATAAAATATTCAGTAAAAATATGCTAACAAAGAAGTATTAAAAAGTGAATTGTATGTACTAGTTTGGTAAAAATTAATCAGACCAAAGAAATAAATATACATATTCTATACAAATTCTATAAAGCAAATCGTATTAACCATGACTACCCTGACTCTTGTTACGTGTTTAACATAATAACTTTGTAGGCATTTTACGTGATGTTTCCTAATGTGTATGTATGAGTGTGAAATTTTGTAAATTCTTGGTCATTTCATTTTTTTTAGTTTATATGGTCAACAAATTAATATATCGTGACATTAGCACGTGCAGTTAATTAAAAAACAACGCAGCCATTGAAAAATGTAAAAACCAAGGGATGAAATCGAACTGAAATTAAAGCGATGAAGGCTCGTTGATATCATATTGGATACAACGCCGATTGATTCATGTTTATTCAAATACTGGAAGAAACCTGTTGTTGAGTGCTGGCTTGACATCTACAAACCTCAATTTGATTGACTACATAGTTCTCTTAGAAGTTTAAGCCTGCCTGCTTGATTAATGTAGATTCAAATATTATTAAGCAAACTTATGCAATATTTCATATGTTTAGCGTTATGCTACAATCTCACTTGATATTAAGTGGCGATGTGGCCTAAGATGGTGGACATGATAAGCCTAGTGGAAGGACTGGTTCTCAAGTGCAACTGCTGGAACACACCTACAAGTATTTGGCGGCAGATGTTCAGCTTGTGGGTGGTAGCTAGTTAGGCATTAGAAAAAAACCCTACCACCATGTTATAGTTTCTTCACGATGTTTTCCTGCACCAAGAGCTCAGGCTCATTGCAGGTGGATTTGAAGTCACATCTGTTGGCGAGGCGTCCGTACACACTGAGCTAAACCATCATCAAATTATCGTTTCGCATCTTTTTCTCTTGCGTTAACAACTGTAGTAAAAGACAGTTCGGCTATGGCAATTCTGTTAAATAATGTGAATAAGGTTAAATATAAAACTGTAATATATGTATATGAAAAGCTGTAGTTTCACTTCGTGCCAACCCTCCACTATTTATAGTGTATGACACTCAAGTGACAGTTTGCTCGGCTGCCTATGTTGCCGACGAGAACACTTTTATTAAGCTTTGTGTGTTTGAAGGAAAGCCAAAGGTTGCTGTCACTATGTGGTATGAAAGTCGTTATTGTATTCGGGTACCTTTAGTATGCGTTTGTACGCGTCTGTGTATATTTACGACGTACACGTCTTTGTTAGTGAGTGGATGTCCAAGATTTATAGCCATGCGAATTTGTAGATTTAATCGCAAATATATGAGAGATGGTAATCATTCCAACCCAAGAAATATCTGAAGGGATGATGACTCAGTTGGTTGTGTGTATGGACGCCGCGTCAATAAATGTGAGTTCGAATCTAACTGCAATGAAACTGAGCTTACAGGGGCCGAAAACACCGTGAGGAAACCATAGGACGGTGGTATGGCCTTTTTTTAATGCTCACCTGACTAGCTACCTCCCTCAAGTTGAAAATCTGTTGCCAAATACCAATAGGTGTGTTCTGGAAGGTGCACTTCAGTCAGTCCCTCCACTAGGCGTAGCGTGCCCACCATTTTGGGCCACATCGCTACTTAACATCAGGTGAAACTGTGCCTATAACGCTAAACCTATAAATAACAATAAAAAAAAAACAAATCACAGAATCAATTTACAAAAGAAAAGTTATATATTTACCCATTAGATATTTATCGCTATATATATAATTATATCTAATTGTTGCTAATTACATAAAAAATACTTTATAGTGCGGGTTACGGCGTCAACAGGCTATTTCAGAGTCGATCAATATGTGAACAATCGTAATGTCTGGACTGAATACCCCTGTCTGTGCATCCGTTAAAACCATTCAATGTATTTCAATTTATCTTTGTTTCAATAATAACCTCAAAAGATCCCTCTCGATTGTGACATTCATAAGCGCCTTCTCAAGGCCTAAATTGAATTAACTTAATTTGATTTGATTTGACATTAAAAATATGTAATATTTCCATACATTGTTTCATGCAATGCAAATAATAAATACTATTGTAAAATCTTTAATTAAAAATAACTAAAAAATATATGTTACGAAGATAGAAAACAAGCTATTAAAACAAAGTATCATTAGCGTCTTGCCGACTACAAAACACTTTTCCGCAGACCTAGCTGGTATGACACTGGCGACTGGCGATGAACTCGTTCTCTCTATGGTCATAGGTTCAGTGCTCTCACTTTACTAAATTACCATAAAAAAGAGTTGTAAAAATATAAATTGCCCGCTACCTGCAAACACCTAAAGTTAAATGAAAGTAATGTGTATTTATTTTATCAGTGAGAATACTACGTCAAGTAAAGAGAAATATCCAAAAAGAAAATATTCTGGATCCACAATACCTTACAATATCAGCTTAATAAACAAAATTCAAAGTAAATTCCATTATAACAAACTCACGGGCTGTTTGACATTTTGTAACAGTCGACGGTTGTTTACTTATTTTTACTTTCAAGTTCATTATATTTTAAAGCACGAATAACAATACAAATACCTCTTTTGAAACGTTCAAAAGGACCCTTAAAAATGCCGGTACAGCGCGAAGTCATTACTTGAATAATTTTGAATAGATGGACCATTTCGTATTAATTAAAACTTACGGCTTCCTCCTACGACAACGTGACCGACGTAACATGAGATCCGTGAAATGAGATTTAAAGAAAGGAATTAAAAATATTTTTATTACGTTACGTATTTTTAAAGGTCATTATATTTTAGACGGGGACACAAAGCATCGGGAATTGCAAAACAAAAATTGTTCAAAGTTTAATTGGACGTTTTTTGCGTAGTTGGTGAAATCCGTTTTTAGCTACAACTAAAAATATAATTTCGAAAAAAAAATCCATATAATTATAAAAGGCAACGTCTCTTTCTTTGTTTGTGTGCTTATAACATAAGCCGATTTACATTAATCTTTATTAAGACCATAGACGCATTTTGTGACCAGGTGTTGGCGTATATTTTGTTACATTATATGTTTATGAATTGAGAATTATTAAGTAAATCAAACTGTAAGAATAATGGTACAATAGTACAATGAAAATTAGCTGCAGTAAATTTTATATTGTATTAAATATTTCATAAATTAAGCTTTTATAGTCCATACGATAATATACTTTTTACAGAATAAACTATTGAAATAAAACTAATTTAAACGGATTTTATCGCGGTAATTTATTAATTTTGATCCCGACGTTTCGAAAGCTTTTCAGCCTTCGTGGTCACGGGGTGGACTGAGATGTAGGTTGTCCAGAAAAGTTCATGTTACTGTGTCTACCTTCAATTTAATTTTTGTCATTGATAGAGTTCCGATCTACGCAGAAAGAACTCACAGAGTCTTGAGGTCTGGCAATTGGTCTTTTGGGTTCCGATTTAATTAAATTTATAATCGGATCCCATGCTTGTGCTAGGTTCCAACCATCTTCTCTATTGAAATTTGGATGTTTTTTAATTTCAATAGCCTCACGAATCATCCTCTTACTGGCTTGACTTGTTCTGACTCTTTCGGTAGTTATTAACTCTACCACAGCGCCATTTATTATTTCATGGAAAGCTATAAACCATCATCTCGATATAAAAATATTTATTTGAATCCGTGATACCTATAGATAGGTAGTGTGTACGATTTCGTGTCAAGGGATGTGAGTTCGAATCCAACCACTTACAATGAGCTTGAGCTTTCGGTGAAGGAAAACATCGTGAGGAAACCATAGAATGGTGGTAGGGCTTTTTTTAATGCCCTGCCTGGATAGCAACGACCCTCAAGTTGAAAATTTGCTCCCAAATACCAATAGGTGTGTTCCGGCAGCTGCACTTGAGAGCCAGTTTCTCCAGAGGTTTAGCGTGTCTACCAACTTGGGCTGTATCATCACTTAAGATCAGGTGAGATTAAGGCCATAACGCTACACCTTAACTAGAAAAAAAAAAGAAAACAAATATTACTTCCATCAACCAACTCATTTATTATAAGATTTAATGTTTTTATAAATAAAAATATGGCAAAGTTTAATTACTTTAATATTTTCTACACCGCCCCGACACACACAGTATTATAGTGTATATTAATATATGGAAGCGAATTCTTTCGAGGCCATAGTATAAGGACAGTGGAATACACAGGAATGTTCCGTTGGAATTTGTCACCGCCATTCGTACAAATTGCGAGGGATACTTATATAAAGAGGTATGGCAAATATGCTTTACAAATTCCTAATAGAACAACCCGACTATTGAACACCTCCACTCAAGAGAATTTCGTAGACGGCTATCCATGTTTTGTGTACCTTCGATGGGTTAGGCAAGTGATACCTCTGACGCCATATGAGTCCTTAGACAACGGAACCTGCATATATATTTGTATTTTAAATAAAAACCTTTCGTTGCACCTGAGAGCCAGTTCCTCCAGTAGGCTTAGCGTAGCCACCATCTTTATTCACATCGTCAATTAATATTAGCAGAAACTTAGGCCTTATAAAAGAAAAAAAAAATAATAATTACATATACCATCCATAAAGAAAAAAGCGTCAGTTACTAACATTAAAAAATAACAATTTTATTTATAATGATTAGTTCAAAATAGATGACTGATAACTGTAGTAGATGTAACAACCACCGTTGTAAGATCCTCTCTCCCTTTTTGTTCTACTTTAATAAGTAGATTTACTGCCAAGAGACCTGCATACTGTGAGATTGCAAACTTTCCCGATGAATCAGTAATCTCTGCATTAGCGCGCTTAGTTTTGGATTCTACTGTATTATTACCCAGTACACTAACGTCACTTAGCCTTAGTGTAATAAAAGTTCAATGTATTTCACTCTAGATATATTCACTTATAATGATAATCATTTACTTAGACCAGTGTTTTTCAACATTTTTATTTGACACGGCCCCTTTTGTATGAAGAAATATTTCGAGACGAATATTCAATCCAATATATTTATTCATTTTCATAATTAGTGTTTGAATAAATACATAATTAAGTACGTAAAAAACATTTTATACTAACATCGAATGCGTCGCAAATAGATAACGCAATTTACAAACAAATGACTTGTGGGCATCGTCTCTAAAAAAACCACTTTAATTCATTTTCTTCGACACAGTCTTTTATTGAGGAAGTTGGATGTGAGATAAACATCAAGAAATTTATACCTGGTATGAAAATAGTGTTGGAAAAGTTGAAAGAACTGTTTTTTTTTCGACCTGAAATACGCAGTTAGCCGTAAGGGCTTTGACAGCTTCATCGAACTTTTTGGGGCGAATGTTGAGGGCACTTAGCCCCGAGGCAGCGGCCGCAAGGGTGCCATAATTGCTGAACCTCGATTGGGACAGCTGCGGAAAACGAATAAAGAACTTTGTGATTACTTATCATTGCAAGAGATATCGAAGAATACTCGGCAAAAGTGTATCTCAAACTCTTCTTTAAATGCAGCTATAAATGAGGTAAATTTGGCAACCAAGTTCAAAGAAAACCTGCTGGATTTATCTGCCAAATGCGACGCTGCAATAAGAATTTAAGTCTGTCAACTTGCATACCTTTTGGTTAAAAATAATAATATTCAGAATTGACAATAGAGGTTTTGAAATGTTTGACTCCATTTGCCACCTCGTACTTGTGCGAGTTGACATTTTCATCAATGGCCCAAATAAAAGGTAAGGAAAGAAATCGCTTAAATTTGGAAAATGATTTAATTCTCCGTGTAGCGAAAACGGATCCACAATGGGAGAAATTGGTTCATGAAAAACAAACGCAACCTTCGCATTAAGAGTTCTCATAAGTTATTTATTTTATTTTTGTTAATTTGATATAAATGTTTAAGATAGAAGAGATCTCATAAGATATTTTTTGTTTCTGTCAAACAAATTCGTTCGTTCGTTCATACAAATGATTATAATGTCCTTTAGTTAACATTTTTCTTAATAAATCTTTTTAAGCTTTATTGTTTTTTTTTTACTGCAGTGGCTTTCCCAACCTTTTGGAACTCCGCTATAGAAGCTTGGCGACCTCCCTAAAGTGGCTTCGCACATGTTAGGAAACACGTCGTGTTCTTAATATTGTTATAAATCATAAACCTAGTAGCTGTGGCAGAGATGATAACACCGAGTAACATCCGAGACTTGCGACTCGGATGTAATTTTAAAAGTCTTTGTCGACGTTCATTCACACTCACATCCCCGCTCGTGTTTCTTTCTCTGTCTAGTATAAATCATTCCCGATAATAATTTACAACATAAATATCAAATATATGAGAACAGTATGGTCAATAATAGAAAATATAAATCTTACGTGAATATCTGACCTCGAGTGCTTCGTTTTGACTGAACCCAAAGCCACGCTCACATCGTGCTTATATAGCAATCTGTGTTAATATACTTACCCTACTGCGATACTCATCTTAGTTGTTTTATTATAAAATTAAATAGTGTAATAATTAAATAACTACTAAAATAGATTATTACAACAGCAAAAAAAGTAATACTGTTTGCTAAATGAAACGATTTATCTTTCGAATGAAGCGACTTAAGAGTTCATTGTCTCTCCCGGGCATTACAACGCTGACAAAGGTTTCATATTTAGTCTGCAGTTTTAGAGTTCCATTGCCCGCGTCAACAGCGTTCACGACTGATCAATCAAACCCTTTGCAAAGTCGATTATACTTCACGTAAGTCGTGATGGTACGTTCTTTGGCGTAATTACCATACTGTAAAAAATATATTGAGTATTTATTAACTAGACGTTATCACGTACTTTCTAGAACATTTTAACTTTACGTTACTATTTCACGTCCCCTTTTTAACCTGAACAAATTTTCATCAGAGGGGTGAATGCAGAAGGTAATCAAACCAAACAAACGACTATAAGGGTACCGGAGTGGCCTAACCTCAGGTTGGACTGTTGGCGTGACGCAAATTCGAGTCACTCGAGTCCAACTAAGCATTAGGAATCTCAACCTAATTAATTAACGTCATAAGTATCCCGACTTCGGGTTGATCTTGGTAAGTTATTCGGGCGGACTGGCTGGATTGTACTACCCAGACTTGGGTTAATTTTGCCAATGGACGACGCCTATGCAGTATGTATTGTACACACTATGCATAAGGTTATGCAGTGAGTCTGTTCTGAAACCTGCGAACCAGTATGACGCAATAAAACTCCCCACGGATACTTTACATTTTTCCATATTTTCCAGAGATCAGGAATCGCTTCACATTGCCTCTAGTGCATGAGCATACTAAAGTACACCATATAACTTTCAGTAATATCTTAAAAACATTTTCCAAGTAAAAATACATAATGTCAATTTTTATGACCATTTATTTACATATTACTATTATTACTTATTTGTTTTTCTTTTACTGCCCACTTAATGATATTTACCTGTAATAATAGATGATAACTGTCGCATGCACAGCTAATCCTTATTATCCATATCCTTATTAAATGCAAGAGTTTGCATGGTGATAGGGCTTTTTTCTAATGCCCGCCTGCTAGTAATCACCCTCAAGTTGAAAATCTGCCTCTAAATACCAATAGACGTATTCCGGCAGTCACACTTGAGAGCCAGTTCCTCCACAGGCTTAGCATATCTACCAACTTGGGCCGTATCGTCACTTAGGATCAGGTAAAAGTATAGTAATAACGTTAAACCTTAACAATAAAAAAAAACGGTACAAATTTAAGAGTCTACGCGAGCGAAGCCGTTACGGGAACGATAGTGTAGTTCCTGTTGAAAGGTCAAAAAGAGAAAGCAAAAATGTAAACATTTTTTACCTTTCCATGTATTAATTTTAAAATTGATGAGATATAATTATCTCGGCAATTAGCATAATAACCGTTGATTACGACGTCATCAGTCTCAAGTTTGATTATATGCCAGAGCCAAAATTTGCGTGCGCATAAATTTGTATACTTTGTGTATGCCTTTTATTCTTTTCCAATGTTTCCCAAATGGTCGAAATTGTACCATAATTGTTATTAAAAATTTCGAATATACCAGTGACGATGTAAAGAGAATTTGTTTCATATTTTTTAATTCATATTACTTATGCTCGTTTAATATCTACTCTACAAAAGAGGAAGATAAAAAAGAAATTCCATTGACAATTAGAAGAGAAAAAGGTACTGAATTTTACGTATCTATCAATTACACTTATTTCATTTCATACTTTTTTTTAGTAATATTATACAGATTAGCTATGTCTGTAAAAAAAAGTAAAATCAGTGGTCAAACAAAGTAGGTACATTGGAGTAACTAGCCCGGAAGATCTTAGAAAATATCAGTCGGTTTTAAAAAAATATTTTTGTATTTGATAGATTAATCATGTAGGAAGGCTTTAGGCTATTTAACATCACGCTAGCACAAATTAGAGCAAAGCTGTATTGAAAAAAAACGGGCAAATTTTTTTTTAATAATTTTTATTTTCACGCAAACGGAGTCGCAAGCACAGCAAGTTATACATGAGATAAGAAATATAGCCAATAGCATTATAATTATGGTTACTGCCTAAAGTACCGCCACTTGAGTAATTTCACCCGAGTATAAATGGGTTATATCGCTCAGTATTGATGGAATTCGAGCCATCCCTTCCATGTTAATAGGTACCGTTTATATTCCCTTGAGATCTATGCATTTCTTCCAAATGGAATCTGTGTATAAGAATATAGATCTTTGTGTACATCGATCTAGGTTTTATAAGTCCTCAGATTTACA
Source organism: Actias luna (assembly GCA_039707435.1). Lineage (NCBI taxonomy): Eukaryota > Metazoa > Arthropoda > Insecta > Lepidoptera > Saturniidae > Actias > Actias luna. The sequence goes on along the minus strand of JAZHAC010000012.1, from coordinate 11,495,425 downwards.
TAACCCCATTTCGTTTGTGTGGAACTAAAAATTATTAACTTTTTTCAATACAGCTACGTTCCTACCACCAGGTAGCGTAATGTTATATAATCTTCTTATATAATGTTATATATAGTCTTCCTCAATAATTGCTCTATTAGATGCAAATAACAATTTTCCTGATAGTTTCTAATATTCCAACAAATCAACTTTTTCATTTTGTAATATAAATATAGATAATTTAAGTAAAAACATTATATAAACATGATGCTGATAGAGATGTTATGGTATAACAATTTTTGCTCTAGTACAAATATCTAGGTTTTTTTTATAGTTAAGGTTTTAGCGTTATGACGATACGGCCCAATTGATGGACACGCTAGACCTGTTAATGGAGTGGCTCTTAAGTGCATCTGCCGGAACACACCTATTGTTATTTGGCGGCAGATTTTCAACTTGAGGGTGATAGTTAGCCAGGGAGGTATTAGAAAAAGCTCTACCACCATGCTATGGTTTCCTCACGATGTTTTGCTTCACCGAAAGCTCAAGCTCATTTGTACGTGGATTCGAACTCACGTTGCTTGATGCGGAGTCCGTATATACTACTACTGAGCTATCATCGCTTCGGTAGGAAACAGGGATATATGTTTGTACGGACGAAGCGCCGCTAGCATATTACAGTTTCACCGTACTTCAAGGTAAGTGCGAAAGGCACTCAGACGAAAGCTAAAGGGTACCAAATTTGCCGTATAAATAAACGGTATTAGAATTTATAGTTTTATCCCATTCCATTTTATAAGATAATCAATATACTAGATATTGAAAGCTACATAATATTAATTATCACTATGTTTATATATTAGTTATGTCATTAAAATTTGTTCAGTAGTTTCAGAATTATAAGCGTGCAAGGCAACAGACATAAATAAAAAAAAAAAAATTTTGGGTTCTATATTGATAGCAAAGTATACAATATATTGCAGTTTATGATAGTATATTAGACTATTTGATGTTGAGAAAATAATTAGTTTATTTTAGGAAATTTATCGGAAATTCTGTTTATGTAATAAACCTTGATTATACCATCACATGAGTTTTTCCCTGCCGATTTTCCTCGAAATCCGTATCTCGTGATTAGAGCAATTAAAACCATACAGACAGTAACCGTGTGGTGTGAAATTTATTAATTAGTTATTATTATATACTTTATTAAATATTAATATACTATTACACGCGACTTCGTCCGCGCTGATATTACAATTAGGACTTTATAAAAAATACTTCTGGAATAAAAGATATCCTACGTATCAATTCAGTTAATAAACTATATATTTGTCAAATTTTATCGAAATCCATTGTTGTGTGATTGACTAACAAACTCCAAACATGCAAACTTTTTCATTTATACACTCATATTTTTCATTCATATACACATACACAAAAAAATTATAAATAAATATGTATACATAATTCAAATGTTATACCGGTCTCTTATTTCATCGTGATATATACGGTTTCAATATTGTAACATATATTTTATACTCGCAATCAATTTTTGAACGAAAAGTTTCAGTAAGCCATAATTCACGTACAATTTAAGTGGAATCTGTTGAGGTGCGTTAGGGTCATCACCTTCAAATTCTTTGAAATATTTTTGATATGCAAAACACTCCAATATATCACCACTATATCTATACATATTATAAAATGAAGTAACATATTATGCACACAGTTATTGACTATGATAACTCAGTAGTGGCGTGCAAACGCCGCGTCAATTGATGTGAGTTCAAATCCTTACAAAGAGCTTGAGCTCTCGGTGATAGAATATAGTAACCATAGTATGGCTCTAGTGAATTTTCGAAATGCCCACCTAGATAGCTACATCCTTCGAGTTCAAAATCTGCCGTCATACACCTATAGGTTTCGGCAGCTGCACTTAAGTCCAATCGTTCAACTAGATTAAGCGTATCCACAATCTTAAGTCACATCGCCACTCAAAACTATAAAAAACGTAAATAAAGCGCACTAAGTTATTACCACCTAGTATCTAATAGAAATTTATAATAATAACGCATAGTCAGTGTTAAGTAATGCGTCGTTCATAAGGAAATTGCCAATTTCTTAAGTCGAAACATATGACAACCCTATAAAATTCATCCTTGGCCGGGTTCCGTATGAATATTTATGCAAATATTTCTTCATTTAAATAATTCCTTCGAAAGCTTTTAGTTGAGGTCTTTCAGTCGCATACCTTTTATGGATTTCTTTAAATATTAATGATTCAAGCACGACTTGTATAAAAACTATTTTTAGATTGTTTTTGCTGTTATTATTTTTTTAATAAAAAATGTAACTGCATAATTCGTTTTGTATTTCACTATCTAAGCCGCGACTTCGCGTAGAACTAAAAAAATGTTTCAAATATTTTTTCTATAAAGCTTTGGTCATATAATTCAGAGCATAATATTAAATATATGAATATTTTATTAAATAAAAACGAATATTAAATGATCTCTGACTTTTGTAACACAAACACATGAATACCTAATGATTAGTGATACAGTTACACGAATGTTCATTTCAAATGGGAAAGAAAAATAATATAATATTTAAACCAATACAATCTCCGGGAAATGTAATTTCGAAAGATAATTGGCAATTTGTGGAAGCGCGAAACAGGCCGCGAGGAAATCGCCGAGTTACTCGATGCGGCGTGTTCGATTCAACCGAACTCATATACACAATCCATTTTTCCAAGACCTACTCACGGCCCGTGAATGGATATTATTAGAGATTCGAGGAAAATGGATTCAGTTACTTCGTATGACAGGGGATCGATGGAGAGCGTGTAATAATGGTAGAACATATACTACAATTTATTTCATGTTTATTTATATCTTTGTTTGATAGTATTCTACTTAGATCGCATACGTATTTTGTTTATAGCTTATGTTACCCGTGATCCATCCATACAAGACTTACTGTTTAATCGTACGACGGAAAAAATACTACAGTTTACTTGATCGCACGCGTTTCACTATCTAAAAGATGATAAGAACTTCAGAAAGATGAGCAACCTATTGTGGTAATAGCGATGATTAGTGAACTGTATTGATATTGCAAATAAAATGTACTGGCTACATTCGAAATTTATTACTAGATTCTACTTGCGGCTTCGTTCGCGTTAATATTGATTTTATCAAACAATTCGGTTAACACAATAAAACTTTCATATAAAGTTTATCCCTCTCTTTACCCCACTTCAAATTAGAGAACAATTGGGTCATGACCGTTTTCAGGTTCCCTTATATCTCTACATTTAAAAATAAATCGTAATCGATTCAACGGTTTAGGCGTGAAAGCGTAACAAACAAACTCACTTTCGCATTTATAATATTAGTAAGGATTTAGGAATGGACGTAATATAATGAGAACAATATGACAACAATATATCATTATTGTTGACACTTTGTATAGGAGAGGCCTTGATAGACTCATGAGTGGTTCACAACGGTGATGATTTCTATAATTCAAGTGTCTAGGTTCACACATGCGTATGAGATTTATCGTTCATGACACGTACGACTAGCTTTCAACGATACGAGCGTGCCGGCTTCAGAAACGACAATCGACCACCCTTATGGGGACCGACAAGGAGTAAGCGGTGAAAGGATGATAATTAAGGCACGCGGAGGTGGATTCAGGAATGGGACATTTGCATGTGGATTCATAAACACGATCGATAAACGTATAATGAGGAGCAAACATATTGTAAACTTTTTGTCATCTGAATATGAAGTAGCTGATTCTAAAACGCGACAAATGAAAAGGCAATTACAGAGACAACTTTAGCATTACGTGTGTTATAGGCTTAATTTGAGTATAGATTCCTACCACTTCCAATATATCCCGATGTGCGATATATTGTACCTGTATTTTATAGATTGTAGTACCTCATACCTGTATAGTGGTTGCAATCCAGTTAGAAACAATAAACACAGTACATTAGAAAGCATGAAAAAAGAATATACAAAATGTAAAATGAAGGTATATTATCTAAGCACTACACATTCCAGTTGAGTACCGAAAAACGTTTTCCTCCCACGTCCTTATACTTTAATATTTATCTTCCAAAGCCAGTATGAATCCGCAAAGGCCGCATATTGTTCGTGTTTATGAAGTCAGATTAAGGCAAAGAGGTACAACAAAACCCCACGGACCGTAAATAACGTTGTTGGGATATGTTTTATAAACTCGCCCGTAATAAAAACAACGTTATTCCCATAAATGATTGTTTATTAGACTCTTTTAATCGCAGTCCGAGGGGATAAATCACAATCATTGTGAAAATACCCAATAATCGTGTTTAAGGAATCACAGACATCATTCCGACGGATGAAAGACGTAGAATAAATATTGCAAATATACAGTTTAAATAAAACGGGGGAATATGGAATACATCTCTTTTCACAAAAGAAAATCTTTTCTGAAACTATATACATTAGCAGTAGCCATATATTCAAAGACCTTCGAAAAATATTATATAAAGTTATACTTGCACTTTCCAGTATGTACTAAGTTTTATATTAAATACCAATAGGTGTGTTCCGGTAGTTGCACTTGAGAGCCAGTTCCTCCAAAGGTTTTAACGTGTCTAACAACTTGGGCCGTATCCTCACTTAAGATCAGGTGAGATAAGATCATAACCATAACGCTAAGCCTTAACTATAAAAAAGTGTATCACAAAAATGCAAGTATTTCAAACCGATAGGCCAACCATTTAGTATATGTAATCTTCATCTCGCTGAAAAATATATTAAATGGTTAAGTAAAATAATTGTAGTATCAGCAATGCCTGGGTTAAATCCGACCAAAAAAAATATAAAAGCGAAAACCAATAACTAACAAGAACTGTCTGATTCTGAAAGGTGATACTGCAAAATACACTTATAAATTCTTTATCATGTATCGCATCTCAATCGGAATACATATTTAAGACTACTCTACCGTAGTACTTATAAGAAATGTATAATCCACTTACTTGAAGTCATAAATAATAATATGATTTATTTAACGGTTTATAAAAGCAATCGTGCATACAATGAAATAAGTTGAATGTTTAAAGTCAGCCTGTATTAGTTTTCTTACACTATTAAACTTTTTATCATCATAACATGCAACACACAAAATATATCCTATCGCACATCCCGCACATATGAATACCTTTACACAGAGGATAATATGTAAACACTCACAACACTAAAAATTTTTTTGTTAAGGTTTTAGTTTTATGACTGATCTTAAGTGACGATATGGCCCAAGTTGGTAGACACGGTAAACATGTGGACGGACTGGCTCACAAGTGCAACTGCCGGAACACAACGATTGGTATTTGGCGGCAGATTTTCACATTGAGGGTGGTGTCTAGCCATATGGCCATTAGAAAAAGCTCTACCATCATGCTATGGTTTCCTCACAATGTTTTCTTTGACCAAAAGCTCTAGCTCATTGTATGTGATTTCGAACTCACGTGCTTTGACGCGGAGTTTGTATACACTACCACTGAGATATCATCGGTCCAAATCCTCAAATCAGATAACCTAAAAAACGCATGAGTTGACAAGTCAGCTCTGACACTGTGTGAATTAAAGTATAATACACTGTAATATTGTGTGTGCTATGTTTGTGTGAACCATAGAACGATAGACCATTAAAGAGAACAATAAAATCACAATCCAGTTGACCTATCGTCACCAATTAACACGGCTTATCCGTCTATTAACCCATTGCTAGTAGGTGGTTATTTTCTCCATAAATGACTCTTAGTGTTATATACACAACCCCGGTTTGGTAGTTAGCGACATACATTTTTGTAACATTCTTCTTTTCTGGTAAATAACTTCATTTATTTTTGTCTGTATATTTTTTTGCCACTTGGCTTTATTTATACTTAACATATAGTCAAGATAAAGCTGGTAATCGTTGGCGTTTACTCAATAATTGATTCACTTTTCATTTGAAGGTAAATTTTATTTTATGATGTCGGGAAAACAAACGAGGTTGTTGAACCCCACTGAAAAATGTAAAACGCGCCTTACGTTGAATGGAACGGCAAATATATTCAAGAGGAAGGATTTAAGAGGAATAAATTAATTGGCGTTGTTCTGAGGCTATCAAACTATATCGGCATGGCAAGAAGGGTAATGCGATGTTCGAATATTTGTATTTTATAATTCGTCTAATTTTCCCAATGGGCAACGGCCTCAATTAAATAAATCCCTCATAAACACACACAAAAGTTAAGAATTTACTATGATGAACGTTGTTTCAAAGTTGATACAAGAAATATATAGTAGCGTCTAAATCGCAGTCATTAATGTAATTTCATTGTTTAATAACACATTAAATTTTAATATATTTATTGCGGTCTACTGTACCACAAATATGTACACATAATTCTCTCATTTCACGGGGCTTTTTCATGCGCGGGTAACTTTATTCTTTGATGTTGTATATTGTGCGAATTCATAATGCTCGTCACATACCTAGCCTTTTCAGGAGAAAACATAGTAAACGACAATTTGCACTTTTTGCAGGAGAGAGTATTTCAGTCCTAATTAAAAAGTATTTATGATGTCTTTATAAAAAAATATGACTTGTTGTTCATAATTACCTACTGATCTAGTAAAATAGTCGCTTTTAAAAATACTGTTTGTAGTTCGCAAAGATACGATACGATGTTTTACCTGAAAAGGCTCGATATATTGTATGTATCTAAGCGAAGTATATGCTATTAAGTTTCATAGGTTCGTTGATATACATTTTCATAATATGTTAGCTTCTCCTGTTCAACTGAGTCGTTAACCGATAACACTATATATATGGATGATATACGATAAGTTCGATGCTCGGGGAAAGGACCCTTGAGCCGTAACTCGAGTGTTACAATGGCCGTACTTCTCTATAGATAAACACACATCACACCCAAATACCCATACAATAGAAGCATATATACTGCAAAGGACAATTTTATTCTTTAACAGTTAAGGTTACAAAACAGTTGGTAAACTAAATTAATGTAGGTACTAACATACATTTCTATATATCACTGTTCGCTCAATGGCCTAAATTCAACCCCAACTACTATTAAAATTTAGAGAAATTTCTTACAATGGAAAGAAAGAACGTCATTTTCAAAACTTGTTATTGATTGACACTATAGATAGTCGGTAACTACTGAATGTAAAATAGATAAAGAAAGGGAAAATAAGTCCTGAATATCTTTGTCAAACTAGGTATATTGTATATATATTTATTGACTGAATACATAGATTCACCAGGCAAGTAGTAACCTGGAACTGGTTTAAATCAAATGGCATTAAAATACTTAATTCAATTTAAGGCCTGAAAAGGCCTATTATATACGGTGATTATGTTTTTTACATTGCACAACTGAGATGAAGCTTTCTTTTTCTTGGATAAAAAAGAGAAATTAAAAGTAAATCAAAACATGTCTGTTCCAACTTTCTTATTGTCAGGGTAAAAGCAAATGGACATACAAGTGAAACTTAAAAAGCATAGTTTAGTAACGATGGAGTTTAGCAGTTTAGTTATAATTAGTGATAATAAATAAAATATAAGTAAATATGAACATTTCATATATGAACTTCGTAAATATAGCAAGAAATAATAATAGCCTTTCAATTTTTGACGTGTGGGGTTTACTTTACATATCTTACTATATGATACTACTAGTAATTGTCTCTGAAATTGCGACCAATATGTCTTACTCGTGGTAGAAACCTTGACATGTCTTTTTTAGACCGAAGTCCCTAAAATAAATAAAGACAAAAAAAAACCTTTATAAATACTTTCTTATTTACACATATACGAAAATGAAGTAAGTAATAAATGGAAAATCCTGCCACAATGTTTTACTCCTCAGCCACCACAAGGGAAAAGTAGCTAAAAATCTTTTCAACGAAACTTACTTGCCAAAGTGAAAATACGAACTTTGCTTTTATTTCCCAAGTGAGCGCTGTTTCAGTTTTCCTAACTTGTGTTATATATTTATTTATATTATTTATTACTTACTACGTAGGGGTGAGTTCGGTTGTCAACTGTAATCATTTCGACAGAGATTGCGTAGAATCTTTAATCCTTCATTATTTATTAAAACAATGAAAGTTTAAAAACGTTACATATAGAGACACTGCAAGTATCGGCGTTCGAATCCCTGCAATGAGCCTGAGCTTTAGGAGACGGAAAACGAAATGTTGAAACCGTAGCATTTATGTAGAGCATTATATATAGGTCCATTTTTAATTAAAAGCCAGTTCTCCAATAAACTTTAATATGTTATCATATTAAGTCATTACTTAAATTTAGATTTTTGATATCAGTATTGATAAAGTAATTTTCAACTAATTCTTAACATAACTTTCAAAACTTTTTAGAAGATGTATAAATGACAAAAATAAATGAAACATTATACCGTGAAACTCGAATAAAACTTCGGAAAAAAACCTAAATACACCACAAACGTTCTTCTCTTATGTAATAACCATATAAAATAGGATAATCTAGATAGTGTATCCCTTTTTTTTAATCAATGATATCACATAAGTTGTATGTTATCATTATCCCTAAAGCTTTCCTAGAAAAGAAGTCCACGCTTTATATCGTTCAATTGGTAATAGTAATATGGTATAAAATGGTAATAAATTGTTATTATAGATATTGCATAAGTACATGCAAACGATAATAAATGTCAAAAAAATATGTAACCCCGTAACAGTGGTACCGGCCGCGATATCTCCCATCTTACACAGTTACAACCCTACCGTTTACTTAGCAAGATTAATGCGACTTCGGATCCATAAATCATTCGCGTAAACATAAAAAATACATTCGATGGATTGATGAAGGACACCAACGAATAAGCTTTTAGCGAATAACCTATGTAATATTACGAATTTATAGTGGTGAACTTTGACTAGATGAGTTTATTCGGGTCGTATAACTGATTAGAGGTTGCTTTTAGCAGTATTTATTTTCCGTGATATGACTTATTTAATGCTATTGGGCCTTTCTAAGACACAGCCCATGTAGAACATTTTTCGTACTCGGGTCTTCTGTATCTCGTCGTGGCCGACTTTATCAAATTCTAAGTACGAAATAAAATTTAATTAGTCTACCTAACTTCGTCACTGCTATCAGCACGTTCGATGGATTGTTGGTATCAAGGTGGTCGTCTTTGAGGTTTTTGGTTGTACTGCGTTTATTATAAGATAAACTCTATAACTACGCTATGGTTTTATTAAAAAATAGCTAACCGCTATTCTTCGTGTTCTTCTACTTCGTACCGCCTAACAGTCAAAGAATATCAGGTTAAATTTTAGCTAAATTCAAGTTAGGATTTTATATCTTTCATAAAATGAATGTTAAAAACGTTTTCTATATTTCTAGATGAAGACGAATCTAACAAATCTGAGATCATTAAAATCACTTTAACGGTTCTTCAATTAAACATGGTGTATATAAACCGATTTTGTTATATGTATGCAGATATGTTTCATAATATTGGCTGTTGTGAAAAGCTATACCTAATACCAACTAAAAGTTCTCACACATCAATCCACGCATATTTATCCTTACTGATATTATAAATGCGCAAGTGACTTTGTTTGTTACACTTTGACACCTAAACCACTGAATTGTTTATGATGAATTTTTGTTTAGAGATCGATGAGTTCCTGGAGACGGTGATCTGCTACTTATAGGAACTTAAAGGAAGTGGGGTAAAGAGGGGAATAATAAACTTTAATACTTAGAACTTGTTTTAACAACTTTAATAGCATGTGACAGAAAATTAATTATGTATCAATCGACAACTAAAATTAATTGACATAATAAATATTAAAGCGAGCCGAGCCGTGAGTAAAAGCTAGTTGATAATATATTTTATTTAGATTTGATAAATTCGTTACACATTAATATTAAAAAAAAAACATCATTATTTACAAGCGGATGAATGATGGTCTATAAAATGATGCAATGTAAGTTGAGACGGCATTTTCTAGCGCCGAAGACCAGGATAGTTTTAGATTGCTGTTTCATTGCAGTTAGTTATATTAATTCTATCAGTTGCATATAAATATATATAACTTGCCAAAAATATTTAATATATCTGTCTTGTTTAGTAATGTAGCAATATGATATGTCATGTATCGTTCTATGATATTAAAAATAATGGACTGAAACATCATAATTTTTAATTATGATCAGTGTTGGAGTTTAACATTTTATCACTTATTCTGAAAGAACTCTTCCGTATTCTGATTTAAAATATATCCTTTTATCTTTAGTATTAGTTGTGACTACGTAATCTCTAAACTCTCTTCTGAACCTGTCTAGATGTGTCAAATAGACTATACATAATTTTAAAAAAAAAGGTCTGGAGACAATATGAAAAGATACCCAAATTATAAATCTTAAAATATATTTAATGTACTCGTTTAGTTTTTTTGCATCTTTATTTTATGTATATTGTATATTTATTATTTATTTTTATATTTCATATAGAAACATATGTATATATCATAATGGACAACTTTTTTAAGGGATCAGAAGGTCCTATTTTTTTATTTTCGTGGTTTATGATTAACTGGTTGCTTATTTGTGATGCTATGTACAACTAGGACTTAATAATACACTATAGCCTTTTACTATTTGTAGGAAAATTTGCGAGAGAATTTTCTGAAACGAATGAGTAGTTCCGGGAATTGCCTACAGCATCCAATATCAGAAATGTTCCCTCCTTCTTACGTATTTTAATTATAAGGAAAATCCTTTAAAAAAGAAATATACATGCCAAAAATGTAGTTAAGTGTTAGTAACTAACGACAACAAATACAACTACAACTTTAAAAAATGTGTCTTTAGCATAACGAATATAATATACTTCAACATTTTTTTTTAATTGCTTATGCATGCCACAGAATGTAAACGTACAAAATGACTTTCTCCAGTATATTTTTAACTCACTTCCTTACGAGAACGATCGATTGTAGCTCTAGGGCTAGCATCTGTAATATACTGGAAATAATGTGAAAGGGATGTTCGGTCTTTAATATGGGAGAAGTCTGCAGTCGCTATGGGGACTTTTAGTCGGTAGTGCTAGTGGTTTACATTAGGTAAATCCCAAATTCCCCTTTAGTAACTTGCCTAGGTAAACGCGGCATGGAGGTCGGTAATTCGATATTATCCGTTTCAGTAAAGGTCACTACAATTTATAACGTTTTTTTTTATAATTTCAATAAAATATTCATTATAAATCTATTTATATATGTTTATTGCACGCCACATATTTTGAAATAGCTGTGTCCGCGACTTTGTTCCGATGGAACATATTTTTTTTTTCGCTGAAACCTATGTTCGTAAAATAAATGTAGCCTATGTTACACTTTTCAACATTAGCTAGGTTCTTAGCCCGAGGCAACAAGTATATGGGGGCCAAGAAGTGGCCGATCCTCGGCTTGGGGTGTTGCCGGGGACACGAAAAAAACCCACTAACTGATCCTAAATAGAATCCTATATTGAAAAGAAAACCTACTCCACTATAACGCGGATTGTTCATTTGACTGGATCTTTGTACGTTTTTTTTTTTTTATGGAATAGGGGGCAAACGAGCTTGCGGGTCTCCTGGTCGCAAGTGATCACCGCCACCCATAGACACCCACAATACTAGAGGAATCGCGGGTGCGTTGCCGGCCTTTAAGGTAAAAGTAAACTCTCTTCTTCAAGGTCCTCAAGGTCCGAAAACACCGTTGAAGCAATTTAGTTCCATAAGGCAGTCTTAGGAGGAAAAAAAATTCCGCGCGAATCGTACCTTATTGGACCGCCAGTCATCCAGTTGGTGGGGATGAAATTTGAGTGTGGAGCGCGTAGTATGATAGTGGAATTTATCTGCAAGCATTGGTTCGTGTAATTCCTCGGAACACTCCCCATGGTAAATGCGATCGCTTGATTTATGGAACAAATCACCTTGCTCTATCTATTTATTTTGTATAAATAGTCTATAGATATAAAAGATTTATGCTTTGAAATATTGGTATAAAACATTATTCTTCGCAAAAAGGCGAATGAAGATATTCCCGTCATTATTATAATTATGTGGTACATATACATAGAACATTTGATAATATTCTTTGCTTTATAGAAATTAATAGAAAAGTCGCTTCGGGTGGAAAGTTATGTAAACTCAATAACCAAGATATTTGAAAAATAAATAAACTTACGCGTAGGGATACAAATATGTGACCATCCTTCAAATTCGGTGCGTATTAGGGTTCGATATTAAGACTAGCTAACCGTGTTACTACACTCAGCCGTATTGGATTTTACGGTAATCTTGGTTGGCATAAGGGTTTCAGCGGTCGCCTCGCCGCTGCTGCGAATGCTGTGGAGTCGAATCCTACGTATTGACCCTTTTCAGTAAAAACATTGTAAGCACCAAAAATCTTAAAAATACTTTTTATTGTAAACTCCTAAAAATTATCTCTATAAATTAGAAGCAGTATGTTAATAGCCACTATTCTAATAGATCTGTGGTTCATTATGAACAACAAATCATACTTTTTTTTGTAGAGATACCTAAAAATATTAATATTAATTAGGAATGAAAAAACTTAAAGGCTCGCGTATACTACAGCCGCAACAAGCCGCAGCGCATCGCAATAATTGAATCAGTCAGCCGTTGGCAGTCTAAAGCGATGGATAATTTTGATGGAGAGTTGTATTTATTGAATATGCTATCTACCGATGACTTTAAATAAAAAAGAAACGTAGTATATACGTGCAAAAAGAAAGGTTTTTAGTGAATTTCACTCCATTTTTAAAGACGTGCTAGAAGATAAAAAAAGTTTTTTCAATATTTTTGTTATTTGATGGTTTGCGGTGCGGCCCTCTCTAACGTGCCCGAGCCTTAAACGTGCAAATTGTCGCTTACGATTTTTTTCCTGAAAAGGCTCAATTTAACTAATTTTCCTGTGATCCACAAATTATTATTTTAAGTCTGGCTTGTACTTTGTGTTCTTTAACTGTATGTTTGTAAAGATTACCACAATACAGGGACTAACTCCTACTGCGGGTATCGTCTTTTAAAAACAGAATCTCGTTTGGTTTAAAACCTTTTTTAAATCATAGCAGTATTTAGCTAAACTTCCAGGCTCACATAAAAACACAAATTACCATTTTTGTATTGTCTGTGCTTATCACCAGGCACAGTGCAGTCACTTCGTCGTGTTACAAAACAATTTTTAATAACAGGGGCTGCCACTGTCTAAATTGGGGTAACAATTTTTTATAATTATTATATAAGTTATATGTATGTACTATTGTTATTTGCACATGTAGTATTCTATCTTCTAAAAGTTCTATTCATACATGAGCAATGCATGACCCATGGGTCAACTACGTTCCATTTTCAAATCACGTCTCTAAAAAATTTCGACGTTTACAAAATAAGGATTTCCTTACTGGTCAATATTTACAAAAATCTCTAGGTACTAATATTTGAATTTAAGATTTGTTATGTTGTATTTGGAAATCTTTTTAACAGTAATATTCTTTCTATGAATTATTATCTTGTCTGTCAGGTTCAAATTAAATTTTCTCATCAACGACATTATTCTGATTACACTTGATGAAAGTATAAAACAAAGCATTTTCTTTCAAAATTGTCTATTTTTTACAATTCGTGGTTTTTTAACAATTACAATATCATAGTGTTTCATTCGCAACATTCCGAGAAGTTTCACGTACGTTTTCTAAGCAGTGATTGAATTGAACGGGCTATTATATAAACCCTCGATTATTGTTATTCTCTACTCCGGCTGGGTGTTTGACACATTCTTACTCCCATAGATACTATAGCACGTGAGGCTAACAGAGTTATTACAGCTCCCAAAACAAACGGTGTGTGCTTAAACCCACACGACAGAAGTGAAAAATCTCTCTCGCTTCCTTTAGTCGTCTCGAGCCGACTTCACCCGAACGAGCCTCACACAAAAAGGTTGCAGATCCGAAATTTCAAAGCTCTCTCCTAACAAGTCACGCTTCCAAAAAGGGGAATAAAGGACGTACTCCCATATACACTGAGAGCAGTGTTCAGTAGTCTTACCTGGGGAGAAACTCGTTCGTTATGGCTGACAGTATACTGCCGCAGTATTCTAGAGAAATATATGACGTAATAAATCGTCGCCATTTTTGTACTGTGTGTACTAGAGCTTTCAAGGCAAGATACTCTCAGTGCTTTGAATACGCGATCAACAGTGTCCAGAAATTTGACAGCCTGTATTATTGGAATTAGATTGAATTGAATTGAATTATTAGAATATTGTAATTCAAAGATAGCGGCCATTAAAACAAACATGGAAAATTTCAAAATATTGTCTTTATTGCAGAGTGAAACCAATACTTTGTATAAAATGAAAGTAACTGAAGAATTAAGCGTATTCCAAAGGCTAAAGAAAAATCATTAAAATAACAAATAAACTTAGATGAAGGTATACTGAACTGCGTTCCGTTTTAAACAGTAACTAGTATAGATAACTATAAAGAAGCGACTTTTCAGTATACTAATTGACGTCACACCTTACAGTGTATAACGGAGCAGAGTCCATTTAAATTAGTTTTCTTAGCAATGTCAAATCTTGAAGATTCTGCCATAAATATAAGATAAAATCCTTTAATTCAAAGATAGTAATATAATTTCATGGTCTGGCATTCACGTTTTGTGAACTAACTAGTCTTTGGTTTTTAAAGTACACTGTTGACTGTATAAAATGCGGAACAGATGAGCATAAAAAAAAAATACACATATAACATAGAAGTCGTAATTTCAATTGAAATTTGTTTACGGCGTATTCAGAGCGCAACTGTCGCGATAATATCATACGGTTTATTTTAAAACTACACACACTATCCACCGGTTTTAACTCGATGAATTCCTATGAAAAAAATAACAAACCTTGATAACTGTTTTATAGCGCATAATTATATTATATGGGTTCGTTACTATAGTATCGTCATATATCAAGATAATTTGTGAAACTATTTCGCATAGTTGTGTGTTCGTAGTTCCGTGTGTAATTACATGTCGATAGTTAAAAGGAACCTTGTTTAATGGAAAATTGACGTGGAACAAAAGCTCCACGTGCAGCTGTGAAAATCTGTCATCAATCAAGAGAAGTTTAGAGAGGCGTTCACTACCGCATGATAGTAGTGACTGACGATAGGCTATCGTTCATTTGGTGGCTATTTTTTTTAAATTATGTTATACATAACTTCAGGCACCGTGAAATTAAGACTCCATAATTTGTGGTATCAAATTCTTATGGTACATAATGCAGTGCTTATTGATCGTCTTCGGTTGTTTATATGTACTAATTGCTTCATTAAAAAAGTAGACAGTGATCGAGGAATGCCGGTTGAAGTGAAAGCTTAAAAATGACTGATGACAGATCTAGTAAGTATACATTATTCAGTGCTTTAGGGGCTCGAGCACGACGGTTCTCTTTCGTTCACTGTTCAACAAAAGCATCTAAAATGTATTCACTTCAAAAATTAATTAAATAAAATCAATTAAAATAAAATTATTAGAAAATATTTAATTTTGAGTTTTGTCGTGGTCTACTTAGGACAATTTAGTGTAACTATTAATAATAAATACATAAAAATAAATTTATAACTAATCTCATATAGATTGACTTAAATAGCATGTTTAAGGACTAGATGAAGTGATCTTATCTATTTTATTGAATTTTACACGTAAACCTTACAAATTACTCAGTTTATCGGTGCAAATCGAATGAAAATCCGTGCTATACTAACTTTGTTTTATAAAACCTATATATTAATAACGTAATATTCTGCACCTACGACACGCAAATCTTGGTGCCTATATCATTTGAAGTTACTTCGTTATCTTTTATTAGATTAAATTGTTTACAAAATCGAAACCTATAAAGAATAAAACCAGTTACTACTCTATTCAAGCCTTCAATCCCACTTTTATAACAACCGCGATTCTTAATCGCAGGACAACCTTAAGTTTCTAACTCACACATAAATATTATATTTATATTATATATTTGTAGAAACAAATTACCTGAGCAGCAGACACAGCAGCCGGTAAAAGATTCGAGTCTTCCATTCCGCTCGTAGAACTTCTGCTCCCTCTATCCGAACTCTCATCATCAGAGTCCGAGGTGTGGAACGAGAGGTTTCCGGATCCAGGGTTTGGATCGCTCAATCTTAATTTGAGATAATCTCGACGCATTTCTTGTATTTCAACACTCGCAACACTCTGCCATGATATCTTTGGTATATATTTTTATATTCTTTGGGAATGTTAGGTTACGATTTACAATTTCAAACTACTTATCCATTTTAACATTTTTACACTCTTTTTTTATTTAAGCTAATCTATTACGCTGGGGTTTTAAAAGTAATTTTTATTACAATAAATAAATGTATAGTGTCTTAAACGTGTTACGTGCAGATAGACAATGCCAGGTGGATTGCATCTTTTGTGATTTGTTTATTACAAATAAAAAATACACTACTTTTATGAGACCATTATTTAGTGTCATTCTTGTCTCATGGAAAATGACTGGGAAATTAATTTAATGACATTTTATTTTTTGAAGTTTTTACTTTTACGTTTCTTAGTGTATATTGGAATTAGTGACTGTTGTCGTTCTATTGAATTAGTATTGGTTAGTTTTTTTTTTTCACGATGAAGACAATGTTCATAAAAACACGGGAAATATATTTTTTTAGTTAGCATTATTCTCTATTTGTATATTTAAAATAATGAACACTTTAAGGGAATTTGAAATTGTATTATTATTTTTTTAATACATTCTTAATCTCATGTTTGCTGAGATACGAAAAGTTTTGTTTATTACACTGTGTCAAACATTATAATATCGTTATTTGAAGTAATTATACTCAAAGCACGCGAAGTATGCCAATTTACTACAGTTTCAAGTAAACATATTGATGAAAATGTTGATACATTATTAACCATTCATAAACCTATTCTAATAAAAGCAAACACATTTAGAATATTCAATGAAACGTAAAGCTAAACTATATAAAGTTTAAACGATTATATAAAATCACACTTTTATTTGTTAGTATTACGAAAAAATAATTAACAATATTTTTTATTATGTTAAATGAATATTAATATTTATATAATCAATTCTAAATAAAATATGTTTTTAGTATTGCTAATCCATCAATATATAAGGAAAGACCTTTACAATACTTATGTAAAGAGCTTAAATATTCAGAGCTTTCTATTTTGATATCTATAATAATATTCAAAACTAGAAACAGCGATTAACTTTTGTAATAACCATAAATGTACAATAAAAAAAAATAGCTTCTGTAATAATATTTACGAATATAGTCACTTTTTTATATGTACTAGTAATGTGTGATGTGTACAATATCTTTGGTAATAGTGAACTTTTTCCTTGAACAGCTTAAGGTTAAAATATCAGAGAAAAGAATTAAGAATTCTTAAAAAAATCTATAAACAAACTAAATATAGATGCTGAATCACTAACCTGACTATACAACTAACATTTTTTATTTAACTGATTTGTATGAAATGCGAAACGTAAACTTGTGCTATTCTATTAATATATTTTAGGTGTCTACAGAAAAAGCTTGAATCAGACGGGTAAAAGTACTAAATTTTTATGAGAAGGAATTATCCAATATTTTTCTTTCAAATATAACTGTGTAACCATAGCATTGTGGTAGGGTTTTTTTAAGGCCCGTCTAGCTAGCTACCACTCTCAAGTTGAAAATGCTTGTAATTACCATTAGGCGTGTTCCGGCCGTTGCACTTGGGAGCCAGCTACTCCTAAAGGCCGGCAACGCACCTGCGATTCCTTTGGTGTCGAGGGTTTCCGTGGACGGCAGTGATCACTTACTACCAGGTGACACGATTACTCGTGTGCCCCCTATGCCAGAAAAAAAAATGCCTCCCAAGTAAAACCGAACATATTTTACGCTCGAGGCAACATGTAATTAAAATAAAAGTAGACCGTTGTTAAGTGAATTTCAAGAGTCAAGGTCTATGAAATCAGCTGCAAGTAGTAGTTAAGAAATATTTCATCTTTTGCCATCGCAGGACTTCGTTTGTGTGGAACTAAAAAATTTTCCCGTTTTGTAACCTTTTCCAATGCAGCTTTTGCTTCTATTGGTGGTAACGTGATGTTCAATGGCGTGAAGCCTTCCTCAATGATTGCTCTATTAAATCTAACTAGCCGTTCCTAAGATAAGCGCGTTAAAACTTTTTCCCTTTATAATAATAATAGAGATTTAATTCCTGGAATACTGTGCATAACGATAGCCCAAGCCAAGATTCGCATACTCTACAAATGGGTTCCGTACTCGCTACAAAACCCGGTGACGTGTCAAAAACCCTTCAAGCCAACTGGATTACTAAGTTCGAAATGATATTTCAACGCCTGGATGCATTTAACAACATTCACAGCTACACCGAGCTTTGGGGGCAAGTACTAGGGTACTGAGCCCGAGGCAACTAGCACAAGGAAACCATGAAGTGGCCGAACCTCGGTTTGGGCTGTTGCCGGGGACGTGAAAAGAAACCGCAGTCCTAACTAATACTAAGTAGGATTAAACACTAAGCAGATTTCCTACACAGCTATCTAATAACATGCACATAACATGCAGTGAAAAAAGACGTAGAAATTTATTGCACAGCGAAAATGGAAGAAAATAGCTAATGTATACATATACCTAATGAAACTCTTACTTACCTAAATCTTAACGCATTACCATATAGAATACTTTTATCCTATAAAATAAAAAGGTAGTGTTCCTTTGAGGCAATGGATGAAAGTTGCAAATAGCTGTACTTAACTTTTTACTTAGCTCATAACTTAACCAGAAATATACGGCATTCTTTATCTGTCTATGGTATAAGAATCTGTAAGTGACGAAGGCCAGATTTTATGGATTTTTTTCATTCGTTTAAAGTAATTATTTTATATATTGTAAGGTCAAGGTACGTTTGAACTACCATGCCCTTTGTGAATCTAAGTCCCTAAATAAAATAGAGATATAAAAAAGTAGCACCGGAAACTTTCATTTTACATAACAATTAATGGTAACGTATATCATGGTTTGCTAGCAGTTCTCTAAACAGATCTCTAGTTGTTACTACGAATAGGGTACGGCCCGGACACATGCCACTCAACAAGTTTGAATTTCTTAAGAGAAAAAGTGCATAGCTCAATTGCATAACACGTGGATCGATCGAAGACTTGCAACGCCTGTTTAGGGAATGTAAACGGAACCGAACTCAAGGGAAAACTATGATAGAGTATTTGAGACTAAATAAAAAGATCACGGCATGTTTCATAGAATCTTGGCTGCATCTTCAAACGATGAAGCCAGGGTTTTATGGAGTTTTTGTCACTAGTTCTAAGTAACATGTGTAAGTATTGTAAGGTCAGGGCAGGATGGGACTGACAAGTCCTTTGTGTATCCAAGTTCCTAAATAAAATAAGGACAAAAAATATATGGTAACAACATTATACATACTTATGTATGCGTAAAAGATTGATTAATCTGAAAACTGTTTAATCGATATATGTTAAAGCTAGTAAGTTATGAGTTAATTGACATAGATGACGCTGTGGATGAATTCGTAACTGTAAATGGCAGTACAACGTTAGGCGGGTTAGCTACTACTGCAATCAACATAACATTTATTTACTAATGATGTCCGTGGAAATAAAATTGACACAATTTTTTTTTTATTTCGCAGTTATGTAAAGTGTACTTTCTGCTGTCTGGCATCTATGGCATTCAGACGTATAAATATCTAGACCAGATCTTAGTACGGGAGCCAGGTAAAAATTTGGTCAAATATTTCTTTTTGTACCATAATTGGTGTGACACATCAGTGCATAGTTATCATAAAGCCTGGTGATGATCAGCTACAATTTGGGTAGGGTACGGAATAAGCGGTTATAATCTCCCACGCACGAAAAAAAAAAAGTTACATTCAATCATTTCCGTTTAACTAAAAATTTACCTGATGACACCTAACTGTAACTATGGATATATATATATATATATATATATATATCAGCTGTCTGCATCTCGGTGGAAAAGCGTCAGCTGATATTTTGAAAGTTATAATTCAGAAGTTAGGCTGTACCATCTATCGAATATTTAAATACATCAGCTGACGAGGTTTCCCACGACTTACTAGTAGCTGTTTTAATAATTACAGTAGTTTATTATATATATAATATTCAGCATACAAATTTTCATCTGTAAGGAAATGAAGGATCTTAAATTATTCTCAATATTTTTACAGATTGAAGCAACACATGCTAGTACAGCATAGAGTATGAAAACGTATGCATGGGGGAGATAAGCAGTACCTATGATCTGGCTGCAAAGGTCCTTTTGTGTAGAGCATTTATAAAAGATATTTAGGAGAAGTAGAAAAAAAGGTAACAAAGTATGACTACAATAGAAGTACATGCGTAGGTACATGAAGAGAGAATATTTCTACAAGCATAAGTACAGTGACCTTTACATATAAAATAAAATAAAACTGTCTTATTACAAAAGAGTAAAACATGCGTTCAATACATGTTTAAAAAAAGTTTTATCACAAAAGGGTGTCCTGTGCTTGTTTAAAGATAGACACGGCTTAGACACTGTTTAAAATTAAACACAGTGTTAGCGTTGTCTAACGTTTATCTAAACTGACGATTTTTGTTTCTTTATTGTGTCTTATTATATTTTTATTTGCCGTTTCGTAGTAAATTATAGATGTTGTATAACTGTGGACTGTATTAAACTGGATGATATGGATAAATTAAATAGCTTTAGAGCCAACAATAATTAAATAGTTTTTAACAAGTAAATCGTGTACCTTCGTATTAACCGGTTTCAAATGTAAACTGCTTTCTTATTTAAGTAGTAATATAGGTTGGACTATTGATGATCCTTCAGACTACACTGGATAGAGCTCGATAACAAATTTGAATTCGTCTGGTTTTCTGAAACTCAAATACCAACATTTATTGCCCAATAACTATTCAGCACGAAGAAGGTAATTTTTCTTTATCATTTTTATTATACTGTTCTATACATATATGCAGCCTAATATATTATATTTAATTTTTGTGTAGATGATGATGAAAATATTACAACAGACTGCTCCGACAGTGAATGAGAAAGAGATGAGAATGACACAAGTCAAAGCGAGAACGGAAATGTTTAAGCTACTTGTTCTTCGATGTACTTTTTTAATTTATAATTATTTATCAATAAGCTAAGCTATAATAAATTATAAATCGATTAATTCACTTATGTGATATTTTTCCAGTTATTTTATTACATACTTATTACTTTGAAAGTACTTATACGGATATTATAATTTATAGTAACATTAATATCAGACCGTAATGCCGAATATATTGATAAGTAATTTCTTCTCAATAAGTTAGCAGTAAGTTGAGGGGAGCCACGTCAGCTGATTTATTTAAATATGCGATAGATGGTCCAGCCTAACTTCTACATTATAACATTCAAAGTAGCAGCTGACGGTTTTTCCACCGAGATACAGGCAGATGATATATATATATATATATATTTATCCATAGTTACACATAATGTCATCATGTAAGTTTTTAGTTAAAAGGAAATTACTGAATATATTTCGTGCGTAGGAGGCTATCAGCGCTCATCCAGCCCACCGAACCGCGGCTGACGTTCTCGAAGCTTTATGATATAACTCTCTAATGCACTCCACTGAATACCGCTTGAAAGGAACTTAGGCATGTAAACCTGTCAGTGGCTCCCGTACTACCTAGTTCAATGAAACATGAACGTCAATTATACATCGGTAAACATCAGTCCGACGCAACAGAAACGTAAACCATCGAAGGATCTGAGTGATTATGTACATCGTATTGTTTTTAAAGCTTTTGTATAATCTCTACCACAGAATAAATATTTGATGACGTATCAGATAACTTCACTAGCAAAATGAAATTAATTCTTAGTAATAACTTAAATGGTATATGTATATAAAAAACGATACGTGGGATACACAATTTGACGCAATTTTCCGGATATATTCAAATGAGCCCAGCGGGCGATCGTGTCTAGTCTTGTAACGATGAGGCCATTACGAATAAATTTCTCAACTGATTTTTTTTTGGAATACTATGCAAAGTTAGGCGTACTACAATTAGGAATGTTAAAATT
This sequence comes from Actias luna, assembly GCA_039707435.1. Classification (NCBI taxonomy): domain Eukaryota; kingdom Metazoa; phylum Arthropoda; class Insecta; order Lepidoptera; family Saturniidae; genus Actias; species Actias luna. The sequence goes on along the minus strand of JAZHAC010000012.1, from coordinate 11,473,099 downwards.
GATATGGAGAAAGTACAGAAATCGTAATTTTACATTTAATTTTACAAATATTTAAATGAAATTTTCACTATTCACATTAACACTGCCAATATAAAACATATATAATGTCAACCAGTGTAGCCTAGGTTTGATCCTCCGGATAGGAGCCCTCGAGTGACTCTGCTCGCGCGATGCAGTGACACTCTACATCACTGAAAGTACATCATTACACCGCACCATCCATGTCAAGTAGACAGTTCTGTAAGGGACTACCCCCGCGGCCCTTGCGCAACTTGACCTAGTCTATAGGATCACTAAATTAGTAAGCTAGGACCTGTTGGTTAGTTAGAATGCGCATTCTTGTTCACTTTCCGGTAGCAGCCCAAGCCGAGGTTCGGTCATCCTGGCACCCTTGCGCTCGCTGCCTCGGGGCTGAATGCCCTCAGCACTCCTCCAAAAAGTTCGATGAAGCTGTCAAAGCCCTTAAGGATAACAGCGTACGTCAAGTCGAAAAAATAAAAAAAAGTCGAAATGTGTATCAGAGTAGATCGTTGGTAAATAATTATAAAATGTTGCTAAATTATACCAAAACAAAAAAAACTCTCAGATATATATATATATATATATAAATATAAATAACCATTTGAAAATGTTTCAATAATGTTCAAAATTTACCATTCAATTGATTATGGTCGTATTTCTATCTTTGGACTTGTATTATTATTATTTTTTAATAAAGAGGTATTAATTCCTTCAGTGTTATTATTTTGATTCGCACGTAACGATTCTTTGTTTTATTTTCGACCTCGCTATACTGTTAGCCTGAGAGGTTTTAACACCTTTACCGGGCTTGCTGGGACATAGCGATTCGTATCTTCACTTGCTTGAACGGGTATCGATCTACGCATATGTACATACCGACGTCAAACAATATGGTAATTACGCGAATACAGAACCTATAGAGAAGGTTACTCCATCAGTTAATTGCCGAATTTACACATTCTATTGATTTTTATGAGGGTAAAGTATACATGTTTATTATCATAAAATAAACATATGATTTCAATCAGTATTTGTTTTTGTTTAATCTTTACTATTATAATAAAACAAATGAGTTGGTTTTAATGTGTTTACCTCAGGAACTACTAGTGGAACTTGTAAAAATCTTACTATATTTCATAATGAAATTATACGTAAGGAGACGGACAAGAAGAGAACGAACGCTAAATAAGAAGAATGTAATAGCGCGGGCGAGAGATATGACAAAAGAACATTGAGAACTTGTCATCGAGAGTAAAGATAATGTCGCCAAAAGGCCGAAAAAGCTTTTAGAACCATGCATAATATTCATATAAATGTAACTGTTTGATTTGGTATGGTCACTGATAGATACCAAGTATGCGTATTTAACTTCGTGCGTTAAAAAAGATAATATTGGGACGGTGGTAGGATACGACAATTGTAACATACTGCATCGCTACCAATACAGATCAAGTGTAAAATTCACCCCACTAATGCGTTTAGGTGTATCAAATTCCCGCATCCATTTGTGTATATCCATCAATCAAAGGACGCAAAGATGTAGGTACACGATGATAAAACCGCAACAGTGACTTGCCTTTTACGTTCAGCTGATGTATATCATGTAGTCGAGAGGCATACAGGTCGGCATGCTGATCGACCAACGACGGACTTTAGTCTCCAAGACGTTGTCATTGTCTTTAAATTAGACTGAGTTTACAGCTGAGCACAGGACCGTCGCTTTGCAATGCTACTATAACTAATCAGATACGGTGTGAAGAGCTTGATACAATCACTATCACAAATGTGAAAGAGGTAATGAAATTTTAACATCATTCTTTACACGATAGTTTAAAAAAGCAATACATTATGTACAGATAGATTTATAATTCGTTCTATCCACTGAATATTTTTTAAATCGTGGAGTAGGTATTCTACCTAGGTAGGGTCGACACAACTCTTCCGCTTTCCCCTATCAGCTGTCAATTCAGTATTGACACCTTTTATACACATATCATTCCTCACACAGTCTATTCTCTTCATCGTGGATTCATAAAGTCCAACAAATACCACAACGATACGTAAGTGATATTATCGACATCCAATCACAGTGAATATACGAAACATATAAGTAAATATGAATCTCTTTCCTGTCCTGTTAATTTCTGGTATCACTAAATCAGATCATAAATAGGCGAATCTAATGCACAATGATAACAATAAACATAAAACTACGATTAAATACGAAACTGAATATGAATTGTAATACGTTAGAGTAGTGCTAAACGGGGAACAAGGACGACTTTATTACAAACAGGTATGATACAGCTAAATAGAAGCGCGCATAATACTGACACCATCGACCTTAGGACTGAAATATCCTCGTATCAAATGAACATTAATCTTCAGTCTAGTTTGATTTAATTCTTTAATTAAAATATTATGAGCAATAAAGTTTAAGTTTACTATCAATTCGTATAAGGAAAGTAATGATAATAAAAGTATGAATCAACTTTTTTCTCTCGTACGCAAGAATAATCATAGTTTGAAATTTTCTTAATAAATGTGATTATTTTCGCAAAAATAGATATTTACTCTAGGATTAATATTTTTATAATACAATAAGAACAAGTTACTGATCATTTACTGATTTATTCTTGAATTATGATGTTCCGAAATATTAAAGGTATCTATCCAAAGTAGTTTGTGTCAATCGACTAAGACCTTTAAAGAAACTCCTGCTGAAACATTAGGGATTAAGTTAACTTTAAAACTGGTAAATTCACAAATACCGCCTTAGACTGAATTTAATTGCCGGCTATGCTACATTTTTTACAAAATTAAAAATCGACTTTTTTATTCCGCCAAAATTGTTGCAATATATAGCCTACATATCCTACCTCAAAAATCGCTATTACATTAAATAGAAAACGTATAAAAAGTGTCACTAATAATCAGATCCTATCCCAATAAATTTAAGTAGTAACGTATAAACTTATTAAATAAATCATGATTTGAATAAGACATTAAGCACATTTGCAAAAACTTTAGAGCGTTTTAACTTTGACAAGACACTACAATAGAAAATACAGACAAGGCACTACCACGAGGTTTGACTGCAAAAATTATAGATTCCTTGAAAGCAGAGGAATGCTAAGTTAAAAAACCATTTCTTAGTTGGCCACACATAACTAAACAATTAATCGTGATATAGATAAGATTTTAGCCGAACGTCCATGTTATGTAACTTAATGTTCAACGAAGATTTTGGAAAAATTTCGCTCGCCAGATAAGCGTTAGTTAATATTATTTTATTTTATTCTCTTACATTTACTTAAATTTCTGACAACGACATTGCAGCCTGCGATGACAAGTTTAAGGTCAAGACACGCGCTCATATGAAACAAAAACGCAACGTTAAAAATACATTATACACGTCGCATGATATAATCCACGTAATATGTTATATATTTTATGATATGTAACACATTTAACGTGTCCTTGTGTCGTTTATTGTTGCATTCGCACAATATAGCATCTTTTGTAACAAAATTTTATAGTTCTAACATCCTATAATTTATAGCTTTGGAATTTCTTTACGATGAGTAGCGAGTTTAGCTTCCTTGTTGTGGTGTCACGTCCTTCATTTTTACATTTATAATTTTACTATAAGAACTTAATCATTTGTATTTTAATGTAACACTATGTTCTACGCCAATCTCTGATAAGTAAAAGAGTTTATCTGATACCGTATCTCATGTCTTAGAAGACAATCTCCCGCATATGGCTTCAATATATTTTTTATTTTAGTAAAACCTTCATTAAATCCCTAGTGTAACAAAAATTAAGCTTTTGCACTTCTAAGGTTTATTTATCCATCATCTGTTTAATATTTTATCCTAACCGTACTATTTAAGATTATTTATTAACAAACAAATTTACATGTTTTTGTGGAATTTATTATTCAAAATAATATGATAAGTATAATAGAAAAATAAACCTTCCGAAGAAAGCGACTAGTGACGTTAAGGAACCTATTGTTCGTTGTATTTTCCAATACATCGTGACCATAGTAGAAGATTTTCCTTATTTTCAACACGTTATAGCTTTAGCTCCCTGATGAGCTCGAAGGGATATGTAGACTCAACCAGCGAATGAATCACCGATAACATCCACTAAAACCCCACGGTGTTCTTTGATCGCCTATTGGGCCGAGAAGCAGGATCTGTCTTCACATTGCCACTGCTCTCCAACTTGCTTTAGCTTATACACATGATGATGGACACGCTAAGACTACTAAAAGTACAGGGCTCTCAATTGAAAATTGTCGGAAGTTATTTGGCGATAAATCGTTAAGGAATCAGGAATTTCCTGTCCTAATTACAGCCCCCTTTTTCATCAATTGATAATGTTTTAATTATATTCTAAACAGAAATAAAAAAAAACACTATTTTATTCAATTTAGACAGTCAAAAGGCAATTTTATGAAAGCATACAACGACTATCATTGCTTTGGAGAACATACCAAAAAGAAACGACAAGAAACTCATTCGTAAAAACGTATCCCGAACAGTTCCTTAAATGGGAAGTCAAAATAACGGACGTAGAATTTAGAGGCCCCTATAACTTATACCTGACAAGTCAATAATCTTCGGCGTCACGAACTAGGACGAACTTTTGGGCTTTCATATAAACATACAGCTACTGGGAGAAGTTTCGGATTACGCGACCCGCCAGTCACATTTACCAATACGCATTGAGGTCAAATCAGAACAGACTATACACCACGTCAATTAATTGTTACTTACATCGACGTAACCTCTGACATATTGAGTCGAAGGCCATTTGTGTCATGCGTACTCCGGCTAAATTTATATATATATATATTCTTGATCGTTGAACTTATATGCGATATTACGTCTGTTAACTGAACACCTCACTGCCCCACTTGTCTTCTTCACTGTTGAGTAATACAAATACAATTCGAGCATAGACATGTTCTTAGTCGATAATTGTGTACTAAAACAAAATATAACAAATTATTCAAGCTTCCAGTTGTAATATATTTTTTTTGTTCAGAAAGTAATTTTGCTAACTATATTGTATGAGTTTCTACTTTCCCCGGTATTTATTATCGTAAATTTTTTAACACATTGCTATATAGTAATAGAAACTATCGTTTTGTAGGTTTTTTTGAATGGTATTTTGTATTTAAATGATTTATTTCAAAATTTTCCTAGGTCGGTTTTTAAGATACTGAAGAAAACTCGGTTGCCCTTACATTATTAAATAATATACCCACAATCGAAAAATATTAGTCAATTTGACTATATATATATAACTACTGTGTATATAATATTGATACATTGACATCCAGACGGGTTGACAAATTAATAAATAAGCACAACATACCTAATAAATAATTATAATTGACGTTGGTGAGATGAAACCACTTCAACTTAAACCTAATTATAAGTGAGTCAGTTCCCTTCGTGATCCCTTGCGGAGAGATCATTATTCAATAAAAAGAAATTTAAACAGGTATTATTCTGTAAAATATTTGAGATCAATAAACTATAAAAAATACCTAAATTTGTAATGTCTGTTTTGTCTTAAGAAGAGATCTTCACGTACATAAAAATAAATTTAGACAAGTATTATTTTGTGTACTATTTGATAGAAATAAATTATTTAAATACCTAGATTGTTAATGTCGGTTTTGAATTTGACGAACAACTATAACTAATTGTATCTTGTTCTTACTACACTTGGTATTTCGTAATACGCCCATAATAAAAAAAATAATGTCATTAGTGAAATGTCTACTTACAAAGAAATCAAACTTACGACCATCCCTAATACCTAAACAACTAATAAGAAGGATAAGTGTATACATTTTGGCATTATAATCTATTAACAAAAATACAACCAATTTACTCTATATAATAATAGTATCATGCAATTGCTTAGATTTAAAAAAGTTAATGACCGATTCTCGGTATGTTATTTGTAATTTCTTCTAAATGTGTATAGTAGAGTGAATGTACAATACATATTAGACTATTTTTTTAAACATATTTAACGCAATAAATTAAACCATAATCAATCATTGTTCATCTTCATTCGATCGCTCTATTTTATTAGAAGAAATATATTTTTCCTATTAATCTTGTCATTTTTTTAATAGGGATACATATTATATTTTTATATATAAATGTTTTCTTCCAACGGCTAGATTAAAAAGTATTGTCGATAAATATCCGCTTCCAACATTTATAGGTGTAATTCGAACAATAAATCACGTTCTCATTACGTGAAAATTCATATTATATTTAATAAATTTGGTGTTAAACGTAATTCTCACGCAAATAATAAGCTTCAGTCACTGTAACAGTAAATTGAAATTGAAATAAATGTTGTCAAATCGCAAGAAATTTCTTTAAAAACCAAAATCACATTCCGCCCGACCCTGGTGGCGAAATGTTTCGCCCGTCGCATGGAATACACGCATAATTTCTACATCTCTGCCATGCCGATCTGCACCGTAAAACACATATAAAACACTATTTTTGTATCGTTAGCAAAACCATAAGCAATCATAACCGAACGTCAAATCTGTGACGGTACATCAATCAATATCATCATCAATACATCAATACGTAATTGAAGAGAATTTTCTCTATGATTATTATTATTTTTATATCGAATAATAAGCCGCGATACTACGTTTTGGGAACGCGTCGCGACGCCTTCCGTCGACAGTGGCGCCGCGCGCGACACTGGCTGAAAAACTGGCTTCGGGCTACAGGAACGTTCCATATGTACTGAGAATTTCATAAATTTAATACAAAACGACTTTACTACTTCGCAATAAAGTTCTTATTCATTTGCGGCAGGTGCGTCCAATAAATACCTAGGTATAACCAGCCATTAGGATGTCCCTTTTGTTCCAATGGTTCTTATTCCACTCATTTGAGTGAATTTCGGTTTCATTAGGGGTAGTATATTAATAATCGTTACGCAGTTTTATCGCCGGAATTTTATTGCCCAATCAACTGGATGTAACATCTTCAGTAGCATTATACATAATTTATTAGCATCCCAACACCGCAGTCTTATCTGTAATACGAAAATGTTAATATACTATTTTCGAACGTAATATTCGACTGTCAGTGTTGCCAATAGAATGTAAACAACCGATATTTGCATAGTATGAAATACGTTTAAAAAATAGGTTTAACAAAATTCGTATTAAGACTACGATTTGCATTTTTAACTTGGCAAACAAAACGGTGTTAATATTATACATCACGGTTAACATAATTCAATTCTCTCACAACTCATCACCAGTCGTGCTGGCCGTTTCAAAAGTCTTTTCACACTACCTTTAAAGTACTTTATCTTGTAGGTGGGAGGTAGTACAGCAGAAAGTAGCTTTCATAATTTCACAGGAAAATATTACATATAGGACCGTCTTTGTTCGTGTCGAGATGAAGACTACCGTAAACCTCGAGTTACGGAACCCAGAATGTGTGGTTTTGTCATTTGCTCTAAAGCATAGTGAATATAAAGATACACAACAAAGAAACGTAGAATTATATCGTCAAATCACTGTACAGACCTTGTTATTTTTATATAAAGGAACATAGTGGACTCGAAAATGGTTTATTTTATTATGGTATGAGTGTAAATGAGGGGTTGGTTATGGCATTTGTGTTCTAGTGAATTGTTACCACCATACGCAGAGTATAATACGCCATAACATAACGCGTTGCGGGATCAGATCTGTGTATCCATCAGAAATGTAAAAGCTGTCTGTGGTCTCTGGTGATACTGTGAAACAAAAGTTTTTTTGCTTTAAGGGTTTATCATTCATCTGAAGAGCCTTGTAACATGCCCCTCTTCTGGTCTGCCTGGCGTATTGCAATTTGGGATTTTTTACGCCACGATAAAAGGCGTATGTATCCAATACTCAAACAGGGCGTTCGAGATCGATACATGTATCCAATTGGAGTTACAACTAGTTTATAAGTGATGAACTCATCATGGCTTTTCTGTTTATGTGGTGGTCAGATGAATTGTCTTGTCGTGAGACCAGCCAGTGTAAATACAGCTACGTAGAGCTTGCAGGGTTTCATGATAACGTCAACAGGACGTTTTTTCTAAATCGTAAATAATCACTCAAGAAGGAAAGAATACTTATATCGAATTTATTGGATGAAGGAATATTTACAATAAAAATACAATGGTTAAAATTGATGATAGATTGAAAGCGTAATAAGTTTTCTGGTGTCTGAATTTCAATAACAAAAAAAAAACTTTTCAACTCAGAACAACTAGCATGCTAGTAATCAATACTTTCTCTCGGGAAGCCCTTTTGCGTAATGACGGGACAATATAAAATTATCAAATAAACAGAAACTACAAAAAATAAGCAATGAATAAGGGAAACAAGCTTTCACTGATTTATTTACTGTATTGCCCGAGATATTAACCGAAAAAAGATGAATGAAAATCGCTTAAAAGTACATAAATATTGGTGGTGGCAACTGAATCAAATTGGTTTTCCTGTAACATCTACAAATGAAATATTGTTTTTTAACGTAATACTATAACTTCGCATTCATAATTTTTACAAGTAATTATAGTTTTCCAAAATTAAAACTGACTTTCATAATAAAACAATGAATTTCCTCGTAAATTTTTACACAGTTTAAACATTAAAAAAGTCCTGGAATAAATTCAATTTTATAGTGAAATTATTGAAATCAGAATTCTATGTTATTTCAGTACATTTTTAAGTGATCCTACTGCCGCTGTTAAATATTTGATAACAGAATTGTGATTTCTTATTCGTAGCACATTGTGAACTTTTTCTCATTATTAAATACCTAATTAGGGAGCCATTAGTTTAACATTTCCTATGACACTCTAAGATCAATTTAGAAAAACTATTATATAGAAGGTTGCCAGCAATATTTATATGTATCTATACTAGTTGTGCCCGTACTTCCACTCATGTATTTTTTTTTTATTCAATTGTCTTATATTGCTTTATATTATTGTTATCTTATACCTTGTTTTCTATATTACTTAGAGAATAAACCTATATACCTATAATCTACAATATATAAACCTATTATCTTACAAAACGTATTTTGTAAATCTGTTCATAAGATTTTAGGTTATAAATACATTAATAGAAAAACAGACAGAGAAACATTACCGTTTATAATATGTCAATATAAAAATATCCGAATTACAACTGACTTGCTCACTATAGTATCTTCAAGACTACGTAATGTATTGACTTGAAATTCGGCATGCATATTTCTTTGACAACATAGACACTCACGAGGAACAAATTTTACTATCATGCGCGATTGATGGCAAAACTTGCACGAATTCGAAGATACCGGCCAGTGATATAAAAAAGCTATGCCATGACTGAATCTTCAACATCTAGATTAAACTACTTTTATCTAATATTGACATGAACTTCTCTATTATTACGTATCTCTGTGTTTACCAATAGCGAAACCATTTATTCATTTATGCAATGCAGACATGAGTATTTGAGTATGCTGATTTGTTGTTCAAAATAAGTTCAACATATTAATATAAGTATACAACATTGCACTTGAGAGCCAAACCCTCCACAGGTCTAGCGTGGGTATTCCCGCTTCGCACCGGGTGAGCCCCACATAACCCGCTCGTCCCCCCTGGGGCGAGAGGGTTTCCATAAATGGATTTCTCCACAATAAAAAAGGGATTGCTTGGAGTTTCCTTCTCTGTTACGGGAACTTGCAGGGAGAATCCATTGATTGCTAAAAGGATCTTCTCAACATATAATTTTTATCGACATCGTATTAGATGATAGGCAGAATATAATCCAAGAACAATGACCACAACTCTTCTATTTTATGTTCGTTATTTATATTGTATTAGCTGTGCCCGAGACTTCATTCATGTGGAAGTAAAAAATATTTAATAATTTTTTAACATTTTTGTAACTTTTTTCAATACAGAGGCATTGTGGTAAGGCTTTTCCTAATACTTACCTGGATAGCTAAGATCAATCATCAACTAGAGGGCTAGTTAAAAATCTGCCGCCAAATACAGACAGGTGTGTTCTGGCAATTGCACTTGATAACCAGTCGCTCTACTAGGCTTAGCGTATCCACCATTTTGGGTCATTAATATCTAATGAGATTATGACCACAACGCGAAACCTATAAGAGGAACCAAATTTTCTCCTATTGGTGGTAGCGTAATGATTAATAGCCTAAAGCCTTCGTCAATTATAGCTGTATCAAATGCAAAAATATATTTCATATTAAACTTGTAGTTAGAAGATTAGCACGTTCCAACAAACTTTTCTGATTTATAATGTTATTATAGATAATAGTACTATATATATGTATGCATTTACAAGATATATTTTCGCTACTATATATTAAAGAGTACTAAGTTCTTCTTGGATAATGATTTCGCTTAGTACATTTTTACAGCTCTTCAGTAGATAACACGGGCTGACGTCACAAAAGGAAAGCGTATATTAATAATTCAACGATAATAGTTTTAAATTTGAAAATATCTACAAGTGACTCCGTGGCGCAACGGTAGCGCGTCTGACTCCAGATCAGAAGGTTGCGTGTTCAAATCACGTCGGGGTCAAAATTATTTTTTTTACTTGAATTAAATAAAGCTTTTTTAAATATCCGAATAGTGATATGGATAATTTCTAAAAAAACTCGTAGTACTTTTAAAGTCAGAGTTTAAAAAGTATTGATGTAAAAATTTCTCTTTTAGCTTAAAGTTATTCCAATATAATGCATTATTTGCTAAATTCACACAATCAGTAATAAAATCGGTGAAAATAAAGACCTAGAGTAATCCGCATCTATCAGAACCTTTATAATATTATATATATAGGTTTAGCGTTATGGCCACAATCTCATCTGATGTTAAGTAACGTTGTGTGCCGAGATGGTTAACACGATAAGCCTAGTGGTGGGACTGACTCTCAAGAGCTATTACCGGTACATACCAATAGGTATTTAGCAGCAGATTTTCATCTTGAGTGTGGTAGTTAGCCAGGCGGGCATTAGAAAAAGGCCTACCACCATACTATAGTTTAATCACGAGCTTTCGTCTTCGAAAGCTCAAGCACATTATAGATGGATTCCAACTCACGTCCCTTGATACAGCATCCTTGCACACTACCAACTAAGCTATCATCACTTCGAAATCGCAATCTTTTGGAACTAATATATAAATTATTTATAATAACTAATACGTTAGCGTTTATTGACATTGATAATCGCTTATCACACTTAACGAAATTGCCGCTAAAATATGGATTAAGCTGTACCAAGGGGTGATGGTTCAGTGGTAGGCTTAACGTAGATTCAAATCCTACAGTGAGGCTGAATTTTCGGTAAAGAAAAACATCGAACTAAAAGTATGTCATGGTGGTAGCGAACTTTTCGAACTAGGCAGTGACGAATATTCAACCCGCATAACAGAATAAGCCCTTATCGTAGTTTCTAGAAATATTGAACATGTAAGCTGCCACTAGCCCATTACGGGCTTTTCTTAAGGATTTCTAGAAACCCTATTTACTGTGGGAATACAACATAAGGTTATTTTGATGCGATCTTCTCTAACGTGGAGATTTCTCTGCGCCGTGCGTATCTAAAAATAACTAATAATTTATATAGTTTTCCTGTTCCATATATCGAAATTCTTCTATCAAGGACTTATAGATGTGTTTTAACAAACCAGTTGTCTAGATTTAGAACGGAGAAATTGACCTAATACTAATATATCTTAATTAATATTATAAATATAAAGGCCTACTACCTAACAAATCTATTGTAATAAAAATAAAAAAGGTAGTTAAACTAGAGGGTGAAAGTTTGTATAGTGAGCTCCACATTAATCTAATTACTCCGAGTAAAGTACTCCGATTTTTTAAAGTCACCCATAAAGGCCGAATTAAGTCATTTTCTTCGTGTCGAAGACGTATTAATAAAAATACGCCCTTGTCGTAGTGAAAAGATTGTCCAGTCAGTGAAGTTGACACCTAGACAGACTGCCTGGGGTGCGCAGGGCCATACGCTGGTATGGTCTCTCACAAAAGCTCAATTAAATTGCACCAGTTTTCATGTATTTAAGTTCTCGTGAAGATAGCCACGGGCAGAGCTAGTCAAGAATAAAAAACAAACAAAGACTTTTTTTAACTCATTTTTGTGATCTTGCGTGTCTTTTACTTGCTATGTCAGCTGAAACTTTTTCAATGAGATTGCTCCTGTTGGTAGTCGGGTGATATTAAATAGCCTAAACCTTTCTCAATGCTTCATTTATCAAACACTAGCTGGGGAACTAACACTTTATTTAATCATTTTCATTAAAAAAAATATATAGCCGATGTTATTTTATGGTTTAAGAATTTTTGAAATCGGTCTAGTAGTTCTTGAGTTTATTTGTTACAAACAAAAATACAAATATTTCCTCTTTACAATATTAGTATAAACAAAAAGCATTTATGTAATCAGAAAGGTAGTTCCTAAGTTTGGTGTGTTCAAACAAACTTTTCGCCTTTATAATATTAACTAGGTATACCTGCGACTACGTTCGCGTGGAACTTGAAATTATCTCATAATTTTTAACCACTTTTGTATTTTTTTTAATACAGCTTTGCTCATCTTATTGGTAGTGTGATATTGAATAATCAATAGCCTTTCCAATGATTGCCTTATCAAATACAAAAGGCATTTTTTGTAATCTAAATGATAATTCCTATGATTGGTACTTTCCAATAAACAAACTTTTTTGCTTTATAAGATTAATATACATAATAGGTATCTGTAAAAAAAAAAATTGAAAAAATATAAATAATACATTACAGTTTATGTAAATAATAACAGTACCACGGTAATGTATTACCTATATTACGATGGAATATCGTGAAAGGTCGAGCTTTAATTCAGTTTATAAGGAACCTCGTTCGCGCGCTCCGCTGTCATGTTGAATCTATTATGAATTTATCGAAAATCGATAAAATTGTTAATTCATTGTGTAACAACGACTCAAATTGTACGCTCTATTTATAATACTGCTGTGTTTATGTACTGTTTATTGTTATTCGATGAATACGTTTACTAGATAACATAATTCCCCGGGGATTAAAGGGTATCTGTTTTGGTATATTATGTGCGTGTCTTTAAATCTCTTAACAAGACCTATTCGGCAATATTCTATATATTTCATCGTTTCTGCAAATATTTATATTATTAAAGAGTAAAAATGTTTACCTACATTATAGGAGGATGAGAAGACATTTTGTATGCTACAAGTAACTTGGCATTCGAACATAGTTACACTGTGCAGAATGTCACATTTGAACTGTTCTTCAGACATACTATGGTATTAATAACGTCTATGGTATTATTAACACATATACATAATATATTATTGTAAATTCAACTAAGTTTGCTTGCACTCAAAATCGACCCAATATTGTGACTTCGAAACCACATCTATAAGAAATATCTCTTATATGGTCCTTCGAATCATTAACTATAAGAAGAGTATAATATTTATTGATTAATTTAGGGCCACCGGTGGTCAGGGTATGAGAACAATTAACAATTATAATATATCAGTACACCCCGTGACCACGAAAGTTGAAAAGCTTTCAAAACGTCGGAATCCAAATTAAAAAAAAACCGCGATACATCTATTTAAATTAGAGATTAATGTTTCGATGACTAATATTCGCGTAAACATAAGAAATCATTAATTATAATTAGAGTAATTCTGAAAAAAATAATCCACTAGACTTCTGAAGGCAACCACAACTTGCTAATCGGTACACAACAAAAATAAAAACAAGATACAAATAATTCGTGTAAGTAAGACATTAAATCAAATGTGATTATAAAATATGGGTGAAAATTTATCGGAGTAATTTATTACGTATAATCTCTCAATAGTCCCGTAAAATGACTTCTAAAACTGCAAAGGTAGTTTTTAGAAATTTTAAATTTGTCTAATTTTAACCATATTCTTTAATTAACATAAAATTATGTTATTCGTTATGTAATATTTGTCATTTTCCTAAAGTACAATTGAATTTTTAGACTCTTCTGTTAAAGTTGTGACCCGAGTTTACATTAGAAATAAAATGTAGATCATCCGTGTAAAGGACAGTGGCCTTTACACTGGAATTGTTATTTAATTGCACGATCGACTAATGATTCTAATGTAATCATATAATTAACCTGAACTTAATTAAAGGAAAATATCGTGTTCAAACCATAGAATTGTTTCAAAGGATTTTCTAATAGGTACTTAGTTATTTACTACTCTGAGGTTATAAATCCGTCGTTAAGTATTTTCATATATTTTTCTACAGCTGTATTTAAGAATTAGTGCTTTTAGGTTTAGCATATTATTTTCTGAACTATATTACCACCTAAGGCCAGATGAAGAGACCAAGTCAAAACATAGTTTTTATCACCATATGTATCGCCTAAGTAAGCCCCTTAATTCATAATAGCTCGATAGTATGGCTTTATAGATTATGGAAGTAAGTACGGTACAGTCTACAAACAACACTGGTTATCTGTGATAACCTATTAATCTGCATTCATTCATGTTACGAGGGCCTTGTAGCCTTTGTAGTCTTCTTTTGAAAGACCCAATGTTGTAGGAAGGAAGAAACGCGAGTTCAGTGAGATAATTCCTCATCGCATTCGTATATAGAGAAACACAATCCCACCTAATTATTCATCATAAATACTAAACCACTTGTCCGTATCGTTGGTTCAGAGGATACCTTTCACACAAATAAGCCCGCAACAAAGTTATGACAAGGAATATATTATAGCAATTAATAACACTCGAAATAATCTTGGATCCTGAGATAATTTGTCACGCCCAACGTTCGCATTTATGTACATTGTAAGGTTTCCGTTTGGCGCTTCTTTACAGGAATTATACAGGGATACGAAATCTGGGACAGCAGACTGAAACGACGGTCATTAACCTTTTAATAAACGAGTAGAGTATTACATATAATAAGAAATCATAGGAATACACCTCATAGCAAGTACACTGAAATCCATACTTAGTGACGACTAAGAGATTATCAGTTAACTAAGTGCCGTCCCAATAATACGGATCTATAAATCTCTTGATATTCGGATGACCGAAAAACATCACAATCTAAAACAAGTCGCCGTGACAGGTTTATGATCATATAATTATGGTTTTTGCATCCAAATGGGTGTACAGATTGATTTCTGAATTTAGAAAACTCGATTTCAGAACGTGACACATCAAAAGCGTTAGAAATAATGTATGAATTGAGATTAATTCGGACCAAATCGTCTTGTCCCTGTCGTACTACCTTACAAAGATATAGTTTACATAAAGGTAATTAAATAATAATAGTTCATTGAAACTTTAACATACTACACTAAAAACATATACGGTATCAGCCGCTGTTGCGAAAAATGTGTCGCAGCTAATAACGTCCACCTCCAAGGAACCATTTTCCACATACAAAATATAGAAAGACCAAATAAAAAATAAAAATATAATACATTTATAAATTTAAGCGAATCTTCATAGCTTGAGAACTATGAAGTAAAATAAACGCTCGTTAGTATGAGGATGGAGCGAAATTCTAACACGAGGCCTTTCTTGCTTACTTCCAAACTATACCAGTTAAGAGGCCAAGCGCATGTAATTTAGACGCTATTCGCAAGCATTATAGTAACTAAACGCATGTAATTAAAATAGCGGAACAGAAATAGTTAATTTTCTTTTTATATTTACTTTACCACTTCGAAACCCTACATTGATACTCCTATTACAGTTTAATTATGGTAAAGCCAACCTTAGCTATTTACAGATCAAATGACACAAGCTCAAGATGGTGGCATACTAAGCCTAGTGCGGAGCTGACTGTTAAGTACTGCAACCCGAATCCACCAACAGTGTTTGCGCGAGAGATTTTGTACATCACAGCGGTAGTAATTGTACAGGTTAATATGCTGTCACCATGCTAAGTCTTCATCACGATATTATATATCAACAAAAACTCAATCTCATTAAAGGCAGTCGAACTAATGTCGATGAACGCGATATCCGTATACACTAACACTGGGCCACAACTGTTCCTTACAGTAGAATATACAAGTGATAACTTTATTTTAACAGTAGTAATGGACATTAAGAGGCGAACATTTGTTGACAGTATCTACCTTAATGGCGTCTTCGTAAACCTGAGTAAACTAAAAATAACAATATATTTGCACGAGGTTGTAAGAGCACAAGATTGGAGCAGCCTTTAGCTTGATACAGATTGTTATAACAAATTGAGGTACCTCCCGTGAGTAGGATTCTGGCATCAATGTTTATGGGAAATAAAATCGACCTCCAGTTAATGTATAGCGAAGATATAGTGGTACGCTAAGTTATTTCAAATTTCCTATCAACAGCAACAGTCGGATGCTACAATATACCTGCTCCATGTTATGTTTTAACCTTTTGAATAACATTATATTACACGTAACAGAAATGTATCTTTATTTTAGATATTTATTATTTATCTACATTTTTTATAGTTTATGGGTTTAATAATTTGACCCATGATGATAGGCACAATAAGCGTAGTGGAGGGACTGGCTCCCAAGTGCAACAGCCGCCAAATACCTAGACACGCGTTACGCATATCAGATGTATAAAAAGGATTTACTGCATTGATCTTGATGGATTATTCACACCTGCTATGACTTTCGTGGTTACTTCGAAGTACTATTTAAGCTACCCTATATGAGATAAATTAGAACAAAACACCAAATAACTTTTATAATCTAATGCTAATAAATAAAAAGTACACACGAATTCTTTGTTTGTTTAATGAATAATTGTTCATAAATTCATGTGTTAAAACCTATACTGAAAATCCGAAAGTAAATGTTTATAGCCATAACTTTCTGTTTTAGCATAAAGAAGCTATTTTTCCTAGAAGTAGTTATCTTTCAAAATTCCATTAAAAAGAAAAGAAAAACAACTCAACCATTACCCCGAATAGCGATTCATTCATCATTCAGCAGGAATCCAATTGAATAATAATTCATTCGGTTCAAACAGCGTAGGATCCTCAGACAATAAAGTGCAAACCGAAAATAGATGAATAGAAACACACCTCGATCGCGCGTGGAGCAATCACGGAACGTATGTATGACGGAAATTGATAGAAAAACGCCTCTGTATATCGACCTTAGCTGTCTAATCAGGGTCGTAATAAGCGGGGGGTCACTAATTTCATTTTAAATATCACCGTATTTTACTACTGTTATTATAAAACATTTATCAAGAATAGGATTAACGATGTCTTATATATTTTTTTTTATATAAACTCGTGAATACGATATACGGTAAGTTGTTGTTTAAATTAATATACATTTTGATTAGCTGTGGCGATAAAATGTATGTTTCTAAACACGCCCATCGAGTTGTTATAAATAATGTTCGAAAGTAAAGTATTTTGAAAATTATGTAAATAATTACTTAATGATGTATATGATTACTTAGTTGTAAGAGTTCTGTAATATAAAACATTGTCTATTTTGGCATGTCTGTTCTTATTAGTTCAATCCACTATTATTACATTTTATAGTAGTGTTATCTTATGACAAGCTAAAAAACTTTAATATAAAGTTTGAATTTAATATAAACTTATTTAGTAGTACTATAACATTTAACAAGTGGTGAATTGAACAAACAAGTATTGAAGTAGGGATATATTAGAGTGAAGTATGAAATAACATATCATACGATATAAATAAAGCGTAAAATAAAAAGAATAATAATAACAATAATGTATTTATTTAAAATGTTAGTACATTTTAGCATAGGCCGTGAAATGGGCAATTGCAGGTCGAGTATGAGTTTAAAGGCCGAGCTGTAGTATATAGTGCTTTTCTCAATTGAATGCAGGAAAATAAACCATACTTTTAATATTATACATTTAATTATATTAATATTAACAATTCTATTAGTTATTTTGGGGTAATTACTTAAAATATATACCGTTGTCGCTAAATAATTATCTGGGGCTTTATGTTTTCTAACAATTGCTTTATGTTTTCGCCAGTAAAAGTTTTCAATATTTTGCTTTCGAATCCGGTCGATTGTCGTTTAAGAAAAGTAGTTAAAATTCCATTATCTTTCAAGTTAATGCCGCTTTTAACATGAACTGTACATTTTAGCATGGAATAAATTACTCATAATGTAGATAGTTTTTTTAGTTTTAGCAATATCATTAATATACGCCAATAATGCTGTTTTTCAAACTCATAAAATTTTCATATACTTTCATGTATTTTCTTTTGACTTTGCTGGAACGTGGTTTTCCATTGCCAATTTGATCTTAAATCTGATAGAGTACAATAAATCTCTATTTCACTCTCTGGACCGATAGATTTCCAAGCGATAGAAGCCAAGCGCATTTATATCAGCATGCAATATATATCTATATAAAATCGATCAGATTTTTTTTTAATACCATACTACGATTTTTTTTATATATACTTAGATTTTAGCGTTATGACCATAATCTCACCTGATCTTAAGTGACGATACGGCCCAAGTTGGTAGCCACGCTAAACCTGTGGAGGGACTGGCTCTCAAGTGCAACTGCCGGAACACACCTAATGGTATTTGGCAGCAGATTTTCAACTTGAGGGTGGTTGCTAACCAGGCGGGCATTAGAAAAAGCTCTACCACTATGCTATGGTTTCCTCAAGATGTTTTCCTTCACCGAAAGCTCAAGCTCATTATAGGTGGTTGGATTCGAACTCACGTCCCTTGACGCGAAGTCGTACATACTACCACTGAGCTATCATCGCTTCGCAAATATAATAATGTAAGGATAGATCAGTTTGGAGCGATGTTAGCTCAGTTGATAGTGTGTACGGACGTCGCGTCAAGGGACGTAAGTTCAAATCCACCTATATTTAAATTTCATACAATGAAAAAACATTTAATTCATTGGAGTTATAAACAAGTTTATTTTAATAAGCAAAAGAAATGAAAAACGAAAATTATGTTAAATATAGCCAGTTCTATTGATCTTAACAATTACAATTTGGAAATTGATTAGGATTGATTTTAGCAAATTAAAATAAAAAAAAATACAAATAGGTCTAAACGTTTTTGAGTTTTAGCAGGAATAATGAACACCGATTTTAGGTGATACGAAATTTACTGGACCAGTTAGTATTAAATATATTTTTTGTATTTGATGTAATAAATACTGATTTTATACAGATTGAAATGACACACCAAACGTAAAAAATGTGTAAATATAATTTTAATATTATACTGGAGTTGAAATAACATTATTTAATACGAATGTCTTATTTAAATAGAGATAATAATCATAAACACCGTCTGCACAAATTGCAAACATTTGTTGACTTTAAGCTTCCATGCGGCTTTTTTTTTTTCGACCTGACTTACGCTGTTAGCCTCAAGGGCTTTGACAGCTTCACCGGACTTTTGGGGGCGAGTGCTGAGGGCACTCAGCCCCGAGGCAGCAGGCACAAGGGTGCCAGGACGGCCGAACCTCGGCTAGGGCTGCTGCCGGTAAATGAAAAAGATTCATGATCCTGACTAACCAACAGGTTCTTTATTACTAAATTAGTGATAATAACGTTCCATGCGGCGAGATCCCCGATCTAATATACTAAGTCCGCTCCATATTGTACATAAATAAAGACGAAGAATGCAGCAGTTGTAACGCGATATCAACGGATATATATTTTGACATGCCATTGTCCTATATGAGATAAAGAGATATTAAATATAAACAGACAGATCGGAACCCTACATAAATTTAGAATTAGGTTTTTTATTTAAAATAATGTGAATTTTATAGATAATAGTTGAATAGTTACACATTGAAATTGGTAGATAAAAAGGGGCAAAAAGGTAGTGAACTGTTTGCTCGTTACGTATTTATAAATAGATATAAAAAAAATCAATTGTATACGAATGTGCTGTTTAGAAATAGTCTACAAAACCGCTGTACTGAGATTATAATATCTAGAACCAACTGGAAGGTGGCAACCATTCATATAATGACTCAATTCGACTGATCGTGAAAAAGTATTCATCGCGGCAAATAAGAACGCTGGTTTCAAATGAAATCAAAGAATAAACAAACCTTGAAACTCCGAACTTCACAGACAGCCCGATTTAAGACACCTCCAGAGATCAAATCAGACGGCGTAATGAGGCATCGTTAAACTTTTAGTTATACTTAACTGAACCGCGGTCGTGACCCATAAACGTTGGCAGCATGTCAAACATTCGTACTATATAAACATTGCATATTATATTGCGTATGATTGACTGTATTCAAAAAATCAATTTTAGTTCTGTGAATTATTAATGGTTTAGAAGATATTCAGAACTATATAAAAATATCCGGACGTCGCTTGAACCGCTTGAAATTCACTAGAAGGAGGAGACACGATTATTATGTAGAGAATTTCCGCGAATCCTAATATATCACTGTTTTTCGAGTATGTAAATTCATAAACTGGTGTTTTGCGTTATTTTTATTTTGATTATTTGTATAAATGATATCTTTATTTAGAAATACTTGGAGGTATGATTTATGACTTCCCAAAAAACTGTCTAGGACATTTGTTCAAGAGAATCACAATCATGAAGAATCTTGTAGATTTGCACATTATATTACGTGATATTGGCGTAATCTGTACAGAACGTTTTTTTTTTTATAGTTAAGGCTTTTAGTATTATGGTCATAATCTGATCTGATCTTAAGTAAGGATACGGCCTAAGTTGGTGGATACGCTAAACCTATGGAGGAACAGGTGCTCAACTTCCGAAACACACCTATTGGTATTTGGCGACAGATCTTCAACCTGAGGATGGTAGCTATCCAAGCGAGCATTAGAGAAAGCCCTATTACTATGCTATAGTTTTCTTACGATTTTTTCCGTCACCGAAAGCTCAAGCTTATTGTAGGTGAATTCAAGCTCACGACCTTTGAAGCGGAGTCCGAACACACTACCACAGAGCTATCATCTCTTCGATTGCGTTACCATTAAATAAATGAAATAAGAATAAAATTATTTTTAACTTTATCGTGGGACGTTCCTACATATCCAGGATATCTAGTTAACTAAATTTTTGTATTTTTCTATGTATGTAACAAATAGACTCAAAAACTACTGGACCGATTTCCAAAATCCTTTCACCATTAGAATGCTACATTATCGCTGAGTAACATAGGCTATATTTATTACTAAAAAAATAGGGATCCTTACTAAGACTTCAATAATGCAACATAAGCTGTATATAAACAAAAGACACCTAGTGAGCGGGTGACAGTTAGTAGTAGATAAAACAGTCATATGTCATAGTCAATCCAAACCAACTGGCCACTCTTTTCATCACGGTACAAACGCATAATGCAGTATATAGCGACACGACGAAGATGTAATCAGTGTAGAATTATTTTCAGCATTTTCATCGGTACATCACAAATGCAGCAAATAGACGTCTACATTACGCAAAAAACCACAACAGTTTATTTTTACACTCTTTATAAACTCAGTGACGTAGTTAAGTGGGGTCGGCGTAGGCGGCATGCTCCGGGTGTTTGGGGGTGACACTTGATTATGAAAAGAATATAACAGCTAACTGGAACCATGACGCTACTTTGTGATATTTATTAAAAGGGTGTAAATGTTGAGAAAACACTGAAGACTTTTACATTTTCTTGTCTTACCGTTGCTGAAAAAACAATTTTCCAAGTAAACTAGCTACGATACGTTGTATAATTCTAATGTAAATACAACTGAATATAATTTTACTTTTATTTAATATCACGTTAGCATTCCACAGTTTACACGCTCACTCAGCCAAATTCATTACATGATACACATCAACGTACTTACACTTACACACATTGCTTAGTTTGCACTTGATTTGCTTAGTTGAGATAAATTAATCATCATTAATGTCTTCATTTATATAGCCTTACAACAAAGTTGTATAGATATTTTTTTATGGAATAGGCGCAAACAAGCAAGCCTGTCACTTGATGGTAAGTGATCGCTACCACCCACGGATACCCACAGCACTAGGGGAATCGCAGTTGCGTTGCCGGCCTTTGTAGGAGGAACGGGCTCTCAAGTGCCACTGCCGGAACACACCTAATGGTATTTGGCGGCAGATTTTCAACTTGAAGGTGGTAGCTAGCCAGGCGGTCATTACAAAAATCCCTATCACCACGGTATGGTTTCCATTCACGCATGTGTTTTCATTTAACGAAAGCTCAAGCTCATTGTAGATGGTTGGATTCGAAACCAAGTCCCTAATCCGGCAGGTAGGTGATAAAGGCTACAACACAGTTATAAACTACCGTAACTACTATCGTTCATGTTTTTATTTATGTACCTACATTTTTTGTGATAAATAAACAAATTTAAAAAATATTGATAAAAATGCTTTAATTTAATACAATATTTTTATTATCTTAGGCACATTTACACAGTTGCAATTTTCAACGATTTAAATATTTTACAGGCTAACCAGTCGCACAACATTTTTTATTACTATTTTCAATAGTTTCCATGTCATTTCTATATTATATCCATATTAATCCATAACTATATGTTATCGAAGTTTATTTAAGTAAATGTCATAACTGAGAATGGTTATTTATTTCTCTATTAGCCTATTAACATTTGCATGCGACTTCGCTCGAGTTAATATTGATTTTGTAATACAAATCGGATAATGCAATAAATAGTTTCATACACAGTTTATCCATCTCTTTACCTTACTTCCAATACAGTTTTTGCGAGAAACAGTACCCAATCACCGTATTCAGGTTCTCATCTACCTCGATAGCAAAATTCATCATAATCAATTAAGCGGTTTAGGTGTGAAAGTGTAACAAACAAATAAACTCACTTTCACATTGATAAAATTAGTAATGATTTTGAACATGCTTTAAAAATTATAATAGAACAAAGTTATTAAAACAACGCAAGCAAAAGGACACTGAGTAAAACGCGTTGTTCATTTATTAAAAGTCAAACATTACAAAGATGTGGTTTTATACTGCGTCGTAACTAACAAAACCGTAATATTAAGAACGTTATTGAATTAAATAAAACATAAACAAAGGAAGCTTTAAAATTTATATTGGTATTATGAAGAACAATAAAAATAGTAATAAGCAGTAATGGCTCAGTGGTAAAGTACGCGCAGCTTTCGGTGAAGAAAAACATCGTGATGAAACCATATCATCGTAGTAGGGTATATTTTGAATACTCGCCTGGCTAACTACCACTCTCAAGCTGAAGATCTGAAACCAAATACTTTTACTGTTGAAAGCCTCCACTAGATTTAGTGTATTTACCATACTTTGCTACATGTCACTTAATATCAGATGAATGCTTTTTTATATTTTATTAGTTTATCATTACGACCACAATCTCACATTATGCTAAATGACGATATGGTCCAAGATGATGGACAAGCTAAGCCTAGTGAAGGGCCTGGCTCTCAAATAGAACTGCTGGAACACACTTACAGGTATTTGGTGCCAAATTTTCAAGCTTTGGGTTCTATCTAGCTAAGTGTGCTTTAGAAAAAGCCCTACCATCCTGCTATTGTTTCATCACGATGTTCCCTTTACCGAAAGCTCAAGCTCATAGCAGGGATACGAACTCACAATGGAAATCTATGGCCTAAAACCCTTATAGGTGTATTCAAGCAGTTGGACTTTAGAGCCACCACCATTTTTCGCTACATCGTCGTTTAATACTTAGGAGAAAGTATGTCTGGACGTTAAAAACGTAAAAACTATATAAAAACAGCCTGTAACGTGAAATATAAACAGACGTTCTCGTGTATACAAGTCATTTCCAATATTACACTGTGCTGTTATGATCTAATGATACGCAAAGCCGCGGTGATCTCATCTTGTCGCGTGTTCCGACCGACTCGTAAAATGACAAACAAATCATTGCCCGAAACTAATGTATTACAATTCAATCGTGACATGACATCTATCTCGTTTAATAAAAATAAAGCGACTAACGCGAGTTTTATTATTTCTCATAGGAAAATAAATTTATTAGTTTAACATCTTCAAGGGAAGGGAATGGTGATTCTTAAAAATATGTTTGCAAAAGATAAGCTGTCACTCTGAGGATAAAACATCTCGTATGGAAAGAAATACTGAGAGAATGTAAGATAAAAGTATTCTTCATCGAAACTCACCTCTATTGTAGATATTTACTGTCGTAAATCATCGCGAGTCCATATATAACACTTTTTTTTTATAGTTAAGGTTTATACGGTTATAAACATGTTCTGTCTTCACCTGATCTTAAGTGACGATACGCTAAACTTGTGGAGGGACTGGCTCACAAGTGCAACTTCCTGAACACACCTATATTGGCATTTGGCGACGGTTTTCAACTAGAGAGTGGTACCTAGCCAGATGGGCATTATAAAACTCCACCACTGTGCTATAGTTTCCTCGCGATGTTTTCCTTCACCGCAAACTCAAAATCGTTCTAGGTGGATTCGAACTTGCGTCTCTTGACGCGGAGTCCGTACACACTACTACTGAGCTATCATCGCTTCAAAATTTGTGAGCCTTTCAATACTACTGATCCATGAATGCTATAAAAAGATATATCACTAAATAATTTGAATTGACTTTTGTGGTGAAATAAATGTCACAGTATAAACATTTTAGACATGCATTTTCGCCTTAAACACCGATGTAGAATGTTGACAGAGACATTAATTCAATCTGGTTATTTATGTTTACATGCCAAACGTAAAATTAAATCTTTACTTATTACGTTTTTACATAATAAATATAGAGTTAAATATATAAGTAATGTTAGTAAAGATTCCTACGATATGTACAATTATGATATTTATTTAAATTAACCAAGAAATATATCGAGTTAGTACAATTAGTGTGTTGAGAAAGTCATACAAAATTAAACTTTACTAAAGAATTTAAAGTATGTAGACTTTGTAATTCAGCATTATAGACAGTGACTCCGTGGCGCAACGGTAGCGCGTCTGACTCCAGATCAGAAGGTTGCGTGTTCAAATCACGTCGGGGTCAACGAGTTGCCTTTTTTTTACAGGATCAAAATATTAAAAAACATATCTATGTAACATGATTATATATAACCAACGACTCACTGCGTATACATAAATAATACTTATTCCGAATGGTAAATATAAATTCCAATCATACTTCATGCAGAAAATTTTACTATTAATATCACTTCGGCCAATGTGATTCCGTCGGCTTGTGCACAATAACTAAGGTCCATAATACAATATGTTATCATAATCACATAACACGGGTCAAGTAAACTAAGATAATGAATTGAACAAAATGACAGATCTCATCAAAAGCATCTTGCAAAACTATTTAACACTGGCTGTGCTGTGTTCTATTTCGGCGTTACAAGTAACTGAATTGTGTGCGTGAGAATACTTTAAATTCACATTATCTAATATCTCTTGATAGAGTGAACCGATTGCGATAAAACAATATTTAAGTAATACTTCAAAATGCATACAATTTTTACGTATAAAAGTTATCGACATTGGTATCGTACACTTTACGTGATGCGTGCACAAACAAACAGATAAATAGAAAAAAATCCAAAAATACCGGAAAGGGGTTCTGTTGGTTATCATTTAACAACCTGACTATTTTTTTTAAATAATTACGATGTATAAATACGACTTTAATAGTTAGATTTCATGAATTACAGAGAAATTTCTGAAGAGTGTTTATTTTGATTCTAATAATGTGTGAAACTTTAAATAATTCTCAGTATTGTATGCGAATGAATTTCCACTTAATTTATTTTTTACAATTCCAAATACCTGTTACATTTATTACTTTCTAATTATATGGCTATTTTTTCGTACTCAAATAAATAGGTATATTTTAATCCACGCAAAAAGGAAATGTTAATAAGGACCATAATATAATAATATAAGTTTCTAATAAAGTAAGAAGTTACAATTTGCTTTTTACAGTAGACAAAAGAAAATTCGGTTTCAAGCAGAAGGCATAAGCTACCTTTTATAGTAGACAATTCCATTACAGGTCACCTATTCCGTTTTCTTTTTTCACATTTACGTATGCTATCAGCCTGAGGGCCTTTATAGCTTCACCAGGCATGGGAATCGAGTGCGGAAGGCCCTTAGTCCGAAATACATGATTTTATTGACCCCGCCATTATTTAAACACGAAACTCGATTTGAAGCGACGATAGCTCAGTAGATAGTGTGTAGACTCCGCGATAATGGACGTCAGTTCGCATTCACCTGCAATGAGTTCGGTGAAGTAAAACATCACGATAAACCATATCGTGCCGGTAGGGTTTTTTCTATTGTCAGTCTGGCTAGTTACCACCCTCAAGTTCAAAATCTGTGCCAAATACCTGTAGATGTGTTCCATCAGTTTCATTTGAGAGCCAATTAGGGTTAGCATATTCGTCATCTTGAACCACATTGTTACTTAACATCAGATGAGATTATGAACCTATTTATACTAATATTATATAAAAGGAGTGCTTTGTATTTGCGAATTTACTCAAGAACTACTGCACCGATTTCCATAATTCTTTCACCGTTAGAATGCTACATTAACCCTGAGTAGCATAGGCTCTTTTTTGTGTAAATGGTTAAATAAAATTTTACTTCCACGCGCACGGAGTTGCGGATACAGCTAGTAAACTATAAAAAAACAATGACGCTGTGGTTATTAATAAAATTTCTCTTCTAGCCTCTAGCATTTTATTTAATGTTTTGTTTCAGTTAATAGTATTGTTTATTTGCAAATAGACCCATTAATTATATTGTAGGCGTACTAGTTAGCTCGATACCGATCTGTATATTTAATAAGTATAGTATTGGCAAATAACATACGCGCGTTACACGGTACTGTAAACTGTACTTAAATCGCTGTAATCACTGAAATACAAGAAATCGTTAAACTCGAGCACTGTTTGAGTAATTTCCACAACAATAGCCATTAACATGTTTTTTTTATTATGATGCGGTTTTCATACTATCTCTATGTGTACATTTTTTTAGTTAACGTTTATAGCGTTATGGTCACTATTTCACCTGATGTTAAGTGCCATTGTGGCCCAAAATAGTGAACACGCTAAGCTTAAGGGACTGGTTCTCAAATGCAACTGCCGGAACACACTTATAATATATGGCGGTAGATACTCTCTGGAAGCAGTGTCAATGCTGACCCTGGTCTCTGTCAACACGGGAGTTTGAAGTGTCCCCGTGGTACGTTTTATTGAGTAGGGCTGGGTGAATAGCCAATACAAGACTCTTTCGCCTTGGCCTGAGCCCGGATAAGGGCCAGTCCACATGGCGCGTTGCGTCGTCGCAATGAAAATATTCTGATGCATTGCCAGCCATACAAGAGCTGCCTCGTCGTAATGTTAATACTGCGCCGCAATGACTATATTCCCCGCCCGCTACCCTCGGAGGGTGGAGTCAGTCGTGTGTGCATTGCGTATACGCAGTTCACCGTGTGTACGCTATAGTTATTAGTATGTAAAACGACGCAGTGACAACGCTCAGTCGACACACAACGCTGAGGGAACGCGCCGTGCGCACCAGCCTTAATGCGTTTGAGTTTGTGCGTTGCGAATGTTGCGATGAGGAAGCCCGTAAAGGATAGGATTATTTACACTACGTTAATAAAAAAGTTTGGTAGCTCTACCACCCTAAATACATATAGACTTTGGTAATTTCTTAACATTCACTTAATGTTATTTGTTATTTTATGATATAAAAATACTTTAGCCAAAACAATCATTACATCTGAGATAATAAACTAACAAAAAAATTTATCTATTTCGGTCGACCGTTACATTTTATGACGTAAGACGGACGAGTAAACAATCCGTTGCCAGCTGATAGTGACAATTTGCTGACACCCGAAAATGTCCGGTGGCTGAGAGACGAGACGACGGTATTCGAACGGTTACGAGAGATTTTTGTTTTGGCAACTAATTCGCTCCATTGGTAATAACACATGTCGTTATTATAATTCACGATAAGTGTTACGTATCGTATAAAAAACTGGCCCTATTCGATGTATGCACTCACATATAGTAACTTATTAAATGCTTGTGGTATGGAAAATTCCCTATAAAGATAACAAATATTAATATTTTTAATGGCATACCAAATTAGAAAGCTCGTTAGGGTAATACCAATAAAAACATTTTTAAATATAATTTCATATCATACGCTAATGAACAAAACGAAATTAAAAATTAAGAATTATAATCCATGACCCACATAATACATTATAAATTTTAAAATATATAAAATCCTTCGCATTTATATTAAACTACGAGCAATTAACAATCGAACTTTCTCGATTATTACGACTTGAAATTATAGGAAGAATGTTAACTCGTTTATTTAGTTTCAAACGATTATCGTGTACCCGTGAGAGATGCACTGATAACAGTTTAACATCGCTAATTGAACTATTATCATAATTTTTAATGATACCATACGAATGGAGCGCACACGAATAAATTTATTGAAGGTTTATGATTTGGAGAGACCCTTTCATTATTTTCTCACTGCATATAATCACGATATGATATTTATTTCAAAATTTAGATGAATTTTCGTGTATATCTATCCTTATACAGACTTATTAAAAACATCAGAAATCTATATTAATATTAATGGAGTGAAAAAGTTTGTATGTTTTTCAACGCACCAACTTTAAGAACTACAAGTCGAATTTCGAAAATTATTTGTTGTATATGATAGAAGAATTAGTGAGGAAGGGTTTAGGCAATTTAACATCACGTTACGACCAATAGGCGTCAAGTTGTAATGAAAAAAGTTACAAAAACGGACGAAAATAATTAAATAAATTTTAGTTCTACGCGTAACAATCCGCAATACCAAATAGATAGTAAAAGACCCAAATAATGGGCAATAAATTAACAAATTAAGTACACTAAAGATGTTACATAATACTAATTTGCAATTTTGAAGCACATGTTTAAGAATTTTGCTATCGGCTTTGCTTTTGCAAAATGCGTAATAACGAGACGTAGCAATGAGCCATATAACTGGAATTGTCAATGTCATTCCGGCTAGTAAGATTTTCAGCAGTTGGATATATAGAAGCTCATATTAAGACGATATGAAACAAAGAGTCAATAACAATATATCACTAGTCGGGTACAATTTTCTATCATTTTGCCTGATGACTATGTGACGTCGACTAAACATGCTTATGCTTATTATGTCCGTGGGTTTATGTTGGCCTTGAAAGCGCAGCAACAAAAGTTTTCTTTATTTATTACTAATCATAACCGGCCTGTTACGATCGGAATACAAAAGTATATCGAAATAAAAATTATAATGGGACCTAATTACTGGGTAATCTAGAACCATCTACAAAAGTTTACGTATCAGTTTGACATGACTGAGTGTCAAAGGATATGTATTTTCCTGCATCTTACACAAAACATAACATTGTTTGATTATACCTAGCTTTGATACACCAAACGTTATGGGAACAAATATATTTTGACAACCCTTATAATAATACAACATTTATTTCGAGATCAAGGAAAATTCAACCGTATATTTATATAATAGTAGTTAATGATAGTAACGTTTGAAATGTCTTAGAACTTTGAGATGTCATTTCGGGTGAATTCTCAATGTCAGTGACTTCATAACATTTGAAAATGATATATTTATTTGTTGATCACAGTTAAAATGTCACAAATCAAAGTTTTTATAACATGCAATGTAAGTTTTTTCCATAACTACGCCTACGTGGCCGCTAATTGGTTTCGTGTTGTATAGCATATAACAGAGATAAGATGGTAAAAGAGCGCTGAACGACTGGGTTCCGTATGTTGATAAACTCGCCACAGTTATTCTCTTTTGATTTGTAGAGTTTCGGGATCTCGGATTATATACATAGTCATTAAGAGGTTTGCCTGACCAGCATGACCCTTAATTGATAGCGTATTTCTCAGTAGACGTATCTGTTTTTATAGTACTGTGCTGACCATCTGGTATAATGCAATACCATTTTGCCGTGATATTATAAGATATATTATAAACACGAAACTGAGTTTGTTTGTTGCGCTTTCATGTCAAAACCGCTGAATCATTTATAATAAGTTTTGGTATAGAGATAGGTGGGACCCTAAAGACTGTGACAGGTCACTGTTTTTCTAGAAAATTCTAGAGGAATTGGTATAAAGCCAAGGATAAACTGTGTATGAAACTTTTATTGCGCTATCCAATTTGCTTGAAACTTTAGGGTATAATCCTTACTAATATTATAAATGCAAAAGTGAGTTTTAAATGTTTGTTACGCTTTCACAACTAATAGGTTGAATAGATTATGACGAATTTTGGTTGACATAATAAATATAATCGCGAGCGGAGCCGTATGTAAAAGTTAGTTTCATTAATATTTTTAACGAGGAGACCTTACACATTAATTTTCTTTTAAAATAAAACTGAACTATGGTAACAAAATAACTAATATACATATACGCTATTATAACCATATGCATCAAAGTCTCTGTTCGTCAAATAAAATTTCATACAGTATCGGGATCGAGCTCCCGAATTATTGGCACAATAATTCACTGATTGCCAGACAGACAATCATGGTTTAATTCCGTATTTATCATATGCCCATAATCACATCTGACGCTAAGTAACGATGTGGCCCACGGTAGACACGCTGGCTCTCAAGTGCATCTGACGAAAAACACGTATAAGTATTTGCCGATAGATTACCAGCTTGAGAATGGTAGTTAGCCAGGTGGGTATTAGAAAAAACCCTACCACCAAGCAAGCGTCTAAAGAAAGTGCAACGTCTTTGTTAAAATGCCGGCTAATTTCTACATCTATACATATAATAAATGTGTAAAAGATAATCAATAGAACCCATTTTAATATTTTTTGTCTATTTGCCTATGCACGCATAAATTAAAATGTATGAAACCAATATAGATAATCTTTATAACAATTTTACGCAATTTGAAGTGTTACTTAGTTTTTGTTTCATCGGAATCGGTTCCCTCTACCAACAAATATTAGATACAATGAACAAAGTGTTCTCACGTACTCAATTAAGTTACTGGCAACGCCAAAATAGAACTAATAATGAAAGTTGAACTCCATATTCTATAGATGGTGTTGTGCATATGACGTCAACATTCTAGTTTTCGACAGCCACGCGAACGAAGTCACGGGCACAGCTAGCAAGAAATAAATTACTTAAATGTCTAAGCGAGGATCATATCCAAATGTCTAAAGAAAACACAGCATCTTTGTTGAGATGTGAGGCAATATCGATAATAGATCTGTAAGTAAGCGCTAACACTCAAAGATCGTAAATAATAAAATCATAGTGGAAAATCTTCAAACCGCATATCAGATACGTGCTCGTTCTAGAAATTACGAAACTACGCAATGTCCAGTGACACGAATTACGTGGACCGTAAGAAAACAGAAAAAAAATAAACCGACCACTATTAAAATGTGTCTTTACGAGTTTATCATTTTATAAAGAAAAAAAAGACGTTAGTTGACAGGCGTGTTTTATATAAGTAATTACTCTGCCACTTCGGGTTCCGTATGCGAGTGACGGAATTTTATTTAAATCCGTCTTGCCGACGAACGATTTTAACATCCGCCGTGATAATAAAACATTATGATATTTTTAAATGTGCGTTATTCTAATACTTTTTATTAATCTGAATTTTAACTCTTTTCACCCTCTATTTCATTTCAAAGTAGAAACGGGATTTTCTTGTTGATTACTAAGAATACAGATGTTAATTAATTTGAAAGCGCTGTTTGCTCAGTTGATATTATGTACGGACATCGCGTCAAAGGATGTGAGTTTGAATCCACCTACAATGCGCTTGAACTTTCGGTGAAGAGAAACATCGTGATGAAACCATAGTATGGTGGTAGGGCTTTTTTAATGCTTGGCTAGCTAGCATCCTCATGTTGAAAATCTGCCACAAATGTCTATAGGTGTGTTATATTTTAGGCTTAGCGTGTTCACCATCTTGTTCCACATGGTCAGCTAAGATCAAACGAGATTGTGGGCAGGACGCTCAAAGCCTTAACTATAAAAAAACCTTGGTACAAGTTGATACTAATTGAATAATACTTGTAAAAAACAAATTGAAATAATAAGAAGATATGCAAAAACGTAAAATACGTTTTTCTATTGTTGTCGTGTCTTATAACCACATAGATTCGTAACTATATAACATTATATAGGTTGATTGGTAAAACGCTTTTGAATGATATATGACATATACAAAATTGAATTATCTACGTATATTCAGCTCGACGATCAAAAAGAAGAATCCAACACTGATAAGTCAACTTAAACTTACTTAAGCAAAAAAACTTACGTTAGCAACTTAAACAAGGAGCCCCTCTAGGAAGTTTCCACAGGATTATTTGCTAAGATAACCATATTATGTGGAATATGAAATCACATGGTTTAAAATATTATTAATATTTTTAAGCATAAGGCATTTAATCTTTATTGTATAGTTGTCAAATAAAACAATACAAACACAAATTTTATAATAGTCAGAAATGTATCTTCAAAAAGGCGAAGAAGGAAATCATATATCATGTACTTCAATCTTTAACAGAATATCGAGTAATAAAAGCATTTAACCGTTTATATAACTAACTGTATTAACAGCGTCTAGATTCAAAGTAAATATAACTGGCGCCAATATTCTTGCACACGATTTAGTATATAAACTCTTATTAAAGCCACTAGGAGTTATCAAAATAAACTAAAAACCACACATAATCTTGCAATATGGGGAAAAATACCGTAATGAGATTGCATTAGGGCGAGTACGCACTCTGGTAAACCGATAAGACGGACACTAACATCCGGACAATCAAGAATGCACTGAATACTTGCGAAAAAAACAAATCAATTAAAGTTGCAATGTGACAGTTGTTTACGCAGATTTTCATTAAAATTCCTTTCCATTTAGGCTGTGTACCGAAAGGACGACAACACTGTCCGTTTCTGATAATATAGCACGGAAAGAACCTTGAGGCCATATATTGAGACCAAGGCGTTTTACGATGCTTTCTCTCTCTGATTAATTCACACATTCCAATAGCACGTGTTGCATACCTTCAAACTTCATCGTATATGTTTACAAAATAATAAAATACTTAATTTATGTCATTAGATTTATTTTATTTTTGAATTGTATTGTGCTTATCATCAGGTATAATGTAGTCACTTTACTGTAGTCAGTTACAATAGAACCTTTTTACTACACTTTTATGTTATACTAGCGTTTACCTACGGCTTCACTCGAGTAAATATTGATTTTGTTAAACAAATCGGATAACGTAATGGAAAGTTTCATACAAAGTTTATCCTTCTCGTTACCTGATTTCCTATAAGTTATTCACGAGAAAATCTAGCCTATCAGCGACTCCAGCATCCCATCTATCTGTATACCAAAATTCATTATAATCGATTACCACAGTAACATGAAATTTTCTGGACAACCAACACCTCAGTCCGTCCCGTGACCACAAAAGCTGAAAAGCTTTCGAAACGTCGGGATCAAAATTAATAAATAACCGCGATAAAATCCGTTTGAATTAGTTTTATTTCCATGAATAATATTCGCGTAAACATAAGAAATCATTATGATAATTAACTTATATAAGCTAACCTAATGACATGATAAAAAGTGTGACTTTTATAGTTCCGTAGGTTTAGCGTTACGGCAACATTCTCATCTAATATGAAATGACGATGTGAATACGACGAGGTAGAGACGCTAAGTATAGTAAGTACACATTTTTGATAAAAAAAAAGAGCAAAAGGCTACATGTTTGGAACGCATTCTATGGATTATAATAAATGAATTCCCAAAATCTCGACGGCACAAAGTCACGACATTAAGGAACAGAAACATTTTAGATATTTCCAATAGTCTTGAAATATTAATAATCTTTATAATCGATATATTCATAATGGAATAATTTTTTAATAAAAATATCAGATAACTACAGATATACAGGTTTAAAATAATAGCTTTATTTCCCTATGATTATATTGAAGACTTACCTTAATGTTGCAAATAAACCGGAGTTTTCCTACGATAGAATATGAGAACGATGACCATATAAATACGTAAAATAAGTTTATAATGGTTTACCTTCATTCTGATCAATGCGTTAGTAGAACACGTATAAAATATTCTCAGCTATGGGTTCAAAGGACTCGGCTTAGCAACTTTTGGATACTAAGCCATAAATGTAATTAGTTTCTGCTAACGTATTGCGAGGAATAAAAAACACTGATTTCTAAATTTATTAGATCTCTTTATTTAAGTAATGATGACACATTGGTTATACTATATTCGGAAACGGCGGCAATTGACGTGTGTTCGAAACATACACTAAATCAATGTTTTCCAATATCAACTTATCTAGATACCAGATCTAGATACCACAAGAACCGGGTTTTGTATTCTTGCAACAGTAATTGTTAGTCAGTTCCTTCCACTAAGCTTCGACTTTTATCATTACTAGCTTATCATCGTCTTAATTCAAATGAGACAATAGCCAAACTTTAAACCTATAAAAATATTCATTCAAATTCAAATATAAATTATCCATGAATTCAATTTGGATGCTCAGTGGTAGCATGTACGGACTCTGCGTTAAGGGACGTTAGTTCGAATCCACCTACACGCTGTGTTACGGTGTAAGCCTACGCTTGTGTTTACGGTGAAGGTGAAAACATCGTCAGAAAACTATAGCTTTTTCTAATGCCAATGTGGTTAGTAGCCACCCTCAATTTGAAAATCTGCCGAAAAATACCAATAGGTGCTCCGGCAGTTGCACTTGAGAGCCAGTTCCTTACAAGTTTAGCGTGTCTAGCAACTTGGGCCGTATGACTTCACCGTCACTTAAGATCAGGAGAGATTATGGCAATAACGCTAAGCTAAACTGTAAAAAAAATTACTCAATACAAAAAAAAAACGTTACAAACAAGAGAATACTATTTATAGTGATTGCTAAATTAAAAAAAAAATATACGTCATACTTTTTACATAGTTTCAACTTTAGATAGCTAATTTATCCCGGACTATAACCGGGTGTCGGGCTGGAGGTTTGCGTCTGTAACCTCATCACTATTTATCTCTTAGGGTTTTAATAATAAGAATAAATCCTAAAGGATTCTATTTAGTAAATTTTCTTACGCAATACCTACTAATCTACGTAATATCACGGAACTTTATTACAGACTAGCTGTATCCGCGATTTCATTCGCGTAAAACTAAAAATTAGTTAATATGTTTTGTCCGTTTTTTGTAAATTCTTTCAATACAACTTTGTTCCTATTGATTGCAGCGTAAGATAGCGTTCAATAAGACTTCCTCAACGGTTACTCTATCAAATACAAAAAGATATTTTTGGAATTCGGCTGGTAATTTCTAAGATTGCTGCGTTCAAACAACCAAACTTTTTGATTTATAATATAGATATAGATGTCCAATACAGATTGGAGACTTCTACTCACTCTTCACTAGATCTCCAAAACCATGTCTTGATATTTTCGGTTATTTGGACTTGTATTGACTGGGTATTTCGTATATTTTTTTATTTTACAACGTAGACGATCACTAATAATGAATTTCACCATCACACGTGGTTAACGGAAAATCGCAAACGAAATTACTTGAACTAGCTAAATGAATATTGACGTTATGCGACTGAAATATGATGTATGACAATATATACATATATATTTTTTAACTTAACCACGCGATTCGATAATTAGTCGAGATTGAAATGTGAAATTTCAAGAACGCAACGAGTTACTTTTGTTACATAGAAAAGAAAAAAAAATCATGTTATTCTTTCGAAATGCTCTCTCTCTCTCTCTCTCTCTTACACACAAAAACTTTATTTGATTTTAACATGTGTCTCTTCTATGACGTATAAACTACCGTACGCGCATTTTATATATACAGTCCACATTCGCTATTCTATGTTAATATTAACACATGTAAACGAAAACGAGTATTTACAATGGACATTTGTTTTCGAGGTTCAACAAACATTTTATAAATAAGCCGCGGTATCCACGTTCGTGAGTCATCTCGTGAAATGGGTCAGTGGCATGTACTGGCGCGGCGGGTCTGTATCTATGTTTGTTTCTGGGTTACATCGAGTTGCATGCTACTGGGATCGATCGGTGAACAGTGCATTCGCACACAAACACTACTGAGATGGTTATTACAAAACTTTTACAAGACAATTTACATGAATGTATAGTAAAGCTTTTGTCGTCATATTCTTGGGAATCTTAGGGTTTAAGGAGTATTGAATACCATCTGAGTTACCCAAGCCAAGCTCTGATTAACCGACGATGTTCTGGCTATTGTTGGTCCTGCATTTGGTTTTGGTCACGACGGTTAACTATGTAATCATTGATCCGTCACAACTTAGTTGTAAGTTTATTGCCCAACTGGTTAGCGACCACCCTCGGGTTTAGACTGCGGTAAAATAAAGGTTCAGTATGAGCCTTTCTGTTCCGGCATAGTGAACATGAACCAGCTGATTTCGGCAAGTTCAATAATATTGGTGTAGAGGATGTCTATAGGCAACGGTAACCATTTACCATCAGATGGGCTGTCTGCCTATTTGCTGTCAGATAGCATAAAAGAAAATTCATTGCCCCTTTAGAGTTCTTATACCAATAACTATCGACGCTTATATCAACAAAAGTATTATATTGAAGTACCCTACAAAAACTAAAAACCAGTCACCGCAGAAACAGTTATGTAACTGCGGTTTTCTGTAGAGTATATACTATTATATTATATTATATAGTATTATACTATTCGACCTGCCTTAATAAAACAATCAATGGATACTTAACTAAAATTAGTCACATTTGGTGTAGTGTTAATTTTCAGAAACGGTATTGTGAACATCAAGTTTAATACAGAGGTTGTGAAAGGGGAATGTACCTTACATTTGACAAATATCCCTATTTAAAATTACACTTATTTCCGAGCTACCCTTAATAGGACAATATCTATGCAGGTCACGAGCTCGCTGAAGAGTGTACGGTATAAAACTTATTAAAACGTTAATTGATGGCCGCAGTGTTTTTGGAATTCCAAATAATGGAAATAAGCTGAGCGAAAAATGACTATTTTCATCCCTCTAGGAATTCCAGTTACAGTAACACAAGTCAACAAATTTCTTTTTATGATGTTTTTGCCTATGTAGGCAATTTCACCAATGTCAAGTGCGAATAGCCGATTAAGCAACAAACATAAAAACCCAAACATAGAACAATCGATGACAGCTCAGTTGGTAGTGTGTACGGAAGCCGCGTCAAGACACGTGAGTTCGAATCCACCTACAATGAGCTTGAATTTTCGGTGAAGGAAAACATGCTGAAAAACTATAGCAGGGCTTTGGTACCATATCAGATAGGGCTTTATTTAATGTCTGCCTGGCTAGTTACCACCCTCAAGTTGAAAATCTGCCGCCTAATACCTATAGGTGTATTCCGGTAGTTGCACTTGAGAGCCAGTTCTCCACTAGGCTTAGCGTGTTCCCCATCTTGGGCCACATTGTCATTTAAAATCAGGTGAGATTGTAGCCATAACGTTAAACCTAAACTGTAAAAAAAACAGCGCCATGTCTCAGCGACGAGATCACGTAAGTTGTTAGACCAACTGTCTATGATAGATTTTTGATAATTTTTGATTTGATTTACCTTAGAGATGTCAACATTCATTACACTAAAAATAAATAAATGTTATCGATTATAGATACTGGTATAAAATAATTTCGTTTATTTGATTTTTCAAAGAATTAAACATCAATGTCTGCTGTCTGAAGAGTTCGACAAATTTAAGCTACTCTGGTTTGTTTACAAACCAAATGTTCGTACCTTTAGGCTGCAATATCTCTGTAAATATTATACATTGACCTGTAGTCGCTAAAAACAGGCAACGTGTTTCAATTAACACATTCTAAAATTAAAACTGCTACTCGCATCAATATCTCGTTATACTCTTTGTACATAGCAAATATTTGTTAGACAATACAAGAGTATATGATTATATAATTTATAGGTAAACAATATTAACTATATTTTAGAATGACTGACAGACGCTGTACAACTTTTTACGTGATAATTGCTTATTAATTGCCAATATTCTTTTGCTTAAATAATGTGATTAGTAATATTATATCACCGTGTTAAACATCATCAAAATTTGTCTAGTAGATGCAAATACGCGTATTAAATGACAAATAAAAAAAAATTTTGAAGTATATATTAATAACAACACTTCTTTATATGGGAAGTAAGCTGTTATACAATATATATAGATAATTATTAGTCAAATTGCAATTTAATTTAATTTTAGGGTATTAGACAATGCTGTTGTTCGTCCCTACTCGAGACATTTATATCAGTTACAAATTCAGATACCTTTTTTATTTTGGATATATGAAAATTGTAAAATTCCGTAATATCGTTAGCTCGTTAGGTCTTCGATTTCAACATTTCTATAAATATTCGAGTAATGTCACCGATTTTCCTCGAACGTTAGATATCATTTACTTAACACGAGACCGTTTGTCGATGAGTTGGTACTTTATTTTCATTATACATTCGCTTCTGGGAAATCCTGAAAGATTGTTTATTGTGTTTCAGATATATGGAAATAGAATGATACGAAAATGAGCGATGATGCCAATAGTTGGACAGTTCTTTTATGATCTGCACTCAGATTACACTGACGGCTTATGGAAATGAAATCATGGTATGACATCATTTTCTATCATACCACAGTTTTTTTTTACAGTGACAGCCATCACATGACTTGGAAAGTGATTTTCGGTTCTAAATTTATCTACTTCAGACAACACAATAGGTGAAATTCTTCACCTATGCAAGATATTGCAGTAAAATTACTTTGTCTTATGTTCTTGCTGACGATAGGGTTTTAAAATTAGCTTCAAAAAGATAGATCAAGGTCAGCAACATGGTATTGATACATTGGGTATTATAGGCCCAGTTCTTCAGTTCTCTGAAGAAATTACTGCGTCGTCTAGACATTTTGTCGCCACTCAGAAACATCAACGACGAAATAAACACGAAATGGTTCGATGATAAATGACTGACATTTGACAGCAAAAATTGATAACTTTTTTACGTTCCATTCTGAATCACGGTTTTTTTTTTCAAAAGACGTTTTATTAAAATTCCTCCGGATTAATATTCGTCGATTCGTAATAAACCCTATTTATGCTTACCGTTACTAATTTAGTATTTATAATTCAATAATATATAATAATATAATATAATAATTCCTTCCTTCATAAATTATGTTTTCAGCAATAAGCTAGCACTTATTAGTTAAGAGTTTGTGGCAGATGGATTTTGCTGCCTTCAACCACGATAACTTTGGATTGTATTAGCTGGCCCATACAGTGTTTTGGGACTATATACATGTCTGTCAAAACGATTTAAATTAATTGAGTAAGAAGAGAAGATCGTGTCAAGAAGCTTTATAAAAATATATAATGTAAATTATATGAGTCGAGAGGTGTTTTTATTTGATATAAATATACACTTAGCCCATTAAATATTCCATAAGTTTATGGAAACTTTAATGAAAAATTGTTACACAGATCTTACGAAGGCAACTGTGAAGGTCTGTTTTGTTATTTCTTTCCTGTAATTGAAAGTTTGAGTATCGATGCATAAAATTTCTAAATATAAAGTTAGTCAATTCTCCAGCTAACATTAAGCAGTCAACGGTTTAGAAGAAAGATTAAGAACTACATGATTGGGTCGACCCTTCCGCCTAAATTTTGTACATCAAAGAAAGCAAAATTTATTCGACATAGATACAACACACCATATGGTAAGAAACAATAAAGTTTTAAAGTTGGATGCGAATTTAAAAGTTAATGCGAGGCAATTTATTGCTCGTTTGTTAAATATCAACTTTGTAATATTAACCGCGGTGCATGCCCATGTCTAAATCCGTCGTGAAAGGTAAGATTTCCATGACAAATTTCAAGTCGATAGGTCTACGTTTTGGCAATATCGTGATGAGTCAATGAGTGGTTATAGATTATATACCTATTGGTCTTTTCAGGAAAGACATCGTAAGCCACAATTGCACTTTCTACAGAAGAGAAGTATTTCTTTCCTAAATTAAAAATATTTATGTCACCTTTACAAATATTAATAACTTATTGTTCATAATTAACCACTGATCAACTGTTATTAACATACTGTTTCTAATTTACACAAATAACTTTTAGGAGGTTACAATGAATGTTTATATATAATTAAATCTTTTATAATTTTGGTGCTTATGACGTTTTTCCTTAAAAGACTCAGTATATATAAATTAAAGTCTCTTATAACAGCTGCAGTAAAATTCAAATCTATGTAAATGCATACATAAATACATACACGTTTGTAACTGTTTAAACTAAATTAATCCCTAAACTTTATTCATTTACAGATCTCCCTGCTGTGTTTACCTAGAAAGGCTAACAAGGGGTACGAAAAATTAATTGGATACAAAGTAATAATACTCACTAAAAACCCCACTATGTTCCTACAATACCCTCTTAGTTACCACAGGCCGGGAAACATTACATCCAGCATTTAATTTAGGTCCCAAGAAACTTATGAACGTCAAAATATCGCTTCGGAAATCATCCCAGATCAACAAGAAACTCAATTGAATTTATATATTTTTATTTTATTTTATAAATACATATTCTTTATACTTGACCGTGAACTACAATAACTTGAAATTCATAAGTATACAATGTGCGACCTGCATAATGGTCCTTGAACTTACTCTGCAGAAAATTGATACATATGGAACTTATTATAAAAGTTGACACTAAAGTGTTTGGCGGGAACTTGACCTGTGATTCATAATTTTTATGTTAATTCACGAACCCATGTCATATTATTATAACAATAACTAGAAACGTGCATTTTAAGTGAGTACAAAAACTTTCCAGATAGTCTAAACAAGGGAGCAATAGGAAGGGCAACAACATTGACACTGGCAATTACTTTTGCAATACCTCATACTAAGAAGAACCTAATAATATTGTTTTTGTTTTTAGAAAGACAAAGTTAATACTTTAAACAATGATATTTTTAGTATATTAAAGTATAAATACGTTAGCATCGTAATATTTGGCCACAACAAGTGGCGCACAGCGTAATATTTCAATGGTGTGGGAATTAGAACAGGGCGGTTTTAATAGCAGACGCGCAAGAGAGACATGTATACATCATCTAAAGTATAAGGGTTACTTTGTAACGGAAAATTTTACGTATGTGTATATTTCAAAGCAATAATAGCTCAGCGGTAGTGTATACGGACTCCGCGTCAAGAGACGTGAATTCGAATCCGTCTACACTGAGCTTGAGTTTTTGGTGAAGGAAAATATCATGAGGAAACCATAAGATGGTGGCAGGGCTTTTTCTAATGCCCGTCTGGAAATCTACCACCAACTAGTCTACAAACTTGGGCCGAATCGTCACTTAACATCAGGTGAGATTATGGCCATAACGCTAAACATTAACTTTATAACAAAAATATATACAATATCATATTATCCATGAAATTAGTAATAATTATAAATTCAATGTGATCCCATGCCCCTTAGAATCTGTTTGTATTTTTTGTATAATATTACATTACACACGAGGGCATTTTCTGTTGTTTCAGGGCACTTGATATCTTAATCGGTACACGGCATACTTCCTTGAACGCGGACGCAGTATTGAGGTTTAGCTGTGCCAACTGACACAAAATCAGCCACTTGCGGAGCGCATATGCCGTATCTACACATTTTTACATATAATTTCATTGTCTTACGATGACATATAGCGCTTAAATCGAACATCGAAATCTCGATTACCCATCCGATAGTTGAACCGTGCAGTATTATCGATTGAACTGCAAACCGTTAGGTTCTAAATAAAGACACATTACTGTGTAGGTACGGTCTCATCGCCGGTGAATCATCGCATAAGTACCGCACGAATGGATTTATCGCAAACGAATTTATAATAAAAACATACATACTAAATGTGTATTAACTTAATTTTATAAAATAATAGGGAATCAAGTATCAGATGCTTATGATGAGAATAAATTGTTGAAAGAACACTTTAAATATTATTACACATATGTATAAATCCATATTTATTATATTCATAAATAAATACAAAAGTGAGTTTGTTTGTTTGTTACACTTTCACGCCTAAGTCGCTAAATCAGATATAATGAATTTTGGTATAGAGACAGATGGGACCTGGGCGATGATGACGGACAACTTTTTCTCGCGAAAAACTTATTGGAATGAAGTAAAAGTAATAAAGGGATAAAGTTTGTATGAAACTTTAAATTGCGTCATGCGATTTGACAAAAGCAATAATAATACAAGTAAAGCCACAGGTAAAAGCTAGTAAGATATATTTGCCTTGAACCTGAATCTCATACGACCTTAAGCTCATTGTTAGGACCACTAAACTTAGTATGTTAGAACCTGTTGTTTAGTTAGGCTCACGAATCTTTGTTCGTTTTCCGGCAGCAGTCCAAGCCGAGGTTTGGCCATTCTGGCACCCTTGTGCTCGCTGCCTCGGGGCTAAGTGTCCTCAGCATTCACCCCAAAAAGTTCGGTGAAACTGTCATAGCCTTTACGGCTAACAGCGTATGTGAGGTCGAAAAAAAAAATATACCTTAATTCACGAACACAAAAATGTTAACACGCTAAGCCTATTAAGTAGTTGGTGTTTACTTAGACCAGTAAGTATTTTGTCAATGATTTTGACTTTAAGAGCGAAATTTTGTCGAACGGGTATACAAAAACGATCCAGTGCTAGTATAAATTACCAAGTGTATCTGCATGCAGAAATACACCTACGTCAGTAATTAGGCAAAAATAAGGGGTGATGATGGTACTTCGGTATTCGAACATTATTATATAGTAATAGTACAAAAGGACGCCGCGTGAATGGATGTGACTTTGATTTCCTGCAAAAATCTTGAACCTTTGGTGAAGGGAAATAAAGCGATAAAACCACAGCATGGTGGTACGGGGTGTTCTAAGGCCCATCTGGCTAAATGTATAAAGTATTAAAAAAAATATGCATATATACTTTCAAATTCAGACGGTTCAACGTATTACGGACTTACCCAGTGTAAATTCGGTTATTGAAAAGCGAGATCGATTTTATTGTGACGATGTACGTTAATTGCTATTTTTAATGTTGCTAAACTTTAAAATAAATAAAGATTTATCAATACTGTGGCCGCGGTTTCGTTCGCGTGGTCTTGAATTACGTTTTCGAACCTTTTTTTTTGGCATACATGGTAATGTTATGCTAGGTATAATTGTTGTTGTGCACTGAACTACTTGAATCTATAGATATTACAAACTTTTTATACACATCATGAAAATAGAAAATGGTGTCACCCGTACATATAATAGAACTCTAAAGGGCGCTAGTCTGAACATGAACTTATTTTTCTAATTTGGATGTTACACTCTTTTATCGATACAGAGGCCAAAAATGAACATATTTTTTTGTAATTTTGAGTTTCTCATTATGAATTGAATTTCTATATAAGAAACCGCTATGGGATTTTTTTAGGAGGGAAATATAATCGTTAACTGAAACACGTTATGATTTTTTGCGGAACGTACCTTGCGCACCTTTCACTTTTACAATCGGTATTTTTCAAAGATAATCGTACTTAACGAGTAAACTCTTTACGTGCTTCGAAGCTAACATACTAACTTTTGTATTTTATACGTATATCACTACTTTTTAACTAAAAAATGAAAAGGTCCTTTCAGAGTTTGTGAACAAAACGCTAAACTCCGATAGCGTTTCAGTTATCACCATCAACACTGACACATATATGTATTTTATTCAGGATGTAGTCAAGGTTCTAGGTACTATATTTCTTAAATGAGTGGAGGTTTTACGCGTTTTTAGTATTGAATCCTGTGAACAGAGCTAATTTTAATATTTAATTTGTTCAACTATTTTTTCTTTTTTAAGTGCTGTGCATACTTAGTTTTTTAACCATAGGATCCTATCAGCGAATCATAGGTATTTTGTAGGTTAATCCTGAAACGAGGTAGGTGGCCCTGGGATCAGCTTGCTTGCAATGTATAAAACTAGTTATTTTATTCCAAAATTTTATCTCTTCTCTCTTACCTCAGAGGAACCGTCGTCTTATGGTATAAAGTGTAATATATTTAGTCGTAGACAATTATTTTTATAATATTAGTTATAATTATGTAAATTTTGTATAAGAGTATGTGAAAGAATAATTGAACGACGGCTG
This sequence comes from Actias luna, assembly GCA_039707435.1. Taxonomy (NCBI): domain Eukaryota; kingdom Metazoa; phylum Arthropoda; class Insecta; order Lepidoptera; family Saturniidae; genus Actias; species Actias luna. The sequence continues at coordinate 11,428,484 of JAZHAC010000012.1, read as the reverse complement.
AGAGAAAAGTGTGAGATTTCACGATCGAGTGTTTTATACCTGGTCGTGGGAAATCGGATGCCATTTTTTTCATTCTTCAATTCTGCAAAAAATACAGAGTGGCACACAAAAACTTGCAGATGGTGTTCGTTGAGTTCGTGAGAATAGGAAGTTAATGAAGTGATGGCGGCTGATAGAGATTTATGGAAGAAGAAAACTTAATACACCTACTCCAAATAACTTGGGAACAGGATAAGAAGTGATTTTTTAATTTAAATATGTCCAATAGTATCAAAGCGATGCGCGAAGAAGGCGACGATAAACAGAGAAACAAAATATTTTTGACCTCTACATATATACAACAAAGTATATGCCGATGACAATTTACAAAAATGATTAATGTACATAACAAAGCCCAGTTACATTTTTATATGTATACATTCAGTAGATTGAAATTTATTATAACTATAAATTTCGTTTAGTGGTCAATATTCATCATTAAGCTTTAAGTCATTAAAAAAAGGACGCTCTCAGCTTTAATATATTTTATTTCCAACAGACTTCGAAAAAGAAAGGTTTTTTGTATATTTGGTATGATTGTAAGTAACTGCGAGAGATTAATTTACAAATATACACCATCGATATTATCATACATTTAAGAGGTTTATCATTACAATTATGGAATGCTAATATTAAACTGCTGATTTACACGAATTAAAATAACTGTGCTATTGTATCTTAACGAAATCAACTTGTCTTTAAAAACTTTTGAATTTTATATACACTTAGCAAGATATGTAACTTACTTTTCCTGTTATTATAAGGTAAGTTCTGTCAGCGGACAGTAATGATCACTTAGATACAAGAATTTATTTAGAGTCACCGTTTTTATGGCTATCTATTCACAACATATAAAAAAGGGTTAACATAGCTGGTAAGCTTTTTTATAGGTTTATCGTTATGGCCACAATCTCACCTGTTAGCATGACGATGTAGTCCAAGGTTGGGGACACGCTAAGCCTAATGGAGGGCTGGCTGTAAAGTGAACTGCCCGAACATACCTATAGTTATTAGGCGGCAGATTTCCAACTTAGGGGTGGTAGCTAGCCAGTAGGTGATTAGAAAAAGCCTTACCACCATACTATTACTTAATACCATACTATTCGTATAAGAATAAAAGGTATAGTAGTGAAACACAATTATACATTTTCTACCATATATATATATATATATATATATACTAGATGTAACATGCATTAGCTTTCAAACTACACCAGATACATGTAGAATATTTTACTTTGAATCTATTCCGAACACTAAAGAAAAATTCACACAAAACTTTAAACCAACAATATAAGAGAAACGACCATAAAATATTCACAAGTTTCCTGAAATAACAAAAACAGTTTTATTTTTAAACACCTACCGGACGTCACAATTAACTCAAAATTTTATTTTTAGTATTTTAGGTATAGTTATTCTGCGAACGCTGAACGAATAGATGGATATGCAGATATATATACTTATGTAGTTAGGTATATTTGACGTCATACTATTCGTAAATCTTACGTAGAACGTCGTGCCGCGTGAGACTCTAGCCCATTTACCAACGTTCCCGCCGTCGAATGCAATCAACGGCTCAATGTTTACACAGAAACGTGTATAAATTTATAAATCAAGTACGTATTTATAGATATTTATACTCGAAGAAAAACGACAATTTGAATACGCGGAGGTACAGTCATGGATGTATATTTAGATGCAAATTATTATTTTACCCTACTTTTTATGTTAATGGGTAGCAAACAGGTACATTTCTTATTTGGTGGTAAATGGCTACCGTCACCTATAGACTGTAACATTACGGGTGTTATAGCCGTGTTGCTTCCCTTGTTGCAAAAAGCTAGTTCTCGTTCACTAGGCCGGAACACAAAGGCTTATACTGAACCTTTATTTTTCGGCAGTCTAACCAATCGGGCAACAACCCTACCACCAACCTGTGGCGGATCAAAGATTACATGGTACACCATCATGACGAAAATCAAAAGTGGGACCTGCAATTGCTAGAGCCTCATCGGTTACTCGGCAGGTTGCACCGCGTGCAGGTGAGGTTGCCTTATATAACTCAGATGGTATTCGATACGACAATTTAAAATATTTTACCTATATATAAATAAAATTTGTTCAGAAATTAAACATACAATCAATTAGTATTTTAATCTTAATACACCTGTTCAAGAAAAATATTATTTAGTATATATGTTATTGATTACTAATTGTTTAAAGTAAGTTTTTTGGCGCTCCTAGAAACTGCATTAAACAACTTCCTTCCAACTTTCCCAAATTATATGGATATATTTTTTTTTTAATTTGAGTACTTCTAAGGCGTTATGTGGATTCCTCCGTGGGTAACTATGCCCTTCAATTAAAAAAAATGTTACTAAACATCTTTAATTAAGTTCCGCAGCCAGTACCCATAACTATATGATATATATATATATATATATATTTTATACTCTCCTTAGAGTCCGTTTCTAAAATAAACCCTCTTTACGTGTAAGTCACAAGGTAATAGATCAGATATTATGATTTAAGCTTATTATTGATTTCATAGACTATGATGATGATTTATGATATGGCTCTCAAGTGCAGCTGCCGGAACACACCTATTGGTATTATGAAATTCAAATAATTCTATTGAATTACACGCACATTACTATTTTAAAATCCAATATTTGGAAGCGATGATAGCTCCGCGGTAGTGTGTACGACTTTATGTCAAGGGACGTGAGTTCGAATCCAACCACCTACAATGAGCTTGAGCTTTCGGTGAAGGAAAACATCGTGAGGAAACCATAGCACGATGGTATGGCTTTTACTAATCTCCGCCTGACTATCTACCACTCGCAAGTTGCAAATCTACCGCTAAATACCATTAGGTGTGTTCCGGCAGTGTCACTTGAGAGCCAGCCCATCCTATAAAGGCCAGCAACGCACATGCGATTCCTCTGGTGCAGTGACTGTCTACAGGCGGCGGTGATCACTTACCATCAGTTTACACGCCTGCTCGTTTGCCGCCTACTTCATAACAAAAAAAAAATTGTACAGCTTAAGTTGACGTACTCAACAAGTTCATACTTTCACAAAGAATAAGGTCAAGTAGTTAAGAACTTACAGGCGGAGATTATCATGAGAAATATTGAAAGAACTGCAGTGGAAACCATTACAGTATGTTGAAATTTTTATTTTAAGCAATTCCATAAGATGAATTTATGACACGCGATAAAGACAAGAAATTGCGACCTTGTTTCACTTTAGAATTATTACAGCTCTATTTTCTATTCTCGTTTACTTAACACAATACAATTGTAAAATTGTTTAGTGTTGAGCATAATGACAGTCGTTATAATAACATGTTTGTTACATATCAACAGTAGTTTTCGCACTATTCGTCATTCAATTTAGACTTTTATAGAGTAACTAAGACTGGTTGTAAGAAGAAATAAAATCAAATTACAATTAAAGTATTTTTTAGTAATAATTCGTCTGCACTATAGAGCTCTGCACAAAAATATAAGCTGTCAATATCTAAATATTTTACATATTCTAGACACATACATATTTTGTATTTTTTTAAACATACTATTAAATGACACAAACTATTACCAAGACCCAGAACAATAATTTATGGTTTATAGAAAAAAAATATTTTGCGTGGGTTTGGAACCTACAGCGCTCAGCACGACGGGGCGATCATTTAAGCCGCTACACTGACAGTCTGGTTGGTTGTCAGTTCTTACTCTGTAGACCGTAAATCATTGTGTTTTGAACATGTTTTTGACACGTCAGATAGTTTTTATATGTAAGTATCTACATTTAAATCTTGATCCACTAAATCTTTGCCCATAACGTTTTAATAAGAGACGAATTTCATAGCTATCGATGGATTCACCGTGCGAGTGCCGGGTCTATCGTGTGACAGAGAGGGAAGCTTCGAGCAGTTCCTGAGACTTGTAGTACGGCTGTAAGTTTAAAGGGCTGCTTCCCCTCACACGTCAACACTCACCTTCACAACTCGTGTTTCTCTCCCTGCCCACCAGCTTTTGTAAGAGCTTGCTAGCGCAGCTTTAGGCACAGGTTCTATAGTTTATATTCTATTCAGGTAATATAGAACTTATTGCTATCCTAGATCCTAGACGGGCTAATATCTTTTAGTAGATTATAGAGGGATTTTGCTGGTATACCTCTCGCACTCACTTCGCCCGCTTATAAATTGACTACGTAGCCAATTTATATATATATTTATGAATATGACGAGTTTCTATCAAAATGATTGAGAACTTATTACGATTTATTCACCAGTCATTCCGAACATATGTGCATTCGGATATAAAATTAATCTTGGCAGATAAACCTATGCCCTTGATTATAATCACTTTGTCGGCTAATCATAACAAAGTATATATATGAAGATGTATGTATGGCTTTGGATATTCCAATATTCAAGATGCGGGTTAAATACGGATTCTAGTTTCTATCCCAGTTTAGCTAGTAACTGCCTAGATTTGATAGCTATCTATAGCGATTACTATAATTTTCAAGGACTTTTCTTTGGTCTATCTTGTTTCAAATTAAACCGATATATGTTTAAACACCAAAAGGATTAGATGTCATAACCTGCGACAACCGACAACGGTTTGTCAATCTTTGCTTTCTTTTGGTATTGTATTATTATATTTTCTGTCATGTGTAATACCATCATTTTACCGTGGTTTTATAAAGAAAAAATTACCAATGATATGACCAAATATACCATAAATTCTGTATTACACAACAAACTTAGACGATAAATAAATTGCCGACGGTTTTGTTTGGAGATTTTATAATTAATACATGAACTATTGCTGTACCTAGCGAATTGACGAAGAAACTTGTATTATCGATACGTTGATTTCATCGCTCATACTAACAATTTTATATCCTCTTTGTTTCGGCTAAAGGTACCTACTATTTAAGGCAAATAAACTAAAATGTGAAAACTAATTAATAATGATTTTTCTCCAATACCAGGCTAGCAGCGACATAATATTACAAACTTCAAAATTATTGTATTGATCTGTAAGTGATTAACATAGTAACGCTAACCTATAAAATATATACAAAATGTATAGCATTAAGGCACCATAACAGCTTAAAACTTTTTTATGGAATAAGGGCCACACCAACTAGAATGTCACCTGTAAGTGATCACAGCCGCCCATGGAAACCCACAACATCAGAGGAAACGCAGGTACGTTACCGGCCTTTATTGGAGGGTCTGGCTCTCAAGTGCAACTGCCGGAACATACCTACTAATATTTGGCGACAGATTTTCAACTTAAGGGTGGTAAATAGCCAGGCGGGCATCAGAAAAACTCCTACCACCATGCAAAACCTTGAAAAACAAAACATAACGTAGCAATTCTATTATAGTCGGAAAAATGTTGCTGCATTTTAATAATTTCATACACGCAAAATTATTTTTTTATAAACACAGGTATTACTGTAAATGTCAATATTTTTAAATTACTTCATTTTCGAAGCCAGGTTAATTACTATAATTAACACTCACTCGGACAAGTGAACGATGTTAAGTAAAATTGGCAATTAAAGATAAACCAAGTGTTGCTTTATATTACTTCTCGACAATTTATATTAATATTGACAAAACTTTTTATTCGTTAATAGTTATGGATACAAAAGTACTGCTTGTAATTTTACACCCAGATAGTATCTTGATTTTATGTAATAAAAAATATATAAACATGGAAATACTTTTGTTTTCTACAATTACATAGCCATACTATAAATTACTTATTACTTTAATAACTAATCGTGATATAGTTTAAGAGAGTCTTTCATAACGCTTGTGTGTAATTTCTTTTATCTTCAAAACTAGCTCTAACAACATAACAGCTTTCTAGTTAAAACAATTCCAAAAGTTTATAAGACGACCACAGTGTATGTTCCCATTTTTATTTTTAATAATTCTGCTCTTTTCCACAATCGTCAAACTATATCATGCAAACGAAAAATCGGGTCAAATAACAAGAATATAAATCAAAATAAAAATCACTAAATGACATTTTAAGATCCCGTAAAAAAACCCAAATTCGATCCAATTCATATTCATATATGACATCTCAGTGTTAGTGTGTCATAAAAAAATAGACGTATGCATTCGTCTTCCAAAATTGATTCGGGTCGATCTACAGAACATAATAATAAATCGTTACGTCCCCTAGTTCTAATCTGACCTAAAGGTAACCTTAATAATAATAAATGTTGTTCTGTTTTACTATAATCGAATTTATATTGTAATAGGATATTCGAAAAATTCCACACAAAATTTAACTTACTATGGGTTGATGTATCATCCATGTTTTTACGTGATACTAATTTAAAAACGATAAAAAGGCCGTACAACTTTTGTATATTTTTTTCAATTGCTGCCGACGATTCTTATAAGTTTTTATTCTATTTATATTAGTTATAAACATTACCTGTTAAAAATATAACCGTATGTCAAGTGATGGAAAAAGATAAGGTAAACTGAAATATTATTTGCTTTAAAGAAATAATTTTAACATTCAAACAATGTCAAGAATATTTACATCGGCAAAGTTAACTATGACTTAGCAAATAATACTGCACCTATGAAAATTACAATCAAACAAACAATAATATCCAAACAAAACCTTGGTTTATATATCTAAAGAATTAATAAATATCTGATCGTGTGTCAGTTCGCTTTTAAATTGAAATAAAGTTTATTTTTTGGTGCATTACACAAACGTCCTTGCCAAAATTCTCGAGTTTGGTGACAGATTTAAAATAAACTCAATTGCCCTTAACATTTTTAATACTGTCCTGGAACATCTGTCGGGTGTGACTCATGCGACATTGGACCGACAAATGTCGGGAAACACGAGTAGGGTATTTTAAAACAGTGTACGACATTGAATCTTGTCGCAGATAAGATGAAATCGATTTAAAAATTAAGCCTACACTTTAACTAACAGATATACAGATTGTTAAAACCTTTTTTATGTACAAACAACCTAATATAGTTTGGCAATAACACAAGATCGTTTGTTCTTACTCTATTTTCTGTTTAGATAAACATCATAACAGAACTCGCTGTTTTACTTTGTTGCCCGTTCTGCGGATGTAATCGGGGTCAATAGTAACAGTACAAAGGAAGTTATGAATAAGAAATAATTAAAAAGTACTCACATTGTGTTGGTGAAGTGTCAGGATCACGTTATCGAAGGCCGATGAATTTGAGAGTGCTTCAGAGCTGCCTCGAAGAAGTTCGGCCAACAAATCGACGCCAGGTTTCACACCGACCAGTTTGGAAGGCGAAGAGGTTGCTCTAACGTGAGTGGGTCCGCGACCTTTACTCCCAGCCGACATCGCCCCGACACTTGTCTTTCGACTAGGCACAGTTGCGTCTGACAAACTCCTTCTACCGACTTCAACTGATCGAGTCGAAGGAGCTTCTAAAGTTTTACCAAACGGACCCCGTGAAAAATGATGACGTCTCGCTTCTACATCAGATGTGTCAGATGGACTGAAAGGAGATGGCGAAGCAGTTCTATCTCGGGAATAAGTATCACTTTCTGCTTCAGAAGGAGAGTCCCCATACTTTCGTCTCGTTCGAAATGAATCATCATCTCTTTCATCAGAACTCTGTTGATAAAATCTTGCACGCCTCGTTTTAAGGTCATCAGATCTAGGCCAAATCGGGGCCGGGGTATCGGAAGGACTAGGTGGTCCATTCGTGCACGAATCATCGGATTTATCACCTAGTAATGATGACGTTCTTGTTTCAGTGGAGAGGCGCATGTCTTGAAGCGAGGTGTCGCTGCTTTCTCGCTTGCAACCGTTTACCGATGGAGGGTCATCTTCACCCCCATCGTCACTAGGCGTTGTAATATAAATACCTTTCCTTCTTTTAGTTTTATCCAGAGGTCTACGACGTTCTCTACCACTGATTGGTACTGGTGTACATGGGTTTTGAACAGCAGCTAATAAATTAGCCACTTGTTCACTAGTTATTGTTTCATCTTCTTTGTCCCGATCCAGTGAACCATCAGACGCGGCGTCAGAGCGCTGTGGCTCCTCTTGCGGTAACTCCTTCGACCACTGTTTCACTATACACTCATACACGGGCACAGGTATACTACCATCAATATCACTCGCACTATCGAGAGCGGGGTCGTCGAGCGTCACAGGAAATTGGGAACAATCACAGTCAACATTAGCACACGAATTCGTGGGAGGATCCGGGAGAGGTGGAAATGTGAAAGGCTTAGCGGGCTCGAGGGGAGAAGTTCCTTCACTTTGAGCTTGTGCACTATCTGCTTGAGAACCGTCACTTTCTTCACGTAGTTCATGTAAGACACGTGGTGCCATCAAAGCAGGCAGACTACCACCTGATTCAGCAGGTCCTTCTTCACGTACAGGAGGTATGCGTCGTGGCAAAGGATGCGTCAACGAGCGAGCACCCAGCTGTTTATGCGGTGCGTCTGGTGGCAGCGATCGTGCTGCCGGTGATGCATGAGCTAATAGACCTTCATCAGACCCAACAGCAGAGTCTACAGAAGTGACTGATGCAACTGATCCTCCTTCTGTTGCATTTCCTTCAGTTGCAGAACTTGAGGCCGCAGCCTCTCGTCTAGATGCAGTGGCACGTTCCACTCTTGACTTTTTCCCGAAGTCAAAAGCCGACGGTTGTTTGATAGGGCCGCGATAATACTTTTCCTGAGCAAAGTCGCCCTGAGAAAAAGACGCGCTACGGTACGGTATAGTTTTCTGTGCGTATGAACCGACAATCGAGCGTGGTTCCACGCGGACCAGAGTGATGTTATCGGTGTCAAAATCGTCACAACGGTCGACGGAGGCTCCACGGGGCGGGCTGTGACGATGACGCGAGCGCGGCGGTGGTACAGGTGGCAGGACAGGCGCAGTGTGCGGCGGCTGTGGTAGCGGGGGCGGCGGTGGCGGTGGCGGCGATGTCGGCGGTGTATTGTGCGACCGAGGCCGCAGCATATCTGTGAGAGCCTGCAACCGTTGGTGCCGCGAGGGCCGCTCGTCGCGCGAGCCGCGGCCCAGGTGGCGTTGGATGCGATCCAGCGTGCGTCTGTCAGGCTTGGCCCGGCCCAGGCACGCCGCCACCGCCTCCTCGGAGCAGCAGCGGCAGGGGCAGGCGCGCGGCGGCGGTGCGCGGCGGACGGCGTACCGCACCGCGCCCAGCGTCACGTACGGGGACCTGCGCACGCGACCTTATTATATTTAGCAGCGGGAGTAAAGGCACGCGCGAACCGCCGAAAAGCTTGGCGGCGAGTGCGACCGATTTAGCGCGGCCGAGCTTCCCCCGCGACCCGGTACCGAATTCCGGGAGGATTCCCCGCGACTGATTCCGACACGGTTCAGGAGTTATAACTGACCATATGACTCGTGTCAGCTTCGTTTGAAGTGAGATATATTGGGCGATTTGGTGTAAAGATTCACATGGTACGCTGATAGGTCGGAGATGAACGGCGGAGGGCGGCAGGTGTCAGACAGACAGACGGAAGACGCGTCATCTATAAATAAACGAACGTTGGCGATTTGGCGACATCGCGACCTCGGAGCAATGTTTACACTTTTCATACTTGGTAACTATGTAAGGTCACAGTTAAAAAAGGAACTGATTTTATAAAATAAATGTGCAGGTCGGAACAAGATGTAATTTGCAAACAACGGGTGGACAAGTAGTTTTACTTTCGCAAAATTAAAATTCAAAGTTTTTTTGTTTAGCATAAATAAGTTTTAAACTTTACAACATAATTAACATGCTTTTTAAATATCTATACTAAGTACACATTTAACTGCTAATACAGATGTAATAATTGGTATTACAATGAATACATATTTATATTGTACCGATATAAGCATAATTAATATACAACTAGTAAAAAATAATAAAATTAATGTACAGGGAACCTGGTGAAATCTCTCCTCCTTCGCGCGCCATCTTGCGGCGATCGTGGGCGCGCGTCGGAAGCCATGTTTAATCATGTGATCCCCCGCATGCTGCGCGCGCGCACTATGTGCACTGAAACAAAGAATATTTATTTATTTATAAGGTTCGCCGATGACATACCAGACTATTCGGAACGGCCCGGTCGCGGGTTCGAACCTATACAGGAAAATTATTTGCGTAATCCATAAGTTATTGATCTGAGTGTGAGCGCATTTGGAAATCCAATTCTTGTATGTTTGTAAAAACCCCCCGCGTCAGTATTCAGTGCAATAATGTAAGTGTTGTAAATGAAGTAACTTCTGATTTTCAATATTCACTAACCCTTGAAATGGTTTGAAAATCGATTGAAGTAATACAGTGAACCTCGGCACAAACTAGACTCACTTATATTTATATACTACCTATACTATACAGGTTTAATCGTTTTACTCTATCTTCCGGCAGCAGTCCATGCCAAGGGCCAGCCACAACGGCACCCTTGTGCTCGCTGCCTCTGGGCTGAGTGCCCTCAGCATTCGCCCCAAGAAGTCCTGCCAAGCTGTAAAAGCCCCTCCGGCTAACAGCGTATGTCTTGTCGAAAAAAAAAAAAAAAAGTTTTACTCTAAAAGTCATGTAATGTTAAGTCTCGATGAGGTCTATAACATCTTAGACTATTGTATTTAAGGTCACAATTTCAAGGCAATGAGATTCTTTTAGGGACAGTTTACATCAAAATTAAATACATATAAACACTCAGTTTCACCGGCATTTTGAACGTAGTTTGTGAACTCTCTTGCTGAAGGAGCCTAATTTGGCGGATCAAAGTTATTAGTTATAAGTTGAAATACACAATAATATCAAAGTATAACTATAAAGTAAAAATGTGTTATATATATGACAGATATGAAAAACGAAAACGATATTGGATATAGCAAGTTCTATTGATCTTAACGTACTGAAGTTAATGATATAAGTTAATGAAGGTTAATAAGGATTGATTATATGTAATCAAAGTGTAAAAAAATACAAATCGGTCAAACCGTTTTTGAGTTTCAGCGAGAATAAAGAACATCGAATTTAGGTGGTACGAAGTTCACCGCGTCAGATAGTAGATTCATAAAAGGCGTGTCCAAATATTATTTTATGATAGTTGGCAGATATAATTTTTGGTTAGAATTCCAGTTTATTGTTTTTATAATATATTCAAAAAGAGGTTCACTAATTATATAGAACTTATCCGATTGGTAACATTGATAAGCATATTAAAAAACCTATTCAGATTGTGTACGTCTCATATAGATATTTTGTAATTTTATTCACTATATAATGCACTTATTATACAGTTACATAGATCTTTATAGTTTAATTTTAAAGACAACACCGACATCTCTTCACGTAACCATGAATTACTTATAGGGCGGGCGGGCAAATGGGCGGTAATTCTATATCGTTAACGTGATTGCGCGCGAGCGATGATTTATTGTAACACCAGAGGTCGCTTTTCCTTTTTTAATTACAACACTTAAAAATTAACAATAGTGCAACTGTTTTGAATTAACTGTAGTATATTTAAGTTTTGTCGAATGAAGTTTTATTTTTATTTGAAACTACTGACCTATAACAATTATAGCTGTAGGTTTATACCCATAGTAATTAATATTAAGTCAAACAAAAAAAAATATATACCAATGTGGTTGTTATCGTATGTATAGACATCGGTCAATAATACCGATGAATTAGCTAATGTTTTTCTATAAAAACATATCACAAAGCCTGCCAAATATCTGTTTGAACACGATAAATTCAAACACTACTGACCGTATTTTTATATGGTTTTCACCAATAGACGGAGTGATTCATAAGGAAAATTTAGGTTAAGTTCTTAGTTTTTGTGAAAATTGTCTGGAATGCAACGATGATTGGAGAATGAAGAAACAAATAAAGAAACAAATCTTCCACAATTAACACAATTATCTGTGCGAAACCGGAGAGGGTTACTAGTTCAAACGCGGTGGTGCGTTAACATCTAGAACGTACTTTATAATACGTGTTTACGTGGTGACAAAATCCAAATAAATGATTACAAATTTAAATAAATATAACCATTTTTTTTTTAAGATTTTAAAGATGCATTGCGATTTTAACCAAACAGATGTAGATCTTCAAATTACTATCTGGAGTTAACAATTTATATGACTCTATGCAAATACTATGACAAATGGCTAAGGTTTTGTTCCACCTAACGTTCCAAACGGTCTAACGTAATCACGGTGGTAGTGGACGCAGCGAAGACGTCACCAATGACGTCATTCACGTGACAACGACCCATCTGCTATAGTGGACCCATACTTCATTCCACGTCAGTTAATGACACCGTCGCAAACAAACGGAAAGGGAAAAATTACGAACGTGAGCGTTATAAATTGGCACGAAGCCTAAGAAAAAAAAACTCAGATACTTATCTGATATAATAAGCACAGGCATGTCACTTGTTTCTATCTACCCGCAACTAATCACGTAAACCTCTATGATGCGCCTCACAAAACATCTCACACTCTCGTTAATTGATACTAAATTGTAATAAATTTCGTAATAACAAATTTAAATATAAAGATTGAATTAACATCCTTATTGAATAACCAATTCACACATGGGGTCGAGTCTACTCATTGAAGACGTTCCCTCTTACATCGTTTACGATATTTGCATATACTATTGTTAATAGTATTGTGAAGGGACGAAAGTTCAACTGGTAGTGTGAACGGAAGTTGCGCTAAGGTACGTAATTTCGTATCATCTTAATTTAAATTGCATATAGTTAAAATTAATTTAATTCATTGGAGTTATAAACAAGTTTAATTCAATAACCAATAGAAATAAAAAAGGAAACAATATTAGAAATACCCAGTTTTATTGATCTTAAAGGATTAAAGTTGGAAGCTTGATTGGGATTGATTAATAGCTAATCAAAATATAAAAAATACAAATAGGTCAAAAACCGGTTTTGAGTTTTAGCGAGAATTGAGAACATCGATTTTAGGTGATACGAGGTTCACCGGGTCAGTTAGTTCGTAATAAAATTATTAAATTCGTGTCTTGTTTATTTAAATAATCAGTTCACATTTATATGAAATCGTAAAATATTCATATGTAATTCTATGTGATTCTTATCTAAACATAATTTTGAGAAAAAAACACTATTTTTTAAACGAAATCCGAGCTAAGCTCTTTCACCATGGTATTCAAACTTTTGGTGACCGCAAAACCTTGGAAAGGCTAGATTTCGTGAAAGATCGGCATGATTTAAATAAATACTAGGAATCGTGACACAATTGGACAAACTGGTCACCCTTTGTTTTAAACTCTGTAACACCAGTAACAGATTTTTAGGTAATAGTGTTAGGTTTTAAAACAAAATCCTAAAACACATTACCGAATTACCGGACAGCATATTCAAGCACCATGTCAAACAGGTTTTGATGTCAACCTGGATGGACCAAACCAAAGGGTGGATAAATATGTGAGCGATAGTGATGTCTGGAATTAACACCCTTCTATGTCCATCCGTTAATAACTATTGCATTGCACATTAAAGAATTCTGTAAAAAAATGTACCTAAAATAAAACCTTGGACATAGATTTTATTGTCAGTTCTTCTCGTGGCTGTCTCACATTCCGAACCGGTGGTAGTTTTAACATTCATAAGCGCCTTCCTAAGGCCTAAATTGAATAAATATTTTTGAATTGATCTGAAACGGAGCCAAGACGATTTCTACCTCCCTCACAAATCAAATACCATTGTCTTGTCTATACCCACCGTTGTCTGTATTACCTAAAATATTGTATAAAATTATAAAGGATATAAACCTATCACTTATTCTTGGATGTCGCCCAGGACCCGTCACGAAACTTTATCTCCTCCGGCGTAATGATGTCAACGCATAATTATAATTAACACGTATAATAAATAATTAAAATACACGGTAACATTGTAGCAGTTAAATAAATCATTCCATTTAAATAAGATTTAAGAAGTATGAAATAAGCGACTGTAATTGGAATAAATGTAATAATTTACTTATACGTATGGCAAATTAATTGCTTCCTCGAACCTTGTCATTCCATATTTTGGCCAATTTTGGCGTCGACTGTACGATAACTCATCGCTATAATTATTTCTATATAAATATACTTGTATATATTTATATATTTTAGGTTCTTAAGTATGGTACAATTTTTGTTACAATAGACATTTTTGCTCCATACATTTCAATAAATCAAAATTATTTGCTAGCTTTTGGTAACCGTTATTAGTAGTTATATTAAGTATTTTATAAAAAAACCTGCAGAATTCAAAAATTCTACATAAGTTAAATTGCGTTTTCTGCACTTTTTTTAAATGAACAGAAATTACTATAATAGCTATAGATAATTTGAAAAGATCTTGCAAAACTTTTCAAGACAATAGGGTATAAATGACGCTTAGATCGAAATATTGGCTACTGGGAAGGTTTGAAAGACGTCTGAGAGACCAGTTACTTCAAAATAATTATATATTCGTTTTTAGAACTATTGTAATCTTAAACTTTCGAAGTCATAGAAAAATATATTATGATAAAAGTTCTAGAAATAAATGTTTCCAACTTAAATTTAATCTACTGTTTTATCTTTAACTAGCTTTCCTGCCGCAACTTGAACTGTGTTGTCTATAACAAGACTTGTAAAGGTTTTACATTATAAAATTGATTTTAATGTAATATTTAATTTATAAATCTGGACCGCAAAACATTATTTCTCATATAGACTTTAGCATCCTCTTTTATAAATGTTGGGATAAAATTTGAAGCAAGGCTGAAATACGTATTATCGATAGGCTTAAACCGATTCTATTCAGAAAAAAAATGCCACCCCCTTACATCTCATAACTAAGCGATTGAATCTACGCAGCTGGCGTAAACAATTATAGCGGTCATGTCGCTGCAGCCTTCGATCTGAATATACTCAATTTCTAACAGAACAATTATTTCTGTGGTTCACAGTTAATTATTCGGAGTCGGTTACTTTGTATCAGTGAACTGTATGTTTGCAAAGTACTTCGCGACGCAGAACTTGAACCAGCTTGATCCAGAGAGAACTGTTTTTATTAATAAAAATAATTTTTGTTTTCTTGTGTATATATCATTGTGCTGGATAGCTATGAACCTATAAATAGCTTTTTATTATATAAACTCACGTTTAACTCCATACTTCCAGCTCGTTAACATTCGAAGAGTTAAATCAACAAAACACTCATTTGTAGTGTTTAAACTATTTTCCATTTTCCCGGTTACAGAGGAATGTACTTCCTTATACTAAATAAATCTGCAACATAATTACATGCTATTCTTTGTAACAGGTTTGTATTTTAAGCTGACCTTGCAGTGTGGTTGTTACCGCAAACCACAATTATTATATAAGAGATTATCGCGAATATCAAATGGATTCACGTTCAGTTACTGCGTGATAATAAATACACGGTTATATTGTGAATTTACGTAAATATTGTATTAAATATAAATTGAGTATAATATTGGCACTATGAAATTAGAGTTATTGTATACAAAAGTCCATAATGAGTGACTACTATGACCGCATTATTGCTTTCCCGCGGCTTGCTTATTGGAATTATATAATTATTAACTACACATAGTTAACCATTTTTTTTTCATCTTTAACAATGAATATAACTATGATAAAGAACATAATATCGCCGTGCAGAAAAAGGTTATCTCAAAAAATACCTCCGAATTTTGATGATCTGCTATAAATTCCGATGCAAAAATTACTGTTTATAATATTTCATTCTAACGGTAGTAAAACAAGTGGCTTATTACTCTGTTGATATGCTAAGTAGTTACTGTTGCTAACAAGAAATCAGTTCTCTCTTAAAGCTTCCGCAAATTATCGATCGCTAAAAATTTCAATTTCTATCACATGTTAATATAAAAATAAAAAGTATAAATGACTCTAAGGAAACACTTTTCATAAATACTCAAACCAGTAATTCTACCATCCGAAATGTATAGCAATGATTGACAAACATGCCTGTATCCTAATTCAATAGGTGTGAAGATCTAGCATATCACGATAAACAACTCAAGAGAGAGGGCAATAACATCTGTGAATCATTCCCTTTATTCTAGACAGAGATGAGTGATTTATTGAAACAGTGTTTGGGTTGCTTTGGTAAATTATCGAAACGCTAACTGTCGACAGCGGATCGAAGTGACAACACGTTGAAACGTTTACAATAGAGATACGTGTAAATCAATTTGATTTAAGAATTTGGTGGGATTCCGGTTTTTATTACTGGTTCCGATATGAGGAACTTTTTTATTGTATCTTTTCAATGTATGCATATATCACTGACAAGTATAGCTATTTTGTTAATAAAGCAATTGGTAATATGCTTGGTATCGCGTTCCGGACGGAACTTATTTATTAAAAGCTAGTTGTGTCCGCGACTTCGAGTGGAACTAAAAATTATTTAATAATTTTTGCACGTTTCTCTAAATTTTTCGATACATTTGGTTCCTATCCCTATTCCTATTGGTGGTAGAAAAATGGTAAATAGGTTAAAACTATCCACAATGATTCCTCTGACAAAAAAACAAACTTTTCTGCTTGATAATATTAATATAGATTATAAACAATGTTGATACCCTATATGTAACAGACTATATCGTAACCTCTACGCATATGGAGATAAACATAACAAACGTGTTTTTTTAAAGTGCCGGACAAGAGGGAGATGTTGGTACCTAAAACTGTGGATTGGGGATTCAATCTATAGCACCCATTCTCTTTCTTTCTACGTTTTTGTTCTTATTCTCTTCCTTATGTAACAAAATGTGCCTAAAACTGAAATTCCACTTTTACTTGTCGTCCAAAAATCGATACATTTCCTAAAATATTGCACACCAGAAACTTCTCTTCAATACACCATTATTAAAGACCGCATTGAACGGCCTTCAATGAACATTTAATACCAAAAACTGTTCTATAATTAATTATTAAAATGTGTCATTAAAAAATAGTATACGGAACCAATTTAATATTCTAACATTAAACTCAGCTAAACCGTAATTGCCCCTGTAACTCGATAACACTAATCCGTACTTTCGAAATAGTTCATCATACTAAAGAACTCGAGATTATAAGCCGTTTTTTATAACTTTAACGTAATTACAACATTTCGAATCAATTTTTATAGCATTAAATCTCAATACACCATAATAATAGTAAAGTTATATACGAGTAATAGCTGTGTCTGCGACTTCGTTCGCCTGGAACTAAAAAATATTTGCTAATTTTTGCTCGTTTTTGTAACTTTTTCAATACAGCTTTGGTCCTGTTGGTGGTAGGGTGATGTAAATGGCCTAAAGCCTTCTCTTCAATGCTGATAATTAAATTCTAAATTTTTTCGTTTAGACCTTTTCGTGGTATCAGCTAATGTATATCTAGGCCGGCAGCTACGACTGCCGAAGAAATCTCTCGGTGGTCACCATTGTTGTTAGATGGTACTGTACTAACTACCAGGTAAAAGGTGGTTATTTTATTGTGCAATAGACAAAATAGGACTTAGTGCGTCAAGAAAAGTTAATTTTCCGGGATACACACAGAAAAGTTCATTGTAACACAAAAAATATAGACTAAACATAAGAAATATTAATTAACACACGCTTGTGTATAAAAGTTTAAAAATATAATACAAGAGTTTAATTATCTAAAGATATTAATTATGTGTAGGGTTGCTAACTTAGAAATTCTGTTATAATGTCTTGATTTCTTATAACGAAATACACTATTTTAACAGTACTGTTAGAAAGTTCGATAAAATTGTAATAATATTTTCCAGCTAATTAGCAAAACTACAAAAATGTCTATACCCATTCTCATATTTTAACATCTTACAACTTTTTCAAAACTGCGGAAACTGAATAGGTAGTAAGTACTCATTAATTTAAAAGAAATGCTGTTGTTATATTCCTTCGAGTAGGAGTAAATTGACAAGGGATCTACTTCTCTTTATTGGGTTAAATTATTTGATTGTTGTTTTTCTACTAATTTTACTGTACTAACTAAGACTAAGATTTTTAGTTTGGATTGAAATCTGTCTTATTTTGAATTTTGTTTTAAGTAATAATGCTTAATTGCTTAATTTTATGTAACATTAGTGTCATTTTTTTGTGGTATAGTTTGGATATTGTGCAAAAGTGAAGTGAGTTATATATAGCTCATGGGATACTTATTTTTTTATATAGATTATATGTTTAACATTGTAGCCATAATCTCAATACCACCACCGCTTCAACTTCTTTACTTGCCTCATAAATTCCCTGCACAATTTTAATAAGTCGACATTTATTAAATGTTTGTATGGAGTATGGACAATAAAGATTTGTAAGAGTTTCTGCCATTCTACGTAGCTTTGGCACAATTATATATAAACAGACTGCCATTAAAAAAGAGGATGAGGAACGTCATATCCAAAAAGATTTTCCAAAATTGATGAAAATATAAATAATTGACGCGATAACCCTAACGACGTCTTGCTTCATAATAATATTCTCTAATGTATTTATGAAAACTGTTAATGTAATGTTTATCGTATGCTTACGCTGAAAAACATAAATTATTTAAGCACAGCCGGGGAATGTTGCGGAAAATAATTTACAATATTATTCTAGAACGTTTAAATACTAAAACAGTTCTAGAATTAATTAATGGTGAACAGCTATGTTTTTTAACGTTCCTTTTAAATTAATTTTAAACTGATCTATTAGTAATTCTTAAATTTTGCAGTGCTGGGCGAATTTTAAAGCATTAGTATTAGTGCAATTTTAATTTGATGTACTTACTTTAACAAATACTAATTTTGGACGGCAGGGAATATGATACACAACACAATTGTCAAGAAATAATTTGTCACATATTATATGACATAGTAGTCCATGTGCAGAATTTCATTATAGTCTGTTTAACGAAACTCTAGCGTAAGTTAGTAGTTCTATATACTAATGCATCCCCAAAAATTATATAATATTCTGCGAACAAAATAAGTACATTTTCTATTACCATTCCGTTATTTCCAACGTTTTATTACGTACAGCTACCAAAAATTAGAGAACAAAAAATAAAACATTGGGATCGAATAAATGATTCTGAGTTACGAGTGTAGTAACAGACAGACAGATAGATCTACCGAAAGATGTAGGTTAATGTAAGAATAATATACAAACAGTATTTATTTAAAACACGGTAAAATAATGTAAAGAATCCGGAGCCCTCAAAGCGCAAGAGCCACTTGCTATTTATCCATTTTTTTTTGTAGTAGTAGTAGTGTGTCAAAATCACGACATTGTTCTTGATGGAAAACATAATACAATCCAAAACAACACCATACCACTAACAAATCCGCAATCTGCAATAGTAGCTGGATACTTTTGAAGCGATGATAGCTCAGTGGTAGTGTGCACGACTTCGCGTCAAGGGACGTGAGTTCGAATCTAAGCACCTACAATGAGCTTGAGCTTTCGGTGAAGGAAAACATCGTTAGGAAACCATAGCATGGTGGTAGGGCTTTTTCTAATGCCCGCCTGGGTAGCTACCACCCTCAAGTTGTAAACCTGCGGCAACTGCACTTGAGAGCCAGTTCCTCCACAGGTTTAGCGTGTCTACCAACTTGGGCCGTATCGTCACTTAAGATAAGGTGAGATTATGGCCATAACGCTAAACCTTAAGAATTAAAAAAAGAAAAAGATACATGCAAAATGGAAAATAAACCAAAAGAGTCACTGTGTCGAATGACTCTTAATTACCAGATATATATCAAAATATATAACAATTGACGTGAGTTTTGAATACCTGCATTGAGCCTGAGTTTTCGGTGAAAGAAAACATCGTGTTGATATCATAGTATGGTGATAGAGTTTTACTAATGCCTATCAAGTTAGATATCACCCTCAAGCTGAAAACCTGTAACCAAATACCTATAACTGTGTTCCGGCTGTTACACGTGAGAGCCAGTCCCTCCTTCTTGGCCACATCGTCATTTAAGATTAGATGAGATTGTGGCCATAATAATAAACCTTTAAGCTATAAAAAACGGTCTAATTTCGTAACACAAAACGCCTAACAGTGTCACTGTGACAGTATTTTTCTTCATTTTTATAGTTGTCCAGTACACAGCAAAATCTGCACTTAATACACATTATATTAATTTAAAACATTATAATACTATACGAGATAATGATAACAAGTAAACCACTCGCTGTAATTTATACCAAAGACCAACGTATAAACAAATCGGATTAGAATATATTTTCATTTACGAAATTTTGTAGAAGTTTTATTTTCGTACCGTAGTAAGCTGTGTTCGCTCTGTATAAACGAACACGTGGGCGTCGATGCATTGCTTTTCTTTTTAAAACGCGATTATAAAAAGATATGTTCAGTTCGACGGTGTTCGAAAGGATTTTTAAACTTACTACCGTAGACAGAGAGTAAGATTTTCCGTGCATTTTGAAAATCCTTCGTCGACCTATAAAATGTACGAGCACTTTTAATATCAATTTTTCATGTAACTTCGCTGAAAAGCTTTTAAAATTAATACAAATACTGCATGGTGTTATATGTTATGACTAGGTTTTATAGTTTGACACGATTTCGCTGTTTAAATGTTATATCATTCACTTTCTTATTTAAAAGATATAATCGTATCAATAAAAAATTTTTCTCTGCATTAAAAATAAAGAGGCAATTTTCTATACATTATTCTACTTTCAAACCGGTGCTGATGCACGAATATTGACTAAAAATATATCACAATTATTTAAAAGAATTCAAGTACAACTTCGTTGTACATACACAAAGAAAAATAGGCCATTTCATTGTTATAGGTTTGTATTAAATATTATGCAGATTGTATTACTGCAATTAGGAAGAGTACAGAATATGTTACCTACATTTTACTATGCTTGATATCTTAACGCTAGAATAAACGCTTAATAATGATGAGCATAATAAAAACTTTAATTTTGTTTTTTTTAAACACACCAATATATTAAACTATAAAAAAATATATAGGAAAAATATTTTGATTTAGATCTAACAGTTTCAAGCTATTCCTAATAAACACCTAGACTATATGACTGTTTTAATATCAAGTCAAAATCCTTTCAAAAGTAACTTTATTCAACTTGGACCTTGTAAAGGCACTTACTAATATCATAACCTTACCTTTGATTTGGAAATCATACCAATCATCGAGATATACCAGTAACAAAATACGACAGGATCATCATTTTTTTAATATATCTATACATATATTACAAAGAGTATAAATTTGTATTTTTGTTTGTAAAGAATAAACTCGAAAAATTATTTCACCATTAGAATGCTACATTATCTCTGAGTAACATAGGCTATAAATTAGTTAAATAATTTTTAGTTCCGTGCGAACGAACTCGCAAGCACAGCTAGTTCATTTATAAAAACGTTAACTATCTACAGATATTTATATAATTTAGTAATTATACATAAAAAGAGTAATTTATACACATCATTATCAATCACACACTGATCAATAAAACTTGTTTGACGTGCTTGTCGAACTTATTATCCAGGAAATCAGTAATAAACAGAAATCTTATTATAGAACCCAATATTATTACTTAAAAAACTGTTTATTACTACCTGATAAATCTGAAATATATTGATGATTAACTTCCGTTTACTTTTAGTATTTTTTAATACTTTATAGGTTAGGTGTTATGGTTACAATCTCACCTAATGTTAAGTAACGATGTGGTCCAACATAGACAAGCTAAGCCTATTTGAGGGTCTGGCATTCAAGTGCAACAGCCGGAAGCCACCCATAAGTATTCGGTAGCAGATTTTCAACTTAAGGGTAACAGTTAGGCAGGCAGGCATTAGAAAAAGCCTTACCAACATGCTATTGTGTCCTCACGATGTTTTTCCTCACCGAAAGCTCAGAGCCTTTGCAGGTGGATTCAAACTCATGTTATTAACGGGGCGTCCTTTTTTTATGACATGAAGGCACACGAGCAAACTCTTTACCAGATAGTAAATGATCACCGCCACCGATGGACACCCACAACGCCAGATTTTCAACTTGAGGGTGGTAGCTAGCCAGTCGGGCGTTAGAAAACCGTACCACCAACTGAGCCATTACCTCTTCAAAACTTCACTCCTAAATCTACTTGACAGGAGTTGAAGACAGGTATTTTGCTATGTACCACAAGTCTCTTTAATTTTACATAATTCTTGGCTTCTATGTTACATTATTCTTATTCCTTGCTATATTTAAACTGTTTCTGTAGTCAAACTATTTTAATATCTCTATTTATAAATACAGCGTCCCTCTGTCTACAGCTTTTACTTTTTACGTTTTGAAGATTTATACGTCGCTTTCATATCTCTTTTTTTATAATTGAGGTTTTAGTGGTCATAATCTCACCTGATCTTACGTGACAATACGGCCCAAGTTGGTGGTTATGCTAAACCTATGGAGAGTCTGGCTCTTAAGTGCAACTGCCGGAACACACATATTGGTATTTGGCAGCACATTTTTAACTTGAGGGTGGTAGCTAACTAGGCGGGCATTCATTCATAGGAAACTTCATCAAGCCGAGGTTAATAATACGAAATACAACTATAGCGTATGAAATAAAACGTATTAACACGGCTCATACTGTGTTTATGTGTCAGTATTGAATGCGAGTGCCGCGTCATGCTCTTTCATGTAACGCTCGCCGAGCGAGAATAGCAGTGACACGTTGAGTATATCTCTCCCGCTCCCTTATTCAACTCCAGCCGACTTCACCCAAACGAGAGTCACATATCCGAGCGTTGCAGCTCAATCTCATTCAATACCCTCAAAATGAAATGCTTACCGCGCCGCAAGAAATTATCACTTCGTTAATTAAGGTGAACTTCCTTTTTTTTAGAAATACCACACTCATACTTGGAATCAAGAAAACTGTCAGGGGAATCTTATAAACATATATACATAACTAACGAACACACGAATTCAGAAATATCACAAAAATCATTATTCTTAATAAGATTTTATATTTTTTAATATTTTTTATATGCTTAGCGTTATGGCTACAATCTCACCGGATTTTAAGTGACGATGTAACCCAAGATGGTGGACACGCTAAGCCTGGAGGTAACTGCCGAAATACACCAATAGGTATTGCGTAGCATGGTAGGCATTAGTAAAAGTCCTACCATCATGCTATGGTTTTATAACGATGTCTTCAATCACCCAGAGCTCATAGTAGGAATTCGAACTCACGTCCATTGAGACGGCGTTCATACACGCTATCAATTGAGCTATCATCGCTTCGAATGCACATTTTATGCATAGAGAGAGAAAAGCCTTTTGTAATTAATGAAAAATCTATAGAAACTATAAAATTAAAGATAAAAAGACAAATAGAAATAGATACTTATTTTTTATACTGCTTAAATATTGTTCATCAACATATTGAAATAACCTTTTTTCCTACGAAATTCTTTGAAAATCGCGTATTCATGATATCTCTAATTGCACCAGCGATCTCATTGCGTAAAATTTATAAACTGTGCGCATTATTTATAAATGTTAACGCGAGAGGAAAACTTAGTGTACTTATTAAAATATTTTAAGAAATCATAAAATAAGTCAAAAATAAACATAAAAAAACGAATAGAAAAATTTACTGCTGAAATATTGTTTAACAACATATTGAAATTACGTATTTTCCTACTAAATTCTTTGAGATTCGCGTATCTAAGATACCTCTCTAATTGTACCGGTGTTCTCAGTACGTGTTTGTAAACTACGGATTAATTAATAATATTAAAGACAGATAGTTCCTAGTAATTGTCATTTAGCCTAGATTGTGTATAACAAACAACCATTCAAAATGACAACGACCGTTTTATTGTCCCCCTATAACTTAAGATTAATGATTTTCGCGAGACATCCTACTATCCACCCACTGGTCTGCCATTATATTATCGTTATTTATGACTATCACTAAGCATTGCTCGCGGCAGATCATTATATATTTTTTTTTAATAGTCTAGGAGGTAAAATGTGTACCCAACCAAGATGTTTATTCTAGACCGGTTAGTAATATAAATATTAATTTATTTTATTCTTTAATATTATGAACGCGTCAGTGAGTTCGTTTATTTTACACGTAAACCGCTTAATCGATTATGATGAATTTAGTTATCGAGATAGATGAGACCATGCGACAATAGGCAATAGGCGGCAATAGGCAATAGGCTACTGTTTCTTTCAAAAAACTTATGTCAAGTGAAGCAAAGAGAAGTATATACTTTGAATGAAACTTTTATTGCGTCATCCGATTTGCTTCAAACCTTACAAAATAATTTCTTACAATTTAGAATTTGGGTAAGTTCATATCGACCTGGCATATGTTGACAAAATCAATATTAACGCGAGCGGAGCCGCGGGTAAAAGTCAGTATAATCTTCCTTTTTTTAATATGAAAGAATACACTACGTCTAGTCCACACTTGTTGCAACGATTTAAGTTGTCGAATCGATGTCGTAAAGTGGTACATACACACTGTTGGTCCAAACCTGTAAGGCGGCAAAATATTTATGTGACTTGCATATGACATAACTAGCTTTTCCAGGAACTTCGATCGCGTGAAAGTAAAAGTTATTTAATATATTTTGCACATTTGTGTAACTATTTCAATACAGCTTTGCTCCTATTGATGGTAGCGTGATGTTAAGCGTAAAGCCTTTCTCAATGATTGCTCTATCAAATACAAAAGGAATTTTTGAAATCCGAATATTAATATAGATATTGTGTCCATGTGCCTATTCACATAAGTACACATTTCTAATAATAATAAAAAGTCCTGCGTATAATTTTTATAGCATAGTAATCTGTGCCTTCAATTAATCTTGAGTTGAGAGAGTTTGATTCTGAATAATTAGAAACGATTTTATATGTACGAGTACTTTTCTTCAACGATAATCAATACCAGAGAGAAAATACGGTGTTGCTAGTCGAGCATTTCACATAGACAACACATATTTAGACAGGAAATTATATATTACCGATTCATACTTTTATACTCTAGAGCAGAGCTTTGATAACCTGGAGTTCATGGCGTCAGTATAGGAGATCAATTTCAGTTTAGTAACAATCTAAATATCTATGTTTTGTAAATATCAGAAAATTTGTAATATACCATGTTAATGGACAATTTACATATGAATATCGTTTTCTGTCCCTTAAATCTACAAATAAATTAGGAAAGGACCAAGAGATTTTATTATATTGCTAAAGAGTTTTTATTATAAAAATGTTAACAGGCCCTGCTCTAAAGTATACTAAATTAGTCATAACCTAGGGGGTATTACAAACGTTGGCTCAAGTTGGAACAAAACCTGTATTTATAGTGTTTTTATGGAACTCTTTCACCAATATTTATATGAGGCAATCGAAACAGTTCACAATAACAATGCGATGATAGCTCAGTGGTAGTGTGTACGCACGCCGCGTCAAGAGACGTGAGTTGGAATCCACCGACAATGAGCTTGAGCTTTCGGTTAAGGAAAACATCGAGAGGAAACCATAGCATGGTGGTAAGGTTTTTTCTAATGCCCGCCTGGCTAGCTACCACTCTCAAGTTGAAAATCTGCCGCCAAATACTAATAGATGTGTTCCGGCGGTTGCATTTGAGAGCCAGCCCTCCGCAAGTTTAGTGTGTCTACTAACTTGGGTCGTATCGCCACTTAAGATCAGGTGAAACAATGGTCATAACGCTAAACTTATAAACTAAACAAAAGAAGTCCATACACTTTTGATGTTACAGAATCAAGTAAAGATAATTTATACCTATAATGTGAACAATAGGTATTCTTCCAATTCGCCTAGTTTTCTTGTTCAAACCCGTGATGTAATTTGGGTAAATGCCAGATAATATTAACAATTGATTTCCATTATAAGCGGTTTGAACATTTACACGAAAAGACGACATAAGAACGAGGAAAAGATTTATTAGAACAAAAATGTTGGAAACGCGTTAAAAATTATGTTGACAAATGGCATTTAAACTAGATGTTTATTTTGTTTATGAGCAATACTTATGAATAATTTTCGGAGCAGTATTGGATTACGATTTAGTTTTATTTGCGATCTATTTGTACTCGCTGATTTTGTAACGTAGACCTCAATTGCGTTTCCTATAATTTTTGGATATATTTTACAACATTATGGACATTGGACATTATATACCCATATTGAACATTATAACCATATAAATTTTATAGATATTGAAATTCAACACATTAAATATTCTCTTTGCTAACTTATTTGCTATCTTGAACCAATAAGCGAGCATCTATGACTGGGTACAGTTAATAGCATACGCGCTACAGATAAGTATCTATATTATAGAAATATAGTGCAGTAGAGAACTGACTAAAGAGAGGATCGTGATAAACTTACATTTTGATTTGTCTACCTTTCATCCATACCGTCTGATAAGAAACTTCGTTCGAATGATATTTTCCTTTTAAAGTTATAATTTACTCTATTATGTTTAGATACACAAAAAGAAAAGAAAGCTACAGTATCAATATTAGGACAGGATTCGTTCTTATTCTTTTTCCCATAAATGCATTTTCGTTTTCAATAAAAATTTGAAATAATAGAAAGTTAATTTAGTTACGAATACTATTTTACTACTATAGTTCGGAAATAGATCAAATCACAAAACAATGTATCAATATACAAATACACCATTATTAAGTACCACTTATTAAGGGTTAAGGTTATAAAACAAAAAAGCTAAGTCCGCGACTTAATTTTTAAGGCTATATTGTTGTTCTGTATCGTGCTTATTTATACTTTAAGTACTTTTTCTGCATGAAAAACTTCAGAGTAATGATTGCTCAGTTGCAGTGTATTGACACAACGTTAATGAACGTGAGTTTGTTTGCCTGATATGATCCTAAGTTTTCGGTGAAGGAAAACATCATGACGAAATCATAACATGATAGTATAGTTTTTCTGATGCCCGTCATAATAGCTAACACACTCTAGTTGAAAATGTACCACCAAATACCTATAATGTGTTTCGGCAGTTGCACTTGAGCAGCCGTTCTTCTATTTGAAATTTACTGCGTCCACCATCTGGGGATACATCGACACTTAACAACAAGTGATTGTGAAGTGATTGTGGTCATAATGCTCAATCCTATACACTATAAAAAAATACTCTATGTCCTTGTCTGTAACCTAACAATGTGTATGGAAAATAGAATACTGATCGGTTGAGTAGTTGAAGCGTGAGAGCGTAACAAACAAACTGGCATTCGCATTTATAATATTAGTAAAGATACTATACATAATAGACAAAAACCAGGTAGATATACGTGAAATTAATAATATATAATATAATATAAATATATATAATACAATGCAAAGTAAGGTCAGTTTGTTTAAATTTATATCAAATTGTGAAAACGTTTATTAAATAATTTAACATTCTCCAAATATTTGTACGTTCAAAAGTAATTTGTTTAGGGGTGTTAAACTGATGTACCTACTCTAAAGTAATTTTAATATATTTTATTTATTAGCACTCTTGATAAGGCAATATTAGTTATTGAATAAAATATCGACTTTCGATTTGATTTTCAGTCAGATTCGACCAAAACATTAGTTTAGCTATTCGATATGTTTATTCATGGACTTATTTATATGACCAAATTTACAATCATACTACTATTATAAATGCGAAAGTGAGTTTGTTACGCTTTCACGCCTAAACCGCCAAATCCATTATGATTAACACAGAGATAGATGCGATTCTGGAGACGGAGATAGGCTACTTTTTTTCGAGAAAAACTTCTAAGAAGTGAGGTAAACAGAAAGATAAACTTTGAATGAAACTTATTATTGCGTCATCTGATCTGTCAAAATCAACATGAACGCGAGCTAAGCCGCACATAAAATCTAGTATCAATATAAAATGATTCAGCCGTTTTTCGGTTTCATTAAAAATCAAATATAGAGTATATGTGTGTTGCTATAGACTTATTCATTTCTATTTGAAATAGTATTTACTTCAGTAGGATATTTCGGTTATAATAAAATAGTTTTAAGTTATAAAAATGTTCTTTGGCCCGATTATAGTATACGTTTTAGTACATTATGTTTAATATATAATTTATTACAAGGATAACAGGAAATTAAGACGACAACATATTCATCCGAGTAGATTTTTTACTATACTAGAGTAGACAAGAGACAGGTACACGAGAAGTAATATAGCTAGTTATCTTGTGCTCTCGTGTTATAGCATTATTCCGTGTTCTTCAGTTATTCAACAATATATACGGTTATTAAACACTTTAATCATGGATTTATTATACTCGACTTTGGAGAAATTGCTTATTTCGGCAGAAGCCACAATTAAATAAAAAAATGCATCTATTTCGGTAACATACTAGTGAAGTGGCAAATATATTTGTTCATAAGTTTTAGACTAAAATATTGTTTTAGTTTATTAATCTACGAGGATAATGTAAGTTAAAAACTATTGTAAATGTTTTATTTATCATACCGTTCTCTCTCAATTATCAATAACGCATTTCAACGGCATTATAAAGTGCATATAGATATATACTTATAAATTTCTTTACGCCTTACTGAATTTACTTTCCTTAACACGATACCCGGTAGCCGTCTGTCAACTCCAGCGATATCGGCGTCGATCAAAACAAAATGATTTATAAGTAATTTAAGAGGTTTTTTCCGATCAATCACCAGCGAGCGAGCACGATGGAACAAGTTCTAAGAAATCTTTACAACGCGTCGCGTCGCCGAGAGCTTGTAGTTATGTGTGTTGCCAAGTTGCCGTGCGTCCCGTTTTCGTGACAACCAATGCATTTTCAATGGTATATATACATATATATACGGACACACATGATTGGAGCTGACAGTCGAATTATGCATTCGATTGTTCTGTTTAATCGATTGTTATCTGAAACAATTGTGAGTCTATTGTTTGTCGTAGAGAGTTAGTTGTCATCAGCAATAGGGCGTTTTCAATATATTTCTATCTTTCCGTTGCAAATTTAAAAGGTAACAATTATTTAGCTATTGCTATATAGTATAGCTATCAAATGGAAAAGATAATCGGAAGACAAGATGATACGATAGTAGTTTCAAGGGTGTGTTAGTCGAATCGATGCTTGTTTTGATGTGCATAAGTGCCTTATTAGAGCCAAAATTGAATAACGTATCTTGAATTCATTTTTGTTAGTGGTGCTTTAAAAACATAATATTATTATTAATTATAGAAATAAGTAGTTTC
This sequence comes from Actias luna, assembly GCA_039707435.1. Classification (NCBI taxonomy): domain Eukaryota; kingdom Metazoa; phylum Arthropoda; class Insecta; order Lepidoptera; family Saturniidae; genus Actias; species Actias luna. The sequence continues at coordinate 11,399,033 of JAZHAC010000012.1, read as the reverse complement.
ATAAGGTATTCGAACCTAAGCGCGGCGGCAACAGTGAAACATTTGCTTATACCGCTACGCTGACCATGCAGTCTAATATTAATTCAAGTTAAATATAAGTAAAATTAAATTTAGATTCTAGAACAATTATAAATTGAAGACACAAACACAACGAATATACATGAGATATATTTTGCAGTAAGCATTGAACCTAAATACAAATGTCAAATGCCTTGCCACACAATAACAGGAATAAGAACTTTGCATTCAATATAGAAGTTAAACTTAACGACGAATAAAACTCATACTCAATTAACACAAATAGCAAAATTGATTATCAAAGCCGTACTATAGAGTTGACATAACAAAATTATACGTGCACTGTACGAAATACACTCGAGTATTATAACACCAAAGATAAAAGTACTGATAGTTATTTCGGAAATGGTAATAATAAGTTGGTTTTCTTAAACAACTAGTCTTGACTTTTGGATTCCACGAAGCCGTGAGGAGTGCGATTTGTGAGTGGTTAGCTAAAGGCGCCGTTGAGTGGATAGGTTGTTGACCAAAGATTGGCGTATCAATAATACAAACTAAATATTAGTCGTTGATACAAAGCAAATGTTTGTTGAATTTTAAAACAATAAGCTCTACAAACGTTTGTCGAGATTTTCTGCGAACCGAGTAAATAGGCAATGCAAAGTGAATACAAGAAAGTTTCGGAATATTAAAGAACCCAAAAACATGACAAATTACCAAAGACATTAGCAAAACATTGTTAAACCTAAAGGTTACAGGTTTCACTCATGACTAATAGTAGTGCAATAAACATAATTGTTATTTCTGTCTGGTTGTTGAATACCTATATATTATGTTAAATTAAAATAATATGCACGTTCAACAATATTATATGTATATATTTCTATTGAGAGGCCTCGACACACGCTGATAGTAAGCCCTTCAATACCTTTATACGACTGATCATTTGTGCTATGATCATTACGGCATGTTTGTATACAAATTAAAACTAAACCTACTTTGGTATTACATGACCATGTGATAATTGCAACCTAATATAATTTTTTTTTTCTCCTTACTAACGTACATACATAGAAAGGGTTCAGTCACCATTTTTTGTGTCCTGACATATTTATTTCGCTTCATTACGTATCTGCGTTACCTTAAAAAAATGCAATTCAACTTTTGAATACATTTAATTGATTTACTTAACTTATACACTCTTTTTGAGAAGTATAATTAAACAAATGTCTGCATACATTATATTCTAGTTTCCATCGATACTTTAATTACTAAACAAGTTTTTATATTGAAGGCTGCAATTTTTCTATTAGCTTAATGGTCATTTACACAATACATAAGCTTCTACCACATACATATGTATATATTGAGCGACTCTTAACATTACTCGTACATTTGGAGTTAAGTACATACAAGTTATTAGAATATCTACGAAACCAAATTAGACAAAAGAAGAAGAGGGCACAGAGTAAAAGAGACAGCACAAAGACAGAACGCAGAGTAATACGAGCAGGACACAGAGTAAGAGAAATAAGCAGATATCAAATCAGAATGGATAGGTACAGAACAAGAGAGGCACGGTAAAGAGTAAAATAAATAGACATAGAAAAATATCGTTGAAGACCTCTGTACTTGGGTAGTTTGACTTGTCAATTATTTCCATCCTGCAGACGATCGCAGCCAAGTAGCGTTGTGTTGTGTCACTATGATAAGTAGAGTATCTAAAGCTCCTTGAAGATTAGTTTCATAGTCGGCAGTATGCCAGTATTCTAAATATAAGAAGCATCCATCAATTACGCGTTTAAAATAAGGCGACTCTATTATTTGTAAATAAAACGATATCATGCTTGATGACATCAAGTTTACTGGAAATGCAACCTAATGGCGGACTGACTGGAGTCGAAGGTAGCGTAAATATATATAAAAATAATGTAAGATATAAGTAAAGGGCATTGTTTACATTTTGAAAACCGCGGAACTTCCAGTCCCACAAACTTTTTCAATACTACCGCTATACCCTTCCAATAGAAAAAATCAAATAAAGTTAACTATAGCACTCCCAGACGGACTATTTTATTGTATATACTCCCAGGGCCAAAGGCCTGATGGGAAGCGGTCCCTCTGTTTTCGTCTAAGCCCCCAAATAACTAAGCCAGGATCTTAGATTTACGTGTAACTATTTACTCTTGAAGCAAGTATAAAAACAATTCAAACGTAATTTTAAAAGTCTATATAATTCGGAGAATAATAAAATATGAATTAAATATATCAACGTATGTAAAACGTACGTAAGTAGTACGTATGTAACGTTACGTTGCGTATGTAATATGTAAAACTATTAACTTTTTAGATTAAATCTTTTATTTGACTCTAATCAAAAAAGTCAATTAATGTGCATATTATACAATTTAGAATTATCTTAATTTTATACATTACAGAGTATAAAATACATTTTAAAAAATAAAATGAATCTTCATTAGCTATTTAAATAGATAAATCAGATGCTATATTAAATTAAACACTTAGTAATCTAAATATTGATGTTGAGGCGATGGGGATGGGCGGGGGCTTAATAAACATTAGACAGAGATTTTTTACTATGCGGTAAGACAGTTAGATCGAAATCGGAACCACATGTAACGCCCGCCATGGTGACTTTATTTTTTTGTATGTTTAGCGTTTTAGGCACAATTTCACCTGATGTTAAGTAACAAAATGGCCTAAAATAGGGAACACACTAAACGTAGTGGAGGGACTGGCCATCAAGTGCACCTCTTGAAACATACCTACAGATATTTGGCGGCAGATACTCAACCTCAGGATGATAGCTAGCCATGAGAGAATAAGAAAAAGCTGTACTACCATGTTATAGTTTCATCACGAGGTTTTCCTTTATCAAAAACCTCAGGCTCATTGGAAGTAATCGGCCTCATTACGAACTGAGCCATCATCGCTTCAGAAACATATCATTTCAATAATATATTGTTAAAAATTCCACTTTTTTACTCGGTTGCTAAAATGTAGATAATTTCATATACTGGCAATATACCAACTACGATCAACTGAACTTGTTGTGCATACTTAAATTGGGATGACAAATCATAATGGGTAAAAAACAATACGTATTTAATTTAGACTTCGTAATAGTTTATAATATGGTTTTCTTTAAATTAAAATAATTAAATCCTTCTATCTGCGATAAAATTATCACTAAAGATAATGTGCTTTATAATTGAAGGTTAACTACATTTCCTACAAATATAAATAAATCACAGTCTTAAAATATTCACTAGTTGGTAATCATTATCAAATGTAATCAGAAAATTGTCGAATGGAAAACGACTTTTTCTTAATCACTTTACGCTTTTAAATATGCATTAATTTTAAAAGGATTTCGTAATATATCAAAACATTTATCTCGTACGTATTAATCAAATTAAGACATAAAAGTGTTTTATAGATTTAGAATGTTTAATAGATTTTTTAATATATTTATTTACATATATATTTAATTTTGTAAAAATGTTTGTATAAAACTCGATTAGTTATTACAATAATAATAATAAAAAAAAAACAAGAAATAAAAACACACCTAAAACCGTATCGGGAAATAGCATAATGTAAACAAAAATGAAGCAAATAAAAAAACAATTCTGAACTCGTTCATTAACAACGAGAATATAATACTAATTTTTAAGGTATACTTCTTATTTAAACCTTTTTATATATTTATACCTTTTTTTATAGGTACAGTCGGCCGAGGTGGCTAAGTATATAAGAGATATACTGATGTTTCTCTGCTGTCGTGTGGTTCTAAGTATACACTGTTTCTTTTTAATTATAACATTGGTCTATATAGACAACTTCGCCAAAGTCAAATGTGACAAATATGATAATATAGTAGGACCTCGTTAAGTCGAACCTCGATAAGTTGAAAGCCTCCAAATCTCGAAAAAATGTTGTCTTCCCTTCACTGCAAACAGTAAAACCTCCATACTCTATAACTCGAATTTTTGGGGTGTCTTCCATCATGTTCGACTTATAGACGTTCTACTGTATTACATCAAGAATGATGCTACTTATTACTTAGTTATAGTCTTATAAGAATAAGATGGTCGAATGGCTAAACATAATGAGTTTCCTCCATGTGCCCACATAAAAAAGGTAAGAAGTTTGATAAATTTCATTAATAAATATTCCTTCAAATTATATATTATAAGACCTATAGAAAAATTAGAAAGTAGGTAATCAGAGAAGAGGATTACTAGAGTTAGAGAACTTTCATATAGTTAATCGACGCATTCAAAAATGTGACTAGAAATATGATAAAAATTTTAGATAGTAAAACCTTTTTGTATCAACGTAGCATTTAAAATCCTATTCTTTAGGAGCTTCCTCATCGCAACGCGCAAGCGCATAAGCAATTGAACGCAGAGCTCAGGTCAAGGCGAGAGGGGCATGTGCTAATCACCCAACACTACACACTAAAGTGCACCCTGGCGACACTTCAAACTCCCGTGTTGCCAGAGAACAGGAACAACGCACACACTAGACTTCTAGTATGGCTAGTAAAGTCTACAGTGTCAAGAAACTTTAGGTAATTATGTCCTTTACAATGTTTCCCTGAAACCAATAATACAAGAAACGAAATAGTTCACAGTTTAAATTCCACAGTGTTGTTATTCAAAGACCATACTTAAAAATAACGGAAGGCAAATTGCTTCCAAATAGAAAACACGAGCGGAATGATAAACCGCAGGTCATTTGACCTGACAAGTGATTAATAAATCTATAAGAAGTTAAAACAAATACTCGAAACGTCCAGACAAAATGGCTACATTAAGCATTTATGTAAAACACGGTTCATAACTGGTAAGCCCACTTAACCTCGCAATGTTTCGACACCTTGACAAAGTGTCTTTCAACGAAGTTTATTGATTTAAATGATTTAGTAGTTAATTGAATGATACTTAATGCGCTTCAAGAAAAATGTTATCGATGATTATTGACTTACCTCAGTATTATTTTACTTACTTGGTTTTATATCATTGTATCTATTTATAATCCAATCGTGACTTTATCTATAATGCAGTTTTATTCGTACACACCTCTTGGTTATTCTGTTTATAATTATACTTACTATCTGATTTGATTTGTGACATCGAAATACTGGAACGTATTTGGCGTCGTGAGTATCTACTATGCAGATGTATGCTAACGTAAATTTGGATGGCACCTATTCGTATTACCAATTATAGGGTTGGATTTTCCTAGTCAAACACAAAATTCCGTTATTTCTTTAATTAAAAGGAACATAATCATTATTTCGCAATGTACGTGAGGCAGTAATTTGTTAAAGCCAATTTTAATAGCAGCCTAGACAATGATACACTGTTGGGTAAAAGCTTTGTTACGAAGCAATAGCTGGCTTAATCTCCATGCGCACCGAACTCGTACTGACATTTTTAATCACTAAGAACTTCACAGGGCCTTTTTTTCCTAAATGTTAGGAATACAGGTACCAAAATTCCTATATCTATAAGGTAAACTTCTCAATTTCTCGGCTAAACCCGCGGGCATCTTACGTTATTCCGTTAGCTTAAGCCATACGATTTGAATAATGCTAATTTTAAATTTGTAAATCATATTTATGTCAATTAAAGCAGAAATACAAGCTTTAATATTAAAGGTCTAAAACTACAAATTAATCTATACTCCGTGATATATTGCAAATATAACATGAATCAAAAAAATCCGAAAGCACCGAAAAATAAATTATTATTGTATATACGAGTTTTATTATACATTGGTGTCACAACAATAAAAATATCTAACACTATAAAAATAAATTTAGATTAGTGTATTAATAAATATTTAAAATGAAACGTTTCCGTTGACGTGAAGTAAATTAACAATACAAAATTAATCGTCTAAACTCATTTTTTGTCACACAAAAGTTTACAAGAAATATCCGCTGATTTACAATAAACGTAAATTAACTGTGACTGAATTTATAGAATCTGTTTATTTATGACTTTTAGCGAGATATACAGTTTTTAACAATTGATTGATATTAGGGTTCAGTGGAATTTAGTATATTATACAGAACGACCTTTACCTATTTAATAAGTTAAAAGTAAAATGTGTATAATATCATTTTTTGGTACACTTTTACGTTAGTATTCCCGGCAATGAAATAACAAATCTACTGGCCAAAGAAGCTAACTTAAATACTAAACCGATTTTTTATATTAAAAAGTTGCATTAGAACAAAATCGGTACTATATATTTTTTAAAGATTTACTCTATTTTTTTTAGATACATTTTTATGGTACGATATAGCAGATTAAGTATGAATATCACTTAATAGTAAATGGTATCATTGTAAGCTTTAACCTAGTGGTAGCGGAGCTCAAAAGGACTGAGGTGGATTTCCACTTGGGCTAGTTGGTAATACCAATCACACACTGCAAACATACCTAGATGAATACATCTAAAATGGGTGTCGTAGTAATACTTTTATAGGTATCGATGTTTAGGTCATTATTAACATTATTATTACATATAACATTATTCAAGATGTTTCAATTATATATATATATATATATATATATATATATATATATATATATATCGATGTAAGTTAAAATCAATTTATTTTATGTGAATATTAATTATTGAAAGCCGATATTAATTATGCTACTCCACATTGATCCTTATTTCTTTTGCTCGACGTTGGTAGTTTTGTTAATTGCTAGTATTGAAACGTATATCTAAATTTGGTATATTAATACAAACATGCCGATAGTTACATTTGCTACACTAATGTGCCTCCGTGTGTTTTAACATGCCATATGAGTCGTTTTTGATATGTCTTCTATATTATAACACATATTATTTTTTACTTGGTCGTCAATCGGTCCAGCTAGGACCTAATATCAAGAGTAATGCATTCCAGTCCAAGTTAGGAATAAACACGACTTAGACTAATAAAATACACGTGTTAAAAACTGTCTTAGACTCAAAAAGTATAAACTAAGAGCAAAAACTGTACTGAACCATATTAAAATAATCGACTTTCTTTTTCTTATAATAACAACAAATCTAAACGTAAAAAATATAAGGATGATACGAATACGCAACACAAAGAAAAGTAGACTATGCCTAATTTAGAATGATATTATCAAATAAATAAATAAATAACACGGTCAATATAATTGAATATTATGCATAATCACAGCTATAAATATGTAACACCCTATAAAATGTAGCGTTTTTCTATTTTAATGTCTCAATAATTTAAACCGAATTGGGTGATTTTGCTTTTATTATTTAATATTGTCCCATCACATAGATGTCTATCTATACTTTTATGTTTTCCATACCGTTTCCTCAGATTTTATTACACAGAATTATCATTATTACTTTTTTATAGAATAAGGGGCAAACGAGCAAGCGTGTCACCTGATGTTAAGTGATCGCCGCCCACAGACACCCGCAACACTAGAGAAATTATGTAACATGCATTTGGCAACGACTGTGGGTACAAGTATTATTACACAAAGCAGTTGTTTCATATTAATACGTGTCATATTACCTGAATTAATGAGTCCTGGAGCACACCACGCCTGTTGTAGACCTAAGTGTGCTTAATATTAATAAATAATACAAGTTTATTTGTCGTTTTTATATTTTACTATATCGCTAGTACTAAGATAGCATAGTAATGTTTCGAGCCAATCAAAAACGGCTCTAATTCCCTGACATATAAGCATAAGGGTGGGTATTCTGAGCACTTGCCCGGGGCCCCGCGTTCGTTAGGGGCTCCTAGTATCCATCAGATCACTAAATAAGAACCGATATTTATTACTGAAAAACAAATTTATTGCAAAAAAATCTAACTATTAAATTTTTATTTTATTTTAAAATTTAATAGTTAACGATGTTGCCCATTCAAATTTAGAAGGATACATTTTCAATGAACTGGATTATATTATATTAATTATTCATTTAAACTGACTGTAAAGAAATAAAATTAAATCTAGAACCTCGCTTATCTACGTTATTTATCTATTCTAACAAAACAGTATTTTGTCAGGAACATAGGAGCTACATTTTTTTTTTTAGTTAAGGTTTAGCGTTATGGCCGTAATCTCACCTGATCTTAAGTGATAATACAGCCCAAGTTGGTAGACACGCTAAACCTGTGGAGGAACTGGCTCTCAAGTGCAACTGCTGGAACACACCTATTGGTATTTTGCGGTAGGTTTTCAGCTTGAGGGTGGTTGCTATGGTTTCCTCACGATGTTTTCCTTCAGCGAAAACTCAAGCTCATTGAAGGTTGTTGGATTTGAACTCACGTCCCTTGACGCAAAGTCGTATACACTACCACTGAACTATCATCGCTTCAAAAAATTCATTATCCTAATGTGCCCAATGCCTCCAATAAGATAAAGACGGCCCTACAAGTAAGGAAGGAATAAAGGGGTACTGCGAGGATCGCACCAGATATGAACCCACATACCACACACAACCTATTCAGTTAATGGCATTATTTGTGTAATCCATAGATAATTGTTCTCAGTTACGTTGTTACTCTGTGGCCGTTCACTATGTTTATCAACTTCTTAATAAATGAAATTGGCGAAATTACTTACAAAGGCAGATGCCATAAGAAATGCATATTAAATACATTTAGACTAATTCCACCGTAATGTTAATTATTTGACGGCATATGGTAATTAAAGGGCATGTCTAGTCACTACCGTTGCACTGATTGATATGAATTCAAAACCTATGAGGGTCTACATTATATTAGGGTGCATTAGCATTATTCATCTGATGGTAAACACTATACAATATTAAATTAAATGCAAGCATCGTGAGATATACTGTTAATTAGGAGTTTGTAAGCATCTTGGTATCTGGGTGGAGGCTGGCTGATTCAAATACGTGAAATAACCCAAAAGAAGTCTAACCAAATAAAGATCTCAACGACCCCGAGTGAATCCTTACTTAATGTTATAAATGCGAAAGTGAGTTTTTTTATTACGTTTTCACGCCTAAACTGCTGAATCGATTATGATGAATTTTGGTTTAGAAATAGATGGGACTTTGAAGACGGTGATAGACTACTTTTCTCACGAAAATCTTATTAGAAATGGGGTAAAGAGAGAAAAAAACTTTGTATTAAATTTTATTGCGTCTTCCGATTTGACAAAATCAATATTATCGTGAACGAAGCCGCGAGTAAAAGCTAGTACTATATATATATATTCACTGATCGGTCTAGAAACATGTCACAAATTATCTTAAACTTCGATAGATGCTACATAGTTATGCCCGTAACTCTTCCCAAACCTTACCAGTGTATGTACTAGGTATATGTGACTAAATTATGATACTTTTTTTTTCATTTATAATTAATCGCGACCTCACCTCTCCATAATCGAACCCTGACTATAACATGGCACCGGAGAAAGGTTCATTAATAAATTATTGAATACAAAACTGCATATCTTCTATCTAAACACAATGGATACAAAGGAAGGTGTAATGTTTAGACTTCAATACAGACAATCGCCAAGTCAGCGTGTTAAAAACCGCTTAACAACTTATTGAATGACTCTTAATTATATTCTTTTTTGATCATTTCAAAAACGGTATTCAGCGCAAATCAAATATTATTTCTGATAAATTCAATTAAATTATAATGTTTTGTCAGTTTCTATTGGTAATGAACTAAAACTGGTAACTAACTGTAAACATACTTTTTCATATTCTGCTTGTATAAATCTTATGAGTACTATAACGTTGTTTTATAGGTAAACAGATGATATTTGAAAGAGCTTAGACTAATTTAAATATGATATATAAACAAACATTGTTAGGTATGTTAATATTTATTAATAAGAACTCAAAAATAAATCTATCATAATGGACGTAATTATATATGATAGGTAAAAAATTCAATTATGTAAAATTCTGTATAGGACTATTAACCCATAGAAGTAGTGAATAGTTTGAAGCTTAAGTTTTGGGTTGGTCTTCTATAGCATCAAAAGGAATCATCTGAGGTACAAAAAATTTATACCTATAAGTGTGGCATTACAGATAAAAAGTAAAATAAAAGGTTAGGGTTTAGTTTCACTAAGACTAATACCAGATAACAACTTTTAATTGATATATCTCTATGGAAAATTAAAATTAACTTCTTATGTCGAGATCGTATATCATGAATAATTTATTTCTAAGACGTGGACATATTTAACCAAAATAACCATAGCACGGTGTTAGAGCTTATTCTAATGACCGATGTTTCCCTCAAGTTACTACCGCTAGACTTAGCGTGTCCACCATCTTGGGTCATATCGTCACTTAACATCAGGTGAGATTGTGGCCATAACAGGCTAAACCTTAACTTAAAAAAATAGTATGACAACGATGATAATCTTAGTAAATAAATAAAATGAAGAAAACAATGCACTTGTCCTAACAAGGGACCGTTCTTGGCAAGACATGACGTTTACGCTGTCAAACGATATGTAGATACTTCGCTATCTCCAAAGCAAACGAAGGTAGCAAACAAACGCTCGCGAATAGTTTCACAGTTGAATCATTTCACGAATCCTTTGCTTTGTTCGTTCGCATTCCACAATGTTTTCAATGTTATCTGGGTCAATATAATAAATAACTATTATGATTATATAAACACTCTAATAGTTGCATGTAGTAAGTATGTACATACTATGTATTTGAAAGACAGTAAGTTATGTGAGATAATGTTGTTTACAAACGCCGCTAACTTTTATCAGCGACTGCGCAGATTTGTTTACTATTTGTAAGCCAATCACGGCTTTGCAAGGGTAGTTGAATTCCTACTAAATTAATTTAATAGTCCCTTTGCTGAGAGATGTAGGTTCGGAGTCTGGGTTTAACTTTGTATCCTTTAATTATTTGCTCACACTTGCCATTGTTAAATTTGTATAGAGAAAAAAGGAAGATGTAAATAATTAATACATAAAATTACTTTCTTTTGAAGATTAAATGTATTTTCTGGCAATCATTTGTTGTTATGGTGTTTTAATCATAGAAAATTTACCTATATAGTTACTACAGTTTAATAGATATTTCGAGTGAAATAATACAATTGGAATACAATACTCTCTCTATAATGGTCTAGTCTCTCTAATCGACTAATAAAATTATAGGCTTGTATGATAATCCCTTCGTGAAACATTGGCTATCGGTCGTTATAGGATAATTTCGGGTCGTTTTATTGTTGTTATAGCCTCCATTATTGTAAGTGTATTATAGTAATAAATGAATAATAATAATCATTCCATAACACATTATTGTTTAACAACTGTATAGGTCTCCGCGGCATACGCTATTAATGGATGTTGGGATTAATTTTTTCCGACATCTTCAACATACGTATCTGTATAATAATACGTGCGATAGTTGAGTTCAGACAGACAGACAGAAGGTGCATTTTTTTTATAAATATGTAGAAATGAGAACAACAGAAGAGGGATTTGGTCCAAATAAAAAAATATTATGACAGAACAACACCTTTTTTTATTAATGTGGTGTTTTATTTCCCATTTTTACGGGCTTCCTCATGGTAACGTGTAAACGCATTACCGGGGCACAGGCTAAGGCGAGAGGGAATGCGGTGACTCGTTGGGTGCTAATTACCCAACACTACCCACTAAAACGCACAACGGCGACACTTCCAACTCCCTCGTTGCCAGATACAGGGACAGGGGCCACACGTCTTATTTGGCGGGAAAATGACTGAACAACCCCAGAAGAGTTTAGGCTATATACATGCAAAGTAGATACAAGAGTTACCAGTAAACGCAACTTTCGTGTACCATTAATCTCTGAAACAATGTTAGTACTAGGTACAAGGTGTCATTCCGTCGCACATAAAGAGATAAGCGTCAGGTTTGACTTTTAGCTCTAATTCAAGGAGTCAGCACATGAATTGCGAGTTTTTTTGCATTATTGAAGACATTGCATCACATATGTATAGAATGTTAGTAGAATATTTCAGAATAAAGCAATTTCACTTAAATATAATAAATACCTTTTTATAGAAGGTAGCAAGCACTTGTGAGAGTGTAAACAAAGATTTCATTTAGGTTTTAAGTTATTTTTTATAATTTTGAAGCCTCTTTAACGGCGGGAATAGTTTTAATCATCATAAACGTACTTCTAAACCCTATACAACTTTAAGTATATTTTTGTTTACTGACGTCCAGTTGATATATGGGAAATTACAGTTTCACGTTGCAGAGTTATATTGTTTGCATTTAAATCTAATTCTAATCTCTCTGGTGTATTATGCAAATCTGAATAATTTAGATAAGTTTTACTGTCTTTCATAAAGGCCGTAAGTAGGATGTGTAAATGAATCATCTACATTGAATTTCTTTTTTATAAATATCGGATTACCTTTAATATGGAATATCACCTATACTACTATAATAAATTCTTATTTAATTATGAAAACTTTCACAAACCAAACCGTTTTTGTGTTGTATGGTAAGATATCTCTATTTTAAAATTATATTTAAATGAGGAGAAACCATAAGGTAAAGAACCAGTAAAATCATGTTTTTATTATAGTTGTAGACATATCTAGATCTAAAATTGTTTAGATATGAATACATTCGCGAGTGTTGTTTCTATTAATATTGCAAACATTCCGCTATTGCGAATACAGTTTACTCAATACATTAAAATATTATCCACACTCTATTCATTCACCGATGTTTTCACAACGCTAACAAAATTTAAGCGGAACAGTTTTATACATCTTGAAGTTTCAAATACTTGAATATATCGTCTCAAATGGTTAATGTTTACAATAGTTTAAGCTATAAAGTGTTTGTATAATCACTTTGTGATTATGGAGAAGTCTACTCTGTAAAGATGTTATTTTCTTACGCCATATAAACCATCGACACGGGCCAAAGCAAATATACACTGATCTATTTTCTTTTTCAGAGAAGCAAATTTTTAAATAGCTAATACTTGATCAAGTTTCTTTGTCTAACTTCTTACTAGTATATAAATTATCTTGCTCTATCATCTACACTTATTACATTTTGGTAATGAGAAATGCTAATAATACTTGCACTATTTTCAACGGATAAGCTGATTATAATAATCATTTGATATTGTTGTAAAGTATGTATATATAGACACTAGCCGGTATCCTATAATAGGCGTATAAAAGTAAATAGAAAAACATGAAAAATAGAGAATGGAATCAAAAAACTATCCTAAAACCATATGCGCAACACTCCACATCCAATGGTCGGAGCCCTATTCCGATAAGTTAGATAACTTTGACGTATTTTAGCGTCCAACAACATTTTTTTTCTTTAGATACAATTATTATGTCATCGTAGTTCAACCCTTTAAATTAGCAAGACAATAATGCTGCAATAAAATTCTTAGCATTATTTTCGAAAGTTCATTCACGAAATAATAGCTGGTCTTAGTATTAAACTGACAAAACATAAACGCTCATCCTATGATTATAATCATAATGATTATCATTATCATTATTTATTATTTAGATTTATCATTATGATAATTATCATTATTGTAAACTAAGTTGTGTTGTTTGATGTATTTCTTCATCATGGGTTAAACAGAACATAATCACTAGAATAATGTTCGCAATCATATCTACCTGGACTAATACACACTTAGTACGTGTTTTTATAAAGAATATTGAAAAATGAATTTTGTTATCTCCTTAAAGTTTGAATTTGGTAATCATAACTCAATTTAGTACATTATAAGGGGAATAAAATAGTATTATTAAAATGGTGTATGTTTGCTCATCTATATTACTCTATAAACGTAAAAGTATTCTTCTAAAGAGCAGTATCTTAAAACACCCTAAACCTGATATTACCTTACAATATGAGTCAATATGTGGTAAATCGCAAGTGACCAGTACCGAGTTTAATGGGCATGCTAAATTCCACGGTTTCCGTTCAAGTCGAACCAGTCGCGACATATTTAAACAAATGTTTGGTCGAGTGCAGATATACATAAGTAACAAATGTGTATTTAGCTCTTCACGGCCGATGTCATGTACGTAGCCAAGTAAATATTGAAAAAACACTCTAGATTTAGATAGCAAATGAGAAACAGAGATATAAATATGAAAATACCTTAATATATTAAGCAAATACAAATAACTACTATAGATTAGGGTTTTACTTCCAAGTTTTTTTATATGATTTTAAAAACCGATATGACCCAAGATTATGGGCCTACTAAGCCTAGTGAAGAGACTGGAATACACCTATAGATATTTCTCGATTACAAAGAAGAGGATGATTATAAAGGAATTATTAAAAATGTAACATCGGAAAAGCAATGTGAAATTCCTGGAATTTTATTTGTATCCTGTAATTTTGGACAATAATCACAGACTTGCTTTAAATAGGTATTTATACGAGATGTTGAGTAACAAGATATTGATAGCTCTCTGTGTAAGATAGTTTAGGCACTGTAGAAAAATAATTGACAACAATAGTAACACCAGTCTGGGGTGGCTAAAGATTTTTCTGCATGCTTAATCACTACACGAGCCTGAAATCTATTAGCTACTTCAAATACTAAATTATCCGCTTTTTAACAACGAAGTTTTTTATTAGAAGAGCATCATTATTTATGACGAAAATAATTAACAAAAAGGTTTTGGTTTTTACATTTGCATGGAATCTATAGAATAAGTTGTTTACTACACTAGGAATAAAAATAAGAACCCTTAAACACTTTCAATCGAGTTTCTACCATGATCTAACGAAACGTTCAAACTATTTCCCTATCATATGAATTATTCATATCTTTTTACACGCTTATCAACGTGCCAGATCATTATCTTAAATGATTCTAATAGTTTATAATATATTCTATGTTCAGTTAGCAAAAAGTAACCGTGTCGTTGTTTCAACCGACTAGGTAGTGTCGGTAATGAGGCTTTTTTTACAAACAACATATATTACGCGTAAACTAAAGACTAATTCAATAGGTTAATTTGAATAATTACTAACGAAGATAGATCTAGTAAAATAATAGATACGAGTCCATTTAAATAGTTTTCCTTTGATGGTCGCATTGTTATTACAAGGAACAAAATTGACCGCCACAGGATTAATAAATTAATGTAAAGAAAATATGAAATAAAATAATAATAGTATACAGTTCACACTAAAAGCAACGAAGTGTGTATTATACGCGGATATACACGTTAGGCAGTCGAGAGGTAGAAGGGGCATTACTGCAAAAGCGACCGTCATGCCGTTTGCCGTCACGGCAAGCGGATCGACTTCACTGGCAAGGCGAACTAATAGATGTTTCACATAAAAATTGATTATCCCGCGTTTCAAAACATAAAGAAACAAATCGTTTACGCATCCACAAAAAATAATAACATCTTTTATTTAATGTCAAATGAGAATGATTTTATACAATTCAAGGAGACAAAAATTATTTTTGCACCACACAAATAATTAACCTGTGCGAAACTCGAACCTACAACACTCCGCCGCGGCGGCCGCAGCGAGGCAACTGTTTTAATCGCTAGACTAATCGTGCTACTAGAAGATTTGCGTATCTTGAAGAATTGCGAAAGCTGTCCCTGTTCTCTGGCAACACAGGGGTTTGAAGTGTCACCGTGGTAAGTTTTAGTGGATAGTGTTGAGTGATTAGCTCCCGATGAGTCACCATATGCCCTTCACGCCTTTGACCTGAGCCCAAGTAATGCGTTTAAGCATTGCGATGAGGAAGTCCAAAAAGACTGGGATTTTAAAGAACACGTTAATAAAAAAAACGCCAATCGTCTCGCAAAAAAATATAGGAATTTAGAATCATCTGACCCATCTAATAGATTAGCAAATCTTTTCAAAGCCTCGTAATTATGTTTGCGTGTTCAAAATTCACTGTCAATGTGACATTATTCTATGTAATTGTTTTGACAGGGCCACACATCCCAGCCGTGACAGTCGGAGTCGACTTCAAAACTTTGGGCAAACATATGACATGCTTGCATACATTAACATTCCATTTTACGCTTGTTAAATTTTTATGATTTTTTAATTCCACAGCCTGACTTTTTTAGGGCCTTATTTTAATTAAAATGTTGTAATAAAATTATGCTCGAATTCTTCGTTGCATTTTCTTTCTTATAATTATTCTAAACGGTAGTTTCAATACATACATACATGAAAAAATGTTTACGCTTTAGTGTTGCTTTAACTTAGCTAATCTACAAACTATGTTTAAAATCAAAACCGGCTTTTCTCTACGCTGACTCGTTTTCTTCTAATATATGTTATTAACTGTCATATCAGTATGCCATTCTTTTATATCCTTTAAATTTTCCTCTATATCAACCTTTGGTCCTTTATATAACTTTCATTTCTGCTAATAACTTACTCATATCAAACTAACATTTGTGTTACTCTACTACTTCTATACAACTAGCACTATTTCTATTTATAAATATATACATATGTAATTGTTTTTGCAAATAAAATAATAACAAATATATACTGTTTATATTAAGAAAACAATATTTTTTGTTATTATTTTAACTCCATACTTCCTTTATTGGTTTTTAGTACCCATATTAGTATTATAAAGCAGAAACGTTGGTTTGCTTAACCGCGCTAATCTTAGGAACTAGAAGTTGTATTTAAAAAATTCGTTTTATATTTAATGTAGCAATCACTGAGAAAATCTTTAGGCTATATAATATCATGCTACCGCCAATAGGAGCAAAGCTGTATTGAATAAATTTACAAAAACGGGCAAAGATTATAAAATAATTTTTAGTTTCACACGAACAAAGTCACGGACACAGCTAATTTATTATACATTTTTATATAAAGCTAAAAATGTTACACATGTGTACTGTGAGAGGCTTTTTTTCTTATATCAGAATGTAACATACATTAATTAATATTTCAACTTAAAGATAGGTTCGTCGAATTTTTTTAAAAGCTACCGTTAAGTTGAGAAATAGTAAGTTTCCGAATAGAAAGTTTTCCAACACAATAGGTTGCACTACAACTATTACGCAAACGTTTCGATCATTAATCTCAGTAATATCTTTATGATCTTTAATGCGGCTCCACTATATTCTAGGATAGATATTATCGAGTACATCAGTTTAGTACGAATTTACTATCTGTAATTATGCAACTTTACCACGATATAATCTTCCTACCGTTGGTTCGTTAGTTTATTATTTTATTATTAGAAAACAGTGTACTGAGTAGGTAACTAAAACCCCGAATGTATTGAATATTTTCGATATGTACATAGATTTGACACTTATTAATCAAATCAATAATACTTTTCACAATTTAGACCCCGAGAAGCAAGAGACCATCGAGAACAATACTAAGAAACTTAATTTGGATTTTTATTCCTTTCAACATATAGAAAAGCTTACACTACATTTGTGATTTTTTTTTAAACGAGTTTTTAATTGTACAGTAGTTTCGAGAAATAACTGTCATTCACATAATGATCTACGGTATTGCTCACCTTTGTAGAATATTAAACACGGTTAAAATGGTCATCAAATTGGTCGGGAAATCAGTTTTGACCTTAGGAATCTATATTAATATCATAAAACGGTTGCATTTGTTTGGTTGTTTTTGTATTTAATTTAATTTTGTATTTAATTTAATGTAACAAATAAGAGTTAATATAACAATCATTGAGAACAGCTTTAGGCTATTTAGCATCACGCTACCATTCATAGGAGGAAAGCTGTATTAAATAAGTTATTAAAAAGTTAAAATTTTTGGCGAACGAAGACACGCGCATCGCTAGTATTATTATACACTTAAAAGTATTATTTGAAAATATTAGTCTAGTCAAGTCTGAAACATGGGATGACTAATTTGTTTATACTTATGATGTCAAGACAGCCTAAGTTAATCTAGGCTCAGTTATTGCGAACATCATATCCGAGTATTATTGAATATTGTAACAGATGGTGTATTGTGTAACTGGATGTTATTTATGGATTTGAATAAAAAGAAAATTAGGTATTAGCTTAAAGGTTAAAGGTTAAATGAAAGATGTAACAATGCATCAGATAAACCGATAAAATCGAAATGTTTCACACTATTGGTGTTTATCCATTCTAAAAACAAATCGACATTATCTACAGTTGTCGTGCAGCAAAATAAATTTATGAAATTTAGCTTCTTGCATTATACATGTATGTATTATTCTTACAATTAGGTACTTCTCAATTATAATTAGTCCATATAAATAATTATATATTTCAACAGTTTTTACGTAATTTTTGCAGTTCATAAACATAAGGTCTTGCTGTTCAATTATAACTAGTCCAAAATCGACTAATAATCAAAATAGTGTTAAAATATTTATATAAGTTACTAGGTACTTCGACAACGACAATGTTTTTATAAGCTTTTTTATGAAATACAATATATACATTTTACGTAAGTAATTATAATATAACAATAATATAATATAACGTTCCAAAACACTATAATTATCATAAATAACAAAATGTAATGATTCATTGTATTAGAATAATCTATATGGCGTAGCTATAGCAAAGCCTATTAATGAACAGAAGTGTTTGCCCTTTCCTGCCCACGACTTGGTGATGAGAATAATGGACAGTCGTGGTCGGGTGTTGAATATAATTGTATCGATAGTATAACAGCAGTTTCATTACCATAATACAAGCTTTGCTAAGTTTAGAATTGAATGACCTATGTAAATTTCTAACATGTATTGGAAAGAATGATGAAGTAATATCCTTTTGTGCAATAAATTAAAGTTTAACCAAATTTAATAATTATTTTTTATTGTGTTCGTTATCATCAGGACAAGGTTTGTATAAAAATATAAAAAAATGAACAGATATTTTTTTATTCTCACAATATGAAAAGTAATGAAGCGATGATAGCTTAGATTAAAGAGATGATAGGACAGGTGGTATTGTGTACGGACGCCACGTTAAGGGACTTGGGTTCGAATCCACCTATATTTAAATTGAATATAATTAAGAAACATTTCATTCATTGGAGTTATAAACAAGTTTCATTCAACAACCAAAAGATATGAAATACGGAAACGACTTTAGATATAGCCAGTTCTATTAATCTTAACGAATTGATGTCGGTAGTTTGATTAAGATTGATTATATTTAATCAAATTGTACAAAAAAATACAAATCGGTCCAAACCGCTTTTGAGTTTTAACGAAACCAAAGAACTACGATTATAGGTTCATTCGGTCAGCTAGTTTAGGATAAATATAATATTATAATTCATAATTAACCAAAACTAATAAAGAAAATATAGATTAAAATAATAAAAAAGAATAGAGTTTAATTAATAGAATAAAAAAATCTTATAATTTTAATTACAATAATAATTATATAATTACATAAATACAAAACAGTTATTAACGGGAATATTTTCGATTTATATAGACGTTTTATGTCTTTAACATCGTGATAAAAGTTAGACGATCCAATATAAGCAATCAACAACCCAAAAGTTAAAGTAGGTATGTGAAAGCGATCAATATTTGAGTAATGGGACTAAGAATGAAAGAAGGAAAGAAAACTTATTGTAGTAAAAGTGGGACTTTATCAGAGCGGATAGCCACAAGGAATGTCGCTTAAGGTGGTACTTACTGTGTCACATGCAAACCACAGAAATGTGTTGGTAACAGACGCCTTGACCTAGTGGTTTTAATAATATTAGTGCGAGCGGATTTTTAAATAATACAAGAATACAATGCTAAATGCTAAACTTTTAAAGTTGTATATGAAATATAATTCATTTTAAAGAATGACGCTTTAATGTTGCATCTTAAAGTACAAACAACACTGTTATAATTTTTGTAATGTTATAGTTGTATTGGAATGCACATCATTAAAAGTTAATTTTCTGCTTCTCGAGGAAAGTATTTGTTTATTTATTTTCTCGATAAATGGTACCTTATGTTCTTTTCTGTACTCCTGACAATATGTGTACAACATTTCATAATGATTGGTGGAGCAGAGAGCGCGTGAAAATGTAACAACAAGCAAACTAACATTCTCATTTATGTTATTAGTTAGGATGAAGATTAGGGTATTCGTTATTTACCGAGTAGGCTGTTTTCACTTGGGTGTCGTTTACATGTTTAGTTTATAGGCTAAAAACAATTTTGAAACAAAAAAAACTCTGATGCCGTTTAACATAAAAATTAATGTTAAGTGATTCGTTATTTACTGAGTTGGCAGTTTTCACTTGGGTGTCGTTTACATGTTTAGTTTATAGTCTAAAAACAATTTTGAAACAAAAAAAAACTCTAATGCCGTTTAACATAAAAATTAATGTTAAGTGATTCGTTATTTACTGAGTTGGCAGTTTTCACTTGGGTGTCGTTTACATGTTTAGTTTATAGGCTAAAAACAATTTTGAAACAAAAAAAACTCTGATGCCGTTTAACACAAAAAATGAATGTTAAGTGACGATATGGCCCAAGTTGGTAGATACGCTAAAAACCTTTTTTTGGAGAAACTGGCTCTCATGTGTAACTGCCGGTACACACCTGTTGGTATTTGGCGGCAGATTTTCAACTTGAGGGTGGTAGCAAGCCAGGCGAGCATCAAAAAAAGCCTTACCACCATGCTACGGTTTCCTCACGATGTTTTTCTTCAACGAAAGCTTCAGTTTATTGTAGGTGGTTGGATTCGAACTCACGTCCCTAGACGCGATGTCATACATACTACCACAAACCTATCATCGCTTCATTATTGAATATAAAAAACAAGAAAATACTGGAATAACTCCATATTAAATCTATCGGAAAAGTATCCTATAATATATCCCATCCTATCCCGAAAGTTATAATACTTACTATTCCGTAACTTAAGTGACATCGAAATTATTGGTTTTTTTTTTACCTTAACTTACAATTAAAACGATACCCAAGTGAAAACATGCAGCTTGGTAAATAACAGACACATATGTAGATAGGCTACAAACTAAATACGGAGACATAAATAAAACTAAACTTGTGAATATCTAACTCGAGAACGGTACCTAGATGTTCCTTCCGTAGAAAACGCATTGCCAACATTGAAACACTCATAACACTGACATCAAATAATTTATAATAGTGTTAAACGCATCACACAATATTTTTAGAACTCATCGCCTACGTAATCTATTGGTGAATGGACTGTAACCCGCAAATGCCGCTGATTCTTGTCCGCTCTATCAAAATTTATGGTTTGTTTGGTCTGATGATGAGGAAATTTGATCTCCCACGAGTCTAAATAAGACGTTATGAATGGCGTACTTTTCGAAGTGAGACGCTGTCAACAGTGGTATGCGAAAACCGCTCATATATACATATAATACTAATATAAATTTAATGTGTCTGTAATTTTAGACTTATGTGATAAAATTATTGCAAGTGACTAAGAATAAGAAGTAAAATACATTTACATCATTTTTAGAAATGTCTGTCTGTTTGTTTGCACACGCATCACTGTTAAAGAACAACGTCTATGATGAAACGTCCCAAGGAAATCATAAAGCATATCCTCGAGTAATATTTTGTCTTGGTTTCTTTAAAATTGGTTAAGTCTAACAAAAGGTATTGTAATTTGAATTACGGCGCGAGGTTAAATAATTTTACTTCCACGCGAACAAAGTCGCAGGTACGGCTAGCAAATAAAAAAATTTAAATATTATATTTAACATAGGCATACTTTTTTCCGTATGAAGTAAATAATAATATTAATTAATTATTCGATTCATAGACAAACGAGAAAAAGGTACTGTTTTGTCTTAGAGTATTTATATACATATAACAAGCCGTGCCCGCGACTTGGTTCGCTTATAACTGAAAAATATTTAATAAATTTTGCTCGTTTTTGTAAAATTTTCATTACAGCTTTACTCTTATTGGTGGTAGGGAAATGTTAAATAGCCTAGAAACTTCTTCAATTATAGCTCTATCAAATACAAATAGAATTTTTTAAATCCGACTCGTAGTTACTAAAATTAGCATATTCAAGCAAACAAACTTATCATTATCAAATAAAAATTGCTATTAAAAGTTGAACTTTACTATGTACATAAGATTATGTTGGTTTAACAACAACTTTATTTTTATTTCACTAGCATGTGGGTCCTAGCAAGCACTAACTGTGCCCGTGACTTCGTATACGTGCAACTGAAAAATATTTAAAAGAATTTGTTTCAAGGACCCCTAATATTTTTGTAATATAACACTAGCCTAAGTTACTTCTTATAACATCAGCTATCTGCCAACTAAAGCCACATCAAACAGGTCCAGCCTTTTTAGAGATTAGCCGGACCAAAAAAACAGGTGTAAAAATTTTTTTTTTATATTAGTACCGTACCTAAGTAAAGTGCTATTAGTAAAATGTGTCATTTGATGTTGCAAACAGACATTTCAGTTTTATTTATTATTATTATTAGTTATAAACCAGCTGATTGCTCCCTACTTCATTCGTGTTTGTTTTTCCAATTAACCGCGTTTAATCGTATAATCAGTTCCTAGTAGGTATCTACGACGTGAAAAGAATATCGATGCCAAATTTCAAGTCTATACTTCTGGTAGGTATAAAAATATCGTGACAAGTAAGTATAAGTGTCCTGTGGTGAAGAGTCCATATAACCCGATTCCCATCGGCTTCCCTTTAAGAATTAGCAAAGATAATTAAGTATTTTCAATTGTCATGCATACTACGTGCTATGTTTGAAATTTATTTGACGCCTAAAAATTTATAACAGCATCAAGGCTTGTCGCGTAGCATCCCGCCTTTTTCATTTTCCTAGGAAGGAAACAGAGTCTGTCTCGACGAATTTGCAAGATAATGGCAACTCTGACAGTTCATATCAATTCGAGACACACACGTTTCAGAGTAAAATAAAAAGTGAAGTGTGCCATAAAAAAGTGAACACAGCTTTCATAAAGAACGAAGTTAACTTAAAATAGCAATACTTAATTGCAATGCCTTAAATATCAAAAAAGGAGATCAACTCCCGCTTTATTAAAACTGACCAGCGAATATAGTGTCTTATATTATTGCATTCCGAAAACATTCGACAAAGACATGAATGTTGGACAACATTGGTTTGAGACTGTTGATTTAAAAAAGTTTTCTATTCATAACGCGACTGATAGCACGAGGTATTATAAATTTAATTTGCTGCAGTAAGCATGTTTTCATCCTACTAAACAGTGAATCAGCTTATAAAGTAACATGATGTCAGCTACTTTCATACTATCAGTATTTTCATTTTAAATTATATCAGTATAGAAGCATACATTTTCAAATAACTACATTTATTATGAAGATAAGCTAGATGATACACAAAGCGCGTTTGCACACGTTTATCCTATCTGAATATACCGCGTAATATGGATTCCAGATCTGACTTCCATATTCCAGGATGCTACGTATAATACAGTTACACATATAATCACATTTGGGTCTATAAAAGATCTGAGCTGCCTTAAGATAAAGCCTGACAAGCGGGCGGTTACAAGGAAAATACAGTACCTTTAACGCTTAATCACGTCAAAACTACTGAACTTATCGGGATGGAGCTATGGCCATTCAAAGCAGAAATATTTTACATGGTTCTAGACTACTTAGTTTGCCGATTCCAAAGTCCCTTTATAATTTTATTTTTCGATTTACTTTTGCATACTTTATTGCAAGTCAATAAAAAGACGACTAGCGTAGCTTGCGGATGACAACAAGTAGGTATGTATATGTAAACAATATAAATTGATTGATAATTATGCATGTCAAGTTAGAAATAAGGAAATCTGTGCGCGACAAACTGCCTCGCCGAAACAATATCTCCACGTTGACATTTTAATCAAGATTAACTGTACCATTCTGGACTTTCACTGGCTGCCGCGTATTCGTGACGTCACTCATCAATCTTCGTACCACTTATAATATTAATATTAAGTAATTGGATAAGGAAAAAGTAGACATTACTTTGACGAAATACATATAACTATAGGACAGTATTTGACACCTACTGCATATTGGAAAGTGTCATACAGTAATTATATACACTCCATTGCTATTTATTTTTTAGGTTTATGTCGTTGTAATGTATGTTATTTTTAATAGCAATTCTATTTCATACTGGAAAATGAAAATAAGTTACACTACAAGATTTATTCTTCATTTAAAGGCCCCAACATTGTGTGAGAAACATGGATGAACGTACTGCATTTTGCGTCACTGTTAACAAATCTATCTATTCTGCTCTTCGCAACGCTATTTTCTATAATATGTAAAAATGGAAATTAAGTACTTGTTATTTAACAACTGTGATTAAATTCGATTATCATTCATATCATTCAAATGTAGGCTATCAATATACAATACATATAATTTTTATCTATAGATAAAACTATTATTATTATCTCTGTTAATAATCTGTAAATCGATATATGCATATAAATCCTTAAAAATATTAAAATGAGATTTTCGCTACAAACTATACTTATGGGCACGTTTAACCGGCCACCGCTCTCAAATTCAATATCGTTTTTTTATTTCAACTTACGATTTGACTACAAGGGATTACTTGATAAGTGGGTATATCTGCAATAAACATAACAATCATATCCGCGTTTTGTTTACTTCTGTGATTTTTATTGAACAATAATTAATGTCTTTGAAATTAGACATTGTCGTCGCTCGTTTCGTGTAAAGGATAAATTTGCTTAAAAACGTTGTGATACCATTTCTTCGAATAAAATCAAGGTATCGGGGTGCTGTTATTTTATTTACACTAAAAAAATGCAACGGTCGTAGCTGGAACACAGTCAGGGCTGTGGCAGACCACACGCAAGGTTTAGCTAGCGTCGGATTTGACAAATGCTTGGATATTCAGGAACCACTATATATAATGCTATCCGATGTTACTACACAAGAAGCCCAAGACAAGATTGTAGAATGTGTACATCAGAAAGAAATGATCTATACATCCTCTCGAACATTTTTCGTAATTTGTTCACAACAGCTTCTTAGGCTCATAACCACTTTTATTTAATACGTTGTAAGTTGTTTGATAAGTTGCATGGTGATAGGGCTATTTCTAAAGCCCGCCTGGCTGGCTACCGCCTTCCAGTTGAAAATCTGCCGCCAAATTCTTCCACAGGTGTAGCGTATCTATCAACATGGGCCGTATTTTCACTTAAGATCAGGTGAGATTATGGCCATACTGCTAAAACCATAACTAAAAAAAAAATGAGTCAAAGAACAATAAAAAGACGGTATTGGTTACGAGGACCGTACAGAATTGGTAGTTTTTGATAGAGGAAGCGTTAATGCTTACAGGTACATGACAGAAGTTTAAGAACCACATGTGATACTATTTGTGCCAGTCATTGGCGATAATTTTGTTTAATGCACGACGACGCTCGTGCACACGCCTTGAGAGTTGTCAACAATTATTCAGACGCCGTCAATATTCAAAGATTACTATTGGCATCTCGGTGTGCTGCACTGAACCCAATAGAGGATATTTGGAACAAGCTCAAAAGACGAATCCGGATTCGTATACCAGCTCCTACCATAATTAATGAGCCAAAAACTGCAGCTGTTGAAAAGTTTTTTTTATCGTTAAGGCTTAGCGATATGGCCATAATCTCACCTGATCTCAAGTGACGATACGGCCCAAGTTGGTAGACACGCTAAAAACCTTTTTTTTGAGGAACTGACATTCAAGTGCAACTACCGGTACACACCTGCTGGTATTTGGCGGCAGATTTTGAACTTGAGGGTGGTAGCTAGCCAGGCGGCCATCAGAAAAAGTATTGCCACCAAGCTACGGTTTCCTCACGATGTTTCCCTTCACCGAAGAAAGCTCAAGCTCATTGTAGGTGGTTGGATTGAACTCACGTCCCTTGACGCAGACATACACACTACCACTGACCTATGCTTTTGTGAGTGAGAGAATATTCCTCGATCCAGGACATAATGGACGGGTTTTCAAATCGTTTGCAAGATTAACATACATATATATAAATTGACATATTGCTAATTTTTTTTTCTGTAAGCCAAGTTCCATATCATTTTTTTAAATTCTGTCTTAATTAGAGGATTTCACAACTTAAATATGTTTCATTTTATTTCGTAAAGGTTCATCCGATGCAATATTAAAACAATATTAATTAAAATATGATAAAATTTTGAACGAATCGACCAAATGTAAGTGGTCGGTTAAATGTGCCCATGAGTGTATTAATCCTGGTTTTCTTCTTCAGGTTTCTTGTCTAACTCTATACACTGCAACTTTTATTTTATAACAGGCAGTTCTATTGGGCAGATTTCAAAGCAAAGACGTTGCGTCGGACGGAAAAGACAACTAAATCCTAAAAGAGCGGTCACCACAGAGAGATCTACTATCCATTGTCAATCATCCCTGTCATACCGACCCATTATGGACTGCCGGTAAACGTCAGTCATATGCCAACAGAATTTCTTCAATCACATCGTATGTATATTATCCGATGCAATAACAACTGTATTGACTTACGAAAATTCATCAAATGATCAGACTCTAATAGCTATATATATAAAAAATATATTATAGTAATAAAGTAAAAACACCAAAGTCATCAAATTGGAAAATAAATATTTTTCCGTTTTTTCAACCTCAAATCTCTTATGACCATTAAATGTTAGAATAAAAGTTTTTATAAATTTATGATAGCCATAAGACATGAAATAAAAACATCTTGATGATACCATAACATGATTCTTAAGCATTTTTATTGACCTAGCAGGCATCCAAAAGTTTAATATCTATTAAAAATAACCTAACAGTTATAGGTTTAGATGGTGTCCTAATATACTTTATTGTGATAATTGTTTCAACTGCTAAACTTAACATTTTATTTGCAATTACCCGTTTAAAATTACTATTGTAACGTTGCCCCATATTATTAATAGTATTTAGCGTGATATACTCTTATTATTAATTGAATAATATTATTAATTGATTATCATGAATTTTAAATTGCCATAAAATCTTTCTGCCATTAAACTTTTTTTGAACTCTGATGTTTGATGTCTGATGTGTATAAAATACGCGTTGACATTAAATAAAAAGGAAAAGTGTAATTTCTAAGATTTTATTTCTAATATAATATCACCTATAATCTCACATGATGTTTAGCAACATCGTGGCCCAAGATGGTGGACACGATAAGTCTAGTGGAGGGACTGGCTATTAAATGCAACCACCGAAACACACTTATATTATGTTTGCCGGTACTTGAACGTGGTAACCAGGCAGGCACCATACTATGGTTTCTTCACGATGTATTCCTTCACATGAATGCTTAGGTTGATTGCAGGAATGCGAACCTACGTTCATTTACGCGGAGTCCGTACCCACTACACACTAAGCCATCACTTTAAAGTTCGAATGCGAAAGTAGATGCTTTTATAGCTAGTATTATTTCCAAAGTTAGATTATCGTTTAGTGTCAACTAAAATCTTAATCTATATTATCACTTAGCATCATCCTACAATAATTAAAAAACATTGAATAGCCATCTGACCATTATCAACACTCTACCTTTAAGCTCACTTTAAGCGCTAATACAGTGGAAACTGTAGCATTTAAATACAAAAAAGACGTCATTGCAACCGAATTATAATATCTGTAAGATCCACCACAAAACACCATTCCATTTTCTTCATTCCATCCACAAATTATAAAACAAAACATAATATATTCCACTCTTAAAATCAATATCCCTTGAAACGACACTGCCACTTGTCCGTAACTCGAGTTCACCGTCACATATCACGAGTTACACGATATATATGACGTCAAAACGGCAAAAACTAAATGAAATATTATAGGTATGATGGGTAACAGTAAAGTTACAATACGCTCTACACATGCCGTGCATGTGAATCTTAACTATGTGTTAAGTTTTATTTTAAATTTTATAAGTCTGTATGGGTTCCAAAATAAAACAGGTATTATGTTCACATATATTTTTTTTCTTTTATATTAATATTATAAATCAAAAAGTGTATTTGAACGCGCTAATCTTAAGAACTATTCCAGTCAGATTACAAAGCTTTAGGTTATTTATCATCACGCTACCTCCAATAGAAGGCAAACTGTATTGCAAAAAATTACAAAAAATATTAAATAATTTGAAGTTCTATGTGAACCAAATTTCTAACCAAGTATTCGCGGTACATAGGTAGTTACGCCAGACGTCGTGGACATAACTGATATCAAAGAAAATACAAAGTGTAACAAAATGACTACTGTATGCTTTATATTAAACAGGTATCTTATAATGTTAAGAAAATCTAATTTATTTCAACGGAACTTTCCATATAATATTTAACTAAAGTATATATGTTGTATTGTTACATCGATTAGGAACTATACTTTTTATAAGTGGGCGGAATATAACAAAAACATATTTTGACATGCGTTCAAAATAATTGGTTTCATTCCCACACACGCAATATATATATAAATGTGAAAATTGATTTAGCTGATGTTGATAAGTTATTATTTATCATATTCACAAACCGTAAATTTCCATGTGCCTGGAGTGTTTAACTCTGTCTTCTAGCGGCATTAAAGGGACTACAAGTTTTTTGTTAGTAGATTTGTCATTAAATTTGCCCGCAACTTCGTACGCGTGGAACTGAAATTTATTTCATATTAGTTATCCGTTTTTGTCACTTTTTTAAATACAGTATTGTTCCTTTTGAAGGTAGCGTGACATTAAATAGCCGAAAAACTTCATCTGTCATCTCTTTATCAATTTTTTTTTTTAACTGGTAGTTTCTTGCTGATATTCGTATTAGCGCGTCCAACCAACAATGTAACAAACTTTACCGATTTATAATATTAATAAAGGTAACATTACTGAGCCTTTATTAATTACTCTAATTTGCAGGCTGCATATCATCGACTAATAACAATCATGGCTTGGTTACAGCGTCAGCACTGCGTCGTCTTATGATATATGTGTAATAATCTTATATCTTTTAATTGTGGGATGGTAAACATGACAATTATGTCCAACTTGATATATATCCGCACGTACCACATATGACACCGACATAGTGGCATGCTTTAAAGAATCTCCCGATATATATTTTTTTTCGGGGTAAATGAGTTTACATATTCCCTCTCGCACAGGGAAACCGAGAAGGATATATGATATTCTCCCGACGCTAGTCGCCGG
Source organism: Actias luna (assembly GCA_039707435.1). Classification (NCBI taxonomy): domain Eukaryota; kingdom Metazoa; phylum Arthropoda; class Insecta; order Lepidoptera; family Saturniidae; genus Actias; species Actias luna. The sequence continues at coordinate 11,369,684 of JAZHAC010000012.1, read as the reverse complement.
GAATACCCACTAAATCCCCACCGCCATTTGTCGCCTTCCTAGCGCAACGCAAGTTCGATTTAGCAATCACTACGTCGCCCAGGTGATCTGCCCGGCATGATGGTACGGATTGAAGACGATTCTGTTTTCATCTGTCGGATTTGCCGATCTATCAGTAGGTATCCAGCTACAGAAAAGCTTGCAGGTCGGAAACGTTAAAGTTGTACAAGTCTAAAAGTTGCTCCTAGCCTTGTAGAATCTCGCCTTGGCCTGTGCCCGGATGGTGTTCTTACGCATTGCAAGAGAGAGTCGGAAAATAGGATTTTTTTTTTACCACATCAAGAAAAATGCCACTATAATGTACGGTCCGTAGCCGTCCTATAGTATAATAGTATAGAGGAAGGGAAAAAACAGGACTTCAGGGTATGAATGGGATAGCAAACAGTCAAGCGGTAGGGGCGCGTTGGCTTTTGACCACGCAGCATATCACTAGACGAATAATAACAACTGTCAATAGAAAAATCTCCTAGCAGTACTGTCCGCACGTACTTGTACAAAAGTTATAATAGTGAATTAGTCGAAGGTGGCCCACATATAAGTAACAACACTATCGAGCTATAATAAAGAAGTTCTAATTATGTAATTTACTATTATTGTTCAAAAACCGGTGACAAAATTACCATAGCGTATGTTTCTGTTGGCGATTTCATTTAACCATAAGTTATTGGTGCAATTGTCAATTCGAACGCAAGAGTCATTCGAGTATGTAGAAAGTAGCGGTCTCTGCGCTTAAAGCTATCGTAATAAGAATCCTTATGAATAATAAATGCACGATAGCATCTGTTTGCAAATATTTTTTTCTTTTTTATAGTTTTAAGGTTTAGTGTTATGGCCATAATCTTATTTGATGTTGAGTGATGATGTGGCGTAAGCGTAGGTATTTGGTGGCAGATTTTTAACTTCAGGGTGGTACCTGGCCAGACGGGCATAAGGAAATCCCTACGACCATGATACGGTTTCATCACGATGTTCACAGAAAGCTCAACCTCATTGTAGGTGGGTTCACTTGACGCGGCGTCCGTACAAACTACCAACTGAGCTTTCATCGTTTCAAAATAATATCAATCGTGTTCATGGTAAATTTTGATATTAGCATATTTCTCAAAATTTTCCTAAAATCGAAGTAAAGTCGAATTCAACTGCACGGTTAACGTAGAAAAGTCAAAGCAGCTGCCTCGCTGCAAACTCCGCGCCAAAATTATGTGGGTTCGAATCCCGCACAGGGCAGTTACTGGTGAAATTGCCTACAAAGGCAGATACCATAAAAAACGATCTTAATAATCAGGGGATTTAATTTTATTAATCTTTCAACTTATGGCAGCACCTCTGACAAAATACCTACACGTTTACATGTGTAAAATGAATTTACGTATCTCCCATTCGCCCTTTCCATTCCCTTTCTGTATGTGGGGTTCATCTAGTGTCAATCACCAGAAAAACGAACCCTTCGCAATGCTTCCAATGTAAATACCTCCACAGTACGGAACATCACAGCCAAATAATCTGAATGGTGTTACTGCGGTTAGTTCTACTACTTCATGAAGTTTTCAGGTTCCATATATTTCCGGTAATCGTTGACCTCCGGCAGGCCATATTAGTAAAATAAATATATGGATAAACCACGCAAGCGCCAAAAATTTATAGATATTTGATAGATTTAACTATCAAATCAACTATTTGATAGATCTAACTAGAATCATTAAAGTGTACATCTGTTAAAATTTGTGTGTGAATACGGAAACATTGAGTTTTTTTTTGTATTCAATTGTTTTCAGAAATGTGTAAGTTTCGTGAAGTGAATATTATGTTGTTATTATGCATTAAATAATTTTTAATGTTATTACATCTAAGCAGTGGACATAGACTTCTAAAACATTTATTTACACATCTTACCCTAAGTACCTATTTCTTTTTTATACACAATATTATTATTTATTAATTTTAATCTTTGTTAATTAGAGGCAGTATGCTAATAGTCACTATTTTAATAGATCAATGGTTAATTATGAACAACAAGTCATATTTTTATGAGGATATCATAAATACTTTTTAATTAGTAATGAAAAAACTTTGCTGTATGAAGTGCAATTGTCGCAAACGATGGTTTTCCAGAAAAGGCTTGATATTATTTTACTGAAGCTACTAATAGTGTGCTTAGCAACAGGTTTTCACCCTCAGAAATGTAGCTAGCTAGTCAAGCTCACATAAAAAATGCTCTATGCTATAATATGGTTTCATCAAGACGTTTCCCTTCGCTAAAAGTTCAGATTCATTATAGGATACGAAGTCAGGTGGATTGATTGGATAGAATCACTGGATCCATCATTAGTTCTAGTTCGCACGTTTTTGATTAGTCTAATTTTTTTAGATCTCTTCTTGTATAGTCAGATATAGAGCTTTCAGATTTATGTCAACTATGAACAGTTCAAAAATGGTAAATGAAATAGAAATCCTAGCGAAATTTTTAAAACAGAAAAACAGTACCACTCCCGAGAAATAGAATAACACCTTTTTGTAGCACGCAAACGAAGTCACGAGCACAACTGATACAATTATGAATACTCATAAAGATTTCTATGTTTAACAAGAAATAAATGAATTTTTATACAAAGTATCATTATCCACATTGTATAGTTTACGCGAACGCAGATGCGGGTACAGCTTGTCATATACAAAGTGATATACAAATATATAAAACTGATAAGGTGTCTACTATAAAAATAATATTAGTATTACTAGATGTAGAATAAAGTAAATATTTCTCTCTTTAGTAATAAAGGCTAACATAACTTACAGTATTCAACAAATTAACGGATTATCTTACACTACGTGTTGTCATAATACTGATATAATACTTCATAAATTAAGTTTAAACCAAAACACTGCATTCGACGTCCAAAATTGACTACACAAATTGATAAACCGGTTTTCGAATAAAAATAAAATCTTCAAAATCCGTGGCCGTAACAAGCGGTGTGAAGTATGTTTTGAAATCGGATACACAATAGAAAATAAAATATTACTATAAAGACAGTATGTCGGTATGTATATCTATAACGAACGTGACATCCACCCGTGCATCCCTCGTCGGTATCTCTCGTGTTTATCTTGCAATTTATAACAGTACGTGTTTATAAAACAATGATGTGATACGCAAAAAGAAATAGACTATTTTTAAATACTTAGCGAAATGTCTAACAGAATATTCTAATAACTATGTTGTTAATGTTTTAATATGGATTCATGTTATTATTATGAAAAACTAATATGTTACTTTTTTTATTAGAGCAGTTAACATTATCTTTAGGATGTCCGATTATAGAACACATTATTAAAAAATACTATTGCTGTTGGACTTGTTCAATATTTAATTAATCGAATGTGTTTAAGATTTTAAAAATCAGATTCACGGAAATCTTGAAAAATCAATAATTACCTTAAAGCAGACCTAAACTCATTATGGTCAATTAATAATACATTCCATAAGAATTAACGTATGTATTCTTCCAAATTAAAAAGTTTTTAGATTTATATAATAATTGTGGATAATAAAAAACAAATACTTAAGGTTAGATGTGTAAATAAATGTTTTAAAAGTTTATGTCCATTGCTAAGCTGTAATAACATAAAAAAATGCATAACAACTACATAATATTCATGCACGAAAGCTTTCTTGCACATTTCTTAAAACAAAAAAGCTCAATGTTTCCGCATTCACACAGGAACACTTTTATAGTTCTAGTTAGAAATCAAATATCATACATTTTCCAGTAAGATACTAAATAGAAAAAACAACACCTAAGATGCAATCCTGTTTTATAACCACGCAAAGCAGTCAAAAAGAAAACTGTATTTTGGCTGTCTGGACCATAAAATGTTTTTAATTTTTTTGGTCACGGACTCGTTAATGCCAACCTTTATAAAGCGCTGGTATACGATATAACATTAAGTAATAACAACGTATCAATAAATGTAACGAAATGTTAACAATGATGAAAGTTTTGTAGTAAGAACGTACCAGTTTCTGTGATCAAGATAAGGTCCACAATGAACTTGACTTTAATCCGCTCGAATACCAGTACCTATAGATACAAATTTCACTCAAACACAACACAGGACTCGGATGCAAAAGTTGCAGTGCAAAAAAATTTACTAAAACTTAATTTAAAACATTAATATAAAACAACAGTTATACAGCACTAAAAATCCCGATGCTCGTTACTGAGAGTTTATGTAGAAACATTTAAAAGATTACGTTTTGTGATTGAGTAAAAAAGGATTCGGTCATTTGGACGCCGGTAACGAAATCGACGCTACGGGTGCGCGGGCGCAAACCAATATGAAACTGAACCGACCGGTGTGAAGGCGCGCCGAAACGATCGTGACCGGCTCGCCGCTCGATCAGCCGCGATATCGCACCAACTTCACAGCTATCACTATATTACGTACCTATATACTTACCACGACTGTGGGTTGGTTTATGGCGATTAAAAATACTTACATGACTATAAAAATAGAGCGCCTATAAACACACCGCACGACGTTCAATCCTATTTTCATAATTTTTAACGATACGTGAAGCTTTAACGCGAAGTATCGGCACGTAATGTACATACATCTTGCGTTTATAAGGCAATAAGATTCTGTGGAAGGATAATAATGTGCCTCGTGGTACTTTATACGATAGATTCATTTCATGAAAAATATTTTTAAATAAGCCTTATTATAAGCATCCTATTATCATCTAATATCTTGAACATTCCTATAGGCGATATGTTTATTGATTTTTTGCTATGGTTTATAACATAATAACACATAGTATTATATTTTTAAATGAAAACAGTATTCAACATTTACAACTCCCTAGTCATTTAATATCTATATTTTGATTTAAATAGAGGATAGTCTAGCAGTATCTAAAAATATGGTTTTTTGAACTCGAAATGTTTAAAAAAAGTTTGGAAAATCCACGCTTCATTATCTCGTTTTTTGTTTATTGATTAACAATTAAGCCACATCGAATCAGAATCTTAAAAGTTATAGGGTTCTATTTCTAATTAAACTGAAGCGTAAAAAAAATACACTATTAGTAAAGTATTTCGGTTGTTATGGTAATAACATACAAGATCCGCACAAGCTGCCAGCCAGCTTGTCTGACTTTGCCCAGGGTGCACCATCTGGAGGTTCCCTGACACCGCACACCAAATACTTTTACAGCTAGGCTAACCATGCAGTGAGCGATATTTGGAACTCAGTGCGAGCCAGTCATACCCGCTAACATTACACACGACGACCCTACCCGTCATAGACTAGGAATACTGCTTTCGCATTGCGTGCAATCCCTATCGAGAGATAAACAGTCTATAGGCTATCCTATTAACTCGATTTACAAATAATATATGCCTCTGATATAAAACTAATAGCGACCCTTTCTCCACGCTTTCGCGCCGTATAAAATGTAGTGACCGATAAAAACAACTGATAGTGATATCTTAACAAATCGGTTGCAATCGGTAAACGAATGATACCGATGTTAGAGCGTAGGAGATAACGTCGCGAAAATAGTGCACGCAATGTCAACAAGCGATAATGGACACCGTGCCCATTAACGCTCAATCAGAGATACATTTCTTTGAATTATTTATCACAAGGCGCTTTTCTCGTCGTGGTTATGTAGGTGTAAATCAAACACCTTACTTGGGAACACAATATAGATTAAAATTAAAAGGTAGATGCTTTAAAAATCGAATAACTAGTCTTTTAATATGTTAAAGAGGAGAAATAGTAATTAACACGCTTATATTAGCTCGGCCTGTATTTATCTTTGTTACAAGATGTTTTATAATAATAACCGGCTGTGGCCGAGACTTAGTTCATGAGGTTTTAAACTATGTATATCACAACTTTAAGATCTATTTTTCAACTTTATGGGCAAGTTATTCTAAGTCTAATTCTCACTGACTTTTCATAAACCTTATTTGAAGCTCAGTGTGTCATATTTGTTATAATGTACAAAGAAGTCCATTAACTTCAAGATTATAAAGTTTCTTGTCTTTCCCGGAGGAACCTTTGCATTTTATGAGAGAATAAAGTATTCTATATTTTGATCTGTAATACAAGTTACTAGCTGTGTCCGCGACTTCGTTTGCGTGGAACTAAAATTATTTAATCATTTTCATAAATAATGTTACTCAGGCCTAATTTTTTAAATCAGTCCAGTAGTTTTTAAGTTTATTCGTTACAAACAAAAATACAGATAATTCCTCTTTATAATTTTAGTATAGATTACCGCAAAATTTTTTATCAAGTTTCACATTTTTTTTTAGTTTCAGAATAATGCTTGTATAAATAGACAAAAATACATAAAAAAGAAATATTTTTACAGTAAACACAATAAATACTTAATCTCTCTCTCAAGTGGTTACTGTTTTTAGATTGGAATGCTCTTGCTCATCAGGCATAGTGTCGTCACTTTGTTAAGCTATAGCAAAGCTACGTAAGTTAAAAATACAGCGATACCTACTTGAGATGTTTTCATCACTTCATTGTTAAAACATCCATACGATTTACTTTTTTTCTGGCATTACCTGGTTTATAACATTTCTACATGCGTTTCATCAATCGTATCTGAACTTTAACTAACATACATTTTCACGATTATATTAAGAAGCCAGTGAACCTCAAATATCAGATATATGTTAACCACTTTGCAACTTGTTGTATTTTTTAAGATTAATCCGTATACATAAAAATCAAAGTTTGTATAGAATCTTCGTGAAAATGTATACGTATACGTATTTATTCGCTAATATTTTTTGTATTATTCCTATATACAAAATAAATATTCTAAGACAGGATAACCTTTGTCGAGTTACGAAAATATGAATAAGAACTTTCGGATTTAGACAAATCAGTAATTAATTAATTCAGAAGATTTCCTGCATAAAATAAAGAACGACGAACGAAAGGTCTTTGTTATGTTGTAGCAAGTAAAACCGAATACTATAAAAGAAATATTTTTGATATTGTTTACTTATATGTATATCTATACTAGCTCTCATTCGTCTGCTAAACAAAGCATCTTTTCTTTTATTTGCCGGAAAAATGTGTACAAAATTAAATCGGAAATTAAAAATACAAATCCAAGAAATAAATAGCCTAGAACCATTTACGAAAGATTCTGAATCGTACGGTCATAGTTCCATCCTGATAAGTCCAGTAGTTTTGACGTAATTGTCCATCAACAGTACTGTATTTGTCTTATATGTATCGATAGATAGAACACATAAAACACAACATTATTAACTAACTAAAAGTATAGCTGCCATAAGTATTGAATAAAGTATGTTTAATAAAATGTAATTTAATAAAACGTATTTTGGTATTTTTGAACACCATTTTGAAAGTCAATGGTAATATAACATGTTAAATTCGGTGTAGTCTTAATTTCCTCGAATTATCTCTCTTTCTGTAGTCTCAGTTTCAGCGATTACAACATAACCAAACACGTCAAAACATTGAAAGGTTAACGCCCTTCAAGGTAATTTGAGATTATCCAATGTTTGAGATACGGAGCAAAATAAAAACAACTCATTTTATCGGTATATTGTAGAGATAAATGTCAAATTGCTATTTCTTTTGAAATGTGACTTATTTAGGCAAGTTTGTGGAACATTTAGTACTACATATATAAAAACTTATATGTATATATAAAAGCTACACGTTCGCCGATCTCATTGCCTGTCATATTTTTTCGTCATGGCAACAGATGGAATTATTTGAGTGACTATAAGTGGCTATAAGTATAACTACATTGGTTACATTACTTTAGATATAACTGACTTGAAAGAGGGTTATTTAGTATTGTTTTAAAGTGAAACTTTTACATCACTTCAACATTTTTCGTCCATCAACTGCATATCGCATTACAGCCACCTGCAAAGTAGGGGTAATTATACTAATTTTAGTACAGAGAATCTAACGAGATAATTGTAATAGCAAAGTTATATGAATTTCGTACCCCGATAACCGCTTTCCGACTTTAAAAACATTGCAGTATTTGACATAATCATAATAATTATTATAATAATAGTGTTATTTTAATACAAAATGTTACAAGTACAAATATAAGGAAACTCTGTCTCCTACCTGTAACTGTGTTGTAGGAGACAGTTACATAATAAGACGATGAGCGTTTACATAGACGCGATTAAAAAAGAATATTAAAAAAATAAAAGTACAATGCATTAAAAGCCCATACTAAGGGTTTTCTGAGATTCAGTCTTAATTTAAAGCTCTTTTCGTGCATGTAAAGGAGGTACGTGAAAATATTGTGATATAGCGCGTGTAAAAATACGTAGTTGAAATAAATTAGTACAAATAATATAATCCCACAGTATGTAGTAGTATATCTGCAATCCAACAAAAAATCGTTTCTGTGTTCAACCTATACCAATTGTACTTATCTTCTACATTTAATGTGCTCCCTGCCTAATTAATGTTAAGTAATAGTTTTTCAAGCGATATGTAATCATAGTCCTCTGTCCAACTTTTAATTTGCATTTTTGCATTGTAATTACTTAAATTTTTGATTATGAATATTATGTCTATTTTGTTGTATATTATGGGGGCAATGTAATCAAAGTGTCTCCGTGCAATCGTGACTCTAAGGTTTGGTATTCTGAAATTTTGCAGCCTTTTTTTATACTGTAAGTTTGGAAGATTTGTGTGATATTTTTATCACGGCGTAAACAATAATTAAGTCGTCTTACAGTTAATACTTCGCATAAGCTATAAAGCATTTGTGGGATAATTGAAAAGGTAGAAACATCATCACTTTAAGGATTGCTCTTTGGGCACGTTCTACTTCTAGCATATGTTTCTTTACAGCAACTCCCCATGTACAGATACAGTATCCAATTATACTTTCACAGAGTGCGTAATAAGTTTAAGTCATTAATCTTATATCCATAATAGTACGCAGAATTTTAAAAATACAAATTAATTTCCTTATTAATTATGGTAATCAGATTATGGGATAAAAAAACTGAATAGAAAATCATGAATATTACAATCCCATCACAAAGTACGTAGTGGTAATAGTAATTAGGCAAATAATCGAAATTTTACCTTAATCATTAGTGTTAATGTGAGTAAATTTTTATGAATGTGGTAAAGAAAACTGTTTGCAGTGTTTCTATTTTTTATTTATTTATTGTTTGTATTTTATTTACGAAGCTCGGGTCCCCAATGACATGTTGGTTCCATCGTACCCTATCGTGCAGTATATCGCACAGACAATTAACATTAATGAAAAGAAATTCCAGCCAGAAGTGACACTCCACCTTTACTTAGAACATCATAACGAGTCCAAAGTTCCGGGAACGCGGACAGATGCACCGTCATTGTTATTATTTGTTTTTATTTACAATGGTTACCTGCCTATAACATTTATTCAATTTGAAAGTTACAAGTGTTATCAAAATTAATAAGTTACATACTGTTTACATCATATAGTAATATTAAATAAACACTGTATTCAGATGTATAAGTGAATTGTTTGATATTGGCTATTGTCTGTCTGCCCTAAGCGCTAACTAACTATTGACTTGTTTAGATGGACACATGAACCTAGTTCTGTTTCAACTGTAGCGCGAAATTCACTAAACAACTTCTATATATCCCTACGTAATATTAAAATAAAATAAAATCTATGTAGCATTGTAGGGATTAACTTCATCACAGGTATGGTGCAGTTTATCAGAACAGTAAGTAATTAGATATCAACTAATGATGTTAGGAACATGCATCCTAATAAATATTTAAAAGGAATCGAAAGAAAACTCCAGAATTAAGACTTTTTAAACGCATATAATATACTAAATACTTATGCTAATATCTTCAGCTACCCAATAATATGTAAAATAGTAAGCAAAATGTATGAGTAAAACAAACGACAATTTTGTTGGTAACTGACGCGGACAGTATAAATGAATAATCAAACACACATGGAACGTAACATTAATCTAAGTGCAACGAATATTAATATAATACGATCACTCAATTATAGTATAATCAGTCAAGGTCAGATTCGTGATGTGTACGTGATACGTCATACTTGTTTAATCGTGATATAACATTTACTCATTTGCTTTACACGCAGTGGGTGTTCGATATTCACTTATTAATAATCAATAATCGACAGTCGAAGATGATCTAAGAAATTCAGACGAACCAACGATTTTAAAATTATTTATACTTTGGAGTTACAAATTTGTTCGACTGTCGAAGAGAACGATCCACAAAATTCTAACGAATCAACGTTCAATTTTAGCGAATCGTTCTCTAGACTTTGAATTTTTTGTATGGTTTTTTTTTTAAATGCCCTCTTACCATTCCAGTAATTCCGATAAAATCTTCAATGGAGCTCATCCAAACAAAGCATTTTTTCATCTCTCATGCACCCGATTTAATTACAAATTAACCACCATCTATCTCATCCGTATCTTAATAACAAAGAAGAATAAATCGTAAATTAAAAATTATGAAACCCTAATAAAAATGATTGTTCCTAATTAACCACTGATGTACTAAAACAGTAACAGACTGCTTCTAATTTATAAAGATATTTTGACGAGGTTGAAATATAAAATTTTTGGCACAACCAATATTTTTCTTGAAAAGGCTTGACATAATCAAAGATAATATGACACCAAGCCACACTTATTTCCGGTAAAAATTAAATGTTATTCAAACCTCTTAATCAGTTACGTTCATTAATAAGTGTTATGACTTTTAATGATTTATTATGGCTCTGTGGGTTGATCGGTGCATCAATTCATATAATTTGGCAGGTTAGCGAAGGTTTTATAGAAAATATTTATTTTAATTTACAAAGAGGTCACTCATTCAAAAACAACATCTAATCTACAATATTGCCGAACTGTATCAAAAGTTCAAAATATAGACAAATGATGATCAGATAGGATAGATAAAATCCAACCAATGTATTTTCGCCAGTGAATCTGGAAAACGTATGGTGTGTGTTTGTGTTTACCATAAAATTTTCAAGTTGGTTTTGAATATTTAAATAGATAATGCCAATTTCACCGCTGGAACTGCCATAAAACTTTTATTTTAATATATTGCCTTGGCCATATATTTTTAATCCAATATCGACAAGTCATTTACGGAATTCAAAGATATCGCTAGTATAGTTTTAAATCGTGTCCTGGTTAGAATGCGATGAAATATCATTAAATTTTATTATTGTCATTTATTTTTGATTTACATAAAACTATATTCAAAATTTCTAAAACTTCATTTTTAAAATGTAAGAGTAAGAAGATCTACTCAATGTTGTTTCGTAATTACTTATGTATGTTATTAATTGTTATTGTCTATAGTGTTATCTATTACGTTATTTCTTATCTTTAGATCCCGGGGATTTCCTAAACTCTTTACACCATATTTAGAAGTAAACTCCTAGGGTGTCAAGTCGAAATTGGCAATCGTTAATACTCACAAAAGGAAACGTATACACGCAAACATACACATAGGTAGGGGAGAGTCGGGTAGCCCCGGCCACTGTGATTTCTGAACCATTACGCACATATAGATAAATAGTGCATACTTTAAAACCACCGCAGATCCGCCTAGTTACATATTCGAATAAGTAGTCACTTAACTTCCGAGCCAACATCAAGTGCTGACCATTTGTTTACAGATATAGCAAATTTTTGTATGTTAGTTACTTTTTGGATGTTAGTTATTTTATATTAAAGGTAAGTTATTACTATTATTACATTACTATTATTTATTAAATATTTCATTCGGTTGCTATTTTTGTCTGTAAATTATGTTTTAGTTTGACATTTAATTCCCATTTATTTTTGCCATAAATTAAAATATAGAATCAAGAAAATCGGGTAATACCGGACAAAATTTTATCGGGTACCTTCGGACAATTTTTAGGTGAGGAAAATATAGTTAAAGTTTTGTTTATTTAGGAAATGATGAGTAAAAAGTGTAATAGTAATATATATGTATGTATTTAGAAATATATGAGTATGTTTACCCGTTGTTTGGTTTGCCATAACACGGTTTGTCGTGGTCTCAATAAATTATTATTATTTATTTATTATCAGAATGTTCAGAAAATGCTAAAATTTAAGAAAAAGATCAAATATAGAAGCAACTGTGACGAGAATGGAATAAAGCAAATAGTTGGTGCCACTCCAAACGCATCTAATAATCGCAAGAAGAAACGCATCTAACGTCTTGTAATGCGTTAGCATAAAACATAAAATAGCGAGATACTCACTTCGTCGCAATAAAAAATTAACTGCTAAAGAAAGCTAATAAAACTACAAATACAATTAACAAAAAGAAGATTTAAAGGACGGCAACTAAGAGAATAACCACAACAAAACAGAATATTCAAAATTTGTCAAAGGATCAAAAAGTAGAATATATCATTTGCACTTTGCGTTTAATGAGGACTGAATCTAATGTCACAACATTAAGCGTTTGAAGTTTGTGTGGACATTGATCCTTCACAGTCTTAGTACCATTGCAATATGTGAAGGGCCAAAAAACGGCTAGATCATAGCTAGTCATTTATATCCGAAGATACCCGCCAAAATTTTTTTTGACCAAAAATGAAGACTGATTTTAAGACTTAATTTAGCCTAATATAAAAAAAAAACTAATTTTTGTTTGATTATGATGATAACAAACATGCTGTATTTTGTTTTTAGTTTCAAAATAAGCATTTATTTTTATTTGTTTCCGAAGTAACATGATTTTACTTTAAGTGTCCGGGGCTGCCCGACTCTCCCCTATACATATATTGATGATACGTAGTTTTCCTTTTTTGAGTCCTGTACAGCACGGTAAATTGCAGTTGCAAAAATGCAATTTTAAAGTATAAACATTTTTATTTTACTGTAAAAATCCTGACTAGTTTAAATATGACCCTCATTTTTATACTTCAAATTTTTATACATACCTCATGTGTATACATTAAATTGAAAGCTGAACATAATTTAGAATTTATAAGAATTAAAAACTACAATAAGTTTTATGCAATCTATAGTTTTAATCCAATCAGAAATGAATATGGACATATATATCAACCAAAAAAGATTATTAAAACTGGTTAATTAAATAATGTAGTTAATCACAGAGAATAGATTCCCATCAAAAACCTTTTTTTTAAGTCTGTAGAAAAACGAAATAAGTTGGACAATATATATTTTTAAATAAGATGGTATAACTTTACAAGACACGAAACGCAACATCGGTGTCAAAGTTTGTGCCATACTGTTCTTATCTATGGTACGGAGTTTTTGGCGGGATCTTGATCTGTTATGTTGTAATTTTTATTTTTATTCATGTATTTGGCTGTTTAGCCCTATATTGTGTAAATTAAAGTGACATTTTATGATATGTAGTGTAGTTGAAGAGTATAAGTGAAGTGAATTGTAAATAATCATTTGGAACATGTTATATCAGTGGCCACAAAACTCTGAATAGAGCTCCAACAAGAGAATCACCGTCTAGTTGAAGATATTATCGATTACATTTAAAACAACATTTAACTTGGCTGCATGGTCTTGATGCCTTTGCTTTTTCCTTTCTCAATTGAAAGAGAAAACTATATAATAAATATATCTATAGTTGCTGCCTCCATGGCAACACTGGTACTTAGTTTACTTGATTTAGACTGAGAGTTAGTAGTTTGTTGTTGAAAGGTTTCGTGAATTGTACTAGTGTAACAAAAGGTAAAATAATATGTATACAATTAATCTGTATTGTTGAATATTTTTGCAGAAATAGTGTGCTAACATCAATTACTATGTGATATAAAAAATATTTTCAAATTAACTGTAATTTCTAGGTGTGGCACGAATTACCGGATAAATGCTTCGGCATAATTTAAAATTTCATTTTACAAGAAGCTAAAGAAGAGGGCGAGGATTGTTATGTACCTTTGACAAGTTCGTTAATTATCATATAATTTGAAAAAATGCCAATCTTGGAATCATGTTGGTCCCCGTGCATATGGTCTTCGAATGTGAAGACTGGATGTCGAGCGATCGCAGTGTACACTTCTGCAATGAGCTTGGTGTTAATCACCTTCATTGCGTATCAGATGGATGGAGGAGATTCTACACAACTGTGGAATCCACTCTTTGAAGCCGATGTCAGATTATGTACGTATAATATGTAATTTCAAATATAATTTTACTTACTTTTTGGATGATATTAATGTATGATACTAATTTGTTTGAAACATATTGTTAAGACAGTCGTTCAACATTTAAATCTATTGTTTTTGTATATATTGATATTGGATTCGTATGTGATTTTGTTTATCGTAGCATGAATGAGAGACTTTTCTGTACCTGATGGTAAGCACAAGACAATCCAAGAACAATAACAAACTGAGGAAAGCAATTCTTATATTCATAGCCATAATTTTGGCCTGTAAGTATCAGGAACTGCATACACATTGGCTAATTTTCAGACATGAAATATATTAGGAATTTCACTGTAATAGATTTATTATTAAGTTTGTGTTAGTTGTGGCAGTTGGTTATACATTTTTATTATCCTACACTTATTAAATTAGATCTATAAATACCTTTATTAAAACATATTCAAAGTGATAATAACCCAGTTGATGGTGTATGGAAGCCACATCAATGTGCAAAAGTTTGAATACACTTACATTGGTTTTGAGCTTTCAGTAAAGGAAAAAAATGTGATGAAACCTTAGCTTGGTGATAAATGGTGATTTGCTAATGCTGGCTTAGCTAATTGCCTCCCTCAAGCTTAAGATCTGATAGTTGTGTTCTGGCAGTTCCATGTGAGAGCCAGTCCCTCTTTTAGACTTTTAATATGTCTACATGGGCTCACATAATATCACATGACATAACATTGGACTATAAAATATTAAAAAAATCAAGTGCTTACAGTAATAAACATACAAGATAATCTGTTGCAAAATTTTGTCAATTTAAAATTCTATTTCACTTAATTACAAATAGCTTTAAATACCAGCAAGTCTTGAATCTTCCTGTAGAGATTTGGATCAAATTTAATATACTACATTTTAATCTAACTTCAATACAGCTGTAAAGCTTTTGAAACTGTGTCATCAGTCATAATTTATTGGTGATAATTTAATATAATAAGAATAAAGTAAATTGTTGCTTTATACTAATTAATAAATTATGGTTCATTCTCAATTTCAGCCTTGCAAGTGTTTGGTATCATCTTCATAATTATATTGGCACTGTTAATTGTCTTCTCAGTACTAATGGTAAGCTTAATTTAGTATTCAAACAATAGTTTAATGTTCGCAGTTTTTAATTTTTTTTCTTTATACTTAAGCTTTAGCATTATGGTCATAATTTCACCTGATCTTGAGTGACGATACGGCCCAAGTTGGTAGACACGCTAAACCTGTGGAGGAACTGGCTCTAAGTGCAGCTGCCAAAATATACTATTGGTATTTGGCGGCAGGTTTACAACTTGAGGGTGGTAGCTAGGCAGTTCGAAAAAGCTGTTTTCCTTCACCAGAAGCTCAAGCTCATTGTAAGTACTTGGATTCGAACTCACGTCCCTTGACGTGAAGTCATACACACTACCACTGAGCTATCATTGCTTCCAATAATAATGTTTAAATGGAAAAGTAATTTGTTGAAACACTTTAATTTAAGAAACTACTAGTCAGTTTTCATTTTTTTTTATATATAGAGCAATAATTAAGAAATGCTTTAGGCTATCTAACATCACACCACCACCAGTAGGAGCTAAGTTGTATTGAAAAAAGTTACAAAAAGGGGCAAAAACAACTAAATCATTTCTAGTTTTAGCTGCACAAAGTTTATTATTTATAAGGCATTATACACATTATAAGGCAGTTAATTTATTCCGTTTTTTGGGTTCCAGGTAATAGGTATTAACATATGGATGAGAGGCTTCATAATACCATGGCTCAGTACAATGGGATTCATTATAGTATTTCAGCTTATATTTGGATTGTGGTTGCTTGGTGGATATTATATTTATGTAAGTGTTACATTTATTAAATAAATGTTTCTTTTCTATCAGAGCTATTGGATATATTATATATAAGTATTGGATAATATAGGCAAGGTTGAAGTAAGTTATTCTCAGATATCAATAATTACTTAAAAACCTGTATATATATATATGTTTAATAAATTTTTCATTAATTATAATTGTATTGGACTTTGTCCTCAATACAGAGGACAAAATTTTTTTTTTTTTTATGTCAAGTTGTTTACTTTTTGTACATGCATCATTGTGTAATACTATTCGATATGGAATGTAACATACACTACTTAACATAGAATACTTTTAGTCCCTTGTGGCTAAACAAAGGAGTAAAGTATTATAGTGAATAAAAGTTACAACTTCATAACAAATTAACTATGTATGTTATATACGAATGTACGACTAGACCAAAAATAAATTTAGCATTGTTTACCTTGCAAATGTCTAAACAATACTTATTATTAGGGGTACGGAAATTTCGTATTTACGAAATAGATGCGAAAATTACACATAAATGCGAATAAATGCGAAATGTATGGTAGTGTTCGTATGATGGATCGTTAATTATTAACGTATCGCCCGAGTTGCGACTCGCGCCAATTGAACTTGAGTGAAATTCGTTTCGGACGAAACGGTCGACGCGACTTTTTGGACACGAACTGACTCGACAGAACAAAAGCTTTCGTTGCCTATCGCTAGAGTCGTGGACGTTGCATGCGAGCAGTGTTCATTTGTAACGCTTTAGGCACGCAAGTGTTTTATAAAAATATTTTTTTTCGTGCCCTTAAAATGGGACGCCCTAAGAAAGATTTGACAGATAGAATACTAGAATTTAAGAAAGATGGTCTGTATGTGTCCGATACAAATATTGTGATGTGCCAATATTGTAACATTCGTTTGGATGGTGACAAAGAAGATACATTGAAAAAACACATAAAATCTGAAACACACTTAAAGAAACCTTCTATGCCATGTGCCTCAGCAACTAAACGGCAATCCACAATTTTTGGTATGTTCGAGAAACCAAAACGATTTAAATATGAAAACAAAACTTTTGTGGAAGATACGGTAAATATGTGTCTTAAAACCAACATTCCACTTCACAAAATGGATCACCCAGCCGTGCGTGAATATTTTGATAAATATGTACCGGGTTCAGGTGTACTTCCAGTTGCTAACACTTTAAGGAGAAAGTTTATACCCTTGTGTGGAAAATCTGAGAAAGATTCTGTAAAGCTTAAATTAAAAAATAAGCCGATTGTGGTCATAGCAGATGAAACTTCGGATAGGCAAGGAAGGTGTGTTTTTGCTATCCTTTTTAGAACTATCGACTACAAGGTAACTCAGGAATGTTTTTTAGCAAGTGTTAACTTTCTTGATAGTGCTAATGCATCAACATGCTCTCAATCAATTATCGATACTTTGAAAGACTATGAGATTAATTATTCCCAGGTAAAAGGCCTGGTATCAGATTCCGCACGATATATGTCTGCTTGTTTCGACCTTTTGAAAATTTTAATTGGAGAACATATTCTTCATTACCAGTGCTGGGCTCATAAAGTTAATCTTGTTGGTGATGTTTTTGTCAGCGAATTTAAGGAAATAAATATGATTGTAGCAAAAGTTAAGTCAGCTTTCCTTCAGTCAAGGAAAATGAAAAGTTCTTTCTTAAAATACTTGAATGAACACGTGCTTCATCTCCCAGCAAAACTTTATCCAACACCTATTGTCACCAGATGGAACTCTTGGTTCAGAGCAGTTTTATATCTTAATGATTATTTGGATTACATACTTGACTTTTTTGATGAACTGGAGAATCCAAATTCTAGTGTTCTATTTTTAAAAGAATGTTACGTTGATACAACTTTTAAGCGAAAACTAAAAATTCAAATAACTTTTATCTCTGAGTTCTGCCCCAAAATAATGAAATTGATTGATGAGTTAGAAGGGACAAGTTATCCAATTGCCCACCTTTTATGGAACAAATTAGAGGATTTAAAATCATCGCTTGAACGGCAACGTCAAGGTTATTTTGATGAAAAGACTTCACTATGTCTTAAGGACTATGAAGGAATTGATGAGACAATGAAAACTATGTTGAAATCAGCAAGCGACAAAAGTTTCAGTAAACTTTCTCTTCACATGAAATTAAATAAGACGAACGAGGCTTTCTTTCACATTGGCCAATTGTTTTGCCCATCTGTGGCTGCAAGTTCAACCACATTAAATATAAACGTATTGCTGGAAAGCTTTTCGAAAATTCCTTTTCTCCAAGGACTTCCTCAAAATGAGCTAATTTATGGGTATGCGCACTTTCATAGGTTAATTCTTCGGTCTATTAATATAAATGAAAACCCCAATGTAAAGGACATATTGTTGGTTGTCAAATGCAACTTTCCGTCCTTTGCTGAAGCAGCATTACAGAGTATTTGGAGTCCAACCAACAGCGTAGACGCTGAACGCTTCTTCAGTATATACAATGTCGTCGTAATGGACCGAAGAACGACGCTTAAGTAGTCGAATGTTGAAATTTCTACAATGTTATCTTTTAATTAATTCAAATTGTTTACTATTAAGACTTGTACTTTGAAATTTTGTATTTTGTTAAACTTTACTTTCATATTTAGTAATAAAATTACTAAACAAGTATTTTTGTTTAATAAATACCTAATTTACAGAAATTTTATAATTTTGAAAGTATAAATGCGAAATTTATGCGAAATTATAAAATTTTGAAAAATATAAATGTGAAATTGGTGATTTTTTTTGCGATTTTTCCGTACCTCTACTTATTATCCATTCCTATATAATTTTTGGAAAATGAAATATGGACACTGAGAGAATTATTGCCATGTGCATATGTATACTTATATTATAAAGCAGAAAAATTTATTTGAACATACTAATATTTGAAACTATTAATCGGATTTTTAAATTTCTTCTTGAGTGTAATAGAACAATCGTTGAGGAAGGATTTAGGCTATTTAACATCAGGCTACTACAAATAGGAGTAAAGCTGTATTTTCAATGAATCAAGTTGCAGGCACAGCTATTATATAGGGCTACATTCCATTTACGTTTCTCAATATATATGTTCACATGTTTGAAAAGCTAGATGTTGTTAAAGTCCAGCATAATTTATAAATACTAGAAATCCTGACAAACTTGTCACCCCTTAGATTCAGTAAGACCAATAATCATTTTCTAGGTAATAATGTTAGGTTTTACAATAAAGTTCCAATGCGCTTTACCAAACTGACGGACAATGAGTTCAAGAACCATGTGAAACGGGTTTTGATGTTAAAAGAGTATGAGGTTTGTCAAATATTATAGGGTGGATCAATATGTGAGTGATGGTGATGTCTGGAATTGACACTCCTCTTTATATATTCGCTAATAACTATTATAAATGCAAACATTATATTATTGTGTAAAATAAATGTATCTAAAAAAATATAAACATGCAGATCTAATTTCCCTTTTCTTGTTGACTACTTTACTTTCCGAACGGGTGGTAGCTATGACGTTCATAAGTTCCTTCCTAGGGCCTAAATTCTAAATGGTCAGTGAGCTTAATAGAACATTGCTTAAGTAATGTAAAAGCAATTTTCGATCTCTGGCAGTATGGAGAACTATGAATCGAATGAATCTTTTTAAAGGGTATTTAATGGTGCCTATCAACTGATAAGTCCCTCAGTCCCTCGTGTAACAATAGGACAAGTTTTTCAAACAAAAGGATGTACGAAAATGTTACCACGTCAA
The DNA here is from genome assembly GCA_039707435.1 of Actias luna. NCBI lineage: Eukaryota > Metazoa > Arthropoda > Insecta > Lepidoptera > Saturniidae > Actias > Actias luna. Next base: position 11,349,794 of record JAZHAC010000012.1, on the reverse strand, counting down.
AAAAAATCAAAAAGCCATTCATTCTAATTGATTACTGGATGTGCAGTGATTGATTCTGGAAAGCAACAAGTAAGTGCGTAAGTGTAAGTGGTATGTGGTTATAATGATTCAGTCGGTTGTAAAACCTGATTCTTAGTTCTAAATTCCCCACCATCTTAACTTAACCTTACCACTTAACAAGCATTTTGTAAATAGTACCAAATTAAAATATAAATTCTTGATACATTTCAGTTGGATGCGACATTCGCAGCTCTCATCGACTTTTTATGGATGGCTTATAATGTAAGTTACTTATATATTTATTTTAGAAGCGATGGTGATGGCTCAGTTAGTTGTGTAGGGCGCCAATGGATTTGAGCTCGCAACACTGGCATGAGAGCCTGAGATTTCAGTGAAAAGAAATAATCGTCATGAAAGCTTAGCATGCTGGTAGAGCTTTCTCTAATGCACACCTATATCTCTATCTATCACCCTCAAGTTAAAAATCTGCCGCCAAATAGGTGTTTTCCGGCATTTTGAAGCGATGATAGCTCAGTGGTAGTGTGCACGACTTCGCGTCAAGGGACGTGGGTTCGAACCCAAGCACCTACAATGAGCTTGAGCTTTCGGTGAAGGAAAACATCGTGAGGAAACCATAGCATGGTGGTAGGGCTTTTTCTAATGCCCGCCTGGGTAGCTACCACCCTCTAGTTGTGAACCTGCCGCCAAATACCAATAGGTGTGTTCCGGCAGCAGCACTTGAGAGCCAGTTTCTCCACAGGTTTAGCGTGTCTACCAACTTGGGCCGTATCGTCACTTAAGATCAGGTGAGATTATGGCCATAACGCTAAAACGTTAAGTATAAAAAAAAAAAAAAAAAAAAAAATTTGCACTTGAGAGCCAGTCTCTGCACTAGGCTTAGCGTGTCCACCATCTTAGGCCGCATCGTCAACATAAGGTGAGGATGTAACCATAACGCTACACCTATAAAGTATAAAATAAAGAAGATGATAACACATAACACGTAAAATTACTATGTCTGGTCTCTGGCAACACGAGATTTTAAAGTGTCGCCGTGGTGTTTTAGTGGGTAGTATTGGGTGGTTAGCTCCCGAGGAGTCACATGCCCCTTTAGCCTTGGCTTGAGCCTGGGTAATGCGTTTGCACGTTGCGATGAGGAAATCCGTAAAGATAGGGATTTTTAACACCGCGCTAATTACAAAAAATTATGTTAAGGCTTTTGACGCCTTGCAAATAAAGTGATATGCGCGTAAAACGCACGACGGAAGTGAAAACGTCATCAAAGCGAGATTAGTAATACGACATATATTTTTTTCCTTTTGTGTTACTGAATAAAATTTGCAGTATATATAATTATAACTGTGTATAAAAAAAGTATTAGTACAGCACACATCGTGTTTATACCGATACTGAATGCGATTTTTGCGTCGTGCTTGCTTATTTATCGTTTCGCCCAGCGAGTATAGTAGTGAGGCGTTGAATATGTCTTTCTAGTTCCTTAGTCGACTCGAGCCGACTTTACCCGAATGAGCGTTACATAGGCGAGTGTTCCGACTCAGTCTCATTCGGTATTCACAAAATAAACATTAAAAAAGTTTCTTAATTATTTTATTTTTCAGATCTATTGCTGGTTATGCGTGTTCTCTCAGTATCAAATAATTTTGGAAATGCAATCGCCAAATATTGAAATATTAGTGGAATATTAATTGCAATATATTATACCACAGACTAGGTGTTTTGTTTGGAATATTTATTTTGTTTGTACATTTTATTGCCATCCTAAAATATTGTCAAACGAGGAAAAAGGATTCCTTGTAGATTTGAATCCTTTCCTGTTACCTCGAAATATTGAATATGTAATTCTTGTGGAATACTTATAGCTTTACCGGTGAAAACTATTGTTAAATATTATAAGTTGTTAACAATTGACCAGATTTGTTCTTCACAAGGCCTTTCTTAGAATATTCGAGAAAATATAGTGTATACTCCAGTCAATAATAACGTTCACTCCAAACAAAGCAACCTTAATACATTTATCGCATATCATAATGAGAAAAAAATTATAATTTAATTCTTTGACATTTTTTAAACCCATAAAAGTTTGTATATAGCAACATATCCAGTTATTTAGTAGATTTAAAAAAATGTGTATGCAGTACACGTGATAGAAGGGAAACCGTCAAAAATTCACTTCGTAACACGAAACACACTGTAAGAAACACTGTATAATGCCTTCTATCTCATTCTCTCACACGTTCTATCCTATGACGTATGTATGTACGTATGTAGTGGTCTCTTTACTGTCGCTTTTTCGTTTCACCAAGTTTCATATCGCAACGATGCTAAAGAAGTTTTTACTTGATTATTCAAAAAGTTATATTACCGGTTTTGCTACTGTATACTTCGTTTTTTTTTTAAGTTATACAATCAAGGCCAATTGCCAGATCTTATAAATTGAATATGATTTTGTTTACTGATTCTTCTCAATTAATTTAAATTCTCAATTCTCAAATTCTGATCAATTATTGTTGCTATTGATCGATATACCACCGTGTTCTGTATCGGTTTTAGTTTTGTATTTGCCCACTGTAATGTTGTGTAAATTATGTTGTTTCTGTAAGAAATTATAAATATATTTAAACAGCACTAGTATTCATATTTTGGTCTCCGAATATTCAAAGTACAGACTAAGAGTCGGTGGCGGGATTTTCAAATGACCTATATAATCGTAGCTTATCATTTTTCAATACAGAAAACAAAGTAACCTAAGGGTTTTAAAATTATCGGTATCATGAAAATTTTCTGAAGTACTCAAATCGAACTATATCAGAAATAAAATATAAAAGTGCTGACCGTTATAATGAAATATAAAATAAAATTACAATTCAATTATCATATAAAAATTGTATGTATAGAAATCGTATATAATACTATAATAATGTTCAAATTATTTATATACTATATAATAAAGTTAGGATATTTACAACTTTTAAATATTATTATTTATATATGTCATATGTATTTGTGGAAGTAGTATGTAGTTTTTTAATATAACAAGAATAAATAGAATAAAGACTAATAATGATATTCAGTGCCTAAGCGATAGTTGCTGTAGATCTAGATTTACGCTTTAATTAATGTAGATTTAAGGTCATGACTTAAAAATCCGTCCGTTTTCTAATTTTTTGTACTTAGTGATATAGAACGAACCAAACCTATATGTGTTTCAGATAATGTTATAGGAGAGGTTTTTTATTAGGTTAAAATTAAATATGACAAAATTGATTATAGTATCATTTTTGAAGTATACACTTTAAAATAAGTCTCATTGTATTGTATGTTGTTATTAGTGTAATATATGTTTGTATTTTATTTTATGAATTTCAATAAAACAATCTGAATCCAAAGTTCTTAATTATTTATTCGGAGAAAAAGACTTTTCCTTTTGTTTATGGTATAAAATAAAAAATACAGAGAATGAATCTTTTTCAAATGAAAAAAATACAACAGATAATCGCATTACAAGCCTATAATTTTTTTTTACTTACAACTTTATTACAATTTTAATACATAATTATCTTAAAATACACGACGATACATCAACGAAGCCATACAAAAAAAAAAAACAAATATCCAAACAACCTTCCACGCGTATTGCACAGTTTAAATAGCATAAATATTACTGTTATCATCTAATTTTAGTTTATAAAAATTACTATTCAATAATAGAAAAATAAAACTTATTTGGCATGATTGAAATAACTGGAATGTATTGAGTATTTATTTATTAAGTACGTAAATTATAATTTTGTCATGATAGATACTGAATTGTGACATATTTCTTGCACCTAGGGTTGCCACATGTATTTCAAAAGTATTTTTGTACGTTGTTTCGGATAATTATTATTCATTCATTAGTAATATTTAAAATACACAAAAAATATTATTCTTTTACTTAGATCTTACGTCAAATTTATTTTGCAACCTGGTTTTTTCCTACAATAATGGATAATTTACCAGAGATGGCAACCCTACATATACCCTCAATAGAATAGAAAAAAGTCTTTATTATATAACCATTGAACATATAAGGTGTCTTGTAAGTATATATATTTTTATATATATATATTCTTATGCGTATATGAACATTAATTAATATTTACTGGCATCCCTTTCCATAATTAAATTTAGAACATTAAATTAAATTGGCTGAAAACCTAAAGTTTGTTACTCAACGATTTAAATATTTATAAATAATCGACACACTTTATTCAGCTTTATTTATCGATAAAATCTTTCGATCACGTTTGATCACGAATCACGTCTCTCGATTAATATGTTTATCGACCTTTCAAAATAACTTACAGACTAACAATCATGTAAATGACAACTAAGAACTATTTACAATGAAATCTTATTTCGAATAATAACATAGTAATGTACAATACAAAAATTTACAGCATTAAAAAATTACAACTATTATCTAAATACAGTCGTTGATAATTACTATTGTACAATAATTTACACGAAGCTTATTTTTAAATGATATGCAATAAGCTATAGTATAGCTCAAGTTCAGTAAAGACAGTTGTATAAAAGTCATAACATAACTTCAAAATTTATTAATCCATGTTAAATATCTTAATTTTGTTAAATTTATTTTTTATAACGCATTAACATACCTTATTTTGGCACATTTTGGATAATTTTGATTAACTTCAGTATGTAAGCAAAATTTGTGGAAATGAATTGTCCTGCTCGTTGAGTATTTAAAATTTATTGAAGTCTCCTCGTCCGTATACAATTTGCAATAAGACCCCTGAGAAACCATACAATATAATATTTACAACAATATAAAATTGAGCACTCCAACGTAATTCTTTTAAGTCATGATCGAGTCTCGTTAACGATAACAAAGTAAAAAAAAACTTAACAATTAAACACCGAAACACAATTCTTGTTTATCACGGAAAACATGGCTATGAACCTGTCGAATACCAGTTTGTGTTTGGAGGTGCTGATTTATCTACAGTCTGATGTGAGTGAGAATGCGCTTGAGGGTGATAGAGATGGAACGACGAAGGCGGATGGAAGAACTGAGATTGGTCTAATGATGAAGCATAGTCTAAAGCGCCTGGAACCGCTGAATAAGCTTGTGGTTTCAAAGGCAGCGGTGGCTCACCTAAATAAGAATGCCGCAATGCTTCTGAGTACGCGCTATTATCGTATGACAAAGCATATTGTTGCTTATCTCTTGGCGATACAGATCCAGGAGGAGTCATGGCGGAGTGATAATCAGCATAACCTCCGTAAGCTAAAGAACTTATATCGGTTCCTTTGTGTCCTAACTGCTCGCTATAACCGGACCCTTCACTTCCCGGAGGAGTAGGCAAAGGACCTGACTGGCCGTCAGTAGAGTAGTATCCCCCGGTTCGTCCATCCCCTAAGAAGTTACTTCGAATAACACTTTCTCGGTTTGCGTACAGTTGCCTCAACAGTGCAGACGCTGGAGTCGTCGTGTGATTGCCGGGTATTTGGCGGTTCAAATGATTCAAATGATGATTTTGCGTTCCGATCCATTGAATCGTTGACTTTTGCTGTTGTTGTTTCAAAAGAGCATCAGTTGAAAAGTCAGTCGGTCGATGCGATAATTCCTTACCATCTAATGAGACTGCCGGTAAATGCTTCGACATCGCATTCTCCAAATCTCTTACTGAAGTGGCATCGTTACCCCCTTCTGGAATAGCTAGATTTGTTTTAGTTATGTCTCTATCGGCAGGAGATATTGCTGCTCCAGGATTGGAGGAAGATTTTCGCCTGTCTTCTTCTCTTTCCTCTTCTTCGCAATCGGTAGTGTGTTTCCGTTTTTTCAATCTTCTCGCTGGCATCGGAGATGTTCTTTCTGGTGTAGTGTGGAGGGGTAATGGTTGGGTGTCGTTTAGTCTGGTTAAATGTGTTACATCAGAAGTAGGTACTGGCGCTGATGATGCGGAGTCAGTGTTTGAAGGTGGTTCAGTTCTTTCTGTGGGATGTCTCGGGGGCGGCGGCGGTGCACCAGAGTTGTCCGTGTCCGGTGGACCGTTTTCGGGATCTCCCGTCGCTTCTTCGCGTTTGACACCTTGCACGCTCTCTTCTAGTTGGCAGCAATCCATTACTGTATTTGGATATTCTCGTCCACTGAAATGGAATAGAAAATTATAATGTTAGTTATTTATAGTTAGTTTATTTTGCTTGTAAGACTACAATAGTTTATAGTTTTTGATTGCCTCATTGATCGCACCTAAACAAACTTCAATTGTTGGTAGTACTTTTAGCTCTATACTTTCAAACACAATTTAAACCTTATACAGACATATAGTATTGTATAAATTTAACATGGTGAAGTTACTTTACAATAAATTTCTAGAAAACAGCTACTTTTATGCTTGTGTATTAGGGATATGATTATTTGTACCTGATAACGTAATTGACGCAGATAATATTCTGTTCTTCAGCGTTTTTAGAGGAACAGACAACGGTGGCGCAAGTCTGCATCCAAGTGTAGCCGCCCAATTTGTTCATTATTCTATAATAGTGCGTTAACACCTGCCCTTTGTTAATTACTGAAAAGAAAAAATGATCAAAGTTAGTCTAATCACTAAATAATATAAAAGTATAATAATATTTATTATAATTGACTCCAATTCATCTGCTAAATGTTTCTCATTATTTATGTCTAAGTATGATTTGTAAATCACATAGATCGTAAGACTTTGTCTTTACTGTTCAAGGAAAAAATGTATTTTACGCCTAGTAGATCAATATATACCGAAACTAGTAAAAAAATAAGTAGTACAGCAATTATTATAAACACCCATATCTAATGTTCTGTAAATTTCAATTTTCTCAATAATTGTTATAATAAATAAATGTTGCAAAATTAGAAAAAAAAGTATTTTATACGTCGATCGTCGCTTCTCGCTTCATCGAGCACGTTTTTATTGCGTCCTTGCAAAAACTATTCGGGTTAAATATCGATTTTGTGTAGATTTATGTTGCCCTGTACAAAGGCATCTACAAAAAAGAAAATACATATATTATGTTATAATACATTGTTCACGTAAATAATTGCCTACTATAATAATAAGTATGATACAATTCGGTTAAATTAAGTCAGTCCGAGTAACGGTAATTTTAAAACGCAAAACAGGTATGCGTAATAAACTCAGTGAAAAGCTAGGTACCTAGTTTGATATAAACGAATAGCATTAATATACAACTGCGAATCAATGTGTGAGCAACTAAGGAATTTCGAAGAATATTCTATCGGAAAAATATGGTGGCCTATTTTGATGGCAAATATTTTCATTAATAGATTCATTACCACCTGTGTTAGTGCGAAGAATTACAATATTTTTGATCTTGGATATAGACTTAATGAAAACTACTATTAGTAATCGAACAGTATTTGTTTTCATCCATATATTTATTTGGCCAAAAGATATCCACTGTTGGACAAAGGTCTTCTTTAAAGATCGCCAGAATAAACGATGTTGCGTCGCTCGCGTCCGCGAGTCCCCACAGCTTCACTAGGTCATCGATTCTCTTTGTGACAGGTTTGCTCATGTGATTCTCATGGTACTAGGTCAGCACTCAAGAATTCATGTCACCCATTAAATTTGCTTACATATATGAAAACAACAAAGTCAGAAGTAGCGGAGGTAGAACTCGCAGAAGGTCTCATACCGATATTTAAATTTTATAATTAAATAAATTCTTCTACAGTGATCAGTAGGATAATCGCGATTTTGGGGATAATTATTATTAACCTTCTATAACTTTTTGTTATTCTGATATAATACGGTTAGGTACAATGTTTTGTTTGAGATGTTGAAACTCATTATTCTCCTAAACGAACAATTATTTAATCTTTGCAGATAATTTTTATATAACTCCGATTATAAGTGACCTTCATCTTGAACCAAACGCAACAGAACAATAGGTGGCCACCGATAAAACGAAACAATATTATAGAAGACGCCTTTATATTCAACTGATTGTGAACACAAAAGACAGAGCGATGAACACGTGTATTCTTGTACGTGAATCATTAAAAGCAACGCGGTTTTTGGTTTTGTTTATGTATTGTTTATCGATGGTAATATACTAATTGACTATGCAGTACTGATTGGATCAAAGCCAGAAAGTGAAACCTATATCGAACGGTCTTTTGTTGATGATTGTAATATAGATTTGTATTGCATTCGTTTGGGTTAATGACTTATGCGAATTTACTTCGATCGTATAGTAACTACAAATTTCTAACTGATCTCTACTATAAAATTAACAACTGATTATCTTTTATCTTCTATATCTAAATGCCTGGCTCTTTTAGCATGGTTTTACTAAAACTATACGTTGTATTGCTGGATCTTTCAGGACGTATTCGTCATGTAATGAAATGTAATTTACCAAGAGAGTATAAATGAAATCTCTTTACTAATTGGTCAAGGTGATGCACGGACCATATAGAACTCACCTCGTGCTGTCGCTACCACACTAAAGGTTAATCACGACTTGGTTTCTCTTGGGCAGTGGTATTGAAAGATTTAGAACAATGAAGGTTATTTAGTTAAAGTATATGATTTTAAATCCTACAATCGCGGCAAAACGACCAGAAATGCGGCCTAGGATAGGCATCGAATATGAAGGGCCTAGTAATTTTAGAAACATACCATTAAAAGTTTGATGTTAAATAATTCTTATATAATCGAGGTGTGTTACTAAAACTAAATTATCTTATTAATCAGTGCGAATGATTTTAGTTTATCTGTATATATAGTTATCAGTTTAAGCTTATTTTGAAATTCATTGAATGATTCTTAAAGCATATGTCTTATCTGCATCGCTGTAGATATCTGCCTACAATAAGCCTAACTTTTATATATTTTTTAAATTTATTATTAAGGTTTAGAGTTATGGCCACAATCTCACCTGAGAATGTGATGATGTGGCTCACGATGGGGGACTCGGTAAGTCTACTGGAAGAGATGACTCTCAAGTGCAACTGCCGGAACACACTTATAGGTATTTCAATATTGGGCGGCAGATTTTCAATATTTAACGAAGGATAAAGTTGCTTTTGTAGTACCTAGATATTGGGTTAACCGACATATGAAAAATTCGTAGCTATGTCCGATTTGCTTCATTCTCCTTTTTAACTATAGCGTGTTGCTGTTTTTGCCAAATTCTCAATATGATATTTGATTACTTAGATTCCATGTAAGGACCATGATAGAATGCAAAAGAGAAACTTACATTATGTAAAACCTTTAAAAATGAATTCAGCATTTATCGCAAAGGTCCAAGGAGTTCTTAATATGTTATTATCAGAAAACCAGTATTTTCTTTCCGATGAATATTTCTTTTGGATGTTATGTTTTATTGTGGATATAAATATTTAAAAGTTTAGTCCAGCTGCAAATACCTAATATAGAAATACATTCATGTTTCCAATAACTTTAAATAGTAACTTAAAACAAGTCTAGCATATTACGTATAAAGGAACGAATCATTTTTAAACTTTTTAAATGTTTCTCTTGAAAATATATTGGTATGTAGCTGCATACGTACATACATTTTTTTCATCCATAGACAAGTTACGTAGAGTTTATTTAAAGATAAAAACATTGACAAATTTATGATTTGCCATGAAATTCCACAGCGTAATACAAACACCTATTGTCGGAAGTCTTCGACATAATCATTGTTTTTTATTATCATATGAGTATATTTGAATATTATACGTGTGTTTGCCGTCAACAATGGCATCAGGCATACAAGCCGCGTACGCAGTCGTAACCAAATTACCCGCTTTCTAACAAACACCCGGACTTTTATGGTAATTTAAACAATTGGTATTCAAGCCCCGGTATGTCCACTTTTGACCGGCATCTACATAGATGTACATTTTAAATTCAAATTGATGGTCTCGTAAAGCTATCAAATGGTAAGGTGCTAGAACCGCATGACGTTAACGCCTAACCGTGATTGGCATTCAAAACGTCGGCCATCTTGTTATGTACACCATGTGATTGGTCAACTGATTATTACGTCAGGATTATGATAAGTCCTTCCATTCATGTCCACATTATGTGCTGATTGCTGGCTAACCTTAAGGTTTGACTAATCAAAGGATTATTTTGCGGTGCGACAACAATGCTTGTTTTGTTTTTGAGCTGACTAATTGGAAGTTAGTTTGTAACATTATGAAGGTCGTCCGTCCGAATTATTACATTTGGATTTTTTTTTCAGTTTAAGAAATTAAACTTCAACAGTTCCTTTATGTTTATATTCTTTAAAAAAATAAAAATATGAAATGATAGTATACATTTTTACATTTACTCTATCGATAAAGTAGTGGCTCATGAAACGTTAAAATAAAATATAAAAAATGTCACTTCAGTGACACCTAACAGAACCGTTAAATTCTTCACAGTTCACTACTTTGCAAATTTTACAACAGGTATCTGTAAATATAAACGACTTTTATTTTGTTGACTTGGTGAATAAAAATCCTTTATGGACTTCCCCTCGCAAAGCGGGAACGTACTACGCTGGCACAGGCCAGTGCGAGATGAGCGTGTAGAGAGGCTTCTCAGGTGACTAGCACCGTTAAATACCCACTAAAATGGTATTCACTGTGACACTCGATTTCCAAAAAACCATAGACAGCTTTCACCATTCTTTTAGACTCCGTTATAAAAATATATACCTGACGCTTAGTCCAAACTAAATATACCTAAGTGTTTATATATTTATTTCAAGCAATACTTAGTATTTTATTCTTTCTTTTGCAAACTCTAGGTCTGTACCTTTTGTTTGCTTGTATTTATTACTTATGTTATTAAAAATAGCTTTATATTTTTTTTGTGCAGCTTAATCTAAAGTGTGAGTATTTTAAATGACTTAGCCTGGGTTTAATTAAATATATTTCATATTAATTTATTATTAATTTTATGATATTATGAATTATAAAAAAAATAAAAAGTACTCAGTTATTAACAACCATTATCTTTTCGTTAATTTTTTATGGGCTTCTTAATTATTTATATTACCAAAATTATTCGTAAAATAAAGGATAACAAACGCGAGGTGATCACAAAGGATACCACAATACGGCATTTCCCACGTATATGGCCAGAGAAAGGAAACAAAAATGCCGGTATAAAAATTATTATTCAAATCACAATTCTCGTAGAGACGGGTTGGCGCATAGCGTAGGCCTATATTGTACATCACTGACTTATAATATGTACAAAATATAATATCATATATGAGACGAATATTGGACTTTGAATATGCCAAAAAAGCAGATAGGTTTTAGTATAAGCTTGTAGGAAGAAAAATTCGTCTAGCAAAATAATACGGCCTTTGCCTGGGAAATGTGTCTTATACCATAACGTGTCTAATACAGATTACAACATTGCCGACCTGAAAGATCTACGATCGCGTGCATTTGAAAAACTGAAAAACAAACACTGCATTGTTGTATTGTTATTACTGAAGCCCTTAAGTTTTTGTGTTTGGTTTTACCGCATTATATCTAAAAAATCCACTGTGTTCGTCGATAATATTATAACAATATTAATTGACATCATTCTTAATAAGTATTAAAACTTATAAAATGCAATAAATAGGTAGGTGTATCGTTTAAAAATATGAGTCTATCTTTTCGTCCATTTATTTAATTTGGTGTTTAATATTTCATGTAAATAATTGTGAAGATGATTTATTGTAAAAGCTTATATTATTATAATAATTATTTTATTCACATATTTATTGTAAAACCTTAATTCTTACCAATATAAAAAAAATCAAGTAAAAATAAATACAACAAAATTCAAGGAAACAAGACAAAGAGATCTTCGAACTTCATAAACAATTTGTAAAAGTAATTCCCACAAATACCAAAACACATTGGGCTCATAAATTTTTCCTCGTAACGTATACGCCTTGAGCTGCCAGTCTACTTGACATGGATTTCTATAGGTAACACTCTGAATACAAATCGATTCTTACAACAGAAGGATTTCACCACGATATTGGGTCATGGGACAATGAGCGTTTTATAGACGAACGATCATTCTTCAAGGCTAATTAAAAGGACTCATCGGTTTAAACGCGACATAAATATAGCAATGACTCTATGAGTCATAACAGGTGATAATAAGGAATTTGAAAACATAATTATGTCTATATAAGACAAAACGGATTTGTAACTTATAATTATGTTAGGGACCAAGGACAAAATAAGTGATATTAATAAGCAAAACAATAATTAAAGACCCAAAAAATGTCCAAAAATAAATTCATATTACTACATAAAAGAACACATTTGGATCTTTTATTTCATTAGTTATAAGTCTGACTGTTTGTTAATTTGTAGGGTAGGAAGAAACTACTGGACCAAAAGATGAATATTGTTATGATAATAATATTGACTACGGAACTTAAAGAACGTCTTTCACGATTCATATTAGACAAAATAATAAAATCATATCTACGTCATTTTTAACTGGAAATTAATTGGTGTTAGCATACTTAATTATATACATAAACTATATTTTTTAGTTATGTTAAACAAATCTTACAAAAGCTATCACATTATGGACCTTTTCAACAAATTGCAATAACGAACTAACATTTTCGATAGTTTTGTCCAGGACCAATCCTTATAGACAAAAATTATAATTCCCATCTGTCATAGAAGATGTAGAATCAATGAAAAAAAGTATCTATACTTACAATCTACGTGACATTTTCTAAGTTTGTGAGCATCTTCCCCATGACATAGCGCATACAGGTTTTTCCCAGTTAGTTCTTCCGCCGTGTATCCCAATAATTCTGATACTCTGCTGAAAATGAGAAATTCTCTATTCAAATTAGGTTCTAATAAAATATCTAGTTGTCGCATCTACATTGTCGCTCGTGCAAACATGAAATTTTGAAGACGTATTACGTACATTAGTCTAATCAACTACGTATAATGTTTTCATAAATCTTACAAAAAATGTAAAGAATGTGATTGTAATGAAATGAGTTCTCTAACTATCCCTAATTATAGTTTATTATAATTATAGTTTTTCAGAAAAAACAACGTATGTACCAAAAATCTCAAAAATGATTTTATGTTGTAATCTCTTAAAAATATCTTTGTAAATTAGAAGAAGTTTATTAATAGCCATTATTTTAATAGATGAGTAGTTAATTATGAACAAGTCGTACTTTTTTCATAAATACTTTTAATTAGGAAGGAAACCCCTGTCTCCTGTAAAAAGTGCAATTGTTGCTCACGATGTTTTTCCTGAAAACGCTCGATATGTTTTATGGTCAAAGTCTGATAATAATTAAGTCAGAATACATCATTAAAATTTTGTGAGTGCAAGTAGATTATGTTAGTTTTTAATAGAAACCTTTACTTAAATAATACAGTGTTTTGTGGAGTGGTAGTACACAATCATTGAATGGGACTGGATCGTGACCATCATACATCTAGTGTGACTTTTGGCTTAATACTATGTTGCAGAGTATGACCAGCAGTTGAAAAGGGGAAAGGGTTAAAGACTTGTAACGGACAGAGAGCACCATACCCACGGTGATAAACTCGTATTATTGACTATATTTTGGACTGTCACTTATCATAATCAGGCAATATATTACTAAGGAATTGTAAGATAACATATCAGCGACAACGTCTGTTTGATGGCATATCTCTATGAAGTAATCGTAGTTTGGATTGTAGTGTGCTTATTATAAGGTGTAATACACTTATTTTGGTCGTGATACAACAAAAAAATCAGCTTTTTACATAAAGTTAAATCGATTTAAACATATTATAAAAATGAATACAGGATAATGCTATTTAAAAATGAACGAATAAAAAAAATATATTTTCATGATAATTGGTACGTAAATACGTAATAAAATTTGAAACTTCATTTATCGGAATATCCGCCATCAATCACGCTCGAACGACTGCACGAATTGTAATGAAATTTAACAGAGATGTTGATTATGTTGTGGAATAGGTATTTGTCGAATGATTAATGCCCATAAAAATCAATTTACCTCGGTTCGCAGTGCGCTATTCGGAAATCGAAGTTAATTCTCGTTACAAACATATCTGACTCCAGTCTTATTTCGTGAACTGATGGAGGAGGCAATGCGATTGCGAGTGCCACCATGCCTAGTAGCACCGTGGGTGACTTTCGGCTGTGTGAGAAAGAGTACTGAGGTCTAAGACGGCATAACATTAGTACTACCTGAAAAAAAAAGAAAATCTTTTATTAATACATTTTTTACATACAATTACATTTCAAGTCTAATGTTAAACTCATTCTTTAAGTATCATTATGGATCTTGACAAAGAATTTCATTGACATTTTAATTTGAATCTATAGCAGTTACATATTTTAATAAAAAATATCTTTATATTTGATTTAAAGATGAATAAAATATAAGTATCTAATAATTCATAATAATATGAAAGAAACTCGTAAAATATTTTCCAACAAACAGTAAATACGAAACGTGTCTCGTACAAGACGAATAACTTTTGAAATAATATAACAAGGACACCGAAAAGCTATTTGTTACGTACGAAACTGAAGCGAGAGCACGTACTATGCATATTACCAGGTAATCGCAGATCTGATATAAGGAGGATGAACTAATTTACAATTTTACCAACAAAACTTTGGCTCGCGGCGTATTACCCACGTAAAGTGAGGTAATAAAGGAACCGTATTAATTGCTTTATCGATATCAGTGGAATTAAATGAGCCATTTAGATCCAGATAAATTTACCTAATAACAGTATGAACACCGTTTCTATAAGGTAAAAATCCAATAAAAAACAAATAAAATAAAACAATTATTATTCCATTCACTTCATAAAACAGTAACTTCCGAAAAAAGCGTTTATGAAATAAAAGAATTATCACCCTAGAAAACAATCTACGGACAATTTAACGTCCGCAGTACGAGTATTCGCAAGTCGCTTGAGATATAATCTCATTTTATGGTCTAACACCGAGTTAAGGCAAAAATTATGGGACAATATAACCATAGCTCGGGGCACCCTACAGCGAACAATAATTTGAACTAATAATATTTGTGATCTAAGACGGATAAAGTATATACATTACAATGAACGAATAAGAAATGATTTTTAAAGCAATTTCCTGTAAATGAATTAAAATAATTTGGAAATAAACTATTCAACTAATAAATCACTCAACATTTCTCTTTGTAATAATACAATAACAATTTCTAATTGACAACAATGTCATCTTTATTTGATACCCACCCGCCAGTTACCACTCTCTCCATATCTCGATGCCTCACCCTCCTTGTTTCTTCCGACCTATATTGAAAATGAAAATTCAGCGTCCATTCGTTTCTCATTCCAAATACTAGATAAGAAGAAAAATGTCCACAAATTTTCACTGTCGTATCTTTTACTAATGACTTGCAAGAGTATAAATTATCTAGATAAGCTTCCTTGAATTATGCTACGTGATTTATCATTTGAGCAAATATTAAATGAAACTTGAGATTCATAAATTCTGTACAGCGTTTCTATATCATTTTTGTATTAAATGAAGATTTAGCAGTAATTTTTTAAGATTTCACGATTTGCTTTGGATCAAATTCAAGCAAAGTTAATGGTATTAGTTATTAATTAATGCGCATATATTTGTTTTTCCTGAATTGCTAAATCTTCATTCAGTACACACATTTCCAATTTCCTTACCCTATAGCCTGAAGATTTGAAGTGACAGCCTCGTTTCGTGAGTGTGCTCTTCATTCTAACACAGAAAGCTCTATCCATGCCTCTGAATAATGTACCACTCGCCGCCAGACTCATTTGGGATGATACTATTATAACAAAAAAAAAAAAGAAAAATAAAATATCATTAAGTACCTATATGTCTAACATTTTCTTGTTTCGTTGTACGTTTTGTCAACTAAGATTTATGCGATTTCCATAAATATTTATGTATTAAATTACAGCTAAACAGATAATTGCTACAAATTATAGAATGGGAAAGGCAATGTCTCTTTTGGTCTGTGTTTTCAATTAGTCGCTTATGACTTGAGAACCTCTCACCAACATACTTTTTTATTTTACTTATTCTATTATAGTTGTATTCTTTAGTCACGTATATGTTTTCTTAATTTAGCCTATGTATAGAATAAGTTAGAAGGTAAAATAAGATGATGAAAAAGTACTGTCTTACTTGCAGTTTCTGTCTTAGTTGCAGTACTGTACCTAAATATTTGGATAGTACTTTAGGGAGTGGAGCATCTCAAACACAACAAACATTTATGTAAGTTTGAATTGCAAACTAAGAAATCCTTGAAATGTGTTAACCTCGATTTAAGGCACAATGTACACCAATTTTTTTCAATAAATCAAAATGTTTTGTTTTTATGTAAATTCCCTCTAAAGTATGAGACTTATACTGAGGGAAATTTTTCCTAAAATATTAAAAAAATACTAATATAAAATTTACTATTCTCAAATTATAGTTAATTTTAGTTTTGACTGTATTTTTAATTAAGAAAATCTTGTGGGTAAACTATTCTCAAATACTGTGAAACTTCCATTTCTCCAGCAATTTTTTTCCATAACAGCTTTTTAAAACGGAAAAAATGAGATCAACTCACGATGTTTTGGCGTAATAGTTAGGTATTGGTCAGAATTAATTCGACCTGAAGTCAGATTTTACATACCTACGATGATTTCTTAGGATACAACTTAATACCGAGAAATCGCTTTTCTTTTCAAGACGTGCACCTGTTTGATACGCCAGGTTTTTATATATCCAGCACAGGAGATACACACACCTACGTCAGTAAACCGAAAAGATTCAATTTCGACACAATGAACGAAATTTTTCAATCCAACAACGAAGTGAATCGTTCCAATCTTAAGGGTGATGGTTTGATTGATTGAGCGGGTAGATAATTAAAAGATTTATGCATCTCCGATCGCTTGGATCGACATCACGGGTTAATTGATTTCACCGAGCTTACTTTGAGATTTTCAATTCGTCTGAGGTTCTTAAGTTTCTTGTGATTTCCGTTAAATAAATCAAATCATTGTTTTAAAATACGATTTTGTTGTCTTCTTGCAAACGTCTGTAACTGGATTAGAAAATGCAAATACTATGTACTATTGCCTATTACAGACCCGTTATGATTTTTCATATAAAGAAGTGAATGAAAAGAGCCTCCACGAGTGATAATATCTATATACGTCCGGTGTACTCTACGCAGTCTCCAACTTTACTGACTGTGGTTCAATTTAATAATAATAAAGCAATAGCAGCAGCAGTAAGCGTCAATTAAGTTCGCAGAATGCAACTTTGTGAGATATTATTTTGTTCGATTTTTCCAAAACTGTTTCGTCAAATTTTTTTGAAGACTTAACTCTTGAGACGCCTCTTAATAGATTTATTTTGATATTACCATTGATAGGCTGAGTTTCTAATAAAAAAAAAACTGTCCAAATCACCGCTACGTTACCTAGATATCTCAATTCTTGCGCTATTACACTAACCGTTTTAATCTTTGGCAATAGCAATACAATGTCCATTATAGTGGACAATGCGCTATGTCAATTTGAATCACGTCTTTGTACCAAATACGTAACAAGATTGACTCAGTACAGAACTATTCAAATAACCTTGGCATACGTATTTTTATTGTATCAGAAACCAAAGGTGATATTGTTTTTTTTTAGTAATTTTGATTTTTTATCAATCTCAAATAGCTAATGCACCTGAGAAGGTTTCTGATGTTGTTAATCCGCTTATTCGATTAAATATCTGTAAATTAAAAAAACATTCTGGTGATAACCAATACACTAATAGGTATACTTAGATGTTCATGCACCAAGAATACGTTTTCTAATTGATCAATATAACATCGTTGATTGCTTTTGTTTAACCATAAATTATTTTTGGTAAGTTTAAGCATATCAAAGACATGGAATAACTTTTGATATCGCTATAAGAGTATCACATATTTTAATATTTGAAGCTTTAATAAAATAATGAGGCATAAAAATAATACCATTAATAAAAAAATTAAAATATAAAAGGTTATTTCATATGTTACTACATAGGGTACATCAATATTAGTAAAGACTTAGAAATGCTATTGGAAATAGTAGCATTTTCTGGTGTTGCGTTGAAGGATGGGCTTCAATGAGAGGACCTTCCAATAAAAGGATTTCTAACAAGTCCTCCATTTGGTAATAAAAATTAACAACAAAAATAATGTTCATATTTCATAACTGTAACTTAATTGTAGATAAAATATTTCCAACTAAAGATTGCATAGGTAATTGAACAACTTGAAAGCAATTATTAGAGTTAAAATTAATTTCTGAGTAAAAAATGTTTGACTATAAAACATGTAATACAAATTGATAAAGTGTACATTATTTCACTTGACGTTAATATTATCTAATCAGTAAAATCTTGAAATAGAAAAGTCAAAACAAAGGCATAGATATAATAATACACGAACTAGCAAAGCTTTTTATATTAAGCTAAGCTTGGTTAATGCAAGATAACCATTTATGTTATTAAATTATTTTTTTCAATGATTAGGATTTGGATTGCTTTTTTGTGACGCGATTCTAATTAACTTCATTTATAAAAATAAAACTCAGGAGAAAGTTCTGTTACCAACAATTATTTACCTATTCAGTTTTTTAACATTTTTAAATACATCTGTACAAGTCAAAAGTTAAATCAGTATAAATTATGAATTCTTTTATCTTAACCTTTCTAATGTTTGTTAAATTGAAATTATTTGACTTTTATCTTCTAAATAGTTTATTAAAATAATTCGTTACATCAAATTACATTGTTTAAAAGTTTAGAACCGCAGTGCTTTACCAATCTACTGGTTTCGTTTAACACGTGAATTTCGGTCTTCAAGTCTACGGGTATCATGTGACAATGTGGTCATTTCTCCACGGACCAATGTTCTGTGACTCCATTTCACTACGCCCGTCAAACATATAATAGACCACTGTCAAACTACCAGATCCTGATTGATTTTTTATCGTTTGCTTTTTTAGAATCTCAAGATAGTAGATTGAAATCGTTTTAAACCCTTAACATGTGTTAGAGTTAGTAAATTAGATTCTAATATTCCTGCGTCAGGTTAAGAAAAAAATCAACCATCGTAGTCTGGTATCAATTCTTTAAGTTTTCAAATTACGTAGGTATTAAAAAACAATAAGATTATAAATTAATATAATTTGGTTTGTCTAGTTAAGCTGTGACTTCAGTAGAAAATTCGCAATGAATTTTAATAATAAAATCAATTTGTTTCTATCGGTATTAGTTAAAATATCGCACATAGTCATCTCGTCCTAATTCCTAATGCTAGTTCCGTGAAATTCCACACTTTGAATGCCAAATACGTAAAACAGTTCACAGAAAATTTTCAAATTCAGGTTGCGTATATTTAAACGAAGTTTTTTAATGTCTCGACTTAATACCACAACAATAATAAAAAGTCCGAATGCAGTCGAGCGGGGCATAACCGTTTGATAGTACAAATTATTATACGAATGAATTTTTTGCTTATTTCGACGTTTAATTGAAGTCAGCACCCATTTTAAAATTAAAATGTAGATGATCAAACTGTACTTGTTGATTCCCGTGCTGTATAATGGACGTTAGGCGCCCGAGCAATCTATCTTCAATGACTTTTATGACTATAAACAGTTCCCATAGAATTGAAATGAAATATTAATTTATCGGACAATGATGCTCTCTGACACCCCATTGACCGTTTCATAAGCTCCCAATACGGCGTGAACGCTCTGTAATCTAATTTCAATTTGGTCCACAACTTATTATTGACACCACTAGACGATTCGTTATACCGAGTGAAATTTCTGGATCGATAATGTCGCTGTTTGAAATAGGTGCAACGGCCTTTGAAATAAGTGAAGTTTAATTGAATTCTAATCGGATTTCTTTTACATTTTTTTTTGTTTTCCTTTTTTTTTATTATCGTTAATAGTGAAGACGATTTTGTAATTCTGGTGGCATATTTAAGTTACTCGCTGAACGTAACACTCACGGAGAATAGGTAACGGTCTTAGAAAGTATCTACTTTAGTATTTTGCCTTGATGTTTTTAGAGATTTTTTTACGGAACAATGTAAAACGGTATCTTCAATAATATAAAGTAGAGCAATAGAAGATATTAAATGGAAATATCGTCTAATTATTGCCTTTATAATTAGTAGGTCTATTAGAAAGCTCGGTAAAATCAAACATTTATACCAGAATCTGGCACAACAAACTAGCTATTATAACGTGTGACTTAGGGATATTTAGAATAACAGAACAACATCTAATCATATTTGTAAAAAACCTTTAGATAAAAAAACACAAACTAAGAGATGAATAGAAAAAGCCTTCAAAGCAATATGAAGAAAAAGATGATAGTATGAATTTAAAAATAAGATTTCAATAGATTTTGTTGTTTTTTACATATATAAAGACACTACTTCTACTACTGCTAGTATAACATTGAATTGCTTATTACTTTATTAACACTTTTATGTAATTGATATACTACAAATAGTGGGGACATCAAAAGTACAAAAGTATGCCAATAGGAACTTGACCACAGATTTTCAACTCGAGTTTGATACTCGTAGCAAGCTTGGTGAGCGTCAGAAAATGCCTGACATTAATCCTGTGATTTCATAACAATCCTTTCCTCCATCTAAATCTCAAATAGTGTTTTAATCTCACATCGATCAACGTGGTATCTATTCGTGCTATCACTAAACCATCACCGATTAAAATTCATCGCAGTTGTGTTCTTGTTGTAGTAACCAACAACTAAAGTCGATAAATTATTTGATTAAACTATTCTGATCACCAACTGTTCTGATTTACCATTACGTATAGGTTTTACCGGAGACTTCTCAATAAGGAAAGTAAATGCTCGGAACCAAAATGCATTTGGTGCCAGTAAAAAACAATTTAATAAAGTTTAATCTTTTATGAAACTTACCGTCCGGGTTATTAGTGCCGTGCTGACTCCCTTCTTCGCTGCCTGAAGCAGGGCTGTTTAGCCCAGCTCCATTCGACCTCCCGGCGAGTGACAAACCTAAGTGTTCTGCTATCTCAGCATGGTCAGCTTGATGAACGTAGTCAAATATACTACTGCCAGTCATTTCTACCTGATGAAATAGAAAAACATAATTAAAAGATTTTCTGCATCATCTCTAATTTGATCTATTTAAGTAAGCATATAAGTTCTGGGTCTATAGTTTTTCTATTTATTTTGAGTTTGTATCTCCGAGTATCAAAGCATTGTGCAATTTCTCCTATTTTAACATTGTAATTAATAGCCGTTTATGATTAAAAGCACTTCAACATAACATTGCATATTTGTTTTCAAAACCTTTATCAAATTCGTTGTCACTGCTTAGTAAATCAATATAAATATTTTCAATGTGCACAATATTAACTATTTAAATGTTTATATGCAATTCCTTAGAGCACACAAAATGCATATTATGACCTATTAAAATAATAAGGAAAAGTTAATTTAAAATTTACGTATTTGTAAAATAGATGGACATAAGTCAGTCCAGTTATTTTTTTTATAATCATATAATATATCACATATCATATTTTATAATCATATATATTTTTTTATAATCAACTTCATCCAGAATTACTCTGATAGATTTCTAATATATCAATGTAATTGGAAATAGATATTTCTAACTCGCTAGATATCACATTAAAAGTATCCTAATAAATATATGACACATAAAAAATAACATTATTTTAGATGGTTATTTGGAATCCGTTTTGTTACAGAAATATAATATTCTATGTAATTCTTATTGTTTCCTCTGAAACGTTTACTATATATCAAAACGGCTTACATCCCAACGGTACTTACTATACATAAAAACACATTTTCCTAGAACCATGTAACCATAAAACATTTAATGACTTGAAAAAAGGCTATTCTCCCAAAAACCACGAACCAAATGTGTAGGTGAATGGTATGACGTCTGTGCGTCACGTACATTTGCTGTCATCGTTATGAATGAACATAGTGTTATCACCCATCGCTTAGCAGGTGACTTCATAGAAACAAGACTTTCATCTAACGAGGTGGTAGGACTTTATAGAAATTGTGGTCATCTGGTTTATGTTTAAAAAGTTTTGTATTAATAGAACATCTTATTACTATTGGCTTATTTAAACTACAAGAAAATATACTGCGATCTGGTCTTACAAGGAACAGTGTGAGTATAGGTAGAAAAAACGTAAACTAGACATATGAGAAATTGATACTGTAGCCAAATGTGCCTAATTCTTTAATAGTAATCCAAGTATTGTCTTTTTTAAGTGACGTTGCTGAATCCTATTGCAACGCTAAAACATCATCGGAACTCGTAAATACATTACCTGGGTTCAGACCAAGAAAATAAGGACGTTTGTCTATATTCATAGGATGATCACTATAGATCATCTATGGTCGCAGTGATACAGGTCTGGAAAGCCTGCATAGCTCCTCCTAATACTCATAGGATGACTTCTACTAGGTAGTGTCTAGGACACTATCTACTAAAACGCAACACTGTGACACTTCGAACTCCCGTGTTGTCAAAGACCATGCAAATATCGCCTAATTAGCTATTTTACAAGGAAGATCCCCAAACATAAACTTATTTTAAGTTCAGTTTAGCCGCAAGTGTTTGGAAACAATTTCACATGTTATATAAAAAAAATTGTGATATTATTTGTATAAATCGGAAAAGATACGTAAAGCTATTGATTATTCTTCAATAATGAAAGTTATATTTTCACAGGCGATACTTTCAGATACGAAATACAAACGTAACTTTCACAATGATCCTTTCATGGTATGCAAATGTGTCTTTAAATAAATTTATCAAATATAATTGTGGGACCTTATTACGCATTCAAGGATCGTGTATCCGCAGTGAACTGCTGCATGTGAATATACTATAAAACAATGGTGAAGTTACGGTGGTCGATTCTCGGAAACATCCTTAGGATTATATCGTATTTACCGATTCGCCGATTGACGGGTCACAAATTTACAAGACGGACGAATTCGGAATTTACCATCGGATGACGGTTTGGAAATATTTTGAAGTAAAAACTGAATATAAAAAAACAGATGTGGATAAAAAATAAATTTGGCAGGTAACTTTAAAGAGTTGAAATTTATTACATGAATATTTAATATTTTTATGTGTTTGATGCCATTCATTTTTTCAAGAACATCGTGAGCGAAATCTTAAATTTAATTAACTTTACCATGATCCTTAAAAATATCACTAAATCTTGTAATTCTCATATACTCCTTTAATTTTTGCCTTTTCTGCTTTATATTAATTTAGTATTTTTTAAATTGCTTTAAACTTAAATCATAACATAAACGCTGTTTTAAAATCACTAGATAATAATACCTGTATAACAGGAAAAGTACTTTGAATTAATAACAAAATACTTTAACTTTAACAATATTTATTCCCAACCATATTTGCGTCTATCTTTTACTTATGGTTGTAACCTTAAAAGTAAAGGTATTAACGTAACCTTTTTAAAAATATTATTATACCTATTTATTTAACTGTAAGGATTTGCATGCTTATTCTTTGCGACTAAAATTTCCTCTTCGAACTTTACCAACAAAAGCTTTAACATCAATGGTCAAATAATTTTACCTGCAACTAAAACAAAGGAAAACCATATCTTTCGATATAAGAATACATGAGGTCCCGTTCTCGACATGACTCGAGACCTCGGAAAAACAGAATTTAATATAGCCGAAACATCTAACAAGGGGTTTATAAGAAAGTTATATCCACATTTATTTACCAGGATGTTTATGTGCTATGTCTGCACGAAGATGTACTAAGGATGTGTGAAAGGTGTTTCAACTTTACGACGTACTAGTGTGAACGTTCCGAGATGTGTGTGTTCTGATGTTGGCAGTAGCATTAGGATGAGGAGCACGCTCACGCTTGCCCAGGACGTGACCGGCATATCGTATCGTCCTTTTCCCCCTATCGTCTATCTCGCTCGCACCACCCCTAAACCTTACAGCCATGTTGGATAGAATTTCCCAGTTTTCGGATCTTTCCTCAGCGCCTTTTAATTTTGTAACGTTCCTTAATTTTATTTTGATGTATTTTCTTGCTTTTTGTCGTCGCCCGCTTTAATAACGTCGGTTGTACATCCAATATACTAAGTTATAATGGATTTGTGTTCTCATTTTAATGTTCTTTACAAATTTAATTAAATCTTTCTCATTTACAGAGAAGTTTCTAATTTGCATAGTTGTATCATAATTTCCAATATATGTCGTGACTTGTTTAATAACTTAACGTACTAAAATTCTTTCTATATTTAAATTCCTTTTTAAATTATAGATCAGTGAATATCATGCGACACTGGGCGTCTTTTCCGGAAATATTAATTACAAACTATAATATTTTTTTCATAGGCACGAAAACCAAAATGTAGTATATACAAAGTATTATACATTTTTAAACTATATCGCTAAGCTTAGTCTACCTTCCATCAAAGCATGCGACGTCATACGTGGGTATCAAACATCAAGTACCACTAAGATACGCAGGGTATTTGACATTGGAAAAAAATATCATCGTGTTGACGACGAAATATTTCGACGTATATTGCGAATAATATTTATACCTGAGAACTAAATTGGTAAACTAAACAGGCATTGTTTTAGTTCTTATTAGTTAGAACTAAAAAAAACAATTATCAGTACTAAAGGTGATAATATGTATTGTTAAATCAGCCAATTTTTTAATCTAACCTCAAAACAGAGTCTGTATTTCATGGAAATGCTATTATTTATTTAAATGCCGATTAAGAAACAAAATCTTCCACTATCGAGGAAGTTATAACAGAAATACAGTTGGCTACAGACTAATTTTCGTATTCAACATTCACGGGCAACATACAGTCATAAAACACTCGACCCTTGAGGTAAAAAAATTATGAACTATTCATCACATATCATAAAGACACGTGTGTCTTATTATCTACTATCTACATTAACCGGATGTCTTTCTAGCGCCGACGAAAATTAAGATTAGATCGCTTTCAACTATCTTCTCTACCTTTGTATGCGTATGAATGGGATGATGCGTATGTTGTCACGTCTTTAATGCGTAGACCAAGATTAAGGTCTTAGTAACTTCTGAGTATGTGTTTATAAAAGAATGACAGACTAAATGAAATATTGATTTGTTTTTAACTCTACCTGAGAACTCTCGACTTCCTCGAATCATTTGTTTTTAATATTAAAACTGTACTATTGTACACTAAAATGCATCCATATGTTCATATATACGCTTCCGGGAACGCATTTGAAAGCCAAATCTGTTTGTACAATTAACATGAGACAATTTGCAACCACATCAGTGTTTAACATATCTGGTAAAAGGGTGGTTATTCAGGGTCAGATTTAGTACCGCGTACCTACCGTGTGAGTGTATACGAGTGAAATGCAGTGTGGTGATCAATTTCCAGTGATTTAGGAAATTTCACAGTATCGCTCGACCAGAAATACTCGAGAGTTCCATGCCGGAGAAGTCAGTTTCCCTTGTAATCGATACAATGGTATTTACGCTCCATTTGGCAATAACTTTACATAACGACACTGAATATGCAGTCCTTAAATTATTAATATATAGAATTTACACTATATATTGCAATTTTTGAAACAATAGCGTAGAAACAGACTAATTTTATGAAACAAATATTAATGTCTGGAGCGACTCTTATCGTACATATAAAACCTCACGCAGTAATCCTCTTACAGTACAGTGTGTTAGTTAGTATCGTGAGCGTGATAGGCACTATTAAAATACTGAATAAACTTTGTATACTTTGTTAAACTAAACTCAAGGAATCAATGTCTATTACCTCAGCGAACCTATTAATGAAGACTTAGAAAGCCAATATTAAAAAGAATGTTTAATATCATGTAATAATGTCCACAAATATGTTTACAATTAGATTTCATTTAACTTAAACGAAATCATTTTCATTCCAAACAATGACACATATCTAACCATCTGACTGGCAACATTAAAGAATCAAAATGTTCAGGAAAAGTGTACAGTATCAAGAGCCCATAGTAATCGGATTAAAATATACCGAACGGTTACCTCCAGGTTAATTTTAAGTACAACGATAAAGAATGTATAAGATTTTACTTACTTGTGATAATCCTAAGTATATAGAAACAGTTTCAGATATGTACAAGAATCTTCCATCGGCAGCGACGGATAGCGCGAATCCATCCAGGGACTGCAAAAAAGAAAATCATGTTTTGTTAGCTTTACAGTGTTTACTAGTCACTTAGGTAAATGACAGTAAAGGGATTTTTATTGACTATAATTATATTAATATGTGTTACATATCCACGAATTCCAAAACTCAAAGCTAGCCAGTATAAAAAATGCTTTTGCTGTTTCAAAACAATTTCCTTCAAGGAAGATTTACACCTATATCAGTTTTCTATCTTGTGTCCAAAATTACAGAGATGCCATTGATATTCAAAGTTCTTCATCATCTGCTGAATTTTATCAAAAGTTATAAATAAAGTACCTACTAGTCATAATCAACATTTCTTCAATTATAATAACGTTAATTTTAATTCTTAATTTTTATTGTCATCTGAAATATGACTGAATCTGAGTGTAAATCTGTCTGAGTGGGAGTCTGAATCTAAACTGGGCAGGCATTTTATGGCAGACGCGATTTATATGGATTTTATGGATGAAATGATGATAGCTCAGTGGTAGTGTGCACGACTTCGCGTCAAGGGACGTGGGTTCGAATCCAAGCACCTACAATGAGCTTGAGCTTTCGGTGAAGGAAAACATCATGAGGACCCATAGCATGGCGGTAGGGCTTTTTCTAATGCCCGCCTGGGTAGCTACCACCCTCAAGTTGTAAACCTGCCGCCAAATACAAATAGGTGTGTTCCGGCAGCAGCACTTGAGAGCCAGTTCCTCCACAGGTTTAGCGTGTCTACCAACTTGGGCCGTATCGTCACTTAAGATCAGGTGAGATTATGGTCATAACGGTAAACCTTAAGAATAAAAAAAAAGACATTGACGGAATTTCGGTTTATTTATTTATTTCTCCAGGTCACCAACATAGCTTACATCAACGCATTCGTTTCTACTAGTTATTCAGTTCTATATTTTCTTAAATACAACCCTAATTAAAGGTGACAACGACATGCACATTAAAGTTACTATAATATAACAAATGTAGTAATTATAAAGTTTAACTATATCAGTAAATAAAAATTATAAGAGGGCTCAAAAACAGTTTTAAAAAATATTGTGATTAAAAAAAATTACTTCATTTAAAAATATATCAATTCAAAGTATTCGTGTTTAAGTAAAATGTGACTTTAATTGTAACGAGTGTGTCAAACAAACTGTCAACTTTCCCTGCTTTAACATTGGATGCAACATTATATTATCGCATAAGTCTGTTTATTTGAGAAAAATGAACAAGAATTATGAGTCTGTATTCCGCAAAGTAATTGGTATTCAATATGTACGTATAATAATGCCTTTAGACATCCTACGTTTGACCTTTCCTAAATGGAAGGTATGAATTTAATCCCTACAACTTGTTACTGGTTTCAAAAACTAAAAAATCTACAGTTCTATATTTTTCTCACGTCTTTCTTACAAGAACATTTCTCAGACGTTCAGTTTTTGTCATGATGCTTTCTTTCCCTATCCACTGATTATGGCAAATTAAAAAAAAATCGGAACTATATTATCGTAGTATATATTACTCGACCCACGCTTACTTTAATATACCTGCAATATAAAAACAGCAGAACATTAAAATCATATTTTAATTGTCAGTGAAAACATAATCCCACAACCGGAACACAGTAGCTCAGTGCAATATAAATATCTCTACTCTTGAACGAAAGTAACAAATAAAACAACAACACCGACTTACGAAAACTGTTAGATCACAAAAAAAAGTATTTTTTATCTAAAATATTTATTATAATTATATTGTTGACCGTATCATAATAGATTAAGAATTAATGGCATCGCATCAACGTCCGAGATCAATTTTCCGTTGGCTGTTACAAAAACGTCTCGTGGCCTGCTATAAGGAAAAACGATTAACACGAGCCAGAATGAAATCATTATTGTCATATAAATTATGGATGTGACATGAGCGCAGTAGTTCTTTGTAAACAAAGTTAATGTTTTTTTACATCATTAAGTTCAATATTTTTAAGTGATAAGTCCTTTCATTGATTATAAGGTTGGAATTTAATAACGTAATAATTATCATAATATTGAAGGGTCGCTGTTTAGTTTTAAAAAATATAAATTGTAAAACCGTTTTTTTATTTATTTATTATTTATTACTAAGTTAAGTTTTTTTAATATATTAAGGTTTTAGTTGTGTAGATTTTATTTAAATCCACCTAGTATTGAAAGGTGCATATAAGTACCTTGTGTATAATCGATATGTTTTTTTTTCAGTTACCTAATGAAAATTAGGAATCCAGAACGTCTATTCATTCAAAACATTCAAAAATAGGATATGAATATTTATATTATGATATAGCTAGGATAATATCTTTAGGAGCTAATTATTGAAATTACTAACGCTATTGTAAAAATTCTTTGTTTGTTAATAATCAGAATGGTAGAACACGACCAACTAATAGTTCTATTATGCTCGTAGCGTTCCAAGATCAACGGATATGTCCAGTAATTGGGTAGTACTCAATTGGATTCCGATTATAATTCATATGATAATTATTACTTCATTATTGTTATTATTTTATTTGTTTGTTACACCGCCATTATGTCTTTATTTGTGTTTGTAGCGTTTCATTATCAACAAGTAGGTATATAATCAGTTACCCAGAAGATTGTACTTTGGAATGATAATAGCGTGTGTTGACGGTTTGCTGTGATTGCAATGGGTGCTATTCTTTTTACTGTGTTTATCGTAAGATCCGGTACCATAAAAAGTAAAATTATCTTTGATTTATCATGTGGGGTAATTTTTAATCTTACTGCAATTCTATATTTTAATTAACACGAAGTCGCTGCTGATTCTAAGTATTATACGTAATTTCCTTCCTACCCATGTTCATCTGCTAGGTAGTCTTCAATACTCGAAGTAGGCCAAAAGCAGTCCCGGATGATTTTTTATAGTGTATAGGTTTAGTATTATGGCCACAATCTCACCTAATGATTAGTGGTTAAGATGATGTGGCCGAAGATTGTGAACATCGTAAGCCTATTGAAGGGACTGGCTCTCAAGAGCAACTACATGTTTTCAGCTTGAGTGTGATAGCTAACCAGGCGGGCATTAGAAAAATCACTACCGCCATGCTATGGCTTCATCAGGATATTTTCCTTCATCCTAATCTCAAGCTACCAACTGAGCTATCATCGCTTCAGTATGACATAATCGGTGTCTGGTAATAAGAGAGAATTGGAAGTTTTCGGCATTTTAATAGTTATTCAATGCTCATTCTCTTCTGATGATTCTAACGTGCCCATTTAGTAGCCAGCTCGGCATATTGCGAGAGGATGTACCTATATATGTAAACGCACTTTTTTACAACGTTAACAAAAAAGGTAATTTTCCATAGCGGTTCTAGATCTTAATATAACTATGTCTTTTATTTTAATCACAGGGGCACGGTTGACAAAATATGAATAGCGGAATGAATTAACTTTTTATGACAAATCCGCGTTAAAACGGTACACGGATGATATAAAAAAGTAAGAGTAGATTTATAATATCTTGAATACTGGTGCACCGTCCCCGTTTTAATATTGTACGTGGGTCTAGTTTGTCTCGTGACTTTTAATAATTCGTTATGTACATTAAAAGTATTATGAAGTATGATGTAGTCTCATAGAATTTTAAAATCCGTTTAAAGTCAAAGTATATTAAAAGCAATATTCAATTTTTTTTGTCGTAACATGACCAAGTGATACCACTCCACTTAATCCTTACTAATATTATAAATACGAAAGTGAGTTTGTTTGTTTGTTACGCTTTCACGCCTAAACAGCTGAATCGATTATGATGAATGTTGGTATAGAGATAGATGGCAACCTTCGGACAGTGATAGTTGATTATCGCCAAAAGCTTATTAGAAGTGGAGTAAACTGAGAGATACACTTTGTATGAGAATTTTATTGCGTCATTCAATTTTTTTGGCAAAATCAATAATAACGTGAGCGAAGCCGTAGATAAAATCTAGTGTTACAATACGTGTGAAAAACTAACGACTTATGATAGATAAGTATTCATCGATCGTTCATGGTTATCAAGTTGGCAGAGATGGAGTTAGAAGTAGGCTGAGTAGGCTGGAGGCTAGGACGGCAGATTTTAGAGGCGGCAAATTCGGGGTATTCTTGTTCTGTTTTTAAGAAACCAAAATGATTAATACTTAATATGTTTCACCACTTAGAATGTAAGTCTTATATCGATTTTTTTTCTACAAATTACGTAGTTCTGAGTGGAGTCTCATTGTATAGGCAGGTAGCATATTGGAATACAAGCCTCTCTAACCTAATTCGTTATTTTCTATTTCTTACATAACCACTGCTTTATGGTATACACTGTCATGGCAGGAATATAGAAGTTCGCTATCTTTCGTGATTACTTTATTGTAAAGCCTTGGAACCGACTCTTGGACCAGTATATGTCCTCCTTCTTCAATCGCTTTTGAAGCAATGATAGCTCAGTGGTAGCGTGTACGCAAGCCATGTCAAAGTAAGTGAGTTCGAATTTCTGCAATGAGCTTGAACCTTGAAAGTGAAAACACCGTAATGAAACCATAACATGGTGCTAGGTCTTTCTCTAATGTCTGCCTGACTAACAACCGTCCTCAAGCTGAAAATCTGCCGTTACTTTTATGAGCCAATCATTCCACGGGATTAGCGTCTTCACTGGCTTGGGCCACAATGTCACTTACCATCTACCACTTACCAACTATAAACTATTAAATAAAATGCGATCAGATGCAGTGATAAAACAGTTATTGGTTTCTGACATATATACGATAACGCATTATCGGTTTCGGTATTTCCACTTCCACCAGTTGAGTATCACATACCCTGTCTTGTAGTTTGACCAATAAATGTACTTTACTCACGCTAATGGAGAAGGTGGGACAAGGATGATTGGTTATGAATCATATCCTATAGTGGTAATCGTTGTATTTGGACTGCCATTTGCTTACCATCGGCTATTGTCGTGCTACGGTTGAAAAAGTGTTTGCCGGCCGAGTTTTGTTGCTGTAAGTCTACGACACCTACGGATCATTAGTATTAAGGTTTTTGTGATTGCCTCTGAATATCTCGGCAGAAAAAATGACAACAAAGTTTCACTCTTTGGAATCAACATGTTAGCGCTCGGCCTATTTTTGCCAGCCCAGAGTCGACACATTTATTGAAATATAAATAAATTTTGTATTACTATTTCGCAACAACGAGACATTATTATTACACGAATCGCGTTCCATCATGCACGTTCTTATTTTTTTCTAGCAAAACGTACAACCGGTCCCGCAAAGGTTGCACCTGAGCATTGAGAGAAAAAAAAAAACTAAATCGAACTAAGGAATCACGTACACGGTCATTTTCAATACAGAATAGAAAACCACAGCGCCCACAAAATTGTAATGACAGTCCGAATTGATTGCAAAACGATAATTTACAACTGATAATAGATTTTTTTACACAACCCTATCAAACTAAAATTGTCCCAGAAAGTGTGTGAACAATTAATTCGCGTTAGGAAATTTCAGTAGAAACCCGTGAAATATTCAATAGATCGTTTTGTAATATTTTGATCACCGTATGTCGTTGTTCTATTGTACACGGTCCATTGTGTGTTTAGTTAACAAAAAACAGCGTTAACTCGGTCGTCGGTTACGCAATGTAAATTCAAGTTCGAGTGTGGTGCCTTTGAGTCTTGAAATCTTTACCATGACGAAAGTAAACAAAACTTTTTGATTGATTTTTCGTAACAATTTCTTGTATAATTAATTAAGTTATATTCAGATAGCAAGTGTTTATGACAGAATAAATTCTAGACAAAAACGGTACCAATGATTGGTTATTACCATCGGTAATGTCGCTTTTACATTTATATTTTGTTTTATTCTGGTATCAATAAAATTAGATTATTACCTGGAGTATATGGGTGCCTTGGTGTTGTTCAAAGAGTTCCATTGCCAGGCCAGCAGACGTCCGCCTGTTCTGAGCTCCTGAAACAAAAGAAAATCGATTTTTGAAACCAGTATCACTAGTAAAGTGATAATATATATAATAACTAGCTGACCTTGTTCTGTATTTACGAGGAGTCAATAACATCGACTACAACCGCATCTATCGCGTTATGATCACATATCGAGTTAAAAAGTATATTATATCTCAAGTTGAATCAAACTGCACACAGTTTGCAAAATTTGATTAAAATCGCTTTAGGAGTTCATCGCAGAGAAACAACATGCCACGAAATTTAATTAAATAAAAAAAATTGAAAGCAGGTATTGCATCGTACAATTAACCAAATAATATTATTGTGATAGTTTTCATCTTATATTGATATATATTTTTAAATGAAGCGAATGATGTTCGAGTCGTTGACGGCCGAAAGGCAAACAAATGTATATAGAAAATTCTGTCAATTTATATAGTAAATTATTATACTAAAATTGTATCTTATTTTCTTAATATGTACCATAATGTAAACAGTATATGATTTGGTAATATGCAACTGTATGCATAAAATTCTTTTCCTCATCTTGGGCTTAATCGATTTTGATAATTTTGTTTATACTTGTGTATTCATCTTATTACTAAATACAAACTATACTATAAAGTATACTATAGTATAGTTATATTACTACTAAATATATACTACATACTATTGTCGACATCGATTACTTTTTAAAATTCCAGCATTGATGACATTACATTATCTCACTACCAATTTATATTAATGGAATTTATATTATTTTTAGATAAATTCTTGTAAATAAACAAAAAAATACAATCGTTATATGATTTAATTCTAGAATTTAAACATACAAGCTTCATGGTAAAATTCCAATTCCCTTCACGTCTTAAATTTCAGAACGAGATTCTCAGATTTTACGCCCGAGGATGGCGTTCGTGTTCAACACGGGGTTAAGATACGATGATTAAGAAATCGGCAACATCTTATACCGGGGTACACTGTCGGTGTGAATATCACATTGGATGTAATAATTCAAACGCATCCGCTACCGTCCGCCATGCTGGCTACGTCACGCACGATGGTATCGCGCGGTGTCGGATAGCATGCGCTTGCGTCTGTTTTACGACGCCACACTACCCTTTGTTTCACTATGTCTTCTACCTCTTTTGCGGTTTATAAGAAATACGCAGGAGCTGTAAGCTTAAAAGGTGACTATATTTTATTTAATCATTGTTTTGTCTACTTATTTGTGTTGGTAAAAATTAAACGGCAGTAAAGTAAAAAAATATATATTATATGAATAAAAATAATTATTGAATATGAAATGAATAAACAAAATGTACTAAACAAAGTAATTGAAAGAGTCTGCAAATTTAAATAACTAACAGTACCTATTCAACTATACGCACAGTCAATCAATTCTCAAATAAGTAAAACTTGTATTCTATGGTATATGGTAGCTATATAGCTATATATATATATAGCTGGTAACATTATTACAAATTCGGGTATAGGTAATAAACATCTAGAAATATAATGGATTATTAAATTCATCATACAAGTGTCCAACTTGCGACCTCTAGGCTCAATAGGAAGGCCAAAAACTACTAGTCCGAAGCCAATTGTAGTGGCTCTATTGTGTTTAGAGGTAAAAAGAAATTTACATACGAAGCCTTCAAAATAATCCCTCAAATTAGTTCCCTTTTTAAATAATTACATTTGACACCCCAGCTCTTGCAAGTAGTATATAAAAGCTACGAGATGCAGTGATTTACCCGTAAATAAATTTCATTCAATTTATCTCTCTAACACTATAAATAAATTATACAAAATATTTATATCTTGTTCATGTCTTAGAAGGGGTAAGCGTCTAATCAATATTCTTACCTCATGGTAAGAAACGGTGTGGTCAAAGGTGCTTTGCTAAGTCTAGTAAACACACCTAAGCTATTTTTGCAACAAATTTTCCACTTAAGATTAATAACGAACCAGATAAGCGTCAGAAAATGCCTTACCACTATGCTAAAAGCCCTTAAGTTGGTTTAAAACTTACCTTAAAATAAGTATTGGTATAGATAATTTATACATTTTCACGCTAACGAGTATGCTAAAAATACCTACTAGCTTACTAGGCATAGAGACTTTGTAAACTACATTGAAATCTTTATAATTCGAACTCAATATTCTGGGAATGGATACTCGGAGCGACCTAAACTTCAAGGGCCATATCGAGAATGTCATCTCCACAATATCTCGGAGAATCCGTAGACTTCAGACTTCGTAAATCGTAGTTGGTAAAATATATTGATATCTCGATATAATACAACTCGAAAAATATATTTAGAAATCGCGCCTTACTAAGTCCAAATTTCTGTAATTAAATTCTTTCCAACTCGAACATTTGTTAAGACGAAAACGCAGTAACACGAAATTTTTAATATTTCGCTTGACGTTCGAGATATAGAGATTTCACTGTGAATAGTATCGAATTAGAAAACGAACCATTAGACAGTAGTAAAACATTACAAGAATGTTGCATCGTGACGAGAAAGTCCATCTAAGTAATACTGATTAAGTCAAGTGTCTAGACTCCGTTGCATAATGAGTCATGGCTAAGAAATGACGATTCATATGGTTCTGAAGAGAACAACTATCGCATGAAGTAACTGAATTTTAAATAGGAGATAATGTCGTCATAGCGAAGAAACGCTACAATTGTAAAAATACCTTCACGACTTCTGTAAAACTGCGTTATCAGAGCTCAGGATATATTTGCCGGCCACTTAAGTTACGATAACTAAGTTTTTTTTTAATATATGAAAACCTAGCTTTTACCTGCGGCTTCGCTAGCGTTAATATTGATTTTCTCAAACAAAACAGATGACGCAACAAAAAGTTTCATATAAAGTGTACCCTCTCTTAATCCCACTTGCAATAAGTTTTTCGAAATAAGTTTCCATCTATCTCTATATCAAAATTCATCATAGTCGATTCAGCGGTTTGGGAGGGAAAGCGTAACAAACAAACTTTCTTTCGCTTTTATAATATTTTATACATTTTTTTTAGAACTGAGTAGGTAATTGGGATAATGTATTTGTTTCGATGGTAGCATTTTGTTATTACCATTGTTAGGCTTGAGATTTAATGCAATAAGAAACTGGAACATCCGGTGATTGCATATATCATGATATAACTAAGGTATGGTGATAAGATATTTTCATATTGTCACCTGGTTAGTTGTTATAATTTTGAAGTGATGATAGTTCAGTTGGTAGTGTGTAAGGACGCCGCGTCAATGGATGTTATGTCTTTTCGAATCCCTGCAATGAGCTTGAGCTTTCGGTGAAGGAAAACATCGTGATGAAACCATAGCTTTTTATAATGTCCGCTTGGTTAACTACCACCCTCAATTTGAAAATCTGTTGCCAAATACCTATGGGTGTGTTCCGGGCAGTTGCTCTTGAAAGCCTGTCTCTCCATCAGACTTGGCGTGTCTACTATCGTCATTTAACAGCAAGTGAGATTGTGGCCATAACGCTAAAACCTATGTATACTAATATTATAAAGAGGAAAGATTTGTATTTTGTTTGTAACGAATAAGCTCATGATCTACAGGACCGATTTAAAAAAATATTTTACCATTGGAATGCTAAATTAGTTCTGAGTAACATAAGCTATATAATATTATTTTAATGAAAATGATTGAATAAAATTTTAGTTCCACGCGAACGGAGTCGCGGACACAAGTAGTACTGTATAAAAAATAATTTAAATTATGTGTCCGTGATTCAGAATCTACACTCGGGGTCCTAAAACATTTTGCCATGTTCGATGGATTTGATATTTAACTACAGCAGAAATTTTGTGGAATAATTATGAAAAACTAGCTATTACGTCACGTTCTATTTTCATACTGCCAGGATACCTGACCTAGCCCCGCATCACATAATTTAGGGTAACTATAAATATTAATGAAATGTTTGTTTTGCAAAGGAACGTATGCACATGACAAATTTACGTGACACGATTGCGTATCAATAGCTGACAATAATAATAAAATAGTCAAAGAATATGGAGCAACATAATAAGTAAGTACTTATCAACCTACATCAGAACGATCGAATTTGTAATAAAATCTATATCAGTATTATTTTATTTATTTATTTATACAGGTCACCAACAGAGTTTACATCAACCAACATTACAAATGAAAGTGATAGAAAAAATAAATACATTTCCCTAAACATCAACAGCGCAAGGACACGCGTGCGATAAAACGTGACAGCCAGTCGTGACGTCGCGCGCGTCGGCACAAACTTACAGACAAACACGACACGAAAGCGGCCGATCCGCGCCGAGCCGAGCGTAGCACCCCGGCGCCGTCACGAATTGCTTGCGTAACACGGACAAATGTGATTTGAATTTGCAACCGTTTCCAGAATAAAAAACGTTTCGCCATTCACGTTTTTGATGTAATATTCCTTAAAGTGATAGTGCAAATGTAAAAACTCTTTCATTGATCATATTATGTAAGTTTCAAGTAGACATCTGACTGCCGGTTTGCTTCTAACTCATGCGCAAGAGAAAATGTGAGACACCTTTTATAAGACCTTCTGTGTTAGTTATGATTGCATAAAAATGAATTTAGAGAACACTATCCCTGCCAGCTTTTTCGTCATATTAATAAACCAGCTGTGCCCGTGACTTCGTTCGCATGAACCTAAAAATTATTTAATCATTTTTACCCGATTTTGTAACTCTTTTCAATACAGCTTTACTACTATTGGTAGTAGCATCATGTTAAATAGCCTAAAGCCTGAGCCTTGCTCAATGATTATCCTATCAAATACTAAAATAATTATTGACATCAGACTGGTAGTTCTTAACATTAGCGCGTTTAAACAAACAACCAATCATACTTTTCCGCTTTATAATCTTAGTATAGATATGAAAATATACATGTAGTATTTCAGATTCTTTAAATGCAAATACACGCATATATCAAAGCAAAACTAGACAAAAAATATCATTCTTGTATCATGGTATCGTATACTTACTTTTGAAATGGAGCAAAACGACATTTTGCTGTATGACTTTATGTGAGACTGCGGTTTCCATACTTTATTAAGTTTATGGACATTTATAAGATTATAATTTGCGAGTGTATTTTTTTATACCTTTATGGCATGAATTAGTACGTATATAATGCGCTTCACTTGGTTTCATATTACTGTAGATTATAGCTATTCATAAGTAAACTTAAAGATAATCGTAATCACAATTGAAGGCAGTAAAGGTTGATTATGAAGACTGTATTGAAACATTTCGCTGTCTAAAACACGTTATCAACTGAAGCTTTCTGTCAGGTAGATAACATTATAAACACTACTAGTTTTGGTGTAGCAGCAGTATTACCATGTTCGAACTTGTCACAAGTTATACCATCACGAACAAATGGTGTCTTAAAGTATTTTAAAATCGATTATATAATGCAATTAATGATGCATACATGGTTAAGATACTCATACCTGAACCTGAATACCACATATATAGTAAAGAACTGGTCGCACTGTTCTGCGATCTGCCCATTTCTTTCATTGATATAAGCAGTAGCAGGAATATGCAGTTTTATTTGATGATCGATATCAAAATAAAGAGTATTAACTTATAATGTTTTTAATGATTTCGGACTAATAATAAAATTGCAAGAGTGAATGAAAAATATTTCATTATCCATATTTTGACTTCATACTGGGAAATTGAACCATGAAAGTGATTAAAAAAAGTAACTAACTGAATCAGTATTAACACAGATTATACTTTTATTATTTTTAGGGGGCTACATTATAAGATCGGAACAAATTTTATATTTCTGTTTTAGTAACAAACGTAAACCGTTGATAGTGAGACACACAACTGTAATTCCAAAATTCAATTCGGTACTTTTTGGCAATGATATTCAAACATTCCTAGTTATATTTCTATTAATTACATTCTGTTTGATATTATATTATGGAAGAATGTAAATAAGCCATGACAATGTAATTCTATAATATTTCATGGAAAGAGGCTAGTTAACTTTTAACAACGAAAATATATTTTTTATATTCATTGTATATGGTTTAAGAAAGAAGCTGACTGTTTTTGTCTGACTCGGAATCCATAAAGCTTTATGATATAGAACGAATAGAATATGAATCTGAATATGGTATAGAAGCGAATCGGCGGAGAATTTTGTACGTATAAAAAAACGTTCATGATAAAGATTAAAAATGTTCTCATCTCTTTGTCGACACTAATTTGTTGTATATTGTTTCCTGGCAATTTTCATAAAGCTTTGTCGCCCCAGCG
Organism: Actias luna; assembly: GCA_039707435.1. Taxonomy (NCBI): domain Eukaryota; kingdom Metazoa; phylum Arthropoda; class Insecta; order Lepidoptera; family Saturniidae; genus Actias; species Actias luna. Next base: position 11,311,045 of record JAZHAC010000012.1, on the reverse strand, counting down.
CAAGTAAGTCGGCGTATCAAAGGTATGCTCTCGGTTGTTGAATTAAATCGTAATAAAGAATGCCAGCGAGTATCTCTGCATCTCGACGGTTAAATATGGTCTCCAGTCTAAATCGTCATGCGAACTTATTGTTCTATATTTATAGCAATAAATGTTTCTGTTGGTATTTTTATATTCCCTTGTTTTTGATTGAGTTATTTTTTTTTCTGTAAACATTTCTTCTAACACTACTACTTGTATCCGGCATGAGTTACAATGCCAAGGAAAAGAAAAAGTACTCTTTTTTACGGCAGAATCAAGTCAGGATCGGGAAAACTTTTTTATAGTTTATAGGCTTAGCGTTATGGCCACAATCACACCTGATGTTAAGTGATGATGAGGCCCAAGATGGTGGACACGTTAAGCCTAGTGGAGGGCCTGCCTCTACAATGTAACTGCTGGAACACAGCTATAGGTGTTTGGCGAATTTTCAACTTGAGTGTGGTAGTTATGTCTATAACTACGCATATGGCATTAGAAATAGTCCTACTACTATGCAAACTGAAGTATTATAATAAAAAAATATAAATGGGTATTAATACTATTCATTGTACTGATGTAGCCGGCTTATTTGAACCTGTGGTATGGGGTAGTGTGACATGACCGCGCAGCGACGCGACGTAATGAGAAAATTATACGGCGTCTTACGGGCCTTAATAAAAATTTGTTCATATTAGGGTTGATGAAGTAATATAAATCGTTTCATTTATATTGGCTTTACTATGATTTCATATCGATTCTAGAAAAAATATATGTAAAATAAATAGGGAGTTTATTCGACGAGAGATCGGATCGAAATAAATTTATCCCTAGTAAATTAATCTATGTCTATAACACTATGTTTACAATAATATATTTTATCCTTGGTATTCAAATTTTACTTCAAGATTATTTAGATCACTACGTATATTGGTATATTCCGTTTTTATCAAACAAATTATAGTGGGTAATTCTGTGTATTTACCCGGGATTATAAACGAATTTCTTTTTTTGATTTATTTTTTATTGTTAAGGTTTAGCGTTATGGTCATAATCCCACCTGATCTTAAGTGATGATACGTCCAAGTTGGTAGACACGCTAAACGTGTGGAGAAACTGGCTCTTAAGTGCAGCTGCCGAAAAACATCTACTGGTATTTGGCGGTAGATTTTCAACTTGAGGGTGGTTGCTAGCCAGGCGGACATTAGAAACAGCCCTACCATGATGCTATGGTTTCCTCCCGGTGTTTTCCTTCACCGAAAGCTCAAGCTCATTGTAGGTGGTTGGATTCGAACTCACGTCCCTTAACGTGAAGTCGTACACACTACTACTGAACTATCATCGCTTCAAAAACTTTTTACTTTACTAGTGAAAGTTCTAGAAAAGTGAAAGATATAGAAAATAAAGTAGATTTCGATTTTAGAATGAATGTTAATTGACTTCACTAATAATTAAATGGAATAAATATAGAAAGACAAATTTATTAATATATATGCTTATGTATGACACAAAGTATAATACTTTTTTCTCGATTACAATAAATCGGCAGTCTCTGTTCATTCAAGCTTTATAACTAGGCTAAGAGAAAGGAATTTTCTGAGTTGGGCTCTTACTTTTTTCTAAGCTTTCCTCTCTTATTTATAAAAGCATTTTCATTGAAGGAACAATATTTTCTTAAATACGTGTTGAAGAATTAACACATGTAAAAGACACAAAATATATTTCGAAGAATATAATACTATAGTTATAACCCCGTATTTGTATGGGATCTTTCCTTATTCTAGATTTATATTCCAACAACCATGTTTAAATTCTTACAAAACTGATATAACTATACCTACTACTTCTTCGCTGGAACGCAAAAATGCAACGTCCACTTGTGGGTAAATTTAATAAGCCGCCCTTCCAAATGTTCGCTAAATACGACTAACAACCAGCGTATCGATTTGACACTAGAATAATGTGTCGACCGTATCTGACACCGTTGTGTAATACACGCATACACACTCGAAAAAATTATGTAACATTACACAAAATTTATGTGGTATATTTTAGATTTAATTTCAGATGCATACGCAATATGAATAATAAAAAAAATTAAATTGTATGGTATTCTGAATCCACGATGCAAGTGAAAGTTTTTCCCGATCGTAGTCATTTAACTTAATGTTTAAGTAATTCGGTTTATGGTGTTAAAAACTTGTTTTTAATCTTAACTTGATAATTGGAAAATGAGAATGATAACTCGAAATCAAAGCGACACGGTCAGATGATGCGAACCATGGGCGCAGCCATACTAGTCTTGGCTGCTCTGCCGATCGCTTTTCACTTTACCCCTACTCATGCGATAGTTAGACGAAAAAAATTAAGGCAATGAAAAAAGAAAATTATTTTAAACATAGTGTAATGGTAAGTTTTGTGGTTATAAGTTTACAACTTTAATTATATAACTGGAAATAAATCAATTAATTTTTATATAGATGAGCTATTTATCTATGATATTACCGTACAATACTAATTAAATAACAATAAAACTATGTGTGCTTATAATCATACGATAGAAGAGAAACATCACTATATCTCTCTCTCGTTCTGTTAGCCACCTCGAGCCGACTTCACCCAAATGATCGTCACACAAAAAGGTTGTGGATTAGAATTCAAAAGACCAGTATGAGAAGTTTCACTTCAGTACTAACAACTATATGTTTACATAGTATAAAATGAAGTCGCTTTCGCTGTCTATTCGCTTAGATCTTTAAAACTATTTAACAGAGTTTAATGGAGTTTTCAGCAATAGATAGCTTGATTCATGAGGAAGTTTTATATATATAATACGTATATATTATATCATAGAAAAGTCCAAAAATTCAGAGATTTGTAATGTGATACAAAGTTCTCCCGGTCAGCTAGTGCATATATACTACTTAGATTTTATTTTAAAATTATGTATTTCAGATCAAAGAATACTATAACACTCGTATTGATAAGTAGATAGTAGAGGCAATAGATTACATTACGTTGTGACAGGCAACTATATTATATTGGAAGAGAAATATCTTCGTGTATTTAGAGTTGGGGAAGTAATAATTTAGCGGTATTTGTCCATTTCGACATGCGCCGGCCAATGCTAACATTTACCGGGGTCCCGTGTTTTCACAGCGGTCAAATTAAATAAAACAGACGCGTAATATTTGAAATGCCACGATTAATAACAAACCATAGTCTACGAAAAACAGTTATCATTTTGTCATTACGAGAAAAAAAATCGAGTCATTAAATTTACATAGTATCACGATTTTTTACTTTTTAACTTTTCACTTTTCTCTATTGAATTATATGCGTATTCAACTATTCTCTACGTATAAACTTCTTCCTTTAACGTACGTAAAGTACCATTACTTTTTTTTATCAAATAATCATATTAAATAATGGCGTATCTTATACAAACCTAAAAATAGAATGTGAAGAAAAAACAAATCAAGTCACTAATGCTACATATTCGCAATGGCTACGTTGCATTTAACACCTTTATTTATGTTTTTTTGTTAATGTATATTTTACAATTATTGCCGTTTAATTAATGTCCAAATATTGCCTGAAAATGCTGCATCAACCAATACAGTTCAAGTTTGGTCTTTGAACTAATATAAAACACTATTGTATTTTATTGTATTATCGATATTAATATTATAAAGCGGAAAAGTTTGCTTGTTTGAACGCGTTTATCTTTAAGAACTTTACTATACGAGTTTCTATATTGTTTTTGTATTTGATAGAATAATAATTAAGAATGGTTTTAGGTTATTTAACATCACGTTACAACCAATAGGAGCAAAGCTGTATTGAAAAAGTTACAAAAACTGGCAAAAATTAATAAATAATATTTAGTTACACGCGAATAAAGCCATCTTATATAATGGTGTATATAACACAAACCTACTATACAATGTATTGCTATGGATTAAAAGTAACAACCAGAGAGAATCAAATCTTGGTTCACACCTATGTAATGAACACTAAAACTGTACAAACTAACCCTCGTCTCTTAAAAATAATACAAGTAAGGAGCGTTGATTGCGAACCCCCGGGGGGCGTCTCTTGACCGGAACCGTTCCTACCCTAATGAAGAATTACCGCCCTTTGTGGTGAAACTCTTCACTTGAGGGTTATACTTTATTGGGCACTTTTTCACTGTTATACGAGGTTTAAGTTTAATTTTATAAAGAAAGGTCTAAAGTATGCTGCAGAAATTATCCAATAAAAATATATAAATTTGAAGTGTGTATTTGTAGTTTCAAAATAACAGCTTTTTACTAAAAACATCTGAAGAATTTATATTTTTTGTCTATTTGTCTTTTTGTTTCGGCTAATCTCTAAAATGGCTGAACTTCTGTTGCCAGGTAGCTGATGCTATGAGAAGTAACTTAGGTTTTAGAAAAAAAATGGGGATCTGCTAAAAAAGTCAATAAATTACTTTTAGTTTCACTCGGACGAAGTCAGAGGCTCAGCTTGTGTGTACATATAAATAGCTATAGAAAAAAGGCATCAGCACCTTTCTTTCCTCTGATTGTAAACTTTTTTATATCTTATCATTAAAAAAGTATTTCAAACATTTCCTAAATGGTTTAAATGACTTATGTGCGTATACTAATTTATGTAATTACTATGCAGAATTTCAGTTTTATTGATATTATAAATATGATAATGATCATAGCTTTAATGCAATGATAGCTCAGAGGCATACTAGTATTTTGACGTCAGTTTGAATCTCTGCAATGAGTCTGAACTCTTATTTAACATTTTTAAATGCCCGCCTTCCACCTTTAAGTTAATAGACTGTCGCGAAACTGCTATAAATGTGCCCTGATGGCTGCAGGTAATATAAAATGAACCAGATATATAATATATAACTGAAAAAAGTTAAAGAAAAAAAGAAGTAAAATGGCATTGAATAAAAGCACCAAAAAAAAATCCTGTACAAGAATCCAAGAATAATGAATTGTAACTGGCCAATTACACGGCCGGACAACCCTTCAACCGGCGTCGGGGGTCGAACTGACCCGATCGGGTCGATACCAAATAAAAATAACTGCGAAATCCCGGAAAACCGGCCGGTATTCAGGACACGTAGTGTCAATATAGAATGGCGATGATTGTGATGCACCGGCTGGTTGGAGGGCGGGCGAAGATGCCCTTATTCTGACTATTGATTGATTATAAAAGCCGATACATTTTTTTTGCTCGAGATGAATATTATATGCCTAACTTTCAAGTTTTGTATTGCTAAAATATCAAAGACTTGGTTTTGTTGCAGTTACAATTGATTAAGAATAATTTATTTGGAAGATTGAAAGTTCTGTGTTTGTAACCACATATACTTTTTAGTATACAAATCTAGACTTTTACACGAGCAAATAAAGTTTATAACCTGTTCAGCAAACACTGATAAATTTTCTTATAAAGATATCGATTATTGGTGACTAATCTCTTCAATTGACTGAAACGTTGGTCTAGCAAATTAAGCCGTCGCATCCACGTTGCCATCACGCTAGTACTATGGGATCGAATCCTATTTGTTAGTTCTGAGTTTGGATGTTATTTTCGCCCTTTAGTATTGTGTTATAAATTCCTCCGTATGTGCGTATTTGATCTCTAATGTGGGTATTTATATTAAAATGTACATAAAAACAATAAAAATACTTTTATCTACAAAATCAGATACAGTCACTATTTCAATGTAGAAACAGTATTATCTTTTCAAAATGCCCGACCAATTACACCGACTCAGTATTTCATAATTATACTTTGAAAATATGTATTTATCACACTTAATATTGACGTTATTGCTTACACATACAGAAGCTATATTAAAAAACAGTAATATTTTTAGAAATATTAATGTTAATCAATATATCGTGCAATTTTGCATGATTGTAGGGTTTTTTCTAATGCCCGCCTGTTTAGCTACCACCCTAAAGTTGAAAATCTACCGTCAAATGCCTATAGGTGTATTCCGACAGTGTCTTTGAGAGCCAGTCCATCCATACGTTTAGGGTGTTCATCATTTTGGGCTAAATCGTCACATAACATCAGGTGCGAATATGGCGAGAACGCCAAACTTTAACTTTAAAAAACAACCAATACATGTGATACACAATGTTACTTATATAATGACTGATTTGTATTGTGGGTCTGTGTTTATCTTTGTCAATTACCTTACGGTACGCTTAACATTTCATATTTAAACTTTGAAAATATGTATATTTATCTCACTTGATAACGGCGTAATTGCATACACATGTAAAAGCCATAATAAAAATAATATTCTCTTTAATATATTATTTTTCATCAATTTATCTTGCAATTTTGCATGGTGGTAGCTACTACCCTCCTGTTGAAAATCTGCCATAAAAATACCTATAGGTATGTTGCAGCAGTTGCACTTGAGAGCCAAACCTTATCTAGGCTTCGCGTATCCACCATCTTGAGCCGCATTGTCACTTAACATCAGGTGGATTATGGCCATGACGCTAAACCTAAAACTATAAAAAAAAACTTTTCTATTAACCAACAAGTAATGAAACCTAAAAGACATTTCATATGACTTAAATATCTATCTCAAATGTTACAAAGCTTCAGTCTAAATTTAATTATTATCGATCAAAAAAAACTATGAACGGAAAGATTTATACAAATTAATTAACAATGTCTCACCACTGTAATCTATATTAACATAGAAATAGATAGGAGTTAGTTAAGAGATCACTATGGACTTAAGATTCTCCTGGTTAGTTCATTATAAGCCAACCCCTTTCTAATCTGGCCTATTAGATAGGGTCGTCTTTATTGATACGAAACGAAATAATATCAGAGACGTCTAAACATATGATTCATTTTGTCATTAAAATAATATATATACATACATTGTTCAAATACGTATTTGTGAATATCATTGATTTTCTTTAATTCTAGTATTAAACATTTATCAACATTAACATAAAATCAAATCATTTTAATTAACATAAAATTGACGTTTTTATTGTGGAAAAACATTAAATAATGCCTGACTGACTAACAACCTTCGTCAAATGGAAAATCTGTCATAAATCACCAAGTAGTGTGTTCCTACATATTTCCACTTGCTAGCTCTACTAAATTTAGCATATCCACGATCTTGGACCCCATAGTCATTTTACATCTGGTGACTTATGTAAAATACAATGTTACGGTCAAACGAAGAGTTACCAATTGTCCGCTAAAGCAATTACCCGATTATATTGAAAAATTATACTTTTACCATTCAAGAGTAGATTGTCATTCCATTAATCAATATAAATTAGATTGATTAAAAGTGAAAAATATTACATATGTAGGTTAACATTATCCCACACACTGCTTGCTTTATTTCTGCATACATATCAAAGTTAGTTTATCAATTCCTAATTCTTATCCCTTCAGTAATGATAAATTATACTTTTCATTTCTGATTTGTATGTTTTTCTTTTTTATATTTTAAAGTTGATTTTATTTTAAGAGAAATCCTAGTATATTATGTATCATATATATTCGTACGTACCGAGTGTATAAACCAAGCATATATATTCTAAATGCGAATGCAATTCTTCCAAACTTAAATAACTAAAGGAAAATTTTTAACGAAACAATATTTACGGTACAAATGTCCAATATTTCCGGAACTCTAAGACGCGGGGTCGCGCACTGCCTCGTACTGTTTTTCCCTTTATTTATTGTTATTTTTCTATTTCGCCGGCAGATGTGCGCCGGTATGATTTACCGACACCCTGGTATTAAGGAACATGAATTATCACAGTCTTGCACTGGTCAGGGAGGCCGTGTTTCTTAGTTTACAGTTACCTACGTTTTATTTAAGGATTTTTTTTTCTTTTCAACAACTCTCGCTCTGGGTATTCAACCCCATGATTTGTGAATTATACGAATAAAATTGTTCGGTATGGAGTACGATCCCGTAGGCTTCAAGGTAACGGTATTACTGAGGTCAGCCGTGAATCAAACGTTCAATAAAGGCAGGTACTTTTTAAATTGTAGATTTACTACGTTGTTTTTAACATATGTTTTGTAACAGAGTATAGAACATTTTTGACGATAATAGTTAATTAGAAAGTTAGTACATTTCTTTTTTTTATTTATTTATTTTTTATTTTACGCGAGCAGTGGTACGTCTAAAGTATATTCTATAATAAATGTACGTTCAACACTATTAAAATAAGCTTACCAAGCGTAAGTAAGATAATATTTTTCCGTTTTTATTTTTTGACGAAATTCCAATAAACGCTTTAGGTTATATCAGAAAAACCATCAAGAACGTCTTTATTTCTTTTAAAAGTAAATAAATCTTAGGATAAGGAAAGTTGTGGTATTTTGTTTTTAAGGTCATGACTCATAATAGGTCGTTGAACTTGATGTTAAAGTTATGTTTGCAAACATGTTGCTTTAGAAGCCTAGTATGAAACTCAATATATATGAATGGGTAAATGTAACAATTTGAAATCACACGTCCGTTTGTCGCGAGACGCTACGCCCTTGTGTCATAAATCAACCGTGCTGCCACCAAGCGGCAATATGGGGTACGAAACATGTGTTTACCCAGAAGTTAATTTGCCGAATTTATCTGCTGTGTCTCTTGTATTGAGAAATATTGCTTTATTTATGTTGTAGATATTTCTTATTTGTAGTTTTAGCCAAGTGCATATTTTTATGTTTTCTTATACATCAATTATTATTTTAACGCAACGACTAAGTTTTTGATACAAACGCGTTTCCTAACCAGTGTATGACCCATCTGATGGTAAGCAAAGAAGTAAAATGGCATTGAATAAAAGCACCAAAAAAATCCTGTTCAAGAATCCAAGAATAATAAATTGTAACTGGCCAATTACACGGCCGGACAACCGTTCAACCGGCGTCCGGGGTCGAACTGACCCGATCGGTTCGATACCAAATACCATAGCATATGGACGATGGAAATACCAAATCTTTATAGATGTACCTCTCAAAACAGCTCTAGAAGATATTTTTGGGAATACAACAAAAGAGTATTTCAGTTATAATTTTCTGTAGTATATGTATAGCAGTCAGACTACCCTAAGTTGAGTTTATGTTTTAAACTAAAGACAACGTCTTAACTACGGATCAATCCATATGTTATATATGTTGTAAAGGATATTCCATTTGACAATTTACATATATACACAATTAACGGACAAAGTGTGATACCCAAATTTCCTCACCCCTCTTAAAGCACACTCAGTACATTTCACGGTTAGACTAGCTGTTCAATAAGTTGCCTCACTGCAACCACCGCACTGTAGGTTCGAGTACCGCACAGGACAATAATTTGTGCGATCCAGAAATAAGTCCAAAAATGATCCGTTAATTGTATAAAACTTTTTTAACTTTCACGTATTGTATACACTATAATATACATATTAAGGTCGAGCAATTAATAAAATGTAAGTCTCATTTAGGCCCGCATTTAATAATAATATTATAACGGTAATTGTAGTTATACAATCTCTGTTTATAAGCTTGGCATTGGTGTTTTGCAATTTTGCCTACATCAGCAGATGCTATAATAAAAAACACTGTCAGCGATGACAAAAAATTACGTTAAATAAATATCATAAAACCAAATCATATAGTAACAAATTGCGTGAGTATTGTAGAAAATTCGGTTGGAACGACTTTTCTTACCTAATATATTATTATTAATAAACGTATTATATTATTGACTAACAAATATCAATAAATGAATTACTAGCTTCTGAGAACAATTAAATAAAACCAATGAATTGAAGGAATGGTAGAAAATTTCATAATTGATATATTTTTTCTAGTTGTGACAATAAACATTTCACTGCACATCATTTAATTCATCTAATTCATTATAATACGCTACGAAACAGCTGGAGCGTACGATGTGTACAAACTGTCCCTGAATAGCCGATGAGAACTAACTAGCAGTGTTGAACCAATAAGCATGCACCTATAACTGGGCAGAGCCAATAGTATACATGCTATGGGTATTTGTCTATACTATAGAACTATAGTGCAAAACAGAACAGACATACACAGATAAGAAGAAAAGGTTGTATCAGAAAAATCTAACATTTTGTTTTGTCTAACCTCAATCCGTACTGTACGATATGGAATAACTTGTGATAACTTCGATCAAAAGCAAAAACAAATATTCTTCCTAAAAGTAAAACTTCATAAACTCCAAGGATTCATTTAATAAGTAACTTCAAACCAAGTGCTACCCAACCGCGAGATGCACAGTGGTAACACCAATTGAACGAGCAAGACAAACCCGTCAAACGAAGCCCAATGAATTTGAATAAACCAAGTCACGTTCGCCAAATAAGCAGCACTAACAAGCGGTATATCGCTTGCACTGATTGTTAATTGATTAGATTAAAAATTTCGTCCCAATTCGCGGCGTATTGTTACACAGGGGGGATGTAGCCCTAACGAATTAATTGAATATTTTTAATAGCCCCGGTGTGTTTTACAATTTGTACGTTGACAGATGTATTGTTAAGATACACCGTTAATCTTTAAACCTTTTGATATGTATTAACGTTAAATAAGTTATAATGAATTTCGTTCGTGAAAGAAGAAATACTTTTAATTTAAAATATTTATTTTTTGATAATGTTGTTCCTTTTTTAATGTTTGCCATGTATTTACCACATAGTACATGCTGTGACAGACTATAAAGACCAACGCAGCTAGTGTCGCATCTTACTACCAGTGAAGTGCAGTGTACCCACTAAAACACTTGATATATGGGTGTATTTGCCACAGTCTGTCGTTTTTATAAAAATAAAATAAATAAAAAAATATTGCTGATTTGGCATTTCATAAATCTGTTAGCAATATATAAAGTAGTAACAACACTGTAAATTATAATAAGCGTAATCCAAAAAGAGCAGTGGCAGTCAATAGATGGACTGCCATCGAAAATAGTCGCTGTCGTTTTAACCCGCATTCTCTCAAATATACACAGCCTGCTTTTGAAACGAAACCAAAAGAGAGTAAGGGAAGCGATATCATCACTATGTAAGTTTTGGCCGTAATCTAGTCTGATAAAGAACTCTACCGCTTCAAATCATAATGATGTATACATACAATAAATCTATAGAAAAGTGGTTTTTGTATATCGAAAATATGTCCAATATATAGCCAGGGACATCCAGAATAACCAACACAACCCATTTCCAGCATTTTTGGAGTTTTTGTATCTTAAAATGTAAGATATACAAAACCATTGTAGATAATTTTTATATGTAAAAATTGTAGACGACTTGAAGTGTTACTTAGTTTTTGTTTTATTACAATCGGCTCGCTCTATCAAGAGATATTAGATAATACGATTTTAAAGTGTTCTCACGCACGCAATTCAGTTACTTGCAACACCAAAATAAAACTAAGTAACAGTTGAACTCCATACTCGATGGATGTCGTTGTGCATATGATATCGTCATGTAACACGTATATTGATTTTACTCTTATCTAAGTGATGCGTTTCAGTTTTCGGCAATCACGCGAACGAAATCGCTGACACAACTAGCACAGAATATAATTACATTAAATGAAGCAAAACTTTCTAAATACAAACTTAGTTCTGAATATATCATATATTAAACTCTTAAACAGAAATATATAACATAAAATAATAATACACCGAAAAGTGATAAATATAATTTTTATTATAAACTAAACTACACTTTCAAAATACTACAACACCATTATTACCCACATGAGTGTATTCTAAAGTAAAAATATCCCCCAATAAGCATTCCATAAGACAATTTTGACACCCCTAAACGCTCATGTTTTATTGTCTCGAATATTTTTATTTGAATACTTGTATAGGTAAGGAAAGCCCCGTTTGAAAATTGAGTTAAAATGACAGTGGCATACGTAGTGATTCGCCCCGTGGTCGTATTAAGCGCATTAGGGGCCAAAATTGGATTTAGCGTAGGGCGTTTTATTGGTACACTTGTTACGAATTTAAGACCACTGTGTGTTAAATTTTTTGTACTTTTTTAATATACGGAAAGGTTGGGAACTATATGCATGTGATCTTATTTTATGACATTAAAGCTTCTAAAGTTCAACGTTTATAAAAATATTATTAATTTTTGACAAAACTAAGATTTTCATTACCTTAAACTTTATTGTTAGTTTTACTGTTTATATTCTTAGAATAAAAGTTAAATCAGAAATCGAAGTTCTGTATTCCAAAAAACCCACCTACTAACCTTTATATAATTAGTTAGAAAATTCAGAAAATAGTTCGTAATGTTGGAATATCGTTATAAATTTCACTAAGGCATTTTTAATTTAAAAATTTCCTACTAGAATTAGTAGCAAAATCCCAAAGCCGTAAAATAAGAACTCCATTTAAATATCATACAGTATTTTGTTAGGATTATGAATACATTATTTTTGACACATATTTATAATGTAGAATTGAATTATCTTTAAAATGTTATAAACTATATGTAAAAAATAAAACAAAATTTACTATTGTAATTTAAATATTTTACAATGGTGGCATTTAAAGTAACAGTTCGACATATTTTTTTAATATTCCGCAAAAAAAAAACTTTACAAGATTTTAAAGAAATCACCATCTTCAATCAGTCACATGTGCGCTGTTGACTCAAAGAAGCATTTGTATTTTACTCAAATACGAATAGGTAATATTTGTTTGACATATTGCGGTGAATCAGTGTCCCCAAGGCGCGTTTATTTGTGTGCACGCCTCGGTTGCCAATATTTGTGATTTACCCCCGGTTTTTGTCAGTAAAAATGCGGTTTTAAAACACTGTGCGTCATGTTTATTAATAAAGAGATTCGGTGTTTTTGCCAAAGTATTTCGTTGTATACAACAACAACTTGGCACGGCTTAAGTTCTTGCTTGAAATTCACTTTGTCGTTATACTCATCGTTATGAAGATAACTTAGAATGGTACGGCATAATAACGTTTAAGGGCGAAGTAGTCAATATATTTTTATTGTAGCATAACAAAGTGCCTACACAGTGTCTAATGGCGAACGTACTACAATCGAAGAACAATAACGTCAGTGTTTTTGGATTGTAGTGTGCTTATACCTTCTTACACGGTATCGGCACTTTGTAATTCACTGGTACGAAGGTTGATTCAGTAATATGACAGAGCAAAAAAATCCACTATGATGGAATTATCACGAATGTTCACGCACGAGCCTCATATTTTCATCAATCGAGATAGGACAAATTGATTTTAATGTTATTTTTATCTTTTTTATTACTGTAACTTGGGAAATATTATAAAGCACCTATTAATATAAATAAATTCTAACTTTGTCAATATTCAATAACGCGACCTAAGTGATCGGTCAGTTTGTTTTAAAATATACCGATCTATTATATATAACTGACCATTAATATATATTAGTGGTCGCCTAGTGTTCGAAATTCGATCGTAATTAATTTAAATTATAAGTTTGAATATTATTATGGTTCTGTGTCAAAGACTCGTATTAATATATAAGTATATGTTTGACATTCAGTGAAGACAAACAATATTAATCTATAATCTACAATAAACAAAAGAGTATATATTCGTGTGTGTGTGTGTTAAATACATAGTAGTGTATGTAATATATTTTTAATTGATTTAATGTTTTTTTGTGCATAATTAAAAAAAAAAATTTGACCTCCTTCTGTATATAAACTGAACTTTAGTGAGCGAAATTTCATACTCCTCCGTCCGCGCGATTTTTGTAAAAAGAGTTAAAAAGTTTTTGCTAAACGTTTTAAAATATGGATTAATATCGTAAAGCGAAATAGTTTGTTTTTTTAAATATCTTAATTTTAGGAATCACATGTTTAAATTTTTCTTATATTAAACAGCGTAATCATTAAGGAAGGCTTTAGGCTATTTAAGATCACGCTTCCACCAATAGGCGCAAAGCTGTACTGAAAAAAGTTACAAACACGGTTAAATATAATTAAATAAAAATTTAGTTCTACGCTAACTAAGTGGCGGACACACCTAGTTTTGATGTACAGATGATAGATATGACTGTAATTACTGTACGTATGGATTGCAGAGTTCTGGTTGGTACTTAAACTTAAGCTTGCTTTCAATGTGCCATTTTTAGTAGGTACTTGATCTACAACACAGCTTTATTTACTTTGGTAAAATATTTAAGTAATTTTTTTCTTAATCATCTTAAATTTAAGAACCGAAGTTTACGAATAAAGATTTTAGATATTTTCTTATATTATGTATATAGACTGATTATTATCTCGCATTACCTATATTAAACGACGATTTGGTTTAAAATAATAATTCTATGGCGTTGTTTTCGGAGTTGTTAATAGTTATGCTAATTAGAATATTTAACACTGGTTATATAGATATGTTTGTGAACTTCACGTCTGCTTACGCGCATATTTGTTTTAAAGCAAAGTAACTTGAAAGTTGCGATGAGTGCGCTGCATTCCCTAGACTTTTTCTATTGGGCCGATGCACGTATTGGGCTATCCAAAAGCCATGACCGTTTTAACATATTTAACAATATCTTGTTATAACTCGTCAAGCTGTATCTTAAGCTTTCAAGTACAGCTACTAGAACCTGTACCTAAGTGTTAGTAGCAGATTATAAAAGAGATTTTGGCACTCAATCAAGGCAAGTGCTAGAGAACCATACGAGGAAAGTTTATGAAGGAATTATTGTTACAATGAATATAATTTAAAGTAAATAATATTGAATAGTTGTAAAATTGTTTCGGTGTCTGTACAAAGGGCGCGGTAACGCGGTTAGAGCTGACAATGACTTGACGAAGGCAAATCTGATTTGTCAACCCTCCTCCGTTATTTTAGACGCACTCTCTCATTTTGCATAGTTTTACTCTAACTCGATAGGGTGTTGACTCAAAGGAAAACTTATATTTCCTATAGAGTATTATGAAATCTATATAAATATAATATAAATAGTTCCTATATTTTAGATATATTAATAAATTTATAGTACTAGCTGTACAAAAATGATTTTATTTTTCTGTTAGACGTATCTATATTGTAAAGGTAATATCGATTATTTCAAGAAAAATATCGTAGGCGACAATTGCACTTTTTACATGAGAGAGTTTTTTCAATCCTAATGAAAGAATATTTCTGATATTTGTATTAGAAAATATGACTTTTTACTCATAATTAACCAGTGAACTATTAAAAATTAGATATTTACGTACACCTTATAACTTACAAAGATAGTTTTAAAGATGTTACAATAACAAAACGCAGTCACGAGGACCGCCGACAGAAGTGAAAAGTTAAGACTATAAACAAAAAAGAGATATACTCTTTGTATATATAATGTATACTAATAATGCACGGAGGCATATCTATGTACATATATACTCAGTATACATATAGCTCATGTCAAGTGTACGACGACGATGACGCGAGGCTCCATGAGTTTTGTTCACCCAAAAAGTGGTCAACGCGCCTAAAGAAATATTCACTTAAAAAAAAAAACTTTTTTAAGATTTCTGGCGCTAACCATAGTGGGTCACATCGTCACTTAACACTAGGTGAGATTGTAACCATAACGCTAAATCAATAAACTATAAAAAAAAATGCTAAACAGGTTCATTCTGTTGAATGTTATTATTTTACTTGTAAAGAGAAGTGTTGTATGAATTATTGACGTAGGTCAACATACCTTTTAATCCTTTGCTAGACGGTGGCGGATCTCGACTCCACGGAGGGTCGCCGTGTCCGGAAAAGTCTCTTAACTTAAGGTAGCTTATCGTCAGCCTTATAATTGATGCTTTGTCCAGCTGACTGGTTATCGCGGCTGGCAGCGGCAGCATCTTCGCTAGTTCATAGAACTCGTAATTCTCCTTCCCTCTCCGGGATCGAGCCGCGTCTCTGCTTTTCTCCTTTCGCAGTTCCAGGATACTGTAAGGGAAAGGATTGGTTAGTTTATTTTGCTGTACCAAATAGCATAAGTTTAAAATAGTCAGTGGCGAAGTTGTGTCACATAAGCAACATGTGACTTTTATAATTTGGAAAAAACTGTTGTATTAAATTTAATAGTTAAAATGCAGGTTAATTTACATATGGAGTAACAAAAGTATCCCTGTACTTATGTGTCACGATAATTTATATTATACGTACTGCAGGTACCTACAGCAAAAAAAGTTACAAATTATCATATTTCGATTATCAAAATAATTTAGTATGCACTTTGACTCTCCGTTGGGGATTGACTGGTTCTCCTATTTGAAACTATTAATTAAAGTATAATTGAAGTAGCTTTTAAGTAAGTATGAATAGTTCCTTTCTATTGGTTTAAATTTAATTTTAATGAAGCTGCTTTATAAAAAATTATATCGCAAAAAACTGTCAGGTTTTTCTTGACATAAAATAATAATACTAACATTATTGTGCTTTGGTAAGAAAGGTATCATTGCTAACTATCATACTCATATACTAAGTTTTCTTCTCAGTTCTAATAATTGGATGACCCATCAACGACCGAACATTTACAGGTCTGCATGGTTTCATAGCTATAAATATAGCAATATATATAGCGAGGATTTAATATAAAATGAACTATTATGACAGTTGACAGTGTTGGATTAGAATGAAATCTCGCCGTTTGATTTATAAATTTATTGCCAGTGACGTGTAGTGGCAACGTAAAATATTATAAAAAACTATTGTATCGTATTTCAAATACCTCAAAACTCACATAATACGCCTAGGTGAACCGTGTGTTCATTTGGTAGATTCTAATTTTTTTAATTAATATTAATAAATACATTAATACAAACATGTATATAATAGATTCACAAAAAATCAAGTGCATTTTCATAACTTTTGCTACTTATACTCGTAGCGTAGTTTTTGTAGCCATATATTCCATCGCTTTTTCTAATTGTGATTATTTCTTATGCTTATTTGTACACACTTGCACTTCAAAGGTTCAAAATTTGTGTAATTTAGTAGTTTTTCTTCATCAAAACCGCATAATTAGACTCAAGGATGCAACGCTTAAAAATATTTATTAGTTAGGGATGTTTGTTTTAGTATTTAGATATAGCCAGGTATTTTTGACGTTCATTTATTTTTAATACTAAATCCATGTCATACGTAGCCTTAAATGTGTCCGTAAATTAACATCAATCGAGAATCAAATTCGAATACTTCAGAATGTCCAAATTAAAGACTCCGGTATTCACTGTATATTTAAATAACGCAAAAAAACCCATCGTAATCTCATCAAAGTGTGTCTCCATAAAAGTTATTTTTATGAGTCGAGTAAAACAGAGAAAAAAAAACATAAAAACGTATAGGTCGGCCACGTGGGTGTATTCCAGCGGGCCACTCCCACGACACTCCCAGAGGCGGAGTTGCTAATGAGACTGACTTACGGTCTTTTATCCTAAATGTATTTGAAGGTATTCGTAGTTACAATAAGTACCTACAAATTAACACACACAGATACAATTCTGCAGAGGATTTCCTCTTGGTTATCTAGCTAGTTAACGTCCTAACGATAATTACATATCGCCTAATTGAAATTTTCGAAGCGCGATTTGAGAAACATAGCTATTGTGAACTTGTTTTTTTTTACAACTAAGGTTTATCGTCATGGCCAAAATCTCACTTGATATTAAGTGACGATGTGACAAGATGGTGGACACGTAAAGCAAAGTGGAGGGACTGGTTCTTAAGGGCAATTGTCGGGACACACCTATAGGTATTTGGCGGCAGATTTGAACTTGAGGTTGGTAGCTAGCTAGGTGGTAGAAATAAGAGATAAAAAATACCGTTACACCCTGCTATGGTTACATCACGATGTTTTCCTTCATCGCAAGTCAAGAACATTGTAGGTGGTTTCGGACTCACGTCTCTAGATGCAGAATCTGTACTGACTACCCGCTGAACTATCAACTATTACTTCTATTATTGGTAATTGATTACATATCGCTTAATTAAACAGTTTATAGCGCTATTTAAGAACCAGAGCGATTATGTATGTATCTGGTTAATCTTGAGAGTCTTATTTTGCGCTGTCTAGAAGAAAAAGGTACCCACCCCCAATATCAAAATTAGAACTACACTATTTACTTTATATTACTTTAATCTATGATCTTACCGTAGTAATAGTAAATGACTTAAATTTAATTTCTAATAGTTTAAAGAAATTTACTTAAAAATTGATACCTCTGGGGTGTCCCCACCGCATTTTGTGAACTAACTAGCGTCAAAACACCAACTTATGATAATATATTTAATTTTTAATATGAACTATTTACTAGATGATTTAATTAAACAATACTATAAGTGTA
This sequence comes from Actias luna, assembly GCA_039707435.1. Classification (NCBI taxonomy): domain Eukaryota; kingdom Metazoa; phylum Arthropoda; class Insecta; order Lepidoptera; family Saturniidae; genus Actias; species Actias luna. Next base: position 11,292,624 of record JAZHAC010000012.1, on the reverse strand, counting down.
TTATCATATTTTTATTTAGAAATAGAATCTATGATAGGTCGCGAGTAAATAAGTGATTCCACTGGCGAGACACTAAATTACACTAACCTACATCCCTAATGAAATATTTTAGGAATATGCGTCTGTATGGTTCATGAAATCGCAATTTGCGCTTCAAACATCGTGTAGGTAGTTCGTGCCTATTTTAACTCCAATACCAAATTACGATGGCAAATAGTTGATTACCTTGGTTTTGTTTCAGTAGGTCATTGATTACCCTGACCGCATGTAAAATCGTAATTTGATATCTAGAATTTGTCGTTTATTGTAAGATGATCCGTAAAGACGTTATTATTATTAAAATAATCTTAGTTTCAGCGCTATAAAGTTGATATTTTCTGAAATTATAAATCATATTTGTATGAGAATAATGGTTATTTTGATTCCTCTGTTGTCTTTTTTGATTCCCCTGCCTACAAAAATGTAAATTGATGTATCTTTGGGAAGATTTGGTCCAAAGTGATGCCTTTTCGATAAACTTATTTATAATTAAATAAAATTTCAAATTCTTTTGTTATTCATTAAACATCTATAAAATAAAATGTGCCAAGAGAATCAACTGAATACGTCGAATTTCAAGATTCACACATATATCCTACAATTTTGTGTGACGTTGATATAATTTCATTATTGTACACAAGAGAGATGGATTATTCGTTTCGCGTTAATTAATAAAGAAAGAAAAATACTTTTACTGCAAAAACACACGGATACACAGTTACATGAAAATTTATATTTTATAAAGTTACCTACTATTAGATCTAGATATACACTAAAAATGCCTAAACGTAGCACGATTCTGAGTGTTGCACGGTTACACCTGATTTACGGTAGCCATCATCCAGGCAGACACTATGTCGTGTTCTACAAACCCCATAAACTTCATTCATTAATATAAGATATAAGTACTCTTAGATTAATTTAACAATACATCCTACACTATGTGTTTAATAGAAAGCAAATCGATTTCTTTCCGCATTATCACCCTGAGATGGAATGACTTAATCAACAGTAATGATCGTTCCAGCTGAAAATACGTAAGGTCGTTTACAATATAAGGTGTTAAACCATGGATGTGCACTGTAAGCTGTCCGTCGTGTCCAGTTTACGATCGGACGCGGAACATACTGCCTCGACGGGCTCCAATGCTCATCGACTTTACTGTCGCCTGAGTAAGGACATTCCGAATTGTACGAGCTTTTTATGACTTTTTTAACGGACGCGTCGACTTCACATCTCTGGGAGTCTGTGGCAGTTAACTTTACGTCTCATCCCGTTATTCCTTATGCATAAAAAGCTGGAATAAAGTAGCTAATGACAATTAATTTTAACCTAAATTTAGATTTATGCTTAAGTTTTATGCAGTGAGATTATGAATTTTCGTAATGTTAACTGAAACTATTGTATAACCGAATTAATTGTATCTGAAAACTTTACAGTCTAAGGTTCCTGAACACTCAAAATGGCATAACATTTAAATAATAGATAATGTCGTTCACTTATAAACGGCATTCATAACTGAAAATGTCGAAAATTTTAGATATTTGCAGAATAATGCAGAAACCAATTAATCATGGTTGTAATATTCATATTCAGATCCGAACTATATATGCGAATATCCTTAGTTAAAACTGTAAAGGGAGAAATGTATTAACCTCATTACTATAGCTGTAACTAGTGAATAAATAGAAAACCTGAGTTATTTTATTATCTATGGAATATTAAGAATTTTATTTAACGTTTTAATTTATTTTTTACCCCATGTCCATCGCTTAGACTCAATGTAATATATGATTTGTTGTATTGTGGTGAAATAATTTCCAGTTACCTTTATTTCCTTCACTTGGATAAATTACATCAAAATTTTAAATAGCTGAATTAAAGTCGATGGTAAGGAGCAATGAGAAAGTTTGAAAGATTTTACAGGGTCGGACTTAACCAAATCATCATCAAATGGCCTGGGCACAGACATCGGATACTGTGTTTATCGACATGGGTTCGAATCCTACTATAAACCAAAACTGTCGACGAAATAAAACAACGCGATTAAACCATAACATGATGGTAGAGTTCTTTGAACTTCAAGTTGAAAATCTGTGGCCAATCATATGTGGATGTATCCCAACTTATCAAATTAGTATATTAGACCAAATCGACTCTCATTGCGGAAGCTATGGCAACACGGGAGTCTGAAGTGTCTGGGTGGTGCGTTGTAGTGGGTAGTGTTGGGTGATTAGCACGTAATGAGCCATCACATGCCCCTCACACATTTGACCTTTGGGTATTGCGTTTGCGCGTTACTCTGAGGAAGTCCGTAAAGACTGGGATTTTGAACACAACGTTAATAAAAAAAACCACATCGACTCTTAACGTTTAACTAAAATTGAGGCCAAATCTTAATCTGTAAAATAATAATTACATTCGTTTTAATGATCCCTTTGACAGAAGTTAACTACAAGAATATAGTAGTTTATTTTCAAACTAAAACATTTAAAACCCATTGAAATGGAAACGGTATGGGTATTTTATCGCAACAAAACGACAGTCTAGGGACTAATAACATTAGAAAAATAAAGAAATCCTGAAAATACCCTTTGTAAATAAGATTTTATTCATCGATAACCATCCGTGGGCGGGCAAGGAGCAACAACGGTTAAGCCTGATTTAATATCGAGGGTCAACGGTCAGTTTTGTAATGGGGGATAGATTGTTTAAAGTTATTAAACGAACCGAAGATTGTGCGCCCCTGGCTAAACTCTCAGTACTGCGCTATTGAGCTCAAAACTAATAGGATAACAGTTTTTGGCGCAATCTTAATAGTTTCGTGAAATCTTTTTCTCCTACAGCCTATATTTTTACATTGTAAAGTGGAAAAGTTTGTTTATTTCTACGTGCCAATCTTTCAACCAATCGGATCCAAAAAAAAAAAATGTTTGATAGAGTAGACAGAGTACAGTTTTTATGGTATTTACGTTACCACCAATAGCAGCACAAAAATATATTAGTAAGGATTGTCAAATTTAGATTCATGTATGCTGTTGCCTAAAGTACTGTTTATCACCGTCAAGCATGATACAGTGTCTAAGTTCATTTTCAAAGGTGGAGTAGAATTCACGTTATATAAATATAGTCGTTATTTCTTTATATTGATGTGTTCTGAAACCGAAGAAAGTCACGTGTCAAATATAAAATAAAATAAAAGTCGACTCGACTGCACTTTTGTCCTGTTCAATTTTTATGACGAACTCCCTTCATCTCCGAAGTAGCCGTCTTTAAGTGTCCGCGTACGTGCCCTCACGCCCCGTACACCTGGGAATCGAACCCACAACACGCTTCTAACGTGATGACCCCTATCTACAACTTTCAAATCAATATGGCAAACTATACCTTACGTCAGTCTTGTAAGGTTCAAAATTCATGAATACAAACAGACCTATCGGTCAGCGATGATTCGTTGTCTAAGAATGAAACGGCATAAAAAACCAATCTTTTCAGATAAAATTCACCTTTACCCCGGCGACATACGGATCAAAATTCAATAATAAGAAATACACGAAAAAGATTCCTGTGTAAATTGAAATAGGAGAAACTTCAAGGAAAGAAGTCAGAATCGAACCTGCTATGGGTAATAAAAAGCCGTCCAGTACGCAACCGTGTCGCCGTACTTACCGTTAATGTGTCCGGGACAAATTGGGTTGTGCCCGACCGGGAAAATTAGCTCTCCCTCGGGATCTCACAGTACTATGAATGTGTACCTATATCTATACATTACAGAAAATTTGTTACCTTAATAAATACATTTTTCGAATTAATTTATTTGTTGCTAAACATATTAATAAATAAAATTGACACACCTATAGGTATTTAGCGGCAGATTTTCAACTTGAGGGTGGTAGTTAGCCAGACCACCACGCTACGGTTATATCACGATATTTTCCCTTACCCAAGCTCTCTACTCATTACAGGGCTTCCATATTCATCACTTCAAAATACAATAATTATCATCAGATTGACAGTATGACGATGTATTACTGAATAAAAAAAATCACATCAATCTAAACGCTCTTTATAACCCGAAAGCAATGACACATCTGTCAATACCATAATAATCCATCGCAGGTAGTCGACAACATGGTTACAGGCTTACAGCTAAATTGTTAGCTGTCACTTATTAACCGTGTTCGTCGTACAAAGGTCGCGACACCTAAGCGATTAACCCTCGATATATTATTTAATACCGCGACGTCTTTGTCGGTCGCTCGCACCATGGGAAATTTCGAGTATTTTCTCCTTGAATGGTTACAAGTATAAATAGTTTATTGTTGTGGTCTCAATTATTGGTGATAAATGTAACGGTTTGTTTGTCGATAAGGGACGATCCGGTAGTGGTTTGGGGTTTGATACAGTCCCGAGGTGGTGACCGAATTTGTATTTAGTGTCTTTTAGCAACTGTTATTATGAGGTTATCTTTTTTTTTATTTATTAAAATCCCCTGAAACTGCTGGGACATGATCCGTGACTTTTTTATTATTACAGCAACTTTCCCATATCAGTAATATTTACGTATACAAAAATTATGGAAATAACAATAACAAGAATAATGAAAATAACAATAAAATTTAGTCAAATAATAGATAATAAAAAAATGTTAATATAAATAATATTAAAATACAAAATTGTAAAATTTATTTAATCTGATATTACAGCATTTCATCACTTCTTTTATTTATTCTTTTCTCTTTTTTGCGGTGTTTACCATTATCTCCAATATTTTAGGAGAGCTTCGGGGTGGCACTGTATGTACATATTATGTGTGTATGTAGTAATATTAATTATATATTAAAAAATTAACACATTTTAAAAGTAAGTACTCGTAATACCATTCTACCCTTTTCGAGGTCATTTCTTAAATCTTAAAATGCTTATGTTATAGTTTAGTTCTTAACTTAAAAACTATGTTATATGTATAAATTCTGCATGTTATATAAATTATAAAAACCTGTTTTTGAACAATGCTCAGTATGTTTTTATGAAAATATAATATAACATCTAATTTTTTTTATCTTCCTAATTAAGCGATGAAGCCATTTTTATACCTATAAATAAATGTATAACTGTTGTAGAGTATTTGATTTTTAATATGAGAATATTTACTAATTCTCTCATGATTTTTAGACCAAACCATGAAATTTTGCACATTTAAAAGCATATACAGAAATCGTGGCATAGTAGTAAGCACTACTACTAAGCTGAGAGGTAATAGGTTTGATGTCCATCTACGGTAAACTGTAGTTGAGCATCATTGCCAGTTAAAAACAGTATTTTTTTACTAGGATTTGTCAAAGTTTTCAGTAACCACTACAAAATATCAACAACTTAGGATGCCCTTGTATAAAATTGAATATCACATTTATTTGTATATCTTAGACCTTAGAAAATTACTCATAATTTGTTAAATTATGGACAATTATTACATATAAACAAGCAATGCACTTTAACAATCTAATTACTTTCACAAATTATAAAAAACATTAATAATTATTAAACGGTATTGTAACAGATTTATAAACGAGATTTATCCCAAAATCTTTATCAATATTTCAGAGGTATGATATTAAATTTTTACTTGGGCTTACATTGAACAAGTAACATTGTCACCTCAAGTGGTCTCGCGGCTTCACAAGAACTCACTTCATATTTCTATAGGGTTCGACAAAGCGATACACTATTATTGTGAATTATTGTCATATTTAGGGCGGTGAGTACATATTATTGCGTATTTATAATAAGCGCTTTCTATCTCGTACGCTGCTCAAAGGATTGGGGGAGATCAGTTCTTTTTCTTTTTATATCAGCTGATAGATTGGTCACACAGAATTTCTGCTTTGGTCATAGCAGGCGGTTTAGTGACTAATAAATGTTTTTTTTTTTACGGGATTCATTTTTTACTACTATAACTATCATATATGTGAAGTGACGGTGGGGCCTAAGATTTCATGATGTTATGCAGCCAAGCTGAGTCATCCCTTTTTGACTTTTACCTTATGATTTAAACTATATTTAAATATATCCAATTTATCGGCTATAGTAATTTGAGAACGAAACGAATTACAAACTTTCTTCAAAATTTTTGAAAATTGACTGTTAGTTTTATTCGATTTTGTATATACTCTTTAAGCGCCGATTCGTTAATATTAGAATCCTTGGTTTGAATCAGTTTATTTGACTACGAAGCTCTCTCTAATTAACCTTTTCTGAGATTTTTGAAGCGATTAAAGCTCATTTGGTAGTGTATACAGACGACCGCGACAAGGGTTGCGAGTTCGAATCCACCTACAATGAGCTTGAGTTTTCGGTGAAGGAAAAGATCGTGACGAAACCATAGCATGGTGGTAGGGCAATTTTCAATGCCCGCCTGGCTAGCTACCATCCTCAAGTTAAACATCTGTGTGTAGAGGTCTGTTCCGGCAATTTTACTTGAGAGTCAGTGCCTCCAGTGCATGTTCACCATCTTGGGCTACATCGCTACTTAACATCAGGTGAGGTTGTGGTCATGACGCTAAAACATTATCAATAAAAAATACAATGACCATATTAAGTTTTACACTAATTTGCCTACGTATTTTGTTTACTTCTGATACGAAAGTAAAGTGTTTTCATCACATAATCAATGATAAAATAACTAAAGAAGTTTTGAATTATTATATGTATGATTAACGAAGTCGAAAACATTATCTAGGCAGTTCTTACGCGGCGTGACGAACGGTAAGACACTTTGTAAAGAAAATTCACACTCCGTAGGTAAAGGGTCGGATACGTTTCTTTAAAAGTGCGGATATCTGAACCCTTGGAGTTAAGTCAACCGTCCAGTCCCCGGGGTCGGTGAGACCCCACGGTCACTCGACAGAAATTCAAATAAATCGACACGATCTCAAATAGTCTTCCGTGACATTCATGATGTTAAGAATGATACATTTAAATAAACCGACGCTACATATTATCCCAGTTGAATTTAACGAAAAGGTGGCGGGAAATCAACATAGATCAAAAATTGTATATAAAATTGGAGAAATCTGAAAATATATAAAACGTATGTAACATCTAAATATAATTTTATGCTAGAGTTCCAGAGAACGTATTTTTTACGCGTTACTTTTAATACTTCAATAACTATCACGCATTGACGAAGTTTGATACACTTTAAATATATTATCTTTACAATGGCAGTGTTGTGAAATAATTATTATTTTAATACTTTTGAGAATAAATAGATATATAAATTATCTATAAATGCAAATAGTATTGTAATGAGTGAAATAACAAATTATAAATGTTAAAAATTGAGGCCAGAGATCGTGGGTTCAATACCCGCATAGAACAAATGTATGTGTATTAAACCTAATTCCATTTTGCACAGTTAACGTGTTTATATAAACTATATGTTCATGTATGTATAGTATAGACTATAGACTAGCTATTGCTTATGACAACGTTCGATTTGATCAATGTAAAAGTTAATATCTATCCCTAGAATGAACAGTACTTAAAAAAAGGAACATGTAGTCGTGAGAACTGCCAACAAACGTGAAAACAAAATTTCACAAAATAAAGTAAAAAAATATATAAACTCGTATATATGTTGAGATTTGAAACCTACGACCTTGCTTACGCGTGATTATTAAGTTGCACTTCAAATCGATCGACCAAGCGTTCATATATGACAAGCTCGTAATTGACAATCTGTATACACTCTACATAAATCGAAAGCGTTCGGTAACGATGGCTTGAGTTCCATAATTTTTGTTCACCCAAAATATGCTCAGCGCGCCTAAAGATGTTCCTCACTTCAATAAAGAAGTCGCCTCACTTCAATAAAAGATAACTTATCGCCTTTTCTATATCTATCACATCTTGAACGCAAAATTTCAATATGATCGGTTGAGTACTTGAACCTTAAAGACACTACAAACAAACACATTCACATTTCTAATACGCATTAGTTATGATTACAGCCCATTTTGAATTCGATTAGTTTGAAATTTTCCCTTAAATATTACATTCATTCTAAAAAATAATCTACTTAACTTGACGATACTCATCTTAATCCGAGATACCATTAGCAGAATACACATGCAACATAACGAATAAGTCGGACTCTACAAAGATACAATATTAATAATCCACGGCGGTAATAAGGCGATGACATTTTCATTTCCTAAATCAAATATGGCGATTGTCGCCCTCTGTATTCATAATATCACCCCCCGTATAAATAAGTGTTGGTATCATTAGTACGTTTAGACGTTACGTCGAACGGAATATGACTGTTTGATAGTGTCACGCCATTCCTTGTGAGGGTAAGCAGAATCTGATATATTATTTTTTAGAAGTAGCGTAGATTTTTTAAGATATCAACTTATTGGAGAGAAACGGTGGATTTCGAATGTGGTAGAGCTTTCTAAAATATATTTTTATTTCTTTATGGTACAATGCTCTAGTTATAATTGTTTTGTCAAATTTGGTCGATGATTTTCATTTTGTAAATTGCCAGTGACAGATTAATCCATTTTTTTTTCTTGACGTCGCAGTTACATTTACCATAGTCATTATTTTTAATTTCGCTATTGCTTTAATAGTAATAATGTTTCATGGGTATTCATCATGGTTCATTAATAGTTATTTTATTCTAAAGTACATAATCACAATCTCCTCGCATAAAATCTGTCGTGAGTGGGGCCCGAATCTACAACCTCTTGCTTAAACAGTAGAAATTTCTAATGCTAAGGTATGAAACATGCGGTTCAATTACGTTGTTATTCTTTAAAAACCGATGATTATGTCAAGAAAGATTATAATAAAAATATATATTTTTGTGTTACCAGAAAGAATTTATGGAGACATGTAAATTATCCTTTTATTAAAACTAGTATGTCTTTTTGCAATTATTGATTTCTAAATTTTATTAGTAGCGAGGACAGAAGTAATTTTTGATACCTAACTGATTGACGGTCTTAATTACAACGATTTTATTGAATCTTAATCTTGTTACTTTAAAAGATGTAATAAATTGTTTATAATGTATAGAATTCAAGGAAGCGGTAAAAGATTTTTTACTTTATCGTTTTTAACTGAGATGTTGGAAGTTCTGATAAAACTCAAAAACAAGCATGTCTGATCAAAGGTCACGTTGTCTATTTTATTGTCACCCGGTGTCGTTTGACCGAAGGTGTGTAAATTGTAATATATATAGTCGGATTTACAATATTGATACTTTTGATTTATTTCATTCATACTTTATGGATATGATTTCACAAGTGTTGTATAAATTATGGCGGTATGATCATACCAGCATGTAAATGATGACAGACATGCATAAAAAAGGAATTTCCTCAAAATACTCATGCTATGTTTTGCTTAAAACTTTTTTATTTCGTTATAAATTAATGTTTAGAAAGTTGATTGTATGTTTTCCATAATTCCAATTATGTGATTATTCTCAATTATCGTATTTTGAATTTCGTAATCTTAAAACGTTGTTCATTGAAAAAGAAGATAAATAAAATATATGAATAGTACTACATGCACAGAATATTTTTCGAGTTTTCAAAGTGTTTTTAAAATATAGAGGAAGCTTTTGTATTAACTCGATATGTGCGTTTTTATTGTTTTTTTCAATCGCAATACGCCTGACTCGCGTATTAAGTAAAGTCAGTCAGTCAGAATGTCAATAATATTATATAATATAGCGTCAAAAAACATTATTTTAGATACTCCCATATAAAAACTGCTCTATGACACACTAGGATAAATTTAAGTTAAACATATTCCCATTATTATAGAAGTAATTCCAAACGATACCAAACCTGTATTTTGCTATTAGTAAAAAAAATAATTAAAACAGTCATGAGGACTACCCAGAGAAGTGATAACTTAAAACTATAAACAATCAGTTATTATGTTTGGATATCCAAATTAATTGTTTGATCTTAAATTAAAACTAGATAACCAAAACTGTTTACAGCCCAATAACTTATACAAATAGGAACAGTTATAGTGTTTTTCATTAGCACGTCACGTGACTATGTCGATGATGACTTACATGAATTTACTCCCTACCCAAACCTTCCTATTGATGTTTTGACTTTAAAAACGTTAAATACGTACAAAAAATACAACAAATATCAAGACACTTCGATCCTCGTTATCGGCTCGGAAATAATCACAAGGGCACTGTCTCACGGGACGGACATTTTAGTGCCCCCGAGATGAGCTTAATATGACTCGGCAAATTTCCAAACGGTGCCCGTTCAACTCTTAACTTGGGTCACGACGAGGGGCGACACTGTGTTCAAGTTAAACGCTAATACTTTAGATGATCGGTAGTTTTTTAGGTAAATCGCGTTAACATACATTTTAGTAAGATAAAAAGGGAAATGATATTCCAGTTGTTTGCCAATTACATGTTATCAGACTTAGATTTCTTTTATATAGTTAACGTTTGGAGTTATGGCCACAATCTTACCTGATGTTAAGTGACGATGAGCGCAAGATGGTGGACACGCTAAGCCTAACGGACTGGCTCTTAAGTGCAACTTTCGGAACACACATATAAGTGTTTGGCGGCAGATTTTCAGCTTGAGGGTGGTAACTCGCCAGGCTGGTATTAGAAAAAACCCTACCACCATACTATTGTTTTATCACGATGTTTTCCTTCAATGAAAGCTCAAGCTCATTGCAGGTGGATTGGAACTCATCTCCATTGACGCGGCGTTCGCGTACACTATCAACTGAGCTATCATCGCTTGATTTTAAGATTCAACCAAAAACTCTGTGTTGATCCTTCGGCCTTTTGGTGAATTTCTTAAAACGTATAATTAAACATAGTGTTAAATAAGATGCTTTGTGTTACATTTATAGAAATTCGAGAAATAATAAATCGACAAGGAACTGTCCAGCCCCATGGGCCCAGTGGGACAAGCGATTTGTACGCTGGCCAAATTGCCTCTCTTTATGCGGACTTTAATAATCACGTCATATCCAATTTTCGTTTCAAACGCGCAACGAATATAAATGCGATTGTTCGAAACGTTGATTGAATGTTGCATTTGTTTCTTGTAATTAATTGAAATAAACGACATATCTCTGAACAATAAATAATTTATGTAAGTAAAAGTTTCATTTTGTCAAATTAGTTAAAATTCAAAACGAAAAGATCATTATCGGCCATCGCTTGAGTTGTTTTTAATTTATATATCTCATAATTTGAAATAATTTAATCATCAGAAATAAGTTGCCTAATGTTACAAATATGGGTCTATAACTAACCTTGAATTAAAGTTGACTTGCATATTTACTGAAACTGTTCTATATAAATAATTTATGGAAATAGCATAGATGTATTTCGTTTACCCACACACCCCAGTGGACAATGATCCCATATTGTACGGACAAAAAATGACCAATCTAGCCAGACGCGTCGATACGAGCATGACTAATGGTATCGGCCCGCTTAGCAAATCGCCTGCCAAAATCGTAACGAAACTGGAAAATTGTTTCATTCATAAATGCAATACCCGGGATTTGGCAAATATGGCTTCCGTGATGAATAAAATAGTGAGGATTTTCCGGCCCCATGTGATATCGTCTTTATGTGTGTCAGATGGACAAACCTATGTATTTATTATTGCGTAACGAAATTGGTTTCAAGTTTTCACGCCATTATCTTATACGAGCATCAAATAAAAGATTGCTGAGAGTCTGCATTTAAGTAAATAAAACTAGCCGTGCCGAAATTAGCAATACAAAGAAAAAGGTCGGGGCCGCATTCGCTGCCAATTGAAAGGAGAAGGAAATAATAGTTATTTGCAATAATCGACTGAAGGGACGGCTGATTGCGCCCGGGGCACGGCAGAATTTTTCCCGTGTATTTTGTCCAAAAACTTGCAGTTTTAGCGTTATATGCGTTTGTGAATGCGTCGAATATAATATATTATACTAATATAATAGATAGTATTTTTCATTTTATTAGTATGTATATTTTAATACCACGACTTTGTTCTTATGAAAGTATTTTTCTTATTACGATACCTACTGTATTTGGATCTAAAATAGGCTGTCATTGATTTTTTTACATGTAACAACTATCAGTACAGGTAACTTCGTTTGTGTGGACTACTATATATTATTTTTTATATAAGTGGCAAACAAGTAAGCGTGTCACTTGATGGTAAGTGATCACCGCCGCCTATCGACACCCACAACACCAGAGGAATCGCAGGTGCGTGGCCAATCTTTTTATAGAAAGATTGGCACTCAAGTGCCACTGCCAGAACACACCTATTCGTTTTTGTCAGTAGATTTTCAACTTGAGGGTGATAGCTAGCCAGGCGGGCATTAGAAAAAGCCGTACCGCCATACGTTATAATATTCTTGTTAAATATAACTATTATTATCACAGGTTTTGTTTAAGCCTATTTAAGTTTATTCACATCATAATGATCAAAGTGTTTTATATGTATTTAAACAAATTATACTTAATTCCGCTCACAATCATGATGAAAAAATATTTAAAGCATATGTTTAGCCCAATTACAGTTGTATTATAAGTATGGATTGTAGTAGAAGTGAAAAGTGAAGTTACTCCAGTTTAATGTGAATACTTAATTTAAATGACTTCAATTTTTATCAAACTTTATTATCATACTATCTGTACCCGCGACTTCGTTCGCGTGAAACTAAAATATTATTCAATCATTTTTGCCCGTTTTTAAACTTTTTTCAATACAGTATTGCTTCTATTGGAGATAGTGTAATGTTAAATAGTCACAAACATTCCTTAATAATTGCTCTATTATATACACAAGGAATTTTTAACATTCGACTAGTAGTTCCTAAGATTAGTGTTCCCGTTCAAACAAACAAACCAACTTTTCCGCTTTATAATATTAATTAATTGATAATAATTAAAAATAATGATATAAATATTTTTGTAAGAACTACAGAATTAGACTTCTATTTTACTAATAAACATTTAATTAATACATAGAAAACATTTAGAAATAGCAGTTTGAATAATGTAAATCGTGAAATCTTTAGACATGGTCTTACCCTGTTCCAGTCTATTCAACCCTATAAGGAGGAATTAAAACAACAAGGGTGAGTACAAAAGTATATTGATGAAGTAAAGGGGATAGATCATTTTCGGGACACTTGTCCTGGAGACGGTTAATCCGAGCTGACCGATCGGTGATCGATGGTGTCAGAGCTATTTCTTATTGGAATGTCGGTTAAACTCGGAATCTTGTGTCGGGGTTGTTTTTTCACATATATTTATATCCTCTACACATCAAAGTTTGAAGCAAATACGATAGTTTCAAATTTACGAACTTTCTAATAATACTAAACATTTATAATCCATCAACAATTTCTTGTTTCATGCCAATAAATATTTATTCATTTTTTTTTTGTTTGAACGCGCTAGGTACTATTAGTCGGATAACAAATTTTTATTTTGTGTTTGATCAAAGAATCATTTATCATCACCACCACAAAGGCTTTAGACTAACATCACACTACCACCAATAGGAGTGGACATAAAATACTTACTTTTATTGTAAATGCAAAAGTGAGTTTGTTTGTTTGTTACACTTTCACGCCTAAAGCGCTGAAGCGATTACTATGAATTTTGGTACAAAAACCTTATCGGAAGTGGGGTAAAGAGAGAGACAAACTTTGTATAAAACTTTTTATTGCGTAATCCAATTTGTTTAACAAATTCAATACTAACGCGAAGGAAGCCGCAATAACAGTTAGTAAATAAATAAATGCAGGCTTTATTGTTGTGCTAAGGTGCTACCGTACTTGATAAGTTAATATAATAAAGAACTATTATATTTTTTTACATTCTCAATGTCTTAAAAATATGCATTCTTATTTGTACTTTTATTCGGAATGTGTATAGACATATTAGATATATATTACATAAATACTTAGTTGTAAAACTCAACAAGAATTACAAAAAAAAAACTTTCAAAATCTAAACAATATTTTTATTCTGAACTTGTCATCGATAAAATTGCCTACACATGCAGAAGATATGCAACTGTAGGTACTGATTTCACGGCTGGCCTAGCGGCTTCAGCGGACGCCCTGCCAGAGCCCTGTGTACTATGGATTCGAATTTAATACAGGACAATTATTTGCGTTATCCACATAAATTGTTTTGAGCTCCGGTGCTACTTTCTATGTGTTAGATGTATGCTGTAAAATCCACCACGATACAGAACTTATTATAATAACTTGACTTAATAGGTCCTGATGAAATAAAAGAAAAACAGTATGTTCCATCATAGTATAAGAAACATATACTATGCGTAGTACATGGTAGTAGTAATAATTACTTAATCATGAGTCATATCAAACTCATTCAACGTACTAAGTTTCTCAATTATGTTTATTACGAATGCACGACCCGTGTTATTATTTTTAATATTCATAATATTTACAATTATAATCACAAACACTTTATACAATTTAGGCTCGAAGAAGGCACTTATGAATTTCAAATCCATAATTTCAACTATCGAGAAGAACTGACGTAAAACTTCATTGGATTTATCGTTTTCTTTTTTGATGTCTAGGGAATATAAATGTTATTTCTACAATTTAATACGTGTACAAATATACATAATTCTATATGTAGAATTTACATTTACAGATATAGGTACAGTCTTTTTCTACCTACATTTGAACTGTAAAACACGTTAGATACAAATCTTGAACATATTATCCGACAAATCGTTAATATACTTAGGTATCTGCTTATAAAACTTAATACTATAACGTATTTAAGAACGTCAAAAAATATGGCCAGGACATATGATACTAATCAAAAGAGAGAAATTGACGAAACATATAAGAATGATATAGAGAAAAAAAGAAGTCAGGGTAGCCAAATTAAAAGATGGGAGGATGACATCAAAGATGTAGCTGGTTCAACGTGTATGTAAACAGCAAAAGATAGGGAAATCCAAGTCATAAGAGGGAGGCTTTTGTCGAAGGGTATGTTGTCCAGAAAGTTATTTGAGAAAATTAGCTTATTATTATATATGATTAATGTGAACTGTAAGAAGAACAATAAAGGCTTATTTTATTTAATTATACATTTACTTTTAAACCTTTTATTACTCTAAATAACAACAAGCGTGAAATGGGAAATAACAAATTTGTGTTTATTTTCATTATGAAAACTATACCGGTTCTTGATGTAAACAAACAGTAAATTGTTCATAAACTTAAATTCTTATTCCAACTAACATCATAAATTCGAAAGTGAATTTGTTTGTTTACACTTTCACCGCTTAAACCGCTTAATCTATTATAATGAATTGTAGTATAGCGATAGATGGGACCTTGGAGACGGTGATAGGCTACTTTTTCTCGAGGAAAAATTTATTTGAAGTAGGATAAAGAGAGGGGATATACTTAGTATGTAACTTTTTATTGCGTCATCCGATTTGCTTGACAAAATCTATAATAACGCGAACGAAGTCGCGGGCACAGCTAGTAGTATTATTATATACAATAATCTCTTGTTATTTCTACATAATGGTATGTTTATTATTCTCTCGAATAACAATTTTAAAATACTCTGTCGTTATTAAATGACAATTTATAACAACATAAATAAAACTTAAATAAATCATTTAAGAACTAGCTTACAATCAAGATAGTGAGTTTATTGCGGAAGCTTATACATTATGAGGTTTTTAATAATGTTTTCGTAAAGGACTTCCCTATACTGATATAATATGAACTTTGAACATTGTTTTCCCGATCTATTGTGAACATTACAAAACGGAATTATTATTATGCCTTATAATACAAGTTACATGGGTAAAAAACATAACTGCAATAAAAAATATCGATTCGTAACCGCAGAGATCAAACGACCGAGTACTTTTTCTCTTTATTGAAAAATCGATGCTTTTACGATTGATTCGATTCTCTAATGACAGATAATAAGTTCTCAGTAATCGATATCGAATAATTCCGATGACGACGATTTTCATATCCATCTATTTTTATTGGGCTTGATGAAAGTGTCTCAAATTATATTTCGGATTGTTGTGATATTTTGTGAAATTAGTTTTAGTTTGTAATTTTTTACTAAAATCGTTATTATTATCCTTTTTTCTAATTTATTTAATAATTTCAAATTGCATAGACGGTTTTTTGTCATCGTCCAATTTTATCGAATGTTTTTGTCAACTTTCTATTTCGGTGGAACAGGATTTAGAATATATTTTATTTCATTAAAAAAAAATGCTTCACGTTTCGATAATACAATATTATATAGAAAAATCATTTCAAACCAAAATTATTTTACAGAAAATGTAATGTTTTTTATATTTTATGTTAGCTCGGCAAAGTGAAGGCACTGTACTTGATATTAAGCCCAGTACAAGCCAAAAATATGAGCGTACATTGAAAGAACTACAATCCATCGCCAGTCACGACTGTCATGCCTACGTAAAAATACTTTCTTACGTTTTGCTTTAAAGACCCGTTGTTATTAGAGGAAAGGAATTCATATGTATGTGGTTTTTAAAATAATACTTGACCATATTCCTGCAAAATCCATGAGATTATATTCAGAATGACTGTCTTATCTTATGAAATTATGTATTTTGTCTCTGTCTGTTATTCTAAAGTACACCGAACAATTGACATTTTAATTTACATATGTAGACATTGGCAACACTGCCTACATAGACAGTGGTTATAATGAATAAAATGATTAAGTAAATCAACGAACACTTTATTGTAATTTTAATAGTAGGTACATTGGCGAGCTTAATGTCATACGCCAATTTCTTAGAATTAACCAGCGGTATTGTTTTAAAAAATATAAGTTATTGTAAAATTAATAACTTAAAAAATATACTAATAAATATCGTGTCCAATGAATTATGTTTATTTATTCATTTAAGTGAACTTACAGGCACGAAATAAGTTTATGTAAAAATAATTACATTTGTATACCAAATCTGAAAGTCGAGATATCAGTTAAAACTCCCTTCGTTTTACAATGACATGTGACCAGCACTGAGATGAACTAAAGTTAGATATAAATTAAAGATTTCGACCATTTTATAATATCGGAACCGAACCGTTCTAACGCTGATGTAGTAAAAACTGGAATGGATACAGGGCGCGACGAATTGTGGTGACTCAGCGTTTCTTAGGTGATTGAGGCCGACTACTGTGTTATACAGAGTGTTGTTGTTACCAATAAAAAAATAAATAAAGGCAGCCTTGTGCTGCAACAGATGGTATACCAAACCAACTACATAACACGCTCATTACATTTGAAACATCAAATCAAAATAAGTAATTTAAAGACTTTTGAAATGATTTATTTTACTCAGAATACAATAAAACGTAACGTAATTATATATAGGGATATAACAGTAATTCGAAATAAAAACTCTTATATGTATATTAATTGGATAAAGCGAAAAAGTTTGTCTGTTTGTTTGAATGCGTTAGTCTTAGGAACTATGAGTCAGATTTGAACAAGTCTGTTTGTATTTAATAAAACAATAATTCACAAAGTTTTGAGTTTATTAACATCAAGCTATCATCAATAGGAGGTAAGCTTTATTGAAAAAGGTTACAAAAAGGGGTAAAAATTAATAAAAATGTTTTTAGTTCAACGCGAACGAATTCGCAGACACAGTTAGTATTTTTTTAATAATCAGATTTATATATAATTCAAACAGCCTGTAAATTACCAAAAAAAATTACTACAACAAGACAATTTGTAATAGATCCATACATTCAAGAAGGGCCGTCGTGAAACTAAACCAAAAAATGATTTGCCGATTTATAAAATATCTTAAATCATTATCTTGAGGGATTTGGGTTCAAAGTCGTTCGAGATAAAATTTATTTGAGTGGACGAAAACAAATTATTTTACTGCAGTAGACCAATCTCGGCCGTATTATAGACAGATAATACGTAATATTTAACCCGGATATTAGATATTGAGTTTTTTCGCTGGCAATAAGACTGATTTATTTTAAAAAAACTTGTAAGTGACGACAGGCGCGTGTGCCTTAGAGGCAACGCTTTATAACCAAGTGTTTTCATCGGAGGCAACAGTTATTGTGGGTAATGAAAGTGAAATATATGGATAATGGATTAGATTATTAAAAAAAATACACATATGTAAATGTTCATGCCAATTTTTATAAGGATGGTTTCATTTAGTGTTTTATCTTGCTGTGCCCGCGACTTGGCATTGAACTAATAATTATTGAATAATTTTTACCCTTCTTTATAACCCTTAAAGAAACCTTTGCTTCTAATTAGTGATAACGTGATATTAAATAGCCTAAAGCCTTAAGATTAGCGCGTTAAAAGAAACAACATTTTCGATATATAATATTAATATAGATATCGGTGGTAGGACTATGCCAGTAGTCTACAATATATGTTGATCTGATCTGATCTGATCACATATACATGTATATATATATATCATATAACAGAGTGCAGATCTTTTCCTCTACATCAAATTAAAGCGATTCAATTTTAGGTTTTATTTTTTCTATTAAATAAAGGTTTAGTAAATAAATATAATTATAGCATATAGGATTATTAATTGAGTCTTACAGTTTTATATATAAAATACTAGCTATCACCTGCGGCCCCGCCCGCGTTATCATTGAATTTGTCAACCAATTCTGATCTACCGATACAGAAACATTTTTTGAATAAAATGGTATTGTTTATTTCGGGATGTTAGTCATTTACATACTTACTACTTAGTCCCTAGTTTATGATTTTTCTATGTTGTGCCTGTTTTTGTTATTGAACCCGATACTGAATATTTGGAAAATATGTTTAAGACGTGTGTTCGTCATCCTTTAGGCGAAGTTGCCTATACACTAGGTCATTCTAAAATGTGGCAAACCAAAGGGGAGTACTTTGTCGAGTTTATTGCCATGGGTAAGTTGGTTGGGACCCGGAGATACAGATCTGTTCCACTTAGATCGACGGCTGGAGATACTGCGGATGATCCCGGTGTTAATGAACGTGAGTTCGAATCTATAAAATTAGACTGAGTTTTCGGTAAAGAAAACGTCGTGATGAAACCATAGCATGGTGGTAGACCTTTTTCTAATGCCCACCTGGCTAGCTACCACCCGCAAGTTGAAACACTGCCGCCAAATAGGTATGCATTGTCGGGCAGTTGCACTTGAGAGCTATTCCCTTCACTAGGCTTGCCTGTCCACCATCTTGGGCCAGATTGTCACGTTAACATCAGGCGAGATTGTGGCCATAACACTAAACTTATAAAGTATATTGTCATCATCCAATACTTTTCTACTTAAAATTTAACTTAAATATTTACTCTTGGGAGTGTGATTTCGAAGTTTTCTGTTGTGAATCATTAAGATATAATTTCTATAATTTCATATATTATTACAAACGTAGCTATGGCTCTTTTGTCAATTTTACTACTTTTATTGTAGTAAAATTGACAAATCTGATGACGCAATAAAAAGTTTCATACAAAATTTAAGCCTTCTCTTTTCCCAACTTCCAAAAAGGTTTTCGCGAGAAAAAGTAGCCTATAACTGTCTCTAGGTTTCCATCTATCTCTATACCAAAATTCTTCATGATTGATTCAGCGGTTTAGGTGTAAAAGCGTAACAAACAAACAAACTCACTTTTTTATCACTACTAACATTATAAATGTGAATGTAAGTTTGTTTGTTACGCTTTCACGCGAAAACTACTAAACCGATCATCATGACACTTTGTACATATATTCTTGGACATATTAGAAGTAACATAGGATACTTTTCGTTGAAAGTTTTTTTTTTTTACGAACGTAAAGAAAATTGTTTGTCAAAAAATCTCAAAATCAAGCTACTTTAACGCCATCTAGCATTCCAGAGTATAGGTGATACGATGTTCACCGGGTCAGCTAGTGTATAATATTAGTAATAATGCACTTTTATTAACCTAAACTTAAAATAGTACAAATGATCTAAAAAATGTTGTACCATTTGACGCCAACTGAACAAAAGATTACTAAGATGGCTTGAACACTACCTTACTACAAGTTATACGGTACCAAGATTCGTAACTATATGGCTAGCCTTTAACGTACGATGTTATCAGGTAGCAAACTGAAGTTCAACAGAACAATTTTTGCACGACTAATAATATTACTACCTCTCCGCTTTTAGATTCATTATGGTGAAATTTAATCGGGAATTTATATTCCAATGCGATCGGTAATAACAAAATAAGATTTCCCTGCTAACATATAATTGTGGTTAGATTACACAAAAGAATAAGTGAGTTTTTTCCATCAGTTCAGTAGTGCGGTTGGAAAGTTTAATATCATTTTATGTTCGCAGGTGCAGCGATTGATTGGATATTGGTTTGCCAGTTACATCGTCCATAACTTTATATGTAGGAAGCAAATTATTTATTACTTAGATTTAATAAGCAATTCAATCATAATTTTAATAAACTAAAGGGCACAAGGTAAGATCTCCAAATATATTATTCATTGTCTAAATGAGTCAACAGATGTAAATTTGTAGTTTGTAGTGTACAAGGCTGACATTTGCTAAAATATTAAAAATATGTATATATATTCATATCTGCAGTGAAGCAAGTCACAGTTACTGAGAAGCAGCTTACGTTAGTTTGTTTGTCCCTCATACCTCGCGTCATTGATTGACTATAGGTAGTCAGTCATTCATAGTCTTTTTAAATTGACAACATCGAACAAGCGCTTTAATCGGTCGCACGTCCAACACATAGACATAATAATTGACAGTTCCAAATGATGAACTCAACGATACATAACCATAGAAAGGTCAAACTGAAGCCGACATTTAAATTGAATAATAACGATTGTTGTTATGTGTTGAAATGGTATTTTATGTGTGAAAATTTTATATCAAAATAGCATTGTGCATTATGTGATGCTAATCTAGTTGGCTCAAACATTCAAGTTAAAATATTTCGTCAAGCGTCTAATATGACTTTCTGCCAACTACCTTTTTTACCTACCTACTACCTACAGAATTCATTAAGTGTTTTTGATAACGAAACGCGCCTCAACTGCATTCTTATAAAACATCAAATGTTTTCTCACTCTGAATGTGTTGTTTCTTAAAAACATGCACCGCTTTTTTTTTTTATTAACCTGTAACAAAAACCCCAATCGACTCAATCAAAAGACAAAACCCTTTCACACTCCGTCAACGTTTTCTATAGCCGCGAAACAAAAAACCTCACTGAAAATATTTAACACAAAAACTATGTAACAAAGAAAAAACAACACACATCCGTTTTATAAAAATATTCTGATTGAAAAATAAAGAGCGTGACTAAATAATGTAACACGCGTTTTTGTTGTTAATAGTGAAGGCTGGCTTTCGGTCCATCGATCAGATGTCGACTCAGCCAAAAAATTCTCTTAGGAACCTTACAGCATTAGGGTTGAACTATCTACCCTTAGTTCGCTTTCAACGTAGCTTAAATTTTGTGAATTTCAACAAAGAACAATGTAAGATTCTGTTAAGTGGCTGCACGTTAGGATACGACTTCGATCGACACAGTTTTATATCCTACAGTAAGTCTCAAGTTTCGGAGATTCGGAACAATGTAATGATACTATATATCATGATGAGAGGTAAATTGGTAACGTCGCTAACTAAAAAATACTGCTAACTGAAAATCTTTTTTCATAGAAGTACTGCAATATTTTAAGTGATTGAGAGTTACCCATTTTATTATGTTCACCAATATACATAACTAATCTTCGATTGAATTTACTTAATTTAAGTAGGATTATTAATAATAGATAATAAATATATAACTGTTATTTATTTATAACTAGTTAATTTACATAAAAGTCATCCTGCTGAAACCGCAATTATTGTTTAAATGAGAGAACGTGTAACGTAATCTAACATGATGAAAAATATATAGGAATTAGATGTATTTTTATTGATGAATGGTTTCATAATGTGTTATGTTAGGTTAAATATTCCGGACAAAAATATTAAGGATCCTAGCATGATTTTTTTTTGTTCATAATTTAATGTTGATCATTATATGAATGATAGTGATATCTGAAAATGCTTGTATTTCTGTGCATGTGTTATTAGAACTATTTATGACTATAAATATTATCTACATATTGCAATCATAAAAGATAAATCCAGTTGATTTTTTTTCTGAATCTACTTGATATAATATTCTTAATAAGCTAAATCTTGGAACTGTAATTTTTTTGATATTTCTAAGTGGCTTTTCAATCAACTAACACTGCAGTGCATTTTTATAACAAACAGCCTTTTCATTGAGATTGTTCTCTACAATTTATGTAACAGTAAACTTGATTGTACGCAACACAACTGGGTTGAAAAACCTTGAGAGGTGACCGCGCTGGACCGCACCACTTTCGTCACTCCGCGTTATGATATGAAATTATAAAATATTTTAACGCATTATTCATTTGTATAGGCATTTTTTTCTGTACATAATTACTGTTCTGCACCTGGCAGTATTAATTTTTCACTGTATTTGTGAAAATGTCAGACGAATCGGCAGAAAGCATCCTAAATTCCTACATTTGTCACAACTATATTTGTATTTTAAAAGATTGTAGGTACCACATAGGTATAGATGGACTGATTTAATTAAATGGCATTATCTAAAAATTCGTTCGCTCCAAAAAATAATTTACGTATCTACAAATTAAAATAATAAATTATACTGTATGGCTATAAAATTCTACACAGAGTCTCTTTTGGTTGATCACTTTTCAGGGCTAATACAATGTAAGGCTTCTAAGAAATTGCAAACTATAAGTTAAACCTATAATTAAGCCATAGCATAGTTGTAAGGCTATTTTTTATGCACGCCTAGCTAGCTTAAACACTCAAATTGAAAATCTACCGCAAAATTTATATACAAGCATGAATTACTCATTTACTAGTATTACATAGATTAGATATAGCAACTGCAAAATTAGGAGAGTAATTTAAAAAACTTCACTGTCTAGATAAAGACCAATTACTTTCTAAATGTATGTAGGTATGCAGCTTAGACCAATTACTTTCGAAAAATAGATACAGCTAAGTAACGGGTGACTTCGTTCGTAATAACTTAATCCTCATTACAAGCGCTCGACGGTTTCTGGGAAAATGACGAATTACCAAGGCGAACCTGATGCCATGATACGTAGCTTATTGTTGTCTAAATTATTAAGTTAAAAGAGATTTCGATCTCGTCTCTCGTTTATGTGAAGAAAAAATACTTTGAATAATTCAATTGCTTTAGTTTTCAGTCGGCTTCTTTAATGTCAAATTTGTGCTGAGGTTAACGGGTACCTTTTTTGCAGGTTTTCGAAATTAAAATCATATTTAATGTTAGCTGCGGATTTATTAAATATTTTTAAATTAAATTTACTTTTTTACTGTCCTCAATCGATTTTGTTGTTATTGGTACACATTTTAAACATAAATATTGAATAAATGAACGAGTAAAAAAAGTCTCTTCGGTAAGAAGTAATTATCCCAATAAAAAAATATTTTTACGCAGTATCTAGTTTTATTAATAATGCTCACTTACGTGTACACAATATCATATGGATAGAATATTGTTAAATATTGTACTAACATATGTCTAGCAATTTGTTCGAAGCGATGACGGGTCAGTTGGTGGTGCGTACGGAGCTCGCGTCAATGAACGTGAGTTCGAATCGCTGCTATGAGCCTGAGCTTTCGGTGAAGAAAAACACCGTAATGACATCATAGCATGAAGGTAGGGCTTTTTTTAATGCCCTTCTGGCTATCAACCGCCCTTAAGTTGAAAATCTGCCGCCAAATACTTACAAGTGTATTCTGGCAGTTGCAGCTGAGTTGCCATAACTGGCCACCGGCCATAATGCTAAACCAATAAAAAAGCTGCCCTTTCTCGTTCCGTTTGTCTCCGTAGTGACCTAGTTGAGTGTCACCGTAGCACTATTTTAGTGGGTATATAACAGTGCCTGTGAACCTATGAGTCTAGCCTTGGCCTGAGCCCGGTTAGTATGTTTACGCGTTGCGAAAGGAAGTCCGTAAATGAATTTCTTTACCACGATGATAAAAAAAGTTACGGATTCCCTGTACGTTGCTTACGTTGCGATATACAAATAAAAACTAAATTTAATATACAAAGCCAACTTTGGAACCAGACACACCAAGTCTAATTCTATGACAATTATCACACCTGCCACCCAACAAAATGATAACTTAAAATATTTTTTTTACTATTGACGTAATCTAAAAATATGTAGGTGTCTTTGCTTACAGTAATAACATAATTGATAAGAGGTAGCTTAACCGAATCTCAAGTTACAAAATCATAATTCATCTAGGATTCATAGGTTTAGGATTGTAACCTCTCATATTCCGAACATTGAAAAAGTTACGCTTTTATAATATAATAAATATATTTTAGTATTTTTTGTTTTTTTTTTCTGGTACGTATTACAGCGTTTATTTCTATAGCACAAGACCGCGTGTCTCGGCCCAGCCGTCATGATGTGATAAACATCTTAATTTGTGTACGTAACTTGTTCCGTCCACGCTTGTATGAAATATTGTCTTTTAACTTGGTAAAGAGATAGGTCTCGAGGTTGCCGAGGCATTTGTGACTCGAGTCGACCTGTCTGTTGTGGCTTGTCCTTCAGAGCATCGCTTTTGAATGGAAATTTCTAAAAATATATATTAATATTATCAAGCGAAAAAGTGTGTTTGCTTTCTTGTACGCGCTAATCTTAGAAACTACCCGTTCGATTTCAAAAAAGATTTTTGTATTTGAAAGAGCAATCATTGAAGAAGACTTTAAGTTATTTAACGTCACGATACCACCAATAAAAAAAAATCTGTATGGGAAAAAGTTACCAAAACGAGCAAAAATTATTAAATCATTTTTAATTTCACGCGAACAAAGTACCAGGCACATTTAGTTGTATATAAAATTGAAATAGTTCAATTTTTTGTATAGCCAAGATAACTTAAGTAACGAGACTAACTTTGTACTTATACTGAAAAGACTGATTAACGATTTAGATATATTACGGATGCTATAATATTTTATGTTATATTTGGTACAGAATTGTATGTTTTATTCTTATATTTTTGGTAAACCCTAAAAATGTAGATAGCTTGTACTCATACTGTATGAAAAATAGAAAAATAATCAACTATTTCTATCTGTTATATATTGATATAGTGCTTTGATGCATTGTTTTTGTTTAATCTTATCCCTAATATTTTTAACTGAATCCTTAACTGAACTCGTTCTGAAGAAAATTTATGAAGGCTACGAAAGCATATTTTAAAGATCAAAACTATTACCGCAATAGTTATATTTATTACCATTATTTTGTTTTGTATAAAAGTTTCCGTAACTTACATACATTAGAACTTAAAAATAAATTTATTTAAGGTAAATAGAAATCGCATGACATTCCATATTAAACATACTCTATTATCACGACAGAGCCATTGTATCATAATTCTTATGAAGTGTTTCTAATAGGCTTAAAATCTAAAGTACATACCTTTCATTTTTTAAAGTTTATGGACGATAATTAAGAAATTATGAATTTTTTAGAACGTTCTACTCTTATCTTTTAGTCTTATTGCTTAATTGTTATTTACACTCTTTGATTGTAACGTTACGATTTTTCTCATTTAGTATTACATTTTAAATATATGGTGCTTTAGGCCTTGTAGTGTATATTGTTGTGGAATATGTTTAGGAATGGCTTTTTTGCTACCTAAATAGATAAATTAATAAATAAAATAATGAACTTATCATCAATTGCTATTTGAAGAAATAAAGAATATTTCTTACAAAAATCTACCTACATACTATTTTCCAAATGTTAAAAAATACAGTTGAACACTCCATTTAAAGCTATTAGATTTTATGCGATCACTCTCAATAGCGCCATATAAATAGTTTCTTAAATTGTTAGCCAATTTTTTTAAATTATATTTATGTTTATTGTATATAACATTTACTACTTCCTGTTGAAGTAGCTATAGTACATGGCACGAGGCAATTTGTGGCTTAAGACAAAATAGTTTTCAAGTTAAAAACAAGTAAGTATAACGATGTCAGAGCGATAGAGATCAAGAAAACTTTTTCAACAGTAATTTCGCTCTACGAGTGGACATTTAACATTTTTATTATCTCGTAGAAGCGTATTTCGTTCTTTTTATTCAAGTAATAATGCGACGTAATAAAAGTGCAAAGTATTATCTTACAATGAGAAATCTAAACACATTTATAACTATATTTCAACATCGAAAACAACATATTACGAGGCACTTAACAACGTTTATATATTGTCATCTAAAAGCGTAAGATAAATAAGCACATATATAAAATAATATAGCAAAATAAATAAACGCAAAATAATAATCTATTTAGTTTTAGACAATTGTTAATTTGTTTATTAATTTGATTTTTTAACTAAAATTGAATTGGATGTAAACATGATAATATCAACAAATTAACAAATGTCAGAATAAAAAACTATTTAAAAAATAAAAAAATATAAAGAAAAATGAAACGTGCCCAGGTTCGAGATGCGATTGGTTGGATGTTTGTTGCTGCCGACAGATATCCGGGCTTGTCTGTACGAACCAGGAATGGGTGAAGGCCGGGTTAAGGCCATGGTTCAGGCCAGATCCCGGACCGGGGAGGCCCATAACTCCTGGCAGCCCGCCCGGCCGCTGGTGGTGGTGGAAACCAGCGGACGCCACAGCGTAGTCCATAGCTACCGCTTGGTACGGCAACATTGTCACTTAACACTGTCTTATTGGAATATTCAGTCCGATTCGATAGTTCCGAACATTTCCATTGTGTTTACATTCATCCTTATTATGATTACAAAAAAAAACAACTGTTTTGAAAACGTCAATGTTCTATACACAAGTCATAGTTTTTTGATTAATGTTCATTCACTTGGATTTTGTTTGTTTTTTTTATTACTGGCAGTTTATGTCCGAACACAGTATGTCACGCGGGAACGTGCAGTTACGAGCACATCGTTATTCACAGTAGATACAACTGGGACCGGTACGCCTTCGTTTCAGGCGAGGACGTTTTCAGTTATCAAACAAACGTCTGTCCTATTTTCGCGGGCAATCATTTACGTGGCTAGAGCTATTCACAGGGGAAAAGTCACGCACAGCCACCCACTTAATAAATATTCTGGGCATATATCCGTTTTTACGCGGACGTGACTGGCGGGATACTGTCCGATTTTCACGTACGGAACGCGCGGCCGATTATCGAAAACAGTTGCATGCGTCCCCCTCCTGCAACCGTGGACGTGCAACTGAAACTAAGCACGCGCGCCAAACGCGACTCTATCACACACAACCTAGGCGCCCTGATACGGGACCTCGTCGGCTTTTAGAGTGGGACGGAGCGCTACGGGCGAGGGACGCGCCGCATCGATCGGACGGAGTCGGAAAGTTAAAAGCCTGCGTCGTTACACGGGCCGTAATAGGCGGTTACGTGATGGGGCGTGGCCTAAGCTATTATGTTGAATTGTCGCGTTCTGATTGGTTGAAATTGCTAGTAGCGGACTACGTGATATGTTCAGGAATACGTTTATAGTCCGCGCTCATAGAATATAATAAGTGAGTTGTTGGTTGGATGCGAGCCAGTTGTGGAGATGCGCCTGAATGCGGTCTAGTTCCCGATTCACGAGAAGATTTTTATTAATTATTGAACACTTTTAATAGGTCACTGTAACCGTATGACTTGATGAATAATAACTTGCAGGTTCGGTTGAATGAACGCACGAGTGATGGGCGTGGTCCACACGAAGCCTTCTACGCTATCTATACGTATGTGTTGAGATCCCTATCTGCTTAGTTATTTATAATTATTTTAAGATTGAATTCGGATACTCACTAACAATTGGTTGTTTACGGTACCCCAACACGTTCTGGATAGATGATCGAATTAGAAATTAACTGTATGGGGATTTCGTTTTTATTTGGCGATTTTTTGGTTATCGTGAGGTGTTTCATTTTAGGTCTTCAAAGTAGTGATGATTTCTAGATAGGCAAATAACAAATAGCCCCTACAATAAAGTATACTTTTATCCATTGCACTTGTGATATCGGATTCTAGAAATGACGCGTCGAGAGACACTTCTAGAGGCCGCTGTTTGACTACATCCAATCTATTGTAGTAGATAGATAATATACATATATATTTTTCTAAAACTTTCGAACTTCATAGAATATCCAATATTTTTCACACAATCTGGATAATGTTCTTAATAACTGTAAGTGTTTATTTAAAAAAATATAAATTAAGTAATAATTATTTTTTAGCTTAGGTAGGTTACTAAGTGAATACGAGTTACGAAACCAATTGTAAGTTTATTCACTTTTACATCGAGTGTATAAACTTAACCACAACTTAATGGGCGGCTAACTTGCCCAGTACCGTAACAGCTGATTCCTTCGGCATTCACTTTCCCATGGCCGTCTTCAATAAAACTTTAACATTTCAATTCAACTCAAACTGATTGCCTTTAAGTGATTTTAAATTCTCAATAACTAATAGTTGTTGTTTTTCTTTTCCACTTGATTGAGATTGAAATAAAAACATTTATTTCGATGATACACAATGCATATACTGTAAATACATAAAAATCTTGCAAACTAAAGCGTCATACAACATCGAAAAAGGACTTAAGCTCAACATAATTATACTTTGGCAAACTGCGCGAGTTTTCAGGTGGACCCAAATTTGTTTAATTACATTACTACACTGTAATAGTGTAATTTGTAACGAAATCTGGGTGCGGTGGTGGTAAACTTGTCATAGTGACTATGTTTTAGTTACCGGCGTTTGACGGGCTTGTGACTAGAAGAACTGTGAAAGCTGTCCTCGGTCTTTAGCAGCACGTAAATTTGAAGTGTCGACGTGGTGCGTTTTAGTGGGTAGTGATGGGTGATTAGCACGTGATAAGTCGCCACATGCCCCTTTCGCCTTTAACCCGAGACCGGGTTACGATTTTGCGCGTTACGATGAAGAAGTCTGTAAAAACTGGAATTTTGAACACCACGTTAATATGAAAGAAGGTGTGGAGAGACTTTTAGAGTGGCATGGTACTAACAACCGTCAATAGATTACAGAAGTTTTGACGATTCTTGAAGGTATTTTTTTATTTTATTTTTTTATTATAATATACACTATCTGCGGACTCTGGGTCCGCACCTTTTTTAGGTAGGTCATTTAGTTGGCCTTCAAAATTGCTTACTAGCTGAAGGACCTGAACCTGCTTGAAGGTATTAAACACTACTGCCTTATGATTTAGACACAGTACATATATAGGAGGTCATATTGTCATGTCAACATTTTATAAAAAATAGTGTATCTTTAATTTATTTATTATATTTATATTATTTTATATATTTATATTATTCTTAAATATATTGTTTGTTTTTATGATTACGAATAATAAATTACACAAGACTAGTCAAAGTCTTAAACCTACTAACATGGATATCCACTTAGTGTAATTATAATACCTAAGTATCTAATGTATACATTACTATAAAATATTATATCGCAATAAAAATGTTGATTGAAACCAAAGCATCTTTTAAAGCGAAAGCTTTTATTAGAAGTCAAGTCCTTCCTAATAATCAAACAGGATATGAGGAATTTTCATCAAAATCAAAATTCCAACGTAAATATTATAACTATTAATATCAACTACGATATGTATCTCTGCTTGCCTGTTGATTGTAAGCGCGAAGATATGTTCTGACCGCACGTATGATTGTACTAATCGATAGAACAGTTCAAGTTCGCTGAAGCCTCCACTTTGTATGCGGCCCTGCGAGCTCCGTTTCAACCCTCGTACGGAACTCACAAACCTTCGTCTGATTGTTTTTAAAAATGAAAACAATATCACAAATTCGGCCCTCGTAGTTAAAAGTAAGTTTTATTTTATTAGTTTAGCGTTATAAACGTACTATCTCATCGGATGTTAAGTGACAACGTGTCCCAAGATGGTAGATACGCTAATTCTAGTAGAGAGACTTGCTTGCAACTGCTAGAAGACACTTAGGTATATGTATATGATGCCAAATTTTTAACTTTCAATGATATCGACGACGTGTAATGGTCTACTTATATCTTGGAGGATGACATTGTATTTGTATAGCTACTAACCTTTTTTTTATTAGCGTGGTGTTTAAAATCTCAAATTTTATGACCTCCTCACCATAACGCGCAAACTCTACCTATACCCGGGCTCAGACCAAGGCGAGAAGGGCATGTGGTGACTCATCAGGTGCTAATCACCCAACACAACCCACTAAGACGCACCATGCCGACGCTTCAAACCCCCGTGTTGCTCTGATCTCTGAATCATGGCGAGCGGCCACATGTCGTGCTACCACCCTCAAGTTAAAAATCCTGCGCGAAATACCTATATAGGTGTAGTTCGGCAGATGCACTTAAGAGGCACTCGCTCCACTTGGCTTAGCTTGTCCACCATCTTAGGCCACATCGTCACTTGTCATCAGTAGAGATCGTGACCGTAACGCTAAAAAAATATTTCCTCAGAGCCAGTCCTTGAAAAGTACGTAATTTTATGAAATAGACTCATATGTTAAACAATTAAACAGCTATGCAAATTAAATTATATCAATTTCTATTGAACCCGAAAAACACCTAGAACATATACCTAATATTCGAACATAGCAATTGTCAGACAATACCTACTAATAGACAGGCAGAATTTATTATTGTATATGTAAGAGGTACCTAATATTTAGGAGCGAATTGTAAATACAATTTTAAACATTAATTCACTGAAAAGAAACTGCATTTGTCACACTTTATTGCTATTCTA
This sequence comes from Actias luna, assembly GCA_039707435.1. Classification (NCBI taxonomy): domain Eukaryota; kingdom Metazoa; phylum Arthropoda; class Insecta; order Lepidoptera; family Saturniidae; genus Actias; species Actias luna. The sequence goes on along the minus strand of JAZHAC010000012.1, from coordinate 11,261,590 downwards.
GCCGTATTCATCATACTTTCTGAACACAACTATAATAACAATGATAAATTTACTTAAACAGAATACGCTAAAATACAGAAAAATTATCTAACATCATACAGTATTACTATACATCTATGTACCCTAGCGCAGAACTAGACGCTGGTATCTACAAGGAACTGGTCTCATTATATTGGTCAGTTTGATACTAGGCACCTATTCCTGGCCGCTATGCCACAACTGCAACAATAAAGCGTAGATTTTCCAAAAAAACAAATATTGAGATAAAAAACAAACACAATTTTATACTGTCGTTTTTTGCCAATTTCGCGAACGACAAATATGAAAAACCTGCTTTGAAAATATAAAAGTATAAAATTCCTATATTTGGTTTAAAGCCTCAATAACAAAACAAACCACATAGAACGAAATAAACAGCAATAATAGTTCGAATCTATCCTCGAATAGATTAGTGTTAGCAAACAGAATGTCATCGAATATAACCGGAAGCCGCAACATGGACAGTTCCTGTCCGCGGTCACATAACTGCACTGTACTAACTCACCAAACTGTTTAGATCGTTTCATTGTTACCGGATCCAATCCTGCAGGACTACTGCGATATACTATCTAAATATTCGTAACCAATTCGAACCTTTTCAGGCAAAATATAGTAAGTGCCGAAAATCTTAAGAACGTTTTTTGTATTGTAACCTCCAAAAAGTTATTTTTGTAAATTAGAAGCACTATGATACTGGCCACTATTTTAATAGATTAGTGGCTAATTATGAACAACAAGTCATTATTTTTTATAAATATATCATAAATACTTTTTAATTAGTGATGAAAAAACTGTAAAAATTGTTACTTATGTTTTTCCTAAAATTTTCAATGTCTTTGAATGACATTTTATGGAAAACTGCTTAAATAGATTTTTTAAACACTTATGAAACTAGAAAACCATATATTGGTAAACGCCTGATTGACATTGTAAAATATAGCTAAGTACTTGTTGGAAATAGGGCTACAAAGTTCCATCTCAGGATATGATTACATTGAAAACACCTTTAAAGCTGTGATAATAAACATAAAATTTATTAATAATTAAGATATTTTTTCTCATACAACGAAGCTGGCAAATAAATCTCAACAATCTGTTGATAATCGATTGAAATATTTTATAGAAGCTTGCAACACTAAAAGCTATTGCTTTTGCTGCTAATGCCTTCTCATACCTATGAATAAGTTTATTTCCACGAGCTCTGAAAACTTTATTAATCATAGGAACAAAATATAAGCTTATGTAGCTGTATTTTTAATTGATTAGAAGTATTTCAACAGACGAGTACTCGAAAAAAAGATAAATATCCTAAGAGATATCTCTATACTTTAGCACCCTCGAAAACTTATTAGCGTTAATCTATAAATGATTATTGATGCATTGAAGTGAGTGTTTATAGTATTATACATTAGTATTATATATTATATATATTGAACATAATGTTACTATAATCAATGATCTATATCATCGCTGTTAAGATTTAAGCCTTCTTTTAATTATGCCAATTAATTCATTATCCGTAGGCTCAATAAAAATATTTAGATTTAATTTAAGGCTGACATAATTGACTCCGATTTTGTTTTTTACGATATTTCGAATAAGAATTAACCATTTAATTTCGCAGTAAGCCAACAGTTTGGCTGATGTGACGTGCAAATTGACCGGAAAATTGGATAAGTGATGAGATATCGGCTCATTGGCAAAGAGCCAATTACTTATAAATGGCATATTCACGCGAACAAAGCAGTAGCTCGTTCTTTAAATGTATAATCATAACGTTTTTTAGGAAGTATTTAACTTTAAAAAATACTCATAGCAACAAGCTTGCTTCTATTTTTTTGGCAATAATCACTTTAACATCTTTTTCTCCCTTAAAAACATTACTTAATTATGTGCTATACCTAATTGTGATGATATATCAGTTGCTTTCTATTCTATATCAAATACATGCAAGCCAAAGTATTAAATAAATATTTTTTTATATATAATAATAAACACTAAGATTGTAACTGACGAAGTACTTATATTTGGTTATTTGCTACACTTTCGCAAGCAAACTTCTGAATCTATCGCAATAATCTGGCTTAGAAGAACCTTATGACAACAATACAAATATGTAGCCAAAACACGAAAACAAGGCTTTTCAAAATGAATAAGTCTATACTGAAAATTTTGTTTAGATTTCATCAAACGTGAGTGAAGGTAAATTTTAAAATGTCATAACTTTAAATCGATAAATCATATTTTGATGTTGCACTCTATTCTATTTTGGTAAAGAAATTTACAGTAGGTACATCTTTCGGAAGCTCTGGATTCTTCTGGCGATAATCAATAAAGAGATCGTTCTTAGACACGGTCACGCGGGGAGCGTTCTGAAACGCGGACGCGGAGGTACGCCGGGCATGGTCATGGTACATCAGCGTAGCGATAGCGACTAATCCTATAATGTAATTATTTTATATAATTTTGAAGAGATCATAACACAGTTGGTAGTGTGTACGAATTGACGCGGTTTAAGAAATGTGAGTTCTGATCTTCTCTCATCATCTCTTCGTACATCGTCACTAAACAGAAGGTGAGATTGTGGCTATAACGGTAAACGCTTTAATTATAAAAAACCAATCTTACATTTGACATTTAAACTGACAGTCGATTTACTACAAATATATATTTTAATATCAATTTAGATAAACGGAAGTCGCTAATATTTTTGCTTGGAAGGCATTAGACAATCTACAGCTAATTAGCGTCTTCCACGGACATATAACTAAGAAAATATATTAATCTTGTTACCTCTAAGTACAGATCGAAAATATGTTCAAACTTCATATGTACATGTAATAATTTACCTCGTATATCCGAAACAAAACAGTTTCCACCTTCAAATGACATTTGTATCAGTTGGTATTTTCTTTAATAAACAAGAGTCAAAGTAATCCTGATTTACGTGATTTGTATTGTTTTTATAAATGTTTATTTTATTTATTTAATATATTAACTTTTTACGTATTATTTTGTTACAATATAAAATACTTTTACTTCAATTTTCATTCGAAAGTAATGAAAACTGATTTAGATATATGGTAGAATTATAAATGTTAAATAATTTTATAGCTAATTCATGGCTAATCTGGTTAACCAAAAAACGCCTAATGCCAAATCTATAGCGTCTAATTTGAATATTTGCCCGCTACTTCCTATCACTCACTCAAAGACTTTAGACATCGTAACCACCAGAAAACTGACTTCTTATTGGATAATTCGTGATTTTCATTTTTTTTTCTCAAGCGACAGGTGTTAAGAACCTGTCGCCCACGATCTTGACTTTGTTTAGACCCAACACCAATGGCTGACGGGTTCATCGAACTCGACTTATTGACAAATCGATTTCGCCAGTTTATATTGGCGATCGATTACCGAGGCGAAAAATTTTATATGCTTATTCGATTATATTAAATTGTATCTCGACTTCATTTTCACCGGATTCGATGTAAAATTGCGTATCGAATCGATTCGATTGCGTCCTTAGTTTTTTATTAATGTAACTGCTTTTTTTTAAATTGACTGTTTTTAACTGAATTAAGACGTGATTGGTATCTAGACGTCTGTTATAAAGTTTTTGAACTGTTCACAGCTCGGTATCTACTACCTAGATTTCTTTAGGTAAGTTTTGATACGTGATGGTCTTTATCATGAACCTATTTTTCGCTGAAAATCACGACGTTGAAGACGTTATTAAAGTTTTTGTGTAAATAATAAAAATACAGAACTCTTTAAAATTCTTTTCAAAATAAATGTCGGCTTTAGTGTAGGTATGGCACCAAAACTTAAGTGTTTTTTTTTTAGAAAATAAATAAGCTTTTGTGTTGTAAATGAGTTAGAGGCAATAAACTTAAAACGCTCGAATCTATTTGCTATGAATTTTAAAACCTGTCTATATATTTGGCTGTTAGATACATATCTAGATTAGCGAGTTTCGATCGATGACTTTTAAAATGAGATAACGAAATACCTATTTAGGAAAACTTGGAACGTAAATTGTTATCTAAATAAATAATTTCATTCTCGATTTTTTTCATATTGGTATGACCGAGTATCGCCTGACAACTGAGTACTGCTACTGAGTACTATTGGTATAACAGTACAATGCAAAAACAGCTATGAACTCAAGGGTACAAGTTTACCAGCATGCGTGTTGTCACGACCTAGTCAGGTACAGATGCCTAAGAATTGGCTTTATTATTGGATATACCTGCATTGGCAATACGCCTAAGTAGGTATACCACTGTCCTACTGATTGGTTTGTCAGATTTACTGATACTGACCAAATTATTGGGTATTACTCTACTAACCAGATATCATAGCTTCAAAAATATTCTAAATGTTTCGAGCATTTTCAGGAAAAACATAGAAAGAAAGAAAGACATAAATAAAAAAAGAAAGCAAGACAGAAAGGCAGAAAGAAAAAAAATGTTTATTTTCACCATATACACCGCATATATTATATTAGTATAGTTACATTAATTTTAATAATTTAAAACACATTTTAATACATTTCGACTCAGCTAAATATGCTCCGTAAGTGCTAATGATGTCCTAAAAATTATCTTTGTTATTTAGAAGCAGTGTGTCAATATCCACTATTTTAATAGATCAATGGTTAATTATGAACGACAAGTCATTATTTTTTTTTTAAACTAGGAATACTTTTTCTTTATTTAGCTAGGTATGGAAAACTCTCCTGTAAAAAGTGCAAATTGTCGCTTACCGCAAGCCTGAAAAGGCTCGATATTACCAATATTGACCCATAACCAGACAATAACCAATTGACCAATAAAAAATGATGACGACACTTTACTGATAATATATCCGAGAACTCCCGAAACTATTCGTTAATTTATCCCCGCACCACGATAACGCTCGATACTGAATTTTAAGTAGGATCGATCGCTCATGCCCTACATTCCGCAAGGGACAAAACGTACATTGACCTGCAATTTTAGTTCATTGGTAGGGTGTTGATTGTAAGTATCGTAATAAGGTTTTTTCGATAATCTAGCTAATTATAACATAGTAATTTGATTGAAGATTATAATTCCTTCGCAATAAGATCTAGTACCATAGTACCACCGACACCGCATCTTTTTCTGCAATAAAACATTAACTTTGCTTCGTTCTGGTTTGATTGGTGTGATTAGAGGCATGCAATGGGACAGAATCTATTTTGATTGCCGCGAGCCATTGTTACGGTGTCAATATTTATTTGCGGACCCTGATAAATCAAATAAACTGGATATGCACCAGTCTGGATATGCATCATACATAGGAATAACTATGAGAAACTTTACTTAGACCATATTATGTTATGATCACAAGCTCACGTGATGTTAAGTGACGATGAGGCCCAATATGGTGTACATGCTTAGCCTAGTAAAGGGAATGCCTCTCAAGTGCAATTGCCGTAATACACCTATAAGTATTTGGTGGCAGATTTTCAACTAAAGGGTGGTAGCTGCGGGCATTAGAAAAAGCCCTACCAGCATGCTACGGTTTCATCACGATATTTTCTTCGCTGAAAGCTTAACGTTATATTAGGTGGACTCGAACTCACGCGTCTTGACGCGGCGTCCGTACTACACACTACTAACTGAGCTATCATCGCTTCACTTAGTCTAAATAAAGTCTAATATTACAACCCTACCACTTCGACTTGTAAACTATAAATAATTATCGAGATATAAGTAGTTACCAAAGACATGTCTGCTTACTCTCAAACCGCTTATACTTAAAGATAACATCTCAGTTCGAACGTATCTTAACATGTTCAGCATAAACAACATAACATTCACTTAAGCACAAACATGTCCAAGTTTCGTGCACACATCGGTTTATCTCCGCATTACCCCGGAATTAGGGTACGAACACGCATTAAGATGGCAACCCAGATACTTCGATATGAATTAAGATATTCTAATTTTAATTGCTACAGCGTTAGATGTTATTGTGTTGCCCGGGTTAATGAATTTGCTGTGTTTTAAGGAAAACAATAGTTATGGAAGTATTAGGCTTAATTACATTTTATTGTTCATAATAAAATGATTGTGTAAAAAGAAACACTAGACATGTGAATGTAAACCTAATGTCATTGTATTAAATTTTATACTACCGTAGATAATTAGAATATATCATTGTGTATCCACTGTCATAGAAACCTGTAAGAAATATTTAACACTAGCTGACCCGGTGAACTTCGTATCACCTATAATCGATGTTCTTTATTCGCGCTTAAACTCAAAAACGGTTTAACCCATTTCTATATTATTATTTACATTTTGATTAGCTATAATCAATCTTCTGACATCAATCCGCTAAAATCAATAGAACTATAATAAATCAATAGAAAAAGCCTAGTAGATAGAATTAGAATCTAAATATAGTTTCCGTTTTTCATTTCTTTTGATTATTGAATGAAAGTTGATTATAACTACAATTAATTAAATATATAGGTGGATTCAAAACCCACGTCTCTTAACGCAGCGTCCGTAGACACTACCAACTGAGCTATCATTGCTTTAAATTGAGCTATTATCCCTTCATTACTTTTCATATTATGAGATTACATAAAAATCTATTCGTTTTTTATACAAACCTTATCCTGGTAATAACGAACACAATAAAAAAAGAATTATCCGATTTGGTGCAGTCGTGCGAAAGTTATGCGTGTACATACATTTCGGCGGTTCATTTTTTTATATATACAGGATTTTTTAATGTTCCGCTCAACTTTCTTAATTTTTTCTTGTATAAGAACCTTCTTCTGATAATAATTAACACAACAATAAAAATAATTAGCGAAATTATTCCATCCGTTCACGAGTGACGCGATGACCAAGGGAAATAGAGATTCATGTATATATATATATATATATATATTGTATATGCCTTTTGTTTATTATTAGAATTAAAAAAATCAAAACAATACAGTTAATTTGACAAGAATAAAGTTAAAGAATACAAATTTAGTATTATATTTCTTCTCCATTGCATTTAAGCGATAAATTACTATTTATAAAATATATATACATAAAAAAAAAAATTTTTACAAAAATATATAAACGCTGTCAACAATAAAATTTTAAAGATTTCCATAGAATGAGTAATTATTAGAAATAAGCAGGTTTCATGTAAACAAAACCCACTAACCTACCCCAATACGGGGCGCCCCTAAGAAAATGTATTAAACACAGATAATATCAAAACGGCAACACTAAAGTTTGCATATGGGGCCAATTATGGCGGAATTTGTGCAATAAACCCAAGATATACGTGTAAATAAATTAATAAAACAACCCTTCGTAAAGGGTTAAGATTTAAACGGCCTGATATGATCTCTCAACCCCCAAGCTGTACCGTACTGGAGTTAGTTTATTTTTGAGTTTTTTTTTTATAATAATGAAATATTACACGTAATTTAAATATATTTATAATACGATTATAAAATGATTTCATTATTCAAAAAAATTCAGCAGCTATTAAAATTTATTTTACATAAATAATTATTATTAACATATTAGTTTAGCGAAAAGAGATTCCAATAACATAACGTAATTTACTAAAAATGCCTACCTTACATAAACTATTTTTAAATTATACATGTACTTGTTTATTTTAGTTTAATTCAAAATAAAGAGCGATCAAGGACAATGTTATGCCCTACAATAAGATTCTTAGGTATATTACTGAGACCTAGGTACTAGAATCTAGGTCGCATAAGGGTGACTTTCTTTTTCAATATTTACAATTCATCATTACGAAAAAAAGGTTTTTTGTTTTGTTTACATCAAACAGTACTCTATACCCTAAAGAAATATTCTTTTACATTGACTTATCGTCTACTCGTAGTATAGTCATAAGTCATTTGTCTATTTTGCTCAGTAACATACAAATTACAAATTTTGTTAAGATGAAATAAAACTTTATTTGGTTTAACCTAAAATATTATTATAAATTCATTATAATTGGATCATTATATAATTAATAATAGCATGTGATGCCGGAGATAAAAAAAAATAGCATGTGGAAGTAGGACTGTCTGTATATACGCAAACCATTTTATTATATATTAATTGTTATTTTTTATAGTTAAGGTTTAGCGTTATGACCATAATCTCACCTGATCATAAGTGACGATATGGCCCAAGTTGGTGGACACGCTAAACCTGTGAAGGAACAGGCTCTCTCGTGCAACTGCTGGAACACACCTTTTTGGTATTTGGTGGTAGTAAGCCAGGCGGGCATTAAAAAAAGCCCTAAGAAAGCCCTGGTTTCCATAAGATGTTCTCCTTCACCAAAAACTCAAGCTAATTGTAGGTGGATTCGAACTCACGTCCCTTGATGCGATTTTGTAGACACTACCACTGAGCTGTCATCGCTAATGTAATGCTAATAAAAAAGAGAAAACCCAAAAAAATGTTAATACGAATCTTCTCGATAGCTGGAATAATTTTCGAAACGTTGATTATGTTTTGGCTTTCATAAAGGCCTTCGTAGGCTGTATATATTTTATATAGTATTTTTCGCCTGTTTTGTGATGAAAACTGAGGAACACATCGTTATGAAACTTTAGCATAGTGGTAGTAAAGCTTATTCTAATGCCCGCCTGACTAACTACGACCAACATTAAGTTGAAACCTACTGACAAATACCTATAGCTGTGTTTGGCAGTTGCACTTAAGAGTTAGCGCGTTCACCAACTAGGTCAACGTCGCCACTTAACATCAGGTAAGATTGTGGGCATAATTCTAAACCTATAAAAATATTACTATTACTTAAAATTCAATATACGTATAGGTATATAAGATACATATAGGCGTTAGTATAGTTTTTTGTATACACATGTATTAACTTAGTACACAATATTAGATACCTCCCAAAACAAAGTCACCATAAACAAGGATATTAAACGTTTCTTGACAGGAGCGTTCCAACTAAAAATAATACGTAACTCACCGGATATGAGTTTGGGAGTTAGCAGCGGCTTCATCTTAAATTCCGTTCACGATGTGACGAACCCCAAGTTTTCGTAAAGCCGGGCTTACACTGAAACTTGCGAGCTGCCACGATAAACTGTCAGAGGTTGTGGAAACCAAGCTTTATTAAGTTTTTATCTTTAAAATTATTTCATGAGAAAACTTAACATACTAGTGGTTACCTAGCAGGCATAATCCAATCGTAATTAGTTACATTTTTAAGTATTAATGTTGTTGAAGGTTTTTTGTTTTTGTTGAAGAGTATACGAGTATATTAATAATCGTTGCATGTAATTTATTTACTGTCTCGTTAATTAGTTGGTTACAGTTTGAAATTTTTGGAAATGTACGTAAATGAAAATAAGGGTCAATGTGAACTATAATCTTGTGGCCTTGACCTTCGAAACCTAACCCTAATAACTAACTATGCTAACCCTACGCTAATATTCCAAGTTTGAAAAGAGGTAAATGTCTCCAAGGACGTCTATACACTCGAAATTACCCTCATAATAAATAAGAAACTCCAAATATGTATATTACAAATACAAAAACCAACAGCACAACCTTTACTAATAAATGACCCTAATAGAAAGGTTATTTATTACGATGCAATTTTTGCAGAATCAATCATTTATAAATGTAATGCACTCATTCCAACCAAAAACTCATCTTCGATTGAATATTCAAAACTTCGATCATATCACCGTGCCTATTTAAAAAGTATGACACAGATCATCTATCGACGTGATTCATTAAACTGCCAACATTACAGTTTTCAAACTGTTTGGGCAACATCTGATCTCAGGCTATTCCACTTGACGTTTGCAATATAAAATTTAATTGAAAACCGTCAAAGTTTATTTCATTCTATTATTGCAAATATAAATCAATAAAAATAAATTATAGCCTTCTGCAGCCCTTCTTCATGTATAAATTTCGAACATGCGTAATCTTACAACCCCGAAATAGACAAATAACTACTAGGTTGACGAAATATGCATTAATACGATCGAAGCCACAGACAAGTAAATTGTCTTTACTGAATATCAAACAACGATAATAAACTCATTTATTACAATATATATTAGTTATTAGTGAATAATAATGTTCAAACTTAAAATTTTAATCAATTTTGGTCGAATTTCGACCGCTGGGCGGCGACCACTAGTTCCGATCATTACGTTTGAAATTCAATCTTCCTATTAGCATGTTAGTAACATGACCTACATCGTCATTTATCCTGAGATGAGATTGTAGATAAATACTAAAATTAATAAATAATGAGGTGTAAGTTTCCTTCCTAATGTAGATAATGCAAAATGAGCTAGAGTTGAATATATAGCTCAGTATTCAAAACAATAAAGAATCGGATAAAGATTTATAACTGAGAGAAAACCGCGGTGTCTATTCATTGACTTATTTCTTCTGCTATTAAACTTGTGGATTATCATTACCTGTTGACGAAAAACCATTAATTTATTAACCTACAACGTTAAAGCATGTAACTGCTATAAATAACAATGTATAAAATACTTATCATGTTCCTTCTTTCGACTTGGGACAGTCAAGGTAAATAAATGCCTCTACACTGCAAAAAATCGGAGCCCATTATCTTTATGTTATATTCTATGACCGTCATGAGGAAGGGAAGTTCAAGATCGACAACATCATGATTACAACATGCATAGGGTACAGTGACCACTAACCTTCTGTAGGATCGTATATTTAGACTTCGCGATCGTCCTAATGCAATTATGCAAACACACGTAAGCTTATATGGCAATAATTTTATAAAACATTGGCTATCAGTTAGCATATGATAATGTGCCCGGTTTTATTTTTGATTTAGCCTCTATTATGGAAACTATAATATATTGTTTTATTATATATTACATTTAATTTTAATTTTGTTTTTTATTTATTATTTTATTAATTTAATTCTCGTGTGTAGTTTTACTCAAAAGATCTTTGGTTAAATAATTGAATAATAATATTTGTTTGCAACTTTAGTTTTATCAGGAAGCCTCAAATAGAGAGAAATCTGTTTGGAGACTAGTTCAGACCTTACTACCCTGTAAAATGATTGGTTTTTGCGTATTACATTAATTCTGTTGATGTCAATCAATAGCATTCGTTTGACGCGAGCATCACTAATATATGGAATTTTCCTCTTACATTTATAAATTCCATTAACATTTGAATGGGCCCATTAAACGGACATGAAGCGAGGACGAGACGATATGCTCGTCGCTTTTAATTTTATATGCTGTATGTTAGTTATATTAACATTTGAAATTAAGGACGTAGCAGTTATACGACCTTTGTATTCGACATACAATCACGTTGATATATTTTAATATCAATTATTTGGTGGCGTTCGTAATTTCCTTTCGTATATTATGCATGCCAAATATCATATGTTACACACATACATTATAGTTACACATTAGGTAAGTAATCGAGGTTCTGTATTATACAGTACCTAGCAGTTATCCGCCTACTACTTTGGTAAAAAATAATAAAAGGTAACAATAAAAAAGATGACAAAGGTCAATGGAATCTATAAACTAAGTAGCCTAGAACCATCTACGAACGTTTCAGCTTCGAATGATCTTAATTCCATTCCGGAAAGTTCAAGTTCAATTGTTGAAGTGATTGAGCTGCACAGAAACTGTATTTTCCTTGTAAATAAGATGTTAAAATGTCGATACTCTACTGCCTCTAGTAAGAATATACAATAACTTGAAAACAGTAGCGGCCACCAAGAAATCCATCACTGGTTCCAATCCTCGCAAAAGTTAGATATAACACTGATTTCTACTGGAACACTACAGAAGGAAGTGACTTTAAATGGCTTATTACCATACGCATGGTGTATGGTAGGCACGATCCAGTTGACCACAATTTTTATTACTACTCCAGATTCTTTAACAACTTTAGCAAGAGCGCAGAAGGCACTTCGTAGTAACAAAGATCAGTAACCAAATCAAAATAGTCTTGAAGGATTAAAGGCACGAAAAAAAGAGACATATTATTTTTAATTCGTACAAATTGCCGCGAGCGCTTAAAAGATTACATTAACACTTCCCCTTCACTAACTTAACATTTTTAACTTAACATTGTTCCCGCTTCGTGCATTTTTCTTTTTTTCTCTCCTCAAGGGCGTTTTAAGGAACGCTACGAAACCTAATAACGCGGGGTAATTTTTCAATTGGTCGTGTTAACTCGGCTCCTACCTTGGCATGGATGAGGTTATGTAAGATGTACGTATCCCATATGGACACATATATTCACTATTGAAAAAACTCAAACTGTAAGTGATTACTATTGCCACTGATATTTCATAATATAAATGTGGAAGTCCATAAGTATACATAGAGAGATGAACTTCTTAGCAAACCGTAGATTCACCGTGCGGGCGGGAGTAGTTCCCGAAACTTGTGATACGGATGTAGGTTTAAGGGGCCACTTTCCGACACGCGTCAACACGTAAGTCTTAAACTTACGTAAGTAAGTTACACTAGTTGTGTTTCTCTCCCTGTTTAGCCAAATTTGGTAGAAATCTGCTATTGCAGTTTAGAGGCACGTTCTAGAATAAAACTTACTGCAGTCCAAGATCTTCTAGAAGATTATATAGATATTAAAAAAAACGTTAATAATAACATTGTTGCCCTAGAGGATTTTAATAACGTCATAAGGATTTGATACCAAAGCAGAATACACACAGCCGATAAGAAATAAAAAAGTACCTAAAATCGTGGTAAAATCTCCCCATAATCTGGTGACTAAATGATACAATAGACTGAATCAAAATTTAGCAGACCTAATATCTTCTTTTGAAATAAAAACAATAAAGAAATAAAAAATATGAATATAATATATATTAAAATAAATGAAACCACTTACGGTTGTATTTCGTCTGACAAAGTAAACCCTAATGATTTAACGTAAAACGTGGAATTTTGTCATTAGTTAAAGATACATTTCGTAAATATCGTAAGATCAGGGTATGATGGGACTGACATGTCCTTTGTGGATCGAAGTCCCTAAATAAAATAAAGACAAAAAAAGCTGGCCCGTATATGTTGATTAACAATACCTCGCGTTACTGCCTGGACTATTTCATAGATAATATTCCTATATCGCATAACACCATCCTTTAGCTAAACATTAACATACAATTTTTCTCCCTAGAGTAATATAGGTATTTTTTACAACATTGAATTCCTTAGAATTTATAAACGCCTGTATTTTAACAGTTCATATTCAAACTTAAAATAGGCTTAACAGATGACCGTAATTAGAAAGAAATCTAATAAGAAACGAGTATACCCGTGTCTTAACAGTTCTGGCTGGTGTATATTAGATACCATACGTTATTTTATTGTATTATAAATAAATATTGTTTATATAAAACCGATCGAATACTAATGAGTTATTTTTCGTGTTGTTTGCGTTCTTGCTTTCTGAATTTACCTATACATATTGTGTTGTTAAATGCAGTTTTGTAAGCAAATTATTTGTAACAAAAATGTTAATTACATTTGCGTTTTCTTAATTAAATAATAATTTCACATATATGTGTGTAAAATCGTAAAATGTGAATGTTTAATCTACATGTAATCGCTAAATATAATTTTAATATGAGCACAATAAAAAAAAACACGAATTAAGCTCGGTCACCCAGGTTCTACTATTCCTACATTATCTATCACTTGGTCTATTCATCTGCATATTTATTACTGGGATATAACTCAATAATTACTATAAGAATAGCCCTCTATTTTTGGTTGGTAGATATGTTTTCCAAAAATAGAAACAGAAAAAGGAAGTATAAAAAAACAATTCGTAATAAAATGACTTGCTCGCTTGTAATACGCTACCAAAATATTTGTCTATTGGATGATAGAAATATAATGCATGTATGTACTACATAAAGCTTGTATTATGTACTAGAAAATTGTGTACATTTGAAAGATAAGTGTGCTACCTATTATATATTAAACTTTAATTTTGAAGCAACAATAACTGATTACATGTTACAAACCAATTAAAAAATGTATCTGTTATCGAAACATATAATTAATTGTTGACTTCCATTTCACTCTGGCAATAGAGATGTCTGAATATCTCATCACACGCCTGTTACAAAATACACTGATTATGAATTCTTATTTGTTTCTAAAAATCCCTTGTATTTTGAACAATATTTTTTTATGTTATTAGCTAGTGTTAGACCATTGATTATATTTCATTACTGTTTTTTGTTCTCGTAGGCTTAACGTTCACCACACTGCATGCATACAGCTTTTTGTAATGCCCGTCTGGCTAGTCACCACCCTGAAGTTGAAAATATACCGCTAAATACCAGTAGGTGTGTTCCCGCAATGGCACTTGAGAGGTGTTGTGGGTTTTTATATGCGGCGGTGATCACTTACCATCAAGTGAAACGTTTGCTCAATGGACCCCTATTCCATAAAATAAATTATTAAGTGACAATTTAGCCCAAAGTGGTAACACGGTAAGTGTAATGGTTATAAAAATCTTTTTTTTTCTCAATATTATTTAGAAATTATGTAAGTCGAAAATGTGCCTGTCAATGACGTGTTGACAGGCGGGAAAAATGTTGACCCGCGATTGCACACCCCGGCGAACCCGTCCACAATCCCATAGAGTTAGAAAGCGACTATCAGACGTCTATATACATTTTCATGATGATCAGTTGAGTAGTTAAGGCATGAATGCGTAACAAATAAACTCACATTCGTATTTAGAATAGGTATTACTAATAAATACCTACACCGAAATAAAACTAATTTTAACGGATTACATCGCGGTTATTTATTAATTTTGATCCCGACGTTTCGAAAGCTTTTCAGCCTACGTGGTCACGGGGCGGACTGAGGTGTAGATTGTCCAGAAAAGTTCATGTTACTGTGTCTACCTTAACCTTGTGTTACTCGGGATCAAAATTATTAATTAACCGCGATAAAATCCGTTTAAATTAGTTTTATTTCGATGAATAATATTCGCATAAATATAAGAAATCATTAAATACCTACATTTTATTACTATTTTATTTATACGCTTGGCATACCTAGTAAATTTTTGTAATCAAATTTTCCCATTTTAATATTTACTGAAAAAACGCAAACTTAATTTGGCATTAAATTCAATATAATTCAGAATTCTTACTTGCCTATTACATTCATATATTTTTTAGTATAGGTCTTCTGAATGTAAGTGATTATGTAAAAGTATATTCTTCTTAAATATGTTAACAAATTTAATGTTAAATATGTTAATACTATAGCGAAAATTTATTAAAACTTATGGTTTGTCTAAACATTTCTTTAGTTTTTCGGCCACCCCACGGCCGGGCTGTAACAACAGCAATCTTGTGGGTGACTTTGAAATTAAATAGAAAAAAAGTAAGTTGCGATAGAAATGTTCCCCGTTTAAAACATGACTATTGCATTAAATTTTCCACACGCTCTGAATACTACAATAGTATTTATTACACAAGTACAAATCTATTATTTTTTTTACAATCTATCGGTGGTGTTTTATATAGAATTTTATAAGACTTTCTACAATAATAGCTACTAGTCTGCGGCTCTTGGTTTAACTATAGTACATTTTTTTAATAATTGATTTATTAAAGTATAGCTTACATTAATGTAAATTATTTTGTTCATAATTCACGAGATATTTGGGACCTGTACCCGCCCCCTTAATATGTATAATGTAAAAGCGAAATGACTACACTAAAACATATTAAGTCATATGATTTGCCATTTTCAAACTGATATTCAGCTATTTTTGCTATCGCTTTGCTAACATAATAAGGGACTGGCACTCAGGTCAATTCAATTCAACGATTCAAACAACAAATTTAAATTGCATGTAATGAAATTATATCTTAGGTACACCCAATGATTTAAATCAAAACCACCTTAAAGTTATTTTTAGGTGTGAGCCAAATCGGTAAGCAGTAAAGTAGGTATTAAGAGAGCAAGTGATATTTCCTAATCCTTTGATCATATATTTATTGTCCTGATATTCAATAAATTCTTTTAACCTTTAGAATAATTTAGTATTAGTACCAAATATAAATGATATACGTCGTTGTCAAGCCAACGTTTTTCACGTTTAGTCACAAATTTGACTAAAATTTCAATTTTTTTTGTTTGACAACGAAGAATGTGTTTTAGGTATCAGTTACTAAACCCTACAGTCCAGTTTCTAATGACATAAAAACTACGACACATACGATGTTAGGGATTCACTAGTGTTTATATTTAGATCAAGTATAATTGGCCTTCTAACGAGGAAAATAAACCATTATGTGAATGAACTCGTCACTAGTTCAGACAGGAGCCGTGGTATGCAACAGTTCGAGACTGCACTACGCCTACCGACTTAATACGGCGGTTAACAAGTTTTGATACTTACATTAATTTCATTACATTAGTAATTAATTGGTGTTTTTTTTATAAGTTTAACATTTATTCTAAGCTTAACGGGCAGTACTAATTCTCAAACGAAGTCATATATCTATAAGTTTTTGACTATACATTCTCAATTTTCAGGTTCAGATGACTTCTAGAAAATGCCTTAATAATATGATATAATTTAATTTCCGAAGATCCTCTCAGAAAGCTCAGGGTGGTCAAGGGTGTTATATAAACATACGTTCACTAAGGTCACTCTTTATGAGTAAAAAATAAATAAACATTCAGAACAATTAATAATTGTGGTCTTTGAAAATATTGAGAGGACGTTGTTAGTGTTTATATTTAAAGGGTATTTTTAGGATATTCATGGGATATCCTGTATATAAGATTATAATACCTCATTGTTAACTTTACAACTGCTAACTCAGATAATTTAAATCAAATGCACTCATAACCTTACTATAGTAGTAAATATAGAGATAATTCCAAATATATTACGCACTGATTGATAAAACATACATTTGTGAGATTTAATATTAAATAATTTTATTATAGCTATACGCGAATATATTTGTAAATAGATTAGATTTAGTAATCGTGATGTATATGTATACGACTTGTTCATAAAATTTATTTTTAGACTAGCTGCTCCGACCGACGTTGCTATGCCTATTCCAGTAGTTAAACTGGATCTCAATGTCACCATTATGTTCAAGAATAGCAGAAAAACAATATTTTTCAAAAAAAAAATGTATCCATTTTCACGGTGTTTAGCATAACGGTGTTGAATTCTAGCGGTTCATATACATACATAGCTCATTTATCTATTTTCTATATTTATATATAAAAATTAAAATTAAATAACAGCTCACATTTTCAATTATATTCTAATATATCAAACTGAGCAAATCTCATGAAAATCCCCTATGCCGGAGAGACTTTTTTGTTTCGCGGCAAAAAATGTATTTATATATTAACCCATAATATTACTTACCACAATGATAAACTTCATAAAAACTATTAATTAATAGCGATGATAGCTCATTGGTAGTGTGAACGACGTTGCGTCAAGGGACGTGAGTTCGAACCCAACCACCTACAATGAGCTTGAGCTTTCATTGAAAGAAAACATCGTGGGGAAACTATAGCATGGTGGTAGTGCTTTTTCCGATGCCCAACTGGCTAGTTACCACCCTCAAGTTGAAAATCTGCCGCCGAATACCAATAGGTGTGTTCCGGCAGTTGCACTTGTAAGCCAATTCCTTCACAGGTTTAGCGTGTCTACCATCTTGGGCCGTGTCGTCACTTAAGATCAGGTGAGATTATCGCCATAACGCTACGCATAAGCTATAAAAAAAAAAAAAAAAAAAAACTATTAACTAACGGAAAGTTATAAATTTTCTTTATGTATAGAAATTACACAAAATCGGTTAAAAAGAATTCCCTTGGCAAAGTATCAAAATTAATATATCATTGCGCGTCTCGGATCAAACTCAAAAGTCACGTAGAGGCGCGGTCGTCACCGCACGTACACCAATCATCTGAATCGTGCCCGTGACCATACGCCCGTCCCTTTCTCACTTGAGGTGTCCCCCTATCTCCTGCCCTTATCTGACGAGACGAATCCGTCGGGAAATCTGAATAGTATGGCGGAGAATTAGGTGCTTTGACATCACTGTATAAGGCGTTGATAGATTTTCTTCTATCCCACTATGGTGCGAGCCAGGACACGTCGAGATTGAATGAATAAAACTTATGTGTATTTTGCTTTTATATAGCGGATTTATATTTTGTTCAATGTGAACTTTATTCTTTTTATGTAATAGCTGGCAAACGAGCAAAAACGTGTCACCTGATGGTAAGTGATCACCGCAGCCCATGGACACCCATAACACCAGAGGAATCACAGTTGCGTTGCCGGCCTTTATAGGAGGGACTGGCTCTCAAGTGCCATTAGAGGAATACACCTATTGGTATTTGGCACCAGATTTTCAACTTGAGGGTGGTAGCTAGTCAGACGGGCATTAGAAAAAGCCCTACCACCATGCTATGGTTTCCTTATGATGATTTCCTTCAACGATGATGCGACATTCCTTCACACTTCCGTTGAGCTATCATCACTTATATATAACGTTAAGTTTAGATGTTGTTGGAGTTTTCGGCTTTATTTTTGCTACAACTATTAACACTGTATTTTCATTTAAAAAAGTGGATAATTAAAGAGATAGAAAGAGAGTAGTTAATTGAAAAAGTTTTTTGTTTAATTAGAACTCAGTAAAAAGAGTATCACGAAGAAAATTAACGAAATCATTTTGATCAAATAAAATTAATCGAATTTTAGCACCAGCGATACATGCCAGCGTCAATACCTAACCTAAAACTTCCGTCCTTACTAATATTATTAATGCGAAAATGAGTTTGTTTGTTTGTTTGTTACGCTTTCACGTCTTCAAAGGAATTTTGATATAGTCATTGGAGGTGGTAATAGCCTGGTTTTTCTCGCAAAAAAATTATTGAGAGTGAAGTAAAGAGAGGGATAATCTTTGTATGAAACTTTATATTGCGTAATCCGATTTTTTGACAAAATCATATTAACGGGTGCGAAAGAGCTGGTAAAAGGTAATACTGAATAAAGTGTTCTTTTAGTAAACTTTCACACAGATAGGTAACTACTACAATTATCTGTCTCTTCGATATTTCTGACATATACAATATTCAATTTTTAAATTGAAAATATAATACACCAGCTCACTCTATTATCAACAAAGTGTGATAGGATAAACGGGGATGGATGATATTCGATTCCTTCGCAGCCCTGAATAGAAGTTATTCGTGCGTGTTGCTAGCGGGACGGGCGCCGCCGAGGGTCGATCTTGAATGTGTCACATCAGTTTGTGTCGCAATATTATAAAATCGAGGCCTAGAAATGCTTGAAATCGAAACTGATTTTTACCTACGGCTCCATCTACCAAATTGATGTTTAAATATATAAAAAATAAATATAATTTCAAGGAAGCAAATGAAATCCATTACGCTATTGGGTTTCTAACCATTAAGTAAACCTTAAATTTGGGTTTTTTGGATTATTAATACTTTAATATTTATTAATAAAATGTTTGTCGTTACTAGTATCAAACGGTATATAAAAAAAAAATTGACTCTAGACTTTAATGTTTGTTACTTCTAACAGTAAATGTGTCGTATATCACGTCTCGATTTAAAAAGTGACAGAGGAGAAAGGTAAACTGAATACAGATATAGCCCATTAATGTTTTTTTTTTTTTTTTTTTTTTTTTTTTTTTCGACCTGACTTACGCTGTTAGCCCCAAGGGCTTTGACAGCTTCACCGGACTTTTGGGGGCGAGTGCTGAGGGCACTCAGCCCCGAGGCAGCAGGCACAAGGGTGCCAGGACGGCCGAACCTCGGCTAGGACTGCTGCCGGTAAATGAAAAAGATTCATGATCCTGACTAACCAACAGGTTCTTTATTACTAAATTAGTGATACTAACTACGACCTTATCAGGTAAGCAGCTCAAGGGCCGCGAGGGTAGTCCCTTACAGAACCGTGTACTTAACGTGTGAGTGTGCCCGAATGGTATGCGGTGTGTTGATGTAATCTCAGTGATGTAGAGTGTCACTGTATCGCGCGAGCAGAGTCACTCGAGGGCTCCTGTCCGGAGGATCGAACCTAGGCTCAGGCGTCTGCGGAAGGAGGCCGCGGCGGGTGTGCGGGAGCGAAATTATCCGCTCGGCCTCGGCGGCGAGGACGGCGGTTACGCGGACGTGTGCGCGGACACGTGCGATTGGCGGAGACGGCAGGGAGAAGCGCATTTAATCTCGTTATTTTATCGACGGCGTCGGAGAAGCAGTTACGTGGCCGGCGAGCAAAGCCTTTGGCATGCGGATTGGAAGTGTAACTAACTGCGTGTACTATTTTGGGGTTAGGATGAAGTTCGGCATTTGCAAAAAATTTCTTTGTAATGTCTTTAATATATGCATACATGGACGGAAGGTCCATGTCTCTATGAAGATCTACATTACGGACGTAAAACGGGGCTTGGACGGCTATGCGCATGAATCTGTTTTGCAATACTTGTAGTTTGCGAAGGGTGGTGCGTGAAGCGTGAGCGAATACGGGGCAACTGTAAGTAAGTATGGGACGGATGCATACTTTGTATATTGTGAGCTTATGTCTGAGTGCCATTTTGCTCTTAGAGGAGGTGAGATTGCGTAGCAGAACCATAGCCGTGGAGGCTTTTTTCTGAACGTAATCTATATGTTTGTTGAAGGTTAGGCGCCTATCTAAAACTACACCAAGATATTTCGTTTCATTAGTCCAGGGGATATTGACGTTGAATAGGTGTAATGTCTTTTTTATATCTCTCCTCGCGTGAGGATCGAACATGAGCCCATTAATGTACAGTGTATTTAACCCTTGGATGCCACCATTCAATACGAAAACGACCACGTACGTTGATTTTTCTGGTCAAATTCACCACAAGCGAACACACGGTCCGATCCATCGTTGGTAGCCATTGCCGATCTATCAACAGAGTTCGCGTGCAGAATTCTAAATTCGAAATCACCAATCACCCTTCTCCGTTACAAACGGACCTATGAACTCGCGTTCGAAAATCGAAATTTGAACAAAGAGGCTTGGGTTTACAGGTTTTATTCGTGTTATCGAATTTCATTTTACAAGAATACATATTTACAGTAATTTGAACTTAATATTTGCAGTATAAAGTGTATTTTTATTTGTTTGAAACAAGTTCAAATCATCAACTGTTTATTGCAATTGTTTTAAGAATATAAACTATTTCCTGTTAAAGGTCTCTTTCGCCCATTGTGTTTAGCAACTCTTTGAACGGCCGATGATGTCATTCAGGCTTTCAAGGGAATCGTAAATATATATAACGTTTCATACAAGTACATTTTATTTTCGCATTGTTATTTTCAAAGAGTCATCGCGGAAGTCAAAATGTATTCGGTCGAGTGGGTAGGTACTTACTGGTTAGTCATTGAACACGATGACAAAGTTGGTAGGCATTTTTTTTTTTTGATAAACTGATATTATATTTTGTATTCTTTGATCGGTTTGTTAAACAAAAAATAGTTCCGGTTAGCAAGTAGCACGAGTTACACGCAGCTTTTAGTTGTTAAGTTTAATTCAATACATTTTTATAGTAAAAAAGCGAAGTGGCGACACAGTGCCTGATTGATGAACTTAGAAATATGGCGAAATAATCACGGCCGGTAATTCAGGAGGGCTGGCAATGTGTATGTCATTTTTTTATCATTAATAAGTTTAGCGTTATGGTCATAATGTCACCTGATTTAGGGGCCATGTGGCCCAAGATAGTAGACACGCTAAGCATAGGAGAGGAACTGATTTTCATGTGCAACTACCGGACTAAACCTATAGATATTTGATGTAAGATTTTCAACTTGAGAGTGGTAGCTAGCCAGGCGGGCATTAGGAAAAGCCCTACCAGCATGTTGTGGTTTCATCACTATGTTTTCCTTCACCGAAAGCTCAAACTCTTTGCTGGTGGATTTGAACTCACGTCCGTTGACGCGTCATCCGTAAACACTACTAACTGAGCGATGACGCTTTAAAAAGTCCTACTTAAAAATAACTATTATTTAATATACTATTCGATTTAAAATAGATTTTAACAATTTCGGTCCATAATTCGTCACCATAGAAAAATTCCAACACGAAAGTAATATAAGATTCAAAACGGGAGTGTAAAACGATAAATTCTCATAACAACCCTTCATTGCAGGTGGATAAAAATAATTTATTCAAATAAATCTCGCAAATTTTCACTACACCCCGGTATAAGAGGCCCTTGGGCGCCATTTTGTAATTCTTTTAACTGCACCAAGGAGGTCGGTTCCTTCTTTCCTCCGGTAATTTTAATGAAAATGCAAATAAAAATGGGTGACAATTTTTTTTAAGTCCCACTGTCGGTTTTCATCTGTTAACGCCGACTCTACCTTTAATTGCATTATGTATATATAAAATAGTAAAACAAGTTTTATTTACAGAAGCAAAACAATACTCCCTCACTAACCACGAGATCTCCAAAACTACCGGAAACCTATTGACTTGAAAATTAACTATGCTTAATCCTTTAATAACGTAGACAGCTAATACGAAGTAGTGGGCACTAGCTAATATTATATACATATAATTATTATGAATATTGAGTGGAAATAATGAAATAAAAATAAATGCACCATCTGATTTTAATACTAATACAAATGTGCACAGTCGCAGCGAAAAAGCATTTTTACAGCCATATTAAGAAATCTCAACATCCGTCTGTTTATTGTCACGTAGTTGTGTCTATACGTATTTGTGTTCACAGTAGGAATATATTTTGGTAACAATTATATTTGATGTCACACGGCTCAAAATGGTAACACGTTGGACGGAATCACTTGCTTGGCTATAGAATATCTACTTGAATAGGTACAATAGTTAGATAGGTCGAATATTAAATATATAATAATGCTATGTTTCATCACGATGTTTAGCTTCGCAAAAAGCTTAATTACATTTTAGGTTTTCAAATAAAGTTACCATACACCAATTATTAAGACTAGTTATTGCGTAGTGGTTGAAATTCGACCATTATCATAACTGATAATCTGTGAAAATTCTTATAAAAGTAAAATAATACTAGCTTTTTTATTGATAAGAGAAAAGCACGTCTATAGCCACCGAACAAAAAAAACGACTAACAAGGGAGAAAAAGTTACTGAATTATTTTATGTTTGCATATTTATATAAAGCTCCCTATTAATTGGAACATATATGCTAGAAAGTATATAAACTACAAAAATTGTAATAACTATGAGGATTTATTTATTTATTCATCACAAAAATATATACAATATATATAGCTAGTATCATCCACCTCCGGAATATGTCTAAACAATTTTACAGTGAGGTTGTATAAATGAAAACAAAATAAATAACATGTAAGTGAAGGTTAATCTATCTTAACTTAAGAAATGCAAAGAAAATGTAAAGTGAGCAATGTGTGTGTATGTTTGTGGAGGTGTAAGTATGTTAATGTTTGTAATGTAATGACTTTTTCAGAGTGACTAACATGATATTAAATAAAAGCAAGTAATTGTTCCGTTTCCTCATAAGTAACATTGAGGAGCCAATGTACGATATGTATTTTACGTTTACTTTTAAGTAGAGGCCAAATATTAATCTCTTTTTAATCTTATTATATAACATAGTTTTTAAGTAATGATAGCATAAAGATTCTAGTAGATTGAAGAATATGATATTAAAGCAATTGTCCTATCTTGGAACATAACTTGTTTTTTTTTCACGACATGGGTACGTACCTACCGATTCCCACGATATTTACGGTATACCGCGGCAATCCTTTTGCGGAATATTCTCATGCCGAAAGCATAATTGACAAAGAATAATTGTATTATGGAGCTTTACTTTTGTATATATTTTGTAACATTAGTTTGATTAGTTTTGTTACATAGATAGCTTTGCTTTCTATAGTGTGAAACCATAGGTACTGCAAAATTTTGGAATAACAAGTAATACTGAGCTGTCGGAACAGCTAACATCGTTTTATTTAGATGCGAGGACGAGCGGTGAATTCATTTATTCAGTTGGCAATAGCTTTAATGAGTTTAAACGTTATTTTTATTGAGTGCATAAAGTGTTGCAAGTTGCCTCACTAGGTCGGCTCGTTGCCAAGTTTAGCTGTTGACATAATAACGGTGCAATGTCGCCGCAGTCGAAGACAACTAACGGTGCGGTATTGCAGTATAAATATTTTGGCAATATATATGAGACCTTAGCGATTGTTGAATGATACCGCCATCACATTGATTAGTGGGTTCGCGATTTATTATGTATTTTTAAAATTATTGAAGGTTCAGCATTTAACAACACTATCACCATGTTAAGTGATGTTGTACCCTATTACAGTGGACACACTAAGCCCAGTATAACTGTCAAATGCAACTACCAGAATATGCTTGGTACTGGTAGCTAGCCAGGTGAACATAAGAATAAGTTCTACTTCCAAGTTATGGTCTAATCATAGTGTTTCCCTCCAGCGAAAGATCAAAGTCATTGCATAGATTTAAACTCACGTCCATCGACGTGGCGCTTATGCACGCTCTCAGTGAGACATCATTGCTTCATTGTATATGTAGCCTTAAACTATAATTTTAACTAAGTGATATATGTATACCATTTATCAATGGGACTCATAAATTAACTAGATCAACTGTTTCTTTGTACTACAATAATCCAATAAATACTTTATTCTTTAGCTGTATGATTTTTCACGACATACAGTATTAATGTTTAAAATTATATCCGAATACGCAAAAAGTCATTAGTAAAATAACCCGGCCATATCTAAAAGTCAACTTCCGCGATACAAAGTCATAAATAAAGTGCGAGAGATAAAAATTACATTATCGCATTTATTTTAATATCATTTTACATGAATCATCTCGCGCGGAGTACGAGTCGCGTCGGGTCGCGTCTCCCGCTCATTTGTTACAACAAAACGACGGGTTTTTTTTTTAATTTACTCTTGCATTAGAGGGTTGATTACGCGATAACTTCACTCGAAAGTCTTTCGTACTTTTCGTAACAGGTGCAGATTTGGAAAAAGTCATCGGTATCATCATACTCGTATGAAGCATCGTTTTTTAAATTTTCTTAAAATACATATCCATTTTCGTGTCTATATTGAGTATTAAGGTCGTCAAATTTTCATCTACTTCTAATTATAAGTATTTATTGTAGTCTTTAATTTTATGCAAATGAAATCGTGTACTTCTGTTATTATTCAATTTAACAACGAAGCTTGAGTCGACGCATGTTTGAATCGTTGGTTAGTGCCTTAAACAGTAGTTCGGTGAATATCAAATTCCACTACTCGAATTCGTTTAAATTTTCTTTTACAAGTTAATTAAATTATTAAAATAAAATAACACGAACAAAAAGATCTGATTTTATTGAGACGGAATATTAGTAAGCCTTTGACTCTACAATTTAATTTTTAGTGAAGGAGCACGTAATTAATATTTTTGACTTGCACATGGGTACATTTCTAGGTGAACTCTGCCTTTGAAAAATAGTTGTGTATATTCCATATACCGCATTAACAATACCCTTATAATTTACTAGCTATGCCCATGACTTTGTTCGCGTGAAACTAACAATGATTTAATCACTATATTTTACGTGCGGCTTCGCTCGTGTTAATATGGATTTTATCAAACAAATCGGATGAAGTATAAAAAGTTTCATACAAACTTCATGTATCTCTTTATCCCACTTCTAATAAGTGTTTAACAAAAAAAAATAACCTAACATTATCTTCAGGTACCCATATCTCTATACCAAAATATATCATAATCGATTCTACGGTTTAGGCGTGAAAGCGTAACAAACAAACACTAACGCATTTATAATATTAGTAAGGATTTTTGTCCGTTTTTGTAACTTTCTTCACAAGAGTTTTGCTCCTATTTGTAGTAGCGTAATAGTTCCTCAGTGATTACTCTATAAAATACTAAAATAATTGAGTCAGTTCAAAAATAAGGAAATAAACAATAATAGAAGTTTCGCGTAGTACCTAATCTATTGGATAAATACACTACTATCGGTAAAGTTAGCCGTCATTTGATCGTGAGCTGGAATGGTATTGACTCCATGGCGTCTCTTGGGGCAAGACCTTTACTGTGTAGTATATTTATAGGTTGATATTTATCTTCCTAAAAGTGTCCGTATAGGTATCAATATTTGCGATATAAATATATTAATCTACATTTTTATCTATTGTGTAAATCTCAAATACAACATCGATTGCTTCATTGTAGCAGTTACTCTTATTAAATATGCGATAATAGGTAAATTCAGGTACCACGATCGTTAAAATATATGAATGGATACATAAAACAACAAAAATATGAGATGCATGTCGTTGAGGTTTTTGTTAACTTCTTACCAAGGAATAAACTAACATCCTAGAAATGATTTCATATAACGTAAGCTTAGTGTGGATAATCTGTAAAGATTTTTTAATCAATATTTCTCTCTACTTGAGATAGCTGGCCCGACTTATGGATTGGCTCCTACGTATAGAAGTCGTAAGTCTATGAGAGAGCAGATATTAAAAATGGAATCACAGCTTATATTGTCAGTTATCAAACAGATAAAATTGCATCAGATTTTTTACAAAAAAAATTGTGTTTACTTATATTTTTATGATATGCATAGAATTTACGTTTATACCTATAAATAAATAAAATACGCCTTTTTTGTTGTACTTACAGTTCACATTAATGTAATAAAATAATAAACGAAATTCCTTAAGTAACTTTTTGTACAATTTGTCTTTCGACAAAGGCCTCCTCTGTCTTCCTGTTTCCCTATGTTTTTCTGTTTGCATCTACACTGGACCAGCTACTTCTTTGATATCGTCCTCCCATTTTTGAATTTACCTACCTTGACTTCTTTTATTTAGTTGTAGGATACCATTATGTTATAAGTTTCGTCCATTCTTCCCTTTGTTTCGTAACATTTATACCTATCATGCTATATATAGTTTTCTTATCCACATTAACTAGCCATCTAACCAGCAAGTTAAACGAGGTAAAGACGCGTAGGCGCCCATTTTGTCAACAAGGTATTGTGATGCGCGGGCGCCGTTGTTTACGACGTCGTAAATCTGGACTGGGGCATTATGATCTCTCGATAATCAACTGTCAAAACTCTCAGGTGTTCGCCGTACCTGCCTGAGGGTGGAATAGTTTTTATTATATTCTATGAAATAAAGAAATATAAATGTGACTTAATATTTTTTCTTTCGTAAACCGCTTGCACGTGGTTACGAACTAAGCTCTAGCCTAGCGATTGACTGTTGATTCATGAAAATAAATAGAATAGAATAGTAGATATTAAATTGTGGAAAAATATAAACTTTTTATTATAACTCTTAATTTTAAAAACATTTAATTTTTTTACTCCAATTACACAATTAAAGGTGATTGTTGACACACTTTAAAAATATTAAGTAGCAACTCATTCTTGACATCCATAGTCATTAGTTTTGTACGGGAACGCATTTTAGTAGTGTGTTAAAAACAGATTATTTCACGAACTTTATGGGAGGCGTGATTGACTCTACCCGCCATAATTAAATTTAAAACATTTGGATGGCTTTTATTTGGCTATATAGATATTAACAAGCGGAAAAGTTTGTTTGTTTGTACGCGCTAATCTTTGAAACCACAATCTTTTTGCGTTTTTATCGCAGTTAGCGAAAGAAAGCTTTAGATTATTTAACATCATACAACCATCAACAGTAGCAAAGCTTTTTTTAAACATATGCAATAATTCTTATACAGTTATACGATACGGCTATTTAATAAAGCGTAAATGCAGCACCTTACGAGCGGTGTGGATCGCAAGCCTGAATTATGTTGAATTGTTAGTAAAAGGAATTAAAATACATTGCCGCATTAAGCTATTGCCTTTTACAACAACGTTAAAGTGAAATTGAAGTCTATTGAAATTCACATCTTTCTATTTTTTCTATTTGAAGCATTTTGAACGATGGAGTACTTTCTTAAAATCGCAACTAATGATTTTGGTTGCATTTCTGCAGTGAGAACTGCTTCCAAAGTTACTTTGGAAATAAAGGTACTAGAACAGAGTTACATGCTAAGGATACTTACTATTACTGTGTCCATAGGTTACAGAAACGACTTACTATCAGCTAGGAGATATGCCTGTTTGTTTAATTATATAAAATAACTTTATGTAAAAAAAGAATGATTTTGATTTTCGGAACTGGATATATATAACTAAGTGCCTACGACTATTTTGCGTGATGGTGTCTCGCCTTAAACTATGTCCATGATACACTCATTAAATTGCCTACGCTTCCCATAATAACACCTACACTTGCAGTAACGTCCATAATAACCGTAATAATCTAGTAAAACGACAAACGAGATAAATTATCGGGATGAAATCTTAATATTTCTAAAGCCTACTCGAAATTACTAACCACCGGAAAAGTGAAGGTCTGTAGGTTGTAACTACGCCGCACTATACTTTTTATTCTTAATAGAAACTATTATAATTGGAGCATTTAAGTACTTAGATATTAAATGTCGAATCTCTGAAATGAGTTCAGCTTTCGGTGAAGGAAAACATCGTGATGAAACTATAACATGATGGTATTAATACTATTATACTATGTCAATAAACTTCACTTCAGTAATAGTTTCTAAAGTATAACATAATTATAATACATGCGCATGAAGTCGCTAGCGCAGTTGGTAACTTATATTCTTAAATCCTATACTTAGAAGTTTTCAACTTATCCGATAGTTTCAATATGCATAATTAAAAAAGTTTATAAGGGCATTCAAATAAATTTTATCTTAGTGGTAATAAGTTGACCATACGAAGACTTGAATCGAACAAAGCTCTTTCGACGGTAGCAAACATCGAAATGAAATTAGCCTAATCGTTACTAATAATATGCATTAAATAATGCAAATGTGACTTTGTTTATTACGCTTTCACGTCAAAAAAATGTATTGTTAATTTTTGTATAAAGATAGAAGGGTCCCTGGAGATGACGATAGGCTACTTTTTTCTCTCGAAAAACTTATAGGAAGTGAGGCAATAAACTTTGTATAAGACTTTTATTGCGTCATCCGATTTGCTTCAAACTTTAGAAAGTTATTATTTATAATTTTTAATTTTGCGTTGGTAATGATAGAAAAATAATTTCTGTATCAATCGACAACCAAAATTTGGTTGATAAAATCAATATCAACAGAAGCTGAGCCGCGAGTAAAAGCTAGTAACTTGATAATTGTGTATATCTGATATCGGTTTGTAAGGCTGTTATCAATCACTTACGAGTTGGTATATTCCTTTTATAGCTCCATGAAAGCTAGGCATTCTATTCTAGTTTAAACTTGTTACCATCTCATGCCATGTCGTAACTTCAAATGTACATAATCCCATACTTATATGTCTCTATTATATTATAAAAGACCACACAATTTTTTTAAATTATTTTACCTACATTCTGATATTTTGATTGCGGAAACATGACTGTCACAATCATTCCTATCACAAGGTAACAGTAATCACGTTATTCTATTTAGGCATCAAGGACATGGTTAGTAGCAACACAGAGTAAAAAAAATACGATCTAACACATGAAGTACTTAGAATTTATTGTAAACATTCTTAACTTATCTGTGACCTCGGTGTGATCAGCCACTGAGCACTTCGATTTAGGACACTGTAATTTATATACTTAATTAGCATGTTATCTTCTGTACACAACTCTGCCGATGTCATGTCGATAGAATATTTACTAAACTTGTGAATGTTCAAACAAAGCTCTAACAAGATGGCGACTCCGTTTTTAGAACTGGCCGCGAAGTTTTACCTTGTTATTTACTAGTGATCCATTTCGCTTGTACGCAATTATTAAAGTAAATAGGATAATAAATAAATAATATTAGGTTAAAATAGTTCAAATAATATTAAGTTATGAATATATATCCAAAAAATAAAAGAGCTTTAATTGAGCTGTCGAAATTTCAAATAAATATTACATGTGTAAATGTGCGATATCACAACATTAACTATACAATTATAAGGTGAATTATAATATATGCAATATTACTTAATTAATACCTCATTCAACATAAGAAAAAAACACAGCATATATTACGTCAAAATGCCATAGCGCTGGTTTCCAGCTAGGCCCTCGCCTTTACTACCTTGGAAGATACAAAGCCGAGATATTGATTAAAGTGATGCAACAATGCTTTTACTAATGATAGATTAAAATCCTGCCAAATAATTGACACTGCACGTTACATATTTGGCTGGTATATATCTTTTTTATACGTTTTATGTAGTCAAAGACAGTAGACACACTAAGCCTAGTAGAGGAGCTGACTCAAGTGCAACAGCCGGAACACGCCTATAGGTATTTGGCCGCAGATTTTCAACTTGAGGGAGTTAACTACGCAAGTGGGCATTAGAAAATGCCCTACCCCGACGTTATGGTTTTATCACGATGTTTTCCTTCACCGTAGCTCATTGCAGGTCTTTTCCTTTTCCACTCCCTCCCTCCACTAGGTTTAGCTTGTTCTTTATTTTGGGCCGTATCATCACCTACGATCAGGTGAGATTGTGACTAAAACGTTAAAACCTATAAATAATTTTAAAAAATGTGTGTTAGCTCCGACACACTACTGGAGTTTACTCCTTAAGAACTATTGTAGTGTAGATTATGTAAAAGGACACAGGACATGTAATGTTACATTATTCCAATAAAATAGATATAACTGTATTTATAAACTAATTATAATTTGTATATATGCACATACATAATCTGGAATTGAAAGGTCAAAGTACGTCGTGCTAAGGAACGTAACGCCTCACTTTTAGTTAACGTTCGATTTTACTCCTCATAAATTTTCATACTTCGGGCTGCATATATAAAAATCGTTTCTTTAGAATTAAACCCCAAAAGAAATTCGACCTCACGTCCTTTTACACGGCGTGCGTAAACAGAAATAACTAAGCCAATATCGCTTCAAAAATGGTGTCGTGTTCTATCATGTATTTATTTACCATTTACTTATATAACACGTGTACTCACAAAATGTTAATATTGCTGTAATTACATCACACACGCTGCTATAAGTCGCTCGCACGCGCACCTCCTTCTGCTAACCCTCCGAATGCCTACTAAGAAATTAAATAAGTAGAAACTCCAGATTTACATCTAAGATTTTTCTTTGAAGTGGCAACAAACTTTTTGGGGGTAAAATTGAATATTAATAGCGAAATTATACCCTCCGCCGTCCATTCTCGGGTTTTTATTACTTTATTAAGGGTACCTGTTCTTGTTAATGCGTTATAAACAAATCGTTGCATGGTTTTATATGTTCCGAGAATGGGGATGGTGTCAAAAAACAGTAGCATTTTTATAGCTTAATCCCGTTTGTCTTATATAATTTATTATTATAATAAATTTTGATGTGGTTTTTGCGTTCGCAAGAAATGTCGGTTTTGATTTTGATTGCCTCATATCTTAAGATCTATTGATAAAAGGAGATTTTATTAATATCACAAATAGAGTAAAGTATAAATATTCTGATACATTACAAATTCTTCCTAATCAAGATACTAGGCTAATCTTTTAACTAGATGTTTTTAATAAGCATATAGATACAAAGTGTCTACATATTTTTTAAGGGATTCAATATATATAATTCAAATGTCTCTATGTAATCAACGATATTATTAATTTGAGATTCCTGCGTGATAATAGAGGTCACAGATTCGATTCCTATCGGCAGTAACACGATTATGTTGGATCTGTTACAATAATCAGTTAAAAACGAAACAAAAATTAGAAATTGCTACTAATTTCATATAGACCTTATTATTAACCTTATAATTATAGGACCTAAAAATGACAAGGCGATAAGGTAATATAGATTTTAAAATAGAACATACAGTATTTAAATTTCAAGATTAAAATATACATTTACAAATTGAGCTATAGAAAGAGCATCAGTAATCAATAAAATAAACTGTTTTATATAAATATGTGTATATATTTTTAATATATGACATATGTTTGTGCACCGATATATAATGTTAAAATAAATAAAGTCCATACTATGGAACTAAACTGGTTCCATACCATATAAGTAGTTGTACTCGGTATGCGTTGCTTTGGCGACGAGAAAAAAGGGTACTAAGGGTAGAAAAAGGTTATATACCTTTCAGTCAGTGATCTTCGCGGACGTATACAGAACTCACAAAAATGTCTCAATCACATAGTCGGTTTAGGAAGCGATGATAGTTCGGCTGGTAGTGTGTGCGAACCTTGCGTCAATGGCAGTGAGTTCGATCCCTGCCATGGGCCTCAGCTTTCAGTGAGTGAGTGAAATATCGTGTTGTAACCATGAAAGTAGGGCTTTCTATAATGTTCATCTGTCTAGCTACAAACCTCTTTTTAACGTGGTGTAATAAAGTGGGTTTTTTGTGAAGGTTAAACTCATGGGCTCTTGGCTAAATAAATATTCGCCCTACTACCCTTACGTCAAGAGGCATATACAAAGAATAATTATATTAAAATGTAAGACCATAAATAGTTGGCATCTCTCATGGTAATTTAAGACTACTTTTTATAGTTTATAGGTTTAGCGCTATAACCATAATTTCATCTGATTTTAAGTGACGATACGGAATAACTTGGTGAAAACGCTAAACCTGCGAAAGGACTGGCTCTCAAGTGCAACAACCGGAACACAACTAGTGTTATTTGGCGGCAGATTTTCACCTTGAGGGCGGTAGCTAAGCAGACGGCCATTAGAAAAATCCCTACCACCATGCTTTGGTTTCCTCACGATGTTTTCGTTTACCGAAAGCTCAAGCTTATTATAGGTGGTTGGATTCGAACCCACGTCCCTTGACACCGCATCCGTACACACTACCACTGAGCTATCATCGCTATCACTATCATGGCTATTAATATAAAAACTCTTAAAAGACCTCATGTAGGCTTCGCACATAATAATAAAACATATTCAATTCCCTACCTCCCATGTCTACGTTCAGTATAAAAAGCAATTAATCACAAAAGGACAAAAGACAAATTGTTTTCAAGAGTTAACGGGAATCTGTACAAACAATGATTTACATTATTTTTTTATATGAAAGCTATAAACCTTTGTAATGTCTACACATTCGTCCCTCGGTTTCGCTTCGATTAAGTCATATATTACCGCAAATTGCTTTTAGATACGATCAGAGGTGTTGTATTTCAAAATACTGTTCCTTTTTATGTATGTTTTTTTCGCAAACCTCACTGATTCTCGACGTATACGTGTAATTTATAAAAAAATAAAAGTTCGATAGGTGTGGGTTTGATTCCGAATGACATGACCACGAATTAAGCAATGATTTACAACACCATCTCTGTAATACCATAACCCGGTAAGTTATGTTGGTATATTTCAGTAAGTTATGGTGAAACTCTACGGCCAAATATCTATAGGTATGTTCAGGCAAATGCATTTGAGAGCCAGTCGCTTCACTGGGTTTAGTGTGGCCACCAATTTGGGCCACATCGTTACCTAACAGCGAGTGAGGTTCTAGCCACATCGCTAAATCTATAAACAATACAAAATAGGTTTGTAGGCTTCGGTCCTCCAGTGGGTAGCGACCTCCAGATACGTGGTAATACATTTGTCACTAAAATTCTTATTTGGTTTATCATATTTTGGGATTACTCGATGTATATAGCTGTGGAAAAGCTTGCAGGCTGGCATGACAGCGACGACCGTTGACGAGTTTCAAATTTATCGATAGTCAACATTATTTTAGATTGTATTTCGGTTATTATTAAGGCAAGTGTTGTCACTTTACCGTGCATATATAAGAAACTTAATATAATTTGATATAACATTCTATATTTTTTATTTTTAGGATTCAGTCTTAAAATAGCGTTTTTAGAGTTTAAAAAGTAAGTAGCATACATGTGTCAATAAAAACGTTAGACATATTTAGCGTAAAAACGGATACTAATATAAAAATAAAAATGAGAAATTGTGTTCAAATAGAAATCGATACGTACTGAGATTTTCCAGCACATTATAATTATGATGTATATAAATAATATACAGTTACAGCACTTTAAAACAATTAAACGTACATTTGGTATTTTAACAGTCCTATGTTTTCGTTATTTATGAGTAAAAAATCTAAACATCCAATTTCAAGTTATTAATCTTGTGCTTAGATGGCTTAATTATTTATGTTTTAAAATTACAAATATAATTATAAAAATATATTAAAAGCCAGCGAGTTCATTCGCATGAATTTATGTTTAATGTACAAAGAAGTTAATTTACTAAACTTTTTTATCTTTATTCTGGAAGAACCTTTGGAGATATATGGGTTAAAAATTGACCTATAATTAATCTTTAATATTTATTATCATTATTTCATATTTCAAGCAATTTATACAAGCGAATGGGGACAAACAGACAGACAAAACATAGTATATAGATAGCGTTTTTACACTTGTATTTATTTTATATTCACTAGCCGTGCTCGCGAGTTCGTTCGCGTGAAACTTAAAATTATATAACACATTTTGCCCGTTTTTGTAACTCTTTCAATGCAGCTTTACTCTTATTGGTGGTAGCTTGATGATAAATAGCAACATAATAAAGAATATTTGAAATCTGACTGGTAGTTCCTAAGATTAGGGCGTTCAAACAAACTTTTCCATTTGTATAATATTAATATAGACAAATAAATCAACACGTTTTCATTGTAACGTTACAGAACCTTTAGTTTTTTAATCTATTTATTTTTCTTCTTTGTTTTCGACATTAAGGACCATGATCTATAATAGTTTAATAAATACAGGTTTCAGTTAATAGCCAAGGTACCCTACTGTTCACACTACAATGTCACATAAACGCTGTCCACGTCCCGAACCATTTTTCACTAGCGAAACTTAATTTCTGTAAGATCGTTTTTCATCCAACCCTAGTTTAGGATCGAGTAGACGAATTGCATAAGTCAATAGTATAACAAAAAACTATCCATTATTCACAAATAGAAGATGAAAACGGTTTCGTAAATTAAATATTTTTGTATGTATTTATAACCAATTAACATAATTAATAAAAATAGTTTAGGAAATAAGAGTAATTTTAAAAAATGTTACTAATAATTAATTTGAAAAAGTAATAAATTTCTGTAATGAAAACTGTATCGTAGCTAATAACTTAATAGAATTAGAATACTAGAATAAAATTGAGTAAAAAAGTATATTTCTCTAGACTATATTATTTTTATATTCACATATTCACATATTGTTTTAATATCCATATTTTACGATTTTACATACATATGAACACCCGAATGTATTTAATCGACTATAAATTAATCACAACTGCGTGTTTGTGAAAAACACAAATATATAGATAAAATGAAAAACCAAAAACCTATCTAAATACAAAATTTCATCCAAATCTTTAGAGCCGTTTCCAAGAAACGCGAAATGTATATGTACATAATTATATACAAGAATTGCTCACTTACTAGTATTAGAAAGATAAATATATTAAAGATACAATATGAGTAAAAATAAAATTTTGATGTTTGTGTATACAAAATTGCTAAATTACATTGTTTCCGATCACTATTGAGTATTTTCTTCATGTAGATGGTTTTAATATTCTAAGTTTGAATGCAATAGGTAGCGCAGTGGTCGATATTTCAGTAGTAAAGATGAAACAATGTTTTTTTTATAACGTCTATAGGGTTATGCGTTATGGCCACAATATCTCCTGATGTTAAGTGACGATGTAGGTCCAAAATGGTGAACACGCTAAGTTTAACGAAGAGACTGATTCTTAAGTGCAACTACCAGATTACACCTAATAGTGTTTGACAAGGGGTTTTCAACTTACGGATGGTAGTTAGCTAAGCGGGAAATTAGAAAAACCCTAGCCCATCCTAACCCTCTCATTACGTTTCTGAAAGCGACGATAGTTCAGTGGTAGAGTGTACGGACGCCGCGTCAAGAGACGTGGGTTCGAATCCACCTACAGCGAGCTTTAACTTTTGGTGAAGGAAATATTATGAGGAAACCATAGCATGGTGGTACGGCTTTTTCTAATGCCCGCATAGCTAGCTACCACCCTCAAATTGAAAATCTGCCACCAAATACTAATTGATCTGTTCCGGCAGCTAACCTGAGAGCTATACATGTAAGTAGGTAGGTATAGCCTGTCCGCTTCCCTTACTTGGGCCGTATCGTCACTTAAGATCAGGTGAGATAATGACCATAACGCAATCCAAGTAACCAAACTGGGGCAGTTTCATTAAATTACATTTGTTACCGATGCCCTAACATTTAAAATAAACAGAATTTTGAAATTAGTTGCAAATTCCTAAATAAAATAACTACAATAATTTTTCATACCTGCCCCTTTGTTATTCCACCTGCAATATACATAAACCTGTATACATAAAACACACCTTAGATATACAAAGTGTGCCCCACATCATACAATGTTTCCGTAATTGAATTCAACCCAGATTTTTCTCTTGCACGATACGTCGCGGTCAATGGCGCGGCAAATTGTCGATTAAGACCCTTTATACACCGTCGACATCGTAATTACCCTTATTATCATAAAAAACACCATGTCACTGGTCATTTGGCCATGAGCATAATATAAACTGTATCATATACAGTTAAATATTAACATATGCAGTTGAAAGTAGAGATATATATTATTAAACTTGTTAAGGTTTAAAAAATACATACCTACATACCTAGTTGCTGTCAGCCGCTCGCTGGACATACTGAAGTAACTCGAAAAAAAAACATAAAAGTAATGGAATCTGAAAACGAATTAGCCTAGATCATCGATGAAAATAGAATGAATCGAATGGTACTAGACACATCCCAATAAGTTTAATAATTTAACATGATTGTACTTCGGACGAACTGTATTTTTCTTATAAACATATAGTAGCTTTGCATGCGGCTTCGCTCAAATGGTATTAAAAAAAAATTATATATTATTCCTGTTTTTGTAGCTTTTTTTCAATAAAGATTTATTTCTGTTAGTATTAGAGGTGGCTGGTGTTAGAATAGTATCAGTATTTCTCAACGACAGCTCTATCAAATAAAAATAAATAATTCAATTCGGACTTGTAGTTTATAAGTTTAGCGCGTTTAAAGAAACGCATTTTTTTTACGCTTTATAATATTAATATAGACGTAGGAGATAGCTATACTATTTTTTTAAACCATGTATCTCGGAACAAGCATTGCCTTACATTACAATAACAAGGAAAAATAACTAAAAAAGCTTTTCGTGAAGCAACCCCCTTATTTGTAACATCTGATATTTCATTAAAAGAAATGTTTTTAAAATAATATGTCGCTATCTATTGAAATAATCATATAACTAGGTCTAAGCGGATTACGTTAGAATCTACTAATGTGATAGAAATGTTTCGGCTTTAGATTCGATCATTGAAAGGAAATCGAAATTTTGAAAACCTCCCGCCAGATACCTATAGGTGTGTTCCGACAGTTGCACTTGAGAATTAGTCACTCCACTAGCTGTAACATGTCCACCTTCATGGTCCACATCGTCATTTAACATGAGATGAGATTGTGGCCATAACTTTAAACCTATAAAACTATAAAAAAAAAGATCTAGACTAAAGATGTTTCTTTGTAGAATTTAATGTAATAAATTTTATTACATTAAATGTAAAAAAAAATCTTCTCTTTGAGTTTAATAAACAAAAATACTTAAATACAGGATGTGGTCCTGTACACCACGTAATGTAGTAAGTAAAATTCTTCGTACGCGGATACAATGACGGTTCAGCGGTTCATATATTGCATACATGTATTTATAATGAAGTTTATTTGAAAAAAAATCTAGCCGTTATAAAAAAAGTGATAATAACAAACATAAATATATATAAAATATACATTTATCTTTATTTAATGTATTCATTTAAACTATCGTAACCAATGTCATAAATATTAATGTGAGTTTGGTGTTACTCTTTCATGTTTCAATCATTCAACCAATAATCATACAATTTTACAGCCACGTTGTCAGGTATACAGAGTAGAATCTAGGGTACTTTACATCCTTAAAAAATTGATTAAAAAGAGATATTTATTTTTATGCCAACTCAAACTTATTACTGCTAATTATTACTGCTTATTATTGCTACTTATTACTAATTCAAACAAATATTTAGAGTTTTATATAAGACGAAGGTCACTTAAAAAAGGTGGGATTTTAAATCCAGTTAAGGATGTTAGATATTCAAATACGGTAAAAGAAATATATTCGGTATCCGATAGTTTCTGATAACCTCACTCAAAGATATTATTACATCTTTCTAATGATTCTGTATAGAAATAAGATTAAGATTATTTGTAGGGGAATAATAATAACTTTATTTTCAATGTAACTGTTCCAGCAAAGGGATTAACCTTTCCAGTAGTTAATAACTCTACCACTAACTTCTAAATTCCCTAAAATTTTAAAACCATTTTTGGTTTTCGACAATGTTCTTGTTCGGAATATTTGTGTCGGTTACGATTTCGGTTACGGTTAAGGAGTTCGATGCCAGCCCTAGTTGTGACACGAGATATCGCATCGAAAAGGACCGTCTCAAATTTCAAACATCGAAAAAGAGAAACGATGCAAATCTAGTTACGGCGGCGCGCGCCGATTGGCCGAGAATCGTCGGCCGAATTTCACCGAACATCAAAATTCGAATTGTAACGCGATCACGCACTGTTGGACCGTTACCGCAGCACATTTCAAAAATAGAACACACCGGCCATACTGAGTAGGTGGACAGTTCTGTTGGTTGACGGTAGCGGTACATGCAGCGATTATTAATCAGCCCTATTCATTTTATTATTGCATATATAAAATATTCAGATGGCGAGCGAACGAACGCATACATACCACACCGAAATGACTATAAAAGCGATACGATGGTGTATTATAACATTCTTAGAAAGTTTCAATTCAATAGCTTAAAACGATATAGGAAAACGCGGCATAAGTTGCGCGGACAAACATTCCGTAAGCGATTCAATTATGTGTCACAAGTCGATTTCCCAAGATGAACGTTCTCGAGACCGAAAGTAAACTTGAGTTAGTAGACTTTCACAGTACATACAATATTTCAATGTTAATACGGTTTTAAAGAAGCACGACAAAGTGACGACACTGTACCTAAAGACAACCCTATCACAATATAAAAAAATTGTGAACACTGTGAAACCAGCAATATTGTCAATGTCATGACGACGTCTCAGCTGGATATAGAGTAATCTCGCAACGGGATAAGTGAGAAGAGAGTTACTATTACATCATTATCACTATTATTGATCGCTGTCCAGTCGAGTGTAGATCTGTAAAATTTCACTCGAAAATAATATTTTATAGCGACAATGTTTGTTTGAACGCGCTAATCTTAGAACCTATTAGTCCAATTTCAAAAAATATTTTAGTATTTGATGGAGCAATCATTAAGCAACACTTTAAGACATCATGCTGCCACCAATAGGAGCAAAAATATGTTAAAAACAGTCACAAAGTGAGGAAAGACATATTTGATATCCTTTAGCTCCACGCGAATGGAGTCATGAGCACAGCAATTATTATTAATATTATCATAAGTTGTCGGTGTCTCTTTCGTTTTAAACTTGACAACGACCAAGTCGGACGGTATTAAACGGCCTCGGATATTCCGCAAAGGGCTTCCTCGGGAAAAGCGTTTATCAACCGTCCCTTATTTTAAGCAAGCTATCAAAAAACCACGTATCATAGACCTGTGCGGTGACAGCGATTTCTTCCTGTTTCACGCATTTATTAACCGAAGCGGGCGGATGTTATGGCTCATGATAATCTGGTTGTTGTATGAAGCGATCATTTGTCATGTCAGATTTTTGTGATACGTCTTATGGAGTGATGGACAGAGATTTGTGCTCACTACGCGTAATATTTCCCATGGCTACTACTATGTATGCATAGTTATTTTGTTATCTGATATTTGTACAAAATTTAATACGATATGGGTAAACAAATCTATATACATATATCAGGAAGATACACTTTCTTTGACTTTCCCTCACGTCAAAATTACTAAGCTTATCGAGAGGGGACTAGGTCCATTTTATGCGGAGGTTTTTGTTGATAATTCTAGTTTACCCAGTTTTTGGACTCCATTGTTTCTTTGTAATCTTTTCGAAATATAATTCAATAACAATAATTATATTTTAGAGCCAATTTATAATCGCTTCGCTAAGTACTCTAATTTGGAGTGCTATATGCTCAGTTGGTAGTACGTACGAACCCCGCATCAATAGATGTGAGTTCGATTCCTGCAATGAGCTTTAGCATTCGGTGCAGGAAAACATCGTGATAAAAGCGTAGCATGGTGATTTTTCTAATGCCCGTCTGGTTATCTACTAACCTCCATTTGAAAATATGCCGCCAAACTCCTGTAGGTGTATTCCGGTAATTGCACTTGAGAGCCAGTCTCTCCACTAGGCCTAGCGTGTCTACCACATCGTGCCACATCGTCACTTATCATTAGATGAGACTGTAATGCGTTTACCCTGTAGTTCTCAACTTTTGCAAGTTGCAATATCTTTGGGCAAAGTATTCAATGATGCATATCTAGTGATAAATAAGTGATGGCTAAACTAATAACACTGCTATACAAAGTAATCAATTGTTCAAATTAATTCACTAAAAACAGAACAGTGACTCTTTAATCTGATAGAGTGTAGTCAAGTATGAGTAAAAAAACCAGGGAAATTTTGTGCCCATAACCAACCCCAGTAACAGTATAAACCCCATAAATAAACATTATAAGCGTAACCACAAAGAGATTCATAATAAAATATTCATTTCGAACGGGATTTTTTAACTTGCTTCTCACCTCCGAGTTAATATTTCTCTTCCGTAGAGATTCGCCTTTCGGTTTTTCTTTCAGAATAAAATTTACATATATCATTCGTGAATTTATTTGTGTAACACAAGATTACAAGCATGCAAATTAGAATATGGTCTCGAAGGAATTGTCGCCTTCGCGATGTTTTTTCACGACGTTATAGGAAAAAATATTATAGTCGATAAATATAAAGAGATATATCACTGGAAAACGTTTGAACCTTTGAAGTTACAAACTCGAAAGCTGTGATTTTCAATCAATATTATAAATGTGAAAGTGAGTTTCTCTGTTTCTTACGCTTTCACGCCTAAACCGCTGAATCGTTTATGATGAATTTTGGTAAAGAGATAAATGAGACCCAGGAGACAGAGATAGACTACGTTTTCTCGCGAAAACCTCATTGGAAGTGGAGTAAAAAGAAGAATAAACATTGTATGAAACTTTTCATTGCTTTGTTTCATCCGATTTGTTTGTCTAAAAGCGAGCGAAGCCGCGCGTACAATTTAGTATATTATATTTCTGAAGTTAAAAATAAATCTTTTTTAAGTTTGTTCACTGTTATCATGTTTTTTTTATAATTTTTTTAGCAATCCTTGTATTTTTGTTTAATAGTAAATTTCATAATTTGAACTTTTGACTATGTTCAAAATAGCTAATATATCTAAAAAGATACTTTTTTAAGTGACTCCTTTGTTGGTTCATGTACATTTTACAATTTCACCGGACTTCATTCTACTAATGTCCCCACTAGAAGTATATCCATCCACGTGGTTATAGAGTGTACCTACATAGAGAGGTTTTTCTTAAATTTATCTTATGGTATTACATAATATACAGACATGCAATACTTCAAACGTTAATTGAACATTCCACTATGCATCCTATTAATTAACTTTGTGGG
Source organism: Actias luna (assembly GCA_039707435.1). Classification (NCBI taxonomy): domain Eukaryota; kingdom Metazoa; phylum Arthropoda; class Insecta; order Lepidoptera; family Saturniidae; genus Actias; species Actias luna. The sequence goes on along the minus strand of JAZHAC010000012.1, from coordinate 11,219,548 downwards.
TCCTCAGACCTAAAGTTAGTTATGTCTATTACCACTAAGTAATAAAATAATTAAGATTATTAAAAATATCATGTTTAACGAACCACATTCCGGATTATTTACCACCATAGATTGATTTCAGATACCGCTTATAATATTATACTATCATAGGATTGCATCCACCATATATTCGGTATTTGAATCATGATGCCCTAATGTAATATTGTTAAATGGAAAATTCTTGTATATACATAAATGTATATAAATTTCGCGTATCTCCGAAACGGCTCTAACGATTTGGATAAAATTTTGTATTTAGATAGTTTTGAGCTTTTTAATTAAAAATTATTTCTAAGAAAATGATTAATTGTGTCGTTTTTTTTAATTTAAGTAATTAAGTAATCATAAGTAAAATGTGGGTTTAATCAGAATGTGATACGCATCTAAACGTATTTTTTAAATAAACATAATTTAAAAGTAACAAGCTAATCTCGGTCGACCAAGTACTGCCACATTTAAACTTACAATATTCCAGATTCAGCCAATACTTAATCTGGTAGAGCTTTGTATTCCACCAGTTTCAGTCTTTCTGTTTTGATTTGTCGCATCTCAGAATCAGCCAGTTTATGTTCAGCCACCGAGAGACAATCGCCTGACATGACGATAACGGCCGTTGGTGGATGTGAGATCCCATATTTATTGCCTTAATTTGTTATTGTATTGTGCTTGTGATAAGGTAAATTGTGACGTCAACCAGCACTTTAAAAAAATCCTGTACTCATCATACTCCCATTTTTGGTCGCATTATCATTTTACATCACTTATAATTATATTCAAAATGTCAATATAGGCAAAATCGAAAGAACCATGTTCAACGATGCTGTCCGGTCGTACTACCACAGGACAACCTCTCAAATAACATATAACAAAACCCAATTATTTATAACACATAACAAATACACCCTGGGAGTCCTTATTCACATATTGCCTGTGTATATGTCATATAGAATATCTTATGTTGTGTATAGATAAGCGTAGCGACATATCAGGCTGGGCATCGTACTATTGCCCAACCGTCCGGCCGACAGGAAACGGTAGTGGGTTCGACTCCTGATGTGAATGTTTAATGTGATTGATGTCATCGCTGTCACTATAAATTCCCATTAAGAATTGTAAATAAATTACCGATTATGTCACAGATGTGAATCGAAAATTAATTCCGTAACGCTTACTAATGAAATATCAACATTTCCTGTAAGAAAACCTAGAACATAGGATTAAAGGTACAGTTCCAAGCATTCTGTTACACTGTATTTTATTTTTATGTTGAGCAGCAAAGTGACTGCACTGGACCTGATGGTAAGTACAGTACAATCCATATCAGCGGCGACTGATACCGAAGAGAATTCACTGCCAGTCAACGCTGTCATGTTGGCCTGCTTAGGTACCTCTTCACGCTATAGTAAGCATTGTTTATTACTTGTCTCGTAGCTTCGTATCTATTGTATTGTAGTTTTAATATGATACTAGTTTTTACCCGCGGCTTCGCTCACGTTAATATTGATTTTGTCACATCGACTGATGCAATAAAATGTTCTATACAAAATTTATTCCTCTCTTTACCGTACTTCCAATCCTTCCAATACTTCAAGGTCCCATCTATCTCTATATCAAAATTCATTACAATCGATTCAGCAGTTGAGGTACGAAAGCGTAACAAACAAACAAAAGAAAGTTACTTTCGCATTTATAATATTATTTAGGATAAGTTTATCTTGAAAAATATATATAAATAAAAATGAATGTATGAATTCGAAGTGAATAACATTACAATGAATCATTCTGTGTATTCTCCTAAAAGTTTATAGAGAAGAAAAAAATATATTATAAAACGTTACAAAGATAGAAAGAGTTTTTGACATTTGATTAATAGTTACAGAAATTAGCATATTCAAACACTTAAAAGAAATAACAATTTGTCCCGACAAGTGTCCTATATATCCATAGCACCATAGGTGACAGAAACGTTGGTGATTAGTGAACCAAATTAATATATGGAAATTTTGACTTTAAACATGCACCCTGTTCTGTTGAGTTCAGTCATGAACGATTTAACCGACTTTTATAAAAAAATTCAAATTAAACAACAAGGAGAAATCCAAAAAAAAAAGAAACGCAACAGGCTAGAATTTTCTCTCTAAGTATAAGAAAGGTTTAGATGTCTAGGAGTCTCTTTTAAAACTTTTACAGAATTGTAGCATTGCGAGTGTATTTGTGTAGATATCAGGTGATTCCTAGGAACAAAATATTGACAATATTGCTGGTAATGTTGTAAAGAAGTAGAAATAATTACAGAGAATACATTATAGATTAATTATAGTTGATATTTCTTATTAAATATTAACTGTAACGAAATGTCAGCGATATATTTTCCAATCCAATAATATTAGTATGCTTATTATGTACTACGTAATTTTCATACGTTTTTGTATATTGTATGTACACAATACGAAACGCAAATAAAACAGCAATATCAATTCCAAAAACGTAAAACTGAAATTCTTACACGAAAATTACAAACCCCATCTTGAAAATGCAGAAGCTACAGCACTTAAGGGGCCTACACTTTAAAACGCGCCCCACAGATAATAAAAACGCTTGTCTGTGCAATAGACAATAAGAGACAATCGTAAAAAACCAGCCCGGTAAACCGAGATACACTATGCCGGTGTCTTTTCCTAACCGGAAGCTACGAGTTTTCTCTCTCGAACGGGTCTAAATGTAATGGTCGATGGTAAGACAATACGCTCGGCAACAAATGGTCCAAAACGGGAAGTTTTTGAGTTTTAAATTGTCATTACACGGGTTACAGGGTTTTTATATTTGGTGAGCAAGGTGCTTAGTTTAACATATTTCCGCGCGGGAGGGGATGAGCAAGCTTTATACAGCATGTTTTATTTTCTAATGTATTTATTTTACAGTATATAGCAGCAGTGGCCACCTTGTCAATTCAAGGGTACAATGTAAAAATTTTGTAATGAGCTGGACGCGTATTTTTTTAGGTCGGTAGGAAAAATAATAAAATACACATATATTACAATAAAATCATTATTTTATTTATTGTGAGGCGACGATTCAAACAATTTCTTTGTACATATCGATCTATGTTGGCAATCGATTTATCATATGTTATTATAATTTGTTTACAAAGTTCAATTCTCGTTCGGTAGATAGAAACATTTTTTTTACATTCGCAGTATACTCCAACCACAAAAATTGATGAAAATTAAATTATTATTACTTACTTTACAATTATTTTCATATGGTTAAAGTGAAAGGACTGGCTGTCAAGTGTAACTGCCGGATCACACCTATCGTTATCTGGCGGCAGGTATTTAATTTATGGGTGTTTACTAGTTTACCAGGTGAGCATATGAAATGTCCTACCCCCATATTACGGCTTCATCACGATTGGTTGGTTGGTTTAGAACGCGTGAAAAGTCATTTTAGGGAAATTAAATAAAAAGAGCTATAGACAAAAAACAATCATCCTTACTAGACCACATTAAGAGCATCGGCAGAAAAGATTCACTGTACTAATAAAAATAATAAAGTAGGCAATCCTTTTTTCTTTATGTTGTTAAGGGCGCGTACACACCGTCCCCGGGGTGTTTGCGAATTACGCACCTGCCTGAACACGGCCTTATTTATTGCAAGCGTTTAGTTAATGCTTCAATAGGTATAATCTATATATAGAAAATTTAAATGTCGTTTGTTGGTAAACGCATCGCTCGAAAACGGCTGATCAGATTTGTATATATTTTATTTTAAAACTAATCAAATTAAATTTTTCAGAGAACGAAACCTTGAAAAGATGTCTTGAAATTCCTTAGAAGGTAAAAGATGGAACGGTTATGGCTCGGTTGGTAGTGTGTGAAAATGTGCCAGCAAATACCTAGAGGTGAATTCCGGCAGTTGCTTTTGAGAGCCTATACTCCGTTAGGCTTATTGTGTCCACCATTTTTGGCCACACTGTCACTCAACATCAGGCGAGATTGTGGGAATAATGCTAAAACCATAAACTATAAAACAAAATAAAATATTTTGTGAAAATTTTATAAACTCAAGCCCGTCAGAACTCATACTTTGATCTATAGATATATCAAATTCTTTTTTATTCGGTTCACTATTGTCTTATAGACGATCCTCTAAATAGTGATAAAAAGGTTTGTCATCCAGTTTTAGATATGCAACAGGGCGGAACAATTTCTCGAGTATTAAAAAATATGAAATTATATTTTCCCACATTGAATACCGCATTTTAGAATCTGATTTACATATGTACTTAACGTTGACTAGTTACTCTAATCTATTGATTAAAACATAGACATATATAGTCGTCAAGCTTCAACACCGTACGAACTGATGTTTTGAACCGCAACCTTTTTGTGTGACGTTCGTTCGGGTAAAGTCAATTCGAGGCGACTAATGGAGAAAGAGAGTTATAGTGATGTTACACTTCAGTCATGTGGTCTTAAACATGTACCTTTATTTTTTTTTATATTAAGCGTTTTTATGTTATTGTCGTGGACACCTGGTGACGTTGTTGTAATCTCGAATAGGAAGAAAGAGCATTTATTTCGATGATCATGAATATACAATGCACACAGTGTAAATACACAATTGTAGAACATTAGCAATTACAATGTATATTTCTTAAATATAGTCTTACAAACTTAAGCCTCATACAATATCTAAAAAGGACAGAAGCTCAGTATATGCTACGGCAAACTGCTATAACGCTGGTTTTCAGCTGGACCTAAATTTATTGGAAAAAAGCAGTACAATATCTTTCGAGCCAACATGTTTTCATCTTTTAATACCCAACTAAAAAACGTTCATGTTTAAAAAACCGTAATAATAAAATATTATTAAAGTCTGTCACTTGATAATGTAAAATAATGGTTTATGTTTAAGGGGCAAAGCACCCTGTTTTAACATTTTAAAAATAGACAATATTAACTTCGATTCGTTACGGTGCCATGGCAAAATCCCTTTTATGTGGGTAAGTTAAATTCTTCATAACAACTATACTACTTATACCTATATACCTATGAACTTGAATAATATCTATAGACGTGTTCCGGCAGTTGCACTAGAGAGCCAGTCCCTCCAATAGGCTTAGCGTGTCCAACATGTTAGGTCACATCGTCACTTAACATCAAGTGACACTGTGACTCACCATATAAAGTATAAAATATTATTGTTTTTAAGAGGTATTGTATTTAGCATTTTATATATAAAGTTGATTTAAAATTCTAAGAATAATACAAATAAAAAGTCGCCGTAATTCAAACTGAACCTTGAAACGTAGTAATTTGTTATCGTAATAGATACAGCGCGACCCCTGCGTCTAGCTGTGATATCGACAGGGTTAATATTGCCGACTGTGACTGATGATACACACGGGGAGGTGTTTAAGGGATGTTTTTACCAAAATACATTGGTACGAGACTTGAATTTAACTGCGATATCAGTAGAATACTCAACTAAGGTTTGATAAAATTGAATATTTTTTTATTTAATTTATTAAAGGCTTAGACGCCAACGCGACTATATCGCCATGTAACAAACAATTACATGGGTACATTAATAAATATATCTACTATACACACATTCATTTTTCTGTACAACCTACTCCTCAGTTCACCACGTGATCACGAAGACTGGAAAGCTTTCGAAACGTCGGGATCAAAATTTATAAATAACCGCGATAAAATCCGTTTAAATTAATTTTATATCGATATTTACTAATATTTTTCTATTAATTTTGTGTTATGGTCTGGTAGTTTTGCAGACAGGGTCAGATGACAAGGAATTATATAAGATATGGCGCACAAAGTATATGAGACCGCAACTCTGGCCAAGTGTGGAATAATTTATCAATAATATTTGCCTTTCGGAAGTAAACAGTTATAACAAATTCTCCATTAGGTACCAAAAAGATCATTTGAATTAAAATACTCGACATCGTAGGGCCTTCATCCGTATGTTGTTGATATTCCATTTGTTCGCACTTAACGATTTGTATGTTCGTTTTTTTTACGCACCGCCTAGGAATACAACTTACTACCAGCAAATGTTTCTCTGGATTTCTATATCATCGGGGTCTTTCAACGAAGAGTTTAATCAGTTCTTCCCATACGATCGCGCTACATATTAGGCCTCACCTTAATTTTCCATCAGGTGTGTGAGGTCATATCAAATCATAATTACGTAAAAATCCCTCCACAAGGCGAAGTGCGTCCATCATTTTGAACCACATTATTAATATGTAATTGTGTAAAAATATGAATTTCAAAAGTCTAATATCTCATTTAAAATAATAGACACATTGTTAAACTATATTTATGTTAAAAACTATAAACTACTTAAAAAAATCCAGCATTGAATAACACAGAAACCGCATCAAAGCACTGGTAAGTTAATACTTATATCCACAAACATAATATAAAGAGCGATAAAAATAACTCGGTTTTTACATTCATTCCTCTCGATAGCTGTAGTAGATCGTGAGAAAACAGCATCGTAGTACTCATAAAAATACACATTTATCTATCGTCGCTTAGAGAACTATTAAAAAAAGTCACGAAAACCGCGAATCACTTGTTTTATGCGTTGCGGCAACCCTAATCCTCGCACCGTTGACGGATTATCTCGCCACGGCAAAACTTCAAAGAGAGAGAGGGCTGTCGCGCGTCGCTCCATGAATTTTAACTACGATGTAGTTGTTAGTAGGCTACTTGATCTTGATAATGTATAGTTATAAAAATAAGTTTAAGTAGTTGAAAAAACCTGCTTATTTACGTAAAAAAAGTTATAAATTATTTATTCCTCGATATATTTGCAAGTTAATTTACTTTAGAAAGTACTATTTATATTTATTCAGCACATTTAAAGAAAGCCATGAGTAGATAATGGAGTTATATGACAGTCAATTGATTTTTTAATTAAATGAAGTTGTTATTTGTATACTTTGCTTCATTTCAGTTAAAAAATAAAAACCTTAAGAAATAGTATACGACTTATCTTTATTGACTGGCTAGCTGTATCCACGACTCCATTCGCGTGTAACTAAAATTTTATTTAATCATTTTCATTAAAAAAATTGTTATATAGGCAATTTTAATCAGGGCTAATGTAGCATTGTAAGGGTTAAAGAATTTTAGAAATCGGTCCTGAAGTTCTTGAGTTTTTTCGTTACAAACAAAAATACAAACCTTTCTTGATTATTATATTAGTATAGATGTGTTCAATCTAAATTAATATTATAAAGCAGAAAAGTTTGCTTGTTTGTTTAAACGCACTAATCTAAGGAACTACCAGTCTGATTTCAAAAACTATAAAATTCTATTAAAATAGCTAGCAATAATTATTAAATAGAACTTTATTTGCATACGAACGACGTCGCAGCCACTGCTAGTTATAAATAAAAAGATTGTAAATAATTAGACAATAAACACTAAAATTCAACAAACCTCACCTCAAATAAACCCTCCTAAGTAGATACGTATCTATACTCGATTGATTTGCAACCACTATGCACTTGGTCATAAACCTGTCATAGTAACTAACACATTTCAGTTTTTCACATCCCACTCACAGTGACGTTTCAGAATGTAACAGTATCCAACTGTTGAAAGTCTTGCAGCAATGAATGACAGTAACAATTCCTGATAGATTTATGTAACTTTCTAATAACCTTGTATTTTTAGGAAGATTGTACTGTACGTACCATCCGTCATACAATGTTAGACAACAGTAAACATAGCTTAAGATTATAAATGTAAGATTATAATAGGTAGGTACATTAATTTTCGTTCGAATATATTTGATTCTTCAACTAGGTTACCTGTGGTATTGTAGTGGAATAAAGCGTATACGATTTTTGATTTGTTAATGAAAGTGGGAAAAAAAATGAGAAAGAAAAACTTAAGAATTCATTACTAAGAAAATGTCTTTTAACAACAAAAATACATTTCTATTCATCAAGATATGTTTGGAAAATAAAGTATATCCTACATACAAAATTCAATCGAAATTATTAGATCAGTCTCGGATAAACCAATTATATATGTACAGGCATTGCTCATATAATATATGTAATAAAATAATAACAAAAACCGTGCACCTCCTATTTTCCTTTCTTTGTCGAACAATTTTCCTAATTTTTGTTTACTAAAACCTGGATGTTTATTCTTATTAAATGGATTATGTTCTTCTGAGTAATAAAATATATCCACCGAACTATTAGCGAACATTATTATTATCAATAAAAGACATTAAAATTGTTTTTTTACATGATGTTTTTCTAATTCAGGATTACTGATAAATTTCCACCACTCCGCAAAGACTATTACATAGTATTAGTTTCATAACTTCGCATATTAATAAATATGTAATCTTAATTCGCGTTTCATAATTTAAAGGCATCCTATATAATCACTAACCGATGCTCCGAAACATAATAATATTAAGTTAAAATTGATTAGAATGAGGATCGGCAGTTCCACAAAAGTTAATTTAAATGTTAACTTGTTGACTGTGCTCTATAGTAAACCTGCATTAATAATTAACAAATATAGTCTCTTTGGCGATTCATTTAATTCGAAAGCATTCAATAAAAACAATGTAGCTAAATCTTGCCAGCACATCCGTTTAAGTCAGTAACAAATTACGGGCACGAAAGCGTTACGGCAGATGCAATGCCATCTAGTAAGCAATTGTAAAACTAAAAAAATATAGTGCTTATTATCAATCGAGTCGGGTAATAAAATAGTGATATACAAATTCAAGATGTTCCAAATTGAACGGAAGCACATTTTACGAGTAATGGGATAGCTGTTTTTTTTTAGTTTATAAATTTTAGCGTTGTCGTCACAATCTGACTTGATGTTAAGTGACGATGTGGCCCAAGATCGTGGACACTCTAAATAACCGACTGGCTCTCAAGTGCAAATGCCAAAACACAGATAAAGGTATTATTAACTTGAAGGTGGTAACTAGCCAGACGGATATTAAAAAAAATATATCATACCATAATTTTTTTACGATGGTTACCTTTACCGGGATGTCAAACTCACTGCAGGGATTCGAAATTACGTCCATTCACGTAGCGTCCATACACGCTACCACTGTGCTATCATTGCTTGCGTATAATCGCAAATATGTATAATATCTCGACCCCACTAGTGATTTAATAAGAAACTTTTGTGATTAAAGAAACTGTGTTTATTTATAATATAATTAAACAACACCGAATAACATTACACGGTCAATTAGTACATCGCAATATCATAAACTGTTTAACCCTCGAATACTTACGAATAGCATTTTTAATTCCTCGGGAATTACTCTAATTAGCGACGGAAGGGTTAACATTTAACGAACCCTGAAATAAAAGACCTTCGTCTTCGGAGATAATAAAATAAATTAACTTAAAGTATATTTTCTTAACGACGCACGGAATTCTTGTTTCGCATAATTTGTAAAAATTATACAAATTACAGACACACCATCGTACTTTTTAAGACAGTGAATTTCTATTATTACTAATAACCAAAAATACGTTCTTAGAAAAAAAGTTTTTATATTGAATTAATTATATTTTCTTACTGTAATTTAATATTACTATCCAATAATATATCCCAATGGGTCGTAGGTTAATTATCACAAAACATTTTGAACAATTTACGCAAGTGGTTTGTGTTTTTTATGGATTTACATTTTATCTTAACATTAATAATATAATTATATTTTACTTAACCAGTTCTCTTGAGCATAGTATCTGAAACAAGTTATTTTTAATATTAATAAATTATAACAATACAGATTAATATCTTAGTTTTAATAAGCTACATCATACGATAAATTGCTAACATTGTTAGTCTACATATGCAATATAGCTTACTACTACCGCCATCTATGAACTTTAGTAGAAACTACATACAGAACAGTTTAGTTTACTATTTAGACACAAGATGTCATAAATATGAACGAGAAGATAAATATTTGTTGTTATCACCTAATAATATACGTCATTGATTATTTTAGTGTTAAATATCGTTATTTGTACAAACGCCCATCCTTTTTTTTTTACTTATATTACTATAGACTAGAAACCCGTATTCTGTGTACTGTTCACTGATTTGCTAATCATTTTCTTAGGAGTTTTTCTTCATTTTATAATCAAAACAGAGTTACATTATTCTTGAAATATAAGTAATTAAGAACAAAGAATACTGATACAAGAAGAGAAGTTTAGATATTTCTTTTTTCGGTAGATTATTTCCAATGTAACCAAATATGCTAATTGAAATTGCACCTATTAATTATTTGTAACGATATAGTTTGTTTTTATTAAATATATTTAATGTATTGACATATAGTTAAATACGTAATATATAGAATATATACATAGATTCTAATTGGCAATCATATTTTTTTACCTTGTCGTGTCTCCCGTCGCCGCTAGTATTTTTATTACCTTTTGTTATTTAGAACATGGTTCTTTAAATAATAATCTAATTTATTCAACTTGCTGCATTTGATACCAGACGCAATAAATTGAAAGCCCGACCAATGATACCTATTCTGAATTTTGCTCATGTAATTGCATGCAATAATACTTAGATTTTCGAGTTACAATAATTTACTTAAGTACGTTGTTATCTCGTAATGTAGGCATGGCTTGAGGTCATAAGAGATCGTGAGAAACAGGTATATGTCTACATATTACGTTAAAACTAGCTGAAATGTTCACATCATTTTAACGATTTATACGAGATTATCTGGCCTGACTGACCTTAGTCTGCACCTTACTCGAAAACATATCTTCAAGTGTTCCACATGAGGACCAGGGGCCTTGTGGTCACATTGACACTTTGCCCGAATTCGCCATTTCAAAGCAAATATTTAGTAACTTATGCTATATTTTGTTTTCGTAAAATACGCAAGAAGGGGCGGGTTTAATCGTCTCCACTTGTCTCTAACGCACTGAATCGTAATATACTCGGCTCGATTTGCTAATAGCTACGATTACTTCTGAAAAGGTTTGCATCGTTGGAATATTTATTAGTCTCTATCTCTATATTTTATAAACCTGATTTAATATGCAAGTTGTGTTTTATAATACCTAAAATTATAAAATGCTCAATGTAGTCTAATTAGTCGCTATATTTTTTTATACTTTATAGGTTTAACGTTATGGGCACAATCTCACTCGATGTTAATTGAACATGTTGCCCAAGATGGTTGACACGTTAAACCTAGTGGAGGGACTGGATCTTAAGTGCAAATACCGGAACACACCTGTAGTCTTTGGCGGCAGATTTACAACTTGAGGGTGGTAGCTATACAGATGGGAATTAGACAAATCCCTACTACCATATTATGGTTTCATTAAATGAAAACAGCAAATCAATAATTAACATTTCTTACTTCACTGTTTAAATATATGTATGATTTGAAATGTGACCGAAGATTTATGACCACTCTTACCCCTTATCACACTTCGTCAACCCCCCCCATCCCTTGATGTATGACGTAATTTATGGATTTGCCCCTATAAATGTGTAAACGCGTAAAATGTGTATGTTTAGAATATACAATATATATATTTTGAATAAACAAACACTTTATTCACACAAACAACAAAAACAAACAATTAATCTATATTTTTTTAAGCAAGCATGGTTAATTATTTGTTTACAAAACTCGTAGATAGTTTTACCTAGAGAGTCCCTATCATGTTAAAGCACTAACCTATTTATAATGAAGTAACATTCGACTCGACTGGTACGGTTTCGGAATCTTTGTTTTTTTCTTAAAAAAAAAATTACGACACCTAGAGCTTGGTAAACGTAAAATTTAATAAATCCAAAAATAGGGCTTGAAGTAATTCCTTTTGTTATTAAAGTACAGGTACTAGGCTATTGATATGAATTATGTAAATAGTTGATATTAATCTACAGAGAATAAAACCCTGGCTCAATACGTCATTTTTTTCGGGAGTTCTCGTGACTACCTCTTATAAAAAAGATCTGAACATAGAAAAAATAATTAAACAGTTTTTTTTTACACAAAATTGTTTGTTACAAAATGTGAGATAAATTATTTAAACCGTTTTCTTGAAATACATCTAATCATATTATCATATAAATACAAATTGGTTGTGGTAGAGGCAGTTTGAAAGCAAAAAATTGCTTGATCTTGACATGTCGAGAGTAGAACACACACCCGCTTCGAAGTATGAGGCGTGCAAAATAACAATACAGTATGCTCGGTGACCCAGGTACTATTCAGAATATAGGACACATCCTCTAGAGACCAAATTAACACATATTTTCGTTATTTACAAACTTCAATTACTTTGAAGTTTTAAATAGCCAATATGATTAATTAATTACTTTTTACCAACAGGCTAATTACTCTCTTAGATAACACGTATAAATTCAACGTGTACTTTTCTATAAATATTTCATTAAATTATTCGTCCCCTGCGCATCAAACCTGCATCAGGAAACAATAAGCAACGACACCTTAATCTTATTACATTATGATAACTCAGAATAACTTGGGTAATGTTTTTCCAATCAGATTTCGGTGATCCCCAATTTTTCATAACGCGAAATTACATTAGCGAAAATTTGCATCGCCTACAGCTCCATCTATGAACGAATAGCGTGTACCGAGAGATCGGGAAAATGCGAAATCAATCATTAAGCATTCCTTCGCTCTTATCACCAGTGGATAAAGTGTAAAATAGAACGTATGGTAATTTCATTGAATGAACTGCCCGTTTTGTATGTACCGGGTAGATTAGGGGTTCGATACCATCCCACGCCCTCTGTAAAAACAGTATGAATAATAATATGATTTGCATAACATCAGGAGCTTCGTCTAACGACGTTGTTTACTTTGATAAGTTGCTTCCCAAATAGTTGGCTTGTTAAAGAAATTGAGTTGAAATAATGTATGTATTTTAATCAAAATATTCACGAATCGTTGCGCTTTTAGATTTAAATTGCGTTTGTTGTAATTTATCGCACGGCATTCAAGTTTGATTTATTTTATTGTGTGTTACAGAAACTTTGTAATATTCTTATTACTTGATATTGTTTAATATTATTTTTATTGTAAATGTAGTTTTATTATTGAGATACAAAGTTATACATTATTACCCATGTTTATAGCTTATCCCAAGAGTTTGATTTAACCCTTATACAGAAGTTTAAACGCAAAGTAAATAATTAAAAGTATATCTTGAAGTAACAATGGCTAAGTGATAGTGTGTACTTACGGACATATATATGACATGAGTTTAAATCCTTGTAATTAGCCTGAGCTTTCGGTGAAAAAATAATCAATATGAAACCATAACATGACGGTAGAGCAATCACCAATGCTCGTTTGGGAAGATACCACGTTAAATTTAAAATCTGTCGCTAGAAATAATAATATCTATAATATTGTTAATAAATTTTTAGGAACAAATTCAAAATTCTAAAAATCACTGATATAAAGGTTAAGTTTGAATGTGAATAAAATACAAATTTAATACAGAGATATACGTACATGTTTCTATACTAAAATGGAGTAAGCGGTGTAAATAAATAATTGTAATTCTTAATAAAACTACCCTCAATGTTGGCCGGTAGCCGTAGATCGCACGCGGTACCAACTATCACAGAAAAACACTACACTTAATGTGTTTTGATACTTGCACATTTACTCAAGAGTGTTTTAATTTTAAACAGTCATATACAAAAAAGTATATATCATCGTTAGCTTTTTTATAATCCTGTTTTTAACAGGAACGAACTGTACTATGAAAGATAGATTTGTATCGACTAGTTTAAAGAGTTAATTATACGTAACAATTAGGGAATTAACAATATTATGTACTAGTCTGATCGAAGGACTTTAATTATAATATAATACAGTTTAAGAGGAGAGGTAGCTGTTAGAAGGTAGATTTACTATTGTTATGCTGATAAATTAAAAATAGAATTTATTAGTCTAATTTACACTAATTACTCCGAAATCAAATCATAAATATTTTACTCAGGTCAGGTACCGTAAAGTCCCTTATGAACGTCAAAACTATCTTGGAAAACTTAGTTCTCCAACCGTTATTGCCTGACTGGAATGCGACCACGTTTAGGCTTAAATTACCGCAAAATAATGGTTCAGTATGAGCCTTTTTGTTCCAGCATAGTAAACGAAAACCTGCCCTTTCCGCGAAGGTCAGCAACATAGCTGTAACACCCCTGGTGGTACCATTTACTATCATATGATCCACCTGCCTGATTGCTTTTCATTAGCAATAAAAATATAAGTATAAATCTATCTTTATAAAGTATCAAAACACATCCAAGCACTAATAAAATGAAGTCGTCAGTGGCGCTCTGCGGCCGGACCGAAATGACCGAACACTTTACATAATTTGCCGATCGGCTGACCCTCGAAAGTTTTCGCGTTCAGCCATCACTTCACCGACCCACGCGGGTAAACAATAAACATAAATATAAGAAACGAATAGTTTATTAAATAAAATATAAGAAGAGCAATAACAAAAAGGGATTGAACATAAATTCTGTTAAAATTTACCATCGGTAGTGTTTCAACGATTATTACTTTATTTTTTGTATTATGATTTTTTTATAGGTTTAGTGTTAATGTCACAATCTCACCTGGAGTGAAGTGGTCTAACATAGCGAACACGCTAAGCCTAGTGGAGGAACTGGCACTCAAGTGCAACTGCCGGAACACTCCTATCGATATTTGGCAGTATTCGAAAAAAACCCTACTGCCAGGCTATGGTTCCATTACGATGTTTTCCTTCACCATAAACTCAAGCTCATTGCAGGCGAATTCAGACTCGTCACTTGACGCAGCGTCCTACATATTACCAACTGAACTATCATCACATCAAAATGATTTAATTTATTACATATCTGTACCACTACTCAAATGAGTAAACTTCTTTGATTGGTAATTTCTAGAAATACTAAAACATTTCTAAGCTTACTTTGCTAGAAAACTATGTCAGATGGCTTTAGACCAAATTTTATACATAGTAACTACATTTGCTAACCATATAGTTTATAATATATCAAAATATGGTCGGCTTTATACCTAATTTTAGACCTAGAGCATACATTTGAAATTTATTACTGCTAGTGTATATCAGCACTAGTCTACTAGGTAAACTCTTAAGGGCGGGCGCACATTTTTTGCCCGTCGATAGTTTAGTCTTATTACTTATAACATGTTATCAAAATGTATAAAGCGTCGGATATTGCTTTGCGAGACAGTTGACAGACAGATTGCTCTCGGCTCTATGGTTAGTCACCAACAATGTTGAAGACTGTATGATTACTTGCAAAAAGGCACTCGCATATTAAATCTAACATTGCTTACTGCCTGCAGGCAATATACCTACATCGTGCTTTCGTTGAAACATAAAATCTATAAATTAGAATAGTGAATTTAAAAGACAAATTTAAGGGAGATAGATTTTAGGAAATGATATTTTTAAAGATATCTCTATTACGATTATTTCTATTAGGATTTTGAAGCGAAAATAACGTGAAAATCACGAGGAAACCATAGTATGGTGGCAGAGCTTTTTCTAAAGCCCACCTGGCTAGCCTTATGTTGAAAATATACCGCCAAATATCAATAGGTGTATTGTACTGGAGAGCTAGTTCCTCAACATATTTAGCGTGTCTACCAACTCGGGCCGTATCGTCACTTAAGATAACACTAGGCCGTAACTATAACAAAAAAAGGTGCCGCCGGACTTTTGAAATTCCTCCACCCAGCAGTAGATATCTGTCAAATAACATGATAGTGTGTTCCTACTTTGCCAATTTCCTAGATAATGAGATTTCAATCTCAGTAACTTGCTAATGATACCTTTCAACTAAAACCAACTAAAATTCGTTAAGATCAATAGGACTAGCTATATCTAATATCGTTTCCGTTTTGCATTTCTTTTGGTTATTGAATGAAACCTTTTTAGATCCCCAATGAATTAAATGTCTTTTAATTATATGAAATGTAAATATAGGTGGATTCGAACCCACGTCTTCAATGCAGCTTCCGTACACATTGGTAACTGAGCTATCATTGCATAATTTCTTTTCATATTAGAATATTTAAAAAAACATGCGCTTTTTTTTTGTTTTTATAAGGCTTGCCATGACGATAACGAATACAATAAAAAATAATTATTCAATTTGTTACAGTCGTTCGAAGGTTATGCGCGTATATAAATTTCGGCGATTTATTTTTTTATATATAGAAAGATAGGTATGCTATAGAGCTTACCTTTTAGTACCTAGCAATTAGTAATAGTACTAAACTAAAAAAGTAAAGCCAGATTGTTCAAATATTTTTAATCTGTTTGGTTGTCGAGATGAAGTTACCTGGCTCTCGAGTTTAAAATTAAGCAACAAAAAGTCAAAAAATTGTCCGGTTTGCTGATGTGCGCCTGCCCTTATTGTAAAGTATCACGAAACTTTTTTACTTTGAAAACTCAAGTTCAATTCAAGATTCCTTCGACACGTGTCAAGATCCACTATCATTAGTCCATATAAACTAGTACATAAAAATAACGTTATGTAATTAATTATGCTTTCTATGACTTCCATTACCGGTCTGTCTCATATTAAGTATTACTATGATAACTTATATTCATGACATGCTATAAAGTTGGGGTAAATAGGTAAAAAGTGCCCGCTCCCGAGGTTACTTCTCAGCGGGAACTGTCAATCAACGTCCACTCGATATTTATATTGAAATAGCGCTTTTTATGCGCAAACTAATACAAAATAATCATTGTATAGCATTAACAAGCGATTAGCGTATTTGATGATAAAATATATATAATGAAAATATTTATCTACTGTCATATCGTAAAGCTCATATACTTGCAATGAGTTTAAATTGACATACGCTATAAACACAATACTGAAATTTAATACTAGAATTATATTATAACAGTTTTTTCAACAAGATGGCGACTCTATTGTTGAAGCGCGTTTGGGAGTTTTTGTGGCAACTAATATATCATGTTCCGAATAATTATCTATAATTTACTTCACTTATAGAGTACAACTGCACTACCTCAGGTAAAATGTTGCGTATATTACACAATATAGGGCTAAATAACTAAGTATATTAATAAAAATAAAAATCACAACACAACAGATCAAGATCCCGCCAAAAACTCGTTATACAGCATTACATATAAGCTTTAATTAAAATTTTTACTTATCTGTGGCAACGCTCGCTTAAGCGCATACGCGGTAATGTGATGAGTTTTGATGCCATACATACTTTTTGCTGTACTAAATTTCGTGGGATTTTCGCGCCTCATAACGCGAAACGTTTGAGGTTGTGCATTATTATCAACATTCCCAAGTCGAGCAATTTTCGAGAATTCAATGATCGTTATTTTAAATCTTTTGTGTTTGTTACGGCAATGCAAATGTTTTACTATCCAGAGACTCTCACTATCATACTAGATGCTTTTTAAATTCATTTATTTAATTATATACCAAAAAAATCTTTACGAAAAATAATTTTTGGTTGGCGTCTGGATGTCTGTATGTATGGATATGTAACGATTATGCCCAAAAAATTGTTTAATAGCTCTAAAATGACATCGGACTTCCTATTTAATATGAATTCTTAAATCTATGTCATTAAATTATAATTAGGTTATGAAGCGTGCACTTTTCGGTTTTTCAAACTTTTTTATTCTTACCTTAAAATGCCTGATAACATTGAATGAGAAGAAAATCTGACTCCACCCGGTATTTTGGATGCGATGATGAAAATGTCTCGCAGCATATAATCCTTTAATAATTATTATAACCAATAAACTTTTGCTAACTCTTTTAACTTTGTTCTCTTATTTAATTGATTCAATCGCTATATATGATAGTAGATTATTATATTAAACTGCACACAACTAGAAATTAAACACTCGTATGATTCTATTGAAGACCTCACCTATGGCTCGATTTTAATACCCCTTAATTTGTAACCATTTTGTTTACGCCAGAATGTCATGACGTGAATGAGCCCGCGTAGTTATCATAGTCTGTGGTTTTATCTGTGACCTGTCATTTATAAAACACCGAGTGTGCAAGTTCAAGGTATATTATAAAATATATTATAGTAATATAGTATAAGGAGGACAATGTGTCTAATGATAAACACTGTACAATTTATAAAGACAAAAATGTAGAGATAAGCAATGTTCTAACAGTCCATCTACAGGTCTGACAGTAGCTGGACATATTCTGGCTTATCTCTTAATATGATAAACGAAAAGATCATCAAATTCAGAGGTTTATAGCATGCATCCTAGTCACGACTTCTTGAACAATTATTGTCACATTTCAAGCAATCACTCAAAATGTTCCTCATGAATCACTCCGCTCAGTGTATCGCTCCGCTATTCACAATGGAATGGGCTCAAATATATAATTATTATCAAACGACTATTGACTTCTCTTATTAATATGGATGCTTTAAGTTATTTTCGGTTAAACTATTTTTTATTTGTGATTTAATACATCTTAGGTATTCATGACCATTGCTAATTCCGATGGTGATTTTACACGGAAAGTGGTAGCTACTACATATGGAATAAAAATCTTATATCGTCATAATCTTCTGTGTGATTATTTTTTTGGTCAGCTTATTAAGATATTTCACATATTGGCTTTGGCTGTGCATTGAATTGCATAGTGGTAGTAACCATAGATATACCTTCGATTATTCCTAATGTATTGTATTCCTTTTATACTTTGGTGATTAGGTGGTAAACAAAACTAAGCTTCAAGTTGTGTCATCTCATTTTTTGCAAATATATACGTAACGATGACTTCTACGTCAAGGAAACCTTCAATATTAGGAAATTCCAACGTGTTTTATATTCGAATGGATGAATGAATGAATTAACACTTTATTGCATTTTTAATATGTACACAGGCAAGCTTAATGCCATAAGATATTTTCTTCCAGCTAACCAGCGGTATTGTTATCATAATATAAAAAAATGTAGGTAAACAAAAGGCAATAAAAATTACTAAATTAAGAAAATAAAACAGGAATATAAAAATCATTAAAATATTCGACACATATTTTCATTTTTATTTATTCATATTTATTAGCTCTGTTTGGTTGACTATGGATTAATTAATTAAGTACTCAAAACATAAATATTCCCATAAACTTTATTAAAACTTGTAGCAAAAAGAAATTCCTGGCAGATTTTGGCACAATTTTCTATTAGGTAGCTAAAACATAAGTTAAAATTTAGGCTACGCTGGATATTCAAATCTAATGTATAGTAAACAACATTCTTTGAGCAGCATCGGAAACTATGTAATGGTACATAGTAAATATGATATGGTGGTTATATGTGATTAATATAATAAATATGGACATCCCAGTGGATGTCCTTCTTACTTTGAATTATTAGATACTTCGCTTTAATATATAAATACTTATTTCGCTATTCATATGCAATCTGTAAATCTACACATTTAGAAAAAATATTTTTAAAAATATGTTTTTTTTTATCATAACTAACCACTGATTTATTAACATACTGCTTGTAACTTACAGAGATATTTTTAGGAGGTTACAAAAAAAAATATTTACAAGATATTAAGCGCTTACGATATTTTTATAAACAGGCTCGACGTGAAAAAAGTAGAGTATCGCGGACTACAGACAAAATTGAATACTTTATAATTTAAACTTAGTATAATTTGAATTTTCAAAATTATGTTTTCGTTATTTGTATATTAAAATCACATTAGGTTTAATTATTCATCGCAGCACAAATTGGGGTAAGAATATAAAATTAAAACTTAAATGGCTTCATTTTTTTATTTTATAGTTAGGGCTTAGCGTTATGGTCACAATCTCACCTGATCTTAAGTGACGATATGGCCCAAGTTGGTAGACATGCTAAATCTTTGAAGGAACTGGCTCTCAAGTGCATCTACCGGAACACACCTATTGGTATGTTGCGGCAGATTTTCAACTTGAGGATGGTAGCTAGCTAGGCGGGCTTTAGAAAAAGCCCTACCACCACGCTATGGTTTCCTCACGATGTTTTTCCTTCACAAAAATCCTCAAGCTCATTGTATGATGATTATAAGACTCAGTAGATGGATTCGAATTCACGTACTTTGACGCGGAGTCCGTACACACTACCACTGAGCTATCATCGCTTTAAATTCACTTCATAAATCTACGCTTTATTACACATTATTTAACCATATAGTATAATAACCAGTAAATCCGATATAAGCAGTATAAAATACCCTAAAACCTTGACATTGTTTCGAGATCAGCTAACTACCCATAGCGTGCAGTTTCCGAGCACGTTTATTGACATGAAATTCCACCGAATGGGCCGCCGGTATCAGCCACCGGCTATTGGAATAGCCTGAGGGCAGTTTATGAGACATAACCCTCCGTTTCGGTTATCTGATACGTTTTTAGCCGATTCGATTGTGGGTTAAGACAATGGTAATGGAGATTGGTGTAAAATATAAGCGATCACGATTTTTATTAAATTGATTACAGCCTTTTTTAATCTATCAATATACTGCTAACAAAAAGTATTTCGTATATATATAATATATATACATAAATTTTAATTAATATCAGTAGTAACTAGTTTATGTGTACCGAAAACAATACATATACATGTACCTATATCTAAAATAATTAGATTATATGTTAGACTATGGGACGGACTGTCCGGAACGGTCTTCCGCCAAGGTTATGATATGGGGTTCTTCAAAAAGGGATTGAAATACGGTCTCCATGGTGGGCGACACGGCTGAAATACCCCTGTGTTGCAGTTGTTCATAGGCGACGGAAACCATTTAACATTAGATGAGCCGTCTGCTTGTTTGCTGCCCCTTAGCACAAAAATGTCTAAATCGACCATTTTTAGCGTATACTTTTTAATATTTATGTAATTTTTTCTATAATAATAAAACATTAATAACGCGATAAATTAAGGTAACAGTGATATGAAAGTTTCAGTCTACTGAAAAGGCAATGAAAAAGGATATGTGCGTAGTTTCTCTGCCTGATTGAATAAAAAATGACGAGGCTCGCACGAGAATTTAATTCATCGACATAGCCATTAGAAATGCTTTATTTATATAAAATAGTAATTCGCCGAACAAAAGTTTAATTGGGCCGGATAATTTTGAAGTATGCGGTATGGACAGATCAATTACAAGATTGTAAACCTTGCAATGAACCAGTACAAAATTAGCCGTTGTGGCGGTATTTGAAAGTAACCCTATATCTAGCAGTGGATGTCTTTTGGTTGAAACGATAAAATTGATGAAGCTGAGATGATTTTACATTTTTTTTTACTATTGTGTTGTGTACTGTTGTGCTTTAAGTAGCTATAAATATAGTATTAAAGTAGTATAATAATGTTAAAAACATTGAGAGAATTAAACGCGTCACAAAATATCTACTGGGTGGATCCTGATTAGACTTTCAGAGACTGAACAGCTGATGTTTTATATCATGAAATAGCACATTGGATAAGATTCTATGATTATGGCCTTAATATAAAAAAAAGTTTAAAAGTATAAAATCCGTTTTTCTAATATAAAATACGTATTTTAATTAGGACAATTAATCAACATCTACGAGGTTTGAAATCTATTTACCTAACACGACAGCTGTTAGGGTATTTACATTATAGTTCCAAATGTAATCTACACTAATATTATAAAAAGGATAGGTTTGTATTTATGTTTGTAGCGGTTAAACTCAAAAACTACTGAACCGATTTCAAAAATTCTTTCACCATTAGAATGCTACATTAGCCCTTAGTAACATAGGCCATATAACATTTTATATGAAAATTATTAAATTAAATTTTAGTTCCACACGAACGGAACCGCGGACACAGCTAGTCTGTTATAAAAATGGACACTTTAATTAATGTTTGCATATGATAATGTGCAAAATACTACCAGGAATCAGCTAATCAACCTTATTTAAAAAAAAAAAATCACTGCCGACTCTTTTTATGCACCATTGTAATCTGATTTGAATTGCTATAACTATTGTGCTCTTAATAAAAATAATTTACATTCTAGCCAGTGGTATATACACTATACTATTATTATAATTATTACTATACTATATATCTAGAGATACTATTATTTTAAAATGTTCAATGACTAATGATGAATTATGACTAATGACCTGCTGAACTAGCTAGTGTTTCTAACAATATTTAGTTTTAACAACTTGCACCATACGTTAAGGAACAATTGACTAGGAATTTACTGTTTTAAGGATTAGGAGAAATGTTACTTTCCGTTTCACGGGGGTCGTCTGAGGTCATTCTGAGGGTTCTTTTCAATTCTAAAAGGAAATTCATGGGTTTGTATAAACATGTAGTTACATTACATTTAAATTATTTTGGGTCAGTACTCTTTATTGGTTATTGGATAATAATCTGTTCAAAATATCTATTTATCCGGTTAAGACAATATGGTGCCTTTTACTTGAAAAAAAAATTAGGAAATAAAGTTGAGTGAGTAAATACAAAGTATTTTTATAGGTTTAACGTTGTATCCACAATCTCACCTGATCTGAAGTGATGATGTGGTCAAGCCGGTGAACACGCTAAACTTAGTGGAGGGACTGGCTGTCAAATGCAACTGCCGGAACACCTACAATTATTTAACGGCAGACTTCAACTTGGGGATGCCAGCCAAACGGGCATTAGAAAATGCTCTATCTCCATGCAATTTTTTCTTCTGGTTAGGTTATGCGTTATACCCAAAATCTCGCTGGATACGCTAAACCTGTTGAGGTACTGACTCTCAACTGCAGCCACCGGAACACACCTATTGGTATTTGGCCCCAGATTTTCAACTTGAGCCAGCTAGGTAGATATTAGAGAAAGCCCTATCACCATGCTATAGTTTTATCACGATGTTTTCCTGCACCACAGGCTCAAGCTCATTGCAGGTGGGTTCGAACTCACGTCCTTTGTCGCCATGTCCGTAAACAATACCAACTGAGTCATCATCGCTTGAAGACAATACAAGATGATACAAGATTATATTTATTTGAAATAAATCGACATATCCCGATGAGAATGGCTGTAAGACTGCCCCTAAATTCCTTATTCTGGGGTCAGTTGCCGCGTCAGATGCCGATCGTAACTCATAGAATTGATAAATAATATATGTGATTACCGTATGCTCCATACCGCTCGGCCATTCTATCAGTATGGCTTTTACATTTGTATGAAATGGGGGTAAATTGCAGTCATAAAGAATATATCGCTACTCAATGAGTTTAGGTGCGATGACCTTCGATTCAGTGTAGTTTAGAGTTAATTCAGTATAATACTGTTTACCTTTGCATTAGCGCTACAGTTCCAAACATTTATGTGTACCATTTAGTTGATTTTCAAGGCAAGTTTTTGATAGAATATCGAGAACTAATTTGACCGAATCTGATAGAATAGAATAAAATGTTGATTTTCACGTGCATCTATATATGTACTCTTTTTTGTATCGCTTTAGTTTTATTTAGCGTTTAACTTAAATCCCATCTGATGTTTAATTATTAACTAATTTATACCCGTGGCTTCGCTTGCGTTAATATTGATTTTGTCAAACAAATCAGATGTTACAATAAAAAGTTTCATACAAAGGTTATCCCTCTCGTTACCCTTTGTATTAAGTTATTCTTACTTGTAATATGTTTTTCGCGAGAATAAGTAGTCTATTACCACCTTCAAGAACCCATCTATCTCTGTGCCACAATTTATCATAATCGATTCAGCGGTTTAGGCGTGAAAGCGTAACAAACAAACTTAATTTCATATTTATAATATTAATAAGAATGTAGCCGAACATGGTGGATACGCTAAGCCTAGCGGAGGGACTGGTCTCAAATGCGACTATGGGAACACAGCCATATAGACATTTGGTGAGTGATTTTCAACTTAAGGTTAGCAGTTAACCAGACGGGCATTAGGAACTACCCTAAAAGCTGGTTTCTTATGGCTTGATAGTCGGAACACACTAACATCGAGCTATCATAGCTTCTTCTGATTGCATCGCGAATAAATTGCTACAGAAGGACGTAGATAACCTCCTTTACAACAATTTTAGGGTTGCAAAAACGGAAAATATGTCACTTATTTCAATATCATACAGCCAGAACCGAGTTCGGCTTAATAACTTGTTAAAATTCAAACTTGCTAAGTAAGGTGTGCTTAATTCATATGTATGTTTATAATAAAGTTTTTTGTGTGTCTAAAGTCGTTTTAAATCGCCAACGCTGTATAAACATGCTATTAAGAGGCCGACTAATGAACGTAAAGCATTCTCCGATGCAAAAATCAAGGTGTCCGAAAACAGGTCCACGACTTTGGATAGATATAGGGTTGTCATTTAATATTAAATATCCTATTTTACCAGATTATATTTTTGAAAGTTAATGAATACAAAAATTTACAGTTGAAATTTAAATGATTTAACAAATACTAACTAGAATATAGTGATCCATTTTAAAAGCTATTGTTATACCACCTAATTATTAGTTTTTATTATACATGAAATAATTGAACAACTAGAATAAGTGTCAGACTAGGGTAGTTTATTAACACCGATTGCGATATAAGCGAGACGCGAGTGCGGCTTTGGGTTCAGTCAACGCGAAGTATTCGAGACAAGATATTCACGTAAGATTTTTTTTATATTATTGATTTGACTGTTTGATGTGTTTGATATTTATGTTGTAATGCAGTATAGAGTATGATTTATACTGGACAGACAGAGAAACTCCAGCAGTCAAGGTGAGCATTGACGTACGTCGACAAAGGGACCGCCCCTTAAACCTACACCCGGAGTCGCAAGTCTTGGATACTGCTTGGTGTTATCCCATCTGCCACAGCTACTAGGTTTAGGTTTTTTTTTATTTTAGGATTTTTTTATAGTTAAGATTTAGCGTTATGGCCATAATCTCACCTGATCTTAAGTGACGATACGGACCAAGTAGATATACACGCTAAACCTGTAGAGAAAATGGCTCTCAAGCGCAACTGCCGGAACACACCTATTGTTATTTGGCGGCAGATTTTCAACTTGAGGGTGGTTGCTAGACAGGAGGGCATTAGAAAAAGCCCTGTGGTTTCCTCAACATGTTTTCCTTCACCGAAAGCTCAAGCTTATTGCAGGTGGTTAAATTCGAACACTCGTTCCTTGACGTTAAGTCGTACACTCTACCACTGAGCTATCATCGCTTTATTACTAACAATTTTAAGAACACTATTATAGTTGTCGATAATGATGTATTATAGTATTTTACTAACGGAACTATTAGTATAAGTATATGATTAAAGTGAATACATCTAAATTGAAATATTTTTACGACGTTCAATACAAAAAAGGCATTTATTGTAAAATCAATAATACCATTTTGAAGTAACGGTGACATATTGTTATATTCTGTAATTATGACACCTGCCTATATAGGCAATTTCGCTAATTTGAAGTGAGGTTAGCCATGCAAGCAAAAATCACAAAGGAAAAACGAAATTTAATAAATATTGCGAATTCGAACCTACAGCACGCGTAATTGGTCAGGCGACTGCGTAAACCTATAGACCAAGCGTGCGGTTAACCATGGCCTAGTATCTACTAAGCCTAAGAATTTAGATGTCCAAATTCAAGCCTTAGGCTCCTAGTAGAGCCTAAATTTTCCTCCTTCATTTCAAATCTGATTGCATTCAAGCGCTAAACAATGAAAATAATAATTTTGCACGGTAAAATATACTGGACCTATCAATGTTAAATTCGAAATTATT
Source organism: Actias luna (assembly GCA_039707435.1). Lineage (NCBI taxonomy): Eukaryota > Metazoa > Arthropoda > Insecta > Lepidoptera > Saturniidae > Actias > Actias luna. The sequence goes on along the minus strand of JAZHAC010000012.1, from coordinate 11,193,600 downwards.
CTTCAAAGTAAAAAAAAATCGGACGCAAAAATAGATTAGGTTATGATATGTACGGAAAGAGAGTATGATTAATCAATAAGTACAAAGTTGGAAACAAGAATAATCACAGTGAAAACATACGGAAATTTTGCTTTTGCAGAAATCTAGATAAATATAAAAAACTTAATTCTAAAGGAAACATTATATAATTTTTATAGTTGACCGACTTGATTATATTTATATTTTTTTACTTGAAAAGAAAATGGGTTTAAATAAAATACAAAACATTAACATTATATTATATATCGTTAAAAATAATTACAATTCCAGCTCACGTAGACATTAATACTATTCAGATAGTATTAGAAGATGTTACGCGTACATTTGAATTAGTTAGGTATTAGTGAAGATTGTAATGGTTGTAAAACAAAAGTGAGTTGACGCTTGTGAATGTTATATTCGGGTTTGTTTGTTTATTATTAAAAGTTTGTTCATTCGTTTAATTAAAAAAACGAAGTACCTACATTCGACCTAGGAATGAATGATTTTAGTTATTTTTATTAAAAATTAAAACACATAGTAAAAATGTGGATGTAATAGAAATTATAATTTGAAAGTAAATAAAAATATTTATGTCAAAGTACATCATTATAGTCTAAAGATTAATAATCTAACTAAAGGTTAATTTATATTATAATTCTACATTATACACATAGTGATATGGGTCACGCCGGATATAATAATGCACTCACCCGTAACACACGTTGCCAATTATTTCTATATTTATAACTTCTATAATATAGCAACCCTGACGTGTTGCAATCGATCAATTAAATCGATTCCCCGTACGTTCGAATACGAATTTTTTCGCACGATGTCGCGCGAACAGTCCCACCCCGGCATAATATCGGATAATACGACCTTTTTGTTGAAACCATTTCTATACGAATGCACTACTAAACAACACGTCGCATTCCATTCTTTGAATACGAATATGCCCCTTAGAAGTCGTAGCTTAAAAATCAATTTTGCTAGAACCGTTTGTCGTTGGTTTTTAAAGCGTTTATCGGCTGTATTCCAAAAGGAATTAGGTTGACGATTGAACAGACAGTGGAATGTTGGTAATAATGCATGAAAAGACGAGCTATCTGGTACAATGAGAAATCAGTTCTTCATAATGGTACGAATGCATTGTCGCGAGTCGATATTGGATGTTATCGGGAAATGCCTTTCACGGAAAACTCTATTATTTTGTAGGTCTTTGTTAAGATTTCTGTCCTTTAAATACTTCTATTATATAATCATTGTGTAAAGGTTTGATATTCTTCAAAAAATCCTTTTATCTTTTACATAATATTTCAGACAACTATCCGTAATAGTTTGTTAGCATGAAAATGTTTTATCATTGCAAAGAGTTTGTACCGATTTTGATTATCATTAAAGTAATTATTATTATAAATAAGAATCATTATACTTTATAAATTATAAGTAAATTTAAAGTTTTAAAAGTCCTGTTTATTTTCATTTTACACGAAGCTGTGATCAGTGAATAGGCACATAATTTTAAAGTCTGAATAGCGGAATCACATACCTAATTAGATCGTCATAAAAATCCGAAGTTAAATATATAATGACTTATCGTCGCTTGGTTAATGACTACACACTAACTAATGGCAAGCATAGAAGGTACATAACGATGACCGCCGAAATACCGGCAATCTATTAGGGATCTTCGTTTTCATACCTGCTAGAAAGTTGTTGGACGTAACTGATCCAGAAATGTGACAAACAAATAGTCTGACTGTAACAATTTTATTATCAAGTGTATGGTGATCGTGACTCAGTGGACTCCCTACTACCCAGCTACTAACAACTAATTGTAACCCGATTGATCCTGGAACACGACACACTTACTACCAACTAGGCTATCACTCAAGAAACGTGGATTTGAATCCACCTACAATGAGCTTGAACTTTCAGTAAAGAAACATATCGTGATAAAACGTTAGTATGATGGTAGGGCTTTCTCGAATGACCGCCTGGCTAGTTACTACCCTCAAGTTGAACAATCTTCCGCCAAATACCTATAGGTGTGTTCCGGTAGTTGCACTTGAGAGCCAGTTACCCACTATATACTTATTATTTATTTATTTGGGAAACATACAGTTCTTTATCCTTATTAATATATACACAATAAATTATTAAATTCCAATTAAGTTTCCACATATATCATAAAACATACAATGTCAAGCGTATTATTAGATATCAATCTATTAAAAATTAAATAATAATAATATTAATTTGTGGTAAAGAAAAATCAGACACAATACTACTACAACAACATTTGCATCAAATTCAGAATAAATTCAAAATGTAAGATATAATAAGAAAGTAAACTAAGAAAATTTAATTACATACACAAAACTATTTAAAGACTTATTACTTATGCAATTCATTTGTAATACTTTCACTCTTTGTTTGGATTAATATTTCATATGCGGTAACCGAGTGATTAAAAATGTCAATATCGTTAAAATATGAATTATAAGAGTTACACACTCTAAATAAAAATGTATTACGTACAAAATTAATTTTACAAAATGGCACATCAAACGAAAGAAGGTTTAGCGTGTTCGCCATCTTTGGTCACATTGTCACTGAACATCAGGTGAGATTGGGCAATAACGCTAAACCTTAAGTATAAAAAAAACTGGATCACTATTATGGCCGTAACATCTGCACTATCTGCGGCTGCACATCCTAGCCGAGTTGTCATTTGATTAAGTAAAAAAATAACAAAAAAAATTACAACATGATAAATGTCAAAGCTACCTCTAGACAAATTGTTTTTTGATCATTGCTAATTCAAATAAAACATATAGGATAACACATATCAAAATCGATTTTTACTTAGATGATAGCTAGGGCATGGTCTATGGGCATAGCTGCGATCTAATCGGTCACAACACTTGCATGCTCTACCTCACCACAGTCTTATTTTTATTATGTAAAACAAATAAGAAATCGTACACTTTTGACTCCCAAAATATAATTATAAATAGGTCTATACACATTCGTGCAATGGTAATTGCGTGTTCTGGCACAACACTGAATACTGGGGTCCGAAACGAAGAATTTAAGTACTATTTAATGTATGTCTGCGAAAACTTAGATAAGCTCGATTATGTAAAATCCCGGCATGGCATAAATACTAGAAATTGTGACAAACTTGTGACAAGTTTTTATGTAATAGTGTTAGTTCTTATAACAAAGTCCCAAAGCACATTACTGATTTGCTGGATAATAAATTCAAGCACCTGTCAAGCGGATTTTGATGTCAAAACGCTATTACAGAGTGGACCATGTCTTGAAATTAATACCCCTCTCTGTGCATTCACTAAAATCTATTGTAAATGTTATTCATTTTTTTTAAGTATGTATTTTATAATTGTAAATATGTACTTTGAAAAACCACATCGAGTTTCTTGTCGGTTCTTTTCGATGACTGGGTTATTTTCCGATCAGGTGGGAGTTTTGACGTTCATAAGCGCCTTCCCACAGCCTAAATTGAATATATAGTTCTTTTGATTTAAGAATAAACTAAAAATATTTTTACCTCGAAGTGCTGTATGTATTCCACCAGTAATACAAAATTATAAGTATTAACCACGAGTGATACCCCACAGTGTGTCTAGTCTAAATATGAATTAAAACTGTAATACTACTAAAGCCATTAAAACTTACCTTATGATTAAAGATCAAAGTTTACAAACTGAATTACAAATTCCAGGGAAGAAACACCTCGGTGAAATCCTTTAAAACTTAGCCGGGTTGCTCAAGACAAGCGAAAAATCCCAAGCGAGCGGCGGCGCTAACCCCGCCACCGGGTTTATGGCGCTCCAAATGACAGTCTAGGCCGGTTTAATGACAGTTAATGACAGCTAACGACTCCCGGAGCTTTCCTTAACAACTTTACACTTTTAGCATCTCCACGTAACCAGTTTCATGAGATCCGTCACGACTTAGGAAGTAAGATAGATGGATTATTGCAATTATTTCAACTTCATACAATTATTCTTTTCATTCTACATTTTCATATTGGCATCTTAAAAAATAGGGATGTTACGGAACTCTTTATGCATAGCCGCAACTATCGGATAATGGAAATAATATATCTGACAGAAGTATTTCGTAAAACTCCGGATGTAGAACGATTCGAATGACAGTTGACATACATCGAATACCAAAAAATATTTAAAATGAGAGTGTTTATTATTTATTCATTGATATTTTCGCCTTGGTAAGTATATACCGGAATTCTAACGGTCACCGTCAATCTTAGATTTTTGTTTCAAAGCACGCTAAATGATTAGGACCGTGAACAATACAAGACACAACAAGACAAAACAAGTATGCCCATTGCGAGATCAACGATCTATAGTTGGTTGTCACCATCTGTTGACTTACAAGACTTTCAACAGCTGAATATTTATCGGAACGTTTTACAGGTTTTTGGTAGTCACGATCATATTCGAAACATATGTAATTACAATAATGCGATATATCATTTTTCTTATACCAAATACTACTACTTTTTTTTTTAGTTAACGTTGTAACGTTATGCCCACAGTCTCACCTGATGTATAGTGACGATGTGGCCCAAGACGGTGGACACGTTAAGCCTAGTGGAGGGGCTGGTTCTCAAGTGCAACTGCCGGAACATACCTATAGGTATTTGGCGGGAGATTTTCAACTTGAGGGTGGTAGTTAGCCAGGCGGACATTAGAAAAAACTCTGCAACCATGTATATGTAGAAGTAACTTATTTACATTTTTCACCAAAGAATACCTTTAATACAAAATTCTTATATGATTAAAACAATAGTAATGAAGCCATCTCATTGGGTAACCATTTCCAATTGTTCTAAATTGGTCAAATGCAGTTACAAAAATCATATTGTTTTTTTTTATATTATTACGGCATTCATCTACGTAGACAATTGTGCCAATGTCAAGTGAGAAGGCTTTTATAAACACAATTAACCAACACAAAGTAACATTAAAACTCAGATCAATTATTTGAAGGTCAAAATATTAATTGACCTGGAGGGAAATTCATTCCAAAGTTTTCATTTCGGCTTTTGCAGCGAGGCAACTGCTTCAACCACTAGACTAACCGAACAGGCATTGGAATTCTATTTGCATTTTCTTAGAATATAAACTGAACCATTTGTAGATAGATATCTGTGTAGTTGTTACAATACACAAGGTTGTTTAATGTTTTTTTACTTTGGTCGTATAATAGCAGTCTTAAATGTGACTGAGTTCACTTGTGTCTTCTCTCTGAATAAATCATATAACGAAAATCCAATTATACATTATTTTTGGTAAAACTCTTCAGATTTAGCATATATATCCAGCACATTTATCCCTTAATTAATAGTGAATTAAACTTGATAAAAGTAACCGATTATATAAAAAGAAAACAGTACACTTCACTCAAGCATATCGGCGAACAGAATTTTGATGCCCTCAGCATTAACACCGTCCTCCCGGCCCTCCGACACGTAATAAAACAATAATTAAACCCTCCCACTACGGAGGGTCCCGAAAAAATCCAATTTGCCTTTACTGCTGTCCCTTGAATCTAGAGTAATGCGACTCCTATATCGGCTTACTTAATTTTACGAAGAAGTTACTAAAATATACACTGACTTACTATGAAGAATAGTACGGTAAATCAAGTCACTTCACTTCAATCAATCAACCTTAAATCTATTTATTTAGAAGCTGATGATAGCTAAATTGGTAGTGTGTACGGACTCTACGTCAAAGGACGTGAGTTCGAATCCCTGCAATGTGCTCGAGCTTTTGATGAAGGATAACATCGCGATGGAACCATAGTATGGTGGTAGGATTTTTCTAATGCCCACCTTGTTAGCTACGATACTCAAGTTGAAAATCTGCCGGAAAATATCTATAGGTGTGTTCCGGAAGACGCACTTGAGAGCCAGTTCCTTCACTAGACCATATCGTCAATTAACAACAGGTGAGACTATAGCTACAACGTTAAATTGTATAATATGTAACAAAATAATAAAGGATTCCGTCAAAATGCCTATGACAAATAAAATAAAATAAAAATATAAATTGATTTTCATACTATACCTACTCGTTAATGAATTTTGTTCGATCCTGTTTTTTGCTTACGCTATTATTACCTAGAAAAATACTGTACATAATTAAAATACACCTGCAGGATCGGACATAAATATACTACCATTAGTGGTAAAAGCGAAGCGATGATAGCTCAGTTGGTAGTGTATACGGACGCACCCCTCAAGCTGAGTGCCTTCGGTACTTCAGTTCGGTGAAGCTATGAAAGCCCCTAACGTTAACAGCATTTGTCCAATTGAAAAAAAGATACGGACGCAGCGGCAAGAGACGTGAGTTCGAATCTACTTACGATGACAGATGAGATGACCTACAATCAGGTGAGATTCGAGCAAAGTGCGCAAATGACCGGCACGCGGTCTTGAGTGACGATTGTCCTGTCCGCATAAAATTTGACGCATTAGCCAGACAATCCATATCGTACTGCTGGAATACGGAAAAAGAAAACAGTATGATAAGATAGAACGGGAGGAAAAATAGTTTGGAACTAGAATATGAACAAAAAAAATGCAAGCACCATGCAGAGCGATATGTACAACAAGAATGGGGAATAAGAAAGTACAGCCAACGTTGCGTAGAACACCAAAACAGAATACCTTGCAAGGAAATCTCAACCGAAGAGCTGCTGCAATCATGAACACGACTCATAATAATTATTGATCCATGGCCAAATTGCATCACCTCAAGGTGTGAGATTGACAAACTATTGCAACTTGGATAGGGAAACCGGTCTTGCAATATTACAGACTATCATGAAGATATCAAATTGCAACTATAGGAACCGAACTTAAACCCGCCTGTATCCAAAAGTAAGCCATAACGCAAAATAACGCTCCAGCAAATAACATTATCAACAATATATGACAACATAAAATAGATCAACAACAGATGTAAAAAGAAATAGTATTGAACAAGGAAATGAAGTTAAGGAGTAATGCTGTAACATGAACAAATTAGTTAAATTAAAAAAAAACTCACAACAAATCAACAAATAAAATGAGATGAAAAAAGAGAACTTAGGTATCATCATCTCTGATTATGTTAGAGGCCCGTTACCAACTTAAAAAAAATCAGGTAAGATTGTGGGCATAACGCTAAATCATAACTTTTAACAAAAAAAAAAAACTTAAACACAGAAATGAAGTGTGTTATTTAGACTCATCTAATATTATACATGTAAAATTATAGACTCACAAAAATTTTCGATACCCTTGAAAGACTTTACAAAACCAACACATTTGTCCCTTTGGAACACTTTTATCTCTATATCACAAATCAAAATCAGATTATGAAGTATGGATTCATATTCCTACAGGTAATATTATTATACCTGTTCCAAGTTATTCATGTGAACTTTGACACAAATAGTATCTGTTTGTGGATCCCATTGCGAACGTATTCGCTTTTAGTATGTTGGATTTCCAACGTCTTAAGGGGTATGTTCACAATTTATTATTTAAACTGAAAACTGTCAAGAATGTACAGATATCTTATTCGCAGATTTCGGCCACATCTTACTTTAAAGGTACAATTTAACCCAATTCACTTTCATGTCTATTAACTTATCCATATATTATGCTACCTATATCTACATTATAATGATAATTATTTTATTACAATAAGCAAATAAAACATATATTTATTAATAACATAAAAGGACCTTTAATTTTTTTATGTATGATATATATTATACTGGTTTCAAATAAGGTTACGAATATCAAATTCGTTCGGCTTATCCGGAAATAGATTCTGTTACGGATATTATCGTAGGTAATCTGTATTGTGTTGGATAGGTCCAGTGAAAACTTGTCATACCGTATCTTCCCTGTTTCTCTATCCAAAATTATTGTATACTAGCTGATTCGGTGAGCTTTGTATCCCCTATAATCGTTCTTTAGTCTGGCTAAAACTAAAAAACGTTTTTTTTTTTTTGTACATTTTGATTAGCTATAATCAATGCTAATCAACCTACAAACTTCAATAAGTTATGATCAACAGAACTGGCTATATCTATATTGATATTGTTCCCGATTAACGTTTCTATTGGTTTTGGAGCGAAACTTGTTTATAAGTTTAATGAATTAAATGCATCTTAATTATATTAAATTTAAATATAGTCAGATTCGAACCCACGTCACTTGGCGCCGTCCGTACACACTATCATCGCACATTACTTCTCATATTATGATATTAAATAAAAAATCTGTTATCATTATTTTATTATTATATTATACAAACCTTCTCGTAACAATAAGTAACACGTTGAAAAAACAATTATCAAATTTGGTACAGTCGTTTGGCAGTTATATATTATATATATTTCAGCGATTCATACATTACTTGTACTATTATATTTACCACCATATTAATGTTACTTTGTAGTAAAAATGAAAGTCAAACCCTAATCCTTATTCTTACTAATATTATAAATGCGATAGTGAGTTTGTTTGTTTATTTGTTACACTTTCACTCCTACGCCGCTGAATCGATTATGATGAACTATGATATAGAGATACACTGGCTCTCGGATACGGTGATAAGCTACTTTATCTCGCAAAAAACTTATCGGAATTCGGGTAAAGACAAGGATTAACTTTGTATGTTTTTTTTTGCGTCTTCCGATTTATTTGAGAAAATCAATGCTAGCGAAGCCGCGGGTAAAGCTAGTTTAATATAGAAACAAAATATATACCCAAAAAGGACAATAAGTCTGTGGATAAACTAGAAATCATGAGCTTCTCAGTCAGCCTCTCTTTAAGAACGCTATGAATCAACGGCGCAGGCCTACGAATGCTACATGAATTAATGGCATAACCTTTGTACACGGTTATTATAACGTTATGTCTAGCAGTGCGATTGTATCTTGTATGATTATTATTATTTGTATATTATTACTATAATTTCCTATAGATCATTCACGTTGTTAGTATTCACAGTATCTGCTAATATTCCTAACTAATATTATAAAACCGAGTGTTTGTTTGTCTGTTACTTTTTCAAGTCAACCCATGATCATAAAACTTTCCACACTTGTTGTCACAGGTACAAAAGATGGCATAGAGAAATTTACCTTCAGAATTTTATAGCGATGATTGCTATGTTGGTAGTGTGTAGCCTTGGCTTCCGGTGAAGGAAAACACCGTGATGGTGAAAGCCCTACCATTATAGCATCGTGGTAGGGCTTTTGATGCGGTTGTCCACAGGTGACAGTAACCATTTACAATCAGATGGGCCGTCTGCCTGTTTGTTTTCCATTACCATGAAAAACACTAATAAATAGATTACTATAATGATGTGCACATCACTAAACACAAAGAGATATAAATTTAAAACTTTACTCAATACAATAACCAACTTATCATGACTCGTTGTAAGATACTTTGTTGTACGTAGAACGTATCTTTAGTATGGTCATATTAAAGTTTAACGTCCCGGAATAAGTTATATTTATTAATGCAAATAGGACAGTGAAATAGTATTTTTGATATTAATATATAAAGTGGACAACAGTCGACGCATAATTTAACTTTAGTAACAACTTATATGCACGAAGCTTACTTATTAACATTTGCATAGCACACAATAGGTCCTTATTATTTTCGTTACAAAAGTTTGGATTGTAAAAATGATAACAATTGAAGTTTCACAGTATTAAGTTTTTTGTAATTAATACCTAACAGCATATCAAAAATAATTATGAACTATTTTACCCTATTTTTAGGTTTAGCATTATGCCCATAATCTCACCTTTTTTTACACTTAAGGTTTAGCATTATGGCCATAATCTCACCTGATCTTAAGTGACGATACGGCCCAAGTTGGTAGACACGCTAAACCTGTGGAGGAACTGGCTCTCAAGTGCAGCTGCCGGAACACACCTATTGGTATTTGGCGGCAGGTTTACAACTTAAGGGTGGTAGCTACCCAGGCGGGCGTTACAAAAAGCCCTACTACCATGCTATGGTCTCCTTACGATGTTTTCGTTCACCGAAAGTCCAGGCTCATTAGAGGTATCGAACTCATGTCCATTAAAGCGGGGTCCGCACACTACTTCTTACTGAGCCATCAACCGTTAATAGGTCACAGTAGTAAATTAAATTAATAAAAGTGTCTTCATTTTGGATAATCAATAATACTTGTCCTTAGTTTGCACGACGGAATTGTCGATTCGACTTTCACTACTGTAAATGTTTTTGAATATCAATATATAGTATTAACAAATTGGTTGCTGTGATTTTGTTCGTTGTTTTCCTGCCAACCACGTGTGACCATAAAATCTGGTTTTTAATAAGTGTTTACGAATTTACGAAAGAAAGAGAAAATTATTCATCATACACATAACATATCATAATAACATTATCTTATAAAACAGATTACAGGTTCGGTACAGTTTTATAATACTGCGTAGTAGTCTTAACCCAGTCAGATACATATCTCTACTACACCACTTGATTACCTAGGCTAATCTCGCAACCCAAAACGTCTAAACATATCAAAACAATTGATATATAGTCGTAATGAACCAGCAGGACAAATGAATAATATTTTTTTTAATAAAGTTAGTACTTATATAAATCACATTTCGAAACATTTTCTTCTAAAACGTATCGATAAGGTTACCCCTCAATAAATAATTTGGGAACGTATTAGCATATGTCGATTTATCTCGCGAGTCGGGGCTGGAATTATTATTTATAGGCTCTGCCGACCCCCGCCCCAGCAGTACATATGTTAAACTAAATCCGCTCGGATGCATTGAAGATTTCTCAAAGATTCATTACTTAACAGAACAGTATTTAAATGTAAAGAATTAATAATTAAATCCGATGTTTGAACAACATTCAAATATATTTCTTTTTTGTTTTCATTATCGATCAGTTCAAACTACTGAAGGATGAATTCACCATAGGATGAAACCTTGTCTTTATAAATATAAATATAATTCAATGTAGAATTTAACTCCTTAGAGTGGATTATAATTATTTTTTTAAAACAATGTATTTTATGAGTTAGGTTTATTTTGTGAACCTATGCTTCAAACTTAACCTATTTTTATAGCACAAATAGACACTAACGTGGTTTAATAAAGAAAGTTTAACACAGGTTTAACGTAGGCCACAAATAATTGATACATTGTTGTTTAAAACATATGATAATCACAAGCCATAAAAAACAACACAATGCTCATAGTCTACATTACTAAGCTGTAGATAGAAAGATGGAAAATTTATTGTAATATATTAAATTAAATCGTATATTTCTTAAAATAAGATAATAATATCACAATTTTGAAATCTAAAAACACTTAACTAGAAGATTCTTAAAATGTAGGTCATAAAACTATTACTGCATAACATAAATTTTCTGAAAATGTTAACATTACAATTTGGTTGCCGCATTTGCCAAATAAAGATTTAGTATAATACTATTTACAACCGCAATTTTACAGCCGAGTAGTTTGAAGATGAGGTTAAAACGAAACGCACGTTTAAACGATATCGCCTGTATAAAATATGTATAAAATATTCGTGTCGCCTTCTGTAAACTATATTTAATCTTTGACTCGCTACGTATAAATATTTCGCAAGACACCTCGTCTATGAATACTGTTGGGAATTTCTCTTTGATTATCGAAGTTTGATGTCTTACACGAATTTCTAGTCTGAATTAGCATTTTCCAATTTGTACATTCGAATGGTGTGGTTATGAATGACAAAATGTTATATTTGCTTATTTTCGTGAATCTCGTTCTAATATTTTCTTATTGTATGACAAGGTGATAGATATTTATTTAATATGAGCTTACACTTTTTTGGTTTTATGTACGTGTTAGAGATTATTTATTTATCATAAAGGAGGAAAGAAAAGTAATGAATGTTTAATAATAAGACAAACAACCACTCGGATGACATGAGATTTAAATCATAATTTCTACGTAAAAAATATTTTTAGCTTCTATACCGATAGCAAAATACATCTCAGTATCATTTTCAGTAATAAATATTATATTACAAAGATAAGTGTGTACTAAAAGTATTTTATAAAATACTCTATATTATTCCTTTGTTGATTGTTAATGTTGATATATTTGAATTAAATAAAACTTTGCACAGTTTAAAAGTAGATACTATTCACACACAGAACTACAATTAATAGTAGGCAAATAAACGTAAATAATAATACCATTTCTTATAATTTATAGCTTTAAAATTTGGCCACACTGTAACCTGATCTTAATTTATTAATATTCAGGTTCAGACTGATAGCTTACAATGCTTACGTGAGAAATGTTCTTAAATACTGCAGTATGGTTTGGTCTCCTACTTACAGAATTCATTAACTACAAATTGAAAGAACATAAAAAAGATTTGTACGCCACATTGCCTTTCAATCTCATCGTAGCAGTCGTAAGTATCATTTACCATGATAATTTAAACTTTTATTATATGGACTCCTTGGTACTACGTAGGTAAGTTCTAGATATGGCTTTTCTGTTCAAAGTTATTACAGGAAATGTGGGTAGCCGTCAGTTGCATGAGTAATTTTCTTTAACAGTACCTCAAAGATATCCCAGATATCCTAGCTCTTAGATATACGTACCTTTCACGAAGACCAATATTTTACACCATGCTGCCATTGGAAGACCATGTAAATGTACGAATATTGTAATTTTTAAAGACCTCCTTTCTAGTTTTAAGGTTAATGTAGCGGAAATGTTGAGAGACTACAAGTTATAAATTATTCCCATAATTTTTCATGCATTGACAATCCATTGTTTCTTATTTGTTGCTATCTTTTAAAATCACATTTGTTTTTATTTTTTGTTCAGCTTGATAATTATTAGTATTCACTTTTCATTTTTCTTTGTTTACCAATTAGCATGTTATTGTTGCTTCAATAGGTCTAGTTTTTTTTTTTTTTTTTCAAAATTGCCTCTATTATAATTTGTAACTGTTGTAATGCATTAAACACTGGCATTCCTAAATAATTGAATAAATAGCTAGTCAGGTAAGCATTAGAAAATTTTCTATTACCATGTTATGGTTTTTCCCATGTTATTTGCCTTCACCTGAATATTAGGCTCAGCGGTTCGAAGTCACGTGCATCAACGATGTTTATCTTCAGCGTTAGCCAATAGCGTCGAAAATTTTGATGAGTAATTAACGTGAAATCAAAATTTTATTAGTACATACTAGATTTTGAACCTCAAAACATCAGATCAATATTTCGTTAGTCTCAACGACTCGATCATTATGCCTAAAAAGATTAAAATATCACGAAGGTAATACGATTAAACAGTCGAAAATAAATATGAATGAAAATGAAACAGAAATAAGAAAGCAAATTAATTTAAACATGAACAAGGTAAGGTGTGAATAAGGGGGCAAACACACTGTGAGACAAAACGGTGACGATTAGGTTTTGACGGGCGACACGAGAACTCATTAATAACGCCACGCCAAGCAAGACACGCAGAGTTAATTAAAATCAAACATTTTAGATATCTCGTTTATATTTTGTCCCACGTAGTTAACTATGGATATCTATAATTTCAAAACTTTACAAAGTGTTTATATTATAATATTTTATAAACAAAATTAATATTATTTGAATGTCAATGTATTAGTAAATATAATTTTAACTCGTAGTTTCCTATAAGTTATAAATCCCATTGAATTTTATCTGTATAAAGATATGAAATTTAGAGATATAATATTCACATTATGAAAAAAAAAAAACATATAGAAATTTCCTATTAAAATAGTGCTATCAATAGCGGCGTGACAATCGCTGTCAAATTCCTTATACTGTATGTATGTACTGTGTGTGTAAGCTACGTGCTATTAAATATTTTCTTCATTTTTTTATGTAATAGTGGGCAAAAGAGCAAGCGTGTCACCTGATGGTAAGTGATCACCGCTGCCCTTGCACACGTACAACACCAGGGGAATTTCAGGTGCGTTGACAGCCTTTATTATGGAGGGACTGGCTCTCATATTTTAATTTTGAGTCCATCCATTTATCCATTCATCCGAAAGACGTCCACTGCTGGACATAGGTCTTCCCCAAAATTTTGAATATTTAATAATTATAAATCCTAATAATAAATTAACTGGACATCTACAGGACGGCCTATGATAGCAATTTATTTTTATTACGCTCTGTATTTCATTTGTCGTAAATGAGTTAAACATTATATAGGTGAGTAGATTAAGCAAATTCAAACGTATGCATAACAAGTTTAATTATACGAGTCAAAGAAATACTTATTTGTTAAGGGTTTCATTACTTACGGTTAGGTCAGGTACGGTAATTTACGTAATTAAAAACTACATAAATAACATCAAACAAAATTAGATCGCCATGTAGATAAAATATGTCAACATAAAAAACACAGAATAAGATAATCGCTTCATGCGTTACATAGCATCGCATCTTCCGCCTGGGACTGAAAGGTTAAAATATTTTCGAAGGGCGTGTTGATCACTTTTATTTCGTTGATTAATCCAATTCACGATAAGCGGGCTTGACAAATTAGGTGCTAGAGATACATCATTTATACGCTTTTTAATTATGCAAATAAATTACTAAATTTGTTATCATTTACATAAATAGGTAAGTGAATAAATTAATTTAAAATACAAAGGGTATTTAATCAACACACAACTAGCTAGTTCTATTATGCACACATCGTGGGAGTAATAGGACTATACCAACTTCTTTTGTATAATTAGATGAACGTATTTAAGAAAATAGCTCTCACACCGTTGACTTCATATTGCCATGAAGGAAAAAATAAGCATTCTTTTATCTTTATCGTACTGTGCAGATGAGGCCATACCTCTGGATTTATGAATTCCCTCCGTGTTATAATATTGGATACTTTAAAAATACAGAAAGTTTTAATATTATTCAGATCTCGAATATTTTAAATTTTATAATTACTTACTAATATTAACCTTAATAATAATACTACGACCTTTTCTTTTCAAATACAATTAAAATGCATGTTTATTTAATTTTTAAAGTAATAATAACCGACACTCACAACTTCGCAAGAAACTGTATGTTTATATTTAATTTTTATACTATGACAGAAAAAATCTTATATCATCACAGTAGCCTGACATTTGACATGAATTTAAAACTAATAAAAAAAACACCTTCAAAAACCGCCGAACAACTGGGCAGACCGCCATTAATCAGACTGTGAGGGGTTGTAGACACTTAATCAAAGCATCAAGATACAGCGAGTATAATACAGTGGATCTATGAATATTTATAAGGGAATTAGAGTCGCTTGAGACGGCGACAAGACGTCCCGATTTGAGACGCTGCGGTTGTGCGGTAATTGTGAAGGGGCTAGTCTATTTTTACTTTTTGCTTAGTTGTATTCATGTTTTCTATTATTCTTAACACATTTGTACTAGTATTTAATTTACAATATTTATAGTTATAACGGTTTCTATATAACACTATTTATTTAGCATAACTGAAAAATTAAGAACGCTAATCTAAGTATGTTTTTAGAAATGGTATATAGAAATATTTAAAGTTCTGTATTATTTAATATTAATAATATACATATAGGACAATAAAAATAAAATTACTATAGTTTTCCTAGTTTCACATTCAATAGGATCCCTATGGAAGTGGTAGCAAGCCACACTATTGAAACGGTCGTGTGTTTTGGTGTTAATTATCTATATATGTATGGATATAGCATATCAGCTATATAGTTACTATATTACCAGCTTTGGTTGGTTCTGAACAACATAGTATTATGTGAAACATTGTTCTCGTATATAGTATTAGGTATTTATTTGTTCCAAAAACTATTTTAAATCAACATGGAATGAAATATGGAAATAAGGTTTCATTTAATTATCCAGATTGACCTTGTGCCTATATAAAAGTTATATATGTCTAGTTGCGATTGCGACTATATTTGCGTGAACTTGAATTATGTTTCGTATAATTATAATACATATTTTTGAATATTATCGGCAAGTTTTTACATTTAGTATACCTGTTTCTTTAATGGAATTTTATATACTTATTCAAGCTCAATCACATTATCATAATTACAGTGTTTTCACATAGCAGATACCTATCAGTTTGCGTAGTGCGCTCGTAATACGTTTCAAAACTTTACCGAGGTTAATATTTATCATAATTTATCTACTGAAAATATAAACAAACTCAAGAACATGTAAAAGTAAGACAGCCAATAATTAGGTTGGGAGCAGAACTGTCACATGCACCATCATCGAGTTTAAGACGCTGATCAAAACTATTGTTTTCGTGACGCTATTTTTAAATACTCCGGTACTATAGAAATATAGAACAGCTTAGGTTTTATGTAATTTTTTAGTAACCGAACAGAGAAAAATGCAGAAATTGGGACAGGAGTTCGCTTATAATAAAATTTTAACATATCTTGTTGTTAATGAACGCTTACGTTTTAAGGATTGGAAAGCATTCTATGTATTGTTCTACGGTATCAATTAAACACGTGTCAAATTTCTTCAACATATCTTCAGTAGTTACAAGAGTTGAATACGCATATAAAGGGACAGTTAGACAAAAAAAAACCGAGGCCGAGCGGTTAATTTCGCTCCCGCACATCCGCCGCAGCCAACCTCCGTAGACGCTTGAGCCTAGGTTCGATCCTCCGTCGAGTGACTCTGCTCGCGCGATACAGTAACACTCTACATCACTGAAAGTACATCATCACACTGCATACCATCCATGCACACCTACACGTTAAGTTCTGTAATAGAATGCCCCCGCGGCCCTTGCGCGACTTATGAGGTCGTGTTAGGATCACTAAATTAGTAAGTTAGGACCTGTTGGTTAGTTAGGATCGCGAATCCTTGTTCACTTTCCGGCAGCAGCCCAAGCCGGGGTTCGGTCATCCTGACACCCTTGCGCTCGCCCCAAAAAGTTCTGTGAAGCTGTCAAAGCCCTTAAGGGTAACAGCGTACGTCAAGTCGAAAAAAGAAAAATAGCACTAAAAAAAAAGTAAAAAGTAAAAGTACACTCTTTGATTAGATTTTTTTAAATACTTTACATGTTTAGCATTATGGCTTCAATCTCACCTGATGCTAATTGACGATGTGACTCAAGATGGTGGACACGCTAAGCCTAGTGGAGATGATGAAAAAGTATTTAGTTAACGAACTGAGTTGTCTTAATTACAGTTTTGTTATATGTATAAATATTGCAAAACATATTATTACTTAATATTTTCAAAATAACTCAGTTTTTATATTTTCATTTATAGTGAACATTTTAAATCCTTATTTCTAAGCGCAAACAATAGAATCCTGAATTAGTAACAAGTGACCAAATCCCATTTTAATATGACGTTGGTCATCCGATCCCGGGATCAATTTACTAATTCCCGGGCTAATAGCCGGGAGGGGCGCGTTGACTTCATTTTCCATAACCTTTTTACGCCAAACGAATTTAAACTCTGTCACTCTTACTATTGAGTAGAATATTGTACACCTGTGTACATTGTTGTCCGAATAATTTTTTAGGGCGTCAGGAAATGCTTCCGTCGAAATGTAAAAGCATTTCTATGTAGGATTATGATATTAGAGGTATTTCAAGTTTTAGTCCTTGTTATTTAGGAGAAAAAACTATTTTATAGTTTTGGTGAGATTTATAGTATTTACTACATTTCCCCCGCAGATTCGCTTATTCAAGATTCGTCACATGTATGCAGCTATTGTTAAAAGCCTACGTTGCAAATTTCATAAATATATTTAATACTTGCTCTGCCTGCGACTTTCTCCGTGTGAAATAAAAAAATATGTAATCATTTTTGCCAGTTTTTATATTTTTTTCAATTTTGCGTGCTCCTGTTAACGTTAGCATGATGTGTAATAGCCTAAAAGCCTTACTCAATACTTACTCTATTAAATAAAATAAATAAAATGAAATCCAATTCGTAGTTTCGAAAATAACTGCCTTCATACAGAAAAAGCAAACAAACAATGAACAAACTTTACCGCTTTATAATGTTATTATTGATAATTGGCGACTTAAAAAGAAAACTTACCCCAGCGAAGTTTCCAAGACTGTACAGTTACGAAAGAGGTTGTAGTTTAACTGGTGTAGTATTTGTAGTAACTAGAATGGGTAAAATTAGGAATGACTATAATCGAGGAAGTATACAAGCACCATGGAGGAATACACCAGAAACAGAAAAGTTAAGGGGCATTTTTTTTTTGTTGACGAATCATGCTACTGACATTGATCTGATACTTTTTAAGGTTTTATTGATTTAGCATACATCAATTATACTTATTTATTCATTTAGGAGTCATATCGCTTGCCTCGAATTTTTAATAAGATTACAACGATTTCGTAAATATCCCTTTTAATATTTAGGTATAATTAGGGTAAATAAGGGACTTTTTCAATTATCTAATACATGTAGTTTAACGCAGCACTTTTTATAATAAAATTATTAACTATTTACTTATACAATAACGTTAAATTTGTAAAACGACAACCAACATAACTTTTACAATGATCTGAAAAAACATTTTTTTTAATAGCCTAATAAGAGTCTGTTTTAATTATCAATTTGAAGTAATACGTTAGCGTAGTATGGGTATGCCATGAGTAGAGATGAATCCCACATAGGACAATTATTTGGAAGATTCGCACATGATTCTTCCCGAATCTATTTTTTCCACAATCTCACTCCAGGATTAAGTAACAATGTGACCCAAGTAGATGTGGCCTAGTGGAGGTACTGGCTTTCAAGTGCAACTGCAGGCTGCAGGAGTGCATGTGTATTTATATATGACGGTAGATGTTCTTTGCAAACGTCTCTAAGACAAAAGGATATTTTAAACATTAATCAAGCAAAAAAATTAAATGCTTTTCGACAGATTTTTACTCCATATTCTATAGATAAAAGAAATATTTCGCAAAAACGTTTTCCTGTTGAATAAAATAATATAAAAAGTCTACCAATAAGATTTATGTTAAAACGAAATGCAAGGAGAATTTAATTCTGACTGCCAATAACTAAACAAAAGGAATCTTGATTTTTTTTATAATTAAAGCCAAATAAATTACATCCACCCTACTAATTGCGCCCTTGAACGTCATTTCTTTGTTGTGAAACAACAGTGGAATTTATGCAAAACACTCGGCGCGGACAAATTAAAAGAGCCGGTGCGAACAAAAAATATAAATTAATGCACCCAATAGGAATCCGTTTTAATTATGTAAAAATGTAAGGAATATATGGACCTATCTACACCAGTGTATATCCAGAAACTATGATAGCTCAGTAGTAGTGTGTACGACTTAGCGTCATGGGACGTGAGTTCGAATCCAACCACCTATAATAAGCTTGAGCTTTCAGTGAAGGAAAACATCGTGAGGAAACCATAGCATGGTGGTAGGGCTTTTTCTGATACCCGCCTGGCTAGCTACCACCCTCGAGTTGAAAATCTGCTGCCAAATACCAATAGGTGTATTCTGGCAGCTGCATTTGCAGTCCCTCCAAAGGTTTAGCGTGTCTACCAACATGGGCCGTATCGTCACTTAAGATCAGGTGAAATTATGACCATAGCGCTAAGACTTCACTATAAAAAAAATATGTAGAGATGCTTGAAGGCGGCCATGACAGCAATAATTCGTGAAAAATATTTAATCTATCCATAGTCCCCATTATTTTTTTAATTGTACGATGTTTACCAGTAGCTAATCAATTTACTATGCTTCTTTAAGCAAAAATACATCGTATATTGTATACTAGTAAGTATCCCGACTTTCTACGGCTGAATAACAAAATCTAGTTTTTATGAGCTTCCTTATCACTTCTGTCGCGCTAAGTACTGTAGTTTCGAACATAACAAATGTTTTTTTTTTTGTAAAATTTGCAAACTGTAAATCGTTCATTTATAAAAACGCCTAGTGACTATAATATTATAAATGCGAAAGTGAGTTTGTTTATTTTTTTGTTACGCTCTCACGCCTAAACCGCTAAATCAATTCTGATAAATTTCTGTACAGAGATAGATGAAACCCAGGAGACGGAGATAGGCTACTTTTTCTCCCGAAATTTTCATTGGAAATGGTCTAAATAGAGGGATAAACTTTGCATGAAACTTTTACACGCACTTTTTTGCAGGTACTATATATTAATCGTGTATATCGTAGCTTTCTATAAGCGATAATATATTTAAAAAATGAATGACTAAAACCGAGGTATATATCAGTCTAGATAAGAATTATTGAATATCCTTCATATGCTTTCGTTTAAAACTTCGAAATTAAAAGTGGATCTGTCAAGGGCTGAATTGTGTTATAATTACTATAATAAATCTTTACTTTCTCTAATTGCTATTGAATACACATTGTCACTATATTGAATTCCCTTGGACGATGTACTTGGTATAATCTTTAACTTCTTTTTCACTGGTAAAATTCGATTCTTACAATATGTTCCACAGAGATACACTTTCATAACAATAATATCATGCTTAGACTTGTTGTGTTTTAAGAACAGCTGTGATATATCTAGCTATCAAGAGCCTTAAAAGCGGGTATGACAGTGTTGATCGTCGATGAATTGCTATCACGAGGACGAAAGGGCACTACAATTGTGTTGTAAGCACCTATCATAGTAACACGCTAAGTATTGTTGTAGGAATCTAACTGGGTCGAACCACAATACGCATGATGATAAACCGCTCATAGGCAGTATAAGTCCAGCTGTATCAGACTCGAAAGCTGGTCCCCGAGTTCATACTACTTATAATAGTAGAATAGTAAACATAACAGGAGGTTTTATATTGTAATACGTTATAACAAAAACGTTCATATTGGAACAATAAACTGCTTATCAGACAGTAATTGGCATGGCGGTAGGGTTTTTTCAAATGCCCGCCTGGGTAGCTACCACCCTCAAGTTGTAAAACCTGCCGCCAAAAACCAATAGGTGTGTTCCGGCAGCTGCACTTGAGAGCCAGTTCCTGTACAGGTTTAGCATGTCTACCAACTTGGGCCGTATCGTCACTTAAGATCAGGTGAGATTATGGCCATAACGCTATACCTTAAATATATAAAAAAAATTGTAGCTGGAGATAACTGGAGCCAAGTAGACACGTTCCAGTGCATTATGGAACATATTTTTCATTATTACATATTTCTCAAAAGCAAAGTAATAGCAAAATCGTTAAATATTTGCTACTATTATATGTATATATAATAATTGCCCATTCAGTATCCGGATTTTTTACGAGTTTTCTATTTATACTTAATTTGGTCAAGTCGAGGCGGCGCGGTATAACGTGCGCAGGCGGTTGTTCTCTACAATAGAGCTCTTTTGTGCATTGTTAGTTAATTAATTATAAGTAATGATCTCACACTATTCATGTGCACTCAATATTGAATTTTTAATAATGAATACTAAATCACAGGTAATTACGTAATAAATACGAAAATCGACTGTATTCGTCGCTGTTATAAATACTTAAACAGATATGTTTGGATTAAAAAAAATTAAATTAAAAACTAATGTACTACACACACATAAAGACCATCTTTCATCAATTTCGATTGCTGATCCTTACCTGACATTACAGTACATTACAGACACTACTATAAGTAAGTGTTCCTAATAGAATCAATTAATTGAAAAATTATAATAAAATGATAAAAATTAACTAGTTTTTGATTTATTCATTTGTATTCACCCAAGAACCTATCTGGAAGTCAAATTTGAACTATCTAGGTCCTCTGGAACTGGATTAGACTTTTAATCTATTATAGATCAGTAATAAAAATTGACGATTTTTGGACGTTAATATCTAAATAACTGTTCGAGGTGTATTGATGAAATTTGAAACAAATTTGTAAGTGCACTCGTAAGTGTCAATATATGAGCCAAATTTGACGTTAGTGTGAAATCGTTTTTGAGTTATGGGGGTGTCAAAAGTGACTCCAAATGGTATGTGTAATATTACAGACGGTGCTGGCCGCCACTTCTGTAAGCTTAAACTTGGCTTGACACGTGGTATTATATTATTTATATACCGTTCAATGCTTAGAAGGAATGGAAAACGCACCTAAATGAGTATTTAATTTCAAACGGAACATTATTTTATATATATGGATTCGAAAAACATTGACACCGGTAATTAATCTTGCTAAGACAAGATCTTCGTCGCTCGTCGTCTACGGTGCATCAAACAGAGTTATTTTGAGAGTGTTTGTAAAGGACAGTGATGTGGCGAGGTATTGTCTGTCACAAAGAAACGTTATTCGTATGCAAATCCTCACAGAAGTGAGGTCCGCTGCTTTCATCTGTTCTCTTTACCGACTATTTATTATTTTCATAGAGATTTTGATGGATAGTTTTGGCTGTTAACTCTTATATATTTACTGACCTACATTTGTACAAATGTGTATTTTATGTATTTTATAGAAATGTATAGAGTATCATTTTATAATAGGCGAAGAGATAACTGTTTAATATTATTTCTGTTTACTAAAAAGTTCCCTTTATCTTTAATAAGTATTGGTAAAATTTTGTGTTGTGAATAAAAATTGTGGGAACAGCTTTTTCTAACTTTTAATAAAAAATCAATAATGATTATAGATGATCATAGTATGATTGGACGTATGATATGTTTATATAGTATATTCAAAAAGCTGAGTATCTATCTAGATACAAAATTTGATCGAAATCGTTAGAGCAATTTAGCAGATATACGAAATTTATAAATGTATGTACAAGAATTGCTCATTGAATACTATTTCATTAGATAGATAGATTAAATATGGCTAATTAATGATCGTCGAGAGAGATAGGGATAGTGTAAGACAGAAGAAGTTACTAACGAGATATATACGTATTAGTCGTGACAAATACCTGATACCCTGCTGTTCAAAAGACACCCTTAAGTATGTCGTCATTAACTTGAGCATCATCGACAATTGTTATAGTCTATTAATATTAATCCCATAAGTAATTTTGATGTATTGGTGAAAGATGGCGTTCATATTATTAATGAAAAATGGTCACTATTACCCTATATTTTCTGTTACATCGAACTAAAATCGCCGATACACATAATAAATATAGAAGTTATTTATCTTAGCCCGCCGAAGAAATATTATCAAACGCTGTCTCTTTCCCACATGTGCACATTCGGCTATAATATCGGACCTCTCGTTCGCTCTTCAGACGCACGTGACCAGAGTACTAGTTGTGCAAAGTTTTCCCTGTTTTATGGCAATTTCCCGTGAAAAATTACCTGGCCAGATAGTACAGGCGGGCGGAATGAGTTTCCGAGATAAAACAGTGTAAGTCATAAAATTGTTTTAGTAACTTGAAGGACGTCGGATTTAAGTTATACTGAGTTTTAAATATTACCCATACATTATACATACTATAGCTCGGTAATCTAAATTTGACCACAACATTATGGTTTATTTATTAAAACAAAATTATAAAGGCGAGCAGAAATTGTACCTAAACATTTTTTATTGATAACACAAAAAAGAAAATCGATTGACAGACAGACGATAAAATGTTCAAAGAGATATGCCTTTGCTTATCCGTACATACCCATGAATATAAGCGAAATACAATTAAGTGACTAAACACAATATTTCTAAAACTACCAGACGTAAAAAATTTGAATAGATACTTCTTTCATGACATAGACACGCACTAAGAACAGCTTTTACGATCATGCGCGGTTAGCGGGAAACCGGAAATGAAGTCGGAGGCGCTAGCTAGTTTAACATTGAATACATTTAAATTATAATGTAAACACACTATCTTATTTCGATTAATTTTAATATAAGAGTAGTTACATAAAGCCGATAAGCGAAATAAAATCTCAATGGACCAAAATGTTTGTAAGTATATACTTTCTTTGAGTATTTTATAGCAGCATAGCTAAGTAGCTGCACTGTACCTAATTTTTTGAATAAAATACTCGAAATACATAGGTAACCACCGAGAGATCATAGATTATGAGTGCAGATCTGTGGAATGTAGATCCTCCTTGTCTAATTACCAGATACTTAACTTAATTAATTCTTATTTATAATGATATAAATGCGTAAATCAAAAACGGCATTAGTTTTCATCTGATTTACATGGAAAGAATATTTCATTTTTAATTAGATATGTGTTAAACGTTTTTGAAAATAAACAAACAAGATGAAAATAATTAGGTACTACGTAACAACAACGTGCGATACTGTTAGCCACAAATAATCTACATATAGACAAACATAACTGTAACTAGACTTAAGACTGTGCATTTTTTTTAATTAATAATTCATTATAGTAAAATTAGTTTAACTGGACCCGACAACTCTTATTCAGTTTTTCCCCAACCACTTGCAAATTGAAATCAATTAAAATAAATAACAATAAACAAACTCTCTCGAACAAGGGAGCAATGGATCGATATTTCGGTTCGATATTATCGATTATTGTCCCTTACTAGGGAACGCGTAATTACTTCGGTGCTATTGTACGAAGGAGATCCACAATCGATATTATATTACTAAGATGTTTTGTAAAACAATTTATGTAAATCGGCGGTCGTTCGCAAAGGTTTGTTTAACTAATTGCATTTATTCGAACAGTTATTGACAAACTAGTGTCTAATTACGCGATACTATTCTTGGTTGGCCGGCTTATTTTAAATTATTAATTATAATTCCCGTTAAGGGTATTGATAGTATTTAACTGATCTAATTATAGCTTGGCAGAATTCTATAAAAACATTATATACTAAAAAAGAACTACTCTCAAATACTTAAACCTTTACTCAACCACACTAATACGCAGCTACAATAGAGCAATTTTGTTTTTTCGAACATAACGCACCTGCACTCAGAATCAAGGCATATAAGTATAGCTGATGATTTTAGAATTATAAAATTAACGAACACAAAATGACACCGAGATTAAATAATCATTCGTAGATCACAAAAATAACTTCAAATGAGAGATTATAAAATATTATAAAAACTAAACATGTATCACGCATATTATATACCTGCTTTTACCCGCAGCTTCACTGGCGTTAATATTGATTTTATCGAACAAGTGGGATGACACAATATAAAGTTTCATACAATCGAATAAAAAACAATTTAAACGAATTTTATCGGGGTTATGTATTAATTTTGATGATAAAGAACACCGATTCCTACCTAGGATGATTCGCGAGGCTATTGAAATTAAGAAAATCAAAATTTCAATAGAGAAAATGGTTGGAAGTTAGCACAAGCCTGGGAACTGATTATAAATTTAATTAAATTGGACCCCAAAAAACCAAATGGCAGATCTCAAGACATTATGAGCTCTTTCTATGTAGATCGAAACACCATCAATATTAAAAATTAAATTTAATGTAGACATAGTAACTGAACCTCAGTCCGCCCCGTGACCACGAAGTCTGAAAAGCTTTCAAAACGTAAAAAAGAAAGATCAAAATTAATAAATAACGCGATAAAATCCGTTTAAATTAGTCTTATTTCGATGAATAATATTCGGGTAAACATAAGAAATCAGTTTCATACAATGTTTATCCCTCTCTTCACTTCACGTTTAATAAGTTTTTAAAAAGTAGCCTATCGCCGTCTCCAGGTTCCACTCTATCCCTATACCAAAATTAATGATAATCGATTCAACAGTTTAGGCGTGAAAGCGTAACAAACAAACAAACGCACTTTCGCATTTATAATATTAGTAAGGATTTTCTAATAGCTGCGCACGCAATTTCGTTGCCATCTATTTAAATTATTTCACAATGATTTACCTATAGACCTACATTGTTATCCAAAGTGGGTTTTACCATTACACTGGTCTTAAGCACAAGTACAAAACGCATTTAGCCACAGGATACTTTGAACACCACAGATATTATATACATATTGACGAGCCTTTAAATACCTATTCAACCCCCTTATGAGCAATCTCATACCGTAGTTCCCTGTGAATATTTTAGCACAGAGTCCATTCCACATCTAGAGTTCTCGCGAAAAGAACCTCCTTTGCAACATGGCTTTTTGCAAACTAAGTTCCAAATTGCGGTAATCAATTTCTTGCTGAAGATAAACGTTGTGATTGTAAAAAGTAACTGTTAGCATCATCCTAAATTCCTAACCAATTCTTAGGTAAGTGTTGGTAGGACACGCATAAAGATGTGATATCTCTCGTTTGATTTAAACATTTGATACCTCTTCTATGTATTGAATTAGCAATAATACTCATAACTCATCTGTGACCCGAGTAAAATGGCGTATTTTCCTAATGTTTTGCCCAGAGGGAAGGGTTGTGTTAGATTTTCATCAAACTAATATTATAACTGAGAAAGTGAGTTTGTTTGTTGCGCTTTCACTCCTAAATCGATTGTGATGAATTTTGTGTCTAGAGATGGATGAGAACCTGAAGATGGTGATGGGCTACTTTTTCTGGCTAAAACCTTATTGGAGGTGCGGTAAAAAGAGGGATAAACTTTGTATGAAACTTTTTTGCGAAATCCGATTTGTTTGACAGAATCAATATTAACGCGTGCAAAACTGCACGAAAAATCTAGTATTATATAAATATAGTAGTAATAAAGATCAATGTATTGTACTAAAATAACTGCGCAATACAAAAGCAACGCCGAGAAGGAATATAGTCGGTCATATTTATCCAGTGAATATAAATATGGCTATCGAAGTTAACGATTACACGATAAAGAACATATAGTTCGTATTAACTATATCGTACCTACAAATAAAACGTATCTACAAATAAAAATCTACAATTTCATACCTTTAACTCAATTTAGAGGTAGGTAGATACTATAGAATTGTCAATAATAACAATCGGCATCATGTCTGTTACAACCTATCTTTACAAAGATAAATACACATAGTGTGCAATAAAAAATAAGGTCCTCCGAGTGGGTCCTCTCTACCTCCCCCCCCCTAGGGGGGGTGGCGAGGAAACTGGTCAGGGCTTAGCCCTTTGCAGTGGCGATCTTCGCAGCTAGTTGATACTAGCAGGTTTTTGGAATGTGGCCCAGCTCTGTGAGTTCTGTGGATGAGTAGTAGGTGCTGGGTCATTTCCCTCCATACACCTCCTAGTCTCTTCAGGAGGGGACAGGTTGCGCGGCGATGGTGTGGTTCGGCTGTTCGGCGGTGTTGCGTGTAGCGGAGCTGACGCTCTACGCCTCCGCCCGCCGGAACGTCGAGGTTGGTCTGTCTACCTGGTTGTCTTCGGGTCTGTTGGTCGTTCCGGTGTCAACGTTGGATCAAGTATCGGGCTGGGATATACTTGCCAATAACCTCAGATAAACGTCTCTAAATAAGGTCCTAATAGACTTTAGCTGTATTATAGGAACCAGCGTTACGTTTTGAATTTTAGAGCACACGTTTTTTTTTTTATCCTTAACTTTAGCGTTATGGCCATAATCTCAAATGATCGTAAGTGACGATCCGGCCCAAGATGGTAGACAGGCAAACCTGTGGAGGAACTGGCTCTCAAGTGCAGCCGCCAAAACACACCTATTGGTATTTGGCAGCAGGTTTACAACTTGAGGATTGTAGCTAGCTAGGCGGGCATTAGAAAAAGCCCTACCATCATGCTATGGTTTCTTCACGATGTTTTCCTTCGCCGGAAGCTCAAGCTCATTGTAGGTGCTTGATTTCGAACTCACGTCCCTTCACGCGAAGTCGTACACACTACCACTGAGCTGTCAAGATTTAAATCCATATAAATCACGACCGACATACAGACTCGGGGTAAATCTGGCTCCCTTGTTACGTAATTTGCAATAGCAAAGCAACAGCAAAAGTCGTTGAGTATTTACATCCAAAAGGCTAATTCGTATCATGTATCAGCTTTAGTGTACTTCATTTGTCAATTTATTGTCAGTTATTTGTGATTTTGCGATCGCTTTGCTATTACAAAATACGTATACGAGCTGATATAGTGGCGCGGTTATGCTTGTAAATTTCTAGAATTAGTAAGTGTAAAAATAATCAACCGGAGTTTTTACAGGACCTTTTAATTTGACATGTTCATCACGTTGTATCACTAAAGAGTAAAGATATTTTCTCGGTTTTAGTAGTGTTTTCATACTTTATAGGTGTTAAGGTTCTGGTCACAATTTCACCTGATGTTAAGAGACGATGCGGTCCAAGATAGTGTACACGCTAAACTTAGTGGAAACTGGCTCTCAATGCAACTGCCGGACCACACCTATAAATATTTAGAGTTACATTTTAACTTGAGGGTCGGTAGATAGCTAGTTGCGTATTACAAAAAACCCTAGCTATGTGGTCATCACGATGTATTTATTTCCTTCACCGTAAGTCCAGGTTTATTGAAGAGATTTGAACTCCCGTCTATTGACGCGGCGTCTGTACAAACTATCGACTGAGCCATCATCGCTTTAAACAAAGTATGTCAATATGTAAGTTTAATTTAAATATGTTCATTACTGTTTCAGTGATGTGCGTTAAACAAGCAAAATAATTATTTTATGATATAAAAGCTGAACAAAATAAAAATAATTTACGTAATAAACTTACTGTAGGTAACAGTCGAAAATTTGTACTTTTCTTTATAAATACTCTACCAAGTTCATATGGTAGCGATAGTTCATATGAAGTTCCCTAAAACATCGATATATCTACTTTTTGGAAATAAACATTAACCAATCGCATTTCCATATTCCTGTGTTATAAATGGAGTTCAATGACACGTACGAATACATAGTACAAACAAAACACACTTAGTATTCCTAGCAAAAGTCGTGGATACTAAAAGTAACACCTACAAAATATAAAAGTGGCAGGCAAAAAAAAGTTATCAACTTAGGTAGCCACTCGCATCAAACTTCCTAAATCGATTTTTTCTACGCGTTATTATTTTGTGATCGATTTGGTTATCGAAGTCGACAACAAACACATTTAATAATGTGGCTCATCCCTATCATGTACCTATGTCGGCGTCAGAACGTATATCTCATTTGTCCAGGCTTAACGTTGAATGGCGGGTTTTCATTATTTTCTTCTTGTCCTTACCGCGGCTTACTAAGAGACACTTCTTGAATACTAAATAGTCAAGTTAAGGTTTTAGATACTATTATTTTTACCAAAGCAAATTTTAGTTGGTTCGAATACACGAAAAACCAAATTGCTGCTAGTATTGAAGTTGAAAAAAAGTAAAACAATTGTTTGTATGTAACCGCTATTTATAAAACATGATTGTAGTGTCACATTGAATATAGTTCAGTTCAAAATGTCTGTAATTCAAAAACCTTGGATATAAAAACAAAACAATTAATATGATAAAAGAACATTTACAAGACGAACTCACAAACATTAAACGGAAACAGTCAAATCACAGAAGATCGAACGAATTTTATACCCTATCAAAGTGCACATCATATAAAAGATAACCCTACTTGACGCCTTAAAATTGAAATAAGTTCTGGTAAAGTAAATTACATGAATAATATCCGTAAATAAAATACAAGCACCGGAACTATCTTGGTAACTTTTCACAAGTTTCACGAATTTTTACTTCATTTTTCTCAACATTTCTTTTTACTTTATACTGTTTTAGCATTATGCTCACAATCTCACCTGATGTTATGAGAATCCGATGTGACCCGAAATAGTACATACTCTAAACCTAGTGGAGAGATTAGCTCCAAAGTGCAACTATCGAAACAGACCTATAGATATTTGGCTGCAGATTATCAACATTAGAAAAGGCCCTACCAGCATGCAATGATAATGATTTATGTTACCGCGTATTTTACTTACTGATCGAAATAAAACTAATTTAAACGGATTTTATGTTTTCAGTTCAGTTGAAGGTAGACATTACAACATTAACTTTTGTGGACAACCTATACCTCAGTCCACCCCGTGACCACGAAGACTGAAAAGCTTTCGAAACTTTGGGATCAAAATTAATAAATAACCGCGTTAAAATCAGTACCATGCCATTATTTTATCACGATGTTTTCCTGCGCCAAAGGCTCAGGCTATATTGACACGGCGTCCATACACACTACCGACTCAACTATCATCCTTTCGTAATATTAATGTTTAACTGTTAAAGTCATGTGTGAAACACCACGCCTACCTGCTCATTAATATGGAAACATAAATACTACACACTTTAAAGTATGAGATGATTTAAATACGTACAATCAGTATAATATGCATTTTTATCAAGTTCTTGTGTGCTACGGGAAGTGATAATTATACTTAATAGTTTATATAACGCAATACACACTAAATTATTACTAATTCGTAAAAGTAAATTAATCAAAGCATACTGACTTGCAAAGTTGTATTGATCTTAAGTTGTTTTTTTTATTGAGTTATCCTCGGTAGTACTGCATTATGCAAGCAGTTAAGAACGTTCGATAACAAGGAAGTTTGTTCAAAATATACGATCATACCTATATCTGTGAGCCACTTACCAGCGTTCACGTAGCCTTAAGGTCCTGCTCTTTTCATACATATTATAACCGACATAAAATGTCTTTGTCTTCAACTGGAGTTAATCGTCGAATTAACATAAAAAGAAAACTACGTAAATATCCTTACTTCGGCGAGATATAATTATCAGGTACAAATGTTACAGCAAATTACGTCTATCAATGGATAAAAGTGTTTCATCCCCACGACCTATTCCGTAATTCGATTCGAATCATACACACGGTCCGAAATTACATGCCAGTGTCCGATCGAACGCGGTACATAATTGTGATTGGATATTGTCTTTTGTCTCTCTTTTTTTTTCAATATTAACCAGCCTTTTTTCACTTTCAAAACCGTCCGGTCCGTCGTCCGTGAGAACAGCCGATAGGGAATTACCATATTTAGAGACTGGATTAGAGTTTTGAATTTTGAGGTTGTTTTTTATCGAAACGACATGATAGCGATCACAAATGCAGATTGCTTTTAGCGAAACACGTTTCGGGTGTTGTCAATAATATCGTTTATTTTGCGATGTAGCTACTCTTGAGTAATTTTATTATTTAGATTCTTACATATTATAAGAGACAATGTCGCTTAGCTAAAGCTAACTAAATAAATTTGTTTACCACAAAAATAGTTATATTACATTCTGACCTTACAGATACATTATTACTGTGTATTTTAAATGGCATATAGTTTGTATAGTTTTAGTAACACGTCGTAACATGGGGGCTTTGAATTTAATTTTTGAAATCAAACGCTATGAAAGGTTGCATTTTTCGAAAATAATATACGTTTTTATCAATTTGTTTATCAACTAGTAACTGTTACAAAACCATTGCCGATAACCCTACTCTGCGTAACTGGTTGACTACAGGCCGTATTATGTGCTTGTTAATCTCCGCATGAGCTTCAACAATGAATGTCTCATTAAATTTAATATTAATTTAGTGTGTGTTATATATATTTTAGCACTACCTATGTGCTTCTTTTCCATACACAAATCTAAAGTATGTCACATCTAAAAATCCTCACGATAATTATACAAAGGAACATCAAGTTTTTTCTTTACAAGTTAGTATATTTTAAACACTTTAATTATTATTATAAAAAAAATGCGGTTACTTTATAATATATGTAATGGTTCTAAGTACATTTATAAAACAAAAATAATAATATTTTTAAAGAAAAATTACTTACCGGCCGTTGACTGACGCCGCATTCCCAATGCCCTCAACCGGAGGTTTTCTGAAACAAATAGTAGTCAAATTAACGTAACTTAGAGGGTAGTACACTGTGTTTTATTTGTGTTATTATATCTGTAGTATTTAAGGTTATTGATATAATTTAATAGTTCATTACCTAAAGAAATTATATTAAAATGAGAATGTACGGGGCTATTTAATTGCAAATTAAATAGAAATAGTATTATAATAACTAAGCTGAAATATATTAAGATAACTAAGCTGCAATATAATATTTATATTTAACACTAAACAATAGACAATTATGTATATTTAACAAAATTCAGTAATGTGCAGATATTGAACCCACGACCGTCCGACTCAACCATGTAGTTTTAGGTATAAAATTAACAACTCCCCCACATCAGAAGAAGCAATATGTGAAGGGGGATTCTTTATCACACACTTTTTAAGCATCTGTATGATCACACAAATAAATGTTCTGTTAGGATTTGAACCCATAGTACTTCTACATCAACCGTTATTGATACATTGGTATGATAATAAATACTTACATCCAATATGGTTCAGCTAAGGAAGTGTGAGGTCCGAAATGCGTCTGACTTAATTGATAATGGTTGCAATAGTTTACCACTGACATGGCGTACATACTTTAAGTTATAATTAATTCTTCACGTAATTCCTTTATAAAAACTTAAGCGTTAGAAAATATATCTACAAAAATAAACCTCTGTATATAACGTAAAAGAATCAAGTCACACGTAACATCCATTTAAAAAGATGACACCAAGAGATAAACGAAATGTATGTAGAAGTGTTTGAAGTACGAAGTACGATGGATTTTTGATAGAAGATCAAACAGGGAATCCCAGTAAATACATATTTTAATTTGACATAGCCAAAAGCGAACACGTGTATAACATTTACATAAACAATTGCCTTGCATGTGATGTCAATCCTATGTCATGATTGACCGAATATTTGAACATGTGGGACAATGATATAAAAATAGATGAAGTCAATAGTGAGATAAAATTTCACAGAAGAAAAGTCAAAAATATTATACCGACCCTAAAAACCATAGTTATAATTTAATATCAAATGAACTGTACGCCTTTTAACTATTTCCTTTACCTAATAGGCATATTGAGATTTCTTTAGATCGGTTCGTTTTTTGATACCGAAATTCTATTATTTTTTTCGTCAAATTAACCAGCCAGCCCTATTAAGAATCACAAACAAAGTTCACAATATAAATACACCTTAACCAGTTGCCGACAAAAAAAAACCTTCGCATTCCAAATTTTGAACAGCACAACCGTCACTAAATACGAGCTGGTTGACAGAAAAGCCGACCGATCCCGATCTGAACCGAGTCGAATCGGACAATAGTTCTACTTAGCGGCTCACAGATGTCGTTAGCGCCCGCTGCGCTTGCGCCGCGCGACACGCAGAGTTTCGAAATTGGAAAACTTTTTGATTTAACAAACCGACTTCACTAAGTGCCGGTTATTTTTTTAAATTTTTTAAGTAGATCTTACTACTTACTGTATTTTTTGTGACTATGTGATACTCGTTATCGATTAAAATCAAATACGTAGTACATAACAAACACTATTTTCGTTCTGTTGTAATTCATTTAAAAAATAATTATATCCGGTAGGCACATACTATCTCGTTCATTTAAATACGATAATTTTATAGAACCATCTGTATAATAAATATAGGTATTAATAGAACTCGCAACAACTCTATGGTTCTTTATTTAAATTAGCTAAACTATTCATACAACCCTTCAGAACTAACCGCAAAGTGCAAATAAATATATATTTCAAATTATCTTCCTTAAGGGTTGAGAACTCATAGAATATCCAAAGAGAACACCAACTGGTGACTACTATAAAATAAGTTACGTTATAAATAGGCCTATCACAAAATGTTCAATCGATTAAACAATAAGATCGATTTACTAAACAATTCGATTCGGTTCGAAAAAATGTCAATTGTGTTCAAACGAGCGGTGAGTTCAAAGTGTTCAAAATAACATTCGTCATGGAGTATACTACTATAAATCTACTGGCTTGTAACAGATACAACCCCTTAACAATAACTAGTTGAAGGAAAAAACAGAGGCAAACTAGTGATTAACTATATCGAAATAAAGAAAATTAAAATATAGTACGTTCACTATGAAATTACGTATATTTCTAGCAGTAAATATACTAAATTAAATACGTCTAAAAAGATGATTTAAAAAAAAATTAAATTATTAATTTATATGTACAAAAACACCACATAATTATGCTAAATAAATTTCTCCAACAAAATACTATCGAACATTATATAAACCATTACTTTCCCTTTCATCATTTCAAAATCTCTCCAAGAAAGTAATTTTAATGCTCAGTGAAATTTTCTAATACAAGAAATATAGGTATGTAGTTTTTAAATTTTATGAAAAATTCAATTATGGCAGTAATAAAAAATATAATTTAACTAACTAAATAAAGTCATTTTGCAACCTTGTAATCGATATAATTAAAACATTAAACCAAACTCAAGTAATTAAGTTTAGAAAGTATGTATTTATTAAGGCAGCACTTCGATATAAATGTTTTCATTAACCAAACCTCTCGAACAAAAACCAACAAGAACCCCCGCATCGAGTTCCCGAGAAAACTTCACATAAACAACGGAATTCCACATCTAATCGAATAAACATCAACAATGGAGACTTTAAAATAACGAAACGAAGAGATGAGTCCCTTATTAAAAAATACTTTATTACAGGATCATTTGAACAACTTTAATGTATGTATAAAGATTAAAAAGTTTTGATTAGAACAACACGTTACAACTCGGACGTGTTATAATAACACACTTTTATTTGAAATGGAGAACGATAATTTTGCGAGCGCGCTTTACGAGAACGTACTTTTACGAGAAAAAGTTTGTCCTTTTGAATTTCGAACGCATAGAAGTGCTCGTCGCGGCGCGTCACGTGCTAGTGCGGTGACACTGCACACGGGACCCCGGAAAATTCGCGAGTTCCCCCTTACACGATTTTATTTACACGAAATACATTCGGCTTTGTATGTGTGAGTCCTTAGTCCTTAATCGAATAACAATCCCTGAACGTGGGATCGTTTAATGATTCATTAATTTCGTGGCGAGGACTCTTTGAAAGTTCTGCCTTGCAGCTTTTAGACAACTGTCAATATAGAACGCAAGTTTTACAGTTTATTTATTTTTGATTTTTTTAAACCTTTTTTTACAATATTGTTGTAAATCTTTATTTTATATATCCCATTCGTTTAGTACAAGTGTTTTAATTATTTCATATACCACCTGTCAATAACTAGTTCATGGACGAGTGTGCTTATTTCGGTACTTTTTTTTTTCTTATATATACGCGAAAATTACTCATCCAAATAAAACTAATTTAAAAGGATTTTATCGCGGTTATTTATTAATTTTGACCAGTCTACCATCACCAGCAGTGCTAGTCTACCCCGTGACCACGAAGGCTGAAAAGGCTTCAAAACATAGGGATCAAATTTATTTTATAAATAAGCACAATAAACTTTTTCCTTTTTTAAATTTTGATTATAAAAAAAATGATGCGAATCATATTCTGATTCTCATCCTCATTTTACGGAGGAACTATATAAATAAAAAAAATACGAGTAAAATTAATCATTTTAATGCAAACAATTGTTTCAAAAAATGCATTTTTACAATAAATACTACTACATAGGTAAATCTAAAAAGAGGAAATCTATCTAAATACAATTGTTCTCCTAATAAAAAAAATGTTGCAAAAATAAATTACAGAAAGAAGAATATGAAATTTTAATTAAATATATATGTGTAATTCTGTATCTATATATTGTACTAGCTGACCCAACAGACGTTGTCCTTTCCTAACTATGAATATTGAATTCGAATTTATATAATTAATTTATTATTATATTTAAATAAAATTTAAATTATATATACATATACATATATATTTAATATATAAAAAAATATTATTAGTAAATTTTGTGTTGATCTATGTAATGTTCTATGACACCTGACAGTTGTATAAAATCAATATTATCGTTAAGATTTTTAAAATTTTCTTAACTTTTTTAATGTTCCGTTCACCTTCCTTAAGTTTTTCTTTCATAAGATCCTTCTCCTGACGATAATTAATACGACAAAAAAGAATTAGCGAAATTGTTCCATCCGTTCCCGCGTGATGCGATGACCAGGGAAAATAGATATTCATTTTTAGATATGTAGATAATAATATTGATTGTATGCTATTAATAGACACATATTAGACTTACCGTGTTTATTAGCATTTAAAATGCTGTGTACAATTTGTAATTGGATTTCAGATTTGTAATGCTATAATGGTTTTTTTTATTTATGTTACTGTTTATTAGTAATCTGTAATTGTATTTACTTCTAAAAAATAAATAAAAATATGAGTAATATAAAAGTCAGTATATATAAATTTATCTTAATGATATGATATGGTATGATAACTTAAACAGAAACTTTTCTGATAAAAAAACAAAAAGTATGTGGTTTTTTTTTCAACTTAAGGGTAGTATCTAGCCAGGCGAGCGTTAAAAAAAACCCTACCACCATGCTAAGGTTTCATCACGATCTTTCCTTCACCGAAAGCTCTCATTGCAGGTGGATTCCAACTCTCGCTTCAAAATATATAGTTCAATGTATATAGTTTATACCAAGTGCAAATGATTAATGTATTTTCAAATCAATATATTCAGCATTCGACAGACTTAAAGGTGTCTTGACAACGATGGCTGTCGACGTATTAATGATCTGATAAGTTGCCGTTGTATTCCGATTATACATCACATCAAGCACAGCTACTTTGGAAGGTTACAATAAAAAAGTATGTAACCAGTGGTGGATTTACAAATGTACCGCAAATAGGGTGAAATAAATCGCTGTCTATGCTTGTATCAACTTTATTACAATTACACAAAAGTTTTGAAAATCAAAAAGTGTATGCCTTATATGCTACTTTATTTTTTGTTAATTTAATAACAATAAAACCACATCGAATCAGACCGTGAAAAGTTATAGGGTTTTATTCATAATTATACTGAAGCGTAAGAAAAAAAGATTCGACTAGTAAAGTATTTCGGTATGTGTCTGTACATATTATTTTACACGTGCAATATATGATTTATAGAGACATTTTAAGTTTAAAAAATCATTTGTTTTGCGTGTAGTGACAATAGAACTCACCTGAACGCTTCGCTTATTAGGCGTGAATTAAAATAGTGGGACTCCATTTTCAGTGACTTCGAAAAAATGCTGCCTTCAAAAATTTGCAATTATAACCTACCTTTCTCGCTGAGACTAGAAGAATTGTGAAAGCTATCCCTAAATTTTGGTAACACGCGAGTTTGAAATGTCACCGTATTGCGCTTTAGCAGGTATTGTTGGGTAATTACCACATTCCTCTCGCACCTTTTGGGTTGAGCCCAATGCGTTTGAATTTGCGCGCTGTGATGAGGAAGGTAATGTTGACTGGGATTTTAAGCATCACGTTAATAAAAAAAAAGACTACATACTACTATAACTATAACCTACCTAACCTTCGTGAAAATCCGCCACTGATTGTAACATAGTAATCGTTCTATTTACATATATTATATACTAGAATAAAGAATTTAAATAAAACACCGATTTTCATACTACAACATCAAACCATCATAAAATTCAGCACCCGAAAAAAATATTTCAACTAAGAATACAAAAATACCTACACATTCTTGTCGCAAACGTCGAATATATTCCTCTATACGAGGGCTAATATGACAGAAGGCTGGCAACACTGCTTGAATAATAAATATAATGTCGGTATGTAGGGACACGACGCGCGTATTCTCAATTATTTACACGCAAATTATGTAAGTATCTCGCTTTTTCTATAGGAAAAGAAAAACAAATGACTCAGTGGTAGTGCGGATATACAATACGTCGAGTCAGTGCGAATACTTGCTACAAGCACGAGCTTGTAGAGACAGAAAACATAATTATGAAACCGTAAAATATTTTGTAAGCCCGATTGGCTATGATTTGCAGGTTTTTTTTTATGGAATAGGGGGATACTAGCAAGCGGTTCACATGATGGTAAGTGA
The DNA here is from genome assembly GCA_039707435.1 of Actias luna. Lineage (NCBI taxonomy): Eukaryota > Metazoa > Arthropoda > Insecta > Lepidoptera > Saturniidae > Actias > Actias luna. The sequence continues at coordinate 11,155,569 of JAZHAC010000012.1, read as the reverse complement.
TCACGGCCGTCCATGGACACCCACAATACTAGAGGAATTACAGGTGCATTGAAAATCTACCACCAAGATACACCTTTCGGCAGCTTCACTTAAGGGTCAATTCCTCCGAATCGTGACGTATTAGCATAAAGTGAGACTGTCACCAAACACAAGATCTATAAAGTAAAAAGTTTTTATTCTAAACTAGCTGACCCGACAGACGTTGTCCTATCTTAAATATGAATATTGAATTTGAATTGCTATAATTAATTTTTAAAAAAATTATTCAAAAACATAGTGTTGACTATTGTAATACTCTATGACAACTGACTGCTAGTTATGTAAAAATAATACTGTTAAGATTTTTTAATTTTCTTAAATTTACTGATATTCCGTTTAACTTTCTCAATTTTTTCTTTCATAAGAACCTTGTCCTGCCGATAATTAACATAACAAAAATTTTTTTATTGAAATTGTTCCATCCGTTCACGCGTGATGCGATGACCAAGAGAAATAGATATTCATTTACATATATTTAGAGATATTATTTGTTTGCATGCTAAATAAATGTTCGCTTAAAACTAAATAAGTTCAATTCAAGCACTGAAAAGCCAGTTCGTAAGACGTTGACGAACTGCGTAAAATGTGTTATCATTTATGCCGAGTCCTTGTTTAACGTGAGATGAGATTATATCCAAATGCTAAACCTACTATTATAATGAAACTGAAATTGTACCAAATCTGAACTTAATTTTTTTATTATAATTATTTTAAAAAATATACATGAGGTAATAGAGGAAAAAATATTTTGTTTTGAATTTCTGACTAACCTTCTATTTGTCTATATCCTCGTACGTGGATTACTTGGAAAGTACTAGACAGATTTTATTAAAGTTCGCTCGTTAATAATTAAGATTATGAACTATATATAGGATGCTTAGGATGCTTTATATGACACAAATAGAGAAGTACTCTGGAAGCATAGGATAATAATTAAAATATTGAATGAACTTCTTTGTCCGATAATACAATTATAGTCCATTAAAACAAAGTCTCAGATACAGCTAGTAAAAAATAAACAACGACAACGTCAATTATTATAATAAGAAAATTTTGAAGTGAATATCGCTTTAGGAGCATTTTGCGGTTCCAATAGTCTTTAATTACTTTTTAATTTTTTAATTTGTAATTTGTGATAGTAGTCCTAGATGTCCTTTTTTATTCTTTAAACTAATAACTTACTTAATCACCTATTTAACTTAGGTATGCAAATTATTCGCAGGCCCCAGTAAAAATTTGTTTTTCTTTTTATGTTTATGTATCCACTATCCGAGGATATATCTACTGTAGCCGCAGGCAATTTTTTGATTACGGTCAATTTACCAATGACTTAAGAATTGCGTATATATTGTTTAATTTTTTTCTCTACTTAAAGTTACTTATTCAACGCTATTTAGAAAACAATGGTTTCCAAAGCCATCACATTAAAAGTCAAGAAAGTAATATAGAGGTTTATTTTATAATACAGTTTAGAATGTAAACACAAACTGTCTTGTTTAGAAGAATATATCGTGCTTATAACAAGTTGCAATTCTATATCCTAAAATATATAAAAAATAACTACAAAGCTATAAAACTGAATTCTTTAGTTATCTTTCCATACACAACGTCGACCATATGATAGATTTTTTCAGGTTTTTTAGTATCAATAATAAGTAATATTTTTTGGTCGTAAGTATAAGGAGAACAGAAAACAAGTAATACCCTCTGATTTTTCAAAAATTCAAATATTTATTGCATAAAATACGGCAAGGTAACAACAGGGTCTCTCAAGCACAGCACAATCTTAAATTACTCGTGTCCACTGAGAGAATTAAAATCTTCAACGGACGACCCTCTTATACCGATCCATAAACCTCTCGGCAACTACATAGACAATGGACTCAACTACAATAGCCAATCATTCTGGTAATAAGAGGACCTACCTCATACCTAAATTCTAACGACAATGGTCGTATGATGGTCGTATGAACGATATGCGAAATCAGACTACTATACGAATATAGATTAATTGGAATATGTTGACACCCTCTAGATGATTTTAGATTTTATTTTATTATAGTAGTTGGAAACTTAAAATGATAACCAAATCGTGTAGTAAATATGAATTCTATACAAAGCATGAAAGTAGTTGAATAAAGCATCGTGGAAGTAGTGAACAGATCCGTAAAGTTTTTACTTTAACGACACAAGATAAAGAAAAAATTTAATAAAGAAGAAGTGGTTTTTCGACCTACAAATAGGCAATATCAGAAAATACTATCACACTTCATACTTTCATACCTCATACTAATGTTGTAAATACGAAAATGAGTTTGATTGTTTGCTTCACGCCTAAACTGTTGAACCGATTATAATAACAGAAAGATGGAATCCTGGAGATAGTGATAGGCTACTTTTTCTCCCGAAAACTTTAGTGGAAGTGGGGTAAAAAGAGGGAAAAACTTTGTATGAAACTTTTTATTAAGTCACTCTATTTGTTTGACAAAATTAATATTTACGCGAGCGAAGCCGCACTTATATCTAGTAATAATATAATAAACATCAATATAATATAAAAAAAAAATATATATATATATATAATACAAAAAAAAAAATTCGAGGTACACAGATGGATAATATTTTTTTAGGTATTATGTTTAAACTTGACATCTCTTTTTAGGCCAACTGCTCACGTGCTTACGCATCTTTTAAGTTAATTTGTACCAAAATGTTATGTAAACATTAATATTCAATATTTTCTTCATAAAATCATTTTTTTATTTTTTAAGAAACCTAATAATCACATCAAAATGTTAATCTCCCAACCTCAATAACAATGTTTCGAATACTTTGAAGAATACCGATCCTCAGCTCTCAATATACATAGTCATAGTATGTGTGCCCGCTACTTCTATTGCAAGATACTAAAAGTTATTTACTCTTCGGACATTTCGAAAAAAGCTCAGTACATTCACAATCAAGCAAGTGTCTGCCTGAAAACAAGAGCTAGGGGTAATGCAATAGTAATACTGCGGCCCGGTTTACTGGCGCCGTGGGATCCAGGAGTCGTAAACCTAGGGGGGCCTCTAATGAGGATTTACGTGCAGAATGAAACGTATGCGCCCGTACAGGGGTATGCAACCGACGAACGTGCTTTATCACGGGGTTTTTATCGAACTGTAATTTAAGATATAAGAACGACTAAAATCTTTTACTGTCAAATACGTACTATAACAGAAAATATTACATGTAGATACAAAAAGAAAAACACTCATGGAAAAAAAACCATTTCTTGTGAAGCGATTCCTCTTTAATATAGTCATCATGGAGATTACATATATTAAATCTTCTGCAAACGTTAGACCAACTGTTGGATACGGCCAATGAGTTAGCTATCTGTTTAAATATTCCTCTATATAATACTAGATGTGCCTGCGATTTCGTTCGTATGGATTGGACTGTACTTACTACTAGGAGAATACCATCACTGTACTATACGACAGTATAAAAATGGAAAACATGAAATATAGTTATAAAACATTTGTAATATTTTTATAAAATAAACATTAATTACAATATAAAATAATTTGCTTCCAACTTTGTAAGATTATACTATTTTTAATTATGTATTTTTATATCAGAAAATGTTCTTAATCTCTGACATTTCAATGCGCACTAAGTACAATTCACCTTCCGATGATGCAGCGACATTCGACCCTTACTTTTGTTTTTTTTTTTACCTTTACGCTTTATTGTTCGGGGGTGACGTATGCCATGTAGAATCACGATAACAAAAGTAAGGAAGTTGTAAGAGTTTTCTTGAGTATGCATCTTGTAAACAATTTTATAGCTTTTAGTCAATGACAAACATGACTTACAAAAACTTTGACTTACAATGTACTTACAATTAGTTACATTAATTAATAACCACACTAGCTTTTACCCACGGCTCCGTTTGCATCAAATGACGGAATTAAAAGGGTCATACAAATCTTATTCTTCTCTTTACCCCACCTACTAAAAGTTTTTCTCGAGAAAAAGTAATCTATCACCGTCTGAGCGGTCTTATCTAACTCAATACCAAAATTCATCGTAATCGATTCAGCGGTCTAGGCGCGAAAGCGTAACAAACAAACTTTAACTTTAATTTAACTTTCGCATTTATAATATTAGTAAGAAATTGAAATATGGTGTGTATTATATCACCTGGTTTTGTACTTCAGTCTAATTTTAACTATTAAAAAAGCAACAGGTAGGGTGGTTTAAGAATAGTAACTTGGTGCATGATTTTTAGTTGTTCAAAAACTCACCATTGACTATTTTAACAAGAGAATCACCACCTTGTTAAAACGACGTATGAACTATGAAAATCTGTGTGACATGGTATCCAACCACCTACAATGAGCATGAGCTTTCGGTGAAGGAAAACATATTGAGGAAAACTAGCATAGTGGTAGGGCTTATTCTAATGCCCACCTACCCTCAAGTTGAAAATCTACCGACAAATGCCAATAGGTGTGTTCCGACAGCTGCACTTGACAACCAGTATCTCCACAGGTTTAGCGTGTCTACCAACTTGGGCCGTATCTTCACTTCAAATCAGGTGAAATTGTGGCCATTACGCTAAACCTTAACTATAAATATATATACATAATACACAGATTATCACTTAATAAGAGGATCGTACACAAACATATCGCTTCTCTTTGTCACAATTTTAGCCATATATTTAAAAGTTGTTACTCAGTTCGTTCTGCAAGCATGGAATCTTATTCATTAGTTTATTTTATAACATTGTGGATTACTCAGAAATTATACTTTAAAACTTATCGCGTAACGGAACTAAAATTAAAATGGTTTCTGCTAAGTTTAACTATAGCAATTCCTATTGGACACCCGGTTAATAAGTTTAAAAATCCTCTTAAAGGAAAAATAAATATATTAATCCTCACATTTTCACAATTATAAGAATGCTCAGATACGTTCTTAACGTAGCAAACTTAAGTACCGTAACGTAAGTGAGAAGTTAATACCTCGAGTCACACTGGGCGTTAAAATTATAAGTTTTAACTAGATAACTTAGTTGAAACTTGAATTTCTTTAGTTTAACTACGTTGCGGACTTTCCAACAGTTATTAAAGTAACGGAAGTCGTGTTCAAATAATGTTTTAGTTAATAAGTATAAATGTAATAATACTATACTAATATAACAGCATTAATTTCTTTAAAATTATGTGAAAAATAACAGTCAGATAAGAATAAAACAAGAATAATAAAAAGACGGATTCTAAACAAAAGCCCAAAAACATATTAGCACATTGACAATACTTACAGTTACTAAGAATATCAAAAAGTTATTCAAAGTAACATTAAATTCGAACATTTGATATAAAAAAAATATTACAAACCAAAATGAGAACTGTAACTAAGATTATTAAAGCAAAATTTCATATACACATTACTTCAGAAAATAATTTATTTAATTAATTTAAAAGTCATAAATATAGAATGCATTTAAGTATCCTGCTGTATTTATAAACATTGTAGTAATTGTTTACTATTTCTACTCAATATGTGTCAAGGCCATCGGTATTAGGCTAGTTTAGTATAAGGGTTAAGTTGAAAATCTACGCTGACGGTTTACCGTAGCATATGCTGAGTTGAACTAATTTTTTAAATATTAATTGCGGTAGTAATTTTGTAACACGTAAAAACAAGTTTATATATCCAATTGTATAGTTGTAAATATGTATCTAAAAGACAGTATAACCAGACCGACTATCTTGCCGGTTCTTCACGATGACTGGGTTATTTTCCGAACCCGTGGTAGTTTAGTAGTAGTAGCGTAAATTGAATCGATTAATTAATTAAGTAGTAATTATTTAATTCTTAATTTTCATTTGATTGGATTTGTTACTGAATTGATTTCGCTTACTTACACGTGCTATATTCATACGTATCTACAATATCTTAATAATGGTTCCTTATTTCATTTTTTCCTATTAAATGTACAATTTGCAAAAATTATATTACAAAATATTTTTTTTAGATAACTAATTTTGTTTTCAATGTAAATCACATTTTTTGAATTATTTGTTAATGCAACCCTACAATTTATATATTTGAGATATCCTTTTTTTAAGTACAATGCATTTTGATGAATATTCCTTTCATAACATAGACCAGGGCTCCCAATTTTTTTCACTTCGCAGCGCACATACGTGTTTACTGTTTTGTCGTGACGCCTTAACCTATCCAGTTGGTTGAAACAGATACGTACAATGATACGATAATGGTAAAGAAATTCGCTTCACTTCACCCTTCTTCGTCCTCTACGGCGCAGCATCCACACCTTAAGTACACGGTTCTATAAGGGACTATCCACGCGGCCTTTGCGCGCCTTGCCCGATAAGTTCGTGGTTAGGATCACCGAATTAGTGGATTATGACCTGACACCCTTGCGCCCGCTCCTTCTGGGCTGAGTGTCCTCGGCACTCGCCCCAAAAAGTTCGGTGAAGCTGTCAAAACCCTCAAGGCCAACAGCGTATGTCAGATCGAAAAAAAAACACATGAGTTCCACAGGTCATTACATAGACCATTGATAACTAAACATTAATTATGCATTTAAAACCTGTAAATGTAAACCATGTAGTCTAATCGATAAATACGAAGAGCTTATACACACCTGTAAATTAAAAAAAAAAAAAAAATTATAGATATTACTTTTTTCACATACACAATTCATAATTATAATATTAAAAAAGTGGTTTCACTTTATATAGGCATGAGATGTGAAACATGTATTTTTTTTGTACTTTATTTATATGTGATTTTACTATAGTAGGTACTTCTCATATTTTTGTTCATTTTCATACTTTTTTCTATGAAAATAAACAATTTTTTTTACCAAAAAAATGGTTTTCATTTCTTACTTTCATATATGTATATACCTAAATAAAATAAGTACAATAATATAGCTACGTGTTTTAAGTATGAAACAAAATTCATCATCGGATTTTAAAGATAGAGTCATTCATGGGGTAGGTTTATATGTATAATATGTATATGTTATAGTACAAAAAAGCCGAAAACAAAGATTCGTAACGAGATACGAACTTTACCGGGTCAGCTAGTAAACGATAATAACGATAAATGCAACTGAGTTAAAGAATGTGGCGGTCAACATTTTTGTTTGTAACCTTTATTGATATGGCAATAGGAAATTACTGAAAAATAAACGGGATGAAGGTTCCCTTGTTATACAAAAATGACATGTCTTATTTTATGTGTAAATAAAATTAATTATAAATGTTATTAGAGGGTTATAACACCCTCAAGTAAATCTAGCCGGTAATAGTGACTTTTTAAATATTTTAATAAATTTTCCGTCAACATGGTTCAAGAAATTGCAATAAACACAGTTCTATGCAATAATTGGTTCAAAATGTCTTCAACTTTTGGAATTTTATGTATAGGTATCAAATACTATTATTTATATTTATATACATTACGGGATGGTACAGTTGTATTTCAAAATAATACTATCATATCTTTCATGTATCCATAGACGTCTAGTCATGAATGGTCTGAGTCAACTAAAGCTGCCTATAGCGGACACACTGTACTGCTTATGAAGATACTGCTAAAATAAGGTAGGGCTACCAATCAAACTATACCAGAAACGGATACGGACTAGTTTATGATAACAATGTTTATGCTCGGAGAGAGGGTATAAGGGCTTTATTATAAGGCCGTTAGCCAGATCGTATGTTTGAGCTTGATCCTAACCAGGTATATCCGTCACAATTTAAAACATAAGTACGCATCACAACATTTTGATGTGAAGTGCGCATGTTGTTCGTTACTCTCGAGTACAGTCAGCAAACACATTTATTTATTTATGTTGTAAACTGCACCCACAAAAATTATAACACACATCTTACGGCCAATATATAAGACGGACGCGCTAAGCCTAGTGGAGGGATTGGTTCTCAAGTACAACTGTCGGTACACGCCTATAGGTATTTGGTGTCAAACATTCATCTTGAGGGAGGTAGCTAGATGGTCATTAGAAAAGCCATGGTTTTACCACAATGTTTTCCTTCCCCAGAAGTTCAGGTTCATTCCGAGGATTCCAAGTCATATCTATTGGCACAGCGTTCATACACACTTGAAACTGAGCAATCACCACTTCAATTAAATAATTCACAATTAATAAACATATAATTAAGACAAACTGTGTGTGGTCCGTGATAAAGTATTTTATGTTATTGATTAACAAATACAAATAAATGAATTACTAGCATCTGTCAATTAAACATACCGCAGAGATAACTAATTAATTGAGGGAATGGTAGAATATTTCGTAATTAATATATTTTTCTAAAAATATTTTATTACACATCATTCAATTAATTATAATATATACAATATGCTAAGACACAGCTGATGCGTGTGACGTCTACAAACTATATCTGCGTAGCCGTTGACAACTTACCGGTTGTATTGAACTTATACGAGCGCACCTACGACTGAGCACAGCCAATAGCACTATCGATAATCGTCTACACAACAGAAATATATAATATGCAATATAGAACAGACTAAAAATAAGGGTCGTGACGATAAAATCTTATATTTTGATTTGTCTACCTTCCATCCGTACCGTGAGATTAGGAACTTTGTTCCGAATACAAGTATGTTGATTAGGTTGTATCCTATTTATAATTATACTAATATGTAGAGAGACGTTGTATTTTATAAATAATTGCTGTGCCGTGACTTTCTAATTAATTTTGCTCGTTTTTGTAACCTTTTTCAATACAGCTTTGCTCCTATTGGTGGTAGCGTGATGTTAACCTACAGCATTTATTTATAGCGGCTCTATCAAATACAAAAATATTTTCTGAAATACGACTGGTACTTCTTCAGATCAACGCATTTAAACAAACTTTACTGCTTTATAATATAAGCATAGATTACGATAAATTTAAAGGAAATAGACTAAAAATTTAGTTATACTTTTCCTAATACAAGAAATATTAAATGTGACCTAACGGCGTCACAGAGCATACATTAAATTTTATTTTGTTTTATAAGTATTTACAAAAATACTGTCAATATATTTTATACCAGCTGTTTAATTCCCATAATACATTGTATGAAATCGTGACCTGTAATTATATTTTTATTGTCATACTATTTAAAGTAACATACAAAATAAGTGTGATCTTAATCAAGGCAAGGGTAATAACACAAAATACAACTCAACGTGTTGAATAAAACGTATTCGTACAGCACATGCCGTGTTTATGTCGATAATTATCGGGTCTGATGCAAGTATAGCAGTGATGCTTTAACTATGTCTCTTTCGCTACCTTATTGTTAAACAAAAAGATAATTCTTTTTTATATAGACACCAAACACCAAGTTTATTATAGCCATTTTTCTGGCCCTTGGAGACGGTATTTAATCCCTTTTTAAGAGACCCATATCATAGTTCTAGGGAAACCTGTGCTGGGTAACGATTCCACAGATCAAACGTACGTGACAAGAAGGTTCTGTAGAACTTAACTATTGCCACAATACGGTCAGCCTCGAACCGACTTTACCCGAATGAGCTTCATATATACAAATACTGCCGCTGCCGCCATATAACATATACATGTGTTCCGGCAGTTGCACTCGAGAGGCAGTCCCTACACTAGACTTATTGCTTTCACCATCTTTGGCCACATCATCACATAACATCAGGTAAGATTAAAAAAACATTTCATTCAATACCCACAAAATAAAGTGCTCAACGCACCCAAAGAAGATGTCACTTTTGAAAAGTTCAATGCAGTTGTGCAATTAAATCTGAGATAAGATTGTTCGTGTTGTATATCATATCTGCGAACGGTACTTAGAGAGTAATAAGTCTGTAAAAATGTGCATACAATGGATATATTTGAAATGCAAAGCGCAGGCTGAGGCGCACGCCGGGTCGACGCGGCCCGTCACTCACTGGGCCCATTATATATCGCACTTGATGTACACGTTCACTTAGTATATATAGCTACGTGTACCTATATTTTAAACGTAAAAAAATGAAAACACGCACACATACGAACGTCTTTTCAACACCGACACCTTTATACACTAAGGTAACGAAACTTTTTTTATGAAACTTAAAAAGAGTTTTAAAATTATGGCGGGGTCTTAATACGACATGTTGTGACATTTTTTCTTATAGTTCATTATTTTCCGCTATATGATTCTATATTATGTATTATTGGTGTAATTCTGTGTGATATCGTTTGGATTTTGCAAATATAAGTGAGGTTGAATTTAAAAATTTGATTACGTTTTTTTAGTTGTCACAAAACTGTGACTATTTTAAAAATAGAATCACCAAGTTATTAGAGAGGTATGAATCGTATAGATTTACATGATATTCTACATAACATTGGTATAATTGGAAGGAATAAGAGCGAATCCGTTTCCGTCAAAAAAATTAACTTTTGAGTACACTACATTGTAGTGATCCAAGCAATTTGCTACAATTTGGTTGTACTTAATTTTTTTTTTTTACTAAAATGGATTTTCTTATATACCCTTCAATTATCTATAAGAAAATATCCACTAGGTAAATAAAAGCAACGAGAATATGAAATGAATGCATTCCGCATTATCGTGTCAACTTCAGAATATTAGACAGCTCCTGATCTTACAATTTGTATTTAAAATTAATTTTATTGTAGGTATACACTTTCATTGCATTAAATTTTACGTTTAGATAACAATACCGCGGGTTAGCTAAAATAAAATGCATTATGGAATTCAGCTCGCCAATCTATGCATATAATGAGAGTATAGATTTACTGTGTCTGTACTTTTTAGATTGTTGTAAAAAATTATTGCAAGTGTTTAAAAATATGAATTATAATAAATTTATATCATTTTTGGAATTGTCAGTCTGTTTCTTTGTACACGCATTTATGCTAAAATATAACGGTTATGATAAAACGTCACCAAGATAATCATAAAGCGTATCCTTGAGTAACATTTAGTCTATGTTTCATTAAAATCCGTTAACTCTATCAAAAGTTATTGTAAATTTAAAATTACGTTGAATGATGTTGCGAGATTAAGCAGCTTTACTTCCACGCGAATGGAGTCGCAGGCAGAGCTAGTTTATATATAAAAAGTGCAATAAAGTTAGTTACCTTATTTAGATAAGATCCCTTTACTACTATTGTTTCTCGTACCCATATGTATACGTAAAATAATATTGGTCCTTGTTTTTCTCTGTGCAAATGTTTACGAAAGTTGCCAAAACGTTCGCCCTTCACATTATACAAGCATATGCGAAAGCTAACAGAAACTTGTCACAAGTGTGATGTCAACAAACAGGGGCGTGTACTAATTGTGCGATTAAGAACTTATTTTCACTATATAACATATCTTTGTCTCTTTTTGAAAGTTTCATTCGGTGTAACGTTCTCAATCTGTATGTAAAGTGTAAAGTATAATGGAAATTTACATTTGTATAAAAACTCCTTTGTCCATCTCGGCTGAGTCAGTTGCGGCTAGTGTGGAAACTTCGGTCGACGGCCTAAACAAAACCTGCGTTCGCGTTGATGTCTCACTTTTAGATACTGTACTATTTTGTTTTTATTTTTGGGGGTTTAGTCTAATTGAATAATCATTTTACTACGACACATTTTTTAATATATTTTTTTTTGTTACTTTTGTCGAGGCGGAAATATGGATTGGTATATTTTTTTTAATAATTGACCATGGTAAAATCGCTTGAGGATACGATTTTCACCAAAAACCATTTAATAATTCTTTGAAACAACCTTATTGGGAAGGCTATGGGAAATATGGTTACATTTTGTATTCATAGGTGCATGACCTGTGAATGCATATCATGATTAAGATTACTGTAGTGGATTCTCTAATACCTGTGTGAGTAGGTACAACCCTCAAATTTATAAACTTAGGCTAAGTATATTAGCCTAGGCTAGGACTCAGACTAGGCTAAGTATATTAATCTTATATCAAATTATCACTTAACATCAGGTGAGATAGTGACTAAACACTAAACCTATGTATTCCCAATTGATGTACAATATACTCCAAATGTTCCGAAAAGCTGAATTCCAAGCAAGTTTCACATCCACATGTACATAGTAATCAATTTACATTCTTCCTTAATCTGAATGCTACAAAAAATACGTAGATTATTTTAAATTATACTTAACAATATAAAAATATATCTTAGTTATATAATAGACCAGTCGTTTTTACTACTAAAGTATTAAATATATATTTTACAGACGATATCCAAAACCATGACATTACCGCGAAGAACACTGTCCCGAGCGCGGAACTAAAACATTTCTTTCTCACAAATTTGTCCAGTTAATGACGTATAGACACCGGTTACAACACAATGACAAATATTGCGACTGTCACCACTTACGAGTGTGCTCGTTAAACTGTTTTCTAAGAATTAGTAATGTAACCATACCGAGATAACTATCACCATTTGCATGGTAATATGAAATATCGAGTGTTTGTTGACAAATTCGGTTTGTACAGGTGCCATTGTGTTTATTATACAAATAATGAGCCTTTGTATTATTGTATTAAGGTATATTTATAAACCTGTAATTCAGACTATACGTAAACATTTTTTTATTTAATTCTTTGATACGAATCATCTTTGAATAACCTTGAATATGAATATGAACTTAAAAATTATTTCTTTTTTTACCTTAGGATAGAACTGGCACTATGATCCTGATGATAATATAGTACAATCTAAACAATGGCTACCTTCGAGAGACAAGCAATCTGTCACAAGTACGTTACTGTCATACCATCCTGCTAGCCTGTTCACAGCTAAATACTCAATTCCTAAAATATTTCTTCTGTTTCTTTTTTAAGTAGCGTTTTGGTCACAATCTCTTCCGATGTTATGTGAGGATGTGGCATAAGTTGATGGACACGCTAAGCCGTATGGAGAGATTGCCTCTGAATTACAACTGCCGGAACACACCTATGGAATTTAACTTGATTGTGGTAGCTAGCCAAGTGAGCATTAGAAAAAGCCCTAATACCATGCTATGGTATCATCACTATATGTTCCTTCACCGAAAGCTAATACTCATTGCATTGATGCCAACTCACGTCCATTAACGAGGCGTCCGTACATACTACCAACTGACCCTTATCGCTTTAAAATATAAAGTAGCGTAAATATATATTTATATTTTGTAACCTACAAACATAGGAACATTCCTACTGCGTATAAATCGTTTGCCATAAAATGCAACTAATAATAGCATAACCCGTCCTAGGGTAGGCGTACGAAGAAAATTGTCACCGTATCCGACAGAATTATCCGCTTCTTAATTACCAGATAAGATGTTTTAAACCTGCTCCGGTACAAACAGAAATGCACTTCGTTCATTGAATAATACACCTTATAAGAACAACTTAAGGACTTGTGCATGTGTTTTTATAATACGGCAATGGATTCTTTCGCGACAAGCTTTATTAATACTACGAAAAAACCAGAAGAGTCATACGCGATTGTTGTTGTATCGATTGGTTTCTAAGTACCTATATATAATTATTTTATAAGAACATTACAGAACATTTGTAGTGATTTTAAGACATTACTAATATTTTTAAAGTGCCGATTACAAAGTAATACAGCTTACATCCTTATGTATATAATAAGAAGAAACATCTGTCTGTCAGTTACTATGCTTATAATTCGAGAAATCTTTACTGATTGATATCGTTTTTATTAATTATAAATCAAAGGAGTTCATGAACTAGATTTATGTTTACTAGCTGAACCGCTGAACGTTTTATCTCCTATAATCGATCCTTTTATATATATATATATATATATATATATAAATTTTTTCTGTCCCATTATACTCACTTTTCATTTTATATAGATAAAAAAACTGTTCAACTTTTCTCTAATTATTTTATACAAACCTTGTCCTCACAATAACGATAATAATAAAAAAGAATTCTACAATTTGGTGCAGCGGTTCGGAAGTTATGAGTGTACGTACATACATTTATATATACATATCTTGATACAGTAAACCGATTGCGATCAAACAAAAACTAAGTAATACTCCAAGTTACGTACAATTTTTACGTATAAAAGTTATCTACATTGGTTTTGTACATTTTACATGATGCGTGCACAGACAAACAGTCACAAATTCCAAAAATGCTGGAAATCGGTTCTGTTTGATTAACCTTTAACATCCTGACTATTTTTGTGAAAATATTTTCAATGTACAAAAACGACTTTTCGTCAGATTTTTCATAAGTATTATGGAAATGTTGTTTGTTTGAGGCGCTATCACGTCCAAATTACAGATCCTATCAACATGGGACTATGACCATTTTATGCGGTATTATTTGTAGTTGATTTACGACTATTTGTTATTTGAATTCCAATGATCCTTCATCATTTTATTACTTTTTCACTTTTATGAACTTTTTCCGGCCAATACAAACAAAAAGTAGACATTTGTCCTAATATGCTATCGACGGCTTATCCGTAATATATAGAATAAGTTATGGAAAATATAGCACATCAACAACGATGAAAAGAAATTGCTCAGGGTAAGGCTGTATTTAAATCATTAAATAGATGGTTACAATACAAATCATGTAATATTTAAAAAGTTTTTATTAATTTACGTGATTTTTTTTAAATTTTATCTAGGCATAGATTTTACACTCGAATGTTTGATTACAAATGACGATGCGGTCCAAGATGGTGTACATATCAAAGAACTGAAATCCTTAATGAACGTTATGTGCTGATATAAAAAATGTAATTGCATTCCATACCTATTACTGGTCAGAAATGAGTAGTATAACATGGTAAAGAAGTCTGACAGATTTGCGAACAACCCATATTAAAGTTATCCCCAAGCATGTTATGTTCCAAGATTAACCGACGTATACCCAAGAATCAAGTGAGGTAGTAGGTATTTATCTATAACCAACTGTATGAGGAACGACTCGTCACAAAGACTGTCTTTTGTTTTATTGTGTTTCCGGAAGAACTAATATACATTTTGCTGCTGAGAAGCTTGCAAGCTGGCAATACTACGGTTACTGTCGATAAATAATAGATTAATTATCGCTGTTTAAGTTTACTAGGTAAGTAAGGTAGGTATAAAGGTATAACTAATATACAACAGCGTTTATTACAAGAAAAGTCGAAGAAATCACGTCTCATAATATTTTTATGTCGTAATAGTTTAAGTAAATTCTAAAGAATTTCTGACACCCTGGATGTTATGAAACTTACAATTTACCTTATAATTATTTACATACTATACCATATACATAAACAAATACTTATTTTACCTTACCTGTCTGTCACCGATGAATATAAGTATTTAACAATCGAGCCCACAACAGACAGAGCTATAATACTTATTATTATAGACAATATACTGTAATATACCTTGCTATAATTTATATTAATATATATTATAGCTCCGTCTGTTGTGAGCTTCAAGTTTATAATGACCCACGGTTAATCTAATAATTAAAAAAACGCAAATATATTTAACCGAGTCTGTCAACGTTGCGGTAACACTGTTCCTTGCGCCAAAAATTGGAATGAGCCGATACTATCCGACCATTGTTGCATTCCCCGTTTTTGGCCGCTGTCAGATTCCCTGGATCGTTTCAATACTTGCGTCCGTTAGCAGTTTAGGACAGTGCTTTCCAAACCTTTTCAAGGCATAAAAGAGAGACGAACTCCTTAGCAAAACATGGATTTACCATGTGGGTGCGGGGCCAACGAGTGAACTATTATATATACTAACATTTATCCCTATATATATTTTTATAATTAAGGTTTAGCGTTATGATTACAACCTTACTTGATGTTAAGTGATGATGTGGCTGAAGATAGTAGACACAGTAAGCCTAGTGGAGGGACTGGTTCTTAAGTGCAACTGCCGGAACACATCTATAAATATATGGGCATTTTGTGATAGATTTTCAAATCGAGGGGCTACTAGCTAGCCAGGTGCGTATTAGAAAAAGCCCTATCACCATGATATGGTTTCATCACTATGTTTTCCTTCACCGCAAGCTCTGACTCATGGCATGGATTCAAACTCACAATTAATGCCATGTCCGTAAACACTATCAACTGAGCTATCATCGATTCAAACTATTAAAAATATAGTAACAATAACCGAGTCATGAGAGCAGGCCACTTACTGAAAGAAGAAGCGGTCTTACTCGTCTTGCCAGAGTGCAACTATTAAGTATTTTCAAATGACAAGAAATATACGGTGATATTTTTTTCCACATACTATGATAATATTTCTCAAGCGTTTAGTTTTCCTCACACGTTTTTCTCCAATCTGAGCCTTAATTAACATTAGTACTATTTTACAAATTCTGAAAATGTAATTGGTATGTGGTGTGATTTTGGTATACGGATAATGAATGGATAGTCCGTTAGTCTAAATCAATCGCCCATCACGATTTGTATTCCATTTCTTTGTAATGTAAACATTTGTTAATAGTTACTTTTTGATTCATCATTTAAATAACTTTGGACGATATTTTTAACTCAATATTTTGGCCGCGTATATTACAAATAGTTTTTTTAGGTTTCAACGCATGACGCTAGAACTATCGCTGTGTTGTACTTAAATTCACGGTGATTATATATATATATATATATATATATATCCGAATTCCTTCAACGGTTATCCCATTACGTCTTACGTCATCTTGAAAGACGCAAGTGGTATGTAAAAATCAAAAACACTTATGAGTACAATAAAGTACCAAAACCCATCATTATAGTATACAAACAGTGTAGCGAGCAGACCGGCTATTAAAATATTCTTTTGTTATCTTTATTTTATTTCGGGACTTCAGTCCACAATACCATCGTATCCTAACCTTACAATATTTCCAAAAGTTACTTAAAACTAATGACAAAATTCTATAAAATCCTGGCTTCGTTATTTGTATATGCCGTCAAGATTTTATGAAACATGCCCTGATCCATTATATTAAGTCCCAAATGGTCTATGATAGCTCTTCGTTGAGCTCGGTTTCATTCACATTCCGTCAACAAGTGTGCAAGTGTTCAATCGATCCACACATTATACAATTGGATGATAAAGTTTTTCTCATAAAAAATGCAAACTTGTTGAGAGGCATGTGTCCGGACCGTCATTTAACTTTTATCTACATAGTGCAGTAAAGAACAGTAAAGTATCTCGAAATAATTTACTATCTCGCACTCGTACTGCAGATTGAGCTAAAAACTAAATATAATTTGATAGTTTACCTTTTAAACTGGTTTTGCTTTTAGGCTTTGGTTGTGCAATGACATTAAAAAATATGAAATAATAGCGCTTTATGTTTGGAAACCTTGGCCAAAACTAATGCTTTTTACAAACATTGTATACTACTGTTTGAATTTTAACTTTCGGCCATCCACGAGCTGTGTTAGTTTCATGTTATAAAAACAAACTCTATGCTATTATCTTAATTGATACTATTTATTTCATGGGTACATTGTGAAAAATTACCCATTTTATATTACACTAGAATCTTAATTAAATAGATATATACTTAAATGAAACATAAATATAGGCCTAATTACTAATTTTACTTAAATCACTAACCTTCCGATACATTTATGATTTATTTCCCAACATACGAGGTGTTTGTCGACACTACTAAATAGTCGCGACGGGACTTTATAATTCGATGAGAGTCAATCAATATTTTAGAGTATTCAAATCAAATCAAATTAAAAAGTTTATCTATATGATTACTAAGAAGCTTAACACTTCCATCTGTATGGTATTAGGTACTTATGTAGAAATAGTTGTACTGTAGTTAGACAAGAAACTACAGTATGATTGATGCTTAATTTAGTACAAAACAAAAATAACTGCTACAGCCGATAAGTTTATAAATAAATGTTATGTAGGCATACAGTTTGCTTAAAACATACAAAAGGCTTACTAAATCTAATAGTAAATCGTAATTAGCGAAACGAAAGTGTATGTAACGGTTTATTATAACGTATATAAAGGTCAGAACAGTTATTCTCGATGACTGAATTATTTTCCGAACCGGTGGTAGCTTTGACGTTCAGAAGCGCCTTCTCAAACTTAAATTGAACAAAGTATTTTGATTTTTAATTTGAATACGCTTATGTGAACCAGCTTTGGCAGCGTACAATAGTTATTGAACATGTACTATAATTTCATAATCACTTCAATCTTCAATCCTAAACGTACAATGTTTTTTGTGGACAGTATCAGCCAATAACAAATATACTTTTTGACAATCATTAAAATGGTTGGTTAGTTTTACACTGACCAATGCTTACCTAGTATTTTAACAAGGTATACTTTTGATAAATAATATTTTAAAATAGAAATTAAATATAATTTTATAAAGTACGATAATTTGATTGATACATACAATTAGTATACATAATACAATAACCATTTTTCACTGGTTTGCCAACAATGTTGTTAACCAAAATAGCTAATGGTATAAAGTGGTTAGAATCCAGTCGAATATAATTATTAGGCAACATTAATAAATATTCTTAACGAGATTACAGACCATTCATATTTTCAAATATACTGAACACAAAACTAATTTACTTTTGTATGTAATATACCTTTTAATAGCCATTTGATTTTAAAGACAAATTGAAATAAAAGGTAAATTTGTTTAAGTTTTAAATAAATGCAATTTTGGGTGTTTAATCTTTCTTTTTATTACTTACTTAAGGTTAACATGGCTAAAAAAATATCAAGAAAGTTATATTTCTTAAAGTGTCTATGGTCAAATTAAGGCTCATTAAAGGTAAAATGGGATAAAAATCGAGAATTGCTTTCGATCAACGTCGTTAGTTCGGAACAATGGCGAGACATTTGCATCAAGTCCAGTCACTGCCAGATTGACCGACAGACTTTTCCTTATTTTTACATTATAATATTTATCGAATTCTTTTCGATAATAAATGACTAGTCAATAGGTTACACCATCATTTTAAGTGTGGTTTTTATATTTACTAATACTAAAATTTTGCTAGTAACAAAAGCAAATTTAAATTTTATAAAATCTTTCTTGTTTATAAAACGAAGAATGAACATTTGAAACGATGATAGCTCATTTGCTAGTGTGTACATACGCCGCGTCAAGAGACGTAAGTTCGAATCCACCGTCAAGCGAAAGCTTAAGCTTTCGGTGAAGGAAAACAGCGTGATGAAAACATAGCATGGTGGTAGGGCTTTTTCTAATGCCCGCCTGGCAAGCTACCACCCTCAAGTTAAAAATATGCCGCTAAATACCTGTAGGTGTGTTTCGGTAGTTACACTTGAGAGCCAGTTCCTCTGATAGATTTATCATGTCTACCATCTTCAACTACATCGTCACTTAGCTTAACTATTAAACTATTAAATCTTAACTTGGCTTATAGTTATCTTTAATTATATTCTTTAATTATATCTATCTTTAATTATAGTTATAATTAAAAAAAACTATATTTCTACAGTTTATTATTATTATTATTTTAAATGAAAATAACAAGATATAAACAAGAAAATATAATTCATATATTCAGGAATTGTAACAGTATATTGAAGACGATATACAATAGACAATATAAATGCAACATAATTGATAACTTTTTTAAATAAGTTTCGAATATTATTTTGTTACTAATTACTTAGCAACCCTCATTTTTTTTAACGTTTTTTTGATTCAGTTGATATAATTATCTATTCGACTAATTATTGTTTACGAAATAATGGTCTTATGAAGTTTTTACAGCAAAACCTCTGGTATTTTCGAGCAAGTAGATGATAAACAAGCAGGTGCTTCACCTTACTGATTATTAAATTTTATTTAAAATAAAGAACTATCTTGTATAAAAAAGTAAAACAATCAACTCGTAATAAGCGCACCGGCAAAAATTAATATAATCAGTCTTCTTGGATCCCGGTATGTATATGATATCGAAACGTGCGAAAGAAACAGATTGATTAATCGAACTAAAACGAAAGGGACAGAAACAGAAACATGTTATTACAGAGACCGAATTGACGAGTTTATGTAAAAATTCTGTTTTCGCTGAACATCTGCTCATATATTTTTTTCTTTTCAAAATGCATTAATTTTGATTGAAATATTTAAAACTTTAATTGTATCATATCGTAACGTTTACTGGATTATATACTGTATTAAAAATTAATGTTTATCAATGAAGATACAGCAGGTTATGTGGTGGTGTGTTGAAGCGAAGCGAACTGCGAATGTTTGAGTTCGCTGCCAGCTAGCGCTAATATTTGCTATAATAAATCTGAAGTATGATTCAATATTCTACGATCAAACCTATTAAGTTTCTCCAGAGAAAATACTAATTATATAGAAAAAAAAATTAATTTAGTCTTACAATACTGTTTATTCATCATTTAAATTTAAGGACTAGTGCTTGATATGACAAATGTGTATATACCCAAAACAACGATAAATGCATTCGTATAATTAAAATACCTAATAATTATGTTATTGCTATTTATAATATAATTATACCTACGGAATGAGAATATAATGAAGTAGTACGGGCACAGAAACAGTATTTGTACGTCACGCTACACCAGGCAATGATACCGTCAAGAAACTAAGTGCGGCGAACTAATTCACAAAACAGACCTGACGAGTGTTTTTTATTTTATTCTATGGCGCCACGAAAGAATTTGCCAGTGTCAATATATGTATGTAGGATGTATTATTTCGATGAATTGTTGCCGTCTTATGTAGACTTAATTGAACTTTTTTCTACGTCTATATGTTACACGATCAGAATAATGGGGTTTCTTAAATGTTTACACGTAAATACAAATTTGAATAAAATAGGAAAAATACTTTTATTGCAATTTTATGTAATGAACTAGAATTATATTGATTGCAGGTTATGTTTTTTTTTTTTAATCTTGTTCGGAAGCCATTCTATCATAAAACGAAGTTCAAAGACACGTGCGATAACGCACGTTTTATCGCAAAACATATAATAAAGTTATAACATAGAGGGAACGAGTCTGAGCTATAACTTTGACTAAACATATATATCTTTTGTGAAGTCCTTTTTAAGACATCACACCTCCGCTCAAATTGTGTCTTATTTACAACTGAAAAAACAACATTATCATGTTACATAGTTAAATTTACAATTAACATAGATTTTTAAAGATTATAAACAATTTATTCAATTAAAACTCTAAGAATGCACTTTGTAATATTAAAATACTACCATAAATTCAAAAACATTTCAGTTTTCAAACAGAGCCAAAGAACACTTAATCGAACTTACGTTTTCAAGTTTTTTTTTTTTTTGTAAATAGTAAAAAATATTTTCACTGCTATTGTAACTATGTTTTTTTTTCTATTATTTAATAATCATTATTTGAAAATATAACAAGATCGGACCACCAAGAAATGGCACTGTAAATGACATAAAAAAAAAAACCATAAACTCCTGCGTATCAAACCATAAACGCCGCAAGAAGATAGATGGCAAGACATACAAAATCGATCCAGTAAATCAAAATGGCGGAATAGGTATCTCTTTCGCACCAACTCATCTATATATATGCATCTTTTTCCCTCCGTTGATTACATATTGCAAAGTCCGATAATTATGACGGCTACCCGCATTATGTGTGTTTTGATTTATATTTATGTTGCGGATGTTAGCAATAATTCAGATTGTCAATTTTTCTCCATCATACTTTCAGCTTACTCGATACAGTTTCTTTAAATAATATTGTTAATATAATTATTTGTTTACTGATCAGTATAATTAAAATCATATTCAGTGAAATGTAAGTTTTTATGTATTATTTATTTTATTTTGGGACTTCGGTCCATAAAGTTCATGACAGTCCTATCGTATCCTAACTTCACAATATTTACAAAAAAATACTTATAACTAATGATAAAATTTCATAAAATGGTGGCTTCGTCACTTACAGGTGCAGCCAAGATATTATGGCACATACCCTGATCCATTAAATTGAGTTCCAAATGGTCTATGATAGCTCTTAGTTGAGCTTGGTTCAATTCGCATTCCGTCAACAAGTGTTACAAATCTTCAATCGATTCACATGTGAGGCAACTGGCACACTCGTGACACAATGAGACTTGCCACATGCCCGTCTCGCCTTGACCATGTCTTGGGTAATAAGTTTACGCGTTGTGATGAAGAAGTCCGTAAAGAATAGGGCTTGGATCACTATGTAATGATAACCCACATAGATTTGAATGACAATCTTTTCATTTGTCCTAAATAGAAATTAGCCAAAGAGGCATGCAGGCAAGCATGACCATGATCGTCGATCTTTGAATAGACGCTGCTCATTGGTATTGTATGGATCATCTCCTACGAGTATAAAGTATTGTATTGTGTATTTAAGTTGTAGTTAAAAAATATTACTGAGCACAATTCCCTTAAAAGTTCGATACTACTAACTAGGATTTCATAATAATAAGAGTAGTTTCACCAAAACTAAACTAAACCTCCCACAGCCAAAGTTTTTTAATCGAACGGGTATTAAATTTCCGTTTACAGTTTCATTATGGAGCAGACTACAATACAGGCTGATTAAAAAAAAAACAGTTGAAAAACAATGTATTCCGTAGCTATTTCATTATGATTAATTTATAAATACTTGAATTTTAATTTCCCCGATACGTGTGCGGGATCCAGGTTTTTTTACGGCGGCGCCGCGCACGACGCGAAATATTCCCCAGTAGAGGTGCACTGCAGGTTTTTTTTTTACATATTAACCAGTAACGCTATTTCAATTTTAAATGTCCACAAAATATTTGAAAATTCATCAGATTAGAGACGCAATTAAGCCTGAACAATTGAAGGTTGAACATCCTTAGAAAAAAGATGGCGGCCGCCTCCATGGACACCTGTCAGAATAACCACTCTATCGAGACCTATTTACCCTAATACAGCAATAAATCGTCAAAGGTCAATATAAGTTGGATGAAAAAAATTACACGTAAAAAGCTACTATGCTAGTAGTCGATTAATAAGATATAGATATTTGAGGCGATTATTTGATATAAAAGGTTACACGGTAAAAAATGTGTACGTGTCATTTTAAATATTAATAGCGAGAATATATATCAATCATAATTAATGACAAGTTGATAGATGAGGCGTAATTTGTCACGAGCTGAATAGAAATTTATTCATTTTTTCAAGCGTTTACAGTGTCAGTTGAATTTTACTTTATAAATCGGTATTTAAAATAATTTTAAGAGCATTTTTTTACAAAGATATAATTTAACACATTGTAGAAGCCTACAATATAAATATATATTTTCTTATCGTAATAGCAGTGACAGTAATATAGTAAATAGGAAACATGGTTCAATCCAATAACAATAACATCGAGAGTAATTTTACAAGCAATTTTAGCTATTGTTTTGCACTAGCGAAATACACAATTTCAGAGGATGGCTCGCTAGCCTTTCGGCAACTGGATACACTTCGGCTAATCCAGTTAATTTTGGATTGAGATGAAATCATGTTACTATCAAGGATGTTATACCTGATGTATCGCTCACGATCAGGTTGATCACAAGTCATGTCCGTTCATTTATACTTTGGCCACATATGGTAATCTCTATACAAATCTTTTAAATTATTATTATTTTTATTTTTTTTATGGATAAGGTTCAGCGTTATGGCCATAATGTCACCTGATCTTTAGTGACGATACGGCTCAAGTTGGTAGGCACGCTAAACCTGTGGAGGAACTGGCTCTCAGGTGCAGCTGCCGAAACACACCTATTGGTATTTGCCGGCAGGTTTTTAACTTGAGGGTGGTTGCTAGCCAGGCGGGCATTAGAAAAAGCCCTACCACCATGCTATGGTTTCCTCACGATGTTTTCCTTCACCGAAAGCTCAAGCTCATTGTAGGTGCTTGGATTCGAACTCACGTCCCATGATGTTAAGTCGTACACGCTACCACTGAGCTATCATCGCTTCAAAAGCCGACTAAATTTAAAACTGAAGTTACAAAACATACTGTGTATATATTCAAAACTGATTAATGAAAATCTTAAGACAATAAATGTGCACGCTCATTATTATAATACTTATCACATTTCAAAAAAAAGAAAACAAATCTAATCAAAAGTTTTTATTTTATTCAACTTCGGCTTGGCAAGGCACTTATGATGACGATTAAAACCGTTTCCGAAAATAACTTAGTCATCGAGAAGAACCGGAAATAAATTCGATGGTTTCTTTTAGGTAATTTTTAAAAAATAATGTATTAATGTGTTGATTTACGATAGCTATTATTGGACGCTCAGAGAAAGGTGTTAATTTCAGACATCACTATCGCTCATACCTATAAAATCCACCCTATAAAATAGCCTTTTAACATTAAGCCCGTTTGACTTGGTGCTTAAAGTCACTGTCCGGCAATTCGGTAATATCCTTTGGGACTTAATTGTAAAACCTAACACTATTAACCAAAAAAGCTGTTACTGTTCTTACTGAGTATAAAATAAGGGGTGACCAGTTTATAACGATTTCTAATATTTAAATCAAGCTGGTCTTTCGCAAAGTGTAAATTCACTTAAATATAAAATAAATAAAAATAACACATAAAATAAACACTATCCGCTCGACAGACGTTTTCCACCCTTTTCTGTATACATTAACTTGACTACAATGCCATCTATTCCGTTAAGTTTTAGGAAAAAAAATCGTCTTAGAAATATTCACTAACTCAACCAACCGGTTTTGGAATTTAGTTTTGGCATATTAATAAACATCCATTATAATATATACAAATAAGCTTAACATATAATTAGTGAAACAATAATGAGCTCTATAGACCAAATTTAGTCAATGGTAATTTAAGTATGTTGTATAGGCAAAGTCAAAAGACATACGATAATATCGGAATCAACTATCGGGTTCATTAACAAGGATAGTCGCAATGCGTATGTATCGCGAAACATCTCTCTAGACTCAAGACGATCACTGTAATGGTGGTCGAGCAACTAATTTCTTACCATCTGATAACACACCGCGATCCCGACGTAATAAAAATATTTCGTAGATCTATGTATATATAGACATGAACTTTATAATATTAAAAATGCAATTAAAATATCAATTGGGTAGGGATACTGCCTCTCTAAGCATGCCCTAGCGTCTGTATCATGGCGGGTGTTCTGAAGAACTCTTTTAACTGATCCCCGCCAAAACTATGCGTTTGGGGCTTCGGAGTCACAGTTTCACGGTGATACTTATAACATCAAGAACCAAAGAGTTTACCAATTCTTACCTTTGTCGCAACGAAAAATTGTGGAACCGTCTACCTGTCAGCATGTCCCCTTCATCATATGATTCTGGAGCCTTCGAAAGAGGCGTGAAGAGGTACCTAAGCAGGTCAGCATGACATCGGTGTCTGGCAGTAATTCATTGTCAGTCGCGACACATTTGGATTGTACTATACTTAAGATCAGGTCCAGTGCAAACACTTTGCTGCGCATCATAAAAATAAATAAAAAACATGGCGTCTGTACTATTAGTACCCTTCCATTTATAAATTATTTTACAAACAATTGCTAACGTAAAAAGAATGTAAGGGATTACATTGATCTCGCCAGATGTCCTGACGTGTGCGTATTTTTCTTTTCTTGGTATACCTACACACCGGAAAACACTTCTAATATCTAGGGGAATAATGCAAACGACGCCAGGCTCATCCAAAGGACGCTAAGTGCGGAGGCTAAAGAAATTATCAGTTAAAAAATCGAGGCGGTCATAAAAAATACAGATATGCAAACAGTAAAAACAACACCATAGAACAGGGATTTGACGTAGCTGATCTAACAGGTCAACCACTAACATGAAAGTAATTTATATGGTGCAGACCAGGAGTCTACAGTGTAGAAAAAAAATATTTATTTGTCAATAACGATGAATAAAAAAAACACTTTTTTAAATTGGATATTTAGTTTTCTGTACTGATTGAGAGCTCAAAAGTCCAACTAAGGAATATTAATATACGCTTTAAAGCCCGTTGTATTTTTCATGACTATTATTTAAAAAAACAAGCAGGTACCAAGCAAGTTAAGCTCGGTACTTTTTTTAATTATATTTATTTGTAAAAGAAAAAACAAATCGATACCATTAACATTGTTAATCCACATCAGACTACTTTATTAGATTTATTATCGTATAAAAAATAAAATAATTTTTAATAAAAATCCAATACACAGGATACATACGATTCAAATACTTGGAAAATATTAAAATATCTGTCAACAAAGTAAAGTTGACAAAGTTACAAATTTGAAAAAGACTATTTCGTTTAATTAAAATTACGCTGGCCAGACTAATAGAATAGTAACGCTATGCTCAGACACACATGCATAATGAAAAAATAATTTAACATGATTTATAGCTTACTCAGACCCCCGCAAATTGCCGCCAGTTTTGGACGTTTAACTTAAGTACTGGCTGCGTGTGCGCATTATATATAAACAAAAAAAAAAGAAATTATTTGCGACGAGAAATGTTGTGAGAAACTTTTTTTTATTTTTTAATATCATCTCTTTACATATTAATACTGAGATAAAAACTTAATAAGTAATTCTCCCCTATAGCTCACAGTTGATAAATATTTTGTTTAAAAATTAATGTTTGTATTTTTTTGTTATATGCATTTGTAATTTTCTACTGCTGTTGGCAGTTGCGAAGCATGAAGTTTCTTAGTTTCTTATACTTGACATTGGCGAAGTTGTCTATATAAGCAGACGCCATAATATGAAAAAAGTGTGTTCACCAATATAGTACTATCAATCAATAACATAGGTATTTAATGGCGGGTAGGTATTTCCAATAAATTTATATATGTATTGTATATATCGTAATTTTGATATTGCTTACAGCATTACTCCTTTTATATTCAGCCGCGAGCACACAACTAAGTCACACTTATAACGAATTTCTGACAACAAATAAACAATACAATAGCACAGTCTTATTGTAAGGTATCATTCATATACAACATATTACAGAAATAAAGAATATACAATAATATTTATAAAATCAAGTGTTATTATGGCTATACATTAAAGTAGAAAATTTTGCAATATGTTGTAAGTATTGATTTTTACAAACCCTGCTTTTCTTTGTTGTAGTTATTGCACTAATATACAATATATACGTACGGTAAAAGTATACTATATAAGTAACAGTAAATTTATAATATTGTCTAATTAAATAGGCTACCGCCAATAAATTAGATTTTATTTATTACAATAAAAAAAAATTGAAGTCTTGAAAATTGTGATGAAATTGTGATTATGATCATCGGTTTACAACATATCGAACCTTTTCAAGAAGACCATCGTAGGCACCAAAATAAAAAAAAAAGTGTTTTTTATCGCTAATTTCGAAGATATCTGTGTAATTTAGAAGCAGTATGTTAGCTACTATTTTAATAGATCTGTGGTTAATTATGAACAACAAGTCATAATCGTAAGTTGAAAGTGATGATAGCTCAGTGGTAGTGTGTAGGAACGCCGCGTCATGGTACGTGAGTTCGAAACCAACCACCTACAATGAGCTTGAGCTTTGGTGCAGGTAAATATCTTGAGGAAACCATGGCATTAAGGGCTTTTTCTGTTGCCCGCCTGGCTAGCTACCAGCCTCAAGTTGAAAATCTGCCGCCAAATTGCAATAGGTGTGTTCCGGCAGTCGCACTTGAGAGCCAGTTCCTCCGCAGGTTCAGTGTGTCTACCATCTTGGATCGTATCGTCACCTAAGATCAGGTGATATTATGTCCATAATGCTAAATATTATTTTTATAAAAAAATCTATATATAAATAAAAATGAATTGCCGAATGAATGTTAATCCTTTTTTATTGTCTTCGTCATTGTCAGGACAAGGTTTGTATAACAGAAAATAAAAAAACAAACAGATTTTTTTAAATCGCATAATATAAAAATTCAATGAGTGAATGGGACAGAAAATTGTGATATATCTATTTATATCAAAAGAAACGCCGTTCATTCTTCTCACTGAAAAACGTAAATGATACAAAGTTTAGCGAGTCAGTTTCTTATTAAATACTATTTAATTAGAAATGAAAATACTCTTTCCTTTACAAAGTACAGTATCTTGCTTACGACGTTTTCTCTGATATAACCAAAAATTGAATTTCAACTTATTCATTTCTTAAGCATTTTCAATAATTTCTACATATCTTAAATATATAATAATGAATCGCAGAAATGTATGTACTCGCATAACTTCTGAACGACTTTACCAAAATGACAGGACAAGGTTTGTATAATATGAAAATGGAACATTTTTTTTTTATAATCTTACAATATGAAAAGTAATAAGGCGACGATAGCTTACTTGGTAATGTGTACAGACGCCGCATCACGTACGGGCTTGGATTCGAATCCACTTAATTAAATTTCATATACTTAAAAGACATTTAATTCATTATGGTTATAAACAAGTTCCATTTAATAACCAAAAGAAATGAAAAACGGAAACGATATTACAAAAAGCCAGTTTTATTAATTCTAACGAATTGAAGTTGGAAGATTGATAAGGATTTATTATAGCTAAACAAAATATAAAAAAAAAACCGATCAAAAAATGTTTGAATTTTAGTGAGAATAAAGAACATCAATTCTAGATGATACGAAGTTCACCGGGACGGCTAGTTTAAATTAAAGTCCAGTCTACCAGAATCACGATTGTTTCATCTAACCACGGACAGAAAAAAATCACCCAACAAAAAATACATTGATGATAAGGACAAGAAGTGTAGTTGATTGTATAATAAAAGCATATACATTTCGTGAAAAAATCCAACACAAAACGATGTACTCGCAATACAATACAGGCATTATACATCACGGAGGCCATAAAAACAATTAAACGGCAATCAAAAACGCGCCGGCCGGTGACGGCGGCCATTACAGCCGGCCGGACAAAACGGACCGGCCGAATCCACAGTAATTACAGGGTTAACCGCACGATATCCGATACACATAACTCGTTGGCAACCCTAACCCCAACTTCGGACGAGATGAGCTGTGTGTCCTAGTAAACGTAGGGCTGTCGGGTTTGAAACTTATTTATTTTATAAACGAAACTGTTTTATGTAACGTTGTTGTGACGATTTACTTCACTTATATTTTTTGACTTCTTTTTACCTGCGGTTTCGTTTGCGTTAATATTGATTTTGAAACAAATCGGAATACGTTATAAAAACTTTCATACTAAGTTTATCCCTCTCTTTATGCCCTTTCAATAAGTTTTTCGCGAGAAAAAGTAGCCTATCGCCATCTCCAGGTTTCCTCTATCTATATACCAAAATTGATCATAACCGATTCTTTGGTTTAGGCGTGAAAGCGTAACAAAACAAACTCACTTTCGCATTTATAATATTAGTAAGGATAAGAATATTTATTAGGTTTATTTTTTACGTTATAATACTTATCGAATTCTTTTCAATATTAAATGGCTGATCAATAAGTTATGTCGTTATTTGAAATGTGGGTTAATTTTGTCTTCAATAATATAAAACGTTTTATTTTTATAAGACCCATTTAAAATTTTACAAAGCCCTTCTTATTTATAAAACTTTATTCATTCCCTTTAGTATTATTATTATTTTTAATGAAAATAACACATGATTTTTTTTATAATAGTAGGCTTAGCGCTATGGCCACAATCTCACCTGATGATAGGTGACGATATAGTCCAAGATGGCGGACACGCTAGGCGAGTTGTGGAGGTACTGGCTTTCGAGTGCAACTGCCGGAACACACGTATAGGTATTTGCCGGCAGATTTTTAACTTGAGAGTGGTAACTAGCGAGGCGGGCATTAGAGAAAGCCCTACCACCATGCAAACTGCACCGTGCAATATTCCGGGACGTGGTAAAGCAAAGAGCTTACTAAAAATTAATGGTGTAAATTTTTATTAATAACTGTGATCGAAAACTTACCGTCCGACAAATTCTAAAACACGTTAAACTTTTTCTGTTTAGGAGAGATACGTTTTCAAAATTAGTAGTCTATTAAAGAAATTATTTATGTTTTATTTGTGGATAAGTCTGTATATTGATTAAATGGATGTGTGTGTATATGAAATCGTATTCTTTAAAATGTTTTTTATTGAAAAAATTTAATGCTTTCCTTGAATGTAAGATAGGTAAATCTGAGATCAAATATTTAATTATTGAGAAATACACTACAACGACTGATGTATCAGGTACCAGCATATAACTAAGATTATAAATCAGTATATTTTTTAAATACTCATTTAAAATAGAGCACGGATGGCATAGTAGTCTAAACTATTGTATCACCGCTTCCACTGCGCCAGATATCGTCCATTCAAATATGGTCTGATTATGGTAATGATTGGTCTTAGGATGATAGGAAAAGGGTACTTTCAACTTTTTTAATTAATACTAATGAATTCGTTCCTAGAACGCGAAATACAAAACACGTGAACACTTTTTTTTTGTGGAAAATGCATTTACGTATCCCCTCCCAACCCGGGCGGGCGGACTGAAAGGGGTATGTGGGACTCTCCCGGCACTAATCGCCGGGATACCCACGTGAGCACAAACGAAACCTTGTGATTCTTTATTACAAATAATATAGAAAATTATTACCCAATAACAAGCCTAATTATCTCTTATATATGTAGAATATTCTCATGTCACAATATTAGTTGCTATACTCTTCTGAAACGGCTTGACAGATTTTTATGAAATTTTATATGTATACGTATTTGGTAGGTCTGAGAAT
Organism: Actias luna; assembly: GCA_039707435.1. Taxonomy (NCBI): domain Eukaryota; kingdom Metazoa; phylum Arthropoda; class Insecta; order Lepidoptera; family Saturniidae; genus Actias; species Actias luna. The sequence continues at coordinate 11,124,610 of JAZHAC010000012.1, read as the reverse complement.
CGGTCGTAATCTATTTTTCATACCCTTAAGTGATAAGGGTGGTCCACCCCAGACATCTCTTTTTTAATTTATATGACAATTGTTTAATTTTTATTTTTTATTATGTGGAATAAAAAAACATACCACCCTAAATGTACATCCGCCTACCTTCATCTTCTTACTTTTTAATACAACCAAATTATTAACTAAAAATAATTTATAAGACAGAACAACGTTTGTCTGGTCAGCTCGTATTATCTAAAAAATTCGACAACCCTATGTATACTCATGCGTTCCCATTGTTATCTAAGCCACAAAATAAGCCATCCGTTGACCGCTTCAATAAGGGCTACCGAATGCCGATATCCAATTGAATCCCATCGCCCTTAAGGCTGTTAGGATAACTTGAGGTAACTTTAAATTTCAAATGAGAAATAAAACTCTTCGGTACCCGTCTGTACCATTCTTAGGAAATTGCGGGAATTGGATATATAAAGTATTGCTTTTAAAAGTTTTGAAGCAATGATAGCTCAGTTGGTAGTGAGCTTGTGCTTTCGGTGTAGAAAAACATCGTGATGAAACCATAGATGGTGGACGGGCTTTACCACTTTCAAGTTCAAAATCTGACGGCAAATTCGTGTAGGTGTGTTCTGGCATTTGTTCTTAAGAGCCAGTCCCTAAACTAGGCTTAGCATGTCCACCATGTTGGGCCACATCGTCACTTAACATCAGGGGAGATTGTGTAACGCTTAAACTTAAATATAAAATACTAACCGTAATTTAGAAACTGTAGTATCAATACAATTTACTACTATTTTCCTGGTAACTAAGATATGTCTTTTAGGCGGAACGACATTTGTTTCTTTAGCCTTGTTGTTGTTCGTTGTTCCAGTGCTATATTTGGTGCCATTTTGAGTACATAAGTACATAAGTGAAATCAGCATTTGTCATATCGCGTCTTACTGATTGAATATATTTTAAGCACATACAAACCTGATACACGCACACACTTAACTTTTTTATATTTATGTTTAACTTCTCTGTTATCTTTTATCCTTTGTCCTCTAATCCTCGTTACTATGGATTATTAATAATATCGGATGGATTATTTTTCATGCCTATAAATTTAAAATTATTTTCCAGCATGACAGCGGTGACTGATTGTGAATTTTGGATCATTGTCAGTCAATGCTGTTCTGGATTGTACTGTACTTAACACCAGGTGCAGTACAGTCACTATGCTGTGTAACATAAAAAAAAACTTTTTATAGCAATATAGTAGAATGACTGTACTTGGTAAGTACAAAACTATCGAAAAATAAGGTAGGACAAGTCAGCAATCTGATGTGAGTAGGTCCTACAATGACAGTACGTAAGCCTTTTGATATTTCGATGTAAACTGTTATAAATGGATTATTGATTAAAAGAAGTTTGTTATGTCGTACTTCTATTGGACCGTGAAGCTATAGAACCATTTCGCAGATCGTGTATTCCCTTTCTCCTATAACATTGAGTTCTTCAAGCAAAACGTAAAGAAATATTTACGCATAACAGTAGCGACGCGCCATGGATTGTAGTTCTCACCATGGTGGCTACTGTTTTTGAACTGTTCTGTATTAAGATCAGATACAGTTCCGTCATTTTGCCGAGCTACCATGAAAAAGAAAGATTCACTATGACTGGTTTATTACCAATCGCATGATGTTATCGACTCAAGCGAACACAAATCCTTACCAATCCGTTTAATAATTGAAGTTACACGTATGGCTCCCGAAAGTTAAAATACCTGATCTCGTGTCTGATTGTCGTCTTCTACCTATCTTTTTTTGTGGTGACTAATTGTTCAATTGTTAGAAGTTTCAAGAGAGTTTTTATGACATCTCAGAACTCATGGTTGCTCGTTATTCACTTTAGATATGGAAAATAACGAACTGATATAAAATCATCTAAATTTTATTAAGAAAAAAAAATGTATATACATTAATCTTCTTTAAATTATTTTCGGATTTTACTACTACATTCGTTTATAATTCTCTTTTCCATATAAAATCCATTCGAGCTATGAACGTATTTTACTTGAATTCTGTCAACATAACTCTAAAAGGGTAAGAATTAATAAGACTATAAGCCGGGAGCTTCCGCAAATATTTATTGTTTGACAACGCGATTAAGATATCATAGTGGTCAGTTTGTTTGTTTTCATTAGTAGTGGGCAGTAGTATTTTTATGTTATGAATTTTCTACCCTATATTTGTTCGAGATGGTTTATTTTTCTATAAATTCCTATAATCAAAGTCTGAGTTTTAAAAATCTATTACATTGTGGTTTTAATTTACTGCTTTAGTTTCATAAAAGAGTAAAGTAAAAGTGTTATTCTAGTTAGTAGTAAGTAAAAATCTATTGACAAATACCTATAGGTATGTTCCGATAGTTGTAGTTGAGAGCCAATGACTCCACTAGGCATAGGTGCTCACTATCTTCGACCACATCGTCACTTAACTTTTTTTTACATATTTAATACTGTATCACTTATCTTTTTAGTTTTATTCTTATTTATATTCATTTTCCACATTTCACTTTATAATGTATATACTACCAATATTTGTAAAATCCTATAATGGCCTTATATGTTGTTTTAAATATGTACGCTAACTATATATATGTACGCTGTTGGATTTCCAATGAGTAAATAAATAAATAAACATCAGGTGAGATTGTGGTCGTAAGCCTAAACCTCTTAACTTGTAAACTATAAAAGAAAAAGAAAAATAAAAAGAGAAAAAAATCTCTGTCAATGAGTTTGTACTAAATATTTTTATCAACTACAATGAAAATGATACATAAGCGACCTAAAAGCTTTTATATTGGAGTTACCAAGAAGTTGATCAATTTAGGTTGTGGCTAGATGGTTAGATAACTAATTTACAAAGGTGTTATTTATAGAAAGAAAGTTACATTGATCCGACACAGCAATTTATAAACAATTAGAAAAGTAAAGAGACAGAAATCAAGACAACAACCAATAACGACATTATTTTTATAAATTTATAGATTTAGCGGTACTCGTTTAGTTGTTTTGTTGTATGGCCATTAGAAAAAGCCCTAACACCATGCTAAGGTATCCTCACGATGTATTTCTTTGCCGAAAGTTCAAGCCCATCGCAGGTGGAATCGAACTCACGCGATTGACACGGCGTTCGTTCAAATTACCAATTGAGCTATCATCGCTTCAAAAAAGTATATGAGTGAAGATATGAAATCAAACAGCGAGTAACGCGTTATGTATGGATAAATAAGTTCCAGTTCAGCATATTTGCTACACTGAATTAGTGTAACAGAGTAATGATGTCATGGGCATTAGTAGAAATGAATAAATATAGGTTTTTTATACTTTACAATGCCACCAATCTCAGCTGATTTTATGTGACGACGTGACACATGGTATACGTAAGAAAGCTAATCGGTGAACAGACTCAATTAAGGTAACAGGAGTAGACCTGTTTAGTATACGTGTTTGACAAAAGATTTTCAACTAAAAGGTGGTAGAAAGTTATTCGAATATGAGGCTTATTGTAGACAGTTGGAAATACCCTGAAACATCAATTTAATATTAAGAAATGTTAATTAAGGTAGATGTGTTAAATGTTACATAATTACAATTTACCTGTCGGACCAACAAAGCGGCTCATCCCTGTACCTGGAACAAAATAATTACATTAAGTATATAGAATTAGTTCATCATGAAGTTCTGAGTATAAATTACTTAAAAAAAAAAATAAGAAAAAATATTTTTATTTTATTAGTTTACAAAAGCTATTATTACTTTGACATATGTATTTCGTTGCAGCTGGTAATTTTTATTATATTTTTATTTAATGGCAACATATGCTTAAACACAATTATACCAGTATTACGCGTCCACAATATTGCTATTATCTTTAGAATTCGAACAACGCTCTAACAAGATGCCGACTCTTAGATAAAACAGTGCACGGAATTTTCATGGCAACTTCAAATTGATGTTTGTAGTTATTATTTAAAATTTTCATTTGCGCACAATAATTTTACTATTCTATAACAAAATAACGCAAAATATATATTAATATTATAAAATGGAAAGTTTGTTTGTTTGAACGCACTAATCTTAGGTCTCTATCAATCGGCTTTCAAAAATTATTTTTGTATTTGATAGGTCATTAATTGAGGAAAATTCATTATGCTATTTAACATCACGCTGCCACCAATAGGAACTCAGCTGTGTTAAAAAACTTACAAAAACGGACAAAAAAAATTAATTGTATTTTACTTTCACGCGTATGAAGTTGCAGGCACAACTATTGAACAAGTGAAAAAAATTGTTTGAACGTGCTAATCTTAGAAACTACCGATCGGATTTCAAAAATGTTATTTGCATTATTTATTGCACTCATGGAAGAAAGAATTAGGCTATTTAAAATCACGCTGCCCCAATACCAGCAAAGCTGTGTTAAAAATGTTACAATAACGGGCAAAAGTTATTGAATATTTTTTAGTTTCACGCGAATGAAGTCACGAGCACAGCTAGTATTATATAATAGAGAAGAAAACAACGTGAGCTTATTTATTAAAATAAACCCACAACACGACAGGTTTAAATCCCCCGAAAAAGTCAACTGACAGCTGTTAATACATCATCAGTAGAGAATGAAAAACACGGTTTCGAATAATAACTACACTGCAATGAAAATCAAACTTGCGACCTCCTTTTTAGTCCGTCTATTCTTCCTGAGTAGAAAGTGGCTTTCCACTAATATTCTGTAAATGGAAGAAAACCTTCCAAGTAATTTATCCAGCCAGTTCAAACTAAAGGATATGTTAAGACAAGTGGTTTAAGTAATTTAGAATAACAACTGTTCTAATGTATTCTATTATAGACAGGATAAGTCACTGAGAAATGGTGACAGCGCATACAAGTCAAAGTAAAGCAGTTATTCACCAGAAAGTAAGTGCCAAAGGGATACTCAAGGGATCTCTTTACTTTGGATAGTTCCACTGACGAAATATCTTAGTTGAAGTTTTGTATCCCGGTGGTAAGTATAACTTTCGATGTTCTAATGATACCGCTGGTCTAATGAGCGTCTATCATCTAATGAGTTATTTAAAACTATAACTTATTATTGAATAATGGCATTAATTGCCAGTAGCCTTCATATTCAATATTTTTCACGCAAATTTGTTAAATAAATTACATGTACACACATAGTTACGTATTTAAGAGGTATATAAGTGGTCGCCTCGCCTAACGTCGGGCTAAAAATTGTCGAATACCACATAGGAAAATTACTAATATGATCAGAAAATTATTGTTCAGAGTCTGCGTAATGCTTTGTGTTCGTTAATTTTCCGTACTCACATTTGGTAAATTGACAATATTGCCTAAACAGGCAATAATAGGCATAGGCATAGTAATAGGCATATTACAAAAAAACAGACGAAATATAAGTATGAAAAATAGAGCGACGAACTTCTTAGTAACCACGGATTAACCGTACGGTACCGGGTTCCATTGTGTGGCAGAGAGCGAAACTCCGAGCAGATTCCGAGGCTTGTAACATGGGTGCAGGTTTAAGGGGCCCCTTTTCGACGCGCGTCACACTCACCTTCACTATTTCTCTCCCTACCCAGCCACATTTGGTAGGAGCCCACTGGCATAGATTTAAAGACAGATACTAGCATATAACTTACTGCAATTCTAGACAGGCCAAGATCTTTTAGTCGAGTATAGACAGATTTTGCTGGCACACCTCTCACTCCCACTTCAGCTACATACAAATTAACTACGTAGCCATTACTGTTCAGGATATTTAGTAACCCGTAGTATTTATTTGTTTTATTGTGTGGTCTTTTGGTATATTTGATTCCTATAGCACCGTGAGCTCAATCAGACATTCGATGTTCTAGAGAAAATAAATAAATCCGATCTGGAAGTCCAAGCCCCAACATCTTCTGCGATTTTATAGTGCTTCTCATATGTGTCCATATATCGTACTATATATGCGTTTTAATTTAAAAATGTTTGATTTAAGAAGTGTCGGCAGGGCAAAGTCGGCGGACGGGCGGGCGGTCGGCGCCTCACAGCCCTCTCTCCAACAAATTACGCAGTAATACCGCATCTGTATGCGCGACGCGAACCTCTTCCGATATTAGAACGGAACTCGGCTTCTCGTTTCCCGCAGCCGCCTTGAGCGAATGTTCTTGAGTTTTTCATCTGTTTACGAAAGGAAATTAAACTTAGAATGATACGAAAATATAATGAAAAAGATAATGAAGTAAAAATAAAAAGTAAATAAAGATTATGTTAATGTCTTAGATAATTGAAAAAGTCACTAATATATTTAGTGCAATATATTTAATATTTAGTAGCAACATGTAGGTATATACAGACGCTAAAAGTAATTTAAAACAAATTAAAATAAAAGTAAATGACAATACTGATAGTAGACAAATGCTATCCATGTACATAGATCATCGATAGATCGGATAATAATCTCTCGACACCTAAGCCACTGATCCCAAAATATGACGGATTTCGCCCCATGCGTAGGTAGTAGCGATCCAGCTTGGTAAAGATTCTTACAGTTATACTCTGGGTTTATTATAATTAATTAATATAATAAAAGTATATTTTTCATTATACGTAGTTTATTTTACAGTGTAAACATATATCAAAACAAAAACATAACTTGTCAATCAAACTAAAAATAGACAACGCAAGTTCTCTAACTCTGGGCCGACACACTATATTACCTTTTTACATACACATAGTATATATTATTATTATAACACTCACCACCTTCTTTGCGGTATAGACACCAGCTGATACAGTCACATGACACGCCTGAAGGTGTCAATATACTGGGTATTATAAGTGATGTAGTCGGATACAACCATCGCTTTCTACCACTGCAGACAATTAAACTTCGTGTACTATATAGGTACACTTAACATTGTCAATCTTGCATATTTTGAAGTGAAAACTTCTTTAGACGCGCTGAGTAAATTATTTTAGGAGTATTGAATGAGATTAAGCTGACACGCTCAACTATGTAGGTATCACTCCTTAGGGTAAAGTCGGCTCGAGTCCAGACGCGTCACAGCTACACTCGCTCATCGAGCGTTACATGAAAGAGCATAACGTATCATTCGCATTCAGCGTCGATATAAACACCATCATTTGCCATGCTAATACGTTATAGTTGTATTTCGTATTATTAACATCGCTTTGATGAAGTTATCCCTTTTGTGGTCTAATATAAGTACCTGCAGTTTTTTTATTGATAATAAATTCTAAAAAACATAAGCGAATGAAGTAGTAAAGTTGTGAAGATGTTTGCGATTTCATATAATTATCATCTGCGAACATAACACTTAAAGTGATTGGTGATTGAAAAGTATAGTAGGCCATAAGTTGATTATGTTTCTGAACAAGGCAAAATGTCACCTATCTATTTAATTTCAAAAATACTTTTACTCCCGCATCACTAGATGCCTAAAATTATATGCCCGATTGACTTAATATTTGACAAGTACAAATAACTGATTTTACGAAAGCGTGAAAAATGCGAGCAAAGTCGAGGTCATCGGCTAGTGTTGTGTATGCTAACCTTTACGTAAATCCGAAAATATAACAAAATATATTTTAAATATAAAAAAAATATATCAACAAACCGTAATTCCTCTAGTACACTTACCCACGCACATACTGTATATGTTTAAAAAGTCGATGTTAGTATGAATTTTTGCCAATATCCGGCACACGTGTTTTACACCCCGTGGCAAAAATTTTAATAAAACACCTCCTACCCAGTGAACGTGTTCGTAAATTTGTCGAATGAAATATGTCGAACAATAATCCTTATGAACGTTTTGATGCGCCTCATAAAATCACGTCGTAACGCCCCAACGAACTTGTTATGAAAAGACTTGGAAATAAAGAAAGAATAGCTTAGACTAGATAGAGACGCTTCTAAAAAGGTTTCACGTTATATTTTCTTTACTAAAAGAGTCTGGTACTTTTTTATACCTTTGTGGTTTATTTCTTGACAATCGATTTTACTTATATGGCAGCTGGTATGAAAATTCTGACATGGTAACGTACCTTTCCCAAATTTTAACTTTTGTGTTTATAGTTAAAGTCTAGCGTTGTGGCCATATAATCTCACCTGATCTTAAGTGATGATACGGCCCAAGCTGGTGGACACGCTAAACCTGTGGAGGGACTGACTCTCAATTGCAACTGCCGGAACTCACGTATTGGTATTTGGCGGCATATTTTCAACTTGAAGGTGATAGCAAGCCAGGCGAGCATTATAAAAAACCCCCATCACCACGATGTTTTTCTTCATCGAAATTTGAGATTTCGATGAAGGAGTATTCAAACCCATGTCTCATGACGAGGCATCCGTATACGCTACCAACTAAGTTCTGTGCTTCAAAACTTCCTTTTGAATTAACAAATTTACTTTGAAAATCATGATAACGTCCGTCCCATAACAACCGTACTTAAGAAATAGAATCCAGTCGGGCGTTGGAGCTAATATATACCGACTTTTTTATAGTTTTAGCATTTCACTACAGTCTCAACTGATAAGTCAAGATATTGCCAAAGATGTTAGCTCATTAAGCTTAGTAGAGGAAGTGGTTCTCAAGTACAGTTTATAAGACACCTCTATGTATTTCAACTTGAGGGTGGTTACTAGCTAGGTGGACATTAAAAAATGTTCTTCCACAATGCTATGATTTGCTCATGCTGTTTCCCTTCATCGAAACCTTGGAATATCAGGCAATCAGAATTGATATGCAGTCATATCTGTTTTTTATTTATAAAAATATTTATCCCACTTTATGCTGTGTAATATAGGTGCCATTTATCCATAATATAGTTTGGTTACCTTATTACGAAAAGTCGTACGAACAGGGTCATTAGTTCGTTAATATACTCTGAAATCATTACAAAACTACCCACAAAAAAATTTCCAAAGCAAAAAAAAAAAGAAGGTGTTAACCGAAAAAAAGTTTGAATTCGATATCGTCTAAACTGAATTGAAAACATATATTAAAAACTCTTTCGATTCTTACACATTTAAACTTAGAATGTGCTATATCGGAACGTGTTCGAAACTTAAACGCCATAAAGGGTAATCGAATTCGGTTCAGGAAACGTAGTTCGGAAAGTTACGAACGCTGCAATAGTCGACACTTGCTACTGCCGTTTTGCAGTCACATAACGACCAGTTGACAAGGTAATGAGCGCTATCAATTTTTAGGGCGTTCTATCAATTCTCGCTTTGACAAAGTCTTGTGAATATACAAAAGTCTTCAGTGCGTTTATTCTGATACTTGTCACGTATATATGACATTAATTGGCAAATCAGCCGAATTATCGACGCTTCGGGATATATGTATTTGTTTAATTCACTGTTGGTTTATTATATTTATTATTAGATGTATTTATTACTCTAATTTAGAAATGATATGGTAACTATGAAATGTAATCAACGGTAAATTGAATAAATAAGCACTGTCGCGACTTATCTAATACTATTAAGTAGGCAATTTTTGTATCATCATACTTCATACTAATATTATAAATGCGAAAGTGAGTCTGTTTGTTTGTTTGTTACGCTTCCATGCCTAAGCCGCTGAATCGATTATAATGAATTTTGGTAAAGAGATAGATGGAAAGCTGAAGATGGCGATAGCTTACTTTTTCTCGAGAAAAACTTTTTGGAAGTGGGGTCAAGAGAAGGATAAACTTTATTTGAAACTTTTTATTGCGTCATCTGATCTGTTTGACAGTATCAATAATAACACGAGCGAAGCTGCAGGTAAAAGCTAATATGTGTGTATATATAATTTCGAGTATCTCGAAAAGGGCATTAACGATTTGAATACAATTTTGTATTTATTTAGATTCTTGCTTTTTGAATTCACTTTTATAAAGGCAATTTTAAAGAAAAATGTTTTCTTAATGATTAATTACATCATGTTTTTTTTTAATCTAAATTCATGGGTGTTTAATCAGTATGCGATTTGTACCTAAATATATTTTTTGAAAGGAACACATATTTAAATAATACCGAGCTAAGCGCGGTAACCCAGGTACTAATCATACTAATATTATAAATGCGAAAGTAAGTTTCTTTGTTACGCTTTCACGCCTAAATCACTGAATCGACTATGATGACTTTTGGTATATGATAGACAGAAACCTGAAGACGGTGATAGGATACTTTTTCTAGGGAAAAACTTATTGGAAATGAGGTAAAGAGAAGGATAAACTTTGTATAAAACTTGTTATCGCGTCATCGGATTTGTTTGACAAAATCTATATTAAATAATATAAAATAATTAAATATACTGCAGAATATTTTAAAGATTGAGTACTCATTTTTTTAAGGGATAAGAAATTTCTTTAATTTCATATATATAAAAAATACATCTCCGTTTGTTCATGTACTAAGAATTTTAATATATGTTCTAGATCTAAATGAACAGAATTAAACAAAACTAAGCAATAAAATCGTTAATGGCCGTTAACCTCTGACCCAGGGTTCCTGTTCTACGACAATCTGTTTGACGCAAACTACAAACTTATGGTGATTTGACACACGTGACGTCATTCTAAAGTAATCACATATTTATTTTTTCACAAAAACAAGTTGTTATATTTAACAATTTGCAATTATCAAAATATAATAATTATTATTTATGTAGAATAAAAAAAAAATAACTGTTTTATTATATTTAATATACTTTAGACGAGTTTCAAGGGTATTATGGAATTTTTATTTTCTATATTTCTTTTTTACTAATAAATTAAAATTACTAATGCCCGCCTAGCTACCTAACACAAATGTATTTGATAACTTATTCTTCGTCACTTACATTATTTTTTCACATAAATCTAAAAGTACAAAAGTACGTTACGTACAAAAGTACGTTACGCACAAAAGTCTAAAAGTACGTTAAATTTACATTCTTATTATATGTATATATGTGGGTGATATGACTATAATTCGAAATTTGGATACTTCAGAACGTGTCGTCATCCTATTAATCTGGAGGAAAAGAACAAACTTTTGTAATAATAAAGCAAATACATGCATCACGTTGTCATCAAATTCACGAATTTAAATTTTCGAATTCGGAACACGTTTGCCGCGTTCGCGACACGCGCGCCACGAACCGGAGCACAGTTATTGCATAATATTACAATAACGCACATCCTCAAATGAAGAGGGCGGTACTGACGTCATTGGATTATTACTAAGCTACGTATGGGCACACGTTGTTATATTAAATTAATTAAACCCATTATTAGCGGTATTATGCGTAAGTTTAAGGACACTGGAGAATAATTTCATCGCTAACAGATTTGTATGTTACGACGACCTTCACTCTCTCGGTACAGTAAGAAAATGGGTTAATTTGTAACGGTGTAAGAAATGTATTAAAAATGAAGATATTTCTAATGCTATCTTTATTATATGGGGTTAACTATTTGAAGTTCAGAATCTGTCTTCAAATAATTATAAATGAGTTTAGGCGGCGGTAATAAAAAATAGTGTCTCTACGCATATCACCCCTTAACATCAAATGGGATCGTGGTCAAATATCACAACTTATAAGTAAAATATAGCAACATAAAAAATATTTTTACAGCTCTAGTCGTACTAATTCTATTAATACTATTTATAAGTAACTGCTTAGTTTGCTTTCGTTGGCCTTTAACATTCTTCGACATTTACTTATAGAGTTAAGAGGCTTTTTAATTCGTATTTTTATTATTACTACTTAATTCCAATGCGAAAGGGTTACTGAATATAAGTCTAGCAATAAAGGTAGTCGGATTTAATTGTAACGAAAAGTTCTTTACAATTCATTATCAACAAAAATACAGTTTTGTAATATTTTAGGCGAATTGATTGATATTTATATACGTAAAACATGTTATGACATTCAAACAACACACCGACCAATATGCACACAATAAAATAATATTGAAAAAATAAATTATTTTAGATTCATAAATATGCAAATACTATAGGAAGATAAAATTAAAATTATTATTATGTCAATAAACTTTTATATTTAATTTTTCAACTGGGTTTGCGACCCCTTTTTTGTATTTTCATTAGGGAATAAACCATATAAAATGTGTATAAATTTTACTCGAAGAACCAATAGATATAAAAAAGAATCTAATTAAAGACTTTCAATTACAAATTACGGTATTTAATACAATCATTGATATATAAAAAAACCATATCAATTGATATAATGCGTTTGAAAATCTAAATACAAAATCAATGTTATTTTATATTGCAATATTTTTACTCATATTTTTACAGTATAAAATAAGTATACATATATATAAAATAATTATATTATTCGAAAACGATTATAGTATATAAAATAATTATATTATTCGAAAACGATTTTAGATATTTTATGCAAAAAAAATGAATGTTTGATTACATTAAATAAATATAAATGCAGTCGACGCATACCATATTAAAAAACATAGCAAGAAACATGTAACAATAGTGCATACAATTCCTTAACAGGCAGCCTAGGAGGTGTCAGATATCATTTGGAGTGTTTATCTTCATCTTATCTCGTGGTAGCGTAGCTGTATCCACACAGGTAATTGCCGGCTAATTGGCTTTCCTTGTAATAATATACAGTGTAACACTTAGCTGTTGTTGGCGTTTCCATACAATATTTACTTTTTTACTTTGTCTTTACTTATTTTAGAGTATGATTTTTATAAAATCTATATTAATATTATAACGAGGAAAAGTTTGTTTTTTTTTTTTAACGCGCTAATGGTAGGAATTATCTGTCAGATTAAAAAAAAATTGGTCTTGTATTTGATAAAGTAATCATTGAGGTAGGCTTTAGGTTTTTTAACTTCGCGCTACTACCAATAGGAGCAAATATGTATTAAAAAAAGTTACAGAAATTCTTAAACTATTTTTAGTTCTATGCATACGAACGAATGAAATATTAATATTTTAAAACGGAAAAGTTTGTTTGCTAATCTAAACATCTATACTAATCATTTAGATTTCAAAATTTCTTTTTGTATTTGATAGATTAATCAATGAGGAAGTTTTCAGGCTATTTAACATCACGCTACCACCGATAGGAGCAAAGCTGAACTGAAAATAGTTACAAAGACGGGAAAATATGATAAAATATTTTTTAGTTAAATGCCAACGAAGTCACAAGGACAGCTAATTGTTTATAATATTATTACTTTATTGTTAGTTAACACTTGCAAGACAATTATTTTTTAAAAGACAATTTTTATATTACTACGGTTAAGAAACAAAAACATATTTGAAAGTTAAAATGTTACAACTTGATTACATGCATAATCTCCGTTTTTGTTGTTTGTTTTCTTGTTACTTCTTACAAATCGATTCAATAGAATATCAGGTTTTATTTTTATATTTGTTAGATGGAATTTGTTGTTGTTTCCATTATTATTTCACCCTTAAAAATCGAGGTTCAATTCTCATCTATTTTCATAAAACATATTTACAATTATTTGAATGTTTTACTCAAACATATATAGAAATGATAATTTTCACATATATAGAATGATAAAACCGATTATTGTGTTGTTCTTCTTGTTATCTATCATTGGTTTTATATTAAAAATATAAGCACGATAAACAATTAAAAAAAACATCAGTTTTTTAATTAATCGATCTATTTGATTTCGATTCGAATCGATCCAAGAGTCTATCTTTTTCAGAAACAATCACTACACCTATTGTGGATGTATTTGGTTGCTGCTTTACCCCTGAACAATATAACGCAATGATAGTAATAATTTTACGGCAACACCAACAGACATTATCGCATGCGGCCAACATTCGATCAACGCGGTCTGCCACTCGCAATCAATAATTTTCCATCAATGACCACGCCGCGCCGGGCCGGGCCGCTGCGCGCCGTCATTAGTATCGGAAAAAACAATAACTGTACAAAAGATTATACGCCTTGATACGTGATCGGCTTAATATGGACACGGCTTATTAATTTTTTATTATAAAGTAATAGAAATCTTTATTTTTTAATCACTTACGATGTCGTGATGATTTATTTTTATCTTTCTATCATTACGTCTTATTCCTACGAGTAGTTAACAATAATTAAGGTTTCTCTTTATTTGTTCAAAGTGTGAATTGTAGTTATTATCATACCAGTCTGTGATTGTCTCTATACTGCCAAAACAAAACAGGCACTGTGACGGGTCGTATCCCTATCGGGTACAAATCCCAACCACCCCCAGAGTATTCAAAACGAACAATAATTATTATTAGAGTATTCAGAGTACCCAGAGTATTCAGAACGAATAATATACTTATACCGGGCTGAGTGCCTTCAGTAGGTACTCGCCCCTCGAGCTCGGTGAAGCTGTAAAAGCCCTTAAAGTTAACAGTATATGTCCAATCGGAAAAAAGTATAATATATAATTTAAAATAGTAAGGATGTATTAAGATGGTTGTTGCCTAAAGGTTTTTTAAATACCGACAACTTTATTGAACTGCAGATGATATGAACTAATTATGCGAGTTTCTCTATTGTTAGCTCGACAATATATGATTATTTCATATTTCGATTCGTGTACGCTTTTTAAACACTTCAGAAATTTGATAGTGAAACTACTTTCACAACTTCTACGAGTTTACACATTTTATTTAGACCAAAACAAAGATATGTGACAAGTTAATTTAAAAATATATTCATATACAGTAGAACCTCGTTAAGTCGAACCCCGATAAGGTGAAAACCTCCAAATCTCGAAAAAATGTATTGTTCTCTTCGCTTCAAACATCAAAACCTCCATTCTCTATAAGTCGAAAACTTTATAACTCAAGTTTTTGGCGTCTCCTTTGATGTTCGACTTATAGAGGTTCTACTGTTTATAAATTAGATGCAAGGTACACGAATCAATTGTTGGTACAGCCTAACTAGTGAAAATTTACTCAATCTTAAAGACGTGTGCGACCAACTTGTGTAGAGTCGTGAGTGGAACTCCAAAGGATATTAGCAAAAGAAGTTCGAGTTTAGCAACGTCCTAGTGATACTTTTGGTGTAAAAAACGTTCATATGTAAGAAAAACCAAATACCAACATGCGAGCTGTACGCGAGTTGATCATTTTAGTAGTATAAAAAACCTAATATATTTGGCCATACATATTTCACCGTATAAAATGAAGACATTGAACTAGTTAATAATGTTCTTTAAAAAAAATGTTCCAAGTATAAATGACAGTAATCTTAGGTACGTTTATCCATACTAACCATAACCTCTAGTTCGTGCTGGTGTAAAATCACAGTCGTCGGTATAATTCTCATAATCCGCGGTGCGCGCGCTCACACAACATAACCTTTCACACCTCGGTGTGCAATCACCACACTTGTGTATTGTATTTGACTGTACCCCTCATAGTTAGGTGTACAATCGGTAACAAAGATAACTAAAATAAATGGAATACATTTTAGCATGGTGGTAGTGCTTTTTGTAATGCCTGCTTGGCTAGTTATCTCAAGATGAAAATCTGCTGCCAAATACCAATAGGTGTGTTCCGGCAGCTGCACTTGAGAGCCAGTCCCTCCGCAGGTTTAGCTTGTCTACCAACTTAGGCCGTATCATCGTTTCAGAGAGAGGTGAGATTATGGCAATAACGCTAAACCTATAAGCGATAAAAAAATATGGACAGCATTGTGAGTCACGTGTGTCAAATTTATATATATTTATATAAAGCAAATAATACCTACAGTAGCAGAGTAACTATAAAAATTAATGAAAATAGCAACTACGAAAAAAAAAAGTATCTCGTATTAATATACATAAAATAAAGTCAGGTTATTTACACCATCTGTAACATAAAAACAGCAGAACCGATTTTAACGATCTCAGATTTGTTCTATTCCTCGCCGTCCAGAAAAGTAGAATAAATTTTTAGTATTCATTTTAAGACATAAATACAATTCTAAATTGAGTTTAGCTAAAAGTTAACACAATATTATTTGACTGTTATGTGGTATGATATTTTCCGGGACAGCTAGTATAATTATAATGAGAATTAAGGTCAGAAAATTATTATACCTCGTACATACACATGAATACAGAGGTTAAATGTATATATTCCTATAATAGTAATAGTAATAGTATATATTTGTCTACGCTTACCCCATTATAAAATAAATCACTGACACTACTAGATGATAAACAGGTATTATGGATCTGCATATAGGATAATATTTATCCCATAAAAAGTAATGATTTCTCCGGGACAGGGGATAAAGTTAAAATGATATGGTAAATAAATTTCTTGTCAAATATGACACGATGTCCTATGTTCTATAGCAGACAAAATAAATAAATTATAAGGTATTTTTAAATTATAATACAATAATCTTATGGAGCTACGGATGCATTGTAATGGCACTTGGTATAAGTGGTTTCCAATCCGATTCTGTCACTGACTATTGAAGGAACCGCCCATTACCGCCAAAATCAGCAATATGGCTGCAACACCCCTGGCGTTGTAGCTATCCATATGCACCAGTAACAATTTACCATCAATTGGACCGTCTGCCTGTTTGCTGCTCTTTATCACACAAAAAGTAACAAAATGTACTCTGCCAAACCAGCTAGTCTTTAAATCAAATCATAGATATGTTGATACCTGGTAAGATATAAATAAGTGTGAGCTAACTTGAATAATATATAATGCAAAAACAATAACAACGCAAATAATATAAGTGATGCTATTTTTAACGAACAGTACAATGGACAGTGACTTACTTTTGTTTGTCCTATTTCGAAATCAGCTAGTCTCCTTCAGTTCTTAAAAGCTTCCAGGCCATAAATGGATTCAATAAATTTTGGTTGTACTAAACTTACCATTGTAACTAATTCTGCCACATTCTGTATGACTGAATATATATACATTGTACATATGTATGTATTTTCATTGCCATTCTTAATTTCATTGGTTTTGTATTTTCGTTTAACTTGTAAACTGTAACTTTTTAATCAATAACTACTTAGAATACTAATCATAAATCCAAAAACTTGTATTTACGATTCACATGTGATCATATTACACTATCATAGTAATGTGTTAAAACGATCATCATGGCGTGCCCCACGTACAAGCATAGATACCAATACGTTAAAAAATATTTATAAGCATATATACTTTGAAACGAGCCGATAAATCGAAATATAAACAACTAAGCACAGAAACATTGATCCTGCATATAATAATTGTAGTCAGCTCAGACAATAATTACATGTACGAGCGAATACTTGATATTACGGTCTGCTCGCCACTGACTCACACTATTTACTGGAATTTATTCGTTTTCTTAAAATTTTAAATAATTATTGCGCTTCTTGTTGAACATTTAAATGTAACCATGGCTTATATATATTGTTACAGATGTGTCAGCTGTCATGGATCATGCAAAAAACTCCTATTTATGAGTTACATTATTATCTTTCGTAATTAAATCTTTATAAATATAAAAATAAATCACCGAAATGTATGTACATAATTTCCAAACGACTATACCAAATTGAAAAATTCTTTTTTATTGTGTTCGTTATTGTCTGGACAAGGTTTGTATAAAAAGATATAAACAGAATGTTTATTTTTTAAATCTCATATGTAAAGTGCGATATAGTTTGCGTGGAACTAACATTTAATTTAATCATTTTGGGCATTTTTGTAACTTGGCTCTTATTGGTGGTACCGTTATGTTAAATAGCCTAAAGTCTTCTTCAATTACTACTTTATCAATTCCAAATTTAGTTTTTCTTTGAATCTAAAATTAGCGCGTACAAACAAACAAAGAATTTTTCATAATTATAATATCAATATAGATATATACTACGAACAAACAAATTATAATATAATCATTGTTTGTGGTGCTCCGTAATGACAGATGCAACAGGATATCTGATATTATCGGCCGATCACAACTGACCTTAACCGCCTGTAATAATTGATATCCTTTTATTTAAACATAATTTCTGATACTTATAAAATACATTTACCCATCAATTTTGTAGTACAAAAATCTTTGACCCTTATTTAATAATCTGCAACGAAGATTATTAGTAAGAGACATATAAAAGTGTATATAATAACTTAGTTAGTTCATAAAAACATAGGCACAATGTATCAGTAATGTAACTGCACCCTCTGAGGCCCTTGGGAAATTCATTGAAAGGCTCAAAACTCAACTAACTTAAAAAATGTCACGTTGTAATTTAATCTTAATACATTACTGAAATAATTCACCAACAGTATTACTAATATTGTTTGCTTTGTAGTTAAATATATAAGGAAGTTTGTATTGAAAAGCATAAAAAATATTACATATCTAAAACAAAATAACAATTTAATCTTAACAAGCAATTTATTATTGATATTCTTTTTTTCTAGCTCTCTGTTTAGCAAAACTGTCAATAACATCATCAAGGTTTCAAAGACTGTTCAATAAACAGAATAGACAAAAGGATGCGTTCTAAAATTGGTTCTTTTGTTATTAATGCGTTAAAATTATAATAATTTATTTTAATTTGTATATGTATATCTGGCGTCTAACCATAATTTAAGTGCTTAAATATAATTTATAACATTTACTAAATGTTGTTAAAACGCTAGATTACTTCTGTACTCGCGGCCACTAGGGCCTGGGGCTCCCTTGAGCCAGAGGCCCATGACATTTTGCCAGCTCTGTCACCCTATAATTATGACACTGGTATAAAGTCATCTGGATGATTCTAATATATAATTAAACTCCCAAAGTGACGCTGATATCGATTTAAAGAAGCAAAAAACCTCCACAAATAAACGCTCCTTATGTAACCTCAAAGCATGTAATTTTTTTTTTGAATGAAATTTTTATGGAACAATTTTCGGTAGTTAACCATTTTGTTGTACTTTATAAATTACTTCCAATCTAAAATGAATGAAATAATAACGTTTGCATCAAACAGTTAGCTAGTTCCATTAATCAATAACCCATTGTTCTAATACATCTGAATAAAGATGTACTTTGTTCTATATAAATTTAATGCTAGTTTCCAAACACAATTTTTCAGAAGCAATTAATGAACCATATAACTTATCGATATTATTTAATTTTAAGAGTTTAGTAAACTTTTTTTATTTATAATTTCAGCGATATGGCCACAGTCTCACTTGATGCTAAGTGACGATATGATCCAAGACGGTGAACGCGCTAAACCGAATGGGCAGATTATCTCTCACGTGCAACTGCCGAAATACGCCTGTAGGTATTTGACGACAGATTTTCAACTTGAGAGTGGTAGCTAGCCAGGAGGGCATTAAAAAAGCATGCATGGTGGTAGGGCTGTTTCTAATGCCTGCCTGGGTAACTGCCACCCTCAAGTTGTAAACCTACCGCCAAATACCAATAGATGTGTTCCGGCAGCTGCACTTGAGAGCCAGTTCCTCCACAGGTTTAGCGTGTCTACCACCTTGGGCCATATCGTCACTTAAGATCAGGTGAGATTATGCCCATAACGCTAAACCTTAAGTATAATAATAAATATAAAAAACCCACGATGCTATAGTTTCATTACAATGTTTGCTTTCACCGTAAGCTCAAGCTCATTACTGGTATTTGACCTCACGTCTATTAACGCTTAGTCCGCACACGCTACACTCCAAAAATGTACTAAATTTACGTCGAGTTTTTTTCTAATATATTAATATCCTGACACAGACTTCATAGCCCCATCCAAATGATTAAAGATAGCGATCTGAAATATATATAGACATCCTATTGTCAAAATTGTTTAAGAACCGATTTTTACCGAAGTGTCATAAGTTCGAGACACGCACAGAATAATTGTATGTGGGATCCACTACTAATTGTTCTGAGTTTGTTTGATAGATTGTGTCTATTATTTGTGTTTATAAAACACTATCTGTGTCCGCGACTTCATTCGTATGGAACCAAAATGTTATTTAATAATTTTCTTTATAAATGTTATATAGCCTATGATACTGGGGGCTAATGTAACATTCTAATGGTGAAAGATTTTTTTTAATCGCTCCAATAGTTCTTGAGTTATTCGTTACAAACGAAAATAAAAATCTTTACTCTTTATATTATTAGTATAGATTGATATTCCTTCTCATTTGACATTGTCGAAATTGTCTTCATTAGCTGATATCGTTGTATAAAAAAAAAGATTTCTTACAATTTTAAACTCTAAAGAGATAAAAAGCAGTAGACAATTTTGTATATAGAAATATTTTCGGGTTATATTTACTTCTAAAAAGTTATCGACTCAATAAATTAGAAACGTCTTAAAAAATGCTAAAAAAATGTATCTGAAACAATGGCTACCTATTTCTTAGTTCATATTTATTAATTTATCATCTACAAATACTGTAAAATCAAAAGCCTTGCAAATATTAGTCTACTCGAGCGGGCCGTGGAAAGAAACTAATTTTGTACAGCTCTAAGAAATTTTCATTAACTTAGATGTCTTATTAGATCAGACAAATGTAATTAGTTAACGAAAGTAAAAATCAGAGAAGTCAATTCCCTTCAATATTCTATAAATGTGTTCGAGCAGGAGCGGTATTTTTAGATGCGATCGAAATGCTCCATAATACCCACCCCGTCCATAGCCATAAGATAATATTCCTTAATACATTATAATAGTTGCCATAGCGGGTAATGTTCGTAAGCATTGGAATTACAGGGCGGTGCGTTCGGGACTTTATATTCTGTAGGATGGAGTGCCTATTACAGCGAGTTTGATGTACACAGCGAACCGCTTTCCTAACGAAAAGTTTGGGGTATTGTAATGGTTCGATTTAATGCAATTTGTTCTTGTAATACGTATTATATTATTATTATGTATTGTTCGGAATTCAACGTTCATGTATTCTTTAGTATATTCTAGTGACTTACTTCTATTATTTTTTGTGTCATACTTTTGTTTTAATATTCGAATGACTTTTCTATGTAAATTCTATTGTTAGTCTTCATGTGTTTAATATAGGATATACAATAAAATATCACATTATTCCTATGTTTCCCCATTAAAGGCCTAGTAAACACCCAGTCTGAGCTATCCCTTATATTTATATTTCATTATGATATTTCTTTGATTCATAGGAAAACCCGAAGGTTTTCTATTAGTTAACTCATGTTAGTTGTCAGTTTTATATAATAGTTTAACGTATGCATTCTGAGTATCTAACATGAGTTTCATTGGATTCATTGAGGAGGCCGTACATGAAGGAACATTTAAGTGTTATATTTCGCATGAAGATTCGAATATCAAGAATGGATAAGAGAATTTCAATTATCAATCAAAATGTGGGATTCGGAGACATAGGACGTGAAAGAAAACGTCAATTTTGAATACCATACAAGATTATCATTATCGACATATCTATATAACCCGAATGTCAAGGACGATACTGCACCGATATCTTAAAAGAAGGAAATTGATTAAACGAAGGCACCTTCTGATTTTGCCCACCAGCAGAGGGACGTACCCGATATCGAACGAGCGCTTGATCAGAGAGGATCTTACCTTAACTTATATAGCAGGGTTAAACAGATTGTAATTTGTATATATATTGGATATCATGAAAACCTTTCGGTTTATATGTAATTATACTACTTTTAACTTTCATTTTATTACCTATTAATAGACTACCTTACTCCAAAATTAAATTTAATTGTCTACGTGACAGTATACTGCAATCTATGAATGAATGTTTAATTTTGTAAATTTTTGTTGTCTTGAGTTCAACATTTGGAATTACGACAAAAAAGAGTACAATCAACTTTATTTGTTTTAGCTGTCAAGCTTTTATGTCAAATTAAATTGATTCTAAAACACGCATTTTTTTATCTAAATTTTAAATTCGCAGCAATATATAATCTGTGTCCGCAATTTCGATCGCATGGAACTAAAATTCTTTTTTTTATAGTTAAGGTTTAGCGTTATGGCCATAATCTCACCTGATCTTAAGTGACGATAGGGCCCAAGTTGGTAGATACGTTAAACCTGTGGAGGAACTGGCTCTCAAGTGCTGCTGCCGGAACACACCTATTGGTATTTGGCGGCAGGTTTACAATTTGAGGGTGGTAGCTACCCAGGCGGGCATTAGAAAAAGCCCTACCACCATGCTATGGTTTCCTCACGATGTTTTCCTTCACCGAGAGCTCAAGCTCATTGTAGGTGCTTGCGTTCGAACCCACGTCCTTTGACGCGAAGTCGTACACACTACCACTGAGCTATCATCGCTTATAAATGATTTAAATAGGTCTACTTATTTACTGAATAAAAAGTGATGATCAGTATCCTTTATATAAAATTTGGAATATCTATTTACCAAAATAAAAAGTAATGTATGACACTCGGGGATAATAAACCTTTTTAACAGTAAAAGAATATTGAAAATCGGATTAGTAGTACTGGAGATTAACCTAAACCTTCAAACTCACAAACTTTACCTCTAAAAGCAAATCAAATAGTTTATTTTTCAAAAATATAATAATAATATCACTTTTTTGAAGTGAAATATCAACTGTCGTTTCGGAAACAACATAGCGTTCTGAAAGAGAAGAAACGGCTAAAGATATTCTTTAGCGATTACTCTTTTTATCATGTATCATATACAATTGTTCGAACTTAAAAATATTAACAATAATTTAATACCTTTATTAAGCCCCCTTTAAACGCTTTTTATCTGCTAAATAATGTACAGTTGTATAATAAGCTTTTTAATAAGTTTTGTAATATTTGTATAGATATACAATTCGTTGTATAAAACGAAAAGATGTTATATACATGACATCTGATGCTGGTTATTTTCCCACTGTTGTTGATAGTGAAAAGATTTTACTAGTAGTACTACATGCAGTGAGCTATGTTTTATTATTCTGTTGAAATGTACCACTTGGCAGTAGATATCTTCCTGGAATTATTTTTGAAAAAAAAAAAAACGGAAAAACATTAATTTAAAACGCTGTAACTCAGACCCCGTCGTAACATTGGATCTCATCGCCTCGTTTGATTGGCTGTGTGTGGCAAAATTGTTCGATTCATTCCGATGACAGATTAGTTTTAAAATGCGAAACACTTTACCGGTAATCGATTTATGAAAACGGATAGATGATTCGACAATACCAAAACACTTTAAAACGCAACAGATTATAATTTGATTATCTTATTTCCTTAGTTTATATTTATCATAAATAACTTTCTGTATATATATTTTTTGCTTATATATTGTATTAATAGTAGTACTGCTTTTTTATCCTACTTAAAGCTGGTTAAATTGACTATAATATCTTGTGAGTACGGTCGCAAGTGTAAGTACAAAAAAATACCTTAATTACAGTCAAAAGCGTAGAAGCAACATAAAAAAAAACATAATATATTGATTTCTTTTATAGCGATTTTTAATTGGCTACGCTATCAGTTAACAGTGAAGGAAAATATCGTGATGAAACTATATCATGATGGTAGCGCTTTTTCTAATACCTAAGCTAGCTAAAACCCTCAAGTAGAAAATCAGCCACCACATACCTACAGGTGTATACAGATGCACTTGAAAACCAGGCCCTCCACAAGGCCACATCTGAGCTACATCGTCATTTAACATAAGGTGAAATTGTAGCCATAAGGCTATAAAAACAAAGAAACCTGAATATCTATAATTATTCTGGTTTTCGCTTTTAAACCCGCTAGTACTTCGTGGACTTTGCGGCAATCCAACCTATTTCTTCTACTGAGAAGGGACCGTCGCCCATTAGTGAGTTATTCAAAAGCTTATATAATTTTTACTATAATTATAACGATTGTTGGTCCAGTGGTCAAAAGTGGGCCATAATCATTAACTGTATTTTCTTTAAGTTCGTCAGACATTGAGGAATAAAGATCAAGTCCTATAATTGTTCCTTTTAATTGTTCCGTGGCTCGTTTGTGAGAAAAAATTTCTAACAAAAATGTTTTATCATAAATGTTACAGTAATGATGTGTTACCTACCTGAGTGCTGTATTGTAACTGAATTTATATAAAATATAAATGATTAAAGTTATACGATTCCAACGTGCTGAATCGCAGATATTAATTAGGTCTAAGTTTATCAACCACGCATTGTAATGTTACCAAATAATGTAATTAACCGTACGGATAATATAACAAAATAAAAAAAATAAAAGTGATTGACAAACAGAGGTAAAAAGGGAACAAAGTATTTGCCTATTTAAACATAGATGTTCTAATATGAACTGAAAATTTGCAAAACCTATAACTCAAAAACAGACGAAGCTAATGCCAATGCTTATTTTGTATGAAACATAATGTTCTCTTGTTTAAGTAAACTTAATTTAGACTACTGAAAACATTAACCAATAGAGTAATTAATACACAGCGTGTATAAATGTTTATTTAAATCAAAACGGCTATAAAATACAAGCAACCCATTAGATAACGTAATATTACTTACTAAGCCATTAACAGACCTATAAAAATAAGTATAAACAGAATTTATTTTAATTATAAATAATAACTTAACCTAATCAACAACAAATCGAAGAATAACTCCACTTAAAATATTTTTACTTTAGGGTTGTCACATCTTTGCATCTGAATATATATATTTGTTTTCAGTTAATATGTACTTAATTGTACAGCAAATAAATGCATAATAGTCTATTGTTTTCTTTAAATGAAATTTAAAAAGTGGCTTAAAAGAAAAATGCAGTTTAAGTAAAAGAAAGTAAGCGCATCCACCATGTTGCGTCACATCGTCACTTAACATTGGATGAAATGATGGTTAAATCCTATAAAAGATAAAAAAAATCAAATTAGCTCACATCTAATATAATTATAAAATTCTCGTGTCACAATGTTAGTTACCACAGTCCTCTGAAACGGCTTGACCGATTTTTATGAAATTTTATATGTATATTCGGTAGGTGTGAGTATTAGTCGTAATTTATTATTCATACCCCTAAGTGATAAGGGTGGTCCGCCACAAACTTTTTTTATTTTTTTGTCTAAAAGTTTTTTTTTTTTTTAATGATACAGCATTAAAAAATTCACACAACCCTAAATTTTCACACTCCACTCATCCTCTCATTTTTAATGCAACCAAAGTATTCACTAAAAATAATTTATAAGGCAGAACAACGTTTGTCGGGTCAGCTAGTCTTTTGTATAAATTTAGCACTAAAGTTCCTAATATCACATATACCAATTTCAAAGTTGAGTTCGTCTTGGAAACCACATATATTAATAGAATGTTGTAGCCCTAATCACTGGTGCTCCCGAAAAGGCTCTAATTACCATAACAATCTTAAGGCATAAAGTAAAGATCACTAATTAAGTAAGCTGTGCGCCTTGTCCGCTTATCCGAGCCAGATATCCTTTAAGATATAAATAACGCCATCAGATACACTTAGGAATCTATACATATTCGTAGTTCAAATAATTGTTTGGAAATGTTTACTTTAATAAGTAAAATTGAAATAATTTGCATAAATCATAAATGTAAAATTTCATCAATAGCATCTTAAAAAAAAAATCCTCAGAATTGTTTTTTTTACTCTTTTCATTCACTACCGTGTCTGGATGAGGGAAAGCCACCAAAAGTAAAAATTAGCAAAAGTCTATGAGAGCATATTAACAAACATGAACACTATTTTTACTACAGAATAAAAACTATAAGAAAATATAGATAAGAGGAAACATTATTTTCATTCAGTGTCAGTCTAAAAATTGTTAGGAAAGGTAATTATAATTAAGAAACCTTCTATTAATTTTTAAAATCCACATAGTAGGTATTTGAGTAGTGCTTTAAAATAACTCGTATGTCCGTAAACTTGGAACAAGACATCAAAATGATTACAAGGTAAATTATTTACAAGGACAAACAAATAAACAAGAACTTATATCGGAGACACACGCTGTGTGTATCCGGACATAACGTATCACCATCGTTTTCTGCCGGCGGGCGGCGCACGCGCCTTCGTACGCCATAATGGTTGACATAACCTCAAAACATAACT
The DNA here is from genome assembly GCA_039707435.1 of Actias luna. Lineage (NCBI taxonomy): Eukaryota > Metazoa > Arthropoda > Insecta > Lepidoptera > Saturniidae > Actias > Actias luna. The sequence goes on along the minus strand of JAZHAC010000012.1, from coordinate 11,098,473 downwards.
AAATGATTTCAAATTTTAACCTTATTCACTGAAATATAAAATTATATTAAAACAAGACTGTCTGTTATTAATTGTGTCGTTTTGTTTCTGATAATCGGTTCACACTTTTTAACTTATTATATTACTTGTTCTGAAAAATATTCTAAATTTTAACCGCACTATAATAAAGTTTAAGATGAATCGTTTTAATAAATATGGGTTGTAATGGTAACTTTGTGAGGTTAAATCAAGAAGTTGGTTGAGAAATGGACGCGATTTATCAAAGATCTCGTTTTGTTTCTCGAGTAATTTTGAATAATTTGTGAATGAAGGCGCTATCGCCGAGACAGGAGTTGTAATTTATATGTTGTGTATTCTGTTAATTAATTACTGCAACTATTTCATTTGTTTTTATTTAAATCATTTTATCTGATACACTTAACTGTCGATAAACGAAATTACAAAGATTAGTAAGATAATTAAATATATCTTTGACTAAAAACAAAACTGTAATCCCCAATAATTGGTATTTATAAAAGCTGTTTTAATTTTTGGTGTATGAAGAAGAATTTTATTAATAGTTTTAAATATTAAAAAACCAATATACGAATTATTTTACCTCTAAATATTTAATAGTAATAAGGTGTACCTAAGAATTTCGATTGAGATGAATTGAACGATGCACAATAAAATGTTTATTTTCCCAACTCAAAATAATATTTTTTTTTTTTTTTCGATCTGACATACGCTGTTAGCCGTAAGGGCTTTGACAGCTTCACCGAACTTTTTGGGGCGAATGCTAAGGGCACTCAGCCCCATGGCAGAGGGCGCAAGGGTGCCAGAATGGCCGAACCTCGGCTTGGACTACTGTTGGAACACGAACAAAGATTCGCGATCCTAACTAACCAACAGGTCCTAGCAATAACATAGGGCAAGCCACGCGAGGGCCGTAGGGGTAGTCCCTTACAGAACCGTGTACTTAATGTGTGGGTGTGCATGGATGGTATGCAGTGTGATGATGTACTTTCAGTGATGTAGAGTGTCACTGCATCGCGCGAGCAGAGTCACTTGAGGGCTCCTATCCGGAGGATCGATCCTAGGCTCAAGCATCTGCAGAGGGAGGCCGCGGCGGGTGTGCGGGAGCGAAATTTACCGCTCGGCCTCGGCGGCGAGAACGGCGGTTACGCGGGCGTGTGCGCGGACACGTGCAATTGGTGGAGACGGCAGGGGGCAGCGCGTTCAATCTAGTTATTTTGTCGACGGGATCGGTAAAGCAGTTACGTGGCCGGCGTGCGAAGCGTTTAGCATACGGATTAGGAGTGTAGCTAAGTACGTGTACTATTTTGGGGTTGGGATGAACTTCGGCCTTTTCGAAAAATTTCTGTGTGACATCTTTGATATAAGTAAAATAATATATTAACACCTCAAGCATTAGCGAAAGTCTAATATTAACATCAATTCAAAATGTCGTAGGCGCCAAAATTTACATTCCATTATAGACCTTATTGACAAGACAAGTCCAAACAGAAAATAATTGTAAATTTTACCACAGATTAAAATGTGACTTTTTTTAAGGTAATTTTCTACACTTGTGATAATACACACAGAAAACATATCGATAAAATTATTTTGGAAATACTATTTAATTTTTTTATATTTTTCTGACATTATTTAGATTAGGATTTAGTTTAGGTATAAGTTATTATTATAAATTGTGTTAAAGAATATGTTAAGTCAAACTGAATAAATTGGCTATTATTATTACTATTTTATTTTTACTTTTATTATTAGCGTAATACATTATAAAGATATAAAAATGAATCGCCAAAATGTATGTACGACCATAACTTCCGAACGACTGTACCAAATTGAATCATTCTTTTTTATTGTGTTCGTTTATTGTCAGGACCAGGTTTGTATAGAAAAAAACCGAACAGATATTTTTTAAATCTAATAATATAAAAAGTAATGAGAAAGTGATTGCTGAGTTGGTAGTGTGTATGGACGCCGCATCAAGGGACGATGTTCGAATCCACCTACATTAATATTTAGTATATTTAAAAGACATTTTATTCATTTGAGTAATAAACAAGTTACGGGTCACTGGGTCAGCTAGTATTGAATAAATTAGTTATTGATATCAGAGAATAAATGTGAATATTCGATAAAAGCTAACGATAACTACTATAACACTAAACGTTTCACAATAATTGTTATTTTACAAATACGTCAAAAATATTAAAAAATTGAAACCTTTATTTCCAAGCATGTTAAAATTTTAATAGTCGTTAAATTAATTAAGTATGTAGTGTTTTAGTGGTTAATAGTGTAGTAGAATAGATTATACACGCGGTGCACTGGGGGGCTGTCTGTCTTTACTTTATATAACGATTTTAAATTTGTATTTATTTTTATTTTCTCACAGGTCTCTCTCGCCGAGGTCTTCCGCTCTTAGTGATTCTCCTCTACAGCGAGTACTGGAGTATGAGTAAGAAATAGCATGTGCATGTCTATTAGTGTGATTTGTGTAGTGTGTAGTGCTTTGTGTGGTCTACGTAGTGTTTAGTATTTTTGTTAGCGACGCATAAAGACTATAACGAGTAATATACAAAAATAGAAATGGCGTCCGGAATAATAGTTCCGCACGGGTGGCGCTGTTAGCGACGCATAACAAGTTAATACGAAAATAGAAATGGCGTCCGGAATAATAGTTCCGCACAGGTGGCGCTGATGGTAAATAGGACGCACGCGTTACCGTAGGGAGAGCCCCTGAGACGCTAGACGAGTTCTCGTTCGAGTATTAACTTGTACCGGACGAATAAACAGTGTTTTTGTGTTAGCTTAAGTATCGAGACTGACTACGCGTTATATAAATATAAATATTGAAAATATAACTATTAAGAATATGAGTATGGAGATCGAGTATTGAGAATATTGAGATTATTGAGATTATTGAGATTATTGAGATTATTGAGAATTATTAATATTAAGCTTGTGGATAATATTGAGATTGCTAGTATTGAGAATTAATAATATTGAGATTAATAATATTGAGAATTATTAATATTGACATATATTAATAAATGAGAACATAAAGAATGTTATGTTAAAGTCGTAAGGCGTACGTTATAATCGACGTCTACCGTTGGGGACGCACACATTCATTTGCCAAGGATTCGTGGGAGTTCGGGTAATGATTGTGCCGAGTAGGTTTTTTGCGTCTCCTTCGCGTATTTTATGAATATTTGTATCGAAATTGGTGTTTGCATGTTTAGTTTATAGATATGTTTAAGATTAATGTGCATGTTAGTTTTAAAATAGATAATTTACCGAGCAATACTTACCTAAATATTAGACCGGAAAATATGTATAGAGAATTGAGGGATTTCACACGATGAGTGTGAAATCCAACAATAGAGACATCGCGTTGCTTGTATTTTGATATAGAAACCCGAAATATGGGAATAGGTAAATTTATAGACTAAGAACGTGATAGAGAAAAATTGAAATAGAGAAAGTTTAGCGTAAGTATTGCTCGATCTCGAGTATTATGAGTGTATCCTAGGATAAGTGATATTTATAAGATAGAGTATAACCTAGGGTATAAGATTGTATATAGATATTAAGGATATCATATGAAATAAAATAAATATAGCGCAGAAACCGAGCCAACGGTAGTGAAAATAGAAACGAATAGACATTAGAAAGCGTCGCGATCGAGTGGCTCTCTGTAAAGTCACGCATCGGCATGGGTAACCTCCGAAGGGGCGTTACCTAATCATGTTCCACGATTGAGTCACCGATCGCCCATTGGCTACAAGTAAGAAGAGCAACTACCTGAAGAATATCGACCGTTGGCTCGGGTTCACGTTTTATTGAGAAGAATTCCGAGTATTATTTCGTCACACGTCTCGACCGGTGCACGCATTATTGCATCCTTACGGCCCCTTACGGCAAACTGACATCTTCCTGCTGCCACCGAGGCGGGTATCCGGCATCCTCGTTTATAACGAACGAGGACTCTACGCCCGTCCAAACGGGGATACACAACGTCGCACTTTGACCAGGGGGCGGTGGTCCACCACCGCTAGACGTACCGTGCCCCAACAATTTTAGTGGTTAATATAGTGTAGTAGAATAGATTATAAGCGCGGTGCACTGAGGGCTGTGTCTGTCTTTACTTTATAAATATAAATAATTCGAAGATTCCTATAAAGATAAAGTAATAAGATTATTTTATATATTATTTTATATTATAACACAACAAAAATACCTATAAAAAGATATTGTAAATTTTCTTCTTATTTATGATATACCCTACTCATCATAGTATAATAAAAAATACATGTAAAAAATCGACAACTTTATCGACAGCACCTCAACAAAAAGCAAATAAACTCTTGTCACATGTATACAAAATAGGTTGTGTGATTATATAAACAAATCTTTTGCTTCTTCTATACAATTTGTATTACAAATGGCATTCTTTAGATCATAGCCTTAGTGGTCATCATTTTGAACACATATATATTATTATATATTTAAATTTCTATGACGAAAACAGATTCAAATATTACAAGGAAGTCAAAATTTCGAATTTAAAAATATTAATATGCAATATGTAATCACTGAGAAGTTTATAATTATGGTAGGAAATACACACCATTTCTTTATTTAAACAATATAACTTTTGTTAGTGTTGCCAATAATCATTTCACATTTCCACTAATCGGAATAGTATAAAACGAACTGGTCACTGTTAGATTATAATTTTATTTACTATAATACTGTAATTTCAAAAATTTTCAGGTAAAATTCTTAATTAGCAATATAGCGATAATATTTTCATTATTTATAAAGACGCCCCTTTGTACAAAGTCTTGTGACGTCACGTATATTCTCTGAGGCCGTTTTCGCCCTCGTTAATGCTTGACGTGTTAAATGTAGTTTTCTACCATTCCTTCAAATAATTAGATATCTCTGCGATTCATTTAATTGCTCTCAGACGCTAGTAATTCATTTATTTGTAAATGTTAATCAATATTTGAATACGTTTATCAATATTAATAAACTACGAAAGGAAATTCGTTACAACCCAGTGTTCCACGACACTTACGCATTTTTATGTCTTACTGTGACATAATATAAAATGGACATAAATAGACATAATAAATAATAAATCATGTAAATCGTTTCAGTAATTCTAGAGTGCAAACACATTAATAAACGGAAACTGAAATTTTGGTTTCTATAGTATGTAAGCATTACAAATTTCGTAGTATGTAAGCATTACAAATTTCGTAGTATGTAAGCATTACAAATTTCGACTAAATACACTTCTTACGTAGTGTACTAAACGCAGTTGTACATAATACCTCAAAATAACACTGACATAGTTAGTAAATTATATACCTACATTTACTATTTATATTCGTAAGTAAAACGTTTTGTTTAAAAATTTATATATTTATATGTAAGGCAAAAACTTTGTACCTCTTTTTACGAAAATTACACGAACGGCAGAGTATGAAATTCGGCACACTTATAGTTTATATAGACGAGTGCAAAGTGCTAATATTTTCATAAAACTATATATAAACAACAATTATGCTGGAATTTCGATCACTGGCCGCCCGCTAGTAGGTAGAATTATGTGAAGACAATTAATAAAGCAAGAAACTATTTATATCTATAATAATTATTTAATTAATCATCACAGCTTTATGTTTAGATTAAGCAATTGCACACTGCCATTATAAAATAATATCATTATCAACGTATATTAGTCGCTTCAAATTGATTGAAATCAATAAACAATGGAAAGGAATATTGGCTATTCTTGAATTTCTTTGATTATTTGTAATCGTTTGAGATTTAATCTTAATATTAATAAAGTTCTAAGATATTTAGAATGAACTAAACAAATTGGAAAAACAAATAACTTTAAAAAATTTAATACAATGATCTTTAAACCAAATTTTGAATTCATTAAAGTAATAACTGTCATTTGTAGTGTTCTCGGACATCGCGTTGAATGGACTTACCATTTCTTATAACAAAACTAGCATTTGGGAAAAGAAATCATAATTATCTAACTATATACAAATCATATTTCCAAAATGAAATCACTTATAGTTACATAATAGTTCGTTCAACATTTTAAATCCTCATCCTCATTTTAAATTCTCATGCGATACTTAACATCTATGTTGCCGAGATATTAATATAAGGACAAGTTAAAACATATTCTTTATATTTAGAAAAAATTAAATAGCGAAATGAAATTGTACCCTCTACGATAGTAAGCCCCCCTACAGCTAAGCGATTTGTCTTTACCGCAGTACGAACATTAAATCATCGAGCAGTTCCCATAACCGAATACCAGAGGCGGATTAAAAAAAAAAAGTGAAAGTGCACTGACCCGCTGCCCCCACCCTCATTACCGAGATTGGTTATTTATTAAAGACTAATATATTAATACAAAAGTTATATTTAAGTACATAATAAAGAAAGAAAATGCTAATAGTTAAATTATAAGTCTTACAAGAGACCCGTGCTTTCCTTATGAGGTACAGAGTCATAAAATATCCAAATTGTATTACTACAGCCATATAGTTGAAATTTAAGATCAAATCGTTTTATTTCTCAGCCTTAGAATTATAATATACAATATTTTTCTAAGTCAAAAATTATTACCGTTTCGGAGACGTGGTGTTCTGGAAGCGAAGAAACAATGAAAGAAATTCTAGCAACCATTCATGAATACAATATTTGATGACGTGTTCCAATTTAAAAATATTAACAAGGTTTAATGCTATGTATTTATATCTACAATGTAATCTGTAATTGTATAAAACGCGTTTCAACAAGTCAATGGTTAAAAGTTATTTTAACTGTACTTCACGTATTTCTTGAGGATTTTATCTTAAAAGCGGACAGACACATTCTTCTTTAGATGATTTATCTATTTTTGTTAGCCTTGTGTAAATCAAAACAACATTCTGATTATTTTTAGTATAATATTCATCAATAGTCATTAAATATTTAATCATTCGATTTTATAATTATTTGGATTACGTTTTTAGATTAATTTCATTTATGCAGTGAAAATGCATAAACATAAACATCATTTCGGACCCAAGTGTTATTATCTGGATGCATCCCTGCCTGGTAATATACAATAAAATTATTTATTCAATAAAACAAATAGGTCTTAATAAACTTGTGACTTTTGTCGCTGTTACCTTGTTAAAAGTAATGTTGTACATAAATTTACAAAGAATTTCGCTTTATCGAAGATAATTTTAGGAATGCGACTAAATTATTTTAAATAATTATTATAACCAGGATATGTTGTATCGAGACAACACGAGACGTTCGATTCTTTTGGTAACGTTTCTTTGAAGCGATGATGGTTCAGTGGTAGTTTGTACAGACTCAGAGTCGAGCGACGTGGGTTCGAATTCACCTACAATGAGTTTGAGCTTTCGGTGAAGGAAAACTTTGCGAGGAAACCATAGCGTGGTAGTAGGACTTTTTCTAATGCCCGCCTGGATAACCACCCCCCTAATCTGCCGCCAAATACCAATAGGTGTGTTCCGGCAGTTGCGCATGAGAGCCTGTTCCTTCACAGACTTAGTGTGTCTATCATCTTTCTCATCACTTAAGATCAAGTGAGATTATGGTCATAACGCTAAACCTATTCAGTATAAAAAACGATATAAAACAAAATTGCAAGCTGCAATATAAAACTTTGTGTACTTTCAGAGTTAGCTTTAAGTATATTATTAAGTAGATAAACAAAGTGCACCTATTTCAGCATTTAAAATCGCGACAAGAATCATAATAGCCAATAAAGGCGTCAACAGAAGGCCCGAGGACGTAACGTCGACGCGCCAGCACTGGCGCGATCAGTACCTTTTAATTCTTACACACCATTAGCTGAGACGTTGCAGTCTGGGCCTTGTGCAACAGCGAATGCAAAGGAATCGAATTCTTTTTGATATTTATATTATTAATTATGTATTATATATTGTAATAAATCGTTTATAGAATTACATATGTTTTTCAAATGCTTTTGCCAATATTTGATACATTTCCTAGGGCTTAATAATAATGCCAAAATTTATACAAATTGGTAATTTCAATATCGTATGAGAGACTACCCTGAAATTGATTTTTTTTTCTCCATGGAGGTTTTTATGACATCCATGAACGTGATAGGTGATTTGATTGTTTATTAGACAATTCAAAAGTATATCTGACGGACCAGCTAGTTGTTAAATTTAATTATTATAGACGCAACAGAATAAATTTGCTTTGTACTTGCTTTTTAGTTAAGTATACCAATTTTCCTTAAAAATAAATAAATACTGTGTTATCGATTCTTAATCTAATATCAAGTAGTTACAACTTCTAACTCCAACATTTTCTTTGGATAAGTTTAAGTTTTACTGTATACCAAAAACTTAATAATGATTGATTGAGTAGAAAACATAGCAACATTTAAAAGTTTGTATAAAATAGCTATTGCTATGATTGAAAAGTCAACTTAATAATATTAAGTAAATAAATAATGTAAATATCGAAAAACATAAATTTAATTGACATTGTATACTTCCAAATAATACTGCGCTCAATGAATACTCCAAGCTATTTCTGTTCCGAATGTGCTCCTAATTTCTCCCTCAGTCCGGTGCCTTTTCATTTGTACTCAATTGCTTTGCATCCCTTTTTCGCATTTCTTTAATTCTAACTTTTTATTTTTCTTTGTCCCTTTTAAGAAATATCCCCTCGGCTATTAGTTAACTTATGGCTGTTAGTAAATTATTAGTGAAAATTGTTCCCCCTTTGTAGTGTGCCTTTTGAGTCTACACAGGCACCAAAGAAAACTCTGGTGTGTGTACTTTTAAAAAAAAATCGATATTTTAGTCAGGATGACTGGTGCAGTAAACTAATCAATAAAGGTGTTGGTTGACTGACTCAACAACGCAAAGAATATGAAATTTAGACTATAATTCCCTTTTGTATCGTAAACTCGCTGAGCCTGTTTTCCATAATCACTTTGGAAGCCAGTAATGATTAAAATACGATTATTATTTTGATGTTTTTGGTGTATTTTGTTCTGTCTATTTCTAACAAATCTTACGCATTAATTTTCTTAAGGATCTTATCTGACATGGATGCGAGTGATTGTAAGCGAGGAGTGTCAATATTCACCTCGCTGTAAGAAAGATAATGCGAAACCACGTAATAACAGTTCATGCGGTTGTAAGTTCCTTAGATGAGGTTTCTTGTTATATGTATTATATAATAAAAATTTAGTATTCCATTAATCTTTTTTATTCCACATTATTTTAATATACCTGTAGATATATTGAAACTAAATAAGCGATATCTATACATTATATATGCTTACAAAATATATGTTTTTCCACAATATATTTCTGAAAATTTTACTTGTGTATTTTGTCTTTGTACCTACTCTCCCATCGTTTGTGCATCACGTTAAAAATATTCCCTCAAATTAGTTGAAATTTGAAACGTTCATAACTAATATCTTGGATTAACGTATAAACCTTTTTATCCCATAACACGATAACGATAATCGTAATTAAACATTATAAAATGTAATTGAAAAATAATGGTAATAATTCATTACAATAGTATCATGTACACAATGTCGATATAGATCTTAAATTCTTACTAAACATAATTCAAGTACATACTATTAAAATCGTGAGCTAAGCTTGTTTTTAAATAATAGATAACATACATATTTATGTACTTATAGCGTCATCTGGATGATTTTTAGCTATAGTCGGGTACCAATGGCAGAACAGTATATCGGCATCAAAAGTTTCTGGATTTTTAATATACCTTTTAGAATTCATATATATACATGATTTTTATTGGATTTTTATTATTGGATATACGGATTTATCTATGGAACTACGAATCAGATTAAAAAAATATGAAATTAATAAATAAAGTACTGTTTCCGAGTAATCAAATTTTTTTAGTTCTATGTGAACAAAGTCGCTGACAAAACTAGTAATATTTCTATTTTCATATTTTTTTACAACGTATTGGTTGCTCCGATACTGTTTACAAAGTGCTACAATGTTTCTACATCGTACAATACATGATATTTATTTCACAACGTTAAAAACTTATCAACGAAGCGATAGATCAGTTTATTCGCGGTACTATATTCTACCTTATGGTTTAATTGGCCCATAGAAATTAATTTCTCTCTATCGCAGGCCTGTCTCGAGTCGGATTGCCACTGAATCGTGGGAACGATTAGCGTTAGATATAGATAATAAGGTGCACCATTCATATGGTAACACGGTACAATGTTTCGAGGTGCATTTATTATGCATTAGCAGTAGAAAGTTAAATGGGTTGATGTCACAAGTGCGGTCACCAATAATATCAATTTATTGCTCAGACCTTGAGTATTACTGTCATTAACAAAAACTTAACTTATAATTCACACGAAAACGTTAAATGAAACAAAACTTACATTGTCATTAACATTTTTTTTAAACCTCTAAAAACACAGAATGATTATTAGACAGGACCTGTTTATATCTTTAACTAGCTGTGTTCGCGACCTCGCATGAAACTAAAAATAATTTATTCATTTTCGGGCGTTTTTGTAACTTTTTTAATACAGCTTCGCTCCTATTGGTGGTAGCGTGATGTTTAATAGCGTAAAGCCTTCTGTAATGATTGCACTACAAAAAAAAGTTGAAATCCAAGTATTTACTAAGATTAGGGGCCATTCTTTTATTACGTAAGCGTATTGAGGGGGCGGTTAAGAAAATTTCTACATGTACTTATGTTTGGGGGCAGGGAAAGAAATTCATTCTTACGTAATATTTCGTGAATCAATATTAAAAATCTACTTATATTTTAGATTCCAAATAGTTTTCTTAATTTTGAAGTGTACAGTCGAATTATAATTTAATTTCAATAATTTTATTATTTGCTTATTGAAAAAAAAAATAACTTAGTAAAATTATTATTTTATTAGTTAGAAGATCAACATAGAATTTTACGTGAGAAAGTGGAGAGGGGTTCGAGAAATTTTACGTATCTACACATGGAGGTAGCGGAGTCAAACTGACCAAAATGATCCTGACCTTATTACTGAATGGCCCCTTAGCACGTTGAAACAAACATTTTGGTTTTATAATATTAATATAGATAGTAATTAAGTTAATATATAGAACTTGGTCCTGTAGACGTTATTTTGAGTTTCCAGTGGTCTATAAGTTAACCACAGCGCCCTCTATCGTTTAACGGGATAGCATAAAGCTCTTAATTATTGTTAATTAAGAAAGCAGCTCCTGTTGTGTCCCAGATTAAATAGTTTGAAGAGATCTTCTAACTCAACCCTCAGTAGTAGTATTTATTATAACTGCAGTCAAATCTTTGTACGATTTTAAGATTGATTACAACCTTGATTTTATTAAGAACACGCTTTAAGATTTATAAGTAATAAACCAAAATAATAATATAATGTACCTTATGATCAAATAAATGAATATTATTACTTCTACAGGGCTAATCTATGAAATTCTTTTTCTCGATCTTCGCACCTTATAATATGAATTATATTTGAAATAGTATTTCGACACTTTATTTCAAATTTAGAAAGTTATTTCAACATGAACTAAAATCTTCTTATAAGGACTAATAGGCAAAATACAGTAAAGGGCACCTAATAAATGAACTTAAAAGGCATTTATAGCTACAAAAATATAATAAAGGCAACAAAATGTAGATAAACATATACCTATTTACGATATAACCTCTTTTTACATCCAACCCGACGTTGTGAATTACAATAATATAATCCTTACCGATAATTAAGCTGAACGTAATCAATTCCATCTGCAAATTGGTACTGATAAAAAAAAATCAAGTCCACTCCACCTTTAACAGTACATATAAAACCTCATTTGGAAATAAAATCGTCCCATATCTTAGATCCAGGAGCGTTTTTACTATAAATAAAACAAGTCTTTTGCTGACTAATTGTGACGTATTTTACGATCAATGCACACTGAGAGAAATTAAAGCGGCAATTGTACTTAGTACGGTTTTTTTCAGTTGACCGCCGATTTATGATCGTTGTGACTCTTTTGAAATCCTTTTAAGGATAAGTTCCATCGATAGATGCTTTAAGAGCACAAAGAAATTACTGCAAAGTTGTGATTGAAAAACGACAATAATAATAATAATTTATAGAACATAAACAAAAATATTTAACAATATTTTTTATATTAATTTTATAATATTTTTGTGTACAATCATATTGTTGTACTCAGATCAATATTCTTTATTCAGTTCATGCCCCTAAGTAGGCTTCAGAATGTCAAAACCACCACCGATTCGTAAAGTAAATTAGTCATCAAGAAGAACCAGCAAGAAACTCGATCTGCATGTTTATATAATTTTTAGATATATTTTCTTTACATAATTTCATGTGTTCATTTACAACAGTTATTAGCGGATGCACCGATAGGGATGTTATCCAGAATTATGTCTGGATAATTCCAGACATCACCATGGCTCACATATCGATCTACCCTATCTATATATAATAAATAGCCTTTTGGCATCAAAACCAATGACATGGTGCTTAAATTTACTGACCGGCAATTCGGTAATGTGCTTTGTGACTTTGTTGTAAAACTTAACACCATCAGCTAAGAAACGTTACTAATCTTAATTAGTCTAAAATATGAGATAACCAGTTTATCACGACTTGTATTATTTAAATCATGCCGGTCCTTCGCGAAATCTAGCTTTTCCAAATTTTGCGAACATACATTAAAATATCGAGATTGGGAAGGCAGAGTTAAGATACTGAATTCCGAAAACTTATCATTTAATGATTCGCGAGTTTACTTACCACATTATAATTGGCTCGCGCTAATCGTTTTTGTAATTGTACTACAATTCACGGACTGAAAGAGTGCACTCCAACACTTCGCTCGGTCTACTTCGCGAGTTCGAGAAACACCGATAGCATATAAAATTATTAAAGGATTAGAATGCTAAAAATACAAACGTACCTTTACAGTAGATACCATCACATATAGGTTTAAGAGAAAATGAGGAAGTGAATCAATTGGCAAAAGATGCTCGTACCATTGAATTATATACTATGCTGATCCTCTCAATTCGTGACCGAACCCCAAGTATAAATAAAAAGAAAAAAGTAGTAGTATAAGAAACATTGTACTATAGTACTTGTACAATACTTAACCTCTATGATTAGAACAACAGGAGTAAATGCGAGAACGCTTTCCAGTTTGGTTTACACAGTTGGTTGAATTATGATGGATCATGGGGATTTTAGTAAGAATTAGTAATAGCCACCAGTCAAAGTTCGCATACCCCTTTCAGCTATCTATGCACCCGTAAAATAATATGGTTACGATAAAACAAAGGGCGTACTATTATATACTAGGTTTTTAATTGTTTAAGAAATACATGTAATATATTACAAGTACTTTCTAAACGATTCTGATTAGAACAATGTATATTCAAACTAGATTAATAAGTAGACACATAAACATTTCATTGTACAATTTTGAAGTAAATTTATGTATTTAAACAAAAGTTAATAACAGTAGCCAAAATTGATTATTTATTTTTATCCTACGTTGGTTTATATTATATCGAAACGATTGTTAGGTTTGTTGACGGAACTCAGATGGAACAGATTTTTACTAAGATTTTTTTCGATTAGGAGTATTATATTTGCAGGCTGGCATGACAGATTCGACTGCAAATTGATTATCGTTCCATTGGTGGTCGTCACTGTTTTTGGATTGAACTGTGCTTATCATTAGCCGAGCTAACATAATCTTATTTCTTAAACACAAACTTAAATTATTGTTATTATAGTGTTTTGAGTGTTCACGGTTAAAACCTGACATTCTTAATATTTATACTGCGGAATAACTGAGAGATATTAATAAAATTTCCTTTAATACTACTTTTCGACCTTTTTAATGTTAGCATAACCTTCTACCAGCGCTCTAGAGCATAGTACCTACAGTAGCATAAAAAAGCATTTAACACCAAAAAACGTTAGACCTTCGATCACTTTTAAATGAAATATATTGAATAGTTCGGTATGTTTACACAGTTTAAATAGATTATCACTGTACGTTGAAACATTCTCAGTAAGACACTTTTTGCAATAGTCTGTAATGTTATATAAACCTACTCACAGTTACATAAAAAGTATAACAAAATAACTCCTGACAAGCACTTTAATTGATTTAGCAGCAACACATTTAATCCAAGTGAAAGTGGAATAAACAAAGAAACAATAAACAATAAAATAGGTTATCTAAACCTGTTTAATCTTTACGAATCAATTTATCTACTTATCTAATACGCTTTAAGCAAAGTTTTAAGTACATACATATTTTGAAATAAATTAGGATAAATGTAAAATACTACAAACAAGCTCAGTATTCTAGTCTATAAATCAATATATTAATTTAAATTATTATAGGTTTTTATATAACAGGTCTACTAAGTTCGTCGGTGTATTGTACGGTACATTCAGATGCTTTTTATCTTACTTCATTATGCATGTAAAAGGACCCATTTCCGAAAATAACACAGAACTCTGTAAGAATACCCTAAAAACCACATGATGTCAATGCGAATACTTGCTAAAGAATTCAGTTCACCCGAAACCGGTGGATTATTCCGCAGTCCTTGTTCATTAATTATTGATGATAAAGAGAAAAGAGGCCACAAAACGTAGCCTCTCGCTCGGGACTAATCGACACCAGGCTCTAATGAAGCGGTTCCAAATGCAACGAACCAAATACAGATGTCATTTTAATAAAAACTATTTTTGAAATTCAAATATCGAACGGAATTCATGTATATATCGACAGTATTTATAAGAAAAGTTCTCTTTATAAGCTTTTTTTTATCGATTCTATGAAAAAATTTCGTTAATTTAAATAGCTGTATTGATTTCTAAAAATACTTCATTATACGTCATCATTCATCAAAATGAATAATTATTTTTAATAAAACAAATATCTAGACGACACTGTTTTATAACCTATTATTTAAAAAACAGACTAATGTTTTAGATATAAGAAAAAAACAGTTTTTAGTTAAACTCAAATATAAAACATTAAATACAAAATGTCATCGCAGACATTTTTGTCATTCAATAATATTAGACACAAAATTCACCAAATATAAAATAAAATGTCCCCTATCCTTGGAGGACATATATAGTATTTAAATATATAAATAATAATAACGTTTTATAAAAATAAAAATAAAATACCTTTTTTATTACATCTATCATATTTACAAGCCTCGTGGTAAGTACTCCTTCAGAGCCTAGAATCACGGATTCGATAACTGATTTAGATATTCATCAGCTTTACTGTCAAATATGTGGTATGGTAGTTGATCAGCTGCTTAGTTATAGTTATAGGAGCAGTTCTTGGTTTGGTATTAAAAGGCCTTGCGTGGAATCTAGTCTCAATTAGGTCCATTTTTTGTTAAGTTTTTAAAGCGATGATGCCTCAGTTGATAGTCTGTTTGGCCGTCGCGTCAATAGGCGTGAGTTTGAATCCCCGCATTGAGCTTGAGGTTTCGGTGTAGGAAACACGTTGTGATGAAACCATAGCATAGCGGTAGGGTTTTTTCTAATTATGATGAATTGACTAGCTACCACCCTTAAGTTGAAAATCTGCCACCACATAACTATAGATTTATTTCGACAGGTGTCCTTAAGAACCATTGCCTCTGCTGGGCCACATCGTCAATTATCATCAGGTGAGACTGTGGCCATAACGCTAAACCTATAAAATATACCTATTTAGAAATAACCGAAATCAAGTCTTCTGTACTACGAAGGACTTAACATACAATTAACGGATACAAAGCTCCTTACCCACAGACTCAGAACAATCATTTTTTTAATAAAACAAGTATAGATTCGAACCCACATCACTCAGTGCAGCAGCAGTGTCGACGCTACCACTTGAACCGCTACAACAATCGTACAGTTAAATTTGTAATTTCGTGAAGAAATATGTGATTTGGATACTGTTCAATAACAAAATATTAAGATATAGATTAAAAAAAAAAAAAAGAATATCAAGAAACTGATATTCGATATCCGGATCGAGCCTGTCATTGTCTGTCGCCACAAACGCCGGTTCGCACTATAATCTGTGCTCGGGCGCAGACCGAAATTATCGTCCAAAATGGCGGCGACCGTGTCATTTGGCGCGATGCGATGGTCACTCGCTGATATTCGGTTGTTTTCTAATTATACAGATTTAGATATTTGGATTTCCTTCTGACCTCTCCAAGGATGAGATCTGTTTTTGATATACGAAGGTTCAGTTAATAATTAAATTGTTTTGTATTTCAAAGGATTCGATCTGATCTGACCAAGCTCATTTCTTATTTTATAATGTAGTATAAACGCGTATAATAATTATAATTGTGAATATTGCATGGATCCTTTAACTTTACACTCTGTAAAACTGTCTATTTTTAGTGAAAATATACTAAATAAAATAAAAGTACGATCAAGCTCAAAATATCAGGAATCCGGTCAGGAATTTATAGTTCCAGTTATAATGTATTCCCACATCTAAAGCCTGTGATGGTACGCCTTGTCTACTACTGGTTGCTGACAACAAAACCCTTCAGATAAGCACACAGTAACTACTAAAACCTAAATACATACACATAATACATAAATACACAATGCATAAATGCATATATAGTTACTTTTGCCGCTTCAAACGCGTAGACACATTACTTCTCTGACCGTGTTTTATCATACGTATCACGGTGAGTGCTCTGAAGAGCTATTCAATCTTATCCCTTCTTCCCCTTTCCACAACAGAACTACACGCACTGGACTTCGGAGTCACAGCTTCACGGTAACCCACATTGTGACTCAAACAAAAAAGATTTTCTGTATCGTACTTTTGCCGTACCATGAAGCTGTAGAACACTAAACGTAAACGTAACGTATTAAAGCCTAAAGAAGCATTTACGCAGGCCGGTATGAAAGCGACTGGCGAAGTATTATCATTTCATCAATGGTCGCCACTGTTTTTAGATTGTACTGTGCTTAACATCAATTACAGTGCCGTCACTTTTCCGAACTACTGTAAAAAACACGATTGAATTGAATAGGTATGTTGACATATGTTTTTTTCTGACACTTTACGGTAAAATATACAAAGAATTTGTCAAATATAAAACTATAAATTTACATATATATGTATATGAACAGGTTCTTGGCGATAGATCTTTAAATTCAGAATGGTAACCTATTAACCGACTACGGTGAAGCAAAAGGAGGGTTATGAGTTTCACCGGTATGTATGTATGTTTGTATGAATGTTCACCTGTTCCCTCATAACTTCAACCACGTGGGCATGAGATGCCCCATCACCGTGTTATAATTTCATTTACCGCAAGTTCAGGTTCATTGTAGAATTTGATCCTACATCGATTCACACGATGAACGAAAACAATACTACTAAACTATCAACGCCAGAAAGGAAGAAACTAAAAGAACATTGTGAAAGCATTTTAGCAGAACATTGTGTGGATAATACTAAAATGTTGTAA
Source organism: Actias luna (assembly GCA_039707435.1). Classification (NCBI taxonomy): domain Eukaryota; kingdom Metazoa; phylum Arthropoda; class Insecta; order Lepidoptera; family Saturniidae; genus Actias; species Actias luna. Next base: position 11,080,824 of record JAZHAC010000012.1, on the reverse strand, counting down.
CAACTAGTAGAGGTAATTCATCAGCGACTATTATATTTTCTTATCTAGTTAAGGTGTCAGCGTTATGGCCACAATCTCACTTCATGTTAAGCGACGATGTTACCCAAGATGTTGAACACGCTAAGCATAGTTGCCTAGTTGCCAAGTTGCCATACTAGTTTGATAGGAAAGGGTGTAGATACAACAGACCTTATATATTCAAATTAACTACTATCTTTATAAATAAGGAAATATGGATGATTACTTATTTGTAGTTCAGTTACGAAAGACAAAAAAAAATCGCAATTGAAAATAAATAAAAGCTGAGTTACATAAGTCGTGAAAACTTTATTCTTGTTGTCAGCTTTATTATTGAAATATACACGCTATCCTTAATATATATCTAAAATATGTGTTATGAGTGAAAACTTGTAAAAGCCCTGTATTTCTATCTACACATGTAATTTAATTTTATACTGTACTGTATTCTCATATAAATAAAACTAATACTATAGAATTGTCATATGAAATTGTATTATCGTACCGTCTATTTCAATAAAAAGGGTAAAACAAACTGTCATAGCCCTAAAAAAAAAACTTATAACCGAATCTTTATTGCTGTATTTCGATACAGATAGAGCCTTATTTTATTTCAATTAATGTCTTAGTAAAATTTTCCGGTGTCAAAGTTTTATTGCCATACAAATGTAACGTAATTGCAGTTTACCTCGGTTTTTAACGATTATTATATTTATATAGTTCTAAATGCATTAGTCATCAATTCTTAATTCACCATATTCACAATTCAGCATCCAGATTTCCCAGTAAACTGCTAAAAGCGAGCCACAGCCTAATTAAGGTTAATTTCATATTTAAGATTCCCATTGGCTTCGAAGTAATTAAAACTTAATTAACAATTATAACACTGCCCAATCGCTAATTATCATAACACATAAAGTTTAAAATCGCGTAACTGCTTCATAAGCAAAAACTTGTATAGAATGAATATGGTTTGTTATTAGGGCGGGATGCCGTCGGCGCGGTGCGAGCGGCTCCACTGTTTTTTGTTCAAGAATATGTTACATGACCATAATGCACGAGCATAGAGAGATTTATTTTTATAAATTTATTATTTTCCTAGTATATGCCCATATAGTAAATAGTTTTTTTTTATACTTAAGGTTTAGCGTTATGGCCATAATCTCACCTGATTTTAAGTGATATACGGCCCAAGTTGGTAGACACACTAAACCTGTGGAGGGACAGGCTCTCAAGTGCAACTGCCGGAACACACCTATTGATATTTTGCGGCAGATTTTCTACTTGAGGGTGGTAGCTAGCCAGGCGGGCATTAGAAAAAGCTCTACCACCATGCTATAGTTTCCTCACGACGTTTTCCTTCACCGAAAGCTGAAGCTCATTGTAGGTGGTTGGATTCGAATTCGCATCCCTTGACGCGAAGTCGTACACAATACCACTGTGCTATCAACACTTCGATTCTCAATATTCAATAGAGCGAATAATATTAATACCCATGCTTTAATTAATATCATAGTAATAACATAAATGCGTATGTGAGTTTGTTTTTTACGCTTTTACGCCTAATCTGCTGAATTGATTGTGATGAATATTAGTATAGAGATAGATGGGACCTAGAAGACGGACACAGATTACTTTTTGTCGCGAAATCTTTATGGAAGTAGGGTAAATGTAAGGATAAACTTAGTATGAAACTTTTTATTGTGCCCTCCGATTTATTTCATAAAATTGATATGAATGCGAGCGAAGCCGTGCGCAAAATTTAGTTCATATTATAAAACAGAAAAATTTGTTTATTTGTTTGAATGCGCTAATCTTAGGAAGTACCAGTCGTATTTCAAAAAGAAATGCTGTTGATATTTCATGTTTTTAACTTCATTAGTTTTGGATAGGCGTTAATGAGTCAGTCAATCAGCTTATTAATACAGACACTAGCTGTGTCCGCGACTTCGCGTGGAAATAAAAAATATTTTATAATTTTTAACACTAGTTATTATAGATATTTTTCATTTTAATTGTTCACGTGTAAAACTTTATAATTCTTGATACATACACTTTGAGGCACAATAGCACTGCTACTGAGAGACAGGTCCCAGATTCATTTCCTACCCACCTTATGTGTTATCAGCATATTTGTCAGTTTTTTGTCTGGGTGTTATTTATACATGTATTGTATGATGAGCTGTTTCGCTCAAGATCTTCTTCTTAAAGCTTATAATACCTAGGTAGGGTCGGCACAACATGTTTTCTTCTTCTACTCAACTCTACCAGCTGTTATCTCAGTATTCATACGTTTTATTCATCACACAGTCCATCCATATCTTCTTCGATCTTTCTCTTTTCCTACATCCCTATACCATCATACTAAACATTGTTGAAGTTGTATAGCTTTAATCTCTTCCACGCTAACCTATTACTCCACAATTTTTTTGTCAACAATACCTAATTTCATTTTTACCTGACTATAATATTTTTACATACTCACACAATATAATTTTTATAGTTTAAGTTTATCAATATCTTGATATTAGCTGAAGAAGTTATCAACGACTAACCTCAGCCTAAACCAATATGAATACTGACTTTCAAGCGTAACAGTCAAAACACACATACTGATTTTCATCTTTAGGACTCTTCAGCAGTGAATTAATCCACGATAAAATACTTTCACAGAGATGTTTTTCTTCACAGAAAAATCAGAGTCATTGTCGTATGCATATGGACATATGTACATATATATATAACATTTAGATTGTATATTATACAGACTGTACATATACGTACTGCATATTTGCGATTTTAAATTGTTGTCCTTTTTACATTTATTATTTTGTTACCATATTTTTATTGACTTGCTTTCTTGTATGTCTGTCAGGAGGAATTCTGTAATTGATTTTAAACTAACTTCCCGATGAGCTAGATACTTGAAATTTGGACCATAGCTAAGAAGTGAATGTCAATGCATGTAACTGTGATTTGTTTGTTTTCTCGATAACAATTTTACAACCGATTTATAACTAACTTTTCGATCAGCTATATACTTGAATATAACTCAAATCTAACTCACAGATGAACAGAAGATATCAAAACTTCTTTTACATAACCGTGAAAATAAAAAAATAATAAAAAAATATTACAATACTATTTTTTTGCGGACTAAAAAATAGAAAACGAAAGTCATGAGGCACATGCAATACATAATTATAAACCATACGACCACTTTTATTACGTTTTGAATCTTTTTCTACTTATTAGTCCGTTATAAAAATATTATATATTTTTTTTATTATTATGTGTTGATTTGCTGAACTACGAGTTGCACCTGTGTAAACAAATTAATAAAAGTATGGGGCAGACTGAAAACCACCGCTGTATGGTGCTGCTGCGCCACATAACATTAGCTAAGTCTGTATCTTCGTCACATACTATGAGCTAAATAGATGTATTTCAGTAAAAAAATTTGATCCGGGCAGTATATTATTATCATTATTATTATTGTATTTTTTATTTGTGAAGAAACTGAACAACTAATTTTTTTTATTTAACTACACATTTACAATTTTACTGTTAAACCGACAAACTCATTACATTGCACATATTAACATACACTTACACACTCATACAGACACATTACTTAGTTTGCATTGCTTAGTTAAGATATATTAACAATCATTTATATATTACTAGCTGTGTCTGTGGCTTCTTTCGCGTGTAACCAAAATTATTTAATTATTTTTGTCCGTTAATATACCTTTTTTCAATACTGCTTTGCTCCTATAAGTGGTAGTGTGATATTAAAAAAAAAGCCTTTATTATTCTCGAAAGTTTGAAGTAAATCGAATGACACAATAAAAAATTTCATACAAAGTTTATCCATCTCTTTACCCAACTTCCTATAATTTTTTGCGAGAAATAGAAAGCCTATCATCGTCTCCAGGTTTCCATATATCTCTATACCAAAATTCACCTTAATCGATTCAGCGGTTTAGGCGTGAAAGCGTAACAGACAGACAAACTCACTGAGGCATTTATAATATCACTGTAAAATTGTATAGATATATTTTGGAGATGTGCGATAGTGACCACTACACAGTTGTAAACTACCGTAGTTATTATCGTTCATATTGCTATTTGTATATATTTTTTTTGTGATAAATAAATATATTAATAAATATTTTGTTCATACATAAAACTAATTGTATTCATAGTTTAAATTGTACTTACCGGTAGTAAGGGAAGTGTTGCGGTACGTGCAAGTCCATCGGCATCGACGCATGCGCATGTGCATGCGTGTAGTCATGCTGCATCATGCCATGCATGCCGTGGCCGAGCATGGCCGCCCAGGGCGACGGCGCGAAACCGCCCGGGTGCTCCATTCCGACCACTCAGAACCAACTCACTGTTCCATTTTCAAAACGTTTTTACTCGCACTTATAATCACTCGTATTCCATTTTTAAGTATCAAAATATCAAAGTCAAGTTTCTCATTTTCATTTACTTTATTTATTTAAATTTCGAGTTATTAATTATTGCGCTGTCCATTCTTTAACCTTTAATTATAGCATATAATTATTATCAAATTTTTCACTGGTTGATATAATTTCATCAATTATCGAAGCGATAGTAGTTTGTTCCATATTTCAATACTATAGATTGTTTCATTGTCTTTTATTTGCTTTACTTCTTTTGATTTCACCTTTATAATGAAAAAATAATTGTAATACTGTTCTTATCAAACTTTGTTTGTTTGTTTTTAATTCAAATTTCATGAATATTTTATTAATACGGGATAAATTATTTTGGATTAACCTAGTTATATGACGCAGTGTATTTATCGCCTATTTAAGCTCATTTACTACGTATTTGTATACTAAATATAAATATTTAGTATAGAAATACGACAAGTACAATTAAGATCAATTAAATATATTTACTATTTGATGAATCGTTTATTCCGGCAGCTTTTTATAATATGTAAATTCAATTCGTACGTGAATAAATTCTTTTGTTATTATAAGAAATTTGTTTTAGAAAATAAACAGATTATGGAGAAATGTTTTGATAATGATAATATATAAGAAAATCTACGCATTGTTGCTTCTAAAAATTCAATATAAAATTGCCTTTTCTCTATCTCTATATCTAAATCTGTAATACAAAAATATTAATATAAGATAGACATTTAGCGCTGCTACAATTAAAATCTTTTTAGTAGGTATAATTTTGTACTACATTGTTTTTTCATAACTATTGACATGGACGACACACGCCAGTAAAGCTTACAGTCGACATGTTCTTTCCGTCTTTCTCATAACGAATTATATAGGTAAATCTTTCTCATGAATCAAGTTGTCTATTAGTGAATACTGTATAAAAATCCTTGTGATGGTTTTTAAGTTAAACTCGAGGGGACTGTATTTTTTGTTTATTTCAAATAGCTCAATACAACAACAATTAAATCACTATCATGATAATTGATACGTACAAGATATTTTTTTGAAGAAAGTGTGTATACCCTTACATGATAAATTGTACTATGTTAAGTTATTGACAATTGTGAATAGAAGAAGAATGAGGTTATCCAGTACATCTATCATCAATATTATAAAGCTCAAAACTTTGATTGTTTGTCAGAACTTGAAGATTAGTATCTCAGGACCAACCAGTAAGTTTCCAAAAAATCTTATTGTATTTGATAGGGTCAATATTTTAAAAGGCTCTAAACTATTTACCATTACACTACCGCTAAATGGAGCAAAGCTGTTTTGAAAAAAGTAACAAAAACAGGCAAAAAATTCGTGAATAATTTGTAGGTCCACGCGAAGGAAGTCGCAGGCAGGGCTAGTATGAATATATACGTGTATAAAAATAAACTGTATATAGGTATGGATGGACTGAGTAAAGAATTATGTGCGTTTAAAGAAGTGAGCATTGAAATGCTAAGACAGGGGAATGGAAAAGGAAAACATATGTTGATAAGAAAAAGAACGTAAAAGCAAAAAAAAAATCAATGTATACAAATCGAAATATTCTAATAATATAAATAAGCAATTAACGCACATTGACCTAATTTTGTTACCGTTAATTTTCCATAGAAGTATGTGTACATCTGTAAAGTATAAACATCTTATGAACTGAGGTATTTGCTAATCGCACTTGGGCCCATTAGTGGGTAATGCGAGAAGACCCTTGGCGTAATCCACTTCACGAAATTCCAATTTTTATGTACACAACCATAAGTTTAGTACAGGTACGTACTTAATGAGTTTGAGGGACAATACCCCCGCGGCCGTGTGGGTGTGACCTCAATAATAATAGATAATAAATATTATAAATTTAAAACAAAAATATCTTATAAATGGTTTCCCTTTCGAATTGTATGATAAATAACGTAGACTCGTATGTTATCAATAAGTGATTTCAATAGATAAGAAACAATGTAAATATTTTATCGCTACGGCACAGTTACTTAACTACTCCTGGTATTAAGATCCAGGGATTTAGAGCTAAATTTCGTCTTGTTATTTTTATTTTATTACTTTTCCGGTTCAAACAGTACTTGTTTGATCGGAGTTTATTTTATTCATCAGATCCGAAGTTACCATCATTGGTTTAATATTATCAAAATTGATTAGTGTTTTATAAAGTGGTAATAATATTTTGGTAACTTCGGTATAACCAATTTACAATTGGTCTTATATTTACTATGAAGTTGTACCAAATTGTATATTCCGACTGTTGTGCTGAAGGACTAATCCTGTTGCTGGTTTTTCCTGCATCACAACGGTATATCTGCCACAGACCCTTTGAGCAGTAAAATACAATTTATGTGAGCGTTACCTAAACATTCCCAAATTATAGGCAAACGTCTGTCACATCCGAAAGACCATCGCCGTAAGGTGGCTTGCCTCTCAGTGTTTTACAGACTACACTTTGGAGAGTGTGCTCAGGAACTGCACGATTTGATTCCATCAACTCCATTCTATCTGAGGACGATCAGACGGCGCGACGGTTTTCACCCATATATACGTTAGTTGACATTCCCCCGATCCGCACGAAGCATTTTGCAGCTTCTTTTATAATGCGCACTGCAAGGGAGTGGAATTCACTACCGGCGTCTGTCTTTCCTATATCGTACAATCTGGGAGTCTTCAAACAGAGAGTAAACAGGTACTCGTTGAGTAAGCACGTTTCATCATAGACCAAATCGTCACTTACCATCAGGTGAGATTGTGGTCAAGCGCTTACTTGTTGTTAACAAAAAAAAACATACAGTAGTACTCTTCCGAAATAGTCATGTAGTACACCTATACTAAGATTGTACCACTAGCTATTAAGTGTTACAATTGTAAAGTAAACACAGTTAATTTTATGGGTTACACTGACACAAGAACTATACATAAACCTTGCAAGACTCCTGGTTTAAAAAAAACAAACTCTTCAATTTGTATATACTATCCACTATAGCATACTTTTTTTGTTTTCAGGGTAAAAAATACATTTAAGTACTGCTGACTCTCGTAAAATCTATCTGGCAAATTACTAAAGGACCTTGTGGAGGTTCATTAGGTGACAAACATTGTCAAAGAGCCACTAAGAACTACAATTGATAGTGACTGATATTCCCCTATACTGCCAAAGGCAAGGGTCAGCTTTCACACTTCTTATAGTCACTATAGCTTACCTGATTACCATTCTTGACTTACTAAAATACACGAGGTATATTTTTTGTATTACCTTTATATGCACTTTTTCATCACTTGCATAACGCAACATATTATGTATTCTATATTACAATATGGACTCCACTCGGAATTTACTGATTTCAGTTTAATATGTAATCTTAAGTTCTTTCAGTAAAACTTAAGTTCTAAAGTATTTCAGTTTAATATTTAATTTAATATGATTTCAGTTTAATTTTCAGTTTGATCGATTTATAGACGATAATCGCAGCCTTAATAAACAAATTTAATAAAGGTCACTCTAATGGATTGCTTACTTTTTTGTTCTAGGCTACTCAGTCCTCTTTAGAGACTATTACTATAATTTTCTAGATTTGGACATTTTATATAGATGAAACTATCTTCAACAAAATGGCGACTTTCTTGTTTTAGCTTGCTTGGGATTATTTGTGGCAACTAATATATCATGTTCCGAATGATTATTTATAATTGACTTCACTTATGCTCTTCAGCGACACTATATCACGTAAAACGTTGTCTGTATTATTCAACCAGGACCAGACTACTAAGAATCTGAATAAAAATAAAAATCACAACATGATAGATCAAGATCCCGCCAAAAACTACCTTGTGACGGATTTACAAGCCTACAATTGCATCAGACAAATTTTACGCAGAAAATAAATGCAAGATGCAAGTATATCATGTCTTTACCAAAACTTTGAACTTCATAATACATATTGTTAGTTACCTGTAATCTTTGTTTGCAATATTACTGTAATTATACCTAAAGCTGTGAGGAGACACAAATAAGAAGACACCCAAACATGAAAGAGCATACCTAATCAAACAACATAAACAGTTAATATAGGAGTTTATTATACTTATATTTGAAAAATAACGCTGAACAAATTTGTAAAGACTTCAAATATTTATAGTGAAAAAAATTCAAAAGATAATAAGATATCTCGTTGCCTAATCTAACTACACACCTGTCCAAATTTTATATTTACCTCAAGCGCGTGCGCAAAGACCCGATTGTTGGTGATTCGGCACCTATTAGTTTATACTGTTTGCTTTCCGCTAAAGTATTTATTGCGTTATGTTATGTTAACCTCAAGGGATGACTGGTTTTTTATGTTTGACAAGTAATAACTTAATGTTTGATGGACCAACAGGCGGTGTTTCTACGTATTTTGACATTGGTTTTTACGGTCGTGCGATATTTTGTCTGTGTTTTGTCGTTCATGATGTATTTTATATACATACATCTAGTCTTTGCGAATTAGATTCTTCGATGTTTAAAAGAAAATTGTCGAAATATCTGTGCATTTTTCATTTCACGTATATTCTAAATCCCGTCGCTTACGAAACTTAATGCAATATATCGATGTTTAATTTTTAATTACATAAATAATGTTAAATGATCTTGAAAACCTTTATGAAATAATATTAAAATTATATTTAGTTCACTTTTCGTGATTTATACACCATATCACAATCGCAGCACATTATTATTCACATGAATTTCTAATAATTCACCTTTTTAAATCACTGAATGAGTTTTATGCACTTATCCGAAAATAAAAGGTTTAAAAAAAAAATTACGTCCTTGCGCAAGGATCGATTATAAAAAAACCGCGAGCTAGCGAATGTCACCTGTCAAACTTTTCCCGCGCTCCGATGACACGCACCGAAACTCATGCATGTGTCACTATTTACATGCATTTCGGTTAAAATGCGAACTAAAACACGTGTGCCGAGTCTGTCGGTCCAGCGGTCATTGAGAGGATCTGGTATCAAAACTATAGCGCGTGGATGTGTGCGTCGAACCGGGTCGGCCATACGCCAGGCATACGAAACAAGCGAGTACAGCGCGACGCGACGCGAACGGCCCGAGAGCACTGCTGTCGAATATCTGAACGTCACGTCTCGAGTAATTGGGTTAGGCTTACGTGACACGGCACGCTGTCACGTACTGCTAGGACCCAGGGCTGGGGGTGTGCCCTAATTATTCTCACTATTTTTTTTTATCCCCTAATGCGAATTATTATTTTACACCACTCATTCAAAACCATCTTATGTTAATCTTATAACGTTATATGTTGAATAGATTTCTTATCTACAGATCGTATCCTTGCAAAAATTTCCAAATTATAATTTTATTATTCAACTTATATCTATATCTATACTAATATTATAAAGAGGAAACTTGTGTTTTTGTATTTTAGTTGGTAACGAATATACTCAGGATCTACTCGACCGATTTAAAAAATCTTTCATCATTAGAATGCTGCTTTAGCCCTCAGTAACATAGGCTATATAACATTTTTTATGAAAAAAATTAAATAAAATTTAAGTTCCACGCGAACGAAATCGCGGACACAGCTAGTGTATTTATATAAAGAAAAAAAATCGATACGGCCTGTTACTGACTACAATTATTTAATGTGTATTACCTTTTTTAAATATTATTGTAATACTTACCTATGCCCGCGATTTCGTTCGCGCTAAATTAAAAATTATTTATTTTATTTATTCCTACATTGTGTATATTTTTTTACTACAACTTTGCTCCTATTTGTGGTAGCGTGATGTTAAATAGCCTAAACCCTTCCACAATGATTGTTATACAAAATAAAATATTTTTTCTAATCTGTCTTGTAGTTCCTAAGATTAGCGTGTTCAAACAAACAATCAAATTTTCCGTTCTATAATATTAATATAGAGTTATTTAAAAATGAAATTTTAATTAGTATAATTGAGCAAAACTTCTTTAGTTTTAGCTTTATTTGGGTTTCTGTAAAACATTTATTACAAAAATTGTACTACTTTCATAAACACCAAAATAAGTATTTAAAAAAGTTTATTGCTTAACAATATCACAGAAATGTAAATAGTTTTTCATTATGCGTTAGGCCTTTTCGCTAGAGTAAGCAAAACATAATAAGCCAAAGTTATATCACCATGACATGAATGATTTTATTTTCACTCATATGTATTACTTAATAAAAATATCAATAAACAATAAGTCTACATTAACATATAAGATTGTCATTATTAAATTTTCTATTAAATGAAGCAGGGATTATTCGAAAACAAACACTTAGCAGGAAGGGCACTATACTTTCGTGCATCACTAAAAATTTCTGAACTTCGTAACACTAGAATTTTCAGTACAAAGATAAGGTTTACTTTTTTATATTATGGTATGTGCCTATGTAAGCGACTTCGCCGATGTCAAGTGTGGCAAATACACGCTACAATACCTGATTCTGTTAATTGTCTAACATTTTTACTACAATAAGATAATTTAGAATTCGTAATTGTAAACTATCATTAATTCTAGAATAAATTATGTGCTACTCTTAAATTTAAGTTATTGGTTATCTTTTTACAAAGCAGTTTTCAGTAACTTAAAAGCATGCTTGAAACTACAAAACGACGTTTTAATGTCTGGAAAATATCAAAGTACAATAATTTTTTTTTTTTTTTGAGTTGCAACACTATTTGAATGGAGATGCATATTATAAAGTATACCAGTAACAGTTCTAATGACAACTCTGATCATAAGCTGAAAAAAGGCTTAAAGTCAGCTGCACGCTTAGTATAAAAATAATTTTATTTCTATTGTATTTTTTTACTTACAATGTTTTCACAATTAGTTTATCATAATTCTAAACATATTTATGTATTTGTTTTCTAACTTGTTATTACAAATTACTCTAACTTGTTATTACAAATTACTCTAACTTAAATAAAACCCGAAATTATATTACAATTAAAAAAGATTTATTAGCTCTGACAATTTTAGTAATCCTTATCAGAACCATCATTGTCTTTCAAACTAAACGGCCCGGCCGTAATAAACATGGCACAGTAACTAAAAGAATCATAACTAATTAAAAATAATCATAAGATAACAAATACAAAACATATACATAATATACGAATCACTTCACATATTTAAAAAAAACATCTTAGTAAAAAGGAAAATAGAAATCACATATAAAGCAACCGATAGAAAGTATTCTACATATGAGTATAATAAAGTAACATTTTTTTTCTCACGATACATATTCTAACCTATGACCTAACCTCAAAATGAAATATACAGCCAGTTACACAGACCGACAAAACTGGAGCCATCATGTTAACATAAACATTTATTATAATACGTATTTTAAACACTGCCAAGGGTCTTGTATTCTGGCCGTACTTATAATTGCTAAGTTAACTGTATGACTAACACTTAACGGCAGTTTGGAAAATTAACGTTTGTTTGTTTTTTTTCTTTAAGTTTTTTGACACTTATGTTTGATGTTTTGCCGCTTGATTATTTCACGTGAATGTTAATAGGGTTTCTAGCGTTTGAAAGAATTTAAAAAGTAAAGTCATTTGCAATTATATATTTTTTATTAAGCCAGCTCATATCGCGGTTTCATTTTTTAAGTTAATGAAATTAGAAACAGCGTGTAATAGGTACGTTTAAAGTATTTGGCGATTTCATAGTACAGTTAGATGTACGGTCGTTCACCTACCATTATATGAGTCGCCAGTATCTTGGAAAAAAATTAATAGTCGGGGGACTGAATGCTAATAGTAACTACTTATTATAAAAATCTTTAAAATTATTTCAAATAGTGAATTTAGAATGTAGTTTTGGATTAACCAGCCATGATTTTTTTGCACCAACTAATTACTTTTATATAAACGCCTTAAAGGGTTCATCCACACTTTCTTCTAAATTGTATCGCTTTTCTCAATAGCCAGTTTTAGCCATAGAGCTGAGTAGCTTGGACTGTCATGGGTACCTACTGTTTCTTATAGTGAAACGACAAAGTGGCGGTAATGGTAACCAAATTGCAATCTTAAACATTTAATAATACCGATAGATTATCAATTGCGAAAAAAACAAGCGATGATAGCTCAGTTGGTAGTATACGGACGTGTTTTCAATCAAAGGAAACATCGTGATGAAACCATAGCATGGCGGTAGAACTTGCATACCTGGCTAGCTACCACCCTTAATTGAAAATCTGGTACCAAATACCTATAGATGTGTTCTAGTAGTTACACTTGAGAGCCAGCCCCTCCACTAGGCTTCGCGTGTTGACCATCTTCAGCCGTATCATCACTTAATATCAAGTAAGACTGTAGCTATGACGCTAAACCTATCCGTACTAATGTTATAAATGCGAAAGTGAGTTTGTTCGTTTGTTTGTTACGATTTCACGGCTAAACGGTTGAATCGATTATGATAAATTATGATGTAGAGATAGATGGGAACCTGAAGACGGTGATAGGCTACTTTTTCACGTGAAAAACCTATTATAAGTGGGATAAAAAGAAAGATAAACTTTGTATGAAACTTTTTATTACGTCATCCGGTTTGTTTCATAAAATCAATATTAACACGAGCGAAGTCACATGTAAAATCTTGTAACGTATAAAAACATAACTCCAACGCGATACACTAAACGATTTACTGTGACGAATATAAAACCATGTGTATGGTAGTCATAACCAAACCCGCTATATTGCTGGATATGCTCCAGCCGATCCCATATCGCCTAACATCTAAAAGGTAGCCTTTTCACGAGAAGAAGTATCAATGTTGTTATTGGTCTCTGAGAGCATAGATAATTGTTGGTCATCGTGATGTCTTCTTGGTGCCTATTTGGTGGTGCTTATTATCTGATGGGTCTACATATTCATCTCACGGCCCGCCCAACATATATTAGAGGATGTACCTACTTCAAATTAACTTTTCACCACGTCTACAAGAATAGGGTGAAAACCAATAGGTGTGTTCCGGAAGTTGCATTTGTGAGTCAGTTTCTCCTCAGGTTTAGTGTGTCTACCAACTTAAGCAGGATCGTCACTTAAGATCAGGTGAGATTATGGACATAACGCTAAAACCTTAACCTAACTATACCCTAAATATAACCTAAGTATAAAAAAAAGTTGGTATGTCAAAGATGATGGGTGTTAAATTGCTTATCTCTTACTTGGTGATTACCGATGATTTTTAAATATTATTATTGTTATTACTAGTTTGATAAAACATATTATAATACATTAACCTCAAACTCAACCTGCCTACGATATTAGAGTTAGACGAGTTCAGAGTGGTGTTTTATTTCCAAAATACTCCCTTCGAGCACGTCCAGCTCTATGGTAAGATAAGGGTATACTGTCACTTTTGTCTGTCAATATAAAGAAGGAGGAATACATCACACAAGCTTCTGCTTCTTTTTTGGTAGAAATGTTAGTGGTACAACATTACACCTTTAAACCTTAAAACATTTAAACCTCGAAAAGACTTTGCCATTGTTAAATAGTACCTAGCTAATATTTATTTAAAAAAAATATAATTTTTCCTAATAAGCCATGACAGTATGACTATACACTTGGTGCCTGAAATTATAATTAAGTCCAAAAACAACTGTGACCATCGTTGACAAATTGCTACTATTGGCTTTTAGAAATGTCTCTCAACTCGTCTTTTAAAAACAAGATTTAACAGAAAAAAGGAACGAGGGAACTAAGAAAAGGCTCCAATTCTTCATGATAAGTACGTCCTTAAATAAACAGATCATACACACGCCAATGTCGAAATGGAAGGGCCAAGTAGAAAAGTAAAAAAATACCCATTTCTCAACCCTTCAATGCATAAGCATGCACCGAAGAGCTAAGCTTTCATGCAAAAATTCTTATTCATAAGTAGGGGACAGAAGTCCAGTACAATCTGACCCGATATAACGTGGTCTTATTTGAGCGCCATAGGTCTCGTTATACTGGAATTCTTACTGATGATGATCCTAAAAGGAAATAAGTCTGATTTACTACTTTAAGATGTTTAAATGTCATCATCTCGTAAGTAATATAGCTACTTACAATTTAATTAAACATAAGCAATAAAATAATAATTATTATAACTCACGTACGTAGTTTTTTCTCTTTTAATGTCAAATATGACAAAGAAACATACGAGACACCTTATGGTAAGTGATCGCCGTAGTCTATGGGCGGTAGTAACACCAAACATTGATGCGGTATTGACCTTGAGTTCATTTTCCGTAAAGAACCTTTGCTATGACACAATATTTTTTTATTTATGTGTGATATTCAGTAGATTAGTGCCCCAAGTAGAAAAAAATTACTAAAGAAATTTCTCTGAAGCACACTTCGTTTGATATCTCTGCTTACCCCATTACAAAACCAAAAGAAAGCGTATTTTTGAACCTATTTAAAATAATAAAAAAATACTACTTATCATTGTAGTAATTGTAGTGTATCTTTAAAATCTCATTTGAAACGTAATTCAAATTTCGAATATAAAAAGAGATAAACAAATAAGACAAAAAATATTCAAACATCGAACACGGACGTTAAATAGAGCGAAAGAAACGGGTATACATTGACGGCGACGTTTTAAATTTGGAACGCGACGCCGCGATTGGCCAGTCGTGACGTCGAGAGGCGTGAGAGGAGACGTGCCGCCGCTGGGCGTGCCCGCGGACTGATGCGTACATTCTGGGTCAGCTATACTGATAATAAATTAGTTTGGTTATAGAATACACCCCTGTTTTATGAGTACCGCCGTAGCGCTACGTCGCTACGCCGTAGACATATCACTGTGATTACGCTACGGAATTGTCACGAAGTAATTTTTACAACCAAAAGTATATTAAATGTATATACAGTGTAAGCTCTATGTGGATAGTCTTAGGGACTGCGTATTTTATGACTTTATTGAGATCAGTCATATTTTTAACGCAACAGATTTTCAATTTGAGAGTGATAGCTAACAAAGTAGTCATTAGAAAAGGCTCTACCACAATGCTATGATTTCCTCATGCTGTTTTCGTTCACTGAACGCTCAGACTTGTTGCAAGTGGATTCAAACTCACGTCCATTGACGCGGCGTCATTTCACACTACCAACTGAGCCATCATCGTTTTAATCTCTAAATGAAGGGAAGATATAAATTGTATGGATACGAAGGTAAAGGTCATGTGGACGTTTTAGAGAGTTTAGCGTTAAATAGAGTTCAGTTGTGTTTATATCGTATTTCGAAGTAAAACTGCTCTGGATACGTTGCATCGTCACGCTGGTCCGTCAGATTTATCCGTCACGGCCGTACGTGTTGATATATACGGTAGATGTGTATTTTAAAGATCGAAATATATTGTTTAGAATTTTTTCTGTATGGATTCAAAATATAATTTATATCTATATTGCTAAGAACGTTTATTATCTTAAAAAATCTTATTTCTTTCACTTACACACCTACAAACGCATACTTTATTTCGTCATCGTTTAAGTAAGACCGGTGCTAAGTACTGATTTCTTGAACCCAAAATAAACTAATTAAAACACTTTAACCACAATTATGTAAAAATAAACATACAGAATTATCTTTTATAACTAATAAATAATTTATATCTATAGCGATGATAGCTCAGTGGTAGTGTGTACGACTTCGTGTCAAGAGACGTGAGTTCGTTTCCAACCACCTATTATGAGCGTGAGCTTTCGGTGAAGGAAAACATCGTGAGGAAACCATAACATGATGCTAGGGCATTTTCTAATGACCATCTGGCTAGGAACCACCCTCAAGTAGAAAATCTACCGCCAAATATTGATGGGTGTGTTCCGGCAGCTGCACTTGAGAGCCAATTCCTCTACAGGTTTAGCGTGTCTACTAACTTGGGCCGTATCGTCACTTAAGATCAGAAGAGACTATAGCTATATCGCTATAACCTTAACTATAATATATATAAAACTGTATGTATTTAGATTGTATGTTATATTTATATTATATATAAAACTTACTTTCACACATAAAATACGTTATGACTATGCCCTTGGCTGTAGAAGATTTTTGCGTGGAAAAAGAAACATACATATATTTTATGATAATATAGTACATAATAGACGTTACATCTTAGTAAATAATGTCGATACAGTCTGCATATTTATAATTGTTAAAGCGTACTTGAAATCTAAAGTGCACATTTGATAACCGATGTGTCCGGGGAACTTGGGAGCAGTTGGGAAATAAAGTAGATAAGTGATTCTGGATCCTACTGGATCCCTCTCCTTTCTTCCATTAACCTTTCTATACCCGTGCTCTGGTCTGTGACAGCGAATAATATTTTTTTCACAGATAATTATTTATTCGGAAATGTTGGGATACTGCACTTTTTGCAAGCTGCATATGTTGCTGGGATCATTTTAGTACAGCGCATACACTTGTGCGTGTAGTATGTTTAGGTGTTTTTTTCGCGAAACAAATACTTTTGTATGGAACATGCAGATACGAAATGCCCTGACAGCTATGGCAAAGCTTCAACTTAAGTCATTTTATTTTAAGACACTAAAAGAACCTTTACCTTGTTATCTTTAAGATTTATAGTGTTTTTTTTCATGTGTTTGATAGAAAAACAAGTTTATTAATTTGTTTTCATAGATAATAAGAAAAATTGTTTTTTTTTAGTTTCTCTATAATAAAGACTGATAGTTAAATAATAATAATATTAAGTGATATATGCAGTATATTATTTAACTATATCTCCAATTCTATAAAAACCTAAGAAGAATTAATTAATTTTTTGGATGTTACATAGATAAGAATTGATATTGAACGTTTTGCGGCATCTTAAGCAATCATAATTTTTAAAATAATTCTGATGGCATTTTACTTAATGTAATATGATTATTGCGCATAAGTGAAGTAAATTACCTATGTATAACATGTATGACACCATTCTACTTTTACATTTCTAATCATCATTCATTTATATTCTAATGCCTGCCGGGCTAGCTACCACTCTGATGTTGGAAGTCTGCCACCAAAATACCAATAGGTGTGTTCCGGCAATGGCACGTGAGAGCCAGTCGCTCCATAGGTTTGGCGTCTCTAGCAACTTGGTTCCTATCGTCACTTAAGACCAGTTGAGATTATGACCATAACCCTAAAACTTCAACTATATAAAAAAAGAAAAACAGACATGGTTTGTAAACACGTTTTTTCCAGACTTACCTATACATTTTTTAACTATACATTTTCCCCCAACGTAGCAAAGATATAAACAATGATTAGGTGATTGGCCTCTTACATTTACTTATGAAGAAGATACGGAAGAAATATTTAAAATAGAATTCGATTCCCTTTCTAACTCTAACTGTCTTCCTTCGTATGCACACGCACTTACACTTACGCATACAAACCCACACACGCAAACACACGCACACACACGCGCTTGCGCTCACAAACGCACACACATACACACACATTGTTATCTACAATTTGCTTAAGATCATTATATATTCTTTTAAATTCTGTGGAACCCAGATCTATTTGTTATGTAGTGCGGTTGTGGAGCCGGTTGGCTGCGTTACAGTTATACTAATGTAGCCAATATCGTGTATTTTGTTTCTGTGTTATGGTTCCAACAATAATTGATTTATTATTTGCCATAAAATTTCGCTGTGGTGCTTACAAGAGAATCAACGGCTTCTTAAATCGTTGTATGCACTATAATGGTGTTAATGTTTTAAGGTTTTATTCTGCTCATCCACATCTGTAATTGCATATAGATAAATGGTCACTAGATTAGAAAAACAAAAAAAAATCAAGTCTAGTTATGGATATTTTAAGAATATTTAGTAGGTTTTTGCTATCCTTACTAATATTATAAATGAGAATGTGAGTTTGATTATTTGTTAGTTTGTTACGCTATCACATCTAAACCGCTGAATCTATCATGTTGAATTTCGCTATAGAAATAGATGGGAATATGGAGGCGGTGATAGGCTGCTTTTGCTCGCATAAAACTTATTGCAAGTGAGGTACAGGGAGGGATAAATTTTGTATGAAACTTTTTTTCTATTTGGCAAAATCAATAACACGAGCAAAGCCGCAGTTAAAAGCTGGTATAAATATAAAATTATTAGATATCAAATAGTTTCAGTTAATTTCAGTTATGGATGTCGACGTACCTACCTTGTTCAGTCTTCATATCACGCTAATCTATGTCATTTCACCTTTTCCTCAACTAATGCTATTTTACTTATATTATTAATATAGTATTGTGAAATTGAGCTGGTTTGTTATTACTTATTCACGTTTCAACTACTCAACCGATCATCATTAAATTTTGCTTACAACCTATTAGGAGTACATAATGGTGCATTGGGTACTACTTCCCATCCAGAAAAAGGACTTTTGACGAGAGATAAACATTTTTTTAATTCAACCCAGACAAAGTCACAAGCACAGCTACTACTATAGTAAATGTATATTTTCATGATTTATATAAATAAAAAAACTTGAAGAAATAATGTTACCACTTTAACATCCAAACTTATTTTTTAAATTCTGCTCATAGAATCAACATATGTATGAATAACAGTCTAATAGTTTTCGCTGCAATATTTTCCCAGTGGCTATATTCATCAGAGAAAATGTAAGGCGCCTCGCTCGTCGATCGATACCGCTACGTGACCAGTGTACAAAGCCTTCCGGCTCTCATTCCACCATTCCATACACTCCATGGGTTTCTATAATGGAAGATGCTTTGACATCACCAACAGCCATGTGTATAAGTATTCAAATAATGATATTTAAAAAAAAAAAACATTATACCTAAATTACTATACAATAATAGCCTGTAGGTATTCCACTGTTAGGTATAGGCTTCTTTCAAAGAGAAGGCATGTACCTATTAACGATGCCAAACAATATGTTTATTTATTTACAGCCAAAAACAATGTCAACCATATACAGATCTGCAGTAAACAGCGGGTCATTGATTTCATGCTTGCCATTAAACTTGTCGACAATTGTAGGTATGTGTGTATTACACCACTGTTATGCATAAACCTTTTTCAAAGGAGAGGCATAAACCTAATAACGAAGCCAAACTATAGCGTGCTTTTAAACTTAATGGCTCTGTAGCTGATGGGAAGCATATTAAAACCAATAAATCATAGTGGCCTGGCGGTCTGTAGCAAACAGTGGATCGTTGTTTTCATGCCTGCCATTAAACATTTTGATAACTTGACATACACCGCCTCTGAGTAATCTCAACGCAAAAACTTTGCCAGTTACAGGTCCTTTCCGTGTCATTCAATTATTGGGCATACATCGACTGAATTCAAAGTATGACATGCCTAAACGTGTCACTAAAGCAAGGTTTCCACTTGGTGTATGGTTGACGTAATCTAACCAGATACAATTGTCGTATCTTTTCACGTATTAACGAATATGATAAAACGAAATAAATTTAATATATTTATATATATATATATATATAAGTATGTTAACCTTGGTTCGATTGTTAACGCAAAATGTAGAATTGACCGTCGGGCCGCCTTTCTCCATAGAAAGAATCCAATGCACAAAGATAGAGATTGTAGGGAAATAAAGGGACTCCCTAAAATGCTGATTTTCGGTTGTGTAAACCTTAATTTCTATCTCCATGATTATTCATTAGATAAAATATTATAAACTTTCGCCGTTGAATACTAAATACTGATCGATTAGCTTAGTGACGTGATGAGTGAAGGAAAGAAAATTGCAGTCTGATAAGAAAAAAAATGTAGGTTCCACGCGAATGATATCCCGTGCAAATGTTAATATGAAAAAATATTACCTCCCCTACCTAACGTAGCTGATATACAGCGTGTTGAGAGTAAGAAAAGTTATAGAATACACAAATTATGGTTAAGCTGTGATATATAAAGTTGTGTCAAAGTAACACCAGGACGAAGCACTTTGGCTGTCGATCGATGGCACTACGTGACTCGCTTACAGACTTTACGGCTCCTGCGCCAAAATACGCTAGCCCCGTGGAAATTATAGAAAACCTTTTACTACTACTTTTAAACTGAAATTACCGGATTATTCTTCCTAGTTCTGAATTAATTATTTGACAGATTCTCTTGAATCCGAATATAATAGCAAAAACTATGCCATTGAAAGAATATTAAAACATTGTACATTTTTATTCATTTTTGCAACTCTTAGCATTACAGCTTTACTCCTATTGGTGATAGCGTAATAAACAATAAATTCTCTTTCAAATACTAAAAGTTTTTTTGTAATCCGATTGGTAGTTTCTGAAATCACCACGTTTGAACAAACAAAATAACTTTTCCGCTTCATAATATTAATATAGATAATTAATAGTAATGATATATATTATCAAATTGCAATAATACTTATATTAACTAAGTTATTAATTATAATAAATACATTCGCGAGAACTACAGAATTAGAATTCTACTATAGTGATATACGTCTAGAGATTTAGGCAGCTGGAATGAAAATCGCGAATTATGATGTAGGTAAATAAGAACTAATAAGTAAGAGTTAAAATTAAATGTAATAGAAGGCAACCGTAAGTGTATTGTAATAAATAGAATAAATAAAATAAAATTCATGTATTAAATGTCTTTGATTATTTCCTAGAAGCGTTAGGGGCAAAAACGCACCGTTTATGGTCCTGCATTTTCCTTTACTTACCAGAATCACTTTCGCATTGCAACCAATAAGAGATTAGTGTTCGTAATACTGAGGAAGAATAACCTAAGGCTAAAAGAATATGAGCAGAGTACATTTTTTTAACTAATTTGTAGTTTTATCGTTATGGCAAATCTCACATAAGTGACAATATTGCCCGAGATAGTGGATACGATACGCGCAGTAAAGGGACTGGGTCTCAAGTGCAACTGCCGGAACATACCTATAGGTACTTGGGCGTAGATTTTCCCGTTGGTGGTAGTGGTAGGCATTAAAAAAGCCCTACCATCATGTCATGTCATCGTGAAGCTTACCTTCGTCAAAAGTTTAAATTCATTGTAAATATTTAAACTTACGACCATTGAAGCGGAGTCCATACGCACAACCAGTGAACTATAATTGATACATCAATATTAGAATAATATCATAGTTCTTGTATACATAATTTCATTAAAACTTCCCAAACTATTTTTGATGTAAATACTCAAAGAGGCATAGAGTTTAAACACAACGTTTATGCAAGTTTTCAAAAATTCAAAAAGCTCTTTCGAATAACTGAAATTTAATTTAATCGGCTTACATACTATAGGTACTAAAAAAAGTCATCAAAAATTGGAGATGCCGGGGATCGAACCCGGGGCCTTTCACATGCAAAGCGAACGCTCTACCACTGAGCTACATCCCCTTCTCTTAGTCAAGTGTATAAAAGCCTTCATAGTGGTTCTTATAAGTGCAACGATTACTTTCGATGACCTTGTTTATTTACAATTCGTTGAATTTGAATTTGTTATATGTTTTAATCATTAAACATTAGCTGTGCCCGCGACTTCGATAGCATAAACTTGAATCATATTTCCTATAATTTTAGGACCTATTTTTCAACTCTGTGGACACTTGCGTACATTACTTTCTCGCAGTGGGTGGCAAATAGTTTATGAAGAGCGGACATTTAATTCTAAATAAAAAAGTCCGTCTGTCGCCTCGTATTTTTACAATGAATTTTATTAAATTACTATTAAGATTCATTCGAATACACGACGACCTTAGGGCATGTGGTGCAGCTGCAAAAAGTTGTATAACAGCAACATAATCTTAATTAAATGTAATCTATATCATTAAATATTTTAAAGTACTATCAACAAAGGGGTACTAAAATACAACTTATTTTTACATATATACAACATCCATAAAATATATTTTCTTTATTTGTTCTTCGACGATTCGGTAGTTTTAGGTTTACAGTAAATTTAAACTTAGATAAATAAAATATTTGCTAAAATTAAACAGTGTAAAATCACTGAATGTGAACATCAAATTGTAGGCGTTGTGTTCCAAATAACAAGAACTCTTTAAAATAATTGTTAAAGCCTAATTTACGGTAGCAAGCAAGAACAATAAAAGCTGGAGATGCCGGGGATCGAACCCGGGGCCTTTCACATGCAAAGCGAACGCTCTACCACTGAGCTACATCCCCTAATAATAACCTAATACATTAAAGCCTTCAATAATTACACATTCATGAAGTCTTAATTAAAATCTAGGTGAAGATGAAGAGGTTCATAAATATAGTTTGGAGATGCCGGGGATCGAACCCGGGGCCTTTCACATGCAAAGCGAACGCTCTACCACTGAGCTACATCCCCTAATAACAACCTAATACATTAAAGCCTTCAATAATTACACTTTCATGCAGTCTTAATTAAAATCTAAGTGAAGTTGAAGAGGTTCATAAATATAGTTTGGAGATGCCGGGGATCGAACCCGGGGCCTTTCACATGCAAAGCGAACGCTCTACCACTGAGCTACATCCCCTTGTGACAATTAATTACATGAAAACCTTCATACTTGCGCTTTCATGAAGTCTTAATTAAAATCTAGGTGAAGATGAAGAGGTTCATAAATATAGTTTGGAGATGCCGGGGATCGAACCCGGGGCCTTTCACATGCAAAGCGAACGCTCTACCACTGAGCTACATCCCCTAATAACAACCTAATACATTAAAGCCTTCAATAATTACACTTTCATGAAGTCTTAATTAAAATCTAAGTGAAGTTGAAGAGGTTCATAAATATAGTTTGGAGATGCCGGGGATCGAACCCGGGGCCTTTCACATGCAAAGCGAACGCTCTACCACTGAGCTACATCCCCTTGTGACAATTAATTACATGAAAACCTTCATACTTGCGCTTTCATGACGTCTTAATTAAAATCTAAGTGAAGTTGAAGAGGTTCATAAATATAGTTTGGAGATGCCGGGGATCGAACCCGGGGCCTTTCACATGCAAAGCGAACGCTCTACCACTGAGCTACATCCCCTTATAACAGTACTATGTTAAACAAGATCTTAATATTACAAGCATAACAACTGTGCAAACAATAATCATTATTATATTCTTAACAAATCCAGTGTAGCCTCTTTAGTCAGCCAACGTTAATAGAGTCGGGCACGAAATAGTTACATGCGATTATAAGCAGTCAAAACCTTTTTTTATGAACATTGTATTTAAAATCCTATGTTTTACGGACTTCCTCATTGCAACGCGCTAGGGAACTCCCGGGCTTAGGCTAATCATCTAACACTACCCACTAAAATACACTATGGCGACACATCGAACTTCCGTGTTGTCGGAGACCAGCGCTCACAGATCTTGTAGTCTCTGGCGGAAATGGATAATAACAAAACCTAAGGCACAAATTTGAACTAAACAATTTTTCATGTACACCAACTCAAGAATTTAACCAGCTTCGCACGTTTACACGTGCGACGTTCCTGGATCAACGTGTACATATCCAGTAATTAAGGGGGTGGTGGAAATTTGTACCCAACTAGGCCTCAAACACCGTAAAATTTAATATTCCCATCACATTGTCTCTATTTGCTTCGTCGCTGTTCAAGTTCGTTCGGTGTATATATACAGCTGGCATCGGAAATTTCATTTCAGCTAGTGTTGCACTGTGCTTAATACAGTAGCGAATTTACACTTCTGCCGCCATTCAAGCTATTCAAATTTTTCTGTCCCTATCTACCTCTACAATTAGACTCCACATAGAATTAAGTTAATAAAAAAAAAACGATAGTTGAATTAGATTCTAGATGATGAAACATATTATCTAGCAACATTTAGGTATATGTGTAAGTATGAATAATTTCAGTTTCTAAAAAAAAAACAGAACAATAATACCGCCCTAGGTTGCAGTCTACTTAGTCTATTGGTAAATCTACCACCGGTTTAACATCAGGCATCATGACGTTATAAAAGCGTGTTATTGTGAAAAAATCTAAGGGTAATCCGATTTTCTTTAATTACACATGAATTGAAAATTATTTTAATTATAATTATTATATTAAAACTATGAAATGATTAAGGTTTCTTTGAGAGCCAGTCCCTCTACTAGGCTTAACGTGACCAACATCATGGGCAAAGTTGAGCAAAATAAAAAAAATCGTATTGTAAACTCCCGAATAAGTAAAAAACAAATTCAAAGAGTTTATTTATTTGTTCGAGAACTAAATTCATGACTAGCAAACTTCACAAACGTTATTAAATATAATAATACTATACAAATTTAACCCTCAAATCAAATCGTTTGAAACGATCATATGTAATCTTGAATATATGATGCAACGCGGTCCCTGAACACGAACAGACAGACGGACACAAGAAATCATTATTGCGTCGGAATCCATACAAATAATTGGCCCGTAAACATGTCAGGGCGGCGTCTCTGCCATGTATATTACAGTAGGGTTGGCACTTGCAATTTTTCTATTTTACAAATATCGATATAGCTTACCCTTATTTGACTTATAGGATAGACCTATATGTATTTAACATTCTAGATTACGAGAGTAATCTATAAGTAAGGCGTTTAGAATCGATATTTTTATTAATCTCTCAATCCTGTCCACAAAGTTTGATTAAATCTTCTATTGTTATGTGAGTTAATTATATTATTTATTATTAAAAAAAGTTAGTATGTTATTGTTGTTTGACAACCCTACAAGATCAGATCACCAGAATCCGTCAATGTCGTATCAATAGAGCGGGCGAGGCGACTTTTTTGTCGCACAAGACATGATCGACGCGCGCCGCGAGATGGCGTTGGCATTGTCCATTGTGAACGCATACAGCCTTCTTGGCTCGCGCTACATGTTATTTCATCGAGTTTGAGAACCCTTGGTTAACAATACAAAGTAACCTGATTTGGCCTCCAAATTATATGATATTGAAATAAACTTTTAGTTTAACTTAAGTTAGTTTTTGAAGCGATGATAACTGAGTTGAGATAAGCTGAAGTGAGTTAAGCTAACGTGAGTTGAGATCCATCTACAATAAGTCAAATCTTTCAGTGAAAGAAAACATCGTGATGAAATCATAGCATGGTGGTAGCGTTTTTTTAATACCCGTCTGTATAGCTAGCACCGTCAATTTGAAAATCTGCCGTCAGGTACCTATAGGTGTGTTCCGGTAGGTGCACTTGAGAGCCAGTCCTTCCACTAGGCTTAGCTTGTCCAGCGTCTTAGGCCACATAGTCGCTTAACATCAGGTGATATTGTGGTCAGAACGATAAGCCTAAAAACTATAAAAAAATATGGATACTAAATTAATTTGGATATAAAACGAATACTTTTTGATATTAATACTTAGATAATCAAATTAACATCATTGTCCACAGTTATTTCATGTATATTCAGTGTTGTATTTCTACTAAGGGCTCTGGGAGCTACTGCCCAGAGCGACGAAATTTTCGAGGTCAACAAAATTTGGAGGGTCAGAAAAAAAAGCTAATATAAAATCTATGATTTTCAAAGACTGGGAAGTTATTGGTTTCATGTCAAATCTTAAAAATCGATTTCCCTTTGGATGTTTTCTTTTTAAAGTCTAGTTACTGTAAATTTTTTTGATCGATATTAATGTAATTATATTAAAAAAAATATTCTTCATGGATGTTCAGCTTTGCCATTGAATAATTTTTAAAGCGGTAGATTGATCAAACAATTATAAAGGACTTTTTGTAGAGTGTTCAATTCCTTACAAAAATATATTTAGGTAATATTTTATTATACCCTGTTTATATGTTGCGAAATTCTAAAGTTTGAGAACAACATTTTTCCATGTTAATCAAAACAGAAATGAAAATCCGTGAGGCACCTCTCAATGTTAAAAATAAGAGCTTGCTAATTTTCACATAATTATTTTCGCAATAACTTGAAGAACATTTCCAGGTTGCTTTTTGACAAAAAAAAACTTATTCAGAGATGTTGACCTTGCAAGACATCTCCGGAACTTTCCGCTATAATCTAGCCCAAAACACTTGAAAAATAATCCTACTAAGTTTGAGCTTTCTGAGCTTTAGTAGATGTTGAGAACAATGTTTCTTAAAAACTTTGAATTGCGATATTTCTTTAATTAATCAAGCGTTTTTGATACGATTTATGACATTCAACGCAGTTCCAAAGCTATGACAAAAACATTTTTCTTTTTCATTATTAAAAATTGAATAGCTCACTAACGGATTACCCGATAATGACGAAGTTAGCGGCATCCGATGCTTTTTTTAAGCACTAATAGTCTATTTATTGCGTTTAAAACCATCCGAAAAGAAATTTCGAATTTATGTGAAAGAAATTATCATTTTTTTTTCGAATTTTTAGACAACAATTTCTCTCTAATCCATCAATCGATTTTGATGTGGTTTGCACCAATCAACGTTGTTTTTTGGAGGTAAGAGCTGATGAGTTTTCGGATTGATCGATACACTACATTTAAATTTTAGAAAAGAACATGTTTTTTGAACATGTCATTTTTGATATTCCTCAAAATCTGCCAGTCCAAATCTATTCAAATAGTATTGGAAGTGTAAGCTTAGCGAAGCCTTTATAAATACCACCAACCGCGTTTCATTGGGTCAAACTGTTTAAAAGTTATAAGAGGTTTACGTACACACACATGCTTTTCACGGTGCCCCAGGACGGCACGTAAAGTAAATTCGACCCTGTGTATATTTGTAGGTGAACAAGCGCCGCAGTGGCGCGTAGGTATCGCGATATCAAACCCGTCATGGACACAATCGATCGTCATTACTATATCCCGGCGACAGGTGGCGCGCATTGTCCCCAGTAATTATAATGTAATTAATGTTCAGGCGAATTAAAACGATCAGATATGTATTTATTGATGTGCCAATTAATATAATTAAAGGCAGTACGGTCGACAATCCGCACACACGAATTATAACGAAATTTGATATGTTTATAATTGCTCTTTGTAAAAATTGGTACCTACACCTAATGCGGGATTTTAATTGTAGGTCATTTTGCATTCCATCCTTTTAAGGTACCGAACCGTAATGTCAAAGCCTTTCGAAACTCTGCGTTGCGATGAAATTACACCTGATATTAATAAAAATTCTTTAGCGTATTATTCAAATTCACTGGAATTAATAATAATAGATATTGCTTCTCTAAAATTCTATGGAAAACAACTGGGTTATATAGATGCAAAACGGCAATCTCAATTTTTGAGAATTTTGAATTAATTAACAAAATAAGTGGATATCTTCCAATAAACATTTAAAATATGATATGAAGTATTTTATAGTTAAATGTGTATTCAGTATTTTTTTGATTTTCTTCTAATCAATTGTGATAAAAACGGAAGTTGCGGAGTTTGCTTGTACATGACTCCAATACAAAAATAATTAAATAATCATCATTTTGAGTATATACTAAAAATATATTAGATTATAACTAAAATTATTGAAACATGTATGCTATGCTAAAAATACGTTTATTTTTAACATATTGTTGAAATATTATTAAAAAGACTTTGTAATGTTATTTCTGATGAATTGAACAAGAATGTGGAATTTTAATTCGTCAAATTTTATATTTTTAAGAGTATTTTTAATTTCTTGTATAAGGTTTATTTTCTCATATAAGTCTTAAAAAGCCTACCTTGGTTAGAGGTGCATGTTAGACGATAGGACAACAGATGTTTAGTTGAAAAGGTAACTGTAAAAGGTTTTTTCAAATAACACTGAAATACGATTACAAAAAAAAAACGTTTCACAAGCAGATGAGAAAATGATAATGAATTGTTTTACCATAAACTATATTATTATTATAAAGCAGAAAAGTTTGTTTGTTGAATGCGCTAATCTAAGGAACGGATATCAAACAAATTTCTAGTGGTATTCCAAAAATTCTTTTTGTATTTGACACAGCAATTATTGCATAAGGCATTGGGATATTTAACATCACGCTACAACTAATGGGAGCAAAGCTGCATTGAAGAATGTTATAAACACGACCAAAAATTACTAAGTATTTTTTTTAGTACCACACGATCGAAGTCACGCACACAGCTATATCTTTATATATGTCGGAGTGAAATAATAAGCTTGTTTACGTACTAGTACCGAAATTTGTTAGCGTTTGAGATACCTTACTCGATAAATCAGATCGACGACAGATGTCAGTAGTTCTAGCTGAGGTTGTCTATGTACGTTCGCAGAATAAGAGATACGACACAATTGACTTCCAGAGCTCGATCGCGCCTGTTTTGCAAACCGATTCTGCTTTAATCTGACATACGCTGTTAGCCTTAAGGGCTTTGATAGCTTCACCGGACTTTTTGGGGCAAGTGCTCAGGGCCATCAGCCCCGCGCCAGCGGGTGCAAGGGTGTCAGAGTGTCCGAACCTCGGCTTGGGCTACTGCCGAAAAAACCAACAAAGATTTGCGAGCCTAACAGGTCCTAACTTACTAAATTTAGTGACATATATGTCTATATATATAGTTATCTTGTAATCTTACAACTTAATTATTTAATAATATACCAGTTAAAGTCTACTAAAAATTATACTTAATTATTTTCATAACTAACTCTCAGTAAAATCTCGACACAGTATGCAGTCAATACCGTTTTTATCGGCTTATGTTAAGATATGGAATTCAGGTTTTTACCAGCTCTCTGTTTATGTCAACCCCCCACTCGAGCGGTGTTTTTCCCTTTTATTTAAAGTATTAATGAATAAGAATCGAGTTTGAAAAAGTACTGCGGTTTGATTTAATACAGTCCTTATCTTCCAGATTGTACGGATAAAGTGCGCAAACGCATTGCCGGGTAGTTTGGTGCGAGGCAGAGCGTTTTTAGGTATCATGTTAATATTTATTGTTTATAAAGCGATAGACTTGTCTATGACGAAGTGTTTATTTCTTTTACTGTCGAGCAGTATGAAAAGAGTGGTTAAATGAATATTAATATAATAAAACAGAATAGTTTGTTTGAACGCGCTAATCTTAGGAACTAACTGTAGGATTTCAAAAAATATGTTTGTATATGATAGAGTAATTATTGAGAAAGGCTGTGATGATATTTAACATCACGCCACCACCAATAGAAGCATAGCTGTATTAAGAAAAGTTACAAAAAATAAATAAATAATTTATAGTACCCGCTTAGTTAGTCACGGTCGAAAGTCACGTCATCAGTTTGTAAAAAACACTGAAGTCCTTTAATTTCTATTAGAATCAAATATAACACATAATATGAAACCTGAGTCTTCTAAGTGTTAATTAAAATAACACTTATTTAATTGTTCATTGTGATTTAGTAATAAACATCTCTAAATACACATTTTAAAGAAAAAATAAACAAGTATGTCATTTTATTCTGACAACGATAAGAATTTGGAACCTTCCTTCGCGCGTTTTGATAAATATACATAATATTTTTCAAGTAACTTATGCGTATGTATTGATTATTCAATGTTTTTATTATTTACTTTTTGTTACTTTATTTTAGCAAGTAATGAATGGAGAGGGAGGCTTAAAGTTGGAAAAATCCTACAAGTGTACATGGACTACATTAACTGATGATAGACCATACGAACCATATACTTGTTGTACATGTTACTTGTAAAAAACAAAATAGAAGCAGAGCTTGTGCAAGATTCGATTGCGGAAACGGAACACTTATTTCTGCCGCAAAGCAAAATCGGACGCGCTATATATATATCGAGCCGAAGGTTATTGTCGATAACACATATTGCCACAGTCTAGCCACACCAACTGGCAAATCCTGTCCTTTGATTGAGCAATGTATTATTGACTCATCTCTGTTAATAATACCCTTTTATATCAAGTGAGGATATCTGAAGTGATAATGGCTCCGTTGGTAGTGTGTATGGGCATCGCGTCAAGAGACGCTCCTGCCTCGCACGATCTACCTGCAATGAGCTTTGAAAACATCGTGAGGAAATCAAAGCATTGTGGTAGGGCTTTTTCTAATGCCTGTCTCGATAGATACCACTCTCAAGTCGAAAATCTACCGCCAAATATCTATAAGCTTAGTATGGGCACCATCTTGGGCCACTTCATTACTTAACATCAGATGAGATTGTAGTCATAACGATAAATCTATAAAGTAAGAATAAACAAATTGAGATCGTATCTAAGATTAATTAAAGTTGATTATAGACAGCTTAAGGTTGCAGGGACTACATAAGAACAAGTGGATTGCAAGGCTTTGCTTCTTCGTACAAAAAAGGTATTAAAATAGATGTTACCTGGAGAACATTTACTGTTGAATTATCATTACATCTCAACTACTTCAAACAAATAGCGTTTTTCCAATCTCGAAGAATATAATCGGAACAATTCGATTCACATCGCAAACAACCGACAAAACACCGTACGGCGTCCGTCAAAGCGTTTGTAAGGGCCCGTTGTAAAAAACGAACTCGCAATTATTTCGCTCATACAGTAATTTCGTGTCATTGTTCTTGAGAAATACCAATTATATACAATTACTATATGACATTGTGTGTTTAATGTCGTCCGATCGATACCGGATCGATGCGAATGCCCCACGGGCGGTTCGGTACCTTTGTCCCCGCGCAAAAAGACGAACAATGAAGAGAAATGCCGAGCGTCAGCCGAAAATCCTTTGGGTATTTCGTATCGTTATGACAGCCGGTGTGAAATATTTCCTTGTTTATTAAAAGAAAATAAACTTAGTCAAAATTTTTTTTTATCACAATCTTATCAGTATATTCGTATTTTAAAACTAATTGATTTAATTATTTTATCCCACATGCTTAATTCGCTAATTTTCGTTAGAACAAACTATAAATACTAAATACTAATGACCCATTTCCTAACGCAGTCTAACTAGAATCATTACTTGACTTGGAAATTTGTTGTCAAGTACCTATAAGTTCTAACAGCTGCACTTGTTAGCCGAATTTCTCTACATGTTAATTTCTAGTATCTCCAGATCTAGTATTCTCTTATATACTTGACTCTTATTAACACTCCTGTCCTATTTGAAGTTCTTCTTTTACTTTTCACCCAATTTCGCAATTAATTTTCACTGTTGAAAATTAATACTGCAATTATTAAGGGGAGTATCTTGCAATGATTTCAGTATCCTAACACAACGACAGCATACTAATGTTATTAACAACATTATGTTTTTTTTTTTTATTATAGCAAGGCATCCTGATTGCCCTGTACCTCATGATAAGTACAGTACAATCCAAAAACAAAGAGGAAAACCAATCCTTAAACAATCCAAGAAGGTGCATCAACATTATACCAATCTCCCGCTCTCACTATATTTGGATATACGCAGGCAGATTCCTAAATTGGACAAGCTAAAGAGAATTAGTTTAACTGAATTATCACAATATGCATGCGTATCGAGATTCAGTTGAGTATGGATCATTCCCATCTCGCTTGGTAGGATTTACTGTTTGGTTCAGGAACGCGACATTTAAACATTTAGGTATAAATAAAGCTATTGTCGTGTTCTAACCGTTAACTTACATAAGACTAGCTATGTCCGCGACTTAGTTCGTATTAAACTAAAAACTATTTGATAATTTTTGCCTGTTCAGTAATTTTTTCAATACGGGTTTGCTCTTATTAGTGGTAGCGTGATATTAAATAGCTTAAAGCTTTCCTCGATGAATTCTCTATCAAATACAAAAATAATTTTTGAAATATGACTGCCAGTTTCTAAGATTACCGCGTTCAAAGAAACCAATTTATCCGTTGTATAATATTAGTAGGTTTTACCTGCGGCTTCGGACTTGTTTATATTGATTTTGTCAATAATAAAAAGTTTCATATACAGTTTATCCCTTTTTATCACACTTACAAAAAGTTTTTCGCGAGAAAAAGCAGCTTGGAACCATCTCCAGGTTTCCATTTGTCTCTATAACAAAATTCATCATAATCAATTCAACGACTTAGACGTGAAAGCGTAACAAACAAACTCACATTCGTATTTATAATATTAGTAAAGATTAATATAGATTAAAAAATGTAGTCAAACGATAAACACCTTACTGTAAGCCTTCATAATTGACACGAAACACATCAGTATACATCGGTTGTAATTAACTCACCGTCTTTACATACGTAATTACATACCCACAGTTTAAAAGTGCGAAGGGTAAAATTAATTAACCAGGTGTCTCGTGTCATTTACACGACAAACCGTTTTTTAAAGGCATACCCTCTACTTAGCTTAAGTGTTACTTAAATAATTGTTTTCAAAAGTACTTCTTTATAGGTACTGAACATGGACAACCACATCGTAAACAATTTTATATAGTAATAAAGATAATAATGCCAGTTTTTATGTGTCCCACTGGTTGGTGAAGGCTTCGTTTCAAAAAAGGACATTTGTTTAGTAACCACACCAGTCCACTACGTGACAGTAATTTTGAATACTAAGATATATCTAATTCTTTTGCCACATCGAAGCAATGATAGCTCAGTTGGTAATGTGTACGATCGCCGCGTCATGGGACGTGAGTTTGAATCAGTATGATATTAGGGATAAATTGATTAGCAATAATGAATACCGTCCGAGTCTGCGACACAACCGATGTATTAGTTTACCCAAATATATAATATTACCTACTAACGCCACAGAATCCACCTACAATAAGCTTTAGCTTTCGGTGAAAGAATATATCGTCATGAAACCAAAGCATGGTGGTAGACTTGTTTGTAATGCCTAAAATAAGTTGAAATTTAAAATTAATATTAAAACCATTAAATATTTTTTAGAAGGAGTCCTTTTGTGTTACGGAATAAAAAGAACGGTATATGATATTCGTTATCACCGTGTGAAAATTCAGGCAAATCTGTCCAATACGTTAAGAGTACAGAAGGACATACAAACAAAAATTAAAGAAAAAAATTATTTTTGTCCTTTATCTTGATAACCAAGTAACCCTAATTTTAATTTTTAAGACATACTTAACGTGCAGCGTTAGTCGCATTATATGTGTTTAGTGCTTGTAATAATTTTTTATCGTGCATTGTTTTAGCTTTAAGATAGAATACATAAGAAAAATATCATTCAACAATAAGCAGTTATAGTCTATGACAAAAAGACAGTTCAAAACGCATTTTATGTCCTCATCGTGAAGATGAGAGACACTTTAGTATTTATTCAGAAATCTATAATATAATATGATTAAGTGTAAAAGTTTATATATTTGTTTGAACGCGCTAATCTTACGAACTACTAGGATATTAAAAAATATTTTTGTATTTGATAGAGGAATCATTGAGGAAGGCTTGACTATTTAATATCATTGTAACACCTATAGGAGTGAAGTTGTATTGATAAAGGTTACAAAAATTCAACTTGATCTTGGTAGCTAGTCAGGTGGACATTAAGAAAAAAGCCTTTCATTACAATATTTTTCCTTCACCTAGTTTCACCCTAGTTTTTTTGCCTTGTGTACTGTGGTCACATCCATGTCTCTCAACAGACCCAAACAAAAACGAAAGTTGTATTGAACAGTAATATTAAATCAAAAAGCTTTTTTGGAAAAGTAATACAACGTATTCGACCTTTTCCCTTGCCCGAGTTAACAAAAAATAAGCCCTTGTTAAGGTGTACCTAAGTTACAAAGTTATGAGCATGCGATGTTGATTTATTAAAACAATAACAGAAACTATGGAAGTGCATATCTACATTGAACAAAATTCACTCACACAACTCCGTTATACGATTCTCGGTCAAGGTTGTCGCTCCGATATCGTTTTATAAATTGAAAAAGTAACAAGAAACATAAATCGATTCTGCATACTCACTATTTCAGTCTGAAAAATTTAAATCCTTCAATTAACCCTTAAATGCATAATTTTTAATTATCACTGAAAAAATTATTTTAATGAAAAAATTTAAAAATTATTATTAGTTTAATGTTTAAGTTAAGGAAGGCGACAGACGGCCGTGGGGTTTTAGTGGGTATTCCCTTCGCTTAATTATAAAAAAAGGTTATTTTGATGTTCATACTTTTACTACAGTTAATTAATACTTATAGAAAGTGACTCGTTTTTGAAGAACTATGTATCTAAGAGTTAATTTTATTTGAAGTCCAAATAATGATAATGCTTTAATCTAAAGGCCAGAAATAATGTACAAGAAAATTTATACGGCAAAATGTGAGCGCGATAATAAGAGCTATTATTAATAGTAGCACCAGCGGTTTCCTTTGAGTGAACATTAATCGTGTTTCGAATGCAATTTGGAACTATTTTATTACTTTATGGGTATGGCACAATAATGTTAAGTAATTAACTATCAATTATTTTTATCACATAGTTTTACATACTAATTGAAACACAATGCAACTATGATTATATACGTACTACTACATATAGAATTTTTTTTTTATCCCTTTTATGAATAGGTAAATAGTAATTTTAAGCATGTACGTGGCAATGCTGTTAGCATTTTGGGCACACTGCCTTGCGGCCCCGAGGTGGTGCTTTTAGAATATTTTTTAAATTGTCTTTTAAGATTAGTAGTTAAATATATTTAATAATCAAACTATACCTCATACACCAATTAAAAAATGAATCACGCAGTATGCTTCAAGTAAACATGTAGGAGTTATAAAAAAATATCAGATTTTATTGTGTATTTTAATTAATGCACGTCTAATGAAATAAATAAAATGTACAAAAAATTTAAGTTTTTTTTTTTAGTTTTTATGATACGGCCATGTTTAACAAGATGTTAAATGACGATGTGTAACAGTATAAAAACAGTTTGAGCCAAATGGTACAATTGGTCTTTAAGTAAAACTGCTAGAATACATCTTTAGATGCTTAACGGCAGATTTGCTATTTGAATATATAGACAGTAAAACGAAAATATCAGAGCACTGCGCCATAATTTCATAAATGTATTTCTTCACCGAAAGTTCGGGATTACTGCATGTAATGCAACTTAGACCAGTCGATACTGTGACCATACATGCTGTCGGTGAGCTATTATTTATTTTATCATACTTTTGTTAAAGCACAGCTACGTTCTAGTTATAGTCCTTAAATGAATGACAGTACAATAGAAATATAGTGGAGATATAGTTTGTCTGTTCTTTTGAAAATAAGAAGTTCATATTTTAGCTACTTCTATTTTTAAAACTTAGTTTTCAATCGAGAGTGTAATAAGACATTCATTTGATCTTCTAAATATTTGTTATATGCGGAAACGCAGATGTCGTACAGACTTCTCAGAGGTCTAGATGAAGCCTTAGTGATACGTGTTGCTTGGAAGATCGAGTCAGTGACTCTTTAAAGTCGGCTATAGCAAGACGTGGATACCGACGATTATTTTTTTAGTTAACTTGTATTAGATTAATCATTTAAGAACTACTGTAAATCGTGCAAGTTTTATTTTTCGTTTAACTTCGCGGCCTGGTGAACCTCATAGCACCCATAAATAATCATGGATGATGAAAATAACAAACACGTGATTTTGCATCCTGGCACGACATATATATATATATATATATATATATATATATATATATATATATATATTTATGTCACATATATTTGCTTCCACCAATCAATTATTAATATATGCGAGTAAATCGAATCAAATTAAATGTTTATTGATAACAATATTGATAAAAAAGACATAATTACAATTCAACTAGCCATTACTATATTTATTTTACTTACTGCTTTACGTGAAATATCTCAATCGTAAACAAAAAAAATATGTTAACTTAGAAATCGTTATATCGACAACCCTACGCGAGATAAGGCGTTCGTTTTTATAGGAGATCCGCGGATTCATCGCATACATTGGCTTAGTATGGACAAAATAAGCGAGTAGGAAACTATACGTAAGAAGTGGTCTCTCCACTCGCCTTTTAACTCTTTGATCTACTATACTACAAAAGAAAACCTACCCTGTGTCTTTAATATAAGATAAATAATCATAAATTGATTTCTGTTGTGGCACATGCAACTTAAACAAATTAAATTGTACTTTATTCATAGGGTAATAAAGTCACTTTTCCGATGAATTTGAGATATATGACTTAAAAACAACGTGATGATGGACAAGGTAAGCAGAAACTTATTAAGCGGCTTTGACGAGGATGCCAATTGTTGATTTTCTTTTTATTGTTATCCATAGACTTCTTCGTTTCGTTCACGGATTTAGACGATTTAGGGAATTTGGTTTTTTTATTATTATTGATACATGTGAGCTTTTAGAATACTTTATGTACAATAAATATTTATTGTATGCGAAATGGTATTCGAAACTTAATCAGTATTTTTTTTTACTTTATAGGTTTGGCGTAATGGCTACAATCTCATTTCGTATTAAGTGACGATGTGGTCCAAGATGGTATACACGCTAAACCTAGTGGAGTGTGTGGCTCTCAAGCGCAACTGCCGGAACACACCTAAAGGTATTTTGCAGCAGTTTTTCAATTTGAGGGTGGTAGCTCGCCTGGAGGACATAAAAAAAGGCTTATCACTATGCTATGGTTTCCTCGCAATGTTTACATCACCTACAGTTGCTATCCGTCCGGGTTTATTCGGATTTATCCTAGTTTAGAGGGCATCCGGGAAGCGACAAAGCGGCGATTCGTTTGTAGCCCGGGTTTTAAATTGAAAGAAGATAATTATTATAGAGTTACTTCAAAAATTGTAACAGAATACTAAAATGGGCTTAGTACTTTTAAGATTTTTGTTTAAAAATTTAATTGTATATTATTAAGTTCAATATTTGAATAAGGTTTTATTTTCATAACAGAGTCTATCAATAATTTGTTTTATTTTAGGAATAAAAAAAAATCTAACTGATTATTAAAACAATTTGTAACAAGCTAATAAGTTTCTGCTTTGTTAATTACGTTTAAAATGATGATAAAAGATGACTAAATTTAATTTTAAGGTCTGAAAATAAATAAAAAGGTGTTTTATGACATTTATTACACTGTTTTTGACTTTTTATTATTGACATGTTTTTATTACACTGACTATCTTTAAAATAATCCTGTTGACATGTCCTGGTTCTGGATTGTGAAATCCGGGGTTTTCACGCGTCTTGTCCTGGTTGTCAAACTTTGGATATGGCAACCCTAACTTCACCGAAAACTCAGGCTGATTGCAAATAGATTCGAACTCACATCTATTGATGCGGTGTTCGTACACACTATCAACTCAGACATCATCGCTTCATATATTTGCATAGTACTGGCACCGTGTCAACTAACGTAAATGGATCAACATATTAGTACAGTATTTTAATAACCAACTTGCTGCCTATAATCCTCAATTTGAATATTTTTTCCGAACACCTATATGTGTGTTCCGACAGCTGCACTTAAAACCTAATCCCTCCACTACTAAGATTATCGTTTTCCCCATAGCATTAGCTCTCTCTATTGTCCACCTAGCTAGATACCACCGTAAAGTTAAAAATCTGTCGTCAAATACCGATTGGTAGTGCCACTTGAGAGCCAGTTCCGCCACAAGTTTAGCGAGTTCACCATCTGCGCCATATCTTCACCTAATATCAGATGAGGTTGTAGCTATAACGCTAAATGTATAAAGTATTATAAAAAATTAAAGAATCTTCTAAATGATAACCACAGGTTGTAAATTAGGCGAAATGGAAGATGAAGCTATATAGATCATATTGTTGCTTTATAGTTTCAATATGATCTATTAACATATACATGTATACATGTTTATCACAAAATACAAGATAATAAAGTATTTCATAAACATTTTTTTTAATACTTTATTATTACTTCTCTGTAAATTCATCTCAAAAGTAAGTCATCACAAACATCCGAAATGTGAGGATTAATGTATGATTTATGAGGTACAATGCCGAAGTGGAATGGTCGAGTATAAGTCCGCAAATGTCCTTATACCATTACTTCCCTACCCTCTAGGTAGCCATTAGCGCGGGCCACGAAAAATCAAAACATAAAAAAAAAAACAAAGAAAGAAATGTTTTTTACGTAAAAAGTAACATTAAGTACCAAACTTATATCTATATATAAACAGGTAAAAATAAAACGGTTTAAAACCTTCGTCCCCTCTTTTTTAAAATGTATTGTAAAATTATCAATAGAAATATTTTAGAAAGAGTTTTTCATACCTTTACCTTTAAATTTTTATACAAGATTTTGATTTGATGTCGACCAATGAACAAATACGAGATATATAAAATTTATAAAAATCGATGTTTACATACTATATGAAATTGCTTAATATAATAGTTTGATCGATTACCATAATAATTGACAGGTACATATCATGGAGAAGATTTTAAACTTTCCATAAGACGTGTTCGTGTTATTAACAAGTGTAGAAGTGGAATAAACCTGTAAGGCCAACGACTAAGATCATAATAATATATTTTCTTGCACTTGTAATAAGTATTCGTTGT
Organism: Actias luna; assembly: GCA_039707435.1. Taxonomy (NCBI): domain Eukaryota; kingdom Metazoa; phylum Arthropoda; class Insecta; order Lepidoptera; family Saturniidae; genus Actias; species Actias luna. The sequence goes on along the minus strand of JAZHAC010000012.1, from coordinate 11,041,841 downwards.
AAATAAATGATAAATAAATTATTGTTAGCCCTTTTAAAAGACTTTTAAGATTTATTTAAAAGATATATTTAATATATATAACATATAATTAAAAGATTTTTTGAAGTAATAGAAAATATTACTTATTATTAATATTTATTACTTATTGGTAATTACTAATTATTACTGAATGAAATTAAAATATATATTAAAATTAAATCAACCAGCGAAATCCGTTCTTTAGCATCCGCTAGAAAATATTACAATTGCCTTAGCATTTTTTTAATAAAGACCTCAATAAGATATGACCCGATCGAATTTCTGCCAGTTCTTCTCGATGGCTGGTTTATTTTCTGAACCGGTAGTATTTTTCACATTCATAAGTACTTAAATGTTTTGATTTGATTTACTTTCTAAGTGTTTTATTCCTCTACATTAAGTCAATTAAGTTAACACTTATATGATTTTTTTGTGACGCCGTATTCGTGGCCCAACTCCGCAGTCCGAGCACATGTCACTCCTCTTCAATCGTATAGCACTTACACTGTCGCTTTTTTAATAAAACACACCACAAAAACCGTACACCGCATCCCCCGGCTTCGAACAAAAACAATTTGTTGACCTACGTTAGTTACGCTGCTTTTTCTTACTGCCATATTGTTTGCTAATTCAATACTATTACGTTCCTTTATTGATTTACTTCATAAAAAAATCTCCAGATATCTGTCAGGCCTTATAGGTGCAGACCAAATGTACAGTATACCACAAATGTTGTTTTGCAATGGCAACGTTCGTCTTATATTCTTGAAACTGTACTTCATGCAGTTACTGTACGTTTCCTTTCAAGATTAAAAGCGAGGCAAAACTCGGTGATTTCAACATAATTGGCTGTTAACTGAGACGGTGAAGGAAAACATCATGATTAACCTGCTTGTTTAAAATAATGTTTTGATAAAAAATTTCAGTGTGTTATTTTTTGTTAAATGTAAAGTGACATATTTGTTTGACTCAGCTATTGCGTTTGTTAAACACGAAATAATTAATGTACAAGTTTAGACTTAGAAGCACCATCAATATGCCTATTTCATTTGAAAAACGAGAGTATTCGAGTTGCATATACCGCCTTGGATAATACGTGCTAGAATATGATGTGTTCCAACAAAATCTTCGCGAGAAACAATCTATTGTTGACTGGTCTCAGGTAGAAGGTGGGTATTTGTATCTTACTGGGTCACAAACACTATATTTAAGTCTTTCCCGGTTAGGCTAAACTCTCTGCTTTGTTTAACCTTTAGACTAGCGGTAAAAGCAGTTGCCTCGCTGGAACCGCTGTGTCGAATTGCTATGGGATCGAGTCCCGCATAGCACAATGACTTGTGCAACCTACAAATAGTTGTTCTGACTTTGATTGTTACTTTGTGCCCGTTAATTATGGTTAGTTCTTCTCACCTGACATTGGCGAAATCGCCTACATAGATTAATACCATAATAATAATAATAATAATAATAACTCTAGCTGCTTGTCATTGGTTTAAGAAGTTTTTGGCGGAATCTTGATCTGTTATGTTGTGATTTTTATTTTTATTCATATACAACATAAACAACTAATGTTTAGCGCTATATTAGGTAAATTAAGGTGACATGTTACGTAATGTAGTGTAGCTCAAGAGCATAGGTGAAGTGAATTGTGAATAATCACTCGGAAAATAATATATTAGTTGCCACAAAAACTCCCAAGAGATCTTCAATAGGAGAGTCACCATCTATTTAAAGATAGAATCGCCTGCATTCGATACAACATCTGACTTGGCTGTATGGTCTAGATACCTTTGCCTTTTCCTTTTTCAAGTGAAAGGGATAACTATACCAAAAAATGTCATTGGTTTAAGATTACTTTAGGTACAGTGCTGTCATTTTGTAATAACCATTTATAATCAAATATACTATAAGCAATAATAATATACTAATTAAATGTGATATAATCTTAATAGTTTAAGTAATGAATAATACGAAGGGGCGAGTTTGCCATTGTAATGTATCTCGGATAGGTCGAAATTCTAAATTACAACTGAATAAATATTTCAAATTTTTTTTTGCAATTTTATAAATAACTACTGGATCCCGTAGACAGATACTGTCCTGACACATATGTCACAAAAAAAAATTATTTAAACGTACTATAATACGGTCTGAAAATTGAGTAATATATTTTCTTAGGCGAGATATCAAAAAACTGTATAAAAAGATTTTGTGGAACATTAAATAAGTCAGAACAGCGCCACCAACAAGATTTCATTGCCTAAGGTAACATTTTTAAATCAAAATTGTTTTAACACTGTTTAAGATCGAAATATTAGTTTTACGCATTAGGCGATTTTGTTTACGGTTTTTCTTTGTTTTATATTTCGTTTTTCTGCGCATGTGATCACTATAAAAAAGAAAACTTTTAATGTCAATGTCTTAATAGGACATCTTTGAAGCGATGATCGCTCGGTAGTAATATGTACGAACTCCGCGACAATCGACGCGAGTTCGAATCTACCTACAATGAGCTTGAGCTTTCGGTGAAGTGGGGAAACCATAGCATGGTAGAGCCTTTCCTAATGCCCGCCTGACTAGCTACCACCCTCAAGTTGAAAATCTGCCGCAAAGTACTAATAGGTGTATTCCGGCAGTTGCACTTGAGAGCCAGTCTAAATCTCACCCATAAAAAATCGTGGAAAAAAGTGCGTACGAGTTTCATTTCTCTTATCAAAAAATATTATAATAATCTGCAAAGAAAAGAGAAGTATCCTGCAGGCGTCAACAACTACTTTATCAGGAGATATTTGTTATGTAAAATCATCAACAAAATATGTCTATGTATTAAAGGAATGTTATAACCCTAAGTCGCAGATATCAAGTAAGATTGTGTAATCAGCTACTAATATTTGCATGATCACACACGCACGCACTTCGGATTGTCTATATAAGATATTAAAGCTATCAAACTGAATCACGACTAAGATTGGACCGTATCGTTCACATCTCTGACGACGCGCTATCACATACTAAAGCTTCGGGACGGGGGTGGTAATGAAATAAAAAAACATTTGCCCCCCACATGGGACCCCAATTCGTCCCTCCAGCATTTACCTGTGCACGTGCTCAGCATAGTAACATCGGAAAATTATATGACCTCATTTCAACTGAAACACTTTTTAAAATTAATTGAAGTTATTTTCTTCTATACATAAAATTTTATTTTATTTGTTATATTATTCAATAGTAATCTTACTTGATAGATAAGTAAGATATTTACTTACCAACTAATCTTACTACCCAACTGTGGCTTCATAGCAAATTTACTATATTTGTAATTTAATAAAATGTTTCAAATACAAATCTTAGAAGTGAGAATAGCTTAGTTGGTAGTGTGTACGAACATCGCGCCAATGGACATGAGTTTAAATCCATCTTCAATGAGCTTGAGCTTTCGGTGAAAGAAAACATCGTGATCAATCCATAGTTTGGTGGTAGCGCTTTCTCTAATGCCCTCCTGGGTAGCAGCTACCAGTCTCAAGTTGAAAGTCTGCCGCCACATACCTATAAGTTTGTTCCAACATTTGCATTTGAGTGCCAGTCCCTTCACTAGACTTAGCATGTCTACCATCTTGGAACACATCGTCACTTAACATCAGGTGAGATTGTTGCCATAATACTAAACCATAAGTAGTTTTTTTTTGCTAAGGATTAACATCCATTTTAGAATACTAACTCATGCCATTCGATGGTACCGCAAAACCATTGTCGCATCAAGACTTAATAAAATTTGGCAAAAATAAACAAAATTTCTATAACAATGCAAATCCATCAGATGTTTAGGTTAAAATGGCCGGTCACGTTCACGGATCGATACCGGGTCGGGTCGACCCCGGGACCAAGGTTTTACAGCTCAACCCGCAAAAGAACAACCTACTACAGCAGAATCTCTATAACTCGAACCTCGTAACTCGAAATTTTCAGTAAGTCGAAAAAAATGCCATCGTCTTCCGCTGAACCCCTAAATACGCGATATCTCGAATTATTTAGACTCTGTAACTCGAATAGAATTTTATTTACCTGCGAGGATTTCATAATACATATTTATACTCTAAAACTCGAATTTCAAAAAGCAAACTTCGTAAGCCATAGTAAAACATAATGACGTCTCGATATAATACAAATCTCGGTACAAATCGAAGAATAGGCTTAAAAATCGCCCTTTACTAAATCAAAATTTCTACAATTACATCCTTAGTATCTGGAACTTCTTGTTAAGTCGAAAATTTTTAGCATTTCCCCTGACATTCGAATTATAAAGATTCCACTGTATATCGTTTATAGTAAAAGCAAAGAACTACATTAAACAGCTTTTTATAGTTTTACGAGGTTGCAGTAATCTACACCCAGAACTCAGTGAAACCCATCACAGTAAATCTGATGTGTTTTTAATACTTCATTAGTTTAGTGTTATGACTACAATCTCGCCTGTTGTTAAGTGATGATGTGGCCCTAGATGGTGGGCACGCTAAGCCTAGTGGAAAGACTGGGTCTTAAGTGCAACTACCGGAACACACCTATAGGTATTTGACGGGCATTAGAAAAAGCCATACTACCGAACCACGGTTTCATCATGATGTTTTCTTTTTCATTGAAGGTAGATTCGAACAAATGTCTATTGACGCGGCGTCCGTACATACTACCATCTGAGCTATCATCGCCTCAAAACTTCTGACGCGTGATATCGGTTTGATTACATGAGAAAAATATTAATGTGAAAATTATTGTTGAGTCTAGATGATTGTGTTCGTTGCCTGTATTGCTATTCTGGCTTTATATTAGTAAAAATTAAGAATAATAAGACCTGTTATGCCTTTTTTTTATAATATAGCGTATGCCTTTTTAGGCAACTTCTCCAATGTCAATTATAACAGACGCATTGTAAACTGAATTGCCAAGTATTCAGTGTGGAAAATCATAAAACGCACTATATAAGAAAACTGAAAGAAAATTTATATAGTCATTTTTCGGCTATCGTTTAAGACATTTAAAAGGCAAGTCATATCTCGTTTAAATATGATAGGATATTTTAAAAACTATCATTGCTAGTGATATATATAGAAAATAATAAATTCGCAATGTTGAAATATTAAACATCTTGTTAGAGATTTTAAGACAAGTATAAAAAATATAGGAGGCTTATTGTTAGCTTAGCAAATTTATATGTAAATATAGAGTTCTTATGAAGTAAGTAATAATGCACTGTGATGTTTTTATACAAATCATCCCCCGCGCCGCCTTCTCTTGGTGGGTGCAGACAGCGATGCCGATCACGTATCTTCTACGCGAGGGATCTATAGCGTTACCAACGCCACAACACGACATAGTATGTACGTACAAAGTCGTTTTTTCAATATGATATTATTTATTTTGTTTCCGGTAATTTTCGACAAGTGCAAGAACAATTAAAAACAATATTATTTGCGTTTATAGGTAAAAATTTTGTAGGTAATCAGTTCTCTGTCAGAAAATGAATTATTTTTTTATATACCCAGTTTTTAAGGTTTAGCGTTATGTCCACAATCTCGCCTGATGTTAAGTGACAATGTGGCCTAATATGGTGGGCACGCTAAGCCTAGTGGAAGGACTGGCTCTCAAGTGCAACAACCGTAACACACCTACAGGTATTTGACGAGCATTAGAAAAGCCCTACTACCATACTATGGTTTCATCAAGATGTTTTCCTTCACCGTAAGCTGAGGTCATTGCAGGTGGATTCGAACTCACATCGCTTGACGCGTTGTCCTTAGACATTAGTGACTGAGCTATCATAACTTCACAATTCAAAGGTTTGATGTGTAACTATCAAACATAACTTAATATTAACGACCACACGAGTGTGATAAAGTCCCATAACTTTCATAGCATCTGACAGATTTTACTTCATTTATTTAAATCATCATTATCCTTCCAGAAGTGCTATTGACTGTGATATATACTATATGTAAGTAAAATTGGTAAACAATCATAACTATTAGAGTGCTGCCTTGGTTTCCAGAAAGGCATAAAAATAGTGACTGTCGTCACATTGCTGATCACCTTCCTCCGTTCTTAGAAAAACCTTTAGATAAAGAAGACGTCATCCGAAACTTTCTACTACTCCTTATATAACTAACAAAATATATAGGTACAAATAAGCTTCATACCATTACCAAAATATCTATAGCTAATAGAGGTATCAAATTGAATTCCGATAATACAAATCATCAACGGAATAAAATAATGTAGAAGTATATAACTAAGTTTTATATCCATCTATTTTCTGCTTATTAATAAGGCTAAACAAGAATAAGTATAAAATTTTCAAATGACAAACCAAACTCATTATTTTAACCGAAATGTTTCCCAAATTTCCGTATTTTCACGTGTTGCCAGCTCAATATACGGAGAACAGCCAGCGGCGGCGCGCGACGGAGGCAAAACTTCGCCAGCCGGATGCCGGTCACGTCCGTAGAACGTGCGCGGCTTGCTCTGAATTATCTTATACAGTATACTAGATTTACCCGTGTCTCTGTTCTGATAATTTAACAAAATTTACCAGCTGACCTAAACCAGGCGAGCATTTGAAAAAGCTCTACCACCATACTATGGTTTCATCACAATGATTTCCTTTACCATAAGCTCAGGCTCATTACATAGAATCGAGCTGACGTTTGTTGACACGGCGTCCTTAAACTCTATCACTCAGCCATTATGGGTATGGCCAATCTAGTCTAGTACTATTAAAAAGATATCATTTTGAAATTCGTAGTGTTCCTAAAATTTAATATATATTTCTTTATACAATTTATTACAAAAAGGGAAAGACGCTTTATGCAACGCATCATCATTTAATAAAGCCTTGTATTGCCTTGACAGAAACTGAATTATTACAACTGGTAACATGATTTATTATACTCAAATTATGAAATTATTTAGTACTAAATCATCCACTATTCAAGGGTCTCCCTTTTGGCGTCTACTTCGCCGAATTCTTATACGGCCATAAAAATACCTTCGCACAGTAAATGAGGACTTTAACCCTATTAGAGGGATGCTCTTGTTGCTCGACGGTTAAAGTACTGGCATAGAATATATAGTCTTAGATTCAAAAATTTTTATTATTAAAAAAATATGGACGAATTTTTATGTTAGCAACAAAAAAAGGCAGACCAAGGACAATTAATGATTTTCCTCATTTTCTCTACGATTAGTTACTTTTAATGAAAATGAGCAATGAGGGATCAGTGGTAAAGTGTACGAACGGTGCGTCGATGGTCGTGGGTTCGAATCCACCCTAATGAGCTTGAGCTTTCGGTGAAAGAAAACATCGTAAGGAAGCCATCGCATGGTAATAGGGCTAAATTTGCCACCAAATACCAATTGGTGTGTTCCGACAGATACACTTGAGAGCCAGTTCCTACACAGGTTAATATCAGATGAGATTGTGGCACAAACGGTAGGTTTAAAAAAAGAGATCAAGCATGTATTTGGTGTGCCTTATGACAAGTTGTAACCGTAGCCTATTGAGGGTTATGAGTACTTGTGGAAATTGTACTCATAACAGGAATGCGGCGCAATCTAATTTACCTTGTTATCTGCAGACTGAAAATATTTTATTAAACGAACTACCTCAAATAGAGAGAGATCTTCAGAGATTTTATTCTAGTAGACATAGTGCCGGTCTATGTATGAAACTGCAATTTGCAAACTATCGACAGTCCCAACTGTCATTTAGATAGCTATAAAATTATCGGTTAAATACCAGACGCAATAAAGCAACAGAGTTACTGTGACTATGGTTCATGTATTTTTATCAACGTGGTGATAAAAGTCCATTTACAAAATTAACCGAGCTCAAGCCAAGGCCAAAGCGCAGGAGAGTGTAATTTAGCGACTCATCGGGTGACAAGCACCATCATCATACAGTTCTACTAAAACAACACCACGAAGATACTCAAACCCTCGTACTGCCATTTACCAGAGAACAAGAACAGCTTTACCACTGCATCTAAAAGGTTCAATTCTATGAAGCAACAATCATGATGGTAAAAATCCGTCGTTAGGGACCGATCAATATATTTAAAAATGTATTCATAATACCTCAATTGTTTTCCTCGTTTGGACTGTCTCTATTCTTCGGTTTCTATATTTTTTAACATTTTTTTTTAATATTATAATATTCCCTGTGACGAATGTCAGAGGTTTGTATTAAAAAACCTTAAAAAACCGTAAAAAATCCTGACATTTATTTGACTATTTAAGAAAAAGTAAAAAATTAAAACTGGTAAGTAGCATAATGTCAAATTTAAATTGAAGTAAGTTAAAAAAATAAGTTACTATTAATTGTGAATTAAGTAAGTAAGATAAAATCACAAACTATAAAAAAACTATTGTGCGTTGCATTTTTATTAATTACCGTACATAATTGATCTTATGTTAACTAATACATCACATAAGCAAGAGTTAGTACTTTTTATTCTTAACCTATGCAAATAAACAACAAAAACGCAACGGCCTATAAGAATTTAAACGATTGAAGAAGCCAGGTCAATTTGATTTATCTATGTACGCTTGGCTTACTATATTACAAACTTACAACTATATCACAAACAATTAAAGAGGAATAATATTTAACATAACTACACCTAAACAAACGAACACTCAAGAAACTCTGAATAGACGGATAATCAAGTTTGCGTTATATGAAGTTATGTCAATAATCATTAGCAACTTTTATTTCCATTATATATCAGCAAAGCAACTATATTTAATAGTGACTATGAATATGGGGATGTAGCTCAGTGGTAGAGCGTTCGCTTCGCATGTGAAAGGCCCCGGGTTCGATCCCCGGCATCTCCAGACTATATTTATGAACCTCTTCATCCTCACTAAGATTTTAATTAATACATCATGAAAGTGTAAGTATGACGGCTTTCATGTATTAAATTGTCACAAGGGGATGTAGCTCAGTGGTAGAGCGTTCGCTTTGCATGTGAAAGGCCCCGGGTTCGATCCCCGGCATCTCCAAACTATATTTATGAACCTCTTCAACTTCACTTAGATTTTAATTAAAACGTCATGAAAGCGCAAGTATGAAGGTTTTCATGTAGTAAATTGTCACAAGGGGATGTAGCTCAGTGGTAGAGCGTTCGCTTTGCATGTGAAAGGCCCCGGGTTCGATCCCCGGCATTTCCAAAAAATCTTTACTTTAAGTTCTTATTTAGCATTAATTAGCTTTAGACGAAAGTTTGAATCATTATTATAATGAATTCAATTTAAAAAAATAATACTGAAAAATTTAATGTTATCAGTAATCATTTACTAACAGCTTCTAAATAAAAGCTTATAAGGCCGAGAATGTCCTTCTTTTCCAGCACAGTTTTCCACTAGTTGCTCTATATACGATGTCCTGCTTTTAGCAGTGCACAATAACTCAGCTATAACATCCGCACCGGTATTTAGAGATGGCATAGTACAATTCTTCATCGAAAAATACATATATGGACATGTCAATTATAATGGTGATCGGACAAACCGTGTTGCTGTTTTGTATTTTATACTCCATCTCGAAGGAACCTTTTCTTTTAATGAGGTACAAGTTAAGATTTTTCGTTATAAATTTCATAAATATCTGTCCAATTGTTTTAGATCGGTATGCGTATAATTATGACATAGACAAAACTTAACAAACGTATATTAATTTAGTAGGACAGTAAAGAGTGGAAGGAAGGTAGTCAGTCACAGCAAGGATTATAAATACGGTGCAAGCACGGCTGTATCCATTTGAAGGTACTCGAAGTTTCTCATAGCAGTAATATCATCGAAGAGTCGTAACATTTATATAATTTTCCAAATATTTGGAGTTTAGGCTGTATATCATTATTGGGAATGGCTTAAAGCGAATACAATGATCATAATTTTCTTTGACCGAATAAATAAAGATGGTGTTCACGGAATCATTATAGGTATATTATTGGTTACATCGTATTTTTGTATGTTTTCAAGTACTCCTCTCCAGATTTCTACCAATATATTATTTTCCTCTATATCGATAACAAAGTACATATAATTATAATTTTCATAAAATACGTTACGTACTGATTTGGTATATTGACAGAATGTTCTCTATGTATTGAAGGTAACATTTTTAAATCAATTTGTAGCAACTATTTCCAGAACGCAGTGTCTGGTTTTAAAAATTGTTTTGATCAAAATTGAAACCTGTGTAATTGATTTTTGTGAGCTACAGTCTTTATTTTTATTGAATTACGTTTTAACTCCTAATGGTAGGAATTGCTATTTGTTAAAAAAGAAAACTTAAGAAGTATCTTCATTGTAACTCATAAAATAAAGTAATACTGTTAAAATATATTACTATTTTATTCTAAACAATCATAAAAAACATATAAAAAAGACAGTTTCATAAAAGTATTTTATTATTGCATTAACAAAGTTAAATCAAAAAGTATGCAAAGAAAAAATTGTTACGCAACAAAATAATTTGTATCTCGCCAATAAATGTGACTGTATTAAAATTGTGTTAAAGAATAAATACATCAGTCTGTCTATGTGTTTAAGAACAACTCATGTATACAATGCTGAAGAGATTATAAATAAATCGCATTAAGTTAGTAGACAATTCCAGAGATATTATAGACTGACATTAATTACAAATCTCATAGTTTAAGTATTAATCTTCGATTTACTTTGCATATGTATGAATGCTTTGTAATTACTGATTTCAATACATACGCAGAAGGTTCTGCGAAAATCTCTTTATTTATAACATCTTTTAAAACGTTCGCAACACACGGTGAAAATAACTTAGTTTCCGGGAAAATCAAAAGGTGTTTCGCAGTACTATCGCGCTTTGAGAACTACTGAAATAAAATAAAAACTGAAAAAATATTACTATTTTTAAAATCATGAAATGAATAAAAATTATGAAGATGATCTCATATGTAACATAAAATTTTAATTTAAAGTTCGAGTAAAGCAACCGGAAGATCTTAGTATAAGGTGAAAATGTGTTGTATAACGTTTGCAGTTAGATACCAAACGTCAAAGTTAATTTACAAACAGATCGACTCTGTCGGAGGTCATAGTAAAAGCGTGTAATAAGTGTACTGAGGTAACGGCCGGAATTAGCAATAAAAACTTTTTTACAATCTCCACTCGCAGAGGGCGGACTGACTATGTTACGCTTGATAGAGGTGAGCAAAATATATCGACAACGTTTTGTTTCTTTCCAACTTAATTACCGTATATAAATATAACATTGTTTCTATTAAAATAATATAATTTCCTTAGGTAAAGTGCAGATTTTTGCTTTAATGTTATAATCATTATTATTACAATTGAATGTTATAACAATGGCAAACATTTTATGGAATGTCTATCTACTTTACTTTACTTGAACTAATACTAATGAGATTTGGCTAAAATATCAACTATGTGAGGGAGAAAAACATAGAGTACTTTTTATCAACTATCACTAGTCTTATTCACTTTAACAAAAGCAGGCTAGAAAAAAAGAATGTTTATCTAAAATAAACCTCATGAAGAATAGTTGCATTTGTTAAATAAACAACAGAAGAATACGCTCGTAATATATATCACATTTATATTTAACTAAATGTCTTCATATATATTAGAAAAATACAGTTTGATGGACTCTTTGTCATTTATTTACTATTGTGGGCCCACCGTAGTGGCCAGGTGACGAATAGTTTTATACTAATAAAAATGTCACATCACGATGTTACACACCAATCTCGAAAACCTTTCAATAGATTTCCATAAAATTTTAAAAAGTCTATTAATATATTCGACTTGGTAGAATTATTAATCATAGTTTTTATTATAATAAGTGACGCCATCACAGAACGAGATAGCACTATCTATCTCTATTGGCGAGTTATTGACTATTAAAAACTGCAGAGTATAGCAAATTATAAAAATTCTAAAATATCTATATAAACCATTGTATATTATTAATTAATAAATAATTATCCTTAAGTTTTAATATATGAACATTATATAACAAAACCAAAAAAAAACGGAAAGGACATAAAATAGTGCATTTAAATTAATAGTTCATATAAAGAGTGTCCCATCACTATTATTCGATGCAATAATTCTTGCTCTCAACTCATTTACATCTCTTTATTAGATCGCGGTGAAATTGAGAAAAATACGTAGCCGAAGTTTTAATTATAGAAATTGTGTAATTATACGAACTTTTATTTTTATAAGCTGTGAAGTAGAAGTTTTAAACTATAGGAAAGTTATTTCTTATCATGGAAACATGATGTAGCTTAATAATGCTTAATATTGGACGTTAGCCTGATAAAGGAAGAAAAATACTATATAAAAGTTTTTTTTAATATCTGATTGCTATCATCCAAGTTGAAAACTTACAGTTAGGTATTTGCATCTATTAGTATGTCTGGCATACTAAAAAACTGTCGAACCTTAGTATGTTATTATTTTAAGCTTTATTATCAGGCGAGATTGTATTGTTTTATATATAGTTTGAATTTTACCATTATGGCCACAATCTGAGCTGATGTTAGGTGACAATGTGTCTCTCAAACGTGCTCAGCTAAACCTGTGGAGGAACTAACTCTGAAGTACAACTGCCGGAACACACCTATAGGTTTTTGGCGGCAGACTTTCATTACGCTGAGAATATTTATAAAAAAAACTATCAACTTGACAATAATTCGTATCCTGACGTGTCTATAGCTTTTCAATCAGTGTCGTAGAAACATAAAAGAATAGGAACTATTACAAAGTACATTTGTACAGGGTTTCATTATGTACGCTCTATCATTATTTATGTACATAGCCATCTGATTTATTTCCAGATAGAACAGATCAATATTTTATGCAAATTATCTGTTTAATACCTTACATGCATTAACGTCCCTTCAGCATTTAAATCCAGAAAGATCCAGAAAGGCAAAGTGCAAATAAATAAAAAAGGATAAACTACACTTAATTTTGATATTCGTCCAATATAAAATGTATAATACACCATAATAATTACGTTATACAATTTCTAGTATCCTTTGTATTCATTATTTTCATTAAATCCCAGTTTAGTATTAGAATTCTCTATTTACCGGCGACTTCCATATCGTTAAACACCTTTCTTCATTACCTGTTACGCGGAAAACACGTGTGCAATCGCAGTATTGGCCGATATATCAGCTCTAACTTGCTATACATCGTGCTAATAGCGCCATCTCTCGAACGGGCGCATAAAATTGAATGTTTTATGAAAACGCTACCCTAATATATATGTGACGGTGTCGTAGTGCGGCAAGACGCTAGTAACTGTCAAGTGTCAATACTGTTAGTTCTCAGTCGCACTGCAAAGGGACACCGCATGAAATATTATCATTAGAATTACATGTGAGGGTACCTATATATATAAACACATGTTTTAACGATTCTAAATTCACGTAGTAAATAAACTAGTCTCTATCATCAATGTAGTTAGGATTTTTTTAGAGATAAGCGTCAAGCGACCTGCTCCCTATACGTTACAACTACATTGTCAGTAATTCCAATCAGTTCTACAATCAACCAAGTATTATGCAAAATTGTCGATTAGATGGCAATATATTTTCCAGGAAAAGAAGAACGGAAATTTTCCTTTTTTATGAACGTGTCGTTCGAAATCCTATTCTTTACGGATTTCTTCATTGCAATGCGTATACGGTATACCCGGGCTCAGGTCAAAGCGAAACAGGCATGTGACAAGACTCGTCGGGTGATAAAAACCCGACACTGCCCTTTAAGAAGCACAACACTTCGACCTCCTATGTTACCAGAGACCAGGGATGGCTTTTACACATATTCTAATACACCATTTCCTACTGGTGTAGGATACACCATATTTTAATAATAACTTGACGCGGTCTGTATGATTTGTTTTGTATTATATTATATTTCGCCCACCAAATTGTAAAATAAATTCTTAACCTTGCAAAGGATCAACGATCGCACGTAAAACAGGGATATAATATATAACAATATATAATAAAAAACAAGAAGGAATATTATTCACAGTCCGTGTTTAGTAAAATTCAGAAAACAGAATGTAAATAACAAAAAGTAGATACGCGCGACGAACGTTTGCGGTGTAGCCTTGACTTAATATTTACCATAATCGATTTGTATATGCCATCATATCAAACATTTTATTTTTGAATATCACTTGACCCTATCAATAATCATTTTGAGAACGAATTATATATTTTGACGAAACGTCTAACTAAATTACTAATGGGTTGATTTAATTCGTTAAGTATCAGCGACGCGTATATACGATCGATGGCAGCGTCTACGGGCACCGCGTCAGTGGACGTGTGTTCGAATCCCTGTAATACGTTTAAACTTTCCGAAAACATCACGATAAAACCATAGTGCAGTGGGCTTTTTCTAAGTCCCGTCTAGCTAGCTACCACCCTCTTTTTATAAACATGGTGTTTTGAAATACACAATAAAAACGGCACGAGCGAAAACGTTCACAAATTCTTACCTACGCCATACTAATTAGACATGGAACTGTCTCCCAGTCGACCTTTTTCTTCCTATAATACTAGCTACTTAAAACTTAAACTTAAACCTTTATTACTGATATTCGTTGTTAGCGAACTATACCGTATTTAGAGTTCAGTATTAAAATAAAAACCCTTTTTAACTCCTCCACATTCATGAACTCTTTCATGTATATATTATATAACTAAGGTAAAGAAAACCCATACTTATTTTCATATAAATTAAGCAAATTATTAACAATATAATGGTAGGAATTTTACATAAATACATATATCAACATTATTGCAGCAACAAAAGGTGTCTGAAACATTTTTCAAAAGGACAAAATTTATTACCACGCAATTGAATTTCACGGTTGATTTCAACGGGTTCGGGCCGTTTGAAAAATCCTTACGGTTTTCAAATTCGCATCGCATCTGTCAAATAGTGGCAGGAAAACATAGACGACGGTGTTGCCAGACCGAACGAAGGGTCGCTCTGCGTGTCAAACGGGAAATAGTTATTTATGTGCACCATTCACAAATTGCATTCGTGGCCGAATTGATATATTGGAATGTTCTATATGTAAATGCGGTCCTAAGACGAATGGGTTGGCCCAGAAACTGATATTATATGATTTATATGCAAGACACGATTGCGACTTACTATATTTAACGAGTAAACGGTATAACTATTTTCCTAGCAGATTATTTTTTTCATTTAATCAAACGTTCAAACATGATGACTGAAACAGATGGGTAAAAAGGCGAATCTCTTTTTAGTTGGATTTATTTTCCTGAAATCTATAGGACTACTAGAGCTTCTTGAGGAGTTCAAAGTCGACACCGCGCAGCCTCTGGTGTTCATGCATCCATAACTATAATAACCCCTAACCATCAGGTGAATCGTATACTTGTTTACTACTTTAGTTATTTACAAAAAAAATCCAGAGCAGTCATGAGGACTGCCGACAGAAGTGAAAACTGAAAACTAACAAACAGTTCTTATTTTTGGATATCCAAATTATTTGTTTGATCTTACATTAAAACTTTTAAATTAAAACTGTTTACAGCATAATAAGTTATGCTAATAGAAACAGATATAGTGTGTACGTAACACGTCACGTGACCATGTCGATGATGATTTACATGATTTTAGTCCCTAACCAAAAAAAAACTATAGAAGTTTTCATTTCAAAAATTGATAGTTTCTAATTTTAACTGAACATATACTTTAGATTTTAGATTGTGTATGACGGGTTTGTCTATGTACACCTACATTGATATTATAAAGTGAAATACTTTGTTTTTTTTAACCCCTTAATATTAGGAACTACAAGTGAGTTTATTTTTTTTTACTCAAGGACAATCGTTGAGGAACGTTTTAGGATAACACCATGCTACCGCCTGGATTAAAAAAAGTTACAAAAAAGGGCACAAAATTTTTAAATAGTTTTTAGTTCCACGCGAAGTCGCGAGTATAGCTAGGTTATTTATATACAAGAATTGCTCATTTAAACACTTGCTCACTTGTATTAGATACAACAATAATATATCAGTTTCATGCAATAAAAATTTCATCAAATAACTTTTTGTCGAGTGACAATACAATAGATTATTAAACCCGAATGAGAATAGATTATTATTATCGAATCGAAAACATATGGTATCGGATACCTATACAATGCGCCGACATAACCTAACTTCAAGAATCTGCTCAGAAACATGACTAACACAAATTATACACGTGACTCTGCAATACGGTCAACGGAAGCAATATTATACGAATATAACTATATATCTCCAGCGACTTCACCTGCTACAAATATATGAATGAATAACTTTACCGACAACTTTGTTCGTGTGGACTTGAATTGTGTTTGTTTCAACTTATTATGAAAAATTTAAGGCAATAGTGTTATTATGAAAAATTTAACTATTACTATCAAAAACTTTATAAATAACTAGATACTGAAGTACAATCAAATTATCTTAATTGCAATATTTTCTAGCTTTTCACCAAAAAGAGAAAATAAAATCTCCGAATAAGTTTATTTATTAGAAAACTTCACCTCTATCAATTTCGTTTTACAGGTTAAAAGGTATCCTATATGTTAATTCATATTATTTGATTTCCCCGTAAATATATGTACCTAATGTGTCCGTCCTACGACATTAGGTCCGTCCAAAAAAGGAATTTTTGAGGGCAACAACAACAATCACTGATAAAAATTGTGTAACCGACGGTCGCCGTTGTTTGTGGACTGTGCCGTGCTTATCACCAAGTGCTGTTCAGTCATTTTGTAAAACTAATATAAAAGTTGTTTTAATGTAGTGCATGTACAAGGGCAGTAAGACGAAAAAAATATATTTTTTTGTACTGTCTACCGGTTCAAACTACATTCTATACATAATTGTTAAAAAATATAAAATAATTTATATAAACATTTAGCTCAATTACAGTTTTATTATAATTGTGGTACCTATTGTTCGCAATTCGACCAGATCAGAATTTTAATCACTTGATTAAATTCTTATAAAGACGAGTAACAAAAAGTAACTGGTTTTCAAATGCCTTTATTGATACACTAAAGCTCAAGTAGCTGCAAATCAAATAAAAAAGAGAATATGAAGGTACTGAACTGATTGTTTTTACGTAGTTATGCACCTCGTACTTCAGAGAAAATAATTCATTCAAGTTCCAATTTATATTTTCTTAAAGTTTTTATTTAAAATTTATATTAATATTATAAATGCGAAAGTAAGTTTGTTTGTTTGTTAGGCTTTCACGCCTTAAAGAGAGAGATAAACTTTGTATAAAACTTTTTAATAGGTCACTCGAATTGTTTGACATAATCCATATCAACGCGAGCGAAGCTGCACATAAAATCTAGTATAAAATACATTCTTAATAATTGCATTATTCATTTTGTTATCTAGTTGACAACTTTTCGCTAAGAATATACCAAAGTTTTTCCACGACACATCTATAATCGAGTCCGAGATGAAGGCACCATTCCAAATTTTATAGTAGTAGTAGTAGTAGTAATTCATAGTATAGGATTCCTGCTCTTAAAATAAAGCAAAAAGTCAAAAGCACCTTAACATGAAGTAATAATATCAAGCTTTAAACAATTCACTGCTGGGTGAAGGACTCTTACCGACCGAAAGCACAGTTACACAGTAAGAAATCCACGGTTTTTAATTTTCCTCATACCATTGCATTTATTAGAACAACATTTCTCAAGCGATCAGAGTCCCTCGCCAAGTTGTATTTCTAACGATTATACAAAAAGACAAGTTGGCTAGGAATTCAGGTATCCTCACGATATTTTTTTTTTTTCATTTTACCGATACTCTTACTAACCACTCGACGATCGATATTTGAATACATTTACGGAAAGAAAGTCGTAATAAATTATTTAAGACATTTTAATGTACAAACCAACGTATTAACGTAAGTTTTACATACATAAGAAATTATAACAATATAAAGTCATTTCCATACGGTCCGTAGTCACGTTTGCATTGGACTGTTTAGTTTCCGTAAATCATTTTGTCATTTGACTCCACGGAGGTCAATACCGTGGACACAGAGCTCGCGACCCTGTCCGTTGTTCACGATAGCTGACATTAAATTCACATATTCATTTGATTTAAAATTATAATATTGTATCAAATTTTGTAATAACTATTAAATAAATTTACACACTGTAAAATAAAGTTTCCGGCCGCGTCTGGCTGTGTCCGCGATAAACTCAAATACTACTGTATGAATTTTCATGCGGTTATACCAAAAGACGGAGTGATTCATGAGGAAGAATTGTGTATAAAATTAATAAAAATAATAATTTTTATTGCCAGTCACAAAAGTTTTAGAAATACATATATTTAAGCTTATACTACGTGACAAAGGGACAAACTCAGCAAATGCTGTGAGACACAGTTGCACCACACAGCGTTGGTTTTCAGTCTGCCCCGTACTTTATTTATTTGTTTACACATGCGCAATTCGTAGATCGGCAACACAACACAAAAAAACCATAATAACAATAGTGCAAATATGTAGTATGTATAATCGGAATAATACAATTCAATATAACAAAAACGGGCAACCACTAAAAGTAAAAACATTAGAATGTAAAAGAAAGCAAATAAAGCTAAAAATTTATATAGTTCACTGCATGTGATGATGAGATTGTTAAATTCTCGTTTGGTCTAATTGTTTAGTAAATGTTAATGTTTTGTGTAAATCGGTTAAAATATGACGGTAATTGTTAAAAATGTGGGAAAAAGTTAATCCACCTGGGAGTTTCGGCTCATAGCGTAGCCGGCGAATGGCAGCTAGTTTGCAATATATAGCAAGACACTAATGACACTGTATCTTATGCTAACCACAATACAGCCTAAAAACAGCGACAAGCGCGGAGACATAAATAATCCGCCAGCAAACATTGCTTCATGCGAGTTAGCAAGATTTACGGGAGCTAAATCATCATAGAGTTTTTACAGGTCTAAATATTTTACAAACGAAATCCCTGTCTCCATCGCTATCACACGGCTCCTGGCATTTAAATTACTAACTATAAATAAGACGATGTTATGTATCAATAAGTATATAAATATATATATATATATATTATGGGAATAACTCGAAACCTTAAATATAACCAAAAACATAATAATTGAAATAATTATCATCATATCATCGATTATAAATAATTGTACTTTGAATAAAACAACTTTCTTCATATTTGTTTTCTATATCAGTTTATTTTACAAAATTAAACAGAGAGTGCGTTCTAAATAGCGATCACAACACTGAAAACATGCCTTCAGCCGTTCCACAAGACGATGGCTGTGACGCGGTGAAAACGTCACTAAGTACTATGTATGACGTCACTAAATATAATAGAATAGAAAAATGTTGTGATCTCTGTTTAGAAAGTACCCATAAACTGTTGCTACTAAAAGCATGAACGCCACAAATTGTACAGCTATTGGCTTAAAAAATTGTTTACAGTGAACACATATTTTTAGTACGTGATGTAAATACATGCGTCACTTTTATCACGTGGACTGACAGCTAAGAGAATACTACTTATATCACGTGCTTTTCCTGTTATGTTATTTAGGGCCAGACAAATGTTATGTTATGTAGGGATGGCGATCTGAGATTGATTAATTGAAGAATCAGTTTTTAGATTAAAAACTCAATTTTTTAAATCGATTCACAGCTCTATATCAATTCAGGTAATCGATATTTCACCCTTAAAAATCAAGGCTGTATTCTTATCTATTTTCATAATAAATTATTTACAATTATTTGATTTTTTTTAAACGATTTTCTAACGGTTCTATATAACCAATAAATTTGTGAAATAAATGTGTTCTTGTTTACCTGACAAGTTTTTCATTGTTATAAGAATGATAAAATATTGATAATTGTAGAGTTCTTTTCGTTTTCGATGATTGAATTTTATGTTGAATAAATAATCACGAAAAAAGAATCGCAAAGAAAACGATTTTAGATGAATTGATTAATTTGAATTCGATCAAATGAATCCAAGGATTTTTTTTTAGAAAATTCCGGCGTCTTTAATATTATAGTACAAATATTTAGGCGATTAAACTATGTTACCAATTATTTTGATAATTTCTATTTTAGCTATTTTTTTTATAATATATTTTATTATAATATATTCTAAAATTAATATGATAACTAAGGTATTGTAAATTTTGTTATTTGATTATTCAAATCATTTTATTAATACTTTCATACTACATACATACATATTATAATAATATAATTAATAATAATGATATCATTATTATTATATTATCATATATTATTATATTATCGTATCATATTATTATTCATTTATTTAATAATATATTATTCATTTAATATATATTCATTTAATTTCAGGTTAAAAATGAGTTTCATATCATTTCTTTTGACAGCAACTACTTTTAAGAAGGTAGGCACCAGTTTGCTGAAACAAAACTCGATATACATTAAATATATTCTGCAGTTACATTAATACAGAGGAATAATACAAAAATCTATTCAAATATAAAAATGCACCTTAGTAATGAAGACGCTTAAAGTGACCATAATTCAAACTTAACTTAAAATTTAATTTCATAATTATTAATTTTCACCAGGTTTCATAAAAATTATAATCATAGTAGTATATAAAATTTATTCATAGGTATACAATGGTAAGTATTTTGACATTGACGATCCGCTACTCTAAACTAAGTAGTCTGTGAGTATTATTAATCTGTACATTGACGTCTCCAATCTGTAAATTTCCTTGACATTGAGTATTGTTTACTTATTATCAGAGGGTGTATTAGTTCAGTATAACTAACAAACTTCTAATTATGGAATTCAGCGAAAAAGTTTTCTTAATTACTGGCGCGAGTTCGGGCATCGGTGCCGCTACTGCAATCTATTTATCTAAACTCTCCGCAAAGCTGGTTCTTGTCGGTCGAAATGAGAAAAATCTACATAGAATTGCATTATATTGCGAAAAAGCGAAAGGAATTAAACCGCATCCTATAACAGCTGACGTGACTGAAGATTCAGATATCGAGAGAATAGTGAATGAAACTATCGAACATTTCGGCAAACTAGATGTTTTGGTTAACAACGCCGGTGTTATTGGTATGGGTGGTATAAAAAACTCAACAATGGAAACATACGACAAAGTTATGTCAACTAACGTGAGATCAGTTTATCACCTAACTATGGTCGCCGTGCCGCACCTCATTCAAACCAAAGGCTGCATCATAAATATGTCTTCTATAGCCAGTACTAAACCAAGTACTATGGCATTGGCATACAATTTATCCAAAGCTGCCATTGACCATTTCACCAAATGTGTTGCTTTGGAATTGTCTTCAGATGGTGTTAGAGTAAATTCTATAAATCCTGGATTTGTTAAAACTAATTTATTGAAGGGTATTGGGTTAACAGAAGACCAACTTGAGTTATTTGTTAAGAATGTTGTTGGTAATATGCCCCTGAAAAAACTTGTTGAAGGAGATGAGGTGGCAGCCCTCATTGCATTCTTAGCCAGTGATAATGCAAAGAGTATTACTGGCTCACATTATAACATTGATGGTGGCAGTTTACTGCGTTAACAATATATATGTCATTACAGTTTTATAATTGATCTAAAGAAATATACTTATTTTTGGCTTATATTTTTCTAGTCGAAATTAGTAACAAAATATTATTTATATATACTAGTTACCTAGCTGTTTAAAATTGTTTATGGCTTAATAAATTCATACTTATAAAGTATTCATAAAATGTCTAAATATTATTTATTTATCAAATCAAGCCAATTTATGGTTGACCTTTTATTTATTGCTAATTTATACATAAGATAATGGACAATATTTGTTTATACTTCTCTACTTAGTCCCTTAGTGACTTAAAAATCAAAGAAGCAAATTATTGATAGTATAAAAAAGAAATGTAATCAAAAGCAATACTATCTTTTTGAATCAATAAAGCTTTGTTACAGTTCAATAAAATTATGTTCATCCTGCCTATACCCTTTTGTGACATTCAAGAGTGATGATAGTCTTCTTTAAAGACTTAAGGGCTGTTGTTTGATCCATAAAGTGTTATATGTATATGTATCTATGTTTTTTGCTTATAACTATTTTAAAAGGAAGTAATTTTTTTACTACAAATTAATGTGTGTGCTTCATTAAGGCGCAAGATGTATTTAGGTAATAGCTAAAGTAACAAATGTTACCTGTACTATGCTAATACTACTTGTTCAATGACAAGGTTTCCTTAAATGTTACTAATATTTAATGTTGAGCAGAGTTGTTCCTTATTGTAAATGTAGGTATATATAACAAATATATTTTGATTAAGTTTAAAAGAAAAAAAAAACTAACAATTTAGTATTAGTCCAACAACCTAAAAAAATATTTAGAGGCTTTTATGTATGTGCCAGTATTTATAATTATTATATTAAAAGCATTACATACAAAAGTTATTTTCGTTCTTTTTATTAACCCTTTTCCTTCCGAACCAATCATCTTCATTGAAATATAATGTTCAATTATCGTAAAGAGGTCTAATTTTGAAGCAATGATAGCTCAGTCGTAGTGTGTAAGACTTTGCGTTAAGGGACGTGAGTTCGATTCCAACCACCTACAATGAGCTTGAGTTGAGGAAAACACTGTAAGGAAACATAGCATGGTGGTAGGGCTTTTTCTAATGCCCGCCTGGCTAACTACCACTCTCAAATTGAAAACCTGCCACCAAATACCAATAGATGTGTTCCGGCAGTTGCACTTGAGAGCCAGTTCTTCCACAGGTTTAGCACATCTACCAACTAGGGTAATATCGGCCCTTAAGATCAGGTGAGATTATGGCCAAAATGTTAAACCTTAGCTATATTTAAAAAAAAAATGGTTTTGTAGTGTTCTTGATGTTGAGTTATAAAGAAACTTCAAACCTTTTTATATATAATATATATATGAAATATATTTAATTCTTCACAGTTTTTTGGTATATTGTAGAATTCATTCTGAGCATATTCCATTAGCACCAAGATATCAGATTTGTCATTTAGAATATAGGGGTCTATCATATTTTATTATCAAAGGCACTGATACAGATATAGATATAATTAAATATTGGGTAACAAAGCATTCAACGAAGCCAAATTAATTTACTAGACAGGTATTAGGCTGACACATTGAATATTATAACATGTCGAATGGATAAGACTTGCATCTTCTACGTAAAAAACCGATTAACAAAATAAAAATTAAAAAAATGCACTAATGGAGAAGCCTTTTTAAAATGTTATATCACCATAAAAATTACTATATGTCTATTTACATAAACCAAAAACAATGCCAACAACCAATTAAATGAACACATTAAATACGTAGACGCCATTAACAACACCAACAAAGTCGTAGGCAACTTATACTTGACTTACACGAGTCTCCACAGGCAAATTCTTTCATATAATAATTAAACACTCGCTGACTGGCGGTCAGGCGGCAGATTTTCAAATGAGGGTACTGGCTAGCAAATCGAATATTGTAAAATGCTCTATCACCATGTATGGTTTCATCGCGATGTTTACTTTCTCCGAAATCACGTCCCTCGACGCAGTATCCATGCCACCATCCACTACAGAACTGCTTGAATCGACTAATGTATATATAATAATTATGCGGGGTAGTAGAATTCTATATTTGAATAGGTGTTGGCCACTATGAACAAGATGACAAACCCGTCAAAATAACTCTCCTTTGGTTTATCAGATTTCGAGATCATGCAATTCCTATCCAGTCGCCGATAGGCTTGAAAGCGATGACCTCCGCCGTTGGATTGTTGATTTCTTAATGGGTGCCTTTGTTTTTGAATTTAATAATCTTCAAAAACAATGACGTCACTTTGTCATGTTACTAGAAAAAAGCAAACGCTTCTACTAGTTCTTTTTTTGGTCTAAAATATTCTCTCGCAATATTTTTTTTTTTCTTAATGTATAAATATATTTTTTTGTTCACTGTATAATTTATTTGCGTGTAAACAGAACATATAAAAATTAAATTAAGTACATAGCTACCAATGTACTTATAATTATAGTTAATAGGCTATTGAGATTTTGATGCCATGATAGCTCAGTGGTAGTGTGTACGACTTCGCGTCAAAGGACGTGAGTTCGAATCCAAGCACCTACAAAGAGCTTGAGCTTTCGGCGAAGGAAAACATCGTGAGAAAACCATAGCATGGTGGTAGGGCCTTTTCTAATGCCTAATTAAAAAACAAAGATAAATAATAATTCCATTTATAAATGTATGAATTCACCTCGATATAACAAAACAAAGGGTTAGAGGTTTTCAAAATATGTATATAATAATAGATATTTGTAAATAAGATTCGAGGTTTAAAGCAGTTTCGTTTTATAAATAGTGTATGTAAAGAAAATATGGACTTTATGCATCACAACACATAAAAAGTCGATATTTCTAAAAAAATATTCAAATTAACAGGATAAATTTACAAAATCGCGCAATAAAATTAATGCGAAATGTGTGCCTCGCATGTTTGCAGAAAAGAATAGTTGATACGATCGAACACTTGTATAAACATTTATTCAAATCGTCTCGACTAAATAGGTAAATACCCATTCTGCAATTTAATTTAGAAATTAGCAAGTACGAATGCCAAGACAAGGGTCTTAGAACTATCTAGTTGATCTATGGCGTTTAACATAAAAGGTGAACAGGTTTAAGCCTGATTGCCGCGTTTATTTTAATTAATAATAAACTATTCATATTTATATGATTTTTAAACACATCTTCATAACTTACTTTATATAGAATAATATTAATTCTAATAATTGCCGTAGCAATTACGCAAATTAAGATTAAAAAATAGCAAACTACAACTTTCGATTAAATAGACAAGAGGGGATGTAGCTCAGTGGTAGAGCGTTCGCTTTGCATGTGAAAGGCCCCGGGTTCGATCCCCGGCATCTCCAAATTTTTGTTGAATATTAAAACATCGCTAATCATTTACTTTATTCTTTTGATTTTAATAAAGGTATTAATTATTGAGGCATTCAGATTAAAAATTAATGGTCATACTGAATAAAATATAGTTGACAGTATATTTCTTAAAACTGACTGTAATGTAAGAGTATTCATTTTATAACCTTTTTTTATGGAGTAGGGAGCAAACGAGCAAGCATGTCACCTGATGGTAAGTGATTACCGCCTCCCAATGACACCCACAACATCAGAGGAATCGCAGGTGCGTTGCCGGCCTTTAAAGGAAGGACTGGCTCTCAAGTGTAACTACCGGAACACACCTATTGGTGTTTGGCGGTAGATATTCAACTTGCTAGCATTAGAGAAAGCCCTACCACCATGCACTACCATGAGGAATTCCATATGTAGACAGTATTTACGCGAATAATTACCAAAACCATTGACTATTACCGTTTATCCTAGATGTGTTTTACATTTCATACTGGAAAAATATCTTTCAGAGGAAATTTATCCCGCGTGTACATAGCAGATAAAATAGGGTCTTTAAATTGCTTATGATGCTACAATGCATTCGATTTTAAAATGATGTACGATTGTAATGTAAGATTATTCAAAATAACCAAATGAGTTAAAATACATAGTCATTTGTTTATTAAGCAATGGCCGGTATCTTCACTGTTTTAGTAAAATAAACATGCATAAATACTAAGGAAATCAAAACCCACAATAAAAGTTATGCAGATTTGGTACACATACCTCATTTGTAACAAATATAAAATATTATAACAAAAAACTTCTGAAGTGCCAACCAAATTTATTTTTCGTCATACAATAGTCTTTATTAATAATCACAATAATCGTATTATAAATAATCATTAATAATCAAATTTATACTGAAAGAAAAAGAACGACACTGGTAATTTTTCACAGTCCATAAACGGAAAAAAAAACGATTACTGCTTCTTAAAAAAAAGAATGAAAATATGAATTATTACATCCAGTTGCGAAACCATCAGTCATAATTTTTAGGTTATATTTACATCAATCTTTTACCGATTCTTAAAACCACTTGAACACTATAAGAGAACACTAGCTCACGACTCGATCCCACACTATTTAACACAATGAACACGTTGTAATACTACAAGTTATGTACCCAATTATACGTGAAAATCACACCTTTCAAGGCATCCATACTCAACCTTTATTCTTCCTATACCATATTAGTTTGTCATACTTGACACTGGCGAAGCTTTTTACATAAGCAGATATAATAATAAACAAAGGAAATTAACTAAAACGTAGTTGAGACTACCAAGTGGAAGAGACAGATAGACACATATATGACTACAGAATTAACTATATATAAATATATATGTAGCTAAAGACAAATTCGGTACTTAAGTTTAGTACTTCTCTCCTCTATTTGTCCAACATATTTTTTTCTAAGTAAATATTGGCGTGCTTTACGATTATCAATAAAGACTTTTACAAGAATTTCTTGCAACGTTCAATAATGGTTTTGGTCCAACTTTGGCCAGTTGACAGGCACTTACTAGTTTAAAAAAAAACATGTTTTTTTATGAAAAAAGAAATGTATATTTAAAAGAATCTAGGCGTCACGTGTAGAAACAATCTACAGTTTGATAGATTCTACTCACAAAATGTAAAAATAATTTTAGGAAATTACTTGACAGACGACAGATTGAATATGGATTCTTCATGCTTAATGGGGAAATTAAACGCATTTACACTGGTCAGGTAAGACTGTCAATTTTTAAATTTTTAATAGTCAACGCGTAATACATGATAATGAAAATATATCGAACAATGCCACATAGCGCCTGTAGAGATGAACCACACGCAAATACTTGTTAGGTTAAGTATGGATTACTGTGGTTCAAGGACTTAAACACATTTTAACTATCAAATAAGATTGAAAATTTTTCTGTCAAGTTACCCTAATAAGAGTTATTTTACTATATGATACCGTTGTACTCGTCAGGCTATACAGATGTTAGAGTTAAAACAACCTTGAATAATGCTATACTCAACCCGCGGGTTGCCGGGATCCTGTGGTTGTCCCACCTTGTATTACTTTCCCAAGGTTTGAAGGTATGAAAAGTTCACAGGACTTCACTCATGGTAAGTAATCCTTGAAATCTAAATGACTTAATTCATATTATTGTATCAATGAATTTATTTAAAAATAAATATTAATGGTAATTTAAGTTAGGGCTTATTAAAAAAGTAAAAGATGACAGTTTTACCCGATTTTACAATATTTAAATATGCAAACAATTGATGCATACTGAGTACACTCCCAGCGAAACTATAAAAAATAACAATTGTTTGTTTGATCAAGCATTAGGACTGTTATCTATCAGTCTCAAAATTCTATATTGAAATTATAAATTTCAAAAATAATTATTTCATGCATTTCATTTCACAAGAGTTGACCATTTTTTCAAAATTTATACACAATTTTTTTTATAATAATTAAATTTTCCCGTTTTTGGCGAGAGACTCCTTACTTTTAACATAATATTATAGATAACAACACTTTTAGATATCCAAATATTTTTACTTTATCTATATAATAAAATACAGGAATAATAATAAGGCTACAACAATTTCATAAAAATGTTACATCTAACTTTAATTCAAGTTCTGATTATAGTACATTTTCGTTTAAACTCAAGTTTAAATAGTGTATTTGTACTTTTTTTATGTTTATAAAGAAATAATCATAGCACAAATGTCGTTGACGATTTAGAGTTTAAATTTACAGTGGATTATATGTTGATAGTTTTAGACAATTTAATATTGAACACTCTATAAAAATTATACGATAATTAAAAATTACATTAACTTAGGGGTCATGACTACCATGACCCACCCTTAGATCCGCACCTGATTGTTCAGATGATTGACATGAAAACAAAAATACTTTTGAGGAGTCTATTTATTTTCATTTAATTTTACCTTAAAATTAAATCCGATTTTGATTATATACGTAATTAATATAAATAAAAATCGTTGGAAAAAATGCAAAATTCGGATTAATTAAATAATACTTAAACATGGTTTAATCAAACGTGTACTATATCATAGCTTTTAACATGTCTACTCGCACCGCTGTACGTATCAAATAGAATCGGGAATGTAAATTTATTGATTGCAAAAAAAAGCAAAAACTAGGAATAGAATCGACATCGTAATTAATTTACTCAAATTAATTCCTTTCTAAAACTTAAACTATTACGACACCAATAAATACCACATATTTATTTTACTTTTTTTTTAGTTATTGCTCATAAACTAGGGACCCGAGTAATTGAATATTATATACCGCTACAAAGTAAATTTTGTTGTAAAATCATTTGTTACAATATAGCCTCAAGGACCGGTGACAGAGAAAGACAAATTCTCTCTAAAGGACAATTCATAATTCGAAAGTCCCTAGTATTAATTTCATATTGTCACAGTTTTAAACATTTAATTTTTAATAAATATAGATAGAAGTAGAGAGATCAGGGAAAGGTATCGAACACTAACTTGTCAATCAGTATTTATAACAACAACATTTTTTTTAATATTATAAGCTCTGTTTACCTACAGTACATTATGTAATGTAACATAAATCGGGCATTTATCGTGATTTTTCAAAACTACGTTTTGATGTGAAAAGTCTATTGCGGCGGACCAGACCGTTTGTAGGTGTCGCCATGCTATTTGATACTATTATTAAATATGTGACTAATAAGAAGAATGAAGTTGTCTCCATTTAATTTAATATAAATGTATGTTAAATGATAACCATCGTTATATTTAAATCATCTTAGAACTTTTAAAATGTTTCATTATGCTATATTTCTTTTCTTTCATACACTATCCCTTTAAGTTCATGATTTGTACAAAAGAAATCGATGTTTCACATCTGACAGCGGTCCCGTGTCAGCCAATTTTTTTTTAACAAAGCGATATCATTTACGGAAATATGATAAAGACAATTTCAATCATTTTCATATTTAGCATAGATATTTTTTATATATATTAACAATTATTCATTCAGATTACAATACATATTCGTTGATGGAATCATTAGGTATTATCGAAAACGAAACGCAATAACTGATTTCGTACATTATTTAATATATAAAAAAAGCACATTTCGATTTCGAAGTCAACATTTCACTTGCAATATTCACTCGAGAAT
Organism: Actias luna; assembly: GCA_039707435.1. NCBI lineage: Eukaryota > Metazoa > Arthropoda > Insecta > Lepidoptera > Saturniidae > Actias > Actias luna. Next base: position 11,012,483 of record JAZHAC010000012.1, on the reverse strand, counting down.
AATTTAACAACACTATCCTCATTCGTGTAGTCACATCACTACTGAGTTCGATATCCGATCTGAGTTCGAACTAGTCAATCGTTGTTTATATTAATTTTAGCCACAGGCGCCGAAAACACAAGAATTTCCACTATTATTTACCATCCGAAACAACCAGCCCTTGACAAAACATAGTAACCAATTTACTGGTAAACATAGTAAACGCTTTGTTATTATTATATTATTGTAAGGTCCACTACAGAAACTAAATATTGCGTGGCACTAGACTCTAGTTAGTATTTAATATCCTTATATAATGGATATTCCGGTGTCCATTTGAAATGAAATTTGTTACTTATAAAGATCCTATTAGATATACATAGTTTTATCGAGTTTTATACTTGATTTTAATATAGCATCTAAATACTAATACCAGGAAACACTCGAGTACCTTTGTACAGAGTACTAAAATACTGAGCATTAATAATAGTAAACTCAGCACATATATATTTTTTATAGTTAATAATAGGTTTAGCGTTAGGGCCACAAATTGGCACCCAATAATGCGACAGATGACTGTGGGGTTTTAGTGGGTATTCCTAGCGGATAGCGCCGCGTTAGCTCCACATATCCCTCTCAGTCAGCCCCGGTGTGAGAGGGGATGCATAAATGCATTTCGCCACGATAAACAAGGGTCACAAACTGATCTGATGTCAAATGACGTTGTAGCCCAAGATGGTGGACACGCTAAGTAAAGTGGGGGGATTGGTTCTCGGTATCTATTCAAAGAGGTTGTAAGTTTTGAGGCGGGCGGTGTTTCGGTATGGTGACAAGTGATGAATAATATTATCGGTCACAGCTGAAGAGTATCAGCACGGTGTCGGCGATGCGGACGGTGTGGGTGGTCGCGGCGACGCACACGCACCGGCAGCGGCAGGGGCGGCGCTAGGCGCGAGGCTCGCAGGGGGCCGGCGGCACGGGGGGCGCGTACCCCCCGGCGGCGCCGCAGGGCCCGCGGCCGGTGCCGGCGGGGGCGGGGGCGGGGGCCGCGAGGGCGGCGGGGGCCGGGGCCGCGGCGCGGATGACAGGCGGCGGGCCCGGGCGCGGCGGCCCGCGGGACCCCGCAGAGGACACGAGGGACGCGAGAGAGGCGCGCTCTGAGGCGACCGGCGACGGAGCATCCACGTCATTCTGGAACGATCCAACGCGCTCAGCTGGGCCGACGCCCGCTACACACCGGACCGGACCGGACCGACGGACCAACGGGGACCGGGATTAAGGGCGCGGGGCGGGAGCGGGAGGGAGGGGGAGCGGGGGACACCGTTACTCACTCGCTTAGGGCCGTGACGTCGCACAAACCCTAGCTAAATGTCTCCACAACCCAAATCTATATCGAACCGTATACATGATATTTTAATACGATATTTACAAATCTAAAACTTATATATACAAATTCTTCGTGTGCATCTATGTCAAGCGAATGGTAGCTAAAGTGAAAGACAATATATTTTCGATATTGCAGACGCGAACACTTTCTGATTGAGTGCCGTCCTACATAAAACTATATAGAAACGCATAGAAAACCACCATAAGATGTAATAAAGTAATGGCCCCTAAAACTGGATAACTTAAAAAAAAAATTAAGTTAGCTTAACATTTGTAAATTATTTACAAATTGAAAAAAAAACCCATGTAAGTTATACGATGAATTTTACGAATAATATAATATTATGTTCGGGTAATTAATTTGGTAATTTGAAAAAAACTTATTTAATAAAATCAGAAGAATAATAATTATTGTGAAATAGCTATCAACACTAACGGTACATTTTAATGAGACATTCGGCTGTGGCTTGTGATGCATCACGTCGTTTCCAAAATCATGTGCTGATGACAATAACAAATAATTACTCTAAATCAAAATAAAAATGGCGAAAGAAACAAAATATATTTTCAGCTGAACATTTTACATTTATAACCTAGTGACATTTATTAAGTAAACAACCGATTCAGTGATCTATTAACTGCCTAATGCAACTGGCGATGATAAGCGGATATGAATGAATTAATTCCAATGAGAGATATATGATACTTTATTTGCTTTATATTTGAAATCGATATTACAAGGAAGTTTAAATAGGAAAATGAAAACTACAAATGTCCAAAATATGGATTAATATCAAGCATACAATAAAACCTGATTAAGTAGGATCTGCATAAGAAACGTCTACTAAATAAAGTCTAGCTAAGGTCATAAAACTATTACAATAAATATATTCAAAACTTTAGTCATTTACTTATAACTTTTAATATAATTAGTTCCATAGTATTCAAATAAAATACAATTAAATACTCTGACTTTGATGGCTCAGTGGTAAAGTGTTCCGACTCCGCGTTAAAGGACGTGAGAACCAATCCCTGTAAAGAGCTTGAGCATCTGGTGTAGAAAAACATCGTGATGAAACCAATAGTAGGGCTGTTTCTAATACCCGCCTGGCTAGCTACCACCCTCAAGATAATAATCTGCCGCCAAATACCTATAAATATGTTCCAACAGTTGCACTTGAAAACCAATCCCTCCACTAGGCTTAGCGTGCCCACAATCTTGGGCCACATTGTCACTTAACAGCAGGGAACATTGTGGCTATGAAAAACATTATACAACTGTAAGTGTAATTATTTTACGGGGTGGTAGGATACGATGGTTGTGATAAACCAGTCATAGTCTCGTTGAGATTTCCACATTTCAGCACCAGTCATTGTCTAATTTAATTTTGTGAAAATACAGAAAGCTGTTATGGCAACCATAACCCACTATTAAACATTAATATCTCTGTGTACCCTTTTGTTTTTATATTATCCGGTACACTTATCGGGTAAAGTGCTATCACTTGGCAGCGTAAAAATTACGAAAATATATATTATCTATGGTACAGATTGACATATTAGAAAAAAAACTAATAATTAAGTCTAGAATTTCCTTTCCTCTAGATAATTTTGTTAAATATAATAATTATTTTCTGTACGTAGGTAAGTAATTACTTTGAGACGTTACTGAAAATAGTTTGCTACATATCCCACTTTTCCAAGTTTTACTATATTAATAAAGAATTTATATATTTTTATAATTATTGATCATGATTTTAAGGGTAATATTGTAGGATGCATGAATTACTATCAACAGTATTTCCGTTAGAATTGGAAGGAAGATAGATAAAGATGAAAATGGCAATTGTGAAAAAAAAATCAGCACATTGCGAGCGATTAAATGGTGCGTTAGGGATTATGACATGTGGCAACACAGATGAAATCATGCAATATCTAAATTTGATTTGGTATCTTAGTGTTAAATTATTCAAACCCATGTCAAGCGAATAAGCGTAACATAATATCAAAAAAATATAATAATCTATTTAAAGCCTACAAATATCTTAGTTAAGTGATCAGTTTCGATTTACTCCAGTATAGTTAAATATGTTAAATAAATATATATTTAAATATATACATAGATAATGAAAATATATCAGACACGAGAGTTGTTTCATGCAATGATATATAACCTGTTTTAGATGAATGTAAAGTAAAAATAAAATACAACCTGGACAATTATTATATAACAACAATATCAATAAACATTTACATACATATAATAGCTAGTTATTTCTATACAACTATTTCATTTAGCTCAAAAATAACTAATATGATTGTCACAATGTCGTTCGTAAAATACATAATAAATAAACTCATTTTAGGAAACGGCAACTCTAAAAATCTGTATTAATAAATAACATTCCAATTCTGTAAGGTATTTTTCTAAATATCGAATATCATAGAAACATGAGTTTGATATTTTTTACTTTAAAATATAAATTAATTATTAAATAATATTTAACATAGTTTTTGAGAGGGCAAAAATAAACGCCATAGTGTGAGACTCCTTTCAATTTAACAGTGGATATATAACATGAAAATAATCACAATTTAATATCACCATATAAATATAAAATATTTACTATTAATTGAAAGTTGTAAAAGCAAATCCACTTCAATTGAAAACTGATATTTTAAAGTAAGTACACCAAATTGTTTATGTTTCGAACACTACCAATCTAATGTAACTACTTAAAGAATACCAATTTTGAACTAAAACAGATTTGATATTAAACTCCTTAATTAAGTTATATATATTCTCTAAACAATAAATCCAGTTGAGTGAAGTTATTATAAACTTTTTACTGACTAGAAAACTTTTAAAGTAAAACATTTGATTTGTAATTGCTGCACCACTTTTAAAATAACCTGATAATTTATGTACAACAATAATAATATAGTTTACTATGAGATACTCAATGTCATGCGATGTTCTAAATATTTGTATAACCCTTAATTTTAAGAGTAAATATACAATAGTATTGTAATAAAACAACTAATTTACAATACACGAAATTAATTTCAATATTGACAATAACTATTAATTATTAAACTAAGATTCTATTAATATTGTTACTTTTGATAAAATAACACTATATAACATTATAAATCTAGCATAAAAACCATAGCAGTATACTTATTACATTTGTTTCTAGCTAGTAATAAATTCTAATTCGATTGAAGTATCTAATTGTCTATGACATCTGTCAAACGATCAAACATGTGAGCATTGTCTATGACAACTGTCAAACGACTAAACAAGTATATATATATATTGTCTATGACATCTGTCAAACGATCAAACATGTGAGCATTGTCTATGACAACTGTCAAACGACTAAACAAGTATATATATATTGTCTATGACATCAGTCAAACAACCGAAAAGGTATAGCACTATATTAGAGCACGCCGGAAGTCAAACGTTAACCACACAGAGGGCGCTCTCAGCCCGTACCGATACCACTACGCACTTACTGTGAGCGACGTGCTTACAACCCAAGTACGCTCGCCTCAGAGCCCTTGTCACTCTGCCCTGATGGATCATTCACAATCGCACATTTTAATTCATTCTATTTTTTTTTTAATGAAATCTTCTCTAGGAAGTTTTAGATATGGAGTAAATTCATCTAAGTCGTCATCGACATGGTCAGGTGACGTGTTAACGTACACACTACATTTGTTCCTATGAGTGTGACTTATTGGGCTGTAAACAGTTTTGATTTACAAGTTTTAATTTAAAATAAAACAATTACTTTCGATATCCAAAAATGACAACCCTTTGTTGATAGTTTTAAGTTTTTACTTCGGTCGGCTGCATTGTTTTGTTTTTTATTATTTAAAATTAACTATCAAATAATGAGATATTTAACAAAAAACAGAATGTATGGACTATCTTGAAGGGTAAATAGAACATTGGATTGACAATTATTTGAAAAATTATAGAAATAATTAAATATAACTATTTGAGACTAAGAAAATGAAATCACTTTTGAAAATTTAAAAGAACACAAATCAAGTATAGAAATATATTTGATAGAGTCTATAGAGAAGTCATTTCAACTAATCAACTGTAGAGAGGTTATACTTAAAGAGTTCCAAGAAGAATGTACTGATAATATCCATTGAACAGTAATTTATAATTACAATGTTCAAGTTATCTAAATTACAAGAAAACATGCTAAATTTAGATAAAAGTTCTCACCACACTAATTCCGCTTTTGCCCTGTAATTTACATAACAATTCGTTGATTCCAAATACCTAACTTATTTAATACATGGCAGTGATAAAATTGATACATCTTAAAACCCTATCATGTATATATAAAAAATATGTACATATTATTAATATAAAAAATCATAATATATATTTATAATAGAAATAAATACAAATATCATGTTATATGCGATTTATATAAAATATTTTCAATGATAGAAAGTTTTAAATGTAACATTTATTGCTTACACAGACTAGACTTTTATATTTCATAATACCGGTACATTTTTTGAGTCCATTGTAATATTTAACGAAAATTATATATTATTTTGACTTATATGACTTATTCTGTATATATCTGTAACATCACTTTTTTATTATAATTTTAATAAATAAATAACACCTTAAATAACTATTAAAAAGAAATTATATCTTTTGTTATGATATAATAAAATGTTTGTACAGTTTTATTAAAAGCCATCATACTGTTTAACCGTGACTGACAGTTAAAAATTCAAATAAACATACTTTAAAATTTATAATATATCTTAAATTAATCTCACTTTTCGTAATACATATACAATAATTACAGAGTTACAGTACGGTCATGGGACGCAGCACTTAAAAATATATATTTTTGATTAATAATTTCCTTTTTTTAAACAGATACCTTTTATTTGTATACTAAATTTGATTATTTTCGCGGTCTTGTTTATTAAGATTAAACTATTTCTTTCATATAGTATATAGAAATAGGTATTTTATATAAATCACAGATAACGTTTAGATACGATATATATGTATAAGATCACCAAAACCGAAACATAGTGATAATGAGGGATATGAAAGCTAAGAGTGCGTGCAGCCAGCGCTCGATACGTGAGTTCGCATTCGAGAGCAGGCCGCGAGCGTTTACCTTCAACGGGACCGGCGCCACCTCCAGGTGGTATCCCATCTCGCACAGCTTCCGCAGGAGCTCCAACCCTGCAACCACGGAATTATTCATGTCCATACTCATATCGATGTTTCTCAACTCATAATGAAGAAAAAATTCTAAACAAATTATTGTGTACTAGCTGTGCCTGCAACTTCGTTCGCGTGGCTGTCGATCCTATCCCATTTATCTTTATACCAAAATTCATTGTAGTCATTACAGCGTTTTAGACGAGAAAGCGTAACAAACAAACAAATTAGACCATACGACTGAAGTAAAACTTTTGTGGCTATGAGAGAAAGAAAATGTGTGTTCGCACCTCTCGCTCTAGCCCCTACAGTAATATACGAAACGTAACTCTCTCTTTCTATCTTCACTAACTTATATCTTGGTCTCAACTTCCGTTCGCCTCGCCCGATCGTACTTTTCGTAACTATCTCGTCGCGCATTCACCAGCTTCCTCGTTAAGTCAAGCGTGCGTAAAGAAGAAGTATAGTAAGTATAGTAAAGTGTCGGTACAGACCTGCGTCCCTGTCGCGGTGGTAGCTGGTCTCCCAGGCGTCGAAGAGGCGGTTGTAGTAGCGCGGGCCCGACAGGTACGGCAGGTACCGGTGCGTGTCGCGCGTCGGGAACACGCGCTCCATGTCCCGCGCCTGCGTCAGCTCGTCCTCCGCCTGCACGAGGTGACGCACGTCGTCCGGCGTCAGCGTCGCCAGGATGTCGCGCACGTACTGTACCGCACACCGCATACATGTGATTTTAAGTGACGATATGACCCAAGTTTGTAGCCACGCCTAACCTGTAGAGGAGCTAGCTCTCAAGTGCAGCTGCCGAAACACACTTATTGGTATTTGACGGCAGATTTTCAGCCCGAGGTATGTTGCTAGCCAGGCGGGCATTAGAAAAAGCCCTATCACCATGCTATGCTATTTCCTCACGATGTTTTCCTTCACCGAAAACTCAAGCTCATTGTACGCGAAGTACACTACCACTGAACTATCATCGCTTCAAAATATCGCATGTATTATATGTATATATACATGTATGGAAGTATATATGGACCGTTTATTTTGAAAGCGATGTAAGTCCGTTTCCTTTTGTTACGAGAAAATTAATTTCATTTCATTTACCGACCGATTTTAAGTTGTACAAAACATGGAATTTTTTTGAGAAATTAAACACGGACTAGTTATATATAAAAAAATTACATTAAATTAAGAATGAATTACGTGATAGCTAATTTTTCTCAAAAATGGACTTACACCACTTTCAAAATAAACGGTCCATATATACTTCCATACATGTATATATATATATAATACATGCGATATTTTGAAGCGATGATAGTTCAGTGGTAGTGTACTTCGCGTACAATGAGCTTGAGCTTTCGGTGAAGGAAAACATCGTGAGGAAACCATAGCATGGTGGTAAGGCTTTTTCTAATGCCCGCCTGGCTAGCAACATCCTCGGTCTGAAAATCTGCCGTCAAATACCAATAAGTGTGTTTCGGCAGCTGCACTTGAGAGCTAGCTCCTCTACAGGTTAGGCGTGCCTACAAACTTGGGCCATATCGTCACTTCAAAATCAGATGAGATTATAGCCATAACAAACCTTGACTATATAAACGAAATGCACTTATGTACGCTCACACGCATTTATTAACATATGTATGCTTATTTTTTTATAGTTTATAGGTTTAGCTATATAGCCACAATCTCAGCTGATGTTAAATGACGATGTCGCCTAAGACGGTGGACACCCTAAACATAGTGTAGGGACTGATTCTCAAGTGCAACTGCCGGAACACGTCTATAGGTATTTGGAGGTAGTTTTTCAACTTGAGGGTGGTAGCTAGCTAGACGGGCATTAAGAAAAGGTCTACCACTATGTTATAGTATGTATGTACTATTATACTATGTAGTATAAGCATACTTGCACGTAAGTACGCTTACACACATACTAACACGTATGTCCGCTAAAACACATACTTATATGTATGCACACACGCACACTCTTAAACACACAGACTCAGAAAAACACGCACTATTACATTCACAGTACCACGCTCATACTTACGCACACGCACACGCACACGCACACACTATTAATCTTTCGATCTCAATCTCATAGTTGTATAAGTATAACTTGGGCCGGATCGTCACTTATAATCAGATGAGATTATGACCATGACGCTAAACCTCAACAATAAAAAAATACATTATAGTTGACATTACCTAGTATGGAACCTTAACTAAGAATAAATTCTGTGTATTTGTATAGAAAAATAAAAATGTTGATATGTGATTTAACAGTACAAGTTATAATACATAACCTGTAAAATGTCAGTCTATATGTTTATTTCTGATAAAAAATAGCAATTATCTCACCATAAGAATTTTTTCAATCATTATAAATTAGTAAAAATAATATAATATGTTTTTCTTGTCCATTTCATGAAATATAATTTCATTTTTGTGTTTTTTCCGGAACAATTAACTGAACAAATATTAGCAATCCTACTCACACTATTCTATATTCATTTCTTTTCATGTACAGAGAAGAAATTATTTTTAAAATACTTACCATATCTCGTTCTACCATGTTTGTATATATAATATGTTTGTCTCTTTCTTCTTTAGATAAATACACTGTGTATAATCTACTGTCATATGGTAAGCCAGCCTAAAATAAAAAATAATAAAAATAATTAATAATACATTCATACAAATAAATTATATAATTAAAAAAAATATCTATGACTTCACTCTGGTACAAATAATTTTATATATAAAAATAAGCGTAATCCACCGCATTATACCAGTTAGCAATATACTATGACTTAGAAATAAGAATCATGTCAATTAATTTTTCAAATTATAACCACATTAAGCGATAGAGATTTTACCATTTGCAATATGTAAACATATAATTATATAATATATACTTATTATATAAACTGACCAACTTGTGTGGCTTCTCTTTGGACAACAATTCCAAGTTAGTTTTGAGCGGAACCTGGAACTGCGCTATGTTGAGAACAGTTGTGACCAGAGGGCCTTTTACGTGGATGTCGAGAGGTGACGCACTGTGCAGACTCGGTGATATATTCACCTAAAACAATTGTATTATATCACTCAGAATGTTCTAATTAATTAAATTAAATATATAGAATGTATATATTTAATGTATATATAGAATGTAATAGAAAATATAGAATATGGTCTAATTAAATATAGAAATGAGTGTTAACTTATTATTTGAAGGTCGAGCTTATTCATTACTGAAAATTTCAGGAAGGCTTTAGAAAAATATGGTAAACAGAACTAATCATATTCTATTGTTTGTGATGAAAATACTCGAGCTTGTCTGCATCTACTTAATGTAACAAAAAAAAATCCGTTCACAAACAGAAGAAAAAAAGACACTAAACTGTTTTGTTTTGGCCTATTTATATTTAGATAATAGCTTAACAAATAATTATCAAAACAAATCAATCAGCAATATGAACTAATTTCAATAGTGAGTATTCAAACCAATTAATGATTTAAAAGAGTACTAAGTTTTAAAAGTATGACCACAATAATGGAGGTATCTTTATACATTTTTCTTTATTATATTAATGTAATAGATATCTGACTTTATCAGGGTGTAACCTTGTTTAGTGTAATTATCACATATCCCAAGTCTATGCCTTAATTTAAGATATTATATATAGAAATCTTTCCAAAAATTTATGAAGTACCTTAATAAAACAGTCATAAAAAACGATTAAGTAGTTAATTAGATTAAGAGAAAATAATGCGTATACGACATGGTATAAAAGTTTAAAACTATAAATTTTTCTTCAAGCTGATAAATTATTTATTATAGGAATGTCAACAGATAGTAAAATATACAATTGAAAAAGAAAATTTACCTCTAAAAGCCAAGGTTTAAGGTCCTCATCCAGTAGTACATCTATACCAAATAGCTCATAACAATTGTAACGTGAAGTAACATTCGCTTTAGTGAGAGAACTGATGCTCGCTTCTCCAGATATAATAGTTTTAATAACAAGGTCCTTCATGGAATCCCAAAGCGCCTCTGTGTCTACATTCTTCTCAGTCTTTAAGTATTGGAATAGAGTTTGCAATGTCCTGCAATGGAATTAATAATTAAAAACATTCTATGGGAATAAGAACAATTATATTGTTTCATGTCGTTAACCATCACAGTATGGACCCAAGAGTTTTGAAATTTGCAAATTGTAAAGCATTCTGTACCATCAATTAGACATATTAAAATATGTTGATAGGGCAATTTTTTTGTATAGCAACACTATTTTAATTCTATATTTAATAAATGATTATATACATATAATCAATTCCTTTTTACTGCTGTCTCAATAAAGCATTTTTATATTGAATTCTATTACCAAACCATAAGCACCAATTTCTAAACCACAAAACCACAGTGAGTTCAACTATAAAGTCCTTTGCTGCAAAGATTTATGTACAATTGATATTAAAAAAAAAGACTTTTCAAGATCCAAGGCTCTACCAATTCTATACTAGGAAAAAATACAAATAATTCTTACCACTTATGACCTTCGCAAGCTGCAAAATCTTCATTCGGTGTATAGTTTTTCGATAATCTATTTATTGAATAATTCGTCAAATGCATATACCTGTCGTTCAGTGATGCGAGTTCGTCATTATATTTAACTGAAAGTAAATAATAGACCATAACAACAACACTGCACTTGATATTAATAATGTAACAATAGAAAATAGATGTGTATAAAAAATACTTTTATAATATAAAATAAATTATAGAGTAGTACTAAATGACCTCACAGAATTTGATCTGTCCTTACCCACAGTTAATAATATATCCGATCATAGCACCGTTTGTTGAAGTTTCATAATATAATAATTTTTATGCCGATAAATCAACATATCAAGCCTTTTCAGGAAAATCATCATAATCGCCAAAATGATTAAATAGCCATAAAAATGATTTTCATTATAACTTCTTAAAAAATATCTTTGTAAATCAAAAGCGGTATGTTAACAGCCACTATTTTAATAGATCGGTGGTTCATTATTAACAAGAAGTTATATTTTTTTTATAAAGATATCATAAATACTTTTTAATTAAGAATTTGAAAAAAAATACTGTATTGTAAAAAGTATAATTGTCGCTTACGATGTTTTATCTAAAACGGCTCGATATACGAAAATATGATTCATTGTTGTAATATAGTCTTTATTATAAACAGTATAAACTTTACAATAACTATAACAGATCCTCTAACGAAACATATCCTTGAACTAACATATCGACAAAACAAAATAATTGTTTAATTTCTTCTGTAATTACGGAATCACCAGATATACCAATACTATTTTTAGTATTATAATCAAACATGAGACTGCATGAGCCTCATGAACTCTGTTAAACTCATGGTGCTAAATGCAAATAACTCAAATATATACTAGTTAGAGTATATTTAAGTTGTGTGCTAGCCAATAATTACCTGACGCAAATCTTGCGAGTCCATCTTTATATAAGTATATCCTTAGCGGGTGCACTGAAGTTACTAGAACATACAGGCGCATGTCAAACTTGCTACCGTTTATTAGATAGGGCTTGGAAACGTAGCGCTGCACCACGACAGGCCGTTTCTTGGGTATTTCTGCCCACCGGGATACTACTTTGATGCCAGTCCCTCGCGCTGACGCTGGCTAGAAAATAAATAAATATTCCTTGTTATAGAACACACATTTGCATGGTAGAGTAGGGTTTTTTCTAATGCTCCCTGGCTAGTTACGAGCCTCAAGTCGAAAATCTGCCACCAAATACTTTAAGATGTGTTCCAGCAGTAACACTTGACAGGCAGCCGCTCCACTAGGCTTAGCGTGCGCTCCTACTTGGGCCACATCGTCATTTAACATGAGGGTACATTGTGGCCATAACGCTAAACCTAACCTATAAAAGAACTCTACTAAAACATAAAATATATTGAGCTGAACATACTGAACCAACGAACCTATCGATCGAATTAATTACATTTTAATAAGATTACATTAAAAATTAACATGTTTATACAAAATTATCAGATAAAATCTCAAGATCAATCATGAGAAAGTATCTTACTTAATTATATAAATAATGGATGATCATTTAAGCCCACAGAATCCTACAATTAATAGTAATAGACCAAATACATTTCTTTACATAAACTATTTAAAAATAAATACTTATTCTGTAATTTGTTTATCGAATACGCTAAGTATAATTAATATTTTTTCGAATACGCTACGCAAATTAAAAATATTGTTGCGCATTAATTAGCTGCTTAATTTTGGGCCGCATTTATTATATCGAAGTATTCCTATTTCCTTACATACTATTAATAATTTTTACTCAGGACAAGTTTACAACGACCCATCGGCAAGGGTGGATCCATACTTGAGTAACTAATTATATTAGTATTATGGTAGCTCTATCATACTTGAACTCTCATCATATAAAACATTGTTACTTGTAACAAAATGCATTGTAACATTAAACTTGCTAAACTAAAAATAACAATACATGCATGCATTCTTTCAATCTTAATTTAAAGTAATGATTTCTTATGTTTACGCGAATATTACTCATCAAAATAATACTAATTTAAACGAAGGCTGAAAAGCTTTCGAAACGTCGGCACCAATTTAATAAATAACCGTGATAAAATTCGATTAAATTAGTTTTATTTAATTTAAAGAATTCGAATTCCCCACTAACCGGTTTTATAATCCATCTTTCATTATTAGCTGCATAAGATTCCCAGTCCCGTTTCAACAGTATCAAGTCGTGCGGTAGGACGTATGTTTTGGGCATTATACCGAACTCGTCGGCGCCGTACTTCGAAGTCAACTTCTGCAAATTCCTCCAGAGCCGGTCTTTTCTGCCTATTTGAAACGTGCCCGGGAAATGGTTCATCTTTTGCCCGTCCTTTATCGCTCTGAACATTAATGATTTCATATGTTTACCCCATATGCCGACCCATTCAACAGTTTCTGTAATAAAGAAAAAAATGTTTTTTTCTTCTCTTTATATATAAAAATTTCGTGTCACATTGTTCGTGCGTGATGAACTCTTAAATTACTGAACCGATTTTAATCAAATTTTACACAATGTATAGAGTTGGTCTTTGGTCGATAAGTGATCATAACGCGATAGATGTCGCTGTAGTCGATGTGATTGTTATTTTCTACCTCTTTATAGATTATTAATTAGACGACATGTAGGTTTGAAACCTAAAATTATAAAATTAACTAAATGCAGTTAGCCACGTAAGCATCAAATTTAGGAAATAGGTGTTCCATAGCACCACCCTATAAAATTGTTTCATGACATATTTACGATTTTTAATCATTCAATATAAGTTTTGTACTCCAAGTACAACTTGCAATTCACCAATCTTGTCTTTTACAATAGAACTTGTACCAAAATTCATACAAAGTTTAACACTTATATACATACTAGCTATGTCCGCGACTTCGTTCGCGTGAAGCTGAAAATTATTTACTACTTGTTGCTCATTTTTGTATCGTTTTTTAATAAAACTTTGCTCATGTTGGTGGTGGTGCGATGTTCAATAGCCTTTTTCAATTATTTCTTTACCAAATACAAAAATAATTGTTGAATTCCGCTAGGTAGTTACTAAGATTAGTACATTATATTAGTAATAAATAAGATATTACTGTTATTAATATAAGAATAAAACCTAAAAAAAAAGATGCAGATCAAGTTTTATGCCGGTTCTTCTCGATGACTGCGTTATTTTCCGAACCGGTAGTAGTCAGAAGCGCCTTCTTAGAGCCTAAATTGAGTAAATATTTTTGACTTAATAACGACAGAGTAATATAAACTTTGTAAAACACTTTTCTTCAATGGATGCTCTTTTAATATTGTACTTCATGGTTACTCTTTTACCAGAATAATCCGTTAATCAGAATAACATGTGTTTTGTAAAAAAAATAGTCAGTAAATTCTTAATTATTAAATTCTAATAAACATAAAATTAATTTAAAAACGGGCAGTGTAGGTTTAGAATCACAAATTTATTCTTAAGATTTAGTAACTATTTTTAAAATTGTTTTTTTTTTTGTTAACTCTAAAAAGTAAGAAACACGACAAACTAGTTACCTTCCTGCGGGCACTCTGATGTATCGCACTCGCTTTTAACAAGTCGAAATCCTGAGTTTGTTAATGTTTTCTTGACAACGATAGGCGTTATCGTGGTCAGCTTCCATTTGAGGTGCTTCTGTATGGGCACAGGCACCTTCAGCGTCACCGCCTCGTCGTGACCCACGAAACGAAGATATGGCGGTACTCGAGGAAACAGAGATGATCGTAAACAGTTCGATATCGAATCCGGTAAATTGAGTGGCGGTTCTGAAATATATACAAATTTTAATCTTTCAGTTGTTTTTATATGATACAGCTGTGCCTTTGACTTTTTTTTAGTTAAGGTTACGTTAACGTTATGTCCACAATCTCACCTAAGTGAGAATGTGGTCCAAGATGGTGAACACAGTAAGCCTAGCGTAGGGACGGGCTCTCAAGTGCAACTGCCAGAACACATCTATATTTATTTTGCGGCAGATTTTCAACTTGAGGGTAGTAGCTATCCGGGCGGGCAGCATGAAAACCTTACCACCATGCCATATTACGTATAACTAAAACTTATCAAACAATTATTGGCCGTTTTTTTAACTATTTTGAATACAGCTCCTATTGGTGGTAGCGTGATGATAACTGGCCTAAAGCCTACCTCAAGTATTGCTCTATCAAATACAAAAATATTTTTTTACACTCGACTGATAGTTCTTAAGATTAGTGCGTTTAAACAAACAAACTTTTCTGGTCGAACACATTAATGTAGATAAGTTTAGGATTTGACCATAATCAAAACATCGCTTTAAAGCGCAACAGCGCTCAATAAAATCGTATAAAATTTCAGTCTACAATGTAGATATACTGAACTTTGTGTTTTACCGCATCCTTATGATGTAGTATAGAGACAGTTACACAGCTATGACATTGTGTTTGCCATTTTACATTGTAAAAACTGATATATTTAAAAACAAAACAATGTCTTGTAGGTTTAATTTAACGTAAATTAATAATTCATAAACATAATATTAAATTAGAAAATATTATTAAGAAATAATATGTCACAAGCGACAATGTAGTATATATCAACATGATGAATTTAAAAATAATAATGTAGTATGAATAAGTTACTTATTGTTAGATCAATATTTCAAGTTCAAATGCCTAGTGTTATAGTCTTTATGTACCTATAATATAGATAAAGAATTTGCAATTCAATGGATAATATTCGAAAATATGTGCCCCAACAATAATATTGATAGCGCAAAAAAAGAACAGTTCTACATCTAATCTAATAAACATTGCATATACTACATTTTAAGATTTGCGTATAATAATAAATATAATAAATAATAATAATAAATATGCGTACTTCCAGTTAAGACTGTAACATATATATAAACTATGATAATTATTTAAGATAATTATTCAAAATGAAAAACAAAAAAAACTGCATAACATTTAAAATAATGTTTTGGTTGCATGTTGTTCGTATTTCAAAATCAAAGTACATTGGTTGAAAATCAATATAAATACATTAATGTGTATATGCAAAGCCAGAAGATGTTTAACCTTTCCATGTCGGTAGCGTTCTGAAGGGATTTGTCGTGTGCAAAGCAGTCAAAAATAACTTATCTTGGTTTACTTTATCTGTAAAACAAGAGTTTATCTTTGTATCTTTTTTGCTTAAAATTAAATATACTTTTAGAAATAGTACGTTGAATCGAATGGCGTCAGATGGAATTTATACAAAGGTTATGTTCGACTTTAAGAGTTCAAAACATGCCTTCAGTCATTCCACATAACGACTACGGTCGTTGTGTTCGCGGCGAAATTGACGTCACTATTTTACTCACGTATAGCTCACTATGACCCATCTGCAACGTTAGGTCCATACTCCATTTCAGTTAAGTAAATCGTTACTTCCTTACAAATATTATAAATGCGAAAGGGAGATTGTTACGCCTTCACACCTAAAATGCTGAATCGATTATGATGAATTTTTATATGGAGATAGATGAGAACCTAGAGACGGAGATAGGGTACATACTTATTTTGGGTACATACCGATTTGTTAGACAAAATCCATATTAACGCTAGCAAAACCGCAGATAAAAACTAGTGTTTATATAAATTTGTCAGATCTCGGAAACGGCTCTAACGATTTAGATGAAATTTTGTATTTAAAAAGATTCTTGCTTTTTTTAAATCCTCTATACAGTAGTATTACACATATAAACTCAGTTTTTAAACTAGTGTTTTTTATTTATTTAAATCACCTATTCATACATCCACATGTATGTCAAATCGTAAAATACAGATGATAAATCAATATGTTATCTAAATTTTTTTTTATCAAATAAACACATTTTAGAAAAGACATATACCGAAATAAGCTTGGTCATCTAGGTACTGTCTCTAAAGCGCAAGTGGAACGGGATAAACCGCGGTCGTGAGCGTTGAGTACACAAAGTGTAACGTATTCTGTATACGATGTTACTAGCTGTGTCCGCTCGCGCGCTTCGTTCGCGTGGAACTAAAAAATATTTAACAATTTTTGCTCGTTTTTATAACTTTTCTTAATATACATCTGCTTCTATTGGTGGTAGCGTCACGTTAAATATCCTAAATACTTCCCCTATAATTGCTCTATTAAATACAAAAAGATTTTTTTTAATCCGACCGGAATTACCTAAGATAAGGGTGTTCAATCAAACAAACAAACAATTCTATATTAAAGGCAAAAATATTTTGATTGCTTTGCTCTTATTGGAGGTAGCGTGATGTTAAATATCCTAAAGCTTTCCTCAACGTTTGCTCTATCAAATACAAAAATAATATTTGTAATTCGACTGGTAGTTACCTCAGATTAGCGCGTTGAAACAAACTTTCCGCATTATAATATTAATATTACGTACCTTTAGAATTATTTTTTTTCGGTGTAACGACAGTCCCATTCAGTTTAGTAGACAACTTCGTAACAGAGTTCTCGACCAATATGTTCTTGATGGGAGCAGGAACCTGTTCGTCCAGCTCGACGGGGTCCGTGTCCATGTGCCACGTGGACTCCACTACGTCAGGTGACGGCGATCGACTGTGCCCACTAAAAGCGTCATATACATTTACTTACATTTATATATGAAGCGATAATGGATCCCTGCAATGAGCCTGAGCTATCGGGATAAAGGAAAACACCGTGATGAAACCATAGCGTGGTGGTAGGGCTTTTTTTAACGGCCGCCTAGTGGGCTACCACTCTAAAGTTGAGAATCTGCCGCCAAATGCCTATAGGTGTGTTCCGGCAGTTGCACTTAAGAGTCAGTTCCTCCACTAGGTTTAGCGTGTCCGCTATCTTGGGATACATTATCACTTAACATCAGGTGATATTGTAGTCATAATGCTAATTCTATATGGAATATTTTCCCATACTTTTTCATTCGAACTCACAACCCCTTGGCCCGGCGTCCATACACACTATCACTAATTTATCATCGCATCTCTGAGGTCCAAAATTGATCGGAATTGATTCGATTCAACTGTTTATACGGGAAAACCTAAAAAACCGGTAGTTTGGATATCAAAAACCTTTTTGGTTATAAAGCGGCCATATTGTTTGAGTAATTTATTTATTTATGACTTACTCTTCAGTCTCAGGCTCGACGACAGAGCACTCGATCTTACTGTTCGACTTCATCTTCGCAACTTTGACCTTCGGTTTGGCTTTCTTCACGGTTTTCACCAGCTTCTTGACTACCGGTATCGCGGTCACCGAACTGACCGGTAACGCTGGGCTCACCGTTGGGCAAGTAGGCGTGGGAGTCTCATGCCGGGGCTGTTAGGAAAACAAGTACAATTTATCAGACTTATTTAAAGTTATCAATATATATTCCATTTTACATGGTAGTCGGGTTTATTCTAATGCTCAACAGGCTAGCTACTATGAACAAGTTGAAAATTTGCCGCCATATACCT
Organism: Actias luna; assembly: GCA_039707435.1. NCBI lineage: Eukaryota > Metazoa > Arthropoda > Insecta > Lepidoptera > Saturniidae > Actias > Actias luna. The sequence goes on along the minus strand of JAZHAC010000012.1, from coordinate 10,993,800 downwards.
ATGTGCGTTGCACTTGAGAGCTAGTACCTTCACTACGCTTAGCTTGAGCACCGTATTGCCACATCGTCACTTAACATCGGGTTAGATTGTGGTCATAACGCTAATAAAAAATATGACAGATTACTTATAACGTTCAACATGACTTGACTTTAATTGGTATACTTAGATATACGTATATCTTAACGCCATAAAATAAATAGCGCTTTAAGTGTCCTTAATTTTAGATTTTTTGTCCTTAATGGCTAATAAGAAACATTAATTTTAGCAGAGTTATCATATATTATCACATTATTCGATTCTCGATAATAAGAATAGCTAACTTTATAAACTTTTTTTTATTTTTCTTATAGATTAGACTTAGCGTTGTTACCACAATCTCATCCGATGTTAAGTGACGATGTGCCCCAAGATAGTGGACACACTAACCCTAGTGGAGGGGCTGGCTCTCAAGTGCAACTGCCGGAACACACCTACAGGTATATTGCGGCAAATTTTCAACTTGAGAGAGGTAGCTAACCAGGCGGGCATTAGAAACCACCTTGAAACTATATAAACTGCCGTGCTGCAAAATGTCAATTTTGTAGCTTTTTATATAACAGTCTGATTAACCAAATCAACATGTGAAATTAACAGATATAAGCACATACACCGAACATTAGTGAATAGGAGCTCATGTAATTAAAAAAAAAAAAATAACATGTAAAAATAGGTAGTCAGTGAAATAAGAATATCTCAGACGATTCGGACACGACACGTGTCAGGTGATATTATAAAAATAACAAGCTAATAACAAAACACAGCAGGATACGTAGAGCAAACGGTGGAAATGGGTCAACGGAAATAAATACAGAGAATTCAGCAATTTACCGTCACAGCAGAGGCACTGGATAACTTTCGCAAATCTTTTTGGCAAGCATCACCGCGATGTTCCGGTGCTTATCACACAATTTTCCCTCTTGAAAACACGTGAGACGTTCAATATAACCGTTACCAGCATACCATGTCAAGGTTAACGCCGGTGTCAACAACCACATAAACCGACTACATTAATTATAATGAACTCGTGGTGTGTTTAATACTTATTTGAATATAGTGAATTAATTATCGTACAATTAATAGATAATAATGTATATATTATTCATTGGACTCACTCAAACGTAACACTTAATATTATTTTGAATTGAAATAAATTAATCGGCGGTTATAATAAATTAATTAATAGGAGATCGAATCAGCACGACAGTAACAGTGATAATGCATCGTATTGACATTTGGTATATGATTGGCGTAGTGCCAAATCTCGTGAACGTTCGCCACCACAATAAAATTCAAAGTGTACAAAATTAAACAGACGCGGGTAATGAGTTTAAGCGAGATGTAACCAGTAACTATAAAGCGATTGACGCCCACATGCGACGCGATTTGGCCGATGATTATGCGGTTACTCTTTAGCGGATCATATTTAATATAATTTACGACATCGTACTGAGTAATTTACTGGTAAACTAAAACAACATCATGATTAATGGCTTTGCTAATGTCAACTTTCCTATACGACACGTCATAATGTATACACACATAGAGTATGTTCAGGATATTTTAAAACTAACTGTGACTGCGACTTTGTTCGCGTGATACTAAAATTTATTTAATAATTTGTGACTATTTTTGTAAAAAAAAAAATACTGCTTTGCTTCTATTGATGGTCGTGTGATATTAAATAGCCTAAAACCTTTCTAAGTTATTGCTATATAAAATACAATAATATTTATAGTAATCCGAACAGTATTTCCTAAGATTAGCGCGTTCAAAGCAAACAAGAAACTTTTCCGTTTGTTAATGTACACATAAAATATATTAATAATTTTTTTAACTTCTATAATTTGTCCGCGTTAATATTGCAATAGAGAACTAAAAATACATGTCTTTTTTATTATCAAAATTAATTTAAATAATAAATATAGCGTTAGAAACAAAAACTTAATTATCGCTATTTCATTGTGAATTCACGGTTTTTAGATCAAAATTACAGGCAACTTAGCAATATTCCATATCATGTCGGATAGTAAAAATTACATATTTTTATAGACTTTCACTAAACTCGGCTTACAAAACAATGAAATTTAAAAAGTTAAACTCAAACCATCAAATATATTCCTAATAAAGATCTACACTTACATTCACACATAATTTCCTTATGACCCCTAAAAACCCCATAGCGAAATTTGTCAGTAGCAACATAAAAAAGCACCTGCCAGTCTCGTTACAAATCATATACTACCGTACATAGATCATCACACATAATAATTTTGGTCATTATTGTATGACACATCCTTTTATTGGTCACATATTGCATAACGTCGAAATTATTTTATACATACGTCACGGTAGTAAAAGCATCGTCGCCTCTTACATACAAAAAAAAACAAGAAATACGTTTTAAAAATTCTACCAACTTCCGCTAATTTCGATATAACGAACACGAGAACAAATATGTAAACAAATGTGTGAACAGTTTGAAGATCAAGATTATGGTGTGAATTATTGTTACCAACTATAGTGGTTATACGGAACGTTAAACATATTGCGTGGTGTTAAAATAGAGATTATTTAAGCATAGATATATGACTACTTGTTATTCATTGTTCATTACGTTAGTTAAAAAGCGTGCTTAATAATAATCGCTATGGCTGGTTAAAGCAGTTGTCTCGCTGCAACAGCCGCGTCGACCGACTGTGGGTTTCGAGTCCCGCCCAGGACAATTATTTGCATGATCGATAAATGATTGTTCTCAGTTTGGTTGTTATTTTGTGTTCGGTATTTGTGCTTATAAAGTCCTTCTCATTTGACATTGTCAAATTAAGTTCATAGACAGATGCCATAAAAAATAGGTCAAATTAACTCAGTTCGCGCATGCATGAACATCGCGCTAATATTTTGAGTTCGAATCCCTGTATTCGTATTCGAATATTCATTCAAAAAAACAATATGATAAACACAAGGCACAGTGTGATGTGTTCCGATGGTTGCACTTAAGAGCCAGTTTTAATTTACATACGGTAAGCGATTTATCTTAAAGGCTAACAAAATATTTAACAAATATAGAGGGGGGTGTCGGAAATCATCAATGAAGTTAAAAACAAATGGAGAAATAATTATATAAACAATAATGAAAATTGCGTGTAGTGATAAGAAGTAATATAACTGAGTCATGTTGTCCTTGCGCACGTGAGCTTTGCGATAAAACATTTTACTTTTGAAGAAACTTAAAAACATTGTTTTACGGCCTAAAAATTTGTTTTCCATTTACAAAAACGCTCGGCAAAAGTAACAGAATAAAAAATTTGGATCCTCTGTCTTAAATCTGCTCCTATGTTGTATGCGCCAGCGGTATAGTACAGGGGCCCAATCGCGGCTAACCACCGTGAGAGGCTGCCCCACCATGCCGCGCATAATCTTGGATAGTCTCGTAGTGCGAGCGGAGTCCCGGCGAGCTATTCCGGAGGGGTACGGGGGCCCTTCCATCTGTCGGATCAGTGCTTCTACGCTGTGCTCGAGTTGGTATTTCGAGCCTGGAGGCTTTATGTCGCAGTGAATTTCTCCAACTTCACGCCTTCTTCTTTCTTTCAAAAATTTTTTATCGCTACCCATGACAGTGCCAAGAATAAAGAAAAATAGGTCCACAGCGGTGCACAACTCCGACGCCACTTTCACAATGGAGTTCGCTAACATCCGCGGACTCCATACTAACTTAAATGCCATCCAACATCGCCTAGAGAAGGCTCAGCCTGCTTTACTCTTTTTAACGGAGACACAGATCCGCCGTCCGGCCGACACATCCTGTTAACAATACCCCGGTTACCAGCTGGAGGCAAACTTTCAAACTAAAGCCGAGGTATGTGTGTATGTACGGTCGGATGTGTGTTGTCGCCGTTTGCACCTCATGGAGGACCCCTCCTTCTCCACCCTATGGGTGCACGTGGATCTCGGCGTTGAAAGCCGAATCTACGCGTGCCTGTATAGATCCCACAAGGTGGATGATGTGACAACTCGGCTGTTCGATTATTTAAGTCAGGCGACAGATGATGCGCTAGAGCAGTTCCCTACTGCAGAATTGGTGGTTTTGGGAGACTTCAACGCACACCATGAACAGTGGTTGAATTCGTCAACAACCGACCATGCAGGACGAACTGCTCATGCATTTGCTCTCACGCACGACCTGTCTGATCTGGTGACCCAGCCCACCCGGATCCCAGACATAGCGGGTCAAGCGCCTTCCATGCTGGACCTACTGCTGACGAGTCATCCTAACGATTACAGTGTGTCTGTCAGTGCCCCATTGGGTAGTTCTGACCACTGTCTCGTTGAATCGTCGGTGCCACGTTCATTGCCTCGATGTCCATCGGAGACTAAGCGTAAGGTTTGGCACTACTCGTCGGCAGATTGGGATGGTATGCGAGATTATTACGCATCCATACCCTAGAGGCAAAGGTGCTTTAATTCAGAAACAGTATGCGTATCGTGTTTGGATCAAGGGTCGCGCGAATAAAGATCCTAATCTCAACTCCCATAAGGCAGCCTATAATAAGGCCACTAGGTCCTGCAAAAAGGCTTACGCAGGAGCAGACGCTCAGCGCGTTGCACGGATTGGCCAGAAGATGGTTCGCCAGCTAACCAATAGTCGCGCCTACTGGGGGCTGGCGAAGACCGTCCAGGCAAATTTCTGTCAATCCTCTCTGCCGCCTTTGCGATATCCGGACGGATCCCTGGCTCATGAACCGCAGAAGAAAGCCACCTTATTGGCCAACATCTTCGCGGACAACTCCCGACTCGACGACAGTAACGCGCAACCGCCCACAATACCTAATAGTGTTATCTCGATGCCTGAGGTCCGCATCAGACAAAGAGACGTGCGCCGTGAGTTGCTTTCGCTCGATGTCCGGAAGGCTAGTGGTCCGGATGGTATCCCACCAATTGTACTTAGAAAGTGTGCAGCCGAGTTGTCCCCAGTATTAACACGCGTTTACCAACAATCCTATATCTCTGGTGACGTGCCCCGCGTTTGGAAAGGCCAACGTGCAACCAATTCCAAAAAAAGGTGATCGATCAGACCCCAATAACTACCGCCGAATCGCTGTAACCTCAACGTTGTGCATAAGTCATGGAACGCATATTAAATGCCCAACTTGTGCGCCACCTAGAAGACCACCCTCTTATCCATGCCCGTCAATATGGCTTTCGACCAAACCGATCAACGGGGGATCTTCTAGCGTACATATTGCACCGTTGGGGGGAAGCGATAGACAAACATGGCGAGGCACTGGCTATTGGTTTAGATATAGCCAAAGCTTTCGATAGGGTCTGGCACCGTGGTCTTCTCTCCAAACTCCCGGCTTTCGGACTCCCCGACAACTTGTGTCGATGGATCCGCAGCTTTCTGCATGAGCGCAGATTTCGTGTCCTAGTCGATGGGCACAACTCGCAGCTCATGTCTGTAAACGCTGGAGTTCCGCAGGGCTCTGTTTTATCACCCACGTTTTTTCTTTTGCATATCAATAATATGCTTCCCCTGGGACACATTCATTGCTATGCAGACGATAGTACGGTTTATGGGTGCTATGTCAGTAAGCATGAATGTGGACAGGGAGACACAGAAAAGAGACGGAAGGAACTTGTCGGTGAACTTGACCAAGTCTTGACCCGCATATCCACATGGGGAGCAAGTAACTTGGTTGAGTTCAATGCCAAGAAAACCCAGGTATGCGCCTTTACTTTAAAAAATCCCCCTTTTCACCAAACCCTACTCTTCAGAACACCCAGCTTGCAATGCGCGACAGCTTAAATATCTTGGGAATAGATATTCGGAGTGACTTAAATCTTAGGTACCACATCGAGTATGTCATCTCCACAACATCTCGGAGACTCGGAATCCTGAACAGAGTGCGGCGGTTTTTCCTGCCCGACCAGCTGTACCTTCTCTATAAGGTCCAGGTTCGTGCGTGCATGGAATACTGTTCGCACCTCTGGGATGGATCCGCTAAATACCTCATCGATGCCTTAGATAAGTTGCAAAGGCGAGCTGTCCGTATTGTGAATGATACAGCTATTAACAACACTTTAGAACCGCTTCAATTGCGCAGGGATAAAACCTCTTAAGCGTGTTCTATCGCTTGTATCATGGTTAGTGTTCTGAAGAGCTCTTTGAACTCATCCCCTCCGCTCCTTTCCACAACAGAACCACACGGGCGGGGCTTCGGTGTCACAATTTCACGATGACACCTATAACATCCAGAGCCAAAAAGTTTGCTGACTCTTATCTTTGTCGCACCGTGAAATTGTGGAACCGTCTTCCTGTCAACGTGTTCCCTCCTTCCTATGATATTGGGTCCTTCAAAAGAGGCATGAAGAGGTACCTAAGCAGACCAGCATGACAGCCGCGACTGGCAGTGTATTCTGTTCGCTGTCAGTCGCCGCTGATATGGATTGTACTGTACTTACCATCAGGTCTTCACTTTGCTGTGCAACATAAAAAAAAATGTCTTGAGCATCGTGAACACAGTAAAATATGACCTATATCACCTAGGGCAAAACTGTTTGCCTAAAAAGTATTAAAAACATGCGTTTTTTAATCATTTAATATTTGCTACAAAATATAAAAATTATTATAAAATCATGCCACCAAATAGGTATAGGTGTGTTCCATCAGTTGACTTGAGAGCTCTTTCAACTAGGCTTAGGGTGTCCAACATCTTAAGACACATGATTACTTCACTCGACATATGTTTCATTCACTCGTGATCATTAACATCAGGTCAGGTTATGGTTGTAACACTAAAACCTAAAATAAAAAAGTTAAACAAATCAAACTCACCACTAGAATGACAGGGTCCACTTGAATATTATCACTTTTTATTGCTGTCGTCCTCAACAAATGCATGTTATGCGTTTCACACAGAGGAGTCTGGTCCTTGCATATGCATCTTGTGGCCTTTGAATTATTTGTAGGGCTTTTGCAGTGCATCCCTAGTGAAGCAATGGCTGACCCATAAGAATAACCTGTTCCTGTATTGTCTTTTGCTCTCTTTATATTGCTTGATAGATATGATATTCTGTTGAGAAGTTTTTTTTTAAATAATATACACATTCAAAAAATCATTACATTCTTAAAACTAGAGAACCAAAAATATATAATATGTATAGAGACTGTTTTATGCAGCCAATTAAACTCTTAAGCTTTATTTATACAATTGATATGTGTTAATATATATAGTAGTTAAATTTATTAACATTGAAAACCATTCTGTTTTTAATGTGTTCACTATAAATTCTCTCAAGGATTTCAGCATATTATGTTTATTATTTTATAATAACACTAGCTTGTGACTGCAACTTAATTTATGGTTTTAACATCAACCATTCTTTAAGCCCATTCTCAATGAGTGATTATGTTGTAAAAAGAATCTCTCTCCCAAACAACAATTAGTAGTCTACTATATTATAACAAACATTTAGTACCTAAATGCCTTAATTATGTATGTATTAATCTAATTGAACTGTAAAATGAGTGATTAGCCACTGTTATATAGATAAAATATAGTAAAAATAAAATATAATCTTCAATTATTATTTTTCATTGCTTTTAATAAAATGAACATATCACATAACAATTATTTTAACTATATTTTTATGTGATAATAAATTTTGACTGACAAATAAATGAAAGTGTAAGGCACGAACACAAGCAGGAAACAGCCTACTTGATTTGTATTATACTGAACAAATACATAAGAAACAAAACATAAACAATCTTACCACAAATGAATGATTTATAAGATATGATTAATAAATAACATGTCTAAATATGTTTTTTTTTATAATAAAAATTTTAGATAACATGAAGAATCTTCAAGACAGTTTAAAAAATAATATATAATATCCACAGTTCAAAGAAAATCATAGTAGGTTGGATCATATGGTTGGATTACATAATTTTCAGTGTAAGCAGAAATAATGTTTAATGGGGCCCAATATGTGGACACACTCAGCCTAGTGGAGAGACTGGTTTTCAAGGTGCAACTACAGGGACACAACTATAGGTATTTGGTGACAGCTATGCAACTAGAGGGTGGTAGCAAGACAGATGGGTATTAGAAAAAGCTGTACCACCATGGTATGGTTTCAACACAATGTTTTCCTTCACCAAGAGATTCATGTGGCATTTGTACACAATATCAACTAAGCTATCATCACATCAAAATTCATTCACTTATATGATATGGCAAATTAGCATATGGTTATAAATTTTATTGCCTCCCAATATCAGTAGATGTTAACAGGAAACACTTTAAATGTAAATGACAATGAAAATAGATAAAGAGGACAATATGATTGATAGCAGAAAACATCAAAGACATTCCATCTGTAAACTTCATTTATTAATATGAAATGCATTTAGTTTATATTATAAGGTTAGATTATGTATTAGTTAAAATGGGACTGTTGAGGAACTTGTAAAACTGTAAAGGGTGAGCTCTGATAGAGCCTCTATCCCTATCAGTAAGCACAGTATGAATTAGAAAACTAAGAGGTTGGAAACCTGTTGACCTATTGTCATGGTCCTATATCTTGCAAAAATATCCTTATATCATGTTACTCATGAAAGAACTAATTTCGTAAATCAAGTTACAATTTCACAGTTTCAATATATTAGATAATGGATAAGATATAAAAGAAGGTATTTAGAATGTTTTAGTTTGTAGCTAAACAAAGAGTATGTTAAAATTGTGACTTAAATTACACCATATTGATGCTAGGAAACTTCATTAAAAATTCATATAAAAAAATAATCTGATATTGTTTGATGTTAAATAAAACAAATTTTTATTTCATGGTAGAATAATGAGACTAAATTCACTTGATGTTTTTTTTCTGATTTCAATGATGTGTATACTCATATTCACATTTTTGCAGACACAACATTTATGCTTTCCAGTATCAATATGTGATTCTTATATTGGAGTATAGAGAATAAGATGATTATTCCTATTAAATTTTAATAATAAGTAATAATAATAGTTTTGAGATATAATATACCAAATATTAAACATTTTATTTGAATTATACTGAAATTGTAAATCTAACAGATTGGTGAAGCTCAAAACATATTTGTTATTCAATCAGTCTACATTAAAATTCATGGTATTATGGCATGAATAAAAACATATGAATCTAAGTCACACCTCTGCAATATAATAAAATGTATGGTCTGTGTAAACAGACTGATTTGGACTTCTATAATATCATTTTATATTCTATATGTGAGTAACTGACACCACTTACCTATCAAGTGTTGGAGTGCCTAAATTAAAACTGCATATCAAATTATCTGATTCACTGGAAGCCCTCTGTCTTCTGCGGCCTTCCATATTAGTTCTGGATTCTTGATATGACTTACTTTTAGGTTTCTTTAATATGCTTTGTGGCAGAGACTTTGGTATAGGATTATTTAGAATTGATTTTAATGGCTGCTTTGCAACTTGAACTTCCATCATCTCTTGGTCTACTTTCTCTAATAGTTCTTCAACTTTTGGAAGCCTCTCATCAATTTTTGTGTTTGATAGTGTTGTCACCAAAAGTGGTCTGGTTGGACTAGCTCTAAATAATTTTGATCTTTCGGGTTGGTAGCTGTTTATAAACATTAAGGTATTAAAATGTTGAACAGTAATGTCTAAAAAGACAAATAGATCCATCTCAGGGTCATAGAAATATTTTAGAACAGTTCAGGTTGGATAAGTTTAAGACTTTTTTTGTATAATAACTATATAAGAGAAAATAATATATATATTTTTTATATCCAATAGTTTTATCTCCCATTATCCTCAATACAAAAAACTCCATACCCCAGTATCACATAAAATTTAAAGACTACATACAATTGAACATTGAACCTTTTAATTTTAACGTATTTTAATATTTTAATCCAGCATTTTGACAAATTTACTATAATGATAATACTACATGAAATAAAAAGCAAATATTTAAAAATAACATGGTTTTACATCCGGACAACAGAAACAATCCATGCAATAAGATTGCTCTCATATGCAAAAAACTAAGTTCTTACACAAAGTATCCAACATAACAAACAAATAGCCTATCTGAAATTAAGTTTTATTGTTGTTTATTGGGTTTTTAATTTTAAAAATTCGTTATACAACTTTTTTATGTAACATTAAATGTTATATAAATTATATTCACTATAAATTTGGAAAAGCACCACCTTATAAACATCAAGATTAACACATGGTATTGGCAAAAACAACAGTATGGTAATATATAGGTTATAACTCACCCATTGTATCTGTTGTCGTGGGCCATGACGTAGTCCCCGTTCTCGAGCGCGAGCAACGTGTCCTCGTGACGGAATCTGTCGTAATGCGCCTCGAAGTCGTTCAACGTAAAGTGACTCTTGTTGGTCTGTCTACAGTATCTAGGATTGCAGCCAGCGGAATGATGGTCACGACTCACATCCTCGTAAGGAGAACGGTCTACACCTTCGCTACGACAGCGACGCCGCAGTATCCGCGCCGGTCCTCGATCAGACCACTCAACTACTGATCCCAACGGATCGCAAACGTCGAACCCGGCTTCGTAATTTGGGCACGTTCGCCTGCTATCCATATCAGACACTAAACGCGAACCATCGCCGAACGTCCACATAGAGCGCGCACCACTAATTTCACTGCTAATTTTACACAGAACTGTTGAAACATGAACTTAAAATCGGCGTTGACGAGGCCAGAAAAGCGACAGGTGACAATCGTCGTTTGACGATAACGAAACAACGTGCCAGACCTCCCGCCAAAATTGAAAGAAAACTTTATTCTTTTTATAAAAATATACAATAGAACTTTAAGATAGAATATTTGAGAACTCATTAAAATCCTTGCATTTTGCAGCGTTAATTTTTATAACGTACGCAATAGTAATGGCGATCGTGTATGATCCATTCATTTGAATTCATATGATAATTCTATCAATAACTATTAATTACTTAGCTAAATTTATAATCACAAGATTATAAACATTATATATGTACTTGTTCCAAGTACATACAGTTAAAATAAAGTAGACACTATGTATTGATTTTCACAACAAAGATATTGAAAAGAAATCAAAACACTTGTTAAATTCATCTTCTTTCTGTATAAGGCAATAGATAAGTGTTGTCGGAAACGAAACTACAAAAGTACCGAAACTGAATAATCCAGAGAAAACAAATGACACATTTCGTTATTACATAATTTAGTAAAAATAATTTATAAAAGTCACCTAAAACCTAATATGCTAATATTGTATTTGTAATTAGATAAAATCTAGTTTTGATAACGATTAAATAGAACAAAAGCAGAATAATCTGATTATTTTAATTTTTTGTTATTTGAATTTTCTTGATACTTTAAGTAACTTTCTATGATCTAGCATACAGAACATCAATAACTCTGTCGAACGAATCGAACCCGTATGAATATATGAAATAAAAAAAAACATGTACTTAAGATAACACGACATCAGTGAGAACTTCATCAAGGCGAGGTTAATAATTCGAAATAAAATTATAGCGTATTAAATACGCATTATCAGGGCACATACCGTCTATTTTTATACTGAATGCGATCGGTGCGTTATGCTATTTCAAGTAACACTCGCCAAGCGAGTATAGCAGTGAAACATTGACTATATCTGTTGCTCTCTTAGCCACATTAAGCCGACTTTACCCAAACAACCGTCACATAGAGCCGAGCGTTTCACCTCAGTTTTTTTCAATACTCACAAAGTAAGCGTGTTCAATGCGTTTAAAGAAGCTTTTACTTCAAAAATGTTGTCAATTAAGAGTTTATATTATCCAAAGCAATTACAAATATTTTGAGAAAATTATAATACACGTGAATTTTTTATAGATACACTGACCAAAATTGTTTAAGACGTTTGTGTCTGCCGTGTCCATTTACGTGCATCATTTTGAGATCTAATCATTACTTGTATTATGCATGTAATATATTTCCTCGGTGAAAGGGAAAGAATTTAAAATTTTAAACAATTGTAATAAATAACTTTCTTTACACACTATGAAGATATAATTCAGCTTCAATAAGTATGTACATAACACCACACGACAGAAGTGAAACATTTCGCTTCCTTAGTCGTCTCGCGCTGACTTTACCTGAACGAGTAACATATAATAAGTTTGTGGATCAGAATCTCAAAGCCCTTCAATAAGAAGTTTTACTTTAAAAGTTTGTAAAGGTTACAATTATTCTTGCTATAATACTATTAATCAATCAAATTAGATATGTGTCTAAATTAAATCAAAAACGCGGAAACGCACCTGCGAATCCTCTGATGTTGTGGATGTTCATGGGCGGCGGTGATAATTTACCCTTATGTGACACGCTTGCTCGTATGTCACCTTTTCTAAAAAAAGGGACTTAAAATAAATTTTGATTACCTGTAAAGGATAATTTAGGTTTTTTTACGTATTTATCTAATGTTAAATATATAAATTGTGGGCGTTACGGAATCCTAAATCAAATCTACTTAAGCCCAAATAAGACTTAATGCTATTAAATATTTAGCACTGGCAACACTAATAATCACTGGTTTATTGGGATGAAAATCAAAATAGAGACAAATTTAACTACTTCCTCAGGGCAGTCTGTTTACCTCATAATTTTATTTGTAAATATTTTTTATGAACGGTCATCATATAAAAACTGCTGGTACATATTTAATGTATGGTAGTCAATTTTATTATTTGATTTGTAACGGATCTATATTCCTTCTTTATCACGTGGGTCGTCACATGGGCAACATAACTATTAAAAGATCTTTTTAGTTGATATAATTTATTAAAAAAATATATGTATGTGTACTTGAGTTCGTCGAATCAGCAACCACCATATACACTATAGACACGAGACAAAGGGCCTACGTACTTTTGAATACTTCTAAAGCAGTTACATTTTATGTTTAGGATAAAGAATTAAATTATCGAATATGAAGAACATTATTAAAAATATTAATGTCCCTATATTTGATCACTCTATACCACATATATTTTACATAAACCATGTTCCTTAGAGTTCAGGTTAATACCAATATTAATAAGGAGGTAAAAATAAAACACACTCATAGAGAATCAGTATTCTTTTTTACACATCAGTACTACACTTATAGCTGACGTATTTATACATAAAAAATAATACGAATCCGACTCTTTTACTAGGTTTAAATTAATTTAATAAAAACTCTATCTTTGAAGAATATTTTAATCAATTATCCCGATTTATAAAAAAAATGCTACCGTAACATAACGTGCGTCTTCCACTAAAATAAAAGTTGGAATTTTTAACTTATATACTAGAACTATACTTATAATTCCTTATTAGCCTTATTACAAATCGGTAATAATATTAACTTATCCTGGCACTACTAAAGTGACCTGAGTTGCCAATATAAAAAAAAGTTATTATACATCTCCTTGAAAAAAAATAAACAAACGATTGATGAAAGTCACTTTGCAGTATTTACAATTTTATAATGATTCGTATTGTATACACAGATACATAACATAATTGAAAATTAGTTTTCATCAGTAACAACCATACTACATTAATGTGTGTAAAACGATAAATCAAGGGATAAATTGTGATTTTAACTAGAACGTTTAACAAACTGTACATTTACATAAACTGTTCCGCACATAAATCTTAATTCTAAAACATTGCAACTTTATAAAAAATGTTATTATCAACTTATTTATCGCCGAAATTAATGTGAGATATTCCGCCACGCAAAAGATCAGTATACGAGTAGAAAAAATATACATTATCACGATATCCAACGACAAACTATGTTGCCGGTTGAGATTAGCCACCGACAAAACGAATATGCAGGATTTTTTTGTTGTTGCGGGCCCAAATTAAAATGCTTTTGAAATCTGGAAAAAGCATAAATTTTATTTAATACAATGCTATCAATTTAACACGACATAATTTCATTAATAACGTCATAAAAAAAGCATACTATGATATGATGGATGATGATATCAATAATGGAAGCTGTCCTTTGTCTTTGACAATACGAAGATTAGAGCATTTTGCTGTACGTCTTTTAGTAGAAATGTGATGGTGCTTATCACTTGATGAGTCTTTCTGCATGTCTCTGGAGTCTTAGCTATAGAACCTAAGTATGCTTACGTATTGCATCATGACATTATAAAAAGGTAAGATAGTCCTACTACCGACTTTTTTTTAATTTATAGTTTTTAGCGTTCTGGCCGCAATGATGTGACCGTAGATGGTGGACACGCGAAGCTTTAAGGCATTACTAGGTCTCAAGTACAACTGCCAGAACACACCTAGATATAAGTAATTGACATCAGATTTTCAACTTGAGAGTGGTAGCTAGCCAGGCAGGTATTAAAAAAAGTTCTACCATCACTCAAGACTGGAAGCGACGCGAAAGAGGACACCCATCTCTGGCTAGTAGAAACAGAAATGTGAGGCCACTCTAAATGTTTTAATATTACTGGTTCACCCCAATCAATGCTCACATATATATATATATGGCAGCCTGTCCAGGATAATTCAGAATAGATATCCGTAAATGGATGTTCGACAAAATAACAAGAATCATAGTCACCTTAGCTAGTTAGCAGCGCGATGTTGATCTCTTTAACCATCTTGACACGGTGCAACATTTTTGCCAACGCATTTCTGCTTAACGGTTGCGTGGAGTACCAGACTGGAGAGTCCGGAACGCACGACCGTTCCGGTTGCAGGTAGAAGACGTCATTGCGCGTGCGCACTGACTCGGGACTAAAATTAAATTACTTAATTTTTTATCCACACTTAAACAATAAATATCAAATATATTGTTATAAAAAAATATGATAGCACATGGAGACAATTTCATTTGTTGATACTTTTTAGTTGTATAGGTAAAAACATAAGGCTATGATTGAAACAAAATAGTAAATAAAATGTATCTTAATTCAACATTTCCAATTAATTTACCTATTTAACTCGAAAATCTACAATGTCTTAGAAACATGTTTTACTCTTCAAATACCTACCATTTTGAAATATAAAATTCATATAATTTAACTGGACATCTTAATGGATTCTCTTCATTTTCTTGTTGCTCATAAACTTTCTTTTTTCTTGAATTTGCTTCTGCAAATAAATATTAAGAAAGTGAAACAGAGGTGAAGAAGTCTTGTAAATTGTCAATAAACAAGTATCTACTTTTCTACCTTGTAAATATTACGCAAAAATAATTGTCAAATAGAATGTAAAAATTACAATAAAATATCTTCAAAACTCCCATACAACAAGTTATAATTCAGGTAACATTGCCTGTTTTATAAGACTAAAACGTCATATGAAGAAAGAGGAATGAGAATAAGCCAGCTGAAATAACAAAACGTTTTTAAAACTGAAATATTTTATTTTAAGAGGAAGCTGTTGTTAGCCAAAATCTATATTTCAGAAAATTTAGAAAAAAAATCTTTCTATGCCATCCAATATATCAAAGATTTTCCCGTGAGGCAGATCCTCTTCGCCAAAGACCAATAGGCGGTCGCAGGGATGGGTGTGCACGGGCTCTTCCGCCGCCGTAAAGGGACCCGCCTCCCATTGCACCAGTCCGGCTAACTGCAAGGGCAGCTTGCCAGACTGCCCGATAGGGCCCGGCCTACCACCAGGCCAGGCCGGTCGCTGGGGTGACGCGGTGATTGTATGCACGGCCCCGCGTCGCCCCAGGAAGGCGACAGATGGCCGTGGGGTTTTAGTCGCCCCCAGACAGTGAAGGAAAACATTATGAGGAAACTCTAGCATGATGGTAGGGCTTTTTCTAATGCCCGCCTGGCTAGCTACCACCCTGAAGTTGAAAATCTGCTGCTAAATACAAATCGTTGTGGTCCGGCAGTTGCACTTGAGAGCCTATTCCTCCACAGATTTAACATTATTACCAACTTCAGCCATATGGTCACTTAAGATCAGGTGAGATTATGGTCATAACGTTATGCGTTACATATAAAAAAAGAGATACAAAAGCAAAGATTCCACAATTTATATCTCTGCTATGAATGCATGCAAATGTATAAATACAAAAAAGAATTTTATTAATAAACCATAATTGTTTACTTGTAATTAGTATGCTATTAAAGATAAATACTGTTAAAAACAAACCAGTCCATATAATTAATAATTTTGAAATATGAATCCCAATAAAGCTTTTAAAAAAGGAGACAGTAGCATTTTAACTGTTAAATGCCTTAAATATACATCTAACTTAATGCCTTTGAATTTGTTTTCGTTTGCAGTCTAATCGCGTGTGATAGTAATTTTTTTTTACTTTATGAAAGAAATATACTTGCTAAATTTTATCTCCATAGACCACGTAGTTTTGGAGATATATTTTGTATATATATTTAAATAAAAAATTATCTGATTGAGTTCAAAACTCACAGATCTACCTCAAAGTTTGTGCCTTAAATTATTTTAATATATTGATGGCAAATAATCTCACCTAGTGCAGACTGGGGTGGATAGAAACGTAATAAAACATTTCTAGATCCGGGAATTTTCGCCTGTCCTGGTTGATTAGGGTTGCGCTTCCAATGTTTCATTATATGTGAAAATGATAGCTGCATATGCTCTTCTACTGTCTGAAAAAATACAATGATGTTTATATTAGAACTAGACATGAACTTAGTGATACTTTTTGAAATGAAAACTTCTTCAAGCGCATTGGGCACTTTTAAGATTAAGAAAAATCATGGAACTTGCATCATCATCACCACATGTTTCCCATGAGCTATATGTATACTATGTATATATGTGCATAAATATAGTTTTGTGCATTATTATTATACATTATATGTATACAAAGATTATATCTCTCTTTTGTTTATAGTTTTCACTTCTGTCAGCACTACTCATGGCTGCTTTTTTTATTAAGCAGATATCCAACTAGCAGGATCTACAAACTCTCATGAATTACTAACACGGTCTTTTTCTTCTTTCTTTTTCTTTCTCAGTTACTGTCTTTGGATTGTATTGAGCTTACTGTAAGATTATTGAAAATTATTTCCTTAGAGGGGTTAAATAATGGGTTTAAATATGTATTTGAACATAAATAAGAAATAACAACATATACTGAAGAGTGGTCAGTCTTCTACTCATATGAAGTAAGATGGTTATGAACAGAATACAATATCTAATAACATAAGTGAGCAAATTTTATATTCAAACGAATTCTGGTTTTTGGATTCATCTACAAAGTTGTACTTTTCATAAAAACACAGTTTGATTATTTATATTCGTAGTTATTTATTAAGTTGATTGAATGTATGTTTTTTAAATTTCTTAATTTTAAACAAAGCAAGTAAAAAAATAGAGACCTCTGAAAACAGTTAATGGTTTCAAAAGAATAGCATAGGTCATTGTTTTTTTTTAAATGATTTTGCAAAATACGTTAAACTCAATGATGGTCATAAAATATATTTTAAAATAAACTTACCACTAAATTAAAATGTTTCGTATTGAAAAACATAAGCGTAGATAATAAAACGTGCGGCGAATGCGCTCCTAGTTGCTTACTCTCCCACAAATGCTCCTCTTCTACGCGAGTCACAATATATTCTAGAAACATATTTTCAATACAATTAAAATAGTTCGACTGCTAAAACTATATACCAGGTTCACTGAACTAAGTAAACAATATTAGGGACAATAATTTACTTTAGAAATAAATGCACTGAGGTTTAAATTTCGAGTGAATTATGGGGAGTAATTTGGTATCCCTTTTAGCATTTTTTTTTATTTTATCACTGATATAACGACTAGTTTGAATTACAATAACTATTAATATCACATTTAACAAGTTTTACGGTATACTTACGCGAATCATTATACAATACTGAAAACTTTCTTGCTACCTCGTCCAAACAGTCTGTGAATTTTTCGTAATATGGATCCGTGAATATGTTGTCTATCCTACCATTTTCAAACAGATATTGCTGTATTCCTGATAAAAAAAAACAATTAAATTAAAATATATAAATAAATATAACATATTTTTCTTACAGTTAAGGTTTAGCATTATTGCCATAATTTCACCTCATGTTAACTGACGATATGGCTTAATATTTGCACACGTTAAGCTTAGTGGATATATTGGCTCTCAAGTGTAACTGGCGTAACATACCTATAAGTATTTGGCGGCAACTTTGATCTTGAAAATGGTAGCTAGCCAGGCGGGTATTAGAAAAGCTCTACTATCATGTAAAGTGTATGTCACCATGTAACTTATTGATAATTTAGTAGAATTCAAACGTAGGGTTGAAACTTCAAACGACTAGATTAGTTATCCCAATCTGATTACGTAAGTTCAGTTATAACTACATTTGATAAATTTTCTAAGGTGTAAAAGGCTAGGTCGACCCGTGTTCCTCTTTTTTATTGTCATGGAGAAAAATAATTCCATTTACTAGGTTACTCGCAATGGCCGGGCAAGCCACGAGAGGGGCGTATGGAAAGATTCATTGGGTGACAAAGATTATTAAATCACCTCTAAAAAGACATCACAACTTTCGAACCTTCACAGTGTCAGACATGACCTATGTCCCGGTGCTGATATCAAATTAGCTGTGCCCGCGACTTCATTCGCGTGGAACTAAACATTATCTAATAATTTTTGCCCGTTTTTGTAACTATTCTTAATACAGTTTTGCTCCTATTAATAGTAATGTGATTTTAAATAGTCTAAAACCTTCCTAAATTATTGCTATATTGTCTACATAACTTTTGAAATCCAACTAGTAGTTTCTATGATTACCGTGTTCAAACAAACTTTTCTGTTATTTAATATTATTTATATAGATGTCCTTATTATTAAAAGAACTTTCGTTTGTCCCCTTTCAACTTACCTAATACCAAATAATAAATAGTGTCGGGTGCATATTCGCTACCGTTCGGTTTTCGAACTTCCTTCACGAATAAACATAGAGAATAGTTGAGTTCGTCGGCCGTCAATTGCAGTATTTCAGATTTGAACGGTTTCCGTCGTATCGAACTCTTTTCTATCTCGGCGTTTTTCGTCATAACCCATTGCTTCCAGGCGTTCACACCAAATGTATACTGTAAAATATTAATATAATCTAAAGAAGACATGGACATATTTTAAATATTTTATAAGTAGATAGAAATATACATATTCAATTAATTACCAACAAGATGAATTGTTAACCATAATAACTTGGACAAAGTTTACAAAAAACAATGAACGTAAATCTGAGAAAATGAATATGTAATAATAATACTATTTTAGTAAAAATATTAAGTAGAGCATAATAAAAAAGTTTGGAAAAACCACAAGTGCACGCCTCATAATCTGTTTTTTTTTTTAATGTTTATTTAATAACAATCAAATCACATCGAATCAGGCCGTGAAAAGTAATAGGGTTCTATTCCTAATTATACCGAAGCGTAAGAAAAAAGACTCGATTACTAAAGTATTTCCGTCATTATCGTGATAACATACAGGATCCGCACATACAGACACACGGACGTCCAAGACATAACTTTTTTAAACAGTTTGTTTACTAGTTTAAATAAAAAAAATGGCATCAAAAATATCATGACTGTTAAAAATAGTGTCTTTTCTTGATATGTGTGTGTATATATTATTTTACAAGTTCAATATATGATAAATAGAGACATTTTAAGTTTGAAAAATCAATTGTTTTGCGTGAAGTGACAGTAGTATCCACCTTAACGCTTCGTTTATGAGGCGTGCAATAATATTTTGTAGGATCAGAAGTTGTTAACTACTACTATTATGCTATAAGGATGAAAAAAAAACATTGAATGAAACTTATACAATTCGGCGTATTTTCTTGGTATTATTTAATAAAGTTTGATATATTAGTAGAAAAAAAATATTCACAAAAACATTAAAAAACTCTTGAATCACGTTAAGATGTATTGTTGTTATTTTACATTGCTCCCCACTCTTGTTCAATATTATTATAAGACAGAAAGACTTATTCTTTCTTTTTTTTGAAGAAAGAATTGTTTTACTCACAATATTTCACGCTTTTGTTTATTTTTCTTTTATTATTGTACCAAGGCAACATAATTCCAATATACTTTATAAAGAGCAAAAAATTTCATACTGGCCTTAACTTTCTCAGCAGTCGGATACGCACTAGTTTATCCCGAAATTATACATACCAAAAGAGTAACTATGACAGATTTACTAACATGCATATAATGATCGCAATCCAGTCGAGTACAGTATCCTATAGCCTGCAACCCTTATATCGAGTCTTTACAGGAAAAATACCGTAAGCGCCAAAAATTTTAAAAATGATTGTTATTGTAATCTTCTAAAAATATCCGTGTCAATTAGAAACTGTTAGTTAATAGCCACTATTTTAATAGTTCAGTGGTTGGTTGATTTTTTAAATAGATATCATAAATACTTTTAAATTAGACTCTCTTGTATAAAAAGTGCAAATTGAATTGTACCATGTATTTCGATGACGAAACGAACGAAAACGTACTGAGCCGAAACCAAATGACTTGGGAACCGGACATGAAGGTGATTGACATGTGAAGTAACAAACCTTCAGGCACATATTGGCGTCTGGTTTCTCGACGGGCTCGCGCGGCGGCTCCGGCTGCGGCGGCGGCGGCTCCGCGCGGCGACGCTTCGAGCTGCGCGTCGACCGGGCCCCCGCCCCCGCGCCCGCGCCCGCCCCCGCCCCCGCACCCACCCCCGCACCGGCGACCGCCGCGCCCGCCGGCCCCACCCCCGCGCCCGGCGCCGCGGCAGGGGCCCGCTTGCGTCCCGCGCCGCCAGAGGACGCACGCAGCGCCGCCACCGCTCGCTGCTGCTCCAGCACCATCATGTGGTGATGATGCATACCTTCGCCTTCCAAACCTAAACAAAACAAATCCCTATTCTGTTAAGGACATCGACAAATACCACGAGCACTGAAACATCATTAATATGAAGACAAATGGACACTACTGGGACATGAATTTTCAAGCTTTATTTAAATTTAACACCCATGTCCATCTCAGAGACCACCATCTCGAAGTGACCACCGCCTGATTTAATAGCAATCCCTATAAGCACTTCACAAGTAATAAAGTGGTTAGAGCGTGGAACAAATTCCCCAAGGATGTAGTGTCAGCACAGAATGTAAACATCTTTAAATACAGACTCTACATAAAAAAACTTTAAGTGCATTGCAGCAACTATGTTGCACAAAAATAAAATCATATACGGTATCAGCCACTGTATTGAAAACTGTGTCACAGCTAATAATGCCCACCTCAACGAGACCATGCTCCACATACAAAATATTACAGAAAGACGGGACAAAAAATGTAATATGTATGCCTTTTTGCTTATAAATACGCTTCTCTATCAATCTCACTGCTTGCAAGGAAAATTTTACTTCTAAAATCTAGGCCACCATTCATTTGGCCAAGTATTTTATAAGACAGGCTCATACAGTTACATCGAGAATAAAGTGAGATTTCATTTGATATATTATACTAGAAAATACCTAATGAGAATATATTAATAACACTTACCTGTTTATATCTGGCAACAGAGAGAAGTAGGCAACCTTGAAGAGATGATAACTCAGTGGTAGTGTGTACTACGACTTCGCGTCAAGGGACTTGAGTTCGAATCCAACCACCTAGAGCTACCATGAGCTTGAGCTTTCGCTGAAGGGAAACATCGTGAGGAAACCATATCATGGTGGCAGGTCTTTTCCTAATACCAGCCTGGATAGCAATCACTCTAAAGTTGAAAATCTGCCATCAAATATCAATAGGTGTGTTCCGGCAGCTGCACTTGAACCAGTTCCTCCACAGGTTTAGCGTGTCTACCAGCTTGGGTCGTATCGTCACTTAAGATCAGGTGATATTATGGTCATAACGCTTAACCTTAACTATAAAAAAAACCTTTACTTTTACAATTCTATTGGGCATATTTTCTTAACAGGTAATGCATGATTTTTATATAATAACCAATGATAGAAATAAATTTAATTATATAATATTATCCACACGCAATTAAGGTAGGTAAATTATTTGCTACGTGTCAGTGCATAAATTATTAATCTTGTATTTTTTATTATTGATAAATAACAGATGAAGGGTATATATTTCGTATATCACTGTACAGGAAATGTACATTTGAAAAAAAAATTAACAATTGATAAAGTTACAAATAAGAATAACCCAAAGAAGCACTCACCAGGCATACCAGGATGTGAGCTCGGTGTGATGGTATTAGCTGTCATAGCAGATTCCAAGTCCACGGGTTGGTCCTCGTACTCTGTGGCCATTTTCAACGCCATCTGTAGCATATCTTCGCCGAAAGCATTATTGCCGTCCATACCGCCAACGGGACTGAAACTTTCTTCCGCTGAAAAAGTACAATGTTTTATTATATACTAGCTGCATCTTGCGACTTTGTGCGTGTGTACCTAAAATTATTTAATCTCGCGCCGTCATCCAAATTACAATAACTATTGGCAGAGTTAATCGATTTTAATTAACCAAAGGCTAAGTAGTACTCGAGGATATATGCTTTATGATTTCCTTGGTGAGGTTTCATAATAAACATTGTACATTAGCAGTGATGTGTGCACAGACAAACAGGCATAAATTATTAAAAATGATATCATGAAGTAACTTTGTCTTAGTCACTTGTAATAAAAAAAAATCACATAAATCTAAAAACTACAGACAGTCTAAATTTACATTCTTATTATATGAACAAATTTAGTTATTTATTAATTAAAAAGTGATAATGTTTACAGACACAACAGCATGAATGATAGTAACCACAGTTGTCTAAAACTGTGTTGTACTCACCTACCTCCAGAATATATTAAAACAATTTTAATTTATATATATAGATGAAGGTTAATTTGTCTTAAATTGAAATGTATTAAGTGTACAACAATAGAATTATTTTTAATAATTTATCTTTGATCTATTATTATTATTATTATAAAACGGAAAAGTTTGTTTGAAAAAGGTAATCTTTCGAAAATTCTATTTGTATATGTTGGAGCAATCATTGAGGAAGGTTTTAGGATATTTAACATCACGCTACCACTAATAGCATTGGGTGTTAAGATACGTCGTCGATGCAGTGTTTAGAATATCAGCCCATACATATTTCGTTTACTGTTTACTCAGCGAATGTAGGATAAGTAGAAAAAGACAACCTGATTCGAGAGTTTAGATATATTAGACTATATCAGTTTCCGTTATCGATGCCGACATATATCGCTAAATAATACATATACAAATGAAAAAAAACTGCTCATTAATATTAATAAAATACCTTACCATTATCCTCATCAGTGTCCGAGTCACTCTGATCCTTTTTCTTATCACCGGCGACCATTTCAGCCATCATCAGCAACTCCGCCTCAAAGGGATCCGTCGGCATCTTATCGTGGATCTTGTTTATCTCCTTCATGATACCCTTGGCTGAATTCCTAGTGGTAGGTATGAAGATTGGTGTGGGAATCGGTATAGGTATGGGCACAGGAATGGGGAAAGGCAGCGACCACATGACACAAGGAACCGGTACGTATATCGGCACTGGGACTGGGATTAGAACCCTTCTCTCCAGACTCGGGTCCGTTTGACATTCCTTGGTGCAGGGATGCGGTCGGCAGGAGACACCTTTTGATGCTGTCATGGGTTTCGCCATAGTCCCTTTGTTGGCCACTTCCTGTGGTGGGAGGGTTTTCACTATGACGTGGTTGTAGATCTTCGGGGGCGGGGGTGGTGGTGGTGTGGGTGGTTTGGGTGGGGGAGGCGGGGTTTTAGGTGCCGCTGGTGGTTCGGGCTCGGGGGGAGGTTGGTTGAGGTGCGCGAGCCTCTTGGATTTCGCGCGCGTCACAGATGGTGTTAGCGGCGGCGGTGCTGCCAGAGACTGTACACTTGAAATAACAGGTAAATTGCCGCTCCTCTGTGCTGTAAAAAAATAATCTCTATGAAATTGAAAATAGTAGTCACAAAATATTCATTTCATAGGTATAAGTGTAGTATAATAACTTGCACAGACATTATTTGCTCATGGGAATATTGATTTTGACAAATACTGGCGATTTCGGTACCAGCTATTTTAAATAAATTATATAAAAGCAGTCCGGTATAAGGACATTTGGGCTCGTAATCATTTATACGCGGGCCGCTCCCTATTTCGGCGATAATGGCTTACACATAAAAGAGAGATATATACTGTCGCGGGATTTATGTAGGGCTATTTAAGATAAACATTTCCATTATACATTGTATAGTGTAATCTAACGGCTTCTGCAGCGCAAACCAGAACAGCTCGCAGATGGTAGAATATTTTCCTACTTTACTTGAAACTTACTTAAATTCATTATATCAACTTAGTTCTCAGAAATAGGAAGTAAGTAACCGATCTAGAATAGTATTGTTTCAATATTGTTTGTTACTATCAATACCTTACCATTGTTTTTATTGTTATTAGTTGTGCATGTTCTTCTAGGTGCTCCAGTGGGTACCGCTTTCTGCTGATCTATGGATTCTCCAGGTATTAGTGCAGGTGTGTGTTTTGTATACTGACCCTGAAATACATGTGGCATATCTCTTATTAGATTACACAAACATTAAAGTAAAAATTATTACATTTCAGCAAATAAATTACTTATAAATCTCACTGTAAAATCAATAATGTAAAGTGATAGTTCAGGGGATAGATCATATTATCATCAATAACACAAAAAATTTCAAATTACATAGACATAATAGAATCATGATAACATTTGAAAAAAATATCACTGTTCATTCTTACTTATTTTTGAACAAGGTATTTTTTCTGACCTGGAATGCCATAACACAGGAGTACGTGCAGAAATTCCTGACTGTTGCATCAGACATTGTTAAGTGGTATTGAGCCAATGATGTTCTTCTACACATGTCACATTTTGTTCTAAAAACACAATGTTTAATGGTAATTAATTAAAGGAAATACTAAAAGGTTACCATATTCTAAATGTATGAATTAAATTTGGTTGAATTTTTATTTCTTCAAAAGTTCAAATAGTGTTAAGATTATTCTAACGTTTTCATAAGAAACTAGCAGTGTTCGCTACATGTAACTAGTTTTATTTAATCATTTTTACACATTTTTGTAATTATTTAAAATACAGCTTTGCTCCTACTGGTGGCAGC
The DNA here is from genome assembly GCA_039707435.1 of Actias luna. Lineage (NCBI taxonomy): Eukaryota > Metazoa > Arthropoda > Insecta > Lepidoptera > Saturniidae > Actias > Actias luna. The sequence continues at coordinate 10,968,481 of JAZHAC010000012.1, read as the reverse complement.
ATGATGTTAAATAGCCTAAAGCCTTCCTCAATGACTGTTTTATAAAATACAAATATAATTTTTGTAATCTGAGCAGTAGTTACTAAAATTAGCACATTCAATCAAACTTTTCTGCTTTATAATATGAATATAGATTTGTTTAACTTGTGCAACTCACCTTCTGGACGAAACAGCGTTAATAGAAACCTGATAGAGATTCAAACAGTTTAACGAGCACATCATAACAGCTTGGCCGTTCGCCTGGACGCGTCTTATCATGTCGAAATTATATTTCTTTACTTTGCACCAATTACATGGTACTATGTGACGAGTGTTGCTTATATAAACGTTCAGGCAGGCCTTAGAGCAAAAACAATGTGGACTGTTATCATCATAGATCGTGAAGCATTTTGATTGCTTTCTTTCAAAATACTTTTTACACCATTGGCATTGATCTGTAAATTAGTTTATATGCTATAAAAATATTATATGAAGATTTATAAACAATATCTAGAAAAGTTTAGTCAGTAACTTACCAGGAAATATATTGTTTACAAATTTAAAAGCAGCAAAGCAGGGATCAGAGCATAACCTCTGAGAGGCATTCTCAGTCACTTCTACTTCAATTGATGTGACTTTTTCCAGAGAGCAAACAGCACACTTAGCCCACACTTGTTGTGGAGTTGGATTCTTACTCATATGATCAAACTTTTCCATACACATTTGAGAGCAAAAATCTTTAAATTGTCCTTTATCACCTACAGGAGCTAAGAAACCTTGATGTCCGACAGATATATCTCTTTGACAATAACAACATATTTTTAAACCCTTTTTAAACTCCTCCAAACATCCAGAATTGCAAAATTGTCGAATATCATAACCAAACCTAACACAATATTTTCCTAAGCTTGTATGTATTACAGGATTCTTACAATTAGCACATAAAGCCCCAATTTTATTCTGATACCGTCCTAAACACACTTCATCACAAAAGTCCATGGTCTCCCAAATCAATGTCTTCTCATTCATTTCGAGTATTAAGGTGCAAAAACTACACCTACGTAAAAATGTCCTTTCCCTTTCTTCTCTCGCTGCCTGAACCATTGCTGGTGTTTTTGCTTGTATTTTATATGCCTCGTCTAAATATTTATCTGTTGCGTTACTTATAACTTTTAGTTTGAGTAATGGTGGATTTGCATTAACTTGTTTTTTTGGCTGAGTTTTTCGTGCTGCTCTCATTTTTTTAATAATATACCTGCCATTTTCAGCTATGTTCAGATTTTTAATACAACTCGCTTCACAGACAAAATGATTTTCGCCATATCTAGCCATGAAATATGAACAGTCTCTTAATTGGTTGCATACTGTACACTCTGCTTCTTTTGGTGGGACTTCTTCTATTGTAATTTTCCGTCGTTTGTAGGTGTACTTATCTTTTTCGTCCGCCATCATCCCATATAAACAGTTCAAGGAACAATAATTTGTATCTTCTCCATCAAAGTTGTAATAAAAATAGCATGTTTTCCTTTCTTCACATTCTGAGCAGATTAACATTTTTGGTGCAATTTCTTCAATCATATACTTCTTTTCTATAATATTATGTTTCCCTGGATTACCTTCCTGGAAGGATTTGATACATACCTCATTACACAGATAGCAGGTAGTACCATCTTTTATGTATCGATATGAACAAGGCTTTTTAGAGTTACACTGTGTACAAAAGGTATCACTTGTAGTGTTCTCTTGCATAATATTATATACTGTTGTATCTTCTGCTCCAATGTTTTCATCATGTTCGTTTTCTTTATCTGCGAAGTTTTATATTTCTTTTAATTAGCTTATACAGTTTTCTCCTGAAATCCTGCAGCAAGCACTATCTGATAAGGATAATAATAATTCAAAACAAACATTAATTTATACCTCCATTCTCATGGTTTGTATCTTCATTAGCAGTATCCACCTCTAGATGCTCACCAGAATCCCCAACATGTTCTTCATTATGACTATCATCAGTTACTTCATGCTCTTCCTTGAGTACCTCTGCTTCAGCTATAAAAAAAGATTCAAAATTTTACATTTGAATGCTCAAAATCTTTTAGTTGTAGGTATAGGTGTAAAATGTAAATGACACTACCTTCAGCTTGTTTTCTTTTCTCTGCTAATGCTTTTGCTGCTTCAGCTTTATCTGCCTCAGATATTTCTCTCTCCGTGTCAGGAAGTAGGCACACCTCTTCATCAGCACCTGGCTGATCCAATTCTGTTGTATGACCATGAATAAAATAATCTTTATTATTTATATAAATTAAACATTAAAAATAAAATTAATAATATTCTCCAATCTTTATATAGAAAAGGCTAATAGAAAATAATAGTACAATAATAATAGTAAGAGCATTATTTTAATTTCATTAATAAACAAATATTTTCAGTATATAAAATTGTACTACAAATAATGTTTTTCCAAAATAATAGAAGCATCCAAAATTTGTTATAATTGCTATTTCAACTCTGACGTTAGGAATATTCTAGTGCTGTTGTTTAACACTATAGAAAATTGTCAGTTTTATGTATGCAAAGATTTGTATCAATTTTAAATACCAACATATGATGTTTTGCTATTGCTAAAATTCTATTCTATAACAGTCTTAATAATAAACACAGTGTTACAAGATCCTGCAAAACAATAAACAAACAAATTTAAAATGCAGTTTCATTAAATAACTGTTCTTCAACAACCTTAATTAGGTATTGGCTCCTTGGGCTGTGAGTAGGTGACAAAAAAATAAACTTGAAGGAAATCACTCTATAAATTGGCTAACTTTACTTTTTTTATATCTACTCACAGCATAATGAAATAATTAGTTAACCAAACTATTTTTTTTTTCTTCAAAAGCTATTAATTGTGTTTAATACTTAGACGTAATGAAAATTTCCACAGTCAGATCTAATCTTTCCATTTTCAATGGAGTTTTCAGAATATGGTCTAATGATCTATATAATTTAATATAGTATGGTCTTCCTATGAAAAAAAATGGTAGAAATATAGCTGCAAAAAAGGGACCACACCAATAAGCTAAATTTTAAAAGTGCTCTATGAGGAAGAATGTCTGGCAACCTCTGTCATAAAAGTGGCATTACCAGAATTTCCAAATAATTCTCAGTATACAGTAATAAACACACATAAACAGAGTTCACATTTACTATTTTTACTGTAAGCTGATACATTTAATGGTGTGCACCTTTAAATTATGGCAATTGGATTTAGGTATTAAACAATAAGTTAGTAACATTTTGTTAGAATACTAATAAGAATAAACTAACGTCCATGTTCTTCAGTATCATCATGACTAACTCCGCTCTCAGTATGGTCAGCGTGATCGTCATCTTCTTCATCTTCTATATTTATTGTTACTCCTTGAGACGTCTCTGGTTGTATCTCATGTGTATCTTTTAAAAGTGCATCAAAGGGGTCAAATGCCTAATAAAAAAATTCAATATATAAAATTACATTTTTTAGCAGTATTAACTAAAAGTTCTATCAAGGTTAACTACCTGTGTGTGGTCCTCTTGTGATTCATCCATGGAAACATTGGGTGCATTTTCAAACTCTGGTTTTCCAATTTCATCTTGCTCTGTACCTGATCTGTCTCTTTCTTCCTCTGCCTCTTGACTACGACTTGTGGACTCTGAATGTGGTACATCTTGACTATGTGATTCTTCTTTCAATGCATCATCTAGATCATTTTCTGCAATTATTGTGCAGGAAAACAAATGGCTGATGATATGAACAATAATTTTTGGGAATTATATTTAATAAATTATTACTAAAACAAACACAATTTTGTATGCCTTATTTTTTAGTAATTTTTAAAACACTAAAAGATCTCTTCAACAACAAGCATTTTAAACCCATTAAACACATAAGACAGTTGAATTAGCTTATTACCTATCATGCTTGTAATAATTACTTAATAGAATTAATATGAAAAATTAGCATTAATAACTCAAACAATAGTTAATAAATAAAAATAGTAAAATTATTATTAGTAAAGTATTAATTAAAAACATAAATAATACAAAGGATTTAACTATACACCAACATACCATTGCTAGTCTTATCCTGACACTCGTTATCCTCAGAATCCACACTATCTTTCTTATCAATATCACTTTTAACACTAACACTGTCTTCTGTATTCACATCATCAACATGGTTTTGAAGGGCATCGTCTCTTTGTTCACTACTTATTTCACTGTCTGTTTTTAATTCACATTCACGATCTGAGGTTTCGGGATCATCTCTAACTGGTTCACTGCCATCATCAGGTTTTTCTGATATGCTGTCTTTCTCATCCATAATTTAATCCAATTGGAAAATCGCGCCAATTTAATAGGGAAAATACATCTGCAAATATAGAGAGTAGAGTAATTAATAGCAAAGAATACAAAGTAGCGTTCCCGGCAGAATAGTTTTTAGGTTATGATGCTGCTGGGTATCAATACTAAAAATCATTAAACTTTATTTTACTCAACATCATATAACGTTAATTAAACTATAACTTACAAAAACAAATAAAAATAAGTTTTTCTTTTATTGAAAGTAGGTTCTACTACACGCAATGCCAATTTATACGAAAGCTGCAAGCATCCCGCGCTTATTTTTGTTCAGCAATTCTTCGGTCATTCCAAGTGAAATTAACTTTTAATCAGTTATTGGCAAGAATGGGCAATGGTATGATACTCTTTTTCTTCTATTTGTTCTTTAATATTACATACATTTATTGCTTTCGCCACCTAGACGTTTGCAATTTTTTTTGTTAGTATTCAACTATACAATCAGTAACCATATTTTATTAACATTTCTATTATTTTTGTTTACAAATATCGGACATGTCAAATTCAATAAATCATCATGCGGTATATATCTATAATTTTACTCACGAAGATGATACGAATCCACAATTCACTTGAAAGCACAACAAACGGCAACCATTTTGGAATCAACCTGCCCCTACTAAATTGCTAAGACAAGGATGTATGTTATAAGCTGTCAAAATAAACCCTTCCACCAAATATTTACAATGTACTTATTCCAAGCTATAAATGTAATTTTAAGTTGATGCTTACATTTTTTTTTATCAACTGAACGTACACTAAAATGTTAATTTACGGGAAAACTAAGAATTGGTAGTTTTTACATTACAATGTTGGCAGAACAGCAAATGACGCTTCCCGCTTGCATTTTAGTGTTGTCTATATATTTTATAATTGATCGAAATTATCGATAGAATTATGAATCCTGTGAAATGTCCGTTAATATAATAAATAGTATGATTTGGTTATTATTTATTAACTAAGTTAACATATACAGTTATTCAAAGTAATCTAAGAAGGCATTGTTTTAAATATTTAATGTAATGATTTCTTCAATTTCAATACAGAGAAAATGAAGAAGTATAAACGGTAAATATATTATTATATACTATTTTAATTTCATATTTTCGAATGGAAATGTTGCCTAATTGTATATACGTAGCAAACAAGCATAACTGTGTGATAATTATCACACAATAAATACATAAAATATATCGTAATGTAATATAATACACCTAAGTACCGGAGAGTGAAAGAGATACATGAAAGTTGATTGCATATGACAGAGATGGAATACTGAGTGAAGATAAAGGTGATATATCAGAGTGAAAGAGTAAAACATGTGTACACTCTACTTAGGTAAACTAAGGATAAGAAGCAAGCGTAATATTACATAAATTTTAGATGTATGGATAATAAATGTCAAAAGCATACAAAATTATTATTATGAACAATGACATTCGAAAGTTAATATTTTTCGACAATACAGCATATTTTTATGACACTGCACTATAGCACGTTTTTATAATAGAATTCTTCATGAAATATTTCATGTTTTAAGCATTTGTAAGAACTCACTATCAATCAAAGATTATTTAAAGATATTTTTCTGAAGCTTCTAGCATTTCTATATGAATAAAAATGTAGACAAATTGAAAAATAAATAATCGAGACAACAAGAAAAGATATATTTCAGTTAATCGATCTACGAATACGACTGTACAAATTACATGACTGTGTATAGGACTGTAGAATGTAGATCTCGTGAGCGTATTGTGTTCCTTGACGTAGATTGATGATACTGATGAGACATGAAAATTATATTAGTTTTTGGCTATCAGGACTTCGACCAAAAGTATAGTAACGTTTTTTCAAAATGGTGACAAAGACGCATATGATTCAACCGTTGACAAATGCTTACCGAAGCCTGAAGATGCAAAATCCGAACAATCACAGGCGTATAGACGTATAGTCAACTCATTAGAAACTGGTTCAATCCCATTCTGAAAAACTAGATAGTATCCTAAAAATAACATTCAATTTGAAAAACTAGAATTTTCTAAAGAAATGTAAACATGTATTGTTTCTGTAGCAAAATTCTGTTTTTATCGCATCATGATAGAGCTTGTAATTATTGTGGTGGATTCCAGGTGTCAGCGAAAGTTTAATATTATATAAACTGTAAGTTCTCTAGTAGATTTCTCTTAAGTTATATGCCAATGTAGTAAATAATGTCATTTATCTAGTACACGACTTGCCATTTGCAATATTTATACTGCTTATTAAGCTATAATTTCTGCTTTAAACTTGACTGCCGCTACTTGTGCGTATGTAGTTTGTGTCATTTGTATTTGTATATACGAAACTCAAAGTTTGAATATTACCAAACCTATATCTCACCATAGTAATGGATGTAGGTATGAATGGTAGGAATGAAAGGTAGGAATGCTCAGGAGATTGGAGTTGTAGGGTAGTGCGTCATTACCACACGATACTGAAATATGATCCAAAACGATGTTTTTTTTTTGTTTACATCAATATGATTATTTACAAATATTAAAAAAATCAGTATTTCTAAAAAGTGCCCTATTAAAACCTTTTTAAATTATCAAAGAGAATTGTTTTCATTAATATGACACTGGGTTAAAGCAAAATAGGTACGTTCAAAAAGATCTACTGTTTAAGAATTAAGGCTGGTTATATAAAAACGTCGAATCTGTGACATACCTGTTCGTAAGCAGGGTCTAGTATATCTGTAATTAGAGCCTCGTTGAACTAAATTAAGGTATAAAGTAATTGCAGTCGTCTGATATGCGATTTAAGTTATAGGTTATGACGTCAGATTAAGTTAAGGTCAGGGTATCTTAAAATTGATTAGTATAAAGTTATTCATCTGCCGCAAAACCTAATATAGATTTGAAACGAGACTAAATCTCTAGAAGTACGTGCAGAAATTCATTATCTATTTTAAATTTTTAGATTAATGAGCGAATGTATAAATACTGTTTACATTCAATAAATTGCTTAAATAAAGGCAAGTCGAAAAAAATGAACGCGTCGTTTCTTGACAGCTTACTGAAGATCTCCATTCTCGATTACACTAGTTTATATCATATTATATACAGTAATTCTATTGGTTACAAATTACTGCTATACATTTTTATTGGTCAAATTTATTTTGTGATATGTGTTTACCAATAGGCGTGCAAAAGAGAGAATTCGGTTAGTTGTCTAACATTCTCAATTATGGCGGTATCGGGTTTTTTCAAGCTCAAATACGAAATGAGTAGTTATTTGCGCCGCTCAGGCGGCGACATTGACAGCGATTTGTCGAATATTTTCGTGCGCCATTTTGTGTACGCTATGGAATTTTGTGTTAAGTAATCAACACAGAGGGAACAAAATTCTAGTAAGTCCAACTTTGGCATGTATCAATCAATGGTGAAATTATATTCGAAATATTCGCGATTTCTATGTGGTACCCACGCTGAGCTTGTGATTAATTATTATTTAATGTTGTTCTGTTTTATATTTAAGTGAAAAGTGTAGTTTTAATATCCCTATCTATTAAATCGAGTGTTGTGATATTTCCAGATTCAGTACAATGTCTGAGAAGTTAGTCGGAAAAGCGGTGCTTAAAAGGCACGAAGTTGCCAAACCAGTGCATATACAGAGGTTAGAAGCAGCTTTAGATGTGAGGCCTTTCATTTGCCAAGTAGAGAAGATCCTGAATTCTGATGGCACTAGTGAAAGTGATGATGACTCTGACAAGTCTATGATTAATGAAATGTCAAAAGGAGACCGACTAGTTCATGGAGTAGTTACTTCTAAGCAAGGTACTTTAATATTCAACAAAAATAAAACAAAATATATTTCATAGTCCATTATATTATCTCCAGAATTTTTATTTTAATGAAGTAGTGTTACAAGAATCTGTGTTGTTATCAAGAAAAACAATATAAATCAGAATAACATAACCATATACTATCATTTTGTGACAATCATGGTCATATATATTACAGCGTGGTATATCATAATCCTCAGCAAAAGAAATGTCATAGATATTTTGCAGAAAATGATAATCTACTTTATATCAGATTTTCACTATCTTAAGTTAGTAAGCTAGCAGAGCTAGTTCCCCAAAATTGAATGCTGAATTTATAAAAAAGAGATGAAGTTTTAAGGGGTTCTAATAACACAGCAAAGATTGTTAAATCAACATTGTTCTCAGGAACATTGTTATTACTACTATTCTCATTGACAAATTTTAACTTACAGTTTTTTTACACTTTACACTTATACTAAATTATTTCAGAGTTTTGAAAGGATGATTGCTCAGTTGTTAGTGTGTATGGATGCAGCATTAATAGGCATGACTCTGAATTCCATCTCATCTGAATCTAAATTACAATTAGCTTGAGTTTTCGGTAAAGGAAAGATATTATGATGAACCTATAGCAGAGTCTTGGAGCTTTTTTATTGCACATCTAGTTAGTTACCACCCTCAAGTTGAGAATCTGCCACATAATAGTTATAGGTGTGTTGCGGCTGTTGCTTCTAAGAGCCAGCCTCTACAGAAGGTTTTAGTGACCATCATCTTGGGCCACATAATCACTTTACATCAGGTGAGATTGTGGTCATAACACTATAGGCCTATATGCCTAATGTAAATTTTATCAACAAACACCTACCTTTACATAGCTATGTATAAAAGATTGACACATATCAGTTGAGAGTTCCCTGTTTGAAATCATAGGGGTTAGCTAAATCTGCAAGAATTCCATGCTGGCAAGAAAAGCTTAAGCTGACTTTTGGCCATTTTCAAACACTTGTACTTGCACTTGGTGTGTGCTTAAGACTGTACAACAGAAGTAAAATATCACTATATCTCTCTCTCCCTTAGTCACTTTGAGCTGACTTTATCCGATTGAGTTTCCACCGAAAGATTGCGTATCAGATTTTCAAAGCTTTTACATTAGAATCTTCCCTTCAAAAATGTTTCTAGAAAAGTTTCACTTCAAAACCCTGTTAAATAAATTTAATCTTGTGATTAAATAGTGATACTTTTTATTATATTATAGATCTGTCTCAAAGATATTTCTTTGTTAGCGATAATTTAACTGCTATTGTGACGCATTAAAACATATAGAAATGCAACTGGGTCAGGAGTATTACAATCTGTATTACAAATTTTAAAGAAAACTTTCTTCTTTTTTATTTAATGGCCTTATGTGTGCGCACACAATTTTGCCAATGTCACATGGGAGAACTATAAACAATGGAGATTGTGTTAAACAATTTTTATATTTCTCTTTAAAGAAAACTTTATTTTTTAATACTCACAACATCTAATTAAAATAATCTGCCGTGTTCTAAGTTGACAAACTGTCAAATTAACACTGTCATCTAGCTGACTGGCAGTTCAGTGTTACCATTGCTATAAAAATCTATTGTTTATGGAAGAAATTAAATAAATGATGACTCAATGCTTTAAATGTGATGTACAAATACAAGATTATAAGATTTTTAAAACAACATGCAAAGGCTGCAAGAGGGCAGTATGTTTCACATGTAGTGGATTAACTGCTACTGAATTACGTGTGTTCGATCTGCAAAATCTTAAGCTATCGTACTTGTGAGTTGAATATGAGAAGGATTGAGGCAGGTACCAGAGTTGCGGAAGTTAGTCACCGAACCCCAACATCAAGTGTAAGAGCTCTGTAAACAACACTCAAACGCAATAAACCTGGACATGGTGCTAATGAAATTGAGGATTGCAAAAATCGTAGCCGCAATGTTATCATGTATGGATTATACCAGAGTCTAGATTGACATCCTCAGAAGACAGAAAGCATCATGATAAACTATCAGTACCTAATATATTGGTTTCACTCCCCATACAAGAAACAGGGATAGTGTCAACGTTCCGTTAAGGCAAACCTTCATCTAATAATAGTAAACCACGTCCTATCAAGGTGGTAGTAATTTATAGACATGGTGCTATTAATGGTGGACTAGCAAGACTCCCTTGCCTCTAAGCTATTTGATACACATGCATCAGCTAGTTAGCTGCTAGTCTAAATAATAATAATAATAATAATGAGAATATCATTATTAATACTATAGAGCGGAAAAGTTTTTTTTTTGTTTCTTTGAACGCGCTAGTCATAGGAACAACCAGTCGGGTTTCAAATATTATTTTTGTATTTGATAGAACAATAATTGAGGAAGGCTTTATGCTATTTCATATCACTCTACGTCTAATAGGAATGATGCTGTATTGGAAAAAGTTACAAAAATGCACAGATATTAAATAACTTTTAGGTCCACGTGATCGAAGCCGCGGGCTCTGCTAGTGTATATATAAAACAAATCTTAATATTGAAGTGTTTTTATAATCTCAACTAAAATAGTTTAAGAATAACAGTTACAATTAGTAAAATTATAACTTTTGTATTGTAGAGTTTTTGTTCGTAATTACAGTTGAAAGGTTTTATAAATTGTGCTCCTGCTATGTTAGACCGCATTAAGTACTAGTTATGAATTATTACAGAACGTCAGTGCGATAGGCTACGTTTATACAACTTTTCATCAGTGGGTGAAGAGAGGCAGTGGCTGCGCGATGTTCTTCTTTCATCAGACTCGGAGACCAATAGTGAAGATGAGACGTTGGAAGATAAGGAAATCAGGATAAGAAGACTGTTAAAAGAAAGGAAACATCATAATAAATATGTGAAGAAATATTTAAAGAACCAGGTATGGTTTCCTGTGGTGTTTATAGTGGTACAGCAAAGTAATGGCACTGTACTTGATGGTAAGCACAATATAATCCAAATACAATGGTGAGCATTGAGAGATTATTATTCTATATGGTAAGATATACACTTTCCGTTTCTGAGACTTTATAAATCAGTGATGGCACTATACTTGTACTGTAATTAGCACCCGATAAGTCACCGCATGCTACTCACGCATTTGACTTGAGCCCGGGTAATGTGTTTCCGTGTTGGGATGTGGAAGTCCATGAAGACTGGGCTGTAAAATACCATATTATTAAAAAAAAGGGGGCATTAAAAAAAGACTTACAGTCATGCAGTGATGTCATAACGATGTTTTCCTTCACCGAAACTCGCGTCCATTGACACGGCGTTCGTACACACTACCAACTGAGCTATTGTCACTTCAAATTGTTTATGTGACTTGATATAGGATCTGTTCTAGTGGGGAGTGAGGGGGTTGTGCAAGCCGTGCAAAAATCAGGGGTGCGGCCGTTTTGTTGTAAAATTTGATATAGTTAATTTTATCAATTAAGACAAAAAAATATATTGGTTTATGTAATATAGACTATATATATTCAAATTACTGAAGAGCTCTGCTTGAATTGATTTGAACATTCAGAGCTACGGATATATGGTACTTTTGTGATCGACGAAAATTATATATTTTATAAGGGGCGGCAATTTGTCTTTTTGTCCGGGGCGATGTAAGCGCTGGAACGGTAGCTGCTCACTATATATTATTATCCGTAGAACTCACGTTATATGTATTATGGCGCTGGTCTGCTGTCGACAACTGACCGTTACCCCGAACGGCTTTTGAACCGGTCCGCGGTCCCGGCGGCCACAGCGAGAGGTCGCCGAGGCCGACCGGCTGAAAGAGGCCTCGCCACGAGAGGCATCCACAAAGCTAGACGAGGCAGAGTTAGAGATAGCCGTGTTTGTAATGACAATAGCGATGTGGTGAGTTTCATGAATTACATAAGTTAATTCCACTTTATTCACAGAAACTGTGTTTATATTAAGTTAGTATATTAATGAATTTCTTTCTATGAATATATATATATAGCACATAGATATAGTTATCATCATATAAAACGTTTAAAAAACATTTGTATTTTTAAAAGGTTTGTAACCATTCGTTTTCTATGTATATTTATCTGTACATATAAAATTAATGTAAATTTAACGTGCCTGTGTACTTTTCACATTTATGTGCATAAGTAATTGCAAATGTCTAAAAATAAGAAATAAAATACATTTACATTATTTTATAGAAATGTCTGTCTGACTCTTTGTTAGTCCACGCATCACGGATAAAGTTTAGTGTTAATGATAAAACGTCGCCGAGGAAATCATCAAGCCTATCTTCGAGCAACACAGTCTACGTTTCATTAAAAGCGCTTAACTCTATCAAAAGTTATTCTAATTTGAATGACGGTGCAAGAATAAATAATTGTAGTTCCCTGCATACGAAGTGTCTGGCTCAGCTTGTTTGTTTTTAAAACCCATAAATGATAGCGTGAATTACATTATTTTGAATGCGACATTCATATGTACACATTATCCATACTATATTTTTACAAATTATATGTATACAAACTTTCAAGTAAATTGGTTCTGTTAATCTAGTAATCATTGTATACAAATTAAATTTGAATTGATGTATATAGACCTATTATCTTTTAGTGTAGTATTACTATGAATACATAAAAAATTATAATATTACATATATGTAAGTACGCTGAATTAATCGACTTGAATAGTTGAATGCTTGGAATTATTGTCATACTTTTATAACCTTTTCGTTTTTAGCCCGATAGTGTGGATTGGGAGGAAACTCTGCGGCACTTGAAAGAAGAGAACGACACTGATGAGTTTAGTATTGGAACTGATAAACCAGGTGCAAGGTAATTAACGCTGTTTACTTTTATTTAATTACCCATTTTACATGATTATCGAGTAAAGATTAAAGATCACAACAGACGAAGCTATAATATATTTTAATATAGTAAGCAATATATTACGATATATCAAGCTGCCACAGACGGTAGTTATGCTATAATATATATTTATGCACTCATAGGTCTACGGCCGTCGTTGCACGTATTTGTGTTACATTCTTAATAAAGGATGTTCTAATTTTAGATATCGTAATAATCGTTCAAAGCTTACACAAATGACAGACGAAATATTACATCCTGTTTTCTTGAAAAATATCAAAATATACTTTAATATGTCTTACTATACCAAAATATATCGTGCTATATCTGGACATATTTTGGTGACGTAATAAAAATATACACTATAGCTGCGTCTGTGGTCATTTACATTAATATATATTATAGTTCCGTCTGTTCTGAGCTCTAGGCTTTCCTGTTCTACTAACTTTCGAGTGGTATAATCCTTAACTCAAGTAGAATGTAATATGGGTCCATCCGCCGAAGCGGGTCGTTGTGAGCATGGTGTGAACGGAAATGATGACCTCATTAGTGACGTAGTGACGGCTGATACCATATTTTGAGCGGTTTGAACGTTAAAGGGATCGTAGCCTTAGTGGTTAGAAAAATCCCAACAGTAATGAATCTGTGGTCTTGAAGCTATTCAAACAATAGTAATATTGAAGTGTCTACGGGTGGGAAAAATAGAAGTGAAACTTATGGATTAACATACATCACATTGTACACTAGATTGTATACATACAAAAGAAAAGTACAGTTTATTTGGCAGTTAATCACGTAAAAACTATTGCACTTATCGGGATAGGACTGTCACCATTCGATGCGGTTTTTTTCGTAGTTTGTCTATTCCATTGTCTTTTCGTGATTTTTATTGCGATTATATGTTCATATTTATTGTCATATGTTCTTTATTCACCGTGTTATTTAGGATTGCAAAAAAAAAGACGCTTGGTGTTGCGGTGGGTGATAGTTAGTAAATATATATTTTTTTACTGTTAAGGTTTATCTTTATGGCCACAATTTTACCTGATGTTAAGTGACGATGTGGCCCAAGATGGTGAACACGCTAAACCTATAGAGGAACTGGTTCTCCAGTGCAACTGTCGGTACACACCTATAGGTATTTGGCGACAGACTTTCAACTTAAGCTGGGTGTTACAAAAAAGCTCTACTATCATGCTATGGTTTCGTCACGATCTGTTCCTTTATACAAGCTCATTGTATGTAGATGCGAACTCACATTCCTTGTCGCCGCATCCGTAATCACTGCCAACCCACTGCCACTGTAAGCTATCGTCGCTTCAAAATAACTTATCGGAATGGGACTATGACCATTCGATGCGGTACTTTTCGTTGATGGTTCTACTGTGGTACTTAGTTTTTTGATATGATTGTTCCTTTGTGATTTTTATTTTCTATATATACAGTATACTATACATTTTGTGTATTTCGAGTGTCAATAGTTTTTTATTTACCGTTTCATTTGGGGTTGCCATAAAAGACGTCAAGAGCTGGGTAATATATAGTTTTGAATAATTTTCTCAACAGAGGACGTAAAAAATTGTCCATGCTGAAGAGTCCCGAAGCGCTGACTGCACGCAGAAGACGTCACTGGTTGTTGCTGGTAAAGAAGGAGTTGGGGAAAGTGCAAAGAGCTAGAACAGCGACGCATAGGGAAGTCACGCTGCAGAGGAAGAGACTCGCTACGTTATGCTGCAAACATTGGCGACATGTCGCTATGCAGGTCGGTCATTATAATTAATTTTTAACCGCTATAACTTGCTGAAGTATCAATAGATATTAACATATATGCAATACAATTATAATAATACTAGCAGACTTGGCAGACCTTGTTCTGCCTTTTCGAGTAGTCAATCACTTTGACTACATCGACATCTATCGCGTTATGATCATTTATCGAGATAATCCTATCTCTTAAGTTGGATCACACTGCACGCAATATGTAAAATTTGATTAAAATCGGTTCAATGGTTTAGGAGTTTAGGAGTCCCAAGCCAAGTTGTGTTTTTCATCATTTTCTTTTATATCGCGAAAAATACATGTACGTATACCCTCCCAGTCCGGGGGAATGTCATTCCATACATTTTTAATTACTCTTTAAGTAAGCGAATGTAAAAACAGAAGTCTACGAGAGGTCTTTGTTATACAATAGTGATCCAAATTTATACATTAAATATTTTTTTACAAATTATAATCTTGCAATCAATGAATACTTGAACTATACTTATAGTCTATATTCTAATGTAGATAATTTACTTTTATGTTATATACTTATTTGAAGGGTGTGAGATAAAGTTCGATTCAGTCCAAAATTTTTATTTATTAAATAATTACGCTAAATTGTAGTACTCAAAAGCTGCAACAATTTCATGTACTTACTTAAAAAATACCAATTTTGAACTGAAGCGGATTTTCTCTTACACTTTTCATTTATAAGTATATTATTTGAAGCATCTAATTTCAAAACCCCTTCTATAATGATTGTGTAGAAAATCATTTAAGGGGGTTTTCTTATTAAACCATTTTATTTTATGTTATTTTAAGTTTTATTATATTTTTATTTATTTAATTCTTAGTATTAGCCTGTAAACCTTCTGAAGAATAATGAAAAAACAAAATAAAAATAAATTATTTACAGTCTCAAAAAAATATGAAAGAAACAGTATGGCGGTGCAAAAGACTTAGCCGTGAGATGCAAGCCTACTGGCGCAGGTACGACCGCGCAGAGAGGGAGACTCGCCGCCGGATGGAGAAAGAGGCAGAAGAGCAGAGAAAGGTATTATAATTAGTATGAGAATACTTATCTGTTGTGTTTAAAATTATTTAACTTATATAAATCCCTAATCAATATTCTTTACCTATTTCTTTATATATTTTTACTTTTCTTCTATTCTTGATTATAAATTTAGTGCTTGATATGTACATATTAGGGTTATTAAACATATATATATTCTTTTTTTTGTCGGAAGCATTTTCAAAAGACGCGTTTAGGTATAAAACTGAGCCTGTGAAGAGATGAGGTCTTAATTTCGGTATCAAGATACTTTGCATCACACTTTTCGATTTACCATAATAATTACATAGAAAAAAGTGTGTTTGCTCCTTCTATATAACAAACAAACGATAGGTCGTACTGTAAAGTTCTCGACATATTTTTCTAGAGAATTGGTTTGGAACAATTGGAATTGGAACACTACAAAATTTTAGAAGCTTTTATCTTTAAAAATAATCCTTAGAGTAGGTATAATTGTAAAGATTTACTAATATGAAATATTACTGGGAGCATGCGAGTTTTATGTTAATTTATATAAGTAACCAACTGTACTCATGCCATTGCATAGAAAGATTTTTTTTCTGAGGCAATTTCGCGTGCGATCCATATAAGAACAAATTACCTAAGTCTTATTAAAATCGAATAAATAGTACGCGAACGTTTAGAGGACAAACGTTCAATGAAACGTTCAAATTTCTTTACATAGACAATATGTGTGTATATAAAATTTACAGATGGATGTGGAATTGATGGAAGCGAAGCGACAGCGCAGAAAACTGAACTTCTTGATAACTCAAACAGAACTGTATGCGCACTTCATGCAGCGGAAGCTCAACAACGCTGAGGACTGCGACACCGGCACCGACCGCATCCTGAGACAGTTGGACGAGGACCGAGACCCGAGACTGGCCACTATTGATCATTACGATAGGTATTTATTTATTTTACCTGTATAAGAATTATTGTTTCCTGACTATACCCGCGATTACGTTTGCCAGTTAGGCATTAGCAAAAAGCTCTAACAACATGCTGTGGTTTCATCATTGTTTTTTTCTTATTGTAAACTCATCATAAATGTAGAGATACAGAGAGACGCTAAGTCTGTATGCAGTACCAACCCAGCCATCATTGCTTCATAATACAGGGATTCATATAGAAGATAATTATATATAAGAGAACATTTAAGTTTGCTTCTATTATTGCAAGACTTTTTAAACTATACTAGATTGATTTGGTACTGTTCAATTAAAATTATAAATTTGCTGTGCTTAATTTGTGCTTGTAGTTATTTATATACGGGCCGCTCACTACTTTGACGATAATGGTAATGGCTTACACATAAAACTTTTAGAACTATTTAAGACAAACATTTCCATTATACATTATATACGTGTAACCCTTAACGGTTTTTGTAGCGCACGCCAGATTAGCTCGGAGGTGGCAGAAATTTTTTCCTACTTACTTGACACTTACCGTTATATTTTGGACATTTCACACAAAATGTGTTATTATGATGCATAAGCTATATTATTTTATAGTTTCATAAAATCCATTCAGTAGTTTTTGCGTAAAAGAGTAACAAACATCCGAGCACCCATACAAACTTTCGCGTTCATTATATTAGTAAGGATGGTCCGTATATTTTGTTTGAATGAGCAGCGAAGAGATGAAGGCTCGTGCGTCTCGCAACGCCCGGGAAGCGTTCCGGGCGGAGCGCGCGCGCACGCAGCTGTTCGACTCCGCGGCCGGGGCGGAGCCCGACCTCGACCCGGAGGCGGAGGCGGAGGCGGCCAGGCGCCCCGGGGACTACGACCAGCCCGCTATATTCAGGGGCACCCTAAAGGGCTATCAGCTTAAGGGAATGAATTGGCTGGCAAACCTCTATGATCAGGTGTGTATTAAATGGTCATAGTTTGTTATAGAAATTTGTATACATAAGTATAGAGATATTATAATAATTATTTTTTTTGAAATAAAACTAATTTAAACGGATTTTATCGCGGTTATTTATTAAATTTTGATCCCGACGTTTCGAAAGCTGACCACGAAGGCTGAAAAGCTTTCGAAACGTCGGGATCAAAATTTAATAAATAACCGCGATAAAATCCGTTTAAATTAGTTTTATTTTAATGAATAATATTCGCGTAAACCTAAGAAATAATTATTTTTTTGTTTAGGGAATTAGTGGCATCTTAGCAGATGAGATGGGACTAGGAAAGACGGTCCAGTGCATAGCTTTCCTATGCCATGTGGCAGAGAGACTGGGTGTGTGGGGACCATTTCTGGTTGTCTCTCCGGCTTCTACTCTTCATAACTGGCAACAAGAGATGCAAAGATTTGTGCCAGATTTCAAAGTGGTAAGTTTATACTTACTGACGAGAATTCTATCGTGTTTAATTTAATGTCTTAATTATCATATCATATAAATGTTTTTCTTTACGAATAAAGTATTGCAGTATGTTTTGAAAGTAATCTAGTTTTAATTGTTGTTAAATCAAACATTGCTATGTTCGAAATACAAAGGTTTTATTTATTTTTCGAGACATAGATGAAAAATAAATAATGATTTTGTCAATTATTTCGACTTATAGAGGGTACAAATTTCGAGCGACAGAGGTATAGGGAGTTGAAAGGAAAAGAACACGCCATTTTCTCGAGTTCGAGAGGTTTTCGACTTATAGAAGTTCGACTTAAAGAGGTTCCACTGTACATGTAAAATCTATTCTACAATCTTGTCGTTTCGTCCCGACAGCAGAAGAATATTTGCTGAACTTATGGTAGTGTTTTAACTTTCATTAGGTATCGTTCATATATCACGTGACTTTCGAAAAAATCATGAAAT
This sequence comes from Actias luna, assembly GCA_039707435.1. Taxonomy (NCBI): domain Eukaryota; kingdom Metazoa; phylum Arthropoda; class Insecta; order Lepidoptera; family Saturniidae; genus Actias; species Actias luna. Next base: position 10,949,755 of record JAZHAC010000012.1, on the reverse strand, counting down.
ATCACACGGGGGAATTGAAAGGGGAAAGGGACTGTGCAGGAAGAAATCACGGGAGATTTTTGTTGTTGAATAGACTATTTATAAACGTTGACATTGAGTCGCAGTGGCCATGCAAAAAATTTCTTGCTCGCCGCTCTGTAACTGTAGTTCTATAATATTTTGGAAATGTTTAAAATACTTTGTACCCAAAAAAATACATGTGATCTTGGGTATATTCTGAAATCTTTCCGTGTATCACCCGGTGGGGGTAAAAAAGTAGTTAAAATGTCATGTCATTAGAGGACGTTCCCAAGTGTCTTAAGTCCTAAATTTGGTAAACATTTTTTTTATTTATATGAGAACTTTTACAATGTTTCCATGTGATACTTATTCTAGTGTTCTAAAAAAGGAAATTATCAATTCATATTTCTTTTCATTTATTGTTATCAAAATAAATACAGTCTAGACTATATTAGATATAAAATTTGATACTTTTATATTTAAGGTGCCATATTGGGGTAGTCCGAGCGAAAGGAAGATCCTACGTCAGTTCTGGGAGAGGAAGGACCTGCACACGCGGGCCGCGGCTTTCCACGTTGTCGTGACGTCATACCAGATTGTGGTCTCCGACCTCAAGTACCTGAACCGTGTCTCCTGGCAGTACATGATCCTGGACGAGGCGCAGGCCATCAAGAGCTCTGCCAGTATGCGCTGGAAGCTGCTACTCGGGTTCAGTTGTAGAAACCGTCTTTTGCTTTCTGGTAAGCCGTCACTTTTAACAGATTTAAACAAGATTACTTAGATTCATTGTCATACTACCTATTCCGGAAGAAGTTGCACTTCCGTTTTCTATAGTTAATAAATCAATCACAAGAATACCTGTAGCATCAAGGGTAAGCATATATACCATATGAATACATTATGAATACCACTCTATTTAAAACCTCTTTAAAATGTTGAAATTACTTGACTTTGGTTGGTTTTAGCTACATGTATATACACATTTTTTTTTTCTCCATTTATTGACTTCTCTCAATAACACCCTACAATGTGCAGTATCTTATTGTATAGAGTATTCACTCTGAATTTAACAGTTTTCATGATGATTAGTCACAGTGGTATTGAAATTTTAAACATTTATCCCCTATATCCTGGAGGAACATATTGGTTTTACGAAGTAAAAAGTTATTATTATGACCCTGTCAAATTTACAATTTTTTAATCTGTAAACACTAAACCTCGTCAATAGCTTTTAAACAGAAGAGAAAAGGTACTCTGTCCCTAGGCAAGTTGTCTTTTGACGATCGTTAACGTAAAGAAATAACAAAAGCGTATGGCATGAGTTATGTCAAAACTATCAAAGTGATTTTGACAGGTGTCATCCCATACATCTCTTTATGTTAGCAGTGTTGTCGCCATAATAAAAAGAAGGGTTAGCAATTTATTAGCGATCGTTGAAAGACAACTTGGCTAGAGGCACTGGTTATGTCTCCTATATATTTGTATATAGATTATAGTATATGTGATATCATAGGCACACCAATACAGAACAGTATGGCGGAGTTGTGGGCGCTGCTTCACTTCATAATGCCCACTCTCTTCGACTCGCATGAGGAGTTCAACGAGTGGTTCTCAAAAGATATCGAGAGTCACGCTGAGAACAAAAGCACTATCGACGAAAGTAAGTACAACTGTATATCGCCCCTTTATTTATTAAAATTGAATTAATTTTTATAGATAATATTGCATAATTATTCTTACTCTATTTGATGGCAACTTACATGAAAAAAATGTAAAACTAAAATAACATACATAACATACATAGAAACTACACTTAATATCAAGTGTAAAATAAAGCGATGCCTCAGTTGTGTGTTGCGAGTTCGAATCTCTTTTTTTTTAACGTGGAGATATCCGTTTATTGATACCTACTTTCCCGGCGCGGGGGGGGGGGGGAATGAGTTACGTGGGACTAATCCGGTGCGAACCGAGTACTAAACCAACCAACTTAATACCAACTAAAACTCCATAATCTACATTTGCCCTCCCCCTTGTTATAAATTTCTTTATTAAAAATTGGCGTAGCAATTCCAACAATAAAAATTGTTTTTCTATAGATTCATAATGTAATCCTCTTCCTCGATCTCTTTGGCTTATTATACATATGTATAATTAATCTAGTCATACTCAATTTACTATATATTTTTCTTCAACAGAGCATTTATCTCGTTTGCACATGATATTAAAACCGTTCATGTTGCGTCGCATCAAGAAGGACGTCGAGAACGAACTGTCTGACAAAATTGAGATAATGGTACACTGCCCACTCACTATACGACAGAAATTATTGTATATAGGTTTGTATATTTAGGTATAAATATATACCACATAAGATATTTTTTCCTTCTATAATTTAGTTTGTTTATTTAAGAAATTCTAATATAAATCCAAATAGAGCTATTATACCTAGAACAGGTCGAGGAAAAAGTGTTTTCGCATTTAGTACCTATAAACTTGTAATAAAAAAACTATTTGTATCTGGCTGGTATTGAATTTATCAAAAAAGTCACATTACAATTAAGAAACAAATAATTATATATAGATTTCGTACCTTTGTGGTATTGTTATTCTTATAATTTAATTATAGTATTAGATATAATATGTCTACGGTTCCGTAGAAAAGACTAATAATAAAGGAACAAGAATTTATTCCATGAAGTAAAATACAAAGTGTACATCTTTGTAATACTTGCTATGTCCGCGACTTTGTCCGCGTGAAACTAAAAAATAATAATAATAATTTTGGTCGTTTTTCTAACTTTTCAATACAGCTTTGCTCTTATTAATAGTAGCGTGATGTTAAATAGTCTAAAACCTGAATGATTGCACTATCAAATACAAACAAAGTTTACCGCTTTATAATATTAGTATAGATTGATACCATTATGTTTATATTTTTAAGAAATTTCAACAAGTTTTATTTGATTCATATAAAATGTTTTCTGTTACGAACTACATATGCTTTTATAATTATTTTAGCATTAAAGAAAAAGATAAAAATCGAAGAGTTACTTCACTATTCTGTGGGAGGCGAGTCAGGTCATAATGTCGACAAGAACTTCACTTCGAACTTAATGAATCTAGTCATGCAGTTTAGAAAGGTACATAGTATATTTGCATATATTTTTATAAGTTACTTTACTTTGTACTACCCTGGTTTGATTACTTAAACTTATAGAAACTTATGTATATTGAAAACATTGTATATCTACTGAAATATAATGTTATAACTTTCTTTAAATGTTGATGAACTAACTGAAGCAAAGAAGCTTCTACGCTTTTACAAGACTTTTATTAATAATTATTTTACTTAATGGTAATCAAACAATTAAACCGATTAAAGATTATATGTAAAAAATATTTTTTTGTTATTTACATGAATTTTACAATAAGATTTATTACCTGTAATATGAGCAAAAGAGATTTATGTCTCATAGCACTTATTAAGGCTCATGTAAAATTTCACATAGCAATTTAGCTCATGCAGTTTTTATGTAGTTGTAGTGGTCAGGCCATTTCTTATCGAAACATAGACTTTAAATGAAAGAGTGTTGACAAATTATACTTATTGAAATATTCAAATTACACTTCTGTTTGAGAGACAGTCTTTCTGGGCTTATTGCATTACTGTTTTATGGTGTATTGTCACTACGTTATTATCCTACTCCTTAGATCTTAATAGCGTTATAGCTACAATTTCACCTAATATTAAGTAACAATGTGGCCAAGGACCGCTTCATATTAATATTAGTATAGATTTAAGACATAGTGCAAATCCGCAGGTTTGTAATCACCCGGAATTGTTTGAAAGGCGTGATGTAAAATCACCTTTTGCGATGCAAGTTGAAGATTACCATATACCAAAGTTGATTGCGGAGGACGGTATACTGATCCGGTGCATACCTTCGAAACGACACTTACTATATAATATACTATCGATACTTACCCCAGATCACATAATTCGGAGCTTGTCTGAAGATGACGGCTTGAGTTTTTTCGCATTTACCAGGTTTATGGATATATCTCCTATGGAGATATACAGGGTGATGCTGTGCGGGTGGCTGTATGCGTAAGTTCTCTTGTTTTACAGTTATTTTTATGGCTTGAAATAAAACTAATTTAAACGGATTTTATCGCGGTTATTTATTAAATTTTGATCCCGACGTTTCGAAAGCTTTTCAGCCTTCGTGGTCACGGGGCGGACTGAGGTGTAGGTTGTCCAGAAAAGTTTATGTTACTATAAAATCCGTTTAAATTAGTTTTATTTCAATGAATAATATTCGCGTAAACCTAAGAAATCATTATTTTTATGGCTTTTCATTTTTGCTTAAATCATCATTTAAGGCAGATTAAGTGTCTTAGAGGCCGTTTAAGTATTACATAAAGCAATTTGGGAGGAGACGGGGATCTTGTAAAACGTTACGGTGCATCACAAGTGCGGTAGTAGGGTTCGAATGACGCGTTACGTAATTTTTTTTTATTTAAATACTAACCCATTAAAATTTCCCAATTTCGCATGTTTACGTTTTACGGAGAATCTCTCAACTATTTCTAATCCAATTTTCAGTGGTTAAAATAAATAAGTTATTTAAAAAAGAGGTAAAACATGATTATAATTTTTAGGGACAAATGTGCGGTGGATGTTACGTAACGTTTGAGGAGGGGGAGGGAGGTACAATGTTATGACGCGTTACATAGAGGGAGATAGAGTCAAATATTTTCACAAATTGCTTTACTTAATACTTGAACGGCCTTTTATTATACTCTGGAGTGTTTAAAATGGTAGCCATTGGAGGAGCACACATTTTGTTTTTTTGGGCTTGATATATATAGCTATTTTTAATAAATCTAATTTTAATAATATGGCTATATTTACTTCTTTACCAACCAATGTTTACCTTTTTAAATATAGTATGGTTAGTACTAATGGAAAGCAGTTATTAAGGGTATAGCATTCCTGGTTGCTCCATAGGCAAACTACTAGTTTCAGATTGAAAATTTTTCCTCAGGCGCCTATAGCTGACAATTAAAGTAATATTATTTTTCTAGAGATTTAACGTGTTTTATAATAAAGTTCTAATTTTATATATAAAACATAATAAATTATATATAATAATCTCGTGTCACGATGTTTGTCCGGACTAATTTCCGAAACTAATGAATTGATTTTAATGTAATATCGCACACGATTTCGCGATGTTGTTATTGCTAAATTATTATTTTTTATAACAGCCACAGCAACGCGTGGCCGGGTCAGCTAGTATTAATAGATTTACATTTGTTCTGTAGTTAATTTTACTTTAGCAATGTTTTCCATATAAGTTAATGTCCAATAGAGTATATAATAGTATTATTCAGATATATTTTGGATTCCATGTAATTTTATGAATATATTTCAGGATGTTACATATAGAGCAGTCTCTGGAAAAGTATGACAAACTAAGGCACCGGCAATATTGGTGGTATAATCACTCGGATTCGACGATGAATCATGAGCATTGTGACCCAGATTTGGATATAAAAGTGGATATAAGTCATCTGTATTATGGCGGCGTGAGGAGTAAAGATCTATTATTAGTATGCCCTGACGGAGATGTTTTGCGGCAAAGAAAGGATGATGGTTTGTTGTGGAAGGAACTACTGTTCACTGATCCTGTTTGGATCGCAGGTAATTATATTTTATTATGGCTACATTGAAATTATTGGTTATCATTGCTTTTTTTATTATGTGAGGTATTAAATACTATATTTCTAGTATTTAAGTACCTGTTTTTGTAATACAGTAAATACTGTATTACTTATCTATTTATTGTATGGAATATATTTAATATTTTTACCTCTATTATTTTATTTGATAGGTGGTAATTTTTATTGTTTTTCTATTGCACCTACTTTGCAACGTCTCTGCAACACCCCAAGGTTGACTGGTTGAGAATGCCAGACATTAAATCCACTTTGTATACAGATTGTAAATAAGAATATTTAATCTATAGTGTGGCTGGTGCTAAGCGGGGACACTGCACCTTATATCTATTTATGACCGCTAGATGAAATACATTTCTACCACTGAGTTAAGACTATGCTGGAGCGTAATAAGTAGACACACTACTTAATACTTATTTTTACTTCACCAGATCTTTATTCAGTTAACATACACAACATTAACAACATAGCAGAGTGAGCTCAGAATATACTAAGTTATTAGTACGATCTCGTTTGCGTTTGTCGAGAGGTTGCCTATCGGGTAGGGACGGCGATACTTTCTGTAAAAAATCGATTCTTAAATTAATCCGAATCGTATTCAAATGAATCGATTTACAAAAAATCGAGTTCTGTAATCGATACATCCAAAATCGATTCGCTTTTCATACTTGTATTTTCAATATAAAACCAAGTGTTTTTATATAAACATTTAAGTTAATAAGAATATGTTCTTCATAGGTGGTCCCTTTTACGCTCATACAGAAGTGACGTTAAACCACATGCCAGAGACGATAGAACATAGGACCTTGCGCATGAGAAATCTCAGGAAAGAAGAGGGACAGGTACAGTTGTTTAAATATATTTTTTGGCGCATTGTGCTAAGGCAATTCTTATGCCCGCCTGGCTAGGTATCACTCTGAACTTGAAAATGTACCGCCAAATACCTATAGGTGTGTTCCGCCAGTTGCACTTGAGAGCCAGTTTCTCCACTAGGCTTAGCTTGTTATTCATCATGCTATGGTTTCATCACAATGTTTTGCTTCAACGAAAGTGCAGGCACATTGCAGGGATTCGATCTCACGTCCATTGTCGTGGAGCCCGTACACAATATCACCTAAGTTATCATTGCTTCAAAATCGACGATAAATTTCGAGCATAAGATTTTAGAAGTTCACTGCTTTAATATAATTTATTTTATTTTTCTATAGACAGAGATGTTGACAGAGATAAAGACTGAAGATGGTGATATGATTCCGGTTAAAACTGAAGAGGCACCGGAATTCCCGCACGTAGAGCGGCCGCCGGTTGTATTCCCGGATATGGCAACACCAATGCCGGCCTTTTTATACGCTGCTCAACAAAAGGTACTTTTAAAAATTTATCCACCTCTAATGTCCCGCTTCTTGATTTTCAGTTCATATATTATTAATTATATATAATAATATACGCTTTTTTCTGCATATTGCCTGCGACAAAGATTAGTACTATTTTTAAACACTTATGATTTTTTTTTTAGACAAATCCACAGAAATACTCTTTTGAACCATTGAATTGAAATGTATAGGAAGGAATATAGAATCCCATTATAACTTTTTGATTAGACTTCTTTGAATATTTGTATATAAGGTTGGTAAGTTTATATCGCTTTGACTTTGTAAACTCACAGTCCTTATAAGGCCTGCCCACAGCGTCATTTGTATTGTCTGCGTAATATACACGGAATTGGAAAAACAATTGCAAATCCAATAGACGTACCGTCAAAAAATAGGAAAATGTGTTTTGTTTTTCTTACAAAAAAAACGATGTATTTCGTAAGAAGGCTCGATATATTTATAAATGTATATCGGGTTAGTCAGGAGGATTGGTGTTGTGACAGGTTTGCGCGAAGGGGGTCGTTCCGTTCGCGACGTCGCGCAGCTTCGCGTACCACGTGGTGCGGCACCAGCACGCGGAGAGCGCGCTCGGGGCGTGCGCACTGGAGCGGCTCGCGCACAGAGCGCGCCCGCCGGCCGGCTGGGCCTCGCTTCAAGTCCCAGGTGAACACGCCTACGCACACTACCTAACCATTTTTTTCAACCAGTAAAAAAACGAAACGTTATCGTAACGGCTCTCAAAATGGCCTTCCTCGAGAAGTAAACACCCACTCCATTATCGATCTCTCTAACTAATAATAATTAAATGTGTAACACGTAATATATAAAATATTACATAATATCAGGTAGGCCTATAAAGAAAACCTTGAAAAAATAAAGGAACAAGTCCTGCCACATACCATATTTATGTTAAATTTTTTTTGGCGAGATCTTAATGTAATGTGTTACTGTTATTGAAATTTTTAAGTTACGTTATTTAAATATTTCTGATGTTTTGCCTGATGCAATACGTTATTACGCACGAGTGAAATTAATTTTAAACAATAACTCGCTGCATAATTTGCGAGTATGGAGATAAAATAACATTTTCTCTATAATGTAAAATTGAAAGCAAATTATTAATAGAAAAATAAATCTTTTTCTTTTTTTTTTAAACATACTGTCATGAAATTTTTGCAGAGAACTCTATACTATTGCAATTCTAAGGATTTTTATTTCATTTCATATGCATAATGCATATGAAAAACTAAAATAAATGACTATTATTTTTTATTATTAGATAAAAATCAGCTCGTTAGTGATGCTGGAAAACTGACAGTCTTGGACTCGCTACTTAAAAGACTAAAGGAAAGAGGACACCGAGTGCTCATATACAGCCAAATGACAAAGATGATAGATCTGTTGGAGGTATGCATGTTTTCAAACAGCTTTAATTAAAGTAATTAAACTTGTAGAAGGGTAAATAACCCAGAATCATTTTTTTTTCATGCTTTATAAGTTTGCGCTTGATTTCTCAATCATGCCTGATGGTAAGCATTGATAAGGCCCATGATGGAGCGCGTAAACTTGAAAAATACCTGTTCGCTCTTCTCTTAAAGTGGTAGAAAGTAAAAATTGTCTTTCAAAAAATCATAAACACCATATACCAACTTTATCTCATTCTATAGTGGCATGTTTAGGTGTCTTGGTTTATCGTATTTCGTGATCCGTCAGTGAAGACCGAAAATGGATTATCGTTCTCGATATAATGGTCGCCGTTGGTCTATACTGTATTTGCGCTATCACTTTGTAAGCAGAACCCATCTCCAAAATAAATAATTATACAGTATATTATTTGAAATCAATAGATATATAAAATTAATTGCAGGAATATATGTGGCATCGGAAGCACAAGTACATGCGATTGGACGGGTCCAGTAAGATATCTGCACGACGAGACATGGTTGCGGATTTTCAGGTATTTTTTATAGATTTTTAGGAATTTTACAATATTTTATATTATATTAACATTTTTGTATATGAATACAGGCACGTACGGACATATTCGTGTTTTTGCTGTCGACTCGAGCCGGCGGTCTCGGCATCAATCTTACAGCCGCTGATACTGTAAGTAATACCAGTGTCCTTAGCCAAGTTTTCTTTCAACAATTACTAATGCAAACAGAAAACAAAAAATGTATGGGATGACATTCGGTATACAATGTCGAAGTGACTTTGACATGTGTTATCAAACTCATTTCCTGTTTTCTAGAGGCATAGTAACTAATAAACATACTTTAAAATAATTTGAAGCGATGATAGCTCGGATGGTAGTGAGTACAGATACTGCGTCCAGGGACGTGAGTAATCTAACTTACAATGAGTTTGAGTTTTCAGTGAAGAATAAAACATCATGATGAAACCATAGCATGGTGGTAGGGCTCTTTCTAAAGCCCACCTGGCTAGCTACCACCCTCAAGTTGAAAATGTACCGCCTAAAATACCTAGGTATGCTATGGCAGTTGCACTTGAGACTCAGTCCCCCCACAAGGTTTAGCGTGTCCACCATCTAGGGACATAACGCTAAAACATCATAAGTGTTAAAAAAAAGTAAGCGATACCGTCTGCCCCCTCCATATATGCGAACGTATTCTATGAACGGCCCCTAACAGATTTTCAACAGTTATTAGTATTATGTAACTAATTGTTACTATCAATAGCCAAATTTTAGGATAGTAAATGTATTTTAGGTGATTTTCTATGATTCGGACTGGAATCCAACAGTCGATCAGCAAGCGATGGACCGAGCTCACAGACTGGGACAAACGAAGCAAGTCACAGTCTATAGACTCATCTGCAAAGGAACCATTGAAGAAAGAATAATGCAACGGGCTAGAGAGAAAAGCGAGGTACCAAAATATATCACCATTAAATGAACAAATACCTAGACTTTTTTTATATAATATACATTACAATATTCATAACTTAAAAATCAAAGAAGCCATGTCTTTCATTTTTTTACATCTAGTTATGGTCTCTGACATAATAATATATATTTTAAGATTTCTTTACTATTTCTAGGTATATTTTTAAAAGCTTCGTAAGAATAAATAATAAGTTAACTTTGTAAACAATAACTTTTATGTTTAATTTTTGCCCGAATATTGCTCTCTCTTTCTCGCATACTTTTAATTTATAAGTTTGTGCATTCCTATAAATAAATATAATAATTAATAATCATACGCAGTCTTATTGAAATTAAGTCGATTTTCAGTAAGATTGTGCTTTATAAGGTCACACAAATTTTATGTCTATTTGGCTTTAGTGACAATTGCTATTACTGCTATTACGCTATTGATTTGTAATATTGTTACAGATCCAAAGAATGGTGATAAGTGGTGGTAATTTTAAACCAGATACTCTGAAGCCGAAAGAAGTGGTCTCCTTGTTGTTGGACGATGAAGAAATCGAATTGAAATGTAAGTATTAAAGACGATTGTATGATATATGCTTCTCATCAATTTTACTTTTCTCATGAGAAAAAATGTGTCACCTAAATGCGGAATAAAATGTAGCTGTATCAAGATTTCATGCAAATTTATTATCTATTCTAAGGTTAGGGTACAGTGGGACTGGAATTTCCTTTGTGGAACCTAAGTCCGTAGAAAATATAAAAACATAGAAAAATGTTTCAAGACCACTTTATTAGAAATATTTTTTATTTTCAGATCGTCAGAAATCTGAAGAGAAGAAAATTATAGAAGAAAGGGAGCGTAAGAGAAAGTTGGGGATTCTTCCTGCAGTTGTAAGTTTTATTTGGTCTGATACTCATATAGTTTTTGTCGTAAATAAACAACACAGCCTTTACTAAATTATATGATTATTATGAGTTCAGTGACTATTATGATGGGGTGCGATATTATTTCAAAATAAACGTTATAGGCTGTAGTATACATTTTATGGCCTATGGGTGGCACGTGTCGTTATAATGTTACCTGTTTTACATATTTTGTAGTTCTACATAACTGTTATCGTACAATACAATTCTATGAAATGTATGTATAGATTTTTTTATCATGTAGTTTTTCAGTTATTTTCGTTATACATAGCGGATGTGGCACATGATGTTATGTTATTATTCATTAAATAACATAAAAATATGTGATGTGTAGAATTAAATAAGTCAATATTAATATAGAGTTTAAGCGTATATATTTATAACAGCAGCCGGCGCCGTTGGAAGTTAAGAAACCTCGTGACTCAGCATCAGAACCGGGCAGCCCGTTGCAAGTCGACGACGAATGTGACAATCTCGTTGTCGACGTCCCCTCGCAGCCGACTACACCGAGGTGTAAGTTTTTCTTCCTCTTACTTAGTGGCCATCTGTTTATTATGTTATGCCAATATGATATAACATAGTATCCTATTTTGCAAGTATTTTGAGGTAATGCAACGCTATAAGAACATGGCGAGTCTCTTGTTAACACTGTTTAGGTAGTGTTACAGGGTTTAATAAATAATGCCTTGATTTATTAAATATAATTCACTTCAGTAACTGCATATACTTATTATGCGCATATATATACAAAACCATAATCGGCTTGGTTGAAATTGCGCACAGTGTCTTATGGTATAAACGATGATATTAACACTAGTACCAATGGTACCATTTGAATGGTGACTAATCGAATCTATGATATATCAATGAGTTAGTGAAAATGTTAGAATGTTTCTGTGAGAGAGCCAGTACCTCCACAGGTTTCGCGTATCTACCAACTTGGGCCGTATCGTCGTCACTTAAAATGAAGTGAAATTATGGCCATAACGCTCAACATTAACTACAAAAAAAATATTATTTGTAGATATTTGTTATCTTTTGTCAAGTGTTCAGTGCTGTACGCTTTTTTATTCTTAAGTAATTTATAATTTGTGATCTTTAATTAGTTAGACTAACAATTAGGTTGGCTAGTTTTTGTTTCATCGAGATTCTTGATTTCAAATTAAGGTTAACTGAATGTATAAGCCAAGTGAGTAAGTGAGTGAGTGTGTGGTTAGGTGAGTGAATAGGTGTGTTGAGTGTAGGAATAGGCGGGTTGGCGAGTGAGCGTGTGATTAGGTGAGTAACTACGTGGTTCGAGTGAGTGAGTAGGTGGGTTGTGTAAGCGAGCGAGTAAATAATCAGTAAGCGGTTGTTGCAGCGTACTCGCCGGTGGGCCGCGCGGCGCCGTGGGGCGTGGTGCGCAGCTCCCGCGGGGCGCGGCGCGGTCGGCCCCGCGGCTCGCGGCACGCTGCGTCGCGGCGCGCGGTGGCGGCGGCCAGCAGCGCGGCGCCGGGCACGCTGACCCCCTCCTCGCCGGCGGACAACGCCGGGGCGCTCGCAGCTGGTAACTTATAACTTCATACTTTTATTGTTACTTTTTCTTAGCGTAATGGCCATAATCTCACCTGATCTTAAGTGACGATACGACCCAAGTTGGTAGACACGCTAAACCTGTGGAGGAACTGGCTCTCAACTGCAGCTGCCGGAACACACCTATTGGTATTTGGCGGCAGATTTTCAACTTGAGGGTGGTAGCTAGCCAGGCGGGTATCAGAAAAAGCCCTACCACCATACTATGGTTTGTTTTCCTTCACCGAAAGGTCAAGCTTATTGTAGGTGGTTGGATTCGAACTCACGTCCCTTGACGCAAAATCGTACACACTACTACTGAGCTATCACCGCTTCAAATAATATAATAATAATGATTATTATTTAATAGTCCAGGTTGGATAATTTCCGGAAGCTGTTGTTCGCTTCATAAAAATACTCAGAGCAGCTCTCTAAAACGTCAGTGCGTACAGTAATTTCTAGGATACTGCGGCAGTGTACTGTCAGTCCATAAAGGAATGTATTTCTACACAGTAACAGTACTGGAAATGCTCGTAGTATATATCGGAATATAACTTAAGTGTTTTTAGTGAATAATTAAAGGATCTAATTTCAAATCCTCTTATAACAGGGGTTCCTAAATTATGCGCCGTAGAGAGTAAAGAAGTGCACCGTAAAACGATTCTCCTTACCATTATCGTATCCATTATACTTATCGATTTCGACCTACTACATAAGTAGGCGTTGCGACAAAATAGAAAACATGTATGTGTGCCGCGAAATGAAAAGAATTGGGAGCCCCTGCCCTATACCAATTGTGTCCAAAATTATTATAGGGTGTTTGAAATTAAAACTTTCAATTTAGAATTTGTGATTCGTTCAGGTGCAGCCCTGTTGGAGTCCGACGGTCCGCTGGAGGCGGAGGCGTGCGCGGGTGTGGGTGAGGCGAGTGCGGGTGCGGGCGCGGGCGCGCGTGGGCGGCGGGGCCCGGGCCGGCCGCGGCTGCGAGCGAGCGCGGCGGTGCGCGGCCCCCCGCGGCGCCCCCGCCGGCCCCGCGAGCCGCTGCTGGTGCCGCTGGCGCCGCCCCCCTAGCCCTACACACCGGCCGAACCACACGCTCACTCGCATGTATGTATATTATACTGTGAGGGACTACTTGATAAGAGGGTAGTTTAACACCGATTAGTATATAAGTGAGTTGTGAGCACGGCTATGGGTTCAGTTTATCTAGCTGGAACGTTTTGTATTGTTGTTGACACTGTTTTGGTATTTATGCTATAAATCATTTATCAGGAATCATTTATTCTGAGCAGAGAGGGAAACACGAGTAATAAAAGTATGTGTTGACGATCGTCAGAAAAGGATCCCTTAAACACCTACATTCGTGTCGTAAGTGTTAGTTGGACACTCGGTGTTATCCTCTTTCTGCCACACAATGGGTCCAGCAACCGTATGGTAAATCCATGGTTTACTATTAGTAATCTAATCCTGTCATTATTATTGATCCGATTATCCTTTTGAGATATGTACGCTTCTGATTTATAAGAAAAAGATTCGAATTTACGTTCCTTAACGCGGCGACCTTACACACCACCAACTGTGATTTTTTTATTTTTCACATTCTTTTCGTGAGCGTGTAACTGTATAGTGTACTATTTAAGTATTTTCTGTTTGTTACAGAGACGTTAAGCGGCCCGAGTGGTTTGCTATTCATAAAATGGTGTACACTGAGATTACCCACCTGTAGTGCAATGAACATAGCGTCGTTCAGCAAATAACACCGCCTAAGTCGACAATTTGTAGTTTTTATATTAAAGCGTAAATGGAAAAACCCTCTCAAAACGCCTTCACAATGCGTGTAAACAATTTAGCGCGTTCAAAGAAACAAACTTTTCCGCTTATAATATTAATATAGATTGTTATTATGTACATTATATCAAGTTTCTAATATTTGATTTGAAAAAATTACAGTAATTCCATTTCTCTGTAAAATTAGTGACTTGTGCTCTGTTATTTCCTAAGCGGCAATAAATGCATTAAGTATTATCCTGTAATGTACATATATATATAATATACTGCAATAAATAGCATTTTATTATTATCACTGTTATTGTATAAAATTGCTTATTTAATTATATTGTCGTTATGTATAAATATTAAATGTAAGAATAAAATGTTTTGTTTCATTTAACCCGTCAAGCATTAACGAGAGCGATAACGGCCTCGGAGATTATATACGTGACGTCACAAGACGTACAAAAGGGGCGTCTTTATGAACAATAAAAATATATCATCGCTATATTGTCAATTACATTTTTTTTTTTACCTGATTTTTTTTTAAATTGCAGTATTATAATATGTCTAAAACACGGCAAAAATCATATATGCGTTGAGTTTTATAAAATATAAAGAAACAATTATAAACTTCTCAGGTGCATATTCATATTTTTCAATTCGAAATTTTGATTTCCTTGTAATGGGGTTTGAATCTGTTTTCGTAATAGAAATTTGAATATATCATTATATATTCTATTGTGTTCAAAATGTTGAAAAATAGGCCTATGATCTAGGAATGAAAAAATATGTTTTCGTAATAGAAATTTGAATATATATTTGCGTTCAAAATGTTGAAAACTCAGCATGGATGTAGGAATGTCATTTGAAATATAATTGTATAGAAGCAAAAGATTTGTTTAATTTTTATTTGACTACGTTAAGAGTTAAGGAATACTACAAAATACAGTGCTATCCAGTAATCGGTGCAGAGGAGAGTCACAAAGTTCCTACAAAATACAGTGCTATCCAGTAATCGGTGCAGAGGAGAGTCACAAAGTTCGGAAGGCCTCGGCGAATCAAGTACTCGGTGCAAAGGAGAGTCACAAAGAGTGGAAGGCCTCGGCGAGAAACCTGTGAACAAATAAAAATAAATACAAATTTAACCCTTTCCCTCCTTACGGTACTTAGAAGTACCTCCACATTTTTCGTCTAATAACTTAAGTACGAAATAACTTTATGTTAACAACAACTGACGTTCCTTTAGAGTACCGTTTCCGTAAGCCAATCACAGCGCGTTATTTGTATTACCGCGCGACATTGTCGAGAAATTTGAACAGCGAGTTACAACTGGTCGGACATTTTTTCACTTTACTGTGCGGTGTAATTGTAAAATGTTTATAAATAGAATATCATAGGTAAGTACTATTTTTTTTACTAATTACGTTGTTTATATCACGGAGTACATTTATAAAAGCTGGTATAACATATTATCACTTTATTTTATAAGAATATTTGATAAAAACTGATGAGGACTTAAAAGTACCGTCAGGTGATTTTAGTCTAAAAAATCATGAACTTTGATAATACACATACTCGATGAAGTAGGTATTTTGGTTTATCAAACATTATTGTTGTTTCTTTTTATTATTTTTTCTGAGCTATTTTTTTATTGTTTTAGCCATTGAGATGGATATTACTAAGAATACTGCTCTAATTGAAGCCCTGCTATTAGAAGAGATTCCGGACTGTAACGAAGAGTCTGATGCAGGTGTGTCCGATGATGAAGTGGAAAATATTCAACTACCCTCACCAATAGGCTTCGATGAGATTTTTGAAAGAGCTCTAGAAAATACTTTAGCCGAAGATCCGCCATCATCGCCCTCAAAACAAGTTGAACTGGAGTGCCCTGTAAATCAGGTACCACCATCACCAATACCTGGATCTAGTGTTCAGACTGATCTACCGTCTGCAAATACGTCCTCACACAGAACTAATCAGCGATTACCTGAACCAAACCGTAAATGGAAAAAGAAGGACCTAGATACAATTTTACCGGAATACGTTCTAGATACTGGAGTAATAAAAGACTACTTTGCTCACTGTAACAACACCCCGACTGATATATTTTTAGTATTGATTGAAGATATTATTGATAATATTGTGTACCAAAGCAACCTTTATGCTACTCAGAGAGGCAAAGTATTGAACCTAAAAAAGGAGGAACTTCTAACATTTATAGGTATGAACTTTTTTATGGGTTACAATACTCGTCCGGCGTGGAGAGACCATTACTCTTCGGCATCTGATCTCAACAATGCACTTCTCTGCAAAACAATGCCCAGAGACAGTTTTGCTATTATTTTATCTCATCTGCATTGCAATGATAACTCCCAAAAGCCTAGAGACTGCAAAGATAAGTTGTATAAAATTAGATTGATGATTGATGCACTCAATAAAAAATTTCAAGAGGTTTATAATGGTACTCGCCAACTGAGTTTAGATGAATCTATGATTAAATTTAAAGGTAGGTTTGTCTTGAAACAATATCTTCCTATGAAGCCCATAAAAAGGGGATACAAGTTGTGGTGTCTAGCTGACCAGAGAGGCTATATAAAGAAGTTTCAAATTTACCAAGGAAAGGACGAAGAACTGAACTCTAAATTTACCGGCTATGGCTTGGTTACCGGCTATGGCTTGGGAGAGAAAGTGGTTTTGGAGCTGACGGAACAAGATTGGGGTAAAGGGAAGATAGTTTACTTTGATAATTTTTTCTCGTCTGTTGCTTTGCTTGAGAAACTGATAACTGAGAACACCTACGCCTGTGGAACTATCCGAAGTAATAGAAAAGGACTAGCCGGAAATATGATCGCTGATTCTCAAATGAAAAGGGGCGACAGTGATCATCGATTTTCAAATTTAATTGGATATTGGAAATGGAAGGATAACAAAGTGGTTCATTTAGTATCAAATTTTCATGGTAATGAATCGGCAACTGTGTTACGTAAAGAAAAAAATGGATCCAAGTCTGCCATTACATGTCCTGTGGCTGTCAAAGATTATAATAGCTATATGGGCGGCGTAGATACAGCTGATCGTTTGAGAGCCCTTTACTGTATAGATCGCAAATCTCCGAAATGGTGGCACAGGTTGTTTTGGGGTCTTCTGGACATCGCATTTGTCAATTCATATGTCATTCATGGACTCATAATGAAACAAACCACTGTAAAAGATTTTCGACGCTCTGTTACTCAAGGCTTGATGACAATGAAAGATGTTAGTCAGAAAAGAAAGACTTCTACTGATAATACTGCGAAAGCTGGCCCTTCCAAAAGACGCAAATCTGAGTACTCTACTATAAAAGACGTTCGCTTGGGTAATAGAGGCATCCATTGGCCTACTTTCGTAGAAAATAGGGGAAGGTGTGAGGTTTGTAGTTTAGAAAAGATTCAGTCGAAACCTCATAGTAAATGTTCTCATTGCAACGTGTTTTTGTGTGTAAATGAAAAGAAAAATTGTTTTGCTGAATACCACGAGGTCAATTTGTAATTAAAAACCTATTTATTTAATTATAACTAAGTAAATATTGGATCTCATTATTTTTGTAGTTTCTATCATAGTTCCTAACATTGTAATAACACAAAGTTCCTGACGGTACTTTTAAGTCTAGGTCTTGGAAATAATACTTCTAGGTACAATAAAAATCTTAAAATAATCTGAGATTCTATCATAGTTCCTAACATTGTAATAACACAAAGTTCCTGACGGTACTTTTAAGTCTAGGTCTTGGAAATAATACTTCTAGGTACAATAAAAATCTTAAAATAATCTGAGCGTTTCCTTTTACCTACCTTATTATGATAATAAAGTTGAAAAGCGGAAATTTGTCAAAAATCACTAACCCGGGTGGAAAGGGTTAAAATCGTTATGTAAAGACAGACAGCCCCCAATGTGTGGTCCACGTAGTGATGTAAAGACAGACAGCCTTCCACGTAGTGATGTAAAGACAGACAGCCTCCAAAGTGTGGTTCACGTAGTGTGAAGTGTTTAGGTGGTTAAAAAGCACTAACACTACACAAATCACACTAAACAGACGTGAACGAACAGCCTTCCACTAGTGATGTAAAGACAGACAGCCTCCAAAGTGTGGTTCACGTAGTGTGAAGTGTTTTGGTGTTAAAAAGCACTAACACTACACAAATCACACTAAACAGAGACCTGTGAACGAATAATAAATGGTAGACATGCATATGCTATTTCTTACTTATACTCCAGTACTCAGAGGAACAAAAACCTCGGCGAGAGACCTGCGAAGTAGAAATTTAAAATCGTTATATATAAAGTAAATACAGACTATATTAACCACTAAAACACTACACACTACGTGGACCACACTAAAAGCACTACACAAATCACACTAATAGCCATGCACATGCAATTTCTTACTCATACTGAGCGGAAGGCCTCGGCGAGAGACCTGTGAACAAATAAAAATACAAATTTAAAAGTCTACGTAGTGTGAAGTATTTTGGTGGTTAAAAAGCACTAACACTACACAAATCACACTAATAGAAAACAGAGCCCTCTGTACACTGCGCTTATAATCTATTTCACTACACGATATTAACCACTAAAATACTACACATTACACACTACACGGACCACACTAAAAGCACTACACAAATCACACTAAAAGCACTACACAAATCACACTAAAAGCATTACACAAATCACACTAAAAGCACTACACAAATCACACTAAAAGCACTACAGAAATCACACTAATAGACATGCACATGCTATTTCTTACTCATACTCCAGTACTCGATGCAGAGGAAGAATCGCAGCGACCGAAGACCTCGGCGAGAGACCTGCGAACAAATAAAAGTAAATACAAATTCAAAATCTTTATATAAAGTAAAGACAGACACAGCCCTCAGTGCACCGCGCTTATAATCTATTTTACTACACTATATTAACCACTAAAACACTACACTACACGGACCACGCTAAAAGCACTACACTACACACAATCTCAGTAATAGACATGCACATCTATTTCTTACTCATACTCTAGTACTCAGATACTCCAGTACTCGGTGCAGAGGAGAATCACAAAAAGCGGAAGACCTCGTCGAGAGACCTGTGAACAAATAAAAGTAAATACAAATTTAAAACCGTTGTATAAAGTAAAGACAGACAGCCCTCAGTGCACCGCGCTTATACTATATTAACCACTAAAACACTTATACTGGAGCGGAAGGCCTGGGCGAGAGACCTATGAACAAATAAAAATAAATACAAATTTAAAATCGTTATGTAAAGACAGACAGCCCCAGTGCAACGCGCTTATAATCTATTTTACTACACTATATTAACTACTAAAACACTACACGGACCACACAAAGCACTACACACTACACAAATCACACTAATAGACATGCACATGATATTTCTAGCTAATACTCCAGTACTCGATGCAGAGGAGAATCGCAGAGAGCGAACTCTGCGAGAGTCTTGTGAACAAAGGGTCAGTTGTATTTATAGTGAATGTATTAATTAAGCAGAGAAAAATCAGAGCACTGGTTATTCTGCCGCTCCTAGATTCCTAACCAGCACTAACAGACTTATCGATACTAAACAGAATAGACTACCAGTCTCCCCTAATTGTAGCAAAGATTAAATTTTAACACGAGATAAACTGGTCCTCGCGCTTGGACGCTTCAACGCACTGTGTCTGTCTAACAAAAACCTCAAGGAGTTCTATACGCTTTATTTTTATTGAGAGGTGGTGGCCACAACTTCCGTTGTTCATTTTATAACATATTGTCGATATTCCACTTATTCCGGAAATAGATATTATAACTTCAATTTTTACGTATTCAAGAATATGGAAGTAAGGCTAAACATTACATAAGAGTTTTTATTTCAAAGATCCATTAAAAAACATAAGTTTTGGTTTAATAAATATACACAGTAGTCATAACGTAGCATATAAGTAAAAAGTAGTATAAGTTCAAAATGTTGGTAAATTTTACATTTAAAATCGAAATACCACTTATTTAAATACTATGTTAGCTCCCGAGAGTACATCAATACATTTGTTTTTATATTATACTTGTTGTCTGTGCAATATTGAAATGTTTTTCGGTTTAACTACTGAACCGATCATCATGAAGTTTAGCATACACTTGTAAGTGATGCAGAAAAGAACATAGAGTACTTTACACGGTTGAGTAATTCATATAGAAAACCATTATTATCGTTAATCGACTCAAATTTACATATTGAGTTTTTGCCCGGAATAATGATTAGATTATAAATATCAGTTATATTTATATAAACAATTGTTAAGTATGAATTTTCGGTCGAATGTTGAATTATCACGGAACTAATTTTAGAAGTCTGTTGATTATTTGTTTATCGGAACAGCGCTGTTGGATTAGCGGTCAAGGAAATCAGCACATATTATTTTTTTGTTGCGTTCTTTTTTTATTTTGTGCTATTTCTTAGACAATAATTTAATATTGAATATAATTATTGTCAAATAAGATCAAAACTCAAATTTGGGTTATGTTTACTTACAATTATTAACATAATTAGATAAGAATAAAATTTAAAAACGGCCTCGGAGATTATATATGTGTCGTCACACAACTTTGTACAAATCGTGCGACTTTATAAACAATAACAATATTATCGCCATATTGCCAATTAAGAATTTTACCTGAAAATTTTAGGATATTTTGAAACTCTTACAGAGGTGTTAATAAAATTACCCATTATAATTCGGTAGCTATAGATAAGTTTACTATGAACTTCTATACAATTACAGTATTATAATAAATAAAATTATAGTCTAATAGTGTACAGTTCGTTTTATATTTTTCCGATTAGTGGAAATGTGAAAAGATTATTGGCAATACTGACAAAAGTTTATATTGTCTAAAACGCAGTAATAATAATTATTATAAAATATAACGAAATAATCAGTATTTCCTACCATAATTATACACTTCTCAGTGTAATACATATGCATATTCATATTTTCCAATTCGAAATTTTGATTTCCTTGTAATACTTTGAACTAATGACATTTGAAATATAAATACAGTTGTATAAAAGCAAAAGATTTGTTTATAATCAAATAACCTATTTTGTTTACGTGTAACTTGACTCTCGAGTTTATTGCTTTTTGTCGAGGCGCTGTCGATAAAGTTATCGATTTTTTAAATGTATTTTCATTATACTATGAAAAGTTGGGTGTATTATAAGAATAAAATTTACAATATCTTTTTATAGGTATTTTTATATAAAATAATATTATTTTTATAGAAATCTTCGAATTAAGACATTTTTGGTTCTGGGTGCGAGGATGGTTTATCTGATTTGGACGACAGGGATATGGTGTATATAATTCATATTTGTTTATAATTTCTATTTATATTTGATTACGTTAAGAAATGTATGAGTGTAATTGTACTTATTTTTAGGGAGATATCAGAATGCATTTTATTATACGTTCTGCTACGGTACATACAGCAGAAGGTAGTCCTCGCTAAACGGACCAGCGTCTATGTAAATAGTGCTTGTTTCGAGAAGGCAACACAAAAAAACACTATATATGTGTGAGAATTAAAATTGCCGATTACAATGGTGACCAACGTTCACCGTTGTTTGTAGATGGTACCATACTGTCAATAATTTTATCACTTTTTGCCATTTTGTACAATCAAATTTTGTCAAGATATTATGACAACAGGCAATCCTTTAGTATGAAGGTTAAAAATATTAAGTTACGTATATTTTGTAATATGTATGCATTAGTAAATAACACTAGTATGTAAACTCTACTACAAAAATACTGTGCTATAACTAATGTGTTACTAATATATAATATTTATCAGTCTGTACTATCTGTACAGAAAAATAAGTGTATTTAATAGTTTTGTATATTTATTTTTAAGTTTTATAATATTGTATTTGAATTTGGTTTCGGTGGGTTTAAATTTGTAGATAGATTTTATTATTTTTTATTTTTGTATAATAAATTCTTGACTACAAATTTGTATTTTTTTCTTATCTTTAGCTTATCAAGAAACAAAATCTTTCGCAAATTTCACGATTATTAAAATTTTAACCTGCTTGGAAATAAAGGTTTCAATTTTGAATACATTTTGACGTATTTGTAAAATAACAATTACTGTGAAACGTATAGTGTTATAGTAGTTATCGTTAGCTTTTATCGAATATTCACATTTATTCTCTCATATCAATATCTAATTTATTCCATACTAGGTGACCCAGTGAACTTCGTATCACCTAAAATCAGTGTTCTTTATTCTCGCTAAAACCAAAAAATGGTTTAACCGATTTGTATTTTATGTACATTTTGATTAATAAATCAATCATAATCAACCTTCCAACTTCAATTCGTTAAGATCAATAGAACTGGCTATAACTAATATCGATTTTATTTTTCATTTCTTTAAGTTATTGAATGAAACTTGTTTATTACTCAAATGAATGAAATGTCTTTTAATTATATGAAATATAAATGTAGGTGGATTTGAAACTCGTCCCTTGATGCGGCGTCCGTACACACTACCAACTGAGCTATCATTTCCTAATTACTTTTTATATTATAAAATTTTAAAAAAATCTGATCGGTTTTTTTCTATACAAACCTTGTCCTGACAATAAACGAACACAATAAAAAAGAATTATTCAATTTGGTACAGTCGTTCGGAAGTTATGGGCGTACATACATTTCGGCGATTCATTTTTGTAACTATATAATATATTACGCTAATAATAAAAGTAAAAATAAAATAGTAATTATAATAGCCTTTTATTCAGTATGACTTAACATATTCTTTTACACAGTTTATAACTTATATCTAAACTAAATCTTAATTTGAATAATGTTAGAAAAATAAAAAAAAATAAAAATAGTATATCCAAAATAATTTTATCGATATATTTGTTGTGTGCGATATCATTAGTCTATAAAATTACCCTAAAAAGTAACATTTCATTTTGTGGTAAAATTTACCGATTTTTTCTGTTTTCACTTGTCTTGTCAATAAGGTCTCTAATGGAATGTCAATTTGGGCGCTTACGACTTTTTGAATTGACGTTAATATTAGACTTTCGCAAATGCTTGAGGTGTTAAAAACATATTTATTTATAAGTGCTGTTTTACTGATAGCGCTTTTTTGGAAACGATTGAAGTAGTCTCAATAATCCGTCACATACATTAATCCGATAACCTTCACAAACCATGTTCCTACTACTTCTACTATTGCTTTCGGAAATATTGAATACTTTTATGTAATAGATTTTTTAAAATTATTTTCAAGAATTAAATATGTAGATATAATAATAGCTTAGAACTTGGTACCTGTAACCTATTATTAGAGGCAAATCTACTCGTTTGTAACGCTAAGGTGAACGTACAGGTCATGGATTCTGTCAATTACTGGTGATTACTACTTGACAAGCCATTGTTATTTAAATGGCACCTTGTTATTATTTTTATTCTGCATCTGTGGTATAAATAGGTATATTCGACTTTCAGTTTAGTTTTACAGAAATTAGATTTATAATTTATACGATTTATTCAGTACCTATACAATTCGTGTTGATCTTGAAATTTAGATGAGGCATAAAGAATAAATGGAGAAAATCTATATTGTTCAATTGTATTTCCTTTATAAGTTATAACCGTTTGTTCACAATGCTTAAAGTGATAAGGTGGTTTAAAATAATAAAACGCTATTACCTATAGGAAGATTGGTTCTACACTAGGTGTTTCGCAAGTTCCAATTTGATCGTGATAATTAGTCAGAAAATTAGGAAAATCCTATAATGTTATGATTTTTCATTTTTTTTTCGATAACTAATTCTAATTAAGGCATTCGAACTTATATCGATCAAATACATTTTTATACATTATAGACCAGTGGCGGCTATACACTTTTGCCGCCCGTAGGCTGTTCTAATTTTGCCGTTCCTACCTACCTCTAATTAGATTCCACATAGGTACGTAAATTGTAGAGAAAAAATCGATATAAAATTTAGATTCTCAGTGGTAAAACATATTATCTTGCAACTTTTAGGTATATGTGTAGATATGAATTATTTTAGTTTCTAAAAACAAAACAAATATATCCCAAATTTACCTCCCTAAGCTCCAGCTTACTCAGCCTACTGGTAAAGCCATCACGGATATAGACGATAGTTCATAACTACTCCATAATATTATGGTCGAGTAAGAAAGGGACCAGAATAACGTATGCCGGGCACGCTAGTACCTATATACTGTATGATATAATTAGCTAGAATTATAAATTAAATATTAAATGTACAAGTAATCTTGTTTGTTACGTTTTCAGTCCTAAACCGTTGAATCGATTGCGATTCCAAGCAATGATGGCTCAGTGATAGCCTGTACGGACGGCGCGTCAATGGATGGCAATTCGAATATCTGTAATGAGCCTAAGCTTTTGGTAAGGAAAAAATCGTGATGAAACCGTAGGATGGTGGTAAGGTTTTGCTAATGTCCGCCTGTCTAGTTACCATCTCAAATTGTGTGTCTGCCTTCAAACAACTATAGGTGAGTTCCGGTAGGTGCAGTTGAGAACCAGTCCTTCCACTAGGTTTAGCGCGGCCATCTTGGGTTACATTGTCATTTAAAATCAGGTGAGATTGTGTCCATTCATCTTGTAAACTATACAAGATGTGTTTTGTTGTGATTATGTGATACTTGTATCTCTGAAAATGCTATCTGTTACCTAGAAAGGGATTACAAAGTATGAGATGGCAGTTTGTATAGAGAGCCCATCATTTCTCAAGCTAGGGATTCGAAAACTCATACTTTACAACTCAAACCATCTAGCAAGGTGATAGTACAATACGGGGTTAACTTTAATTATTCACCTTTACTGCTACTATATAACTAGAAGTTTTTTTTAATCAGTTTCACCTCTAAGGGCCACACTGTAGCACAGTTTTGAATTCATGACGTAAGATGGAATATCATCTGAAATAACCAAGATAATGATGAATAAATAATACTTAAAAATTTCTTTAACACGGTATTTGAGTATGCAAACGGGCGTTTTGTTCCCGACCTTTCCAAAATACCACAGCATGACATCTCCAGTGGCTCGTAACTGTCAGGGAGGTCCGCGGGTCGCCGCTAAACATTCTAATTAGTTATGCGCCCGCGACGATGCTGTCACGTTCCACCTCGCGTTACGTTACGTTACAACACCGTCGAACGTTTTTATAACTTTTCGTGTCTCTCTTTGTCGGTTGTTGTTCATATCCTCTATCAGGGATAAGCCATTAATATTTTTTCATTGAGACTTCCGATTTTTATTAGTAACTTTTTTTTCTTTTGATCTAACCGTTTCGTCACAAGATGGTAACAAGTTAATCTCTGTAGGGGAATGGGTCTCCAGTACATCTGCGTTAGATTAATGTTATTTTAAAGCTAAGCATTTTTTTTTTGTGATGTAATGGTGTGACACCTAACTATACTTTTTTCTGTCATTAACGTTACAAACAGGCGTAGGGTCGGCCTAATGGAAAGCAAGGACTCTATGGATGCCTGTAACAGTAGCGTTGCTAACCTACAACTCCTCTTTCTAAGGATCCCTGGAAATCTTAATCATCATAGGAATACAGCATAAGTTTATTTGGCTGCTATCTATTATCGGGTAGAAGTATGTCAGTCTTTTTAGGTATTTGCGAAATATTCAAACATATTTCTCTGGGCCATATCTCTTATAATTTATGATTGTTATGTCAATGTTACCATCAAAAGATGAAGTTTGTGTTAAGAATTCAAATATAAGTCCAGACTGAGTTAATACGTGCCTATCGGATGATATTACTCGACGTCATACTGACGTGACAGTGGTATGAGGCTCTTCACCGGGGATGTATTTTAAAAACTAACGAACAGCGATTCACTCCGGTACCTTTCAATATAATGCTAATTATCATAATTTCAGTCTCATATTTCCCGATATAAAAGTAGTTAAAAGGTTTACTTAAATAAACATTTAACTAATTTCAATACGCAGTAAGCCGTTAAAATATCTTATTTCCGAAACTGCATTGATAAATGATGTAACACACACATACTAAAATGAGTAATAAAGTTGAACATGATAATAAAACTATGAATAGTTCGATACCGGAAACAGTATATTATGTGGTTTTGTGATAAGGTAAAGTGTATGCAATTTGAAGAGGGATGATGGCAATACGTAGTGCATTACGGTACCTTAAAATTTATCCATGAAAAGACCTATACCCCTTGTATTAATTAGTGATATACTAATGCGTTACTGATTCGCTTTAAAAAAATATATATTGTATTTATGAAGAAGTTTTAATCCTTTTAATAAATGATAAGTATTTTATTGATTTTGTTTTAGAAACATACCCAGACGTTTATATAACGAAGTCATCTGACGATTCGTTGTAATTTAAAAAAAAATTAAGTAATTTAGTTGTTTTATTTGGTATATATAACTTTTTCTATGCATATACGTTATATGCAAAATATAACTTTTTTCAATAATTAACTTTACTTGCTTATTTTATTAATAATTATATACATATTAGAAAAAAATATTAAACCACAGCAGTTACTATTTAATACGGACAAAGTCGTAGGCAAAAATTATATATAATAATTAAAAATCTTCTATGTTCACAAGTTTATTCTTCGACATTTAAGAAGCTTGGTTTTGAAAATCTTCTTATGATTCATCTTCTAAGTGATATTTCGAACTAACGTCAAAATTTATGAAGTCTGAGGTCCGCACGTTATGCTTGTAGGTATTGATTTATCACTTCCGTAAAAGAGATAGTTTCAAATCTGGCAGCCCTATCTAAGTATAGAATTTACTTAAATAGCAATGCTTAAAGAGAGCTTTCGCTTAACTTATATGTAAAATAGACAGACACGAATCTATTTGTATTTAGCTCACATTCGCTCAGATTATGAGTCTCGATGTTCGTGAGTCAACGTGTGAACATACATTTTTCCTCAAACGCGGACGTGGAACAATTTACCACCCGTTAACATTACGCTGTCTGTGAATATGTCCTCTAAAATAAATACTATAAGTAGAGAAAACTCTAAATTATCGACGAATATTAAAACAAAACCATTTATTTGTAATAGTGTAAGCCTTGTTCGCTTGTGTTATACGTTTTCTAATAATTTTTACTCATATCACATGATTGAAGGGTTTTATAGAGTTTCATAGCTTAACACAGTTTTTTTTATAGTTAAGGCTTAGCGTTATGCCCCTAATCTCACCTGACCTTAAGTGACGACACGGCCCAAGTTGGTAGACACGCTAAACCTTTGGAGGAATTGGCTCACATGTGCAACTGCCGGAACACACATTTTTCTAAATAAAAACTAGAAGATTATAATCGAATCTGATATAAATGTTTCGGATAATTTCGTATACAGTTGACAGCAAATAAGGCTCGAACACCTTAATAACGATATATTTAATTAATAAATATCTACAATACTGTTGATATTGTTTATCTTGTATTTTATTTAACAATATAATAGTTCATTGAAATAAACTGACTGACCACCCCCGTGACCACGAAGGCTGAAAAGCTTTCGAAACGTCGGGATCAAAATTTAATAAATAACCGCGATAAAATCCGTTTAAATTAGTTTTATTTCAATGAATAATATTCGCGTAAACCTAAGAAATCATAATATAATAGTTTTAACAACATAATTTCCTTAATAAAAGTTAATAGAAGTTATTGGATATCGGAAATATAGCTATCTATGATCCATAACCAACACTGATTAAATACACCTAATCCAGATCCGACATCCAATATCCGTAATATCTTTTATTAAAAATTTAGGAGAATGTTATAAAAAATATAGTACATTTTATAATTAAAATACAATATATATATATATATATATATATATATATATATATATATGTATATTTTAATAATTTAACTTTTTTGACGATTCAGTAAATAATTTTGTATGGAATTCGTAATATTGGTTGAGTTTTAAAAGCCGGGTATATTTAATAACCACCTGGCTAGCAAGTTAAAGATTTGTCGTCAAGTACGTGGTGGTATATTTCGGTAACCTTACATATTTGATGGTACTTTAACTATAATGAGTATTTTTTTTTTTGCCCAGGATCCCTTTCGTAGAGGCACGTTATCAATACTATTTTCAGTCGAGATTGTGACCGAAATTATAAACTCGTATCTATACAAATTGGTATATATATTACCTGAAAATTGTAGTGCTAACTGAAAATGATTCGGGTTATTCACATCATTTCAGTGAACCGTGAGGGGCTCGTATACGGATCGCTGAGTTCATTGGAAGTTCCCGTTAGCGACGATGTGGCACCGTAAAGTTTTGTCCGTACGCCTCTGCATTATGGAAAGAGCTTTTACATAAACAGCTAGCTTTATTTTTCACAATAACTGTTGCATACTTACATTAAAACTGGAATGTGAATAAATTATAATAGCAGGCTCCTAACAAATTTGTCTGAGCAGGGAGGGAAGTACGGGTAGTGAAGGTGAGCGTTGACGGGCGTTAGAAAGAGGCCCCTTAAACCTACATCCGTACCATAAGTTTCGGGAACTGCTCGGAGTTTTCCTTTTTGCTACACGTTGGTCCTGGCACCCGCACGGTGAATCGATGGATTAGATGAAAAACGCATTTTTCAATTGATAAACTTTATAAACTTTAACATTATATGAATCTGAGTGTTAAAGAGAAAGATCTGCACGTAACAGAGTGGCGAATTTTAAGATGAACATTTAGTATTATTATAAGGTGTGAGTATATCTGAGAGAAGTATGAGAATAACATCAATAAAAGAGATATAGGGGAATACATAATATATCAGTATTGTATCAGTATGTTAACAAGGAAAATGAAACGCGTATGTTAAGTAAGAAGTTATGAGGAAGTAGTAGGAGACTGAAGAAATTATGAATTAGCTGTAAGCTTGTATTGGTATATCCACATTGTATTTGTACATTGTACATGGTGTTTGTACATTAAATAATATAAAAAAATTGTGTACAAAATATAAAAAGTTTATTTCTATACTGTTGTATCTAAAGTCTGTCGCGTCCAGAATAACACACAGCTCATAAACAGTCATTATCACAATCTATCATCCTTCGATAAAGTATTCAATGAAGATTTGTAGATAAATAAGGATTATAAAATATATTTTAGTTTTCAAAATACTTGTTTATGTATTTTCCTACTTATAAGTTTGAGCGCAAACTTATATTAAGTGATAAAGTGGCTTAAGATAGCTTGATCTCAAAAGTACCTGTCAGAACATATTTATTAGTGCCTAGCCATCGATTTTGCATTGGAAAATACTATCATAAAAATGGTTCATCACAATGTTTTCTATCACTGAAAACTTAGGCTCATGACAGGGAACTCATTGAAACTCATGTCAATTGACCTGATTAACTGAGCTATTATTACTCCAAAGTTTTTGAATTGGTGATTAAACTATAATAGTGACTCCCTTTGGTTTGTCACGCTACAGGGTCAACCAGTTCACTATTGACAATCACTTGTTATATTAGTTACTTTTTTATTATGGCATGTGCTTATGTAGGCGATTTCGTCTATGTCAAGTGTAAAAGATTTTATAACAATTAACGGACACAAAGTAATTACCAAACCCAGAACAATTATTTGCGCATCACATATAGAATGGTCGCGTGTGGGACTCAAGCCCACGGCATTCTGGTACGGTGGTTGCAGCGAGGCAACTACTTTTACAACCAACCATGCAGTCGTATTTATGTCCATATCTTAAATCTATATTAATATTATACAGAGGAAAACTTTCTTTGTTTGAACGCGCTAATCGTTGTTACTACCAGTGGGATTTCAAAAATTATCTTTGTATTTGATAAAGAAATCATTGAGGAAGGCTTTAGGCTATTTAACATTACCCTACCGTCAACAAGAGCAACGGTTGTTTGAAAAACAGTTTCAAAAACGGGTAAAAATGATTAAATAGTTTTTGTTCCTCGTGTCAGAAGTCGCGGCTAGTAATAAATAAAATTAAAACTTAAATTTCACAAGTTGAAATCGAAAATAGAAGATGGCGGCGCTGTACCTTTATGACAAGGAATATGATTAAATAGTTCGTTAGAAATAAATCACAGTAGCACACCCTATATCATTATACAGTTCGCTACCCCATTAAATAAATCAAATGAGGGTATTATCCACCTCTGCACCGCGGAACGTTCGTCATCCGATGACATTTACAAACTGCTAATATGCAGTTTTTCTAACCATTCATCATCACAAAACTCCCCTTACGATGCAGAAGTGTTATTTCCGAATTGTTTTTGCGATGCTGGTACATTCCTTTACATTCTTCCTTTGTCTCACCATCCTATAGAATTAGTACTTATTTAAATAATTAGGCGGAATAATATATTAAGTTCGTAAGGTAATAATAGTTAAAGCCTGATTGTTATATATAATTTTTAGCATATACAATATTGTCTACTTAATATAAAATAGTATAGATTTGAAAAAAAAAAATAACTTTAATATTACAACGTGTTATCTGTTCTAGCCAAAGAAAGCAAACTAAACAGAAAGAAACGTATTTTTGATAAACATTATCATACAGTAATAACAGACGATCAACCGGAATTTTCTTGAGTTATAGTGTACGTTTTTACTTTGTAAGTTTTAGAGTTATGGCTATAATTGCACTAAATGTTAATTGACGATGTGGCCCAAGGTAGTGGACACACTAAACCTAGTGGAGGAACTGGGTTTCAAGTGCAACTACCGGAACGCACCTATATGTATTTGGCAACAGATTTTCAACTTGAGCGTGGTAACTAGCCAGTTGAGCATAAAAATAGCCCTACAACCATGCTATGGCTTCCTCGTGATGTTTTCACTCACCAAAAGCTCCGGCTTATTTTTAAGTGAATTCGAAATGTTCATTGATGCGGCGTCCGTACACACTACCAACTTAGCCATTGTCGCTTCAAAACGCTTTTGTTTTTGTTATCGTCATCAACAAATACATTTAAATACACCCTCTCGTTTATGCCGAAGAGGTGAAAACCACCATCAAATACCCACTAATAAGACACCATGGCGACGCTTAATCCCCATACTACGAGAGAAAAGGAAAAGATTTCACATGTTTTCTTCAAATGTTGCTGAGTCAGACTTAGAATATTGGCACACATATTACTATGACAGGCTCACAGGTTTTAAGGAGTAAGCATTGCTATAATGCCTCGCCTCACCACTCGAGTAACACATACTCCTCTCACAGCCTACCCGGGCTTGAGTTTGATAGCGATAGTCGTAACTGGATTTACGGATAGAAAAGGAGGACTGGCTGAGGAGACTGTATCTCGCGGGAAATGCAGACCGGAGTCATTCTGTTGATTTTTGAAAGATTTTAACAATGAAGATTAGTGGATGTCTTTTGCATAAAGTGATGGTGATTATACGCATTTTGATAATGTAAAAATACTTTTTGTTGAAATAAAACTAATTTAAACGGATTTTATCGCGGTTATTTATTAAATTTTGATCCCGACGTTTCGAAAGCTTTTCAGCCTTCGTGGTCCGTGGTCCGCCCCGTGACCACGAAGGCTGAAAAGCTTTCGAAACGTCGGGATCAAAATTTAATAAATAACCGCGATAAAATCCGTTTAAATTAGTTTTATTTCAATGAATAATATTCGCGTAAACCTAAGAAATCATTATACTTTTTGTTATCAAGTTCTAACAATATTAAGGAGGCTATAAATTCACACTTAAAATGTAATATGCGGCCTCAGATATTTTAATTTCAATTAAGATATACGAATAATTATATAAACCGAAAGTTACTTTTAAGTGCAGAAAGATATTACCTAAGAAAAAAAAGGCTTTTACTTTATATATAAATAATTTTTTAGACTAATGTACGCATAAAAATTTCACTAAAGCAATGCTAACATTCAAACCCAAATCGGAAATGGCACATTATCCACATAAAATACATGTCTATTTTATGAAGATCCTTAATCTTTGTCAAGCACTGCCTACAACGGCTTACTCTACAGTCCAAGTTGAATTGGATGGATTTAAGTAGGGAAGTAAGCGAAGGGTAGCTAAATCGTCGCAAGGCGCAGAATGACGGATGTCTTTACAAGCTGGAAAGGTTGTCAGCGGAGATTGCGAGAGACATCGCTTCTCAAACTTTCCAACCTTATAAGTCCTGTACATACTAATACATAATACAAATACTAAAGTACACACAACTGTAATTAAGCCGAATCTATACACTACATTTTTCTGTAATTATGATCAAAGAGTATTTTGTTATAAATATGGTGATTCAAAATGTATTTTTAAATTTTTTGTATATTTCTCTGTCCACTTCTTCGCGCATTACTCTGACACTAACTTTATAAATTTTTATGAAATTTCACAGTGATAGCTGATATTACATATTAAGGACAAAACATTTTTATACCAAAAAATTAAGAAGATACTTGGGAATAGGGGATAAAAGTTAAAAGTTTCTAGTAAATGAACATGTTGGTTGATTTTGATGATATTCTGTGTTCGATTACTGAGAACATAACTATAAAATCCGAGCTGGTTTTAATATGTTTACAGAATACCAGAGGTGACACTATTGTCGTGTTATTAACTTCTAGAATAAGTAGTACGTATGTAAAGGCAGCTATTTATACGAGAAACATGTAAACTATGTAGAATGATTTGTATCTAATTCTAATCTTTAGATAAATTAAAAACATTCCAGGGATTAGTAACATTTTTAGTCATTTTTAGTCCTACAATAAAAGATCCACAAGATACCGAACGCATTATACAGATTTCTATATTATATGTTGAATTACGGTTATAAAAAACTATTCGTCTTTTGCACCCGTGACATGAAACAGTGTGCGCATTTCTAGCAGTGAAATAGTTAATTTTATATATGGAGTCGATAATTATGTTGATACATATGATCTATTGCTCAGTGTTTGATTAGTCTGTTAAGAGCTCACTGAAACCGTGGGCTCGCTTCCCGCTATGTCCAAGTTTACTACTTGTTGTAGGTCTTGACGAATATGGTCAGTGTAAACTAATCGCTGATGTGACAAAGGGAATGTAAATCATCCTACATACAGCAGTAGGTCAGTAGGATGCATAATGCCATATATATCTATCAATGTGGGAGAAAGGCTACGTCATGGCAATGCTATGTAGTGTAAAGATGGTACCTGGATATATTTTGGGAGCGAAACTTTATAATTAGATGAGACGTATCACTATAATGCACTTTCTTTCTCAGTCTCTTCTGAGAACTTCCGATATAACCTAGAGAGAAGAAAAAAGGTAGTTGTAAGTTCTATATTTGTTAAGGCTATCCATGTCTTCCTTTTGCGAGATCCTTTCTCTTTACTTTCACTTTTATGCTATTTATGTTC
Organism: Actias luna; assembly: GCA_039707435.1. Lineage (NCBI taxonomy): Eukaryota > Metazoa > Arthropoda > Insecta > Lepidoptera > Saturniidae > Actias > Actias luna. The sequence continues at coordinate 10,915,969 of JAZHAC010000012.1, read as the reverse complement.
TACGTAGCTCTATGTATCTTTCTAAATCTCTCTCTTTGACATGTACGGTGCTGCAAGCAGTTTTTCTTCTGAATCAACTGAATCGGCAACCATGTACGCCAGTCGTTTTTTTTTTTTTTTTTTTTTTTTTTTCGAAAGGACCTACACTGTTAGCCTTAGGGGCTTTTACAGCTTCACCTGAACTAGTGGGGCGAGCGCGGAAGGCGCTCAAACCCGCGCGCCAGTCGTTTGTTGGTGAGTGGCTCTAATAGCCTTCGGATGCTTGTATACCGTACCCATAGTAGGAATACAGAATATAATTCAGCGATCTTCTGTCAGGTATTTCATCAGTCGAGCCATTTCAAGTAAAGAGAAATTAGCAAATAAATTTGCTGTGATTTAAATTTCCTAACTTTTTTTTATATGTGTAGTTATTTTATCTCGCGGCTAATATCAAAACTTATTAGGTTTAAAAATATAAATCTAAACTGTATGGACAAGAAAAATATAAAAGTGAAAACCAGAATTATAATAATTACAATCCAAATAATATCAAAACTTATAAATGCAACAGAACATAACTTGCACTTCTACTACGTCGCAACAAAACATTTAATAATAAATTCAAGAAATGAAAGTAGATAGAAGGAAGGCAAACTGGATGTAAGAAATAGCTTAGCACGAGGCGTGTGGTATAGAGAATAAAAAGATAAAAGTTTTTGTAAATTACTGTAAATGAAAATGTTAACTACACTTACAAAAATAAATTGCAGATGAGGAGAATGAACAACCAAAAAAAATCCTTTATGCATCTGGGCTTAAGTATTGAATGGTATTATAACGTAAACTGGTTTTGTAATACAATTTTAAATGAATTTTACTTTAACGGTGATAATTAGCAAGTTCGACATCGAGACAGTGACTTACTCGAATCCATGTTTCGATTTTCGCTTAAATACATTTGTTTAAAGTTTGTGAACCACATTTAGAGTAATGATAACATATCGCTCGCGTGAAAGATATCTATGTCGTACCCTTAGTTTTTTAGGAACCGAATTAAAACGTTACCAGGGGCCGTACTGCGGTGTGTGGCAAAAAATCCTTAAAAAAACCATGTATCAAATGTCATCCCCACGTGCCAACGAAGCGAACTAGCATGGGTCCACATCCGCTTACGGCAGCTTGAATTACAAATACAAATTATTCTTTTCCAGAAACATTAACACGGTATGCCTTGCTTAAGGCTCCAAACTAGGTAATACTATATAAAAATAAACTTGTAATATAAAAACCTAAAATACTGTCAGAATAATACTATATAATAGTTACTGGCGCATTTCGTCTAAAACAAGAGAATTAAGAAATCAAAAATACAAAGATATTATTAACCTTAAAGACAAAATAACTTTATGTATGTAAAGATACATATCATTTCTTTATTTCATATGAGTTATTTAAATTAAAATAACCTCTTATGCCTGCTTTTATTTTGTTTTGTTTTTTTCACTGAAGTTATTTTTTTTATCTTCTATAGTCGTAGGGCTAGCTACCAACCTCAAGTTGAAAATCTGCCGGAAAATGCCTATAGGTGTGTACCGGCTGTTGCAATTTAGAACCAGTGTCTCCATTAGGGTTAGCGTGTCCACCATATTGTACCACATCGTCATTTCATCAGGTGAGATTATGGGCGCAATGTTAAACCTATAAACTACTAGCTGTGTCCGCGATTCCGTTAACGTGGAACTAAAATGTTATTTAAACATTTTCATTTAAAAAATGTTATATAGTTTATGTTACTCAGAGCTAATGTACTATTCTAATGGTAAAAGAATTTTTGAAATCGGTTCAGTAGTTCTTGAGTTTATTCGTTACAAATAAAAATATATATCTTTCCTCTTTATAATATCTGTATAGGTGAAGATGAAAAAAAAAAACTTAAAAATTCACCAAATGTCTAAAAATCATTTTTTTTTTAGTAGAGACTGTGAAATCGCTTGCTTCTCAGTTCCCGTTAAAGTTCCATGCTAGCGCCGGTCTCACCGACAAAAGAAACTAAAATAACACGCGGGAAAAACGTGTGTTTCATTTACGTGACGATTATGTTATGACTGAAATTATTTATGAACTAGTTTTTTGAGAAGTTTTTTTCTCTACACAAATATAGTTTTCGTAATGGATATCATTCCGTATATTATAGAATTTCGAGATTCATTCTGTTCAAGTTTCGACCTAATAATTTTTTAAGTTCTAGTTTGGCGACTATACTTAAGCTAATGAGGTTATGTCTTTTTTTATAGGTAAGGTTTAGCGTTATGGCCATAATTTCACCTGATAGGAACCAAGTTGGTAGACACGCTAAACCTGTGGAGTTAAAGTAATTTGCTGCAAAAAATTATTTTTATGTTTCGGACATATGAATTGTATGTCGAAAATATTTTAACACAATAAATGGATTGAACTGGTTTGCAAGTTAAAACGGTTTTATAAAACTATTATTATTAGTGTCTTTTAATTATTATATTATTTCCAACGCAGCCTCTACAATCTGTATTAAAGAATACAAATGTGTGACTATGTTTGCACACGGACAATATTTCTCATACCAGTATTCAATAGGATTTCCATTAACAACATCTCAGAATTATTCTGTATGTTACTCTCTTACTTAAATTAGTTAAATTCACAAAAAAGGAATACAATAAAAATGCATATAAAATCTTTATTAAGACAACCGCATGTAGTGTTTATATTGGATAAACAACATATTTCGGTCTGCTAAAGCTTCTTAGTAAAATCTTAATTAACATCAGAATTATTTTTGTATTTGGTCATTAATGAACATATAACTGAAGTTAATACTAGAAAGGCTTTATGATGTAATATAAACGTTAGTATAAGAACAATTTTCACATAACGGAATTTGTAAGCGCAATACTAATATTAAATTGCTTGATGGATTGCTTCGGCTTCAGCAATTACTTTGAGAAGACCCTTAACGTTTTGATTGTAATATTGACCTCATTTACTTGATACTGAAGTACTAATGAAGTTGAAGGATTTATATATAACTAATTACACTTTTATATTTTTAATTTAATTGTATTATGTGAACGATTCTTGTATGTTGGTACATGTAATGAGTTTTTTGGAAACTACATTGACGATTTGGATGATATTTATATATTTTTTTACCTTCAAGTTTACCTACACGGACGCTCTTTTTTGTAAAGTAGCGAGCAAAGTCCATGTGTCCAAATATTATGTATAATTGGACATATCTTGAATAAATAAATATATTATAAAACTTCTTTGTTTAGACAGAATTTCGGTAGAGCATAGATTATACTTAGCTATTTTTTGACTACCTTCTTCTAAAACGTCGCAGTCGCTTCGCAATCGTTAATTATTATTTTATGAGATCTATTATTTAAACTTATATCATCTTAATTATATTGTCCTACGTCCAAGCAACTTATTGTCTATGTGTTTAAAAAAAAGGCAAGTAAAAAAGCTTCTATTTATTTCTTGTAGCCCTTCAGAGCTCTATGATTGACGTGTTCGGTTGTGGCTATATACGTGTTGGGGGTCGTTTACTCACAGATAATTTGGTGACCCATGAAAGATACTTCCGACGTGACGGACTTTTTTGTAATCGTTTATGGGGTGCGAAAATGCAGTGAAGATTTATTGATACCTATTTTTCGACGTTTTTTTTTTACTATTTTTTGCTTTAGAGCGGGACGTCTTATGTTTTGAGATATTTATGTTTAAGCATATAAAGCACATAACTTATATGTGTGTAAATATTATTCTTAATTACTTACGTTTTAATCATTTATCTATATAATATATATAAGTTAATTCATATTATAAAGCGGAAAGTTTGTTTATTTGATCGCGTAGTAGTCGGATTTCGGATATTTTTGCATTTAGTATTGTAGTCATTATATAAGGCTTAGAGTTATTTAAGATCACGCTGCTACAAATAGTAGCAAAGCTGTATTGAAAAAAGTTAAAAAAACGGGCAAATATTAATAAATATTTTTTACTTCCACACCAACGAAGTTGCAGACACAGCTAGTACATATGTATAAGCGAAATGCCACTGTCTGACTCAATGTAGATATCTCTAAAACTCTACACCCGATTAGCTTAAAATTTAGCATAATTTCTTGTATCGATTTTGATCACTAAAAGAGAATTTATGATCACGCAAGGTTGATGAAAAAACCGAAACAAAGGAGGTTACTAGTTAGTTGTATCAATACGTTATCATGACCACTTTCGTATAGGCTCTTGCATAAATTGTGGCGAATAGGGACGCTATAAGACTACTCATTATACATTCATGTGTGGCGAGTACGATCGCTATTTGTTTTACGTATTTGCTGCTGCTATAACCCTATAACGAACGATATAACTCATCTCGCTTCGGTCCACTTTCAAGATACTATGGAATCACGGTTACTAATTATTAAAATACACTCCTATATCCGATATTTTTGCTACTGGTTGGTTTGAGTTATTGCTGAAGACATGCTATTTACACCATAATGTTAAGTTAAAATTACATTTAATAATATAAAGTAGATAAACTTCTCAAAATGAACCTTCATACGAAAATATAAAGTTTATAATAAGAAGCCATCTCTTACGTCCGTTAATATATGAATTAATTTTAGTATAATACTTTTATTGAATGTTACTGATTAACACGTTTATGACAAAGTAGACTTATGAATTACTTTATATTACTTGAAGAACATAGTTGAGAAACACACAGAGTATTTAAAATATATGTAGATATATAAATACATTCTTACAATCTATCATATTAATAATTCGATATTCAAACAAATAATAGTTATTTAAATTACTCTCAAATATTCAACTACAGGTACAGTGCTGTCACTTTGCCGAGCTAACATAAAAAAAAAACCTATTCGATATTATAATGTTAAGGATACCAATAATTATTCCGAACCTTCACAGAGGCCGATTATACAAATAGTCTATAACATTATTTTGGTTATAATAGCTTACGTAGTTTAATACTAAGTTAGGTGTTGTATATGTATGTTATGGCATTGTACCTTAGTATTGATTTCGTATTATCCGCTGCAAACTGTTCAATTACTGCACGCGACGCGCTGTAAATTTAGCCAGATCAATAGCTCGGGAGTCTGGGCCGGTTAATGGCTTTGTACAGTTTTGCGGTAAACGCTTTTTGATTTACTACTATATCTATATCCATATTATAAAGTGAAAAAGTTTGTTTGTTCCAACGAGTTAATTTTAGAAACTACCATATTTTAAAATTTTCATTTTGTATTTTATAGAGTAACCATTGAGGAAGGCTTTAGGCTATTTAACATCGCGCTATCACTAATAGGGACATAGCAATATTGATAAAAGTCTCAAAAACGTGAAATAAAATATTCTTTCTGTATGCTTTCTGCACGTGCGCTGACTTTATTATTAATATTATAATAATATATTGTATGAAAAAATGTTCCTCATAAAAAAAATCTAAAAATAAGTTGGAGAGAGCACATATCTATCTTTTCTGGTTTACTTACAATAACTTTTTCTTATGATTTACAATTTCGTTCCAGAATAACACTTCAATTGCGAAAATATTATTTCAACATACTATTTATCCTTATGTAAATGAGTATAGTAATTATTCGGAAAATTCAATTTAGACCAATTTTTCAGTTAATAGTATTCAATTAAAATGATTAACTTAGGATATACCACAGATTCAAAACAAACGAAGCACCAAAGAAATTTTTTTTTTTTTTATTGTGATATCTACCTTAGTAGGAAGTTACGTTAATTATAAGTGAAAATAATAATAAACAATAAACATACAGTAACACCCACACTGAAAAAGCATCTGTGAATTATAAAAATAATTGTCATATGTAGGGTTCGAACCTATATAACACTTCGGCGCTGCGCCAGTAACAAACGAGTGCTTAAGCCCCTAAATCAAGCGTGCATTCACATTGACATTACACTGGAGACCTACATTAACCATTTTTATGACTTTCAATTTTTTTCTTATTAATAGTACTTTATTTACCAAGATGTTTTATTGACATGGTATTGATATTTTCTAAATGAAATTCTTAATCATTTTGAGCATTTAATTTAATCCAAAATTTCATTATAAATAAACTTCTTTTTTTATCTATATTTTTTTGGCGTCATGCCCATAATCTCACCTGATCTTAAGTGCCGATAATGCCCAAGTTGGTAGACACGCTCAACCTGTTATATTTATTAAAATATGAACATGGTTTACATTAGATTAAGAAACATTACATTACATTAGAAAAATATCGTTTTTCTTGCCATTTAATTTAAAATAGTATCTTAAAAAATATTATAGATTTAAAATTCATCACGAGTGAGGATAATATTCTATAATAATATTATATACCGATTTTTTGTTTAACATTAGTAACTACATCTCAAATAACAAAAATTATTTTGCATTTCATAGCGCAATTATTGAGGAAGGCTTAGGCTAATTAACATATTGCTGTCATTAATAAGAGAAGACAAGTCTAGAAACAAATTCAAAAAACGGCCGAAAACTTACATAAACATTTCAAATTCAATTATAGCCTATGTTTTTCGGTATATTGTCAGCCATTGCACATAATACTATTCACTGTTTACAAGTTTTTCAACACTTGATAATAACGAATGGTATATACTCTAACGTATATGGTCTTAACATCTCACGACGATGGACATGAGTTTGACTCCCCGTAACTATTTTGAGCTTTGCGATTAAGAAAAATCTCTTTTTTGTAGGATTTATTAAAATATCAATACGGCTTACATTACATAAAACTTAAGAAATATCTAATTACATATAAAATTTTGGTTCAGTAAAATAAATTTGTTAATCGTCATGAGCAATTAATTTAATATGTTATTTAAAAGAGTATCTTGGAACTATTAGAGATTTAAAAAGTGTACACCACAAAATTATATGTAACTTATCTATATAAGGTAAATCTAAAGAATTTTTACCTTTTTAATTTCATAAATACATATTTTCAGTAATTAACCAATTAAAATATTACACGCTTATCTGCATTTTTATAAATAGTCTGAAATATAAAATAGTCACAATCAGTCCTTTGAATATTTCTTTGTTTGAATCCGTTAATCTTACGACATACTAATCAGAATTAACTTTTCAAATCCTATTTTTGTATTGTCCAGCACAATTATTGCGGAAGTAATTTCATGCCTAAACCGATGAACAGATTTTTTGAATTTTTATACAGAGATATAAAGGTCCTGAAAGAAGGACGTGGGCTAATTTTTTTTAGCGAGTATTAATCTTGAAAGTATTAAATAATGGATGAGAGTTTGTACGAGAGGCGAGTACTTAGTCAAATATATATTCTATCTACGTGCACTGCCTTAGTGCTATATAAATACAATGTATAACAGAAATATTGCTGTTTAAAAGATCTTTAAAAAATGTGCGGCATCATATGCCCATCTGTTATTTATAAGCCATAATGAAATATTTTGTTACAAAAAGTATCGAAAATTAAAAAGCGATAAATAGGCTAAATTATTAGATTTGGCATATTAATCCTTACGAACCAAAGTTACTTCATAATCAAAATTATTTTATGAAGACAAACATTGTCCATTATAGCATGTTATTTAAGTCGCGGGCACAGCCATCTACTACCCTAGATTTCTAAAACAAAAGACACTAATAACGTAAAACAATTACTGTATTCAACGTTAACTATTACAAATTCTCATTTTATTATCTATATACTTTAAAACAAGTATTTATCCTTTAGATACATCAGCATTTAGTAACTTATGTAATTACGAACAATTCATCTACAAGAGATTAAGTTCCTCTAAATTCTGTTCGGTTATATAAAATGACACGCTCCGAAATGTGATAATTAGTTACTGCAATAAAATCATTGCAATGTAAATTTGATTGTGACTGTACATCGGCGCTGCACGTGAAGATCGATTGTATTAAACGGGCTATACTTTAATTAATAACGGCGTATGAATTAATTGCACGAGTGTACATAATAAATATGATTTATTATAGGGTTTATCAGCATTAAGCCAGACGTTTGGAATTGATTTGTAATATATGTTCGTTCTGGATAATTAGAATCTCAAGAAGATCATAAGTGGCCTAATACTGCGAGATATCTCATTTACCCAGTTTAATACTTATGTTAGACAAATTAATGTCTTTTTTAGTAATTTTTCACATGTTAATAAATTTTTCAAGGTCAATAATATGGACAGCACTATACCTAATATGAAGTACGCTAGAAAACAAAATATAGATAGCCAACGATCAAAACAAGCTTTTAGGATTCGTCGCTATAATGTCAGCTTACAAGCCTTTCGGTAGTTTATACTACTTGAGTCGGGAAAATGATAAACCAAAATGATAAAATACAATGTATCAGTATTTGTAGCTATTACCGACATCAATTTAATATCCGTTGTTATTTGTCTAAGAATGTTTACCAGAGTTAACAATTTTCTTGGATCAGAGCTAGGGTCTAGATTATTGAAACACAGATATTTTAAATGAATTAGGTCTAGTGATATACCAATAATTACAAGTTCGGACACAGCCTTGATAAAAATACGTTTCAATATGTAAGTTTCAGCTTTCCATAAGAAAAGCACCGTAATGAAAGCATATAATTGTGGTAAGGTATTTTGATTGTTTTGTCAGCATAGGTTTTACACAGAAAGCTCAAAGTCTGTATATAATCGAATCTTATGGGAACGGATATATTTTACCAGTGCAGTAAGTTTTTAGTCTCACAGTTGGATATTTTTACTCAAAGAAATTGACATTGACATCTAATTGTAGCGATTAAAGTTTATTATATTGGTGTATGGTACAAGATATTTTTTACCTTTAAATTATTTAATCAACCTATATTCATCAGTTAATTCTATCAATATACATTTTGTAAATTTGTAATGCACACTTTGGGGTCGATGGTATGCTATCACCCGGTTTGCTTAAGAAACTTCTACACAAAATAAAGGTACCAGGGATTAGTTGATATATAGTGTTATAATAATTGTTTCATTAGGCTACATGTATATTTATACATCGCATACACTGATCTCGAATTAAATTTTTTATGTCATTATGCGTTGGTATGTCTAAATCATAAATTCTTAAAAAATACATATCACGAAATTAAACTTATATTAGTTTTTCTGCCAGTGGTGATCACGTTTTGTTTTATATGTAAACAAAAATGTATTTGAAAATTCGATTCATATTAAAGTATATACATAAAGTAATGTAATATGAATAGATTTACGAAATCTAAATAATTTCTAGGTATATTATTAAAGTTTGTTAGTTCGTACACAACAACACAGGATGCACTTTCCCAGGCTATACAATCAGATCCTATCATTTAAGTTTTAATGAAATGACAGGAGAAAAGAACTTTCGATTGCATTGTTGCAGAGTTCAAAATTCGCTTTATTTAAACATCAAAATAGATTGTTTTTTTTCGTAAGAACTAAATAACAATCAGAGTTGTCCCACAGTCGCGTGTTTACTTTTAAATTTAATGACTTTCCATTTACTTATGCGAAGAGAATGCTATTTTACTGATAAACATTTTCGAAATGAAATTGTTTTGTTGTTCTACTAAGTTGGCGAACAGTTTTTTATAATTTATTGTTAGTACAAAATTTAATGGAAAATAACAAGCGCAATTTTTTTATTTTAATATTTTGATTTCTATTTTATTTGAAATCCGTTTTATTTGTGTTGGTCATAATTTAACAGGAAGAAGGAGACACAAGTCTTGATACAGATCAAATGTGGGCTACCTCTCTTGTTTTGTTTATTGTATTGAAACTATATCCCATCAAAACCATAAATGTGAAATGAGAGTCAAGTTCAATATTATGATATATGCCTTGATTGTTGACTTCCACGACAAAAGAACTGAAATCTAAATGGGTGCCAAGTTCAATGGTCAATCCTGAAATTTGTATATAGCAACAACATACAATATTTTATAATAACTTAAAGTACTTAAATGTAAGGTGTGACTTGGCTAGTTCAATATGTCTAATCTATGTAGTTCAGTGTCTAGATCAATTACAGGTAACACAATTAAGAAGTATATAAAACTATTTATTTATAAGAAGCAAGTTGCTATAATTTATAAAGTTACTAAATGTCACTATATTATGTAACTAGTAATGTCCGCGATTTCGTTCTGGTGGAACTAAAATTTTATTTAATCATTTATGACCGTTTTTATATCTCTTTTCGATACTTTTAGAGTTAGACTGTTAGAGAGTTGTGTTAGAGGTATCGTAATATGAAATAGTCTAAATCCTTCCTCAATGATTGCTCTATCAAAGGCAATAATATTTTTTAAAGTCCAAATCGTAGTTCGTAATTAGTGCGGTTCTAACAAACAATTAAAAGTTTCCGCTTATAATATTAATATATATACATTGAATTTCGTATTAATATAAGATCGACTATGTAAAGATTTGCTAGGACGTAAAAAGACTACCTATCTAGCCGATGTCTCTGTCTGGTGTTTGCGTGACTTCACTTCACCGAGTGCTACAGTTTAATTGTTAAGAAAATAGTGTTTAAAGTTCGAATGAAAAATATTTTAAATAACTCATATACAATACTTGTATATATGAATGGTATAGTCCAATTGAATACTATTACAAATACAATATTTAGCTCTCTTCTGTCTAGTACTAGACTGTACTTATTTATTTTCTCTAGACCATTGACCATTTCTGATTGAGCTTACAATAACATAGGAAACAGATATACCAAAAGACCACGATATAAAAACAGAGAAATGTTTCAATCTACTAAATAGCTTGGACAGGTATGGCTGAAGGTCAAGAACGACGGGACCGATTTCAAAAATTCTTTGAACATTAGAATTATATATATAAATTATAAAAAATTATAAAATAAAATTTTAGTTCCACGCGAACGGAGTCGTGGACACAGCTAGTTTTTTTTTATATTTCTTGTATCTTTTTCTGAAGAGTGTGAACTTTATATGATCAAATTTACGGTAATTCTTTTTATTTAGCAATACTTTACAGAAATAATATACTTACGATTTTGTATTACTGTTATTTGATTGTACTATAAACATAGGTATTGAAGTTGATAAAAAAAGTCTTTCGAATATAACTGATATGAATCCAGGCAATACTAAGTTAACTTTAAATATGTAAATTAGATTTCAATGCAACAAATCAATACTGCAATAACGTTTGTGTGTTCTGTCATTATATATACGACAGTATTTCGCCTTTATTTCTTTAAAATTTAACTGTCAATTTTTTTTTATATTGACTTACTGTTGCATTCTTTATAACTAATACAGTACTGACATTCAAGCCAAAAGCCATGGTTGGACATAATCTATGAAAACACATCGATAACTCCTATATTAGATGATAGGTAAATTTTGTAACTCGTAACATTTCCTCAGTGTTAGAGGGAATATAATTTACAATAGCTAGAGGCAAATTGTTCCCAATTTGTTTGTGCGCGGGCGTTAGCTGTAAATATTAAGCTTTCATAACTATTATAGGGTTAGAAGGGATTATTAAATGACATTTTACACACTTTAGCCACTTTTGGAATAGAAGTTAAAATTTTACAGATAATTTTTTTTACCTTGAGTTGTAGAACATTTATATTTCATTCTAATTTTGACTAAGTAAAGATAATTGTGTTGAGTGTAGAACTGTCAGAAATAAATTCACAAATACAATCTTCTGATATAGTTTTGCAGAGAAGTAAAACAAGGTAATTGTGATTAACCATCATAATTATGTATAGTAAAGACATGTAATAGCTTTCTATGACTCATTCCTAGAGCCTTTTCCAAGCTTTCAGACTTTCTTGGGATGATTTTCTGCATCATCAATACAAATAAGAAAATCCTGAAAAAAATATTGAAAAATACTGGGGCCTCGAATCTGGAATCAAATTGATAGTCCGCTAAACTAAGCCATTAACCTGCAACGGCTTATTATGGGTATATATCAATTTTCCGGTAATAAAAAATGACATTGGAACTGTTTTTTATAAAATCGTGATCCGATACGATTATATGATGTTAAATTTGTACTCTTCTAACCTCGTTGCATCGACGTTAGCGGTGAAAGCGCTTCGTGGGTGGACGGACGTACGGTTACAAGCCACGACTACCTATGTTGTGCTGAATTAGGACTTGTTACGATTTCGCTCCGTGTCGCTTCGGAAATGCGGCGGATGGCACTGTGGAATTTAAGTGTGTCTTCCTGGCGGTTAGCGTCGGGCAGATCTCACATAACCGTCTCAATCTCCCCCCATACTGGGAGGGTATGCGTAAATATGTTTACTAAGAATATTAAAGCACAGAATCTAACATTTAGGTTCATATCTAACTATCCTTATCCTTACTAATATTATAAATGTGAAAGTGAGTTTGTTTGTTTCACTTTCAAGCCTAAACCACTGAATCGATTATGGTGAATATCGGTACAGATATAGATGGAAACCTGGAGACGTTGATAGGCTACTCTTTCTCGTATAAAACCTATTGGAAGTGGGGTAAAAAGAAGAATAAACTTTGTATGAAACTGTTTATTGCATGTCAAAACCAATATTACCGCGAGCAACACTTCACGTAAAAGCTAGGTTATAATAAACAAATAATAACTAAACAGAATTTAATATTTTAAAGTTGCAGTCCATGAATATAGGACTGATATGTCTATAACGTTTTATAGAATTTCATTATGCGGAAATATACGTAATATATAAAATGTATGCAAATTTCTAATAATAAGCTTGAAACACGTTAAGTCTCTGAATTGAGAAATTGCGTTTCAATCCCGGTTCGTGAGTGTCTTTTATCATATGAATAGAATTGTCAGTTATATGTTTGGGTGTTAATTATTTATATGTGTATAGAGTAACAGCTATTTAGTTACCATAATCCAAGCTTTGCTTTATATGGAATTAATTGGATGGTGGTAGGGCGTTTTAATGCGCGCCTTCTAGTGCGCCTGGCTAGCTACAACCCTCATATTGAAAATTTGCCGCCAAATACATATGGGTTTGTTGCACTTGAGAGCTAATCGCTCCACAGGTTTAGCTTACCTACCATCTTGGGCCTCATCATCAGTTAACATCAACTGAGCTTTTAAACATAACAGTAAACGCATAAATTAAAAAAAAACAACAACAACAATACTAGTTATTTGCTATTGTATTCCTAATTATTATTATAATATTTTCCAATAATTTATGACCACTTTTGTATTTCACGACTTACTTATTCAACATTCTTTATTATTTTTATTTGTACAAAGGCGAATTTCAAGTACTTCAAGTACTTCAATTGACACATACATACGTAATAGGCCGTTTGCACTGTAACGCTCATTTTCTTAGCAGTCTCATCTGACGCAAGTATTAGATTTTGAGCAATTTACTTGCACAAGTTTCTGTTATGATTGTCCGGCTTTAGTAACTAATATATGTAGGTGTAAAGTTAAATTTGAGTATCTTTTAAATATTTGTACGGTATTACTTCCAATAATTTCGATTACAAGTTAAAAAGCATTGTAATTACGTTATTCAAATACAATTTTATACTTTACACAAAAAAAGTATAATAATGATTATTCTACTTAAATATAATTATTAAATAATAAGCAATTGTTCATTATTTTAACAAACTGTTTATTTTTATTTTTTTACATTTATAGAATTCTACTTCTACGAAACCATAACTGATAATAGTAGTAAATCAATCACCCATAATTCAAAGTTGATTACTGCACATGGTTTTCCAAATAAAAAAAGAATATACTTACGACATTATGTTGTATTAGAAATTACAAAAAAATCGTGAACAAAAATTAATACAAGTTACAAAATTAATTTAATAATATACCAAATTAATTTACAAATGTATTATACAATTTACCTTTGTCTACAGCGAAATGTTTACACTACTTTCAATAAGTCTTTTTAAATAAATATTAATACATCAGTGAGCTATGAAAGAATTACTCCGATAGAGATTAAATTCGTAATAAGATTTAACATTGTAGAAATAAATTAACCCAACCTAGATAAAAGATAAAGCCCTATAAAGCGTCCGAGGGCTGCACACATCTTTCGAAGAATCTACACATGTTTTAGTAGAAGAGTTTTAACTAGGAACCGCATCGCATAATACTTGGTATAGGACATCCTCAAGCTGTCTGCAGGATGACTTGCAAAAGATGGCAAGAATTAATCGTCAGCCTTGAAACACTAGCCCTCATTTTATATTAACAAGGTCCAAAGACCTTGTCAGTTTTAATTTATCTTTAAATAACAGTTTTGGTAGATGAGATCAAGATTTAAATCTTTCGTGAAGAAGTAAAATTTAACAAGTTCTGATTATTTCGATTACAACTAAGAGAATTACACTAACAAAATATGTTGGGTATACAAAAGTATATCTTTTAGTCAAGAAAATCCAAGACCAACATTTTCCAAACGGTACAAGTCATCTAAAAAAAATTAAAAGAAAATAACTTGATGTAAGTAGATAGTGCATTTAAAAGTGGAAATTATTCCAGGAGTTCTATTAATCAATTGAATGTAACTATTGAACTTTAAGCCTATGGGAATATGAGATATGCTAGTATTAGTAGAAGGCTGTAAAACAGCGATAAAAAACGGAACCTCGTATATAGAACCAATTTATAATTTACATGATACAACGTTCCAAGATCTATAAACATTTTATTCAAAGTTTTAAGAGTTCTCTGATGTAAACAGAATTATGTTAAATGGAGGAGGGCAGTCAAGAAAGTTAAAACTATATTCTGCTTGCAACGTAGCATTCTTTAGAAAGAAATAATACTCCATTACTTAAGGTAACACATTCTTTCAACCAAAGTGTGACACATGATACTGGAGAATTGTCATTGCAGCACTCAGCTTACCCTACACCCTTATTGATAAGTTGCCCTCTTGCTCATATCAGACCATACCCACTTTATAATTTACTCTTTTTCGAAAAACTCTTCAGTCAATGGAACATGTGACAGTTGGTCGTAAGTGTAGGCATCGAAAAATCGCTGCGTCACGTTCATGGCGTAATCTATCGCGTAGTCTAGAATTGGTCCCCCAAATTCTTTAGCAAACGCTTGCGAATCTGAGTTCAGCACTTGAAGAATATGTGCGCCTGTGACAAAAAAAAAAAAAAACTAAATTTATAGTCAGTTCAACAGCACAGTTGATTTTGTTTTCGTGTCTAGTTGAGTGTTTTTAAATAATTGTATACTACATCTTTGCCTTTCATATTTACAAAAATGTAATTATTAACTATTAGTTCGATCTATTTTTATTCGACCTCTATAATAATAGATCCGATTAGCAGTAGATTAGCGTGGTATGATAATTCTTTCTTCATATCCTCTCTGCTAAATAACCCTAGGTACATCAGTTGTATTCTAATGCAACTTATTTGCTATATAGACGTACACATTTTTTGAAGATATTACAAAATTATAAGCATTAAACCGCTAGTAATATGTATTCAGCAATACAACATACAGCAATAATGTATAAGTAAATATTTTTAAGTCGCCCTTGACCCGATGAATTTTATACTCACTGATTTCAGGGTTCCCTCTGATGAGGTTCGTAAGGTTTAATTTAAGGTCGGTTCCGTAGTCCGCTTTGTATTTGTATGAGTTTATTTTGTAATGTCCTTCCCCTTTTTCATTATTCACCACCCGTTCGACGACTTCCAGGCGAATTCTCTGGTTCCCTTTATAAATATTAAATAAGTTTCAAGTTAACAATATTTGCAATGTTGACACATAGTAAAAATATAGATTATAATCTATCTTATATACGCAAAGCTGTATTTTTTTATTATATAATGGGAATTAAATAATATATGGAAATAGAAAATTACACTGGCAGATATACTGGCAGATTCAACGGCACCAGTAAAAAAAATATTTATCATTAGGTAAAAAGATATTCAAATTATTTAATTGAAATAATTACATTGACAATATTTTTATATAACTAAGTAAAAATATTTATTAATTGAAATAATTAAACATGTAGATTAACATAAACTTGTGTAATCAGACCCTATGTTATGTAACACTACTTGATCTGGTTCGGTTTTTTTGTAAAAGTGAAGTGGATCTATATTATTATATATTATAAAGCGGGAAAGTATGTTTGTTTGTTTGAACGCGCTAATCTTAAGAGCTACCAAGTGGATTTCAAAAATATTTGGTATTTAATGACCAATCACTGAGGAAAGCTTTAGGCTATTTAACTATCATCACTATGAACAATGCTGAAAAATGTTATATAAACGTGTAATAACGATTAAATAGTATAATTAAAAAGTCGCAGACACAGCTAGATTTAAATATAGTAACTAGAAACAGGGATTATGAGTTGTAACAAAAACTCTCTGTTCGTTTTTTTGCTGCGTCACTATGTTGAAGCATTGCATGCATGTTTGAAATGAGAAAAATATTACATTTGACATTGGCATAATTAAGTATAAGTACGTTGCCATTAAATAAATAAAAAACAAATTTGTTTTTTAACATTTGTTTTAGTCGTGTGCTTCCATATATCATATTCTACATTCTATTTAGGCGCATAATAAACAATGACGTATTCGATGATATATAAACTATATTATTTTAATACAATATGGTTTAATGTCTTAAGAAATATACATCGTATAGATTTCGTAACATTCAAGCAAGCAGTTCTTAAGTAAACAGGTGTTTACTTAAGACCTTAAAACGTTATATATAGTTGTGTATGCTCAAAATCCATTTTGTAAGTTATGTTTTATTAATATAATATATATTTTACATACTTTTTAGGTTTAGCGTTAGGTTTACAGTCTCATCTGATGTTAAGTAACGATGTGGCCTAAGATGGTGGATACGTTAAATCTAGTGGAGGGAGTGGCTCTCAAGTGTAAGTGCTGGAACACACCTAATAGGTATTTAGCGACGAATTTTCAACTTAAAGGTTGCCCTACCGCCATGCAATGGCTTTACCGAAAGCTTAGGCTCATTGCAGGTAGATTCAGATACGCGTGCATTGACGCGGCGTCCGTAAATACTACCAGCTAATCCACCATCGTATCGCCATCACATGAGCTATAACGTTAAACCTATAAAGTATAAAAAACTCCGTCACAGTGACTCATTTTTCGTTTATCACGACCGGACCGCCGATAAAATCACTAATCACTTGGTCACCGGTATTGTTTTTGTAGTGTGTGATACTTGTAGTTATGTATAGTTCTATCACTAAGCTTAAGCATGTCACAATGACGCGTGTTAGACCTTTTTGTTTTATGAACGCAGTGGAAAAAATACATTGACGCACATCCTATCGCAATTTGCTAGCTGTCAAACACCGTCAAATCTATGTTAATACTAGAATTTACGTGCGACTTCGCTCGCTTTAATACTGATTTTATGAATCAAATCGAATGGCGCAATAAAAAGTCTCATACAAAGTTTATCCCTCTATTTACTCCACTCCCAATAAAGATTTCGCGAGAAAAATTGCTCTGTCTCCACCTCCTAGAATTTTTGTATTTCTGTATTAAAATTCATCGCAGTCGATTTAGCGGTTTAGACGTGAAAGCGTTACAAACAAACACATTTTTACATTTATAATATTAATATGATTTAAAAAAGTAAAAGTTTGTTTAGTTGTTTCAATGAGGTAATCTCAAGAACTAGCAATCGGATTACAGAAATTCTTTATGTATTTGATAGAGCAATCTCTGAGGAAATCTTTAGCCTATTTAACATAACGCTAATATATTGGCATAGTAGTAAAGAAAACTATATATATGTGAAATTTTACACAATTATAATTTATTTCAAAATTATATTCTGGATGTTTTTTACTATCAATGTTGAAACCAGAAATGTTTCATCTACAATTTTTGCTATCTACCCTGTTATATATGTATCCCTGTGAAACTACTGTACGGAATCTCCTATAATTTGTAGAATAAACATATATTTCCCCTGTTACGAACTAAAATTGTACGTCATCTTCCATCTCTCTTTGGTTTTAGAATGCTAAAGGTTCGCCTACGACCATATTTTATAGAGGCAACGTTGGTAAGGTGATAATGGTACATAGTAAGAATATTTAAACCCTACTCTCAGTGGCACCCTTTCTTTTCCATTATCTACTTAGTAATAAATAGCCAATAAAACACAAACAAACTCACAGAGAGCTGTTTAGTATTACATACAATAAACATTAACAATTACTTACAAATTTTGATCTTGGCTCCGCCCTCAGTGTCTAAGTTGAAGAGAAGCAGCCTTCCAAGCAGGCTGTAGACGCCACGCACCGTGAAGTTACAGTGCATGTCGAAAATAAACATACGCTGTTCTCTGCGCGACCTGTTATTAACAATGGTTATAAATATGGTAAAGGAGTGGCATAGGAAAGCAGGGTTCAATCTAATCAACACACTAGTCGAAAACGCAGTGGCGATTAAAAAGCGTTGGAAATCGTACATAAGTTGTGGATTAGCGCTGTGAGCAATCCTGTTTCTGTGTAATGCAAAGGGATGATGGTTAAATGACAAGGTGTTTGAACTTTGCTTATTTCGCTTGAATCAACGTCGATTTCAGTTCTGTAATCATCACGAATATTCTGTGGTAGAAACTATGTTTGTTATATGTTTGTCATATTTTCTGTATAGTTTAGGGTTATGGCCACAATCTCACCTGATGTTAAGTGACGATGTGGCTCAAGGTGGTAGACACGCTAAGTTTAGTGGAAGGACTCGCTCTCAAGTGCAATTGCCGGAACAGAACCATATATATATATATATATCTTATTATTTGGCCAGGAGGGCATCCCAGCAGGAGCCCTATCACCATGCTATATACCTTCATCGAAAGCTTAAGCTCATAGTAGGTGGATTCGAAATCACGTGCCATGATGCGGTGTTCATACACACTACTAACTGAGCTATCATAGCTGCATTTATTTAAATGCTTTGCCAGATACCTTACAGCTTTTTATCACCGAGTTTGTCATCCGCTCATGAGTGAGAGACTTTTTATTCTTATCGTGTCTAACATCGACGCCTAAAGTCATTTATGACTGTAGTCAAACAATTGCTTAGCAAAATTCTCAAGCCGTCAAGTGTATTTTACTTTAAATAATAAAATGCGGAATTAAAGGTGCAAATATGAACGAATGAAAAACTACGAAATAATATGATTAGTAAACATATTCTTGTGGACTTTATTTCGCATGGTATTTCCTTCGTATATTGTTTACAATATTATTGTTCATAATACAGATGATATATGGTTTATTGATTGTTTTTTGATGTGTTTGGAAGTATAATATAAGTTCGATTCTTTGCATATAAGGTATGCATTCACATAATAATAAACACAATTAAAAATCAGATTAAGATGCGGTTATAGTTTTAGTAACGTTGTTTAACGTTTAAGTTTGACAATATTTATTTAGACAGGTGGAAAAATATACAATGTTAAATTTTATATTAACAAAATTTCTTATTTAGGTTATTTAGAAATATCTTTCTGCAGGACAAATAACAAATAAATTAAACACGAAACAGATTGAACTACAAAACAAAAATGATCACGATGCTTATGCATTCGAGACATGATATCATGAATGTTTCAAACTGATAATTACTTAAAGCAGGATTACTAAAAATCCCTTAATATAGTTAAAATCGACGAGAATTCATGAATATATCAAAGTAACGAAAGTGATGCTTACCCATTTAGAGACATTATTTATGAAATGGACCAAAGTATACATTACTTTCAAAGAAAATTTATATATAATAAAAACCAAATTGGTGCCGATTCAAGCATGGACAAGATGCTTACCTCAATACAGACATGGCATAATTATAAAATTATACTTACGAAACTTTGTCAGGCACACAAGAACTTAATCCAACCAATTTAGCGTTGTGAAACGTCATCTTCAGATTACCGGGAAGCAGTATACTAATGTTTCTGTCCAAATACAGTGGGTCCAGTGGTGGTATTCCAGCCTCCGGGATACCTTTCACGATGCCCGGGATCGCATCCATCGTGGCTTTTGTGAAGCATTCGTCGCTTAATTCTGAGCATGGGTGGATGTAGTCGGCTGGGAAGAAAAACCTTTGTAATTTTACTCTTAGACTAAACATATAAGCTATTACGATTTAGCCAATTAACAGTAATGCAATAGATGGCATCTCTGGGTATATGTGGTTTCATGGTAGACGGAACTGTGAAATCTGGATAAATGGAATCTCCAGGTACATGTTGTTTTATAGTAGATGGCACTGTCCTTTATGGTAAACTCAAAACAATCAGCACATTAATGTTTTGAAGTAATGATGACCTAATAGTAGCGTGTAGATATGGACATCGCAGCAATCGACGTAAGTTCTGCGATAAGTGCCGTTTACATGCTAGGGCTTTGAAAAATGCCCACCTGGCTGACTACCAAATTCTAGTTGAACTTTTGTTTCTAAATGTATAGGTAGGTGCATTTGAGAAAAAGTGCCTGCATTAGGCTTAACGTTTTTCTATTATTGGTAGCATCATGACTTAATATCAGATGACATTGTGATTAAACGATAAACCCATTATGAAAAAGAAAAATAAAATATGATCGGCTATCTAATGATGTTCGTTATTGTCATGCAGTCATAAAATATCTCTTCATGTTACAATAATGTCCCTATGGAGATCTGGCAACACGAGAAATCGAAATTTCGCCATGATGTTTTAGTGGGTATTTGAAAAGAATCTGATGAGTCACCACAGATCCCTTCCTTCTTGACCCGGGACCGAGTCATACGTTTTACACCTTACGCGAGATAATCAGTAAATTGATTTTCTCCACAAAAAAAAAAGGGAAAGGGGAACCATTGACTGGGATACGTTTCCGCGACTATAAGGAAAATACACTGAAAATGTTTAGTACGTGTCGAAATCGACGTTAAATGTAAACCGGGGCTTCAAAGTGTCATATGCTAACATTGTATTATAATACTGTACATTATCGTACTGCATTTCCTTCATGCTCTTGCTTTTAGGACATTTACGTATCTCTATTGGTATCGATTATGTCAAATGTTCTTCTCCAATTCAGAAAGCTGTAAATAGTATAAATCATTATATTATAGAAGCTATAAACTTCGAATATATAAGATTAAGATATGGTCGGTCGAGTTAGCTGTTTTCACTTATCAAGACATACTCCATGTGTTCATTTAAATTCTTATAAAAAATTTTATTATGTCTATAAATATGTAATCATCGATGTAGATCGAACCCGCATCGAGTACGTTAAAGGCAGATGTTTCAATCACTGATCTATTAAGCCCTTTGCATGCTATGTGACAAGACATGAATAGAAGTATTGATATTGACTATAAGTACTGGTAACAAAGATTTGAGTTGTAGATACGATTTTTGCACCAGCGTCCTGATTAGAGATTTATGTTTTACATAAAAATAGTTAAAAGCATACTCACGCAAAGGTAACAACTGCAAACTGTTATAAAAACAAACACACAACACAAGTAGTATTATATACTCGTAGTTCGCCATTACACCTACGCTATGGGAGTGTCACGAACGAAGTTATTAACGCGAATGGCAAACTTCTTTGATTTCGTACAACCAAACCTCAAGGACTTAGCCGCACAAACAACGTACAAACGAATGCGTTACGAAGTCTGACCGCTAATGTGGCTGCCGACTGACACCGCACAGTTCGAAGATATTGCAAGATATATTATTACATAAGAATAATGAATATGTGTGTGTATATTTATGAAAGAAATTAAATATATTTCACTGATTTCGTTAACTTTAAAACCCATCTATATTCGACCTAATTAAAATTCTCACCTGGCATTCAGTTCATGGGGAGTAATGCGTCACGACGGAACGCCATTGTGGTAAAAGGGTTATATTAATAACCAGCTGTGTCTGCGACTTCGTTCGCGTGAAGGCTAAAAATTATTTACTCATTTTTGTCTGTTTTGTAACTTTTTTCAATACGGCTTTGCTCCTATTCGTACTGGCGCGATGTTAAATAGGTCAAAACTTTATGCAATCATTGCTGAATGAAATATTATAACAATCTTTGTAATCCGACTGGTAGTTCCTAAGATTAGTGCATCCAATCAAACAAACAAAATTCTGCGCTTTTTAATATTAATATATAGCTTTTAATTACTACACTTTTTTATCTTCAGTGTAATATTTTATAAATTACTTGTACCTGTATTTATCATAATATATTACCTTTTTATTTTTGCATATACAATTGACGGTGGTATTGTAAAGAATTTATCTATGTATTGTTTTTTGTTGCACTTGAAAATAATTTTATATTTTTTACATACATTCACACACATTTACATCACATACATTTCTTACAAGAAAACCCATAAATCAATATGAAGGATAATCTTTTTCGGTTTCATATAAATTGTAGTGCGTGGGAAAAAACTAACATATCTGTAAATAATTAAAGAGTATAGCTTATATATGGAATCAACCAAAAGTAGCTCAAAATTTCTGTTGGAACTGCACCTTAACAATTGGACGCGACCTTTCTCATCAATGGTTACTTACCACATAATAGGTACGTTCAACATAATTACCGGCTCGCTGACTATGGGTCACAATCATTATAGTAATTACTATAGTCAGCATCAAAAATAATACAAATTAGAAGCTACCTGGCGTTGCTTAACAAATTATTTTTTATATAAGTATTTATAAAGAATTGTATGTTTGAGTATGTGGCGGCACACACATGCAAGCGACCCCCGAAATTGAGCTTAGTCGTGCGGTCCGTTGATGTATGAAACAGTGTTAATAACAAAATAGTGTTAGTCTGACTACACGGGGAGACACTCATATATTAATAATTATCTATCTAATAAATAATTAATTGGCATTAGAGCAATACATCTTATGTGGAATTATTAAGTATCTATAACACAGCAGACTTTCTATTTGACCGTGACACCCAAGTAATAAGACAACAGCTAAAAATATATTTATTTCTCATGCCAGTTCTTTTTACCTCTCATATAAGTAGTGTCGTAACAATAGTTTGTTTTTGTTTTCTTCTATGAGCCATTTTTATGTATATAAGATTCCTCACACAATACATTCATACTTTCTTCGCTCTTCTTCTAGTACTATATAATTCTACCTTAATACTTGATTTAATTCTAGCTATGTATCTTCCACTCTGCTAACAACAATACATATAGCACTAACATATTACTTTTCTATATATACAAAGTGTATATTATAAACATTAACTGCAATGAAGCAAAACCTCGCAAATCAACCCAGGTTTGTTTTTATAGTTATGGTCGCAAACTCAACTGATGTAAGTGACGATGTGGCCCAAGATGGTGCACACACTATTTCTAATTTTGACCAGGTTGACTATCGCCATCAAATTGAAAATCTGTCGCCAAATCTCTATAGGTGTGTACCAGCAGCTCCACTTGAGAGTAACTCCCTCGATTAGGCTTAGCGTGTTCACCGTCTTGGGCTACCATATCACTCAACATCAAGTGAAATTGTGGCCAAAACGTTAAGTCTATAAATAACTATAATAAAGATTTACGTGATTACCATGTTATATGTCAAAAATATATTAATTTAAATTTCAGAATTTCTGGCCGCCTGTCTGTCCATTTGTTCGCGCATCACTCTAAAACTACTGGACAGACTTTGATGAAATTTGACACGGTGATAAATAACAATATGAATTAGCATATAGGATATATTTAATCCTATAAAACGAAATGATTCCTAAGGGATGGGGGACCAAAGTTAAAACGTTGTGACTTTCATTGCAAATTAAGTAAATGTAATTGATATTTACAATTAAAAGATTAGATCTACAAAAAATGTGATAGAGTTATATTTAGCATAACAATAATATATCAACAATGTAGAAAAATACTTCCTAGTAATAATTGAAGTACAGATAATTCACATCTATACTATAAACTGTGAATATAACTGATTATATAACAAACTGTTTCACATTATTCTTGGACATTTTTATCAGTTATTTAGTTTTATAATTGATTATGTACAGTCGTGTTTCATTAAATGGCACAACCATTAATAATTTTATTGAAAATAAGAGACTTCTGTTATTAAGTTTATTAGAGATAGTTACGAATTCCTTCTGAGGTAATCTATTTATTTAATAAGACTATTTGGACTATATTTATTCAGATTACTTTTGGTTTCGGTAAGGATTTGTAAAGAAATCAGTCATTGTGATGGAACTAAATTTTAATTAAAGAGTTCTAAGTAAAGGATCACTTTGAAACACCCTTTTAAAAAAACTTCCACAGACAAAAAAAACATATAAGTTATACAACAACGTATTTTATTGACTTCAGATTACAACTCATAAATACAATACTGTTCAATTATTATAATTCTTTTAATTAAAATAAATATTCTGCAAAAATAGTTTTTTAGCATATGTGATGATTTTTGAGTAGTGTAGAGATATACAGATTTGGATTTTTTAAATATCAATGGAGTTATCCCAAGACTGTGATTCAGAGTTTTGTCCATGCTTTTATATTTGTCTTAATTATTTATATAACCTGAGCGATGGATGTTGATGTCCATCTTTTAGGTTATATATTTTAGAAAATTGTAACACAGCAATGACCGAAATTGTCAGTCACTGGTTACGACTATGACTTTTTACGAGCCATAGTACCCAAATCCTATGGTGTAATCATTATCATTAATAAATATAATACTATAATAATTAAGACCTGTATAACTTAGGAGCACAATCACGTAAATCGTGATAAGCCTATCTCAGTGACTTTCTAATGTAAAGTTTCGGGATCAGTCCATGTATATGTGATTGGTGAGAGACTTGTAGACTGGTATGACAGTGTTGACCGTCCACGGATGGCAATATTATTTGTAACCGCCATTTATTTTGGATTTCATTGCGCTTTCCATTCGGGCCAGCTCCGTTACTTTGCTCTGTTATAAAGAAAAACAATCAATAAATATAAATTGTGTTTTGGCTTTCACTACGGCATCTAGAAGCTTCACTTCTATAATAACTAGTAAGAAGTCTTTGAAATATAATTAATCTCAATATTATGTTTTTGCCTTCGTTAGGTAATATGTTATAGTCGGAAGAATCAAGTTACGTCCAATTATAAACGACCTTATTCAGAATATTCGATAAAGCGGATTGCAGGTCTTAATTAATTTGATAAAGAGTTATATGGTTGGCATAAAATTAACCTTGTTACAATAAAATGTAACAGTTACATCAATAGAAAGTTCATTTCATAGAAGATTATAGATCATTGTATGTTTCGAAGCTATCTAGATTATACATGGTGTGGGTACTAACGCTAGAACTTCATTGCAAAGTTCTCATCCATCATTATCCGCATGAGCAGCTAACCAAATAAATTAAATGAAATTTTAAAAAGGAGTCCATGTAATAAAAAGCATTTTCGCACGGTGCCCAACAATGGACAAAAGTGGACAAAAGCTCAACAGACATCATTGGCTCAGTGTCCGCTTATTAAGAGAGATTCGATTCACAATTGCTTTTGTTGACTTGTTAGTGCTTAATGAGCTGTCAAATAAATGTGATGCCTAAACGGTCTACATGGGAAGTTTGCGGTCTGATGGTCAATATTTTTGATGAGGTAAATTAAACATTAAAAGCTGAATGTTTGTCAACAGCAGACGTTATCCTGTGAATTTCCAAATACGATATCAAGATTACATCGGTTCCGTCAACCGCTGATGAATAATTATTTTTAATATTATCAGTTACAAAAAATGCAATATCTATCAATATTTTCTTGTAGGAAGTTGTGAAAAATGGTTTAAAGGAGAAAAATTTCGATGCATTTTCACAAAGTAACGTTTTAAGCAATGACAAAACAAATTTTATATTAAAACGATTTATATTGATTGTCTTTTTCACGGCTCAATTTCTGCTTTATTAAACTGCTATATTTTCCTTCTGAGTGTAGCAAAGTTAAATCCTAAAATAGTTATTTGCAACAAACACTCTTTGTTACTGACATAAGATGTGGTAAATTTGCTATGACGTTTTATTAAACCTTTATCCTTATGAAACTGACTGGGCTTTGATTTTTTGATGTACAATTTTTATTTTTTAACGAGCAGTTGTGTCACCTGATGGTAAGTGATCACTGCCGCCCATGGACACCCACAATATCAGTTATTTTGGAGGGACTGGCTCTCAAGTGCAACTTTAGGGTACTAGCTGGTGCAGGTGGGCTTCACAAAAAGCCCTACCACAATCCTATGGTTTTCTCACGATGTTTTCCTTTAACGAAAGCTCAAGCTCATTGTATCTGGTTGGATTCGAACTCACGTCCCATGACGCGGCAATGCTACACACTACCACTGAGTTATCATCTCTGAGTGGAGAGCCTCTAAGGTAAGACCGAAAACTGGATAAGCAGTGCAGAAGCAGTGATAGATATTCAACTTAAAAGTGCAAGTTGGATATTAGATAATAACTTACTATAATACAATGGTTTTAACTAGAGTTTTTTCTAGATCAAGTCTTAATTAAAAAGACCAATTCTTTATTTTATTTTTATTGAAATTTTTAACACTATTCTTAATTTAAATTTATTAAAACTTATTTTCTATTTTTTTAGTTCAGTTTTCTATAAAAAGCGTGTTTTTTAGTATTTTTAAACTATTATTTATTTTCTACTTTTTAGTTTGCTTTATTTATAAAAGCTTGTTTTTTTAATTATAAAAAAATTAAATTAAGTTTCTTGCTTTATCGACTATAGATGAAAATTATATAAATTAACAAAAATCTTATTTTGCAAATTGAAAAATGAAATAATTTTATCAAATTAGTGTATTGTCATCGGTTTTCGATAAATCTACAAAGTTTGAACGAAATCTGGCCGTTTAAAGTGGATCAAAATCGCGCCCAAAGGAGTCGGTTACAAACATACAAACGAACATACAGGTGAAGTTAATAAAAAGCGTGAAAAAACGTTACAAAAACGTGCATAAATTATTAAATAAAACTTAGTTCCACGCAAACGAAGTCACGGTCACAGCTAGTAACAAAAATTTTGTAAGTACAAAAACTATAATAATAATTTGGCAAAGCTCCCACAACGGCCTTGAATTAATTAAATAGTATAGTGACGGACGGCCAGACAGACCCGCCTGAGCCCATGGGATTCGGTACCCAATGACCTCGTGAGTCACACATAATATCGTATTACGAAACAGTTGTACTTTATCTTATAATAATTATTTTATTTTTATAGTTCAGCATTATGGCCACACTCTCGCCTGATGTTAAGTGACGATGTGGCCCAAGATAGTGAAAACGTAAGCCTGGTAGAAAGCCTCTCAAGTACAACGGTCGGAACACACTTATAGATATTTGGCGGCAGATTTTCAGTTTGAGTATGGTAGATAGCCAGACGGGTATTCGAAACAGCCCTACCACTATGCTATAGTTTCATCACTATGTTTGACTTTTAATGAAAGTTCAAGCTAGTTGTAGGGATTCGAACATACGTCCATGGCAGCGGCGTCCGTGTTAAAAATGGATTCAGAATAGCATTATTATAGTAACAGCGAGATCATAGTTATCACGTAACATCTAATCAATAGTGTATCAAAAAGATTTTTTTGTAATATTAAGGTATATTATACGTATATTACGGTGTTTTTGAGCTTTTGATAAAGTTGAAAATTAATTACTTATTTTTATTTTGATAAAACTTTTTGAATAAGAAATACAGTATGTAAAGAGACTGCGTTGTTGATGGGGTTACCGAAAATTGTCATTTCTTTTAGGTAAGATATATGTTTATATGTAATAGTATAGACAACTAAGTAAACCAACCGGAGCTAATTTTGATATTTTAGTGTCTTAGTCCTCAACTCTAGTTACGTTTTCGAAGCAACGATAGTTCAGTTGGTAGTGGGTACAGACACTGTATTAAGGTACGTAAGTTCAAATTCACCTACAATGAGGTTGAGCTTTCGGTGAAGGAAAACATCGTTATGAAACCGACCTCTAGTTGAAAGTCTGTCACTTAATTCCTTAAAGTGTGTCCCAGCAGTTGCATTTGAGAGCCATTACTTCCATTAGGTTTAGTGTGTCCACCATCGTGGGCCACATCGTCACTTAACATCAGGTGAGATTGTGGCCATAACGCTATAGCTTAACTATAAAAAAGCTTACTTTGTATATAACCACTACCTACTAAACTGTTTTGATCATCATGTTATCATATGTTATTCATATAATGCACTCTGCATTCTGAGAACTTAACTTAAATCCACTTAATCATCTAATTATTTATCTCCACTTTCATTTACTATCGGCTCTTATTTTAAAACAGAATTGTAGTAATACGCTAGCTTCTCTAGTACTACTATCAACTTCTCCACTTCTTTTGTCTAAGGCCAACAGTAGTAATAATCAAACAAATTGAAGTCCAGCTGAAAATCAACGCTATAACAGTTTGTTATAGCATATGCTGACTTTGTGTCCTTTTTCAATGTTGTATGAGGCTTTAGTTTGTAAGACTCTATTTGTATAATAAATATATGTATTCTTTACCATCGTAATAAATGTTTTTTCTTGATAGCATATACGTTTTTTTTTTATATTAAAACATAATTCTCGAATTAGTGATCAATTATTATGTCGCAGAAGATTTTATAAATATGCAATTAACCGGCATAAAGTTATTCGTGGATCATACAAATAATTGTTCTTTGTTACATTCGGACTCCTAGCACTTGGCATGGTGATAGCGAAGAACCGACCTCTATTTTTCAATTCTAAACCGCTAATGTAGACTTTTGTACAAAACTTATGTTGAGTTTCAGGTACATAGCAATCAATTTACGAAGCTTACATTGAAATAACTCATGATATGGTACAATGTAGTTTGTTTGGAGATGTCGTTCGGCGAGATGCACGTTTGTAACAGTAAATCCGAGTCGTGCCGCCGCCACAGTTCGACTCTTGCATACTAATACAATTGTGTGCGTCTTTCCATTGCCATACGTTTTAGATAAATAGTAAAAGATTGTAAGTTAATAGAAATAAAGATATAAATTTAATAGGGGTTTTTGCAGTTACAGGGTCTAATTTTCCTGTGGAGCTTTAGGAATACAATGGTTTTTTTTTTTCGACTGGACATTCGCTGTTAGCCGGAGGGGCTTTTACAGCTCTTGGCAGGACTTTTTGGAGCGAATGCTGAGGGCACTCAGCCCCGAGGCAGCGAGCACAAGGGTGTCGTTGTGGCTGGCCCTTGGCATGGACTGCTGCCGGAAGAGAAAATATTATATAAAATAGTAAGGGCTGGTCTACTGGAGTAGGCCTTTAGATAAAATTACTAATTGTTAAGTGAGGCAAGGAAGTCGGTGGAGTGGATTGTACTGTAGGAATACACTGGTGGTGGTAATCGCTTATTATGCTAGTTTAGTGACTCAAGGTAAGTTATGAGCTGCGAGTTTCTTATCAGTCAATGAGATGCATGTTCTGACGGATAATTACCTACTGATTTGAATTAATTATTTAACGAATTCTGAACCAACCTATCACATTTCAATTAGTTGGGTGGAATATGTAAATACGCTTTTAACGGTATTATCCCATGAAGTGTGGTCTTAATTAAATTAACATTTATATCTAAAATATTTGACTTTATTTACTTCAATATAAACTTAAGATTATTAGATTTAGTGATATTTTATATTTTGAACTATTTTAATAATAGTATGTTTATTGTTATAAAGTATTATGTAGCTTATTTATGTTAAGTAATATTTATATTTGTAAAGTATTATTTATTTAGTTTAAGAGTATTTAGCATAATAATAATTTTCATCATATTCTAAATGTTTATGAAATCTATAGAAATACATCTTTTTATATAGTTTTAATTTTTTATAAAAGTAGAAATGCAGTATATGTTACATCTTAAGTGCCAAATTGAAATACTTGTGACTAATCAATAAGTTGCTATGTGAAAGCAGTCTTGGGAATCTATAAAATATTTATCACTTTTTAAATAAACATTTCTGTGGGATTGAATTATAATATACAATAATTTCATAGCAAAAATGATTCCAAATTATGATGCGAGTTATAATAATAGGAAAGACAGTAGTACTTCTAAACTGATTTGTCACTAAAACTGGACGTGATTGTATATGTTCCTGGTTTCTTACTTGTAAGGATAATTTCTAACTACTTCTACTACTGAATGTAATCGAAATATTTTTCTTTGTAAAAATCTAGGGTTTTGTGTAATATTAATCACCAAATCCTTTAATTGATGGTGTGTTACCTATAGTAATATATTTTCGGTTTTTTTTAACACAGCTATAAAGTTATTAATAATATTAATGGAAAACAATGTCATAAAAGTAATTACGCTGTGCAATCAAATAATTATATAAAAATTAACAAAAGATGACTATTCAGTATACATTGGAAACGTACCGCTTTAGACAAACTTGGGATTTTCGACGTATGTGCTAATAAAAATTATCGCGGCAAGCAGTAGAAATAAAATAAACGTCGCGAAAGAACAATTCCAACTTTATTTTAACTTATGTTTGTTTTTAGAATATATGAATGCACAGAATATGCGTATTGCATAACTAATTAACATCTTTTGTATTATGTTTAAGTAGTTAAATAGAAATATTGTGTAACCAGCTTATTTATTTTGTTTAGATCTCTGAAATTGCTTTCATAACGGTGCTACTTATACCGAAAATATTAATGCAATTTTTTATTACTATTTCAAGTGGGGTGATACAACATTTTGGTCGCATAATTTAGAATATAAAATTTAATTATTATTATAAAGCGCATAAAATTTCGAGTCGAATTTAGAATATATGTTTATTTGTTAGAGCTATTATTGAAGAAGGCTTTAGGCGATTGAACATCAGTCTATTATTAATAAGAGCAAAGCTGTATTGAAAAAAGTTACAACAGTGGCCAAAAATTAACTAATGTTTAGTTCCGTATTATTTGTTATGGTGGTAGGAGATTTTCTAGTGCCCGCCTGTCTAGCTAGCATCCTCAATTTGAAAATCTACCGCCAACTACCTATAGTGGTGTTCTGGCAGTTGCACTTGAGAACCAGCCCCTTCACAGGTTTATCGTGTTCACTGCATTGGACCCCATTTTAATAATCAGGTGAGATTGTACCCATAACGATAGTACCTATATACAGTCACGAACTCAGCTAGCTTAGGATATAAAGTAAAATAAGACTATGCACCGGTCATAGAACTCGGTAAAATTCAATTTTAGGATTCGAATCAGTAGTATTATAATCATGGATATCTTTCATATTCATATTAACGTTAATACGGTTTCCGGTTACTAGCAAATAAGGGAAGCATGTGGATTTGTCTACTTACTGTACTAGGTTAGTTCCTTATACCCATTTCTTATCCTGCTAATTCAAATACGAGGATAGGCCCATAAGCGAATTTTTCCCGTGTTTAATAAGAAAGTTAATGGATACGGCATATAAAAAAAAGTGATTAATAAAAATGTGCTTGTCAGCTCGGACGAACGACTGTAGTTTATTTTAGAATTTTTAGAAGTTAGGTAGCTTAGAATAATATATCGCTTTTAAGCTATCGCGGGAATCTTTTGAGTTAACGGGGGAACATTTCCAAATGAAAGTCGAATCTTACAATAGGTAAACTCTAATTATTATTTACTGTACGATTAAGGTTAAACCTAGTAATATTACTCATTAAAGCTTTTTTCAATAGCAAAAATATCATTTATTATAAACCTTTAGTCAGGTATTAAATGGTACCAGGTATGTATATACTTAATTATAATTTAAATATATTTTGGGCATACTGAGTTAAAAGTATGGTGGAAAGGGTTTTTATAATACTTGTCTGGCTAGTCATCGGCCTTCAGGTCAAAATCTGTCTCCAAATAGATATAGATTAGTTCCGGTAGTTGCACATGAGAACTTGTTTCTCCACTAGGCTTAGCGTGTTCATCCTCTGTGCCACATCGTCACTTAACATCAGGTGAGATTGAGGTTAAAATGCTAAACTCTTTATTCAATACTTTATAGGTTTAGCCTTATGATCAATCTCACCTGATTTTGAGTGACTATGTAACCCAAGATGGTAGATACATAGACACAGTCCTAGAATACATGTATAGGTATTAAGTGGCAGATTTTCAACTTAAGGGATGGTGGCTAGCCAGGTGGATATTAAAAAAAGCTCTACCACCATTCTATGGTTTCATCACGTTATTTCCTTCAACGAAAGTTCAAGCTGCAGGGATTCGAACTCACGTTCATTGACACGAGGTCCATACACACTACCAACTGAGATATCATCGCTGCAAAAACTATGAATAAGTTGTATGTGAGTACCTAATTGTAGAGACTAGAAGAAATGCGAAAGCTGTCTCTGGTCTCTGGCAACACGGGAGTTTGAAGTGTCGTCATGATGCGTTTTAGTGGGTAGTGTTGGGTGATTAGCACTCGATGAGTTACCATATATCCCTTTCACTTTGGCCTGAGCCCGGGTAATGCGTTTGTGCATTGCGATGCGGAAGTCTGTAAAGAATAGGATTTTAAACACCACGAAAAGAAGTACCTAATTATAACTTAAATAAGTGTGGGACATAATCAATTGTATTTTCTAATACTAGAAATAGACATCCACACAATGTCAACAAAAATACAGAAATAATTTAAAGGAAGATGTCTCCTCTTTTTTATAAAATTCCTCACGAAATACGTGAACTGTAACTAAAACAATTTTAAATAAGTAATTGTAAAACCGAAACTTATTAATAAAAGCGTATTATACAATAGCAAATTAATTTTCCGATAAAAATGCGTAAAACTTATTGTAAATATTTTTAAATTCGGGCAATTGGATCGCTGGTAGTTTCTTTCAACGTTTCTTCTCTTCCAGAACGCCTTGTTGTTTCCGGAGAACAGTAGTTTTTTTTTTACTTCCAAAAAAGTGTATTATCCTATTTTTGAGAAATAAACGATATGATTTATTACAACTAGTTAGATTTAATATAAATTGAATGATGTAATTGTCAAATCAAGTAATCGATTACACAATCAGAACCTTGAAGATAATAGGCAAGCGTGCGAACGTAATACACTTGCATCGCGTGGGGCGGTACGATGCGCCTGCGCACGGTATGCGACTACTTGCGTAACGTTACCGACACTAGGAACCCATTGCAAATATGGTAATGCTAAACATAAATATTTTACACACCTTTATAGTTTATTGGGAAATAATTTAGGCCAAAGAAGATCGCTTGAGAAATGATTCGTACAAACGTATAACCGCTGTGTTTAATTTGCGTGTAGTATTTATTTGCTTGCGTAAATTTACTTGCTCATTTCGTATTAAAGGAATACTTACTTTGGAAAATAGTTTAATGCTTTAAGTGGTGTATTGAAAAAAGAGATCGCTGTCTTAATGCAGCCCAAAGGAGTACAGACAACCCTTTGCTTCAGACAACGTGCTATTTTGGTAACTCCTCGATGTTAAGTATTTATTTATAGTGTAAGTGATGAACTCATCAGTACGCAACGTTTTCATTGAGTAGGCTAAGTAGACAGCATTTAACTTAAGCCTAATGTTAGCGACGCATAAAGACTATAACGAGTAATATACAAAAATAGAAATGGCGTCCGGAATAATAGTTCCGCACGGGTGGCGCTGTTAGCGACGCATAACAAGTTAATACGAAAATAGAAATGGCGTCCGGAATAATAGTTCCGCACAGGTGGCGCTGATGGTAAATAGGACGCACGCGTTACCGTAGGGAGAGCCCCTGAGACGCTAGACGAGTTCTCGTTCGAGTATTAACTTGTACCGGACGAATAAACAGTGTTTTTGTGTTAGCATAAGTATCGAGACCGACTACGCGTTATATAAATATAAATAATATGATATGATAAATAATATGAATATATAAATATGAGTATGGAGATCGAGTATTGAGAATATTGAGATTATTGAGATTATTGAGATTATTGAGAATATCGAGATTATTGAGATTATTGAGGTTATTGAGATTATTGAGATTATTGAGAATCATTAATATTAAGCTTATGGATATATTGAGATTAATAATATTGAGAATTATTAATATTGAGAATTATTAATATTGAGATATATTAATAAATGAGAACATAAAGAATGTTATGTTAAAGTCATAAGGCGTACGTTATAATCGACGTCTACCGTTGGGGACGCACACATTCATTTGCCAAGGATTCGTGGGAGTTCGGGTAATGATTGTGCCGAGTAGGTTTTTTGCGTCTCCTTCGCGTATTTTATGTATATTTATATTGAAATTGATGTTTGCATGTATAGACTATAGATATGTTTAAGATTATCGTGCATGTTAGTTTTAAAATAGATAATTTACCGAGCAATACTTACCTAAATATTAGACCGGAAAATATGTATAGAGAATTGAGGGATTTCACACGACAAGTGTGAAATCCAACAATAGAGACATCGCGTTGCTTGTATTTGATATAGAAACCCGAAATATGGGAATATGTAAATTTATAGAGTAAGAACGTGATAGAGAAAAATTGAAATAGAGAAAGTTTAGCGTAAGTATTGCTCGATCTCGAGTATTATGAGTGTATCCTAGGATAAGTGATATTTATAAGATAGAGTGTAACCTAGGGTATAAGACTGTATATAGATATTAAGGATATTATATGAAATAAAATAAATATAGCGCAGAAACCGAGCCAACGGTAGTGAAAATAGAAACAAATAGAAATTAGAAAGCGTCGCGATCGAGTGGCTCTCTGTAAAGTCACGCATCGGCATGGGTGACCTCCGAAGGGGCGTTACCTAATCATGTTCCACGATTGAGTCACCGATCGCCCATTGGCTACAAGTAAGAAGAGCAACTACCTGAAGATATCGACCGTTGGCTCGGGTTCACGTGTATTGAGAAGAACTCCGAGTATTATTTCGTCACACGTCTCGACCGGTGCACGCATTATTGCATCCTTACGGCCCCTTACGGCAAACTGACATCTTCCTGCTGCCACCGAGGCGGGTATCCGGCATCCTCGTTTATAACGAACGAGGACTCTACGCCCGTCCAAACGGGGATACACGACGTCGCACTTCGACCAAGGGGCGGTGGTCCACCACCGCTAGACGTACCGTGCCCCAACAGTTGGTCCTTCGAGCCGGATTTTTGCAGCAGTCAAGATGCCAGTCACGAGAAGCCATAAGGAATCGCCGAAGCAGCAACCGACCGAGACAGACGCTGCACAACAGAGCAGCGCGACGGAAACAACGTCGTATGAAACATACGAAACTTCAGTCACGGGCATCACTGGAACATCAAAAGCCACCGAAGCCTCCACGATGAAGAGGCACAGGCCAGCCTCCACAAAGTCACAAAGAAGACGTAAGGAGCTGGAAGCCCGTGCGGAACTAGCCGAGAAGGAGCTTCGGGAGGCACAAGCGGCTACAGTGGCAGCCAGGCTACGCTTAGAGGTCATCCAAGCAGATGATGAAGACGAAGACTCTGTTATCGAGAAGCCTGCGGATAGAGAGGATCAGGTCAGAGACTGGGTCCATAAGGCGGCGGGGCATAAGGAAGTTATGGAGCGGATAGAGAGTGCTCCCGCCCCCGACTCTAAGCACGACGGCCAACATATGGAGAAGAGTCAAGAGCACCGTAGCCTAGCCAACGCCATAGCCGAAGCGATGAGGATTTCGCATCACGGGTTGATACCACAACCCGACTACATGCACCATCTACCACCGTTCGAGGGTGACTGCAGAGAATGGGTGGCCTTCAAAGCCGTCTATGAAGACACCGCTCCGCTCTTCTCCGACGTGCAAAATATGGCACGTTTGAGAAGAGCATTGAAGGGCGAAGCGAGAGAAGGGGTTCGTAGCTTGCTGTACTCAGAGAGTACACCCCAGGAAATAATGGAAGCGCTGAGGCGGTCGTACGGAAGAGCGGACGCGCTGGTCCTGGCAGAGCTGCAGAAAATAAGGAAGCTGCCAGTGATAAGCGACTCCGCATACGATATATGCATGCTAGCAAGCTGCATTAATAACACCGTCGCCGCAATAAGGGGGCTACAGAAACCGCAGTATCTGCAGTCACCGGAGATACTGAAGAGCATCACCGACAAGATGCCAACCATATTAAAGTTCCGGTGGTATGACTACACCACGGACACGGTGGATAAAGGAGACCCAGACTTGAACACGATGGCGAAATTCCTCAACAAGATCGCAGACAGATGTGGACCTCACGCCGTACCTGGAGAAGCGGCTTCGAGAAAACCGCAGCAACGGAGACAGGCCTCGCATACTACTGTTGATATACAACCTGAAAAGCAGGCAGCGAATAGTTCAGCAAGACAGAAGCCAGCATGCCCACACTGTCGCGAGGGGCACCAGTTATACGAGTGTCCGAAGTTCCGGCAGGCTCCGGTGCCAAAGAGGTGGGACATAGCCAAGCAATCTCGCTTGTGCTATAATTGCCTGCACGGGTGGCACCGTAAGGAAACCTGCCAGAGACCACCGTGTCGGACCTGCAAGCGGCGGCATCATCACTTGCTGCATAGCGACAAAACGGAAGCTGCGGTTGTAGAAGAGGTCAAAGTTAAGGAGGTAGCCAACAACGTACGGCTACCCGTAAACTTCATGCGGATGTCGAGAGCCTACCTAAAGATGGTTCCAGTGGAAGTGTACGGACCAGCAGGTTCAACCCGAGTCCTGGCCTTGTTAGATGAGGGCTCCACCGTTTCCTTATTGGACTCGGCGGTAGCGGAACAAGTAGGCCTTAAAGGACCCAAGGAGACCCTGCAGCTGGAAACCGTGGGTGGTAGAACGGTCACCAAGACCGACTCGATGAAGCTCGACATCAAGGTTAGGGGGCTCCACCGAAGAAGCAAGTTGTCCGTCAATGGGGTTCGCACGATGGATGGTCTACACCTGACGCCGCAGCGATTAGAAAGGGAAGTGATCGAGCGCTGCGTGCACCTAAAGAAGCTGGTAGATCACCTGTGCTACGAAGAAGAGTCTCCTAGGTTGTTGATCGGTCAAGACAATTGGGGACTGATCATCACCAGGAAGACGCGCAAGGGAAAGAAAAACCAACCAGTAGCATCCTTCACTCACTTAGGATGGGTGCTACACGGCGTCGACGGAGGTAACTCCAAGGAAGTCAACTTTCTATGCGCGCATGTAACCGCGCGTGAAGACGCGCTGGATGCGCTCATGAAAGAACACTTCGCGATAGAGTCATTGGGAGTTGCGCCGAAGCGGCCGAGCACAGACATGGAAGCGAGAGCCCTTAGCGTTCTGGAGAGGACGACCAAGAGACGAGAGGACGGCAGATTCGAAGTCGGCCTCTTGTGGAAAAACGAAGACGACGTACTGCCCGACAATTACAAGTCGGCCGAGATGAGACTAAGGGGCATCGAAAGGAAGTTGAACAGGGACCTCGATCTGCAAATAGAATATAATGAGCAGATTAATAATCTAATTGAAAATGGATACGCAGAAGAGGTCCCGCGCGAGTCGTCTTCGAAGCGGAAGTGGTACTTGCCCCACTTCGCCGTCACGCACCCTACTAAGAAGAAAAAGAGGTTGGTTTTCGACGCTTCCGCGAAATTCGGGGAAAGATGTCTCAACGACTTGCTTCTGACGGGACCAGATCTATTACAATCCCTTTTCGGAGTATTGCTGCGTTTCCGACAGAAGCCTGTAGCCGTAGTCGCAGACATTAAGGAGATGTTCCTGCAGATCAGGATAAGAGACGAAGATCGCGACAGCCTACGATTTTTATGGAGAGGAGAGCAACGCGACAGGGTCCCCAAGGAATACAGGATGACGTCCGTCACATTCGGGGCCGCTTGCTCTCCCAGTACGGCGATCTTCGTCAAAAACAGGAACGCGGCAGACTACGCGCAACAGTTCCCGGAAGCAGCGCGAGCGATAGAGTCGAACCACTACACGGACGACTATCTGCAGAGCTTCGCCACGGAAGACGAAGCTGTGAAGGTAGCAAACGAGGTGGACGCCATCCATAGAAAAGCGCAGTTCCAATTGAGAGGATGGGCGTCCAACAGCGAAGGCGTGTTGAGACAGTTCACAAGTAAAAGTGAACAGCTCGAAGTGGAACTCGGCTCGAAGGAGGAAAAAACATTGGGACTACGCTGGTTTCCGGGAAACGACGAACTCGGGTTCCGCGCGCGTCTCAGCCACGCAGCGATGGAGAAATCCGAGAACTATCGAGCTCCTACGAATAGAGAAGTGACGAGCATGGTGGTGTCCACCTTCGACCCTATGGGGGTGGCGTCGCCTGTTCTAGTACAGGGCAAGGTGCTCATCCAGAGCATATGGAGGAGTGGCGTCGGCTGGGACGAGGCTATCGCTGAAAAGGACATAGAGGCTTGGTGTGACTACAATAGGAACGTTCGAGTGCTGGAGGATCTACGAATACCGAGATGCTTCACGCGCTCGAACGACGAGGGGGAGCTGCAAGTAGCGCACAGATGCCAGTGGTGTAAAGTGTACCGAAGCACGCCACAGAAACTGCCTACGGGGGATTTGCCGGAAGAGCGACTGCGTTTCGGCGAACCTCCGTTCACTTGCACCGCCGTGGATTACTTCGGGCCGATGACGGTCACCGTAGGCAGACGACAAGAGAAAAGATGGGGTGCCTTATTCACCTGCCTCACTACACGGGCGGTGCACATAGAGTTAGCGGCATCACTATCCACGGACTCGATGATACTCGCACTTCGACGTATGGCAGCCAGGCGGGGTATGCCGAAAGTCGTATTTAGCGACAACGGCACCAACTTCGTCAAGGCGAACAAAGAGTTGAAAGAAGCCGTGGAGCGGGTAGATATGGAGGCGGTCGCTACCAGATCGAACCTCAAGTGGAAGTTCATTCCACCTGGGGCACCGAACATGGGAGGAGCGTGGGAGCGCTTGGTCCGTTCCATCAAGACGGCTCTAGCCGTTACATTGAAAGAGAGGAATCCACACGAGGAGACATTGCATACACTTCTCCTAGAAGCGGAGCACGTGGTCAATTCCAGACCACTTGTCGCGGCGGAACCGGACAGCGACGACGTAGCTCTCACTCCCAACCACTTCCTGATCGGGAGGTCTTGTGGGCTACCCGGCATTGGAGGTTCCAGCGATGCGGAC
This sequence comes from Actias luna, assembly GCA_039707435.1. Lineage (NCBI taxonomy): Eukaryota > Metazoa > Arthropoda > Insecta > Lepidoptera > Saturniidae > Actias > Actias luna. The sequence goes on along the minus strand of JAZHAC010000012.1, from coordinate 10,876,519 downwards.
CTCATCGGGCGGCGAACATGGAGGACGGCACAACGAATGGCCGATCATTTTTGGAGCAGGTGGCTTAAGGAATATCTGCCCACTCTGCTCCCCAGACGGATCGGCGGAGAGGTCGTCACAAGAGATTTACAGTGTGGAGACACCGTCCTCATAGTGGACTCCACACTGCCACGAAACACCTGGCCGAGGGGCGAAGTGGTCAAAACATATCCTGGACCCGACGGCCGCACGCGAGTCCTAGAAGTACGCACAGCGGGTGGATTGCTGCGTCGACCGAGCTCCAAAGCGGTGCTACTAGTACCAGCATCGACGAGCGACGAGCGACGAGCCACCAACGAGCCACGGGTCACCGACGAGCCTGAGACATCGTCTGCAGAGCCTAGGACATCGTCTGCCGAGCCTGGAGACACAGCGGCGTCGCTAGGACAAGGAGTTGGTGCTGTGCACGAGGGGGAGGATGTTAGCGACGCATAAAGACTATAACGAGTAATATACAAAAATAGAAATGGCGTCCGGAATAATAGTTCCGCACGGGTGGCGCTGTTAGCGACGCATAACAAGTTAATACGAAAATAGAAATGGCGTCCGGAATAATAGTTCCGCACAGGTGGCGCTGATGGTAAATAGGACGCACGCGTTACCGTAGGGAGAGCCCCTGAGACGCTAGACGAGTTCTCGTTCGAGTATTAACTTGTACCGGACGAATAAACAGTGTTTTTGTGTTAGCATAAGTATCGAGACCGACTACGCGTTATATAAATATAAATAATATGATATGATAAATAATATGAATATATAAATATGAGTATGGAGATCGAGTATTGAGAATATTGAGATTATTGAGATTATTGAGAATATCGAGATTATTGAGATTATTGAGGTTATTGAGATTATTGAGATTATTGAGAATCATTAATATTAAGCTTATGGATATATTGAGATTAATAATATTGAGAATTATTAATATTGAGAATTATTAATATTGAGATATATTAATAAATGAGAACATAAAGAATGTTATGTTAAAGTCATAAGGCGTACGTTATAATCGACGTCTACCGTTGGGGACGCACACATTCATTTGCCAAGGATTCGTGGGAGTTCGGGTAATGATTGTGCCGAGTAGGTTTTTTGCGTCTCCTTCGCGTATTTTATGTATATTTATATTGAAATTGATGTTTGCATGTATAGACTATAGATATGTTTAAGATTATCGTGCATGTTAGTTTTAAAATAGATAATTTACCGAGCAATACTTACCTAAATATTAGACCGGAAAATATGTATAGAGAATTGAGGGATTTCACACGACAAGTGTGAAATCCAACAATAGAGACATCGCGTTGCTTGTATTTGATATAGAAACCCGAAATATGGGAATATGTAAATTTATAGAGTAAGAACGTGATAGAGAAAAATTGAAATAGAGAAAGTTTAGCGTAAGTATTGCTCGATCTCGAGTATTATGAGTGTATCCTAGGATAAGTGATATTTATAAGATAGAGTGTAACCTAGGGTATAAGACTGTATATAGATATTAAGGATATTATATGAAATAAAATAAATATAGCGCAGAAACCGAGCCAACGGTAGTGAAAATAGAAACAAATAGAAATTAGAAAGCGTCGCGATCGAGTGGCTCTCTGTAAAGTCACGCATCGGCATGGGTGACCTCCGAAGGGGCGTTACCTAATCATGTTCCACGATTGAGTCACCGATCGCCCATTGGCTACAAGTAAGAAGAGCAACTACCTGAGAAGAATATCGACCGTTGGCTCGGGTTCACGTTTTATTGAGAAGAATTCCGAGTATTATTTCGTCACACGTCTCGACCGGTGCACGCATTATTGCATCCTTACGGCCCCTTACGGCAAACTGACATCTTCCTGCTGCCACCGAGGCGGGTATCCGGCATCCTCGTTTATAACGAACGAGGACTCTACGCCCGTCCAAACGGGGATACACAACGTCGCACTTTGACCAGGGGGCGGTGGTCCACCACCGCTAGACGTACCGTGCCCCAACACCTAATTAATTGATTTCTTTATATGTAATATATAATTTATTTTGGTACGTTTGCATAATAACGTTGGTTTTATTTTTTTAATATTATTTGTTAATAATATATTAATCTATTTTAGTAATTTGGGACTTGAATAATCAATTAAATGCAATAAGTAAAAAGAAATGTGTAGTTAATTGATAATTATTGTTTTAATTGCTTGCTTATCACATATTTATTCGGTTATTTAAAATTTGATAATTATATAAGTGATAAAAAAAACTGTAATATATTTATCCTACTATAGAATACATAAGAAATCTGTATTTTAAACTGGGATAAGTTTTTATTGTATTGTTTCGTTCCACTATCCGATAACAGATGGCGCCATGTGTTCATTTTTATAGATCGTGGAAATAGCGTTCTGTTGCCGAAAGTATGGGTTTTTTATATTGGTTATTACTCCAAATGCAATTTAGTTCCAAATATTTCAAGTAAAGATCTAGTATTCCATTAATTTATACTTGCAGATAGTATTAAATCTGTATTAAAATAATATTGACGTTAATAAATTCTTTTATGTACCCTTCTGTAAGTAGCATTGTTAATTTGACTTGCCTCAATAATCTCCGTTTCTTTCTACAAAACAGCAGTAAAATAACTTTTTATCTTGGATTCTCCAGTATCAATGAGTATCCATGTATTCACAGTTTATCTATAAACATAATCATTCCTGACATAGATAGTCCATCCATACCTTCTTTGGTCTTTTGACTACGCCTATATGGAAACCTTTCAAACTTAACATTTTCTTTTCAAACATGGCACGACAAAATGAAGCCACAACCTAAATATAATGGTGACCACCGCTGTTTCACAATTCATCATTAGTCGTTGTTGTAATAACGGCCTAAGATACACAGGGCTTTCATATATCTTCGTAAGATACTCATACCATGTACATATTACTCCCCTACTTCTCTATTACTGCTATTATTTTTATACTTTTACTGATATATTAAATGTTAATTTAATTTATGCTAGTAACATACATCCGTCCTAGTACATCTTCCGTCTTAATATTTTTTTGTTACCTCTGCTACGTATCCTACTAATATTATAAATGCACAAGAGAGTTTGTTTGTGACGCTTTCACGCCTAAACCGCTGAATAGATTATTATAAATTTTGATGTAGAAACAGATGGGAACCTGGAGACGGTGATAGGGTACTTATTTTCTCGAAGAACTTCTAGGAAGTGGGGCAAAGCAAGGGATAAACTTTGTATGAAACAATTTATTGCGTCACCCCATTTGTATAACAAAGTCAATATTAACGCGAGCGAAGCCGCACGTAAAATATAATAATTTTATAATTAAACTTATGAAATATGTAGTCGAACAAAAGGGATCCTAAAAGATATCGAATTATGTGAGTACTTATATATCACACAATATTCTCATCCATTTTAACATACTTATTATAGTACGCTAAAGCTCGATTGTGGTCAAATCGATAATATATCTTTTCAATGTAAGCACACCTTACACAAACAAAAATGCTACATTCTTAGCTCAGAGCCTGCTAAATGCTCGTTATTATAGTAACTTTGTCGATTACTATATAGCACAATAACATTACATTGCCCTTCACGCATTACACAATTAGGTTTTAAATTGACTTAGAAAAAGTAGATAAATAAATTAAATACATATACGCATATCGTTAATTATTCATGTTTGTCACTATTATAACAAATTTGGGTAACTAGATCGTGTAACTGTTTGCACTGCAACAGTCTAAATCGAATTCCTGTGCTTTACATTCGCAATATATACTAGCTGTGCCCGCAACTTCGTTCGCGTAAAAACAAAAAGTATTTAATAATTTTTGCCAGTTTTTGTAACTTTGTTCAACACTGCTTTGCTTAAATAGCCTAAAGCGTATTACAATGATTGACCTATGAAATACGAAAATAAATTTTGAAGTCCGACTGGTAGTTCCTAAGATTAGCGCGTTCAAACAAACAAACAAACTTTTTGGCTTTATAATATTAAGGGGGCCGGTCACTTTGGCCCTCTGACGATATTTACCATATCAGTCGAGTGCCTTTTTTGCATGTCACAGAGTCCGGTGAAATTGTTAAGATTCCAAGATTAATTTGCATAAAAAGTACATATTATCCAATAAAATGATTCTCTGTTTAGTATACATACTTTTTAATCTCTCCTATTATTATTATGAGCAGTTTCTCTTGTTTTTATTTAGGTTATATTTACTTTAGTTTCTTTTACTTTTATAGTAGGTATATTTATATGTAGGATTGTTGTGTACGCATTGTGTCATTAACTACAATTATATCTGCATTTAAAATCTATTTTAAGCTAACTTTTGTTAAAATTATGTAGTACGCGTAATGTCGGTGACTTATAACTAAATCAGTCTGATTTCTGTCTAATATCCAAAGTATAAAGTGATACAGAATCTGAAATTAAAATAATGTTGAATCAAGGATGAAGATTTAGGCACTCTATACAATGTAACATTCAATCCAATTTGCAACATCCCCTATTTCCTTCTCGATGCAGCGGCTTACGATAATAAATTCGAACGACTGGCAACACTGTTTATTCCATCCAGTGCGATATTGCTTTATACTTTAGAAGACTTGTGCAAATATCATTACTGTGGTCAATTTATTACATCTGGGTTTCCGCAAATCCCCTTTAATGTTGTTATCGAATCACAAGAGCATCTATAGCGATATAAAACAACATAGATGTGAGTCAGACTTGGTTCCTGATTTCGATTTAGCCGGTTTATTCGATTTGTTTTGATTCAATATAGGTTAATTTCTTCGCAGAAGTGAATATAAATTGGATGATTATTAATAATTGGATTGAATGATGTACGATACTTAATTATTCGTCGTCTTGTTTAATGGTAACTAGTTTTTTACTCTTTCTGGCGATGTCACGTGGATAGAATATTTATCTAATGAGACATTTGCTTTCTTGTAACAACTGATTAGAGAATATTTACAGCAACTTAAAGTTTGACAAGTATGTCTTCCTTTTCTAATCAGCTTCACTCAAACATGACAACCAAAGTTGATGACGTAAAATATCCTCAAGTGACACGCACTGTAGAAAACAAAAGTCTAAGTAATTGAAGTAAAACAAACACTTAATACGAAAAAAAAAAATGATATTCATATGCTAATTTTAAACTTTTATCATGAATATGTAATGGACATATTTATATGCTGAGTCTACAATTTATAGTCACAATCTCGCTTGACCTTAAGCGACGATGTAGCTTAAGATGGTGGACACGCTAAGCCTAGTGTATGGACTGGCTCTCAAGTGTAACTGCCGGAATACACCTATAAGTATTTGGTGGCAGACTTTCAAAAAGCATTGTAAAAAGCCTTACACCATGCTATGGTTTCATCACAATGTATTCTTTGGCGCGGCGTCCGTACACACTACCTGACTGAACTATCATCGCCTCAAATACTAGATTCAGATACCTAATCAATGCCTAAGCACTTTAGTAAAACAAATTTTATATGACAGATCCCTAATTAATCATTTAGCACAAGTACCCCACTCATGCATAGATTATAATTATTATGGCATGTACATTTTGTTACAATTCATTAGCTTCGCTGTCAGTCGCAATCGAATAAATAATTTATAAATACATTAAAATAGTTTTTGTATAAGTAATTTTATACAATTAATTCATGATTAAGGACCAATAACATTTTTAATTATAACGTGTTTATATAACTTTATAAGTAATATTTTAATTATAACCATTTCACACAAAACAATCAACGTATTTTTTTTAATCCGTTTTAAATAATTTTTCCAATATTTTCGTAAATTGTGACCCTATAAAAGGCTTACAAAATACATACTTATATGATTTGGATTATCTTCCAATTCTTGGCGGTTATGATTGATTAAAGGAGACAATAGATTGAGTATAGTTTGATGTTTATTAGTGCTTTGTTAGAGTGTATACTATAGAAATAAGTGTTTATTTGCTTGTAACTGAAATCATTAATCTGCTACGCTGCGCTCGATGACTTTCAAACAAAAAGAAAAGTTGGACGTCCAAGGTATGTTTGGAAAGAAAAATATAAAGTTAATACAAATTTATATACAAACCATTGGAACTTTTTCTAAAAGACTAATTATGTTTCTATAATATATACGTATAATGATTCAATACATAGCATTACATTTGCCTACATGCTTAATAAAATGTACTATTATAAAAATATTTTAGTTATTTTTCCTCTATTCTGGATTGCTACCTAAGTATTATTTATTAGGTATACAAAAAAGAAATGAATTAATGAATCGGTTGTAATATCATGACATAAACATTTTAAAGGTTATTACGGAATTTTGAGATTAGATCTCTTTGATTTAGTTTGCTTTTTTTCGTAAATATTAAACTAATTTACATTTTTCTATCGACGCTATTAATTTAAAATATTTGAAAACTGAGCACAGGTGCATATTAATATTTCATCATTCTACATTATTTAATTTAATGTATTTTTAGTCTATGGATTATAGATAAATATGTGAGGATTTATTACCTGCGTATGTTTAGTATTTAACAGAAAAATATTAACACAGGAACAAATTATATTTCGTACAAAGTATTGTTATACTCATTGCACGAATAAAACAAGCTAATTACAGCGACGTATCAAATAGGTTTAAGTATTTATAGTTCACTTTCAGATATTCATTAAACTTTATACAGGCGACCTACATTCTGTTTATTATTCTTCGAACATCTATAAACATTTCGCCTTGTTAATATAAAACACCTTAAAAAACAAACTGGCAGTGGAGGTCGCGTTCCGAATTCAAAAAACATTGACGTCCGAGATTCGGCAGCGATCGGCTAACATCGGCGCCCCCCGCGGACCGTGGGAACATTACCCACGTGGCGACCACCGCGATCCCGCCCTGTGCCTGTTGCGACATGTTCGCGAATCCTCTGTTCTAAATTCAAATTTTCAAGTGGATCGATACTAATACAATGACTAAAAAAGATAATTACGAATAAAGTATTATATAGGTAGGTAGGTAGAATATTATATAGGTAGGTTATAAGTGACATTATATTTAATCATAAATTCCATTAAAATAAATTACTTGTATTATGCTTATAGAAGTAGATTCTCTACCATCATCAAACGCAATATCTTACATCGTATGAATGAATTATAACATAACTACTTTTAAACATTATGTATATTATTATATTTTACTTGAATCGAAATAAATCAAGTAATAGTTTTTACCGTGTTAAAAATGTTGTAATTCAACAAGTAACAATTTGCATTACATTTGCATGCAGAGGCCTTGGTGTTCGCAAGGAGTAAGGTAAACAGGGCAGTTGGCGGTCAAGGTTGAGTATTTCAGGCAGGGTCAATGGCCGCCCATCCCATGGAACAACATGGCGGGCAGACGGGACGACGGGCGCCTCTCACACTGTAAACTAACCTCAATATCTTTGTTTATGATATATAGCTTGGTGTAAAAATTGTATGAAATCTTGATATTTGAGTTTTCAAAGTTAATGTAAAAGTCCGGTTTAGTTAATACTTTCACTACTGTCAAACAATCAGATGACGCAATACAAAAATTTCATAGAAAGTTTAACCCCTTCCTTATCCCACTTCCAATAAGTTTTTCGCGAGTATAACTACTCTATCACCATCTCCAGATTCCCATCTATCTCTATAACAAAATTCATGATAATCGGGTCAGCGGGTCAAGCGTCAAAGCATAACAAACAAACTCACATTCGCATTTATAATATTAATAAGGATTATTTGCATACTCTAGATAATTTTGAAGAAGGCTTATAGATTTCGAAATATAATGTTGTATAATATTACGCTGATATGACTACAGAACATTTGTACTTTCGATTTTTTTTTATTAGTTTTGATCGATGGTCTATGTAGAAGTATAAATAATAAAGGTATTGCTGCCATGGCTTCTACCAGGGACGTATTTTCTCAATGTTATAGCGACATATATATAATATAAATATGTATGTGCCTTATAAATGCGCAGCTATTTGTTTTCAGTCGAATGAGTCTTAAATACGCCAATAATTTGTGGTCCTTATACATACATATATTTAGAAAATAGTTTTATGGTACTGTATGTGGGTCAGTTTAACGCCTTTTTTACAAAATGAGATCGAATTGGAAAAGTTATTAGTAATTTAGAAGCTTTAACTGTTTTTCATAAAATCTCCTATCTACATACATATATCAAGGAATTGCAATGAATAAGTAATAATACTGAGCTTTTTTGAAACTGTGGAAAATTGAGCCTTTCTATTTATAACGAATTCTACTTATAATTTAATGTGATAATCAATTATAATAATGGCACTTTAATAGGAAGAAAATAATTAGTATCAGTCAAAATATCAAATCAATATTGCTATGTGAATAAGTATCACTTTGAGATATTTCATAAAAATATAGTTTTTATTTGATAACTAGACATTTTCTGTACGAAATTTTATTTTTAAAGTAGTCATAATATTCAAATACTGTTACTAGCAGAATTATTTTGATTTGACTACGACGATATACCACTATTTTTTGTCTATTATGGTATCTGCCTATTTAAGCAATGAATTACCACTTTGTTACTTATAGTTTTCTATGTGACATCGGCTTTATGTTTTTGTCACGCGATTTCTGTAGCATGTGGACATCAGAGCGGCTTGTGTTTGTTTATGAATTATGGACGATATTTTTATTCGGAAATACCATTTTTTTTTTCACAACAACAACCAGTCTGTGCACATTACAGCGACCTTTTAGCTGCCAATCTTAGTAGCGATATTTAACGACAATTAAACACGAGTAGTTAAAATAAAAGATAACTATCGGGAATGATATATATGTATTTGGGGTTTGAACTTAGTAATTTCTTGTTGATCGTGTTTAATAATTAAATAACAAAATATATAAGTTTTAAACGAAACAATGTACTAATATATGTATGTTTATTTGTTAGCAGGTTTTGTTAAATGTGGTCTAATACCGAGTTTGTTATTGAGAACTTTATAGCCCAAATATTCTTAACAACTTCAAGCTACTTAGCTGGAAAATGTCCTCGTCATTAAAAAGGTTGTTATAGTGTAGTTTGCTTATAAAGGATTTTATTTTGAGCATGTTTGTCTGAAGATCTTTCGTAATAGACGTTCCTAATACGTCAAAGTTCTTCGCTTTTTACTACTGAGTATTTGTTATTGCAAGCAAGTATCTAGTAATTCACTAACACAGTCTGTTACTATATGTTGCAGTCGAGCCTAAGTTCTATGCTTGCACATACGACTAGCATATATTAGGAGCAATGAAACAGGTACCATAATCGGATGCTACGTCCTGTCTCAAGCCAGTACTGTTGACGATTCTATGTATTATTTGAAAAGCAATGTGGGATGACATGGCTGTCATAAACTCTGCGTATAAATTATAAACTTAAACTAAGGAATAAAATAAATCGACGAAATCAGATTAAGTGTAACAATGGTAACACATCTGGTATATACTGTATATCTACAAATCTGTATTATTATATGTTTATTGTATTGAAAATGTGACAATACTCGGTCATTGTGGAGAGTCCCATTGTGCAAATATATTTAAAGGCGGTTATTGTCATTGTTTGTCACGTGCCATTTTATATTGGCATAATTAACAAAATATCACGTTAGTTGTAGAATTTAGTTTTTATTTTTGTAGTAGATACTAGGAAGTGTTTCGCCTCTTCATATACACGGAACTACTGTCGTAGAAAACTATTAAATATTGTTTTTCCGGTTGTTTTCATTAAAAATGTTTTTTTTTTAATCTGACTTGTATTTCTTAAGAACGAACAATTTTTTTCCAGTCTATTAGATTAATATAGATAATAATTTTCATATTAAGTTTACGTAGACAGGTGTGTTATTCTTTGTGAGACACTAACTTTCGGTCATCCTATCTGGATGAACATACAATCCAACTGTAAACTTAACCATTATCATCTAATACCAGCGAACATTTATAATAGTTTTAGTAATCTATTCCATTTCTTGTATATTGTGTACAGACAGAATTAAAAGTATGCTTAGAATAAATAATAAAATATAATTAAAAGTCTTTATTGTTGTTTTTTTTTTAGTTTTACATGTTTGTGTGTCTAAACCTTAACTATTATACTATTAACTGTTAGAACATTTTATCGGCAAGCGGTTTTTATTCTTGTACTATGTGTCTTCCGGCAAAGGCCTCCTTTAAACATTTCCATTCTGACCTGTTCTTGTTGGACCCGCTATTTTCTTGAGATCATCCAACTATCTCTTAGTCTATAAAATAATCTAAAATAAAGATATAGTTATAGGTACATAAAAATATGTTAGATTACTAAATTGTGAAATAGGCCGTGCCACTTCTAAACATATGTTATGAACATTTTGTCACATTAAGTTGTACGTACCACGTCAACACGTTGCGCGTACGCACGTTACAGAATAATCCGCGCAGTATACAATGTGTCACGTACGAGGCGGCGTTTCGACGTCAATGTTTATTGACAATAAATATGTATTTATTATCGATTTGTTACTAGGGACTACTACGGATTAAGTTAATCGTCAAACGTTAAGTATGAACATTTTTAGGGTCTTTACTAATTCCAAATTATAGACAGTTAGCTGAAGCAATTATAATTGTAAATACAGCGTGAAAAATTTCTATAATTTTTTTTTTATACTTTATAGGTTTAGCGTTATGGTTACACTCTCACCTGATGTTAAGTAACAATGTGGCCTTGATAGTAAACATTGCCTTGTGGAAGGATTAGCTCTCAAGTGCAACTGCCTGAAAATACCTATAAGTATTTTGCGGTAGATTTTCAACTTGAGGTGGTAGCTGGCCAGGTGGGCATTAGGAAAAGCCCTACACCTCCATGCATATGCATATATACTAATTTTCTGAGTTTGATTCTGGAACCACGATATAGTGATTTCGAATCGATCTAAAAGAACGTAACTGTAATAAGTTAATACATATATACATGGTTATAACCTTATAAATGGTTCTCGGCACTCATATGTGGTTCTCGCGCTCTAGTACAGATCACTACACCTCGCAGAGTCAGTTATTCGGTAACTCGATGCAGATTTAGCGTTATAAATTTACAGAAGCTTGTACATTGAAGGGTTTTAAAGATTCAACATCGAATATACTATAAATAGACTAAACACATATAAGTTAACTTTATTTATAAGTTTAGTTTACATATTTATATATTTAATAACTTTAGTTAGGGAAGGTGAGCTATGAACATTATACCCGAATACTTAGATTTTCGTGTATCGATGTCTAATAAAATAGGAAAATTGTATAATTAAAAAAAATACAAATCAGAATAATATTATTCATCTACTCATCGTTTATATTTATGAAAAGTTTTGTCTGTAAGGACCGCCAGGACAATTTTAAGTTCTAATTTTTTCTTTTCTTTAACTTAATGTAACTGAAATCTGCTTTATTTAATACAACTAAATAAATTCTAAAATTTACTTTGCAATAAAAATAAGTAATAAATAAGGCGCGATATTGGAACAATTATTCGATTGCACCTGTAGTATGGATGGTGTTCAAAATACAATGCGGTTTGCTGCGTCTGCATCCTGTCGCATTCGGAGACGACGCTGTTGATGCTATCTGTACTGCCCGGGATTCCTTTACAATCGGCATTTAGAGAATCGGCATGTAATGACAACCTGGCTTTTGAAAATAAAAAATATAAAGTATTAATAGCTTTTATATTAGGAACACGATGTATGTTTTACGAATGGTGGCAGGGTTTTTTCTAATACCCGCCTGGCTAATTACCACCTTCAAGTTGAAAATCTGCCACCAAATACCTACAGGTGTGTTCCGGTAGTTGCACTTGATAGTCAGTTCCTCCACTAAGCTTAGAGTGTTCACCATCTTGGGTCAAATAGGCACTTAATATCAGGCGAGATTGTGGCCCGGACACTAAACCCTAACTATACAAAACACCAGATGCAGATTTTAAAGGGATCGTCTTTTATAATACTTACTAATATTGTGAAATTTATTTAATGCTTAATTACCTTATAATATTGCGAAAGTGAGTTTGTTTTTTGTTATGCTATTACGTCTAAAAAGCCAAATCGTTTACAATGTATTTTGGTATAGAGATGGATGGGAACCTGAAGACGATGATAGGCTACTTTTTCTCCCAAAAACTTAGTAGAAGTAGGGAAAAGAAAGGGATAAACCTTGAACTATTTACAGTGTCATTCAATCCGTTTGACAAAATCAATATTAACGACAGCGAACCCGCAGATAAAAGCTAGTAATTAATAAGCTTACGTCAGTCAGCTTATATTATATGACATTAGTAGCATCTTAACATGTATATAGACAAAAAGGTTAATTGCAAATACGAGCCAGTATAGAATTTTTTTATGCTGTATTAGTGTGTGCTTGATCTCATTCATGCCTGGAGGTAAACAAAGGTCAAACCAGGGGCGGATTTATATAAATAACGCCTGTAGGCTATTTACTTTTATTTTAATAGCTTATAGGTTTGGCGTTATAGCCATAATCTCACCTGATTTTAAGTGACAATACGGGCAATGGTTGGTGGATACACTAAACCTGTGAAGGGACTGGCTCTCAAGTGCAACTGCCGGAACACATCTATTGGTATTTGGCGGCAGATTTTCAATTCGAAGGTGATAGCTAGCCAAGCGGGCATTAGAAAAAGCTCTACTACCATGCTATGGTTTCCTCGCGATGTTTTTTTGAATATACAGAGTATGTTCAGTTGATAAAAAACTCCTTAAACAACATTAACTAGGAAGTTGTCAACATGAGGGCATAAAGGAAGCATATAAAATTTAAAAAAACAACGCGACATGTTAAAAAAAAGGGATGTTAAACATAGTTAGTGTGTAATGATTTCTTAGGTTTACGCGAATATTATTCATTGAAATAAAACTAATTTAAACGGAAATTAATTTAAGCTTTCGAAACGTCGGGATCATAATTTAATAAATAACCGCGATAAAATCCGTTTAAATTAGTTTTATTTCAATGAATAGTTAGTGTGTGCCTGGCACTCCCATAACTGATTTGTCTCAGTGCTCTCTCTTAGTATCGAGTATTTATTGTTAGGCAATGTAATGTAAATATTGTAACGATGATAGCTCAGTGGTAGTTGGTACGGACGCCGCGTCAAAGGAGGTAAGTTTGAATTCACCTACAAGAAGCTTGAATTTATGGTGAAGGAAAACATCGCGGGGAAACCACAGCATGTTGGTAGAGCTTTTTCATGATAACACCTGGCTAGTTACTTATCTGTTCAACACTGGAAAGTATAACTGAAGTGTACATATTTATCTGTACATATGGTTAATCTACGTACGTCCCTGATGTCTCCATTAATTATTTTTTTCCTTCCCTTGTATTATAAAGCATTTTTTATAGTTAAGGTTTAGGCGTCATGGTCAAAATCTCACCTCATATTAAGTGACGATGTGGCTCAAGATGGAGAATATGGTAAGCCTAGTGAACTGGCTTCCAAGTGCATAATATGCCGGAACACACGTATAAGTATTTAGCGGCAGATTTTCAATTTGAGGGTGGTAGCTAGCCAGCGGGCATTAGAAAAAGCCTTTTTTTTATCGAACCGAGGTACGCTGTTAGCCCCAAGAGCTTTGACAGCTTCACCGAACTTTTGGGGGCGAGTGCTGAGGGCACTCAGCCCCGAGGCAGCAGGCACAAGGGTGCCAGGACGGCCGAACCTCGGCTAGGGTTGCTGCCGGTAAATGAAAAAAGCCCTGCCACCATGCTACTATACCAAATATTGCTAGTTACTTTAATAAATAGATTACGATGAGAAATAATTCGGTATGAACAACTTAAAAATACCTCAGGCCATTTCAGTGTAGTCTTTCAATAGGTCGAATGAAAGTTGAAAGTTTATTCCGTGAAATTGTTTATGCAGGAGAGTTGCGCTCGCGTCGCGTGGTATTACAGCTGAGCACTTTACATTATTCTGGGATACATAGAGGGATACTTGTTACGTATATTTCCTAGGTCTCGCCAATTCATTACAATAAGCATACAGGTTGTTCCAATGTTACTATTCAGAATTATTTGTTAAACATCTAAACAGGTGTGCTGTGATAATTAAATTTCAGAGTCAGTTCTTACTCTAATCTTATGTTTTATGTCTATGTTTTGCCATTTGGACCCAAACCATTTATCAGTCACAAAACTTGTGCCCAAGCAATAAACATAGAAAGCGATAATGTATTATTTAAAATATTGATTAAAACTCTACAATCAAACATTTATTTAGTTCTACTTTAATGTATATTGGTGGCATTTTGCGAGTAACAATTTAGTTATTAGATATAAATAAGGTGAATTATAAATATATACTAGAGGCATGATTTGTTTGCTGCCAAAATACCTTACACAGTTTTAATAAGAGAGTTTTGCAATCCCTGAAGACTTGTAACATACATTACTTTTATATCTGACTGACACTGCCATAGTTTTGTATAAACAAAAAACAAAGAAGAAATGGAAACCGTTGATAGGTACTTACTGTCGTTTCTGTTATAAACTGATTCTAATATAACTTTGAAACAGGTTTCCCGGTTTAAAAATCCGTGTTTACGAAAGGATGTGAATTCCAACATCTAAAATAACTCCGTCGCCATTCCCGATAGGAGTTCTAAATTTGAATATTTTAAAATAGAACACTAATATAAATTAATAGTTGCATCCGCGTTCGTGTTGGTTGAGTGAAAAAAGCGAGCTTAGTTACACACACGCTGCATATTATTTGTTTTTGGGCTGTGAAAAATCGGGTTTCAGACGGTTTGCGGTCGTCGCTTTGGGTTTTTTAAGTAATATTAATGTTTTCGCATTACGTATGACTAATAAGCGGTTAGCGGGTGAAATGCAGCTGCGACAGTGTTATACATGTGATTTTATCCTAACTAACCGTGTCTGTGCTCTCCCTTGCTGGAGCTACTAAAAAATTGGTACATTAAAAAATATATACATTACTTGATTTCTTTTATATTGTAAACTTGTAAAAGAACGCGTATTTAAAGTTGGCCTGAAAATACGGATGATGTAAAAAATATATGAATAAATTCAGTTTAGTAATTCTTGAGTTATTAGTATTTGTTGGAGTTACAGGTTTATAGGAAGTTGTAGGATGTAGCATCTAATAAATGAAAGAAAGAGAAAAAACCTATTAAATAATATTTTATGTTTATTTAATGAAAATTTTACTAGGGAAAGTAAAGAAATTAACAAAGTAAAGTACTCTGAGAAACTTCCTTCCGCTAAACTAAAACCTTTCACTCTAATTTAACCAATTCTCGTCAGACGGTAGTACTTTTCTAGAACCTTCTTATTATTTTGTCCCTTACATGCCAGAAACTAGGAATCAATTTCACATTGTTTCTAGTATCGACTGTACCTTTTTATGTTGCAGCTATCTATAATTTTTATTTTTGTATTCTGATCTTACATAGAATACACACCTTCCGACGTACAGCAAAAACATGGCTTATATTAGATTCTTACTGACTGAACACTTACGGACTCCATACCTTCCACCAGGACTGATAGAGCACTTGCCCTTGAATATAAAAAATAAATGAATATAACTTCGATTCCATCTCTATAGTTTACTAGGAAGGGGATGGTAAGTTTCTATATAAATTTATGTTGAGTACCTCTCTACGACAATATATTATGTTGATAGGCACATGTTAACACTTCTTGTGTTGAGAGTAGTGTTAATTAGAGACCGTGTTATGTCAAACAGTGCAGACTTACGAGATTTGTTCGAAATTAAGGAAGTTGTAAACATTTCCTCTTATTTAGAACCATTGTACGTCGTTGTATAGGGTGTACAGTGTAGTATAATATTGTTTTTTTTTTATTTACTGGCAAAAATAAACAGCTTTACGTAATTTAATACTGTTTCTATATACAAGGTTCAATTTGTTCAGTATAAAAAGTTAGTACGTGACCTGGGATTAATTGATTCAATAGTAGAGCTTGCTTTCAATACGTCATAAAACCTGGTATATTCGATGACTTGATGACCTAAGTATTTTAAACTTTAAGTCAATCTATAATTTTTATTCTATTTATTACTCATATAGATTTGATGTATGAAAAAAAAAACATGCGTGCGTACAAAGTACACATGTCAGAAGTGAAACTTCTTTGGCGAACTAATTTATAAATCTTGTTCGCTCTGTCTAACTTTTTCTCTCAATCTTTCTCACTCGCTTGCTCCCTACTCTCACTCCACGGCTAGTTGCTCATGCTACGTTCGCCCTGTCTTACTCTCTCTCAATCGGTCTCGATCACTCTCTCTCTCTCTTTTCCGACACTTCCGTTGCATACCGGCGTGACGTTTCATCTGTAAAAATTTTACCCTCATGCGCCTAAAGAAGTTTCACTTCAAAAAAATGTTTCAATTCATTGTGATATAGGTACTTTATTTTATTTACAATTTTACACATTCAGGAACGACACATGTTATATTCATTTTTTATTTCAATTTTATCTTTCTTTAAAGATAACGCAAAGGTATCAAGACCATACACCCAAATCAGACGTTATTTTTTTAAGAAAAGTTAGTGCTGCAACAAGGTGGTGATTCTCTTGTTGAAATTGGCACGGGTGTTTTTGTAACTTCTAACTTTTATGTCCCGTATGATTATGAAAAATTCAGATCACAATATATCATGTAATATATTACTATTAACAATATTACTCAACATAGGGCTAATAATTAAGTGTAGAATTAAAATTAAAATCACGACAGAGCATGATCCCGCCAAAAACTTACATTTTAAAGCATGCAAATATTCTACCAAGAGATAATAGTCAAGATATCCATTTTCATATAAAAATATTTACATTAAAAAAAAATCAAGCGATACTAAATCATCAATTAATGGTATTGCTTTAGTTTTTCGGACTTTGATAGAAAATTTGATTTAGAGAAGTAGCGATTTCGACTTTATTTTTATAGATATCTTTTTTTAAGGATTGTTAGAGATTTTTTGATCCAATTCACATATCTGAATGTTTTGTACTGTGTATGATCCTGGTCTATATACTAGTGAGTTTAAAGGAGATAAATAAAAATGTAACTGATGTAGTAAAAATGTATTTGTTTTATTTAATGCCGAGTTTTTTTGGCGATACATCTTCCCTCGGTGTTAGTGAATCATACCGCCCCATTGCTTAAGAATGAAGGTGGCGACAGAAAACACATGTACCGCGCTATTCTGACGTATGTCACCGCTAATTATGTCTGAAAGTTTTCATTAGAAGGAGGCGGAATTATCTGTACATTAAAAATACATGGGCGCTTAGAGTTTGGTTCACGTTCATTATAAGTAATAGGTGACAACTTTAGATGGTCAGGGTTAGATTTAATTATAAGCGTCAGTGGTGTATTCAATATATTAAAAAAATATATTACAGAAATTACATATGAATTCTTTGTTATACACTTAGTTTTATATTCCATAAGTTGATTGCCCCCTCCATTTATAAGTACAATGTGTTCCATAACCGAAGTTAGAAACACTTGTAAAAGGTAAAATCTACTATATATAAATAAAAAGCGGTGATGACTCGATAGCGTGTAAGGATGCCGTGTCAATGGACGTGAGTTCGATGCCTGCAATGAGTCTGAACTTTCGGTGAAGGAAAAATATCGTGATGAAATCATAGCATGGTTATAGGGTTTTGTTTTGATGCCAGCATGGCTAGATACCATTAACAAGTTGATAATCTACCGTCAAATATTATAAGCGTGTTCCGGCAGTTGCACTTGAGAGTCAGTCCCTTCACTAGACTTAGCGGATCCACCGTCTGGGGCTACATCGTTATTTAAAATCAGGTGAGATTGTAGACAAAAGTTAAACCTAAAAAAGTAATAGATCTTCTACATATAATTTTAGATGTTAATCTATTGGAAGCAAGTTCATAGCCGGTACAAATATAATTTAAATAACCTTACATTTAAATTACCGATTAGTTTTACTAATTCGAACCAAAACCGTAAACGAATATATTTTAAAAATAATTTTTAAATTGAAAGATTAAGAGAGAGTTTTGTCCTTAGTTATACATATATATTCTTGTCCTGTTCTATTTAGTCGAAAATTAATTGATAATTAACAACATAAAGATTCACTTCTTTAATAGTCCTTCATTTAAGATCCTAAATCCTAACTCAATGATGACTTATTCTCGGATGCCGCTACTACTAAAGTAGCGTCGGATGCTACTAATGATTTTAAACATTCAATAAAGAAAGTATGGCGACGAAACCAGAATATGGAGCGAGGGTAATTTTAATACACGCTTGGTTACCACTCTATATTATATATTATCAATTAGATAGCTGTAGGTAGATACAACCAGCTGCTCTTGCGGTCCAGTCCCCCCGTTATAAGATTAGCGTCTCGACTCCTTATAAAACCACATCATTATTTAGTACAGGTAAAATTATTAGAAAAACGCTAAACATATAAATTATTAAAAAAAAACTCATTTTTGTTGTATCGAATCAAATTACTTTATTCCATTTACTTACGTTTATAATGTACTACTACATTTACTATAGTTTAAGCGGATTCAGAGAGAGGAGTGTTAGGTCCAGGCATTACAATGGTTTATATAAGTCTATTGACACTAAAACCCGCTTGACATGGTGTTTCGACTCACTATCCGGTAAATCGGTAATTTTCTTTGGAACTTTGTTAAAACACCTAACACTATTTTACATAAAAAAACTAAACTGGTTTTACTGAGTCTAAAATATGGGATGACCAGTTTGTAGCCAGTTAGGTGTCGGAATGTATTTTATTTAATAATATAATAAATTAAGATATTTATTATATAAATTTATTACAAAAATATATTTAATAGTATGTATAATAACGCTGTATATAGATATTGTTATAGTTTCCAAGTTTACCTACTTTTTAACGTTGGTAAATCAAATCCATTTACGGATGCCTCTAGAGACCAAGAGACTGAGAGAGAGGTTTCACTCATCTGTAAAGGATATGTGTCAGGGATTAGAAACTGTTTTCGCTTTTTTGCAGGTCCATGTTGATCTTTAGTTAATCTATATCTAGAAAATCATTATTTATTTTTATTTACGAGACAGAAAAATTTAGTCGCCCACGTATTTATTTGTTATCAATATTTAAATATGTTGATCAGGTTTTTTTTTATTGCGAGTCTGGCTGGCTACTATACTTTTTATCTATTAACATAGTGATGCAATCCACTTACGGGATTTCTTCTCATAATGTGTAAGCGTACTGTTTGGATTCAGGCTACGGTACCAGAAGTGTGTGAAGAGACTCCTCGAATGACAATCACCGTTTAATAGACATTAAAAAGATATCACTGGGATACTCAAACCCTCGTAGTGCCAGGGACCAGGGACAGCATGCACTTCCAGTATTTTTACCCCTTTTCTAGTGTCCAGCGGGGGCTAGCTACTATCCTCATGTTAATGTCGCAATACATCTATTTGTTGAGAGCCATTTTTCTAATAAGTTTAACGTGCTTACCATCTTGGGCCACATCGCCAATTAATATCAAGTGAAAGGAAATATAAATTTACGTACTCCCACAATATGTCAGATGGGCTACGGATACATATTAAACCGACTCCATGAGGACTTTGCATTTTCCGTATCTTGTGGTATGATTGTTGCACCTGTTGTAAAGTGGTCGTGACCCAGTCGGATAAAACAGTCGTGTCGCCGTAAAATGGATAGTAAATAGGAAAAGAATCAAGCTAATAAGACCATGATATCCGATTGTATTCATTTATCATATTAATGCTCGGAATTCTCTTTTTAAATACAATTAATTAATACGAAGACAATTGGATATCTATAGTCGTGGCGACACGCACGTCACGATGTAAGGACACGAGCACACCGTCGCCTCGCGTCGGGGCACGTGCGTGTGTCGCGTGCCTTATTGTTTCACTGTATTATAAAGCGCTCTCGTGACTTCGGCCGTTTACATTTATATTTGTTTGTGGTTACCAAATGTTCATCGTAAATTAAAAAATGTATTGGTATTTTTTGAGAATAACCTTATTATTTTATTAGTTAATTTCGATGTAGATTGGGGGATAATATTTAATTTGCTTCGATACGTTATTACCTCAGCCATTTTAGATTGTTCTACGATTATTTAGAATTCTACATACACCAATATATATTCATACGCATATACAACACCAAATAATTTTATTATTAGTTAATTCTAATGTATATTAGGGTAAAATATTTCATTTCCTTTAATACATTATTACCTCATATGTTTTAGATAATGTATGTGTTGAACATAATAGGTGGGTGATAAAGTTTGTATCCAGCAATTTTTCATTTGTCTTTCTTTTTGTCAAAATGAGTGAACCTAACGAAGAATCCAGACACATTTTAAAATTTTATTACAAAATAGGAAACAATTCAATTCAAACCGCGAAAATAATTGCGATATTTTTGGATCTAATATAGTATCAGTAAGAGTAGCACAAAGTTGGTTTAAGCGTTTTCAATCCCAGAATTTTGATGTCAAAGATGCACCTTACTCTGGTCACACTATTACTGATAAGGTGAACACTATTTTTGAAAAAGGGGAAAGATCAGCATATTGTTGATTACGACATAGTTGTACCATTGGGAATTAACCACACAATAGTTTTGACACATTTGAAAAAAGATGAGGTATACAAAAGCCTTGATATTTGGTTGCAACACGAGCTCACTGAAAGAAACTTGATGAACTGCATACTCATTTGCGATTCCTTATTGAGACATAATGAAACTGAACCGTTTTTGAAGAGATTGATAACTGACGATAAAAAGTAAATGATGTAATTTACGTCAAGAACATCGAACGTCGAACGTCGTACGAAAAAAGTCATGGCTAAAGGTCAGTTAGGCTTCAAAGACTGTGGCAAAATCTGGGTTTAATCGCAATTAGTTGATGCTGCGCGTATGATTGGATTAGAAGGCCATTGTTCATTATGAGTTTTTAACGCCAAGCAAAACCCTTAATTTGGATCTCTTCTGCCAAAAACTAATGAGATTAAAGCAAGACGTTGTGAGAAATTACGTTTTTATTGTAATTCAATAGGAAGTATCTTGTGTTTTTGAAAACTTGCCGACAAACATTATTTATTTAATTTATAAGATTGTGTAACTGACTCTGTGGTCTAATAGAATTGAAACAAATCTTTCAGTTGTTTAGTTGTCGACTCTCCGTCTTGGTTCTTTAGAACACGCCTCCGGAGCATGCCCCATGTGTGCTCGATAGTACTGAGGTTTCCTATTATCAAATTCTCTCTGGTTCTACATGAAATCTGAGCGAAGACTTTTTGTAAATGGGTGGGCATAAAATCTGGATGCTAATTTTTTGTAGTAGTAAAATAATAGGTGGTTAAACCATATGTATCTATATTTAGGTGCCTTGCAATTCTCGCACACGGTGGCATGTATTTTTAAGTTAATCTCTACAGATAATTTCATGTAGTAACATTTTGAATTGTTTCATTACTTTGCTATTGTAAAATGTAATAACTTATCATCTTTACATTCGCGGTATTGAATATTAATCGTCATAATGTGTATGTAGTTTTTAATATTAAGCATATTGAGCAAAACATCGAAAACCATATTGTATTTTTTATAGGAGAGAGTTATTTTGTTCCTAATTTAAAATATTTATTGTATTTCTAAAAAAAAATATAACTTGCTGTTCATAATTAACTACTGATCTATTTAAAATACTTTTAGTTTAATATAATGCGATCCTTTTCAGAAAAAACATTGTAAACGCCAAATGTCCTAAAAAGGTTTTTTTATTATTTACCAGCTAAAAATTATCTTAGAAGCAGTATGTTAGTAGCAGTTATTTTAATAGATCAGTGATTAATTATCAACAACAAGTCATATTTTTGTATAAAAATATTATAAATACTATTTAATTAGGAGACTAACTGTTTCCTCTAAAGTGCTTACGATGTTTTTCCTGATATTTTTTAGTTCAATATATAACACGTTTTTTGTATTATAGTTATCGCAGTTGAACCAAAGCGTGACACGGAACTCAGCCGGGATGCCTGAGTCACTAAGTGCGTTAGTGTTCACACGTGTGACACTACCCTTTGCAATATTAAATAGTCGCGGCGGCTTCATATCGATATTTTGTACTATATCAATCATTTTATTAACTTATTTTTGTAATATTACGGAAATCATAAATTTGATCACAATTTTTTTTATTTGTGTATGTTATGTCTGAACGGAATACGTATGTACATACACAAGATTTGTATGCTTAATATTCCTTATTGTAACTTAATTTGTCTCGCATTATATGTCTGTTACTACAGTTTGTCAAAAGGTTTTTTTTACATTTTGAGCATTATATTTAAAACCATAATGAGAGTGATTTATTTGTTTCTTAATCTATTTAATTCAACTTTTCCAGTTTTACTGCATGTACTTTTTATACTTTATTACTTTCATAGTATATCGCGTTAATATTGATTTAATCAAACAATTCAAATGGATTTGAGTAAATTTTCAAAAACTCTTTGACCATGTTTATTTCCTATCAACTGCCTACTTCCGAATTATAGTTTCTTGAATACGATTAGTCCATACTATGTTTACCATCCCATTCTACCCCTTAAGAGTAAGAGAAATTGCAAACTATTCATACTTTCATCATTAAATATACCCAACTGTTCTCGAAGTTAGAAGCAAATCGGATGACGCAGTAAACATTTTCATACAAAGTTTACCCCTCTTCCCACCTCACTCCTATAAATTTTTCGTAAGGTAAAAAGTAGTCTATAACCATATCCAGGGTTCCATCAATATCAATAACAAAATTTATCAGAATCGATACAGCGGTTTAGGCGTGTAAGTGTAACAAACAAATAAAATCACTTTCGCAATTATAATATTGGCAAGGATTTTAAAATAATGTTTATAAAGATGATCATTGCATTCTAAAATACACATAATCACTGAGTAATTGAATATGTCAATATTAAAAATATTCATTAAGTTACAAGGAATGTTTATATTTAAAAATAAATAGTTATTCATTAATTTTTTTTATCGACATTTAATTACTTTGTTATACCACAGCACTGCGGTCGTTAGAACTATATCTTGAGTCCTTGGCCTTATAATTAGGGGTCTCGGTAACGAGACGGTGCCGCGCGCGGGGCCATTAGCTGGTGTGTTACTGCCCTAATGCTCACTCGGCTGACGTGTGTAATGGCCTAAAGCGCATAAAAGTGACACATTGAAGCCAATTTAACTTTTATATGAGAAACTTGTAATTTTATATAAATTTCGTGCAAGTATTTTATTAAGATAGTGATTCATAAGTAGTAATTCATGTTTTGGTTAATTTTAATATATAATTGGCTTTGTCTGCGACTTCGCGTGGAACTGAACATTGTTCAATAATTATTACCCGTGTATGTAACTATTTTTTCATACACTTCTGCTCCTATTAATGGTAGAGTGATGTTAAATAGTCTTAAGTCTTCCTCATTTATTGCTGTATTAAATACAAACACAATTTTTAAATTCTGACTAGTATTTCCTAAGATTAGAGCGGTCAAACAAACTTTTTCGCTTTATAATATTAATATAGATATTGAGATTCTACCGACTTTATTTTGTATCGATTCACGTACTAAAAACCTTAAACCTCTAAATTAAGTTAGCAATTCTTTTATATATGAGTAATATATAAACAATCGAGCATTGCAAGGCGTTTAAATATAAAAAAAGTTTTAATGTAATGTTAGAATGAAAGTCATAAATAAATCAAACTTCCAGAAAAAATATATCAGGATACACCTCAATTGGTTTATTGAAAATTACTGTCATGGATGTGAAAATAATCCATTTTTACTCTTTTAGTTTTCAATCACAGTTCGATTGCTCTGATATTTCACTTATATTTATTTTGAACCGATTATATTTCAGTTGGTACTGTGTACGGACGGCGCGTCAAGGGAAGTGACTTTGAGTCTACCTATAATAAGTTTGAGCTTTCGGTTAAGGAAAACTTCGTGATGAAATAATAGCATGGTGTACAGGTTTTGTAAGTCCCGCCTGGCTAGCTGACCAGCCTCAAGCAGAAAATCTGTAACCAAATACTTATAGACTTGTGCCGACAGTTGTACTTGAGAGCCAGTCCCTCCACTAGGCTTAGCATCTCCAGCATCTTGGGCCACATTATTTACATCAGTTGAGATAGTGGCCATAAAAAAGCAATTGTGGATAAAATTATAAGTAATCATAAATTACAGCAATGAGAATATATTATACGCGACGTAAAGAGACGCCTAGAGCAAAAAGGCCACGCTAATATTAAATATTGTTTTATCTAAGTAAAAAACAGCTTCTAACGAATTAAAGGGTTAATTAATATCGAAAGACTTGCGTGTAGATCAACGAAGACTTATATTATTATTTATAAACTGTATAATATTATGTAAAGTGCAGAGTCGCGCGTGGTGTGCGCACGCGCTGCTTTCCGCCGCGGTCGGCCAAGTCGCTTTACATACGCCGTGACGGACAACAATTCTAATGTACATACATAGTTACACCGCAAGCGCGTGTTTCACGTTATACTCTACACGTACAGGGGTGCATTTGGAATGCATAAAATGTATCAATCTACACTATATTTATATTATTTACCTATAAAATTAATCATTTTATATGAAAAAAAAAAAAAAAACGTTTTTTTTTTGTCTAAAATAATTATCCCTGCAATTGATGTATCTTTGCCAACGCAATGGCACTTTATTGATCACCTTCTTGAAGAAATCTCGATTCAATTCAATGGACGAGAGGCAACAAATTCTTCGAAAGCATTTTGTACTGCTTCTCGGGTATTGAATCTTTTTTACTACTGCAGAGTGGCACTTTCATAGGAAACTTATTACTTATTATAACTTATAAGTTGTACTTGAGAGCCAGTCCCTCCACTAGGCTTAGCATCTCCAGCATCTTGGGCCACATTATTTACATCAGTTGAGATAGTGGCCATAAAAAAGCAATTGTGGATAAAATTATAAGTAATCATAAATTACAGCAATGAGAATATATTATACGCGACGTAAAGAGACGCCTAGAGCAAAAAGGCCACGCTAATATTAAATATTGTTTTATCTAAGTAAAAAACAGCTTCTAACGAATTAAAGGGTTAATTAATATCGAAAGACTTGCGTGTAGATCAACGAAGACTTATATTATTATTTATAAACTGTATAATATTATGTAAAGTGCAGAGTCGCGCGTGGTGTGCGCACGCGCTGCTTTCCGCCGCGGTCGGCCAAGTCGCTTTACATACGCCGTGACGGACAACAATTCTAATGTACATACATAGTTACACCGCAAGCGCGTGTTTCACGTTATACTCTACACGTACAGGGGTGCATTTGGAATGCATAAAATGTATCAATCTACACTATATTTATATTATTTACCTATAAAATTAATCATTTTATATGAAAAAAAAAAAAAAAACGTTTTTTTTTTGTCTAAAATAATTATCCCTGCAATTGATGTATCTTTGCCAACGCAATGGCACTTTATTGATCACCTTCTTGAAGAAATCTCGATTCAATTCAATGGACGAGAGGCAACAAATTCTTCGAAAGCATTTTGTACTGCTTCTCGGGTATTGAATCTTTTTTACTACTGCAGAGTGGCACTTTCATAGGAAACTTATTAACCTTAACCTGTTATTATAAAGAGGAAAGTTCTGTATTTGTGTATTTTTGTAACGAGTAAACTTAAAACTACCAGACTGATTAAAAAACTTCTTTTACCAGTAGAATGCTACATAATTCCTAAGTAACATAGGCTTCATCATATCTATTACTAGAAAAAAATAGGGATTATGAATTGAATAATTTGTTTGTTTTAACGCGCTAATCTCAAAAACTATCAGATGGATTTAAAAAAATATATTTGTATTTGATAAAGCAATCATTCACAAAGGCTTTGGGTTATTTAACTTCACGCTACCACTAAGAGCAGCAAAGCTGTATTAAAAATAGTTACAACAACGGACAAGTATTATTAAATAAATTTTATTTTAATGTAACCGAAGTCGCAGGCGCAGCTAGTATTAAATATTTTTAGAAAATAAAAATCAAAGTTTATTTTACTATCGCTATGGAAGTAAAAATATAGATTTTATATTCTGTCAACATTTTAATTATTGTCAAACTACTTAAAAAATGTAATCTTAAAATTTGCTAGACAAATTATTGACTTTTGACGTACATCGATGGTCTATAACAGGTTTATATTCAAGTTTATTCGCCTCCGTTAAATAATAAAATTTAATCGCTCATTTACATTTAATTACTCAGTTGTAAATAAATCAGAATCTTTCAAAACGTGTATTTATCTATTTAGTAAAATTCACAGCTTGACATTATAAAAAAAACTATATTGATGATCTGATATGCGGACATTTATATATATTTTTTACTTCTGTTTATTATGTGTAATAACTGGGTGACGGATCTTTGATCAGCGTTTTAATGAGTTAAAAATATCTTCCTAGTAAAACTTGAAAAATAAAACCTATCTATTTATTTATTCTTATGATCTTTATATATAAACATGCTGAGTCGCGATGTTCGTTGGCGCTTGTATCGGAAACCGCTCAATCGATTCCAATGAAATTTTGTGAATGTGTACTACTATGTCCAACTTTAGAGTTTTATCCTATCTCTGTGATGCGATAAGATAGTATAGGATCAGATAGGTAGTGTTTTAATCAGATCTGCCATGCAAACTAGTTTATATATTGAGTATATACGTATAAAATAAATACGTTAAAATTTTTAGCGCATATAAGTAATATGTCGTTCTACAATCTTTCTCTATCTTTCAGATAACTTGAAAACCCCTTCCGCCTATACATTTTAAAGAGGGACCGAGGATTATTTGACGTATTTAAGGAAAACAAACCCCTAAGGGAAAGTAAAAATAACAATTAAATACAAAAAGAAAAAAACTGTACAAAATTTAAAAATAAAATATTAATATATACATAAGACATATTAAGTTAAATGATAACAGTGTAAAGGATATTCAACATAAGATATATTCTAAATCATGCCCTGGTTAGAATCAACGCGAAGGGCCGCTGTTGTGCGCGTGCGTTTTTTTTTCCACAAATTGAACAACGACACAATGCGTCGGCACCGGTAGGTGTCAAACAATCAACCCTTTTACCCAAACCGACAGACATATGGCGCTTATAGTAACATTTCCGATTGCGGATACAAAGTAGCGAATGTGTGCTTTCAATATCTTTACATAATCTTCGTAGAGTGTGATAGTATTTTTTATAGTAATTTAAGTTAAAAATCTGTCGCCAGTTACCTACAGGTGTGTCTCGGCAGTTACACTTGAGATCCAGTCTCTCCCCCAACCAAAGATAATATCGCGGTGAGACCAATGCATAGTGGTAGGGTGTTTTCTATCACGCCCCTGGTTTGCTACCACCAGCAAGTTTCTAAACTTAACATGTTAACATCTGGGGCCACATTTTCACTTAACATCAAAAAATGTTTAACATACAACGAGTAAGAACGCAGATAAAGATTCTGCTCATTTATTTTGGAGTGGAACTTCATATGGGAGGGATTTGAAATTCTGATCCGCAACATTTTTGTGTGACGCTCGTTCGATTAAAGTTTTCTTAACACCGTTTTTATTCATAACATAAGTAGTTCAAGATGAAAAACCTGCTACAGCTTTCTAATAATAAAAGTTTCTGACTTTTTTATTATAATTTATTACAATTATTCAGTAACGTAATATACATTCAATAAGAAGTGGCCTAGTTAGAAAGTAACATACGCGATTTTTGATTCCCAAACGAACATAAAGTTAAAGTAAAAAAAACGTCCTTTTATGCAACGGTGTATGGAATTGTAGTCTCGTTCTAGTCAATGTCCATGGAAAGGTGTACTTCCGTGACGTCAGTTGCATGGACGCAATCTGTGGTTGCACATTTTGCTTGCAATTACGCCTACTCATTGTACCAATTGCGCTGCTTTCGAACAATGATTTCGGCTAGTAAAGCAGGAAACGACAGTCATTCCAGCTGATTGATCGGGTCCTTCAGTTTAATTGTTCCATATTTGAATTTTTAGATACGACCCACATTCTATTGTAACACTTAAGGTACTATAAAAATTATTGTTTTGGACCATAGAGTATTGTCAAATAAGTAACAGATGAGCGTAGTGTTGCCAGATGATTATTGACGTGATATTTTAGCATCTTTTCTCTTTACTTCCGAATTGTATTGTTTTAATAAAAAAAAAATTTTTGTAGTGTAAACTTCTTTAGGCGCGTTGAGCACTTTTTGTGTGAACAAAAATCATGGAACTCGTACCTTCGTCACCTAACGCTTTCCATTTATGTAGAGAGTGTATGCAGATTGTTCATTACCGCCTTGTCAAATATTAACGCTTGATTGATCGGTTTGACGTGCGACTTATTAATCACGCGTAAGCAAGGTCATAGGTTCCAAACCTCAACATACAGATAACGAGTATTCGGTCTTTTCTTTACATTATTTTGTGAAATATAGTTTTCGCTTCTGTCAGCAGTCCTCTTGACTGCTTTAATTTTTATTTTTTGATTTTATTCGAAGAAAAACTCTGCTGTAGTAAAGCTGATTTGTAGGTCTCAAGAATAGTGTCTAGCTGAATATTGACCAACGTACACCAAGTGAGTGTTTAGGCATCTTGGGGTTTAGGATCAGCTGGTGTATATACAAAAATCAAGAGACACGTAGCTGTAACAGACAAGGTTGCGTACATCATAAGCATAATGATAAATCCTTCAAAATTAGTCTTTATTAGCTTTAATGAGAGTTTTGCATTACTAGACTGCCAACAACTTGTTCGTTTTTTAAATGAAAGATAATTTAGGTGCGCTCAGCACTTTATTTTGTGGGTATTGAATAAAACTGATCTGAAACCCTCGTTCGGGTAGTCAGTTCGAGTCGATTAAGATATCGAGAGAGATACAGTCAACACGCCACTGCTATACTCGCTTGGCGAGCGCTAAATGAGGGTGCATAACACATCAGTCGCATTAAATATCGATATAGACACTGTATGTTCCGTGCTAATAAGTTTTATTTAATACGTTATAGTTGTCTTTTGTATTTTTAACCTCGGCTTGATAAAGTTTTCACTTCTGTCATATGGTCTAAGGCGCAAACGATTTTCTTTTCAAGTGTTATGAATTAACTTTATTATTGTTAAACTAAATATTGATACTCTCTAGTGCTGCTATGAGAAAAAAGAGGAAAACTAGGAATATAAAAGTCGAACTTTTAAAAAGTCGATCCAAAGTTCACAGAATTTTGTGTTTTTTTTTCTCTATTAAATAATCACCAAATTACAAATTATACAGTAAGAACTTTTTATTATACATTAGTAATAAAAGTCAGTCATGTGTGCACAATTCAACGGTCTCACCCCTATGCCACGTCTAACCCCTTCGCCTAACAACTTCATGGACAGAAGTCCGTCCGTTACGATAAGGGTGACAAAAGAAAAGATTTCGATCAACAAATTGGACATCGGATATGTTTGTTCAAAACGGAACCAACATTAATATGTTACTTGTTATGTTATATTTTAATGTTAGCTATAATTAATGTAATTTTTTTTCAACAGTCACCATTTCAATTATTTGTGTTTTTTTGGTTTATGATGGCTTTGAAATTTATTAATATGCACAAAAACTATGTTGAAAAGTCTTATGTTTTTAGTCACTAGTAATAATATTTTTCAGATAAATGTAAAAATTACACACACGTTAAATTTACATTCTCGTTATATGTATGGATATTAGGGTGTTTAAAGAAATATCAACTTTTGTTGTTTCTTCAAATGGCCCGCAAATTCTCTCAGAGAATCCCCAAAACAAGGCCCTCGTCAAAGTATGAGTTCTTAATTTGAAGATTTACGGGTTTCACATATAAATAATATACGAAAAAAAGATTTTTAACTTAAGAATTTTATTATATCTTTAGATTGAATCAACTTATGGCAATGCTCATCTCGGATTCCTATATAAAACTGAACACTTTACAGAAAAAGACCTCTTATTATTTTTCCATAAATTGATTTGTTCCCGAGTTAATCGAAATTTAAATTTAATTTTCATCAAATTTTCGGTTTTTTTTTTAACTTTCATCATTATGTATTGGTAAAGTGTTACAGGAAAACGCTCTCAGTTATCAGATCTAGGTTTGTATGATACTAGGTACATAAAAACGCTCAATAATAGACGATGGAGGGTAATTTAAAACTATATAATAGCGTCTTTTTCCTCTACCGGTATAATTAAACACATTTACATTTAATTATATATATGAAAGTCTAAAAGGTAAAATAAATCAATATATAACGGATACGGATAAAGATTTCAATTACTACTTATATTTAATGTGG
This sequence comes from Actias luna, assembly GCA_039707435.1. Classification (NCBI taxonomy): domain Eukaryota; kingdom Metazoa; phylum Arthropoda; class Insecta; order Lepidoptera; family Saturniidae; genus Actias; species Actias luna. Next base: position 10,845,791 of record JAZHAC010000012.1, on the reverse strand, counting down.
CGCTTACCTAGGTTCTAAATCTTAATACAGGACTTTAATATTTTGAACACGAGGTGTGAAATTAATAATCATAAATTAAGATTTATGCATATCGCAAACAATACCTGGAATATTAAGTATTCTTCTTGCATTAGCAATTACGACATGTTTATAATGCCATCTTGGATTTGCGGTAATGGCAACTGAAAAGATACTAGAAGTTGCTAGCTCGATTTCTAGTAGAGATGTGAGACAGTATAAAAAACATTTTTATTTTTAAAAACGTTAAAATTAAATATATATGTAATTTAAAGATAAATTGGTTTTAATCTAATTCAATAATCACGATTAAATTCGTATAATACAATCTATGATTACATTATTTTAAGCTTATATAGCTCTATAGTTGTGCTGGCCAGAAGTAGTTTTTGTAGATCATTGAAAAATACCAATTAAAGGCGAAATGATAAAATTAAAATCGTTTAAAGTTTTTATAAGAAATAAACCGACCACATTGAAGATAACTGAACTTCATTGAGCGTATTCTATAGTTTGTATTATTACTGTTCTGAAGGACTGTTCATTCTAATGATTTCCGTCTTTCCATAATAAAACCGCACTGGGTTTCGAAGTCATTGTTTCACATTTGCCTTTAATTTTGGCACTAGTTGAATACTACTAAATATACTATATTTATTATAAATATATCTAAAAGAATATATATTAAAATGGATTGGTCGTTTCAGCATAAAGCCATCGGGGATTTAAAAAAAGGCGGCTGTTCATAATTTCTGAGTCAGCCGCTGTTCAACCCTTTAGCATCATCTTTTATGATATAACGATGGTATAAACAATTTGTCGTAAAAAATAATGACCGTTGGAAATGGTCAGATATGTTAAGATTACTTTTACAAAAATATTTCGAGGGTACCAATAACGATTCTCAGCATAGACATTTGATCCAAATAAAAAAATTGTTTAGTTTTGTTAATTTTATGTAAATAGATAATCTAAGGTTTAGCGGTCAGGCAGTGAAATTACATAGGAGATCTTTAATATAATATTTTTCAGAATAGATTTTATCTCTCTTGCGTTAAAATATTTTATAGTGATATTTGGTTCGAGATTTTCCCTCAACTGTACTGCTTTATGCCCCTTATAGTTTAAAGTTTGTTAACGAGCGTGTTAAAGAAACTTTAAATCTTTTACATGATGTGTAGAGGTAAGAAGAAAGTGTCAATAAAATAGATTTTTTAAAATAGTTTATAGGTTTAGTCAGCGTTATGACCACAATTTCGCCTGTCGTTAAGTGACGATGTGGTTTAAGGTGGTTGACACGCTAAGCCTAGTGGAGGTAGTGGCTCTCAAGTGCAACTACTGGAACACACCTATAAGTATTTGATGGCTAAATTTCAACTTGAGGTCGGTAGCTAGCCAGGTTGGCTCAAGATAATTGCGGGGATTCGAACTTACGTCCATTCACGCGGCGTCCGAACACTTTACCGACCGGGCTATTATCGTATCAATTAACTGATTTATCTGATATTTCAACCTTAACTCAAATTCTACTAATTTCCTTGAGCATATTTTACTTCTCGTACATACTACTGTGTATTTCAGATTTGATCTGATTGCTATGCACATGATCACATATTGAACATTTGTAATATACATTTTGGTACACTTTTTCGGTTAAAAGATAGTTCGAGATACTTCTTAAATTTAAGCTCCATAATTGTCTCTTTAAAACATGGTCTACGGTAATGGATAACAATCTAAAGCCTCGATTTGAACTTGCTGAAATTATATATAATCTTCCGCTTATGCTTATAATATTATAATATGTATAGATTTTTTTATTCAAAACATTGTTGACAGTTCGGGCGCTAGATATTTTTGGTATATTATATCATGTTTCAGCTATTCTCCGCTAGATGGCGTCAACAGCCAAGTAATTTTTCATTCTTTGGTTCATAGCACTTTGAACTTTACTCGAAATCGAAATAATGTTTCAAAGTTATTCGCGTACAAAATATAGCTTAATAATATGATTTATTTCTATACTCACATATTGTACAAATGTTCGATTGCGAACTTGTGCTGACAAATATAGGATTCTGTTTGACGGTATTATTTACTACTACCTTTTACCCGCGGCTTCGCTCATGTTAATGTTTATTTTGTCAAATCTGATAAAACGATAGAAAGTTTTACACAAAATTTACTCCTCTCTTTACCCCACTTCCAATAAGTTTTTACGGGAAAAAGTAGTCTATCACCATGCAAGGTCACATTTATCTCTATAAGAAAGTTCACTACAATCGATCCAGCGGTTTAGGCGTGACAGCGTAACAAATATTCGCATTTACAGTATTACTAAGGATTGTACTAGTATTTGTTAATTGCTTCGAGCGGTGATGTCAACATAAATTCTCACTGTCTTTCTATACATTAATATATTTATAGTACATTAATATATTTATAGTTCGAGAAGTATTCATCGGATTTACGTGATAAATATAACTCAACCTTTACTTTTGCGGCCATATTTAAGTACATTATATTCATTTACGTTAATTAACGTATGTAGTCATTAATTTCGATGATGATACGTTTGATGGTAAAGTGTCATGGGAGCTTAATCTTACAATACATTAATTACAATACTTAATAGACCAGTTGACGGATAGTAGCAAATTTTGTTCTTTCTCCCATACACTGAGATTTACATGTGTCATAGTGTCACCCAGGTTAAACTCTTCAGGTTACGATGAGAACTACATGTGATGATTAACTGGATACTATTAACCTAACACCGCCCACCAAAACGCACCACGGCGATACTTCAAACACCCGTGTTGCCATAGACCAGGATCAGCTTTCGCAATTCTTCTAGTCTCTGGCGGGAATGGCCGTTCGGATTTGCAGTCTTTCCGGCGTCTGCTGCTTACCGGTCTGATACGACAGACCCATACAACTCTACGGGCGGAACGTGACGTACGCTGGTCGCATACGCACGCCAAAGACCTGCGCACTACTGTAATGGCAAAGAGCTGTATTGGACAATTATTTATTATGAGTTTGAGTGTTACTTTTGTTTGTTAACTGTGGTTGTAAAGTTCTTTAAACTTGACATTGGTAGCATTGCTTACACCTGGAGCTGAGATAGCTTAGTGGAACTATGTACGGACGCTCGCTCGCGGTCAAGGAAAACATCGTGAGGAAATCATAGCGTGTGGTGGAAGGCCTTTTTCTAATGCCCGTCTGGCAAGCAACTACCCACAAGTCGTAAATCTACCGCCAAATACCAATAGATGTGTTCCGGCAGTTGCACTTGACAGCCAGTCCGGCAACAGGTTCAGCGTTTCCACTAACTTGGACCGTATCGTCATTTAAGGTCGGGTGAGATTATGTGCATAAATCACAACCTTAACTATAAAAAAGCCATTATAATAAAAAAAAATGCTTTTTAAAGTGTGAAATCTGCACATTAAATATATTTTGAAAATTATAAACAGAATGTACTTTAATATTAATATATAGGACAAAAATATTTTATTTAAAATTTTCGTCTGTCTGTCTGCCTGTACGCGTATCACTTTTAAATTACTAGAAATAATTTGATATTTGATCAAACATGGCGATATGATATTATGGATTAAAATATATGATCTTTCATCTCGATAAAACAAAAGAATGTAACTGAGATTGCAGCAGTAAAAGTTGAATTTGTATTACATAGAATTTATTTAGTGCTTTTCGTTGTTCTTTAGCTGACAACTTTACTAAAAGTCTAAATTTCGTTTCTTGTCTCTGTGGTGTATTTTTTTTAATCCGATTGATAGTTTCTAAAATAAGCACGTTCAAACAAACTTTTCTGCTTTGTAATATTACCATAGACACCATGTACGCATAGTTGAATAATAGGTTCTAAAATTATACGAAACCTAATGCAAGCCTAAGTGAATACAGTCGCGGGCATAGATAGTTTATGAGTAATATTAAAAATATACATACAAAACCTAGTTTAAAAAGTTGGTAAAGATGACAAACTAGATTAAAGTATTAGCGAAGTACATACGAAGATATTATTTATGTAATAAAAGATTCTGCTAACTGCTAAGTTTCAATAAAGTACCTTGATTTTCTACAACGAAATAAAAATATGTTATGTACGAATTTATAAGTTTTTGGTACTAAATATTTATCTTCATATACTGAAGTCACTTTTAAGAAACAGTATGGGTACTGTTTGATCTAGGGTTGCCATCGACTGAATTGATTTCACAGGAAAATAACTTTAAAACTATATTAATATTTGAGTAAGATCGAAGTGCATCCATGGACACCCCTTTGAAGTGATGATAGCTCAGTGGTAGCGTGTACGGACGTCCCGTCAATGTACATACATAAGTTCGAACCCGTGCAATGATCATGAGATTTGAGGGAAGAAATAGATCACGATGAAACCATAGCATGATGGTAGGGTTTTTTTCTAATGCCCGCTTAGCTAATTACTAGCCTCAAGTTGTAAATCTGCCACCAAATACCTATAGATGTGTTGCAGCAGTTGCAATTGAGAGCCAGTCCTTCTACTAGGCATAACGTGTCTCCTATCTTGGGCCACATCTTCACTTAACATCCAGTGAGATTGTGCCCATAACATTAAACCTATAAACTATAAAATAAAACAGCGATATTAAATGTAAAAACCTAGACGAATACTAATATTGATTATTTTATAACATTTAAGATTTCTGGGGTGTATAATAAAGAATATTCCCTAAATTATCAAAAATATCATAGGTGAACATTGAAATCGTCTTCAATCGTTTTTTCCTGTAATATATTTAATACGTAATAAATAAAACCAATTATCATATCTCGGATATAAATCTAAGCTGACATTAATCTAATTCATGCTAATTATACGAAGTGATATCCGTATAATTCTTGTATATGTAAGTTTAATACCTTTCAATTTTTTTATACCTTTAAATTTATTAATTACTTCATTAGCTTTGCGTCGGCCATATGAAATGAGCATTATTTAGGAGGACGTGTTTGCTTTTAAGGGATCCTCTTTTAATCTTTATATACAACTAGCTGTGCCTGCGACTTTGTTCCTGTGGAAATAAAATTATAAAATATCGCCCCGTCATTCAAATTACAATAACTTTTAATAGAGTAAACCGAATTTAATGAAATAAAGATTAAATGTTGCTCGAGGGTACGTTTTACATAAACGTTGCACTTTAGCAGTGATACGTGAACAATCAAACAGAGAGATAGACAAACGTTTCTAAAAATTATGTAAATGTATTTTATTACTTAGTCTTAGTCACTTACGATATTTTTTTCACATAATTTTAAAAAGTACAGACAAGTTAACTTTATCTTCTTCTTATATGTATAGATATACCGGTGCATGTTTGAATGGATGTTATTATTTACCCACTAAACAGATTCACTGATTTTTTTGTATTTTTATTGTACCTACTTATGGAGTCATCTGGGTGAACGACGGTGATGTTTTGAATTGATACCTATCATTATGCATTCACTAATAACTATAGTAAATGCACACATTAAAACATTATTAAAAATCTATCCCAGCTAAAAGATATACCTAAACAGATTTGAGGTTCTTGCTTCTTTTTCTCGATGACTGGATTATTACTGGACTTACTGGTTATTTTTAACCTACATAGGCGCCTTCTCGGGGCCTACATTAAATAGTTTTGTTTTTAACTATATTTTGAACCGGAAGGGGGCACTGTTGTCGTTATTCATTTTTAGCCTATTTTTGCCGGATTTTTTTATATTTTTATTTCTCAGATATAAAATATTTGAGCTTTATGTTTCAGCCTCAATGCTGTCTGAATATTTTATAGTTTCTAATAATCATCTGTGGTACGTCAACAACTGCCGACCGAGTTTGTAATCAATACATATACAATAACTAGCAGTACCCGCGACTTCGTTTGCGTGAAACTTAAAACCATTTAAATACTTCTTTTCTTAATAAAAAGTGACCAGTGTCATTTTTATTATCACTGGCAAAGTAAATGAAAAATTTTATGATATTCGGTTGTGAAGTTAACAAATAGACTATACCAATCAATATATATAAATAATAAATATACTACACTCTACAATTGATGTATTTTGGTAGTTGCACTTGAGAGCCAGTCCCTCCATAGGTTCCTCACTTCATCGTCACTTAAGATCAGGTGAGATTATGGCCTTAACGCTAAAACCTTAACTATAAAAAAACATTCCGGGCTCATATAAAATTATCTACACACAGATATTCTTAGTATAGGTTACACTTTTCCCGCTAATTTTATAGTTTGTATTACTACAGATGAACTCCGTAAATAATCTTATAATCATTACTTATCAATACGTGATAGATAAACTTTAACACAGGTGACACCTCGTTCTTGGCCTTTTTAAAGAGATTCTTATAAGATTTTAAATATAGTATATCTGTAGGTACATATATACATATTAAAAAAATGTTATCATTCAAACAAAATATTCGTGTAATTAAACAGTAGCGATATCGACCGGAAGTGATAAGCACCGGATACACAGGCCACGCCCCCTGTCGTGATGCGAAGGAAATAAAGAGGGATCGCTCGAGTGTTTAGTTTTACTGAGGTGTATCTCTGATCTAATGATATGATTCTGTTATAAAAGGTCCATGTTTACAACTTATAATTGCGACTTTTAGATTTATAATTTGTGATATAAAACATGAGCCTGTATTTTATACGTTATAAGAAAATTTAAATATTACAATGAATTTGCTCATTAATTAGACGTTGTTATGTGTTTAAAATGAGAACTATTGCTATTATGAAGTTTTTCTTAATTTGATGTAAATTGGTAGTGCTATTTCAAGACTGTTTAAATTTCTCCCTTCGCTCAGAAATTTGTTCATTAGTTCATTGTTCCTAGTTTCACTAGCATGTATCTTGGGTCACATCTACAAATGTTTTGCCGAAATTCTAACCTGTTAAAAATAACAATAATAAATTGCGTTTTGATAATTCTAGCATTTAAAATAGGTTCAATGCTTCTAAAGCTTCGAAACCTTAAAGAAGTTTCAAGAAACGCTGAGTTACTTGAAGCGAAATAGGATTTATATAAAATCTTTTATAAGTCTGTTAACTTAAGTATCATTTGAGATTAACCGTTTATTGGTTTAGAGTCTAGACACAGCTTTAAAGTTAAAGCTTTATTTAAATTTGTATTAGTTAAAACATTTTAACAATTTATACAAAAGACAAGCATTTGTACATCACAATGCATTCTTTTATATATTCAGATCGATGCTGTTGGGTTTATTCAAATTATTTGAATAAAATTCAAAGTCATATATTTGATTTTGTAATAAGCTATTAACATCTAATAAGAACTGTGTAAGGCCTATAACTAATTCTTAATCATTCGATAGTATCGCAGTATAAAAAATTTCAACAGTGCCTAAGACGATTAGCTATAAGCTTCAGGATAGGTAACACGTACAAGGCAAGGTCATAGACCATGATTTAAGCGAATTCCAAGAATTTAATCATAACAACCAATGTAGAGACACGCTTCAGTGGCAGGACGAGCAAACATAATGTTTGCAATGCGATACCGCTATCGAATTATCAGCATGTTACAAAATAGATAACTTGTCAACCTGCTGACATTTCGGCAACCGGTTTTCTGGTCCCATCAAATATCTATAGACTATTTGTTCTACTGTATATACATAACATGCACGTATAACATTAATAATACTTATAAAGCGATTATAGTGCATGTATTTCAGTGCTGGATAACGAAATTTACTGATCAAAGTAAGCAGACTATATGGACCACAGAAGTTTATTAGAATTACTGTAAAATAGAATCAGTGATTGAGAAATTCAGAAACGATAGGATAGTAAAGTATGGTTATGTTATGAAGAGGGGTTTCATCATGTAACTGGAGGAATTTTCAGGATGTCGATATATGAATATAAACGCAGAGGAAAACCAAAGACGATGTAAATGATTTAGTTGAGGATGATAGATCCAAAAAAACTGACTACTGAGATTTCAATTGATACAGATTAATAGAAGAAGAAAACTATAAAAAAACATGTATAAAATTCATCATGGGAGCCAGGTTATTTACACAAGTGTTTATGTAAATAAATAAATATCTGCTTATATATACAAATAATCTAAAAACATGAAGAAAGCAGCGCTTAATTTTAATCGTCTGGAATTAAAATTTAAACAGTTCACCAAAACTTCTACAGATATCTGGCTCATTAAGGAAACGTCTTAATTACCATACCGGAATCACTTTCGAATCGCAGCGCGTAATTATCTCAAAGGTGAGCTTTGTGTGAAACTCGATGTTCCCACAAGATGTCGCCATAATCGACGTCGTGGAGATCGCGTGCGCCTGCGCACCGCGACCTATCAATCGATGTTATTTGAACTACATATATCTTAATTATTGTTATTTTACATTAATTAGTAACAAAGGAAGTTATAAAGCAGTATACATTATTTACGAGTTTCTGTAGCTAAAGTTTCGAATAATATAAGAAAAAAAAACATAATCAAATTTTTACTGGGCTACACAATTCGCTTAAATAATAAACTATTATTTAACTTATATGTCAACAGTGTAAAAGGCTACAATATAGGCATATCTGTAAAAAGTAAGACACGTAGCTTAAATTACTTGAGAAATTTAATGTGTATTTTACACTGTATTCATCAGTTCACCTGCACAAACAAATCGTTACTGTTCAATTTCCTTAAGCACCAGTTGTAAGGACGAGCGTAACTAAGCAGCCCGCCTGAGGTACATATTCTTACATTTACTACGATCTTTTATGTCGTCAAAATTAACTTTATAGCTATAATGTCGATTAGGTTAACTATACGGCATAGCGATGCGTAATTGTGGGAGTGCATCGCATATGCTATTTCAAATGAACTGTTCGAATTAACTTTTCAAACTATTGGGTTTTTATTATTTGTACTATATCGGAATGAAATAATGTTTTGCTAGTTTGACCTTTTTGACTACCAACGCTTCAGTATTAGCAGCTTGCAGTTTTAACTTGAATTGGAGAAATATTTATATATATTATATCTATGCAACTACTTACTTTACATACCAGTTAATTTAAATTGTTTAACAGAGATTTATTTTCCAATTTTTTACAGTCATATTAACAATCTTGTTTAATTTCTTTAAAAATTTATTTAAATAAATTAAAGATACTATGGAGTTAAACTTAGAGGTTAGTTTCTATGATTTGACAAATTCATTTGCAAGTCACGAATCAGATCACAACAATAAAATAGAAAAGTAGAAAGTATGGTCAATATGTTAAAACAAATAAAATTAAATTAGTTTTTAGATGTGCTCCAATTAAATATCAGATAATTATCTTAAAGATATCCAACATTCTAATTTTCTTTAATTATTAATTCCTGGACCCTATTTTTCGAAACAATTTAATGATCACTGATTAAATAATTGTACTGAAAAACGAACTAAAAATATACAAAAGCACTTCACTTGAATACTTAAGCATATCTTCAATATTGACCAATATTGCCACTTCCGATGATCATATATACCAACGATTCTCAAAGTTTTCAATGTTAGGCTTAAAAAAACGGGTTTGATTCCATAGAATTCTCTAGATGTACAGGTGGTCTGTCTGTTTGTAAATCGTTAATTAAAGGTATTACCACAGTTGTTTACACAAAAATGTAGATTTATAACAAGTCAGAGGTATGAAATAGTTTGCAAGTCTCTGATGTAAACAATATTACTTGCGACATTAGAATTGGGGCAATATACTTCGGCGCCGGCGTTATCATTCTCGATATGTTTGCTTGTACATACTATGTCCCCGGTTTGCAGAAAAAATATCTGATATCATGACGGTCAGTTACATCATGAGATATAATTGATAATTCCATCCCATGTTTGTACAGTATTTTTGTATTTCGAATATTGCGTGTTTAATTGTAACAGCTGTTTCACGTAAATCGTTCAAAGTTTTATCTAAATAAAAAAAAATAGTATAACATTCTAAACATTAGTTCGCAACATACCTAAAAAAAATGGACATAATTCGTTTTTATACCATATAGATTATGCATTTAGCCAACAATCTCACCTGATGTGAAATGACGATATGGTCCAAGATCGTGGGCACGCTAAGCCTAGTGGAAGGACTGGCTCTCAAGTGCAACTACCAGTATTTAACCAGTACTTGTACAGTGGTAAAGAAGTTGAAAGGCACTCGTTTGGCTTGGTTTGGACATGTCAAGAGAAGAGCGGAAACGTATGTAGTGAGAAAAAGAATGAATATGAACGTTGAAGGATTGAAAGAAAGGGGAAGGCCAAAGAAAAGATGGATAGAGTGAATGAAGAGAAAGTGGCTAATCAAGATTTGTGGAAGAAGAAGATGAAGAGTGGTAACTAGCCAGGGGATCATTAGATAATATTTTTCTAAACCATCACCAATTACATCTATTGACAGAAAAACTTATGGCGTACATTTTAAATAAATATAATAATGCTAATTCACAGTTAGTTCACCAAGAAAAGCATTTGCGCATTCATTTAAGGTAAGATGTCTATAGCAAATATTGTCACATAACCGCTTTTATCGTAAGCTACTGCATACAAATAGACAAAATACTTCACGATTACGCCATCTATGTCAAAAATAATTATCGTTATACAAACATAATTACAGTGAATGGAGTTTCGTTAGCAAATGAATGCAGTTATAGCGGGACGTTGCAGCGGCCAGCGAAATAAAGTACACCTGTTCAAATACGAGAAACGTCTTAATATACTATTGTCTTTCACTGAACAATCATAGTCGATTTTTTTCTTTTGTGATCTGGAATACAAGCACATTAACGTCTTACTATATTCAGCTTCGTACATATTCTGAATTAATTTATTTGTAAAAGGCTTTTAAAATACAATTACATGATCAAGCTGTCATACTTTGTTTTTTTTTTATATATTTAAGTTCTAGGAAATCACTGCATATATATATATATATAAAATGTATGCATGCATGTATAAAATGTAAGTAAAAACGAAAAGTCAGTCATAGTAGGAAAAAATGGTCGTGTCACATGTGAAAATGGAAATGCAATTAGAATACAACGAAGAATAGAAAACATAAAAGCAGAGATTATAAAAGAAAAATTTACAATAAAACATTCTAACAAGAGAAGAAAATGTTATGAGAAGATTCAATTTTAATGATAAAATAAAAACTATGACTGATATATTTCTGTACATATTTTTTGTTTATAATTATAATCGGAGTGTACTTTACTATCGATATAAAAATGAAAAATATAATATTTGTAAGTTAAGTTCATCAGTCTTCTTATATGCTTTTTTTATTATTAAGGTTTAGTGTTATGGCCAGAATCTCGTCTAATGTTAAGTGATAATGTGAGCCAAGGTGTTAGGCACGCTTAGCCTAGTGAAGGTACTTTCTTTAAAAGTAAGGAACACTGTGATGATATTTTTTATTCCTTAAAATGAAAAGGCTCCTTCGGAATTAGGGATAACAGTAAATTTGTAGTAAACAAATTTTTATATGACAAGTTTGGATAAAGGCTTAAAATGATTACTATGAAGGAATTTTATAGTTATATTCGTTTTTTAGGTTTTATTTTGAGTTGGCAGTTAGTCATTGTTTTCGATACGAATGGTATAGACCTGAAAAATATTAAATTACAATATTTTTATTTATACAGTTATGTTATTTGCACACTGCATTGTGCTAGGACTTTTTCTAATACCCAACTGATTAGCTACCAATCTCAAGTTAAAAATCTGCCTCTAAATACTATAGCTGTGTTCCGGCAGTTCCACTGGATAACTGGTCTCTCCTTGGGCTTAACGTGTCCACCATCTGGGGTCACATCATCAGTTAACTTCAAGTGAAATTGGGGCAATCACGTTAAGCCTATGAATTATAAAAAAAGTATTACTTGCACATGAATTTTTTTATTTCGTGATATCGTTTTATGTTTAGTAATGGAATCAATTATCACATCGTGTTCGTACTAGGGTAGGCCGGAGAGAAATAAATCTTTATTATAGTGGGCGCGCGAAATATTGAGAATGACCACGTAAGACACTCCCCGACAATTTCACAGTTTTATGCATCTGGCGGCTCACATTTCGAAAGGCAATATAAATAATACTAGCTTTTACCTGCGGCTTCGCTTGTGTTGATATTGATTTAGTCAAATAAATCGCATGATGCAATAAAAAGTTTTATACAAAATGTATTCTTCTCTTTACCCCACTTCCAACAAGTTTTACACAAGTAAAAGTGGCATATTACCGTCTCCAGGTTCCTATATATATCCATATCAAAATATAATACAATCGCTTTAGCTGTTTAAGCGTGAAAGTGTAACAAACAAACAAACTCACTTTCACATTTATAGTATTAATAAGGATAATACAAATAATATGTCACTTCTTTATATTGATTGATCGGAAACTTATATTAATTTGACAAGCACAGATTAAAGTCATCATGTCTTCATTAATCATAATCTTTACTCTAATCCCAATAGAAATTTACAAGTAATATTTAGTTTTTAGTCCATTATTACCCATTATATTTATTATTGTAGTCTTTTGCATTAAACCCATAATCTCACTTGATATCAAGTGACAATGTGGCCTACGATGGTGGATACCCTAAGCCTAGTGGAGTGATTGACTCTCAGGTGCACTTGCCCGAATACACCTATAGGTATTTGGCGGCAGATATTCAACTTGACGGTGGTAGCTAGCCAGGTGGGCATTAGAAAAAGCCCTACCACCATGCTATGGTTTCATCACGATGTTTTCCTTCACCGAATCCTAAGTTCATTGTAGGTGGATTCGTACTCACGTCCCTTTACTCGAACACATTACCAACTGAGCTATCATTACTTCACGCACACACATTAGCTTCGATAGTCAATCAAAATATCAAGGTTAAAATAAAAGAAATACACCTTATAAATGACAGCTCTTCAAAATCGTGCATCTCGTGACGTCTCACCTAAAAGCACATGCATGAATTATACAGTTAATGTCGGATCCTAAAAACAATTACTGCTTACAACTTTAATTCTTAACGTAATTAATCAATTGTGCACTGTACTTGACAATTCAGCCTTCAAGCGCTTGATACAAAGGTGACTGGGGAGAGAAGATTGTAATTAGGGCAATTCGTGTAGCGTAAAGCGCATTCATCATGAGCTTTGAGATGGAGAAGTTGCTAGGGTTTTAAAATGTTATCTTTATTTATCGATAAGTGTGAAAATAGTTGGACTGTAATATTTAGGATATTTGTTTTGTCGAACATCCAGTTCATTACCTATAGAAGATATACGCGGGATTAGACGACACAATTCAGAAACTTTTTTCATGTATCTATTATTATTATTTTTTTGTTTAGTATTATCAATAAAACATACGTTTTAATGTAATATAAAGTTGACCCTGTTTTTTCCACCTTTACAAAAATTTCTTCAATTTCCAATAATACTTAAAATATATTATCTTCGATTTAACGGCTTATGCCAGAGGTTCACAAAGTGAGCGCTTCGGTGCCCTGGTGCGCCGTAAACAGTGAAGAAGGACGCCGTGAAGCGATTCTCCGAAACCTCTGTAATTGTATTTTATGTATGTATTTTATTGTGCGTGTTAAATCTTTAAATTTCATAATATAAATATAAATAAACATCCTAGATTCATAATGGGGATGTTTTAATTTTTGGGCCCATAGATCTAACTAGTATCATTGTACCTCTGTATTTCGGCAAGTTAGATAGTTTAGGGCGCTGCGACAAAATAGTAAACATGTAAGTATACGCGCTCCAGGCTGAAAAAGATTCGGACTACTGACTTGGGCAATATTTTCATACCTAAGAAATTTTTCACGTCGACACGCCTAAAAATGCGTTGTCATAATTACTCTGTTCAATTTCATGTACCTTATTTTTAGTGTAATGCTTTAGTATTCTATTAGTGTACGGCAATTTAATGATATGAATGATTACTGTTGGATATAAGGGAATCATTAAATCATTAAATTCATTTATTTTAAACTAAATGTACCTGCAACTACGTTCTGGTGGATTAAAACATGACTTAATAATTTTTGCCCGTTTATTTAACTTTTTTTAATACAGCTTTGATAATGGTAGTAGCGTTATGTTAAATACGCTAAAGCCTTCCTAAATGATTGCTCTGGCTAAGAGTAGCGCGCTCAGACAAACTTTTCCGCTTAATGTACATATAATGTAGTCACCATATGTAGTTTTATTCAAACTACTGCTAATCAGGTGTGATTAAAGTCAATAATGATATCGAAAGACGATACTGTCGCATCTCTAATTCGCATCTGTGTCAGATGCGCGGCAGGTGGCGTACGTGCAGGTGACCGCCATTCTAGGTGCATGCAGCCTTGCCACCTCCCGCCAAAATCTTTAGCATCATGCCTCTTCTGGTATAGCGGTAATTAATTATTTCCTTTTAACGAAAATAATTAGCGGGAAATATTGCTAGACAAGTGTTTCGTATGAAAATAATTTTAGAATTTGTACAAACAAGCTAGGAAATAAGCTATCTAATATTATAAAGTGAGAAAAGTTCGTGTTTGATTGTTTTATTTCTAAAATTGTTTTTGTACTTTGACAACAATTGAGGAAGACTTTTAGGCTATTTAATATCATGCTACCACCATCAATAGGAGAAAAGCTGTATTAAACAAAGTAATGAAACGGGCAAAAATAATTAAATAATTTTCAGTAGCACGTGAAAGAAGTCACAGGTGCAGCTAGTGTATTAAAACTGTGTAACTTAATAGTACATTTAGTATTTCAAATCTATGTAAATACAATCTGTTTTCTTCAGTCAATACGTATTTCATCTATATTTTTTTTAATTGTGTTACATGTTTGTTTTGGAATAGTGGTAGATATTTAATTATTTCCTGGTAACGTAAATAATATATAAAAAATATTGTTAGTCAAATGTTTCGTATAGTAACAGGTTTTTAATTTGCACATACAGGCTTGATTCATATTTTTATTATTATCGCAATTATATAACTATATTGGTGTTGTAGATCTAAGTAAATGCAATCTGTAATCTTCAATCAGTACACATTTTATTTTTAGGATTTTCTTATGTGTACCAATAGAATATAATTACTTATTAAATGAAAATTTAATACTAATAAAAGGAGGTATAAAATAATTAGTCAAAAAAATGTATTCTTTCCCGAGGGCAAATAATTACAATAATGATAATGTTATTACATATTAGTAAAGTGTAATTAAAAAAAAGAATATTAATTATAATAATTTACGATTTACTTTAAAAAGTACTTAACATAATATACAGTAAAGATAGGTAAAATTAACGCTGCGAGATATCGTTATGAAAGTTATTATGGTAGACTCTAGTTTCAACTTGATCGATATGTTTGTCTCTAGAAAACAACATAAATATAATATGGGTTTTCTGATTTCTGATTCCACACCCGATAATCAGAAAATGTATGCTTACGGGCGTGCGTAATGCGTAATTGAAACAATAGTATAACAGTTCTTATGCGACACGATAGAGTAGACTATGTTTTTACTGTTGCCCAGCCAAATGTCACGGCTCACCGGTTCTCTCGGATCACATCCAAGACGTCGTCGCACACGACATCCCGAGGAGCTAGTTACACCGACGCGTAATCTTCTTCCTCTTATTTTATAGCAACATGTTTATACACAATTATTCTAATGGTAGAATATCGAAAAAACTTTTAACAAGATGGTAAGTCTTGTTAAAACTGCCCAAAGAGTTTTATAATAATTAACTACTACCTGACTTACACTAAATAACTAAACTATAATACGCAAAATAACACATATATTATAAAACACTGGCTGTGGCCGGGACTTCGTCTACGTGTAACTAAAAATTATTTAATTATTTTTGTCTATTTCTGTAATTTTGTTCAACACTGCTTTACTCCTATTGATGGAAGCATGATGTTAATTAGCTGAAAACCGTCCTCAATAATTGCTCTATAAATAAACAAATAGTTTTTGAAATGCGTCTGGTAATTCCTAAGAATAGCAAGAACAAACAAACAATTTTCCCTCTTATAATATTTATATAGATATGAATTAGACTAAATAAATTCATAACATGACAGATGCAGATCTTGCCGAAAAATTCGATGTAATTTATATAATGGCATCCAGCTCTCGTAGTATATTGTTTTTCTACTACGTAAAAAAGGAATAACTTGGTTATACATTTTAATTTTTATTCGTTACGGTGCAAGCAGCGACCGTGTGTTTACGATCACTGGAATGTACGCAACAACTGCAGAACTGTTCATTGAGCTCTTAATGTGACATTTTTAAACAATATTTGTAAAGCAAAATGCGAAACACATTGCGAGTTGCCCATAACGGGACATTGATAACTTCTCAGACTTTGGTCGAATATTATTAAAAACATACAGTCGATACGATTTGAGTTTCGTCGTCAGCATAATATTGTATATACTTTCATTTGATTATAAACTTATATAGTTGGTAAAAACTTTTTCATTTTCATATTATTTTCCGTTGTTCTACTGTACAATTTGTTCTTAGGTTATTTATATAGAAACTATTCAGGATAAACATCATAAGCGCCAAAAATCGTAAAAGTGTTTTTTTAAACACATCCTTCAAAAAATATCTTTGTAAATTTGAAGCAGAATGTTAATAGTCACTATTTTAATAGATCAATAGGTAATAATCAACAAATTATATTTTAGTATAAATATATCATAAATTATTCTTAATTACGTATAGCAAGTCTCTCTCCTTGTAATATGTGCAATTGTTGCTTATTATGTTTTTTTTAATGCCGATATTATATGAACCTGTGTAATAAGTATTTGTATCATAAAACATATCATATCAACATATCATAAAAGGTCGGCATTACAACGCGGCTGAATTAACTTCGAAAAATTGTACTTTATATATTTAACTGAGAATAACATTTGGGGTAATAAATCAATTTTGTTGTTCATTTGGAAGTTTTATTCAGTTACTAAGTATATTATACTGTCTACAATTTATTAGTGTGATATCTAATATGTGCTTTATAATGTGTATGGTATATGTATTAATTGAGAAATACATATTAATTGGAGCATCCGATAATTTACCATATCTATACTATTTAATGATAATATGTTTGGACCCTTAATACGAATAAAAAATATTATACAGAGGTGTCTTAAATCTTTATAAATTTAAATAAAGCCTGGTGAATGTAGGTATTTGTGTGATATATAGTTTTGGAGATCTGGAGATGAGTAATTGAAAGTATGTTATGGGAAAATATATTAGATATATAGTTTGTTTTATTCATATTTAACTTTGTTATTATTTATTTTTCATAGAAAAACTAAGAATATATAATTTTTTTAAACTATATTCCGTATCCAAAATAACGTGGGCGTGGGAAAAAGGCCTCCTGTTCGAAACTCTTTTTTCAAATACTCAGTGTAGAATACACCTGCTGGCCGTTCGCAGCGTTCGACAATAAAAAAAATCAGTGCGTTCCTTTTTCGAGCGCGAACCTATCGCTCGTTCGGATATTGTTATGGCCCATTTTATTTTTTTAAAGTAGTCGTGAGATACCGGCTTCACTCAGATTATTAAGTGGTAGAATCACGGAGCCTTTTTTTTCTTTCCACAATGCTTCACGATCGATGAAGGGTTATTGATTATTATAGACATCATAACTCGACGCCATTTTTTTTTCTACAAAGAAGTCCGTTCTTATTACGAATTATTTCGAATTTTTATTGCTTATTTTACTTGCTTTCAAGGTTACAAGATGTGCTGGTAACCTACCGCATGCATAAATAATCGTATAATTATAATAAAAATAAGCCAATCGACGGTAACGGGTTAGAGTAAAAAATCACACAATGTAATCTAGTCAAAATGACCGTGACAGTGTCACGTAGAGACGAAATTGAGAGCAGTAAAAAACACTAACATGTACTATAAAATTGTATCGAAGAAGTTTATCGAAGCCATTCTTGAGTCTTCATTTTAATCGAATTGTCGATAGTTGGATTAAATAGAATTAAAAATGATTTTGAAAGTAGAATTATTAATTCTGAAGTATTTTAGAATAATGCAGTAAAATTCAAACACAATGTCAAACATGAGTTTTTTTGAAATACTTTATAGGTTTAACGTTATGGCAACAATTTCTGGAATAGACTTTCAAGTGCAACTACCGGGACACACCTATAGGTATTTGGCGGCAAATTTTTAATTAGCTTTATTTAACTAGCTACTAACTAATTAGCTAATTTAGCTAGCCAGGCCGGTATTAATAACAGCCGTACCATTAACGTACTATGGTGTCATCATGATGTTTTTTCTTCAACGAAAGCTCAAGCTCATTGCAGGGATTCGAACTTAAGTCCAGTGACCAAACGTAACCACTGAGGTATCATTCTAAAAAGAATACTAAGAACACATCAAAATAAATATATTGACTTTGCACCTAAAATAGTAAGTATAAATCAGGGTTGCTACGTTTAAAAAATAATACAAATTCATCTTTAATCTATTAACACATTTTATCAACTGTGATGTATTTATTTTTTAACGACTTTGTTTTTTGAAATATTTAATTATCGAAATGAATAAAATTATGTTGTATTTTTAATTGATATCGAGTGAGGACGGCAATAAGAATTAGGCGTCCAATATTTATGACGGTCGATCGGCCGTATATGGGCGACGGCCGGCGCGTGCGCCCGCCGGCCGCCATGACAGCGGGACGATCACATTCCATTTTTAAAATTAGTATTTAATGTAAACGCCCGTCGAACCATGCACTGGTTTTAGTTCTGACGACATTGCCGACCCTGTTTCACGTAAGTGGGTAATGTTTTGACATTTCACACCAGATGTAAACCGGTTAAAATCATTTGTTCTTCACTGGTTCATAAGTTAACTTAACATTATTACTTTGATTTCTAAATTCCGTTCATAAGTTTGATATATTGTTATACTATTATAAATGCGAACACTTGCGTTTTTTTTTTAGTTAAGGTTTAGTTTGATGACCACAATCTCGTCTGATATTAAATGACGGCCCAAAATGGTGGGCCCGCTATATCTGTGGAGGCTGGTTCTCAGGTGTAACTACCAGAACACACCTATAGGTATTTGGCGGCAGATTTTCAACTTGAGGGTGGTAACTAGCCAGGTGGGTAGTAGAAAAAGCCCTACCAACATGCTGTGGTACCGAATTTATTCCATTTACCGAAAGCTCAAGCTCATTGCAGGCATTCGAACTCACGTCTTTTAACGCAGTATCCGTACACGCTATCACTGAGCTATCTTCGCTTTTTCCAACTACTCAAATAAGCATTATAGAATGTAGTAAAACAGGGATACAGCAAAGCACATGTGATACCTGTCTTATCCAGAAAAAAGGTCTATTCCAGAGGCGTAGAAAAATAACTTCAGATTGGGTTATAAATAAAGGAAATTTCTTTCTAAGGCACACTTTAGTGTGAGATTTGTGTTTCTTTATAAAAGTGCTGCAAAGTGATGAGTGAGCTACTTTGCTAGACCCTGAGTACTTTGACATCCAAAAGCAATGGTTCCACCAACAGTTCTCTGTAATCGGCAATCCATCTTGTGGGTATACAAAACTTGCGGCCGCTTGGTATAACCTGATTTACACCGGTACCTTCTTTATATCCGGCTGCTAATGAGATTATATATGTATTGAGATATCTTTAGAATGCTAATACCTAATACATTAATTTTTTAGTTCGTACCTACCTAATATCTTTGGTTTCATAGTACACCATACATGATAAATAATTGGGAATACTTATAGAGAAATATTTATCTATTGGGAAATCACCACCATAACGTAAAATTCTATATTTAAATTAAGGTTGTGTTTGAATTACATTAAAGTTTATGTAACGGTGAATACCGGCATACATCTGGACAATAATTAAACAAACAAAACTTTAATAATACATTATGCATGTGGTTGTATCCTTAAATTAACTCACACGAGCAAGAAAGACAACCTGCGCTCGCGCATTCGCATAGTTTTTGCTCGCTTCCTTGCGAAGCTGGCGTTTCCGCATCCGCCGGATGTAGGCAGATGAGATTTTGGTTTTGCGTAATACACCGCTCCGTGCCGTTTCCTGTCTCAGGTACTTGACGAGCTCGATTGAAGGTGCACGCTGACCTTGGGGTCAGATTTCAAATGGGGGTGGCTTCTTGTACAAGGATGTAATATGATATTTTCTGTATGGCAAGAATATAGATGTGTATGTTGTTATTTTATGAATAAATAGCTATGTCTACGACTTCCTAGCTATCCCGTTTTTGTAATTCTTTTCTATACTGCTATGCTCCTATTGATGGTATCATACATAGCCTAAATAAATAAATTAACTTGAAAACAGTATTTGGAAGCAATTATATATATGCCAATGGTAGAGTGTATGGACGCCGGATCATAAAAAGTGAGTTCAAATCTCTGCAGTGAGCTTTAGCTTCCGGTGAAGGTTAACATCGTGATGAAGCCATAGCATAGTGCTAGGGTTTTTTGTAATACCTGTCTGGCTAGCTACCACACTCAAGTTGAAAACCTGCTGCCAAATACTTATAGATGTGCTCCGGCAGTTGCACTTGAGAGCAAGTTCCTCCACGGGTTTATCATGTTTACCAGCTTGAGTCAACTCGTCATGTAACATCAGGTGAGTTTGTAACCATAACGCTAAACCTATAAAAAATATACAAAAGATTAATATATTATCTGCTGTCATCATACTGTTTGAAATTAATTAAAACGTATATTTTGTTTTAAAAATCTTCGTAACACAGTAAATTAAATTAATTGTATTTAGCTAAATAACAATAAGATGAATGTAGCTGATAAACAGGAAAATATTATCAAAAAGATCATTCTAAAACCTTCAATTATTTTCGGTATTTTTAGGAGATGTTTATCCTAGACACAATAAGGTGCAAGCAGATGGCTGTACAAAGCACACTTGTGTCGAACGATTTATTTTTTTCCCAAACGCCATGTGCACGAATTAAACCTTTTTTCTTACCTATTTGCATCTAAGTGACACATGTTCCGTGCCAGATATAAAGAGTGAAAAAAAATTTTTGTTTGGAGATTTTAAGAAAAAAGTGTATGGAAAAAAAATAGGCATCGACAGATGTGCGTGGAATGGAGCACGTGCCATCTGCCAAATCTCCCAAGGAACCCGCACAATGGAATAGATTATAGAAAAAGTGTAAGAAAATACGCACACAGGCGTAAGTGTGCGCGATCGATCAAAGCAAAGATCGGCGCACGCGCAACGCTGCGGCAGATGTTTCGACCTGACTGGTCGACGATATTCGAAATTCAAACTTCCGCACAATAGGTACATACGTAGATAAGGAGTATTACCTATTAATCTTATTACTAACACAAAACATATAGGTAAAAGAAAGACAGCTTTCTATAACGGATAACAACGGCGCTTGCAAACATAAACGTGTATATACTAGGATCAAGTCGGTAGAACGCCAGGCAGAAGTTTCCGTGCAATCCCTACATACATAATTATTTAACCGTATTTACAATATATTATTGAAATTGTGATATTGCATGCCTCATACCGCGAAGCGAGTGAGGTAGTGCTCTACTCTTGACACGTCAAGCTTAAGCAATTTTTTATTATTAGATGCCCCTATCACAACTAATTTGCATTTATATGATAATTTGAGTAGATATGTTAAAAGAAAACACTCCGAATAATCTTATATTTTGGATAAAAATAATTTTTTTTTGCTAACTGGAAAAAAAACTGGTTAAAAGAAATATTTACGTGGACGTCCTGATTTTTTTATTTGAGGTGGTTACGATAATTCCCTAAGAAATTGACGTATGACCGGGTTTCGGTTATTCTTAAAAGAACCTGTTACCTATTTCATATCAATAGCCTAGTACTCGTAGTTTAATAATAAAATGTTTTTGCACGTCTCATTTTTGAATTTATTACATTTAATATTTGCAATTTCTTGGTATTGTCAAAATTTTTTTCTTTTCAAGGATAAGGCAAAGACACCGAAACGATACAGTCGAGTCGAACTTTATATCACAATAAAGTGGTTAGCACTTTAACATGATAGAAGCTCTGTAGGTAAATCTATCTACGCAGTTTTTGTGGCAAGCAATAAATCATGCTTTCTTGAAAAATAAAGTTATAATAAATAAAATAATTCATATATTTTTTTAAATAAAATAAGTCCTAGGTACGGCTTGTTTTATTATTTTATTTTGTAAATAGTATGAGACGTGCACTTTTTGATTTATCAAACTGTATTTATTTGTAAATACCACATTAAAGTGAAATCAATATATGATTTTTTAATTAGTCTTTTATCGCTTTACAGTAACTGGCATACAAATTATTATTTTTGCTGTAAATAAATGCGCTTAAATAATATATAATTGATAATTTTATTAAAATATGAAAAAAGCTAGTATTCCTAGAATATTGCAGATGCTCAACATATGCAATTGTATAATATAATCGAACGAAGATAACTAATATTCAAGATTAGTCGGAGCATACTATCTGTACCTATATATTTTGTGTACCTAATATCGGTCAATGTCAGTTCATCAACGTAATAAGGTCGTTATTTCTTTGTAAATTTTCTTCACATTTTCTAATTTTGTTTGTGTTTTCGATATAAGAAAAACGTAACAGACGATCGTTACATCTCAGCTATTTCTATATGATCACCTTCTGTTCCTATTGGAGTCAACGTTGACAATAAACGACTGCCGATGAACTTCTAATCTTTCGGTGGTCGATATCGTTTTAGAATTGTACAGTGATAACCATCAGGTACACTCTACTTCACTATGCTGTGCTGCTTCATCTTCTTACCCCTTACCCTACCTTTTTAAATTAATTTGGTGTTTTAAATTATACCCTTTACGTACTTCTTTATCGTAACGCGTAAATGCAGTATTCGGACGAGAGGTGAGAAGGGCATGTGGCGACTCATCGGGTACGAACCACCCAACATTACCCACTGAAACGCACCACGGTGAGACTTCAAACTTCCGTGTTACCAGAGACCAGGGACAGCGCCCACATTTCTAGACACCTTATCCTGCGTGAGTAGAGTCGGCGTAACGTGTTTATCGCCATATTGTGATTTAAGTTTTGTTTCTTTTTTTTATCATCAGCCGCTTGCTTGCCATCCCTAATCTTCCTTCGTTGGGGATATGGTTTTACATTAATGTATTTATAAGATTTATAAAATACCAAAATATAAAATACCAAGATACCAAGATATAATATAAATATAAAATATAAAATATATAGATATAAAATACCAAAATACCAAGATATAAAACGAATAGCATCAAAGATCCTATATAGATGTTTGATATGTAGACTCTTTTGTTTGTTTAAATATTGTCTGAATATAAATCATATTTTAAGGAAATCACCCACACTAGCGTTGCTGTGCTATTAAAAAATTACACCATATATTCCGAGTAACTTCGTCACCAAGTTTGAGAAAGTTGACATTTATTTTCGAAGTGAAACTTTGAAATTCTGACCCGCAACCTTTTTGTGTGACGCTTTCGTTCTGGCAAAGTCGGCTCGAGGCGACTAAGGAAATGATAGAAATGTAATGATGTTTCATCTCTGCAGTGTGGCCTAAAGCACACACCTTTTTTGTTATACTATTTCGGCAAAATGACTGCGAAACACCTGATAGTAAGTAAGTACGATCCATAGACAGCGGCGACCATCAGTGACACAGTTTTTATCGTCAGTAGTCGAATGCTTCTTCACGCTTGTCTCGAAGGTCCAATGTCCTAGGGAAGTGGAAATACATTAGCTGGGAGACCATTCCACATCAGCTGGCTCCGGTGAAAATATTAATTCGTGAACTTATTTTTTCTTGTTATGATGAGCGACATCGTGAAGCGCCATAATCACATTGATATTCCGAGTTTTAATTTATTTTTCGGAATATGGTGTTATGTGAATGCGTGCGCATGTTTTTTACACGAAGTGTAACATTTAAGGGTCAGATGTTTTTTACAATTAATCTCAATTAATATTATAAAGTGGGAAAGTTTGTTTGAATCTTAGGAACAGTATGTTTGCATCAATAGGAGCAAAGCTGTGCGAAGAAAATTACAAAAACGAATAAAAATTATTGAATAATTTCTCGTTTCACGAGATCGAAGTCCCGGGCTCTGGTCGTATATGTTATATATACAATATATCTAATACGCTCTGACCACGGCTGTCAGTTTTGAGATATGTCGTTAATATAATGTTTACAATATGATCCCATATATTTACCTTATATCCCATTTTGTCTTTATGCAAACGGTTGTCGAAAAAGAGAACTTGGATAACGGCACTGCTTAGATCTTAAAAACCATTTGTTAAGTTTAGTTTTATTATATAACTGTAATTTTTTAACTATTCAGTGTACCCTGCAAAAGCTGCATGAAACTTGACTATTCTTAAAATACCTTATAAAAAAAATCTACAGCCTTAAGTTCCCACAGAAGGAATAAAGCCTCACTACCTGGTATACAGCAGCTGCTTTAGTTAAATCGATACCGTCTTGCGTCTCGCTCAGACAAACGATCTTTTAGATTTATCGTCTCTTTCGAGATAAGAAGGATGATTTAAAATGACATGACTTGTAAAAAAATACGTAAGAAACGGCTGCAAGTTTAAGAAGTTAGTTGCACTGTGAACGATATAAATAAACATACTTTATTATAATAATACAACTGAAGGTGATTGTTCTGTGTTAGTATATACTATGTACTAGCTGTGCCTGCGACTTTGTTCGCGTGGTACTAATAATTATTTAAACAAATTTGTCCGTTTTGATGATATATTTATGGTAGCGTGATGTTAAATGGCTTTAAGCCTTCGATAATGATTGCGCTAACAAATACAAAAAGTGTTTATGAAATCTAACTGATTCTTCCTAAGATTAGCGTATTCCAAGAAGCTTTTGCACTGTATAATATAAATTGGATATAAAGTTACAGACAGTGAATTGACTTATTAGTTTTCTTTTAAATTAACACTTTTTTAAGGAACGTTATTTAAGGCTGCCCTTTATTTTATTATTTTAACCATCAATATTGATTCAGTACTTTATCAGTGATCACTAAAAATTAACTCAAAAAACAAAAAAATATATATTATGAAAATCATACATATATATTATAATAATAATAAATATCTCACTCTATTATTTGAGAAAGTAAACAACGTCTTCCGCTTCGATCATCTTATAAAATTTTATATTTTCGTACTTACCATATCATGATGCTGAACAGAATCACGTTCGCTTGTTTGTTCATCAAATAAATATGTTATATTAAACGTTTATATCATGATTTCTTTTATTTAGCTATAATTATCCAGATGAACAGCAGTATTAACGAGTTAAAATGTATTATTAAATATAACTTTACTTCAATCAGTGTATTTGTTCCCTCTTCATTTAAAAAATATTTTACTAGTACACTGGGAAATGGCTACACTTTATGGTTAGGTACAAAAAAACATAGGTAATCCTAGTTATGTTTATCATACTAACATGGTACAATCTCCATGATGAGTAAGAATTAAATTATAATTAAATTGTAATCGATAATAACAAAAATGAAAATCTTGTAGAATTCCATTTTGATAGAATAACATACATTATTTTGTTAAATACATATTACGATAGTAAACTAATCTTTAAAGTCAAAGTAACTTCTGTCATACATTGAGTTTATTTTAGAAAGTTAAATAAAAAAAAAACATACTATGTTCCCATTTCACGTGCAAAATATTAAAACAAAGATATTACTATATTGCCGGTTGAATATGAATCTTCATACGTTTAGATATGATCGATTTTTAAATATAAAATCCATAGTCTAAAATCAGCTGATGCTGAAGACCGAGTAGCACACGTGTTCGAGAGATGTTTGCAATTTTTTTCAAGGATTATCTGACATAAAAAAATCTTTTCTTACTTTTGTGCAAGATCGTGGGAACGATGGTACCACGTGCCTTCAAGGTTTTACCTGGGTTATGCAATTTTTTTTAGAAAGGCATCGCAATAAAAGATGTCTTTGAGATGTGAACCGTATTCTGTCCTATGAAATCGAATTCAAGTTTTGTGAACGTTTCTGATTTTAATTTTTAGAAATATGATATATAATTTATCTATTGAACGTAGATATTGTTGACATATTCTGTATGCTGTAGCTTATATAGGTGTTGTTATTTTCAATGCTTTGTTGTGTTCGGTTACTCACAACTAGCTGTGCCTGTGAGTTCGTTCGCGTGAAACTAAGACTTCTTTAAAAAAAAAATACAATTTTTATAACTTTTTTCAATACAGCTTTGATTCCATTAGTGGTGAGTAGCCTAAAGCCTTCGTCAATAATTGCTCTATCAAATACAAAAAGCGTTTTTGGATTGTAACGAGTAGTTTCTAAAATCAGTGCGTTCAAACAAACAAACAAACTTTTCTGCTTTATAATATTAACTAGCTGTGCCTTCAACATCGTTTACGTGGAACTAAAAACTATTTAACCAAATTTGCCCGGTTTTGTGACTTTTTTCAAATACAGCTTTACTCCTATTAGAGGTAGCATGATGTTAAATAGCCTACAGTTTTTCTCAGTGATTTCTCTATCAAATACAAAAAGAATTTGAAAATTCCGATTGGTGCCTAAGATATGAGAGCCAGTTCCTCCACAGGTTTAGAGTGTCTGCCAACTTGCGGCGTATCATCAATTAGATCAGGTGAGATAATGGCCATAACGCTAAACTTTAACTATAAAAACAGATTAGCGCGTTCAAACAAACAAATTTTTCTTCTTTAATAATATCAATATGATGAATAAATTGTCTATAGAATTTAATATCTTTGACAGATTCTATATACAGTAGCACGTATAAGTATAGACATTTCGATCTCAAAGTCGACATAGGTCTTTTATTTGAATGTATTATTGTGTTCGGTTATTTATAATGTGTGTGATTTAAAAATTGTTATTGAACACGATATTTCTGAATTTATAACTAAGTACTAATGAATTTATAAGACACGCACGCATGCACGTACATTTAGAATTTACATGTGTAATTAATAATTTTACAGTGTTTTCTCCTTCACCTTTTCAATTTTAATTATTTATATTTGTATGTTATTTATATTATCATACATAAAAAACTTTTAGTAACTTATTCATATCTGTACATTAATATCTTTCGATAAATATAATTCGGGTGGATTTGCTAGCGATATAGAGGTCAAAAATACATACAGTGGAATGAATCTCTATAACTTGAACGCAAGCGAACTTAGCAAAAAAAAAATCGAGATAATGAGTTTTCGACTTAACAAGAAGCCTGAGATACAGAGGATTTAATTGCAAAAATTTTGACTTAGTAAGGCTGAAACTTAGGAAACGTCTATAAGACCAGCTAAAATACAATACAATTAAAATAAGTATTGTCATTAATGCGATTGTCCTCTGGAATGAATGTGTTGGTTAATAATACCTAATACCCTAGGTATTATATAAATAAAATATTGTATTATTCTGTTTAAGTTTCAATTAGTATATATTATTTCATAGAATAATCTAATGTTTGTATTTCTTCGAGTTGAATTTTACAATTTACTAAGTGATGTACTAATCTATTATTATAATACAATTACTCAGTAATTTATTTTCAATTTTTCTTTGGAACTTTTAAGAGCTTTCTTAATGATATTATATGCTATTAAAAATAGAAAATAAATAACTGAGTAATTGTTTTATAATAATAGATTGGTGTATCGGTAAGTAATCTGTAAAATTCAATTCGAAGAAATACAAATAGTAGATTATTCGAAGAAATAATATATACTAATTGAAACTTAAACAAAAGTATCAAACAAATTAATCAAAAGTTAAAAAATAAAGTATATTACAAAAGTATAATATATATAAATTTCGCCTACATCCGAAGCCCCATCGACAATTTGGATGAAATTATGTATTTATTCATGTTGTTTTTGTGGTATTTTTCGTAAAAAAAGCAATTTTATAAGCAAATTATTACTAATAAAATATTTTTTTACATCTGTGTTGTGTATTTAAATAATTAATTTATACTGTTGTAAAATCGTAAAATTTGGATGTTTTATCATGTGATTTTGTGTCTATATATTTTTATAAATTAAAACAATTAAAAATAAATACTGAGCTAAGCTCGGTTACTCAAGTGCTTACTATCTGTATATACTGAATACATGAAAGAAAAAAAATCGTTTTTTGGTTGTGTATATATATTTTTTATTAATATAAAAATTAAAATATTTAATGAAACTCTCCTGTATTTAAATGTATATCCACCCGATTTGATTATAAAGATCTTTTTATAGATTTCTATCTGGTTTTTGTTTTATACGCTTTGAATTATGGCCACAATTTCACCTGATGTTAATTAACGATGTGGCATTAGAAAAAACCCTATTACTATCTTATGGGTCTATCATGATGCTTTCCATTACCGGAACTCAAGCTCATTGCAGGGATTTGAAATCACGTCCATTGACGCGGAGTCTGTACACACTACCAACTAAGCCATCATCGCTTGTATCCATGTACCACAAAATTTATATTCATTTATTGTAAGTACACATCTATAATGTAATGGGAAAATATGACAAGTTATCTGACCGCACTATATTATTCTCGTGAAGTACTTTAACTAGAATAAAAAATAATTACAATACAATCATTTTCTCTGGTCTAGTCAATGACATTGAATGTTATATTGAGCTGATCGTAATATTTAGAATAACGTTACATTTAACGGATAAACAATTAAAAATGAAGGCGATGCATATTTTGGATTTGGATGTCTGCAGAAAAATTGAAGGAACGATACCAGTGTTGCGTGCTCTAACGAATATCATGGTCTTCTATGTCGCACCTCTGTATGATATGAACAGTAAGGCAACTTTAAATATTTCTTTGTTTGTAGCGTTGTTCTTCCTGATAATTTCTATAAATACTGCTATATTGTAGCATATTATTACTATATTCGTGGATCGCTACCACAATATACTAAGTTTAAAACCCGTCATAGCGTCACGTTTAGAGGTGCCACATTCTGATATTGTCCTCCGTATATTTAGAAATCAAGCTCAGTGCTAACGATTTATAAATATTCGTACATACTTCATAGGTTTATCGTCATAGCCGCTACCTCACCTGATGTTAGGTGATGATGTGGCCTAAATAATGGAAACGTCCAACCTAACGAATGAACTGGTTTTTAAGTGCAATTGCAGGAACACGCCTAAAGATATTTCACGGCAGATTTTCAACTTGAGGGTGGCAGCTAGTGAGTTGGGCATTATAAAATACCCTACTATTATGCTATGGTTTCATTTCGATGTTTTCCTACCCCGAAAGCTTAGGCTTTATTGAAATGACGTCCGCCCATACTGCCAACTAAGTCATTATCAAATTATGATATAATATACATCATTTAGAGTTTATCGTGTTACGAATCAGCCAGCGTATATCCTGCCTATTGGTTTTTAGGTTAGTATGACTGCGGCATCCACTGATCTATTGTAGATCTCTCCTTGGTGACCTAAGTTCCTGAATTTGTCTAAGACAGTTAATAGAGTCTTTGCGATATTGCAAAATATAAGAAAGAAAGCTATGTGTGCTTTAAACTACACAACATAAATGAAACATGACTACATCCCTCTCGCTCCTTTACTTGCTTCGAGCCGACTATACCTGAATGAGCGTAAAATAAAAGGTTGTGGATCAAAATTTCAAAACCCTCCCATAAGAAGTTTTACTTCACAAAGTTACCGGTAAATGTTTGTCGGTTTTTTTAACACCGTCCTGTATTTTAATACCAAAAATCAGAGTTTCATTTCTGTCGTGTAGTTTTAAGCACAAACTTTTTTCTTATATTTTGACATATCGTATAGATTATATAAATTGTTTCAGACAAATTCAGGAACTCAGGTCACCAAGTAGAGATTGACAATCGATTAGTGAGTGTCACGGTCATACTTATCTTGAATCCTCTAGGCACGATATAGGTACACTGGCTGACTCAAAACATGACAAACTGTAAAAGGTACTATAAACTATTATATATTCTATCATAAAAGTATATATACTATATATATTCTATAATAAAAGTATATATACTATATATATTCTATCATAAAAGTATATATACTATATATATTCTATCATAAAAGTGTAGTTTACTTAGTTGTTACTGTTTAACACTGTTGTGTAGTTACTGTAGTGTACTTAGTTGGTAGTGTGTACGGACGTCGCGTCAATGAAGCTTGAGCGGTGAAGGAAAACATTTGACGCGGTGATGGAATGCATGAACCCGCGTCGCCGCATGAAGGCGACAGACGGCCGTGTGTTTTTAGTACATACATACCCCTCTCAGAGCCTACGGGCTGCGAGGGGGTGCGTAAATTCATTTTTCCGCCTAAAAAAAGTCATCAGGGTCAGGATACTTAAAAACCTGAGAAGTAATTTAACATTGGTACAGTACTAAGTTGCTATACCACATCATCTGTATACATGGTGTAATAGTTAATTTACCTATCGGTTTTAAAGTTAACGCTCTATCGAAATCAGTGTAAAGAAGTGCCTCACATCACGCTACGTTCCAGAACTTGGTATGCGCATACGATAATAGCCTCTATTTTTTAATAATCAAGGCTTCCATACATTTATTATAAATAATTAAAACCGAGCTCTTCGGATACAGTTATCAATGTTTTAAAAGTAATTCTGTAAAGATTAAAACGTAAATTATGCATTGATTGACATAATGTATGGTTTAGAAAATGGGTAATATTGTTTTTGGTATTTTAAATGAAGTAATTTGTATGAAATTCTTGATAACGGTTTACATTGAAAGTTTGTTGTTGAACTGTTATATTTTTGTAGTATCTACTTGTTCGATTTTTTTTATTATTTTCAAAAGAAAGTGTATATTAAAAAACTTGATACAAGGTTTAGGAGAAGTATGTATGCATAAAATATTGATCAATTGTAGAAATTGATTAAAACAATTTACAGAACAATGAGCTACAAGTCTAGAAGTTATTAATATTTTTATTTCTTAAAAAACATACATCAGTTTGTTTGTATATGTATAAGCTTAATCGACTTGTTTGTGTGGAATGCATTTATATAGGTATTTATATAAATTATCAATTAAGCAATTAAATCCTAATGCTATTTTACTTTTTTAAATTTATTGCATGCATAATAAACCTGTCAATCAGATTTTGCCTGGTGTACAGTGAGCCATTTGGTTCTTCAAATTTTGGAAATTTTTATATTTTAAACTGCAAAATCTTTTATATTCGCTACCATGTTACTTTTGGAAATAAGAATAATGGTTTTACTAAAATAAAATTACTCATACCGACAATTTTTCATATTTTTTAAGCAACGGAAATCGCCGTTAATCAAATCAAACGAGCATGAACCAAGACGTTCACGTTTCCAGGTGATACAAAATCTATTATAACTAAATAAAATAAGTCCTTACCGAACAAATCTTTGGGAATGCGCAAAATGCATTCTCTTTTGTGAAACCGTCGTTGAATACAATGGGACAATGCAAGGACGATTTTGGTACACTCTATTAAAATGCTATTTCAATAAAACAGAATTAACTTTTACAATCATATTGATTACATTTAACTCTTACAACATTAAAAATAAGGTGGAAATTTGTAAAGAGAATTGTTTCGAAACATCTTGGATTGAGTGGGCAAGTTCCGAAAGGTTGGCATTGTCGGAGAATACGATGGTTAAGGAGAGATGTAGAACCGTTTGCATTTAAACGGTGTAATAGATAATTTACATGACAATAATACAATAAGCAAAGGATAACACGTTGCCGCGCTTTACCCGTTATCTGAGCACAGAGATTCACTAATGCCTACTGTTTTCTGCTTGAGTATTATTGAATCTTTTCATCATCACGTATGAATAACGTGATATCGAAATAAATCTTTAAATGGTTGTCTCTATAACCTACTTCTTACATCATAACAAATATATATTTTTTTTAATTTAAATAACGATATGGTTATAAATTGAAAATCACATTATAAAAAAGCGTACAAAAAAGCTTACTTATATAATTCTTAGCTGCGCCTGCGACTTCATTCGCGGGGAACTAAAATTTCAGTTAATATTTTTGCCCGTTTTTGCAACCTTCATTTAAATAGCTTTACTCCTATTGGTAGTAACATGGTGTTAAATAGTCTTAAATGCTCCTCAATGTTTTATCAAATATTTTTTTTTTAATCTGTCTGTTAGCTTCAATTCAAACAGAGTAAGAAACTCTCCGCTTTTTAATATTAGCATAGATAATATTTCTGTAATTATAGCCTACTCGATGTGAAATTGTTATGAAACTGAAATCTATTAATAAAACGTGAAGTATATTGGAAATTTATAGTTCTACAAAATTACTGTACTTTAATAACTCTTTAAATTACCGTTTTTCTCGTAATACAAAACTATGCAGATAGCTATCGTACCCTTCATAATTATATTACACACAAACAAGTAACAAAGTAATTTCTATTCATCTTAGTCACCATTTTATATCAATTGATTGATTTGCCCTCTCTACTAGGAAACTTACTGACCAATATCATAAATACTTATTAGTTCTTACATCATTATTATCTAAATATGGTTGTAACAGCATTTCTTATGGCATTACTAAACTGAACCCGTTCTCTTGAATTATTACGGAGTTATGAAGATATGTTGATTAATATTTCTTTTAATAACCTTTACTGTGACTAGTTTTAAAGGGTTATTTCTCAGCGTCACATTTTTCTTTGCTAAAATGCTTGACTTATCAGAATCTAAAACTAGTATTCAAATGTAAATTATTCTTAAATCCTAAAAAAAGAATCTTATAAAGACCAATAGACTTTCTTTTACTTTTGAATTAACAGGTTATTAAAATTAACACCCACAAAAATTGATACTGAATTTGCTATTGATTCCAATGAAAGCCGCAGTTTTAGAATTAACTTACTAATAATTTTCTCATTATGTATATGCTTTTGTATATAATATCTTCTGTTTACTTACCGACATTTCCGAATTCATAACAATAGTGTTATCTGGAGTTTAATTTGTTTGATTGAAAATTCGATAAAGTACCTTTTTTCAACGATTACCTAAACCTGTTGTGTAGATTTTTAGCCTCGTAATCTTCCATTAAACGAAACGAAATCCAATGTTCTTAATCATTGAATCACCTTGTACTACTTTTTTCTGACCCCTAAGAATAGAATGGATAAAAATACTTACTAAAAGAAGTTACACTCCTTTGATCTTGAAGAAAGCTACCTTTATAATTGCTTACAAAGTTACGTCCTAAGTTTAATTGTGCTTTATTATTATACATCAAAGCCCCAGTTCCTCCGTGTTCTTTATTATTCCTAACACACCTCTGCTCTTACTATATGGTTGATTGCTAAGATAGGATATCTTTCTATACTTTATAGATTTACCATTATGGCCACAATCTCACCTGATGTTAAGTGCCGATGTGGGCCAAGATGGGGGATATGCTAAGCCTAGTGGAGAGACTGGCTCCCAAGTACAACTGCCGGAATACACCTACATATATGTTCCGGTCTGTCTCTATTCTCCACTCTTGTATCAGATGCTATTTTTCCTTATACGTGGAGCTCAACTTACCTTTAGAATAAAAGAGACTCGATCATTATCGAATATGGGACGCTAATATATACGACAAATCATAAATAAAATCTTTTAATGTCCCATCTATGAATAATAGTGTGTAATCGAAATTGAGTTTTTTTTATTTCTCGATTCAACATCGATCAATATCTTAAGGGACTACAATGAGGCCATAGACCACAAACGATTGTTGACCCAAGATCGTATCGTTTTCACGTGATCTTTATGAACCATTGTCGATGGTGGCAGGATGCGTCTATTGAAAAAAAGAATATATATCTAAGTATAGCGTAACGGTGGTTTCTTGATGTTGGATTCATTGTGTTCTGTGATCCGATCAGAATTAATAATGTGGTTTGAATGCTTATTTCAATCGATGTTTATTCAACGACCTGCGAAAGTTGCGCTATGAAGGAACATCAATTTGAAAGCTTATTACAATTATTATAAGTAAATTTTCCTTATAACACTTGTACTGTACCATTTTTATAGTTTTTTCTAAATAAACCTTGACCTGATATGTGATTTTAGTAGTTATGACGTGCTTCGTAACTTCGTAACACTATATTCGTAACTATTGGGACATGACATAAAAAATATGTACTTTTAGCCAAATAATATAAAAAATAAACCTTATGCATATCTTTGGGAGTTCAAATACCCGTTCAGTGTTATGTTGTAATTAAAAATAATATAGTTTCATTTGCGTATCGTGAATTTATTAATTTTGTCTTTGAAAACATTTTTATGATATTAATTATACTGTTATTTTCCTTTTACTTTAAATATATTATTGAATTATTTATCCCTTAACCTTGTAGATTTTTTATATCAAAATAATATTCAAGTCACCTAATCTCTATGGCCTAATGTCTAGAAAAAAAAATAATAAAAAAAATCTCATGAGGGTAGGTAAAGAAATGTATCTCTACAGATACAGCGCCAAAGTATGATTTTGATTATAAAATAATTTATATGAAAATACTTATCATTTCAAAGTGTTTATAATCAGTAGTCTGTACCATTTATTTAACGAAAAGCGAAAATAGTTCAATTTGATCTGATGACTGTGTACGCTGCTTGATACAATTTTATTTTTCAACTTAAGTGTGCCTTGTATACATTTCATTCATACATTATACCTATTAGTGCATTTTATGTATATCAAACAACGTAGAATAAATATTATTTCTTAATTTTGTAAATGTTGAATCCGTAGCTGATAACATACTTCCTGACCTACATACAAATATTCACCAACCTCAAAATCTTCCAACTGCGTAGAATACATTCATAAGTTTAAATTAAAATACACCAGATGCTGGCAGGTAGGCACGTCATGTTGCAAATGATGAAACCCTGACAAATTAAGTAGCACCATATACTTACCGTTTGCTACAAGACTGCAATCTTTTCGTACAGTTTGTGTTATAGGAAAGGCTCAGCTTGTCGCGACAGATGCAAGAAAGTGGCACAAAAAGGAGCACGTGCTATTTGCGGAGAAAAAAATCACATGCGGGCACAAGTTGGCCAAGGTGCGTTCTGAGGAAATGGAAGCTGCGGTGCACGTGATTTATCTGGAATTAGCATGATATCATGCATGAATATTGCCAGTGTTTTGCAGCTGTATAGTGTAAAGTATTGTTTACTAACAACGAACTGTCCGTAAGGCTGACAAGTTTCGCTCATCCTTTTTTTATAGTAATAAAAGTTTAATCATTGAACCGAGGAAAGCTTAGTTGGTACTGTGTGAGAATAGCGCGTCTTTGAACGTGAGTTCGAACACCTGCAATGGTCCTGACTTTTCGGTTAAACAAGTCATGATGAAACCATAGCATTGTGGTAGGGCTTTTTATTTCAAATACCTATAGGTGTGTTCCTGCAGTTGCACTTGAGAACCAGTTCCCCCACTAGGCTTAGCCTGTCTACCTCCTTGTGTCGTATCTTCACTTAACATCAGGTGAGATTGTGCCCATAACGCTAAACCTATAAACTATCAAAAATAGTATTTAGTTTTGTACGATTAAGTTATCCAAGTAAAAACATATCGTGATGAAACAAGTCGAACGCAAGCTGCATTGTTGACAATGAGTTCCTTTGAACTAGGAATTCGTCACTTATAACATTTATCAGCGATCAAAAAGCCCGTATTACGTATAATATTGTCTACCCTCTGTTTGCTAACACTGGCAACAGATAGTGGTAGTGGGTGGTCTCCCTCCCAAGTAGACACGTGCGATTCGAGGACCCTATCAAACATCTTCCGGGTTTTTAGCTATATAAATACATATTAAATATAAAACCTACTCTTCAAACTATGACCGAAGATACGCTAGTTTTTTGTAAGGAATAATATATGTATGTGTATCTATATTAATATTATAAAGCGAATATTTGAACGCACTAATCTTGAGAACTATTAGTCGCACTTTAAAAATTATAATTGGATTTGATAGAGCCATCATTGAGGAAAGAAAGTTTTAGGTTATTTTAATATCATTATATCACTAATACGAGCAAAGCTGTATGGGAAGACTATAAAAAAGACAAAAATTATAAATCATATGTGTGTAATAAATGCAAATATTCAGATAACAATATATAAATAAATATGACAGAAAGAATTATGGTTGTGTCGACTCTACTTGAGAGAGATAAGATGTATTTTATTTTTTATATATATCATCATTATTTTTGCAAGTGCTAAATTAGGATTAAGATATATCGGCTGATTAGGTAGCGACTAAAATAGTGTGATATATGTATGCTCATGATGAATATATTTTTCTATATAGAAATGTCATAATACATTCTTGGAAACGTCTAAACGTGCATTGTTAAAATTGTTTACAGTATATGAACTCTTGGTAATTATAGATTTGTGGTCGCTCAGTGGTCGAAATTTGACCTTATTTTTATGCATCCTAAAAAAAAATATTAGATTTCTGCGCTGCTCTATAGAAACTATAATAAGTGTGCGGAATTTCATACTCCTCTGTCCGCACATTTTTGTAAAAAGGGGTACAAAGTTTTTGCTTCACGTATTAATATGTAGAAGATATTCTGTTGAAGTGACCCAGATTAATACAGATGTAAATCTTTTAGATGAATTTTTATTTGATAGTTAATGGTCTCGTAAAAAATATTTGATTGACCTATAGTTCCGTGTTTACTTCTTTGAATTCGTTATACATATAATATGATGTTTGTAAACATTGTATTTTCTACTTTATAAAGAAAAAATGAAGCAAATTTTAACATTACGATCATAGTCTAAGTAAATACTTTGGTTACCTTACATATTTCTTCTTAACATAACTTCTAATACTTCTTAACTTTAGAGTTTAGTAAAATTACATACAACAGTCTTACACGTATTCGTTATAATACATCTTTTTTCAATCCATTAGGAGTAAGATTTTGTAGGATATAGATATAGAAATTGACGACTGCAGGTAGTATATAATACGGCGTTTGCTTGTGAAAAGTAGTATAACTTATGTTTTTTTCAATAGCTTTTGTCAAAAATCAATTCAAAAAAATGCTTCCCAAAATAAGGGAGTTCTAACTTGGTATTTAAAAATAAGTGAGCAGTCTTAAATATAAGTGCAGTTTCGTTATATAAAATAAAAATATTTGGATAAAAAATGTCTGCAAAGACATTATAATTCACAGGACTCGAAGGGCGTCAACTCGTCCACAAGGTCCCCGCTTTAGGGTCAAAGATAAATTCTGATATTTTATCACGTTCGAGTGATATTAAAGTATATCACATTAAAGCAGGTGCTGGCAGCGTGCCTTAAATTATTTATACGTTACAATAAAACCCGAGAATATAAAAATTTTATGCAGTAAACTGACTGAAGTAGTGCTTCATTTGAATTACTTTAAGTTAATATCACCGTTTATAAGTCGTAAGGTTTTTGTATTTATTCGTGATATCTTTAGTGTATGAATAGCAGATGACAGGGATTGATTACAATTGTTTTTGTTTGGAAAGTCTATTGTTGTGGTATCTATATGTATACAAAGAGGTAACTACATACTTGGTATATTAAACAAAACTGTACCGCTGTTAATAGAGAGTTTCCTAAGTAATGGATTATAAATATTTGTAAAGCTGTTATTAACTCTTTTATCATTATCATGGAGGTGTAGATTTTCAAATAATTTACAGAAATAGTAAGTTATTACTGTTCATCCTCATCTACAGTATTGTACTACTAATATTACAGTTAACAGAAGTTTAGTGTATTATAGAATTATAGGACAGTTTACTGATTAAAAGTAGGTGGGTCGCCTCCAAAATATCTAGTGTTTCCATTGCTTCAACTAGTCTCAGCTGGAAAGTGTTAGAAGACACAACTAAGTTATATGAAGCCATATTTACTATAAACCTTATTTTTCTCGTAAGGTGCATCAGACTTATATAATTTAGAATTTTTAGGGATGTGTACAGAAAGCACAGGGTTATGCAAAGTCTTGGTTTTTGGAGTTTCAAGCAATTGTTGACAGTGTCGACATATTGGATTCCTGTGTTATAATGGACTGAAATGTAGCACCCAATATACACCAATTAAATATTCCAAATATTTTGTATTTGTTATAGGATCGATATAAATTAGGGTTTCTTTTTGGATGGACACGCTAAGTCTAATCGAAGGAGTAACTCCTAAGAGCAAAGGCTGGAACACATCCATACAGTAACATCGCTCAGTTGGCAGTATGTCCTGACACCGCGTCAAAGGCTGTGAGTTCGAATCCACCTACAGTGGGCTTAAGCTTTCGGTGAAGGAATACATCGTGATGAAACTATAGCGTAGTGGTATGGCTTTCTAATGCCCGCCTGGTTAGCTACCACCCTCAAGTTGAATATTTACGCGAAATACCTGTTTCGCAAGTTGCACTTGAGAGCCAGTCCTTCCACTAAGCTTAGCGCGTCCACTATCTCGGGGCACATCTTCACTTACCATCAGGTGACATTATGACCATAAAGCTATATAATTAAAATACAGATATTTAGCTATAAACCTAAAGATGATAGCTACCTAGACCAGCATATTAGAAAACACGATACTACAATGCTTTCATGGTCATGCATCTGAAAATGATACGTAATATCTTTCCTTTCTTTCATGTAACGAAATGTATCTTAACGTGACGCTGCCTTGAAATTTCATTCTTAATTATTATTTACCGGATCGCTGCCTAAAAAAGTTCACATAAAAAAATCATCATTACCCTATACAACAGGTGAATGTTGAACGAAAACACGTTTTAAACATTTTAAAACATCTTATCTTAAATAACATTGTATATTGTTGCGTTACAATGATTAAAACTGCCTATCATTTGTCAATATTGTAAAATTGGGGTAAAAATTTCGAATTTATTATATTTGTATCCCAATGTTACAATGTTTTTATGTTAATATTTAACACCAGGTGTATAATACCCACTAATACGACAAGTCGATTATTTCATTGTTCTTGGCGTAATTAATAGCTAGCTATATAAAAAATCTGCCGACAATAACCAATATTAGATAATATATTATGATAGATCATTTTATAAAACACTTGCGAATGTTGTCATTGGCGAAGTGTGATGTGTTGCGGCCGCCAGTGAAAATAAAAGTTTTTTTTCATATGTATGATATATTCCTACAAAGACAATTTCGCAAATGTCAAGTGTCACAAATACAGGTTTTAAATTAAATGATTTATTAGGTATGTAGTAAGTATACTCTTGCCGTAGACACTTTTTAATGCAATTCCTACGTCTGGGTAGAAAATACATAGTTCAAACCGGTAGATATAGAAATATGCAATTTGAGACAGGAACTCATAATATAAACCATATGAATGAATGCGATATTGACGGTAGTAAGGCTTTTTCTAATGCCCACCCAGTTAGCTACCACAATCTAGTGCCTAATACCTATAGGTGCGTTCCGGCGATCGTATTTGAGAGCTAGTCCCTCTACTAGGCTAGCATGTCCTCCACCATCTTGCGCCAAATCGGCACTTAACATCAGGTGAGATTGTGCCCATAACGATAAACCTATCTATACTAATATTACAAAAACGAAAGATTTGTATTTCCTTTGTAGTGGATAAACTCAAGAACTACTGGACCGATTTCCAAAATTCATCACCATTAGAATGCTACATTAGCCCTGAGTAACATAGGCTATGTAACATTTTTTAAGAAAATGATTAAATAAAGTTTTAGTTCCACACGAACGGAGTCGCGGAAACAGCTAGTTAACTATAAACAAATATGTATATATAATTATGTGTCTAAATTAGATGTGCAAGAAAAAAGAGTATTTCTAAATTTATCCTCAATGGAGGCTTAGACTGAACATTATTGTTAAGATGGTGTCAATGGGAACTCTATCGGACAAACTAGTCATACATGTCTACACATATGTATAAGGTATTTACTCTTACCCCATTCATACTCCATAATCCATAATACTCCATAATTACCTGACCTATTAGACGTCCGGTTAAGAACGGATAGTACGTTCATACACGGTTGATGGGAAAATCGTATAATCGGGCGCACCAAATAGTAATTATATAAATTCCAGACTATAGTAAAATGAGTCTAAAATATTAACCTTTTCTTATAGTTAAGCTTTAGCGTTATGGTCATAATCTCATCTGATCTTAAGTGACGTTTTGGCCCAAGTTGTTAGATACGCTAAACCTGTGGAGGAACTGGCTCTCAAGTGCAGCTGCTGGAACACACCTATTGGTATTTGGCGGCAGATTTTCAACTTGAGGGTGGTTGTTAGCCAGGCGGGCATTAGAAAAAGCCATGCTATGGTTTCTTCAAGATGTTTTCCTTCATCGAAAGTTCAAGCTCATTGTAGGTGGTGGGTTTCGAATGCACGTCTCTTGACGCGAAGTCGTACACACTACCACTGTGCTATCATCGCTTCAAACTTGATTCATATTTGCAATCGCAGATATAATTTACTATAGAAATAAATTTATAGCTCATTTGATGGGATGTATGACAACTTGTACGCCCTTTACTAACATTCTCAGGATTGATGCTGGATTAGGAAGACACGTTCAGAAGTAGGATTGTAAAATATAGAAAATTTACATCGTTTTCGTTTTGTCAAAAGTCGGAAACTACGAAAGTGTTCGTGTAGGAATTGTTAATTAAAAATAAAACCCAAAAATTCTACTCAGATACGATATCGTGTGTCTTTTTTTTGTGT
Source organism: Actias luna (assembly GCA_039707435.1). NCBI lineage: Eukaryota > Metazoa > Arthropoda > Insecta > Lepidoptera > Saturniidae > Actias > Actias luna. The sequence goes on along the minus strand of JAZHAC010000012.1, from coordinate 10,804,575 downwards.
CATAGGCTACCGTCTGACGACATTCACACCTGATTTTAAGTGAGAACGCAGACGGAGATGGTATCATGATAACTATGGAAAGGAGACGGACCTGCGAGCTCAGCTGTCGGAACGTAACGATAGGTATTTGACGAAGAATTTTTTACTCAAAGATTACTTTTTATTTAATTTTTACGGGTCCTGGACACAAATTCTTTAGCCTCAAACTATATTATTATTTGAGTATTCTATCAAAATGGCGGCTCGTATTTAATCTTCTATCGTTTTTATTAAAAACGTCTTATTCACGTCATTTATTATTATTATTATTTTTTTAAATAAAACTCGTGATGTCATTGGAATAATTTAAAATATGCGTTAAAATTGTTTGATGTATGTAATTATTCCAATGCCGCCAAGAGCTGTATTTTTTACAAAAATAAATTATAATAAATGTCATTAACAGATCTAATAATTAATAATTCGTTTTACTCATGCACAATAAACCAGTACATTTTGCAAAATTAAGAAATATGAGTTCGAAAGACGCAAGTTTAGTTTATAGACTACAAAATAAAATTACAGTTTATTGCGTGAGCAAGGTCGAATCGATAAACAATAAAATTTTAAAATACCGATATATTATTACACGTTCATTTTAGATGCAGGAAAAGTTTATACAGAGTGATGCATGGGTCTGATTACCGACAGCGTTCGAGCATTTACATGTTTGTCTTGACTAAAATTCGTAAATCAAAAAAGCAGGTGGTGGACCCGTTGCTGCATGCCAAACAATAATTTGCATACATATATTGTTAAACAATATGTCAACCGGTTCGTACGTGCTTACCGCTTTAACTTAATGTATTATATACAGCCAATTGTTGTAATAGAAAGAAAACCATAGTTTAAATTTTCATAGCAATCCAATTTCACTATATAATACGGTTGTATTTAGAAAATAAGTTAACTGAACTTTGTATGGAAAGTGGAATTGTAAGGATTCGTCACTTTAGAATATTTTGTTTCATCATATAAAAAGGACATCATGTAGAAAGAAAGAGAAACAGAACGATTACATTTTATATCTGAAACACTGGGCTAATTACCTCTCAATTACTGCTGAGACTAAAAGTGGGCTTGAGTCCGCTAAGAGAGAATATAGTGATGTTTCACTTCTGTCGTGTGGTTTTAAGCGAAGCCCATTTTTGACAAACATATATATTTGTATATTTGAAATTATACACGATTTTGAATCATATTTTTCTGTTTTGTCACACCAAAGAAGTATAAATTCCCTAGTGCATAAATAAGTACTTATAACATTTCTTATATGTTTTTTTCACTATATTTATTCAATCACATGCTAATTGGCGACTCGTATCTGTATATTCAATTGTTCCAATAGCCATGAATCTAAATAACTATCAGCTATTCAAGCATGTAGGCCACTTCCAATTATCGACACATTTGATTTGATTAGGAAATTAGTAATTTTATATTTGCCATATAATTTGACTTATTTTAAAAACAACGAGCACGTAAACATTTTATATTTTAGTATTGTAGCATGATATTATGATAACACAGTACACGGTGGTAAGCAATAGAAAAAGAATGTTGACTGCTGTTGAATGTACACCCATCTTTAGTTCACTGTTATTTTGAAGAAGAAAGTTCGACGGCCTAGTATGGATTTAATATTTTGCGATAGACCTCTCTTACAACTTCTATATTTAAAAGTAATAACCCCGGTCACTATACCATTAATTCCCCACATGGCACAAGATATTGTGTAATGATGATTGTTCTGAGTCTGAGTAACGTAAGTACATGTCATAATAAAAAAAGAACGAGAATATATAAATATTAGGTCATTTTGATTTACCTGAACTACTTTTCAGAAAAAGGTTTTGACAGAATTGTATCACTGTGGTTACAATACACTATACCCATCGCAAGGTATCGGTAGCTAAATCGTTATTTTTCGGTATCAGCTGCGTCTTGACATCTGCCTTTAACCCTTTCTAACAAAAAACGGATTTTCAAGTAAACAAAAAAAAAATGTACAGAATTGAATCCTGAAGCCCCTTAAGATTTTCTATGCGGTATTTGTAACTACTGGGGCTTAGAATGCTTGACTTGGGATTTTTATTGTAGCTCGTTAGGCTTATTAGTGACGACCGAGATGATTCGTTATAAAGATGTTTTTTTTTATTATTTTATTTTGTTATAAAAATAATACATGCATTTTTTTATTTCTGCCAAATTAAAACTATATAGTACACCTGCCACAAGTTCAGTGATGCACTGGTGATGCTCTTAGTATTCTAAAGATCATCAGTCGTTTTCTGCTTTCAACTGATTTTAGTATATACCTTTATGTACTCACTGGTCCGGCAGACGTTGTTGTGCCCCGTTCGGTAGTTTATTCCACCACGACCTCATTAACCATATCATAGAACAGCTATAAAACATCGTTTCTATAAAATAAATATATTGTATGAATTTTACTTCTATCAGTCAGCTTGTTTAGATGTTACACGATCACTAACGGATGTACACAAGATGTGTGTGTATATAGTTGCTTTATAATAATTTATGTGAGTATGATGTTATATCAATTGTTATTCATTGTTTTTATATCTTTGTCATACAATTTTTAAAGGTAAATTTGATTCGGCACATGCTTAAAAATATGAAAGTCAAAATTTTAATTGAGTTTCTAAGCAAGGTATCTATCAGCTGAACAGTCGTTATTGTAATGTTTTTTCTTATAACGCAAATAAAATGAAGTGAAAAAAGGAATAATTCTCGCATGTTACTAATACGTCCATATTAATTTTATTAAAGCGAAAGTGAGTTTGTTTGTTTGTTACGCTTTCACGCCTAAACCGCTATATCGATTGTGTTGAATTTTGGTACAGGGATAGATGTGAGCTTGGAGACGGAGATAGCCTACTTCTTGCTACAAAATTATAGTAAGTGGGGTAAAAGAAGAGACAAACTTTGTATGGAACTTTTATTTGCGACGTGTAATCTAATTTGTTGAACAAAATCAATATAAACGCGAGCGAAGCCGGGCATATAATCTAGTAAGTACATAAAAAAAAAAACTAGAGTTTATACAAGAAAATGACTAACCAGTTTCATCACCATTCTATTTACGTTAACTAAACAGGAAATAACCGCAGAAATAACACCGTGAATCAACGTAAACGTTTGCAATTTCTGGAATAAATTCATAAATATACAACGCGAACTAACTAAAGACATCCCTTTTAATCCGTTTACACATCGGTTCTATATATGGAACATGTTTCGTCAAATTTAAATAGCGAAATATATATGTACTAGATGTGTCAGCGATTTCGTTCGTGTGAACTTAAAATTATTGGACAATCCTTGACTATTTTTGTAACATTTTTCAATAAAACTGCTCCTATTTTTGTTAGTGTGATGTTAAATAGCCTAAAGCCTTCTTCAACGGTTGATCTATCGAAATAGTTTTTGAAATCAGATTGGTATCCCTCAGATTAGCGCAATTCCACAAACAAACTTTTCCGCTTTATAATATTCATATAGCAATATATATTCAATATTTTGATGATATAAATCGATTCCAAGTAAAACCTAAATTATAATTTATGTAAACATTTAGCTCAGATAACTCTTATTATATGTATCGATTTATTGATATCGGCTAGCGACTAACATTTTTTTTAGATGTTGCGGAAACTTATTATAGTAATAAATTAGAATAAGTACACTAAATGTACTTATAATAAGAAATTTTCTGACTGTACCAGTGAGTATGGGGTATATATTTAATTTTGTTAGATTTAACATTTTGTTTATAAGTCTAGTCCATAATCGGATGTGAAATGATGGCATAGTCGAAGATGATAACATGTTGAGAACAGAGTAGTATAATGGGATGTGGCGCTAAAGTGTGGCTTTCGTAAGATACCAATGGGGTGCTTGGTGAGAGATTTACAATATGAGAGTGTGAGCTAACCAGACAAGCATGAGGAAATGCTCTAGATATGCATAAAACCTTATACTCATTACAGGGATTCGAACTTATGCTAATCCAGGCGTTGTCCGTATACGATACCATTATACCGTCACTAATTGGAAATATGTTATGGATTTTTCATTAAGTAATACAATTTATCCAAAATAATTTCACATTAAGTTCCCGAAACTGGTATACTAAAGTGAAATTTAAAAATGCACCTGCCTTTTGCATTTTGGATTCGGTTCGAAATTTTTTAGGGCCGGCAAGGTGCTTCCCGGTGTAATGAATTTGGAACATTAGAATGTTATCTGTGAAATAAACCTCGAAATGTGTCGATAACGATGCGTGTTCTCATATTATGTAATACAGAAATAATACGATATTAAAAAATGTTCACCTTGCTTATAAAAACTTTTGTAGTGTGCGAACATATTTTGAATATATCAACTATTAACGTTATATAAGGCGTAAATAATTAATAACAAGACATTCAAAATATCTTCGTGACAGCTGTGAGTAGTTGTATGTTGGTACGTATTACCATTATTGATGCGTTATTTCATATCGATTAAAAATAAATTGTCATTCAAAAATCGAAAGTGACCTGTCAGATTGTTCCAAAAGAAGAACACTTCATGGACAAGAACAATCAATTTAAAACTTTCCCGCCATTTGTCATGTTTATTGAGTTCATTAATCAGATTCTTTGCGGCCAGTATTAATGTGAATATTAACTTCATCAAAGAGATCTAATTTGTCGACCATTAATACTTTTGTTAAAGACATTATTAAAGTTAATGTCATTTCATAGGCAAATGCAATAAAGACCAAGTTGAATTGTTCCTATTTTGCTTACACTTTCATTGCACTTATTATATTATTAATTTCAAAACTTCTCTTATTTATAAATTGACCATGTTGTATACATGTAAACACATTCTACGTTATTTAAAAAAATTGGGAACATTCTGTGTGTATTATTAAATAAATTGAATCCGAGTTATTTTTTCTATTTCAATCATGTTTTATTTTGACGATAATAAATTTAAATTAAATAACGGTGTTTATCAATGTTAAAGTGTTTGTCGGGATTTGATTCTGTAATATACTAACTATTATTCTTACATTTTTCATAAATTAGCTGTATTTTAATCTATTTTTATGGTAGTGATGACTTGATTATTGTACTCAAGTGAAGTGAATTGGAAACAATAATATACAAGATGAATTCTGTGAAAATAAAATAACTACATGGAAAAAAGAGTTGCCATTTTGTTACAACAATGAAAAAAGACAGTAAGTTTGTAGAACGCAATAGTTATCCAATTGGCAATGCTAATAACAATTCTAATAACAAAGATTAATTGTAAAATAGAAATATAAAGTTATTTATGTATTTAATACCGTAAGGTCACCATCTTATGCTCTATATTTTTGGTGACATAAGTGTGATTGGACTAGCATAGAAAGTTGCACGCCCGTATAAAAATCCAAAGGTGTTGAATGCTTAATCAGAACACTTGGGTGGCCAGAATAAAAAATAAAGATAAAATTCTTCAAAGTTTTTTGTAGTTAGGAACTTTTATAATTTCGATAGACTTTTATTTTATTTATTTAAATAGAAGACCAACAGCTATATTTTAAATTAGATAATACTTAAACTAAAGATACATAACCATTTACTGGTCTTCGCGGATAAGTAGCAAATTACAATCAAAATATTTGTTAGCATATTAGTAAATGTTACTACATAATCCTAAAATTAAAAATACAAAAAATAGGGATCTTACTATTGTGTGCAACCTCCATCACTAAAGAAGTTACTACATAAGAATGTCACCTTATTTATTTTAGTATGGAATTGAAAATATCGAAATAACCAATCTCAATCAATATTTAGTTTTAATTGGATTTTTCTTACGTTTTTTAATACAAATCAAAGCTCTGTAAGAATAAAATTAATAAAGCTTTTTTAAATTAATTAGTTCTAATTGTATTTAATTTCGCGAATATTTATAATACATACAAGGAATAGAAGTAAATCATTTTAATATAAATGGTATTAATTAATTGACACTAAGCCAAATAATTTTTTTGTGCCATATGCACTTAGCGGTAAACATTTCATTACATTTTTTTATAATGTCGCAAACTTTTTACAGTTATCGTAATCGCAAAGAGACGAAGGTCATAAAATGTAAAAGTTCGAAGAAGGTTCGAACAAATGAAAGCCTTTAAACAGGTCTTAAACCCTGGCCAATATTAATTCGATGACCTTGGTCCATTGAAAGAGTATCTAAAGAATTCATTCGCATTTCGCGCGTCGAAATGTCAAAATATTGGAATTGTTATTTTTTTTTAATGAAAAAAATTAAAAAACTGTTTTGTCCCGTACTTGTTCAAAGTCAATATGGCGGGAGGCAGGTGATCATCGGCGCAGCTGCCCGGCTCATCCAAGGCTAGTCCCTCTCCCCGCATGTTTACTTGCGCCGACCCCTCTTTCTTCGTAGTGACGTGCATAATGTTTTTGCGTAATAAAAATTGTTTTTTTTTTATTCTATCTGACCACATTGACATAGTTTTTATTTTTTATCATTAACTTACATTAGTGTCAGTAGTATATAAATATTTTGTAGAATATTGTACTATCAATATTTAAAACAATAAAATATTAGAATGAACTATAGATAATTAATTATACAACGGAGATGAAAACTAAATTTTAATAACACATATGATCATTTTTGACATAAGTGATAACCACATAAAATCAAACGTAATATACATCATATGATTTTTGTTTTTAATTTTTACGGCAATTAAACATGATCTTTAAGTACTAAGTTGTTTTTTTTAATGCATATTATTGCGTTGTTTAGACATATGTCGTATAAAACTGATGGAATATAGTCAGTTATTTTGTTCAGTCCAATATCAGTATATTAATGTAAATAAGCTAATAAATGAGAAATTGTCAACCAATTTCCTTTAAAATTTCTAGCAGAATTTTGTATATGTAAGAAAGATTTTAAAGGCAGATAATTAAAGGTAGAAAAAAGATTAAATATATCTATAATTGTTAATGAAAACATATTGCCGTTTATTTAAAAGAAGAAGAAGAACGTAAACTAGTACCTTCATGGATTGTAATTAGAATATTATATCGTATATAAAAATATATAAGTTTCATTTCGGGAATGTAAATAACGAGTTTGAATTATTTAAATAAATATTATTGTATAAAGATAAATGTTTTTTTAGTAAGATTTGGATGTGTATATTGTAGCTAGTAAGTGCAAGTTAAAATTTAGAGACGTTAACTCAGATTCACAATTATCAAAGGTACATTTTTTTTAAATGTTGTGGCCTGTCTACCACATTGTGCATGCTATGGCAGACCTCAAATTCCAGTGCATCTTGTGTTGTACCCCACTAGTACCCAAAAAATTACTTGATGTATCGGTGTAATTGCCACAGTCTGTCCTTTTTTATAAAAAATAAAATAATGAATTAACTAGTTGCACAACTCTATGGTTGTGTCCGAGCGGGCACGTGGTACGCGCACGCGCCGCTCCACGCCGACACCTCGTGTTTGCGATAGTGTCTCCAAGGCACCCTTTGTTTGTGCCCCATGGTTTCGACCGAGGTCATCTCGCTTGTTCGTCAAAATAGTATCAAAGTAAGTTTAATTTTTTTTATCAATTTCCAATCCAGTGTAATTTTTTAAAGATAGAAGTAATAAATAGACCAATAGTCAGTAGTGGATATACCGAGCCACTACAAATTGAGCTATCATCGCTTCGAATGTATGCCTGGTAAGAAATAAAGAAGTCAACGGACTTGTGAAAAAAAATATATGGAAAAAATAGATAATGATTTTAATTAATCAACTACACACGGGCGTAGTCGCTGACTTAACTAGTAATATGTAATTGATATTGAAAAGCAAAAGAGTTTCTACAGAAACATTTTATTACGGATGGATATAATCTATATAACGTTACGCTACGGCCCTAAGGGGCAGGGCAAAAACGCCTTTAAAATTATAGGGTTCAGTTTATGATAATCTAAAACGAAATATCTTTATTACATCGGTAAATATCACTTTGCAGGATATAAGTAACTAGCTGGTATTTCCGATTTCGTTCGCGTTTTTCCGTCAACTGCAAGGCGTTATCGCTATATCCGTTTTAGTGGAAAATGGATGTGTATACCAAATTTTGTTGCGTCACTGAACGAGAGTTCGAATTCCTACAATAAGCGAGTGAAGGAAAGTTTCACCATGAAACTATAGCAAGACGGTAGGGTTTATTTAATGCCCGTTTGGCTATCTACCACCCGTAAGTTTAAAATTTGCCGCCGGATACCTAAAAGTTTGTTTGGGCGATTACACTTAAGATCCAGTCCCTTAATTAGCGTGTCCACCATTTTTAGTAAGAAATAAAAATAAATCACAGAAGTTAGTAGCTAGTGCCCCCGACTACGTTCGGGTTTCCGTTAACTACACGTTTTTTTAAATCCGGTTTTAATGGGTGTCTACGTTAAAAGAAATACCCATACCAAATATCAAGTAAATAGTTCTGGTGGTTTTGAAAATATCATGAAATACTATTTCGCTTATATACGTACAGCTTAGTAAGAACCTTAAACCGAAATAAACATAAATAAAATAAACGCGTTTCGTTATGTTTGCGTTATTTAAAATCATAATTTACTTGGTATTTTATATTATTACCAACGGTTCGGGGTTAAGCAGTAAGAGGTTCACTGTAGACATTCAGATGGCAACATCGGATTTCTTGGAGCGTGCATCGGGCGAGGCGCCAGCCGTGACCGAACGAGCACAGGAGTTTTACGGACATTACATTATATATTCGAAGTTTTAAAATAATTACTTATGCATAACAAACGTATAGTTATTTATAGAAATTATGACAGCACTACAAATGTTATATACATTAAAAACCACCTTGCTAGCTATCACCTTCAGGTTGAAAATCTGCAGCCATAATTCATATAGGTGTGTTCAGGCAATTGCACTTGAGAGCTAGTCCCTCCATTAGTCTTAGCGTGGCAACAGCAACAGAGATTATGCTCATGTAATCGTAAGCATATAAAGTATAAAAAAGTATCATGTGTAAATTGTAGATTACATTTTTCTAACTTAATTCGTTTGTTATGTCTTTTCTCTTGGTGTTTGCTTTGAAATGAATTAGTTTTAATCTTCAGCAATACATTGATGAACATTTGTTCAAGCATATTAATAGAATACTTTAAACTCTTTTATATGTTATGACAAAATTAAATCACTTTACTGCGGTCATAAGCAAGTCTAACCTGCAGATAAATGTGAATTATCCTTACTAATATTATAAATGTGAAAGTGAGTTTGTTTGTTTTATTACGCTTTGACACGTAAAACACTGTATCAAATATGATGAATTTTGGTATAGAGATAGATGGGAAGCTGGAGATGGTGATAGGCTACTTCGAAAAATCGCGAAAAATTTACTGAAAGTGGAGTAAATGGAGGGATAAACTTTGTATAAAACTTTTTATAGCGTCATTCAATTAGTTTAAATATTACCGTGAGCGAAGCTGCAGATAAAACCTAGTTGTAATTATTTATATATATTAATGTATATGTCATTGGGCTACGAAACTTTTAATGCAAGTCCTTTATTCATTCTATGGCAAATAGCAATATTTTTTTAACCTTTATAGGTTCAAAATTTGGCTATAATATCACCTAATGCTAATTGGATGTGTAACCAAAGATGATAACATGCTAACCCTGTTTTTTTTCCAGAGGACACATGCTGTTAGGCTACGGGGTTTTTACAGCTTCGCCGGGCTTTTTAGAGCAAACGTTTATGCCAATTAGCCCCAAGGCAGCGAGCGCAAGGATGCCACAATGGCTGAACCTCCACTTGAGCTGCTGCCAGAGTGAGTGAGAATAAGTATCGTGAATGGGACTGACCCACAAATGCTAACCTTAGTAGAGAGTCTGATTCTTATCTGAAATTGCTGGAATCTTCCGGAACCTACAGACTTTCAGCTTGCGGATAGATGCTATCCAAGTAGCCATTACAAAATACTATATAACCATGCTGCTATCAGGTTTAATGAAGTAAGTGTTTACTTATTAATACGAAAAAAAGTTTAAAGTAAAATCAATAGCTAACCTCTATAATCTTACTTTTATTCATCGTTACAAGCCATTGTTCCTATGCATAATAGAAAGTAGAACTGGATGACACAATGCAAAAGTGGAAGATGTTTGACACTGTTCGAACTTGAGAGAAAAACGTCATGCCCATTTTACTCGCCAGTGACCGCACGAAACTAAGCGTCGACTTCCTACATCGCGTTCTGGCGGGTGCGCCCGCTAACGACGTGCTTTATGGGAACATCCCCCCTCGCCCGCCAGCGGCCACCACCTCGAGGACTCAAAGAAAACTTTATTCCATTATCCTGCAATTTTTCCATTATAGCTGATATAACTGTATCTTGAAATTTGCATAAATAGAAATGCTCAAACCGATCCAAAAGCAAGCTATATTAATATTATAAAGCGGAAAAGTTTATGTGTTTGAACGCGCTAATCTTAGGAACTACCAGTCAGATTTCATCTTTTTTGTATTTGATAGAGCGATCATTGAGAAAGTAAAATTAATATTGTGGCCGTTAGTCTGTTTACTGCACATATATACTTTAACTATATTCGGTTTTTTATTATATTTATTAAAATATACTTTAACCTAATACTAATTAGTGCCCTCGATTTTGTTAATGTTTGTCTTAATAATCACTAATGATTGTAATATACATTCATCATCATTTAATTGTGAAAGGAATACGTTTGAAGTGAAAATGTAAGGTAATTTTGATAATAATAACGTGATAAATAAGTCAGTGGTAAATCGCAAGCTATTCCCATGGCTTTGTTGGTGTAAACTTGCATAATTAGAACCATCCCCTACCGAATGGTAGATGATTTTTCCAAAACGAGGAACAATCTTTGTATATCATCTAAAGTAAAATATAAATCTACATATCCCTAATCAGATGATAGGTCCTTCATACAAAGCTCTCTTATTCGTTCTAATTTTTAATAACGCGACAATATCTCATCAATGACTTTCTTAGACAAAGAATTAATCCAAATTTGTTAAGTAGTTTAGCTATTACAGCGTAACAAATAACAAGAATTGAATTATAATTTAGATACAAATTAACTTGTTTAATAAATCAGTCAAGGTTTTTTACACATAAATATTGAAATAATATTTAAAACTAAATGAAGTCCTCATTCACCATTTTTATAGTTTCTCCACATATTTTTTCAATACGCAATTGCACGATCGTTTCGCTTCGAACAAATGTTCTTTCAACTGAGTTTATTGTAACATCTCATAAATGCTATGTCATGGCCAAATCTTTCATTAATAAAAGCTGCTAAAAACTAAATTAATTTTAAGGATGATTGAGTGGAAACTAGTCGCTAATCATTCCCTCTCGCATAAAATAAGAGATCAGTGTTAATATCATTATGTGTGATCGCCGACAGAAGTTATTATGCAATAAATATTGATATAATAAATATTAAATCTAAAAAACAGTCAAGAAATTTATTTAAAAACTAGTTTATATCTGCGGCTTCACTCGCGTCAATATTGATTATTGAAACGAATTGGATGACGCAATAAAAAGTTTCATAAAAAGTTTATCTCTCTCTTTACCCACTCCCTATAAGTTTTTCGCGATAAAAAATAGCCTATCCCCGTCTGCAGATTCCTATCTATCTCTATGTCACTATAAGAATGCTCTAATTTATATAAGAATGTACTCAAATTTGCAATTTGGAATTTAGATGTTTGGGTAGCCCCTAGCTTGTTTAGGAAACTAGGAGATTGTACATTCAGTAAATATTAGAAAAAGTAATAAAACGTGTATCGATTTCGTTTAAATTGATTAACGCTATTGGTCTGAAAATACATTGGCCATTAATACCCTGGCTTCATCAGTATTTATAGCGAGCGCTCAAGGCTCTCGATCAAAATAGCAACCAAAGCTACGGTGCCATACTGGCATGGTATCACAGAAACTTTATGTCTGTTTATGTGAATTAACTAACGGATAGTACGTGAATTGCATTGGGAAGATATGGTATTAGACAATGAGAAAGTCACTGTAAAGTACGCAAACAATTGTAAAAGGCAGCAATGGAGGAACCTAATATATCAGCGTATCTTTTCTAGCGTAAAAACTTATTTAAACGCGATTAGCCTTTTTTCTAAATAATTGTTTTAACACTTTATAGGTTTAGCGGTATGGCCACAATCTCACCTGATGGTAAGTGGCGGTGTCGCCCAAGATGCTGGACACGTTAAACCTAATGAAGAGACTAGTTCTCAAGTGTCACTACCGGAATACACCTATAGGTATTAATTGAAACTTGAGGGTGGTAGCTATCCAGAAGAACATTAGAAAAAGCCTTATGATTTCATCACGATATCTTCCTGCACCGAAAGCTCAAGTTCATTGCAAGTGGATCCAAACACACGTCTATTGAAGCGTCGTCTGGACATACTACCATCTGAGCTATAATAGCTTCATGATAAACGAACGTGTACTAAATCGTGCTTACTTGACACTATGTGCTTCTGTCGGCACTCCTTGAATACTGTTGCTTTTTTACTTCTTTTACCACGGCCCATATGTTCACGCTATCAATATGTAAACCACTCAGACAATCTGCGCTTTAAACATTATCAAACACTTATATCACCGACTGTCCCACGTACAATGGGTGGGTGATGAATATGATCGAATATCTATATTACAAAACGAATAAAAATGATGGTACATTTAGATAACGTCAGAGAGTTTATTTTATTGGTAATGCACTTTTGCCAAACACCTTTGTTTTGAACAATACATGGCAGCTGTTGATGTCTGTGTTTGGTCAGATATACGACAAGATAAACGTATATTTAAACTTGATGCGTACGTGTCGATTGCTATCTGATTTGTTTACGGATTTGAGGAAATCGTGTGAATGAAAATTTTTATTTCATAATATTCTTATAGAATCATTATGTAAGAAGAACTCATTTTTATGGCCGTAATGAATCAGACATTAGGTAATTGTTGAGTTTTCTGGTTATGATATATATCGACTTCAAATTAAAAAAAAACATTTGTTCTAGCTCCGTGGTTTTTTAACCAGTCAAGGGAACTCATAATCTGGATAAAAAGGTTTTTTTCTACAAAGATACTCGGTTATTATCAATTAATATTGTTAATATAGATTTCAACAAATTTTTTCTTCATTCTTTGCCGTATATTAGTAAGATAATGCTTTATGGTATTAAACAAATCGCTTTTTCAAGCTAACCAGCTGTATTATAGACAGATATACTACTTGCAAAGAAAAGGATAATCGTTTAAAAATAACGAATAACAACATAACTTTATGTTTTCTTTTCAAATCTATTTTATCAAAAAATACCGATATCGAAGTAGGTTCTTAATACTCCACCACTAACCTAACATTGCTTAGCCAATATTAACCAGATTGAAGACTAATAAACAGAAAAAAATTATACGGGTTCACAATGACTTAAAATACGTAAAAGTATTAATGGTTTACGCTAATATCAAATATAATGTATATGTCAAATAAATAAATGTAGATCCTTTTAACATTAACTTTTTTTTATTTTTACGTAGTTTTTATAATTTGTCTATACAAAGCTGGTATTTATTTCCCATACCTTTGTACTTAGACTAGAAAACTATCCTGACTGCATCAAACGGTTGATGGCTGTGGTCGATACATCAAAATTGTGACTTCTGTAAAAAGACTAAGAAGATATCATACTAATATTACAAATGCAAAACTGAGTTTTGTTATGCTTTCACGCCTAAACTGCTGACTCAATTGTGATGAATTTTGGTACAGAGATAAATATGATCACGGAGACGGAGATAGGCTACTTTTCTTGTGAAAAACTTATAGGAAGTAGGGTAAAGAGAGACACACATTGTATGATTTTTTTTGCGTTATCCGTTTTGTTTAACAAAAGCAATATTAACGCGAGTGAAGCCGCAGGTGAAATCTAGTATAATATAAAAGACTACTTAATTCGATCTTATATGAGTAGCAGATGCAAACTATATATCAAACGAAAATGCACAATGACACAATGACGTCTATAATTCACACGCCCAAAACAACACATTAATCGTTCGGCGCACGCGTCCATTTCAAAACAGTAAAATTGTACGGCGAATATGACGTAATCGCAACACGTCACAACGCGCCAACCGCCATGTTGGAACGCCATGTTTGTTAAACAAACGTAGACAATCAACATTCGGGATGTAGAAAAACAAACAGCGAAATATGCAGTGACGTAGAATTGATTCTAATAAGCAATCACTTCTGAAAGAATTATTATGTTTAAACATAAAACCAAATTCTGCATTAGCGTATTTAATTTAATTTATTTCACAGTTTTTAGATATCGCATCTTAAAAATATTGAGTGTACGTCCATTGAACAAAACGAAATGCTTCTTCATGATAGTCACCCGCCCACTGCGCTAGGCATCTGTAGTTTTCACCAACCCTAAATTATCGTCATATTGCATCCTATCATCAAAAAACCTGTAATGAAAACTACATGAATACCTGTTCATTGTTTCTGAGCTTATAGCGAACAGACGACGATGATGATTTTGTTTTATAATATACTAGCTGACCCGATGAACTTCGTATCACATAACAAATCTTTGTATTTTTCAGTTTTTCTGTACGACAATATGTATGTATTATACATATAAGTCTTCCTCATGAATCACTCTATCTATATATGAAAACTGCATTAAAATCCGTTGAATAGTTTAAAAGATCTAAACGAACAGACAGCGGAAGTGACTTCATTTTATACTACGTAAAGAAGTCATGTTTGAAGAGTTACTACATTTACATACAAAATTGACGATTAGTATCAAGACTATCGAGTAATATTTTTTCAGATAATTTATAACCTTACCTCTCTTTACGAGTGTCTACTGTTACCATGTAAGAAATGTCCTTTTACATGTGTTGTTAGTTATCACCTAAATAAAGTCAATGACTCATAGCCTCTTTCATCAAAAACGCTTAAAAATAGATAAGGTCAAGGTTACTTAGAAAAACTAGTAAAATTGAACAAAAATAATATATTTCAGTAAACAAAAATAAAAAAAAAACAATAAATGTGAACAGGAGGTAGGGATCTCACGATCACTTTATTTATTGGATCGTGGATCTGATATCAGCGTAATGTGTTAATGATGTCCAGCAAAAAGTTTTCGGATCTATTGGAGTTGTTTGTTGCAAGATAAAAAATATACTACACAAAATTTTATTGAGATGTCTAAGGTTTGCTTATTTAGTATACAACCCTATGTTCGACTACCGACAAGAGTTTAATGCAGGATCATGTTCTGTTAAGATTATTTAATTAAATTTACAAATATAGTTGAGTCTATATTATATAATTTAGTTAGCATTTTACATGACAACTTTGTTAATGGCAACTATTCACAAGTAAAGTTATGCCTATTATATTGCTACAAAATTGTCTAGAAAGTTTTAACAAGAAGCAGCCATCTTGTTACAGCTGTATTCGGAGATTGCAAGAATAGTACAGAGCTATATTTGAAACAAAGTTCGTATAAATTCTTCTATTGTGCTACAGGAGCAAGTCCAAGAACACTTCTTATAAGAAGTGTATTAACTCGCTCATAGTCTATTTACTTTTTCGTAGGACTACAGGACTCATTTTAGTATGGTTCCCTGATGTATTTTAAATTGCTTACTATCATAAAATAACGTAGAATATCCTCATGAAAAACTGCACGGCATCCTCTAAATTGCATGTTACATTTGTTTTGATTAAACCTATTTGTCATTTTTATTTAAGGATATACTTACTTTAAATATTCACATAAAACATCACAATGTCAGTTATTTTGTTTATTTATCTTCGCAATTCAACTGTAAACGAAATATTCGTACTGTATATTTTGTTTCTTTTCTTGATGTACTTTTAATAACTATTATATTAACCAGATATATTGACGACAATTTAAAAGTACATTACAAGATTGCAATTGATTGAAATATTATGTGTTGTAGTGTTTATACAAGTCTACATACGTAACTTGCACATTACCTATATAAAAATGTGCAGTTATTGATACATAACTAATAAAAGTTTATAAAATTTGTGGTCGTCCATTTTCTGGGTCATAATAGTTCAACCGATTCTGACTGAACTTTAATATGGTGCAGTTTTAACCTTTTATAAGCTTTTCTGTACTACTCCGTAATAAAGACAAGATTATATTGAAAAAATGTAAAACAGAATTCTATCTAATAAGAAAATGGATAAATTCCATAGTTCCTGCAGTATATAATATACCCATAAATAGCAAGTTTGGATGGGATATGTGGGACTGTATATGTAATCTTGAGATAGATAGTATATAACAATTGTTTTACAAACAGGGAAGCTAATCCACAATTACAAGGGATCAAACTAATGGTAGTGTAAAAATACATGCAGTCCCGCAAGACTTCACTCATAAGATTGTAATGTTGTATAATTTGTATTTTTTTTATGCTAGCTCGGCAAAGTGCACCTGCACCTGGACCTGATGGTAAATTTCAGTACAGTCCAGTAACAGTAGTGACTGCCGTAGGGGCAAATGTGCTTCGTCAGTCGCAACTGTCTTGTCGGCCCACAAGGATTAAACGGACCTGACAATTTTTTGACAATGGCATTAATATTAAAAAAAAACTGTCAAATAGATCGTACAGACATTTAAAACTACACTAATAAAAAAAACAAAATCACGTATTCATTTTGAATATCTTACATTATTACTTTGAACAGAAGGTATAATTTCTTCCTGTGAGTTCATTAGTATTATTGTTATTGAAGAAATACATTTAAACAATACTGCTGATCTAATTTCATTTATATTTATATACCATACATAGTATCATAAAATTATTATAGTTTATATGAACAGTATTACAAAGTCGTTCGCGATGTCTATAGATTAGATCAAAACTTTAAACAAGCCAATTTTTTTGTCGCATTAATCTGTCACTGCAATATGTAATTATAAGTCTCGAATATTATAGCCGCGTGGCACGGGACCAATGTCGCGGCTAGGTCGTCTGTGTGACTTACTGAACGATGGAACCGATGTTTTAATACTAAATGCTATCTTTGTTATAAATCTTAATGACTAAGTTTTATTTTTATACCTACCAGACTGTTTTCAAGCGCTCTATTCAGCATATATATAGAGATCATTGCTTTGATTTTACGATTTACTGGTTTTGTATTTATTTTATACTGTATGAAAACACTGTACCTAGTAAGCAGGATAGGTTCGTCTATCAGATTACACGGTTCCTTGCTACTGATGCCGGGCGGAAGTACTGTGAGTTCGAATCCCACACCACAAAGGACAATTATTTATGTGGTCCATCAATGATTGATAACAACTGTACCTTGTAGTAAGAACGCATGGTTGATCTGCGGTTTGAGCGGTTGCCTCGTTATTGACGCCGCGTCAATAGTTTTCCGGGGTGTATCCTTTCACCGAAAGCTCAAGGTCATTGTAGGTGGATTTGAAGTCACGACCCGTTCGACGAAGCGTTCGTACACACTACCGACTAAGCCATCATCGCTTCAAAACCACCTCTGATCGTATTATTACGTATAACGCGCATAACTTTTGTGAAATTCCTTCAAATCGTCCGATTCGTGACATTGATTATAGTGGCGAAAGTGCTTTGTACAAACGCACTAGCGGTTCCCACGGCGATATCTTCGTGTTAGATGGGAATTCGACGCTTTACTGTTTGATTTTCGTACACTTTCTCTCGCGTTTCAAGGTTGCTGAGTAATCTCATGGTCCTTAATTCGTTCGGATTTCATTTTCAATGATAATTACTTTTATTCAGGACCGTATCAGGGCGAGGCAGGTTGGGGTTTTTTCTGGTGATGTGGAGAAAACATTATTTTACGAAATCATTCTTGAAATCGATACAAAGACACCATGACTACATTCAAATCTTCATTTTACCAGAGACCAAGGACAGCTTTTACACTTCTTCTAATTAGGGGACATAGTCTAATGTTAGGCATGCAAATTGTTATTCTTAATCTATATTAATTGATAAAGCGGAAAAGTTTGTTTGAACGCGCTTATCAGAGGAACTATCAGTCAAATTTTTTTTTTTTTGCATTCAATAGAAAAATTATTAAGGAAGGCTTAAAGCTCTCCCATAGGTAATAGAAGCAAAGCTGTATTGAAATAAATTACAAAAATGGGCAAAAAAAACATAAAATAAAATTTAGTTCCATTTGAACAAAGTCGAAGGCATAGATGGTAAAAATACATTTATATATGTTTAGAGCTATTTATGGATTTCCTTGTCCATTTTGAACTAAGATTTAATATAGTAATAGTAAGATTTAATACGTTTGGGTTCATCATATTAGTTTGATTTTAATTTTTATAATTCATTATAAGATTAAGTTACGAGAGAATGTAAATTTGATGCTTAGTTTAAGGTGTTATTGTTGATCGGTGTGTCAGCTTTTAGGCATTTAACCATAGGTTTAAATCACGATTTTTTGATGACTTACGTTTAACATATTATCCGAAAATCAAATCAATGAGATGATGCTTCAGTAACAGCATATTATTACCGTTACGTTGTCATTCCCTTCCAGACGAGTATTAAAGCTTGTAACTCAATTTATAAACTTGTTTACAAGTACAATCTCATTGTAAGCTAAGTACCAATGCCACTGAGTGTAACACACTCTATCTAGAGGGGACTGACTGTCAAGTGCAGCTGCCGGAACATAGCGAAACGTGCTTGGCAAGTAATTCTTAAATTCAGAGTATTAACTAATCAGGAGATAATTAGAAAAAACTACTGTTCTATGGTTTCATTCATTGTGTTTCTTTAGTGAAAGCTCAAGTTTATTGTTTATTTCGTTGTCTTTAGTTAAGAAGGGTATCATAATAGAATCATAGAATGATACTCTCATCTGACATTTAGTGACAATGTGGCCCAAGATGTTATACAAACTAAACCTAGTGAAAGGACTGGCTCTCAACTGCAGCTGCCGGAACACACCTACAGGTATTTAACGGCAGACTTTCAAATCGAGGGTGGTAGCTAGTCAGGCAGGCATTAAAATAGCCCTACTTTCATGCTATGGTTTCATTAAGTTATTTTCCTTCACCGAAACTTCAGGCTTATTGCGAGTATTTGAACTCTTGTAACTGCCAACTGAGCCATCATCGTTTTAATAATCACTGTTTATTTATTTAGTCGATAAATGAATAAGTAGTGTAAAGTATCTAAAGAAACTCCCAGGTATATTTGATAACATGGTCTAGTTTAAACGAAATCAGTACCTTTTACATAATAAACATTAAAACAACAAGATTTGACCAAAATAAATAAAAATAATCCTATCCTTGTAATACAAGTACAGGTTAATATAATGCATGCATCTGTTCAACTGATTGTAGCCCACAAAATAAGTATAATTAAGGAAGGTCTACTCTTATGTAGGACTTAAATTATAAAAGAAACGAAATTTATATAACTAAAAGAATATTTATTATAAAGGTGGACGGGTAAAAAAATAGAGAAAGAGCAAAGAAGGTATGAATAGAATGTGCAAGAAGTGATTTATATATTAAAAATGTCAATACTGTGAGGATAGCAGATGGAGCAGAGTGAAAGAACAAAACAGGAAATGCCGGCTATTCTTAGGGAGGATAAAGTAATAAGAAGGAGCACATACTTTTGTAAATATTTATACGTTATTTCGTAATAAAAGAGGATTAGTAATTTTAAGTCTGTTTTGAGAACATATATATTTACCCTTATAAAATCAGAAAGTATTAAGGTGGCATATTGCCAAAATAATAATAGTTTTTTATTGCTAAAGCTGCACACAGTTCAGTATATTTTAACAATTTATGGAATGTTATCATATACTGTATTTGCGAATAATGTTTATTGAAGACCAAATTCTATGTGACGAGGATTGTGGCAGGTATTACACATATCACAGACATGCTGTAAGCTAAGCCATTTAATTTGCCTAAAACTTATGATTTTATCTGCTTTGATAGAGTATTGCCATACGAGTAACGAACCTAATTCATCTTATTTGATAGTCTAGATGGATCAAACTTTCATAATGGTTGTTGATCTCACGGTATCATATGACGACACAATAGTAAAGGAATGTTTGAAACGACGTACAAGAAGATGTTTATAAACAAAATATTCTTTTGTCATTGGTGATTTATTTAAAGGAATTTCAGTTTTATAAGGTTTGATTATAAAGCCCCATAATTGTAAATGTATTTCGTACAAAAAGATATTGTAATCTAAGTGTGTAATAAATTGCAAATCGCTGACTATTAACGTTTCTTGAAAATATTTACAAGGTAAGCATTGCCGGTGCAAAATGGGTATAAAATTGTTCAGACACAAAACGGATTTTTTTTTCTTTATGTTGCGCAGCGTAGTGACTGTACTGAACCTGGTGTTAAGTCCAGTACAATCCAGAATAACGGTGACTGATAAAGATCCAAAATTCATAATCAGTCACCGCAGTCATGCTGGCCTGCTTAGATACCTTTTCACGCCTCTTTTGAAGGACCATATGTCATAGGAGGGTGGGAATACGCTGACCGGAAGACGGTTCCACAGCTCCACGGTACGACATAAGTATAAATCAGCAAACTTTTTAGTTCGCGATTCAATATGAGTCACCGTGAAGCTGTGACACCGAAGTCGCGCCCGCGTGGCTCTTCAGAACACTCGCCGTGGTACATACGGTAGAACACGCTTAAAGAGGCAATGCCCCTTCGTAGTTTCAGCGGTTCTAGGGTGCTGGTGGTGTCTGCATCATTAACAATGCGGACAGCCCGCCTCTGCAACCTGTCTAAGGCATCGAGTAGATATTGAGCGGATCCATCCCAGAGATGCGAGCAGTATTCCATGCACGGCCGAACTTGGGCCTTATAAAGAAGGTAGACCTAGTCGGACATGTAAAACCGACGCACTCTGTTCAGGATTCCGAGTCTCCCAGATGTTGTGGAGATGACATTCTCAATGTGGGCCTTGAGGCTTAGGTCGCTTCGAATATTCATTCCCAAAATATTTAGGCTGTCACGCATTGCAAGTTGGATGTTCTGTAGAGTAGGGTTAAAGGTAAAGTAAAAAGTAGGTTTAAGGGTACTGTTAAATACTATGACCAAAATTTATATGTCTATAATTTTTAACACATACGTAGGTTTTGCTACATAATTTTATTTGTTTATAACTTTAAACCTTCGGTATCGGAACCGTTTTGTGTATACTACAACCCTATACTTGCTCCCCTTCGAACAGCGCCACCTGTCTCAGCACATCGTTTTGATTTGCGAATACATTGAATTTGATTTTATTTCTACCATCACCTGGCTTCTTTTGCTTTCTACTCGTTTATCACTTGCAACTTCCTGTAATTTTGAAGTTCACTAGGGGAAGTATCATCGTATGTTTTGTTCTGTTTTTTACGTATTTGGGAATACACCTGTTTCTTAAATACAAGTTGATTCTTTTTCTTGATTTTTTTGATATTAGGTAAGGTTTACAAGTTTTCTTCTCTATCATCTACTTTCTTGGTGTTTCCAGTTTTTATTTTATTCCATGTATCTATTATTAATATTTTAAAGCGCTAAAGTTTGTTTGATTGTTAGAACGCGCTAATCATAGGAACTACCAGTCGGATATCAATAATTCTTTTTGTATATGATACAGCCATAATTTAGGAAGGCTACGCTTTTACGTTTTACGCTAATAGAGGCAAATCTGTATTGAAATATGTTATAAAAATGGGCAAAAATCATTAAAAAAAAAATATTTTCACGCGAACGAATTATTAATCTATTATACCGTTTCTGTTATTGTATAGCTTTATTTGACAGATATTTAATTTGAATAATGATAGATCTTGACTACTAAGTAAGAGTGACTGCACAGAAATAATACTGACAAGCGCAATAATTAGGTAAATACCTACCATTCAACTTAATGGCTTACTTTAGAAAAAATATGAGCGGTGAAAAAGCCGCATCGTGAAGTCATAATTGGTGAGAGTCATTTGAATGTATTTTAATGAGGCAATAAAAGGTTTGGTTGGTGATGTCTAATGAATCTCAAAGAAGGCTAACAAAGAAAAAGCGTTTCTACATATTAGTACAAATATCATCTAATATTAACAATGAATACAGAACAATAATGTCATAAAAGTCAACGATAACTGATCACATGCATCAAATAACTTTATTCTATGGCCTCACGTTGTACATATAAGGATTTCTAATAATTAATGCTCCAACGTTTTCTCCGAAGCTAAATGCTTTACAAGGTGCACGTCAGGAATTTATTATCTGATCGCAGTATAAACGTTTCTTCAGGTTTTGTTTACTTGGCCTGGATAACTTGAGCTTCTGCCATTCAACTTTTTTAGATTTAGAAACAACAATTTCAGAATCTCGTATTATGATAAGTACAATATGAGCATTTCTTTCGAGTTGATAGAAAACACATACGGATATTGATCTAATTATAACTAGGTTTTATTTAGAGCCAAAACTCTATAGTGACAGAGCAACAAAAACACATTATTTTGTCTTAAAACTGTAGAATGCTATAGATTTATGAGCTACAGTAGAAGAGTCCTTAAACTTTAACAGGCTTTAAACGGTGACAAAGTTCTTAGCAAAGCATGGATTCACCGTGCAGGTGCCGGGTTCATCGTGTGCCAGAGAGAGAAACTCCGGACAGTTCCCGAGACTTGTAACACGGATGTAGGTTTAAGGGGCCCCTTTCCGACGCGCGTAAACACTCACCTTCACTACTCGTGTTTCTCTCCCTGCCCGGACAAATTAGGTGTGATAAATATAAGATTGGTATTACTAAAAGATGATAGAAGAGAATAACTGAAACGATATGTCATACAATTATTGTACTAATAAATAAACCCACATTGTCTTCCACACAACAAGTATCGTTGCAATCGAACGAATTCTATAGGAATACACACGAGACAACTAAGCATTTGTATATACGGATTACTACATAATTATAAAACAATTCTCTCACAAATTCCCAGTGTAATCGTGCATCCAGTGGATATATCGCGAAAGCTCGTGACACCGGCAATGGGTGTAGTGAACGGGATTTATGGCAATGATACTCATAGCCAACCGAACGGTCGCAGTTCAAGCCGGGATGGTAACGCTATATTCATATAGATAAGACATTCTTTATTTTAATTTATATTGATAGTATAACTCAATAATCTATATATGATTTTTACGAATATAATCTTCAATAATGACATGGAGTAGAATTTTATTATATCTTACATATTATTTCGGGTCGGCGAAATACATTTTCCACTTCCATAAATTTCTGTCAGCCACTATCTCTTAATTCACTCTGTCTTTTTTCATCTCATTCCTCACACACTCTATCAATCTTATCCTTGGTCTTCCTCTTCCTTTCTATTCTTAAACATTTATATCCGTTATTTTTCTTACTAGATCCGTTTTCTCTCTTCTCGTAACATGTCCAAACAAAGACAAGCGATTCCCTTTCAACTTCTCTACCACTGGCACCTCTTTCAAACTCCCTCCAACATACTCATTACTGATTCTGTCCATCCTTGCAACACTACATATCCATCTCAACATTCTGCTGCATGTAATCAACACACACCCGTCTTTTTATTAATATAGGTCTCCGATCCATACAATGTGACAAGTCATAAAATTGACGTTATACTCTTTCGTTCAATATAAGGAGCATTCTGCAGTCGCATATTATACTCGAGACCTGTCGCTACTTCATCCACCCATCCACTGATTCTGACTTGGTGATTTTGGTACTTATTTTTCATTTGATTCCGCCGTATAGTATACATACATCAATATAATAAATCATGTTTGATAATAAAATACTCTTCTGGGCTTTTAAAACTAAGACAGAACACATTATAAAAGTTTTTAAATTGTTTGTCTGACAGTGTGATCATTTGCCTGCCAATAGCGCAGATACTACTGGATTGAATTCTATTGCATTTGATATAATAATAGTATAGAAAGTAATTTAAGTAATTCAGAAGGTAGACAGTACCGTTTACCATGTTATATAAGTGTTGAATTCATTGTTAATACTATTTAAACTATATAGTATTAATAACTAGTACGCGGTTAACACAATATGTTGGTGCACATCAGTTTAAATCCTACAGTAAGAATTAGCTGTCGATAAAGGACAACATTGTAATGGTAATATGGTGAAATAATTCTAAGTCTCGAATATAACACTGTGATGTCGAATGTCCATGTAATTTTCTTAATACCTTCAAGTCGGTGTCTGTCGCTAAAAATGTGTTCCACAGCTAGCTAAAAGTCAATCACTTTACTAGGCTTTGATTGGGTCTCATCGTCATGTAATATTAGATGAGATTAAGGCCAAAAGTTAAACCTATGAAACAAAAATGGGATACACAGTTTTTTTTTAAACTAGAAGACCGATCAGACATGATATTAAGTAAATCACTGATATTAGTAACAATAAAAAATTAAACGCGCTATACTTTTTTTTTATTATGGCACTCAAGCAGTAGTTTGTTTGCAACCACTGCCTCAAAGTGCTGTGAGTTCAAGCCCCGCAAACAACTATTATTTGCGTGGTCCACAGATCGTTGTTCTGAGTTTGATTATTACTTTATATTCGTATTTATAAAAGTCCTTCTCACTTGATATTGCCGAAGTTGCATATGAAGGTAGATAAATAATAATAAAATAATAAGGTTAGCATTGCAGCGACGTAGTAAATTTGTGGAGCTTACACGTACTTCAATTTATTGGTATGTGTTTAATTTCTTAGTTGGATACTCGTACAGGTATAGCAGGCTGTCGTTTGTAGAACTTTGCTATAAAAATAAAACCTAATTCAGTTATCAAGCAACGAACTGTCTGATCCACAATAAGCTTTAGTTCCTGAAAAATGAGTCGTAGGTTACCGCAGAAGCGGCATTATGCCCGACCCAACAGCCATACCAAAGTTCATCGCACCGTGTTTGTTCACTCAACAAAATATGACTATTGAACTTTTATTTGCAAATTTATTCGACATTATCTTTGTAAATAGACGATTTATTTATTCAATGGAGGAACTCCTTTGTCTTAAACGGATGCGTTGTAAAATTTTATCATCCATTATTTCTTTGTATTTTATTCATTCATTATTTACGGTTATTAATTAATACATATTTACTGATGCTTGTTATAAGCCGTAATAGCTCAATTGGTAGTGGTATTGATATGAAGAAAAACATCTTAATAAAACCATAGCATGGTGGTAGGCTTTTTTTTAATGTCCGCCTGGCTAGTCATCATCCTCAAATTGCAAATCTGCCGCTAAATACCTGTAGGTGTGTTACAACAGTTGCACTTAGCACTTAGCATGTCCTAAATCTTGGGCTCCACCATCAACGACAACAGATGATATTGTAACCATAACCTAAAAAAAAAAAAAAAAACCGCTAAAGCCTTTTAAGAGAAGAATATTAGACACACAAATACACATGTTACCGTAGTTCTGTTTATACATAAATGTATACAACGTATATAAAAGTATAACCTAAAAATTTATACTTTATTTCTATCAATACTTTATGG
Organism: Actias luna; assembly: GCA_039707435.1. NCBI lineage: Eukaryota > Metazoa > Arthropoda > Insecta > Lepidoptera > Saturniidae > Actias > Actias luna. Next base: position 10,778,721 of record JAZHAC010000012.1, on the reverse strand, counting down.
TCACCGTCTACCATTACCTCAGACGATATTTACCGTTTCTAATCAAGTTAAAACAACATAAAAGTTTTGTTTCAAACAATTATTCAAATTTGTATTTTCGGTATTCCATGCTTTTACTAACATTATAGATTGGCAGTAAAAAAAAAAGTATTTTATATTTTATTATTTGAATTTTATATATATAGTTGGAGAAAACGATGTCAAACACGTATACATTATGTTTTGTGAATTAATTTAATTAAGTGTGTTGAATTTTATATTTCAATTACAATTAACATTATATGTTACGGTTTCTTTCTCGAAGTTGAAAGTAATGTGTCATTTATTTTTAGTGTTAAGAATAAAATAAATGTTTAAGACATAACTTTATTCTAGAAATACGTCTGCGCTCTCTTGAATTATGTGTCGTATAATTATAAGACTTATTTTTCAACTTTGTAGGCATGGTATAATATTAACATTACAGACCATTTATACATTTATTGGAATTTCATAAACAAGAGGTTCATTTTATAGTAAATTTTTATCTCTTATTCAACAGGAAACATTTGATTGTTATGGGAATCAAATCCTGATCAAATTGTATGTTGATATTCAATATATTTATAGCAATAGTTATCCCCGCAAATCTGTATGAAAAATCTGTTCACTAACTCCAGAGTGATGTTTTCACAGTCAGGCAAAAATTCAAAATAAAATATTTTATTCAAAATAAAACACGTATTATATTTTTAATGTACATTTTTGAATTTTTTTTACAGGTTTAACGTTATGGCTATAACCTCACCTAATATTAGTGTCGATGTGACCCAAGATGGTGGGCACGCTAAGTGGAGGGACTGGCTCCCAAGTGCAACTGCTTGAATACACGATATGTATTTGAGCAACATTGCAACTTGAGCATGCTAGCTACACGGTCATTAGAAAAAACTCTACCACCATGCACAATTATGCACATGCAATAATATTTATGTACAGCTAAAATATATATTTTGTTTATATACTACCTGTCTTATTTTATTTTTAACAATATTAAATAAACAGCGAATAATAAAAAAATTACACTCAAACAATACAATAATTGATCAAAACAAAGGGTCATTGGAATCCGAGACCTAAGTACTAGGGTACTCCATCTACTAAAAACTCCGCACCTAATAGTCATAGTCCCACAGATCAGCAGTTTTGACGTGATTGACCGTCGAAGAAGCTGTAATTTCCTTATATATGGCAACTATATACAATATACATATACAGAAGTGTCTCATCTACAAGAGTTAAATAAGATTTATTATATTTCATTTCCGAATTTGCTGAATTTACAGGGTTTCTATTATGAGTTGTGTCTAAATTTATACTTATGGTTCTTATTCTAGTATTTGTGGTTAAACCTTCACCCTATAAACTATAAAAAATACATAAAAACTTGTCCGTCTATTTATATATCTGAGATCAGTACATCATTCCATAATTGATAGGTGGTAAGAATGATTGTTAACCCTATAAAATTTTATAAAATATAAGTAAAAAAGAAAATACGGGGCGAAGAAATTATTCCGTAAAAACACGTATAGTATCGCGAGTAAACCTAGTATGTGTATAACAATATCATAAATTATTATTTGATTGTTTATTTGTTGGTCACTTGCAAACTTCTTAACCAATACCACTTTAGATTTCAGAATAACATAGAACCGAAGACAAGGAAGGTTGTACATTGTTGGTACATATAATTAGACTTCTCTACGAGGATTAAAAGGTATTAAATAATTTAATAAATACAATTTTTATACATATACTAAGATCATCATAAGGGCAGGGTATTCAAAAACTTATAATTCAGTGATAGCTTGTATGGAACGGTACTACGCAGATCGATGTGACTTCGGTTTTTATAAAATATTTCGAATTTTCGGTGCAAGAAGCTTGTGATGAAATCATACCACGATGGTAGGGGCGTATTTTAATGTTCATATAGCCAGCCGCTATACTCATTTTGCGAATTTTTGGTCAAGCATCTATAGATGTATTCTCATTGTTGCACTTAAGAGTTTGATCTCTTAGCCTTAGATTTACTGTGTTATTTTCTATGTTATACCACCATATCTCATCTATATTTGTTCTAATTTTGTTTGATATTTTAGCATTGCCACAGAATTGTAACTTGAGATGTGCAGAAATGTAGTGATTTTTTTAAGATATTTCCTTATCGCACGTTAGGTACCCCCCGGGCTGTGAGAGGCTGCATAAATACATTTTCCCACATAAAAAAAGGTACGGATGAAGGCTAGACAAATCAAAATGTAAGATTTTTCCGTCACGATCTTTTCTGTATTGTATCCTATATTGCACTATAGTGTAGACGGATATCCATAGCACGTATGCTCAGTCATAGATGTGCGCTTATTGGTTTAAGACAGCAAGTAAATTCTCAACGGTTAGGCAGATATCATTTGTACACGTCAGCTGTTTTGTAGCGTATTTTAAGTATCACAATGAATTGCATGATATACAATATGTTTATTTTCACAAATAGAAAATTAATTACGAAATTTTCTACCATTCCTTCAATTTATTAATTATCTCTGCGTGTAATTAGTTATTAGTATTTGTTAATCAATAATATAAGATGTTTATCAATAATCACATACTATGTAAGGAAATTCGTTCCAACTGACTTTTCCACAACATTCACGCATTGTTTCAATTTATGTTCTTCTAAATCTGAGAGGTGCAGTAAGGCACGAATAATAATCACTTAACATGAGGCGAGATTGTAGCCTATCGATAAACCTGTAAAGAATGAAAATGTTTTTAGTACTATTTCTAATTTTACCTCTAAGTTCTCAAAGAAGTTTTACTAACAACAAACAGGCAAGCGAAGTTAGAATTAACAACTATCTACTAGATAATAATTAAAGTAATATTCACGTTTGAAATCCCTACGATATGAGATTATAAAATACCTTATTTGGAACACAAAGCATAAATGCAACAAATTTTCTCAATAATAACCGTAGGTATTAAATGAATAATTTCATATCAGACAGCCACTTCTATTCATTGTCACCACAACATCAACCTTCCGATCGAAACCACACATACATAATAATCAAGTAATAAAATGTATCGTGAGAAACAATTTAATGTAATAAAAATGTCATAGGCATTCCGTTAAGCTTCAGTTGTGCAACTTATGCGTACTTTGTGTTATCCCCATGGAACCTTCTGCTTAAGTATTAAAGTTTAATTTAGCTTGATTTAATTTGATGTAGGCTCTTTTTAACGCAGAATGTGAATAATATAGCTCGCTTTTACAGATAAGACACGCGTTAATTTTGCTATATGTCTACATTAAGTATAGTTAAAGGATAGATAGAAATCTGAAATATCGAATAGTCAATTAATGACACTTGGTATTACAAACGTACCGATACGTGATTGGTGATGGATTACCTTTACCTTCATTACTGTGAAACGAATAAGAGTAGGACAGTTTTTTACTTAATTAAATCTTTTATAAATCTCACGTCAATGCGGCCTAAGACAGCAAAATGTTAAGTCTTGAACTTGTGGGTATACTTGTTGAACATATCTATGGGCGCTTGGTTGTAGTTAGGTAAATGGTCAATTTATAAAGATTTTTTTTTTTTTTAATAACCTACACTGTTAGCCTAAAAGGCTTTCACAGTTTCACCGAGGGGCAACACGCGCAAGGGTGTCAGTAGTGACCGAAACTCGGCTTGGGCTGTTGCGAGAACGCGAAACAGAGTCAAATGCGGTACTAACCAAATTTGAGAGAACGATTGTACTGTGCCGCAATGGCACGATAGGATCGAACATGGTCAAACCTAACTGGCGGTGTCAAGGTCCACCGAGATCAGAATGTTAACTAACATAGAGACCACGATTAAAAATGGGAATAATAACGATTTACCATCATGATATATATGTTTATATATGATGTTATCCATAACGAAATTACACTATTATTCCTTATTATATTGTTACCACTGAGACATTGAGTTGACATCGTTTTAATAAGGTCTAAAGGTATGAAGTAATAAGTAGATATACAGTTAAATGTTCAGTGGTTAATGCAGCCTATAACCAATTATAAATGAACGTCAAGCTCTGAGGCTGTTTATAACATGGATTTATGCCTTGGAATGTCTCGTTTGTACATACGTTACGGATGGAAATCTTGGGACTTAAATAGAATAGAACAAGGGCTAATGCTCTACAGTAGCAATAAGTGTGGTAGCATTACATCCACAGTCAAGCCTTGCACAGAATCTACCACTCAAAACCAAAAATTCTATCGTTTACTTGCACGATAATAGGGTTTAGGTTTAAAGGGCATCATAGCTCGAGGTATCCCTAAAATACAACATCGAATACATATAATTAGTTTTGGAGTTCCGACACATACGCATCACACCTAGTACCTGAGAGTTTTTAGTTTCGAATGATTCGAAATATTGACGAACTGTTTAACAATAATTCAAATTAAGTTTAACATTAAGGGATAACCGACGATTTATAAAACAAGAACAAACCACGATAAACCAAAAAAAAATCGCTATTAAGTTCACGGATTTGTAACACGTTCAGCGGGTCAAATATAGACTCCAGTTAATTTCGTTAAAGTTAGGTAAAACCAGTAGGTACAAGTTAAGCGTGCAATTATTTGTAACTTTAAAACTTTGAACATTAAAATTACATTACTCATAAAGTCATATTGTTTTATTAATATAGTTTTGTCCGGACAGGTGTAAATCAGGTGTACACAAACATTGCAAAAGCAATTTAGAGTTACTTCCAACTTTATGTTTTACCTCGTTTGTTTAATACATTTTTATAGCAATTACTCGCTATAAAAACAGTAATAAATATACTATAAGATAACACATAATTTTGTTCTTCTATACCTATTACCTACATATAATAAAACTGTGACTCGGTTAAAGATAACATTTAAAAGTTATAATTTACTTGAAGGTATTTTGTTATCGATGTACAAGACATCAATAATTTTTTTTGTTTGTTTGTCTATCCTTGTACGTGCTCTACAATTCATTTATAGATTTTGTTGACATTTTACCTGTTGATAACTTATATAACGGATCAAGATATAAAATACTTGTTTTCCTACGAAGGGAAAAGGAAACAGGTATAAAGATAAAATTATAACATCATTTGATCAAACACCATGAAAACTAACGAATATATATTTTTTCATGGAAAAGGTTTTTATTATATTCCTATAGGTAAGATGGCGCTTTTGGTAAGTTGTTAACTACTGGAAAGCGTAAGACAATGTGGACAGTTATCTATTTTAATATTATAAAGCGGAAAAGTTTGTTTGCTTGTACGCGCTAATCTTAAGAACTATCTGCCAGATTTCAAAGATTCTTATTATAGTTGATAAAACAGTCATTCAAAAAAGATTAAGCTATTTAATATCACGCAACCAGCAACAGGAGCAAAGCTGTATTGAAAAAAGTTACAAAACGGGCAAAATTGATTAAAATTTTTTTCTTCCATGCGAACGAAGTCGCAAACACAACTAATCTATCTATTAAATCTTGGCGTATTGCATAGATATTTTAAAATAATTCTCTTAATAAATTATTCTATTTTTATTTTTTCAAATTATTCATCTCTGTCAGTTTCAGCATTTGACTACGAGTAACAATGAGATCTAAGGCCATGTTAAGCCTGGTAAACTTTAACATCATTTTTCTTCTTATATATAAGATATATGTACAAAAAATTCTTACATTTATAATTACGACTACCATATGTCACACCATAAGCAGGTTAAATAAAAAAAAGATAACTTCGTCAATTACCCCACTTTGTCCTCGCACTCCATAAATTGAGCAATTTAGTGGAAGAATTGCCCAATTTCAATGTCCAAGCCGTGCAGTAACCTGACCGTGTCATTTTAAATAGTTTTAGACAGTTTTTTTTACTGTCAGTAACTTTGGAAGGTCGTTGCTTTCGCATTGTATTTAGTCAATTGTTAAATTATGCCTAGACTAATTCAGGACTGTGGTAAACGCTAAGTACAACAGTAATAAACTAGTTTTTTTTTTTATTTCATAAAATACTAACTGTGTTTCTGACTTCGTTCGCGTGATACCAAAATTTAATTTAATCACTTTTGGCTGTTTTATAAATTTGTCTTACATCCTTGCTTCTATTAGTGATACCGTAATTTGTAATAGCTCAAAGTCTTCCTCACTAGTTGCTCTATCAACTACAATTAAATATATTTTTTAAATCCAATTACTAGTTTCTAAGATTAACGCATTCAAACAATCACAGTTTTTACTTTATAATATTAACGAGCTGTGCTCGAAATCTTGTTCGCGTAGATTTAATTTTAGCCAGTTTTTGTAACATATTTCAGTACGTTTCAATACGGCTTTGCTCCTATTATGCATAGTGCGAATAGTCTGCCCTCTAAACTTAGAACATTAAGCAATTGGGGAAAAACATGGCTTCTCCATATAAACCATCGATCACCTTTTTAACAAATGCCCGAGGTTATTTATCGATACAGGTTTAAGTATGAGCAAATTTGTGGCTGGCTTGATCTCCTTCCTTCCTGCATAAAAGAGGTTTTAAGAAAGGAAACCACATGGGTTTCATGCTTGCGTTTTATTGAGCAAATCATTTCCTCTCTCAAACACTTCAACCAAAATAATGGGCCCAATAGGTAATTAGACTAAGTGGTATCAGATTAAGTGATTAATTGATTGATTATTTGTCACATAAGCATATTTATGAGTTTAAAAATCGTCTCATATTAGAAAAATTCTTGGTAAAATCTTTATTAGACTAATTTATTTGTAGAATTCTTTAATGTCTAGTAATAATGAAAATTTGTGATTAGTAACAAGTTCAACCATGTCACTTCTGTGAATGAATTCACACTTTAATGAAATAAAAATGTGGGTAGTGTGATGTTAGATAGCCGCCTGCTCCCCAGAAAGCTACCGTCCGATTAGCCTACTTAACACCATAGGCAAAATATACGAGCGGATTATTTTAAACCGCCTCCAAGTCGTCGTAGCCGACAAATATCTTTTTCCGGACCAGTAATTCGGCTTCCGGCCGAAACACTCATGCACCCACCATGTTCTCCGCCTCACGGAACACGTAGTCTCCAACTTTACGGAGCTACGCCTCCCCAGACGCACTCTCGCAGTCTTCTTCGATGTCGCCAAAGCCTTCGACAGGGTCTGGCACGAAGGACTCATATATAAGCTCCACCAGTTCCAAGTTCCGGACAGACTTGTCCACTTAGTCATACAATATTTATCCAACCGCTTCTTCTGCTACAAAGTAGACGGAGCTCTCTCCTCACCCCATCCTATTCGCTCTGGAGTCCCCCAAGGCTCCAAATTCTAGCGCCCTGTTTGTTTAATCTATATGTCAGCGACATCCCAATCTTTGATGATGTCTAAGTAGGCCTCTACGCCGACGACACAATCATATATAGCTCGGAAAGGCACAGAGCCAATCTTAGAAATCGAGTTCAACAAGCCATCTTCGCCTTCGGATCCTGGTGCCTCAAATGGCGCATAGGATTAAATCCAGATAAAAGCTCGGCTATCATGTTCGATCCCCATAACTTCAAGCCACTCGAAGGCTCATTACACTTATTCGGTGTCGATAAATAAAACCAAATACCTAGGCGTAGTACTCGACAAACACCTTACCTTCACCCGCCATATCGATTACGTAATTACGTAATCAAAAAGGCCAACACCGCCTCGGCCCTGCTACGTAATCTCACTTCTTCGAAAAGCAAAATGTCACTCAGACATAAGCTTACAATCTACAAGACTTGTATACGCCCAATACTTACTTACAGCTGCCCAGTCTTTGCCCATGCAGCAAAAACAAACCTGGAAAAACTACAAGTTTTCCAGAATAAATTCATCCGTACAATGGTCCAAGCCCCGCCTTACGCCCGCAACATAGATCTCCACAAGGATATGAATCTCTCGTCCATATACGCTTACATACGCGAACTCACTAAGAAGTTCTTTGAAAAAGCCGAAGCTCACTCGAATCCCGAAATAGTAGAAGCAGTCAACTATACTGCAAATCCTCAAGCCGTTTGGTTCGCACGCCGGCCACGAAACTGCTTCACCGATCCCGTAGACGACATCACCAGGGAAAACGCGCTCCTTCCTGCCGTCTCTTCAAACCGTTCGTGTCCGCGCACACGCCCGCGTAACCGCAGGTCTCGCCGCCGAGGCCTTACGGTTAATTTCACTCCCGCACACCCGCCGCGGCCTCCCTCTGCAGACGCTCGAGCCTAGGTCCGATCCTCCGGAAAGGAGCCCTCGAGCGACTCTGCTCGCGCGATACAGTGACACTCTACAACACTGAGAGTACAACATTTTTTATTTTTGATTGGATCTTTTTTGGTTGCTTCTTGTTGTTAACCTTTCGCCGTTCAATTAATCAATTTCTAAGTATTTCAGATAAACAAGCACCAGAATACTAGTTAGACCACGGTAGTTCACGGTCGTTTTGATGCGAAGACTACGTCCTTCCAACTCCGACTAATCAAACGTAAAACAGTACAGTACAATCCACTCCACCGACTTCCTTGCCTCTCTTAACAACTAGTATTTTTAACACTTAACAAATTAGTATTTTATCTAAAGGCCTACTCCAGTAGGCCAGCTCTTATTATTTTATATAATATTTACTCTTCCGGCAGCAGTCCATGCCAAGGGCCAGCCACAACGGCACCCTTGTGCCCGCTGCCTCGGGGCTGAGTGGCCTCAGCATTCGCCCCAAAAAGTCCTGCCAAGCTGTAAAAGCCCCTCCGGCTAACAGCGTATGTCGATTCGAAAAAAAAAAAAAAAAAAAAAATGTTAGATAGCCTTTTGCGCTATCAAATACAGAAACAATTTTCGAAGTCCAATTTGTCCAAAAGGGCACAAAGTCACAACTCCGAATCCTTGATCATTGTTACTAAGACTGAGTGGATCATCGGGCATGGATATATAGAAGATAAGCTATGCCCTAACAAGTATTATGATGACTATGATTGTAGAAAATTGTAAAATCTAAATATGAAGACTTTCTATTTTTACTATAAATTCTATAATTATTAAAAATATACATTTTATAATATTTAATTAATTTGAACTATTTATATTTTTAATTTACTTATAGATTTTGAATTTGTCACCACCGCCCTCATACATAAATTGTCAAAAAAAGTGTTATTTTAAATTAGACGAAGTGAATATATATTTTGATACATATTTTTTTCCTTCCAACTATTCCCAGGTATTATAGGCATGGATCTGTTACAATATACATATAGTCTATCGCCAGATGAAGCCGTCGTGCCGGTTTCCGAGTGTCTTGGCAGCTGAATATGGACGATAGCTGATCGCGAAAAGAGAATTATGGTGACAGATTTAAAGCCTTGTGCAAATTAACCATGCCTTATCGAGTACAGTTGCCTGTCACTCATCTAGTGTATTGAATACTCTTCAATTGATTCAGCAAGGCGTCTCTCCTATTACGACTCTATGGCGGGTGTTACATCTAGTTTATGACGCGAGTGATGCAGTCGCATATATATGATATCAATATGGTGTATATGCTAAGGCTAGTTTTGGATCTGTGTCAGACTAGAAGAAGTTCGAAATCTGTCCCTGGTGTCTGGCAACCCGGAAGTTTGAAGTAACGCCGTGTATGTTTAGTGGGTAGTGTAGAGTGATTAGCACCTAATGAGTTCCTACATGCCTCTCTTATCTTGGCCTGAGCTCGGGTAACACGTTTGAGTTTGCGCGTTACAATGAGGAAGTCTGTAAAAAATGGGCTTTTAAATACCACGTTAATAAAAAAGGGACTGCCTGTCAGGTGCTAGTATTTGGCGGTAGATTTTTAACTTGAGGAAGGCAGTTAGCCAGACGGGCAATACAAAAAACCCTTATTATTACACTTATTGGTAGGTGACGTCCGTGCACGCTACCATTGAGCTTCAAATTCCTGCTCACGTTCCCCCTTTGCTTGCTGCAAAACCCGAAACAGATTCTGAATTACTTCCAGTCTGCAATATAATACTTAAACCATTAAGAGTTTCATTATTACTAATCAAAATAAAAGCGAGAGTTGACATAGATCAGGTTAACGCATAATAATAATGCGACCAAATTACTTAACAAATCCTAGAAAAACCCACGAGTAAAAACCTGTTTGAATGTCATGTAAACATATTAGGAAGTAAACGATATTTCCATGGTGGCATCAGTTCGAACGCTGACCACGTTCCCACGGAACAGTTTAGTTAGAACTATGTAATTAGGATCAATTAATATAAAATTTATCTTCGTAATGTTAATTTTTCTATTAATTGATTCCTGTTAGCGATTGATTGTTGAATATTTCTAGGCACTTTAAGAATTTTTATATGCTTCATAGTACAGTACTTGCGTTATTTATTCAGTACCGTAACTTGTTAACGCTATACCTGTCTTGAAGTAGCCAGTGACGATTGAATGTCATTTTATTTAATTTTGCATCATTTTTATGTTCTAATACTGGTCTACAAAGCATATAATATATATTTATCTACCTAAATATTATACAGCGGAAGAGTTTATTTAAAATGTTATGTGTATCTGTAATAGTATGTTACATGGCGATATAGTCGCGACGGCGACTAAGCCTTCAATAAATAAATAAAAAATCAACTAGTTTGTCTGGCAGACTTTGTTGTATTCTCTTTAGTAAAGAATAACTCGACTAGCACCTGTCGTGTTCATGTATAGGGTCAGTAATTAGGATAAAAACTACTTTATCCATCAAATAGGGCCAAGCAATACACATTTACAAAATTGTATTAAAATCGCTTAACCCGAGATTAGGGTGAACGAACCCCGTGACACGGATTTTATATTTGTATATATAACAATTTAACAACCGCTTGTGATAATGGATAAGAGGTCCATTAATAACTAGAAACATATTTCTTAATTAAAATTGTAACACAAGTTTATAACACCTCAAATTGAATATTGAATATAACACGCGAAATAGAAATTTATCATTTTGCATGAACTGAATCGATTGTGTAAAATATGGTTTCAAAATATCCTTAAGGCAATGGAATGCTTTATTAAATTATGAAACGCCAAAAGCGGGAGCAGATGGGCAATGATTTATTATTTTTAATGAATTTCCGAAATATATTTTCGTTAAAAAAATCAAAACATGTGGGATTCCGTTGTCATGTAATATGAGGGTATATCAGTTTTGGTACTTGTTGAAATTTGTTTTATATACCAACCAACCTGAGAAAACCAAAATTGAAAAGTAGTAAAGCGAAGATAATGCTACAATTAAACCAAGTAGGCTTTGTAAATATAAATATATATATATCTCCGAAAAGATTATTTTTTTGTTTGAACACGGTAATTTTAGAAACTACCAGGTGAAGTCCGAAAATTATTAAAAAAGGCTTTATGGAACATCACGCTACCATAAATTAAAGTAAAGCTGTATAGAAATAAGTTAAAAAACGATTAAAAATTATTAAGTATTTTTTGGTTCTACGCGAACGAAATCGAGGGCACAGCTAGTAGTCTATATATAGCAGTTAAATCATATACGATATAACTTTAGAAAGATGTTTACAATCATAGAAAAAATATGTTTAAAAAACCATAAAACAGTAGTCCACCAGAACTAATAATACTTAAGAAAAATATGTTATAATTTAAACGTATATTCTTAAAATGTACCATTTGTAATCAGAATATTTTTTTATATATAAATCATGTTTAAATATTAGAAATATTCTTCAAATTCTATTGTATTTTATAACTACAATTGTTTTTTATTAAGTCACTAAAATTAAGAAATACACATATCGACGCTGTAAAGTGTATTTGTGGTATCTCGCAAAATTAAACTTTACAGGAAAATAAGAATTTTCATTTTATAAAATAAAAAAACATTTTCTTAAATGTTTATCAGACATGTATTTATTTCAATGCAAAAGAAAGATAGCAAATTCGTTTGACGCACTTTTTTTTTCAAATCAAATGTTGCATTTAAACTGATATTCGCATTTTTGCAAATACGACATTTATGCTTTCCATTGTCGATATAATTAAAAATTGAAGAAAATGCTAAGTATCAAATTCTTTTATCCAACTACACACACCTTTGACTCCGCGGCATGCGTACTGCCATACTACCATATGCTCAGTTTTTTGGTGACGCTCTAAGTTTTCTTTATGTTATGCTTTTTTGTCATAAAAAATGATTTAATTGCAAAAAAGTAACTTGACCCAAAACCCGCATAGTGGCTTACACCTGGCTCTAAGAAATATTATCTCTCATTGTAGAAACACCGGGTATAGATATGAATATTCTGCAATGAATTAAAAAGAGTGGGGTAGATTTGAAGTGATGATAGTTAAGTTGGTAGTGTGTACGGACGCCGCGTCAAAAGACGTCAGTTCGAATCCACCTGCAATGAGCTTGAGTATGGAAAACATCGCGATGAATGGTGGTAAGGCTTTTTCTAATCTCTACCTGGCTAGCTGCCACGCTCAAGTTGGAAATCTGACACCAAGTACCTATAGGTGTGTTCCGGCAGTTGCACTAGAGAGTCAGTCCGTCCACTAGGCTTAGCGTGCCCGCCATCTTGGAACACACCGTCTCTTATATTTTCTAAGATAACATTATTTTTAAGGAAGCATAATAAATTTAGTTATGTTGGAGCTGAATTAAAAAATAATTTAACTTATTTTTATGGAGTAATTACTTAAAAATCATTTTTCTTGATAACCCATATTTACTTCCATTATGAAATATTACGTTTAATTACGAACTGACACGAATATCTGTTCACATCGATACGTGGGTTACTTTGGGTTTATTTGGGTACCGTATTAAAATGCAATAAACTACAGAACTAATGTAGAGAACTCGAGATATGAATACGGAGAAAATGTTTTTAATAAAACTTGGAAATGAAAACAAAAAAAACAATTTCTTTTTATTGTAATTTATTTGTCTTTTTTATTTGCACTTCATTAAATGTGTATATTTAATACGCGAATGGTATACAAACAAGTCCACTATTTTTTTTATGCACCTTCAATATACCTCGGAGATAGCGTGTCTTATCTTTTTATTAAATTGCGAGTGTTTAATCCACTATAACTTTATTATTGCACCTTTTTTCCTAAAGACAAAAATAATAATATACCTGATATAGCTGTGGTCTTTCCACTGATTTAGTCCAATATCATTATGAATGTTATTTTCAAACATGCTTATAAGTTTTGTGCTGGTACGAATTTCTAAATAAGTATATTTTCTGTGTAAATAATTTATTATACAATGGTATTCTATATAAATAAAATAGCTATATTTTATTTCGTTTAGTATATCAATTGCATCGCAAATACACGCTACTACAAAGATCTTCCATTGACTATCGATTAAGATGGCAAATAATATCTTGTATTGCGTCGGGAAGTTTTGGTAGGCTTACTTTGGATTTCTTGTCTAGTGTTTTTTTTTATTTTATAGGACTGCGTTATGGCCACAATTTCAACTGATGTTATATGTTGCTCAATATTGTGGACACGCTAAGCCTAGTGGAGAGACTTGCTCTCAAGTGCAACTGCCGGAACATGTCTATAGGTATTTGAAAGCAAATTTTCAACTTACGGGTCGTAGCTACTTGTCAGGTGGGTTTTAGAAAAATCCCTACTACCATTCAAAGCTTAGCCTCATTTCAGAGATTGAACTCATGTCCATTGACGTGGGGTCCCTACATACTCCCAACTGAATTGAAAGGTATGAAAATTATCAAAGCAATAAGCAGTTCAAATTAATATAATTTTACGTTTATTCGTTAACGGTATTTTATATACGGAACCATAACTCTTGTATGAGACAATTTTAAACTTTAATTCTTTATACTCACGATAGCATTGCACTTAGTTATCGTGTCTCCGCTACATATGGGCATTAAAACGTTGAAAATATATTGCAATCGGTTGTTATAATTCCCTAGTTACAATACCTCTTATAGGTTAATCAATAAATTGCGCTAATACATTGTAACGCGGAATAATTTCTTGCTCTCTGTTGTAAATACTAACAACAATAGTCAGTGTATATAAATTTACTATGTTTTAAAGTACTTCCTTTTTTAACTTTATATGGTTATCGTTTCACCACAATCTGACTTAATGTTAAGCGGTTTGAGATGGTAATACGTTTAACTTAGAGGACTGGTTTTGTAAGTGCAGCTGTCGACACACATCTGTACCTATGTGCTCGGCAATAGATTTTCAATTTGAAGTAAAGAAGAAAGAAGATTGGCATTAGAGTATTCTCTATCACCATGGTCACCATGATCTCTTTATGGTTATATTAGTAAAGTGCACTCAATGTATAGGTAAAGTTTTTGAACTGGAAAGATCTTCGAGAGGTCAGATATCTGCCCTCAGCCACTGTTGACATACCTTGAAACGCGGTACAGTTTTTAAAATTGTATATGAAAATTGTGTTCGACTATAAGTGTCTCACAACCGGGTAATTTTTAAAAGCATAGCCTATAATTACTAATGTCTAGATGCTTGTTCTGTTTTGGTGTTTTATGAAAAAAAATGTAGTTTAAAATGCGCACTTAACCGTTCTTTCTTTGATAATTACTTACCTAATGTACCGTTAATAATGAAGTGATTAGTATGAAATTATATGGCGAAATTCTCTATAACGTGATAGGATAATTCAAAAGATAAATAAAATAATAATAAATTATATTTATTTTCCGTCACACATTCTTCAGCTAGATCATAATTATAAAACCCTATAAAATGTAACATAGAATCAGGAAGAACAAATATCTTACACATTTCATGTATCACAACTCAACATAATTACAACATATTTTTTTAAATAATTTTCTTAACTTAACAATAATTATATTTTTATTGCATAGTTCTATAACGCTGCTATTTTATTATGTTTATTTACAGTAGTGGGTCTGTAGTGTATTTTTAAAATTAATACAATTCTGAGATAATAAAAACCTATAATACGCAATTATGTGCAGTACAACGCAATCACATCTCTGTCTACTTAGTAAAAAGTAAAATAATGTTATCACAACAAAGGAGCAAATCTACCGGAAGTAATCTTGAACGTTTTCAAACTCATTCACAAGTTCATAATAGCAAACGACGAATTAATCTAGACCCCTTTTCACGTTACTTTATAAAATAAATGTACTTATATCTCTCATAAAACTAGAGGGAACAAAGACCATTTTACACTGGCCGATACTGATCCGGAGAGGCGGAGTACTCAGACATAGGATTTCCGATTCGTCCTTTTGATATGAAAAAATGAGTCCTTTTAATACACATGTGTTGGAGAACACGTGCTAACTAATTGTGCTTTTTCTAATCCTGTTTTTTTAATTCTACGACTTCAGGTATTTTCATTGATCATAATATGGACATGAATATACAAGTTATATATTCTTTCAACAATTTATCTCAAAAAAGTTCATTGTAATTTAGCAGCCCAGCTTTTGTACCCAGTAAATATTACATTCGACTCATTGCAAATTACCCCTAACCGCCTCATCCTATCGTTTTTATTAACTGAACTATTTTATGTTGATAATTTTTCATTCAATTAATCTTATTGCAATACTATATGATGAATATTTTAGGTGAGTAAAATAGCCTTTTAAATATCCTCCTCGCCTTTGCCTGAATAGGGTATGAGTAAAGTATGTCAAAACTGAGCGCAAGTTCTGAGTTTTAGAAGAATACACTAAGACCTGTGTTATTACACTCTCCATTTCTTACCAGTAGATCGGAAACCGATTTCACGGTGCTTCGAGATATATCTAGTTACTGCTTGCGTAATAGTACAGATCATGTGCGAATTGAAAACCAGCGCTCTGTAGTAAAATTATAACGCATGACATCGGCTGACACTATCTCGCTGTGAAACAGCGTTAAGCATTGGCTTACATTAGTAACAAACAAAAACTTACTTTGACAATAACTTTTTAACAATAAATAAATTATGAACTTGAATTAATCCAAGGAGATTGTGATTTTTTAATACCTAAAGAAATTGTTCACAAGAAAGTCTACTTCCCACATCCTACATTTCATTAAATCTCAAATTAAGACATGGCATTTTATGTTATCAAATTTACTTGGCTAATAACTTTGATGCGTTTGATTATTGTATAAACTATAGTAACGAACTAGAAAAGGAAGTTTGTTAACCTTTCTAAGGGAGATTTAACCAAGGGGTGCAATAAGTTTCGCTTTAACGATTTCGGTTGCAATATACTAATACCCACAGGTTTATGATCCGTGTCGTTGTGCAACCTACGAAGTATTTCGTCGTAAAATATTGTAAAATTAAACTTTTTTTATATGTGTTTAGTATTTTAACTGATTTCATTTTATAAACATTTTTTTTTATTTTTTATCTTGATATGAATTCATATAATTGATACAAATACTATATTTTGACAGCAAATATTAATATTGGCTCATAAAATTGTGGACACGCTCAGCCTATTGGAGGGACTGGCTCTCAAGTGCAACTGCCGGACCACACCTACAGGTAATTGGAGGCAGATATTCAAGTTGAGGGTATTAGCTAGCCAGGCGTGCATTAGAAAATGCCTTAACACTATGCAATCATAGGTTTTCATCACGATGTTTTCCTTTACCGAAAATTCAAGCACATTGTAGGTGGATTCGAGGTCACGTCTCTTGCCGCGGCGACCGTACCCACTACCAACTGAGCCATCATCGATTCATTAGCAATCATCGCTTCACACGAGCTATAGTTAATCGTTAAAGAGTCAAGTTATTTAATTATTAACAATGGTTTGTCCATGGTAACTAACACTAATGATACAATTTATTCATACGACGAACAATCAATAAAAAGTGTAGAAGCGTGTTACTGAAAAACATCTCATGACTAAATATCTTGCACTACCTACAGTATTCTTACTAACAATACTTACTTCTTACAATACTAACTACATTAAATAAAGGAATACATTTTACCTCGTTCAAAACGTTTTAAATGTAACACCAATGTGAGTTCTGAAAAAAAAAGAAAATCCATATTATGCTACACGTAACTGAATCTCAACTTGTTGTAATCATGGTAAAATACTAGCATCGCGTCGTCGGTGCACTCGATAGAAAAGAACCATGTCTAATTGCTGCGTTTCCCGGTTTTTGTGATGCCAGCTGCTCTATGGCACGTGCTGTGCAGCCGCTAAAACTGTCTGCATTTGCCTGATAAGCACATGATAAGAATATTGTATATAAAAATCAAATACCCTTGAAAATTATATTTAAGGAATATCATACAATCAAAGGTTTTTTGGTCTAAAACAGATCTAAATTGAATATTTAAATCTGCCGCCAAATACGAATAGGTGTGTTCCGGCAACTGCATTTGCGTCATTTAACATCAGGTGTGCTTGTAGCCATAGCGTTAAATCCAATAAAATATAAAAACACTTATTTGCATGGTGATGGAGATTTCCGTCCTACTGTTTTTTAATTTTTTCTCTTTAATCCAGAGGTTTAATTATATCACCCTGTTCAATTTCACAAAAAAATGCTATTTATCTAGAGCATTAATTGTAACACCGTGATTCATTGCACAGAAAAAATTACATGTTAAGATCAGATATTTTTTTAAAGTAAAGTTTGATTAGTGGTAGCCGTAAACGTAATACCCGTTTAGTTATCTACCAACAAAAGGTTGATGAACAACCTACCAACTGAAGGAACCGGACTTGAGAGCCAATTTTTGTTACCTAGATTTAGAACGCCATCATCTTAAGTCACTTCGTCACTTAACTTAGCTGTGATTATAGGCAAATACTGAGGCTATACAAAAAAAAGACAGCCGATTGCAATGAAAATTTAGGGAGTTCTTGTGGTATCGTGGATAAAAACTTTTGTATGAGTATAACTAGTTTGCAACAGGTGATGACTGAGACGTTGTATTTTGTATTTGATGAGATCATATTATTTGTATTTTGTATAATGGTAACATGTTGTCTTAAGCTCGCTGTGTTACTTAATTACCCTTTAAGTTGAGGATTGTGTACCGAGTACGTTCAGGCACCTTCCCGTACTAAAGCGACAGCTCTCTCCCACTAAGCTATCCGTAATAAAATGTTTTCCAAAACCAACCAAGCTAACGATCAGGTGTGATGTGCAAAACTTATCCCTACTAATATTATAAATGTGAATGTAAGTTTGTTTGTTACACTTTCACGAGAAAATTACTTAACCGATCATCATCAAACTTTGTACACATATTTTTGAGGAATTAGAAGTAACATTGGATACTTTTTATTAAAAAAAATGTATTTTTTACGAAAGATAAAAAACTTATTTAATGGCTTCAATGCGAGCAAAGCCGCGGGTAAAAGCTAGTAAGTAATAAAAAAAGAACAAAGTGACAGGTGATGACTAATAAAATAATCAAAATAATATAAAGTATCTACCTATGTAGCTTGGAAAGGCCAATAAACTTTCTGCTCGAAAAAAATAACAAGTGTAAATTTGGAATATATAAAAAAACATATATTACTAAGCACTCAGCATGCGAAACAGCGAATATAATTTAGAACGCATATAAAATAAAACAATAAAGTGAAGACAGACTTTCACTGCATAAGTATTTAAAAATAAAAGAATTTGTTTCAGCAATTTAGTTAAACACCGAATGTATTTAAAACAATACGATCTGTGAAGTCAATTCACATATCAAACATTCAACACAGAACCATTAGATATTAATAAAGTAATTTTATATCGCATATAGATTGGATTTTGATCGTACTGTACATTTATCATCTATTAGTTTTATAACTGCACTTTAAATTCCGCTTCGGAATGTATCAAGTACAGCCTTATTCTGGAAGAGGGAAATTTTATAATATTATAGATGTGGCCGCGACTGCATACGCGTGGAAATAAAAAATATTTTATTATTTTTGCCCGTTTTTGTAATCTTTTTCAATACAGCTATGCTCTTGTTCATGGTATCGGTATGTTAAATACCCTAAAGCCTTCCTCAGTGTTTGCTACATCAAATATATAAATATTTTTTTATTCCACTGGTTCTTACTGAGATTACCGTGTTCAAACAAACAAACTTTACCGCTTTATAATATTAATATAGTTATAATAATTTCACCATACTATACTTTATATATGATTATTGTTTCTCCGGTAACAGAAAAAGATTAGTTTCATCATAAAATAAATTATCCTCAATGTTCAGGCTAAGGTTTCGGTTATAATTACATTTTAAAGGACCGGAACGTACTTATACATATATAAGCTTAACGATAGCTTTTCAAACTGAAGGTAATAAGCTAGCCAGGCGAGGATTAAAAAATTAGGCAAATTTGTGGTTCAATAACGAATACACCTTACAAACGCACGAGCTTTATAAACATCAAATAATGTATATTCACGTAAATTAACTGTTTCATTTGAGTAGACTTTATTTATAAATTGAACACTTGCGTATATATCAGTGATGATAAGAAAAATCTTCGCAGCATTTATTTAGTGCACAAAAATAAATACGATTTTTCATTTTGATATATCGTGATAGTCGTATTTACCAAACCCTGAGTTTAAGTGCCAAAATTGTGCGCACTGTCAGACACTAAAAGTATTTTTAAGATTTATAAAAATCATTTTCATTTTGTTAAGTCTTTCAGTTAATAAATTTAGTCATCATATTTAAGGAGTCCTTTTCTCGGCTTTCAATTACAATGCGCGGCAAGAAGACAAGGAGTTATACATGCCTTTTTCGGTGAGTAATTTTATTCATATTTTTGCTGACAGTCCTTTTCTTACTTAGTTTTTGGATTTTGAAATTCAACTCTCATCTCTAGCCGATATTCTAAATTGAATTCATTGATATTGCTAACTCATTAACAGAGTATCAGTACTAAAAAAAGTTAAAAAAAAATTGATCGTAACAATTTCTTGTTGAGTTCTAAACCCTTATAAATTAAGGATGTTTTGTTTTCTTAATGGAACTCGTAAAATGTACTCCTATAGAGTTCCCATAGTTATCCATGAGTCACTATTAAATTCAAAATGCATTCTAAAATACAAACAACATATAAAACTTATAAAGGTATTTTATCCACCATCTATTATCCTTCTGCAATATGTTTTATATGTGATTTTACATTTAAGTATTCTTCGTAAATACTAATGAATAAAATAAGCAGACATAACTATAAATAATTAATTCAAAGTACTTATCAATGCATTCACAGAATAAGTTTCTCAGACTGTAGGTTGGGTCAGAGTGCAAAACATCTTGCCGCATCACTTTCACCTATCGCTAATCCATTAGTCGGACAGCCGCATCTGTCTCAGTCAAATTATATACAAACACGATTTTTAACTTCTATAAAAAAACATATAAAACACATCACACTCCATCAAGAATTAAAAGAAATTTCTTTTAATATCTCGTGAATCATTGATTCGCCGAGAGTAACGCGGCCAACATTAAAAGCTATTTATCTACAATGAAAAACACCGTCTTTAAAAAATCTGGCCATAAATCAATTACAATAATAAATTACTTAAAACGGAACATCACGTTCTTAAATTAGAAACGTAAAAATCATTAGAAATTTACCCCTTTACAAACGAAACAATCGAAAAATGAATGACATCATCTGTCGCGAATGGCGCGGCACATGCTAAGCTAAAAATAACTAAAAAGAATCTACCATATGTACACCAAAAAACAGCAAATTCGATAATCATCGGTGTTAAGTAAAAACTTTGCGAAGACCTTTAAAAATAGACAACTGCTTGGAACGGAACGCATCGGAGCATAGACAATTTAAAACATTTAGAAAGGGTAAAGGAGGCTCCAATTTAAATATCGAAGGCGAAGGGTTTTAATATTGTACAAAAAGTACTTTTTAAGGGGGTCTCTTCGTGTTTTTCGGCCAGGTGCAATGGTTTCGGAGCGTCTTTACCGGAAATCTGTGGCGCATGTGTCTATCAACCCGTTCGCAGCGGAAACAGTGCCGCATCCCCTGCCCTCCCTTATCCTCTGTGTTCTTATTTAATAAGTTTCCGTTGTGTTTAATGTCAATTTTATAGAGCTCTTCAGTTTATATTTGTGGCGTCGTATAAAATTTATTGTAGTTTTTCTTGGCCGTTTATTTTTATATCAATACGTACTTTATACTTGTTAGCGAACTCCTATAATCTCCAATATCCATATTGGGCAGGTGTGTACACTCTCGTATATTATTATCATCATCAACGAACCCTCACAGAAATAAGTGAATTATTACTTAGCTTCCACGTATCGTGTTTGCTATACAATAAAATGGCCATTTTATTACAGGATCAATATTAAATCAGTTCGAAACCACTGCAGGTCGAACGTATCCTGAAGAAAGCTTGAGTGTTTCTTAACAAGTGCAGATTCTTTGTTCTAGATTCCACACCCTGCCTTATTTTTTATGTATTAGTTTTAAGTTTCATGGTTACCATCATATATTAAATAAACATGTAGGTATTAATATGTCAAGCGTTTTGGGTTAAATTAGTGAGAACAATGGATATGTTTTGCATATGTAGAAATTATAAAAACTCATCTTATGTTACTTTTAAGTAATAGGCTCAGAGATGTATCTATTATATTTTAATGTTTCATGTTTCATACAGAGTTCTCTGTTTAACTCAAAAGTATCAGAAATAGAGATTACCATCTTGGCTTCTATACAATTCACATCGTTTTAAGAAAATATTTTTTAAGGAAAAAGAAAAGTATTTAACTTATTTAAAACATGCAAAAGGAAAAGACTCTCTGATTTTATAAAAGACTAGACATGCCTGCGACTTTATTCGTGTGGCATGAAAAATTATTTAATATGTTTTGCCCGTTTTTGTAACTTTTTATAATACTGCCGTGCTCCTATTGGTAGTAGCGTGTTACAAATTGTTGTGATGTTAATGTGTTAATAATTTTATTATTTTTCATCCTCCATGTTTATTTTATTGAATACAAAAATAATTTTTCGACCCAACTCATAGTAATTTCTAAGACTAGCGCGTTCAAAATAACAAACATGTAACAAACTTTTTCTCTAACACTAAAAGTATATTAAAAACATACTTTGGATTATGACAGCTGCTGTAGAGATCCTATACTGGGATTAGTTTGAACCTATTTATTACCAATTTGTACTATGGCCCATAAATCATAATGTAAGTACTCGCCCACCCTTTCACACATTTGTTATGATTTATACCCGGAAGGGTTGTCAAGATTATTTTCGGTAGTGTCATATGTTTGTAATATTGCTGTTGTATTTTACTGTTTAGAATATTTATAATTAAGAAAGAAAGAATCTATTTCAATGATGATGAATACACAACGCACACATTGTATTTTTTCATAGTTAAGGTTTAGCGTTATGAGCGCAATCTCAACGACACTGTGGCCCAAAATGGTGGACCGCTCAGCCTAGGTAAAAGGGCAGGCACGCAAATACAACTGCCGGAACATACCTATAAGTATTTAGCAGCAGATTTTCAAGTTGAAGGTGGTAGCTAACGGGGCGGGTACTAGAATAAGCCCTACCACCATGCTATGGTCTCATCACGATGTTTTCCTTCAATGTTAACTCATTGTAGGTGGATTCGAACTTACGTCCCTTAACGCTTCGTCCGTACACACTACCAACAGAGCCATCATTGTTTCTAATAAATTCACAAATGTATAGTATTAGTTATTACAATGTATATTATACAAATATAGTCTTATCTCTAATACAACATCGAAAAAGATACCAAGCTAGCACATGCTATGGCAAACTGCTATATCGCTGGTTTTCAGCTGAATTGAAATTTGAGTGCATTACTACTGGTCGCCTTGGATCAAAAGGACTGGATAACTTAGCGTGGTACTGTAGATTTGTTTTAAAATTAGAACCTATAGTTAATAAAAGAGGAGATAATACTCCGTAGTTAGAATCCCATATTAGTAGTAACGATGCTAAAAAAAAATATATAGGTATCAAATAATTTCCATTTAAAAATTATTCGTTATTACATTGAATGATTTGGAAAAATAGTTAAGCAGAAAATTCTAATTATTCGAGTAATTCGAACAACTTGTACTACTAGAATGTCCGTTATTTAATTTATTCGACTAGGATATTAATCAAGTAGCCCCAAACAAAACTATCCAAAGTTGAAATAATTACTAGGATAACTTCTCAATCTAAAATGTAAGAAATGTAACCTATAATAATTTATGTATTACGGATGTAATATCTGGACGAACGAACTTCGGTTGATATCTTCCGAAAATAAAACCTATTACCACGAAGATTGGCCCATATATTTACTTTATATAATGGTTACTATACAATCCCCTAACGCGATAGATGGTTGAGTTATTGACTCCAGTTAACAAAACAACTACGTCTATGGGGCTAAGTAATCTAAGTACATAACTTTTTTTGTATGTCTGTCTGTCCTAAAAGTAACGTGTTGAAGACCTTACTTTTTAGCAGCAACAGAGGTTTGTAATTATATGTATAGAATAATGACCTATCACTATGAAAGTAGTAACTACTTTCTGCATTTTTTTAATACTTTCTGGGTTTAGTCTTATGGCGACAATCTCATCTGATGTTAAATGACGTTGTGACCCCAGATGGTGGATACACTAAGCCTAGTGGAGATACTGACTCTCAAGTGTAACTGCCGGAACTAGGTGAGCAGTAGAAACACTCTACCATAATGCTAATGTTTCACCACGATGTTGTCCTTCACCAAAAGCTCAGGCTCAATTTAAGCACGTCTGTATTTTTTCATAAACCGGTTATTATAAGAGCTTAAGCTGGGAAAAATAAGTATTGGATATGAGAAAAAACTATCTGCTAGAATAAAGGGACACCGCAAACGACTAAAATCATTATTTAGCATATTTATGAACGATCAATAACGATGTAAGGAGAGCGGTCGTTGAGACACGGTGATCTATCATGCTGATATGTTGAGACAACACCGTGTGTTTACCCAAACCGCTCCCACGGCGTGCTTGTGAGAAAGGATGTCGATTATGCTTCTGAAATTTTATAATAACTGAGATATGGAACACGGCTTCACTAACGAATGTGTTTTTACAATATCAATTTTCTTCTTGAACAGATTAAAGCACAGTTTGAAGAACTCTCTCTAAAAGAACTATTACAGAAACTCAACTTACATAACCTACATTCAGTGCTTATTTATTGAATCCAACATTGAATACATGTTGTAAAGTTTTGCGACATATGAAAGTACATCCTTTGGTTATTTTTTAAATCGCAACAGTTGTTAAGGGACGATATGGCAGAAGATGGTGGGCACGTTAAGCCTAGTGGAGGGACTGGCTCTCAAGTGCAATTGCTGGAATACGCCTACATGGATAACAATGGTTACGTTTTCACGCCTTAACTCCTGAAACAATTTTGACGAAGTTTGATATTGAGAGAGATTAGACCTTGGAGAAGAATGTAACCTACCTATTGTCTTAAATAAAACTTGAAGTAACGATGTAAAGGAATAAAATTTGTATCGAGAACCACATATATGGTTTCTCAAATTAAGAATACGAAAATTTACGATTTTGATAAATATACAGTTGTCCGTTTATATGTTTTGCTATAGATTCGTCCTTAGATAGGCTGTATTTTTTATAAATTTTTCAGACAATCTTTAGATTAGCCTAGCACGTGATTTCGTAATGATTGGATTACCATTTTTTATTTTTCAATTGACTGTATATGCTGAGTAATATACCAATGTGAGAGTGATTTGCAAGAGACCGCAAGTTATTTCTTATAACCAATGGAGGATTCAATAAATAAGAACTGAAGTGATGATATGTCGGATTTATTATCTCTGCTGGATTTAAAAAATACGGCTGCTGATAGTGAAGAAATAATATACAGAAATTTAGGTAGGTATGTTATGTAGCAATGTAACGAATATGCTGATTAGATAAATGTAAACAAAGGCGAATTAACTACATTTTTTAATTATCTCAGCCGTAGTTTTTGCATAAAAAACGTTTTTTTTTTATAAATTTTATTCTGTTTTGACAGCATTGATGCTGATTGTTATTAATTCCCATAAAAACATTACATAATGTTTATGAGCCGCACAAAAATATATGTTCCACGCGTATTTATGTATAACTCTAAAACAAATTATTTTGAATTCAAATTAGTTCATAGCTCTTAATAAATCTGTACAATTATTGTTATTTAAAATATATTTTAATAAGTTTTCTTTTGTTTGATTAGCTTCGATGAAATCGATAGTTCAAGTAAATAACTTAGTTCATAAATTAATAATAAGAATTGAATGCACTAAACTTAAAACTGACTTCAGAGAATTGGGACAGATTTTTTATATGAAAATCAATTTACTAATTCTGTCTATACGACTATGGTAACAACAGCTCTAATCTAGTATTTTAAAATGTAAACTTTAATAACTAAATGTTCCCATAGAAGCGAAATACATCTGTCAAAATTCGTTCACTCAAACAAACCTGCCTTATTTGGTTCACACCATATGATTGTGAGTTGTTATTTTTTCACTGAGGCAGGTGGTAAGCGAACACAATCTGTGCTGCAGAGACCTGGCAAAAAAACGTAGGAAGACGCTAAAACGAGACGGGCAATGTTTTTAGAGGGAGAAAGTCGCAGTTCTTGTCTTTCCGTTTCCGGCTTTATTGTAAAAAATCGGGAACATCTGGAGGCTGACAGATTAAGTTCCGATGGGAAGGTTGTATTACTTGTTGAGAACGGATAGTGTATGTGATTATTTTTTAAAGAAACTATACCTTTCGGTTATCAAATAAAGTTTCTTTAACATTACATATATTTTAGAACAATCGATAAATAAAACATTACTTATAATAAAACTTGAATTCTTGCTAATATTAAGAAATGATCGTGTATATTACATGTTCATACCATAACTATGAGTAGCTATACTAGAAAGTACCAATCAACATGAAATTTTGCATACACGTTGAGTGAAAAACTATTCCAGAAAATGAAAAGGATAATTTTTAATACCACACAGGCACAGCTAGGATGACACATTTTGTGTTTATTCTTTGTATCTAAATTAAAACTAAAACCCTAAACGCTAAATACATTTTAGTAAATCAAATGCTGCTAAAATCTAGCTTTGTCTGTGACTTCGTTCGCGTAGAACTGGAATTCTACTTTAGTTTTTGCCCGGTTTTGTAAGTATTTTCAATATAACTTTGCTCTTATTAGTAGTAGCATGATAATAAATAGCCTAAAGCCTTCCTCGATGATTACTCTATCATATTTCATAAAGACTTTTAAAATCAGACTTCAAATTCCTAAGATTACCGCGTTCAAACATACTTTTCCCCTTTATAATATAGATTACATGCCTTTTTTCACTATATCTCTGTACAGACAATCATGAAGAAAAACATTCGAATGAAACAATAACATGAAAATAGAACAATTTTTAAAACCCGATAGACTAAAGGTAGGTATAAAAAAAGAGGGGGAAGACCTTTACGATAAAAATCTGTCGTCAAGCACCTGTATGTATGCACTTAGACGATTCCACTTAAGAGTTAGTTCCGCACTTAACAGTATGTTACAGATTTAAACCACATCATCACTTATTATCAGAAAAGACTGAAGCCTAATTCTAAGCCTATGATAAAGTAAAAAATATAATTGTTTGTATACAGTAAAGATGCATATAAATGGAAAACATAAACGTAAACAAAATTGGATAATAGTGAAAAACTTATATATAATTCAAAAATACAGGAATGGATAAATAAATAAATTGTTGTACTTAAATATGTACACTGGTTAGCTTAATTCCATATGACAGCCTAAATAGTAATGTTGTGGTTAAAAAAAAAGGTACCATTCCTAAGCTATTTCAAACAGTGCAAAAACGCTTCCCGGTCTGAGAGCTTTAGTGGGTGATTTCCACATGCCCATGTCATAAAACCTAGGCAGACGTGAGAAGCATATTTGTAAATATTGCCTTACATAAATGTTAGAGAATATAAATAAAATTAGTAAAATATATTTTTCAAGATAAGTTTTAGCATTAGGGCCACCATTTCACCTGATGATAAGTGACGATGTGGCCCATCATAGTAGACATGCTAAGCCTAGTGGAGGGATTGGCTCACAACCGTAACTACTGGCAAATTTTCAATTTGAGGGTGTTAGCTAACCAGGTGGGAAAAAGATGGTTTCATCACGATGTTTTTCTTCATCGAAAACTCAAGCTCACTGTTGATGATTTCGAACATAAAAACATCCATACACCCTACCAACTCGTTTCAAAATACTTCAAAATAAACGAAAATAAAGTAACATCGAAATAAAACGAACATTTGAAGCGATGATAGCTCAGTGGTAGTGTGTACGACTTCGCGTCAATGGACGTGAGTTCGAATCCAAGCACCTACAATGAGTTTGAGATTTCGGTGAAGGAAAACATCGTGAGGAAACCATAGCATGGTGGTAGGGCTTTTTCTAATGCCCGCCTGGGTAGCTACCACCCTCAAGTTGTAAACCTGCCGCCAAATACCAATACATGTGTTCCGGCAGCTGCACTTGAGAGCCAGTTCCTCGACAGGTTTAGCGTGTCTACCAACTTGGGCCGTATCGACACTTAAGATCAGGTGAGATTATGGCCATAACGCTAAACCAAAAGTATAATATATAATATATATATATATATATATATATATATATACAAACTCAGGTATTGTATGACCAGATCGGATTATTGAAACAGCTATGAGTTATTAAAAAACGTCAAGTGACGCTCCATTTAACACATCAATGACTATACGAGAGCCCGTTACTATCATGCGATGATTCGCATTCGTCGGTTGCACCTCGCCGTTTGATCTGATCTCGACATTCCGCATTTTATTATCCATAATGAGACAATGTATATTCTTTACATTTATATACGGGTACAAATATAACGCAAGATGCACCGGGCATGTTGTTCGTATCATAAATCATCTCAATATACCACCTATATGTGTACGTGGGATCGACTTGAGACCGACTGGAAAACCGCGGCGTTATTCTGGTAAACGATGGCTATAGGTTTTGTAATCGATTTTAACAGCTAATGACATGGATTAATTGTTTCGATTTACTTTCGATTAAGCTTTATTTTTTTATTGTTCTTCATATTTTTACAGAGCTTGTAAACGATAGTGTATGCCAGTCCTTTCGGAGCATACATAATGCATATACTATTATAATATTGTATATAAAATTAAATAAAACCGCTGCATCTTTTCGTATTACTAGAAATAATAAAGTTCTATAAGATACTAGCAGAATCGGACATCGGTTCCGCTAGTACACCATGGAACGTGCCTATTTTTAAATAACATTACCCCAAGGCCAAAACCAAACAACTTCTAGGCCCCGCATTTCTAGTACATTCCACTAACCGATGTTGAGCGTCCTCAACCTTTTCACAACTTTTGAATTTTTCTATCGTCCTTTATAATAATAAGTTAAAGAGAAATACTAAGGCATATATTTATATTTTTGGATAAACTTAAAATATGAAATTTGAAGAATATGTTCTTGTCGGAAACCTAAATACTAAAAGTTATAAATATCCATGTAAAATAATGCATGGGTGCATGGATAGTATTCGTTGAATAGTTTCCTAAAAAACATTATATTATAGTATTGAACCAGGAATACTTTCCGGGTTTTTCTATAACTCATCCTAACATTTTATTGTGCTATTATTGTTTGACTATAATCCAAAAGTTCTCAAATGTAAGCTCTCAAAAGAGCTTTAGTATAAAATTATACTTCGTAATATATTTTTAATTAGGTGTTTGAAACGATATGTAATTAATTCTTTAATATGTCTGTTTTCAGATCGGGGTCACGTTGGAATTTAGCCTATGTACTATATATATTTTGTCTAACCATTTTAACTATCCACTCTCAGCATGAACATTTTTGTATCGTCACGAGTCGATATTGAAAAACTATCGCTTATGTTACCGGCATGTTACCAGAATAGTCCCTTTTATCCTGTTTATTTTAAGTAACCCTTTTATACGGGAATTATGTTCATTAAGAATCTGTTTTTTTCTTCGTTATGTTTCTATTTCCAATGAGAGGCATGTGGTGCCGGTATTGTTAAATAAAATTTGTGGTAACCCCTTTTAGGAAGTGGAAAAAATTAACTGAGACACGCGTTAACTTCCGCCTCGTGGTCTTTATTGTTTTGCTTCATTTCCTTTCTTAATTATTAATAATGTATTTTTTGATGAAACCTATTCTGCACCTTGATTTATTTCTAATGGATAATATTAAGATTTCTAAACAAAATATTTATTACATCATAACTTTTGTTAATTGAAGAATTATGGACATTTTTGTCTCTAAGATGGCAAACCAACGAACGACCCAATTTATTGTATGCACTTCCTGTAGCCCCTATATATGGTTGTAATCTATTTTAATATTATGAAACGGAAAAGTTTGTTTGTTGAATGCGCTAATCGTAGGAACTACCAGTCGGATCTTGAAAATTATTTTTGTTTGTGATAGAGCAAGGCTATTTTTAACATCACGCTACCACCAAAAGCAGCAAAGATGAATTAACAAAGATACAAAAACGAGCAACAATGATTAAATAATTTTTAGTTCTACGCGAAAGAAGTCGCAGGCACAACTAGTCTATACTAATAGTATAAAGAGAAAGGATTTGTACTTTTGTATTTTGTATTTTGTTTGTAACGAATATACTCAAGAAATACTGAACCGATTTCAAAAATTATTTCAACATTAGAATGCTACATTAGCCCTGAATAATTTAGAGTATACAACATTTTTTTATGAAAATGACGAAATCAATTTTTGGTTCCACGCGAACGGAGTCGCGGACACATCTAGTATTAAATATACTAGTAGCGTGTTGCTGACAGTAATTCATCCTTTTCCAAGTATCTTTTATCTATAAACTAATTTGAATAAAAACTTTTATTATTATATATTTGCGCCACATAGAAAAAAAATCACCCAAGAGATCTGTCAATTGAAATAAAACTAATTTAAACGGATTTTATCGCGGTTATTTATTAATTTTAATTTAATTTTTAAATTGAAGGTAGACACAGTGACATGAACTTTTCTGGACAACCTACACCTCAGTCCGCCCCGTGACCACGAAGGCTGAATAGCTTTCGAAACGTCGGGATAAAAATCAATAAATAACCGCGATAAAATCCGTTTAAATTAGTTTTATTTCAATGAATAATATTCGCGTAAACATAAGAAATCATTAGATCTGTCAATGTTTGATTTCTCTTGTTTGTATGGGGCTCATACACGAAGCCAGATTCTTACGAGTAGCTGTAGATATAGGTTGAACTTGATTTTTGTTATGCGTAATGTGCGTAAATATTTACCGGTGCCTATGCAAAACCGTAACACCAGAAGTATTGCAGTCATGTTGCTTATAGAATAGGACAAAAAAACCGAAAACAAAGGCTCATACCGAACCAGTAACCAGTCGGGCAATAATCCAAACTGTGACGGATCAAGGATTACATGGTTAACCATCATGACGAAAACCATATGTGGGACCAACACTTGCCAGAGCCTCGTCGGTTACCCTGCAAGGTGCACCGCGTGCAGGTTAAGTTGACTTGATTATGTTATATGATATATGATATGATATAAAGTTGACAGATGGTATGCAATAACCCTTAAACCCCTTACACTTACATCCTTACACGCGGAACTTTGTCACTTTCGGTCACTTTTGAATGACTAATGAACTGTAACTTCCAACGAATACTGCGTAATCATTTAACTAAGGTAGTACATACAAAAAATATAAGAGGAGATTCGTGAACATCAAAACATTACGACCAATTCAAATAAAATACATGATGTTAAAAGAACACCTACAAAAACAGGTTATATTTTATTATTCTAGTATTATTTTTATAAGTTCTACACGTATATAATTTTGATTAAAGTAATGAGTTAGTTATAATAAAAGAATTCACAGCCAAATCCGCTTTACATGATCCTTGAACTTGTTATCGGATAAATCTTTATAAATAGTTTTAGTAACCTTATCGTAGAATCTAAAACCTTAATACCTTTTATTTGTTAAACTAAGTCAAGGTAATGTCTTCAAATTACGAAATGTTCCTAATATTAGAAAATCAGCCTTAATAATTACTGAACATTTGAAGTACTTATAATTCTGGAAAAAATGGTTTCCGTAATTTTTTAATAGTTTATACGTTTTGCGTTATGGACATAATCTCACCTGATGTTAAGGTGGTAGACACGCTAAGACTATGGTAGTGAATGTCTCTCAAATACAAATGCCGAAACATACCTATGGGAATTTGGCGGCAGATTTTCAACTTGAAGGTGGTAGCTAGTAGTGGCAAAGACAGGCCGATTGCCACCAGCTTCTCTTAAGAAATTTAACCTAAGTACTTTGTGGCATATGTAGGCCAAAGGTCTTTAAGTATTTTTTATTGGCATGCATTCTACATAGTGTTCAAAATCAAATCTATGTCATTCGAAGTTATAAGTCGCGAATTTACATTTTTTTCGCGTTGTATCCCGTCTCTTTCATTTCCTTAGGAAGATAACAAAGTCAGTCTTGGTGTCACCTAAGGAGCCAAATTCAATCTGGCCCAATAGCGAATACGAATTTGCAAGATAACGGCAGCTCTAAGAGGTCTGATAAACTTGACCTTTATAACTCGCAAATCGCAAAGAAAGCGAGAAAAAGTGAGCGTATCAACTTCTAATTTTAAACTTATATTTATAGTATATTCAGGTATATTCTTTCTTTTTTTTATTGTATTTTAAAACTGTGATACCGTTGTATCCCGTCTCTTTCATTTTCTTAGGAAGATAACAAAGTCAGTCTTGCTGTCACCTAAGGAGCCAAATTTAATCTGACCCAATAGCGAATACGAATTTGCAAGATAACGGCAGCTCTAAGAGGTCTGATAAACTTGACCTTTGTAACTCGCAAATCGCAAAGAAAGCGAGAAAGAGTAAGCGTATCATACTTCTAATTTTAAACTTATATTTATAGTACATTCAGGTACATTCTTTCTTTTTTTTATTGTAGTTTAAAACTGTGATACATTTGTTTACATGAAGAATAAATGCGAGCTCGATTTTGAAGATTTATAATTGTTATAGAAAACTGAGCTTAGTGATTAATAACTTATAAGTGTAAGTTAACGGTAATTTTGTTTCAATTCAGTAAGTCA
The DNA here is from genome assembly GCA_039707435.1 of Actias luna. Taxonomy (NCBI): domain Eukaryota; kingdom Metazoa; phylum Arthropoda; class Insecta; order Lepidoptera; family Saturniidae; genus Actias; species Actias luna. Next base: position 10,746,243 of record JAZHAC010000012.1, on the reverse strand, counting down.
ACATAAGTAATAGCATTAATTCGCATAGAATTTAATGGTTGAACAGATTTCTTCTTGAAAATAAAAAGGATGTTATCCAATTAAGTCGTGCTTTTTATGATAATCGATATAGAGGCGGGATGGATTTTTAAACATATCCATATGTCTTTATAGTAAAAATAACTACGTTGACTAGCAGTCGTAAACTAAATAAAATGTTTTGTTTTATTGGGTTTATGGGTCTTTAATCGTCACAAGAACAACGGTGCCAGTGGTAAGGAGATGATATACTATTAGGTAAGAACGTTTTGTTCCTCGGCTTCCCTTTTTCAAATTTTCACCCTTCGCCACTGGTAGCTAGTCAGATGGACATTAGGAAAAGTCCTACCAGTATGCTATGGTTTTCTCGCAATATTTACTTCACCGAAAGCTCAGGTTAGTTGCAGGTGGATTCGAACTGACATCCATTTTGCGGCGTCCGTCCAAAGGAGCCAACGTCGCTTTATGAGATTAGAGCGCATTACTCGTTACTACCCAAAGAAAAAGACAACTGATTCAAAAATAGAACTTAATTCTTTTATCTTTACCAATTCATGTATAGATTAGTATTAGCAATAGGTTTTGCCAATACCTTTAAATGAATGTATGTGGTAACTCTAATTTAATCTCATAAATGGTCAATAGAGCATTGATCTAGCACCAAACTCTTAGTAAGCTACCAAACAGTTACCTAATTACCCCGCTAATCAATAAATGAAGTTGGTATGACTTTGTGAAAATTCTTAGTCTTTTGAGGCGATGATAATTCAGTGGACACCATATCGATCGACTTAGGTCTATAATGTTTTTAAGCTTTGTGTATAAAAAAAATATTATAATTGGATAATATTAAGGTGGCAATTTTAATAGTAGCACAGCCAAATAGCTCTATCAGGTTCACAATTTTATCGGCATTCGGATTAACGTCTTCAGAACATATCAATTCTTAAAATCAGGTAAGAATATGAACACCGTTGAAAGCAATATTAAACAAAAATCCTAGACTTCTTCCCGTTTTATGATTAAATTTATGAAAAAATGAGTATGCATTAAAATGTTGCATCAGATCAGCCTTTCTACAGTATTGTATTGCAATCTATTATCATCTGGACACCGGTCTTTTAACTTCCTACTAAAAGCGCACTTTTTTCAGTATAACTAAAGTAGACGTAGTAATTCGACACTTGTGATATAAACGTTAAAAGTAAATTGATCTAATTTCTTTTCGTGCTCTCAATAAACAGTTTCCGTTCAACCTTCATCCGTACACACATCCGCACAGGTACCAATTGTACAAATATTCCGTGCGGATATCCTCTGCGGATCGTATTACTAGCCTATAGAAACCCTGTTACGTACTATCATATCCATTGATGGTTTCATAGGATCGTACTGCACGGTCCATGTAAGTTACGAGCAATGAATAGTAATTTATTTATAGTTATTTATGGTGCCATAGAATGTGATTTTTTTCATTTTGCGTTTTGAGAAATTATTTATTTTAGCTCAAGTATAAAATATAATATTGAATTAAAAGTTTCGTTATAAACTTTATTGTAGACATGCTCGTTGTAATTATTCCAAAAGAATTTTAATTTGGTCATAATAAAATCTTAAACGCTTTTTCTCACAACTCATCAATATTAAAGGGTCAACGTACACGTAATTAGGTATAATTAGTACCGGTATTATGTAACCATTGAAAAGGTAACAAGCTCGCACATGGTCCGTAATTCTTTGAACCAACATCAGTGATGCATATCTACTGCAGTTGTTATTTGGAGTAAGTATATCAGAGAACAAATGTAACAGATCGGTCATACACATAAATAATTATAGTGTTCGCCCTGTGATCGAAATTTGACCACATTAATAATGACAGATTTGAGGAAATTCTCGTAAAGCTGAAAAATGAGAAAATAAGAAAAAAAAAATTGGTTAACAAAAAAAGCATAAACAGGTACTGAATTATTATTATGCATATGTTACTTGGCATGGCGGCAGGGATTTTTCTTATGCTCAACTGGCTAGCTACCACCTGCAAGTTTAGAATCTGTCGTCAAATACTTGTAGGCGTGTTCTGGTAATTGCACTTGAGAACCAGTTCCTCCACTAGGCTTAGCGTGTCCACCATCTTCGGCCACATCGTCGCTTAACATCAGCTGAGATTGTATCCATAACGCTAAACCTATAAACTGTTTAAAAATGTCTTTATCTATTTTATATATGCATTTATAAAGTACAATAAATAAATATTAATCAACCTTTATCTACTAAAGTGTATTTCAACTCATGATTTTGTTGATTTGATTGCTTTCACATGATGACTTATTAAATAATTATTAATTCACTTTCTTACTGCTTATTCGATATGTATATGAAAGTTATCCTATCGATACACGCAAAACTAGAAAGATTTATTTTTTATTTTTAAACGAAGTAAAAGGTATAAGATTAATAAATACGTACTTGTATTTTATAACTTGATTTTTACATATATATAGTTCTAAAAGTTGGCCATCACGAGTCTCCTCGCTGATGTGAAATAACAAAGTGTATAGTAGACGTACACACGCACATATATGGAAGTCGAAACAAATAGCGTACCAATAGATATTTCACATCAAAAACAAATTCAAACATTAAAACGATGTCTAATGTACATAAAAACATGTTTTTATAATTAACATCGTAAATATATCAAACAGAATTAAATTATTTACCACATTAATAGAAGGGAACGAAATGTCTGAATAACACAAATTTGAGGCTTCATTCGACAGATTTTAAATAATTTTACTATGCAATATCAATTTACATATAATCTATGAGCAGTTTATGCTAAGTTGAATAATCTTTGCCCTTTACACGAGCTCGATGCTGCGTTTACATCAAGTATTTTTTTTTTCATGTCAGTCGCATATTTTATTTATGATTTATATTTTATTTATGATATTTGTTGACCTTGTTACTATTATTGCGTCGAAATTAAAATCTTTACTATATACTGCTTCATTGTTGTATTCTTTTAAATTTTAGCTCTTTTTTAATTTTATTTTTTAAATTATATTAAATACTGATTATATATGAATATAAATATACTATGTCGCTAAGTTAGTATGTGTCTAATCCACATATTTTTAAAGTTCGATTGTGCTTAGGAAAAAAGCTTTCTTTTAACGGTGAACTTACGCATAGGAAAAGTTTTATTTTATAGATTATAGGTTTACAGCCATGGGCAAAATCTCATATGATGCTAAGTGACGATGTGACTGAAAATAGTGGAAAAGCTAAACCTAGTTAACCGGCTCTCAAGTGCTACTCCCAGACACACCAGGAGGCACACAGGAGGCAGATTATCAACGTAAGGGTGGTAGCTAGACAGGCGAGCCCTACCACCATGCTATGATCTCATCACGATTATGGGTGGATTTGAACTTACGTTCCTTGAGGTGGCGTCCGTACACACTTGCTACTTAGCTACGCTATAAATTACTAAAATCTCTATAATGTTTATTAGCAACTATCCACAATAAGTTATTTATAAAAAATGAAATAATTTCTAAAAAAAGTACTTCTCCTATTGTTGTACAGGTTTCTGTGGCATCAAATCTATAAAACAGAAAAGTTACTAGAGGTATTTCAAAAATTATTTTTGTATTTGATAGAGTAATCATTTAGGAAGATTTTAGGCTATTTAACATCAAGCTACCGCCAATAGGAGCGAACCCGTTTTGGAAAAAGTTACAAAAACGGGCAAAAATTCTTAAATAATCTTTAGTTCCACGCGAAGAAAGTGGACACAGTCAGTTTGTTAGAAGTACTGGCGTTAGTAATCACCTTATTGTAAACGCAGCACGATGGTGTTAAACGATTACTTATTGATACAGGGCCAGATTCCTGCATTATGCGGAAGTTTGGAATTTACTTCGTTAATCACTCTAAGTAGGAATTTGATCATTTGTATTGCTTTTATAATCTATTTAATTTGATTCAATTTACGGTTACCCGAGGTTAAACAGTGGAATAATTTACTATGTTGAACTTTTTTATTTCTTTGTAATGTTAATACAAGTGAGAACTTTAGATACTCTTTTTTGTTGTAATTATAAGTACATTACATCCGTGCATATGTTATAATGCAACGTTTTTCTGTTTGTGTGTCCATTAGTATACTTAAAACCAGAGAACTCTTATATCTATTTACGTAAGTCTTTCTTTAAATCAGAGGTGTGTTTTACGCCATTTTTTTATTATTTTAGGTAATATATCTATAGAATAAATTATAAAATAAAGAAGACGTCAAAAAATAATTTCAGTGATATATTTTAGTACAATGTATCTATGTATTCAATATTTAAATATAAAATAAATTAAGTATTATTTTTTTATTCTACCTTTTTTTAGGTCACTAGAGCGAAGCCGCATTCGTAGCTAGTTTATTTAAAATGATGAGTTCAATGCCACACATCAATTCCTTCTATTGTTCACGGATGAGAAATATTCACTCAATATCATGAATATTGAATTTATAAAGCAAAATTCTTCATGTATTTTTTTCCTTGATTATAAGTCTTAATTCTTTTCTAAGTGGATATTGTTTCAGTGTAGCTTTCAAGGATGCTATACACGATTATTAAAAATATTAACTTTTTAGGTATTTAGTTATGTACAAAAACGCATACATTACAACCTTATTCTATTACCCATGAATTTTCTTAATTTTTTGTTTCAGGAGACGATGCAACCCGACACATTAAACTCAATTAGTGAACTTGCTTTCAACTGCAGCTACTAGAACACGTCTATAGATGTTTTATAACAGATTTTTAACTAGAAAACTGAGAGACAGGTAGAACGTCCGTATGCTCTGCCATCGCAATGTGATTTTACCTCGATATTTTCTTTGAACCAATGCTAAGGCTTTTTGTAAGGTTTTGTAAGGCTGGATGCGGGTGGCGCAACACCGGTGGCCGTGGAGATCTTTGGGAGAGACCTATGTCCAGCAGTGAGCGTCTTTCGGTTGAATGGATGGATGGATCGCGACTTGTATACCACTATGATGGCTTGTATACCTGTTATATGGTTATTATAATTATCGTCTCTTACCTATAATATGCTTCATATTAGATTCATATACAAGTTTGTATCTACAATAATGTTATAAAGCGAAAAAGTTTGTTTGTTTGAACGCGCTATTCTTACTAACTACCAGACGGATATCAAAAAATAGTTTTGTATTTGATAGAGCAATAATTGAGGAAGCCATTTATCATCACGCTACCATGAATAGGAGAAAGGTTGTTGTATTAATAAAAGCTATAAAAACGGGCAAAATTAATTAAATCATTTTTAGTTGCACGCGAACGAAGTTGCAGGCACAGCTAGTGTTAAATAAAAGAGAACTCGAAACATAAAACACTAATTGCCCGGTGTCATATCCATATTGCCAATCATCTGCCAGGTCCTAGGTGAGCTCGGTGTGGCATAACACTGCTCGGAGAAAGTAGATATGATAATTGGACGAGCAACGATGTGCGACCGGACTGGACCGGCTCGGCCTAACAAACAGTTATCATAGAGTGGATACGACATTGACATAACGCACCTTTACAATAACATAATATGATAAAATTATATAACATCGTTAATTCCACAAAAACCTAATTGAAACTTTCAATTTACTCTTCGTACTACTTAAAAAAAACGATATGTATTTATCCCTAATCTAGTTAGTTTTAGATTTTGTTAGCTTTACAGAAAATACATTTATTTGGACCGAATTATGTTATTTTATTATTATTTCTTACTTATGTAATTATAACTGTAAATTTGGGATATATAAATTTATAATAAGTTTGGGGGTTGTACTAAAGTATGTACTACTACAGGGGTTCTCAAATTTTCACAAAATTTTCATTGAATTTTCACAAAATCAAAAGTCGAGGCTATACACTATCGACGAAATATATTTTAATCCTTAACGATTATTTTAATAAAAACATAAAATATACATAAGAACAGAATTGCGTGAAAGCCTAACATAAAACCAGATTGTACTGATTAATTTTGTTCTGTGACCTCTACGGCTCTCCTAAAATGTAGTTTTATACATTTAGTCTAAGTTTAAAATATTAAGCAACGAAACTAACAAACAAAAAATAACATAAATTATACATTATCTGTATTTTATAGATTACTCAGTTTTATTAACTTTCATAAAGTAAAAAGAATAATGGAGCGTATATAATATTTTTCTATTGACATAACTAATTCAATTCTTTTATTTGTTGTTTATTCGCATTTATTGTATATATTTGTGTTAAGTTGCCGGTGCATATGTTGTGTGATGGTATTAAAATATATTTTTAAATAAGAAACCACTTTTGTCTGAAATAACTGTTTACTTGTTTTTGCAATCCAAAATCAATAAAAATATCTACAATTGCACTTTTTACGGAAGAAAGTTTTTCCATTCCTAATTAAAAAGTATTAATAATATTTAAAAAAAATAACTTGTTCATAGTTAAAGATTGATCTATTAAAATAGTGGCTAATAACAAACTGTTTCTAATATACAAAGACACATTTTAGAAGGTTACAATAAAAAGACATCTTAAAATATTTTAGCGCTAAGAAGGCTGGATATTAAATATAATATGTGCACGATCATGTCCATACAAAACAACGTGGTCGTCCTGACACGCGACGCGTTCTTCTACCGCGTTATCAATCATCTGTTTTACTATTCAAACGCTCGGAACAGATTTTATGCAACGTTTTACCATCTTCATGCCTTAATTATGCATTAATTATATCATTATTTATGTGAAAATGTTTAGTTACTCAATCTGCATACTAGTAGTATACTTCTCATACTCTTATATTCACTGAGTTGTGGTAGGGATATATTTGTATATTAGCTGTGCCCGAGACTTCGTTCGAGTGGAACTAAATTTTTTAATATTTTTTGTCCGTTTTTATAACTTTTTCAATACAGTTTTGCTCTTATTAGTAGTAGCGTGATGTTATATAGCCTAAAGCCTTCCTTAATGATTACTATGTTTCTAAGGTGTTTCTGAGATTAGGGTGTTCAAAACAAACAATAAAACTTTTCCGCTTTATAATATTATAATATAGATAGCTGGGTGGGCATATTTTTCGGAATTATTTTTGTTCGTGTTTCGGGATCAACTAGTGTATGTTTAGCTATTGGGAAGATGGTAGGATGGACGTGACAATGGTGGCCGTCAAGAATGGCCGATTTCCCACTGATCGAAGCTGTTATCGGATTACACTGTTTTTACAATGAAACATAGAGTAGTCACTTTGTAGTGTTTCAATATGCGTAAGGTATATTTCAATGCGAGTTTTCTTGTTTCTTGTAACTATTTTTTTTTTTCGATTGGATAGTAGCTTTAGGGGTTTCACAGCTTTACCGAGCTATGAAATAACTATGTAACACGACCGCACATTTAGCCTAAAGGTTAAAGTAGTTGCTTCGCTGCAACCGAGTTTTTTTTAGTTTGTTTGTTTAGTTTGTGTTCGTGAGTTATGTCTGTAAAGACCTTCTCAATTGACATTGCCGAAAATGCCTACATAGGCAGACTCATAATAAAAAAAATATGAGTACAAAAGACATAGTAATTTCTTGGATGAAGACAAGAAGGCTTTACTCCTATATGGTATCATCACGGCAAGTGACCCTTGACAATTTAAACAAATGGTGTAGATATTAATCATTACTAATAGCATAAGGCGAATGTGAACGAGCTTGTTTGTTTCTCACGTTTTCCGGCTTTTAAGCACTCAACTAATCTTCATGAAATTGTGTTAACACGTTGTCAGGAGTACAGAAAAAATAGTACCTTTGTTTAAAAAAGGTAATATTCCCGAAAGATGCAAAATATAAAAAATATACAAAAATAACTTCTATAATTTACAAAATATACATGAGACAAGAAAAACTGCAGGCAAAAGCTAGTTTTAAATATTCACAAGTGAAAAAAAATTCACTCAAAGTCCTTGCATTGCAAACTAAGTAATAATTTTACTGTAATAACTAAAGGATTGACACACGAATGATTTACACATTACACAAACTCAGTCATCGGCGGGAATCGAACCCACGACCTCTCGACTTAATAGTAAGGCCAGCTACCATTGGTATATTTCCCATCCAAAAATAACAGTCTCAATCCAAATACCACACAAATATAATCTTATTTGTATTTGATAATAAAAATATTAACGACTCGTAAACCTTGATAAATCTTTTTAAAATATGGACGCTTGTAATCTACTGCAGTGATATGGAATCTTTAGATTTTGCAATATTATCTAACTGGTTCTATAGTGGGTGGTGGAAGGGGGAGAACGGATCCGTGGGAAGAGTTACTTTTATTACAATTCGTTATGTAAATCACGTTATTAAATTATAATTTTGCAAATCCTTTACAAGTAAAGGTTATTTCAAGTGTGCTTTATGCATTTCGTAATACGTTGTTTTTGAAAGGAATCAGAAGGTGTAGATACACCGTTTATTTGTTTTTGATTTGATGAATTTTGAATACTGGAATTTGCACAGTATAGTTTGCACAATTTTATTGTATAACATAATTCATTGTCAATGAGTGTAAATATAAACAATGCGTAACTGTAGTGGAACACACAGTTGGAACAAATTTCTTTACGTAATATATTATTATTAACAAATGTATTTCATTATTGATCAACAAATACAAATAAATAAATTACTAGCGTCTGAGAGCAATTCAATGAAACGCAGAGATAACTAATGAATTGAAGGTATGGTAGCTGCGAGGGGATAAGTATATGCATGTCCCCACGTTAAAAAAAAGGAAATTTCGTAATCAATATTTATATTTCTAGTTGTAAAAATAAACATTTTATTGTACATGATTCAATTGATCTAATACGTATAATACGCTATGATGTTTCGTGGGTGACATTGCCAACGCGTATGACGTGTACAAACTATATCTGAGCAGCCGTTGAGAACTTACTGACAGTCTTGAATCAATAACCGCCTATGACTGGGCACAACCAATAACATACCCAATATAAGCCAATAGAAATGTAATGCAATATAGAACACATTGAAGAAAGGTTCATGACGGATAAGTCTAACATTATCATTTGTATAGCCTCCATCTGTACCGTGCGGCAAGGAATAGTGGTCAGAATCAGAATCCATAAGCAGTCGCCACCGTTATGATAACCTGTAAGCCTGTCGGCAGTATATACACTACCTGTACTCCAAACGCGACTAAAGTATTTTCATTATGAATGGTTTATCTCTATTTTATAATCGCAAGTTTAATCCAGTCAGGCCCAAATCCCACGTATGTTTTATAATTTATGTGAATCGACTTAATATATTACCTTCCATGTGTTTTATTCTACGATCGATTAATATGCTGACTTTGCAAATCTCACTAAACAATATATGAAAAGACTTTCTGTTCAGGTGTAAAACGAAACATTAATCTAACGTGACAAGAAAACTCCCTTTAAACTCAAATAACCTAGTACCCTGACACATAAATAAATAGACGAGGTCCTAACTTTCAAATACAGGAAACATTTCGAACATGGATATATAAGTAGTGCCTTGGAAAAACTTATTGATGGTCTAGTCATATTGTGTTTAGACACTGCATATTGCTACGTAGTTTCGAATCCTATTCTAGACCTGAATTCTCAGTTGAAGGCAACACTGTAATGTCACCGTTATTTAGCAGTAATGCGTTATCTTTGTTTCGGACAAAATCATACAACAGGTGTAGCATTAGGGCCTTTTATAAAGGCTATTATAGGGTTGATCAGTATGTGAACGATCGTGACGTCTGCAATTGACAACCCTATCTGTACATCCGCTAATAACTACTATACTGTAACACAGTAAACTATTATATATAAAAATGATAAGAATAAGACCTAAAAAAAAGAAGCAGATCGAGTCTCTTGCCGGTTCTTCTCGATGACTGCGTTACTTTCCGAACCGGTAGCAGTTTTGACGTTCATAATCACCTTCTTGGGGCCTAAATTGAATAAGTATTTTTAATTTGATTTTATTTAAAATCAGCGCTACAGTATCGACCGGAAGGTCATGCTGCAGCAAGTAGCTGAATAAGGGGGCATTACTGGAAAAACTCGATACTGTATTTTTGCTGGTTGTTTGTTTATCCAACAATAAATTTCTTCTTTCGATTTTATTAGGACGCTGTGAGCAGAGTGTAATATATAGTGTCATGGCAATATGTATTGACATATAATGTTCGTATCAAAAATCTTATATGAATTACTTATTAAAGGAAATGTCACCATAGTAATTGATTCAAACGCACTGAATCAACTTCCAACGTCGTTTTTTATAGTTAAGGTTTAGCGTTATGGCCATAATCTCACCAAATTTGAAGTGACGATACGGCCCAAGTTGGTAGACACACTTAAACTGTGGAGGAAATGAAAAAGTATTATAAATACCAGTTTGAAACAGCAAATATAAGCATACTGTTTTATATATGTTTATATGGATCATATAAATTATATGTATATGGATTATTTTCAAAAATCCAAACTCTAATAACGTCTGTGGCATAACATGTGCATTTTAAGTACATTACAAACTTAAGCCGACAAACCTCTCATACATTCTTAGACTAATTACGATTGTTATTACTTCTCTGCTTAATTATTATAAACATAAGTTTAAAGATATAAAAAACGTCGATTAACTAACGGTTCGTACCGGAAATCAATTTGTTAATATTTTGAATAAGATAGTTATAGTTTGCGTCGGCAATAGTTAATAATATTGCTATGTATTACGATCTCATTATTTACGCAACATCGAATCGTATAAAAAAAGTAGAGGAGTGCAACTTAATGAGGCGCGTGGTATAAGTTACAAAATTACAATGGAAAACTAGTAAATTATGAAAATATATTTTCTTGAGTATTTTTATATAAATACTAGCAGCTACTTACTTTACTGGTGAAATATCTTAGTATACCATTAATTGTCAACAAATTTTTTTAAGGAAATTATATCTCGAACTAAGCGTCTCGTTTTAGCTAGCTAGCTGATACAATGACGTTTTTTTAGCACATCCAATATGTTTTCTCTATTTAACTCGAATATGACAAACAACGGTATTAAGCATTTCCTTATATATGGATTGTTTAATGATTGAATGGTTTAATTTCAGGGTTTTGTTCAGTATTACTGTAATTATGCGATTTGGCAGGATTGTACACCAAACTGAGTTGCGTCAACCCAGACTGATAGTGATAAGCCTAACACTAGACTCTATTGCTTAGTCAGTATTCAAAATTGGTCAAAATATATCTTGCTACCCAGAGACTTGCAATCCAGCATGGTAACAACTATCCCCATGGACTACGAATATCTTGATAGTTAAAACTATTATTGTATTGTATTGTGCTTACCGCCAAATAGAGTGCCGTCGATTTATAGTGATTTTATAAAAAAAAGTACTGAGTTTATGTTCGACTTGTTATACCTAAGCTTATCCTCACAAGCTTCGAGAGCTTCATCGAACTTTTTGAACAGTGTGGAGAGCACTCATCACCTATCGCACCTACAGCAGCAATCTAACAATCTACAGTTTCTAATATACGTAACTTATGAAGTTACTGACCCACATAACGACATTATCGGGCAAGAGATTTGGGCGATTTTGAGTGAACTATACTTTTTCTAGCTATTTCTCATAAGAGAGGCAGCTAATTAGGGAATGACTCGACTGTCTATTTCTGTTTATCTATTCCAAGTTATTGAACTAATGGATGTTGTGTGTGCACTATACGATTTAACGAATTATACTGGTTAACGTGTAGTTTAATTAACCGCTTCTAGTTCATAGCTTAGAACATAACGTAAGACAAAGGGGTCTACCGGCGCATTTGAATATTTCACGCGTTTAGTTGGCCACGCGTGTCGGTCCAGCAACAGGAAGTTATAACAATCCTTTATACGAAATTATTTGAAGCAACTGGTGGCGGTCAAGGTTGTTAATTTTGAAACCTTTATGATGGATATAGAAAAATATTTTTATTATTTATTATATCTTCAACAATTACATTGTAAATGAGAACTGCCCCAGCAAATGTTGGTCTGCCCTTTCTAGTAGTAAATAATCATTGTGAATATGTTTTAGTTTTGACAGATATCGGTCCTTACCGATGATTCATCATAGTTTGAAATGGAAAATATATTTAAAGATGTACAATAATGTTATTATACTTATACATATAATTATATTGAAATTAAATTACAACGCATGAGTACACACAAAAAGTAATTAAATTCGACCAGTAAAAATGTCATTGTTTATATAATTTGTCATAATATTGACAATGTTAGCAAAAATAAGCTATAATAAAACCTTCTGAATAGCGTATTTCGATAGGTGCTTCTCTTCGAGACTGTCAAAATTAACTTCGTACTAATTCAAAAGTGCAGCGTTCTGCATCAAATGATTTACCCTCTAACATGGAATAACTAATTAACGTATAAACAACCCGTCAGGTTGCAACGAAAATGCTCGCACCTGTCAATGTTCTAACAAAATAGGTAATTAGGAATAACTCGATCGACTTATGTTATTTATTTTCATTCATGTTATAAAATTTATTATTTCGGAATCGAAAGAAGGTCGCTCGGCATTTGTTTCAATTTGGTGAATAGAGTTTCGAACGTCGAGTATTAATCGAATCCCGGGATATTAGTATTTCGTACATATCTGAAGTTGTATATTACAGAAGTAGGCATACTTCTTTCTATATAGGCATACTACCTCTACCTACTATTATGTTCCCGTGGAGCTAAAACTTAATTAATAATTTTTTCAAGTCTTTGTATTTTCCTCAATACAGCTTTGGTCCTAGTAGTGGTAGCGTGATGTTAAATAGCCTACAGTCTTTCTTGCTCATTCTCATTTATCAAATACAAGGATAATTATTAAAATCCAACTATAATTCCTAAGATTAACGCGTTTATACAAATATCAAACTTTTCCGCTTTATAATTGTATTATAGATTCAATCAAAATATTATTATGTACTGAGTGTTGTTTCGCAATACACTTATTAAACCACTAATCATAGATTATTGTCAACATTCTAATATTTGTACTATCTAATTTATCGAATTTTCATTAATAATGATTATTTTTATATTATAGGTAATATTAATATATTTAGATTGTATTCACGTAGACTTGTGACCTATAAAATAAATCATTAATCTTTATCATAGTAAATCATATTATCGTCATACATACTTAACGTCAGTAAAATTTAGATAAAGCATGATGTATCTTTATAAATATATATAAAGTTGGTCACGCGACTTCGTTCGCGTGTAATTAGAAATTATTTAACAATATTTGCACTTTTTGTAACTATTAGCCGTACAATTCTGCTACTATCGGTGGTAGAGTGATGTAAATAGCCCAAAGCCTATTTCCATATCTCCGATATAAAATGAGAAAAAAAATTTAGTTCCTAAGATTAGCGCTTTCAAATAAACATACAAACTTTATCGCTTTAAAGTATTAATATAGATATCAATTATTTAATTGTTGTGCGACACCAAACAGGAATAAAATTCACCGGATTTACTATATATAAGATAGACTACAAATTTAACTGACAACAATGTTAATGTGTTAGTATTGCAAAACATATAATTGTAAGGCCTTCTTTTTTTGTACATTTTACTAGTGAAATATTGAACTGTTACAAAATAGTAGACGCTCTTTTGTTTTACGAATATACCAGTAGGTAGCGTAGTGGTGCTTCCACAGTCGAATGTTAGACAGGTTCTTTATCTCATAACTAAAATAGAATTATATGAACTATGAGCAGTGAATATAACTTGTATACGTTGTTAAAATCCTTCGCATGTTTATTGTTTGTTAAAAATTATTCAAATTCAAGAATAATCGTTGTGGAAATATCATAAATGCAAACAAAGAAGGTTAAAATTTTTGACAAGAACTGGTATTATTACAATGAAATCATTTTTACTTCTTTGTTCTTTCCCACATATGCACAATTTTAATGTATGTCACATTTTGCAATAACCTAGTTATCAGCATATTACATGAAAGCTTTCTTGATGAATTAAATTGATCACATATTATAGAAAATAAAATATAGAGAATATGATGAACATTTGCACAATAAGCTGTTTAAAATTGTCTGAATACATAGAGATTGTATGTAACATCGTACAAGTATTGAAGTAACACTCATAAAAGGGAACCCACAAAAAGAACAGGGAGATAACCTGAACTGTATATTAACACTATTAGACATATAAGCGGTCACTGCGACTTCATTTGCGTGGAACAGAAAATTGTTTATAATTATTTCGCGGAATCCTAATTTTTCGAAAATAAAAGTAATCTAAGTTACGTCTTATACCATTAGCTAGCCCTTACAAAATCGGTAGAGCCATTTTAGAGATTAGGCAATACAATAAAGTTAGACATTTATTCTATTGTTTTTTTTAATAACCATTGTTTATATACTTTCATATGCATTGATTAAAAAGTTGTTCTTTTAAAATTACAAACAGATACTATTTTTTTTTATTTCTATAAATAAATCTTTTTCGTCTCCTCTCAAAGTTGTCAATATTTTTACTTTTTATGTAACTAAATGAGTCTAAATGTGTCGTGTCTACGAATTTTTAGTATAAATTATCACCCCAAAAAACCACCTGAAGTTTCATTTCAAGCAGTGTAGCTTAAAAACCAATAATATTTTAAACATTAAATTTACCGCGATCACAAAGTTGAATAAAAATTTAAAATAATTCTATCGAGTCTCGGAAATCCCGGGATTAAAATATCCCTTAGCTCCTGTCAACTCTACTTGTGTACCTGCCATTCAATTTATTTTTCAAAATGGTTCATTTATATATTTATTGTCATGTTATTAGAAAATATTTCGAAGCAACAGCCGATGTAATTAGTTTATTAGGATTCGGTAGCGATCAAAAAGTAGATTAAAGAAGACCGGGATTTTTATCGATTGAAATATATTAGTTAATCGATAATAGATGCTAATAGCTCGTAATAAGTTTTTAAAAATGAAATTATGATAACAAGCTTTTAAAATGTATGTATTTCAAGTAGAATATGTATGGATTCGTTGTTGTTAATTGTTTTTATTCTATATTTGTATAATATAAAAATTTGGCATATTACTGAAGTTAAGCATGTTTTCGTTCGCATATTTACGTATATTCATGAATATACTTTTATTTTCATTGTGCATTATGCAAAAAACTTACAACTAATACTTACAATAAGCGTAGAAAAAACTTTGTAAATATAGGGCCAATTATTTGTTATCACCAATATAAATTATTAACTGTAGACATTAAACGAGAGTCAGCATCGAAGCGATGCATGAAAATTAAAATATACTAAAAAAATCTCTGCATAAGCTGTGTCTGAGAGAAGAGACACTTGTACGAAACAAGTACTTTTGTCTAAATTGCTTGCATGTCCGGATTATAAATGTATTTTGTCTGTGTTGTCTTTGCAAGTGGAATATATTTAGTTTAGGCTTTCTTAATGTACATATTTGTATGCACATGTAACTGAACAGATTTGATTTGATTTGATTGATTTGACTTGAGAAGAACAATTGACGATATTGGTAAAACAGGTTAATTCGGCTACTTTACGTTGCGGCGTTGTTCATACAGACGTAAAAAGTGAAAATGTTAGCATCGGTCCATGTAGATAAATTTGTCTTAATGTGATTCAACATTTGTAATTCATATGAAAAAAAAATCAAAGAACCCTTCATTTTGTGCGTCCACAAATAAAAACTACTCAAGAATGTAACAAAGCTAACATTCCCAGATGTTACTTTTAAAAATCCTCCGAAATATTTCTACTAATTCACACATCAGAAACTTAAATTACAACACAATCCGACTCAAGCAGATCGGGTAGCAAACTGTTTGCCTTCTTATTACCGAGTGCGCCAGCGCACCGGAACGGTAGGGTTATTTTCGACCCTTATTTTGTATTAATTTAACAAAGAATGAATTTTTATCTTTATAAAACACATCATGAAGAACTAGAAATAGTTTTTATATTCAAAAGTTTTATTCAAATATCTACATATTTCCCTTTTTATTCCATTAACGCATTCATTAATCTACTAGATAGACTCCATTCGCGTGGAACTAAAATAATATTTCGTTTTTGTGATTTTTTAAATAAAGCTTTACTCCTATTAGCGGAAGCGTGATTGTAAATAGCCTTAAGTCTTCCTCAATGATTGATCTATCAAATGCAAAAAGAATTTTAAAATCCGACTAGTAGTTCCTAAGATTAAAGCGTTCAAACAAACATATTTTTGCTATTACTTTGCTTTTATCGACTCTCTGTCTTTTTCTTTCTTAAATTTTGATTTTTACTTTTTAGTATTTGGTATGTATTTTATGACTACATATATTCATTGAACATTAATTATTGTTTTATTTATTCACTAAATTTTGATCGTATCGATGGGCAAGGGCAGGAAGGAACCGAAATAAAACGTAAGCACACCACAAAGTATTAGTGATTTTAAGCCCTCATAAAACAATTTACCCCGCGATCTAATTTAGATCTTAAAGGTTGAATATAAGATACTTTTTTGTTTCCTCACATTTTCCAAGTAGTTCTGCTTGGTAGACCACGGAATCATCTAAGGGCTGACCACAGTTTATATGATATTCCATTGTATTTCCGAGGGTCTCGTATTGTAATTGGATTGTAACGTGTCGTTGAGTTTTCTAACGCTACTTTTTCTTTACTCTTATGAAGTGGAACGTGGTAATTAGTTTAAAGAAAAACAATTTGAGATTATTAAAATAATGAATATTTTTTTATAAATATCACTATTTAACATAAAGTATAAAGTTCAGGTGGATGCGTGATTTACTTTGAATGAATAAGATCGTGAATTTTAGAGGAATAGAATGGAAGGAGGATGAAATAGGTGTTAGTGGAAATATGAAACTACAACCATTAATAGAAGTTGAGTAGTATGTTTAGATTAGCATTGTATGGATATGCGGCAAATAATGGAATTTATTTCACTTAATGTATAAGTGAACGTGAAACGCAGAAATAGACAATAATTCTATAAGTTATCGGTGAAATTTATCAAGAATTATATACGTATGAAACTTGTTAATGATGAAATGACTGTCGAAATAGAAGACTAGAGTAGAAAAACATGTTGCATCGACTCTACTTACGAGGAAAAAGTAATAAAAAAGATTCTTAAACAGCTTCAATTACGCTTGTAAAAAACAGAGAGAATAAAACGTAATATTGGAAATATATTTTTTTGTTTTGCAATTCATTAAGAAGCACCGTTTCTCATTTAAAATTGGACCCAAAAAGTGTTTCTTATAATAATTTATGTTAACATTCCAACAAATATTTATTCCAACAATTCTTATCAGCAGTTTAATAACTATGCAAAACTAAATGTAAAATGTATATAAATATCTATTAATTCTTAACTACTAAGCTACATCTTTACGTAATATCACTCACGATTAGCAATCGACATGTTGGCGGCAAGCCTTTTATTATCTTGTATGTTTTATTAATTAGTTAATAATACAAGGTTATCTTTTGACTCCTCTTGTGGTCTAATAAATATTTATTAATTTTGATATTAATGATTCGGAGTAAGCGTAAAGTAATTTGAAAGATCATTATAAGTACATCATTTTATTTTTTGGATCAAAATCATAATAGGTAAAAATATCTCATACTTTTGCATAAAATTTTCATGAAATATGTCCACATATTTTAAATAAGGCAGGGGCGGAATCTTTGTAGTGATCTATCTTTAATTTGAGCAGTTCTATTAGTGATGTACCTCCAAACTATCCAGTACTGCAGTTAAACAATATTATGTTGCCTATATAGGATGAGTTGGGTTGCAGAGGTCCTTAGGGTAGATGGTTTTAAAGTCAGTAATACATTAGTGATACGTTTATATCACACGCGTAACCTATAAACGTAGATATGATAAAATAATTGTGGCAAATTAAACCATCAACTAAACTTAAATATTATGCGACGTCAATTTCTTTAATAAAACAACGGAGACCGTAACGCTATTTTACCTGCAAACAAATGGAACTAACAAAGTAACGATCAAAGTAAATAATTGTCTAAAATAACAATCTAAATCAATACCAATAATCAGAACATCATTACCCAATGGTATCGACGTCTCATTATTTATTTTCAACATTAACTTGACAGACAAATCATATTATTTTGTTTTGTTTATTTTTTTCAACATTATCTAACGTATGAGCTATAAATCAAGATGAGCATCCAATCAATTTGGCAAGCAACACTTTACAGCGATTACTTATTGGCATTGGGAAACGTGTTACGTTTGAAATAACCAGGGCAACGTTACAGACATCTTCAATTTTACAAATCACGACTGTTGGTAGCTTAATATTATATTTTTATGAGCATAAATTTATTATTTTAATGAATTATATGTGTTTTTAGATATAGAATTTGAAAGTGATTTATGACTCATTGAGAGTCATGAGCAGATTGTCTAACAGAAGGATCAATCACTCTCTAAAACAAGCTCAAGGGTACTGACGTTGCACCTGAGGTACCTTGTCACAAACAGGTTGCTACTCTAAGAATATAAATCTGACACGTAAAGCAATAAATACTGCCTCTTCAGGAGAGATTTTATATGACTTTGGATTAAAATAACTTACAAAAACGGGAATTAAGAGTTCTATCACATTATCTATAAAAAAGATAAGAAAGGGTAAAAACTCAGTTGATATATCGAATGATTTCCCATCCGCCGCCCGCACCCACCGTCCAGAAGCTATAAAATATAGCAATTACAGATAATTATCATAACATAAGTCAACGTGTTATCTCTCAAACTGACTGATGGGTCTTTACAAATGAATTTATGAAGTAACGAGCACAGACAGCTCTACAGGGGAGCGAAATGAATATTCATCGAACTTTATAGAGGATCGAAAGTCCTGTGTTCGAGGTTTTTTATAACAAAAGGACATGGGCATAGCAGGAATATTTTTCTATACCGTGTCAATTTCTTGGATCCCATAAGATGTTTGAGTCGCAGAGCATCTTCAAGGTAAAGATATTGTCTAAATATTCATTATACGGTTAGTATAGTCGAAGGGGATATCCTAATTGGCATTTAGTTAATTACGATAAGATTATGTTGAAATTTGAGGGCATGCAGTGACTGACGTGTTCTGGCAGCTGCATTTGAAAAGCAGTATCAGTAAAAAATATTTGCATTCATAATCATGTTGAATAATTTATCTATTCATAGCTATTACTGTATCTGTTGAATCATTAATATTTATGTATTTAATTACACAATTTAATATATTGTTCTAAACATACGAGATATATACATTTTTCATCGATAATATATTATATTGGAAAAATTGGACGAACTCATTCAATCATTTCACAAAAATATTTATCGTGTCGCATATATTTTTCCAGACATCAAAACATTTGAAACTTAAGTATAAAGAAGATAGTTAGTACTCTTTAAAGATGAATAAACATTTGTTAACTAACATATTACTTACTTTAGAGAAACATGAGAAGGTTATATAAAACTCATGGTTAAAACACTTGCATGGTGGTAGGGCTTTTTCTAATGCCCGCCTGGGTAGCTACCACCCTCTAGTTGTGAACCTGCCGCCAAATACCAATAGGTGTGTTCCGGCAGCAGCACTTGAGAGCCAGTTCCTCCACAGGTTTAGCGTGTCTACCAACTTGGGCCGTATCGTCACTTAAGATCAGGTGAGATTATGGCCATAAGGCTATACCTTAAGTATAAAAAAAAAAAAAAAAAAACTCAGCTGAAGATAATATGTTCAAAGATTACACCATTATTGTATGACAATATAGAAATGGTTTAACTGCGCATATGTTAGAGTTTGATTTAATTTAATACTTGTATATTGTGACCTTAAGTAAGGTAAATGTATTTTTTGTCGAGTTGAACCCTCAGTAAACTGTAAGTCGGACAGTATGGCCATGGCAGAGGTTGGCGCATGCGTGCACGTTATGGAACGTCGCGCTCGTTACGCTCCCGGTGCACCACGCCCGTCGCGTGCGCTCAAACACACACATACACATCTACAATTAACCTCATACATACACATGTAAATATAGGTACATATAATTTATCGAAATGATCAAAAAAACTTCATATTATTACTAAGTTTATTTTATTATGAGCGAAGAAAATATAACCATATTTATATAATACAATTTTGATAAATTTTCTCTTGTACTACTTATTTGATGGAAATTTATGCTTTTAAACAATTCGGACAATATCACATAGGCAGGATATATTTTTAATTTTGAAAGATCAAATAATGACCGCTTACTTTTTAGAATAAACCAGGAAGGTTTTGGAACTACGCAAAACACATTTTTATATATATTATTTAGAAACATGATATTATTTGGTGACATGCTAAGCCTAAATTTCTCTTAAATATAACGGTCGGAACAAACCTATAAGTATTTGGCGACAAAGCTGGAAGTTAAAGATGTTGGGTAGCTAGACAGGCATTAGAAAATGTCCTAACGTTTTGCATGATTTCTTTTAACATAATAAGATAAAATTTAAAGCTCCCATTGCCTGTGCTTGTACACCATAATAGTGATGGAAAAATATAAAGTATCGGAGTAAATTAGTGCAAATAAACAGGAAATTAAAAATACTGTAAAGTAAGATTTGAGTTAAATGAAGTCACACTGACTAATATTATAAATGTTTTTGTAATAATTTGTTACGTTTCACGCACAACCTGCTGAATCGATTATCATGAATCTTGGTATAGTGATATATGGGACCTTGGAGACAGTAATAGGCGATTTTTCACGCGAAAAATGCATTAGATATGAGGTAAAGTAACATAAAGGGAAGTCAGAATAAAGAAAACTAAATTTAAACATTACACACTTTAATGAATAGTTAAAAAATGATACTTAAAAAGGTCAGATTATATGTTAGAAATACTTTTGTCTGTTTATCATTGTCTACTATTCGTAGGTCAAGCGAGCATCAAAAGCGTCTCATATGTCATGGTACACCACCGGAACGACGAAACCGCGGCCACCACATTTAGCTTACGTTACCACGGATAACCAACGTACCTTGAACTATTCTTTCTTCTACATCATAAGGAATTAGGTAAGACACGAAGGCTCTAGAAATATGGACCCCGTCCACGTGGCAACTTTTATAATAGAAAAGGATGTTACGGTCATTTGAATGTTTTGCTGTACATATTATAACACTCTTGAATTAAAGATAACTTCGTAGATAATAAAGATATACTACTGTACGGGTTCGTAGTAAGTAAATCCGCACACTATGATTTGTAGTTGTAGTAAGTAGAGTAAAGAAGTAATTACAAGTTAAAAGGTATATTTCGTGAAAGAGTTATACATTAGTAAGAAAAAAACTAATTCTTTCTCTTAATGGACTCGTGAATTTCGCGAGTGCTTAGTTAACTGGTGATTTACAAATAACAACTGGTCCTGATTTTTGTTGCATCGTGATTATATACTAAATTGTATCGTAAAAACTGCTTAGCATGCAAGAGCACGTAGGTTTTGGTGTAATCAGCAATGTACGGTAGTTAGAACGTACAAGTACACTTATGGATAGTTACTATTTGAACAGTACTTGCTGCTGTAATAAAGAATGCAGGGTAGTACAATACAATTGTACGGAATTGAAGGCGTGTATACCCTAGTAATCAAACAAGGTGGTAAAGATCTTTACTTAAGTGGCTTCCAACCGCTATAACTACCGATAAGTCCTTCACAATAGGTATTTTCTATTATGTATCATTTTGGGATCAGTCAGTGTTACCCGACTATCGAGAAGATTGTAGACTAGTGTAGAAGCGACGCCGCGTCTAAGGCCGTAAGTTCGGTTCGTTGCAATGAGCTTGAGCTTTCGTTGAAGAACAACATCGTGATGAAACCATAACATGGTTGTAGGGCTTTATCTAATGCCCGCCTGACCTGCTGCCACGCTCAGTTTGAAAATCTATAGCCAAATATCGTTAGGTGTGTTCCGGCAGATGCACTTATGAGCCAGTTCCTCCACATGTTTACTTCAGTCAGTCACTTAGAGTTGGATGTGATTGCAGCCAAATTTAGAAAATCTATAGTATGATTGCGACAACACATCATGAATTCCATATGGATCGATGGTCACTCTTATTTTTGAATTGTATACAGCTATCATCACATTCAATGCAGTCAATATGCCAAGCGTCGAAAGAAATCTTTAAAATGACACATATATCAGTAGTCATACGTAATCAATCCAAAATTGGGCATAATAACTATGACATTTTCAAAATTCATTTAAATAAATTGCTTATATATAATAAACATTTTGTCATAACCTTAATAAACTTTAGACAGACATAACCTTCATATAATTAATGAAGATAAGTAAATATTTGTACGATGTTTTTTAGATATTTGTGCACGATAGTAGATCATGTTCTATATAATAAGAATGACAGTGACAGAATTTGACGCAAATGATAGACAAGTAAACAGCAAGAGTGAAAGTTATATAACTAGTAGACTGTTGAATATGAGTGTGAAATAACATGAAAAACAGGAGCGTGAAAATAGTAAAAAGAATTACCCATATGAATAACAATAATATTAAAATAAGAAGCGAAATATATGTATATACTAGTAACTAAGTATAATGAAAAAGGGCAGACCGTGCCTGCAGTTCGTAAAATATGTGTGTAGATATAGAAGTAAAGAAAGATAACATTTGCTTTACAATCATACATACATATATTTATATAGTACTAGCTTTTATCTGTGGCTTCGCTTGCGTTAATATTGACATTCTCAAACAAATCGGCTGACGCAATAAAAAATTACTCTATTTACTCCACTTCCAATAAAGATTTCCCGAGAAAAAGTAGCCTAGCTCCGTCTCCTGGGTTCCATCTATCTCTGTACCGAAATTCATCGCAATCGATTCAGCGGTTTATGCGTAAAAGCGTAACAGACAAACAAAGAAACTCACTTTTACATTTACAATATTTGTATGATGTCAGAGATATAATGAATCTGTAACGCATAAGGTCAGCAACCTATCCAAGTCTAAACAAACAGACAAACAAGCAATGCAGCGCTTAAGTTAGCGATGCTCTATATTAAAATAAAACATAATCATTTTCTATATACCCTACAAACAGGGGAACCAATATTATATTTACGTGAACATTGGTATGTGCATAAAATATGTAAACTGAGATAATAGATTGTACAGAAAGAGTGCAAAATGTAAACGTACCATATTAATTTATTTATCATGTGAAATGAAAATATTCTACTAACCCTACACCGTGACATAGCCGTAAAGTATTCTTCTGTGTCTGATACTGATAAATGAAGTTAGTATGATTAACTGAATCTGTCCAACACAAATCATAAAAATTCTTGGTGTATATTCTTTATAGATAAAAATTTCGTGTCAGATTGTTTGTCCGCGTTGTACTCCTAAACTACTGAATCGATTATATTCAAATTTTTCATTCTGTGTACATTTTGATCCAACTTGAAAGACAGGATACTTTTTATCTCGTTAAGTGATCATACGGCGATAGACGACGCTGTAGTTGATGTGATTGACTAATTGAAACGGCAGAACCAGGTCTGCCATGTCAACTAGTAGATAAATATATCTTTTCTCATCAAAGATTATACTTGTTACTTCAACTTCTGATTATTTAATAGCAAAATTATTAGCTCTGTACATTATTGACAACTTACATAAGTCATCGTAACTAATATAAAATCAGATTAAATAATAAATAATAATAATAATACTAGTCCGTCAACATTCTACTACTAAGTTAAGATCTACGATACCCAGGGAAAGATGGGAGCTCAACCGCTATGCAGCGCCATGCTAGCTCATGACGTATTGACGATTTCAAACATCTGGCAATCTGCAATTATATATTATTCCACAAAAATAAGGATAATTATCCTCCTTCCGCAGACGCTTAAGCCTAGGTTGGATCCTCTGGATCTAACGCTCGAGTGAATCCGCTGGCACGAAAATTTCGATCTTAAATACGAATATGTATTTAAGATCGAAACCACACGACCCCTGAACGAATCTTTGGCGAAATTAATCTAATGCGCAATACCAAACTGCAATTTTTCAATTTCGCTACAAGTAAGAGCTCATTGATATAGTTATGTGCAAATTTTAATACACCGAAGTAAAAAGAATCGTTACTTACATTCTAAAGCGTTTAGCGTGACGAACCGCGTACCGTAATGTAATTTTAAAATACTTTAATATTTCACTTTATTACACTTGGCCTTAATTACGTCGGATGGAAAGTGAAATTGCAAAAAAATATGCAGTAAATTAAAATGTAAAATATTTCTGAATACATGGCACCGAACTGGCGTTTTATATCTATACCGTTTGGTTGTTACAGGGAGCGATAGAAAGACCAGCTAAATGTCTCTATAATGTTCTAAAAGGCCTGTCTAGGACTCTAGTAAATTGTATACTAGAATGTGCCTCTAAAGCTGCGCTAGAAAGCTCCTACCAAATTTGGCTGGGCAGGGAGAAAAACACACCACTAATGAAGGAGTGTTGTCGTGCGTCGGAAAGCGGCCTTTTAAACATACATCCATGTCACAAGTCTCGGAAACTGCTCGGAGTTTCCATCTCTGCCACACGATGTACCCGGCCCCGCAAGGTGAATCCATGGACTGCTAAGAAGTTCGTTTCTCTCTCTTGTGTCCGGTAATTGTGTTTATAAAGTATGAAGGGATGATAACTCAGTTGGTAGTGTGTAAGGACCCCGCGTCACTGAACTGTGTTCGAATCCCAGTTATGAGTTTGAACTTTCAGTGTAGGAAAATACCCTGATGAAACCATACCATGTTGGTAGAACTTTTCCCAATGTCCAAAACTTTTTCCAATACCTGGCTAACTAGTAGCTACCAACCTGAATTTAAAATGTGCCACCAAATACCTTTAAGTGTATTCTGGCAGTTGCATTTGACAGCCAATTTCTTTTCTAAGCTTAGTGTGTCCACCATTTTGACCAATAGGTCATTTAACAGCAGGTGAGATTGTAGCCATAACGCTAAACATAAAAACCCAATAGTCTTTCTTACTTGACACTGACGATTGCCTTGCTTGAACTTGAACTTGAATTGACTTGAAATTAGCTACATGGACAGATACCATAA
Source organism: Actias luna (assembly GCA_039707435.1). Lineage (NCBI taxonomy): Eukaryota > Metazoa > Arthropoda > Insecta > Lepidoptera > Saturniidae > Actias > Actias luna. The sequence goes on along the minus strand of JAZHAC010000012.1, from coordinate 10,720,819 downwards.
TACCGATAGATATAAAGAGATTTCTCTAAAAATTGACACATATCACTTAGTAGCTAAATATACAAAGAACGTGACACGGAATATATATATATAAAAGTACTGACTGTGCCCGCGAAATCGTTTACGTACGTGGAACTTTAAAATACTTAATAATAATAATAATAAATTGTGTGTATACATGTACATGAAAATGTATATAGGTATTTGTCAAGGTATGGTTACCATTTAAAAATCAAACATTGTATATTCATATTATTCTATAGCTGTAAAATCTACGGAGGTACTTTTAGATTAAGAATAAATTGTTTAATCGCATCCAAGCTACCAAGATACAGACTCTGCCTGATTTGGAAGCCATTGTGGATTTGTTTGTATGAATGTAACTCCCTTGTAAATGTTAATAAAGAAAATTAAACATTAAAATATATTTTTTGTCTTTTTATTTTTCAAGACAGCTTTGCCATTATCGTACCGTGATGTTAAATAGCCTAAAACCTTCCTCAATGATTGTTCTATCAAATACAAAAAGAATTTCTGAAATCGGACTGGTAGTTCCTAATACAAACGAGTTTAAAGAAATAAATTTTCCGCCTTATAATATACTAGCTGCGCCGGCCACTATCGGCGAAGGCGAATCCGGGATCCTGCGGAAGAAGCCCGACGCTATGGTGCCTACAGGGACTGTAAAATTTCCCTGCAGGTAGCCATAGGCCGGGCTAAAGATGCAGCGTGGGAGGAACTCCTCCAGGCGGTGGACAGGGACCCGTGGGGACGCCCATACAGAATGGCCCGGAATATGTTCCGGGGTCAGGTGCCCCCTGTAACGGAGTCCCTCCAGCCGGAGGGCCTGGAGAGGGTCGTGGAAACCTTGTTTCACCAAGAGCCTCCAGATTTCCTCCCACCACAGATGTCTCTTTTTCCTTACGGGGCCAAAACAGAGGCACTGCCATCCCACCCCTCGTTTCTGACGAGGAGATGGAGATGGCGGTGAAACGCCTTCGCTCGAGGCGGAGAGCACCTGGCCCTGACGGGGTCCCGGGTCACTTGTTGTCCCTGGCACTCGACCATATGGGGGCTGCCCTTCGGGAATTGTTCGACCGCTGTATCACGGTCGGGCAGTTCCCAAAGCCGTGGAAGAAGGGGCGACTTAGTCTTATCGACAAGGTGGGCCGCCCTGTCGACTGCCCGTCTGCCTATCGGCCGTTGGTGCTGCTGGACGATGCGGGAAAGCTGTTCGAACGTATTATAGCATTCCGCATCGTTCAGCATATCAGTAGTAGTGGAGGGCCCAACTTTGCGGACGGGCAGTTTGGCTTCCGAGTCGGTCGCTCGACAATGGACGCCCTGATGAGGTTGAAGAGATGGTCCACGGAGGCGACCTCTCGGGGAGATAAGCTGTTGGCGGTGTCCCTTGATATCGCCAACGCCTTCAACAGTCTGCCGCACAGTGTAATAAGGGTGGCGCTTCGGTATTTCCGGGTGCCCCCGTACCTGCGGCGGCTGTTAGAAGACTATCTTCGGGACCGGAGGGTTGCCTACGTGGACAGTCGAGGTACCATTGTCCAGCGCCCGACAGATTGTGGGGTTCCACAGGGGTCGGTCCTTGGACCGCTCCTGTGGAACATGGGCTACGACTGGGTGCTCCGCGGCGTACTCCCCTCTGGAGTTCGCTTAATTTGTTATGCGGATGACACCTTAGTCGTAGCCGAGGGAAGGGAGTGGTTTGACCTGGAACACCTGGCCACTGAGGGTGTTACTTTAGTGGTCAGGCGCATTAGGGGGCTGGGCCTCAAGGTGGCCCTGGAGAAGATGGAGGCCCTGCTATTACATGAGCCTCGTTGGGGGCCACCACCGGGAGCCAGCCTCTACATAGACGGGGTAAGGGTCCGGGTTAGGGCCCAGATGAAATATCTGGGCCTTACCCTGGACGGACAATGGCGGTTCGAGTCCCACTTCAAGGGACTGGGGCCGCGTATCGTCGGTGCAGCAGCGGCGCTCGCTCGGTTTCTCCCGAACACGAGAGGACCTGGTGCGAAGTGCCGCCAGTTGTACACGGGGGTTATCCGCAGCATGGCTACTTACGGAGCACCGTGCTGGGTGGACGCTTTCAACGCCCACAACAAGCGTGTGCTGCGCACTACCCAGCGCATGGTGACGTTGAGGATGATCCGGGGATACCGTACGGTATCTTCGGCGGCGGCCATGGTGTTGGCTGGATCCCCGCCGTGGGAGCTGGAGGCTTTACTTCTTGCTGCTGTGTACACAGACACGGTGGTAAGAAAGGCAAGAGGAGAACCTCCAGCTTCCACGGAGTTAGTGATTAGGAGGAAAAGAGCCCGCATCGATCTGTTGCGGTGCTGGGCGGAGGACCTGGCGGACGAGCGTTATGGACGATACACCATAGACGCTGTTCGCCCGGTCCTCCAAGAATGGTGTTGTAGGGTACACGGCTCCCTGACGTTTCGTCTTGTGCAGGTGCTATCCGGATATGGATGCTTCGGATGGTACCTGCACAATATCGTGCGTAAGGAACCGACCGCCACCTGCCATGAGTGCAGTGCGGCGGAGGATACTGCGCAGTATACTTTGTCAGAATGTGCTGCGTGGTCCGGGCCGCGCCGCGCCCTGGAGGCGTCGGTGGGGACAAACCTCTCGCTGCCGGGTGTAGTGAGAGTCATACTCGGTAGCGAGAGTGTATGGAATGAGGTGGCCTCCTTCTGTGAACATGTTATGTTAGGGAAGGAGGCTGCGGAAAGGGCTCGTGAAGCAGACCTCCACGGGAACCCTCTCCACCGTAGACGAATTGGCGGTCGTAGAGGCCGGTACGCCCGTGCCCTTCTACCGCCTTAAGCCGGACTGAGGAGGGTGGGTCGGGGGACTCGCCTCCCGTTGCACCAGTCCGGACGACTGCAAGGGCAGCTCACTAGGTTGCCCGGATGGGGCCCGGCTTTCCATCAGGCCGGGCCGGTCGCTGGGGTGATGCGGTGATTGCATGCACGAACCCGCGTTGCCCCGGGAAGGCGACAGATGGCCGTGGGGTTTTAGTGGGTATTCTCGGCGGTTGGTGCCGGGTGAGTCCCACATACCCCTCTTAGTCCCCCGGGCTGGGAGGGGATGCATAAATGCATTTCCCCACGTATAAAAAAATAAAAAAAACCTGTGCCTGCGACTTCGTTCGCAAGGAACTGAAAATTATTTAATAAATTTATAGCCTATGTTACTTAGGGATAATATAGCATTCTAATGGTGAAAACATTTTTTATATCACTCCAGTAGTTTTTGAGTTTATTCGTTACAAAGAAAAATAAAATCTTTCCTCTTTATAATATTAGTACAGTTATAAACATATAATCATTGAAGTCACAAAAAAACTTGAATTATCATATGTCACGTGTTAGTTGCATATATTATTTCGCAAATACTAATAATTTGGTGGCATAGCGCTTTTTTAATTAACTCCAAAGCAATTGAAATAATTTAAAACCTGGGAAGTTATGTTATCATTTTACATCATAGACCAAATTATACTTGAACTAAAAAAAAAGATAAAAAGCTATTAATACTAAAGAAATAATTAACATTTAATTTAATATATTCCGTATTATTAACATACATAATTATTAATTAAGGAAGCTGAAAGGTTATACCATCATATTTTAAAAACGAGTTCATGTCATATGATATTTGTTATACATTCGGATTTTATTATAAGTTTTTTTTTTATTTCTATTGTTAATATCAACGCCAATGTTTCATCGTATTTCAGCAAGTCTGAAATCGTTCGATTTATTACGTGTCGATGACATTAGACCCGATGGTATAACCATTATACGTTGAAACCGACCTTTACTGTGCAATGATACGCGTATCAATATTTCCTCTATCAACTACTTCCTTCAAGACAAATGTCGTAGCAGTCTTAGCAAAGTGGTACAAATAAGTGGCCCTTCCTGGTAGAGGTTACATATATTGTTAGAAGCATTGTGGGCGCTCTTCCAGGTCTGGCAACACAAGAGTAAAAAATGTAGTGCTTGTATGCTCCTTGAAGTGTACACACATCTTTATCGGAATATAAATTAGTTACTTGTTGGTATAACGAACATAATAACTATGGATTGTTTCTATGATGGCTGAAGTATATCTATTGACGCATTTATCGACCTGTCGTCTCAAGCCACGAACTCTACGGATGGTACGGTGGTGAGGTCATTAGCATACCGACTGGCGTAGTGTGAAGATGGAGTTACTTGTGCAATGGGCCGATATCCGTATTAACTTATATTAGTACATGTTGTATCCACATGGACTACAGTGTACTTTTACACTTCTCTCTCCTTGGCCTGAAGAAAGAAAAGCTTAGGAAAATGGGGTCCGATTGTATTGATGGTAGGGCTTTTTGTAATGCTCACCTGGCTAGCTACCACCCTCAAGTTGAAAATCTGCCACCAAATACTAATAGGTCTGTTCCGGCAGCAGCGCTTGAAAGCCAGTTCCTCCACAGGTTTAACGTGTCTACCAACATGGGCCGTATCATCACTTAAGATCAGGTGAGATTATGGCCATACCGCTAAAACCTTAACTATACAAAAAAAAAAATTTTTTTTGACTCTTTTGTTTACTAGTCAGTGGTTCTCACGATCAGACAGCTGATCAATACCTCAAACAGAAAGTATGTATCAACGAATATTTAGGAAATGTAGATTGTTTTTCCCGTATTATTGTAAAAAGATATTCAATATATGAATGATAAAATAATCTTTTGACCTTCTACCTCAGATGTTTATCATTTATATTTAATTATGCTGTTATACATTTTTTATTGATGACATATATCATGTTTGCTAAGTATGCATATCTTCTAATAGTAGGCCAAACAGAAGATCCTTGATATTTATCAACGTTACCTCACATCCGCTGCTAAAATATTTATAATATCTAGTCTTTGAGACACCGATTCAAAGGTTATGCAATTTTGGGAAGATTTTATAGTTTTATTTATACACGAACAGTGCCCGCGACTTCGTTCGTATGGATGTTAATTATTTTTTGTACAATTTTACTTGACGACGTATTTTAAATTAAGGGATATTAGAACTACAGAATAGTTTTATTCTAAATTATTTTGAATGTTGATTATAGTGCTGCCTGTCAAGTCCATTTATAGCTAATATTACTGTAGGTAACCTAATGAGTAGACAAGAAAATTTTATCCCTATTGGTCAAGCACGACCATCTATATCTATATTTAAGATTATAAAGCGAAGTTGGTTTATGTGTTTGTAAACTTAAAATTAGGAACTACCAGTTGTGTTTCAAAAAATATTTCTATATTTTTGTATTTTTGAGGAATATATCATCGTCACTTAAGATCAGGTGAGATTATGACCGTAACAATAAACCTTAACTATAAAAAGAAATTATCACGATTACTCGTGATTAACGGGAATAACCGATCGAAGTCGCGGGCCACCAGCTAGTATGTACATATATGTTTTTATATGACCCGATTATTATTTTTTCATGGCGCCTGATTATAATAGATTAATAATAATAAAAAGAAATATTTCAGTGATTACAACCATATTAGTGTTAGAATTAGTGTGAGTACGCAAATTGTTACACTAGTGTTAGTATTATTAGTCACTCAGATTAAATACATTCTCAAGCGACTGACCTTAACAAAGCGGTTTACTTCACGAATTCTTTACATCTTAATGACCTAGTTCAGTAAACAGCAGTATAAGAACATATAAGCACGTATATGAAGCTAAATTGTTGGTACGTTACAATTTTCCCCTCAATTTGATACGTGACTCTGATTGCCTGTAACTGGTGTCCAACAACGGGTGACGGTTGCAGCTCATAACTGTGTTTTAGAGTTCCGCATTGGAATGAGAAAACGGACCTCGTCTTATCACTGGATTAATGATTAAAATAGATCGCTTTAGAGTGTTTGAGATAAGGTGAAGTGTCACCTTTTTGAAGTTCAATAGGAATCATTTTTAATATTCTTAACTAAGGTATTTTCTTAGTTATAATATTTCTGCTAAATAATAAAATTATCACTGACAATATCGACTCACTATCATAACCGATATAACCGTGGTTTCAAATACGCGTCGCCCCAGCAAGCGACGAATTGAGGCTTAAATGGGTATTCAGAAGCTAGCTCCGGGTAAGTCTCACATAACGCTCTTGGTCCCTTTGCCCTATGGCCTATAACCTACGCGTAAATGCACTTTCCCACGTTAAAAAAAAGAGGTCTATCATCGTCTTGTTAACCTGTCCTCAAGTTATTTGGGTTCGACGCAATACGTTTTCTTCTTCCATAAATCACTATGAGCCACCATCACTTCATTCACTCCCTTTTCTCTCATTTCATTCCTCAAATACTCTGCCCATCTTTTCTTTGCTTCTCCTCTTCTTTTCCATCCTTCACAATTCATACCATTACTTTTCTCACTACATGTCAAAACCAAGACAAACGATTCCTTTTCAATTTCTCTACTACCGGTGCCACTTTCAAACTTTCCCTTACATACTCATTCCTTTGTCCGTTCTTGTAATAGCATTTCTGCTCCATCCAAAAGATACTCATCCAGAGGTATAATTAAGATTAAACGCTAACGTAAACGCAATAAAAAAATGCAAACCACTAGTGAGATATTAGAATGTTTAATACATAAAACGCTAAACATTCCAACCCCAGATTATGTTATTTAGCCAACACAGATGATATTCTATTTCACAACAGCACAGATGGTGTGAAGATATGGTACAAAATCAATGAGCATTTGCTTCCTCATTCCAGTCCTTGTTTCACAAGTCGACTTTCACAATCTGAAGGTTCTCCGACAGACACGGATTTAGCATATAAGAAGAATACCGAATTACCCACTAACTAATTACTAATCTCCATTCGGAACAATTACTAAACTTCATAAAAGAAAAGTTGGCTAAATGTGTTACTATTTCGTTATAAGTAATTATCGGACTTTGAAAAACGGACGATGAACTTTTGAAAAATGTTACCATAGTTATTATATATCATGGTAACACCTTTAAAAATTGTGTTTTAATATCGTAAGATCTGTCTGAAACTACGAATCTCAAGTGATCATGCTCTTTCCTTCCCACTCCCCACCTTCCCGCGACTACCAAAGGCGCGGTACAGCGGTTGCGGTCAGACTATAACTTAGATGGCAAACAAGCGTACGGTACACCAAATAACAAGCGGCTATTGTACCCTATAAACAATTGTAAAGTTCTCCTGCCTTAAAATTAAAGAAAATAGAATGTTAAGATATCTCCAAAATATTTAACTACAGGCAATAATTGATAAGGGGATTTAAATCAATTGTTTGTAGAAAATTTACACAACTCGAGCGTAAAGAATATTTTTAGTTTTTGTTTTATTTTCGGCCATCGATTACCATTATGGTACAGCCTGCTCGCTTTTTCGTTTTTATTTGATTAGTGTACTTTCTGACCTATACTGTATATATATGACCGTTTACTCTACACCTAAGGGTCGTAGTGTAATGTAAGACAGCCTATATTTTTCTCAATAAATAAACGATAAGATACAAAAATATTTTTTACAAATCTGATCGCTAGTTTTAGAGGTTAGTGCGTTTAAACATAAAAATGATTGTCAATTATGTATAGGTTAAAAAATAATACAGTGTATTATCAACAATAATAACAATAAAATTAACTATTTAATCACCTGACGTGGCTCCGTATGCAGCGTGGGGCGTAATGGTAACGGGCGTCGCGGTCTGCTTGCCGCGTTGCGCCTGCGCATCGCGCTTTCCTAAACCGATCCTGAAGATAAGGCCTACATGACTTTACACCCGCATGCCAAAGTTAGGTAACTCGGGTTTTGTTATTTCCTCATACAAATAACCTTTACGTTTGTAATCTTTAATTCCTTTACCAAAATGTTCAATTTGAAACAATAACTTGAATTATGTTTCGTACTATTTTAAAACCTATTCTTCAACTTTGTACGGTACGGTTTATTATGTTAAGTATAATTATTATTAGCACAGACTTTTCACATTTCTACTGAAGCTAAATTAGTATATTAATACAAAGTACAAAATAGTTTATTTACTATAAAAGTTCAAATTTTAGCCTCTATTCCGGAATGACTTTATCTTATGAAATAAAAACTATCCCATATGTTCATATGTTATCTCATAATATTAATTAACTTCGTGTTAAATGTTATCAAAATCTGTCCAGTTAAGTGTCATCAAACCAAGTTACAGAAAAATGCGCGTACAAAAATACAGAACAGTAGAAAACAAAATAAAAAAAAAATCGAGTACAGATAACTAAGCACACTACGGTTTTCATTTAAGCGATGATGGCTCAGTGGGTAATGCTTACCGACGCCACGTTAAAGGACGTGACTTCAAATCCACCTGCAATGAGCTTGAGCTTTCAGTGAAGGAAAGCAATGTAATAAAACCATAACATGGTGGTAGGGCTTTTTCTAATGCCCCTTTGGCTAGCTACTACACTCAAGTAAAAAACCTGCCTCTAAACACATATAGGTGTGTTACAGTAATTGTACTTGACAGCTAGTCTCTACACTAGGCTTAACTTGTCCACCATCTTGGGCCACATTTACTTAACATCAGATGAGATTGTGGCCATAGCGATAAAACCTATTAACTATGAAATATATATATATATATAATGTAGAGATTTATATTAATTACTGTTTTATTATATGTGTAAGAAGGTTCCATGACATGTCACATGTTAGTAAAAATAGTGTCTACAAATAAAAATTCTAATCTCGTTAATTATCTATTAGTGGTTTTACGATCACTATATAAAATCGTTCTTCGTTAGGGTTCTCATTAATTACTCACCCGCGGTCTTAAAATCAAACAAGCTCTTGACGTCTTAAGTGAGATATTTATAATTTAGCTGAACCGATGATAGCTCAGTTTATAGTAAGTACAGCCACGTTAGAACTTTCGATTAAGGAAATAATCGTCATAAAACCATATCACGGTGGTAGGCTTTTTCTAATGGCCGCCTGACCAGCTACCACTCTCAAGTTAAAAATTCGGCGGCTAAGTACAAATAGGTATGTACTTACGAGCCAGTGCTCCACTAGGCTTAGCGTGTCCTCCATCTTAGGCCACAACGTTAATTAACATCAGGTGAGATTGTAGCCATAGCCTACAAACTATAAAACAGTAGCTTAAAATACTAAAGTAACTAAAATGTAATAGAAAATATTTTAAATATTCTTATAATGAACGAAACTTCTGATATTAGTTACACATATGGTGGTAAAACAATGAAAAAAAAATCTTTTTCAGTTACATAATTCGGTATATCTGATCCCTTACACATGCAAAACATATACGTAACTATGCATTTCTAATTATCACACACATATACACATTTTATTTGTGTTTGTAACGTATTAATTAACTAAGAATGCTATTTCTAATGGATGCATATAATTTACGGGCATCATTTCGCAAACGACAACAACGTTCACCAGATTGTATATAATAATCTTTGAAATAATGTATATTCAGACTTTTGCGTATGAATATTATAATCTGTCTTTAAACACTTTCAAGCAGTTGGACTTGTGAGCCATAACTCTCGCCTAGGTTCGATCCTCGGGACAGGAGATCTCGAGTGACTCTGCTCGCGCGATACAGTGACACTCTACATCACTGAGATTACATCATCACACCGCATACCATTCGTGCACACACACACGTTAAGTACACGGTTCTGTAAGGGACTACCCTCGCGGCCCTTGAGCTGCTTACCTGATAAGGTCGTAGTTAGTATCACTAATTTAGTAATAAAGAACCTGTTGGTTAGTCAGGATCATGAATCTTTTTCATTTACCGGCAGCAACCCTAGCCGAGGTTCGGCCGTCCTGGCACCCTTGTGCCTGCTGCCTCGGGGCTGAGTGCCCTCAGCACTCGCCCCCAAAAGTCCGGTGAAGCTGTCAAAGCCCTTGGGGCTAACAGCGTAAGTCAGGTCGAAAAAAAAAAAAAAAAAAAAAAAACCATAACTCTCACTGGGATTTGCATATTTGAGACCCAGCATTATTCAATGTTAAGAGATATTGTGATCAATGTTAAAACTTTACAGGTTTAAAACATTAGAAGTTAAAATGATATTTTATAAAAGTATTTATATTTGATTAAACATTAAGACAATGTTTATTCTAGTAGTGTAACAAAGTCTCAACGTTACATATACACATCCCAATACCGACCTAGAAAAAGGGCACATTTAGTAATGTAATTTTATTTTTCACTAATTTTTGTATTGTGAATATAAGTGACTCATTGATAAATACACAATATTATTAAGAATATATACCGTTATATATAGAAACCACCATCTAGACTATGTACTGTATACGTTATGAAATAAAATGCGTCTTAGATCTAGTCAATTGAAGTTTACTTTAGTTTAGGGAGTTCTGGTGATGACTGCGTGGTAGGCTCCTATATAAACATAAAGAGATGCTTAATGATACATATTTAGAAATATTTAAAATAATATTTGATAAACAATTACATGAAATCTAACTTCTATTATATTCAATGTTTTATTATAAAATTCTAATCAGATTCAAAACATTTGATTACGAAAGCATTTAAGAAAACATTTGATACAAATAATGTATTTACTTATACCGAACCCCCACATCCCTTGCGCGGCTTGTCCAATTTCATAATTAGGACCACTAAACTAAGTAAGTTAGGGCCTGTTAGTTAGGCTAGCGAATCTGTGTTCGTTTTCCGGCAGCAATCTAAGCCGAGGTTCGGCCATTCCAGCACCCTTGCGCTCGCTGCCTCAGGGCAGAGTGCCCACAGCATCCGGCCCAAAAAGTTCGGTGTAGCTGTCAAAGCCCTTACGGCTAACAGCGTATGTGAAGTCGAAAATACTTATACCGAACATAGTTGGTAATGAGGGTGAGATACGATAGTCTAAATTCATTCAACTACTTACAGTTTGGATCCGAAATCCAATCCAAATTAACTAGGAAAAGCGAGAGTTCAAATTTTACACGTATTAATAAATAATATGTGTCGATATACCATATAATCCAATTAAGTGAGCAGCTGTTATCGTATGAAGAAACAAAAAGATAACAATTAACTCGACAAAAGGGAAATGCTCGTACAAAATCATGCATCTGCTTTATACCCTTTCGCCGATCAGCGACGGATAGACAGCGGCCCAATAATAATGTAATTATGTACACATATTGCATTGGGTAACAATAGGGAATTAACAGCTTTTTTGAAATAATGCCTAACCCTAATTATTAACACGGACTATAGTTTTTACTAGATCGTGCAAGATTACTGCAATTTATTTAATAAGAACGTAAGAAACACATTTATAAAAATTAATTAAATTAATCGTAAAAATTAAGTAAAACCGACATACATTACCCGAATTTATAAAAAAATTAACTGTATTCTATATATGTAGTATACAGTTAATTTTTAATTACTCATTTTATGCGGTTGTCGAAGAAACCACTTTAATTTTATATTACAAATTCTTTTAAAGTTTCAGTTAAAATAAAGTAGGAATCATTAAAAAAATACAAAGTAGATTTTTCGGTGTGTATACATTGTTCATAAGTAAATTTCTTGAAAGAATCATAAGTTTATCAAGTACTCCTCAAGTAAAATACTTTTCTTCCTGTTTCTTTAATGTGCACAGAAAGTCTTAGTTATGATTAAAACACAACCCGTGGTTATTATACTCAGGTATATTTTTATTATTATATTTATATTATATTTATATTAGGTATATTTTTATCAGTCATAAGGCGGCTTTATTAGCGTAAATATTAATTTTATTAAACAAATTGAACTGCGCTATAAAAAGTTTTATACAAAATTTATCCCTCTTTTTACCTCATTTCCAAAAAAAAATTCGCCAGAAAAGGTAGCCTATTACCGTCTTCAAGATCCCTCTCTAGAACCTTCATGCTCTCAATCAAGGTCTATCTCTATACCAAAATTCATCGTAATCGATTCCATGGTTTAGGGATGAAAGCGTAACAAACAAACAAACTCGCTTTCGCATTCATAATATTAGTAAGGATAAGAATAATGGAGAGGTTTAGGAATACTGGCATTAGCCAGGCGCAATTTTTTTCTAGCTAACCAGTATTATTGTAGTGAAATTAAATTTATCTTCAAAGAGATTCTTTCTATCCTCTGCTTCTTTTATATTTTAAATCTCTTTATACTTTCCCATACTGTTGCATTCATATAAACAAAACACTAGCTCAGTCATATCATTCATCAGCCCACTATTGATATATAAAGTTTTATTTTATCAAATATTAATAAATTTTCATGTTATTTTTAAACACCCAATTACTTACTTGAATGCTAATTATATGGTATTGTATTATTAACATATCTCAAAGGGTAATAAAGGTGTAAGTATTTTGTTTTAATAAGCTCACTCTCGCCTTCTTTTAATTAAGCTAAATCTATAAATTCGTTATACTACATCGAATCAATTAAAAAAAAACTTTTAAAGTTTGTAAAAAAGATTGCACACTTTGTTTTATTGCCGTGAAGATGTTAAAAACAACCTAGATATCGGATGAGCAATCGAATTGTGTAATCAGATATAGTTACATCATCTATCTAAGCTCGATTTATGATTTAGAGTTTGAATTTCAAATCGAATATTATACACACATATGTGAACATCATCCCGATTATACGCGACATAGTACAACATTTTATATACTCACATCACAATTGCAAAATAATTTAGTTTATATAGATTTTTAGTATTTTAAGTCCAAAAAAAGATACGATTAATAAGAAAACTAGTAAAATTTATAATTTTGTTCTACGACTATAAATATAAAAAAGCAGTCTTCATCATATTTATTCTAATATATAAAATTATCTCTATGGACTTGTATTTATATAATATATGCATTTTGGTTGAAACTATTTATAAAAAATCTAGTGATTCAAGAAGTGCTATTATAAATAGGACATTGTATTTCAAATTGTATAAAATATGCATAACGAATGGCACGAGCCACCAATTAGCAAATAAATGTATTTATGTATTCCTTTTTTTTCTAGTTTGACTTGTATGTGGTTTCTTTTATTTCTTTGTTAAAATATACGATGTATAAGTATCTTTTTCATCATATAATAATTTTGTATTTTTCTCTAAAACACAAATAATAAAAAATATTAGAATCTCTTCCAGTATGAATAGCCTCTGCTCTATGATCAATTGACACCATAAGGGTTATTCGTAGGAAGTGTGTGTCGGAAATCGGAACGTACGTGGTCCCTCGAAAGAGGGAGGTCGGAGGGCTGCTTGGACACGTGCGCGCTTCGAACCACCCTCCGAGCAAATCTGGCACATTGTTAGTATTAACTTCAGGTACTTGTTAAACAAAGGGTTTGTATGCGAAGGGTTATCACACAATTTTTACAAGCATTCGTTTTAATATAAACATGTTATCTACATTCAGTTATTTCGTCAGTAAAAATATTTCGCAAACATTGGAATTCATGAAGGTATACGAACTCATCAACTTAATAATTTCTTATGCATTAAATTTGTTATATGTTCAATAACGTTCTTTATATCTTCAATAGGGTTGAATTTATCTTCAATTGCAGAGTCAGAGTATATCGGGGATTTTTAATCACCTGTAAGTAAGATTTCTATTATTTTTTTTTAGATCCACTTACCTTGAAAATGTAGTTGTTCTAAACTATTACCTTGCGATGTCACTGATACGACTAATTATTATTATTCTTAAACAAGTTATAAATTACATTTCTGAAATTAATAATAAACAAACGTAAAAACTTTTGCTATTTTATCATACTAGCTTTTAGCCGTGACCTCGCTCACATTAATATTAATCGTCTGAGATCTGATGACAGAATAAAAAGTTTCTTACGAAATTTATTCCTTTCTTTGACAACACTTGTGATAAGTTTTCACGAAAAAAAGTAGCCTATCACCGTCTCCAAGGCCTCATCTATTTTTCTAGCAAAATTTATTACAATCGATTTAGTAGTTTAGGCGTGAAACCGCAACAAACAAACACTCGATCATTTATAATATTGGTAAGAGTTATTGTATTTGAAAACCGTTTTAAAATCACTATTCTATGCCAAGTTCTCGAAGTCGATTTTATTTCCATGCAACAATTACCGCATTTTTCCACATTCCGTACCGTCTATTGAATAGATATACATCGAAGCCGTCACAATGTTTTGTACCAACTACTTTATCTGCCATCTACCCTGCTGTTACTTAATAAAGGAAATTGCCAATTGTACGAAACAATGGCCTCCGAGTGCACCAACTAACGTTTTGGCCAAACATTGGTTGATGGAGTTAATTTTCCGTTCTATGGGTAGAAAATGTTTCCTATTACAATATTCAATATCATTAGAATAGTGCTGATAATAAGAAGGCATTTATGAACAGAAATATGAATTTGTCAAACAAGTTTAGAGACGTAAAATTTTAAATGTATGTTTTTGATGATTAAGTAGCTATATTATTAAGGCTATCTAGATAAAATTGTATCTATATAATTCATATTTGAACAATGACAATAATTAGGTATCAACAATTTTAATCAGATAATGTTCAATTAATGGAAATCGTGCAAAGTTTTTAAATTCTTTGTGGTAAATTATTGTTCCTCTTTCTGTAACTGCACTTATTTGTGTGAAATAAGTGCGCCAAAATGTTTTTTATTCAATCGACTTACTTTTTACAGACAGAAATGTAATAAATCGGGATAGTGCGAATACAAATTTCGTACACCTATAGCTATTTTTAACAAAACTTAAACTTGAGGGTTGAAGGTTGCAGCTAGCAGGTTGGATGTTAGGAAATGTATTAAGACATTTCTATGGTTTCATTTTGAGGTTTGTAAATGTTTTTTGTGTGAATATTCGAATTGTACATTTTTTACAGTTATTTATGTACGGGCTGTAAAGATATATAGATAAAGATAGAGAAAATATTAGAAAAAATAAAATGGGCAACATCTATTTATTCACGTCACTGAACGTCATTTAACGCGTATATATATATAACCATAAATATTAATAATACAGGTATAGTAACAAACTAACATGAAACAATGGCTAACTTATATGTGAGAATAAACTGCTTCAAGTCTCAACAGCATTGCTGACTCAGTGGACTGAATTTGTCGAACGTTGGTGTTCTAAGCATCCTTGATCGACGTCACTGATACCAGGTAAAATAAATAGAAAATACTATAAACGTATTAAAGTTCGAATAGAGTTTAAGTTTAGTTTTGATGACTGAATTTTTCGAAAATCGAGGCGATTAAGGCAACGAGAGAGGTATAGTGTTATGTTTAGTGTAGATATATGTATATAGATATAGATATATGTTTCACTTCTGTCGTGTGGATTCCAGCGCACACCATCTTTTTCTAATGCTCAATATTTTATGTTACGTTGATTGACTTTTTATATTATTAGTAGTGCAAGCTTTATCGGGTACGTGTTAACACGTATTTGATATTCTAGAATACTAGAATTCTAGAATTCTAGGATACTAAATTCTTCGTTTTTAACTCTTGTTTTTATTTATTATTTGACTGTCGACTTTTATATTTACCATAGTTATATAAAAGAAATAAAAAGTAAAATAAAGAGAAACTATATTGGAGATGTTAAAAATACTATTTTTACGTTTTGTAGATCGCGCTAACTTACCAATATCATCTTGCACCAAAAGTTTCTTAAACATTGTTCCGCAAAGTTTTCACTATTTTTTTTAGTTAGCTCGGCAAAGTAACCACTGTGTTACTAATTTTAACCAAAATTCTTTTAAACTTTTAAAGCATGAACTGTGGAAAGCAGTTATACCAGCGATTTATTGCTGCAAATTAAAATGACTTTTGAAGAACCATGATTCTGTGCTTTATTATAAATTTCATTCAAGAGGTTTCCTTTCTAAAAATGAGGTGCAACATTTTGATATTTTATTATCAAGACCGACAAACTTTTTTGAAATTTGCCAATAACTCAGTCAATAACTCAACCATAGCGTCACCTATCAGAATTTAAAATAGCTATGAACAATCGTCTCGACAAAACAAACATATTACGTGAATATGACCTCAATCAGTGAACTTGTTTGAAGTGATTCGAACACTGGCAGACACAGACGATATTTATATACATACATTTAAATAGAAATGAATTATATTATTATCTTAGACAAGGATTATTGATGTGAATCCTATATTTTTTTACTATAGCACGACAACATGACATCCTTGTTTTTATTAGTAACTATAGTATGATCCCAAATACGAACGACCATAGAGAGATCAACTAATCATGGGGATTCATTGAGATTATGACGGTTCCCAAGCCTCTGAGCAGTTGATGATGTACTGAATGATCCCGAAACATGACAAATGAAATGCCACTGTGATTACAGGTTACTTATTGGTATGATAATTGAAGTCTCAGTCAAGGACGAGTCCTTACACTCTCTTCTCTGCGATGGATGTGCTGAATATCCACTGGCCGGCCTTCTAAACGATAGACCTAGGCATGTTGCTACGGTGAGTGATACACCTGCAACCCTAGCCAAGTCGATCAACCATGTATGAAATGACATATGTTAAAATTGTGAAAGAGATCTTGACTAAGAAATGGTAAGAGGCCACATTCGTTGCGTACAGAGAAAACAAAAATGTATTGGATGACGTTCTAAGACACTAAATCAACGACATGTCTTAACCTTAAATCCTGTAATAAGAACGTTTAAAAAACTTTAAAATACACATACATATACGGAACATTGGTATTTATTTCACAGCTGGTAGTATAGAGGTCATGTTTTAACACACCCTAATGACGGGGTTTTATTGTTAAGGTGTATCGTCGATTGAGTTATTAGAATGTCATCCCATATATATATATATATATATATGTATATATATATATATATATATATATATATATATATATATATATATATATATATATATATATATATATATATATATATATATAAATTTTACACAACAATCTTAGCTGAGGTTAACTACCTATGTGGCACAATATTGTGGACACTCGCCTAGTAGAGCTCTCAAGTGCAACCGCCGGAGCACACGTATAAATATATAGCGGAAGATTATCAAATTGAAGGTAGTAGCTAGCCAGGCGGCCATTACAAAAATGCCTACTACAATGCTATGGTTTCATCGCGCTGTTTTCGTTCACCGAAAGCTCAAGTGATGGTGTATTCTCACATCCCTTGACACAGCGTCCATATACATTACCAACTGAGCTATCATCGCTGCAAACCTTTTCACTTAACCAAAGCGAATGTAGAGATAGACAACTTTGCAAAGAGCTATGGTGTGTTTTCGCGATCCATGTGCACCTTGCATACAACCTTGAAAGAATTTACTTTATTGTAAACAATCATGACTTTATACGACCATGAACAATTTTATTGTAAAGTTAGAGGAATGATATCGCGACCTGACGATCTAATCGAGCGCTCATTGCTTTAATAATCAACAATTATTGTCGGATAATCACATGCATTCGTACAACATTGTATCCGTGTTCCATTTGAAATGAGTTTTTGTTGTTTCTACAACAACAACAAACAAATAATTTATTCTGTTTTTTAATGTAAACCATGTTTCAATGGAAGGGTGAGTTAGTTTTATAGCGTTGAGGAATGTAAAAGCAGGTAGAATACCTTAACTTTTACTATATAAAATTCTGGTTGATTCAACAGGAAGATGTTTACAGTCAGACTCGTGGGACGCTGAAAACTAACATTCATATATTTTGTTCATGAGAAATAACAATATATACAAAAAACGGGAATACCAACAAGAGTGCCAACTACCGAGCCCAATTAGAGGTAAAAACCATCTAGATCACACAAGGAAACTTCATTAACTTTAGTTGGGCCATTTAATAGAAGAAAAATTACAAATACAGACACACCTCAAATCTATATTAATATTATAAAGCAATAGAGTTTTTTTTGTTTAAACGCACTAATATTGGGATCTGCGGGTTTCAAATATTATTTTTGATACTGCAACAATTGAGAAAGTATAAAAAGTTATTTAAGAAATTTATTTTATTAGTTTATTTGATTTATATGAACTGTAAATACAACAATAAAGGCTAATTTTATTTTATTTATTTATTTGATTGAAGAAGGCTTTACGCTATTTAACATCATGCTACTATAGCATACCAATAGAAGCAAACCTGTATAGATAAAAGTTACAAAAACGGGAAAAAGTTACTAAACAATTCTTAGTCAACGCAAACGAAGTGGCGGGCACAGCTAATTTATATGTGAGTACAATAAGAATTTGAAGGCTGTTATGCAGATGTTGGAACTAACCGCGATAAAATCCGTTTAAATTAGTTTTATTTCAATGAATAATATTCGCGTAAACCTAAGAAATCATAACTTTGCTGTTGTTTTTAACTGGAGTTTTTAAATACGCAACAAGAAATGTAATATTTCAGCGTAAAATACGTTCAATTTTTTTTTATTTTTTTATTTTAATTAATTAATTTTAAAATCTTCTAAAAGATCTTGACCTGTCTAGACCTGCAGTAAATACTATACCAGAACGTGCGCTAGCAGGCTGCTACTAAATTTAAATAAGCAGGAATAGAAACACGAGTATTGAACCTTGAACGATTAAACCTACATCAGTCTTACAAGTCTGGGAAACTGCTCGGACTTTCCCTCTCTGTTACGCGATGGCCCCAGCACCGGCACTGTGAATCCATGTTTTGATAAGTAGTTCATTTCTATCAGTAATTTAGAAGTTAATTTTCATGACAAACTTAAGTAAAGAATTTATGATTCAACGAACTCTTCGAAATCATAACAATGATGCTAATCAAATTTATGTAAAGCTCATAAAGACCCTCCATAGGTAAAAACAAGAGGCGTGTCTCCGCTTTAGTGTCTGCTCAAGCGCTTTCGTTGTAAAGGTCATACTTTTTACGAAGGCTAACTTTTCTTAGAACCTCTGACTGACGTTCTGCGTGAACACTACAAGATGCGTCATCGCAGACCGTGGGATTGCAATGCCGCGACGGCGTATTGCCTACTCGCAAGCTACCATCGATGCCTACAACGTGATGATAATGTGATTTACCTTGTGTCACTTATACAGAGGTGCACAACATTTTTTATATTTTAAGCTGTCTTAATCGACTCATTATTGTCGAGTCCAAAGTACTTAGGATATAAATTCTAATTTATTATAGTCGTCAAATAATTAGGTATTTCGTAAAATTCAATCCCTTAGGGCAATAAAAGTGGAGTACTAAAGGCTTATTAGAAATAACACTCCATACTTTTATGTTTCTATGACCAGTTCCAGCTAAAATCAACCATGATATGCATTATATATTATGGCATATTGCATTGTGGTAAGGCTTTTTCTAATGCCCACCTTGCTAGCTACCACCCTCAAGTTGAAAATGTGCCGCCAAATACATACATGCCATGCCTATGTGTCAGGCATCTTGAGTCACATCGTCTCTTAACATCAGATGAGATTGTTGCCGTAACGCTAAAACCTATAAACTGTAAAAAAAAACAAAGTCTGGTCTAGAAATAAGTGTATTTTTTTATTCTAAAATTCCATCGGTAATTCTGTATCGACTAAGTACATAGTTTATATATATTATATATAGTGTTTATATATGAAAACTATAAATATAACGTATATGTTAGTTAAGAAACGTAATGTCTATGTGAACAAAAATCAGAGTTTCAACAGAGTAAATAGTTTTCTGTATAAATAAAAACATAACAAAATGGGAAAATGTTGAACGCACCAGCTCTAAATTATAGTTAGTTACCCCGTATTAGCTATACTATGTGTGTTACTGAACATCATAACCTTGGTTCAGTGGAGTAGGTGAATGTAATTCTTTATGTGGGCTTCTAATTATACATGCATCATACCGCAAGCATAATCCAAGCATGTTGTGATCTACGTTGCGATAAAACCAGGTTCAATCACAGCTGGAATTAAAACTTGCAATTGAATTTGAAGCGATGATAGCTCAGTGGTAGTGTATACGGACTGCGCGTCAAGGGACGTGAGTTCGAATCTACCTATAATGAGCTTGAGCTCTCGGTGAAGGAAAATATCGTAAGGAAATAATAATCTTGCTACACGCACTTTTCTTGGCCTACCCGGGCTTTGCGGGAGAGACGAACGTCTTAGCTATCCATGGATTCACTGTACGCATGGCGGAACCACCGTGTGGTAGAGAGGGAAATTCCGAGCAGTTCCCAAGACTTGTGACACGGATGTAGGCTTGATTGGCTCCTTTCCGTCGCGTGTTAAAACTCAACTTCACTACTCCTGTTTCTCTCCCTGCCTAGCTAAATTTCGTAGGAGCAGATTAGCACAGGTTTAGAGACAACCTCTAATATAGAACTTACTGCAGTGCTAGACAGGCCACGATGTCTTAGTAGAATATAGAGAGGTTTTGCTAATATAATTTTTTGCTCCCACTACAACGGCGTATAAATTCACTATGAAGCTATTTCTGTTCAAGTCATTTAGCAGCTCATAGTATTTATTTGTTTTTTTCGTAGTATCTGTACGACAGGTATTACGATAATTATTTCGTATGTATGCCGAATACGTATTGGAAGTACGTAAATATATTTTCTTGCGAGCAAAACAAAAAAGAGGATAACTATAACAAAAGAGTTACCGTCTTATTACAGTTCAATTTAAACTGTACGTTTCAACTTTGACGTTGGCAAAATTTCCTTATTCATGAGAAGCAACCATTAAAATAAAAAAATCATAAGTATATATAAATTGAGTTGTCCGCTAAAGATCATTAAGTTTTAATGTGTTCCGGCACACTCAGTCCGCTTCAAGGTCGGAAACGCATCCGCAACAGAATTAACGGTGTTCGCTTATTATTCATCTTATACTAATAATTATACGTCTTAATTGCATCAAAAAGTTGTTACATTTTCGAATTTAAGTTCAATGTTTTATTTAGGATAATGAACGGATAATAATTACTAAATACTTTTACAAAATGTCTGCAACTAATAGAATAAAACAGAACTTATATACGTATATTGTGTACGTTATATTAGAGTGTAGGCATATGAACTTAGACTTATGTATATAATCTAGCAATGCATTCCTATATTAGCCGAGTTAACCGGTAATAAAGCAAGATGGTAAGGATCTGTACCAGACTGACTTATACTCACTATGCATATACCGAGAAATCCATCACAGTGAATGTGTTATTATTTGTCGCAGAAGCCTCTACCCGTGTATCTCGACTTCTCGGACTGTCGAAAGGTTTGAAGGCCGACAGGACAACTACTGTCGCATATGGATTAATGATCATTAGGTGGTCACTGTTGTTTTTGGAATGTACTGTGTTTGCCATCAGATACATTTATTTCTGCTATAACACATTCGTTTACGTATAAATATGTATTGCTTAATGCAATAAAAATTATTACATTTAAAGTGCGACATTAAGAATACTAATTATAATTATACCCAATTAATATTTACAAAAAAAAACATTTAAATAATAATTTAAATAAAAATAAGTTTCTATACGCATGCCTATAAAGGTGTCTGAAATAATATAATCATTTCAGAACAAATGAAACTTGAGTCATGTTATTTTTGAAGAATCTAATGAAGTGATGATAACTCAGTGGTAGTATGTACGGGCTCCGCGTCAAGGGATGTGAGTTCGAATCCACCTACAATGGGCTTGAGCTTTGCTGAAGGAAAACATCATGAGGAAACCATAGCATGGTGGGAAAGCTTTTTCTTATGCCAGTCTGGGTAGCACCCACCTTCTAGTTGAAAATCTGCCATCAAATACCAATAGGTGTGTTCAGGCGATTGCACTTGAGAGCCAGTCCCTCCTTGGGTTCAGCGTGTCTACCAACTTGGGCTGAATCGTCACTTAAGATCATTATTATGGCTATAACACTAAAACCTTAACTATAAGGATAAAAGTTAGGATCTTACGTCTATGTAATATCTACTCTATTAAATAAAGCGTTTAGATACAAATATACAAATTGCCCCTTTACTTACGCACAATAAAGACGTCTCTTCGTGTTGTCTCGACCTCGCGAAACCTTGGGACTTGGGACTAATGCGAGTGATTTATGTCGCAATTAGTGTTATGATAGGGATCCGATGAGATTCAAACAATGCATTCAGATTGTATATATGTGTGTCCGTATTATTGTTCATAAACGGTGACACAATATCTAACTTCTACAAGATCGTAATTTAAACAGCATATTTTATCTAATTAACAACCAGTTATTGGACATTAATAATCATGTTGATCGTAACATTAGTAATAACAGTGTCTTATTCATTAACCTCGGTTAAATTAAACGGTAATAAGGTAGACAATACGACAAAACAGAAATTAAATGCTGAAACAAAAAAAAAATGTGTATTTATTGTGTGTGTTATTATGTAATAAGATGGCGTGAATTAAAAAAAAAAATACGTATCTGTGCGAATTTAAAACGGAAAATAATAAATAAAAAAAAACTATTCAAATTTTACCCTAGTCATAAAAAAACCGACATTAATCATCGGTTCGGAACATAATAAAAGCCGTCAAAAACTTTGATCATTCGACTAAACCCCGTTATTAAAATCTCCAAATTAAAATATATAAACTGTTTCAAAATACCTATCTAGTATACCTTAGTATATAGAATAGTAACCTTAGATACACTAGTATCAAACCCACTATTGAAATGAGTCATTCTAAACCCCATAAGAAAGACATTACATGGTATTCGTAAACGAAACCATTGTTTAAACTAAATTTAAAGTTAAAATGACAGTTCACAAGGTTTTCTGTTCTTTATATCTAAAATTTTACAAAAGTTCCATATTAAAACATGTAAATTACAAAATATTAAAAAAAACGAAATACTGATATTAATTGTATAAAGTTAACTCTTGACATTCTAATGAACTAAAAGTTTGACTAGTAAAACACCTCGGTTCTAATGTTTTTACGTTGAGAAGGGTTTCCAGAAAACTGTGCTGTTAAGAGGCTTTTGCATAGCATTGGTCGGCCAAATGTTACAGAAGCATCAGTAGATACAAACGTTGTTTACTACTTTTATAGACATAAAACAAAAATGTGGCTTCTTCTGAAAATAAATTTTTATATCATACCGGAAAAGTCATACTATAGAAAAATTATCGCAAATTTATAATCAAAAATATTTTTCTCTATTAGTTAAAATTGAAAGGCACTCGGAAGAGACCCTTAACGAGTACATAACGAGCTCTGGCGCACGTGCCAAATTGCGCAGTTTTACCACATTTCCAGCGGGATGTGATGGGGAAACGCAGACAAGAGCCCATTCGCTGTTATCTGCACTCTGACACGTAGTTAAGGATTGGCTTTTATTTTATTCAATACCTAAGTAGGTACTTCAAGCATGCAATTTAAGGCTTAGATCTTATGACATTTACCAGTAAATATTCGATCTTATTACCGTATAAATGAAAATAATTACTTGGTTAATTTGCACGCGATTAAAGTGAGAGCTAGAGGTAAACCAGCGAAATCTTTCTAGAATCTTCTGAAAGATCTTGACCTTTCTAGTAAAGTATTAAATTCTATATTAGAAGTAGTTCGTGCTTCTAAAGCTGCGCTAGTATGCTTCTACCAAATTTGAAGTGATGATAGCTTAGTCTGTAGTGTGTACGGATACAGCATCAACGGACGTGACTTCGAATCTACCAACAATAAGCTTGAACTTTCAGTAAAGTAAAAAAACGTGATTGAACCATAGTATGGCGGTATGGCTTTTTCTAATCCCTGCCTGGCAACCTATCACCCTCAGGTTGAAAATCCGCCACTCAAGTCCGCCACGTGATCGAATGAGAATGCTAAACCTATATAATGTTTTTTTTTTAATTGGACTGTCAGGGAGAGAAGCACGAGTAGTGAAGGTGAGATATTGAGGCGCGTCGAAAAGGGCCTCAATAGACCTATATCCGTGTCACACGTCCGGAGAGATGCTCGAATTTTCCCCCTTCTATTCGATTAAACAATAAACTCCTTAAAACGTCTAAATTACTTGACTTTAGTTTGTTAACTTCTTCTCCATACAATGATGTTTAACTCCATTTAACGCTAAACTTCAATTATACTATAAAATGCGTATTCACTACCTAGAGTATAATAAACTGTATATCTTTCAATTTTTTTTATGCTCTCTGTACTTCCCACGTGCAAATATAATAATGGTAACAATTAAGTACATGTTCTCACAAAACCGAACGAATCACATCCCAGTTGGATAAAAGGCCCAATAAAAATATTTCAGTTGTTCTGTAGCCGGGGACCGTGACGAATCTATATTATGACTATGACTAATTTCAAATAGTTACACGTTATCAACACCTACAAGTATCTTAAGATAGTGAAAAAAACTTTGACTATACAAGACTTTACTTAAATATTATAAAGTACTTAGCAAAATTCACCGATAATTCTAAGCTCCTTAAATTGCATTTCAAATTGAATCCTGAATTGCACTATAGTTAGGTGCTATCAGATGAAGTTTAATAACTTCGTCGTATTTCTATAAAGAAAAAATGCCTATATAAGGTTTAAGATTAAAAAGGTATGACTGAAAAAAATATGAAAGCTGTCCCGAGTCAATGACAATCCTAAGATTTTGAACTTCTTGGTGTTGATTTGATTATGATTATTGGGAAAGAGGCACACGGCCTTATCGTTCTGGCCTGAGCTCGGTAATACCGTCTTGCGAGATGAACTCCAAAGTGGAATTTTTCATCACATTCATCGTTACTAATATTATAAATGCGAAAATGAGTTTGTCTGTTTGTTGCGCTTTCACGCTTAAACCGCTACATCGATTATGATGACTTTTAGTATAAAGATAGATGAGAAGCTGGAAACGATGAAAGAATACTTTTTCTCATGAAAATCTTATTGGAAGTGGGATAAAGAGAGACATGAACTGAAACTTTTTTTTTGCGTCATACGATTTGTTTGACAAAATCAATATTAACGCGAGCGAAGCCGCATGTAAAATCTAGTAAAAAATATTTGTATTAAAAAGATTTAAAGAGGTATAAATAAGGACATCGATATCTGTATGTCTTTTAAATATATATCCTCGCAGCATCCGTAGCGATACAATTTGATCTTCACAGAGGTTTTAGAGTATACTCAATCGTCAACCATATAATATTTGTATGCAACTACTGTCCAAACAATTACCATACCGATATAAGTATCAACGCGGATCGACGCAAAACCATGTATATTTTAGGCTGAATATATGGGAAACGCTATTTTTCTGTTCTTGTCACGTACTAGAAGTCTAAGGTTGAGGAACGCGGAATCGTTTCGGATACGATTCTGAGAAACTAGTGGAATAATTTCAGAAAATTATGTATTCAACTTCTATTCTCTTGTTTACGGTTAGATTTGATTCGAGATTACTGATAATCAAGGGAAACTTGCTTGGAACACAGTATACATATGTACATTCACATATGCCAAGATCAATGTGCTACTTCACACTTTCCCGATTACTCCATTTACTATAATTTCTTTACACTAACATATAAACTGCTTATCATTAACGATAAAGAAATATCGCTATGCATAAAAGAACACCAGTTTACGTGTGTCTGTTGTATTAATTGTATCTTTTATCTTAATAAACATGAATGGACTTCTATATTGGTTTTAAACAAGATAAACACATTAATTATATATTTATTCGCCATTTTGTAAATGTCTATTAAATTATATTTTTTCATTTACCGAATGGTATATTTATAAGACAAGTTCGTTTATCAAAACCACTATATATTCAGTAAAGAAACAGTGACTTTGTATAAATAGGGCCCAAACGAATACGCAGTATCTAATAATAAATAATTTATAACAAACATTTTTATCTCCAGCATTCTAAACTAGGCTTGTAATACCGAATGACGACTTTTGACGAGAAATTAATGCAGTAAATAATAACAAAATGTTTATTAATGTATTGGCTAGTTTTTATTCAAATACACCTATAGCCATATCGTTGCAGTTCTTAAATAATTTACGATAGCAGATAATAAAACGTTGAAAGTTGTAATTGCACATTGGCCTCCCACGAACTGCATTTTTTGCAACATCAAGTCACGTTACACTCTTAAACATTGATCAATCAATCATTTGATAAAGAATTAAAACATTAATCCTATATTACTATTGTGCAACGTATCATCAATTCATACTAATTCCAAAGCAAGGCTTAAATCGATGTGAAAAATTATAACAAGTTAGTAAACAAACAACGCTGTTTAGTGTTTACATACTTCAAACGACTTGGGAACTGTCGATTCATTTACCTTAACAAAGTCATTGTCTTTATAATGAACACAAAGTAACACTCGAGACATAAAAGGATAGACAAGATCCCATCATAATACAAACACTAAAAAGCATTGCGCTTAGTTCACTGACTCTCAATAAAACAACGTACAAACATTCTAAAATAGCTCGTCCCCGAATTCTATTCAAAGATGGTCAAATCCCAGAGACAGTTACCATCTCCAATAATAATCCATTCAAAAACCTACCTACATAAATACTTACACACGTAACTAGCACAATTAATATGTTGACTACTTATAACTCTACTATAAAACAAAATTTTACCGCTACTTAACTTAAACGACTCTTAAACAAGTGAGAGAGGACTTAAAATCCTTCACCGACGAATCCAAATACGAATTTCAAATTGTGCTCTTGTGGCCAGCATCTCCTATATCAACGTTATCGTAAAATCTGTTCTATGACATTTGAAATACATTCTATTTTACCTTAAGATGTAGATATTGGTAATGCTGATGCTGTTACTGCAATATTGACTCTGCTATCTGATGTTAAAATATAATTTACATTGAAATGTATGGTAGGTTTTAATAATAACCCGTTTGTAGCCGCCGTGGGAACGAAGTCGGATATGCGAAGTATAATCGGCTGTCGGAACAGAGAGGCTGCAATAGTCCAATTTTGCAGCCTTTTACTTAGATTATATTTGCGGCCAGTTTGAAAATAAGAACCTTTTTAAGCATTCGGCGTCTTGAAATCTTTTTCTGCGCTTACAAAATATCTGACATCTATCAATGATATTTAAGAATGTATTTTTAGCTTCGTATGTGAAATCGCATGTGTGAACTATGTCATTAGTTTCAAGAGAACACTGCAATTTACGACTAAAAGTATTATACGTAGAATAGATGGAGTCCACGTAATAGCACCCTCATTACGTTTAACAAATGTCATGGTAGGAATTCAATGATTGAAATTACCAGCTTGCTTATTGAAATTCCTTTCTTAGGTATCACGAACAATTCATTTTGTATTTTCATCAGTTATTCAAGACTGCACATTCTTGGAAAGGGAATTTGGTTCTATTATAGCAGAAAACAATTACACATTTAGTTCATTAACAATACTATTATAATTAAATTTTATTTTAACTTATTCGTAGTAAATAAGATACAATGTAGGTATTAATATTATGATAATAAGCCTAATTACCCGGCTCAAACTGGAAACAGACGGCACAGGACAGAGATAAATGGGCATCGTTGGAGGAGGCCTTCACCCAATATGGGGTTCCAACAGATATTGCTATATCAATCTAAATTTTGTTAGGCTATATTATTATGTTATTTCAAATACGTGATTAAGCAAAAATGTAAAGAAACAATTGATCGTATTATGAATTAGTAAATTTAAAGCAATGTAAAGTAGGTAATTTGTAGGAAATAAAAGGTTTTTTTTTTATTATTATTATAATATGAAGACTAATTACATCCCGATCAGTTAAATGTTTGACGTAAACAATGCCAACAATTTCAATGCAGGCTTCAATCGATCGCGGAAGATAATTTTTTACTCTATCAACGTCAAAGGTCTAGGCCGAGGCGGCAAAAAATTTTCAATTATGGTCACTCATCCTATTATTAACCACGCCTACATCACGTATATTACCTACTAACACAATGCCATAATATATGACTTCATCTATATTTTAGCTATGACCTATTTGGTAAATTTATAACAATATGACGATATTTTAACATGCTCAATTAAAATTAAAATATTAAAACAATTAAATCAATGTAATATATTCCACAAACTATAGTAGTGAAAATGCCATTGCATTTTAAATGTATTAAAGACTAGCTGTGTCTGCGACTTCTTTCGCGAGGAAGTAAAGATTATTTAATAATTTTCCCCCGTTTTTGTAATATTTTTTATATACAGCTTTGTGCTTTATATACCTATTCGTGGTAGCGTGATGTTAAATAGCTTAAAACCTTTCTCAATGGTCATTCTATCAAATACAAAAAGAATTTCTGAAATCTGATTGTAGTTTCTATGATTAGCGCGTTAAAACAAACTTTTCCGTTTTATAATATTAGTATAGTTTGCAAAACAATGTACCCCGTCACGTATGTCTGTCGGAAAAACAATAATTTCAAAAACTACAAAACTAAAAAAAAATATAACGATGATTATTGAAGAAGATGATAGAAGAAGATATTGACTTGCTTCGCGTAAACTACTAAAGTGTATGAAAACAATACATTAGGGAATTATTCCTCTTAAAATGATCTTTTAAATTATAGCAACGTTATATATCAATTTTCAATTATTAACTCGACTGTCCGAGCAAAGTCGTAATGGTATTGTAAATTTTCATGCAAACCTAAAATTATTTTAATTCCAGCTATTCTATTCACGTCTTATATAAAATAAAAATCACAAAGAAACAAGTAAATAAAAATGAGGTGGAGTAGATTAGGAAAAACCATCAAACATGGATTCGGTAATTATTCCACGTTTTCTATACTTTAAAGTTAAAACATGATAAAATGCGTCTAAATATTTATGTTAATGCTACAAAGTTTTATAACATTACGTTTATAACGTTATTATAACGTGAAGTTTTATAACGTTCACTTTAAAATAATTACTTAAAAAAATTAAAATAAAACGTTCCTATGCAGAAAGTGTTTGACTCCGGTTCCACAAAAAATTCGTGCAAGAGCCATACATCTCTATTAAATCTCACACATAGCGAGTAACATCACATTCGTATGTAAACAGGTGCCTAACTGCTTAAGTTTACTGACATCCGTAATAATACCAATATGTGAAACACCAAAACCCCCTCCCAATTACGTAATTATAAACCATTGCCTGATACATTTGCAACAGTCTATATCGAGTTTATGAAAAATACTCAATGTATTACTTACAATCCAAGAATGTCAAAGTACATGAAGATTAAGTTAGTGTGAATACCGTAGGCTTGGTTTATTACTTGTGTGTGTGCGACTTGCGCAAGCGCATGAGACGAGACGAAGCTGAGTCACCGGAGCGTCTATAAAGGTTGTCGCACACTTACATAAATAAACAAACATAGTTAATTGGGCTTTTCTTAAGCTGTATAAATGTTAACTTAAAAAAACTCTTCCGTAATGCACTTTGAAACGGTATTTTGACTTTATATTGGGTATACTTGAAGAAGCTCGACAATTATAACACTTGCGGCTAGTTACTGGCCGTTTTTATATTATAATGGCTATAAAAAGAGGTTTCTTTAAATCGTTTAAGTAGAGAAGTTACTAACGTGAATTTAATCTTGACCTAATCAAGAGTGAACTATATCATCTTGATTCTGTATACAATTTCGATTTAAGTGTATGGCAGACCACTGCTATAAGAAACAGTATAGTAAGGATGACGATCTAAGATCGATTAAACGGTTTTTTAATACAAAAAAAATGTAAATCAATTCACAACTCTGAATCGATCCAGTGATTCGATATTTCGTCTTAAAGAATCCAGGTTCTTTTCTTATCTATTTTCATAATAACGTATATTTAGATATAATTGAATGCTTTTCAAAACGATTTTATGTAACCAATAAATTTGTGAAATAAATGTCTACATGTACTCCTGATACTTTGTTACTATTTAGTATAAGAATGATAAAATATCGATGAATGTGATGTTCTTTGATATTCTATGATTGGTTTTATATTGAAAAATAAACACGCAAAGCGAATTGAACAATATCGATTTTTAATGAAACCATATTTTGGATATCAATTTATTGTGAGTCGATTAACTTCATCTCGATTCGAAAGTTTCGCCATCCCTACGTTACAGCAGATAAAGTAACCGACCAGGATAATAATTAGACCAAAAGCTGGAATACAAAAAATTTCCATAGCAAAATCTATAGTATGTTGGTTTTAACGATTAACTCACAATGTATTAATTAGAGCAAATGTCTTAACTCAGCAGTACCCAATGCGTATACTATGGCACCATGGGGCATCATGTATAATAAGTAGGGGCTCAGAAATGTACTACTGCTTTCTGTACGGGAGAAAGGGATTAGAAGCGTACAAGACGGTGCAACTATCAAGTATCAACTGAATTATTTTTTGCTTCATGATGCCATCCGTTCTAAGCC
This sequence comes from Actias luna, assembly GCA_039707435.1. Classification (NCBI taxonomy): domain Eukaryota; kingdom Metazoa; phylum Arthropoda; class Insecta; order Lepidoptera; family Saturniidae; genus Actias; species Actias luna. The sequence continues at coordinate 10,690,132 of JAZHAC010000012.1, read as the reverse complement.
AAGGTAAGATGGGTCGGGGGACCGTAATCCCATTGCACTCATTCAGCCGTCTGGGCGACAGTTGAGGTTTACCAAGCTGTCTCTCTTTAGCGCCGGGGCGGAGTTGGCCCAGCCGCCGGGGCGACGCGATGATTGTTAGTTCGAACCCGTGTCGTCACGATTTATGCGGCAGAAGTACACCGTGGTGTTTTAGTGGGTATACCCGGTTCGCACCGTGTGAGTCCCACATAACCCGCTCGTCCCCGCCAGGGCGAGAGGGTATACATAAAAGAAATTCTCCACGATAAAAAAAAAAACAAGTGGGAGAATAGAACATAAGAGTAGAGTAGAAAATCGAAGCTATTAAATATGAAAAAAATGTAATAAGAACTCAAATTGCATGACATGATAAAATGTTGTTTTAATTGTTAATGTTAAACAAGTACTTTATACATGTGTTTTTTTATAGTTCAGGTTTAGAGTTATGGCCACAATCTCACCTGGTGTTAAGTGACGATGTGTCCCAAGATAGTGGACATGTTAAGCCTAGTTGAAGGACTGGCTCTCAAGTGCAACTCTCGGAATAGACCTGTAGGTATTTGGTAGCAATTTTTCTATTTGAGGGTGTTAGCTAACCAGGCGAACATCAGAAAAAGCTTTACCACTATGTATGGTTTCATTAGTATGGTTCTCTTCACTGGAAGCTCAAACTCACTGTAGGTGGATTCGAACTCACGTCCCTTGACATAACTTCTGTGAATGCTACCGACTGAGGTATCATTGCTTCACATCACAAGCTAACATGTTTCAATTAGGGTGCCGCACGCATTGTCAACAGGTAAATTTGTAAGTGTATGGTGCTCTAAAAGATTGAGATACACTGTCTCAACCCATTACTTTATTATAAATATTGTGTTATTTATCCTATAAACGACCTAACGCTAAGATTTATGATGACAAGCACTCGTTTCTGTTGTATCAAGGTAATATTAAATAAAACTTGTAAAGTCCTAATAGACGCCAGTACATTTTACTCATAAACAGGTGTTGATGTAGAAAACAATTAGTATATAAAATAATTTACAATTTCATACGATGGCTTTAGCTGCTAACATCTGTTTTACAAAGGTATGTATCGCAATTATGGGTCACTACGTCAGAGAACCTGTACACAATGTGCCCTGGGTTATGTCGTCCCATCAGGCTCGTGGCTGATGTCGTCTCTACTTAGTACTTTCCAAATTGACAGACGGTAGAACAGTATCGAGTCTACTGCAGGTTCTTGGTCAAGCATAGCGAAAAACAACAACCTCGTTTAGAGTGGGGGATGGAGTGCACTTACACCTCTTTTCACTGATATAGCGGGAGCTTCGTTATCCATTGGGCCGGCGGATGGACAGATGCTTCTGTAAACTAGATGTTTTCTTTCAGTGGACAGCGTACGGCCAAAACGACAACCTCTTTTAAAGTTACGAAGCTAAACACGACATTAGCAGATGCGTTATCATGCCATGCCAAAAAGAGAATAAAAAAAAATACGAACGTACAGCGGATAATGAAGTGCGTTTACACACTTTTCCACTGACATATCGGGAGATTTGTCATTCACTGGACCGGTGAATAGAGAGATGGTTTTGTAATTTCTGTAAAATAGATTTTATCCGTCACCGGACAGCTCTGTTGTGCTCGCCAGCAGCATACAAGGGTACAGGCTTACGTGATCCTATGTCAAATAGTGCACTATAAGTGGAATTTCTAGTTCGCAGTGGATGATTATCAAATACCTTTCTTTGTTCTCCCGAGTGATAGGGAGTCCATATGGACTTACTCCATTGAAAATAGAAGTTATTTTAATATGTATTTAAAAGAGATAGGGTACAGAGTGATAAATCCCTTTGAAGGTAAAGTGTTTAGGTGTAGGTGTATCTTTGGTATTACAAACGTCCATAGACTAAGGTAATTAATAACTTACCAACAAGCAGGTCGTAGACTTCTTTATTACCTCTGTTATACAAAAAAATAATTATTCATAACAAATTTAAATGTCTATTCACATTATTAAGATTAATGAATAAATTAAGGAGAATGTATGTGCATATATATTTTTAAAGTAGTTACTTTTGAGCTTATCTGTTCGTGTAAAACAGATAAGTAATTCTAAACGTTTAAGTGTGCCATCACCTTAAAACAAAACGCTGTCAAGAATGAACCGAGCGACCTCGAGAATTAACTTAAAAAAAAACAAACACCAGCACTTTGAACTTTACACATTTTTTGCCAACAACCAGTTCCAGTTAGATTAGATTACCTACGAATCTCTTTGTTAATTTAATTAAAGTTAATTGTATGCAGTCGTTGCTTTATTATCGAGATAGCATCGTACGCGTCGTTTATTTGTTATACATTAACATGTTTTATACATAAATTTACGCAAAATTATTGGCTCTACGCATGCCGAAACTATTAACATATATAAGAATAAAGGTTTAAAACTTTTTTGTAAGTTAGTTCTTAAAACAATGCGTGAAAGTGTGATAAATAAATAAATTGTTGTAATTTTTAATACGTTTGAATCTGTTATAAAAATCGATTTATTTTCATTATTAATTCATATTATTCGGATTCACCTATTCTTTTATAGTTAAGGTTTAGCGTTATGGCTACAATCTCACTTGATGTTAAGTGACGATGTGGCCCAAGATGATGAACGCACTAAACCTGTGGACGGACTAACTCTCAAGTGCAACTGCCTGAATACACCTATAGGTATTTGGCGTCAGAATTTCAACTTGAGGGTGGCTGCTAGCCAGGTCGCCATTAGAAAAAGTCCTACCACCATGATATAGTTTCATCACGATGTTTTCCCTCACCAAACGCTCAAGCTTATTGCAGGGATTCGAACTCACATTGTGGCACTCAAATTCACCTACTGTACACACCTGTATGCACTTGGAAATATCTTTAAGCCCAAGGGTGGTTCTAATTCGGGTGGGTAATAAAAAAAATCTACTAGCTGAGTACGATTTCATCATGATGTTTTTCAGACGAATTGTTGGCAACCACTATCGCTCAATGAGTTGCGTATAAACCAGGGGCTCCCAATTTTTTCATTTCGTGGCGCACATACATCTTACATTTTATTTAGACGATCCAACCTATATAGCTTATCGAAAAAGATACGAGAATTGTAAAAAGAATCGCTTCACGGCGCCCTTCTTCACTCACTACGGCGCACCAGAAAGCATACACTTTGGGAACCCCTGCCATAAACGCTAGTACTGAATCATTATATGCTACTTAAAGGAAAAGTGCTCTCGTAGCGTGGATTAAAAGAAGGCTTCGTAAAGATATTTATGTATCCACCATACGAAGAATTAAATAAGCATTTCCACAGGAAAAGATACAAGTCAAGAGAAACGGTCGAATGTAATGAATATGCTTATATTAAATAACTGGAGATTTAAATTAAAGCAAAATCGTTAGTACACTTATTTTCCCACGGGAATTTGAACTTAACGGTGAAACCGCGGCGGCGGACTAGTGAAAAAATCAATTGAGCAAAAGCATATTACATAACTACGGAAATATTAATTGAGAGGACAGTATTTAAATATTGATCTGAAAAAACACTCACACGGTACTTAGTTCGCCGGAACAGAAACTTATATTATACGATAAGCATTTTATTTATCACTTAATTTTAGGTTTCATTACTCTATCAGGTGTTAATGTTTCAATTATTAAAATATTTGATTTTATTTAATCATTGAGTTACACATCCTTACCGTTAACAATATTATTTGTACTGATATTTTCCCCATCGAGGTCTAAAAAATCGTAAGGACGTAAGTACAAAACATATTTGAGTATTAAATTTAAAAATACAAACCAAATGTTTTCATCTATTACTTTATGTAAAGAAGTGGTTGATTGATACATCAACACTTTGGAAACTATTCTCTTTTCTGATGTAGGGACTGACAGAGAAACGATGTTCTGAAATTTAACCCCTAAGGGAATAAACAGGGTTAATAATTATCGGCAGTTATAGCATTATATATATATATATATATATATATAGTAATAATTTTTTATTGAATTTTTTCAGGAGGTAGTAACTTGTTATTCATTTAAAATACAACAAAGGGAAACATAGGCTGCTGGTTAGCTTCAAATAAAATAAAAACAGACATGTGCTATTTAAGTCAATAAATAAAAAATATTCTTGTGTTTACTATAATATTATAAATGCGAAAGTAAGTTTGTTTTGTTATTTTTTTGTCATGATTTCAATCTTAAACTGAAACATTTAACAATTAAACATCAATTGTGATGAATTTTGGCATAGCGATATATAGGACCTTCGAGACGATGATAGGCTACTTTTTCTCATGAAAGACTTTTAAAAGTCAGGTAAAAAGAAGAATAAAGTTTGTATGAAACATTTTAATGCATTATTCAATTTAACAAAATCAAAAATAACGTGAGCATAGCCGCAGGTAATAGCTAAGAGTATCTAGAGTATGTTTAAAATTACAAATACATGCATTGAATGAAATAATTAAAATTATAAGGGTCTAATTTGTATCTCATTAAATGAGGGTTGTTAAATAATAATGAAACTGCAGTGGGATTGGGCAGGAGCTGTTGCCAGGAAGATTATCGGCAGGTGGACTAAACCCTTCACACATTGGTAGCAATGTATATGTAAATGTGACGGCGGACGCCCACTAAGCTCGTTAAGTTTACGATTTTATTAACATCACAAGTTAAACATAGCTGAGATTAGCTCAAGACTGGCATGAGTTGCCCAAAATATATATGAGACACATTTTCATACACGGGCATTAGTTTATATGTGTTATTATTAGTTCTTACTGTTATACGCGTTACTAATACGTTTAGTGCTACGTTTAGTATTAACTGTGTGTGCCGAACTCCTTTCAAATGAGAAATATTACTTAATGCTTCTAGTTTCGGTCTCTTGGTTGATCATACGTTAATCAATTTCTATAGTTTAAAGTATTATCTGTTACCAGAGCATTTAATATCAAGTTTTCTGTTACTCGCTTTGATTCGGCGGTTCGAGCTTTTAAACAATTTTAAAAATTTAATTTTATATTATAACACTTTATTCCGCAAACATTATATATTTTAAAATTTCTATGATTTAAGCATCTTCACAGAATCCTTACCTTATGTTAAGTGACAATGAGGTCCAAGATAGTAGACACTCTAAACCTAATGAAAGACAACTGTGCAACGCAAGTGCAACTGCCGGAGGTAGGTAGGTATTTGTTTATCACGTTGTTTCCCCTCAACGAAAGGCCTAGCTCAATGCAAGGATTCGAATTCAGCATGCATACTTGTTACCACTGAGCCATCATTGCTTATATATCGTGCAAACTACGAAATCATGCTTCCTTCTTGCGATATGGAATCCTTCAAATATAGCGTCGAAAACATTTGAACAAGCCAGTATGCAAGGTAGGACAGGGAAGAATGAACATCTTTCTAAGGTCGCCGCTATTTTTTCATTACTCTGTGCTTAATTCTAAGTGTAGTGATGCAACAATGATGTGATATGGATTTAAAAAAACATTTTCACAATAACATGTTTTAATATAAATACAAAATTGCTTCATACCTATATCGAGCGACAAAATAATAATTTATTACTAAAAGACTTGTTGATTCGTCGCCAAGCACGAAGTGTCTCAATAAAATATTTACATCGTACGAAATTTGCTTTTAAAAATACATCTTTCTCGGAATATTAGCGTCGCTTCATTGCATACATATTTATGAAAACGAGGATATAACAAAATATTTGCAAATTTTCTTTAACATAATTTTTATCACGACTTTTTTGCATATTCCTCGGTGTCGTGACGTCACTGTACCGTTTTCTCTGAATGTTTATTGAATCACAACATTTGGAGAACAGCCTATTAACAATCTTAACTATACAAAAATATTTATAACTAACGTTTTAATATTAAAAAGTGTGTATGTGTGTCAGTTCCGACGCACAATTAAGGAGTAACCTTAAGTACGATTGTCTTCGAACCAAGATTTTAAAGTGATAGGTGCGCAAGGTATGTTGCGCAGAAAAAAACAACGTATTGGAATATTGGCTGTATTAATTTCACTATTCATTAAAATTTAAAACCGAAGCCCTTATATGCCTAGTTGATTCTTAATAAGTAAACTTTAAAATACATAAACACTTATATAATCATGTGACTAGGTACACCTCAACCAAACTCACTGGCTGGTGGTAGAACAGGACTATTGTCTTCCACTAGAACATGATCATCATACCCCACAAATAACATTTGGAATGGGGTACGCTTATGCCTATCGCGTCTCCAAATCAACTTGTATATTTAAGTAATGAAATATGGGGTAATTCGTAGAATTCTGTATCATATTAAATCATTGGCATTATGTTCATAAGCCTATCACAATAATTCTCTTTGGTTTGTCGTGTCACGGTGTCAGTATAGCGGATTTTGAGTTGTTGACAAGGAGGACTACTACTGCTGCATTCTTGATTTCTTGTAGGTCTACATAGTTATTGGGTTGTATTATACTACCCGTACTGTGAATTATAGTTTTGACACCTTACTGCACTACTATAAAAATGGTATGTACATGTATTCTTATTGAATAGACTGTACTATCTGTTTTCTCTAAACCATTGAACCGTACGACGAACCGCCATCAAATATTTGACTTAGTGCTAAACGTCGAACGATCTGTTTGTCTTCATGTTGGTTTTAGATAGTTAATTGCCTATAGTCTGCGACTTTTATTGATTGTGCTAATAATTATATATTTCTACATACGTATTTCCTGTATGCAAAATGGTTTCGATGTCACATTTATCTATAACGGTCTGTAAATTATGTTTTAACTGAAGACTCTCCTTAGTAATTTAAGGATACGCAAATAATTTAAACTGCTACCTTCGATATCATTAATAGCTCTATTTACCTCCTGCAAATTTCTTTCCACCTTTCATTCAATTTAGCTTGAACTTTGCTTTGTCATTCCGATAAGACTTGCAATTTTGTATTCATTTATCTATAGTAATATTATAAAGAGGAGAGATTTGTATTTGCGTATTTTTGTTTGTAACGAATAAATTCAAAACTATTGAACCGATTTCAAGAATTCTTTCACCATTACAATGTTATATTATCTCTGAGTAGGCTATGAATTAATTAAAAGATATTCAGTTCATGCGAATGAAGTCGCACGCACAGCTAGTTTAGTACAGTAGAACCTCTTTAAGTCGAACATCAAGGGAGACGCCGCAAAATTTGAGTTATAGAGTTTTCGACTTATGGACTTAATACAAATGGAGATTTTGGTGTTTGAATGGAAGGGAACAAAACATTCGAGGTTCGACTTAACGAGTTTCTAAAGTATATAGAAACAACAAAGCCAAGTTACAAATAGGTTACAGGAAAAAAATATAAGCACCCAGTTAAGAGGACAGTCCGTGGAATTATCCAAAAATGTTGTATTATGTAATTGCAATTCCCAAATTCATTTCTTACTTTATAGAGTAGTAATGGAAAATATTGTCCCAGAGAGTTACCATCAGTGTATTGCTTCAAAATAGACTTGTCAGACGTTTAAAAACCTTAAGGGCACAAGTAGAGTGGTAGTGACATATACACATCAGTTTGCAGACGTACTATTAAAAGTAATGGTAATAATACACCATTTGTAACCAGTTCTCGGAGGCATAAACATTGCAAAACTAGTGTCCAATCGAATTCTACTAAGATATTAAAAGTAAGTTTTAGTTAATTCATGAGAGCTCATAGACTTTGTCAAAGAAGTTCATTCTTAAAATTCTTAACAAATCAATATAACTATTTTCACTTATATGTATACGTATATGTAACAAAGGGCAGCGACTAATGGCGCAAGATATATATGCAAATATTTAGTCGGAATTGTAAGGGTTGCTTTAGACACATTTATTTCTTATTATTTTCAAACAGAAAGTAATCTAAGTATTTGTTGTTGTTGCGTTAATACAACGGTTGTTATTTAAAATGTGCCACCCGTGAAAAATTTTACGTTTACTGACCTCCAGTTTCCAGTCACAACATATTTTATTTTCGTGTTCTAGTTTAATAGATTATAAGAGAATATAATGAAAATTTTGTCATATCATTTGACCAACTTTTTAAGACTTGATCCCTTAGTTGGTAGCGTGTACTAAATCTGCGTCAATGGACGTTAATTAGAATCCCTGCACTAAACTTGAACTTTCGTTGAAGAAAAACATCGTGATGAAACCATAGCATGGTGGCAGGTGTTTTCTAATGGCCGCCTGGCTACTACCCTCAAGCTGAAAATTTGCAGCCTATATAGGTGTATTCTGGCAGTTGCACTCGAGCCAGTCTCTTCACTGTGCTTAGCGTATCCACCACCTTGAGACACATGGTCACTCAACATCAAATAAGATTGTGGCAATAACGATAAACTAATAAATTATAAAAAATCTAGTAAACGAGGCTAAATAACACAACGTTACTCCTTCGGCCTTTAAGCATTACATTGTTAAAAATAGAAACGATAACAAAAAAGAAACTATAATATTATACAAAAATATTCAAAATTTTAGTATTCAAGCCAGGCAAGAATAAATTGAGAAAATAGCAATGACCGAATTAGTAATAAATAAAATAATAAAGGTGAAGGTTATTCGTATTGCGTAATTTTATATTCCTACTCAACATATTATCAACAGTATTCAATTATTATCATAATGAATGTCAATTTATCCTTATTCTTACTGATATTATAAATGCGAAAGTGAAAATATTTGGTTACGCTTTCACGCGTAAATCGCTGAATCGATTATGTTTAATTTTGGTATAGATTTAGATGGGACCTTGGAGACGGTGATAGTATACTTTTTCTGGAGCAAAAACTTTTTGGTGGAGGTATTAAAGATAGCAAAAACTTTGAATGCAACTTTTTATTACGTTATATCATTTCTTTGACAAAATTAATATTCTCTATCAATGTATAATTAAATATCTATCTATCTATCAATAATTTAATATCAATATTAATAGTAAATGCTAGTTTATATTATAATTAAAAAGAGTTAACCGTCGCGCGACGTCTAACAGATGTAAAACATCGCAATTTTTATTTACAAGTGATAAACTTAAGGTGATACATTATGACAAGAAATAAATATGTTGAAAACAAAAATTATAAAGGACTAAGATGTTTTTAAAAATGAATATGGTTATTTATTTAATATACACATTTATTTTAAAATACACAAATGAAATGGAAACAACTTAATTCATCTCATTAGTAAATCCTTTACATAATAGTGTCATATACCGTCGCGACGCGTCGACATGCCGACAGACCGTCTGACAAGCCGTATTAGATCTGTCTGCCTATTTTATGTTTGCATAGTCCATGAGAAAAGTGTTCGTGGAAGTGTGATAATATTTTTGGTGTATGCATGTACATATGTTCACCCACATTATGTTCCTATATTCGATTCATTTTAATAACCAAAATTTAACTTTCATCTATATTTGGTGTTACAATAGTATGGAGATTTAATTCTCATAACTCGCAATTGATAAAATATGTTTAGGTAAACTTTTAGAACAAAGGAAACATGCGAGTCCATACTACCTCTCGCTAAAATTCTGAAGTAATTATAAGTACCTTCGATTTTAAGATATTACAAGATATTCATTACATTTTGACTATGTTTTTATATTTATATTGTAATATAATTAAAAGAATTAACTCTTTACCTTTTTATAATGCCATAATAAAGCTATTTTAATACATTTAATACAACAATCTTTTCGTTTTACTACTTATTGTTTAATTTCATAAGCAACCTCCGTATTTACTTTCATCGTTTATTTAATCAAATTATAGAAATATAACAATGTATATTTACAAGAAAAAAACCAGTCCTCCACAAGTTTAGCGTGGTCGCCAGCTTGGGACACATCTTCATTTAACATCAGGTGACATTGAAGCCATAACGCTAAACGAATAAACCAAAAAAAAAGATATATAATTGTAATAATCGAAAATAACATTAGTATATTAATACATATAATTTTGTTTATCTGAGGCTCATTATATTTAAGTTAACACTAAATCCTTCAGTAAGTACTAAAATGAAAGCACATATTTACATATAGATATAACTCATGTATTGAGGACACACATATAAATGTTTGTAATTAACTCCACAAATTTTGCATTAAATGAATTACCAATTTTGCAAATTACCGATTTCTCTTCCTTCTTACTTTTACTTTAAAATCTGTACTTTTAATGCCAATATACGAATTATTTAGTTATATATTTGCAAACAACTATTTTCCTTCTCATAAATACACATAAATAAAATTAATTTTCTGTTTGTAATATCAAAATAACAGCTTTTCACTGAAGGCATATGAAAGTATACGATTAAGGTATTTATATAAAAAAATATTTTTAAATTTTGTCTTTTTCCAGCTAATTTTTGAAAAAGCTGGATATATTTTGACAGAACTTTCACTGAAGGATAGTTTATGTTATAAGGAGTAACTTAGGCTATTTTTAATTAGGACAATAATAAGGGTTCCGCGAAAAAATTTAACAAAAAATATTTAGTTTCGCTTCAACAAAATTGCGAGCACAGCTTGTATATAATAATTATGATACCTTAGGAGATATTTATTGGACAGTAATTAATGTTAAGGGTTGCATATCCTGGCAGTAAATAGATATAAGATGATGATACGGATGTAGTAAAGCTACAGCTGGTAATAAAACATATACCCGAGTTCAGTAATACAGCATAAAAACATAACTAAAACAACACATTTAACAATGCACATGACGGTATGCATAACTTTGTTATATGACAGTGAAGCCTGCAGCTCAGAAGAGGTATAAATACAATATAAATATCATAAAACATGCGTGCATGTTAGCAGTCACCTGGAAAACTAACGCAGAATACCTTCTTTGCAAGAGTTGTCTGTATGTCAGCTGATTAGGTATATATGTTTGTAAAAAGTACAAGTTTCGCAAAATAACATCAACAATTACAAATAATTATAAACATATAATGTAAATTTGAATAGAGAGTAGATTAGATAAGAGCCAAACAGATATAATTATAGTACCTTTACCTAGGGGTATGGTATACATAGAAAAAAGAGGAACTTTTTTCCAAATACAATATTTCCAATGCATGATATAGGATAAAAGTCACAATCTATAATGGCAGTATTGAAGCGTAAATTTATTAACAAAACAAAGTATTTTTTACAAAGATTATATCGAAACCGCATCCGACAAAAACAACTTTAACATCAGTTAGGCCACAGTTTCATTTACAATGTCAGGTGCCAAGTGTTTCATACTGTTCAATGCATCTATACAAAAGAAACAATTTTATATTCGCCATCAATAGTATGAATCGTTATTTAAATTTATATTGCGAAACATCTATAATACCCGTAAATGTAACTTTGTAATCTCCTCTTATATTTTCAAGTGCGAAACGGCGTATGTGCAGCGAAAGTAGTATAAGTTGAGACGTTTTAATATTGACTTTAAATTTAGTCTTAAGACGGCATCTGTCTCCCGAGAAACGAAAATTCGCGAAATGATCTTCGGAGACTCGTGCGCAGCTGCCGGCGCGCAACATTTGGTACGTGCCGTTTTGTAAAAAAAAAGTATCTTCCAGCGACATATTGACTAAGAGCAAAAAATATCAGAGTAAAAAAGAATTGACATCTGGAAATCGTTTTCTTAAACAGCATCGATATTAAATTTCTACATAAGTTCAATTACCTAATTGAGAAATTTTAGTTATAAATTGGTGAAGATTATCTCTTCATCATATGTCGACCGAATAGTGAGCTTATCCATATTCATTCTTATTTAGCAAAATTGTTCATGGCTTTAACTTAATTATACTGCAAACTAAAACGTAATTGACTTCAAAATATCCGAAAATTAAAACCCAAATATTTTTTTTTCCTATTTCATGAATATAAATTATGTCTATTCGAACAAAGTACCCATTAGAAATTCTATGTATTCAAGATAATATTTGCTGGAAAGGGAAGAAAGATTATTTACTATACAGAACATGTTTAAAGAGCAAGAGTTAAATGTAAATTAGGAATACTTCTCTTAGTAAAAATTTCAACTGAAATGGGCCAAAGTTATAAGTACGTTAGTAGATGCTTGATCTCTAAATAGACTTTTTAATTAAAGTATGAGTTTGAGTTGTCAATATGTATACAGTTCCTCAATATCAATTGGTCTCTTTAGCCTTTAGCAACGTAGATTTTGCCTCAAATGGGCCGCAGTCATGATAACAATCATGATACGTGACCATTCTTAAAGACTGAGATAGACCAAATTATATACCAGTTTATAATACCAAATACACTTTTCACACTATAACAACATCCTGAGCACTGCGGCTCTGTAACAAAAATTAGTATAGCAACGGTGTTCTTGCAGTTGAACATTGCACAAGTTCTTTCTTCACTCCATAATGATGGTGAAGTGAAGTGAAAATATCTGTCACCTATGCTATTGAATTATTTTGCTTTTTCACTACAATAACTTAGGCACACTGCCAGAATTGAAATCGTGTTCTTCGTTCCTGTATAATTTATTGTCCTAAAGCAATTTGACCTAAAAGTTTAAAGAGAGGTATTTTACAATTATTCTCTACTTGGCGTGATAAGACTGATTTAATCCCTTTGCCTTACATAAAATCGCATTTAAATAACTACCATATTCCTGTTAGGAGTAATTTTAGAAATCCTTGGAGAAGCAAAATTTAAGGCTACAATACGTTTTATACTACGATAACGCTTTGTTATCAAATGGACCGTTCAAAAATCTCTAATTCTTATAGATTAATTATTAAAAATTTATCTGTTATATGAAGTAAGAATCTCTTAAGTCAATAAAAGTGTTTGTAAAACAGAAAAGTCTAAAAAATATAAAAGATAATTTTAATTATGATAATTAGAATGATGATACATTTTTCACAATATGAAAGTTTGATAAACTAAGCGCCAAAGGTAACTTTCACAATGAGCTATATTTACTTAAATAACAAAGAAAAACAATTCAGTTCAAGAGTCACTCGATCGTCTATTAGGTACCGGAAGTCTAGAAATGACCAATGGTGCCCATGTGAAAGCAGATGCACTTCTTCTACCTGGACGTAAACTGCACATGTCCGTCTTAAGAAAAAAATCCCAAAAGATACAAAAGTTACTTGAAAAGTGTGTGAAACACATCTGCTTTATAACTTGAACGCTTTATTGCGGAAACAACCAATACTCTTGTACAATATTAAAGAAAAATAAACTTTAGTTATTTCCGTTAAGGCAGAAATTATTTCGAGGTTCTAATGTTTTGGCAACTTCTTCGGGTACATTCGGTAAAACTCGGCGGCGTTCGGACGCGTGGCCCGAACTGCCGCGGGGGAAATGCGACTCTGTTTGGGACCCGTTATTTAATAAAACGTGTGTTTAGACCTCAAGATCATTGTCATTGGACCTTCCTGAATCGGAGGTAATAAAGTCAAGTTTAATGCCAGCGTAATTAGAGTATCCGGCGGATCGTGGCCGGTTGTAAAATTGTGTATGTATTTTAATATAGCTTTACGATTGCAGCACTTTCCGTCATGTTAGTAATTTCTTGAATTAAAAATTATAATCAACTTTCAAATGATAATATCGTAGATTCGAGTTTAGAACTCAATTTGACAAGGAAATAGTGTTAAAACCTTATTTTCATAAAGATTTACTTGTGATCGCTGAACTTCAAACTTCTAAAAACTAACAAGTAATTATAGTAGAATTCAGTGAATTCTATTTCTTAGGTTAATTTTGGGTAAGAGTTGATCAAAACGTGCATATTGTACATATTTTTAAATTGAATAATTGTTCAAAGTGGAAAGATCAAGTCGTTTAATTTATAAGACTGTGTCTGGGACTTCGTTCGTGTGCAGCTAAAAAATATTTAATAATTTTTCTCCATTTTTGAACTTTTTCCAATACAGCTTTGCTTCTAGTGGTGCTAGGGTGATAATAAATATGCTCTATCAAAAACAAAATGTTTTTTTGAAATCCGACTGGGAGTTCCTAAGATCAGCGTGTTAAAACAATTAAACATTTCCGCTTTATATTATTAATATAGTAGTAGATTTGTAAATTAACTAAATTCTAGTTTCGCTCATTTAAAATAAATACATAATTTTAAATCTGAACACAAGTATATAATGGTCGTTACAGTTATTATTTGATGATCATTTAATTAATTAAATAACTTACATAGGTTTTAGGTTTTAGGAATTAAAGTATAAGTTCTGTCTTGTATTTTATATATAGGCTTGAAAAGATAATATGCGGTGAATTAATTGTCAGTATTGAAGCTATTAAACATAGTTGCAGAGAAATTATCTGTATTAGTAATGAATGATATGAATGTACGTAAAAAGCAGTATTTCAAGCAACATTAAAGACTCTATCAAAAGCCAGCTGGATATTTAGATCCTTTAAAAATATAAGTGCATCTTTTAAAAGAGCAAAAAAGTTTCGAAGGACTCCGAAACGTAAGTATTTTTTTCACTAGCATCTTCAAGGTTCTTTTTCGTACATCTGCCCCGTTTCAAAAACTTATTTTAAAACGCATCTGCATAATGAATTGATAGCAAAAACTTGACCTAGAATATTTTTTTAAAAACTTTTGTTTAACCAAATTAGAAATACTTACTTGGTTTGATGTTATGGGACATTCAACTGTATTACTTGGTGATACGGATTATAAAAAAAGTAATATATTAATTAACTTTGTTACCATAAAAAGGCGCCAATTTCCGTTCGTTTCTCCATACATCCGTTTTTAAAAATCGGCAGCTATTGATTAGTGTCACATGTGTATTTTTTGCGATTTTCATATATTTTTTGTATTTCTCATAAGTATTTTTAAATGTTTTGTAAGCAATTCATCAAGTTACAACGACAGGCAGCTGGTGCGACGAACATATTTATGTAATTAATCGCTTGGTATAACAAATAATAAATATTAAGGTATTCAATTTTTTAATTAAATAATATTCATTGCTCAATGATTAATGACATATCAAATGCTACACTGGCGTTTATCTTTGAACTAAGAAACGTCCGCGACTTCGTTCACGTGGTTATAATAAATGACGAAAAGTAACGATTTTGACAGCTTCATTGAACTTGTGAAGCGAGCTCAGAACGACCTCTGGTAAAGGGCAATTAGCACAAAGTGGCCCTGCAAATCGTATTTTTTTTATTACTAAGTATAGGAACTGCACTGCTCGTAATGTTAATCGCAGCACAATGCAAATCAGTGCATCAAACTAATAAAACAATGAGCTAGAAAATAGCGCAAGTAAAAAACCAAATCATAGCGATTGAAGCGATGATAGCTCAGTGGTAGCGTGTACGACTTCGCGTCAAGGGACGTGAGTTCGAATCCAAGCACCTACAATGAGCTTGAGCTTTAGGTGAAGGAAAACATCGTGACGAAACCATAGCATGGTGGTAGGGCTTTTTCTAATGCCCGCCTGGGTAGCTACTACCCTCAAGTTAGAAACCTTCCGCCAAATACCAATAGGTGTGTTCCGGCAGCTGCACTTGAGAGCCAGTTCCTCCACAAGTTTAGCGTGTCTACCAACTTCGGCCGTATCGTCACTTAAGATCAGGTGAGATTATGGCCATAACGCTAAACCTTAAGTATATAAAAAAAAAGGAATTTTTTGTAAGAAATATATTACAGTATCTACCAATAGACTTCAACCGTGCTCACTTTAACTTAACACGACAACAACGAAGCAAGTGATGATTCAGTGGTAATGTGTACAGGTGCCGCATTAGTAGACGTGAGTTCGAAACCCTGTAATGAGCCTAAAGTTCAAAATACACCGGAAAATACCTATAGGTGTTTTTCAACGGTTGCACTTGAGAGCCAGTCCTTCCACTAGGCTTAGCGTGTTTCAAGATGCGGTGAGATCGTAGCCATAACTCTAAGTCTATAATCTATACAAAAAAAAACTCAATCGTATTTATTTATTACATTCGATTATATAACCCTCTTTATGTTTTGTATATATTTTTAGCAATCAAATCAGTTGATCAGTAGTTTCATTTAAATATAAAAGACGAAACAGGATGCATGATGCATAAAATCTTTCCGTTTCATATAAATAGTTCGGACGATATTACGTAAATTCATCGAGAAGATTAACAGTTCCCACAGTTACAATAATAAACTGAATTCACCTTCCTTAACAACTTGTCGCCAAAAAAGTGCAAACCGCACCTTGTAAACACAAAGTACCCCCTCGCAAACCTTCGCGAAATTAATTTTGTTGTTTGGTTTAACTGTAGAGCTTTCGGATTGAAATATATCAATTTAAAAAAAGTTGTATTTTTTTACACGGCACTTTAAATATTTAGATTTAAAACACATTTTTTTTTATATATGTAAGGTTTAGTTAGTACTATGGACTCAATCTCATTTGATGATAAGCGACGATGTGGCCCAAGATTATCGACGTGCTAAGCTTAGGGGAGAGTGGCTCTTAAGTGCAACTGCCAGAACAGATGTATAGATATTTGGTGGCAGATTTTTAACTTGGTACTAACTAGCAATTAGAAAAAGCCCTACCACTATCCTTGTGCTAAATAATCGGGCTCATTACAACTGCACCATGAGGCCTGTCGATTTAAATTTAACGTCATATCATGTATATACATAATTCAAACGATCAATTTATTTTTGTTACTTTATTTGAATGAAAAATAAATGTACGAGCATATGCTTATTTAAATAACTTACTCACTCAGTACTTACTTACTAGTTACTACTAATTTACTTAGTTACTAGACATAGGCCCTTAGTAATTTACATATTAATTTATAATCAACATGATATTGAACAATTTTTCTTGCTTTAAACTAATGCATCTTCTACTGAAACCAAAATATATAATACCGTCTTTCGCTTACAAACTATACCACAATAAAAATTCAGATCGGCAGATGTCTTAAAACCCGTTAGGTGTTTTGTGTTAATTCTCGAAGAATCCCTCCATTTCTCCCGTATGTTATGGGTCATCGTGGCAGAACATCTGTTAAACCTTTTGCTTTTTAACACCAACTGTCGGTGTCTAACGGGCCTTTACAAGCATAATTACTCTCCAAAGAAATTACATTAATACTAGATACACCAATAGCTTTATTTGTATTTATTTCCAACCTTATTCTTTAAGATAATTTTATGGGAGATACATTTTTGAACACGGCTATATGGTTTTAAATTCAGTAATGCCCACAATAGACGGAGCTATTATATTTATATATATTAACGTAAATCATAGCAAGGCATATTACGGTATATTTGATGTTATCGGTGAATGACCACTGACGCATATATATATATATAGCCACCCCCCATGACAGCTTGCTATACCATAATATATAGCTTACTATTACTATATTATAGCTCCGTACGTTGTAGGCTTCAAACTAGAAATTATGGTAAGTAAACAACCGATTGAACATACAATATATAAAAAAATAAACATTCTGACACAGTGGTAATTATTGTTAGTACTCTTATAGTCAACGACTTATCGGTTAAAAGTAATGCTTGCCAGTGAGACACAAGGTCTTACAGTATATGCAATGTATGAATATGTAATGGAAAAACATAATGTAAATTATTAAAAGTGTAAGCAAAAAGCGCGATTATTCCTTGTTTTTATACTATAAAAACTGCAACTAATTGAAACATTTAACATAGTCTGATTATAATTCCAACTCGAAAATAAAATACTAAAATCTGATTAAGTGCGAATCGGACTTGGCTGCAGGTTTCGAAGCGAATGAAATAAAACGCCACTATTTTTGGGTAAATTAATAATACGAAGATATTGCACGGTGAAATGCAACCTTCGTTCCGAAAGTCCAATTCGCACTTGTTAAATTTTTCCAATTATTATTGAGATTACCTATCTTTTATATTACTTAACAAAATAAAACCTACAATTTACAGATCGCTAATAATTACTAAAACAGAACGCTGTTACGCAATTGTAAACATTACTCCTTTCAGACGTATATTTGTCGGAAGACTGAAACAGAATATTAGGAATTTGATAAAGTTATATGCTGTCTTTGAAAAAGTTCTTCAATATCTTTAATTGTAAGTATTACGTACGCAGTAGCGGGCGGTCTCTAGTATAAAATATAATCTACAATTATAATAATGAAAACCTAACCGGAAATAGTTCCATTAATAGCTTTGTTAAATACATAAATAGACCACATTTTAAAAACATCGATGAATAAAATCATTTTTAATTGTCAATTATGAAAATAGTGATACATTATATTTCGATATAAGATTGAATACTACCGTCGAATCCCTTGTAACAGGGTTATTAAATAATAATATTTCTTAATGAGAGCATCTCTAAGCTGGTGGCCGGTAATGAGGTTACAGCGATCGATCTGGTTTCGAGGTATCGAATTTCCTCAAATTAGTTAACAAAAATTCTTTCTGTCAAGTCTTCATAATAAAAACGTATAATTTTATTGCCGGTATCTTTTTAGAACACGCATCAATTGAATTCTAAATAATCTTTTAATCCCATGGAGTAGAATGACATACTATATGTTTTTTTTTAATCGTAACCTCTGCCTATGTAGACAACATTACCAGTGTCACACATCCGCTTACCATCGCACCATCTCAGTCAGAAAAACAAAGGAAAATATTTAGAATCATACTGAGGTTTTTCTAAATTACGTGTAGAATCGATTTCATAATACACGTGGAAAACACTATTCATGCAGTTGTTTATTCATAGCCTTTTTTATTTTTCATAGGTTTAGCGTTATGCCGACAATCTAACACGTTAAGCCTAGTAGTCGAGCGTCAAGGGTCTGGCTGTCAAGTGCAACTGCCGGAACATACCTATAGGCATTTAACGAAAGATATTCAAGTTGAGGTTGGTAGCTAGCCAGATGGACATTAGAAAAAGCCCTACCACCATGCTATGGTGTTATCACAATGTTTTCTCTCACCAAAAGCTCAGGCTTATTGCAGAGATTGGAACTCACGTTCATTGACGCCTCGTCTGTGCACACTACCAACTGAGCCATCATCGCTTTAAATATAGAGCTTGTATATATGATGATATTGTTCTTAAAATACTAGGTAATCAAAAACGAATTCGATATAGAGGAGTGGGTTAAAACAATACAACCGCATGTTAAATCGAGGTCTAATTACCTTTTTTACTATCCAGTTGTGATTGGCCATTGTCCGTGGAACAGCTGTTTTTTTGAGACGCGCCAATAGGTAAGCGATAAATAGATATACCAGAAGTTTCCAAGCGGCTCTAATATTCCAATTTAAATAATATATATATTTTTGACCCGTTTGTGATCAAAACACAGGGTTCGTGGGTACTGAATGCACGCGTTTTGTACAAACATATTTGCGAGCACGTTGAACCGAAATTGTAGCTACTACTTTGCTCGACAAGTCAACATTACAAGACGTGGCAATGCTGCTAGCATTTTGGGTATATTACCTTGCGGCCCTGATATGCAGCTTTTAGATATATATTTTTTTCAATCATAATTATAATAACTAAAAAAATATTGCATAAGTTCGATATACCTATTTTTTTTATAATAAGAAAAGTGTAATAGAAACGAAACCTTTAAAAAAGACCGTACAAAAAGGAGACGCTGATAGCCTAAACTAGAATATTTAGCCCTTTTTCTTATTATCTCTTATATAAAGAAATATAGTTAAACGTGCCACGTCTTTGCAATTTCACTATTAATTTTCATCTAAACCTATTTAAAAGCTAAGGTTAAAGAGATATATAAATAAATAATTGACTTTAATATGCACCACAAGTACATTATTCTAAAATACAGTTCCTTTTACGGTCATTTACTTCAAAACTACTAAACTTATCGGGATGAAACTATGACTATTTGATGCAGAATTTTTCGTAGATACTTTTTGACTATTAAATTTTTGAATTCCACGTTCCCATTGACATTTTTATCCGATATAGTATTGTATGCCCAGTGTAGTGAGCGTGCGGTGGGTAGTCGTATCTATAAATAAACAATAACATGGAAGTTACCAAGAGAATAATTCTAAAAAAATATATATATTATATATATTGTATATAAAAATAGATAAGTGTATATAAAAATTAGCATATCCATATTATTCCAACATAATAAAATACAAGTACTACAGAGTACACACACACCGGGTCATGTTTATTGCAACATAAATCTGTTGTTCTGCTAATTTATTAGTGTTATATTATTATTTTTCGATATAATACATATTTAATGTAATTTTATAAATTTGCCGGCCAACAGTACTTATTTTATCCAGTTCACAAGTACACTTGACAAATATAATATATATCACGAATTTATTATTTGTGTGATCTACAAATCATTGTTCTGAGCTTAGTTCTTATTTTTTGTGTCTTTACGGTCAGAGTATCCGTCACACTTGAAATTGACGAAATATATAAATGCCGTAATAAAAAGAGCTTTAGTGTTATTAATAAAAAACTTCTGTACAAAGTTGATTATCCAGATTTTCTTAAATTTGCTCTAATGATTTTAGTCGACTTTCAAACACTAGTAATTATAGAAAAATGCGTGAGTTACATTTTAATTTGTCTAGTCGTGTCGTAAAAAGTAGTACAGTACTACCGTGCAATAAGGAACTTCGTTCAAATAACTGTAATAATATATTATGGTATTTAATTTTGATTTGTGTTTACTTTAAAAATTAATACAACTGCTAGCAATGAATATCAAATTCTAACTACAACTTATGAGCTTTGAAATAATAAATGTAATTTGGTGCTATAAAAATTAAAATAACAGGTGCCTGGGTAACACATGCTGAACGTTCCGATGCATGTGAAATCACATACGTGTGATTTTAATTTTCACCGTGTACACCTGAGTCCATCGAACAGTACATTAAATAAATCTAGCAGATGTTAATTTGTTGTGTTGTCTGTTTATAATTATAAATACGTTTGATTATCTTCATCTGTTCGTATCTGTTAAAAGCTGATTAATATATTAAATAAATAATCGATACATGATTTACAAATTAAATGAACCTACTTCTCTAATTCGCTGGCAATTATTAAACAGATAATTTTAATGTTTACAAAATTTCCACATATTATTCATGGTCTATAGTTCATACGATTCATACATTTCTTTGAGTAAAATAGATCTTTTGGTCTTGGTTTTATTTTTCTTTATATTTTTTTTAAAGTTGCATGGCAAAGTGACGTCATGGTGACTGAAGGTAAGCAAAGTTCTGGTACAATATTGCCTTGGCAACTGACAATATACCGACTAATTTCGAAACGTGACAAACTAAACTAAGGTTTCATAAGATTATAATTAATCGAAATATATTCTTCATTTTATCCTCATACATTAATATATTCCTCATATATGGCATAACTAACATTCGCAATGTATTTTTTTAATTAAAATTCTCAAACTGCAAATAAATATATACCTTATGTAAACAATTTATGTTTATATGTAATTTATGTTTTTACAGATTTCTTATCAACTCGAAGAAAATGATTTTTATCAATTTTTATGTACGATAACGTTAGTCTTCAAAAGCAAGATCAAGCTCAGAGTAATCATATAAAATACAATAGATGAGCTAGGTATACAAATATCGATAATAATAGATCAACACGATAACCAAACATACTACCACTAATTCATAGTTGCTTCAGTCCCTTAATATTGTAAGGTGGAAAGAGAAATATTACATGTTTCGATGTACGAGTATATCAGGGAAGAAATTACAACCTAAATAATAATATAACATTACTAATAAATGTGCAGCATCGCGATAAGTCATAAAATATATATATTACATCTAATATAATATAGAAATAAATGATCTTCAAATGCCTCATTGAAAACATTACACTGGAAAACATCGCAAATTGCCAACATCTACACAAACATCTGTTAATTATGTATTTACAATACTATTATTACTATAGTACACAAATAACAATTGTTGCGGCAACATATTATCTGTTCTATGTTTTTTTTAAATTAATTATGTATGTAATGATGGTTATCACTAACAGCGCCCCGTGGCTCCGCACGCGTATTTGAGGCAGTAATTATTTTCACTTCGCAGTTTTATTTTTTTACACATATGTTATTTCACATAATTATTAGTATTCCTTATAACTTAACGATTGAAGAAATTTTTGTAAGTTTGCTTCGTATATAATTTAATGTAAATCGTTCTAGACGTTTTTACAAACCTATTATAAGAATCAAAAACAATCGATGTTCACTTCGTTATCTTTTCTAATATACCTGTATGACAAAACTTTAGGCGTGTTCTGGCAGTTGCACTCGAAAGCCAGTCTCTCAACTAAGCTTAGTTTTAGCTTGTCTACTATCTAGGGCAACATCGCCACTTAACATCAGGTGAGAATGCAGTCATAATTCTAAAAGCTTATAAACTATAAAAATATATCTAAATACACATTTTGGTCATGCGGATGAAAGAAGTAATTTAAAAATAGATTTAAAAATAAAAGATAAAGGAAGAGTGTGGGGATAGTCAGACTTAGAGCTACGTTTACATCAAATTCAGTTATTAACAAGTAATGCCTCCTTACCAATTCGGCCGATTCGAACTCTTGAATAGCAAGTCCCCAATTCCACCAGCTTGCGAGTTTAGTGCGATGCAGTTCATATTACGATACGATGCCATTGCCAAATTTTTATTATTTGTTTTCTCACGTCCACAAAAAAATAGATCCATGCGTTTTAAAGCGTTTAAAAAAATGACTGATATATACATATGTCACAGCCATTAAAAGAATAGCGTCGCCGACCATGCAGTTTGTAAATCAATCCAAGAGCCGAAATAGGTGGACTGGCAAATGGCAATCTCTTAAAGGACACCTTGGCTTCGATGTAAAAATAAAACCAAAAGCAGCGTAAATACATTTATGAATACAAATTTTTATATTTGGTGTTTACTCTTTAAATAACGATTTTCATATAAAGCCCTTGGTGTGGAAATTTTATCAGGACTGAAATGAAGACAAGCGTTAACTGAAAAGCGTCATGTTTTTTTAGATTTTACTTGCGGCTTCGCTCGCGTTAACATTGTTTTTTTCAACCAAATCGGATAACGTAATAAAAGTTTCATACAAAGTTTATCCTATTCTTTTCCCGCTTTCCAATAAGTTTTCGGGACAAAAAATAGCCTATCACCGTCTCCAGGCTCCCATCTATCTCGGTGTCAAAATTTATCATAATCGATTTAGAGGTTAAGGCGTGAAAGCGTAACAAAACAAACAAACTCACTTTCGCATTTATAATATTAGTAAGGATTACATTGCGCACATTTCATCTTGATGTAATATTTCCAAGACAATCGTACAAGGAGTAAACCATAATCGTGCGTTAGAGCTGAGACACACACTTTATTATGGGTTTGTATTGTTTCTTAGTGTAGACATTTACTATTGTTAAGAATATCACCGCCATAGTGGCATACATTGATTACACGTATTCAGGATCGGGGCAGCCCAACACTTTACACTAATGCAGCAGGTCCTTCTATCCACGCATGAAGTTACACTTTATACTTAGTATCCGTGGTTTTCATCAGGCCAAGTAAGATTAAGACCGGCGCATTCACGAGTGGATGAAGTAATTCGAAAACTGTTGCTTGTAAGGTTTGAATATAGGATCGCCGTGAGGATTTTTAGAGGAGATTTGTGGTTAGTCCTACATACCCATACAAATGTATTCAACCAATTAAAAAAAAAAAATATCACGGGCTGGGATACAGTTGTGTGTATTTAATATCTAATCAAACGGGAAGGTTGAATATCTATACCCGACTATGTTACCAACATCATTTTGTTTGTAGTGTTTGAATTTATCCAGTATATATTCAGCTATTGAAAGATTTCATTTTGGAATTGGATGTAAGTCAATAGGTGGCCGCCATCAAGTTTGGATTGCCTGTACTAATTATCTAGCACACTACCATTGGTCTTGCTTTTATTAAATTACTATAAAGCAACAGAGACTTTACAAACAACAAATGTAAGTTAGCGATCAATAAAATGTTAAACTCGAGTTCGAATCGCAACTCGTTTGTTTTAAACGCAAACGAAGGTATAATTTTAAAAATTAAGAATTTACGAATCAAGAAGTAAAATTTAGGGTCTGTCAATCTACACCTTTCGATCGGCAGGTGATATCTGTACGATCAACTTTTTTTTTAATTAAACCATCAAGGCGTCATGTGTCGCGAAGCAATCCACCGATGTTGGAGATACAGATCATATAAGTCTGTCCTTTTTATATGATAATAAAAAACATAATTGAAAATTAAAAAAAAAACGTTATTATAAAATTGAAACTGTATTCAGCTTAAGGGTATTTTTGTATGTTACACAATTTTTGTTATCATTACTTTACTATAAGGGGTTATATAATGAATATTTTAGTTACACTTATTAGTAGCCAGTGGCATTGTAGTAACATCATCGAAAAGAAATGCTAGATTTTACAATCGTGCCTGCGTGCACCCTTCTTCATCTCAATATTCAATCAAAACCTACCTGCCAGAGACCAGAGACAGTTTTCATCCATTCTCCGGCGAGAGTAGCCATCCGGACTTCTTGAGCCATTCTAGCATCAGTTAACCACAAAACCGGGACGCAAACTTAGCTCTGACATTATGGTAAGTGATACACTTGGTGTGTTTAATTTAGTTTCTCATAATACGTAAAACAAAACAAGAAACAGGCAGACCTTACTTCATAGTACCATCTATAGTAAGTTCTTCCCGAGATGCTCACACTATGTGAATCAACCTCGACCATGATGAGGAGACGTGACGCGGCATCCTGAGCGTGAGACAGGCGGCGATAGCTCTACCGTCAGTCTTCGATGATCGTTCGCATTCTTCACGAGGGAGAGTGGTATGTTGTCGCTGTCTAAGCGGCAATTTTTAAAACCCTTATATCCGGCAGTAGTCCAAGCCGAGGTTCAGTCATTCTGGCACCCTTACGTCCGCTGCTTCGTGCTACGTGCCCTCAGCAATTGCACCAAAAAGTTCGGACAAGCTGTTAAATCCTTTAAGGCTAATAGCGTATGTCATTTAGAAAATTCTATCCTAATGAGTATTGTAAATTTCAATAAACTCTGGTAAAAGTAGGAAAAAAGTGGTGTAACTAAATTTTTAAACTCATTATATTAGAAATCGTTAATAGATTGGTAGTAGGATTTCTGAAATTAAAAAAAAGAAAACCGGTTGAGAAAAGATGAGAAAAAGGTACTATCTATATGAAAAACATGTTTCCGAATGTCTGTATTAAAAACTCTAAAGATTAAAGCAATGATAGCTCAGTGGTAACGTGTACAAACGCAGCATCTAGGAACGTGAGTTCGAATCCACCTAAAATGAGCTTGAGCTTTCGGTGAAGGAAAACATCGTGAGGAAACTATAGCATGGTGGTAGGCATTTTTTAATGCCCGCCTTGATAGCTATCACCCTCAAGTTGAAAATCTGCTGCCAAATACCAATAGGTGTGTTCTGGCAGTTACACTTGTGAGTTAGTCCTTCAACAAGTTTAGCGTATCCACCAACTTGGGCCGAATAGTAACTTAAAATCAGGTGAAATTATGGCCATAAACACCTTACCTATATAAAATATAAAATATACCCGTATAAAATACCTATAGAAAAATGTACTAAGTCGTTGGCTTTGCCTATTTATACAAACATATTGATTAAGTAGTAATTAAATTAACATAATTGCCAGCTATTTCAATTAAATATATAACAATCCAATTAATTTATATTGCATATTTATTCGAATGACCAATTGTCAGAGACAGGTACATATGTTTATCCAAGAACGGTATATTAAAATGTACAGTTTGAGCCCGTTCCTAAACTTTAAAAAATACATGGAACACTTAATAAACTTCATTTGTTTCATGGAATTCTTCATCAATAATAATAAATTAAATACAGTGCATTTTGGATTAAGGTCTAAAAATAAAAATTGCGGAAATGGTCGTACTGATTCAATGACTCAATGATATATGTGACCTGGTAAATTTACAACGGATATTTAAGAATCAACTTCAGTAACAGTTATTTATATATAAGTAAATTTATTTTTAACCAGTACCTTAACATGACCATTTCTGACTGTTTTCGGATTGGTGTTTTCCCCCGTTTCTATAAACCTGAGTGTTTTAGGGAAAAGGAAAATTCAGTTGCGATTGCGGCTCCACTGGAGAAAGCGATTTATTTTAATCGAACACTGGCCATAAAATAATTATTTGTATTAAAATTACAAAATATAAATTATCTATTCGAAAGCACTAATCCTAAGCCCTCTATTTATATATTTCAATTGTGGGTATGTTTGTAATTTGTATACTCCTAAACGAGTTGACCGAGTTTTTTTGTACGTATGTTACATGGTATACGGTACATGGGGCAGTTATTGCCATCCATTTTTTTTGTCTTTTCCATAATCTTTATAATTATAATATTATTTCTTATCCAAAACGCTTGCGATCCTAATGGTCGAGCTTTCCACCAAGGTAAACAAATACAAACACCGAACCGGATACATTTATAACAGTAAATCTATTAGTATACTGTTTTATATCACTAATTGATAATTAATAATGCCCTTTGCTTATATGATTAACATAAAACCGTATGTTGGCATTATAAATAAACACATTAACGCCGGAATGATCTGTCACTAAATATAAAGTAGAATATTTTATCAATTTTACTAGATTCAAAGTTACGATGTGAAAAAAAAATATTAAATAAATTAAAGCAAATAAAATACTTTATGATTATTCGTTTATTAAAACTAGTACATTCAATTGCAGTAATTACAGCACATTTTCTGCTAATTACTATATACTAGCTTTTCTTCGCGACTTTGTTCACGTTATTATTAAAAGAAAACGACGCGAGTACCATTTCTTATATATTTGAAGTAACAACTCGAACACTATGACGAACGTGCGTACGATAACTGATAAAAGTTTTATTGGTAAAACAAATATGTAATAGGAAAGGACAGAACATAAACAAAGAAGGTTTCACATGTAGTCAAAGTTATTTATTTTAATTATTTATTAAACGCTTTAAGACACCAGATTCAAATTATTTAAACAATACCTACTACTTATAAAATTCGAATTAAAAATACAAATATCACTGGAATTAACGTCAAGTCCCCTCCCAACAGTAGGTACAAAAACATTTTTCTTTTTATATTTTCCATTATTTATTGGACGTCTCTAAATACCAGATACAAATCGTTCAAATAAAACCTACCACCTAACCAAATTTTAATTAAAAATACAAATAACACATGATTTAATGCTAAGAAAGTTCCCAACGGTAGATAGAGTTGGTAGCTAAATAAAATACGTTGGTTTTGTTATAAATCCGTAATTTCGGCTGTGACTTGAAGAAATATTTTAAGTTCTATAATACATACATGACATAATATTTATATATGCACTAACTGACCCGGCAGACTTTGTGCTGCCTTTTTGAGTAGTCAATCAATCAGTTACAGCAACATCCATCGCGTTACAATCGCTTATCGAGATAATAAATATCCTATCTCTTTAAATTTATATCAAACTGCACATAGTGTGCAAAGTTCGATTGTAATCGGTTCATTAGTTTAGGAGTTCATCGCGGACAAACAACGTGACAAGACATTTTATATATAAAGATGACATAACTATAGATATTCATAAATATTGTGAGTCATATCGTAAATTAATTTCAAAATGTAGGTGCGAATTTTAGAACATACGATACAAGTTCGTACCATGTTTCAACATCGCAGCGATTTTTTTTTAGTATAATAGCAGGCAAACGAGAAATCGTGTCACTTGATGGTAAGTAATCACCGCCGCCCATGGACACCCGCAACACCAGGGGAATCGCGGGTGAGTTGCCAACCATTATTTTGGAGGGACTGGCTCTCAAGTTCAACTGCCGGAACACACGTATTGATATTTGGCAGCAGTTTTTCAACTTGAGGATGGTAGCTAGCCAGGCGTGCATAAGTAAAAACCCTACTACCACCATTTTATGGTTTCCTTCACCGAAAGCTCAAGCTCATTGTAGGTGGTTGGATTCGAACTCACGCCCTAGGACGCGGCGTTCCTGCACACTACCACTGAAGTAAAAAAATAATATCGAGATGAAAACTTTCATTGTTATGAGACAATTATTAATAACTAGCTGTTTCTGCGACATCGCTTCAAAGCCGGTTTATTTAACCTAAGTAGACTTTTTAAACCAATGACACTAAGTGAACTCAGACCAACTACTTAAATAAAACATCCATCAAAAGATCGTTTAATATTAAATTAGATACATTTAACTCGTCGATATATCGGACGAATTTCACCGAACCTCTTTTATTGTTAATCCCAAGTAATCTGGAATGTAATTAACATATTCGAAGAGATAATCTAACTTGTCGGTTCTTCTATGAAATACTAACCATTTGTGATTCCCGCCTCCCTTCTCGTGGGCGTGAGGATCATTTTGTATGATTACATTTTAGACATTTCGTATAGAATCGATTAAGATTTACTACACGTTCAATGTTTAAGATAAAAGAAACTATTAAAATCGAATTTCATTTATTAAATTTATATATAACTTTAGTGGAAATTATTCAGCTTATTAAAAAGTATATTAGGGAGACTTTATTTTATGATAATGTGAAAGGTTCTTTCCCAAGACTGGATCAAGGACAATCAAATAATATGTAATGTGATAAAATATATTATTTATGTATTATCACATAAATAAGTACCTCCACAGTTTTATTGTTACGTTGAATCAATTATATAGAGATACTAGCGGGCTCGGTAGGTAGACGTTGCCTTATCATAAAACGCACCACAAAAACTATTTAGGCATGCTGGAAAACTGACAATTAATTAATATATACTTTTATATGTATGAAATTAAAAAAATATTCTAGATGTCGATAAAAGAACCACCAACAGTGGAACTGCAGCTAAGAGCCATCCAAATTCATTCACTCCAGTGAATAAAATCATGATCAGTCCAATTGTTTAGGGGAGATAGAGTAGAATTTTATAAATGTTAATTAATTTTGAATTAATTATTTTGTTCAAAAATGCAATATACTATCACGTTTAATACTGTAAGGATGCCATTGTTATTTAATTAAAAAGATACTGATATATAACAATAAAAAAATAGCATACATTTACAAGAATGCGCATAAAAGTTCTGTTCATAATGACTTATTATTTGGTTATGTATTTATTCGTAAATTATCGTTCCAATCATAACCAATTGTCAGTATAAAGTTCAAGAAACATATATTTAAAGATTGCTTTACAGTGAGCCGTTATTATAATAAGAGTGATTTCTCGAAAAATCTACCTCAATATTCACTAAATATCACAACCAATGACCCTAAACCATAATTGTATACTTAATAAAGATAATTATGTACTTGATCAAGTCCCTTGAAAGTCTTCGAAATAAATAGAAGATTTAACAATAAATGCAAATAATAAATCAATTACAACCAGAACTTGACACATTTTAACATTCAGTTTACAATTATGAAAAAAGCAATATAAAATAGTTTAGTTTTATACATCTTTTAAAATAAATAACAATTATAATTGTGAATAGTATTATGATTAGTAGTAATAGTTATCTGGTCTGGCAGACATTGTTGTGCTGTTTCCAGTTTATAGTTTCACTACAACACTACTTATATTAAACTAATAAGGGATATTATAGAATCTTCTTCATTAAATATATGTGTAAAATTTTACTTCTTGCTCACTTCGACATTTGAGTTTCACATTTCATCCCTTATCCTATATTAATTAACATGGTGCTTACAATCCTATGCTTTAGGGACTTTCTCACCGCAACGCGTAAACAGAATCCAGGGACAGCGCTTCAGAACTTCTTGTTGTATCCCATTTCATAAATATTTCCGCATAAAATTTCGTTACAAGTTATGTATAGATTTGGTTGCAAATCATTTTTATTATATGGATATATATATTCGAGAAGGCTTGTTTTAACAGTGTACCCGTAACCCTCATTCACACCTACCAGGTAGGACCAGATGTTGGAGTGTTATAAATCTTTCGACCTATTGTCTAACGTCAATACTTTTTTAGCCATCGCCGGACACATGGCCCGCGGCGACGCGGGGTTATGCTCGGACAGATGGTGTGCTCAGTGCTGAGGCTTATGCTGATACTTAGTTCAGTAAGTACCTATTCTAATATTATATAACTGTAATTATTAAAGGGTGAATAAAACTGATTAATAGTGTAGATCTTATGGAACAGAAACACAAATGTCACCACATAATTATAGTAAACAAAAGTTGTTTAAAGTTAGGTAAGTATAAGTTGGTCAAAACTTTTGGTTTTATTTATACCGATAGGCTTAGTAAGGTTAAACTTTACAAAAAGTAGTTCAATAATTTCCGAGTGGTATACACAATTCACTATATTGAAATAAAAATTAACTCAAACTATATAGTTGCTATAGGTATAGCGAATGAAACAGTGAAAAGGTATTTACATATATAACTATAATATGTCGAATGTCGTCATTCAGGTTATAGCAAAAAATATAATGAAGTCTGAAATAGTTAATATGTATATTTGAATTATACATTAAAGTTATTGAACTTCGAGAACGGGTCGCGAATGATGAATTTTAATTATTTCATTTGAAGGATAATGTTATTATCCAATTACTTAACCTCGTAGCTACTGCTCTAGTATTTTCAGAATACCAAACGATAAGGCGATGCCTGTCAACAGGTTATTACTGTTAATCTTATGTATTATTTTTTAACCTTTATATTGATGATAAGCTAAGTATTATAATAACTAACCCTTAAATGACTCTCGATTAGTCGCTGCGGCATCTTAGCCAAGGTACATCCGTTTTACAAGTATTTCTTGGCAGAATCAGTTCAATATTATGATTTGGACACAATTATTTATTCGTTTTTATTATTTTGGTATTTATGTATACAATTTAATTGTATGTTATTGTATTTTCCCATATATACCTAGTATATATTTTTATATATGTAATATAATTGATCTTACTATATCAGTAGTACATATGTCGTTTATTCGTTGTTTACCTGACGCCTACCATCTTTTATCTCTTCATCACCTCAAGATTGACTGTCAGAGAATGCCTATGACATTAAATCTACCACTGCACTATGGATAAAAAATGAAATAAATAAATAAATGTATTTAATATACAAATGTACCTTATGAAATTGACGTACCTATAGATTAGCAACTTAAGGGTGCTAACTAGCCAAAAGAGCACCAGATAATACAACGACAGTAACTTTTTAGAATAGGGGAGTATCGAATACTATCTGAGTTACCTAAGCCGACCTCACCTGCACACGGTGTACCCTCCCGAATAACCGACGAGGCTCGGGCGGTTGTTGGTTCCGCCTTTGGTTTTGGCCAAAACGGTTAACCATGTGAATCCTTGAGCTTGGTGGTAGAATTATTGCCCGATTTGTTATCGACTACCTGTTTTAGACTGCCGCTAAATAAAAATTCAGTATGAGGCCTTGTGTGCCGGGATAGTGAACAAGAACCAGCAATTTTCGCAAAGGTTAGCAACATAGCTGTAACACCCCTGGTGTTGCAGCTGTCCATTGGCGACTGTAACCATCTACTATCAGATGGGCCGTCTGCTTTATTGTTGCTATTTGTCATTAAAAAAGTAAAGGCAAAGTTAAAAATGAAAAACATTAGGTGAGAATGTGAACAAATGAAATGAATGAGGAAATGAACTTAATATCGGTCATTATGTCACAATAGTTCATCAAGTGCGGCAATGATATAGTTTGCTTAAAAAAAATATCAAAGTGAATATACACCGAAATTAAGTTCAAAGTTTAAAGGAATATAGTTTACGAAGATCATTGGTTAGTATATCCACTTAACTGTTGCGGGCGACGATAGAGGGGCAACGAGGAGCCAAAGGGGAGGGATCGAATTCCTCTACAACTACCTTCACCTGACCTAAGCTTTAACATTCGGCTTATTTAACATTTAGTAAAATAGTCGATGATTCATATTAAATTTATCTTCGTTTATAACTAAAACTGGAATATGAAACAATGAGTGATGGTTATCTTTTATATTAGTTATTTTATAACATCGATCTGGAAATTATTTCTGGTTACAAGGTAACGTTGCTACAATATAATTTTATTTTACCTCAAATCGATTTATAGGCTTAATGATTTTTTTTTATTATAAATGTTTTAATGTTTATCTATATTTAATATTATAAGGCGGAAGAGTTTGTTTGAATGCGCTTATCTTAGGAACTACCACTTGGATTTCTAAAAATATTTTTGTATTTAATAATCATTAAGCGAGGCTTTATACTACTTAATACTCTGCTACCATCAACCGTCAAAGCGGTAATGAAATAAGTTACAGAAACCGGCAAAAACTGTTAATGGAATTTTAGTTCCACGTGAGAGAAGTCGCGAATACAGTAAGTATAAAATAATTAGTCTCATATTTAGAATATATTATCATTAATTTTCAGCCTCAACTCTGTTAATATACATATATTATTACAGTGAGTCCTGTTCAGACTTGAATCAAATGTAATAATAATTTCAATATTGATTTCTCTCCAACATTTTACAATAACATTTAACGGGTCCTTTTCTATACATTTAATTGTTTATAATTGAATATTTATTTAAATGGAAGTGATTAAGCGATGCACAGGCACATTATTCACAGTTCATTACGATATATTCGCATAACAATCTGAACGCGTTTCTGTCGACCGAAAGCTCGCGAACAGAAGCTTTGAAACCAGATGTTAGGGCTGTGTGAAACTTAGTAGAACCATCGATCTCATCATCACGAGAGACGTACTTATACCAACAAAACTACGCCCTTTATGAATAAATCGAACTACGCTAATATCTATGTGTCATATGAAAAAAAGAGGTATCCGATGATAACAAACAATAAAGTAGCTGTAACAAATCGATTTGCTTACAATAATCAATAATAATAAATTCATTTGTAAATTAATAACTAGGAAATTAATTATAAGGATAACACATAATTAATATACGTGTTCTACATATAGAACGTATTAAAAACAAATTAAATTAAGGTCAAACCACATACGTCATATTTTTTTAGCAATTTTCTACATATCTATCAAATAAAACCAATTAAATAAATGTTAATCGAAAAATAATGATAAGTCGTTTTAAACGTTTTAAAAAGTCGTTTCAAACAGTATTCTTTAAATTGCAAAAAATACATATTTGATAATATATTTAAATCAACTTAGTTACAAACGATTATTTAAATGACAGTAAATATAGATTATTAAATTTTCCGCGGCCCTTGCGCGGCTTGCCCAATGTCATTAATAGGATCACTAAACTTAGTAAGTTAGGACCTATTGGTTAGTTAGGATCCCAAGCCCAAGACGAGGTTCGACTATTCTGGCACCCTTGCGCCCATTGCCTAGGGGCGGAATGCCCTCAGCATTCGCCTCAAAAGTATGATGAAGCTGTCAAAACCCTTACGGCTAACAGCATATGTCAGGTCGAAATAAAAAAGATTATTGTATTTATCAATTGCTATTGATTTTACATAATTCCAATCAATGAAGCGAACACAACATTACCTTTAAATTTAACATTTCTTTATAGAAATATACTGTTAAAATTATTGATGAAGTTACATCCCTAAAATTTGGTCAAACTATTTATCATTGTGACTACTCTAACAGAAACAAGCAACATTCGATTCGGAATTAAACCGTGACCTTAATACATAAAACCCGCACGACGACGTACCTACAAATACTACTGTATCTACTTATCATGCAATCTTCATATCGTGATAGTATAATTGAACACAAAGAAATATCATCTAATATTGAAACGGATCTGAGTGGCATCCTTGCATTTGAAATGCGCAAGAGTGCCGCGCGTCGTGTCTCGTGACCCAATCACAGGGACCCGATCGGCCTTAAAGGTCGCTCAGAATACGAGCCTCCGTGTGTTGTAATTTCACTATTATTTCATTTAAAACCTACAATGGATCTAAATTGATTTTTCTTTATTTTACCAAGTCAAATTGAATTGTTTGTCACTTATGTGGGATGAAATGAAAATGGCTGAGTGAGAACGAATTCGAATCTCTATAATCAATATGTTTTTTCTATAAATACAAACATCCTTTAACCCAAACGAATCGTTTCGATTTATGGAATAAAAAGTATGTTATATATTTATAAATGTTATTTATTATCATTGCGTTGAATTCAATGAGAACATATTTAGTAGATATAGAGCGATACGCACGCAAGAGAACAGACAGAAAAACAAATATTTAAAATAAAATACTTTCAGGGCCCGCTTTAGGGGGCGGCAAGCCGGGTATTTGCCGGGAGATCAAAATTTGGAGATGCTGTGGCCGCCATTTTTTTGTAAAAATATATAATTTGTATGGTAAATTTGAGTAATAAAGTGAAAAATTCACATATATATCTCTTTTCGCTAAAAAATTATAATGGTTGTGTAATATATGTGTACATTCACACTATACATATTAAAGATTCAAGGGGGTGGTAATTTGTCTTTTTCTCCAAGGCGCCGTAATCTCTAGATCGGGTGCTGATACTTTATACCGCTACGAAAGACTACAATTTTTTAATTATACTGACTATATGTATAGATGAACACTAAAATTAATGTATTCATTTAAAAATTCAGAATTTATACAGAATCCAAAATAAATTAATTTATAAAAATATAAGTGAACAAATGTCCTCAAATTTATTAATAGACTAGCTGTTCCCGAGACTTTTTCGCGTGGAATGATTAAATAATTAATTAAAAATATATGCCTGTTATTATATTTTTTTTCGATACAGCTTTGCTCCTATTGGTGGAAGCGTGATGTTAAATAGCCTTGTCTTCCTCATTGAATGCTGCATCAAATACAATAACTTTTTTTTTAATCCGACCGGTAGTTACTAATAATAGCACGTTCAAACAAACCAACTTTTCCACTTTATAATATTCAAATATATATTCTCAAATTATCACAACATACAAATGGATGTTATTAAATTAAGTTAATACTTGGTGCTCAAAAATTAAAAGCAAAATATAATTAATAAACCGTTATTTTACTATTTCATAATAAACCGTAGAACATCTGCTAAGTTATCTGTAACAGCAGTTCTTTTCTCAATTACACGAAGCTAAAGCGCTTATTTCGTTCTTTATACCCAAAGGATTCCAGGTAAGACACGTGCAACGTTGATTTAAACAAAAGAATGAACACTTAAAAGGTTTACCGTGGCTTCAGCACATCTGGTATCCAAATGTTTTATTTAGTTCTTGTAACGTTCAAGTTTTAACAGGTATTAAAGACCATTAAACTGACCAACATCTGGTCATTCTATTTATTGTACGCATACAATGCCAAATTGAAATCGGTAACAACCTTTTTTTGTGATTAATTTCTCTGTCCCATAAGATTGATTTTAACTGAAATAAAAATATAAATTTTTTTTTGTCTAAATACATCGTATTTGTTTTATTATTGTTAGGTACTTTTTCCTTACAAAAAAGTAACAAAAATATCAAACCCATATCGTTCAGACATGCATCGTGGTGTAATGACACTAAGTCCTACTATAGAACTTATGATACCCTCATGTGGCTGACTTTTGCGCGATGAGGAAAATCGTCAGTTTAATTATTGATATAGTATGTAGCAGGTATACAAACTGTTTAGTTTGTATACTAAAAACTTAAGTGAGTGTAGTATAGTATGCGTAAAATAATTTCACCATACTAATTTAAAATAACGATAGAGCGCACGGGACCTTTTCTGCCTAAAAAATGAAGAATAGTAATCTATAGCTGGTGCCCTCGACTTTGTTCATGTTTTTTTTACTAATCTGCTCGTAGTTGGTGGGTACATATTGACGAAATTACAAATCTAGCGTTAGGTAATTCAAGAGATATTATATACCGTATACCGTTTTTCATTGCTTTTGTATACATATACTGATATAAGTATATATATTCATCTATAAAATTGTCTGAGATTTATGGTTTACGGTAAAGCTTTTGCTAACAGTTATACGTAGTTGCCGGCACATGAGCATACGGATCACGTTTCCACGATCTTAACCATCGTATCTCATTGCTGAGTCATTTTCATCTCACCATGGGAAGCCGTCTGACTCACAAGCAACGGGAACTCACATGAATGTCGCTCTCACTTATTTCGATTTAAAAATAACAGTTCATTTATTTATCTTAATATTGTGTATTTGGTAACCCGCAGCTTGCTTAAACTTAAATTATTAAAAGAATGCATTTTATGTTAAACTTAATTATTATCTATAAAGTTTGTTTTTTCAGGAATATTTTCAAAAAATCAAACAGACATTAACCTTTTCTTTTTTCCATATTTAATAACCAAAACCAACTTGTTAAAGATATCATTACTGCCATTATCAAGTAGGTACTGAATTTTGTGATTATTTTAGTACCCTAACATAATTGTGACTCCATCGCTAGAATTTTCTAAGGACTCCTTAAAACATCACAAAATTCATGATAAGTACCTATGGTGAGTAACCTTCAATTTGCATATGATCCAAGCATAATTTATTCAAAAATTCACCTACATTAGACAAAATAAATAACTCTGTATAATAAAATTCCCGTCAAAAACCTTTGTTTTTAATAGATGCAAAACACTATATAATACTGTGATCAAATAGTTAAGACACAGTAGATATCACAAAAAAAATTATTAATAAGTAGTATTCAAATATATTAGTTACAATAACTACATAGGTATCTCTTTGACAAATGAATCTCATTATTAATTTAATAAAAATGTTCAACGCTTAAGCTTAAAATTTGAATTAATTACGAGCGAATACGACAATTTTATTTCATAATTTCACTGCCACTCAGGCAGAACTGTGCAAGGCTTTTGTAATACATTTAAGTAGAAAACGAAACGTGAAGTTGCGGTCTTAATCGACGAGCAAGAATTATCCTTTTCTATCTTTGCATAGGTTACAATCCAATTGCGTATCAATGAGCGCGACCTATAAGATTTCCAGTTTTCTTTTATATTTTACTAGCTACGTGCCCAGTAGAACTTGTTAATCTATTCACCTCATGGAATAATTTGCGAAAAATCTTTTTTGAAAGCTCTCCAGAGTTACATACGGTAATTCGACCAGTTTGGGCTGTTCATTACTGTCATTCGGTATTAAGAATTTTATCAAACAAACACTACGGACAATGCCCCATATAAAAAATTCATTCCAAATATATAGTTTATATACGATAAGTAAACAGTTGCTATGAGTTAATATATAATTATAGACTGGACATATGCATGATAATAGTACTGGAAGAGACAGCCATGCATCTATATATAAATTTTTAAATCGACACAATAATAATTTGTTATGATTGTGTATGTTTTTATTTATTTTTATTTGTAATTTATATTCATAACAATTATTAACTAACTTTTATAATTTACGATACATAGTATGTTCGAAAATGCAATCTAACATTAGGGTATGTCCAAAACCACCAGACCTGTGGACTTAACATATAGTACGTATTCTTTTTAAATGGTAAATAAAACGCGATTAATTAGCCGGTGCGCCGAATTATTCGCCGAAGCGAGTACGAATTCGAGAGCATGTACTATGTGAATAAATCCACACAACAAACATAACCGGCAATATATGTTTCTAAACGCATCTACATAATTAACTTTTGCCCGTTCCGTATGTTAATCAAGCTGAATCATAACATCGTGAGAACTTTTTATACGATCTCTCATTAAAGTCCTTGATTTAATTATATTCTAACTATGCAAAAAAGGGTCTAGTTTAGTTTATATGATAATAACAAAACTTGTAACCACCGATATTTGTGCACAAGAAGCTATTTTCTAAATCCTGTGGATAAGGAATTACTCTAAGAAAAAAGTAGTTTTTAGATCTGAGCTCACGAACTGTTAAGCTTAGCCTTCCGAATTATCACTAAATTATAAGTCAATTTTCATACGTAATACAATTAAACGTTAACATCCAGCTACAATTTCACCTAATGTGAGCAATTGTGTTTCATAATATACAATTGCTTACATCAGGGTACAATAACTATTTGCAGGTGTCTAAAACTTGTGCCAGAAACTAGAAATAGTATAAGTGCCGTCTCTGGCAACACGGGAGGTGGAAGTGTCCCCGTGGTGCGTTTTAAAGCGTTGGGCGATTAGCCCTTAATAAGTCACCACATGCCCCTCTCGGCTTGGTCTTCCCGCGGGTGATACGTTTGCGCGTTGCGAATCTAAAACTTAGAAACTTTCAATCAAAGATGCTGGAGCACAAAGGTAATCAGTAACAGATTTTTAACTCAAAAATGTAATACGAACATTACACAATAATTTTCTTTTACAATACATTCACAGGATCTAAAATATAAACAATATTACTGTTTTGTGGTTATTTTTAAGTAATGCTTAAAAGGTTTTTAATAATGTTTGTAGCTTACATAAGCTTACGTTAATTATGATTAAAAATTCATTTGGTATCTGAACTAATTTACTAAAAATAATGTACTTATAACATGATTTAATATTCAAGGTTGTGATTTCTCACAAAACAACCTTTATACTGGCGTGGATTCGTCGATAATTCATATATAATTTGATCAGTTAAATACTTATCGGTTTCCACTTAGCATAGACGTGAGGTGTTGAATATGCCTTAAACA
Source organism: Actias luna (assembly GCA_039707435.1). NCBI lineage: Eukaryota > Metazoa > Arthropoda > Insecta > Lepidoptera > Saturniidae > Actias > Actias luna. The sequence goes on along the minus strand of JAZHAC010000012.1, from coordinate 10,651,020 downwards.
CGTTTTCTGAAGATGGTTCGCTACTTTCTGTTTACCAGCTATGCTTGTCAACATTCTACTAACTGTAGCTATTCGGAACGGACCCTCTGACTGGATTTGCAGTATTTATGTAACGGATACGAATTATAATATTCCGGATATGAAAGTGTAATCTATTGTTAATTTTTTTGACTAAATGTTTCCATTTAAATTCTGTTATACATTCAGAAAATCGCTTTGTAATACGCAGGCGTGCTAATACACATACTAACACTATACGGACAATGCTTTGATCCTATAAGAAACACTGTATAATGTCTTCTATCTCATTCTCTGGCACGTTATATCCTATATACATCTGAATATGTAATATGTATAAATGCTCAAACCTATCACTGGTTTCGAATTGTCCTAACCCGGATACAGTATGACGTATACTTTACTTTTCCTGCAATTTGTACAGGTTTTTGCACATGTTTTTACGTCTACATTATTACCCCAGGCCAAAAATACCATACAGTATGTCGAAAGAAAAAAACAAACAAACTCACTTACGCATTGATAATATTAGTACGGACAGCTGGTGTTGTTTATTACATATATAAAGAACGTAAAGCACGTTAGATAGCATATCCTACAGCTTCATATATCGGTGCCTACTTTAATGATACGTCTAGCCCGCAAGCGCTAGGTCACTGGCTATATTCCAAGAGGTCGAGCAGACAGACCAACAAGCGGTCATCTACTATATATATAAATATATATACATTAAAAACACGCATTTGTATGTGATGTTCTGGATGGTTGCAATGAATAAGAAGAACTATAAACGTTCAATTTATTAATTCTACATTAGAGTTCTTAATATATTATGTTGACACACTTTAAACTATTCATAACTTGAATAATTTATAAGTTAAGTTGATAACTAACATATAAAACTGCGTTTCAAAAGTTGAAATATTTTAAGCTGGAGTTCTTTCTATGTGTCGAGTTTGCTTTATACCCTAATTTAAAACATGAGCATTAAATCTCAACATTACTTGCAAAAGCTTATTTACTCTTTTATTTGTGAGTAATGGTGTTACGGATAATGAAAGAAAATGCCTATCTACCATACGCAAGACACAATGAAGGGTATTCCAACTCCCAAGGTAGGTTGAAGATACGCAAGCGACCAGTCCTTATACTTAACTGATTATCAGTTCAGAACATGACGGAAGAATACATGTTATTCCGAACAAGCTAGAACATGACAGTAATCTTTTGTAGGAATATTAAATTGAACGATTTTTATACATTATTTAGAACCAGAGATTTATAGATTATTTTTTATAGCGTTAATGTCCTTTTAAAACTGTCCAGACTAACCACATAATTTTGAAAAATATTTATTGAATGATTAATATGATACAAGAGATAAATATTTTTGTGTATAACGACTTCATGGTGCTAAAGCATTTTTAGAAACTGCTTGGTGTTGCTTTTTAATTTGTTTTTAAAAAATGATTTCTCTTAGGTGTGGTTCCCCAATAAAAATATACTATCATCCCGCTATGAGTACAATCTTATACACCAGCCATTTATGAAATGCAAAACGCCTTCGATCCACTTCGCTTTCAGAACGCTCACGCTAACAACCACGGATTCCCCATTTCCTCTTGCTTGAGATCGTTACATTCACAAGTGAATTGTTTTTGTTAATTCTCAACATTCTCTCTCATTCTCAAAGTTCTCAACATTCTTGATAATTTAATGTATTTCCGCAAAAACTTGAATAAGCTGGATTGTGTAAAAGACTGGCATGACTTAAATACTAGAAATCACGATAAATTGGTCACCCCATATTTTAGATTTAGTAAGACCATTAAAAGCTCTTCAGGTAATAGTGATAGGTTTTGAATAAAATTAGAATCTTGATAATAATTTATATGCAATCAACTATCAGTACATACTAATATTTTGGTTGAATCTATATCAACATTATAAAGCGGAAAAGTTTGATATTTGTTTAAACGCGCTAATCTTAGGAATTACTTGTTGAATATTAAGAATTATCTTTGTATTTGATAGAGCAATCAATGAAGAAGACTTTAGGTTATTTAACATCACACTACTACTACTAGGAGCAAAGCTGTATTGAGGAAAATACAAATACTTTAAAAAATTATTAATATTTAGCTCCACGGGAACTAAATACTAGGTAGAGGTAGAATGCCTATATAGAAAGAAGCATGCTTAGTTTTGTAATATACAACTTCAGACATGTACGTAATACTAATATCCCGGGATTCGATTAATACTCGACGTTCGAAACTCTATTCACCAAATTAAACAAATGCCGAGCAACGTTCTTTCGATTCCGAAATAATAAATTTTGTAACATGAATGATAATAAATAACATAAGTTACAACAGTTATTCCTAATTACCTATTTTGTTAGAACATTGACAGGTGCGAGCATTTTCGTTGCAACCTGACGGGTTGTTTATACGTTAATTAGTTATTCCATGTTAGAGGGTAAATCATTTGATGCAGAACGCTGCACTTTTGAATTAGTACGAAGTTAATTTTGATAGTCCTGAAACGGAATACCTATCGAAGTATACTATTAAGAAGTTTTTATGACAGCTTATATTTTTTCCTTAAATTTTCCGTATTATGACAAATGATATAAACAATGAAAGTTTTACTGTATGGAATATAATTATTTTTTGTTTTTATATCACCTTATACATGCATAACACTGAATTTTTTTATACTTAAAGTTTTAACGTTATGACCATTATATCACCTGATCTTAAGTGACGATACGGTTTAAGTTGGTAGACACACTAAATCTGTTCAGGATCTAGCTCTAAAGTGCAACTTCTGGAACAAATCTATTGGTATTTAGCGGCACATTTTAAACTTGAGAATGGTAGCTAGCCGGGCGAGCATTAGAAAAAGCTCTAACACCTAACTATAATTTAATCACGATGTTTTCCGTCAGCGAAAACTGAAACTTATTGTTGGTGGATTCGCAATCACGTCCCTTAATGCGGCTTCCGTACACACTACTAACTGAGCTGTCATCGCATCCATAAATCTCTATCAGCCGCCATCTCTTCATTCACTTTCTTTTCTTTAATCTCATTTATCACACACTGTCCATCTTTTTGGCCTTCCTCCTCCCAAATGAATTTCATAATTAATTGATTTACCTAATGAGTCAATTAATAGATACTTAGATAATCTGAATAGATAATAACAACTGTCAGTAAGCTTAGTCTATATCTAAATAGGGCCGTGTACGGAACATTCGAATCAACAAATCCACATTCAGTTGTAAATCGTATAAACATATCCAAACATGTTTCAAACTTGGACGCAATTGCGTAATTTCAGTCTATAAATAATTACTTGCAATAATTAGAGCGGTGATAGCAGAATGGCAGCGAGTTCGATTTCCCATAATGATACTATGCTCTTAATAAATGAAATCTTTGTAATGAAATTATAGCATGGCCGTAGGGTATTTTTTGAAGACCACCGGACTACGAAGCGATGATAGCTCAGTAATAGTGTGGACGAACGCTACTCCAATGAGCTTCCGCTTTCGGTGAAGGAAAATATCGGGAGGAAACAATAGCGTTTTTCTAATGCCCGCCTGGCTAGTTACCACCCACTAGTCCTTTACTTCTATAAACTCTAGAATTATTTTAATTCTAGAAACCTTAATAATAACTTAACATAACACAAGCAGGTCTGCTGGCGAGCACATGCAATGTGAACACAGATCCTGCTCGGGCTGCTTCATATGTTGGGATATGTACATACCTTACCTAGAATAAAAATAATGCAGAAAAAAAATCATTTCAATTAAATTAACAAACATTTATTATAAATATTATTTTGAAGCATCGTTCAAGCAAATCAAATAGGAATATCGAATTTCATCAAACCCGATTCAAACTGTTCATTACTTTTATTTATATCACAGATTTAGATGACATTTAATTAATATCTGAAACCGTTAGATTGTATATTTTGTTTTAAGAAGTACTAAAATTTAATATTATCTCATTTAATAGATATTTAAGTAGAAAACAATAAAAAATAATTAATTCACTAGATCTAACAGTTATTATAATAGTACTATATATAATAATTATTATTATAATAATATAAAACTAGTAGATATAATATAAATCGCAAAAGTTTGTTTGTTTTAAACACGATAAACTTAAAACTACGAGTCGTTTTTAAAAATAATAATAATAATAAAACAATAATTGAGGAATTCTTCATGCTACTTAGAGTATCACGCTATTCACTCAATGAAAAAAAAACCCCAATTTGGCAACTATATTATTTTATTTGGATACTAATATGTATTATATTTAAAAGATAAACTTATTCTGTGGAAATGGATAATATTAATGAAATGAACAAATATAAAAACATCTAAAATATTTTCATATGGACATAATTTCATAGATACTAAAACATTTGATATGACATTTAATTAACTACTGAATAATCAATGAAAATATGTATAAACGGTTTACATGAATCAATAAACAAAATTGCTTTGATGCAATCTGAATAATTAAACAAATATATTCACAAAAGTATAAAGTTTATGTTTCCAAGCGATGATGGCTCAGTTGGTATTGTATATAGATGTCGCATCAACAGACATGAGTTCGAATGCACCTGCAACCAGCCTGAGCTTTTAGTGAGGAAAACATCGTGAGGAAACCATTGCATGGTGCTAGGGATTTTTTAATGCCCACCTTACTAGCTAGAAAGTAGAAAATCTTCCGTCAAATACCTATAGGTGTGTTCCGGCAGATGCATTTAAGAGCAAGTCCTTTCACTAGGCTTAGCTTGTCTACCATTTTGGACCACATCGTCACATAACATTAATTCAGATTATAACCAGAATTAAAACAAACTTGTTTATTAATAAAAATCTACTAATAATAAAAAGTGAATGACCCCAAACGTATTGATTTACAGAGCAATGTCGCCGTGTCGATACAATATCTGTACATGGCAATGCGACAACCCTATGGCGCAATATGTTGAGCGACGATTTTGATACTGTAGCGAATATATTAGCGGTCACAAAATCACCTGTTGCCGTACACACCTGTTCGTGCAATCACATCTGACCGTCAACGCCAAACAAAAACGACCTTAATATCTTCTGTTACAAGGCTTAAAATTCACAGTAATAATACTGATTTTTTTTTCGCGGCTAATCAAGCTAGCCGAAAATTTATATATAAAAGTAAAAAGCCATCATTGGACATTTTTTAAGGAATAAAAAAAATTTTTGAAAGCTGTTTGGAATTAATTCGTGTTCAAAATTCTTACTCCACGCGTGGTATTTAGCTTTTTATGGGTTATTATATATATTGATATACAAATGTAACATGAAATTTGTCATATAGATTGGAGATTTATTTAAATGATACGAAATGGATCATTTTAAAGAATCATTAATTATGTTTACAACATTTATGATAAAAGAGAAGCGACATTGTTTATTCTTTAATCTCCTAGTAAGATATTTAAAAATCTATATAATGCTACCATTACAAGGTCAAAACCCAGTAATAATACCAAATTATAGAAAATATTTATGAAGTGATTTTATTACAATAAAAAAATTAATTGGTAAACCTGATGTTGTAGGTAAACTATATGTATAATCCAGTAATAATTCGTTTTTATTATCGAAATTATCCAATATCCGAAATACAAAATATATTCGAAATCACCAGTATCGAGAACAAATATTTTAAATAATTTCGTGTCTAATGAGGGCGACACGAGTCAGATACCAGAAATGAGACTAAAAACAAGTAATAAAAATCTAAAATAAAGTTGATATTGTTCATCTACAAATGTTTTATATATCTATAACTGTAAATATCTGTAACTATCGAATATTTGCAACAAATTCGTAACCGTATCAAAAAACGATTGGTTACACTTAAAATATCCAAACTCATATTCTAAATCGTGTGTAACATTTCTATAGTTAACAAATAAGTAGCATCTGCGTGATACTTGTCAGGCAGTTTGATAGTGATAATTATCATCTTGTAGCTATTCTCGTGACTACAGTTATTTGAATTACAGTATAAGTTTTTCACAGGATCTTAACTTGTCATGTTTTGCTTTTTTATATTCCACTTGAATTATTTTCTTTGATTTATTTAATATTAGTGGCATCTTGAAGCGATGATAGCTCAGTGGTAATGTGTACGACTTCGCGTCAAGTGACGTGAGATCGAATCCACCTACAATGAGCTTAAGCTTTCGGTGAAGAAAAACATCGTGAGGAAACCATAGCTTGGTGGTAGGACATTTTCTAATACCCGCCTGGCTAGCAACTACCCGCAAGTTGAAAATTTGTTGCTCAATACCAATAAGTGTGTTCCGGCAGTTACACATGAGAACCAGTTCCTCCACAGGTTTAGTGTGTCTACGAACTTGGGTCGTATCGTCACTTAAGATCAGGTGAGATTATGGCCATAACGCTAAACCTTAACTATATAAAAAAATCTTGCGTGGCACAGTCCAGTTAATATGCTTGAGACAAGGGAATGACAAATAATATATTGAGGGTATGATTTCTTAGTTGCCACAAAAATTGCTTGGACGGTTTTAACATGAAAGTCATCATCTAGTTACAGTATTTTATCATCCCTGAAGATATACTTTATAAGGTTAATGTTTTACACATAGTTTCACTTCAAGTTAAGTGTTAATGTGGGCCAAGATAGCCTAGTGGCAAGGCTGGTTTTCAAATGCAGCGCTAGAACATACCCATAGCTATTTTACGGCAGATCGTCAACGTGAGGGCGGCAGCAAGTCAAGCAGGTTCTAGAAATAGCCCTACAGTTAATTGTACGATGTTTTCCTTCATCACAAGTTCAAGTTCGTTGCAAGTATTCGAACTCACGCCTACTGAGACATCATACCTTTATACATTTACAATACATTGTACGTGACATTGGCATTATTATGTAAACACAGGTTGTCAATACTACAAAAAGCAAGCAGTCAATGTATAAAAAATCCTCACTTGTATTGATGCAGAAGAAATAATTGAATGATAGTGCGTTAAGTGTTCAATAAGAATATATCATTTCTTGAATAGTCCAAGTGTATAGTCACATATAGGTAGAGAGATTCAAATGGCCGGGCAGTGAAAGTAGCGTTATGGGGTTATTGCAAGTTATGTGAGGATGGCCAAACCGGACTGGGAATCTATAGAAAAGTTGTTATCGGCCGGATAATTACCGTATCGAGCTGTGTTTACTATTTTACTTTACGGCTTAAGTATTACAGAGGTGCTGGCAGAGTTTTTAACAATTATAAAATTCTAACTACAAGTGAAGAAACCTTGTGTATCTGAGGTTCAAATTTGATTTTGTTTTAATTACGCCATTGAAGGCATCTGATTAGTTTTCTTTTTACAAGTAAAACAACTTAGTTACTTAATAGTATATACAAACCGCTACTGGTGCAAAAGGATTAATTTTCCAGAAACTATAAACAAAGTAAGCATTCTTTGATTTTACAATAACCAATATTGCATCCGGAATATTCGATAAATTCTAGAACAAGCCAATACCGTCAAAACGATACACAATACTTTTTATATTATATTGAATTACTCTGTTATATTATATTCCCATTTTTATTATTTATATGTTTAGATTCCTTAGATCCAAACATGTTTCAAAAGTGGGCAGTCAAGGCATTATATCCCTCTAGCGATATCTTTAGCACAGTGGTGAGCGCTTAGCATTACGCGGAACCTGCATTTATTAATTTTATCTGTATAAAACAGAATCAGGCGCTTTACAGTTAAATTTAATTTAAGTAAAAAGTGCTAAAGTAACTTCCACTTGAGGGCTCCTTTGTGCTCGTTGCCTCGGACTGAGTGTCTTAGTACTTGCCCCAAGGCTCGGTAAATTTGTGTAAGCCATAGGGTTAACAGAATATGTCCAATCGAAAAAAAAAAATCTCAGGCACTTTTAGGACCTATACGGAATTAAAGGAAGTATCGGTTAAGCAATCTAAAAAACAGTACCGACAATAGAATGGCCAGCATTACCACACGGGCCTCTAGAACGTATGTGGCGCGCGTTCCAATTAGTATTTTATTATTAATAGTTAAAATGCGTGTCTTTATGACTGTCTGTCTGTGGGCCGATAGCACGCGAACCTGCTAGGCTGTATATGAAATTATGCCGTGACGAGTGACGGCGTGTTTTAACACACGGGGGAGTCTGGTCCGATTATAGAGAATAGAAAACAAGCTTATTCACTCGACTTTGTTTGAAATTCATATTTCCATAATTTTGTATGATACTTATCTACAAAATATCGTATAATTAGTGTTTTTCTCAATTGTAATCAAGTTCAAGTTTATAAGAATCGAGAATCTTATATTGCCGACTTATGGTGATCGACAGAATAGTTTCGTAAAAAAATTATAACAAAAATATTTATGAAAAGATCTATTATAGACTAGTACTCGGTCAGTAGTCGAAATTCGCTGATAGGCACATAGATATATTTCCAGTGTTTTTAATTTATTATACTAAAATTTTTCAACAATGTAGTGTATAATAAAATATTGTTATAATTTTATTATTATAACTTTTATTTTCCTTATATGTAAACATTTTGTGCCACGTTGTTTTTCCGCGATAAACTCCTAAACTACGGAACCGATTTTAATAAAATTTTTCATACTGGGTGCAGTCTGATCGCACTTAAGAGATAGGATACTTTTTTTCTCATTAAGTAATCATAACGCGATAGATGTTGATGTGATTTATTACTGGAAAAGGCAGAACAAGGTCTGCCAGGATAGCTAGATATATTATATTAAGATTTTTATTGGGAACAATATTAATATAACAATATATTATTATTGTTTCCGATAAAATTATCATGAAATATAGGAAAAAATTCACGCCGTGTGCTCGATCTGATTTCCAAGTCACAGTTGTTATGACATCAGACCGTGGTGATCGCTAACGATCCGACAATTCGTCACAAAGTGTAAAATGTATTCCATATAACAACACATGATAGTAATAAACTTTATTATATTATGTATAAAGTTAATTTGTTATGCCGGCCTCATTTCTATTCCGATGTTGCCAGATACTCACATAATCTATTAAAAAAAAACCTTATTTTTACTTTTTTTTATCGTAACAAATTACGTAATTATCAATTAGATTTCTGTTCTCTGATTAGTTACTATGAAGAGCTAATACGTGACCGTCAAAATACTTAACATTGAAACTTTAAATTTGCATAAAAATATTATTTTTTCGATCTTTGCATTTCCTGAAAAAAGAAACTTATTATATTTATACGTGTCATTTTCCTTCATATTTATAAACACATGCTTATATCAAAACGTAAATCTCGATATGTCATAAAAAAATTTTTTATCTCAAAAACGAATTGAGAGAGTTTTGTTGTCATGTGTCGTATATATACATATATCATTTTTCAATCGGTAGACTGGAAAATATTCCACTAACATTTTTAGCAACCGCAATAAAATATAATTAAATGTAATAAAAATATAACTACGAAGTGACAAATGTGTGTGGAGCCACATAGAAATGTCATCATATGTATATCTAACCTGCGACTTCGCTCGTGTGTAACTTACATTTTGTATAAACATTTCTGCCCGTTTTTATTACCTTGTTTAATACAACTTTGCTCCTATTGGTTAAAGCGTGATGTTAAATAGCTGAAAGCTTTCCTAAATTATTGCTCTATCAATACACAAATCATTTTTGAGGGTCGAGTAGTTGTTTCTAAGATTAGCGCGTTTAACCTTTGTCGCTTTAAAATAATAATATAGGTTTTTCCTGTTTTTGTAACTTTTCATAACAGAGCATTGCTCCTATTGCTCGTAGCGTGATATTAAATAGCTTAAAACCTTTCTCATTAATTTCTTTATTATATACAAAAATCATTTTTGAAATCTGATTCGAAGTTCCTAAGACAAACTTTTCCGCTTTATGTTATTAATATATATTTAATAATTTATTCCTAAACTGATTTCTTTTAATATGAACATATGGAATAATATATTTTATCTGTAAACCCCTAAAAGTACTTTTATAGACCTCAAATTCCTCGATACGCTGTTTATTGTGGCTCTTCCCTAAATATGATTGGTTATGGAATTGGTCAGGGTAATAAGCGTACGTCCGCTCTCGATGGTCATGCAGATTGTAGGAATCGAAAAATAATGTTCTGACACTTGCCAATGTTACCGTATGTGGCCTTTGACCGATTTTTTACCATTTACCAATTATTCATACACCATGACGCTATTAAAGGGCCAAAGACTCTTTTGCACGACTTTTTTGAATTATCTATATATACCTATAAAAATCCGTCAATTTTCTTTTTTTCTTTACATATAAAATCATCGAAATCCGTTTTCAATAAAGCTTTATAAATAATTGGCTTGGGAAAAAGTCTTTTCGCCTATAGTATGTATAAACCTGTAATAAAATCTCTTTGACTGTGCTATTTGTATCTGGCTGGATTTAGTGATATTAAAAAGGTAACAATAAAAAAAAAACGAATTTAAAATATTAGAAGTTTGCAAACATTTAACGAAAAATAATAAAATTGTAGACTCATTTTATAAAGATATTTTAAAACTTTTGCTATTTGATACTTTATACCTCGTCCATATATGAAAATATGCGAACCATTTATGGGACCGGGTATTTTTTATTCGAATATCTAATGGCTTCGGTTGCCGCTTCTATTATGGTTGACAAAAAGCTTATTTAACTTGGCTAAAATTTATTTACATATCTCATTCCACCGAATAGGCTATGGGAGGTATTTGATACACACAATTGCTGAAAAACAGCAATACCCACCTTCAATAATAATAATCATTCTATATTCCCTCCTTATTTTTTATAGTTTATAGATTTAACAGCCACAATCTCACCTGATGTTGAATAACGATGTGATGGACACGTTAAGCCTAGCGGAGGGACTGACTCTCAAGTGTAAAAGAACATAAATTAGGTCTGTATGAAATAATGCTCTAAGTTTTTTTTTAATGTCCCAGTACTGGGTAAAGAGACCTCTTAGAGAAAGCGCTAGATCACCTTGAAGCATCTTTACAAAACTATTTATATGTTACTTTCACGTCCACACTAGGTACCATAACATAGAGGTTAACTATATGAATATGCTTAAATGAACTCTCTCTTTATAGCTATGGAAGTACTAATTCGACTCTAGAATTCCTTATCTGATAGAAAACTGCGTTCGAGATAATGATTACAACCTAGGTTTACTTATTTGTTATTAAATTTTATATTGCAATTAACGCGTACATATAAAGTCAACAGCGGTTTGCTAGTGTACACTAAATTGCACCGCAATTACTTGATTAGCATTGCATAGAATAACTATGTTTGTTTTTTGACCTTTTTCATCTATATTGTTGATAAAATAGTTTGATTATTTGTATAGAGACAAGAATTATTTTTTTATAAAAACAAAGTGATGCCACCAAGTCAAATACTATTCAACTGAAATCATCATTTTAGCGAGGGTTGTCGATGTCATTTCTGTCTACCAGATTCTAAGCAGCTGAGTATACACCGACTGATAACAAACGCCGCAAACTAAAGTGGGCACTGTGATTAATTCGCCGCAACATCTGTAACTACCTAGTCAGGTACGTATGTCTATCATATAGTTTATTTACTAGATTTTGACACGATGATAGGTCTGTTAGTAGTGTGTACACACACCGCGTCAATGAACGTGAGTTCAAATGTCTGCAATGATTCCTATAGCACCTAGCATGGTGGAAGGGCTTTTTATAATGCCCGTCTGAGTAGCTACCACCCTTTTTTTAACGTGGTCTTTAAAATCAAATCTTTATGTCTTCTTCATCGTAAAGCGCAATCGCGTTACCCGAATTCAGGCCAAAGTGAGAGGGACATGTGGTGATTCATCGGGTGTTAATCACCCAACACTACCCACTAAAACGCACCGCGATTTCACTTCAAACTGTCTTGTCACCAGAACCTAGGGACAGATGTCACGTTTCTTTTACTAATAATCGTCATGACCTATCTCTTAACAGTATACCGAAATAAATCATAAAGGGGCATAGAATAATGTATACATATTTATAATCAGTCAATACCTTTTATTACTTACCTAATGAATAAATCACACTTTAAAACATAATTTAACTCGAAAGTCGTTTAAATTGAAAATTGCCTATTATACAACTAATGTGCGTTGACGTATATCTTCTGTGATATTTGCATAATAACCAGTTATACGAGAGAGTGTTAGCCCAAATGCAGCCGAGACGTAGCGTCGTCAGTGGATGACGAAAAATTAACATATAAACAAATTATGTACATACCAACCAACATACTTTATCAATATCTTTATAGTCAAACGTCGCGTGTCTTTAGTTGTATCTATCACAGTGATACATGAGATTGTGTAGTGTTTTATGGTAATATTTAAATTGATGACGTCATTTTTCATTGAATATCTGCAGATATGGCCCGCGCTTTTCAACAAATAATTTTTAAATATTAAAAATAAAAATAGTAAAAGATTGAATACCTAATTTCCCTATAATTTATATAATTGGTGTTTTGCATTAGTACGCAATCACATTATTATATTTTCCTTGCTATATTTCTTAAATATTTTTTTTTTTGAGAAATATTAGCAATCAATATTTTAATTTTTCTATTATATATTTTATTATATCAATAAAAATAATAGTTATCTCAAAAACTATTACACTTACTAACATAGATCTGTGTTCATTTCTAAGGTTTTTTAAAATTAAAACCTAACAAAAAATATATATTTTAGCGGTGGTGATCACTTACCGTCAGGTGACCCGCAAGCTCGTTTGTCCGCTGTTACATAAAAAAACTACCCAAGTTGGCATTAGAAAATGCTCTACTATAAGTCTATGGTTAAATATTAATGATTTCTTTCGAAAACTTATTGGAAGTGGAGTAAAGAGAGGGATAAACTTTGTATGAAACTGTTTATTGCGTCATCCGATATGTTTGCCAAAATCCATATTAACGCGAGTGAAGCCGCACGTATTATCTAATATATAATAAGTTTATATACCAATATAATTTTTCACCTGTTAAGATAAACGAAAGTCATTACAATGACAAAAATTTCTTCAGTTCAACCGAACGAAACGTTATCTTATTAACATATCTCTACTTGATTTCTAAGCGTGTGCCGTCTCGGCCGCGCTGACCCCAGGTCGAGCTTTCTACGGGCCCCTGCGCCGTCATACGACGTCAGCTTGTAATTAATAGCCTACGGAACCCTATAAAACCGACCGGCTTGAAGCTTGGTCTCTTCCTCAACAGAACAACTGTTTTAAATATAATATGCGTGTTTGTGAAACGAAACTTGCTCGATATAGAGTTGCCTACTTAGAAATCAGTTTCGTAAAGCTTTTTTTTGTAAATGAAGAAATTTGTTATTAATAAAAAGCACAGTTTAAAGTTAATTTTGACATGTTATTTTCTAAAATAGGTATAACCCTTAAATGCAAAAGATCAACAAGGTTATTTTATTTTTCATCTTATATCCAAAGTATTGTATAATCGTAACCTTAGCACTTTCTATTTTTTATGGAATTCATAAAAAAACAGGAATGTAAGGGAACATTTTTTTTTCCATGACTTCAACTCTCTCAATTTACTATATTTTTTTGTAGTTTTAACCACGTATCTTATTTATTTAAGTAATATTATTATTAAGATTTTTTACTATTATTTTCAACCAGGTAATCATTTTATTTCATAAATTCAGTATCTTCTAAATATTCCAATTTTCTAACTAAATGGTGAGCTCATACAATTGTTGTTTGGTTCTGTATTATATAACTATCATTATTAAGTAAAGTTAATTATAATAAATAATGAATAAAAACTTTCCTTTTCAATACAAAACATAGCTTTTGTTACACATACATGTTACTCTCGGCATGGTGGTAGGGCTTTTTCTAATGCCCGCCTGGCTAGGTACCATCTTGAAGTTGTTTTTTTTTTTATAGTTAAGGTATAGCGATTTGTCCATAATCTCACCTGATCTTAAGTGACGATACGGCCTAAGATGGTAGACACGCTAAACCTTTGAAGGAACTGGCTCTCAAGTGCAACTGCCGGAAAAACCTATTGGTATTTGGCGGCAGATATTCATCTTGAGGGTGGCAGCTAGCCAGTCGGGCATCAGAAAAAGCCCTACCACCATGCTATGGTTTCCTCACGATGTTTTCCTTCACCGAAAGCTCAAGCTCATTGTAAGTGAGTGGATTCGAACTCACGTGCCTTGACACAAAGTCGTACACACTACCACTGAGCAATCATCGCTTGAAAATCTGCCGGCAAATACCAATAGGTGTGTTCTGGCAGTTGCACTTGAGAGGCAGTTGCTCCACAGGTTTAGCGTGTCTACCAACTTGGGCCGTATCGTCACTTAAGATCAGGTGAGATTATAGCAATAACGCTAAACCTCGACAATAAAAAGAAATAATTTTAAAGATTACATTTTTACACTAGCAAAATTATTTACACATATAGATTCCATGATAAAAAGACAATTTTAGAAATAAAAAAAAAGAAAGACCATAAACTTTCAAGTAACATATTATGTACATGTAGTAGTAAACTCATACCTTGCAAATAGGTCATAGTCTCTGCGGGCATAGTTGACAGTACAAAGTGACCCGTGTTCAATGTGCATATATTAGTAAGTGCTATGGCACTCGCCGACCGCGCGACCTGTGTCGCTTTGGAAGCGCTGTCGTAAACCCATCTTTATTGTAATGAAAACCAATCAGCGGTAATGTTGCCGCATTTAAGTAGCCGCCACACCTTCAAGAGTTAGAGCGCACCTACAAGAATTCCTTTCGTATAATTAAATCAACTCGCTATGGAAATGTATATATTTCGTCAAGAGTACACTCAAAGTTCATCTAAGTTACTATTTCTATAACATAAACTGTATTCATCGCATTTTTTGGCAATGTCGTCTAATATATAGGATGAATTATAATATAGGCAACTGCTTTTAACTACTTCTTGACAGATTGCAAAGACTCCGTGATATAATGTTGGCAGACAGTATAGATCAACGTAGTTGCAAATACGATACTAAGACAGCTTTCGATGGAGAATAACATTAGGTTGTATCTAAAGTAAAGTGGTAATTAGTTGCCATCATTATGTGAAAATCTATTGTCGAGCATGTATAGATTGTAAACATGTCTACTCACATAGCTATTTATTATTTTACATAGCAATGTGTGGCTAAATCTGAAACCTAGAAAAGATAAAAAAAGCCTGCATTATTCGTGAAACAATTGAGTATTTAGGGTAATTTTATGGAATATTGTCCTCATTATTATGGATTAAGACTCCTAAATATTTCGTTAGTAATTTTTTTTTAATGAAAATACGTTTAATTTTCCTTACAAGGAAACCTAATTTTATAAGAAAATTGATAGAAATTTTACATTTTTATTGTGCCACACACTGAATATTTGGCAATTATTAAACTCTTTAAATGTGTATATGTCACACTTGACATTGGTAAAATTGTCAACACATGCGGAGGTTATAAAAAAGATTGAATAAACTTTATCACACTAAGGTTAAGGATCCGTAAATAACCTGGCACAAAAAAACCAGAACGCAGACTGCGACTGAACTATATTTATCAATTCGAAATGCATCATTAATATCATTTTATTTGCGAGTTTTTCGGGTCTTTTTAAAAATTACCTGTTCCTATATAAAAAATAAGTTCCTACGACCTCTAATGTCACACGTTTCACACAATTTTTGGTATCATAAAATGATGAAGGCTTTTTGGCGAGGTTTCTTGATACATTATGAACTGGTTTTATTATTGTTCATAAATTTGTTTATTTGCATTTTGTAATATAGCTGATATTCTACAAAATCTAATTTGGTTATTACAGACAACTTTAATATAATTCAAATTTCTAACAAGAGTTGTTAGTGTTACTGTTATCATCACAAGTCCTTCTACCTACTTTATAATAAAAGTAATGATCTTCTGTAACGAGGATTAGTATTTTATTTATTATTTAGTATTATTAGTATTATTTAGTATTAGTATTATATTATTAGGAAATGGAAGAAAAAGAAAGTTATTTTAAAGAGTTTACAAATGTATTCGAATAATTATTGTTCAATAGGTTTGTCGCAGTTATAGTTTACTTCGTTTACGTGTGCTTGGATTATGTTTTGTATAGTTTCCCAGAACGATTATTTTATCTAGGTAAAGATCATTACCATGCTGATAAAAAACCTTTTATTACTTAAAAATTTATTTATTAACCGTATTATTTTGGAACAAACTTTTTAATTCATAAAAATAGTTATTGCAAGTAAACCAGATAAGGCAGATATGCTATCATGAACTTATTTTTAACCATATTATGAGAAACATTTTCCTAATACATCATTTCCATGTAGCTATAACTATTTATGCAGCGCACGACAATAAAGAAAGCTACCAGAATTATTATTTTTTTTAATAAACTAATTTAAACGGATTTTATCGCGGTTATTTATTAATTCTGATCCCGACGTTTCGAAAGCTTTTCAGCTTTCGTGGTCATGGGGCGGACTGAGGTGTAGGTTGCCCAGAAAAATTCATGTTACTTTTTTGTAACTTTTTTTAGAACTCCTGTGCTTATACTGGTGTTAGCGTGTATTAAATAGCTTAGGGCCTTATTCAATAATTACGCTAATAAATATAAAAAGAATTTTTGAAATCCAACTGGTCCTAAGATTAGCATGTTCAAACGAACAAACTTTCCGCTTTATAATAATAGTATAGATAATACAGTTTTCTATTACACTATTCATTTCATAAACTGATTAGTAATGACTGATCTAGTAATATATTACAAGTAATACAATTATTAGCTCAATTTGATAGAGTATAAACTTTAATATTAGCACGTTAGGATGCTTTTTATTTGATTTTTATGCATAATTATATTTTATGCTAATTAGTTTTAGCGGAAGGAGTCGTTGACGTTAGTTATAATAACGACCATTATAAATATAATAATTATCATAAGTATATGGCAACTTTAAAATATAATTTTAGTATAAAACACCATCCCGGAGACAATATAAAACAAAATAGTTTTCATGAATATAAAGTTGCATCCCAAAAGTCTATCAATTAGGGAATGACATCACCTTCCTGTATTTTATTACAAAAGTCGATTAAGCCATTTTTAAGTGAAATCTGAATATACAAACAGACAGACAATACAAATGTACACAGAAAAATAGATTATTAATAATAGATCAATATACCTTTTATCACATTTCATAGATCTAGTTTCGTAAATAAAATTGTATAAGACTTCAAATCACTATAGGTGATCATATTAATAAAAATCTTTAAAAATGACAACCCAATGAAAGTCTATTCAATACATATTACGTTACGTAATAATAAATATATAATGGATAGTTATTCTTGAAATACCCGCAATTATATATCAGTTATTTTAATTTATTATTTTATTTATATTATAAGATAGGAATAATAAGAAAAAGATCGTATAATATTAACCCGAGTACTAAATTGTATTGTTTTCTATGCTTACTAACTAGGTCAGTTTAATTTCAGTAATGCGTGATGGGAATAGGGAATAGATGAATGTAAAAATACGTAAATTAACCAAGTAGATGAGAACATAAACCTTAGCGACGAGGTTCACGAAAACAAAACAATGAAAGCATTAAAAGTTCTTTTGATAATTCATAAAATACAATGTAGAAAAATGGAGAAGTTAAAATTATGAGTAAATAAAAAAATGAAAAAAATGTATATAACTAAAAGTGGATGCTAAAATGTATTTTTTCGTATGTGACAGGTGACGCTCTAGTCGAGCTACTAATGGTATGTATGGCTTTTACTAATACCCACTTGACTAGATACTACCTTCAAGTTGAAAATCTGCCGACAAAAGCTATAGGAATGTTCCGGCAATTAATTACACTTGAAAGCTAGACCTATCTCTGAGTTTAACGTGTCCACTGTCCTGGGCCACATCGTCACTTAACATCAGGTGAGAATGTTACGATAACGCTAAAGTTATAAAGTATAAAAGATAATGTAAGTAATAAGTAAGTAATAAGTAATGAATAAAAACTTTCCTTTTAATTATAAAACATCACTTTTGTTTCATATGCTTGTTACTCATGGCATGGTGGTAGGGCTTTCTCTAATGTCCGCCTAACTAGCTACCACCTTGATGTTGAAAATCTGCCGCCAAATACCAGTAGGTGTGTTCCAGCAGTTGCGCTTGAGAGCCCGTCCCTCAACAGAATTAGCGTGTCCACCAACTTGGGCCATATCGTCGCTTAAGATTAGGTGAGATTATGGCCATAACACATAACCTTAAAAAAAACGTCATGGCCACTACCTCACCGGATATTAAGTGACTATCTAAGCCAATACGCTAAGCTTCCAAGGAACTGGCTCTCCGATGCAACTGCCATAATCCTATAGGTATTTGGCGACAGATTTTCAACTTGAATTTGGTAACTGGGCAGATGGGCGTTAGAAAAATACCCTACTACCATGCTAGGACTTCATCACGATATTCTTCTTCATCGAGAGCACAGAATCATTGTTGGGATTCGAACTCGCGTTGCTTCCAAATTTTTTCCTACTTACATACCCTTACAGACTTTTCAATCTCATCTTTATTTCTCTGTATCATCGATCAGAAAAATTGTATACAAGAATATCCAAATCCTAAACGCATAACTGAATTATCACTAAATGCCCATGAAATCTTTTTGAATAAATATTTAGTGAATAAATTCATTTTTCATCAAAACATTGTATTGATAATACACTAAGTAATAGCGAAGTGGATTTATGCAAGCGAACATTGCTTGCGTAAGAACGCATTCTTGAGTTTACGAATATACGTAAGCGTAGTCTGAAACGTCGGTAATCGGCACTTTCGCGTCCGTTCCTACTGATATCTCGATGTTTGTAAACCGTATTTTATCGTGTGAAACGATTTTTATTGATTTTGTAATGATTATTAAATTCACGTTTAAAACGGCACTGCTGTATTAAATTTAATAAAAGGTTTTGCTCGTTTCGTACCTTCACCTAAATAAGTTTACAAAGTTCCACGAATTCATACGTCGTATTTTATGAAGAATAAGTATTTAAACTGTTAACATGAAATTGTGTACTTTATTATACGAAAATAAACAAATCAGAAAATCATGTGAATGTTGTTCTAAATAACTATAACCATATATATAAAATAAATTTTATGAAATATAATCCACATTATTATAAATTAGCTGTCTAATCCTTTATTACAATGATAAAAAATAAAAATATATAAATAATAGTAATATGTATTTGTATATATTAAAAATATATCCCACGATTCTAGGCTTTGCCTCCAACAACGACTTTAATTACTGAAAAGACTCTCGCTGCGTTGTTATTGCTAAAAGCGATTTATTTTAACTATATTAACTGTGGTATTTTAAAGTTTTTACGCATTTTTATAAGCGGTATGAATTTGAGCACTAATTTATATTCAGTAATTTGTACATAACTTTTATCTCAGCTTTTGGCCGATGTATATATCATAATGAATCATGAATCATCTGATAATAAAAAAAACTGTAAATCCGCATTTAATTCAAAACGTTTTACACAGATATCTTATGTCATTCCTCAATTGATAAACAATTAAATTTAAAGTAAACTTTTAAAATAAAAATTCTTAACGGATGTTAATGAAACTTAACGGTTAGCAAAAATATAGTTCCACAGACAATCTGTTTAGAGTTATAATAACATTTCATTTCGAACTTGGACATTACCCGTTTACAGAAGCTGGTCATAAAAAAATATGAAAGGCCATAATAACAAGTTTAGTGAAAATAACAGCCATCACGATCGATGATAAGGTCGTCTAGACACAAATGACTCTTATAACAGTAGCCGGTTTTAAACTCTGCGCATTTAATTTTTATCCATTAATTAAATTTATCTAATACATTAATGACCGTATTTGTATCAATAATTGATTTCATTTTTATTTTATAGTGCACGACAAAATGACGGCACGTACTTTTTTTAATTATCGCATATACCTATGTACTCACTTTTACCAATGTCAACATGATTGACAGAAACTATGTAAGAACCGAATTTAAACAAATACTTGTTGATCACATAAATAATTGTCTACTGCGAGACTAAAAATACCAGAACTTCGACGCGACAGAGCACTGTACTTGACGGTAATCAGAATACAATCCAAAATAAACGACCGCTATATCAATATATGGAGGTTGACCAGCAACCCTTGTAGCTAGATACACACTAGCTGCTTTTAAAACCTGAAAAGCAATAAGAATTTCTACTATGACTGGTTAATCAATATATATATATGGTCGTGGTGACCCAGTCGTGTTCAGATGTTGAACTGGGTTTACAGAGGCTGATTCCGATACGTGACACACTGTGGCCTGTAAATGTCACAATGCAGTATGTGACACTTCGTATATGGTATCCAATGGGAACGTAATGGGATACAATTGCTGTACCCTAACATCTTATAAATATTAGTGTAACTGTAGTGTTATCATTTGATTGTCTATTCAAGATATATTCAAGATTCAAAATATTGCATCTATATTCAATATTTAGGATCAATCCATTGCAGCTTCGTGGATACTTATCAGTGTTGGTAACAAATTTTCAACTTTGTGGCTGGTATTAAAGCAAACTAGATTTACCTGTCATATTACTTGCTGTCAAAACCCAGGTTCTTTTTCTATTTCATTCATAGTTAATTTCAGTTTTTTATCGATTACACTTGAAACAGATTCCACAATGTACCTGAATCCACCACGAGTCGACCGAAGTCGTAAGGGTTCTGAACATTATATGGTATAAGTTTAAGCTATTTGCACAAAGCGCTTACAGCCCTTATAGACCTTGTTATGTCAATAGGCAAGGAATGAAATCCTTTCCTGATTATCCTCCCTGCTATAACTTGAAAGTGTTAAAGAAATTAATTTTAAAGTACGGTCAAATTTGTATATATAAATAATCTTCTAGATACATCCACCGGTTGCCACATATTTATTTACCGTCATAGAGAGTCGCGTCAAAGATGTACTTATCAAATATATTAACAAGAAGAATGGGTTATACTGGATAATGTGATTAAGCACCTACTTAATGTGCTTGGTCCCTACGTACGTCCGAATAATCTATCCGATTTGAACATCTACAACAGAGAGCCAAGTACTTAATTGATTAAGAGCATTAACCTCACAAATATTTGATGATAGCTTACAACTGAAAACAACAAACATGCCTTTTCACCTCATCAAGCGAACAGTGCGTACGTCATCTATTACCACGATCGTTTAGCTTCATGTTATACAAAATTAAACTTTAACAACAATATATTGGACTTATATAAATACTAATTGTATCTTTGTCAAGTTGTTATATTGACGTATTCGAAATGTCAAACCAACAAAGGAATTCTGTAGGCACTATAGTGTCCTCTCAATGCATCGATTTGACGTCTATTGTTCGGATTGATTTGTTAATTTAATTAAAACTAACCAATACCAGTGACTTTACCTATATATATATAAATATCCTATCCTAATATGTAGGTTATTAAATATAGATACTCCAAAACGGGGGTTGAAACATGCCCACGAATGCAAAAAACTTTCATTTTTACGAGTCAAATACCTGTAATAATTATAATATAATGATTTAAATACGTATGATCTGGACGACCTTGGAAAAAACATTCTTATTCAAAGCATTATTTGCCTTTAAATGTTTCATCCGAACCATTACAATAATTTCGGATAAACCAGTAACATATGCATAAGAATTTCATAAATTTTTAAAATGCAAAAGTATAATTAATATAAACAGGTACAAACAATAAAAATATTATAGAATTAAATTTAAAATTCGTACGATACAAGCATACTATAAATATAAAACATAAACCATTCTAGTGTTTTGACCTCTTTCGAATAAAAAATACTGATACAGAGATAATGTATTATTATAAATTAATATTCCACCTGTCTACGTTAATATACCTACGTTTAAAGATCCCAAAAAAAACACCTCTACATAATCTAAGAAGTTTCTGTCATGAAATTGCTAAACATAAATTAAAAACTTATAACTTCACTTCTTTTTTTACGGCTTTTATTTCCGAATAATGGGAAAATTAGATAGTTAGTAATCAAACTAGAGTAATATAAAATGTTACCAAAATGTTTCGATGTAAGCGATGATGGCTAAGTGGTAGTGTGTAAGACTTCACGTCTAGGGACGTGAGTATGAATCCAACCACTAACAATGAGCTTGAGCGTGCGGTGAAGATAAACACCGTAAGGAAACCAAAGCATGATGGTATGGCTTTTTCTAATGCCCTCCTGACTAGCAACCACCCTCAAGTTGAAAATCTGCCACCAAAAACTAATAGGTGTTTTTTCGGCAGCTGCACTTGAGAGCCAGTTCCTCCACAGGTTTAGCGTGTCTACCAACTTGGACCTTATCGTCATTTGAGATAAGGTGAGATTATGACCATAACGCAAACCTTAACTATAAAAAAATGATGTAACCATAGCATGGTGGCAGGGTTTATTCTAATGCTGGCCTGGCTAGCAACCATTGAAAATCTGCCTCAAAACACCTATACTTGTGTTCCGGCAGTTGCACTTGTGAGCCAGCTCATCCATTAGGCTTAGCGTGCCTACTATCTTGGGCTTAATACCAGGTAAGATTGTAGCCATAACCCTAATCCTACAAAGTATTAAAAAACATATAGAATTTGTTTACTTAATAATATATGATTAGCTTTCAGTTATAAAATCAAATCAGTGAGAAGAAAATTAGCAAATATGGTATAAACGAAACAATATTATATACAAGTTAGTGATATGAGAGATTATGTTCATACAAATATATGAATGGTGACATAAATAACTACAAACATAAGTGGGTGTATTACAAAACGAGTTGATTTTTAAACAAAGAGGAAACTGATTGCGCTGAAAATAAAACTATTGTGTTACTAACAATACGTTTATAATTTGCATTCTTATCATGTTTAATCGACCTTAACCTAAAGCCGAGAGACCTTCAATGCGTTATCACTGAACACGATAGAAGATACGTAAATTCACCAAAACCAGTAACAGAGATGTTCAATTTACATTGAGCCATTATTTTTTTTTACAGAGTTTTTGGCAATTCTTATACCAGAATAATCATGACGATATTAAAATTAAACCATCTCGTACGTCATTTTATAGATTCAGCGTTATTACCACAATCTCACCTGATGAAAAGTGATGATGGAGCCCAAAATGGTGAACATACTAAGCCTGGTGGAAGAACTAAATCTTAAGTGCATCTTTTGGAACACCCCTAGGTATTTGGCGGCAGATTTTCAACTTGTACCAAAGTGGTAGTAGCTAGGAGGGCATTAAAAATAGCCCTACCGCCATTCGATGTATGATAACGATGTTATCTTTCACGAAAGCTCAGGTTTATTGCAGGGATTCTAACCCACGTCCATTGACGCGGCGTCCGAAGTCGAAACACACTACCAACTGAACTATCATAGCATCGTTTGGTATTTGACCATAATTTTACTTAATGCTAACTAACCATGTTCTGGCTATCAAGAACACCTGTCAGAACCAACTACTAAATACTTAGCAACAGATTTTCATCTTGAGGATAGTGGTTAACCACCGAATACCCTACACACATGATATGGTTTTATTGCGTCATTTCAACAGAAACTCAGCAAGCATTTGAACTAACATCGACTTACACAATGTCCAGACAACTTATACAGAACCGTTGCTGCAATAAATTTTAGAAACTGCCAATACAACTTTTTTAAGTTTGTATTTCTATGTAAGTTAAATAGCAATATTTAACATAGAAATGAAATAAGCACTGTATGTGTAATATCCACATTTTAATTGATGTTAAAATATATTACACTGAGTCATAATCATTAGACACTGTGACTGTTTTTTTTTTACCACTAGTGTGTTAAATGCGGCCACATTCATAAATCTAACTTACAAGACTTACTACTTTCGTAAATCAAGTAAGTTATTAAAAAGTTTTGTTTGTAATCTTAAACTTTTTCGATAAAAAGTTTAATTATCAAGTTAAATTATCATTTTTTGCTAACGGAGTATTGAGCTTACTATAACATACTTTTTATATCGGATTAATATATTTATCTATTCATATAAAAATAATGTAAATGTAACGTGTCTGTACAATTTACATTTTTGTGAAAAAAATAACTGCAAATCAAAAATCAAATTAAAAATAAGTAATAAAATACATTAACATCATTTGTATATATGTCTGTCTGTTTGTTTGTGCGCGCATCACTGCTAAGGCACAACTTTCATGATAAAACGTCATCGAAGTTGGGTAACATTTAGTATTTGTTCCATCAGAATCGGTTAATTCTACCAAAAGTTATTGTAATTTGAATTAGGCGTCAGATTAAATAATTTTAGTTCCAGGCGAACGTAGTTCAAATATACAATATTACCCACTAAACCATAGATATGTTCTCTATATCTGCGAAATGAAGTAATATTTTTTCATACACTCCTATCCTAGAGGATTTTCTGAATTATATTTAACGTTAACAACTCTGGCCGTGATTTTAATAGTGCACAAGTTATGGATAATTTTTAGTGGTTTCCGTTGTTTTATGTCTGACTGATAATATATATATATATATATATATATATATATATATATATATATGTATATAAGTGATTATTTCTATCCTAAATTAGTTTATATTAATAAATTAACATAATAATTATTGTGGGTTTATATTTCGTACTGTTTCAAACATTAGGCTATTTTCCTTATCGATGATTTCATAAAAATACCTATACCTATTTGTATAATTAATTTAAGGATCTTTTATTGGTATTTTATCTTATTTCAAAATGTACGCGGTATTTTTTGTGCTAATCATTTGTATATTAAAATTATCTTACATTTAAAAGTGTTGCAGAATTTAAAAAATACGGCTGGAAATTATAAGCCTCACTCAGTGTGTTCTACACACTTTTATATATTTTATAGGTTTAGCGCAAAGGGACATTCTCATCAGACATTAAGGGACGATTTGGCTCAAGATGGTGGACACGCTAAGCCTAGTGGAAGGACTGGCTCTCAACTGCAACAACAGGAACACACCTATAGGTATTTGAAAGCAGACTTTTCATCTTGAGGCAAGTAACTAGTCAGGTGAGTATTAGAAAAAGCCAATCATGCTATTGTTTCTAGCCGCTGGTTCCACTAGGCCTAACATATCAATCATCTTGGACCACAACATCAAGTTACATCGTTGCCGTAACGATAAACCTATCCTTATCCTTGCTACCCTTACTAATAATACAAATGCGATTGTCAGATACACTAGGCTTAGCGTGTCAACCATCTGGGACTACTTAACATCAGGTAAGATTGTTGCCATATAAGACGACTCGCGATACATTGTAGACCCTTTGACCATCGATGTAGTCTTTAACTACACTATACTTAACATCTTAAACAGCGCAGTGATTATATCATGCTTATTTAAAAAAATAACTTCAAATATCCTTTGTAAATAATTAAAACTATCTTTCTATGTCACGGCCTGAAAACGATGGAGCTGGCGTGATTGAATAAGGTGTGGTAGATAGGTGTGTCGGTTCTTTGTTAGCACACACCTAACGCTAACGTTACGTATCACGCGAAATGTATAGGTTAAGCAAATTCATATCAGCCAATTATTTCACTAATAATTAACTTCGCTCAGAAGGATTTCTCCAAACCATACTCTAATATAAATAACTACTAGCTTTTACTTGTGGTTCCGCCTGCGTTAGTATTAATTTTGTCAACCAATTCTGGTTGTCAATCAATACATAAATCTTTTTTCTATCAAATGCTATTAGATTATTTATTTCAGCATATCGGTTCATACAGGTAGATATGAACTTACCCAAAATTCGAAATTATAAGCAATTATTCTCTTAAGTTTGAAGCAAATAGGATGACGAAATAAAAAGTTTCATACAAAGTTTATCCTTCCCTTTGCCCTACTTACTATAAGCTTTTCGATAGAAAAAATAGCTCATCACCGTTTCCAGGGTCCTATTTATCTCTCTAGCA
This sequence comes from Actias luna, assembly GCA_039707435.1. Taxonomy (NCBI): domain Eukaryota; kingdom Metazoa; phylum Arthropoda; class Insecta; order Lepidoptera; family Saturniidae; genus Actias; species Actias luna. Next base: position 10,624,638 of record JAZHAC010000012.1, on the reverse strand, counting down.
AATTTCATCATAATCGATTCAGCGGTTCAGGCGTGAAAGCGTAACAAACAAACCCACTTTTACATTTATAATATTAGTAAGGATATTAACAAATGTAGCTATAATAGGGGACACGGTAAATAAAGATTCATCTACAATGACTGTTGGCTTATTGTTTTAAATATCAGCGGAATTCTTTTTTTAAAAAATTTTTCTTTTAAATTTATGGTGAATAACCCGAAAATTATAAAAGAAACGAGCCAATGTAAAAAATGGTTCATCAATACTTTGTATTCAAGGCTCTGTAAGAAACAATCGTAGCCCTGAATTTAAAAGACAGGCATGACCACACTGCTCACTCTCCACTAGTTAATTAGGATTACACAGTACAATTATTACTTCGCCTCCTTTGGCTCAGTACAATCTAAACTTTAGAATAGTTATGATCCGTTAAAGTCAGTCAGTTTCGCATTTCCGCTAGTGTTAATACTGCTTCTTACAGTCATGTTTAGGCTTATGATCTTCTAAGATCAGTCAGTTCCGCGTTCTCATTCGCGTAAATAGTACTCGACAGTTACGATTCGTCTTTCCACGCCATTATGGCTCAGTACAAGTCCATAAGATTAGTATGATTTATTAAGATCACTGTATGCAGCGGTTGTTTTCTTTTGCGTCCCGGCAAAGAAAACAAACACAAGTCCAAGTTGGGCCACTTATTGGTACCCTTGTGCACTTTGCCTTCCGGTCTGAGTGCCCTCCGCAAACTGATGACAGAAAAGTGAAAAAGTATTATTGTACTTTATAAAATTCTACTAAATATCAATTTTAAAATTTATTGAATATGTAGTTTATAAAATACTATACATATATCTTGAAGCGATGATAGCTCAGTGATGGTGTGTACGGACTCCGCATCAAGGAACGTGAGTCCGAATCCACATATAATGAGCTTGATGAGCTTTTGGTGAAGCAAAACATCATGAGGAATCCATAGGATTGTGGTAGGTATTTTTCTAATGCCTTCCTGACGAGCTAGCACCGTCATGTAGAAAATCTTCCAACAAATATCAATGGTTCCGGAAGTTCCACAGCTTTAACGTGTCTACGAACTTAGGCCGTATGGTCTCTTAAGATCAGGTGAAATTATGGCCATAACGCTAAAGCCTTAACTATATAAGAAAACGTTAAAAAACATTGATTAGTGTAAAACTAAGCAATAATATTAATAATGAATGCCTAAAAATTAAAGTGTTATTGGCCGAGGCTGTCCACAAATAGATTGCACATTTAGGATTGAAGATTTAATAGATAGATGAAATTATGGTACACTAGTTTTTACCCTCGGCTTTGCTCACGTTAATATTGATTTTGTTAAACAATCCTCATTGTGGTATCCGCTATTTTAAATAAATTATGTCAAAGGAGATATAATTCACACAGGAAGTGGTATAAGAACACAACGTGATTTATACGCGGGCCGCTCACTATTTAGGCTTACCTATAAAAGATAGATATTTCCAGTCGCGAGCTTTTTTGTAGGATTGTTTAAGATGAACCATTCCATTGTACATTTTTACGTGTAACTGTAACGGTTTTTGCAGCGCACGCCGGAATAGCTCGCAGATCAAAATCAGTTTCACTTATGAGAATTCGGACAATATTAATGCATAACAAAATTAATAATTAGAAAAAATATTTATGCTATAAAACATAGTAATGTTCTTTATACCTTTATGTAAGTAAAAGATCAAGGATTTCAATATTTCCGTTTAATAGAATTATGCTAAAAGCCCAATATCAAAGAGCTTGATGATATTAAAACCAATCACTCAATCCAAGCAATTAACCTGAACGAGTTGAAATTGACGAAATGGTTCCAGTCTCAGTAAAGGCGTGGTCGCTACGACCAATAGAACTGGGTTATTGCTCTGAGTAGGTAATTACACTCTTATCACATGTCACAGCTTTTTTTATCGTCATATTTTTAATTCTTTTCTTACTCTTTATTTAATTTATTTTAGGATTTAACTAATTTAAGAAATATTTATTAGTAAAACTATAAAAAATCAATTCTATAATATCAATTACGTATCTGTAAAAAGAAATATTGTAATAAAAATCGTTATTATTTATTTTAAATTTGTTTTCGTTTCAACAAGAATAAATACTACTTAAATAATATTTCATGATGGTAGGGCTTTTCTAATGACCGCCTGGCTAGCTACCACCCTCAAAATGAAAATTTGCTGCCAAATACATACAGGTGTGTTCCGGCAGTTGCACTTGAGAGACAATCCCTTCACTAGGTTTAGCGTGTACACCATCTTGGGCCACATCGTCACTTAACATCAGATAAGATTGTGGCCATATCGCCAAAGCTATTGAAGAATTAAAAAAAGTAGTAAATTTTAAATATATAAAAATCATTATTTTTAGATTAAATAGAAGTACCTACTGTTGATTTTCAGGAAAAAATAAATAAAACATTAATACGCTATCACGTGCTAAATATAAACGTTTGCTACCGGTCCTTAATAATAGCCTTAAGGTTCCGAAAACATTATAAAATTTATTCCAATATAAAACGGTAATAGCAGCTTCGAGCTTTTTCGTTACAAATCACAGGGACGGATTAAGGGGCAGAACAATATTTGTGGACTTGTTAAGAAATAATATTTATTCCACATAATAATTATAGAACTATTTAATAGGTTTTGCCCGTTTTTGTAACTTTTTTCAATACAGCATTACCCTATTTAGTCGTAACGTGATGTTAAATAGCCTAAAGTCTTCTTTAAATTCCTCTATGAAAAACAAAAACATTTTTTGAAATCTAACTGCTATTTCTTAAGATTAGCGCTTTCAAGCAAATAAAGCAACTTTATTCGCTTAATATACATATTATGTAGTTTGCAATGGAGAAATAGATATATGTAAAACAAATTATTGTGAAAATACTGGAACGCTGCTGTTATTTTTGGAACGGTTCCCATTGTTTGTGACAAATAAAATTATAGCTATAAAAATATCGTGTTCTTAAAGTTCTTAAAATGTCTTTTATAGCTGTGACGACCCAGTGCTAGTGCGTTTGGACGACGCGTCGATCGACTTAGATTCGAATAGTATCGCGATGGAACCATATTAAAGTGTTAAGAAATTTTCTATTTTATTTAATACAATATATAGTATTCAATTATTTATTTGTAGCATATGTTTTTTGAAGCATAATCTATATTAATATAAAATAAGGAGGAAAAGTTTGTTTGCTTGAACGTACTGATCCTACATCTTACTATCTTTACAAAATATGTTTCTATTTGATAGAACAATTATTAAAGACGGCGTTAGGCTATTTAACATAATGCTACCACCAATAAAATAAAATAAATGAAATAATATTTAGTTCCACACGACGAAGTCGCGGACACAGCTAGTAATTCATATAGTGTAATAACTATTGTAGCTATTTAAATAATTGAATATATAAACAAAATAAATTTAAAAATATTTAATTAAAATTTAAATAAGTTTTTATCTGTCAAGCTAGTTGTCATACTTAATTTAATGCCATGAATCTTCTATACCTATAGGAGATATACAATATATGTATCTATATCAAGCAGCTGTATACTAAAACAAGTTCTTGTAGTAAGTTGTAGTACGGACGATCTAAGTAAATGACATCCTATAATATTAGATAAAACTGTATCTTAATCTATAACGAATAAAAATCTTATAAGAAATTATGATCTATGTGATGAATTAGAAGCGATTATGGCTCAGTTGATAGTGTGTACGAACGTCGCCAATGAACGCAGGTCGAATCCTTATGCAATGAGCCTTAGCTTTCGGTGACAGAAAACATCGTGAGATAACTATAGCATGGTGATAGCGCTTTTTGTAAAGCCCGTCTGGCTTGCTACGAGGCTTGCTAAAACTCTGCCGCCAAATACCAATAGATGTGGTCCGGCAGTTGCACTTGAGAGCCAGTCCCTCCAATAAAGGCCGGCAACGCAACTGCAATTCCCCTGGAGTTGTGGGTGTCCATAGGCGGCGGTGATCACTTGCCATCAGGTTACACGTTTGTCCGATTGTCGCCTATACCATAAAAAGTGACATCGACATAATCGTGTACAATATACGTAAATTATATTTACATTAAAATCACATCACAGACCAATGTGATTTATAATAACATTATAAATATGAAAATTTGTATGTTTGAATGTTTCTTACTCGATCACGCAAAAACGTATGAATGAATTTAGATGAATTTGGATGTCACACAGACAGTTTACAATATTTTAAATAGTTTATAGTTTTAGTGTTATGGACACAATCTCACCTGATCCTAAGTGACGCTACGGCCCAAGTTGGTTGACACGCTAAACCTTTGGAGAAAATGGCTCTCAAGTGCAACTACCGGAACACATCTATTGGTATTTGGCGGCAGATTTTCAACTTGAGGGTGGTAGCTAGCCAGGCGGGCATCAGAAAAAGCCCTACCACCACGATATTTTAACAGTATTAGATAAGGTTTTTAATTATTACCTGTACTGTATCTTATGGTGAATAGGTGAATATTATACTAACTATACAATCTGAGAGGTGACCGCTGTAGAATTTATCCAATCGAGTACACGTTCACTGCCGACCTGTAATATATTATCACAGCTCGTATCTCTCGTTCCCGCAGCTGCCAATTCAATAATTGTGAAGATTTACCGAAAATTTGCATCATTTCAAACAGACCTTGAGCACGCGATGCGCCAACAACCCCGAATTTAATGGATCACGTTTCCTCATTGCTTTTTAAATATACATTTATGGTAATCCATTCGGAAACGGATGCACTTTTGCGATAATAGTTATTTATCGTGCTTAGCATCATGCTGTAGGTATACAAGAAAAGGCCATAATATATTAAAGCAGGCGCAATATACATAAAAACGTTGCATGGAAAAGAATGAGTTCGAAACTTCAATTTCTAATTTTGAAGCATATACGCGAGTTATGTCACGCCATTGCAATAACACAATATGGAATACTTGTGAAATCTCTACCAGCTAAATAGCTGGTAGGTAAATAAAAGATAAAAAAAAAAAAATCTCAAGGGTGATAATTTATATATTAAAATAACTCTCTACGTTCATTTTTGTCGTATGCAAAAATGTAGTTAGATTACATCATTACACAAGTCTATATTAATTAGTCTACTACTCCTACTAAGATTTTAAATAACTTAAAAAACAAAACTGATATTTAAAAAAAAATTAGAAACTGCAGCTGCAGCGTCGTCTCATATAGAAACTACATAGTGCTCGGATCATCTTCGAAGTTTTTACATAAACGGGGCACGTGTTCGCGGCACAGTACAACTGTTTTCCGTGTATTTTCTGCTTGGCTGGAACTCCGGGTCTAGTGATGGAACGCGCGGGGGGGCTGACGGGCAGATGTGCCGCGCAGCGCCATCTCTCGGGGCGGATCGCGGCCCGGGCCAGGTGCGTGCTGCCCGCACCGCGACCGCCGCCCGCCCTCAGTCCGCCGTCACGCGCCGCCGTGAGCACACGTCACTACGGCTTCTGTACATTGATACACGCGACGCGCGCTTTTCGAACGTAGTGCACGATCCCGCGACCGGTTCGAGGCAGCCGATGAGCGACCAGTGACATCTTGATATTTAGTGCCGTGTGACTTGCAGTGAAACGCTCAGTGCATATATGTGCAAGTGATGGATTACTGCGGATCTCTGTTCGCCTGCTGACGACCGTCGGGCTTAGCTCCCGACGCGTGTGCCCCGGCGCCGCCACCATGCGCGCCCCTGCGGTGCTCGTCGCCCTGCTAGGGTTTCTACCCCAGGTACCGTCATTAATACTTGAAACCGCGAATCCCCGCTAAAATTTGTATCCGTTCGCACGGAACCATGAACTGACTACGTACCGTATAAACAAGAGGTAGCGGATGCTTGCTGGCTCCCGTTCCCACGAGTGCTCACGCCTGCAGATCGTCCTGGATAGTTGGGAGAGGGTGTAGGTTAACTGAGCCGCGAGTCGTGACCGGGCCCCGAGCCGCCGCGCCGCACCGGACCGACTCGAAGACGCGCCTGTGTGTGTTCAATACGTTTACCGAGCAAACATAGGCACATAGTTATAAAGAAAGTTCAGGTTTTAATGCGACCGGCGCGCAGGGTCAGACGGGTCGCGAGCCTCTTCGCTTTAAAATTAGATGCATTCCGAGGCTTTGGTGGATGCTAGAATGCACGAGACGGATCCGCGACGATCCGCATGAGACAGGAATAACTATTCCAGACGTCGAAAGGCGGGCGATATTTCGGGCAGGGTTAGTGGTTCGGTCTAGTTCATGCATCACATCCTTAAACAATATTAACTTTGATAAACGGATGTAATCACATTATGTAAACAAAAATTGTGAAGAACGCAAGAATTATGAAATTATCAATAACTTAAAAATCATAGATACATAGGTAAATATTAGGTCATCGGCCTCTGAACCGGTCAAGGTTATTTGCCCTACGCAGAGACATGTCCCCAAGACGGGGACGTGTGAACTCCCCGGGATTTCGTGTTTTCACACCGTTTATGTTTAAACACTTTTTATCGACGAAGTGTTCGAACATTAAATAAATTAGTTCCAGTTGCACGGCTCATTAAAGTAAAAAGGTTCGTATCAATCGATCAGTAGTATCCTTGGGATTATTAGGCTGTGAACTAAATGTTTATTTGTCTGGATTTCATTACGAGTACAGTCGAAACAAGTGAACGTTTGTCGGATGATTCAGAACGGTGGAATTGATAGCCGTTTCTCAATCGTAATGTAGGTTTCCTGTAATTTCATTAAACATTGTTACACGCATTCCTGATGCAACTGTTTGTTCATGCACTAAATGTCAGGGCACGATAAAAAATAGTCGATAATCGGGCATCGTTGACTTTATTCGCTTGCCGCATTCTCGGTACACAAATTGGACATCTATTGAAAATATCCCCGATTTCGTGTCTCATATGCGTTTATTAAAATGATAAATATACCGTTAATAACAAACTCGAAATCACTATGTCGTTTGCTAATTACAACACATGAACAAGTTCGACCGGTGACTCGGGATTCGCTCATCTAGATCCGTATATGTGTGTGATTTTCATGCACTTTTTATAATTCGTACCGTCGTTTTGTTCTTATATGCCGCTTTAATTAAATAGTACGATGCGTCCGCGCATCGTTTCTCACTAAACTATATCTATATTTATAGTTTTATGGTACATGCGTGTGAGTTTTCAAGGCGCTATAATACATTATGAATGAAGTCGCGTTGTTTGATTAAAAAAACGGTATATCGCGCAGCACAGCATTGCTGGACAGGTTTGCTTGCCTCGGGTCCACATCTACGTGACGATGATCTTACATTTATGTAATTTTCTCTCTCGTTCGTCGATAAACTACTAACTGAATGTACTCGATACATTCGACAGTGATAAATACCGAGATCTTCTTGTTCTTATCACACCTAAATAGGGTTGACAAAGGATATTTCTTCATACATTTTCTGTTCTGAGATTTGGCTTAGTGAATCCTGTTCTTGTTTTCTATTCCATTCTTTGAAACTCGTAGAAAATACAATAAACCTAGTTTAATTTTTTTTTGTTCTCGATTATCGTTTGAAATTCCAAATTCCTTGATTATCCTATGCCTGGTCGCAAGCAACAACGAAATAAACTCGTCTGCCCGAATACTGCAAAGTTATAAGTTCTAATTTAGAGTTAATCAATTAACAACCGAAGGTCGCTTTCGTTTCACATCCCGTGGGAAATAGTTCGATATTGTTATTATAATAATTGCATCCTCGCTACTTGTTGTATTTTTTTATGATACTGGGATTATTTTTCATGCGAATACATTGTAACTAGGTTCATGTAAGCTGGCCGATCGTTGATTACGCTGGGCGTCTACCTGTCGCATATCTGGGACATAGCATGTCATAGCTCGCATGGAACGATTACTTTATGCGTGTACGATTGCATTAGTTTGTGATATAAGCAATACATTTACAATTTTAGGTGTGTATACCACGGCCCGCAGTGTTGTCACAATGAGTATTAATTTTAACCCATTACAAGAATCAGCTCAAAAAATAGGAGTAAAAAATTGTTATATCTATCTATAATTAATGTTTTAAAGCGGAAAAGTTTGTTTATTCGTTTCAACGTGCTAATCTTAAGAACGATCAGTCGGATTTTAAAAACTGTATTTGATGGAGTTTTAGGCTATTTAACATCACGCTACCGCCAACAGGGGCAATGTATTGAAAAGGGTTCCAGAAACGGGCAAACATTGTTAAATAATTTTTAGTTCCTCGCGGACGAAGTCGTGGACACAGCTACTTCATTAATATTTTGTTAATACATGAATACAAACTGATACCAATACATCCTATGCTCTTTCATTTTGACTGTAGAAAAGATAAGGTACATTAGGGCTGATATATTCAAATTATTAAAATAAAACCAGTGAAGTTAATACAAAAAAAATGAATTCTAACTGATATTGTAAATAGTTAATATTGTTCTTTAATATATGCATTTTTGATAGCCCTATATGCGTCCCACATTATTTTCCAGCAGGTGCGGTAATATTAATGGCAACTCTTAAGAACTCCAACCATCTGCTTTTCCATAATTTACACTCGCACACATATTCTAATTACCGGTCGCAGTGATGATTTAGAGTTCATTCTCGGGTCCGAGTTCGTCATCACCGTACTTGAGTCGTATTAATGACCACTTTTATGGGCGAAATCATCATAATAAAGTTGGTACAAGACTGGTTAATGCTCGAATTACTTTTAAAGCTAGTTTGGTTAAGGTCTGGGGTTAGCTTCAGATGTGTTCAACAGTATTGTGTAATAGTATGACAGGATAACTCTTATTGAATGAAATATAGTAAAAATATTGAGTTCCCATAGCTTATATAAAGTAATAATTAAATATTACAAAATAAGATTATGTAACTATGTTTACATTCCTAATATGAAATGAATAGGTAAAACCATTAAATACACGAAAATAAAAATATTTTACTGAACCCTTTTTAATTCAAAAGTGTTATATAATAATTACAATCCTATGTACGAAAAAATGAAATAATATAAACTCTGTTCATAAACCTTAGCCGAGGCCTTTTCTTTCCGGTAACCTTTTCTCGGACATCGCTTATGATATTAGATGTACGATTATAACTTTATGGATGCCTATTTATGCAAAGTAATCTAGTGTTATTTCTGTTTTAAATAAGTTAAATTCTTGCTTTATATGCCAGTTTGTGAAGTTTACTGAACCGCAAATGAATTGCTATCAAACTTAATGAGGTGCCAAGATTTATGTAAAAACGTGGTGGTAAGACCAGTTAGTTTATCTTATTTCTTGATATTAAATGTTGTGACTTCGATATTGAAAATGAACAATTCCACATTAGTAGTATACACAATACGTATTATTTATTATGTATATATATTTATTATTAATTATCATTATGCCTAAAACTCTTTAAAATTTAAAAACCGTTCATAAAAAAAAGTTAACGCCGTAATGAATGAACACTATCGATTTTTTTATTAATATAACATTGCACAATATTCTTGTAATATTTGAATAATGTATCATTGTTAGCTCATTATATTATTAACTATGAAAAAACATTTTCTTTCCAATTGAAAGGATTACATTTCCAAGTCGAAATATTTCGAAATGTTTTCCCACAATCATAGTAACAAATGTGATACGTAACACGAAAAATTTCGATTCAAATTTCCATTCTTTAAATTAAAAAAAGAGAAGAAATCACACAACAGTACAATAATAAATCGTCATATGTCATGTTGGATGAAATAACCATTTAAGTATGTGAAACTATACAACAGCAGGTTTTGAACCCTGTTATAATTCAGCCCATTGTCCAACACGGTTTTTGTTCTATGAGAACCGACTCAATTATGTACGAAATATGTATAATCGTTGAGTTTAACTGCTTAACTATGAGAAAATCTTAAAATTTTTGTCTTATTGTCTTTAATTGTATATATAAAAGCTTACAATTGAACTGTATACATGGAACAGTCTTTCAAAATATAGAATCATTAATTGTAACAGCGAGTGTAAAATTCTTAATATTATTAGGTAGTGTAGCCTACATATGTTCAAGTACCAATATCCAATCACAATACCATCAAAAATAAAGACAATCATAGGGGCATCTTAGACATGCTGGTGTTACGCGATCAGATGCTTTATATCTAGCAATTAAGAAATATGGTAGAGATTTGGACCTGACTGGATTATGGCCATTTTGCACTAGGTGATGAACAGACTCCTTTTTTGTATCAGGCAGTATATCATTTATAAATCCAACTACCAAGAAGTTTGTAAATCAGCACAACTGGACTACTGATACCTTAGTTAACATCGTTGTTATTAAAGGATATAGTTACTCTTGTCATTAATTTAAAAGTCTACCAAGCAATATTCGGTGTATTTATATAAAAACATGATTGAAATGTTAATTGTTTCCCAACACAATAATAAACATAATTCATTAGCTCTTAACATATAGGTGTTTGGTTAATTAATTAACGATGCTTTTTCGACAGGATATAATCGAGATCAATGATCACATTACGCAATCAAACTAGATTTGAAGGGAAGTCAATATTATGAAATAATTTCCTTACATTATTGACGTTCCTGATGTTTTTGCTACACGTCAGAGTTATATAATTGTTGTGGGCATATGTTTTTAAGTTTGTATCTGAATATAACATAGGGCATTCCATCGTTTACGGATTTCGAAATTACGCGTAGACTCTAATTTAATATTCAATTGTTTAGTGTTGTTTGTGTAAATTGTTAAATACCGAATTGGATAAATATGTCAGCGGTGCTGGTGATATTATGGTGTAGGTTGCACAACTGCATACACTACTTTGAGCATAGCGATGAGATGAGTCGAGGCTTCTAATTCACGTGGGATGAAAGTTAAGGTCGGTGTTTGACGGGTATGAATATATAAACATATTTCTGCCCGTTAAATAAGTAGGTAATTATAATTACTTAAGATTTAAATTGCCTATTTTACGTCTTGGAATTACTATAACTGAGTACAGTATTTATATTATTTTTTTATATTAAATCACTGTTTATACCTTAAAAAGTTGACGACCTTTATCTATCATTGCGATTTGTAACAAAGTTTATGTTTGAACTACAAAATACAAAAATATATTTCGCATTTCATTAAATAATATTCAGAATTCAACACCCCTATCGCCTCTAGTCAATAATTTACACTAAAAGTTATTTAAATATGGTATTTTGTATTTACAAATAAAGGAAACATTATAATCAGCTAACCGTAAGAATGCTTTTTTCAATTCTTCAAGGAGAAGTCGGGTCGTAGTTGTTAATAGTATCTATATAAAACGATTCCAATGGTAAGCGAAAAGTTTAAACGGAAGAATTTTAATAAGTTTTATATAATACACAATCACTGTAGCGGGTTGTTCACACGTATATAATCTCAATAACAATTCAAGCAAGAAGATCTGGTTCCCGATATGAACTGAGAACACGGATCGTCGGATGACCGTGCCCCCTTGGTAGATACATCGGCCGCACGAATTTTCAATTCCCTACTGCAACGCGCGTAAATAACCGCAAAATACCTTATTTTGTGCTTTCCATATACGTTCTGGGTAATCTACCGGCCCCAATTACTCCACAAAGCCGTGGTTCATCCTTACTTTCGAACTGCAGCGTATGAGATTTCAGATTATTCATCTTGTAATTTACTGACTAGATTATAGTATACAAATGTCTCCTTACTGATTATAAATGCGAAAGTGAGTTTGTTTGCTTGTTACGCTTTCACTCCTAAACCGCTAAATCGATCATGATTAAATTTAGTATAGAGGCAGATGGGAACCTGGAAACGATGATAAAGTCCTTTTTCTAGCGAAAAAGTTACTGTAAGTTAGGATAGAGAGAAAGATAAACTTTAAGTGAAACTATTTATTGCGTTATCCGATTTGTTTAACATAGTCAATATGAACGCGAGCAAAGCCGTAGAGAAAACTGTTTGATTTTAAGTTTACACATCAAAGTAGGAAACTTTATCACTATATCACTCCCTTAGTCGACTAAAACCGACTTTTTTCCAACGCACGTTACCTAGCCGATCGTGGCGGCTCAGTCTCATTCAATAGTCACAAAATAAAGTGCCCAGATAAAAATTAATTGATCACTCTCGGTGTTAAATAGTAAATTTCCAAAACAGTCTTAGACCGTTCACGTCTTTTGTGACATTGCAGCTGCGAGCGAAATCAACAAAGGAGACTCGCAACTTTTGTCACTCGCCAACGTTATGTTGTTCGCTTAAGGAGTCCTTTTATTTCCCGTGTAAAGATATTTCATGAAAGGGAACCCGCTTTGTTGAATAACCGAGCTGGCATCACCCCGCGCCCGTTACACACAATACATCGAAGCTGTTCTGCGAAAAGTTAGGTCGGGAAAGTAATTAGTGACAGTAATTCATCAGCTGCTATAAACTAATAACGCTTTTTATACAATTAATTTAATGTTTGTTATTTTTAAATACCGCTCCATCTTTGATGCGCGTTGCCGTCGCACGGAGACCGAAAGTGCACGTATCATGAAAATAAAACAACAAAAAAAAAAAACAAATCATAAACGACATGTCTAAATTTATATTTGGAATTGCGAATTAATGCACTGGCCACATCGTCGCGCTATAATAAGACTTTGTTTGGGTGTTTATTATAACACATTTCGCGTGTGTATAACGGGTGAGATGAAAAACATTCCCCTGTTTCATTATTTCTGTTATTTTTAGACAACGCTCTCAACCTGCTGCTGGAACGAGTGTTTACTGTGTTAGCTTTTAGTTACATACAAGTTCATATTATTGGTCCCTTTATTATCTCAACTGTTTTAATAACATGTTTTAATAACAATGTTTTAATAACATAGTTTTAATACTAACACTGTAAGTTTAAATAAAAATCAATAGGTATTGCGTTCTTCAGAAAACAAAAGTGTAGTTTATCTAAAGTGATCTATATTGTATTTTATTTAATTCTAGTAAAACGCTGTATTCTTTATTGCGTTGTTGAATGCATAAATAATTTTCGAATTAATTAAATAGTTTCGACTACTTTACACACAAAATAGTATTTTAATAGATTTACAAATTAATCACACAGTTACGGTAATATTCACAAAATGTAGCTACATTTCTTTGATATTGTCAAAATAAAATATAAACACAAAGCAGAAATGATAGAAGACTATATAAGATATTTAAATCAATTTGAACGGTCTGTCTGATGTTTGTGCCGACGCAATGTATGTAACGTGCCAATATTACTTTCCTTTCATGTTACCAGAAGAAAAAAAAAGAATTTTTGATGTTCACGACTCTCTGTAACTTGTACCGTACTTTGTATGAATTAAACACTAACACGTATGTTAAATAAATTAGACACACTTATAATTGATTACTGACATACGATGAACGATGGCTACGTTCACTAAAAATTTATAAACTACCCGCTTTGATAACCTTTTAACGTTAGCAACATTCAGTTGTCACATAATGATGAACGCAATGTTTTAAAAATATAAATTTATTTATGAAAATTACATTTAGCGCTTTGTATATTTGTACATCTTTATCGCATTCTTTATTCAAACAGCAATCCGTTTATTACGATGACAGTATTTATATTTAATCCAAATTACAGGCTCTGACACAACGGTCATAATGCTTAGTGTGTTTTAAAAGAGGTTTAAAGTCATCCATCAGACGGACGCCCGAAGACATAATAAAATAAAACTTATTCGGTAGTCCGTTAAGTATTATTTAATTGTTAGTTTGTGATAGCTCTAGGGCGAGCGTTGAGCGCTCACATCCCGTTTCTTTTAAGTTACACTTTTTTTATTCATTGTAATTTACTTTGTCGTTGACAAGATATAGTATGATGAATCCAATATCTTATTTATATATATATATATAAGATATTGGATTCATCATACATATATATTTTCTTGATAGCCTATAATATAATTCGCAATGAAAAAGTAATTACGACACGGTTGTCTTTGTGTCCGTTGCTCGTATGCTTATTCACATTTGACATTGGCGTAATCGTCTACATAAGCAGATGCGGTAATAGAAAAAAACACAAAAATTTACTTGACTTGTAAGTTGATGAGAAAAAAATAACCATAGAGATACATAAACGGTAGGCCACAATCCATCAAATCTATGCTACTATAACTCGTTCAATAAACAATACATCAAAAAAGAGGGATGTTTAGAGTGGTACGTATTTTTTTGCCTCCATTTTTTTGCTTCCGTCCCTACCTGACGCAACCACGTGTATGTGCATGTGTGAAATGATATCAGCTTAACGTTCCGTCTTCCTCTGGTTCGCTTCGACTGAAAGGGAGGCGATTGTTTTTCGCGTTCAGAGGTGAAACCAACCCTCGTCATTGACAGGAAGCGAGTTGAAATCTGGTCTACTTTTTACCGCAGTTTTGTTTAAACGGGGTGTTTTGAATTTTGACATCCCGCCGGGATAACCGATAACACTCGATTTTAATGAACCTACTTTTATAATTATACATTTTACTTTTATAATACAAAAAAAAGTATTTCCTGTCGTGTTTCACGATGTCTATGCTAAAAATTTCATTACAATCCGTCCACCCGTTTGACCGTGATTGACGGACAGACATTTTAACGAATACATATTCACACTTATAATATGTTTATGTTATGTATTTATATTAATTAATGGAAATGAAATCTCAGTTTAAATATTTTAGGCTGAAATGAATCTTCCGTGTTTTATTTTTAAATTCAATTTAACTTAACAATTAACAATTTTAAAAATATAAAATCGTCTATAGAAATAATGCGATAATTGAGTAGAAACAGAATTTATGTTAACCAATGAGCTTAGTTTTTTATTCATTTATTTTTCTCAATTGACACAAAATTCGAATCTTGCCCTATACGTTCATGATATGGTAACTATTTATCTAGGCCACTGCGCTCTTGATAGACACCCATATACTTAAAACATTCAACTCACGATGTTTTATAATGAGACCCATTGTAAACTTTTACGACAATCATTTATTATTTTACACTCCACTAAATAAATAATCAATTAGTTCGAAAGTGTGCAGGAAATTTTATTTTCATGTATCATAAAGGTGTGTACCTTAACGATACAATAACGCATTATTTGGCTTCAGTAGCGTTTCGCCAAGGCGTTGATGAAAGTAATAACTTAATACCTACCACTTCCTTCCGATGCCTTACGTGGATATAAAACACTCAATAACTAAAAAGAAAAATAAAATCGACTTAAGCTTGAATCAAAAATGAATGTACCTACATACCCTGTTGTCGCATGAATACAAAACCTGTTGACCCCACATGCATTGAGACCAACTGCACATTCTTTCATTAGCGCAAGGGTTGCGCACCCTGGAGGGCAACAAAAACTAGTTATTATTATTCATAAACTACATAAAAAAAACAAACGCGAGGGAATTCAACTCGTTTCGTTGACGACTGACGATCTATCAACGATGTCAAAAATATCTTTATGTTTTAATGGAAAACGGTAGTCCTGGCAACACAGAGTCGTTTAAAACAAAGCAGGGGGGCGTCGATATTTGACGATTCGATTAATGACAAAAAAAATAACAAAGTATACTGTTCGTTCATGTCGTGTTCAAAATTCGATTCACGTTAGGGGTGTCACAGCGTCCGCCCCACACGCAGTGCAGCCCCATTTATGAGCGACCTACATAAGTTGTCCAGTAAAACCGTTAATTTCACAACGGGATCGATTGCTGTGGACAGTTGTGCAAATAATTTGTTTTTAAGATTAAATCTTTCGTCCGCTGAGAGTTGTATCAACATTTATTTACTCGTGTCAAACTTTTATTGATATAGTGACTTAATCTATACCCGGACGACGTATTTGTATCGAGTTTGTAGTTTATGGTTATACATTAATTTTCTCTTTTTTTTCCAGGTGCTGACGTCTGGTTCTTTCGAGCTTAGGATAAAAAGTTTCACGAACTCGCTGGGTAGGTTAAGTAGTGGGCAGTGTTGTGATGGTTCATCAAAAAGTGACGCGCCGTGTTTGGCGCCGTGCAGGACTAGATTTCGAGTGTGCCTCAAGATTTATCAAGCCAACATCGATACGACGTCACCTTGTACATTCGGTGACATCACGACGCCCGTGTTGGGCGGGAACTCTCTCGATGTGCCCAATTTAAACGTGGAAGGATTCAGCAATCCCATCGTGTTCCCCTTCGACTTCACGTGGCCGGTGAGTGTCTTAAAATAACTCTTTATTCTCCGTTAGCGCCGTTGACGTTTCATAAACAAAACGACACGTCATTAATTTTGTAGGCAACACGGAATAATCAATACGTCGTAAAATGTAAGTAAAACAGCGGCCCTGCATCAATAAATCAACTTTATCTATAGTACGTTACCGGTATTCAAATTCCTGTAATGAACACGGAGGCGTCTTATTCATAAATAATAGTAAAAAAGGAAATAAAATATATTCTGAATTCAAATTTGACAGAAGCTATAAACGGTAATAATTGTCGATGGGTCTAACTGGCGTGGGTCGATAACAATGTTTATTGAGTTTTTTTTTTATTAAAAATGAAATCGTGTGTTGTCTTTGCTTAGCCGTGATGTTTCCTTCACCGAACGATCAAAGCACTGAGGTCAGATCGTGATTTCATGTTGTAATTACAATTTATTTACAAATAACGTCAAGATCTATGTCGATGCGAAGGATAACGGACATGTTAATTGGACCTCGGTTACGGTTATTCGCTCGCTTCGTCCACATTCGACGGTTTACACAGCTCCGTGTGGACACTACAGGTTTCGAGTGCTATTTGTATTTTGTTTAGCGGCCCGCTTCAAATGTCGTACCGTCTCGTAATGTTTGAGCAAACAATCGCTCCCCAGCTCGGCCGCTTGCACAAGCTCGGACCATCTGGAGAAAACGTGACATTTGGTAACTAAACGATACATCAGGTAGAGAGACCGTAGAATTACGAGCCATAGACGAAATTCAAAACTTTTTTTTTACTCTTGTATCATGGATGTGCGTCCGGTAACTGTCAGTATCATTCCGAACGAATTGCTGCTAAATTGGTACTTCCTGTTTAAATTCACATAGAACTCTCTATTGCCAGACATGTGTTGACGTGCGATCAATTGAGCGAAAGTGATGTGGAGTGGAGACCGTTCCTGATCTATCGAATTTCTAGTGACAGACTAAGCTTTACCTTTCGAAAACGTCGGATCAACGCCATATGCGGCATTTTAATAGAATATGAAATATCTCCCATATGTTATAGCATCCATATGTGACATTCAAAGTCCTCGGAGCGCGTTCCGTTCTTACCGTGATACGAACGGATGCGTTATATTAATAAATACAATCTGCCCCTACCATTTAATTTCAATTTTAATTCTTTCTCACAGTGAGGTCATCGAATGGTGTGTACCAATCCGTACTATGTAGGTACAAGAATGCTTCGTGACTTGTCGGACAGGTGAACGGTTACCGAACTCCGAAGACGCTCGATTTTCAAATTAAACGTTTAATTTACTTATTGTTAGTTGCCGAGACAAAAATATTTTGAAACTCGATTCCGATGACAGCGTAACAGCCCCGTAACATGATCGTGTGTGATCCAAGCTCATCCGAACTTATCTGATGTGAAATAAATCGGTACCGGGAGATGTGAACCGACCGATAATAGGTCATAAGAATATTAATATTACTGACAACATCGAACAGTGAAATTACAAGTAAAGCGGCGCGCGAGTTAACGACGCATAGAAACGATTTATCACGCAGCGTTTAAAGAAAGATATGGCTCACTCCGAAATGAAATCTCATTAGTATTCAGTATGACGCTGCGGCGAGCAGGATTTACTTTATTTCACTTTTAAACTATTCATGTTTTGAATTATCACTAGTTTAATATTATATGTGTTTGTTCTATCTCCGTACGTTACAAAGTTAAGAAGCGGATTATGTATAAGTCGTGCACGTATTAATGTCGCCAGTTTTGTATGTGAAAGGTCAAAGCAGCTCGTTCTAACGCGAGGGTTGTTCACACCCTACGATAAAAGCCCATTCATACCGTTACTCGATGCCGTTTTGATGCGAAAAAATTCTCTTATGCAACTTTGTTGATACACCTGCTTTGCACTTTATAAAGCAAATGTCAAAGTATGTTTCCGCGCATGCGCTTAGCGATCCGCATCACGATATGTTGACCGTGAACTATAGTTTTTACTTGCGAAGCCTATAGATCCGTATTGTATGTAACATCGTAGCTATTGTTAGCTTATCTATGGAGCTTTACACCTCTATTGTTAAGCAATTACATAGATCAATAGTTAACTTTATGGTTGCTCAATAAATAATGTAATTTATTTATTGCCTATCATGGTGTTTCTTAACACATTGGCCATAAATGTGTATTTAAAATTATATCATTTCGAAGCGGGGTTATCTTACTTTTTGACAGGTTTAAATTGAATTTGAAGCAATTGCGGAAGTTAAAATAAACATTTCAGAAAAAGAACATTTTTTAAGTTAAACGAGTAAATTCAGCTGTTACCAAGGCTGGCTAGGAGACCCCCAGATCGAGTCATTTCATGAATAAAAACATAAATTTTAATTATAAGTGCTTAACCTATAATTAAAATTTATTTTTATCATAATGAGTTGTTCCAAAATAACCAAACGAATAACTGAATGTACGAATGAAAGATATATTAATGAATTCTATAAAAGAATATTTATAATTTCTTCTCAGTTAACATATCGAACTAACATTTTTAGGCTTTGCTTTATATGAAAAAAATGTAACAAATTTAGTCTAGTAAGTAATGTAATAAAACAAATTAGTTTTTATGTAAAATTACCTAGGCTATTTCATTTTATTTACCTGTAAATGCTTTAGCAAGTCACTTTCCCACAAGACTTGCCCGAAGGTCGTTTGTTGGGCTCGGTCGCAAAAAAATCAACTTATACACCTTCCATAGGGTTGTTTACCTCCCTTTTATTATATTTAATTAACTAAACATTACAAAACGTTTCATTAATCAAACAAAAGCTAGCGTATTAGACAGGTAACATAAATAAGTTATAATGTGGGAGTTGGTCTTCTATATTCTATACTATTAATCTATTCATGATATAATACCACTTATAGCACCACTAACACTAAGTTATATAGTCCCTCATTGCTGCAAGTTTTATTCTGATAAACATTCTATAGAACGCACAGCGCTTGGGAAAATAGAAGACCCAACTAGGAAGTGTATATTAACTAACCATTTATATATCGAATATATTATAATGCAGTATAAATATAAATAAAAGTACCAATAACTACGTCAAAACTGTATACAATTCCAAAAAATTACGCTTGCTATATTTTTAACAATTAAAACAATAGTTTTATGTAACGAAATATTTAATAGTCGATTTAGAACAAAATAACCAGCCGCCTTGTAACTTACCACCCTCAAGTTGGAAAGCTGTATCGCTTGGAGTTCTGTTGGTACACTCCGGTATCTAAGCTTTAAAACCAGTCCCACTAGCTAAGCGTGTATTACCAATCAATTAACATTAGCTAAGTTCGTGACCAAAAACGCTAAAGAATTTAAAAAACTAATGCAATTTTTTATTAGACGATGAAGACAAAACCTAGTGTAAAATTATGAAAATTAATTTATTTACATAAGGTGAGCAAATTTATGTTTTTCCTTCATTCTTCATCCTGCGGTTGACAGACCGTTGTAAAATATACAAAATAAAGTATAACACTTTAATATAGCCATACAAGAAAACTCTTTCGAAACAAACTTAAATAAAATGACTCGTTTCCGTTCCAGAAGCATCTAATTTAGATCATTGTCACAACGATCTCGTGATTTCAACTTATTTCGACTTAACAGGTCACAATTCATCTAAAGCGCCCTCGTTAACATAAACTTCGTGCACAAAAAACCGAGCGTTTATTTGATTAATGTAAATATGTCTTCGTGTGAAGAAACACGAGCGTCTTTATTATGGAACAAGTAGACTAAGCAACGGCGTAACTAATTCTAGAGATTGTAAGTTATTTTGCATGTTTCGTAAAATAGTTTCACGCTCTAAATAATACGCGGCGTTCGAATGAAAGTATGAAGTCTCCTTGCGTTTGGTCTCTGCGTTCTGTCAACACACCAATAGCAATTGACGTGTGTTCCAATTCCTTTTTTTTATTAAAATAAGAGTATAGTTGTCTTTCGCGGAAATTAACGTTAATGACGTCAAGTTCGATTCGAATTTCAAAACAATAGTATGTACCGGTAACGCACGCGGCGATCGAATGCCGTTGTTAGAATGCATTGTGGCGTGTGAACCGCGACAGTTCCTGCGCTCGCTACACCGGCAACAACATTAGAAAGTAATTAAAAATCTACAACGCGTCGCGTAAAAACTCACACACACCTCGACTAAACTGGTGCCTCAAATCGTCCATAATTACATTAGAATCGTAATCGGTTACACGGACGGCATTGTTATTCAGTCGGCGATCGCTCGTTATATAAGTTTCCACATCGAAAAACATAAAACCTTCGCATGGATCATCGACTCATTGCTACATAACGAAACCCAATATGTGTAATAACCATCCTTTATAAAAACCATCATAGGCTGTGCGCTTCCGTCTATATTGTTTTTATATCGAGAGGGCCTCTTATAAATTTTCTTTATACCTATCCGCCCGTGCCGGGTATCCTCTTAAAATACTTACCCCAGCATCCGCTTCTTTTAATAAAGTCTGCCGAAGCTATGGAATGCTTCGTCCGATTTTGTTCCCTCTTAGACGCTGTCTTTTATCTCTCTCTCCTTTCCGACGAGCGGCAATTAAAGCATCGCGAAAGAATTTCCAAGTATAAGTAGTTAAATAGCGAGCTATATGTACAGTTTCAATACCGATTGTAAACTCAGTTTCATAAGTTTCAAATTTAAACAATCGGAGCGTGTATAATTACTCGGGTTGTTGCATTGTTCGGAGCCACTGCACAGGTATTCGGCAACATATCAATTAAACGTAGCGGCGCAGCAGTTTCCACTTAATCCGCCTAAATAAATTTCACGTACAATACAGATAGTCTACTTAAAATAACATACTTAAATTCTGAAATACGCACAAAAGCATCGTCACGATAATGATTAGTCATACAGGGGATGAATAAAATAAGCTCATAAGCGGGGAATGAATAAACAATAAAAGTTTATTCGTAATGTTATGACAGCGCGCCATCAAGACACTCGACTCGGGAGTAAAGAAAACACACCTTTTTCAACTGGACGCTCGTTTACGGTCAGTTTTTGACGTTTTAACTGCATCTCTGTAACTTTTACGGTCACTAATAAAATTGTTCAAAGAGCTCGATTTATCATTGGCAAAATATTTTTTTAAGAAATTGTATACTGCAGTTTTTATGTTGTCGTCATAAATTTAATAATATGATGAATTATATTTTTAAAAGTTTTGTCCCTACTTAGCTTGAAGTATGTAGAAGCGCGCGATGTCAATCAAAATTCAAATTAAGAATAGTTCGTTCTCGCTGCGTTCCGAAATTAAATTCGTCGACCATTTTAGGGAAGCGGCCATTTTTATTTGTCTATGTCGCGACGGCGATACTCGAATACGTTCTCACGTAAAGCAAGGGCACGACGAGCCCTCAAATCTGCAATGATGAAATTCCAAACATTCCAGGCTTTATTCATCACACGCGTTCAATTTCTAGGAATCTCAAGTCGCAGTGCGAGCGACTCACATGCTCCGCTCGTATCCGCAACCTCGCGAATAAATCGTCGACATTATTTAGTATGGGAAGAGCGACGGTACTTACATACATACACACATACTTCGACGAAATTTATAGACGTGTCAAAGGCCGATCATAGGCTGGGAACCACCGCGAGCGATACTTGTAAATTAGGATGACTGAATCTTTTGAATTTCTCAATGAGTTTACGTGCTTTTTGTACATCTTTATTGATGTTACAGTTAGTAGTATTTAGGGACAATACAAAATTAATAGATCTTATACCAGCCTGTAAATCTCTTATGACCTCGAAACACATCAAACCACTAGAAAGTTACTGTCAGCTGCTTATCACCAAATATTTCGTGGTTGCGACATGAAGAGATCTATACCACCATTTAAAAAAGTCGAATAAAAATAAAAATATTAAATTTAATGAAACCTATGTATTTGTATCCATGAACATTTAAACTTTGCAGAAAGTTCATCTCGTGAATAGTGACTACAGTTATTTGTGTTAAGCGTGAGACAAACATCTGATGGTATTTTGGTCTGCATATTAATTGTATTTTATTTTCGTGCTCAGAATAGAAAACCCCATTTTTCTATTATAGGTAATATTAGTCATTGTCCGCGATAGCCGACTAGTTTACAGCTCACGTATGCTAAGTAGATTAGGTATACATAAAAAAACTATAGATAATATCAAGTATATATAGGAATCGTGTCGAAACATGTACGAGGAGGCTGGCGCGCGTCATTCTCTAATAAAATCCGGATGAATTGATCACGAGATTGTTTGTTTTTAGTACGGTTTCGGTTTCAACGCTGTACCCTTCTCATGGTCTTATCAGATCCATCGAAGAGTTAGGCCGAAGCGAGGTCCGCTAACAAAAATTTGTTAAATTGAGTCTCTTTTATTTTTATAATTTTTTTTATTTATTTCACATACTACCACCGCCTTCATTCAAATCGTTCTGTTGTTTATGGCCGACATTTTCATTTTTCGAATTCCATTACTCCGAAGTCCAGAAACGATGTGAAAATTAACCGAAGCCACCGTCGTTTTTCACTTCGTATCTCAGCAGTTAAATAAAAATCCCAAATTCTGTTTTAAACTTTTTTTATTTTTATTTTGTTTCTGTTTCGCGATGTTCGTAATTGAGGGTAATAAATTGTTAATGTCTCGACTTATTTTGTATGGAACGGTCGTAAGCTGTATATGTATAAAAAACGTTGTTACGTTTGTTTTTAATGTTTCCTAGTTCGTTTCGTAAAATCGTCATAGACGTGTATAAAGTATAAGATTACTCGTTTTTAATGTTTCTCGGTAAGACGAGCCACGGTAATTAATCGTTCCATAAAGCGGCAGTTAAGTTTTCGTTAATTTTCGTCTGTGGTCACAACCATGTTTACTTTTCGGGTTTAGTGTCCCGGCCGCGACCGTGGCAACACTGGGACATTTTATTATGGCATCAATTTAATGGTAATTACATGCGATTGGCGTGTGAAAATGTTCAACGCTTTTAATTGGCCGTGTGTTGTGTCGTACCTGTTTTGCTTATATCTTATTTACTCATATATACGGAATTCTAATTCTAAAATTAGAATTCTAAAATAAGATATTCTTAGGTTTCTAAAACATTAAACACTAAGAGTAAACATTCTTTATGTTATATAGAATACAAATATTTCGTTATTTTATTTAAGATGTTTACACGTGTATTAATTTATAAAACGAAATTAAAAAAAAAATATATTTAAGTACAAATATTGTGACTTCCTTTCTGTTTAGGTTATTATTTCAAAATACTGAAATAGTATTTTCTATAATAATATCGCCGATTTTTTTAATTATTAAATTTTTTTCTTCTCATCAAATCGTCTCGTCAAATTAATTTCAAGAAGTGCATTCATAGCTGATAGCATATAATATAATGTTTAAGTTTTTTCAAAATTTTCTGTTTCTAAGATAATTTAAGCCAGTCCGGAATCGTGACATACCGCTTTACATATAGGGATTAGCCCCTAGATATGATTTATACCAAACTAGTAAAAAACTTATAAATATCTGAATTAAGTGTTTTATATGTACAAAGTAATAAATTTTCCTGAAGTTTAGTTGGATAGCTTCCAGAACTGTTATCACGGATCGAAATGATTTATAGACACTGTTTGTTTGTTTTTTCTCTTTTTGAAATCCATTCCGTTTTTTAATCCAAACAGAGGATTTCTCTCGTTAAACAAATTCAAATTTGGAACGTCAGGTTCACAGGCCGCGAGGTCGCCGTTAGAGAACGTCTCAGTCATGACTATGTGCGCTCGCATAGACGTGCATGCACAACAAACGGCAAGACGAAACCGACCGCGCTCGAAATGCGCTCTTCGGAATAAGAACTGGCTCTGAAATGGCAACCACTGTATTCGACCGGTTTATACCTGGTCGCAGTTACTCGAGTTTAACACGAAACTGCTTAACATTCTAACAGAATGCATGTGTTGTGTATTGCTGTCGCCAATAAACTTTCGACCTGAATTTTTTGTAGGATAGCATTCGTAGGAAGTGTCCTGTTCACACGGTGTATTACACAATGCACCTTTAGAAAGTAAATTTTTAACTATATCGTTGACCGTCAGTTTTAAGTTTAAAACGCTAAAAGCATGCAACATAATCAATATTTTCGAACTGACACACTTTTAAACAAATATAAAATATAAAAAAATTAACTCAATGTACTCTAAAATTTTAAGTTAATAAAGTTATTAAAAGCATCAATAAATAATCTTAGCCCAAACAGATATACACAGTTCAATTAATTTTTAAAGATTTGCATAATTATCGGTCGGTAAGTGTACTGGTATCTCCGTTCCTGTACATCCGACATCGATAATTTTAATACACGAAAATAAAAAAACATTAATTATCCATAAATCAAAGCGTACTGGAGTAAGCGAAAGAATCGTACCCAAAAAGAAGTTACCCACGCTTCATATGAAGTGTGAAATATGAAATCACGATTTCCACTCGCTTTTGTGTTTGTTTGTGTTCCAAATAAATTCTCGTGTCGAAACTATACTCGGACTTATGTTATGTCTTTTTTTTATATATACACAATGTTGTCTTTCTGCATATACTATGAATCCAATGAGTTCCATAACGACCTTGTTCTATTTAACACAACGAAATACTACGGTGAGAAAATCCGCAGTTACCTTTTAGAAACATGTTTTTTTTTTATTTAAGTATTAGGTTGCTCACTAATCGCCTGTAACAAAAGCGAAACAAACAAAGCGAGCAGCATCTATTGCGATTTCTTACCGACTTCATTTCAAATAAACAATAAACCGAACAATAGATCCTCCGAAACACGTGTTCGAAAGCACCGAAATCCTCGGACAACCTGATTATGGTCCTATTGTCTACGAATATTTTGAAAATCCTAAACACATGGCGCTTACAATACGACACACAAAATTAGGAGACCCTTTCCCACGGGTTCTGTGATTCCTTAATTAATAACGAAACTGGCCCCGATATGGAAGAGTAGCCTTTTTAGGCACCCTCGTAAAACGATTATCAAATAATACCCCAACATTCAGACTGCGTGGTATCAGTCTATTTGAACCTCACAGAATCTTTAATACAATTAAACGGAACGCAGTCGGAGGATGAGAATTAATGCGTCCCGACACGGTGCGATCTCTCCCGGATATCGTGTCTTACATATATGTAATAAAACAAAATTTAAGAAGAACCATTCCAATTCGGAATGGTTTCGTAATTAACGCGTTGTTTTCGGTCGATGTTCACTTTAAAATAAAAATAAAAATATATGTATGTAGATTGTGCATGGGTTTTAATAATGTCCAATAAAGCTAGATGTCGCGGGGGTATGATTAATTTTCTTAATTATTATATACAGTGTACGGTATCGCCAGGTCGACACGTTTATAAAGGCTACCTGCCTGCACACGTACGCTTACGTCGGCCGCTTTTTATGGGCTGGCTCGAGAGTCACTGCCGTGGGAACCGGCATATACTTACAACCGGCTACAGCTGACCGAAATGCGTTCTCCATACTCGATTAACAAATCAATACTCTTTGTACTTCGCCACGCCATATTTGATCAAACATTTGACATAATCATAATTAAGTATTTTGACAATCCTCATTCGTTCCTTATACCGATTATCGGTGTGCAAACATTGATAAAGACTGTTACAAGGGCTTTAAGGTTTAATATCGTCCGTTCGAACTGCACGCAAGCCTGTTTAGTATTCAGTTTGAGGCGATAACACGTCCGCCCGTATTGTTACACGTATTTAACGAAACTTATTATAAATTCGTCAAAACCCGACATCGTATCGAAAGTTTAATTGAGAGTTGTAGTTGTAAAAACGACGATCGGGTTATGTTCTCGCGCGGCCCGACGTCGATCTGCCTTGTGAAACTGTTCGGATTTCTCGTATTGATTTCCACCGGCAATTGTTATTGTTCGTCTCGTATCAGTTCCTATGCAAATGCATCTATTGTTACCGTATGCAAATGAGATTTTCATTCAACGAACTTAATTAGTAACGGGCGACATCTGTCCGGAAAAACTGAATCATTGCGTTGGGCGTCCAATGGTTTGATGAGGTATTAAGCGTTGACCTCTTATATCCGTCTGGCGCAGCTGCGACCCGTCACCCGTCACCCGTGCTCATTGTAATTACTTGCGCTTTACTTGTGACTTGACTTCTTCCGTCTTAACGATGTCTTAGTAACTTTATCTCGGCAGTATTTTACAACATAAAAACACCTATACTTCCCTACGTTGTAGAGATTGAAAAGGCGAATCTTTTACTAATATTTGCAAGCATTGTATGTGAAAACTCAAAATGTAACAAGTTAATTAATATAGTATGGCTATGTCTAATAACTATAATATATTTAAATATCCACGCTTATCTAATATAAATTTCATAATTTTCATTGTACTAAATATAATTGTACGTCATTTGTTTACAAATACATATTAGATTTTATTTCTGCAGTTGTTCTATTTTCCTTTTCCATTCATTATCCTCCAATTGATATATAAATTATAGATGATTATATGTTGTGATATATTAACAATATATTCGTACTTTAGCTTGATGTCATCTGAACAAGTTGTTTATTCTGTTTATTCGTTCAACTGTAGTTATAAATGTCCTTATTATACACAATGTATCTGCAAAGAAGGCATAGCGTTCTTTTTTATAAATGTTTTTTTTAATAGGTTATTGTTATACAAAACTAATTTAAAAGCTTCACCAAGATATTTACTACGATGAGTTTTACTTTGCCTCAGAATGTTCCTCGATGTTTCCTTTAATATGATCATAAAAAAATATTTCTATCTAATCCATAACAATCCTGAAATATAATGTTTATAACGAAGGCCATTGTATAAAATAAAGAGGAACTTCTCACAAAACACTATCGAGCGGTCCGGGCGTCAACATTTTGCATGAATGAGCGGAACTGGACTCGACCGAGCCATAAAACCCATTGATAATATTCCGTCGCAGGCGCCTCCAAGGTGTTGACACCGCGTTATCAGGTCTAATCGATTTTCGACTGCCGTTTCGCCTCCTTACGTAAACATGGCAGTGTCAATAGTTTCGTATCAGGAACCAGATACTTATAAAGACACGTACAACCACGTATGTTCACGACGAGTAACCTGTTGGGTCAGGCAGATGTTTACAACTTAATTGCCGCTTACTCAAGATCAAGTCTAATGATGTTGATTGACATTGAAGGGGCATTAATCTATAAAATTACGTTCATATTTCAATATCATTTTCTACATTGATGTGACGACTTATTTTTTTGAAATAAATCAATTGGCTTATATTTTTAACTAATATTTTATTACGTTAAAAATATTGAATGTTATTTAAGAGTAGATTATTTGGGATAATTATGAATATAAATACTTTAAAAATAACAATTATCATTGATTTATTTAATTTGTAAATGCCGATTTATTCTTACGCTGATTTGTTTTTATTTATGCCTCAGTATAAAAATTTTGAATGAAAATAAAAAATTAATGACAAAAAATTTTGTCTGTGAGGTATGTAAGTTCCTATTCAATTTTTGAATAGTCCTACGAACTCACCATCGACGATTCGTTTTATAAACTAATATTGGAAGTAAGAATATCATTCAACGGGAGATAAGTGTGCGCGAGTCATTCGTTCTTGTTATATTTTTAGCTCGATATAGAAACAGTTTAGCTACCATCTGCCCCCCAGATCCACCTGTCTATTGTTAATTTGCACGCTTATTGATACAATGTAGGGGAATTTTTCAAATACTCAACTGCCCAGTATGTTTTAAATGCCATAATGTATGTTGTTATGGAAATACTATATTATTGGTATTAATTACTAGATTAAAAAATCCAACATGGCAGAGTAAAGTGACAGTACTGTTGTTGGTAATGGTGATGGTAAACGATGGTAAAAACGAATAAACTAGTATCCATCAGGAGTCGACGCAGTATTCCGTTGAATACCTTGCTGCGAGCGTTTTAGTGGCTGGATGTAGAATACCTGATCTTGAAATGTAACAATGTCAATATGACGGGACTAACATACATCATGATTAGGACCCGGTCGGATGCAAATTCCTATGGCTCCTATAATTATAACCTTTACGTTTAATATGAATCAAAATATATATAATTTAAGGACCATTATAAGGTTTATATATTTCATTATTAAATTCAACTTTCAAAGCTATTCCCGTTTAAAAAAATATACACTGGATTGTACCCGTACTATTTAATAGTAGATATATATATACTAGAACTAACTCGTAATTAACGAACTATTTTAATTAATTGAATCAATAAATATAAAAAGCAATCGTATGGTAATTATTTTGTTTTAGAATAGGAACGTATCTTACACCTGATCTGAATTGATACCTCATTGGTATTTTATTACAAAGACCGAATGTAATTATATTAAAATTTCATATATTTTTTATTACTGCGGTTCCAAACGATTTAATATCAATTGGTTTCGCCGAAACTTATGTTGTTAATCGTCTCATTATCGAACTAACACAGGAAATTGTCCGGAACATACTCAAAACATACCGTTGTGCAAGACTTATCGTTATACCGCGTATATGTATTCCATTGATTGTTATCTTGTAATCAATATTCAAATATATATATTTTGTATTTCAGGGCACATTCTCGCTTATAGTGGAAGCGTGGCACGATTCTAACGAGACATCGAGATCCGATGGTAAGTTTTTAATTGCTACCTATTTTTTTCCGAAAGTGTGGTCTCTATTTTATATAGATAATATATAGTTTAAGTTAATACATATGTTATTAGAAAAAATATGTACCTGATAAAGTACACACAGTTAAGTTGGTAAATAAAATGTTGATGTTTTGAATTCAATCAACGAATACAAATATATAAATATTATTATGAAATTGTATATTGTAAATAACGCTAACGAAATATCAGGCGGTTGCTAGTTAAGATATAATTTCTGAAAACCCCTTTACACTTGTGCCTCAATTTAAATAACACTTGATACGTCCTGTTCTCATTCTTAATACATTTTATGATAAAAAGGGTCATGAAAATCGTCTTAAATATGTAAAATTCATATCACGTATGTCACGACTCGCTCACATTGAGGTTTCACTGTAATTCTGGGTGTTTATCGTGCATTTAACGGACAGTATGTATATTTGAATGCTCATATTATCATATCGTGGAAGACAAAAATGTTCCCATGGTGGAGTCGATTGGCGTTCAGGACACGCGGCGGCGCGCGTGATTCGCTTCGCAATGCCCGAGCTATTCTAATAAACACAGCCTTCTGTAGGACGAAAATTTAGTAGAAATGTTCTAATGTATTCGTATGGCCGTTGACCGGTACGTCCATACTCGTCAATGTAACATATATGGGCAAATTGGTTACCTAATTTTTATATTGTTTCGATACGCGAAACGGATGCCCGACCACTCAAATATATTCATATATTATTACCACTAAACCGATCAGTAAAGTTGAACGTTGAACATCATGAGATCGCTAAACGGCGAATAAAACATAGTCAGTTTTATTATATAAACCTTTTATTATACATGCGACGTGGCGTGACCGAATATACAATTTAGAATGAAATGTTACCATCCGAATTGTAAATACGACGTCATAATTCGCTTTAAATATTTTATACATATACAAGAAAAATAACCGCATGATCTCATTTTGAAATTTCAGATATAGAACGCATCTAGTCGATTTTTAGTTGATCATAATGGCAGACGCGAAAACTGACCGTCTACGCCCATAACTTAATTAGATTTTCATTCCACTGCACTCTGACCGATATAATTATAAGTCGTGGCCGATGCACAAAAACATTCGTGATTTACTTAAGAGATTTAGGAGATACAGCGAGGTGTGTCTACGGGCCGGTTTACCAAAAATCATTAGCGTCCAAGTGGATAGGTTAGAGGACGGGTATATTTTTAATATGGCTCGGGAGCGATGGGCGGCCCCCGTCTCACTACCGAGAAATGTTACCAACAAAAATCTAATCAACCATAATAACAGGTTACACGGACGCCCGTTTGTGTTCACTCACTATCGGTTCACGGGCCTAATGCTTAATTAAATCACATTTGAGTTTTTATCTAATACCCGATGGAACTTAGGACAGCTGCAGTAGCTTAGAACCCTTGCGTTGTGCAATCGTTTCACCGTAACCCCCTGAGCAGATCTTTATGCACAAGAGACACAGTGCAAGGAATGCGATTATTCCTTGCACATATAAAGAATCCCATATATCAAAGATAAACGTTGAATTGTGAAAGGATCGCTTGCAACGTATAAAAAGATTCTTTGCTAAACCAACAATGGCTATGTGGCAATTTCAGATATTTGTCTCCGTTGCCTTCACCGAAATCTTTTGTGTAGCGCCCGAGGCGACCGGCCCGCACCTGGTCCACGATAACGGATCGAAACGCGTTGTTTACTCTTTGGACGCTAAAAAATATACCTCCGAGGGAAGCCAGGGAATTTTTTAGTTTACACTTCGTCTTTCGTCGTACGGCTTGAGCGTAAAAAATCACGGAAGACAGCCCGGAAGGTTCAATTTATGATATAACAGGCGTTGTGGCGCTCCCAGGAAGCGTTGTCGACAGATGCTCGGCATATGCTTCGGTAATAGGCACACTCACGGTCTCCGTCTTTTGTTTACGTGGAGACGCGATCTCGGCCGCTTCGTTCGGTAGACTGTGGAAAAAGCAGCGTGTGAAAGTTACGATAAGATTCGTAGAGGCAATTAGTTTGAGACGCGCGCCGCACCGCACCGCCCGAGGCTCCGGCTACCGCTCGCCGCCTGACATTACACGACCGAGATGCGATTATCGATACAGTTATGTTGTGACGGCTGCTTATCTGGTTATCCGGCCGTGCGTTATTAGTCACTGCACTAGCCGGGTGCCCCCGCGCCTGGTTCCCACAGCTCTCTCGGCTCTTATGAATACTTTGTTAATTGATTTTCTCAGTGTTTAAACGTCTCGATGTGTATAGTTTTACAATGGAAAACTATTTGGAAATCGATACTTTCAGATTGTTTACCTTACATCATCACCCGGCCGACATGTACATTGTACATAGTTATTCGTGAGTATAGAGGTATTAGAAGTAAACAGTTTTATAAACAACGAGAGCGGCGTTGAAGCGGGCGATCCATTGATAAGATTCCCACAGTGGCGGCGGATGAGCGGTGCGCGACCGGCCGGGCAGGTGTCTTTCAGTCGAGACAAGTTGAAATCGACAGATCAGCCATAACATGGTCCTCCGTTGCGGAAGACGGTCACAGACCTATATCGCGACACCAAAAGATTTCGGTTTCATTTGTTTGACTGTAATTTAGTAGTTCATTGTTGGTGTCTTTCGGATCGATTTTTATAACAGCAGCACGTCGCGTTTTCATTTTAACCAGAAATCGAGTTTCGAGAACCTAAATCGCTTAACTTCGCTATCGGACTTAAAATTATCTGTTATTTCGCTTTCCTTTGTTTTTGTGTATCGGCATTGCCGTTCGGGTATATTCTCGTTTTATTTGTAGTGACCTCTGGGTCCATAATTATACGTTACCGGGCGCAACGGCGGCGGCCGGGCCGGCAACAACACTAAACCGCCTCGTCCTTCTTAAATATGTTATTTATTTGTGAATTGGAATTACATTAATAGACGTTGTGGAATACACCTTCATTTAATATCGTTACGATGTTGTATTATTATACTTCAGCGACGGCTGTAATTGGTGCGTTCTGTAGATAAGAAATAGACAATTATTAACGAATAACAAAGATTACATATGAATTATTAAGCAGTAGCTTATGTGTATCATCATAAATTATACAAAATTCAAATTATTTTTCTTTGTATTTATTATTTTTTGAAAAATATATTCCCTTGAATACCTATTTCTTTCTTCACACGTGAAGTGATGAAATACCTTTTCAGGCGATCAATGTTTCTCTTCCGTACATTACTATAATCACAATTTGGTTACGGATAGAAAATAAAAATTACATACATTTTCAGACAATCAATTTTCTATTTAGTACATTCCTATATTCACGTTTCGGTTTCGGGTATAAAATAAATTTGAAAAGGCGCGTGAAACATGAAATATCTATGTAATATGATATTATGGTATGAACATTCAACTGAGCGCCAACACAACTCTGTTGCCATAATTCTCGCCCGTGCTTACGTACACGACTTTAGTTGCGCTGGCTACTTTCCCACGTCATTTTTCTAATGCCCCCTCCTCTTCCTGAGCGCGAATGTTCAACTTTAATTATCATGTACTGACCTATCTAACTAGTGTGTCTTAAATTCAATTAAATCGGTCAACCCGAGCCATCCGCTAACTTACATCAGACATATAAACGCTATTTTGAAACTTTAAAATGTTTCCAACGTATTCAACAGTTAACGTATATACAATAGCAACTAATTTCTAAATTGTTTTTTAAATAAAAACCGTGTGAAAAATATTAGTGAAAGTAAATGAATATTAGTTCGAAACTAGAAAAGAGGTTGGTTATTACCGATTACCGAAAATAAACCAGAACGAAAATTATGTAATCTACGGGTAATACAAAAATACGTCTACCTCTTTACCTACTAAGTGAATCATTGAGTCGATTCTGAAATCTCTAAATATTATTTTAAATAGTCATCGGGAACGAAGCGCGGGGAACACGGCGCACAGCGTAGGAACGGTGCACGCTGATCCTATCAACCTAATAAATCTGACAGATAAAACCGTCTTTTTACTGTTTTAGTGCTGCCTTAACCGAAATATAATCGTTGTATTATTTTTATTATATAGTTTTACATCTTAAAACGTATCAGTCCTGTTCAGATATCGTTGTTTCTATTTATATATCAAAAGGCCTCAAATTGTATATATATATATTATATATGTGTTTTTACTGTTAAGGTTAAGTCTTATGGCTATAATTTCACCTCATTTTAAGTAACGATACGACCCAAGTTGGTGGACCCGCTAAACCTGTTGAGGGACTGGCTCTCAGGGACATTAGAAAAAGCTCTACAACTATGCTATGGTTTCCTCAAGATGTTTTCCTTCACCGAAAGCTCAAGCTCATTGTAGTTGGACTCGAACTCATGTCCCTTGATGCTGCGTCCGTACACACTATCACTGAGCTATCATCGTTTCACTTACATCGCATTTGCTTCTACATGTTTTTTATTTTTCGAAATTTATGATATTAAACTTTGCGATGATTTATTAATTACAATAAACGTTAAATCTAAAAATATGTTCTTTGACTTAGAGATTTTAATAAGCACGTTTTAACATATAAAATACTACAAGAACATTTTTAGTACATCTAAAAACATATAACATATCTAGAGCGACATCACAATTGACCCGAATCTCTGTTTAGAATGTTTACATGCTAACGGTCTTGAAGTGATTCATTTTTATTAAAGTTCAATCTTTACCCATAACACATTACTATACCATTGCAGGCTCTTACAATTTACATAAGTAATAAAATAATAGAACAACAAAACATTTATCTGAATATCATACGCCACGAAATTAGTAGGGATCGATACCGTTTTTATATACCTTTTAATTTTGTTTCGCGTCTGGTTTAATTTTATCTGTCGGGATTACCGGCTTAGGAATGTACCCACCGATACAACAAGTATAAAAAGTGGCGATACACGATGAGAAATAAATAAAGGTAGGAACTGGTCGACGCCGAGATTTTTTAACTAAGGATGCAGCATTACTTTGTTCGTTAAAACAAAAACATATTTTTCGTGCGTCGTAATGATTGTCGATTTAAAGTAATGTAATTTGATATTACTACAATGAAATTGAATAAAATATATCTGGTTAAACTTAAGTTGCGAATTAAAAATATCGATTACTATGTATTGACTATATGTGTGTGTGTGTGACTTTGTTCGCTTGTAACTAAAAATTATTTCATAATTTTTGCCCGTTTTTATAACTTGTTTCAATACAACTTTGCTCCTGTTGGCGGTAGCGTAATATAAATAGCCTAAAGCTTTCCTCAATAAATGCTCTATCAAATGCTATGTATATATATTTTTTTAATGGTACTGGTAGATTTTACGATTAGCGGGTTCAAACAAATAAAATTTTCCGCTTTATAATGTTAATATAGATTGCGGATACAGTTCGCGTGTTAGTCAACCCTGTCTGTGAGTCGCCACGACCATGCCCAGATGAATGGAGAGACAATTTTTTTAAATCAATGCAATAGTTGTTCACATGAGGCTTTTTGCCGGTCAGTTATGCAACGCCATCGAGGCGACACGTTTATCGTGTTTTTCTATGTGTTTTCTTCGTGTAGTCTACAAGTAACGAGTTGGTGAAGTATGCAGTTAAGTATTAATCAATCACACAACAGGCGCCGCGAACGAATCAAAACAGTGAATCACGGTTGGGAACAATGCAGTCTCACGGTCGAATGCGGGCGTCAAACAGCTCGATATTAACAGGTCAATTTACTTCTCTAAAACCCTTTCCCACGGTGATAAATAAATATTAAGCGTTTTATACTTATTTTTATTAATTAAATGAATTCCGCTGGTATCTATGGAAAGCACGACAGAACTCGTAAAATGAATCCGCTACGCCTGCCTCGGCCAATGGACGTTCGCAAACCGAGCTATGCTCTGTTACCAAAAAAACTTTATAACTGACATTAGACAAAACTTTTAATTCAGACAATACAGTATTTAAAACCCGAATGTTGGTGTATTTTTTTGGGAAAAGGATACATTTTTTATTTCCAATCAACTCTAAAGTTCCGATGTATATTTAATTGTCGATAATCAAAAACAAAATATTAAAACTGTAATTTTTGTGTATTAAGAATTATACTGCGTTTCGCTCGCGTTAGTACTGATTTTGTCAAACAAATGGGAGGACACAATACAAGTTTATCCCTGTCAATCCCCACTTCCAATAAGGTTTTCACGATAAAAAGTAACCTATCACCAACTCTAGGTTCCCATCTACCTTTATACCAAAATTCAGCACAATCGATTCAGCGGTTCAGGCGTGAAAGCGTAACCAGCAAACAACTCACTTTCGCATTTATAATATGATTCTGTATTATTAGTCTATAAGAATTAACTTATTATAACTACTTCAGAGATTTCCAAATCCCAAAACGCCTTAAAAATTGTTTCCCCTTAATCTATACAGAGATGTTTCTCTTTCCAGCAACAATTACTAAATTATATCTCCTTCTACAGATACGTTGATAGCGCGAATGACAAAGCAGAGTATAGCTGACGTCGGTGGACCGTGGATAGATGAGGAACAGCGGTGGGGAGGTCCCGGAGGCGCTCATCTTCGACTATCCTACAGGGTGACATGCGCCGCACATTATTACGGCTCTGGCTGTGAAGTGCTCTGCAGGCCGAGAGACGATAACTTCGGACATTACACGTGTTCACCTGCCGGAGGTATCGTCTGCAAGACTGGCTGGACCGGGGATTACTGCTCTAAACGTAAGTTTCTCATTTTTACCCCACAATGTAATTAAGTATTTCGCTTCAAATGTACCGGATAAGTTACCCAGCATCTTATGTTAAGACGCTGAACCTTAAAAGGTAAAGTAACGTGAAGTAACGAAGGTATTAGTAATAGTGACCATTTTAGAGAGAATGAGAATTCTCCCGAGAAATGCTCACGACTTCATTCGGGTAGAACTAAAATTATTTAATAATTTTTAGTCTGCTTTTGTAACTTTTTTCAATACATCCTTACTCCTATTGATTCTAGCGTGTGTTGATCTATTAAATACAAAATCCGACTAGTAGTTTCTAAGATTAGCTGGTTCAAACAAACAAACTTTTTCGCTTTATAATATTAATACAGATATCGGATATTCCTTAATGAATCGTATTTAGAAGTGAACTATGTGTTATTTTTATCGTTTGTACTCGACCAATATTAAATTTAAGATAACGCTACACGTAATTCCATCACTATTAAAATTGTTTGTAACTAACTATTAGGATATGGGGTACGATTTTTTATTTCGGATATGCGATAATGTCAGATAATGTTACAGAGTTCCATAACACTTCTGCAAACATATGTTTTCGAAATTAGAGTATGGATTTCACATATCAATTTACAAAATATAACATTACGATTGCGGTTGTATACAGAAAAAAAAAATGACAAGTACATTTATTTTATTTTATTAGACAGCAAACAGGCAGACGGCCCTTCTGATGGTAAATGGTTACCGTCGCTTATGGACAGCCGCAACACCAGGCGTATTACAGCAATTTTTTTTATACTTAAGGTTTTTAGCGTTATGGCCAGAATCACACCTGATCTTAAGTGACGATACGGCCCATGTTGGTAGACACGCTAAACCTGTGGAGGAACTGGGTTTCAAGTGCAGCTGCCGGAACACACCTATTGGTATTTGGCGGCAGGTTTACAGCTTGAGAGTGGTAGCTACCCAGGCGAGCATTAGAAAAAGCCCTACCACCATGCATTAGAAAAAGCCCTACCACCATATTGCTGACCTTGACGAAAGGACTGGTTCTCGTTCTCTATACCGGAACACAAAGGCTCATAGTGAACCTTTACTTTGCGACAGTCTAAACCCGAGGGTGATCGTTAACCAGTCGGGCAATAACCCTACCACCAAACAAAAAACAGCTTAATATAACGTTAGTTTTTTTTATTAGATTATTAAATATAACTATATATATTACAACAATTCCGTCAAGAGTTCGATGTTCTACAGAAACATGTCACATCTATTTTCTTTCATTTTAGTGAGTCACTTCTATGCCAAGGATGTAATAAACATTACGAAAATAAATTAGATAGGTCCCATAAATAACTATGCGTTTTTATATTCGACAATTTAAAGTCGTAAAAAATACGCCACCTCTAATAACAAATTACTTCAATGATAACATATATATTTGCGCAGTGTATTATTTTTATACTTGTCAAATATATTAACGACTGTCAAATATATTAACGACTATCTGGGCCCGCGACTTCGTTTACGTGAATCTCAAAATTATTTTTAATCTTTGTTGCTCGTTTTTGTAACTTTTTTTAGCTTTACTTGTAATGGCGGTAGCGTGATATTAAATAGCCTAAAGCCTTCCACAATGGTTCCACTATTAAATACAAAAAGTTTTTTTATTTTATTAGACCGGTAGTTTCTAACATAACGCGTTCGAAGAAACATTTTCGCTTATAATATTAATATAGATGTACATACTTGTGAAAATAATCCTAAAAAAAAACAATTTATTAGTGAAATATATAAAAAATATTAATTCAGCTCATCTAAAAGAATTACTATCTTATCAAACCACTCTTTTGGGCTGTTATCGTCCACTTCCTAAATTTTCGATACTATAATTCATAAATATGGAGCGGCCCCCAATTCTCTCTTCCTCATTAAAGCTGTAACAATTTTTAGTCGTACATCCTCTCGTAAACATAATTATTACGGCCTTTTGTATAGATACCCAAATAATTATGTAATTCGTATTCGCTGACACACCCTATATACATTTTTATGATATAAAAAACTCCGCAAGACGTACGCCCGTCGCCATACTAGAAAATGTTGATGTTGCGTTTTTATATTTTGTGGCAATCAATATGTCTCTACGAATAAATAATAATATTAGTTTGTTAAAATTCTTAAATAACCCCGCATTGTTAAAAAATTACACAATGTTACATACGCGTTGCAGCTTATTGTATTATGTATACACAAGCATTGTGACTTTATACATAAAAAAAAGTATTGATTTTATACTAGCTTTTACCCGTGGCTTCGCTCACGTTAATATTGATTTTGTTAAATCAGATGACGCCATCGTTTTTTCCTCTCTTTTATTTACCCCTCTTTCAAATATTTTTTCGCAAAGAAATCGTAACAAACAAACAAACTCACTTACGTATGATAATATTAGTAAGAACTAGTAAGAATTAAATTATACAGAGCCACGGGCTCGCATACCCAAGTAAAGCTAAGTTAAAATAAATATCTTAACACAAAACTAATCTTCAATTTTAAAATATATTTCCCTGAATACGGATGCATTTCAGAATCGTCTGTGAATAATAAACCATGTGAAAAAATTGGGCACTTAAACAATTTAATTGTAGATATGACCGCTACCATTTGCTGAGACAATGGTAAATTATATGTTTTAAAATGCACATAATTAGATGATTTCTTATTTGAAGGTAGTTCAATTACCGTGCGCTTAGTTGTAATGAATATTTTAGTGTAAGTCGAATGGATTAATTAGTCACACATAAATATATTTTATTACAGATATTATTAGTGTATATATACGTATTATTAACGTGGGTATATCAACTTCCCGTATAGTTGCTTCGTCCTACCGCCAAAGTATAGCTACTAAAAATATAATCATATTTTTTTTTATATTTTAGAATTTATTATTTGCTACACGACTTCGAATATACTTTTCCATTAACTGCACGTTCTTACCTGCACAGTTCAGTGCATGTTCTTAAAAATATCTACGTTATGAAAGTAATATTCATACCAAATTTCAAGTCAATAGTTCCAGTAGTAAGATCTGGTCAGGATTTAGTGAATATCTTTCTATATACAAGTAGGTATGTATAGATTTCAATAACTAAATTCAAGTTTTTAGGGCCTGATTTGGTAACGTTTTTGTTTTTAGACATCGTTTTAACAACAAATATTGGTTAACTTGTAAGAAATTTCTACAGATCTTTTTGGAATTTCAAGAATTCCATCGTATACCAAAGTGTAGCAAGCAATATACCACGGATAATACAGAGTAATAAGTCACATCACGCAGGTTAAGTAATAAGAATAAAAAGTACTACATGATAGACTAGCTCCCGGGGAAAACTGTATTATGATTCAGGTTAAGCCAGTGTTGCCAGAATAGCTTTTAAACCACCGGAAAAAGTGTGAAAGTAGTGAATATTTCTGCACATATCGATACTTAATGTTATCATAAGTTTTTCCTTGTTCAAATGGTATTCAATAAAAATAATATATTTATGAAAAAAAAGCTATATAACGACTAAGATTAGCCATCTAGCTATTAAGATTAAGATGAAGACATTACGATACATTAAGATATACCAATTAGCTATTTAGTTATACACTAATTCAAATATATAGTTTTCAAACATTTTAATTCAAGATACTTAGAGTTAGGCTTACCATAATTACGAAGAGCCAAACCGGGACGCAGAAGAGAAAGAGGCTCATTTTCATTTTGCTTTTCGCTTAATTTGTGTTTTTCATATTTGAAATGCAATCAAAATTTTGACCGGGACGCCGAGACAGGGATCTCAAACCGGTACTATCCCGGTCAAACCGAGACGTATGGTAAGCCTACTTATAGTATATAGGATACTACTAGCTATGCCGGCGACTTTGTTCGCGTGTAACTAAAAATTATTTAATAATTTTTGCCCGTGTTTGTAACTTTTTTCAATACAGGTTTGCTCATATTGGTGATAGCAGGATTTTAAATAGCCTAAAGCATTCCTTAATAATTCCTCTACTAAATACAAAAATAATTCTTGAGATGCAACTGGTAGTTACTGGTAGTAGATAATATAGATTTATTATATTACTACAATATTTGTTATCGGGCGCTGATTATCTTCTTTTTTCGTATTTTATAGTAATAATTTTTCACGGTTTATTATCACAACTTTTATGGTTCAAAAGTTTAATTATCCATTGAATACGTAATTAAGGGGCAAAGACCTAATAACTAACTGAAAGTTCAAATTTTTTGATGAACGATAACGTAAGTTTCTTTATTATTAAGATTCATAGTTTTCTATTTAAATAATTATACACTTATTTTTAATTAGTTGGTTTCAACTTTAAGTAATTCTTATCGACAGACGCCATAAAACAAACTAATGCAATTTAAAATAAATTAAAATTTTTGTATAGTATGCATTACTTATCTAAAACTCTCTAAATATATACTAAATATAGTTTTCATAATATATTATCCATTTCCATATTCAATTGGAACTATTACATAATAATTAAAGTACAGTGAATTATTTCGTGTACTACTGTATACGTCATACATATATATAGTATCTGTAGACGAAGTGTCTCGAATATAATGTAATAACACAAGAAATCGGTTCATTGAGATCGTGAGACCGACTGACCACGACCGTGCTCTTTAAACAAAACATCGTATTATCATTAACAGACTATCAAATATATTATTATGCATTTCAATAATGTCTAAATCAATAGTCGTGCACCGGTGACGTATGAGAAACAACGCAACGCATCGCATCGCATCATGTATTGTAATAGTCTCTCGGCGAGATGCATTGTGGCCGGGCGGATGTCGCGGCGCAATCTCGGCAGCCCCACCTGCCGATCCGTTCCCACACTCGGGCGCCGCAAAAAACGCGACAGACAGAGACAGACGAGCCGGCTTCACGTAGCGCTCCATCTCTCTCCCTCAACAGGGCTGCCCGCGTCGCAGCCTCCACACGTCACGATCACCGTAAAATCACAATTTTTCTGGTAAAAGTAAACAAATGACGGGCCGATCCTCTCAGAGATAAAACCGTAAAAACATATCGGCTCACATACAAAAATATATCGGAATCTCAAAGAACGTATCATTATATATCGTAGAACCGTGATGCAAACATAGTATGTTTGAAACGTAAAGCGATAAATATATCGACAAGACACCCTATCAGTAGAGTTGGTATCGACTATTACGAAAATGTAAAAGCGAGAGAAGCGGCCATACTGTAATGAAAACAACACGGTACGTTCGCGAACGCACACACATTGAGAGGCCCGCAACACAGGCGCGCCGCTCTGAACCGGGTCAAAAACACCTTTAAGCGAGAAACGAACACCAATCGAAATAAACTCTGTACTTGACCGTGTCACGAACGGTGGCTCACATCTGCGGAACGGTATCTCGGCTTTTGGGAAAGCTTACCAATCCCGAAAAACTGATTCGCATGTCCCGACGGCATTATCCGTTCACGCTCGCGCTTAATGACAGGTTATACGCGACGGGAGGATACCATAACAAACGTTTAATATCTCCTAATTGTAAACTGAGAGCGAGGTTCTCACGAATATTAACTTCTGTGTTCGCAAATCCCACGAGCACACAAATTTCCGATTCGAATAGAAACAGATGCGGGGAACTGTCAAATATTTGCCAAACACGTGTGAGAAGAATCCCCTAGGAAGGTCAGATTTTTCTTTTACCTGGCCTCGGCAAAGGCCGGATCGAAAGTTGCCGAGGCCTCGCGTCGCTCGGTCCGCACACGCTAGTTTTTCATTAGAAATCGATACTGTATGATTATAATTAATTACCGTACAGTAGTAACGCGTAGAAATACCTACATCTTTTTTTGTATCCACTCCCAATCTTTAATTGCTTTTGGAGTGTAATTTTTACTACCGTTTTACCTTTCGAGGGTCGAGATAAGTTCGAGTGGGTGCGCCTGTTCCTAAATCGGATGCAATGAGTAACACCGACACTTGAGTTGAAAATCTTTGATGTACCTTTGTCCAGCCGACGCGCCGCATCAGTACATTGCCGTGGCCGACACTTTTTTCCAGCTCGCATCCCATAAAATTTTATTATTATAATTCTCATTGAGAGGAGGAGGTCATGAGAAGCGATT
Source organism: Actias luna (assembly GCA_039707435.1). Lineage (NCBI taxonomy): Eukaryota > Metazoa > Arthropoda > Insecta > Lepidoptera > Saturniidae > Actias > Actias luna. Next base: position 10,582,341 of record JAZHAC010000012.1, on the reverse strand, counting down.
GTTTAAAACAACTATTTATTTTATACGCGAAAGTTTAAACTCTCGTGAAAGCAAATTTCGTTCCTTATCAATTTCCTACGCAATAAAAAACCAATATAGAATGTTTGTATATTTTGGAGGAGTGGGACTTAAGCTCTTAAGCGGATTTGCGAACTTCCCGGGGAAGTTCAGTGGCTTTATTCCCGCTCAGCGGAATTTAAACCTTTAATGTAGTCTAGGGAACTTAGAATTGTGTTTATTTAGCTCTCTCGAATGCTACTGAACTTAGTAAATCTGTTGCAAAGTTTTCGATTTAGTCGGAGCGTCACTGAAATTACTTCCTCGTTCAGTTTTAAGCTTTGGTATATATAATAAGCTAGCCCGCATTTACATTCATACTGGTATTATCAAAATGGCGTCTAGTATTTTTCTAGTAAGTTAGGGGAATAGTAACGGTCGAGTGACGGTTAGGCTCCCCGCGCTATCTGCCCCCTTTGTATTCGCTCCGATAACTTGCCCATGCGCACCCGACCGATACGACTCCGCGTGGAGCGTCTTATGTTATAACATTTTTTCCAACAATCACCATATATTACCGTATATACTTTTAATAAACTCGTTCTCGGTTGTATTCGCATTGTTGTATACTCCGACTTGTCTTAACCTATTCTAATATTAAACATTTATATCACGTACGTACATTTTCTTGGTGTAGAAAGTTAACGATGTACACCTTTTTTAGTAATGTAATTAATATATAGTTTAATACTCAATATCAAACATGCGATTAATGCTAAAAGAAGGTTTCACGATTAACGCGATGACAGATAAACGGTGAGAGCACGCGACCTCACCCCCGTGCATGAGACGCTGGCGAACCTCACTTTCATAGCAGTCGTTTTATCCTTTATTAATATAGAATTGCACGCGTAGACGTTAGTTCACATCGAAATAATTAATCTGTTTTCACTCATTTTTGAATATTTAAATAAATCCATTCTTTTGTATTACTCTGTGATGCGCTAACGAACGTTTTCCTTTTGTTTCAGCACGATGCTTACCGGGTTGCGACGCAGAGCACGGCCACTGTCTCAAGCCCGACGAATGCATGTGAGTACCCACTTTACACCTTTGCGCTAAACGACAACGTTACCTCCCTCGGTTGAATCATTCATTTCTCTCATTGTTCGCGGGGCACGCTTTTTAGTCGCTTGTTATCACGTTCCATTCTTTACTGACTGTGTTTGTTTTCATTTTCAGTTGTCATTCGGGCTGGGTGGGCGAGCTCTGCGACAAGTGCGAGCGGCACCCGGGCTGTGTGCACGGGACGTGCTCTCGACCCTGGGACTGCATTTGTGAGGAAGGATGGGGCGGACTCTTCTGTAACCAAGACCTCAATTACTGCACAAATCATCGACCGTGCAGGAATGGTGGCACTTGCCACAATACTGGTCAGGGGAGCTACACATGCGTCTGTCCTCCGGAGTACACCGGCTCTGACTGTGAAAAGTCCTTACATTCGTGCGCAGTGCGGCCCTGCCTCAACGGAGGCGCGTGCGTCCCCGACGAGGGCGGAGAGCTATCCTGTGCCTGTCCCCAAGGTTACGAGGGTGCCCGCTGTGAAACCCGTCGACTGACTTGCTTCGATCAGCCGTGCACGAACGGCGGAATCTGCGAACCCAGACCGAGCGGCTACGTGTGTGTATGCCCTGTAGGATATGCGGGAACCGATTGCGCTCTCGAAGCCGACCCTTGTGCAGCAAACCCCTGTCGTAACGGTGCCACGTGCACGCGTGCTGGCGACGGATTTAAATGTTCTTGCAAAGTTGGCTTCAGGGGCAACCGATGTGAAATTGACATAGACGACTGCACAGGAATTGTTTGCGAACATGGCGGCACCTGCATAGACCTCGTGAATGGACAAAAGTGCCAATGTGCGCCTGGCTTCCTCGGTTCCCGATGTGAAACAAGAGTGGATTTGTGCCTAGCTAAGCCTTGCGCGAACGGTGGCGAGTGTTTAGTACTCGACAACGACTACGAGTGCAGATGTCGACCGGGATTCGCCGGGAAAGATTGTAGCATCGATATCGACGAGTGTGCATCCTCACCGTGCCGGAACGGCGGCACCTGCCGAGACCGCGTCGATGGTTACCACTGCAATTGCCCACAGGGCTGGGGTGGGCGATCGTGTACTGTCTCCTTAACTGAACTGGCGACGAAACCTGCGGGGGGTCAAATGAGGAGAGTGGGCGAGGAATCAATAGGAGAGGAGGCATTAACGGGGCAGCAGGTGGCATGGATTGCGGCGCTCGGGTCTGTAGTACCGCTGGTGGCAATCGCGGCTGTGCTTGCGATCGTGTGCGTGCGACGGCGCAGGAAACGCGCGCAGACCGCGGCGGACGCGGAGGCGCGGGCGCAGAACGCAGCGAACGCGGGCGGGGGCGGCGGCGGCGGCCACGTCATCCGCAACACGTGGGGCAAGTGCGAAGGGCCGGTGCCCGAGTGCCAGAACGCGCACAACGCCGCTGCAGAGGAGTGCAAGAGGAAGACACTAAACACAGAGAGCGCGAGGCTGCTCGCCGCGCTCGACCCCAGACTGTCGCGGCTCTCAGCCGACTCAGCGTATTGCGCTAACAGGTCAGTATTTTTATTTATCTGACGTAAATATTTTATACAGTAAAATACAATCTCTTTAACAACTTAATCGGAAACTGATAAGTAGTCTACTACCTAATAATTAAGCTAATCTGCGATTACTAAAAGTCTAAATGTATTGAAACATATCCGGCTAACTTAGTAATTATCATTATTTATATTGTAAATTAACGTATTTTTTTCTTATTGTTACAGCGATACATCACTAGTAAAAAGAGCCCTAGAAGGCGGAGGGGTGTACGTGTTAGATGATCATTGTCTACCGCCGACGTTCGCAACACAAGTGTAGTGCATACAGACGCGACAATGGACAAAATAACTTATTTATTTCACAACTGACGCTCTCGCGAACCAGGCTGTGCGCCGCGTGTAAATATAGCCTAAAGTGTAAAGTGACCCCCTGTGTATAGACGGCTAGTTTTAAGCATTCGAATGTATTTATTTATGAGTGCGATTCGTACGCCCCTTGTAAATAGTAACGGTGCGTAGGATCGCGTTTTTCCGCCCCAGATCGGCGAGCGTCGCCCGCGTCACGTCTGCCCGGCCGACTCACGTCTAACGTACCGTTTTTACGCTGCTTTATATTTGTTCACTGCCAATAACGAATGAAGTTAAGCGATGACTGAAACGCTACGGAAGATGATAATGAGGGCCTGTTGATGATGATGGGGAGTAAAGACCGCGCTAGCCGAGGGGCCGAGTGGACGCCCGAGTCCACTCTCAGCGATCTCTGTAGGTATCGGTGCGGAGGCAACGCGCGCGCAGTGTCGGTCCACTGCACGTCGACGTCGAGCCTCACAGAAACGGTCCCTCTATGTAACCGCCCTTTCACGCCGGTGATAAATAAACATCGACATTAATATCGGAAACTCATCATCACACGACAATTTTGGCAGAGAATCCAATAAGTCGAACATTCCTACTGATGAGATACAGACATCTTTTTATCTAATCGTGAAAGCGCGGACATTCCACCGTTTCCGTGTATTTTCACACCAATAAACGCTATATATCCCTCTAGATTCGCACTAATAGAGAAGCCAAATCGTGCGATAAATAAGATTTTTTTAGACTAATTTATAAAAAATACGCGAATGTTGCGTTCATCAGTTGATTATTTTACATTGATTATTATTATTATTTTTTGTGATTTGACTAATTATTGTCATTTGTTCCTATGATTATTGTAATGAATGTAATTGAAAAATCTTGTTCAGGTTTTCTTGAAAATCGACGTAGATTTTTTTTATCCTTTTTCTAGCTTCCGTTATCGGGTTGTAGTTCAGTTAGCACAATAATTTAATAACGTTCCTGATAAACGCGAGCGCCATTTGTGCCATCTCAATACAGTTTTTGTAAGTATGGAGGCGGTACAAATCACACTCGCGCCACAACAAATGTAATAACACCACGCACGTGATTAGTCTATAGGTTAAAATAATTCAGTACTTATAAGAAACAAATTGTCGAAACCTAAGTCATTGTGTATAAAAAACTTAGTACTGTAAGTATATTTCTACTTTACTTTCGTAAGAGTACTGCGACAATATGAAATAGGTCATTAACGCAACATGAGATACAATAACTCTGGTTATATTTTAATCTATTTATTTCAACTGATACTGTCAGTCCCCTACGATGTGTTTTTAAATTTACTTGGCGTTATTCTCATTCCATTCGCCCGAATGCGAGTGACGCCGACTGTGCAAACTTCTCTATGAAATAATTTATGTTAAATTATTTTTTTTATAAAACTTTTGTAGATATATGCTAAAGATAGTCGGTAGCTATTGCCTCTTATGTTGCCTATTGAACTTGATGTAGGGTAAAGAAAAGGTTAAATCGACAAAAATTGTAAAAATTATATCAAGCTATGAATAGACTGATGATCAATAAATAATAATGTTCTTATATTTAATTTTGTAAGATGACAAATTGTAAGTTTAAATTATGTGGAAATAAACGAAAATATCTTAACCAAATTATTATATAAGGTACGAGTAACGTTGTACTTTTAAATTGATCACAGTGAACCACTTTCATTTTTCTTTTTGATAATATTTTTATAGTGATGGTAATCATATATTATGATTATATTTCATTCCGAACAATAAAATGACAGTATTTTTAACTTATTTATTTACCTTGGTATGATTATTGTGAATAATTTTCATTGTTTTTTTTTTAAAGTAAATCATTGTATATTTTTTGAACTTAAGTATGTAATTGACTGAATGCTAAATTGACTAATAATAATTGTATTTTGGAAATGTTTTTATTGAAAAATCAAATGTATTTTTTTTTGCTTCTATGTGTGAGTATACTAAAAGATAAAAATTTCAAATCATTCCATTTCCTAGCTAAGTAACTTTTATCTTATATTTTTATTTTCTCTATTTTCTTAGATTATTTTGCATGCGATTACAATGAATGATTCATCTATATATTTTATTTTTCCATTTATATTTAGAAAATGAATGTCTTTTTAATACCATTTACTTTTGGTATATTCACATAATCTTTCAATTTCAAAAGAAAAATGAAAGCATACCTCGAAAAGAAAGGAGCTGTAACAGGCATATTCCATAGATTCTATTTGCGTAATAGTCATATTTTAATGCTAATACAGTGATAATTTTTCAAGCGCGTGTGTGACGAATGTGTATAATTATGTGCAGTGATGCAACGAGAATAAAATGTTAATAAACAATTGTTTACAAAAGATTAAACATTTATTTTATTTAACCTGAAACTAGAAACATTATTCATGGCTATTTAGCACTCAAAGGTACATATCAAATATTCGTATAGGTACATTATGCAGCTTAATTATTTCAACAACTTGAAAAGACAATAGAGTTTAACTAATATGCGAACTAAAAATACAAATAATATGTACATGCCAGTGAATTATGATTTTGTTTTATATTATGGCATTAGCCTATGTAGACCAATTCGCCAATATCAGGTGACAAATACATGCTTTAAACTTAATTGCCAAGTATTCAGTGTAACGTGGAATAACCTTAAAAAAAAGGCAACAATCATAAAAAAAATAATGGCAAGGAACATAATATACTCGCCTGGAATAATGGTATCGCAGCAATAATATTTAATGACATGTTAAAAATAATATGATTAAACCTATATAATTGGAAATACATATACATATCAAATTATTGTTATGCATATGCAAACTTATATCACAATTTTATATTATTATGATAAGTAAAGACAGTGAATATTTCAATAAAAGCAGAATAAATATGTAAGTAACATATTAATATTAGTATAACAAAGAAATCAGGGAAAATGTTATTAACGAACAATACAGTTTGCGATGTTCTATGGATCTCTTATCTAGTCAACACACACAGAGAATGTTTGAAATTTTACAATAATAATCGGAGAACATACAAGACCACAACACAAGCGGGTAATAGTCGTATGATACGTTTTAATACCACCATGTTATAACCTCTGAATATTATTATCAATTGACAAAAATGTGAAATAAATCCTTTGGTAGGTATTTCTGCTTAATAACCGAGAAGCTTATCACATCCTGAAATGTGATTATATTGCGTTGCTTCCTGTCAGACAATATGTGTCAATAATTATACTTCCAATAATTGAACGTATAAGTATTCGTTTCTGAGTAAGTCCGTATCTACTAGACATGGCAGTTTTTGTGTATAATGTAGTGTTAACCAAGCCTTAAGTTTGCTTAATATTAGTAAGTGGTAGCACAACAGTACACCTATAGGGCCATAAAGAGTAAACGTGTTGCTATTCAACTAGTTGCAACCATTTTTTACTAGTCCCTGTTGCTAACCACCACCGTTGTGTTGGTATTTCTAATCGCGATTACTGCTACTTACGATGGAAATAAATGACTCCTTAAACCACTTGTAGAATAGATCACTTAGTACACAGTTGAACCTAACAAGTGTTCTTTCATTAATTTTATTATTACCAGTGACTCCCGAGTTCTAAATGGAAGTGTTTCTAGACAATTATTCATTTGTACGTTAGTGTTAAGTAAAATTTACACAACTACTACATGTTTTACTTTCAGTTCACTTTAAACCATTTTTTGTAAGATGCCGAATACATGATCGTCAAAATATTTATTTAAACAATAAACAATCTTGGTTTACACGCAAAAATCGTTATATATGATTTTGAGCCCAGAAACTTTGTACAACGAAATAAGCACCTTAATACAATTATTTTATTTTCTTATCTACATTTTTTAATTTGTATAAATGACCTGCCTATACGTTAATACGCTTATTGACATAGGAAAATTAAAAACTTTTATGAGATTCTCATATACATTCATGAAGAGATATTTATAAATTTGAAAATTTATTTATAAAATAGCATAACTAATTATAAATATCTTTTAAACATATACATTGACTTGTTCTGAAGTATACGACAGATAAATATTTATTTAAGGTTTTAATAAAAGCGGCAGGTATCATCAGTATTTCTGACACGTTATAGTTAAAGTTCCGTATAATATCGTGTCTCACTAAAACCTGCCATAAAAAAAAACGCTATCTATATTACTACTGCTAAATAATTTTGGTACCTATCTATGAATCCTCTATAACAAGTGTGAAGTTTTACTTGTCGTCTTAATAATGGTGTTTTATAGGCCAAGAATATAGCTTGGTTCCGTAGATATTTATTATTAGTTATATAATAAACAAGCCAGTGCCCCGACTTGCTTGATTTTTAAAATCCGGTCTTATTGAGAGTACGCCATAAAGAAAATCCAAGCCAAATTTTAATTATAAAGGTATAGAAGTTTTAGAGATATCGTCATTATTCAGTTAGAGTTACCTTGTTTACGTATAAATCGCTTATGGCACTAAAATAAGAGTCAACTACTGAAATTATTGTATTATTTTCTGTTACTTTAAAATTTACTCCATCGATATTTCTTTAATAATTTTAAGATTTACACTTGAGATATTCTTTTTTATAAGAACTAAGCAAATTATGAGGAAAAACACTACGAATAATGCAATTTGTTGTACCTTAGTATATAAGCGCCACGGACCATTACTTCCACTTCACTCTCATGTGTGGCATTGTTGGCACTTTCATTAGAAATTAATAATAGTAATATTAAAATAATCAAAAAATTGTATATGTCCTTATTGGATTTTTTGTAAGTTTAAATTATATTTTATGTAAAATCCAAGCATGTTGAGGCTTTTCAGGAAAAACATCGTAAGCGCCAAAAATCTTAAAAACGTTTTTTTATTGTGTTATCTTCTAAAACTTATCTTTGTAAATTAGACAGTTTATTAATAGCCACTATTTTAATTAATCTGTGGTTAATTATGAATAAAAATCCATATTTTTTTATTAGAATTAGGAGTGAAAAACTCTCTCTTGTAAAACGGACAATTGTCGCTTACGATGTTTTTCCTGAAAAACCACGATGTAATTACATAATTCAAATATTAAATTATTTGTTGCCCTAAACTTATTTGATCTCCATATTTTAATTTCCAAAATTGTATAATACAATTGAATATTGCAAAACACTTCAGTTTTATTAATGAAAATCCTCATTCTATACTTTTGAATACAGAATAGATTTTACAAATTTTATAATGAAATTAATCAAGTTTCACTTTGACGTTTGTTAATTTAGTCATCGAAATAGCAAAATATATTTTAAGTAACAAATAGACCTTCTCGACACGCGAACCCATACTAGTTAGTCACTTCGTCGCATTTTTGAGTAAGCTGCATACTATTATTACTTCTCATCTGCCAGGCAGCCTTGTGACACCCAACTTTTACTTTCTCAGTTGTTTGGAAACCATATTATTTGTTTATTTTTTTAGGGGTTTGCCTATCTGAAATCGGTTAGTTAAAGAAACGATTCACAGCTCTGAATCGATATTTCCATCCATAAAATCGAGGTATGATTCTTATCTATTTTCTTAAGACATTATTTACAATTATTTGATTTTTTACCCAAACACATATATACAATTTAAATCGATTTACTGGATCTTGATTTTATTGTGAATCGATTTATTTAATTTTGATTCGAATCAATCCAAGAACAGATCATTTTTAGAAAGAATCGCCGTCGAACATTTAATGTTCGTGTATTTGTGTGGTGATCGTGATAATACTATCGTTGTTTTTTTTATATTTTGTAGTTTTTGTAGGTCTATCATATTATTCAGTTTGTTTTATAAAATTCATTCCAAAAATATTTTTAAAAGCAGGTTCAGTTTCAAGTGTAAAATATATTTTATTTTGGATTTCTTTTTTAGGATAAGTACCTAGCAAAAATCCAGTCGATCGCGCGTAGGTTTTAGAAAATAATATGGAACAAAACTAACGGGCAACGAGGAAGTCGTAAAAATTTGATTCGTCAACAATTGTGCATCAAAACAAAAAACACTCCGAGCTGGCCTAACAGTCGTCTGCTCTTTTCTGCAGTTATTATTTCAACCACTGATCCATTGATTGAATTAAGATATAATTTAAAAAATTGAATATTCATTTTGATCCAGTATACATCATAATACATGTATACATAAAAAAAATCAAAACTAAAATAATACGTAGTAATTCAAGTCATGAATGAAGTCACGGTCATAATACAAATGTAATAAGTTCAAACCACACACAGGCGAAAATATTTATTATATTTTCCGCGCCTATTTTCAAATTCAAAACAATTCGATAAAAACACACATTTCAACAAAAATAAACTCAATTTTATTGAAACATATAGCAAGAGGGCCGAGGAGAAAACAAAAATAGCCAAACATGTCTTAAGCTTATTTATTTGGTTAAAATAAGAAATTAACTATTTACAAAATACAATAATATATTTTGCAGTTGAAACGTTTTTGTTTCAATTAAAGAAAAACTAAATATCACACGTAAGTCCTTTTACAATTTCTTACGATGACGTATACAAAAATCATAAAATCGATCATCATCGTCGTCGTATTTTCGTAGAGTAATTAATTTATGCTTTTGAGTTTTACTTACTATATATATTAATTGCCTTAAAATATTCTAGGTAAATTTCTAAATTAATTATTAACATTAGCTTCACGCTTTAGTTCTCGATAAACCTACAAAAATGCGACACAAGTGATTACAAAACAGTATCGCAAACACGGTGCACATTACACATGTAAAATCTTATACTAATATTAAAAAGAAAAATTGTGACCTCAGTTGTAATAAAAATAAATGAAACAAATATGCGCCACGAGAAATCACCAACTTTTAATTAGTTAAATAATAGAGATTAATATTTAGTCACCTATAAAACTATTATATAATCCAAAATTAAACAGTTTGTTAAACGAAAAACGACTTAGTCTTTATTGTTATTAAAGCGCGGATTGAACTACAAAATACCTAGATATTCATCTCACGAACTCTGTAGACCTTTACATATAGTAATCGCATGTTCGTGTGCTTAACTATCAACCAATCATAACTAAAAATGTACTTACAAAAAAACACGTATTTAACGTTTTTATAAGATGAAAAAACATTGAACAACCAAAAAAAAAATCCACATCAAAAATCTTACTTGCGTATTTAAGTTTTCGATATTATAATTCACATTGAATCGTAGAATCAGACCGGAATTATTTTATCGATATTATTATTCAAAACCAGTTTCAAAGAAAAATGAAGTCAAATGCTCTCGCTTTTCTTTTTAATTTAATGACAGATGATTTCTTGACGGTACACAAAAATATTTTTTGCTGTAGAACAATCCCTGCACGCCGTATATTAAAAAGAAACTCAAACAAAACATTATGAATGTGGTAGATAATATGTATTAAACATATAAATTAAGATCAACTTATCATTGTGAAATAAAATATCTGTACACCGTACTTAAACATTAATGTTATTGGGATTATAATAAACAGGAATCAAATCATAATCATTATAGGTATATAATAATTAATTAATTATAGAACATTTAACAGACACTCGTCAAAATCTAGACTCTTCTACGATGAGGTCACAAAGTCTTAACGAATGAATAATAAATCCTAACCGTAGTATATTGAAGAACGCAATAGTTTAATCGCCACTCCTCGGGGAACGGTCCATGCTAGTTCGATCCTGGGGTTCCCCGTTCTGCCTGTGCGATGACCTGGACCTAGACCTAGACCGTGACTGGGACCTGTCCCGGGAACGGGAGCGCTCGCGGGAGCCGGACCGGGAACGGGAACGGGAACGAGACTTGCTGTTATTGCGACGTTCCTCTTCGCGTTTGGGCGACAGTTGCTCCTTGCTACGCGACCGGGACCTTTCCCTGGAAACATTATTACGATATCAAAAATATAATATACACAAATATTTTACAATATTTTCATTAACTCCTGTTCCCGTTGTTCTTGATTCTAAAGTAATTTCCCAATTAATTAGGTACTTGAAATTTGAACAATAGCTCTTGGATGAAATTACATGAAAATGTGAAATAATTGATTTATTGTTTTTCGATAAAAAAATTATAATCGATTTATGACTTGTTGATCAACTATATACTTGAATATAGTTTAAATCTCACAGATAAACAGAATAAATCCAAAATTCATGGGACACAGGCACATTTTCGTTTTCAATCTTTTATTTTATATTTCTTAGTCCGTTATAATAGCGGTTTTTTTTTATTTTATTATTTTTTATTATTAATCTAGCATGGCTAAATTACTTTCCACATAATATTAAACTGACTTGATCCATGACTTTTAGCTCATAGTTCGATATGAAAGTTAAGCAATTATGTTATAAAAAATGGATATTTTGAGAAAATATAAGTAGTTTTAAAGTATCACAAATTAGATAAGTTGCTTTTTTTTAACAATTTCAATATAAATATATTTTAAATTTGATTAATTCTATTCAATTATATTTCACTTAGTTATAAAACTGTATAAAACGATACCATAATTTAGAAAGGGTAAGATAAAACATTTTGAACGCAATATAGAAATCATGACAGAAAAATGAGCAGTGGTGAAGAAGCTATGCAAAAGCGAAATAATAAGTAAGCTTCAATCGAGTACTACACATGCTAAATAGGCTCTAGGTGTATAAAAAGCTTGCAAATAAAGTATTATATGCAATAACGATAAAATAAATACCAAAACCAATATTATAAATACTGTAACTGCTCACCTTGCAACTGCGGCATCTCTGTCCGATGCAGGAAAATAATTTTAAGAGTTAATAAAAAATATACAATGGACTGTGCTATCAATTATCGATTATACGTTAATTAATAAATTTTGTTAATAAAGTGATGGCCGATGGAGTTAATAAAATCGTTTGTGCTGACGCTAATGCTCAATCCACATAGATGTGAGATTATGTTTCTTCTCAAACACTCTGCCACCGATGTGTACCGTTGTATAAAATAAATAAACAATCGCCATAGAATTTTAGTAAATATAGGAAATTTACAATTTAATTACTGTATTTATCTATATTCATGTTTAGCAAGTTAAATGTATGAACAATAAAATTAAAAAATAATAATTTCAAACAGTCATGAGGACTGCCGACAGAAGTAAAAATTTAAAACTATAAACAAAAAGTCATTTTTGGATATCTAAATTAACACTTTGATCTTTAATTACAACTTGTAAATCAAAACTGTTTACAGCGCAGTTATACTAATAAAAACAGATATAATGATATATATATATATATTAAGTTCATCATATATCTTCATATAAATGTTTTCATCTAAAAAAATGTGTTTTTGTTACAAAAACTCAGCAGGAAATATAATCTCACATAAACGCACAACCGTCAGACATTCAATTAACTATTGAAAGCACACGGGATCGACTTACTTGGATTCGGCTTTCGGTGATCGCGACTTAGACCTGGACGCGGAACGGTGACCGTTTCTGTCGGCGGACTTGCGCGACGGTGACCGTCCGGACTCCGAATGATGGTCGGATCTACGAGAGGCGGAGCGGGACCGCGACTTGGAACGACTGCGATCCCTATTGTAGCGGACGGCAAGACCAGAAAGAGGTGGTAAACTCAATTTTTAATCACGTCCACTAAATACTAATTGCTATTTGTGAAACTGATCATATCTGCTGGATATATTGTGATTCGAAGGACTTCATTAACATATCGGAACAATTTAATACGATTTTAGATTTCTCGATGCAATACAACCTTGTCGCAGGTTTACAAACTAAATTAATCAACTTAAACTCATAATGGTTGAAAATTATCACGTTATTCGTTTACTAAAAACAATGACATCATATTTGATTTAAATCTAGTACAACTATTGTGATCAATTTTTAAGATCGATATATCAAATTAACGAAAGTACAATGTTGTGATCGCTGTGATCTTGACATTGTCGTCGCTGTTTCCGTAACTAGCATTGAAACTATTTATCGATTATTATTACCGAATTTAACATATTATTAAAAATATATTTCATGTATTTCATTACATTGTTTGTATATTTTGAAAACAATGTTTTACGAAACTGTAGATACTTAAGCATATCTCTATAAAAAATTGTTAATAATTATTTGTTTCCTGAAGGTAATGTCGTATTTTTTGTATATGACATTCATTGCATATGTATATGATGAAAAATAGTAAAAATATAAGTAAAAACTTACAAAATTATTATTGATACTCTACTATCATTGTATCTTAACCAGTTAACAGTGTAATATTTTTAATCATAGCTTCACGTCTGTATTTGACTGTATCGAATACAATTTATTAATTGTCCCGACTGCAGTTAAATTTTCAAAACACAGTAGGTCTTTATTATACAAAGAAATACTTTTGAAATAATAATCTAGACAATTATCAGTGATACCAGCATATATAATCTATTTCTGCAACACCAAAGAAAATAAGAGTGATATGATGTGATGCAAAATAAAAGTATTACGTTTTATTTTACCACACATTTGACGACATATATATAGAGCCAAAATTTGGTAGGTTTTTCAAAACAACAATACTATAAGCTAAGTACTTACGTTTGTAAAGTTTGTTCAGCGCAAGTTATAACACACCTAGCCAAATGAATACTATATTAATTTTATATACATTCATGCGTACTCAAGAGTGTATATAGAATGTTGCAGCTTCATGGGCAATGGTGTTTATATTACAATATTAATGCAAGCAATAATTATTATACTAATCTATTTTATTAAGGAAATTAAATGTTTATTAAAATCTAGTAACAAATCTAAATTCTAGACTATAAAAATATTGTTTATATTGTTTCAAAGTTTAAAAAAATTGTAAGAAACTTAAAAGGCTAAATGATTTCTAATGATATTTAAAGCTAAAGTTGATTACTCTGTAGAATATAATTCTTTGAAAACCTCTGGTTAAAAATATTATAGGTCGTTTTTCTTTACAAAAAATGGTTACTTAAATCTTACCTTTCAAAACAAATTTATCGAAATTGTTCTTATTTTGTATATACTAGTATAACAGTATTAGTTTTCAGTGCGTAATATAACCGTCAATTTTAACAAATTTTGAACTACAAGATTCAAATAACTAAAAGAAAGATTCACAAATAATGTAATAGCTCACAATATGTTAGAAAATTATAAAAATACTTTCATTTGCATTAATATCGTAAAAAACCACGAATAATAGGAAATTTATGTTCATGCAGATATTGGCTTAACATAGTTTATTAAATTACAATAACGTTCTTAGTATATACTGTTTTTATAGCTGTAATTGAAATTTCGGGAAACTAGTTTCTCCGTTTTATTTATTTTCGTTTTTATTATTTAACTATTAAATTTATATATCGAGCATTCGTCGACTTTACTATGCAAGCTATTTAGATTATCTGAACATTTTTATATTTATAACAACAGCCCACAAGATTCAAAGCAAAAATTGCATTCTACATGAGCCAGCCGGGTAGAAAAGAAATAATTACTTTTTTTAAACTGAGTTACATACAGTTAAATTGGTATTAAATAGCACAAATATTCGAAAATATTAGTCCAAAGTGGTCATGCTTCAATTGTTCATTAATTGTAGATTTACCACAATCGACACAGGTTCACAGAAATTACTGTATTCTTCATGAGCCAGTTTGATAGAAATGAAACAATTACAAGTTTAAAACTGGATTACATACAATCAAATTGGTATTAAACAGCAGAAATATTTGATAATATTAGTCAAAAGTAGGCACGCTTCTAATTACTCATTAATTTGTAGATTTACCACAACCGTCACAGATTCAAAGAAATTACTGTATTCTTCATGAGCTAGTTGGGTTTCTAGGTTCAAGTGCAGGTTTAAAACTGGGTTACATACAGTTAAATTAGTATTAAAGAGCAGAAATATTTAAAAATATTAGTCAAAACCAGTGTAGCTTCTAAATGCTGATAATTTTTTTTTAAATATAGGAATAGATCATCTATAGCTCACATAGTAAGGTCATGAGATACGTTATAGAGTGTATACTCACTTGGAGCGAGAACGTGACCGAGACTTAGCCGCAGGACTCTTGCTCTTCGGCTGAGACTTCGAACGGGATGAACGGCGAGACCTGTTTTAAACAGTTAAACTGTATCAATCAAGAGATACTTTCTGGTAATTACTGAAATTAAACCCTTAAAGACCTCAGTAGTTGAGTTATCATCAAGAGCTGTCAGCCCCGAAAGATGGTAAAATGTATAGTATCATCATATAGAGAATAAAAATAAGAATTTGATATATATTGTCACATATGTTTGTTTTTATACAGCCTACCAATTACACAAATATATCAAAATGTTTAGTATCTTTAATAGTCAGTAAATCAGATAACTTCTTATTAAACCTACCAAATTAAGATTAACTTGAAGAAGAAATTAAATCAACATAGATTTTGAAGGCTTTAAAAACTAAACGTAAATAATTTTGTAGAGTATCCAGTTGAAAATAAATAATTTACATTTCTCTGTAGTTATTATAATACCGAAATAAAATTATTTATCTAGACAATAAAGACCTTTATAAAGAATTGTCATTTTTAGTATTAAAAATAGATTTAGTATTAAATAAAAAAGATACTGAAACGTAGAATCGCCTATATCGCTCCTTTATTGTTTGTGTTTGATCAAACCAAACATTAATTAAAAAGTGGAAGCGGAACAAAGAAAAAAGCTTACATTCACAATTATAACATTAGTTCAGACTATTAGGGATATAAGTAAATGTTATTCCACCAATTACAATCAACCGGGTAAAATGATAATCATGATAAGAGTGGATATTTTTTTCATAATATAATCTAATCTATACATATACTCGTATAAATAAAATACAATTCCTTTCACGTTCAATTACATCAAAACTACTAAACTTATCAGGATGGGGTATGACCGTTCAAAGCAGAGTGGTTTATAGATAGTTCTACTGGACTACTTAGCTTTAGGATTTTCATAGTCCCTTTGTAATATATTTATTACAATTATTACTTTTAGATGCCCAGCAAAGTTGTCGAGTCACAGGTAGTCATTACTTAAACGATCGAACGAATGAGATGAACGACTGAACGAATGAAATAAACGGTGTAATGAACGAAATGTCGGAGTCATCTGTTGTACGAACGAAATGAGTGATTGAATGAATGGTTTACCTAGATCGGGTTCGGCGACGGTCACGCGAGCGGCTGCGCGACCGGCTGGAAGAGGAGCGCGTGCGGCGCCGCGACGAGCGCCGGTCCTCTACGAGGCGGATTTTGCGTCCGTTCAGGTCCGTACCGTCCAGCTTCTCGATTGCAGCGCGCATATCCGAATGTGTTGCAAATTCCACCACCCTACAAACCAATTAATTTCATGTACATTTTGAAGCGAGGATAGCTCAGTGGTAGTGTGTACAACTATGCGTCAAGGGACGTAAGTTCGAGTCCAACGACCTACAATGAGCTTGAGCTTTCGGTGAAGGAAAACATCGTGAGGAAACCATAGCATGGTGGTAGGGCTTTTTCTATTACCCACCTAGCTAGCTACCATACCCAAGTTGAAAATCTGCGGCCAAATACCAATAGGTACGTTCCGGCAGTTGCTCTTGAGAACCAGTCCCTCCACAGGTTTAGCTTTGGCCGTATCGTCACTTAAGATCGTGTGAGATTATGGCCATAACACTAAACCATAACTATAAAAAAAATATAACTATAAAAAAAACAATCACACAGTAACAAAGTGAAATCACTGCCCAGTATAATCTAGAAACAAACTATGAACACAGAAGTGTCGTCAGCCCAATGCATCACTAGTAATATTCTAAACAGCTGAACATACCACTTTTAACTCCAAAACATGACAAATCAATTCATACACTATGACACGATTGCCACTATGTTCCCATGTGCCGATCCAGTTGGGTATAGACCTCAAATACCCCACTCAGTCATAATATGTCACTTAAATACTAATATAGTAATCATATACCAAAAATACAATGACTGTGGTCTTCAATTAAAAGTTTAATTAAATAAAACCTTTAAGTTTGTTCCTAGAAACGCTATTCGTATTTAATGGAAAATTTCTTCTCTGTTGTGTTAGGTCATAAATATAACAACCTTCAACCTTCCCAACAATCTATGTCTAATGTCATAGATTCTTTTTTTAATCAGACTGATAACTCAGATCCATCGCACTTTCAATCATACTAAATTGCCAGGCTATTAATTTAAAAATTTGTAAAAATCTAATTTCAATTCATGTAAAAATTAAACAAAATTTATTATTAACAGATATTTACTGTTTAAAATAAAAATAAACTTCTACTATACTAATGTTTTTTATTAAACCCACAAATATTATGTGGGAAAAGGCGATTTGATAGACATTGACATTATAGTCACTTTGATATGTGTTATCTCACACTTTTTTTAAATTAACATTTGGATAGGTGTACTAGTGATTGAACCTTTATTGAATTGTGCTACATAATAACATGATGGTAACTGCAACTACCCATGTAAAAATATAAAACTAACCCTTCATTTCTATGCTGTTTGTGTGCATCAGCATAGGTGACTTCACCAGCTTGGCGCATGTAGTCCTTCAGGTCCTGCAGACCAAACAATATGTTAACCTGTGTCCATTGCATTTTATTTCATTCTTTTCCAAAAGTCTCACTCAGATCAATATTTGGCATCAAGGTCTTCAGCCCCGAAAGATGGTTAAAATTCGATATCATCATAAAGACTTTGGGAAAAGTATATTTATCTCAACATATAAGTAAACTCAATCCCTAAACCACCTGATTCTCCTATCGTAATGAAATGAAGATGAGAGAAATAAGGTAAGACTTCTGCATCAATTTCACTAACGGTCACCCTCTGGTTATTATTGTTTACATTTATAAATCTCTAATTAAAAATGTGAGGATCAAGTTTCTGTCAGCATTCCGGTGCCATCAAGATGTAGTCCCTCAATTTCATCAATGTATGCAGCCCTGGTTATTTCAAACTTCAGGAAGTGAATCCTATTGTAAATCCAGAAAAGCTTGAGCCCTTGTCTCTTAGTTGATCATCTTCAACAGTTTCAATCCAGCTATTGCTACTTCCAATTATATGGGCCATCGAATCAAAGAAGGAATTCCAATAATCCATTGCATCTATCCCATTGTTGTCCCATGAACTGTTTGCTAGCTCCTTTTTACAATTTGGTCCATTGAATACAGGGTTATGACAGCCAATTATTTGTCCAATGGTTTATTTTCTCTGAATCCATTTCATTGTTCATGCATTGTGTGTACATTTTAATCAAGGCTCTTATTCTTTTATTAGATTATCATAATTATTAACTTCTTAATCACTGTTCAGCCTCTGTTTCAATTGTTATTGCTCCATGACTGCACGATTGGATCAAGTGCTTCATGTTAGTGTGACTGGATCAGCTGCTCCATGTTTGTGTGACTGAATCGACAAGGTCTCTCATCAGGAACCTTCCTGTTCACATCTGGTCTGGTACATTAGCAACTATCACAAATGTAAACAACAATACCTTCGTAAGACACCGTAGAGAAAATGCTGCTAATGAATAAAAATAAAATCGAAAACTATACTCACAGCTTCATTTGAGAGTGTAACGTGAGCGTTTCGCTTAAGGTAAAAAAAAAAAAAACAAAGAAATAATTAAAATAATGGAGTATAAATGGGAGTTCGCACGTAACGTGTTACACCTTCTGTGGTGTGCCCCCCTGTCGGGTTTACCTTGCGGGCGCGGCGCGGCGGGACGGCGGCGCGGGCACACGCGTGGGGGGCGGGGGCGGGGGCCGGGGGCCGGGGCCGCTCGGGTCGCGACCAGCCGGGACAGATACCACTAACATCGCCTCAGACCACATCTCACACACCGCTAGAGCACATCGAGGGCACTGGCCACCTTCTGTCGTTTTTAAAAATAATCTATAAGCTCGTAAGTAAGTCTGTACAAAAATTATATACTCGTTATGAATTCAATGTAACACTGATTTCGATACAATTTTAATTTTTTTTTTTTTAATCTAATTCAAAAATCAAGACTATGGATATTTATCTTTTTTATTATTATTATTATTGTTGTTTTTTTTTTCTAAATAGCAAATAGTGAGTAATTAATGTTAGTAGAGTGGTCCAGATGTCCTAAGAGCGGTCGGTGTTTCATGTCACTGCGCCATTCTGTGCGTTGGCTCTATGTCATAGAAATGTACGGCAAAGGTATCCCATCCCAGTCACTGTCCATTGTTTTCTTCCTATGGTCTGATCACATTGCCTTGTCCACCTTCTTTTTGTTTTGTTTGTGTAATCTTCAGTTCTACATATTTGAACATTTCCTTCTATGTATCTTCATAATCCGTGTGGTCCAGTCCATTAATTATCCATCATCTTGAAATTCAGCCATGCCTCGATTTACATCTTAGTGATACACTCCTTTTGGCATCCATTCCATCCTGTCCTGCATGCCCCTTCGGTAATGATATCTCCGGAACCCTGGATGATGAGTAATGGAATGATGATTGAACCCAATGCCAGAGCGTCGTGTCGCTTACCTGCCAGCTAATTCGGCTAGAAAGATTTTCGACGATAAGTCGATACTCCGTACGCGTTGGTGGTCCGTATCTATAATTGTAGTCACTGTGGGATAGAAAAGACATGTTTTAGTTCTATTTTCAATTTGTCCTACTTAATAAAATTATTATGGATCCATTGCCCTCATTATTTATTTTTATACTTTACATTGGGAGTTCTAAATTTAAAAAATACACATATGTAGACATACCTAAATATATTTTTATACTCGTATGTAGCCACACATGTATGTACTTTTTACTATGAAATATCTTTGAATATTCTCTTTATGAAATACTAGATCATTACAAATGTATACACAGAACGAGAGAACTGTATTAGAAAAAGCAAACACTTAACTCTGGCTTAAATGCCATCAGTGACTGGCAATAAATTACCTCAATGGTCCCTGTTCTTTGGAATGGACTGTTGTTGTCTCCTTACTGTGGTATTATAAAAATAAATTAATTATAGTATTACACAAAATGAATTATTCAGTTTGCCAATATAGCTATTATAAATTTCTGTCCCAGATAATAATCATTTACAAAATGTATCTACTAAATTTCAAAAGAATTTATAGTATATATAGGAAAAACCAAGAATAATCTTTTGTTTCTTTTCAGTTTTTTATGATCACAACTATATTACTTTGTATGCAACTTCTTTATGGCCATTAATTTGACCAGTGAAAATCTCCAACCACTAGAATTCTCTGTATTATGAAGTATAAGTTATTTTTTGTAGGTTTCTAGGTTACCTTTCTAACAATGTACATGAAAATATATTTTTAAGGCAAAATAAACTTTAGCTACAACCAATTAAACTTTTTCATTGTATCACATTTTAATATATTATACAAAATGATATAGTTTCATATAATATAATTTTAATATATATCACGTAAACAATACATGTAACTACTTTTATCGAAGTAGGTATTTGACGGCTACTGATATCTGTATGTTATAAAAAAGATAAGTAAATAAATGACAAAGCTTAGAAATATTGTTAAGAGAGTATTTGCACAGAATACATTAAAGAAACATTTTAGACTAGTTATGAAAACAAGATCTACAGTGTATTATTACATCAGGCTGTGATATGCAAAATAAAAAAGAAACTGTTGACAGGGAAAGTAAAATAAAAAGTTTAGAGATGAATGAATGAGTATAAAACTGGTAAATATCAAAATGTAAATAAGTTGAAATTGTTTCTTTGTAAAATGTAGACAGACCATACCTACACCTTGGAGACCATATTTTTTAACACCTTTTTAAAGAGCCCCATACTATTTGCCTTGGGGCGAAAACTAGAAATCCGTTCCATAGATCTTTACACAATACAGCCAGGCTAAGCTACAGAGTATGCGGATGAGCAGACAGCCAACAGCGAGAGGTGCGACCTTGAAACTGTTATGAAGGCACCAATAGAGGTATGAATGTATTGCATATTAGGGTCATGGGGAATGTTATATAGACTGTTGATGCCGTGGTGGGCCTCAAGCTCGCTCCACACAAATCGTACAATACAGCAACACTCACTCGTATCGCGAACGGCCGCGGTCCCGGTCGCGCTCCGAGTAGCGGTCGCGCCGGTACCGGTCTGCGCTGCGGTCGATACCTCGTGCCGGTTCCACCACCACCCTGCGGGACAAACCCGTCGACACGTTAACACCACCCTCCACACACACTCCACTACTACCGCCATGCCATCCTAACCTATTACGATAATATTATTCTCAAATGTATTTTAGGCCACAACACATCGCGCGTCCATGACATTAATTACGTGAGATGGTTAGGGGTGAGAGGGTCGAGCCGAATCTCATCCTCACCGGTCATCATGTAATTTTTTATCCTTTAGAAACAGTGCAAAATTACGAGAAAAGTGGGTTACTCTGAGAAAATATTTTCTTTTCATAAAAATGGGCATTGTTGTGACATGAAATTAATGTGTTTTTTTTTATAAGCCCAACGCATTTAAACACAGATTAACTTATTTAAATTAAACGTATGCATTTATAAAAATCTCAATAATAATAATAATAATAATAATTACAGGGGTCGAATAAAAATTTCACGACACCTCACCAGGAGGACAGGGGCCCGGAAAAATCGCCCAAAATCACCTCACGTAATTAGTTGATGCCCCATCGCCTATCGACAAGGCCAGTGCCATCGCGTAACCAAGAAGGGACAGTATATTTATAGTATGAAATTATGCAGCGCTAAGAGTTGTGGGTTCGAACCTCTCATAGGACAAACATCAGTGTATAATAAAACGGAAATGTAAAACATTATAGTGACGACCACCGACAAATTACTGACCACTGGACGATCGCCGTTGCTTTTGTATTGTACAGTGTTGATCCCCAAACGCTATGACAATTTATTAAAAAGTAATCTAACAATCATTTAAATAATTACTATGCACTATATGAATAATAATAATTACTGTTCGTTTTTATTGTACTATAAAACGAACGATCTCGTGGAGTTTTTAACAAGATCATGCAAACATCGTCGTGTACGTTAGAACAATTTGAGCTAGGAGTTTAAAATAGAAAGTGTACCGATAACAAATACACTTAAGAATGTTAAAAACAACCATGTGCAAATACACAAAAGAAATGTCTTAAGATATATTCAGTACGTTAAAAATAACATTTACTAGAACATTGACAACTGCATGTTTAAAAATAGGTGAAAGAAACTGGTATATTTTAAAAATATACTTATAATACATAAGAAATTTTTATTAGATAATTTGAAATATAAAATTATGTATGACAATACATAATTTTATCTATACAAATGATATTCAATATGGATCTGGCTGATATAAAAATGGAATTATTAATGGTAGCTGAATTACAAAAATATATGTAACAAACTATAAATATACAGAATAAACTATTATAAACCTTACCTTTCTCCAAGTAGTTCTTTACCATTCAACTCATACACGGCATCATCAGCATCTCTATAATCTTCAAACTCCTGCAATAAAATTTCAATATTTATAAAGAGCTCTTTGCAATAATTGTTATATAATACTCGTAAGCAAAATTTTATAAAATGAATATACTAGTGTGGCTGTGTTTATGTACAAAGTTTTCTTCTATATAGTTTAAAAAGCAAGCAAAAATTATAATGTATTTTAGTTTTGTTTCACCATAATCTCATTTCCTATTTTAAGAATATAATATGAATTCCAAATATTTAATATTAGAAAAATAGATGTATCTTACCACAAATCCATAACCATTTTTTATGAGAATATCTCGAATTCTGCCAAAGCCTTTGAAGAATTTCTCAAGGTCCCTCTCCCTTACTCCAAAAGGGAGACCACCCACATAGACCCGAGAACCCACCATTTTCTGTTACAAAATAACTAACATTAGTATTTGATTTTTGTATTCATACAAATTATTACAGCAAACATTTTGTTAGGCCTATAAATAAATTGATGAAATATTTAATCTGTTTTGAAATATGTTTCTTTTTATGATAAGTGTGTTTTGATATACTCTGCAAGCACTATTCAGTACTCTTACTGGGTAGAAATTCGTTCTGTTATGGCTGACAGTATACTGCCCCAATATCATAGGTAAATATGTGGAGTCATAAATTGTCGCCATTTGTATACTGTGAATATTGGAACTTTCGAGGTAAGGTACTCTCAGTGCTGTGATCATGTGATCAACAGCATCCACAAAACTGACTGCTTGCACTATTGATTGTTTGAATATTGTTATTCAAAGATACTGGCCATTAGAATAAACATGGAAAATTTCAAGATATTTTTTTTATTGCATCACACTTTACAGTGCTCACAGTGTTTATTGGAACACAGCCCATAAGTCTTAACAAAAAGTTATTGATTCATATGGAAAAGTTTTAGGAATTAAAAATATTTTTAAATCCTGTACTATGTCACAGTTATAATAAAAAGTAGAACATAATCAACTACTGTAGTCTAGTAATAGATAAAACACCAGCAATAGTCTAACAATTATAATATTTATCCACAAACACTATATAGAATGGCATATATTAAACTCTCGATGTTTGATACATATCTCAATGTTTGTGACATAATAGTGATAGCAACTTATGTGAACCCACTGCTGCATTCAGACTATTCTCATTCTATACCTGTACACATAAAATTTTGACTAGCACATCATATTTAAACAATGTTCTTTATTGTAATCGAGACTCAATATATCTTATTCTTGATACATTGAGTACTTTAAAGAAAATAATTTAAAAAATACCTTAGAAACTTCAAAATTAATGTTAAAACACTCATTTCCATTACATTAAATTTCTGAGCAAGCATTCATTTAGTATGACTTGATAATAAAGCAACTCATAGTGTTTAATTATTTAATCATAACCTTACTACAGGTGTTTCTATGTAATAATTTACTTGGTCAAATACCTGACATCATTAAATCTACTGATATTTACAAAAAAAGGCTAATATAACTGTCACGGGATAGCACAAAACATAGATATATATATATAGGTGTACATATAATATTATTAATAAACGTACTTGTGTTTTGCTCATTGCTTTGGTAGCGCTATTCCGATTAGCGCCAGGTTCGTCCACCTAATATAGGGACATAAAATTTCACATTTACCTAATAATTAGTCAACAAGCACAGTTTTGTAATATGCACGTTGAATTATAGGTTAATAGCCTCATGGTAAAAATCAAGTCTAAAATTTGAGTCCTGTTCACGAACAATATTGATTTCAGTAAAAAATGATTAAAACTCAAAAAATAAAAGTTTCAAACTCACTAACTCAAGTCCCTTAGGACAAGGGCAGCAATCAGTTGGCAGAAACACTTTAGGTTAGTTATTAAAATAAAATAGAAAAATATGAATATATAGTTATAAAAACCAAATAATTATGTTGTATTTGATAGCACAAATACACAACGCGATTTATAACAAAATAGGACGATTGGTATAAATAGACTTTATATGCATATACACGGTAACAATTATAACAATCCCCGTACATACAGTCGCCAACTAATTAAAATCAATAAGTACAGGACTCATAATTAATCAACTAAGTCTAGAAGGATCTATATGAAATGAATTTATAATAATTACCACGCCACACGAAAAGCGTCATCGATCATGCAATATGGCGGCAACTAGATTTTCAACTAATACAAAATTACACTACTTACTTACCCTACTACTAATGATGTTTGTAATGACTAACACTTATGTAACCCGAAGTTCGATTTAAGTAAGTTGTACTATATTTTTTCCATTAATACTTCAATTAAACACTGTCGAAGCGTTGCCCACGTGCACGTCAGCGACCTGGGTAACGGAAATCAGTGTTGCCGCTGCCTACTATTGAAATTACTTTACACAAGTCTCACAAGAAAATTACCATATATGACAAATATTACCGTACTCTGTATACAAAAAAAAATATTAAAAAAAAAAACACTAGTTCTACTCTTCTCGTTTCAATAAATCTACGACGTTTTGCACATCATCTTCATTCGCTTCATCCGGCTTATAATATGAAGACGGGTTTTTAATTTCCGCGATCATTTTGAGGTGTTTGTTTAATATTTTTGTTTTTCTACAAATGTATTGTTTTGCCAAAGACGTCCCATTAATCGTGTTGTAAGTCGTTTTTGAGATTTTGTTATTATTAAATTAACGACGGTATAGATTCTCTCCGAATCTATCGGTATTTGCGTGTAGTGTAGAAATAATTTAAAGATTTTTTTTATAAAATTAATAAACAATGGTTCTGGATAATATAGTATGTTGTTCCACATATCGTCTGGTGGCATTGATTCTGGATTGCAATACGCATCATCAGCCTTTCATCATCAATAGCGTGTTTTTCTGGATAACTATGAAGCAATTATTTTCAAAATAAGTGGTGCGAGTGCAAAGCACGATAGAGTGATATTTCCCAGCTGTTCTCGTTTGTTACATGAATCGGGGGTTTTCCCCGATGTTTGCAGCATCATAGTGCATATGGCAGGCATAGACAGTATAATGCTGCAAACGCACGCATAATACCGCAAACACACATACTAGACGATACTATAGTCAATTAGACCACTGACAGCTTTACATAGTTGAAGCCACAATCTCAATATTCAAGTTGCATTCTATTTTTAAGCAAGACCTGTGAAAGATGCTTTTTTATTTGATTTGATAAAGATTTTAGACCGGCAACGTATTTGCAAGCCCTCCGGTGTTGCACATATGCATGGGCGGCGGTGATCACTTTACATCAGGTGAGCCTCCTAGCGGTTTTCCCCCTTAGTTCATTTCATAAAAAAAAAAATACCGTATTTTAACGTACAGTAGTAACCACTCTGCCGTGTGCCGTACACAGTGCAATTTAATTACCATATCATCGTACCAAACAGTTATTACCGTACTTATGGCAATTCTGACCGGAAATTAGGTTTCACAGACACCGTACTCCATAGATTATCAAAAGTAAAATAAAAAGCTCTATGACACGATACGTCAGATTAATACCCAAAAATAATTTCAATCTTTGAAAGCAATTATTAGATTTATTTTTTAAAAGGGATCTTCACTGTTAGCCTGGATGGCTTTCATAGCTCCACAGGACTTTGAAGACGAGCGCAGAGTTCGCGAGCGGCCCGAAAGAAATGATTAGAAAATAAGCATAACTTTTATATGTACTGTTAATCTGATAATCGTAATAGCTGCGGCAGAGAAAGTAATACTACGAGGCAGTGTCCGAGACTTCCGACTACGAATGTAGGTTTAAGAGGGCCCTCTTTCGCCAATTGTCAACACTCACCTTCACCGCTCGTGTTTCTCTCCCTGTCCTGTATAAATCATTCCCGATAATTCGTTACAGAACAAACTCGAATAGTAGAGAAATATAAATCTTACGTCCTTTCAGTGATACTCCAGCTACGTAGATGAATACGCCAATAGATCCTCGAGTAGACTGAACTCGTGGGATATTATATACCTTGGACTGAACTCAACGGCGCTCGCATCGCACTTACATACTAATTGGTGTTATAAACTATTCTCCTAAAATTCATCTCTAACAGTACAGTATTTTGCAAATGAATGGAATCAACGCAAAGATTTCCATTTTTTGCATTTCAGAGCTGTCAAAACATTAAAAATGTAACTTATAACTCTTGGGATGTTTTTAGGAATTGTTATTTTAAAGTTTGCTTGTTATTTTAAGTTTTGAAAAGATATTTGTAAACTTTAGAAGGCTTTTGTAATCCCTACTCAGTCATTCGTAAGTTTGTGCAGTTAAAACTTGCAGGATGGATATTTCGCAAAGAAAGCACGAAAAAAATGGCACGTCGAGCGAGTATATGTCTATGTCGCAAAGAAACATTGCAAGAGAGTATGGCGTAAGTCAAGAAGTAGTAAGTAAGATTTTAAAGCGTAAAGATATCGAGTAATACCGGAAGAAAAAGAAAACCAACACCAAGAGATTTAATTTGCACAATACTGTATTTATATATTTTAAATATCGTAAAGTTTTTCTACCAAATCAATATTATTTCACATCAAGTAGGTTACAATTATACAAGCACGGAATCACGGTTTGTTATATAATTGTTTTCGATTGTTAGAAGTTTTTTTTTTTAATATACCTTGAAATATGTGCATTAAAAAATTATGACATTTGAATTCGACAAAAAACACGTTATGAGGTGCCCTTTAGACACGTCTTACCGAATAGACAAGACTTATTTCTCGTCCGTTAATTGAAAAGTTTGTAGTAATTCACTTTAATTTTCTAAGTAATATTTTCTAGCGGTACTTTTTAGATGCTATTTAATTTGGAAATTGTTTCATATTACGTGGATCTGCGAAATACTTTCGACCAATGATGCCCAAATCTGTATTAATCGGTTACAGTGTTGTAGAAATGGTAGAAATGTCGCTGTGACATCTTATCGTAGTCAGTTCACTTGACATTGGCAACATTTTTTGCGCACAAGTGTTGCAATTTTAAAAGAAGAAACTAATGTTAACTTAGCAACGATATTTTTTAAATTAATATGTTGTTTTTTGATAAACGAGCTATTAATTTTAATAACTTTTCAAATCATAAATAGTTTCGTAAATACCTTTTGTCTTAACAGCAAATAGTATGCTATCCAGAATTTTCTGTACTTTCTGTAAATTAATTCGCATTGATACCTACTGCAAACAAAGCCATATATATTTTTGACATTTTGACAGTGTTGGTGCCATACAGACTTCTCGAAGTTCGGGTTTTAACTAAGCAACATTGCACTCTGGGCTCTCATACTTGACTAGTCTCTCTACATATCGGGGCCATTTAATAACCCACCGCCACGTTAGGGAGGCACCTATTTTTTATTATCGTGATGAAATAATCCGTTCAAGAACTTTCTTTCGCAATGCGTAATTGCAATCACCGGGTAGGCCACATGTAGTAAGACTCATCGAGTGACAATTGTCTTCAAATAATCACTGAAAAGACAACACGACGACTCTTAACCTCACATACTTCCAGAGATTAGGAACCACATTGACACTTCTTCTGGTGTGATGGCGGCATTTTGAGTGATATGCACAGATTATTGTGCATACGTAAAGATAAATGTAAATAATAGCTGTGGACATGATAATTAAATACCACAAATCTTCCTGGACATTTTCGAAAAGAGATTTTTGAAAAGAGGTGTCACCTTGGCTAAAGCTTTAGTTTTATATGTAGGAAATCTAAAAGCATGCAAGATATGCTACCTTTCTAAATGCCAAGCTCAAATTGAAAATCTGCCGCCAAATACCAATAGGTGTGTTCCGGTAGCTGCACTTGAGAGCCAGTTCCTTCACAGTTTTAGCGTGTCTACCAACTTGGGCCGTATCATCACTTAAGATCTCAGGTGAGATTATAGCCATAACGCTAAACCTTAATAATAAAAAAAAGAAAAAAATAGTCTGGGTTGTTTCTTATATCAGTACTAACACAGTGAGAGTAAAATACATAAATAAATTGTTTACTGTAAAACATGATTTAAACAAGCGTAAAATTTTTTCAATTTTTTATTTCCATTCCAAAAGCCAGCGAGCATGCTATTACGCAACCCTCTTAATATACTTACAATAAGTATTCTGAACTTGTCAAAGAACAAAAAATAATTAAATGCACTTTAATAGCATGTCCATGTTCTTTCAATTCTCCGATTTAAAATATTACAATATAAAATTAAAAGAAATATGACACACTACAGCGGCATTAACTGCCAAATACGTAAAATAAAATAAGTTGCAAATAATACCTTCGCTGTGTTACATTATTATATAACGTTATTAAAATAATTACTAAACAAATGCTACTAATTATATCAATACCGTTTTAGAATAAAAATACGAGAAATAAAAATATGTAGAAGCATTTGTTTTCATAGAAACCACAGCGAAAATACGACCGCTGACGTATTTATTATATTAATAACAAACACTACAGTAAGTAGGTATAATTACTATCTATCGTATTTGTTAATAACGTGCATAAAGTTACACATAAAACGGCAGTTTTAAAATCGAGTCTCTCCAGTTGTATTCCATTCACACGTTTTGTTAAAACAAAGTGAAATCTAATAATTCGGAACAATAGATATTAATAAAAATCAATAACATATCTACGAGTTCCAAATTGGTCATATTCTTTATGTAATATATTATATTTTTAAATAAAAAAAAATAATTCATTAATATGTATATATATATATTTATTACTCGGTTTGCATTCCTCTCACAAAATGAAGAAATATTTAAATTAAAAGTACAATAGGTCAATGTAAGCTCTATGTATATAATAAAACAACGTAGAACAACGCCCACTCTAGCGATTATGTCGCCCAGGGAAAAATGACAAACTACCGCCCCTTAGGAATATATATAATTTTTATTGATCAGACAAGTACCATGTATCCATAGCATCGAATTTTCAGATAAGTTCTAACTGCGACCTTTACAAATTTGAATAAAGTGACAATCCGTATCCTTATTAATATTATAAATGCGAAAGTGTGTTTGTTTGTTTTTTACGCTTTCACGCGTAAACCGCTAAATCGAACATGGTTAATTTTGGTATAGAGATAGATGATACCCTAGAGACGGTGATAGGATACTTCTTCTCGTGAAAACGGTATTGGAAGTGGGGTAAAGAGAGGGATAAACTTTGTATGAAACTTTTTATTGTAAGATCGGATTTGTTTGACATAATCAAATTTAACGCGAGCGAAGCCGAATGTAAAGACGAGTATAGTACATATTACATAATTGACAATATGGGACTGATATGCGATATTTTGTTTTTGTTGGTAAAATGTACCATATGAACTTTTACAAGCTCGCTTTCATTTTTTGCCGGGCAAATGCCAGTCTTGTTACCCCTCCCTAGAGCGGGCACTGCGTAGAATTATAAAGAAATAGTGAGAGTTACGTCATTTATATATAAAGTCCAACAGACATACATATATATTTATATTATTACATTTATATTTAATTGATAATCACTTCTGATAATATGTTTATTGTCGTTATCTGACCATCTTTGGCTATAAATAAAACAAACATGAACATAAACAAAACATAAAATCGTTTCTATAATAATATTACGGAATATTGGAATTATAATAAACAAATAATAATAATTTATCAGGCACATAAAATTATGTCAACGACACGTATATATTACATATTTCATGAAATACTAATAAAAATATTAATAAACATATTTAAAATGCTAAAACAGGTAGTTCGACATAATGAAATGAAATATAATAATTCCCCTAAAACACATCGCAATTCTCAAATCAAAAAAATATTATAATAATTTTTGTTGTACTATTAGATTTTCACGATATTAAAATGTAATTTTCTAGCTTCAAGCAAGCTTTTAAATAGCTGAAAACCGTTTTGTTATAACCTAAAGGAAGATTCCGAAACGGAAAATATAAGAGTAGTATAAATTTTATATGCCTTTTTCTCGATAATATTGTTTTTTAAATTGTGGCAATATTTGAGTGGAGGTGCGATATATAATAAATACCTAATTGTAGGTATTTATGAATATGAAATACTTTTACATCATTGAATATCACGCGGGGAATAGCATTTAGCAATTTTTGAAGGATTTATATAATATAATACCAATATATTAAAAGTAATAAACGGGTCATAATATGTATTTATTGAATTTATCTAAATAATCTAATTTACTTACCTAAATAAGGTTGATTTAAATTTATACAAAGATAGTCACAAATTTAATTTATGGCAGTTCTAATGTTTTGTCTCGATAAAACTTTAAAAAACAGATTACAATGATGATGAAATATTTTCAGTCTTTTTATTCCAGAGTTTGTTGAGTTATAGACGTCTGTAGCGGCCAACCTTTTTGATATGTCAATAGGACAGATGTTGACAGGAATAAGCTATATAAGTTAATATGACTAAGTTACCCAAATCATCAATAGCTTTTTAGGTCCATATTCTCTTGCTCTAGACTACCTATTGTCTTGGTTAATTCAGTGTTAAGAGACTCCCGCTAATGTTGCTACACTATCCATACACTCAAGGGGGTTTTTAATATGTTCTCTAGCTTTCGCGACTTCACTGGCTTATGAAGATCTTGTTATAACAAGAGAAGAGTCTTTTGCCTTGTACCAGGATTCATAGTAAACATTCTTGTGTAAGCAAACTTTTTACGGGGTTACCAATCGAGGTTAATTATTATGTTACTGGAATTTTACTGTATTATAGTCGGGGTCATCAATTGAGGTTAATTATTATGTAACTGCACTTTTACTAGTCGAGGTCTCCAATTGAGGGTGTTATTTATAATTAAATATTATTTGCACATAAAATACGACATGCATTTTTGTATAGCAATAGCTCGTAAATTTTTATTCCTATCAATATCTGTCCTATTGATATATCAAAAGGTTACTATCAAAAAGGTTGACCGCCACAAGTGTATATAAATCATACTATAGTTAAAATGTCTACGTAAAGATTATAATTCAGATACAAAGAGGCACTTGATATGTTATTATATATAATATTTTTAAAAGAGTCTGCAGTCCACTGAATACAATTTTAATCGTTTAGAAAACATTTCACACTTACTATAACACCTATTTAGTAATCTATCAAATAATTGTACTAAAATAGGCATGCTTCTAAACTAAGTAAAACCTTAAGAAACATTTATTGTTTGTTAGTAAATACGATTAATCCTAAATAATATAACTATTTTGAACTTCATCTGATACAGATGATTTATTACTTTTTAGAACACTGTCGTTTATTTGAACTTTCTCCCTTACTTATGAGCAATATTTTTGAAGGATTCCGATTCTAAATATTTACCTTCTTAACATTATACGGATATTTTATAACAATGACATACTAAGTCATGTATGCACATATCGTCATTCCTTTAATACCACTTCTAACGTGAACATCTAAAACAATGGTGTTTTTTTTTTAATTTTCTATAAGGATATTTTATTTAATGTAAAAAATCATTAACCACATATCGAAAGATACCACACTTAACTTCGTATGGTACATCATTCCAAAGGTTACTTATATAAAATAATCGCTGATGCGCGTAGTTGTCATAACAACAATATCATCCATGTAAAACACACCACAAACACGTTCCAGAGGGATGTATTACATACACCGTACAATCTTTTATTTTCTGCCATCCTATGAGCTCATTTAAATATTAAAATAGAATAATACTACCATTTGTGCCGTATCTATCGGAAACGATGAGCTGATGGTATTTGTCGAAAGGCCAGAAAATACCCAAACCGGGTAAAACTTTAAACTCAGCTAATATATGTTAGCTAATTGATCACAATAGGTATGTCGTATGTCGTTCATACTGGTGGAGGTCCACGGACGTACCGGAGCTGTGGGGTGAGGGTTTGAGCGAGAGAGTTGAGCGTGTCACAGCAACGCGGACGCTCAACGAGCCAAGCGGCCAGCAGCAGAGCCACAAGGCAAAGTTGTATGGGAAGAGACGAACGCAACACGCGCCAAACCCAACCACCACGAGGACTGTAATCAGGATCACCAGATCCTGTTTTATTACCAGCAACTGTTCCTATGGTCTGGTCTCTGTCAGAAAAAATATTTTCGTTAATTATTTGACTTGAATGTAAACTTAAATGTAAAAACTAATAATCATTGTGAAATCAGAGAGAAAAGTCGGTTTTCTTTTTTGTAGAATCACCATAAAGACAACTACAGAGAGGATTGCGCAAGATAACTAAAAACTGTAGATGGTTTACATAAAAGATCATCGTGTTAAAAATTCGCAAAAATTCCAATTTCACAATCATTATCATTCCACGTGAAAAACATAGATGCTTACGTGTCTTCATCGATTTTAAGATCTGGTATGCTTTGTTCCACCAACGCCTTGCAGGATTCTTGTAACACGCGAACTTCGTTTTCAGTTTGTTCCATACGCTAAATAATAGAATAAATTCATAATTATTTTTACCATATTTGTATTATTATCATTACAAAAAATACATTTTGGATTAATCAACTCCTCAGTAGATAAAATAAACCTAAATAAGATAGCAGAAACACGTTCAAGTAAAGCAAATATAAGTACTAAAAATTACAACCGAAACTGGAAATATTAATATTTTAAGTATGTGTTCGATATTGAATTAATCTTATAGAAGTTACTTTATATTACCTTTGAAATAGCCCTGTGTGCAGGTGAATTAGGAGCCAAAGCTGCTTGTAAACGGCGTGCCAATTCTCTTAGAGCAGTCAAACGTCTTGCCCTTCTGCCAACACCCTCGCTGTCGCCGTCCGATATACCGGAGTCGGACAACGAATCACACGTCGAACTACCCTGTAATAAAAAAATTAATAAGAACATTTAGAAATATCTTAAACCTAACACAGAATTAATAATGAGTAACTAATATTTTTCACTAGATTCTTAAAAGCATTTTGTTAAATAATTCTGTTACGGTGAACAAATACATTTAATAATTTTAAGTAAAATAACAAAATATCTGTTAATAGGAAAAATAAGAATGCTGTAGCCAATTACATTAAAAATTTTTCATTGAATAAAATTACTTTTTCATAATGCTATTGATATAACGATGTAGAAAGTAACAAGTCTAAAGAATCTTTACATTTTATTCATTTAAACTGTGTACTCAATTAGTACCAGCTAATAAAATATATGAAATACAAAATATAGAATTTCTTTTTCTAATTATTCTTAACTAGTTTTGCATAGCAAAGCAAGGCACAGCAAGGAATACGGAAATATGGTCGGTAATGGGGGAGGCCTACGCCGAGGAGGCGACTATAACATATTAGTTAAAAAAAAACATTGTATTTTAATGTGTAATCATATTTATAAGTTATAGATTAAAGGCTTCTTTATTTTTTATTTTATTTATTTGATAATATTTGCCCATTTTTGTAACTTTTTTCAATATAGCTTTGCGTCTATTGGTGATAGCATGATTTTATATAGCCTAGTGCCTTCCCCAATGATGGTTCAAAAATAATTTTTGCAATTCGACTGGTACTACCTAGGATTAACGTGTGCAAACAAATATTATTTTTAATTACTTGGTTGTTTTTTTTTTGTATGACTACATATACTTACTTTTTTCTTTTCCACGAGAGATGCGGCTAATTGCCGTATTTGAGTAGCGACTTCAGTGTGGTCGCCTACAGCGGTGCCGCGATCTCGCAATGCTTCTAAAGTTGCCAAGTCACCTCTCAGGGCGCCTTGGAGTTCACGCAATGCGCTCTCCCACTCGGCCCAAGCACAAACTGCCTTTTCTAATGAAAGAAGCTCATTTGATGTTCTGAAAAATAATTCAAATTTTTATATATCAATAATGTAAAAAAGTGGCTACATAAACAAGAAAAATAGGTACTGAACTACTTTGCCTTTTCCTATTCATATATAGATCTTATTTGTTCATCTTAAAATTGCGCCATAGTTTTCTACTATTTATCATATACTAATTTTTTCTATTTGTTATGTGACAAAATTCTTACAAGGTTGTACCTAAAATTTTTATAGGTTTAGTGTTTTGTTCACAATGTCACATGATGATAAATGGTGGTCTGGTCCATAATGAAATGAGGAAGAAATGATTTTCAAGCTTAGTTACCGAAACTGACAGAACTTAACTTAGTCTGTCTATTAGATAATGCCCTATTACTATGCTGTGGTTCCACCAGGATGTTATTAGTGACCAAAATGCTTAGGTTCTTTGTAAAAGTAAATTATGTTCAACTTTTATACACAAGTTCATAATTGAATGAATATATAAACTGATTTAAATTAATATTAAACCCACCTCTGATGCGCATCTTCCCACGCGGCTAACAGAGCTGCCAAATCGACCGCTAGGCCACTGTCATCTGATTCCATATCTCCCAGCGCCCGGCGAACAGACACCGTTAACTTCAGCATTGACACTTTACATTCTAACAAACGGGATAAACGATCCTGGAAATAGAAAATAAAATACGTTATATTTTACTAAGCATTGTTTAATCTGAAGTGTATCCGACTGATTTGCGACTACCATTGACTACACGGCTAATCTAACAATTTAGGCGATTGCTTCGATGTTAACACATGCTCTGGGTTCGAATACCAAATTATTATTATTTCTACGATCCACAAACTTTGTGTGCCTGTTTGTATGTTTATACACACTTGATATTAGCGAAATTACCTACATAGGTAGATGGCATAATAGAAAAAAAAATGGTGAATAATTTATTGCAGTAACTATATTATATCTTGTGACCTCTCGGAAACAGCCAATGTATATCCACGTTTCCAAAACGAACGTAGGTCGTAAAGATAAATGTGATTAAAACATTGTAAATATTTTTAAGTTCGTACAATTGTAATCATATATTAAAAAGAGCTATAACTGCAGAGATAATTTCGTCGTTTCTAAATGGGCATGTTGTTTTCGAAAAGGTAGTAATTTTTTGACTTCAAAGAAGTGATATCGTTATTCTATTTTTGGGAAATAAACAATTTGAATTTGAATACAGAGATGACCGCCGCGTTGATGGATCAATAATTTCTTAGTGGCTGCCATTTTTTTAGATTGTACTCTGCTTATCATCAGATACAGTGCTTTCACTTTGCAATACTTTTATTACAAAATATTTATTTTCAGCTAACCACAATGTACATTACAAGTCTACAATCCTATACTTATGTACGTAATAACATAATAAACATCCACTTTTATTCAACCACATATGTAATACATACGTAAATCTTGAAAAACTATAATTAGACATTACGCAAACAACGACTCAATTATGTACGACTTATATCGCGCAATACCGAATTCTATTTTGATCCAAGTAAAAAATGAAAATCTACATTTTTTAATTGTTACTAGGATCTTAACAATTTGGTTATCATAGCAAGGTAGGTGGACAACCTACCCGAGGTTATAAATTATTATTAGTGTAAAACTACACTTTTCTACTGACACTTTAATCGATATTATTTTAACAGCCAATTCAGTTACAAAACAAATACAGTTGTATTTATTCTTCCACTGAAATATATCTTTATACCGTAAAAAAAAAGAAAACCAATGTATTGAAATAAAAAGAGTCGATAGGATAGATATGTCTAGAAAACTACTTTATATCACCTTAAGTTCTTCAATTCTCCTATGCAACTGGGCTCTAGTATGCGGTTGTGGTGCACAGTCTCCTGGTTCGCAGATGTCGTCCAAAGTTTCCCGTAGAGCAGTAATTTCGCGACGCAAGCGCCGAGCCCCTCCACGTCTTGTCGCGGCAGCACGTAATGCCGACCATCTCGCCGACACCGCTGATGTAAAAGAGCTTTATTAGTATTCGTTTTTTTTTTTTTTCAAAATGTAAGATGCTGCCTTAGTTGAAATAGGTACTAGTTTATGGGCTCCAAGTAATCGAACTTCCCTGTGTGCTATTGCTGTCTAATAACTTCGATAACGAAAATCACTTTTTTTAAGTCCGTGAAATTGGTTTCTAATGGTTACAATGTTTTCAGATTTTATACGACTATTTTATGCGCATCGTATTCTATTGAAGCTGATCTATTCTAAGTAAGCTTTTAATGCATTTTACTATTTTAATTAAAAAGATATCTCACGGTGCACCACGCAATACTAGGAACGTAAACACTTTCTTCGTATGTTAGTTAACGTTGTTACCGTAAATAAGTTTTGTTTACATGTTGTGTTGCGTTTCGCTCATCATGTAGGTCGGCCTGAGCTCCTCTGTGCATACTTAATATCTCAGTTACTGGGTTAACGTTGGTATGATGTCAGTTGCATTATCAATCAGTTTCATACGTCTATATAATACAGTATATACAGAAGCATTTCACACCTTAATCATTGTCTTTTTTGCATAATAAATAGCAATGAGTGTATAACATCCGAAATCAGATGAATCCGATGAACTGCTAGAGTGTATTTTAAATATAATTTGATCTTAGTCTAAGACTAATGCAATATTTTGATATAATAGGTAACACAAGTAGCGCGGATAGCAATCAGTCAAATTAGTACAATGTGTAGACAATTGAATACGAGTTGAACCGTTTGGTACAATTTTAAAAGTGCTGTTAGAGATATAATAAATGATTAAGTAGAAATGTGGACCGTGTACGTGGCACCGTGCCACTATAATAACATTAGCAAAAAACATTAGGTATTTAAGAGTTTTTGCAACTAATGCTGAAGTTCTAACCGGATTGTAATTGTACATGCTGACCTACATTTTTATTGGACGTCTGTGCATTTTTGCGTTTCGGTCTTAGTAATAATTCTTTTTAGTTTGCTGACATCACTTAATTTTAATATATCATTTTATCTTCGAGTCACGTACATAAATCAATATTCACCTTTGTTTACAAGTTATTATTACTAGTTTTGTTTAAAATGCATTTAAAGTTTAACTGTATTAGCATAAATAAAAACATTCTAGAATGTGGAAATGAAAGTTATTATGTAGAAACTTGTTTAAAAACTTCCATTAAAACAAGTCGTACGGGTAATCTGTCGAGGACGAGATACATGCTTAAGTAACAGCTGATGAGATGACACGGTTGGGAAAACCATTAGCTCGAGTATGATTATCTAATTGACACTCAGCTCCATGAAACGAGATTATTCGGTTTTTAGGATTATACAGCGATGTCAACGTATTTAAAAACTACGTAACTTCTAGTAATTAATGCTTGCTTATGCTCCAAATTAGGACACTGGAATTCGAAAACGTTTTTATATACCTATCTAACTAAGCGACGTAACTTAAACTGTTATTTGTTTTAACTGTTCGTCAATAATAATAATAATAATAATGTTTTAGAAGTATTCAAAAATATATACTTTAGTGCAATTTTATCATATGGCAATATCGTTGATCAATTCTACCTAATATGATTTTCTAAAACAAATGAATTAGGGTATCGTATACGTTTTGACTGAGAATCTAGGTGTAGATGTAGAATTGTAAGCATTTATGTATACAAAAATTAATATCAAATAATAGAGCCCCAAATTATAGCAATCAATGAATGATGTATGACAATATATCTGGTTTTAAAGACTAAACTTTCTAAAAGGGATTAACTAGTGACATTTATTATCTAATCAGTGTTTCTAACAGGTATTTGATTAAGTAATTTGAGTAATGATTCGGGGAATATAATGTTTATGTAATATTTGTTAATTTACTGACAGTATGTCTTGTAGTACACGGTTGGTGTAATGATTTAAGTGATTTCTCGAAGTCAGTGTTTTTCCACCTTTTTCATGACACGGGCCCTTTAGTATAAATCAATATTTCGCGACCCCCTACCTGTTGATTTTTTAATGTATTTTATTTTATAAATATTCAATCCAACATATTTATTAATTTTCATAATTAGAGTTCGGATAAAAACATAATTAAGTACGTAAAACACATTTTTTACTAACGTTGAATGCGTCGCAAGTAAATAGCGCAACTTACAAACAAAATTGACTTATATTCATCGTCTCTAAATCAAAACCTCATCAATTCATTTTCTTCGACACAGTCTTTTATTAAAGAAGTCGGATGTGAGATAAACATCAAAAAATTTATACCTAGTATGAAAATGGCGCTCGAAAAGTTTGAACTGTTTTTTTCGACCTGACATACGCTGTTAGCCGTAAGGGTTTTGAAAGCTTCACCGAACTTTTTGGGGCGAGTGCTGAGAGCACTCAGCCCCGAGGCAGTGGGCGCAAGGGTACCAGAATGGCCGGACATTGGACTGCTGCCGGATAACGAGCAAAAAACTGTGTCATTACTTCTTACTGCTCACCTTTTGGTTAAAAAGGAAATCAGAATACCCAGAATTAACAATAGAGGCTTTGAAGTGTTTGATTCCATTTGCCATCTCGTACTCGTGCGAGTTAACATTTTCTTCTATGGCCCAAATGAAATGTAAGGAAAGCAATCGTTTAAATTTGGAAAACGATTTAATTCTCCATGTACCAAAAACGGATCCACGATGGGAGAAATTGGTAAACGAAACGCAACCTTCGCATTATTTTATCATAAGTTTATTATTATTATTATTTTTTATTTGATATACATTTTAAGATAGAAGAGGGCTCATAAGTTATTTTAATTTTTGGTTTATTCAAAACAAATGATTATGCCTTTAAGTTAACATTGTTCTTAATAAATCTTTTTAAGCTTTATTGTTTTTTTACTGCAGTAGCTTTCTCAACCTTTTTCAACTCTGCTATAGAAGCTTCGCGACCATCCAGGGTGTCGCGACCCATACGTTGAGAAACACTGCTCTAAGTGCTTCCATTACGGTCACACCGCCGGCTGTGCTGGGTTCGAATTCCATACAAGATCATTATTTGTGTAATGCACAAATGATTATTTTGAGTTTACTTTATGTCATTTAATTTTATGTTTGTAAAGTTAATGCATAGTACAAGTGTTATCTTTTTTAAGTAAATATAAAGAATAATATCGAGCCGAGGAATTTCTATAGAAGATGCTTCCTTGAATGTACGAAAAGTTAATTTATGCTACTGAAGCAATTTATATTTCATGCTTATAATTTTCTAGATCGTTCTGAAACCTTATTAAATAAAATATAACTAAAATAACAGGAAATTAAAATAACGAGTATAATAATTACTAAAAATGTATGCTCAATTAAATCAGAAAATGTGTGTTTGTATATTATTCTCGGTTTTTCTGTTGAATATATTGGCATGTGAGATAATCGTAAACGCAAAAAATAATTAACATCTAGTTTTATGTATTAGAAACGTGAATAATTATGGTAATAATTCGTATGATTAAGAATAAGTATGCGGTAAGTTACAGTAATATACATTTAAACCTACTTTAATAGGATAATATTTAGAAATATTTCGGTGTGTTAGGACTACAATTATGTCCTATATCACGATCATTGTAGACCAGATATAATTTCCGTCATAGTGCCATGTTTTGGCGTGTCGTGTTCTGGAATTATGAAATATGTACAAACACTTAGGCGTGTCGTATTCTGGAATGATGTAAGGTGTATATCCATTTAGCCGTGTTCTCTTCTGGAATTATGTGGTGTATAAGTAATAAGCAAACAGGGCGGTAACGATCTGTAGCCAACTGTGTCGCAACTAACACACATACGGTGATCTCTCGATTATCGTTTTGTCTCATATTGTACTTATCATCAGATACAGTGGCATCAGTTCCCTAATTGATGAGCACAATAGGATTCAAAAACAACGAGAAAATTTATTGATCGGTAACATACCAGCGTCTATCGCAACTATGCCCGTCCTTAAGCCTCTTGATATTGGACGTTCACTTGATAAACCCGTATAGCAACAAATGAAAAAACAGCCATTGTAACGAGTTTATCAATCACTATATGAATGATGGTTTTGCGTTCTAGTTAGCTAAGATGCTTACCATGCTGCTTTATTAAATAATATAAAGATGCTAATCATGGAACGTGATATGCCTAACTCTGTCACTTTGGTGGATTGTGGTCGTGTCTCATGCGGTGACAGTCCTACTGATCAGTTGATACCCAGGTGACTGAGGAATGTTAATGTAGATGTAATTAGAAAAGCTTTGTAGCCCAGTTTAGCTCATTAAGACAACATCACTTCAAACATTAAAAAATCATAAACAAACTATCATATTCAGACCTTGCAAGACAATGTTCAAAACAGTCAAAATTTCTAAATTCCAAAAACTCAACTATATTTTACTTCACAATTAAAGTATATTCTTTTGAATATATTTACTTATAATTTCAAGTCTAAATGTATACTTATTCCAGGGAAACGATAAAGATACGGTGCTCATGTTGGTATATTAATTTTGTTCGATGCTTAACCGTAATCAAAGCAGTCCATTTATGAAAGAAGGAAATAGGTTACATTATGGACGGTAATTTCATGTAAGAACGGAAACTGATTATGATGATTGCTTTAAGATGTTTAATCCGTTTGAAGATAGATACTACATTAGTACGAGTGAACGTGTTTGTGTATTTCTGACATTTAGATACGATCTTTAAGAATATTTAATACGCCCGTTAGTTATGGAATAAATAAGACATATTAAAATCGTTTACTACACATCACACTTTTTACTGTATTTAACTTACTAATATTTATTTATGTATGTTAGATCTCCTATGAAGTCATTAATATGTGTATTTAGCTCAGTGTAATAATTTAGGTAGAAGGTACGTATTCCATACTAATTGTACTTGTTAAGTAGATAATTTTGAACTTCGTGAATATGCTATTATTAAATAAAGCAATAAATTTATAATATCATAACGTTACAAAAAAGTTTAGAACAAAATGTTAACATCAATTGCGTATTCTAGCATAACTCTTTCCTTTTAGGGGATAAAGTATTTTATGTGTACATTACTATAACATATATTATAGTGTATATATATCAATTATCATCAAAATTTTAGTAGATTCAGAGTAATAGGGGTACTAGGAGACAGACAAAAAGAAAAATTTAAATAAAACATTTTTTAAAGTGCGGTGAAAATGTAATTTGAAAAGTTTCATTAACAGTTTCTGCTCAATTTTCGTTTTATTATATGTATAAATTGTTTCAATTGTTATTGAAAACTGTCTTTAAACTTTTGTTTCACTCGAAGCAGTAAATAAGTTTTTATTAAATTAATCTGGCTTTATTTCGATGTTATAACTTTGTGATATAGATTAAATGTAGATTCAAGACTATCATGATTACATCATTTACAAAAATATGAAAACATGTAAGTAGCCTTATATTTTTAGTGTTTTTTTTCTTCTATATTTTCTGTTATACATAAATAAATATAAATCCATTAAAATTAAATTTTGCATGTTAATGAAAATTATTTGATATAAAAAAAGTAAACTATTAATGACTTGAAGTTACAACATAGTTACAGTGAAATATAAAATGAAGTCCCACGCATAGATCGTTCTAACTTAGAAAATGACTTATGTATGCTGGTTAATAAATTAATAAAAGAGATACAACACAGTTGTTTCCAGTTAAATCATTATAAATAGACTGGTAACAAAACAATGCAGGAAACGTCTACCGTTAGGATTTCTCCAGACATTTTCATTTATACCAAAACGTAAAAGGCATCAAGGCGCTTCATCTCCGCGCATGCGAAGTATATTATTTGTAAATCAAAACAGATAATTACAAAATGCAGTTGGTTCACTAAGCCAAAATGGCATTTTTAATTTCTTGAACTTATTTTCAACGTTCGTATACAGATAAGGTAACTAATTTACATGTAAGTTCAACGTCCTCTGAAGATTCTAAGTCTAGACATCTGCATAGGCTAAAATTATAACACATGTTTCAAAACGAAAGTAGATGCTTTAACTTTGAAGAATGTTATACCGATAATAAGTATTTTAAATGAAAAATAAATATAAATTCAGTTAAGGACATTAGTAAATTATTTTTAATATTTATTTCCTTTAAATTGAATTATATTTTTAAATATCAAGGTTAAAAACCAGTCCCTTAATGTCCATATTCAAGAGCTTAATGACTTGTTATATGTTTTTACACTTATGGCTCCCTCTTAAATATTTCTATCCTTGAGAACGGATGAAGGTAGCTGCGATGAAATCATA
This sequence comes from Actias luna, assembly GCA_039707435.1. Taxonomy (NCBI): domain Eukaryota; kingdom Metazoa; phylum Arthropoda; class Insecta; order Lepidoptera; family Saturniidae; genus Actias; species Actias luna. Next base: position 10,539,320 of record JAZHAC010000012.1, on the reverse strand, counting down.
CCCAATTGAAATTGTATATGGAACAAACCGTTTTGCGTTCACCCAGGAACGGAAACCAATTTGCTAACCGAGCCATTCTTCACTCGTATCCAATGAGTAATAAATGCTTCCTATTCCCATCTGCGAGCCCCTATCAAAATTTGAATATTGGCATCATTAATATCAACGAGTTAAATAAAAGCCAATTTTAACTTGTAATCAATTTCTTTTTACCATGGGTTTAAGGACACATGTTACAAATATGGTTCCCTTGAGGTTTTAAACTCTTGTCGAGACTTTCGAAAATAAATATTTCACGTCCACATGTAGAATAACTGGTTGCACACGCGACATGTTTACATTCACAAACTGGTGAAAGCAAATAAATTATAAACTAAGCTATTACGATGTATTTGGTGTATGCTAAAGCGTGTTTAGAATTGTGACGGTATACGTAATCGGTAGTTATTGTAATGTTAAATAATGCTATTAACGTTCTATTTAAACGCAAAAGTGTCGATTCTTAGAAATAATTAAGAATTTAAAATGATTCCGTGTAAATTTTCAAGTCTTGTATATTTAACGATCTTAAGGTAAGAAGGTAAAATTATAAATACTAATAATAATACTTTAAAATACATTTATTATTGATTACAATAATCCTATTATCAGTAAAAGATAAAAGTAAATCAAATAAATAATCATGTCAGGAGCATTCGAAATAATAGAAATTGTGCACAATTTTTAAAACATCAAAATGATGTTCGTCGACGTTTTAGCTAAAAACGTGTAGTAAGAAGTCAACAACCTGGGTTTTTTGCCAGTATTCCGAGAAAAAACGCGGTCTACAATAAGGATGAGATTTTTATTTATTTATTCGTTTCTTAGGTAAAATTGAAAATTATTTATATTTACTGTCACACGATACCTGGGTAAGGCGGGACACAAATGCAATCCGTTACGGAACTGTCGACCCGATCATGCGCAGGAGTTGACGAGGCGGCAAGGTCGGAACTGCACGACGGTTTGCACCACATTATTGAAACAACCTTCACAAGCTATTTGCAGCTGTAAAATCTTACACAACGCCTCTATTGCGACGTTCCAAAGACAACTAAACTGAAAGGCTCGACTATTATTATCGCTTTTGCAAATGTACATGTAAATTTTGTTAACAATGCTACTACTAGTCTTTCGAAACACATTTATTGTGAACAAGATAAGGCATCATCTTTTGCAACAAATGTTAGCTTATATTTACAAATTACGTGTGATTGACGTTAAAATAACGATTTTTAAAATCGAATATAATTTGTAAATGGGTCAAACGAAAAAGTACTTTGTGCCAAAGAAGTTTGTACTCATTTAACTGCATTGATAATATTGTTAGGTACATTGGAACGAATGCAAGGTGACCCCGATATCCTAAATATTTAGTTTCGTCTTAGATCACTATTTGATTTGATCACTATTAATGTAGCAATAGATAAATAAACTTTATATTAATCGGCAAATTATCTGCTACTGTAAGAACACATTTTGATTCCAATATTGCGGTTGACGTAATCTCGTTCTCGAGCCATTTATGCATAATATAATAAAATTATAATTTTATAATAACGACAACTACTTCGCGGTAAAAATTAAAATGAAATGTTAAAGAATTATAACACAGAAGGTAAACGAAAGACATGAAACCACATTATGTTACACCGACGACATTTTTAGAAATATTTCTATATAAAGACACTACACAAATGAACGTGTTGAAGCTAGAATTATTACTAGATACTGAGATAAATAAGAAACGAGTTAATAAATGCAGTACTCACTATATTAAAGGCTATCAAGTGCATGTCGCGACCTCGACCATAATAGAATTATTATGGAAACACAACTCGGCGGTTAAATACACGACCTTGCCAGACAAACACCTATTGCGATAAGAGAAAACCGCTTTGGGTTTTACAGTTTTTCATCAATCTATTATAGTAAAGGTACTATTCTAAATGATTACAAATATCGTTATGTATTATAAGTAATGAAATTGTCTACTTTAACTATTTATAAAAAAAATACTTAAATTTTGTGGATAGGTCAAGTATAATCATTTTGACCGAGTTTGTTGCAAAATTGTAATATACTTAATTATAGAACAATATTTTAGCTTAATTTATATACTCCAGCTGATGCAACACAACATTACACTTAAATTTGCTGTAATATATATATATATATATATATATATATATATAAATTTGCTGTGTTTGTATTTTTATAGAATGTAATCAGTGAAGCTATTAATTTTTGATACTTAAAACAAAACTCATGTGACAACTCTGCTTGTTATGAATAATATATCGAATAATCAAGTGTAGTCAATTAATATCATTAATACGTGCCTACACTAAGCACCAACAACGAAATGCTAATAACATGTTTCAATACCATTCACTTCGAAACAAAGATATGCCTATATACTCATAACATTTGTTTATTTGATTTGCTGAAGTACAGAAATGTACATCTGTTTTGCTAAAATCAATGCACCCAATTAATTTATTATCCAAATTAACCATACATTTTCTGTCAATAATTTATTCTTACTTAAGCAGCCTGTTTTTGGCGTATTTAATATATGTATGGAATTAGAATCTGACGAAAATAGCGAGTATCAAGAACGAATGGAGGTAGTTTTGAAGTGATGATAGCTCAGTGGTAGCGTGTACGGACGCCGCGTTAAAGGCCGTGAGTTCGAATCCCTGCAATAAGCTAAAGCTTTCGGTAAAGAAAAACAGATCTACAGAAAAACGAATCTATAGCATAGTAGTAGGGATTTTTTGTAACGCCCGCCTAGCTAGTTACCACCCTCAAGTTGAAAATCTACCGCCAAATACCTATAGGTGTGTTCAGGCAGTTGCACTTGAGAGCCAGTCATTCTACACCCTTAGCGTGTCCACGATCTAGAGCACATCGTCATATAGCGAGATTGTAGCCATAAGGCTTTTTTTTTTTTTTTTTCTCGACCTGACTTACGCTGTTAGCCCCAAGGGCTTTGACAGCTTCACCGGACATAAGGCCAAAAACCTATAAACTATGCAAAAAAAGTTGGAACGTTGGAAACCATACTAGACTACAACTAACTAAACTACAAAACAACTTGATACAGTAACACTGTTAACTTGCATTTTCATTCATTTACTTGATTTATTACAACAAATATTATTCATTTATTTACTTATTTATTTGGGTAATACACAGTTCTTTATCCTTATAAATATATACACAATAAATTATCATATTCCAATTAAATTTCCATATATATCATAAAAACATACAATGTCGAACGCATTATATCTAAAATCTATTTAAAACTACAAAAAAAAAAATGTGGTAAAGATATAAAAACAAAAAACATATACAATAATCTACAAAAACTGAAATTGAAACCTGCAACCAGAATGAAATAATTAGTAGTAAATCAAGTCACGTAAGAGGTCGACCGTTATTGACGATTTGTAAAAGGACTCTTGGATAGTTATCGCGTAATTTCCGGTTTATGTAATCCGGAATTAAAATGTATCCATACTGCACAGAGTATTGGCTGTCAATGGAATTGATAGCTGCCAAATTTGACAACTATTGTCAGTTTTGAGAGTCATTATAAAAATGGACGTCGAAAAGTCGCGGTTACCGCGTAGCAGACATATATTTTTTAAACATGACGCTGTGTTTGAAAGAGTGACAAAGATTTTGTAAGAGCTAATAAAAGAAAAAAGTATAACTGGATATTTTTTTTAAACTAATGAACTCTTAAAAGCCGTCTGAATGCGTCGAAATGACCTACTGCCGACTGTAACGTTAATTTTGGAATAAATCTCTTTCATTTATAGTTGCCAAATGGGAAACGTTACTGTGCTTTAAAATTCGAGTGACGTTTTTACGATGCAATGATCGAAAACGTCGTTGGATACAATTCAAAGCTATATTTAGTCATAGTAATCACTAATAATAAATAGTTTATTCATCTGTTCTAACTCTTTTTCCATTGAACTATAAATCACTAAATAAAGGATTTGCTTTTATTCTTTTTTAAGTTTATGGTACGTCGAAATATTATAAATTTATAAGAAATATAAAGATTTTTAATACTTTACCAGTATATAAATTTATTCATGTGAATGCACTTAAATAGAATAAAAAGTTAGTATTTGCGTTGCTGAGCGAAATGCTAATTCATCTCATAGTTTTAGTATTTACCAACTGATATTTAATTATATGTTTTATTTTAAATGTTATGGCACTACTATTTTGTTCTTTTTTTCGCTAAGAGGAAAACTAAAAAAATATAAGAATATGTTCTTATGCTAGGAACATAAAACTAAATCTTCATTAACATCTATAAAAATAGTTTGGTTTATCATCAATTTGTAGGTAAACAATATTACTTAATTACTACAGCAAGACGAATCGATCAGAAACTCTCTGGCATGAATACAATGTGAGAACTAGTGAACTATTTCAAATTATGCAGGTCTGTGATATCAAGCGCGGATTTACTAGGTCACGACCTCCACCCCTTAAACTAAATATAATTTTTAGTTGTCGTGGAAAATTCTATTTCTTATACGAGTCTGGTAATATATTCGAATTGGAATCTTTAAGAAACTTTGATTAATTGGCATTAAAACTCTAGATCCGCGCCTGTGTTGAACCTACATCTTTCGTTTCCGCGTCCGTCTATATGACTCACTAAAGGTTTATATAAATGTAATCATTTATTAAACAATAAAAAGTATTAGTTCCTTGTGTAAATAAAATGCATCTACAAATGTGACATAAAAAAGCGACACACTTTAATATTTATAAAATTCTGTCTAAATCAATATGCTGGTACTATTGCAAAGTAAAAATATATTTCTTAGAAACTGAACGTTTTTCTAAATTCGAAGGTCGAGAAAAACTTACCTTTGTATTAGATTAAATTCACCAGAGTATCATAATTTCATTACATTATTAATAACTCATTTATTTGAATGTAAAAAGAGTCTATATTATTTTCTATGTGCTAAAGTAAATACGGAATATTAAGCTTGGAATTTAATAATTACGTTCATATTTAGTAAATGTTTTAATGTTATTCTCATATGCATTAGGAGGAACCTTTAAAGAGTTGTGGTGTAGAGTAGGTACGAGGAGATGTGCGAAAGCTGTCTTTAGTCTCTGGCAATTCTGGGGAGTAGGAGTCTACGTGATGTCTTCTTAGTTGGTATTTGATAGTGTTTGTCAGCAGATGAGTCTCTGTACCCACCCTACTCATCGTGGCTTGCCTAGGCAATACGTTAAGGATAGCGAGAGAAGGTCCTTATACGGAACTTTTTACCATGACAACAAAAACGGGTTCATACTCTGAAGGATCCTTAAACAGTGCAATAGATAAATAGGACAGTGCAATAGGTACTGTCTCATTACTAACATCGAAATGGAGGTCGCAGGTAAAAATACATCGGCTAAAAATCATAAGATAAAAAATGCGCAAACCATGTTTCGTTTTGAAGCCGATGAGGTAAAATCCGAAAGCAAAAATTAGATGAGCAGATACAAATTACAGTATTCGCAGTTGAGCTAAAGTGTAAAACAACAAGTTCTGATCTTGACAGTCGCGTGGGTATGCTGTAGGCGAACGAAACCTGTAGGATTGGTTCAAGTACTTTGTTATATATGCTTCTTTAGATATGCAGATGCAGGCAAGTACTATATAGATATCTTTTATACATGTGATTACCTTTATTAAAAATGAATAAAATTTAAATTCACATTATTCGATTCAGTTCAAATTATTACTATGTATTAATAAATAACAGCATAGACCGTTTAATAAATGTGAAAGGTAAAATCCATTTTCATGTTATGAAAACAAAAAAATATTATTAAATAAGTAGTAACATTTATATTATTTAAAACTCAATGGCATACGTGATTTATGCATACATAATGCACGAGAAAATGACGGTACTCTGATGGTAAGCACGGTGCAATCCAAAACCAACGGCGACCGTCGACGGATTTAATCCCATCGCTACACGACGCTGTTGTACCGGTTTTTATTTAATATTAAAGAATTGACATTAAATTATTCGAAATGTCATCGCATCTATTTTTTCTGATAATAAATGTTTACGATATTAAACAAGCTATCTCTGTTTAGAAACTTTAAAATGACTTATATCGGATTATACCTATTCATTTAATAGCAGAACTTATAAACAACTTTAGAAATCGAGCGTAGGATGATTATTACAATAGCGAATATTATATTACTTACCAACTTCTCCGTCCGGATTATTGCTGGATGATACAGACACGTTCATAATTGAAATTTAGTTACACAAGATGTAACATATTACTTTTATCACTTGTTTGTCTGAATATAACCTTATTTAACTACACCAATTTAAAAGATATAATTGTATTGTAATCTTTTCTTCCTTTATTACTTTAAATTACGAAAATTATTATAACTGATGCGTACTTAACGCACTTTTTAAAATTTACTATCAAATGTTGATGAATCGATAAAACATATTTTTATTTAATCCATTTTTATGTATCGGAGCCATTCATAAAATACGTTCGCACTTTTAATGGGGGGGGGGGGGGTGTTGCTTACTGTGACAAAGTATAAGATGGGCGGCAGAGGAGTCTTAAGAAAACGTGGCGTTTGCAGCTTATACAACAATTTTCTTAATTTAACATGTTATTAGTGTCATCTATTAAAGTTTTATTATTACAAGTATTTTTATTGTTGTCTTTTCCATTAGTCAATCGCATCGACTACAACGACATCTATCGCGTTATGATCACTTATCGGGATAAAAAGTATCCTATCTCTCAAGTCGGATCAAACTGCACACAGTGTGCAAAATTGGATTAAAATCGGTTCAGTAGTTTAGGAGTTCTTAGTTCTTAGGAGGGCGCAGAAAATGTGACATAGCGTTACAAAGGAGGGGCAGGGGGTCTAAAAGGGTAAAATTTTGCGGGACATATTTTATGAACAGCACGTTAGTGTTTAATGTACAGAAGAAATATTATATTACTTTTCACTTATATTAACTTCGTAGTTGTATGTAAAAAGGAAAGAAAGTGTTTACTATCAAAATCATACTCAGAGTTAACTCAATCAGACAATGACCAGTTATCAGATTAACGATTAATTAAAAATGTTTTAACTGCACCGAGAGGTAAATTGACTAATGATATTATAAGATCAGAGATTGGCTGCGCACGAGTTTCCGTTTCAAAAGTTTACGTAACAAAACATAATCATCTCTTTTTCGTTAGAACATAATACCAAAGATTAATTTATTAGCTTATAATATTTTTATATGTTATTAAATATCTAAACGATAATCTGTGTTAGGGATGTTACGGACTTTCGACTCCGATTCCGAAAGGTCGGTACTTCGGATTGAATTTACACCTCCGACTCTGACTTCGGCTTCGGTACTTTGAATCGGAAGTTATAACGGTAATCGCAACACAACAAGTAACTGCAGCTAGAATAAGTACGTACAAAATTTCACCTGTAGCTCACAAAATTGCTTGATTTTTCAAAGGATTGCTCTACAGGGCCTTCTCCTAAGTTTTACGGTAGATACCAAATTTCGTTGCTTGTTACAATTCCTAGTATCGAATAATATTATTATGTAGTATATAATTAATTTATTTAGCATGTCTGCCTTCTTCCCTACCTTCAACATCGACTCCGCCTCCACCTCCGACTTCGATAAAGCAGATTATAAACCTCCGGTTCCGACTCCGGCTCAGGTATACCCTGATTCATAACATCCCTAAACTATGTTCAGCAAGAATGTTCATAATTTAAAATTAATTATAGTTTGTGTAGCGTGTAAGTAAAATTTCAACATACCGTTAGTTATAATCTATTTATCTATCTTATGCTTATGTATAACTTATGCTTATATTTATGCATAAAGTATTTCAACAGTGCATTCGAACCCACGTCCATTGACGCGGATACTAACTGAGCTATCATCGCTTCAAAAGTTAATGTTGTTCACTTACAATGGTGCTAATAATATTATAATTATTTACCTTCTGTACAGAATATCCATATATGAAGTTATGTCTTCATATCCGTATTTTATAACCGACATCGACTGAATAGGCTCAAGAAATTCATACCCAGATTCGAAATCTTATACTTCCGTATCTAATTTAATTATTATACACTCCTACGTAAATTCCATGCTTGAAGAATAGTATATGGTTAATCATATGGCTAAATAACACTAAAATACAATACAGCGGAATCTGTATAACTCGAATCTCAAGGGAGATGCTAAAAAATCTGATTACAAAAGATTTTACAGCACAAATTTCGACTTAAAAAGGAGCTCCTTATTTTATCAAAATTTCTAAAAAAATATATTTAAAAATTTTTGCCGTTGCCATATTTTGCTAACTACAACTGACGGAGTCTTGTTTTTGAAATTCGAGTTATAGAGTATAAATGTGTACTATCAATACCTCGCAGGGAAATAAGATTTTGTTTGAGTTACAAAGTCTAAACAATTAGAGTAACCGCGAATTTAGGGGTTTAGCGGAAGGGAAAATGACATTTGTTTTCAACGTACTGAGCATTACGAATTAACGAGGTTCGAGTTATAGAGATACCAATATACCACCGTTATTACAAACATGAAAGCAATAGGTAGTTGTCACTCATTGTTATAAATCAAACGTAATTGTTATATATTCGCACAGTTGAGTCGTAAAAGGAATTCTATTGCCTTTACATTAAATAATCTTGAATATTGATCTGTAAAAGTAATAAGAGAAACTAAACATGTGACTTCCATATCATCTCAATAATATGTTACTTGAAAAGCTCAGCCAAATGACAGTATGTTGTTATTCATTTCTAGAATTTATGAAGCATATAGCTCACTGGTAGCGTGTACGGATGCAAAATTAATGAATGTGAGTTTGAATTCACGCAATCAGTTTAAGTTATCGGCAAAGGAAAACATCGTGATGAAACTACAAAACCACACCAACAATCAAGAGTATGACTTTTTCTAAAGCCCGCCGGGGTAGCTACCTCTCTCAAGTTTAAAATCTACCGCCAACCTTTAAGTGTATTTCGGCAGTTGCACTTGAGAGCCAGTCCCTCCATTAGGGTTGGCGGGTCCACCATCTTGGACCACATTATTACTGAACAATAGGTGCGATTGTGACCATAAATCTGCACCCATGAAAATATAAGTTAAAAAAAAGACACGTTCAAAAAATTAAATAATAATACCGACTGCGTAAAACGCTATAATTAATTGTGCTAAAAGCGATATTAAAAGGCTTATTGAATTGAGCTATAGCGGTAAATGAGATGAACTAGAATGACCGCTCTGATAGACCGTTATCGTCGGAGAAACATAATAATTGATGGGTTAATATCCGCTACGGGAACAATACAAGGTAACATCTAAATGTACTAAATTAACAGTATATCTAGCAAGTTAGATTACAAGTATCATCGGTATCTTTATCAGTTTATATATCTAATTTATCCAAAGATTATTTGTTAAAAGAAGACTTCATTACTTTAACAACTTCCGTTCGTGAAGAATTGCAATCATCTCCGATCAACTTTATTGTGATACCAATCTAAACTGTATCTTATACTCTCATTATAAATGGAAAAATTAATCGTGAAATTATGCAAAAGCTAACGACACAACAAAATTAAAAGAAAAATATTAAAAATAAGTTAAATGAATATTTTTAATATTTCGTGAGTACACTTATTTTTTGTTACACCTTTTACGTAGGCAAATTTGCCAATGTCAAGTGTGACAAATACATTTATGAGCGTTTAATTAAGCCTAAGCACAAATGGCAAAGTACCACAACAAAAAAATTGTGACTTTAGAAATAACAATGTAACATGGAAGCTGCAGGGACATTATATAATGAGACATTCAATGTATAGATAGAAAGCATAACTACATTAATACACTATTCATGTACAATTATGTATTTATTACTACGTCAACGAGATGTCAAGAGCGATTCGATCATATTTCTGGTAGCCGCAGTATGCGGGAGTGAAACTGCTAATCATCGGCTACGGAACAAGTCATATCGACTTTCTCAAATCACATAACGTGTGACATCTGTGATCGATGGGACTTGGTGGGGACAGAAGTCGCTGCATTACACAATACACATACCTATAACAAAAGCCTACACAAAGTTCAAACATTCAAAAATTACTCCCTTGCGTGATCTACACAATTATTAATGTTGCTTTCAAAGGGTGTATGTTGAATCTGGAAGATTATCACAAATAACAGTACATCCAAGACACGGTATACAGTATTTAACATACAATAAAATTAAACATCAATGGAAAAAATAAGAACTTAAATACTTTTAAATTTTCAACATTAAGAACCACATCTTATATTTCATTTTAACGGTTAAAACTTCTATGAATGGATAGATGCAATTAAATAACCATCAAGACATGCCAAGACACCTGTGGCCCCTAATGCCTTAACAATACCAGAATATCGATCATAATTGTGTCATAATTACATAAATATTAATCAATAGCCAATGCCACCCGGTGGCACTGTAATGAATAATACAAAGCTCCTTAAAAGGTGTGCGCAACTTCTTTATACCATATAGGAGCGGCGCTGATCTCACGAGATGACTTATGTATACGTGTATGTAGACGTCTTTGAGACCAATGACCTCGGTGCTCGGAAACTACATAGGTCTTCGGCCAAGGACATTCGAGAGTAATATAAAAAAAAGACTATTCTAGACAGTGCTTACGAAATTTGAAGAAGTACAGATTGCAAATAGCTGTGATAACTTACACATCCATATGAATATTAATATAAAACGGAAAATTTTATTTGTTTGTTTGAACACGCCAATCTTTGGAACTACCAGTCGATTTTCAAAAAAAAATTTTTGTATTTCATAGAGCAATCATTGACTGAGGCTTTATTTTATTTAATATCACGGTACTACAAATAGGAACAACGCTGTATTGAAATAACAAAATTAAAGTTAAAAAAAATGGGCAAAAGTTATCAAATAATTTTTAGTTCCACGCGAATGAAGTTTTACACACCTGTAAAAACGTAAAATACATTATAAAAACGATGCTATTGTAAGTACAAACAAAACTATTTTTATCGATAACAAAGAGGTGCAGTATGTAAAGATATATGATGATCTCATTGGATAATAATAAAGTAGTTAGAACCTATATAAAAAGCTTATTGCCCTTTTTCAACGTACTAATATAGCAATTAGCCTTGTCAGCTTAGCTTGACTGAATAGGAAAGGTCAATCTATAGCTCTCCTTTTTAAGTACCATCTATAAACCTACGCAAATGTTAGTGGTAGGGGGATAACCATGCAAACATTTTGATATTACACTTAAAGAGTATAATGCAGAATAGAGTCGATTTGATACCTATGTGATAATAACCTCAATAACATCGACTACAGTGTAAACTGTTTATTTTTTACGATAATGCAATAGTTGGGAAATTAAGTAACAAACGGTCTAACCGCAAAACTCAGAAACACTTTCACGATGTCACGGAGAAATCTCGGTCACTTTTGATAACACCTAAGAGAAATTATGCAAATTTTTTGAATTTTAATAAATATAGTTTTGCAACTGTACGAATATCATACTGTATACAGTACAACTGAAAGGGCTGGCAGGATAATTATTATAAAAATGTATAAAAACGCTAAACACCAACACTGTTTGATTGATTACCATAAAATATTAGTGCGTTTTTGTAATTCATATGAAACATATTGGCGCGCCTTAGCAGTAAAATTGATCCGGTTGCCCTGATGGCAAACGGCGAGATGCTGGCTTATACCGTCATGCCCCATCTGCACCACGTCTCTCGGCTCTTGTGCGCACGTATACTATATATACTTCGTTGCTTTTTTGTAAGTGCTGCATACTATCATTATTCTGCTTAATACTGTATTTATTAAGGTGGCGCAAAAAAACCGACAATTTTTTTTTTTCAGTCTCCAGTGAAAAAATGTTAGTTTTTAATGTTTTAAGAGCCCTCTCCAAAAAACAACTAAAAAAAAAAAATTTTAAGATGTCGCTCCAAATTTTTTTAAATTTCAAAAATCGTCAAAAATCGTTTTTTTTTTTCTCGTTACGGTAAAATTTTATAGACCAAAAAACAATAAGTTTCTGAAAGTTTCAATCCAAAATTTAAGTTTTGAAAGGTCGCTCAAATTTTTTTTTAAATTATTAGTTCATTACTTTAGATTTTTTCGAGCGACCTTTTAATATTTAAATTTAAATTCCATACATTTTTTTTCTTTTATTTATTACAATAATTGATAAAAATTAAAAATTAAATAAAAACTATTTTTGACGATTTTTGAAATTTAAAAAAATTTTGAGCGACCTTAAAATTTTTTTTTTAGTTGTTCTTTGGAGAGGGCTCTTAAAACATCAAAAACTAACATTTTTTCACTCGAGACTGAAAAAAAAATAGTCGGTTTTTTTGCGCCACCCTAGTATTTATTGTTTCAGATCTATCGGGCGTCCCGTGACAGTCACCTTTTGTGTATAGGTGTCTCTGTTATTTATAAACGGGATAGATGGCAGTGTGGTGGAGCTATTTATTACTTTTAAATGCTGAGGACCGTCTGCCGGGCCAGCTAGTATAATATCTTCGCCTGGAGAGCTACCACCCTCAAGTTAAATACCTGGGTGTTTTTTCAGCATTGGTACTTGATAGCCAGTCCTGCCAGCATTAGGCTTAATGTGCCCACTATCTTCACTTCACTTAACATATAGTGGAATTATGGCAAAAAGGCAGAACTTGTAAAGTACTAGAAACAACATACATTTGACAGGTCTCGTGGAATAGTGGTATGAAGCCGTACTATTGAACTGAAAGGCCACTGCTTCCCAGGACTGGCTTTTATAAGATGAGCATTAATGTCAGTTGTGTATCTGGGTGTGAAATCTCTATATATATATATATATATATATATATATTATACCAGATGCATAGATTTTAATTTTACTTGGGATGATATTTTTAATAGCTATACATTATTAGAAATAAGAGTAAGTAATAATAAATGTTATAAAGTATGATACATTAAATTTAAATTTAAAGCTGTAAGATATTTTGAAATAGTAATTATTAAAAATATTGAATTAAGCTATCGTGATAATCATGAACTATGGCAAAAAAGAGATCACACAATATTATAATATTATAAATCAGTTGATAAGCTTTGATGTATTTATCGACCGTCGGATTTATAGCGAGAACACCGTATGTTTTTATATCTATTTACTATAATAAACTTGAAGTTAGTTATTTTTAACTACCTTTTAAAGGAACACTTTGAAACGACGTCAATGTTCCCCTAATAAGATTATCTGATCTAAATTTACCTAATGACAAAGCTTTCTTCAGCTGTTTCAAGTTTTAAGAACAGTATCAATGTCAACACATTTATATTAAGCAAAACAGATTCAAAGGAAGATACAGTGATAGTTGAAAGACGAAGACCTATATTAGTAACTAACTATACCTGCAACTTCATTCGCATGGAACTAAAACTTATTTTATAATTTTTGCCAATTTTTGTAACCTTTTTCAATACAGCTTTGCTTATATTGGTGTTAGCGTAATATAAAAATCCTAATGCCATCCTCAACAATTGCTACATTAAATACAAAAACAATTTTTAAAATTCTACTGGTAGATCCTATGATTAGCGCGTACAAACAATGAAACAACTAAATAAACAAAAATAAACTAACGTCCAGAGACAGATTTAGGTATGTCGCATATCCTGAGCAGCTGGTGAACATTCAGTAACCAAGTAAGGTAGTACCCGGCTGATTCGATGAATCACGATCATCATTGATTTAGTCTCTTACAGTGGTTCTCTATTAATTTTGCTATGGTTTGGTTCCAGCTACTGAATATGCAACAATTGGAAAAGCTAAGAAGTCGACCCTTTATCAGGTATTACACAAAAGCAAAGTGATATCAACAATCACTAAATTCGTATTATGTGCTCGCTTTAGTGAACAATATTAGTCAATTTATTGCCTTTTATTTTATATCGCTTTTCTTTTGCGAAATACCTAATTTGAGGCGCGTATACCAGGAACGAATGGCTATTACTGATCTCGAAGTAGTAAACGATATTTTGTACGGTACTATTCTGCCCATTTGGCAATGTTTAAAAATAATAACACGTTTATATACGGTAAAGATCATCTCACTGTAAACGTAACAATGCTTTTGTTTCAAAATTTCATGTAAAAAGTGGTTATCATAAATACGATACTGTATTCCTAGAAATACAGAAGCATTCATTTTCTCAATAATCAGGTTTTCTCTGTATAGTAACATATTCAAATAAACATGTTTATCTTAGTAATCATACTATATATAATAGATTAAAATACATTTCGATCAACGCAGCTGATTGTAATGAAACGTGTTTCGTAACCGCATCAGAGTGTATTACGACACACAATGATTTTACAAAAACACTAAATAAATCAGCGTCAATTGTAGGTCATTTCGGTCGAGATGTTGTTATTATTAGTTATGTGATTATAAAGATTGTTCCGTTAGTTTTATTTATAAGTAGACGCACGCGTAAAAAATACGGGAAGTAAAAGGCCATGAACATATGTAACCTTGAGGTGCAATTATTAAACGAATTTAAAAAGATTTCTCTACCTCCGTACCGTACGATCCTTTTTTTCAGAAACTAGTAAATAGATATTTATAATTTGTATAGAGATACACTATACTTATACAAATACACTGCACTTACTTTTCGAATAATAATTTTCAATATGGAAAAATATTATTATATACTTTATCAATGGTTCTTAATTTACTGAAGACCATTTTTGAACTAATTATTTCATGATCTGTGCGTATGAGAACTCAGAGTTACCCTACAAACTGTCTTACTATTTTATATCATTTTCAACTTATTGTACACATTATTATTGATTTTTATCGCTCTAACAGTATTTTCTTGTTCATGGTACATGTATACGATGTTCATTATTTATTTACACGATCAATGCCATATTGAAGGTTAAGACTGATAATATATTTGTTACGAATAAAAAGGTATAATTAGTTAATAGACTACGAGGAACTATAATTTCCGAGACAATTTTAATGATCCAGACTTATAAACAAACTATTTACTTCAAGGTCTAACTTAAATTACACTTTGATCGAACATTAATTCAAATATTAATTATACTTAAAATATTTACAACCGTATTAACGGTAGAGAAAGGTTTCGTTTCGATGAAAATAGGGACATCGTAAAACAATTTCACATTGACATTCGCGAAATTTAAATCACTCGTGCGCATCCAGCCTATTATTTTTTAGGAAAACTTAGAACATTAACAAAAAATCTACTTTTTATTAAATATAGTTGGCACACAAAAGTCGTTCATATGAAACGAACAGTAAACAAAATGTACACTCGTAGACAGTATGTAAACAGAATATTCGCGATAAAATTAGCCCGAGCGACGCGTCTGTCGCCCGTGACTGCTAGCTTATACACTGTTTAATTTAAACCACCTTTTCGTACAAAAATGTGCGCCACCGCTTAAAGCGATTCAACATTATCGTTTCGTCGTATGTATAAATATAACATTTACGCTAAAGCGCTGAATTGTTTACGCTAAATGATATCATCTTCAGGCTTCAAAGCATAAAAAAATGGTTTAAAGTCTGAAATTGATGAATTATTTTGAGATCATCTATTGTATTTAGCAAACAAAAAGAAGGTCGCAAAGCGACATAGTACACACATGTAATGACGTCAAGGAAAACGAGATGCTAGTACAAAAAGAAAATTTTACAGAAAACTACAAACAAGCATTGCTAGTTGGAAAATAAATTGATTCAAATACAGGGTTTTGGAACCTTCGTGCGATGTTGTCACTATGATGCGTTCAAAGTTAAACAAAATAAAATTTATTACGTATAAATTGAAAATCGAAACGTTATAATGTAGATATATAATGTTTATAATATTTATAAAAGTGATTTGAGGTTTTGAAAATATTTCTAAATACTCGTATATATATATCTACACAATTTGATACATTTTTCTGATGTTCTATATAGACCTCAATAAACTTAGAATAACGATTTTGTGATCGTAAATCATCTTGCTTACATTACATTTTATTTGTTTAGGTTACTGTATCTCTCTGTATAATAAATACACTAACTATATTGTTAACTATGAATGTAATTATAGTCTTCTCATTCTTGAAAATAGAACATCGCATTTGTAGATATGCTACATTAAATTTATCATTGATCAATGTATTTTAATACTAGAGTTTTTTTCTTTAGAATTCTACGAATTTTCAAGTCTCATATTTAGCTGAACACATACATAATTAATTTACGCAACTATTTGTTTTTACCTCAGACGTGGATATTATTAAGTAGAAATATTATCTCACACAAGTTAAAAGTATTTAAACATCCATAAATATATTGTGATGCGAATTTCAAAAACAATATTGGCAATCGCATTCGTAGTAATGGCAGGGCACACGGACATCTATGTGTTAGTTACGAGGGCCAAGATCTGCTAAGATTCAGGTCAATAGGATAAGGAATACTATTTTGGACTTTATCCTTGTTATTATAATGGTTTATTTCCCTCATAAATATACTTTCCCCAGTGTTAATTATTTAGAAGATCAAATAAATGCTGATTAGAGTACTTTCTTTCTAGTTGCACGAAAAAGGCAGCTAAGAATAACTTTAAGTGTGTCTTTTCTATTTCAAATATGTCTACTGGATGGAGCTATAGTAAACTTTACAATCTATTTAATGGAAACAAATTACCATAAAGGTAAATACGGTACTGATAACATATTGATATGTTATCGGTCTACAAATAGTTAAAATATTTAAACGTTAATATATTCCAATTCTTTATGGACATCGCTTCATTCAAACAAAAGCTTGACTTAGCGGTGTTTGGTTATGCGACTCTCATTGCTATGCCTTTGAAAGGGTCCTGCACGAAGAGACCTGCATTCTATAGAGTCATTCCTTCTTTAGACAAGAATTATCGATGAGCGATCAATAACTCTGATTCTTTGTGCTATAATTTAATATGAATAATTTATTATATTTAAAACTTTATATTACAATCCGTTTGTATAGCACTAGTTTGCGTATTACTTATAATAAGGGTTGTCATGTCCTAAATTGTTGAAGCCGGAAGATAGCTAACCAATCTCCATTCACTTAGATTATATCAATTTCTTTCCCTGGAATCTTTTGACATGAATAGATATGAGAACATTATTAAATTTTATATTACTGAGCACTTCCTCATATAACCCTTCGAATGTACAGAGTAACTTTTTTAAACAAATGCAAGAGCTAGAATTAGCTATAGCACTAAACTCACGACGTATTTAAAGGTTGTTTTCCTGATATTCAACACAGCAATACGACGGAATAAAAAAATGCTTTATTCCAAAATATTATTTATATTTTAATCTATTTTTAGAGTAATCAAGACACATTTTAAATACCGCTTTTGAGAGCTTTTCAAGTTGATAAGCTCAGTGAAAATTATAGACATAGTAGGGGTATTAATAACTTAAGTATTTAAAAGTATAGGTCTAAGCAATATATAAATTGTTGAGAGAATTACAGATTGTTTTGAAACTACTTTTCACCGATGACTTGGTGCTAGACTTAATGATCACCAATGCCATGAACAGACTACTTTAATCTTTCCTAGATGCTCTGCTTTGCATGTACATCCGGGGGGCGGCATTGCGACATGATTAGCGACTTGTTGTGCACTCTTGACCAATTTTAGATGATCACGATCATGAACATTCTGTGTTACAACAGTTGCTACGATAAGTAGAGATTCCTGAATGGTTGAAATATATCTTTATCGAAAACTTGTGCGATCTCGTAGAATACGTTATTTGCACAATACTTGGATATTTACATAATTTACAGTTTAGTTTACTACCGAGAACTAACAGAGAACAGGAATGGAAAACAGTGTTTTAATCATACATAAATAGGATAAGTGTAATAAGATTAATATATATTACGTGCTATTTTCGTATCTTCATTGTAACGTTAATAGATGTGTACCTACATGTAGTTTATATTCCATTAATGAAACTCGCGCTGTCATAATTCGGTTAGTGGTTTTGTTACACATGCTAACACTCTACCTGTATCCGCAAATTCCTTCGCGTGAAATTAAAAACTATTTAATAGTTGATGCCCGTTTTTGTAATTGATTTTTCATTCCATCTTTGCTCCTATTGGTGTAAGCATGGTATTCAGTTTCCTGAAACTTACAGTTTTATTTCAATTGGTGATTTAGTTACGCTCAAAATCGTGGTCCGGATTTTTGATTAGGTTTTCTACGCACGTATTACATTCGTATACAGTTAATTGCTGATGTTTGACATTTTCTCATAACTCTGGTTCCTAAATAAAGGGTTGCTTAAACTTATTTATGTTTATATATACATAACTACCTTGCACAACAGTCGTTGTTCTACCCATTGCGGTAAATATTAAACCGATTTTATATTAAATATCTATGAATCATTCTGTGCATAAAATATTGTGTGCATATGAACTCCATCAGTCAACTCGTTTAAAAGTTACACGAGTAACAAATGCACAGGCGATTATATACGAAGAATTATAAAAAATACTAAAAGTATAATTGGGATATATAAACATATGTATTACTATTATAAACATAATAATTCGGTACAAATTGTGTAATTCATGGTAATGATCTACAATAGAGAGTGTTCATAGCAATCGTACTTGAAATTGATAAAATGTTATCTATCGTCGAAATTGATTAGGAAACGATTATAAGAAATATTACTATGTTTACAAAAATATAAGATATCTAGAGTGTTTAGTAAATATATGAAACTATTAATAAATCTTCGGAGGAAAATTCAGTGAAAATATGGTAAGTCTTTAATGTTATAACTATAGACCGAAAATTACTTTAACAACACTAACAATTGTGATTACGTAATTAACAAAAAATATCATTAGCTGTATATAAAACAGAAAAATAATTGAATTCATTAATCAAGCTTACTCCAAAAATAGAATCAACGCTGGTAAGTAAATATAATTTGGCTGATATTATTACTGTAACAATATTCCGATCATTATTCTTGTTTATTTTTAATTTTGTTCTCTGTCTATGGACTCAATTATGCCAAGGTCTAGTGCAGCAAATGCAGATTTAAAGAGTATAATGTATAAATTGTACCCTATGGGTACAATAAAAGCAAAGTAATTATATCAGCTGGCATCAATAGTGCAAACATCGGGTCTATACACTTGTATTCACAATAGGTTTGGCGACAATGCCAAAGAATGCTTTCGGAACCCATTTCTATTACACAACTATAAAAGTTTAAACCATGTTAGTGACGTCAGAACATGAATATAAAAAATAAAAAATAACTGAACTGTAATAAATGTCAAGCAATAACACACACGTTTTACAATAGTTTACGTTACCAACTCTTATGAAAGACTGAGTAAAGAATGTTTTTATTATTAGGCTTACGTAAAAACATTCCTTGATTCTATTATAGATGATGTAATATATACCCACTGATAACTTTTTTTTTATAATTTTTTGTACGTACAGAGGCAATCTATTCTGGGGTGATGTTTTGTTATAACATTATTTACTTTTATTTATATCTGAAATATACTACATATAACACTTTAAAGATACTATTGACCTCTGACTATTTGAATGAGTTTAACTTCTCTGTATTAAAATTGTTATACCATTCCTAAACAATCTAACACCTATATTAATTTAAGAAAAAGTGTCTAATAGATAAAACTTACTTTTACGAGTTATACAAGCCTTCTTGAAATCATGCACTATCACTACAACTTTGCTAGAAAAAACCATAGCGATTTTTTAAAATAATTGCGACTAAATGGCAAAGGCAGCAAAATTATACTGACCGCAAAGATTTTAAATTGCTATTGCATGTATACATGCGTTGTTTATTTAGTATTTTTGCATCTGGAGAATGATGTCATCTGATCGTAAGGTGTGTGCGTTGCCTATGAAAAATCTATTGACAGTTATCATTATTCGTTTCACACTTATACTGTAATTACTGCAGATATGGAAATTTGCATCAGCCGTTGAGATCGTTTAAATGAGAGTACACAATTTTGATTTTCTTTGCAAAAACTCAAGCTTCTGCAAATGTTGATCTAGTCTGAACTATACGTTTTTCGTATAAATGATGTATATAAAATCTATAATAAAAACTTGTTTCGATGCAACACAAGCATCTACGCAGCACCGACTCTAAGTTTTCCCGTGCTATCCCTAATGTACTCCATGACAGGTTATCATCTGTAAAAGCAAACACTAAAACTTGATATAAGGCAATATTCACTCGAATATGTTGTGTATTGTTGTAGAAATACAAATAAGCAACTTGCTCAATACGTCAAAATTTACACGACTGACTCTCCAGTACATCTGTCAAAGAAAACCGATAAATTCTTAGCGATAGGTTTACAATTCAAAGGTAGTAACTATGATAAATGAAGGCGAAGGGAGAAAAGAGAAAGGTAAAATACCAACCACTACAAAAGAATTAAACCTAAATAAAATTAATAGAAGAACATGCAAGCGTTGTTGCCACCTAAATTAAATTGTGAAGTTACTGGTTACTAATCTACTCTAATCACTGAACGAATGATTAAAGTAACTAATGATATGATGATCAGAAGGTTTCGTGGCTCAGTAGTGATGTGTTCAAACATTATACCAATTGATAGTTTTAACCCTTATAACGAACTTGAGCTTTCTTTTGAAAGAAAACACGATGATAAAACAATAGCGCGAGAAAAGGATATTGTTTATTGTACTATAGCTAGCAACCACTTTCAATTAATTGCCAAGTATCTATACATCTATTTCGGTAGCTGTACTTGAGAAGCTGTTTGCCCAATAGGCTTACCGTGTTACTATTCTCGACCTCATCGTCATTTAACATCTTTTGAGACTGTAGTTAAACGTTAAATCTATGAAGAATAATAAAAATATTAGTCTAAAACCTTCCCGACCGATCAAGTTCACTGTAAAAATTGACGGTAAGTTTATCCCTAATATTTCTGTAGTTCTCTAAAATATATAATACGTTATTTATACTTCATATCGGTGCAAAGCTTATTTCATACACGTAATATTTCACCTAGATCTGAATACGATTCTCAGTTTGTATCGAATGTTTGATTGCATTTTCAATAACTTGTGGTTTTAGCATGATAGATATGGAAATAACTTGTAGGAATTTTAACTGATTTGTAGTTGAAGAGGGGAAAGAATTATTTGGCTCATATACGCAACATATACTTCAAATGAAAGATATATAATAGAAGGGTTATAGAAAATAAATTGAGGTCGCAATGAAAGGAATAATTACAAAGAAATTATAACATTATAACTCTCGAGAAAAATGATACATTATTTCACAAGATAAATCGGTAAATAATAATTATACATATGACAATAAAATAAAATCATACAAGAAATAAGTGCGACTAATTGATATATTATATTTACGTTATTCAAACGTATTAAAATTGAAACAAACTCGTCTGCAGTTCGTGAATATTTGCCTTGTATTTAGATTTCGAGGTTACAGTATTTGCTTATTATCATAAGCGTACTGAAATTTACTACATTCGTACTAATTGTTGAAATATACTCATGCAAATGTAAACTTTGAAGAAACAAAAACATGAAGCGAATCCGTTCAAGATGAGTCCTACAGCGGTCTATTTGTGTCCCTTACCTTCGAAATACATAAATAGTAAAAACATGTGTCTGGTGTACGTAAATTGGAAATTTTTAGTAAGTTAAAAACCTTCCTTTTTAAGATAACATTTTTACAAGTTCCAGCGAGGGTTGAATATCGGTATGCCGAACCGAGTATTGTATCGTCTATTCGAGAATGTAACTTTTCTATAATTAAAGGATGTTATACTTTCGAGTACAACAAATAACAAGGATTTTATTAGACCAAGGTATAAGATATTTGCGCGACAAAAATTTGAGAATATGAATTATAAGGATTAATGAGATAGATTTGAATTTTTCTAATTATTAACTTATAGTCGATACATATTAACTAAAAGGCAACAGAGTTGACTAGTGATTCAACACAAACGCACACTTGTGAAAATAGAAAATATTTGTTCAGAGTTTAAATGTAAATGATTCACGAGATTTAAGAATGAAAATAATATAAAACATGGCGGTACGCTTAACAAACTCGTAATCTCTCTAGAGCTATACCTGTTTATTTTGTCCAACAGCGAGAGAACAAGTATAAAGAACACGATTGATGAATTTTATTTTTTAGAGACTTATACTTTGTGGTTTTTAAATTATATAATTTCACTATATACAGAAAACATTTTAAATCGCTTTAGTAAGATGTTAATGTTGTATTTTAACTTATTGTTTATTTCTATGTATCCTGCGACGTATTTATTATGAATTTACGTAAAAACTTTTCCTATTTATTGATAATAGTGTTTCCAACGAGCAACCCAAGCATAAGTATAAGGTAAAATGGAAACTCTGAAAAAGATGTTTCAGACGAATTTAACGAAACTGAAGTATTAAGTGAAAATTCACATTTAATCATTATAAATAATATTCAATTTATTGGTAAATTGTTATAATGACTCTATGAAATCTATCAAAAGAACATTTGATTATTTTTTAATGTGTTTTACTACCAAGTAATTTTAACAGCTTCCCAGTCGTAGAAACATTAAAATAATCTGCAAAAATCTCGATAAGGTCACTTCGCTTAGCGAGTCAGTTCCGCTTTCGCTGGCAGAAATAGATGGAGATGAACGAATAGTAGTCCGCGGACGAGTCGACCAGCTCGGCGTGTCGCTATTTCCGGGAACTGGGGTTGTCACAGTAATTGTATTTGAACAGGGCTTAAAAGGACATATTGTTACGATATACACATTACACTGTGTTTTATTTCAACTGACTTGATAAGAAACAATATCGATAATAATCCCATTTCACTTATTAATTAAAAGTGATAATATAATCTCTACTGTGTCTTTGAATTATTTTTTTAGAATACTAGGTACACCCATTCGCTACACCAGGCACTTTTTGTTTATAGCAACCTCAAATAAAACGGCGAATAAAAAGAAATGACATTCAATTTACACAACAGTATATAAGAAAGAAGAAAGATAAAAGGACAATTGAATTGAAAAACTAAAAGATTAATAATTTAAGCCCTCAATGATGTTGGATGATGTATTGAACGTGCAGATGCATGGTTGTAAAATCTAACCTGAGTTAAATTAATTTTATTTTGTGGTTGTGTTTGCATTTATAAATATTATGAATCGTAAGACACCAAAGAATATAAATACATGTGAAAACTTTTGATTTAAGTATACTATAAACATTTGTTCCAAAAGATTACATCTAAACTCATCAACTACAACTACAACTTTTATCTTCTATACCTCTTTAAACCCTTTAATTTTATGGAAAATTAAAAATATCCAAAATTAACATTAGTTCTCATCGTATCGAATTACAGTAAAAACTGTCCAGTACTTGCAACGTAATGTACATCGAGGTCCGGTCTGACTATGCAATACATTTACTATTTATGATGGAGTTTCCTTCAGTAACGTATTATCGAACAAATATTTACATAGATAACCTACGCATGCATTATATGTTCCGTAACTGATAACTGTGAGTATAATTCTCGTTCAGTTTCATGAACTTACAACGGAAAATTAAAAATTCAAACAACGTATTATAATTTAATTTTCATTAATATATAATAATTTAACCAAAACCATTACACCCGAAAACAACTTACACGCGGCCATTCTGAATATTGTTAAATAATCATAAAAAGGTAGAGATATTTGAAGGATATTTGAAGACGAACGCGTTCAAGACTTCAAATATAGCGGTCAACCTTGATCGCTAACGAGATTGTATAAAACTGTAGTCTTTGCTTTAAGAACCGGTCGAAATCTGAGTATAAAATCCCCCGTTCTCGACCACAGGATGCTTGCGTTTCTGCATGAAATACGATATCATGAGTTGCCTGTTGTTGCCTTCATATTGTATTTATATTTTGCTGTATTTTATTATCTCTGGCAACTAAATTATTCATTGCCTTTTCATATAAAAATATACCTACCTTTCGAGTGTTTGCTTGCTGCAAATATCACTTATATTTTTCTGATAACTTAATCAACCTTATATTTAAAAAAACATGTTAATTCTTTAATATATCGAGTATGTATTGGTTGCAAAATTAATTCGAATTTTTTTTCTGTTTGGTGGTCATAACTCAGGTTATTATTGTTGTCGACACTGTTATTGTTGAATTTTTGATTATTTAAATGCATTTCACTTTTTTTTTTAATTATCGATCGCACCGACTTGCTTACTTTCAGTATACAGGTTGGTTATAAAAGACATTATTACACTGTCTATAAAACTTTTCATAAATGTAACTAACATCTCAGTTAAATTATTTTAGCGTAAACGCCATAAATGTAAGTGAACTTAACAGTCAATTTTCAGAGTTATGTTTATTAATGTAGAATAAAAAAAAAAACCTCAATTGTAACCATTTGGAAGAACACTTTTTTGCCTAAATTCAATAAAAAATATGGTAAACGTTTGAAAAAAAAATTTAACCGTTTGTTTTTATAACTACTTACCTCTAATGTCTCTTTGTGAAGTCGTCGAAAGCGATCCTTCAGCTAACAAAGCCTCCAATAAGTTGATGTTTTCACGACAGCGTGTCGCGACCTCCGTCTGTGCAACCAAAAAACTAAAGTTGCAAAAAAAGGGAATTCGTTCATTCACACTACAATAACGCGGTCAATGTAAGCGAAACTGTTAAAGTTACATTACTTTTAATATCATGTAGTATTACAATATTATCTGAACTTAATTATAACTTACAAATCTAACTCACTTCCATCTTCTCAGTTATGTCTTCTATCCAATTACAAACACAGCACATCACTCTATATCATTCGATATTTATTTTTCTTACATGTTTTTTTATTAAATAAAATCGGTGCTATTTATTCATGCGACATTCTTCATACGGTCAGGCTTTGTGAAATGCATAGCAAATTAACTTATTGTTAAGGAAGAAAAGTTCAAGGCCAAAAATCTTCAAGAAATGCCAAACAAAAATTAGAAAAGCGATATTAGCGAAGGCTCAAAACTAAATTTAGAATTTGGTACAATGCAGTGAGATATAGATAATAACATCACTATTTATTACGTGTAAATTTGAAAGAGTAGGGTGTTAATTGACTGAAACTCCAATTGCTTTTAAAACTGACAAATTTATTCTTCTAAACATTATAATACAAAGTTTAACATTTTGTTTAATATATATATAAAAAAAATAAGATCAATTAACAACCTAGCCCTATCAACACAAACATTGACGACGATTCCATTGTGAGATATCGCGGAGTTCAGTCAAATCGCATACAATGTTAATGCCTATTGATATAAAGTTAAAAATATTATTTAACTAACTACTATCGAAGTAAACAATAATAATTTAATTAACAAAGCTATTTTTATGTAAATCTATATCACTCGATGACAAGATATCACGTTTCTATTGCTATGAGGTAAGTACCCAGTTAACAATAAGTTATTAAATATTACTAATGATTTTAGCGTATATATGTAATTTCTGCACGAAAACGTCAAATGTGACACCTGTCAATTTGACTTTTCGATTTTTTTTCAATCGATCTATGACACTGGTAACTGTGACTGATTCCTAAATGAAGCGTTCAGTAACCTTTGCACCATATTTCACTGTAAATTAGTAACTATAAACTCATTTATGACCTAGCACCGAGTTATCACCACCAAAAAAGATGAGGATGTTTGGAATTAAAAAAAAAAAGGAAAACACGTCAGGCAGTTAGTAGAATACTACCACATAACAATCACACGACAAACGAAATAAAGATGTTAGTAAGAAAATCATAATAATAGTTGACAATAGAATGGAACTGAAATTAAATAATGCTATGATTATGATGATGGTCAATTTCACTTTAATAAATATAACCAACATATATACAGTCTTCGAAATATTAAATAAAAAAATAGAAATCAGACTTTTAACAATCATAATTAACGGAATTCTCAAAACCATGCCAAAAGAAAGTGAAATTGCCATGATAATGGTGATTCATTAATATGTTAGTACCTTATACACTTTACACTGCGATAGTGAGATTCCCTCTCATTTCATTTTACTTTGATACTAAAAATCTTTACCTTTAATAAAATAAAATGTATGTGTTAATAATATAATTATCAGAAAAACTCTCGTTGTTGAAGTGAAAACTTCTATAGAAAGGTTTAGATAGGGGAGTAAATTCCTGTAAGTCGTCATCGACATGGTCACGTGACGTGTTAACGTACACACTATATCTGTGCCTATTAGTATAACTTATTGCGCTGTAAAAAGTTTTGATTTGCAAGTTTTAATTTAAGAATAAACAATTCATTTGTATATCCAAAAATAGCAACTGTTTGTTTATAGTTTCAAGTATTCAGTCGACAGTCCTAGTGACTGCTTTGAATTTCTTTTATCGTATTTATAATATACTTTCCTGATATAACAAAGTAAAAAACGATATTCGTTAAAAATTTGCATAAATGAAATCTTATAGTGGAGCTAATGGATATATTTGAAAATTCTTTAGCAGTTTATGACGTTTATACAAATTTAATCTATCCGTCGTTTTATTTAGCTCCAGATCCAGCTGAAAACCAGCGCTGTAGCAGTTTGCCATAGCATGTGCTGAGCTTGGCCCCTTTTTCAATGTTATGATATTAGTTTGTAAGACTGTATTTGTGCATTTAAATTGTGTATCATCGAAATAAATATTCATGCTTTCTATTTAGAGTAAATACATTTGATTTCATTAGCGTTGATTAAAATGCATATCTCTGGATAATCTGACAATCGCAGCGTACCTAACACGTATACTTACATAAATAATAATAAACATCACACAAGCCCAAGCCATATGTCATTGTAGGTGTATGTAGATTATGATTAAGACCGAAAAGGCTGCGACGGCTAAACACAACCGAGCACGGAGACACGCGGGCTTGCGTGTAACACAACCCCCGCTATATTCATCATCGCAACTACTGTAATCTGTATCGAATTGGGTCCTTACGTAGTCGAAGGCACGAAGTAAATCCGGCGATGACTCCTGCCGGACCATCAAAGCTTCAGCCGCTTCTAACTGCGAACTCGACCGACGTATCAAAGATTTCACCTCTTCCGACTCGGAATCCGAATCCCAACCCCTCCTGCTGTGCTTCTTCGGGCTCGTCGACTCGTCCTCCGAGTCGGCACTGCCCGTCGACCTCCGCCTCAATTCGGTAAAGGCGACTTTTTGTAATTCCGATTCTCCAACCTTCTCAGTCTTCCGCCTTCTGCTCAAGGAATCTAACAAATCTGGGCGATTGTTCACTTCTGTATACTCTAACGAACTATTTAGTTCGTCGCTGGTCAGATTTGAACTATGTCGTCTTCGGCTCAACGCCTGTACATTGACCAAATCGAATTCTTGCGAGCGCTTGCTGTTCTTCCTCTCGCATTCCGATGGTTTCCTACGCCTCGCCCCTTCACTACTCTCCATGCTGGTGTTATTTCTAGACCTTTCTAAACTGTCAAGTAGTGACTTTTTACGTTCAGCACTGGTCATTGATTTTTTAGGTTTTCTCGATGGCGTTTCTACTGGAGAATTTCTGGTGGGCCGTTTGTAACGGGGTAGACTACGTTCTCTGGACACTTCCGAAGGTGGTCGACGTCTGCGGGTTCCACTGGGACTTTGGTCGTACTCCGGTTGTGCGGACAAGCTCGAGCAACAATCTGACTGCGAGTCCAAGAATGCTCTATAGTCATCACCGAATTCCAGTAATCGTCGAGCCGCGTCCGAATCTGGTGCTTCAGAATAGGGCTCGGAGTTATATTTTTCCTGGTAACAAAAAAAATATACTTCAATTTATATAATAAAATCAAAAGTAAACATACTTTTTCAATTTATGCCCTAATACTACCTAATAAAGTACTACTATCGATTTAAAGAACATCTCCGTCATCGAGAAGAGGAGACAAGAAACTAGTTTAGATAAAACATTTAAAACCATATCTATTAAAAAAAAATGCTGATCTATTCACCATGTTTTCGCACTTGACAATTATATCACATATACGTACAAAAATAGTTAAACACTGAATAATATAATTTGAATCATGTGATTCTGAAATTTTCTTCATTTTAAAATATCTCTATTTCTTTTTTACCTGATTGTTACAAGGGTGTAGGGTCTTTTCTAATGCTATCCAAATATCAATAGGTGTGTTCCGACGGTTGCACTTGAGACCCAGTCGGTCCACAGGTTTAGCATGTCCACCAACTTAGGCCGTTACTTAAGTTACGTTACTCATTTTTTAAGATTAGGTGAGATTATGCCCATAACGCTAAAACCTATAAACTATAAAAAATAACAAACCTGATAAAAATCCCAAGCCTGCTCTGAAAACGAGCTGTGCTCTTCGGTGCCAGCTGTTACACTCTTGTCCACATCGGAATCCTTATCCATACTTAAATCCCACAACTGATTCGGGTCACCGAGACTCAATGCTATAAAATTTCTCTCTCTCTCCAAACTTCTAGCCAAACGTGGTCTGACAATACCACCGGCAGGTCCTAGTTTAAAATCAGCTTTTACATTTACAATCTCAGTCGGTTCATTTTGTTCCGGTATAGCGCTCTCTTCCCTAGTTGATATATGCGTTTTTTCGATACTTTTACGGAGGTTCGCGATGGTCGCCAGTTGTTGTTTAATAAGCCCTTCGTCGCTATCGTTGCCTGATGTTGATGTGGTGTCAAATCTAAGAAAAAAAAAATTTAATGTAAGGTCGCATAGCACGGGCAATTTTAAAGCACGCTTTATAAGTCTTCGAATATAGTAAACATTAGATCGTATATCTATTCTAACGTAGAGCAATTTTATGGACCATATGGTGTCTCAATTTTACGAAACGATTTTATAGAAGTGGAGTAAAGATAAGAATAAACTTTGTATTAAACTTTTTATTTCGTCATCCGATTTAACAAAATCAATATTAACGCGAGTGAAGCCGCACCTAAAATCTAGTTGTACAATAAAATAAAATGAAGCTTCATCTTTAATTTTAAAATAAAGCTGTTAATTATTAAAGTATACGAGTTTTTTTAAATACGAAATTTGACAGAATAACTCGATATACGTTACGGCTAACACAAAAGTACAGTTTAAAAAAATCGCAACTGAATGTAAGTACATAAGTCGGTCATCAATAAAAGGTAATGCATCTAAATAAATCGCATAATATTTACTGCGGACTCCGCATCAAGGGGAGTGAGTTCAAATCCACCTACAATGTGCTTGAGCTTTCAGTGAAGGAAAACATCGTGAGAAAATCATAGAGCATGGTGGTAGGGCCTTTTCTAGTGCAACCAACCTCACACAAGCAACCACCCTCAATTGAAAATCTGCCGTCAAACACCAATAGGTCTGTTCCGGCAGTTACACTTGAGAGCCAGTTCCTCTACAGGTTTAGCGTCTCTACCAACTTGGGTCGTGTAGTCACTTATAAAACAAACAAGATCTTAGAAATAATGTTAAATTTTTTTTTTTTTTTTTCGAACTGACATACGCTGTTAGCCCCAGGGGCTTTGACAGCTTCACCGAACTTTTTGGGGCAAGTGCTGAAGGCACTCAGCCTCGAGGCAGCGGGCACGAGGGTGCCAAAACGGCCGAACCTCGGCTTGGGTTGCTGCCGGTAAGTGAAAAAGATTCACGATCCTGACTAACCAACAGGTCTTGTCTTACAAATTTAGTGATCCTAACAACGACCTTATTAGGTAAGCAGCTCAGGGCCGCGAAGGTAGTCCCTTACAGAACCGTGTACTTAACGTGTGAGTGTGCACGAATGTAATGCGGTGTCATGGTGTACTCTCAGTGATGTAGAGTGTCACTGTATCGCGCGAGCAGAGTCACTCGAGGGCTCCTATCCGGAGGATCGAACCAAATAATGTTAAACCTACCTGCTCTTTCTACTGGTAGCTGGATCGCTTGCGGCACTTCTCTCATTTTTATCTTCTATTTCAGGACTAAGTCGGCCACAGAACGACAATGACTTTACGAGGCGCTCCCGTCTCACTGACGTGTTGTTGTGGCGACGCAGTTTGAGGCGTTTGCGACGCAACCAACAATTTTTGTCGTTCGCTTCTACGCACGAGGTGCACGCTTCCGTCATTGTATTTGTGCTTGATACGTGACCCTAACATAAAACAATATATGATAAACCTGGTATACTAAAAAATCCTGTTTACATATGAATGTATACGGTAATAATTTACCACCTTCAGGGGAACATGACATATGAGAACTTAACTTAATGGTGGTTTATCGCTAACAACAACAGTGAAAATTAACTTCAAATGTCAGAAAACGTAGCTAGTTCAATTGGTATTGAATTCCTTACCATAAAACTAACGTAAACTTTGAAACATGTAAATGTAAATTTTATTTCTAATTCGTTACATTAGCTACCGAGTTACCGATCTCGTATGTACATTATATATACAAAAAAAACTTAATAGTACAAGTTATTATCATGATATCAGTAAATAATAAACTATTGTCGAAGCGACACCTGCATAAAATAGGTTGGGTTCAAAGCATTCACTATGATG
Organism: Actias luna; assembly: GCA_039707435.1. Classification (NCBI taxonomy): domain Eukaryota; kingdom Metazoa; phylum Arthropoda; class Insecta; order Lepidoptera; family Saturniidae; genus Actias; species Actias luna. The sequence continues at coordinate 10,508,313 of JAZHAC010000012.1, read as the reverse complement.
TTATACTTAGTAGATGATAATGAGCAAGTTTCTTTCAAAGGATTATTAGAACGTAATTGACATAAATACTTTTTTGGGGAATACGTTCTGATAATGTATTACTACACAAATTAAAATAATCAAACATGTTCCATAACATTAGCGATTCCGTGAATCTTACTTTATTATACAATATAATTTAAGGCAGAGCGTAGATGAGAGGGTTACTAACAAAGATTATATAGTTGATTTAAGGCATAACTTATTAAAATACTTGAGTCTTATGAAACTTAGAAGAGCAAAACAACGCATACACATCGATAATCATTAAAAAAAAACAATAAACGTTTTCACAAGTAATAGATTTTGACACTAGAAATATGTTTGAAAAATAATTAAACTTACTTTATAAGTTGTACCTTATATAAATTAGTGACGTATACCTGTACGGTGGTGGAACTGCCGCGAAGCTTCGAGTTAGAGTTAGCTGGAGTGACTCTCTGAGGCGAGGCGAGGGTGTTAAGCGCGGACTCTGATATAGACATGTTGTGCGACATAGCGGTGACGTCACCGGTTGTCGGCGTCGCCGCGAGGGACGCGCCCGCGCCGCTCAGCTGCGACAGGCACGACACCGACCAGGGCCGGGCGCTGGTGCTGCCGCGCTTCTTGCGCAGTTGCACCTGAGTCACGGGATGCATGCCTCAACCGATTTGTTATATACATAAGTGCATATGTGTCAACATAATACATTCCTGTTAATCATTTGAAAAGCGAAACGATGCTGTTGCCTCCATAAAAAATCGTGTAAATTTGTGACATGTTTTTGGTTATGTATCATTATTAATTAGTTAAAATAATTGATGCGAAACATTTAATGTAGCGCGTCGCCACGCTATGTGTTGGCATATGTAAAAAGTGACTAGTGGGAATAATCGGATTATCTCCACTTAATTTGTGTATTAAATAAATAACATCTATTTGTTTAAAAACATATTAGTACTTTTAAAAATTTTGATTCTGCCATATTTATAACAATTTCTTTTCATAAGCTGTCATGAAATTCACAATTTGAAAAAAAAAAAGTAAACGATGTTTCACATGAGTTATACGTCCAGGGACAGCTCACTTTTTCATTATACATATATTAAATTAAAGTCTCAGATGGCAGTGATAATATACTGTATATGTACCAGTTTTAGTGCACTCGTGCACTCGTAAATATATGTACAACCTTATACCCGCGACAGGAGAATGTGACATTTTTTTATAAGTACTGTACTAAATTTTCTCCTTACACTTATCACTTATAAGATAAATTGCATGACAGAAGTTAAGATTATATTTTAGAGATATAATAAATTTATTTTATTATTTGGTTATACAATTAATTTTATTTATATATATCGAATGATATATGTAATTATGCATTAAAATGAAAGGTATAATTTCACATGCTTTGTTCGAAGCCTACCCAGAATAAAACGTGAGGATGTATGAACGAAATTTTTGTCATAATACAGTAATTAAAAAAAAGGTTGGAAATAAACTAAGACAAATAAATTATACCAAGAAATAAGATAGCTGTTTAGAAAATTGAAATATTCAACCTCATACTAACTTTTATACATAAAACAACAAGATGAGATAATCTAACATCGTTGCGCATTACCGCAGTAAAAGATTTATAATGGAAATATTGGAACCAAAGTAGTGTAAATTTGTGTTTAAATGAATTTGAAGAACCTTAAAATGTAACGCTACATAAATTGACTATATAGTCTGTGTTTATTTAGAGTTATGTTGTGCAAACTGTTTTTATTATGTTTATTTGCGTCAATATATTTGTAAATTGTTAATAAATATTCGAATGATATGTTTGGAGTTATGTCGAAATTTACATTTGTCACGCAACTTTTCTTTTGATAAGCATAGTATAGTTATTGGTATTGTTAATTAAAACAATATGAATATGTTGTAAAAGCAGCATATTTAAAGCATACATAAAGTATATACATACATGACAAATATTTTAATTACAATTGGCATGATCATCCATTTGTTTCGATGAGCTTATTTTATTATGCTTAATAAATATAAATATGTTACATTATCATTGGTACCTTTGCATGATGTGTTGGAGTAACAGTGCACGTAGATGTACTCATATCCATGGAAGAATGGATGTTCCTTTCCTCGGATGTCAACGAGGTATCGACTTCGCTTTCTGTAGTATATTCACCTGACGCGTCGTAACTCTCTGTACCCTGGAATATAATTAAAAATTATTTGTATTTCTATTAAGTTATAAACGATAATCGCTTAATGGCATCAAAGCATCTTTCGAAATTCATAATGAGCCTATATTTGATGAAGTTAATTATCATAACAAATTATAGAGTGATGGTACGAAATTTACGAGGGCAAATCGAACCAGCCAAAAATATATAATAAACCGTATTTCGTTTTAGATTACTGCGTTATTCAACCGATAGTGTGATGATTTCAATCAAATATTAGTATATAATAGAACAAAAAAAGCTCTGTACCTATCTTTTAGTTGTTAATCCATCCTATTATTTATGTCCGATACACTACGCTAAGATAAGCATAATCAATTTTTCTCTTTCAATTTTTACAATCACACTTGTTATACACATACAGTTATTCATATAATCTATTCATCAATACCTTCTCCGATTTTTCTCTACTCCTAAACGTTCAGCTTTTTAATTTATAATTTATAACTTATTTAGAAGTACTACTTAGAATATTAGTTTTTTTATAACGTATGATAATATGCCATAAACATCGCTGTATAGTAAGCTATTTGTCACGTTAATTGTCTTCATTGGGTCATTCAACAAAAACTGTTAAAAGTTCGTCTATTTTTATTGAGAGTCGATAAGATAAAAATTTAATTGCCTCCTATTCTTCATTTATTGTCGAAGAGAATGTCATTTACGAGAAACTTAATTTCATAATTGATGGTATTTTAACATCATAATATTAAAAATAGGAAATTTAAGTATATATACAGCTCGTTTGTTTACTATATATAGTAATGACAAAGTGACGACATTGTACCTCGTGATAAGTACACAATCCACAGTGAGTTAGTGGGACGGCCTCATCGTCACAAATGTGTGGTCGCGACCTAGTTGGTTACAGGATCTCAACACTCCGCATGTTAGAAATACATACGCTAATACCAGAACACAACGAGCCTAATCATCTTACTATATGATGTGATCATTATTGAGGGGGTGTAAAAGCAAAAATATTGTCTAGATGTTGTATACGAGTACCTCCAATAACAACGCATTATAAATAAACTGGTGTAAAATCAACTTCACGGCAGACCAAATTGGTGTTTTTTGCGTAAGTACGACAAATTGTAGTGCTCGCAAGTAGCAACAAATTTGGTGTACTTACATGAAAAGTGGCAATTTTGGTCTGTAACGGATTTGCTTTTAATACTCCTCAATTCACCCTCTGCAACGGGTACCTCTGTTGCATCCTGGTAATGTAAATAAGGAATGGGTTCTATCTAAGTGACCTATTTACCCACTATCATTGTACCAAGAACGTGAACTTTAAGAAATCTATTACAGAATATGTATGTTTAAAATCTTTATGTAGGTGGCATAACATCGACAACTGCCTATGCAAATAGTAATACGGACGGTGGCTGTTATTTGTGGACTGTGCCGTGTATACCATTAGGTACTTAGCAGAATTATTATACATTTTTTTGTTTATTTAAACGCTCTAATTTCTAGATTTACCAGTCGCATACGAAATAATCATTTTGTATATAATACCCAGATTTATGAGGAATTATTTTCGTTATGAAAAAGTACTTTTCCGGAGGATTGAAAAATAACGGGCACTGCTAGTTATATATATATATCACATACCTGATTGCTATCGTTCTTATCATCCGAACTTTGATTCAGCCATTCTTTTATCCTAGACATCTTGTTCCTACTTGTGTTTTTCCCTTCCTCTTCAAAACTTAACGGTTTGAAATTTCTCGATGATCCCTTCTTCTTTGACATCGCATGTTTATGTACCAATTCCTCCGCTTGATTTACTAGTCGTTCTATATCCTTGCACATCGCATTCTGGTCAACTCTTAATAAATCCGGTGTAGATGATTCCAGTTTTGGTTTTGGCGAATCGCTTTTCTCTTTGTCTTTTGTATCGTCTATAGGCAATTCACATTGTATTTCGATTGAAGATGTCATTAGATCAGTTGAGTCTTCGTTAGCTATTTTCGGACTACCGACGTAAGTCCATTCTTCTTCTGACGACTCTTCTTGGCTCTTTTCGTCTGTTTCGATTACTTGTCTATCAGAATCTGTATCGTGGTGTCTAAAATAGAATGTTGCCAGGTGCTTTGATTTTCTGTCGGTTTGATTAAATTTTGAAGTGTCTACAGGCTTTTTTCTCTTTATAACGGTAGGCGGTGTTTTTATTTTCTCTTCTATTATTGAGTTCTGTGCTTCGGGACCTGCAACAGTTGAATGAGTCAGTTTAAATCATATGTCAATATGTTTATTTGTTTTTCGAAAGAATGGTATGTTACAACAATCTCAAATAACAATGGCTGTTTGTGAATTAAAGTTGATAACTTATTGTTGATAGCCAGAACTGAATTGAAAAAGAATTATATTCGACTAATATTAGCATTGATATATTTTTATAAAGCTACAACGCCCCATGTAGCGTTGGTGTATTTAAGAAAATACATGGCTTGAGGGTCTTAGGTTAAATCGATGGCGGAAACTAAAGTTTCATTGTAAATTCTGACTGGAGAGTTTTTATACATAGACCAACCTTTTACATTGCTGCTTATAAAATTTCTCATAATTAACTTATGATATAAGAATATAAAATAAAATTATAATAAAATAAGAATAATAATTACCATCTATCTGGTCGGTAGTGGGAACTGTTTGGTCGGTGGGTCTAACTTCGATGTCGTCGGAAGGGCCGGGAACGCGTCTCTCGTCAGCCATGTTTATTTGTTCTCGCATTAGTTCTGACTCGCAATCGGATCCGAAGCCGCGCCACGTGTATGTCAACACATATTCTTGCTCCTCCTACAAAATCCAACATTTTATTTGTCTAATAAGATTACGTATACGACTGTAATGTAGTCAATCAATCTAAAGCAAAGTCGAATCCATGCAATCAGCTTGAGCTTTAGGTGAAGGACAACATAACATGATGGTAGGGCTTTTTCCAATGCCCGCTTCGCTAGCTATCGTATTCAAGTTGACAATCTGTCGCCAAATATCTATAACTGTGTTCCGGCCGTTGCAGTTGAAAGCCAGTTGTTCCACCCGGCTAAAAGTATTCACAATTTTTGTACACATGGTCACATATACGATGAAATTGTAGCCATAATGCTAAACTTATAAACTGTAAAAAAAGACTTACTTACAACCTACTGAGTTGCAATTACAGTAAGAAAAATGTTAAAGTGTCTTATACCTCGGAGGCTGATTGTCTGCTATCAGAAGAGTTGTCTCTGCAACGTGCATTGACCGGCGTGCGCTGTCTTCTTGGACTTCTGGGGCTCCTCGGAGAACCGCGCCTGCTTAGTCTCGGTTGCTTTAGTGCTGGTTCGTCGTCGCTATCACTTGCCGCTTTTTCTGATGCACAATTCTAAAATGTAACAAAGAACACTTATAACCTTCTTTGTTTTCCTTAATTCAACAAAATGATAATTCAATATTCGAAATAGTAATTCTATAATACAAGGTAATATATACATTATACAGAGTATTTGGTTTATTTTGTAAAATGCGACAGCAAAATAAAAATAAACGGAATATTTAGCATCTGATAGGGTATCTAAGATGTACTACATATTGCGCGTTATTTGTAATGTAAACATATTTTTCTTCTTTAAATCTGTCTATACGAAAAACCTATAAGCTAAACTTGTGTTCACTTTTGTAACACAACGATATTGGTCCTTATTTCTAAATTAACGATTCAGTACTAAATCCTTATAGATAGTTTTCCTTTGCAATGATAACTATGATATGTTTATTACAATAATGTTACTACGCACTATTTTTTATTTTGTGACCATCTTTAAATATTATATTAGTATTATTTATTATTTTCCTGTAATTTTTAAACTAACATTAACCTTGCTTCTATAAATTTTTTTATATTCACTTCCACCGGCGGCTTGTTACTTTTTATTCTCACAGTAACGTGCACATTAAAATGGGTATTTACGAGATAAATTAATTTTCTAATAATAAATATGACCATAAATTAATTTACGATCCTATAAACGTCATTTTAAATAACCCAAAGGATATTTTTATGGCGTATATGAAATCATAAATTAACGGGAACTATGAAATAGATCCCGAACTATCTCTATGTAAACTTTACTATTAGACCAGCAGTGTACTGATCACAAATCATGTTCATTATAATTATATTTTGAAGGGCACGTGGCGAACCCTTTAGTTCATTGTGAATATTTTTATATAAATTTATGAGGATAATAGCTACGTTCCGACCTTTGAAACCCAAATTGAAATAAGAAAATTGTGATACTTTGTATGGGTTCCACACTTAATCAATTGTAACTGAATGTATTTACAAGTGTTCAATAACAAAGTTTAAGGTTAAAAGTCGAAAAATACATAAAAATAAACATAAAATTCGTAAGCTCCATTTGAATTATTACAGTATTTGATACTTTATACAGGAGGTAATTTTAGAAATAAACTTAATGCTTATATTTCGTAGCAAAATACTCTCATATTATTACATTATAAATGTAATATTTCTAATTTGAAGCCACGTTTGTTTCTATTCACTGAACCCTAAACGAATATGAGCGGCAATCACTTGATAGAAAGAATATCAAATAAATCTATTGAGAGTGTGTAACCCATGAGGGGAGTAATGGGATAATTTTCTACGGCACTTGGGGTCTGCGGTTATGTTTGCAAACAGGCCGCGGCGGGTGGTTGATTAATATATTGTTTGCAAATTACGACTACAAGCCATGGAGTTAAAATATATAGCAGCAATATGATTTAAAGACTACACTTTAAATAAAATATCAGATATTATAGTGTGGAATAGATTGAATTATAATAACCTAATAGGTACTACATTTTAAGTTGTAGCAAGAATACCATTTTACTATTCCTAATAATATGATTATGAAGTTTATCTTGATTGAATGTAACTAAAATATATCAATGGTAGCGACATCGTAAATGGATTTACGTTTTAACGCATTAGTGTTTAGTCAGTTCATAAAAAAATGCGAAGTCACATAATGAAAAAAAAACTCTGTAGGGTATATTGGTTTAATAGATTATTTACATGAATAAAACAAATTCGGATTAGTTATGTCATTTATAAATCAAGAACGGCTGGACCGATTTGATGATCTTTAATTTGTTGGATTTACCTTCACCCAGATAAGCAGAATAAATCTTTAGTCTTTATTTTATTACGTTAATAAAATCCTAAATCATGTATAGCTAGAAGTTAACATGATATTTATTGAATGTTAGGCGGTACGAACTCCGCCGAGTCAGCTAGTTCTTTATATTATACTAGCCGTGTCCGCGACTTCGTTCGTAATAATTTTGCCCGTTTTTGTAACTTTTCTCAATACAGCTTAGTGATATCGTGATGTTAAATAGCCTAAAGCCTTCCTAAATTATTACTCTGTCAATAATATATATTTTTTTAATCCAACTGGTAGTTTATAGGATTATTGTGTTCAGACGAACAAATTTTTCCGCTTTATAATATTAATATACATTAGGGAAGAATGATGAAGAACATGGAAATTTATATATTATTTGAAGAAGTTTCATAAGGGTATATTACCTGATTGTTAACTTTGGTTAGACACGCTTCCAGGTGACACTGCCACTCGATCGCGCGAAGGTACAGCAACTGCCAGCGTCGCTCCAGAGCGCGTGCTGAATCACCCCCGTGGCACAGACGCACCACTGAGTTCACTATTCGACCGTGACATTCCACGTCTCGTTGTAATACCTGGAGACAAACGATACTACATTTAGATAATTATCGCATTATAAGGTTTTAGAGATAATAGATAAGTGTGCAAGACCCGATAGCTGTAATGTTTTATCAGTTGAATTATTCCCTTGATTTAAACTATATATTAATCACAGTTAAACGAAGAATTCATTCTCATCTTCATATAGATTATACGATGATAACCTATAAAAAATCCCATTAAATAGTATATTGAAAGTCATTATGAATGCAGATCTCACACAATAAACAAATAACATCTCATCATGTATCTAAAAAAGTAGAATGTAGGTATAACAAAGTATTGATAAATATAAAGCAGCCGCCGCGGAGTCCCTTGCGTGATCGTTTACAAAAACTAGATTCAACTCCGCACAAAAGATTCAACGCAACAGAAGACCAATCAAATCAAATAACAATGTCAGTTGACACAAGTTAAGGCCATTTAGTGAAAAAAAAAAAACAAAATCAAAAAGTGAACAAAGGGCGGAACGTGCTGCGTTTGCGCGTGCGCACTCGTCTATGACAGCCGATGTAACGGTATATTTTATTGAACAATGAAAACACTTCGCGAAAGTGATAGATAGGTTTCACGATGAAAATTTTCCTGTTGATTGTGTATCTATTTTTTGTCCATCAAGTCGGTAACTTCAAACGCTACGCAACATGGTATACTCTTATAAATTGTTATTGGCCAAAGTTTTCACAAATAAACCAAAAGGCATGTCTGAATAATTTCCTTCACTAAAAAATATATATTAAAATACTAATATATACGAAATTTATTACATATATATTGGAAATGTGTATGTTCTATATTTATCAAAATAAACTTCTTTTGTATACCAAAGTTATGTATGTACATAACATATAGATAAAGTTATAAGATATATAATTACTACTCATCATCTACACGCTTCGCTTCGCGTTAATAATAAAAAAAGGCGTTATACTATACGCCATAATCGCCTCATATGCATACTAGAAAACCTAGCACTTTAAACGAACGTACATCCAAATACATTACATTACACTAAAAATATATTTAACATAATAAGATTTTAGATATGCAATAAATAATATCCCTCGACTATGATAATAACAGAAAGAAGTGAAGTTATCATTATTTATATCGTTGTAGAAATTTTTTGATACTCATAAATACAGATTCTATACTTAAAATTTGAATTTTATTCAGTGTTTTGTTAATCTGGGATCACACAATTAGCAACTACATATAATTATTCCACAACAAAATATACAAAACTATACAACGTTTAATAATAATTAATTCCTAAGATAACATTGAAAGCAATTCCCGTCACCACCTAAGTATAAAATATTGACAAATAATGCAAACTAAGGTCTTACAATTTTGAATTACAAAATCATTGTTGTCAATAAATATTTAAGTACAATTATTGCATTTTTTTCCATTTTTAAAACCTAAAACTTAGCTATAACACGTGACACTGATACTGGTCTGGGAATTAAATAAACACAAAAATATTTTAATAAATTTTATTAAAACAATATTATATGATTATAGTCATTCATTACAAATTTTATACAACAATATTTGTGTCGCAGAAAGTCTTGGGGAACTATATGTAAGGCTAAACAAAACATCTGAGCGTACAAAAGAGCTAATAGCATATTGTCAGACATATTATCGCACGTTAAAAGACCTTTACAATTTACTTGCTGTGTTCCCGACTCCGTTCGCGTGGAACTAAAATTTTATTTAATCATTTTCATTTAAAATAATGCGTAGCCTACGTTACTCAAGGATAATGTAGCAGTCTCATGGTTAAAGAATTTTTAAAATCGGTCCAGAGGTTCTTGAGTTTATTCGTTACAAACAAAAATACAAATCTTTCCTCTTTATAATATTAGTATAGATATAGATTCAGCTTGGGAATGGTTACACAAGATTACGGTATCTTTCTTGAACTTGAACAACTGGTCTTGTCCTCTCAGATACAAATCGCATGTGCACTTCTAGATTATGTACATTTATGACCAGAAAGATAACATTGGATTTTAAAACATTTCGAACTCTTGTCCGCAAAATATGTTGATATAATATAAAGATATATAATATAAGATACATATTTTTGTAATTTCGTTTCGTTTGTAAATTCGTCTATGAGGAATTCTGTTTTTCTTCTATATGATTTATAGGATCTTCTTATCCGAATGACGTATATGTATATAAATTGGTTTTCTAAACTATTAATAGAAAACTTGAAGGAGACTGTAAAATGGTAAACTTCTTATATGAATAAGAGTATTAAAAAAACATAATGTTACTTAAAAACGCTTAGAAATATTATAACAAATCGAATACTGTATACGATTTCCAATGTAAGATATTGAAGTAACTACCCAGCTATAAAAACAACATTAAATGATCAGTTACTGTTACTTCAAGTCTTTACAAATAGTTAAGAGCTTTCAATAACGAATTATACACAATAATCGATTTGGATCTGGTCGGTAACAACAAACGAGTTGCGTTAACTTGATAGCGGGTTAACCTTAACACTGACTGATTGAGAGTACAGAACACATTTAGCTTAGAGGCATAATTTAGTGTGGTAGGGTAGTAGTAAGCTTAAGCGTGTCGTGTTCCAGGATTAACCGACGTATATATATCAAATATAGTGGGGTGGAGAGTTCTGTAAAGGTTTGGATCGCAAGTACTACGTATCTACATATATCTATAATAATACTATCTGACCTGGCAGACTTTGCTTTTTGAGTGGTTAATCACATCGACTATAGCGTTATCTATCGCGTTATGGTCAATTATCGAGACAAAAGCACTCTATATTTTTAGTAGGACAAAGTTACATATCTGTGCGAAATGTCCTTAAAATCACTCCAGTTGTTTCGGAAATTAGCCCGGACAAACATCGTGACACGAAATATAAAGATTCTTTATTTGCTTGAAAGCCGTAATCTTAGGCCAGTGGAATTTCAAAAAATATTTTTATATTCGATAGAGCAATCTCTAAGGAAATCTAAAGGCTATATAATATTACACTCTACGACCAATAGTAGCAAAACTGCATTGAAAGTAGTTACAAAAACGGCCAACTAATAATAAATAATTTTGGTTTCACGCGAACGAAGTCGCGGGTACACCTAGTTTAGTGATAAAACTGTCACCCGTTTATATAGTTAATCACGTTTCGAAATTACTCAGTACATATTCAGTTTCCAAGACGCTTGCAATTTTCGATATGTTAAAAAAAAGGATATATTAAAAAATTGTAAGTGTTAGAGGTAATCAACAGAACCTATTTCTATGCGCAATTGGAATGTTTGCTTGTTTGTCGGTTTGTTTGTGCACAAGTCACATAAAAAGTACAAAACCAATGCGGTTTTAAGCGGTCGGCGACGGTGGCGCTGGGCTGAGTGCTCTGAGTTCGAATCTCATTAATTTAAGTAGTAATTATATAATTATAACATTATTCTTAGTTTGGGTGATATTTTGTGTATGCCAATTGCAGATTTGTAAAATCCCCTGAAATACAGAGCCTAGTCTCTGTTGTATGTATTTTTTTTAAATAAAAACAAAAAAGTTTAATCATTGTGCGTAATTAACTAAATAAAATCTTGCTTTTTGTCAAACCACTATGTTCATTAAATTCAAAACATATATAAATTTTGATTGTAAATTGAATTACTTAAATCACAACAGACTAACGATATTACCACCATATTAAACTATTTAAGGAAATATTGTTAAATACTGTTTCCTTTAAGGAACCAAAAAAAAAATGACACTAAAATAATCTATTATTTTATATTCCAATAGTAACTACGTACCGTTTAAAACCCTTTTACGTGGAAAACAGAAACCAACGTTTCATTAAATAACATGACAATATGAACAAGCGTATGTTGCAGCGAGATAGTTAAAGCGATAACATACCAAATTACGAATTTCGGTTCGTTTCGAAAATCGTTTCGGTCCCCGTTTTGATTTCAATTGCTTGGGAAATCATCGCGCTCGCGTTGTTCAGATTGTTCAATTAGAAAGCTTTATTTTTATAATTTTACTCGACATAATATTCAAATATATCCATTTTATTTTGTTTTTTAAGTATTTCAAAGCTATAACACGGAAGTACTTTTACATTTTTTGAAGCGATGACAGCTCTGTTAGTAGTTTGTACGGACACCGCGTCAATAAACGTAAGTTCGAATCCCTGCAATGAGACCGAACTTTTGCTGTAGGAAAACACCGTGCTGAAACCATAGCATTGTGGTAGGGCTTTTTTCTAATGCCCGCTTGGCTAGCTACCACCCTCTAGTTCAAAATAAGTCACCAACTGCTCTTGATAGCCAGTCCGTCCACTAAGCTGACCGTGTCCACCATATTGGGCCTACTACAATAAAAATATTTTTATGTTGATACACCATTCGATACATTACGTTGGCGTCGGCGGGAGTCGAAGACCACATAAAACTTGAAATAAATTTTAGTGATAATAAATTCTGAAAAAATCCATTTTCACACATAATATGTAAAGTTAATCAGAACCGCTCATTAAAATTTGTGTGCATTTTGACATTTAAATGAGAATTAAGTTGAAATAAAACTAATTTAAACGGATTTTATCGCGGTTATTTATTAAATTTTGATCCCGACGTTTCGAAAGCTTTTCAGCCTTCGTGGTCACGGGGCGGACTGAGGTGTAGGTTGTCCAGAAAAGTTTATGTTACTGTGTCTACCTTCAATTTAATTTTTATTATATATAGTGTTCCGATCTACGCAGAAAGAGCTCACAGTGTCTTGAGGTCTGGCAATTGGTCTTTTGGGTTCCAATTTAATTAAATGTATAATTGGATCCCAGGCTTGTGCTAGCTTCCAACCATCTTCTCTATTGAAATTTGGATGTTTTTTAATTTCAATAGCCTCACGAATCATCCTAGGTAGGAATCGGTGTTCTTTGGCAAGGATTTGTGGCTTGTCGAATCGAAGATAATGATTGGAGCCTTCTTCTGAATGTTCAGCAACTGCAGACTTCGTAGAATTAAGTTTCTGTGACGTAATTATGAAGTGATGGACAAGTACAGGGTTTTAGTGGCACTCGCAGCTTTCTAGTTTATATTAAAAAAATCTAACTTTCTCATCATTATGTGAGTCTTATTATAAAGATATTAGCGTTTATTGAATAGACCGACTATTGCTTAAAGTCGTATACACATACATGCATAATTAAGAAGCACACAGGAAATCGCTAGTAAGTTATTTTCGAAGACGAATCAACTATGTTGCCTAACACTATATAAGAATTTTAACATTTATCTCTAATTAGAATGTAAATTATAAACATATATTTTAGTAAATATTTTAATAAGCACGTCGTTTCGTGCCCTCACAGTTTATAAATGCATCGAGTGTTCGACCAAGTGGCAATTACATACTTTCAAGCACTTCCACGTGTCAATTGGAAAAGTTCACAAATGTTTCATTTTTCAAATGCTTTAAATTCAAATCATTTCAAAGTTTTTTTTTTAAATCAATGTGTAACTTAAATAGATTCATATTTGCAAGATAAATACGTAATACATACGTAACAAACATATGTGTTTTAGCATAATATTTTTATAAATAAATCTTGTATTTTCGTCATAACTTAGTATAGTTACATAATAATAATTGTTCTATATTTTTCTAAAATAAACAGAAAATATTTATAACAAAAAAAAACATTTTACGTAACTTATTTGAAGAAAACATCATTTACTATTTTCATATGTATTTAATTTAAACGATTAGGAATGTGGCAATACCAGGCCTGAATATTAATCAAATATAAAATAAGTATTTCCGTGATCATTTCTATTAAAATCACTTTTCACTTATTTCGTATATGTACTGTTAGACGCATAGTTCATCGACCGTAGTTGATAACGCTGAGTAGTATAAATACGGTGCGAGCACAGCTAGTAAAAACATGTAACCCCAGGGTTGGCCCATAGTTACGGATCGCCATGATACCACTGCAGAGGGCAAAACGCCCGATCAGTTTCCTCACAACTCCCGCAGGAGTTGCACAGAAGGCTTCTCTTCCTAGTAAAAACAGTCGAAACATAGCGCTTTAGGCCAGACGTTCATTGTATGTAGCTGTAACATCACCGAAGGGACGTAAGATTGACCTTCGTGGTTGTAATTCTGTTCCGTCATCAGACATGTGGAAACAGTGGAATCGTGCATATTTGAATATCATCGTGTTCTTATTATCAACCTGACTATTGTTTTAAACTACATCGAATTATGATCTTCTAACAGTAATACTTTAGGAACCTCATCGGGTGAATGAAAATAAACTTTACAGGGGTACAAATATTTGTGAGTGACTGTAACGGGGGGAAGGGTGAGTACGTTCAGAACACCCCTTCTTTGGTTATCGTGATGCAAAAAACCATACTAACAGAGACCAGGTACAGCTTTCACACTTTTCTAATTTTTTTTTTGTTGTAGTTAAGATTTAGCGTTTTGTGGGAACACAGCCATAGGGATTAGTGACAGATTTTCAATGTGAGGTTGGTAGATAGCCAGGCGGGCATTACAAAAAGAAACATGCTATGGTTTCGTCACGATGTTTTCCTTCACCAAAAGCTCAAGCTAATTGTAGATGGATTCGGACTCAGATCCTTTGACGCGCCGTCTGTATACTCTACCAACTGAGTTACCACTGCTTAAAGTCACGTAAATGTAAAAATCATTGTATATAGAGCACCTATATTCCTATCAATTAGACCCCTGCACAATTATCTTTGTTTCAACTTCACTACAAGGTGCTCATGAAATGCAATAAAACACACCCATATATATTTAGTACAGAGTAGTAATCCAATAGCAATATAAAAGAGATTGATTATACAGGTTCATACAAATAAAATTATGATTTAATATTGAATAAAAATCATTCATACTGAATGCTATATATCAACAACGTAATTAGTTATGCTTATGCTTATTAAAGTTACTATCAGTACACGTAAATACCGAGAAGTTCGAACTCAAGGCTGCGTTGAGTAGAGGAAGGATGTCGCCGTGGCATTTGGCGAGATTGATATCGTGATATGCCGAGGTGTAAACGTGATGCATTCGTTACACTGTAAGTGGGGACAATACGTGTGGTTTATATCGGATTTCTTTTTTTTTCATGTTCACTGTTGAATAAGCCAGTCCAGATTTCATCGCTTCGTCTCTACGACTAGAACGCTTTTATCGACACTATTTTTCATATTTAAGTTTTTTGAATAATACACTTATTTATGTTGTTTAAACTTTATTTAACGTCATTAGATTTGTAGTGAAATCTAATCTAATCTATGTACAATGACCTCCCTCTCTAAAACGTCGTAATTACTTGACTTCGGTTAGTTTCATTTGCTATCCATACAATATCTTCTCTACATTTCTCAACTCTCAGTAATACCATTAATTGCGTAGTCCCTTAGATGTCGCTATAGAGAGTTAAGACTGCATTTTGCATTACTTTTGTATCTTTAAATAACTCTAATTATTACCAATATACAAATACCATACCTTTAATTCGTTTTGTATTTAGAATAACAATTACAAAACAATTTACAATTGATTTAAATTTAAATAAAATTTAATCCAGAAATGTTATTATTTTCGAAAATAACTGAACTGATTAAGTAATAAACGGTATTCAAACTCCGATCAGGAACTTGTATAAAATTAAGTCAATCTAGGTAAACTTAGAATGTAAACTAATAGACGAATCCGTTCGGTCATATTCGAGAAACCAATTATACTTATGTATGTATATATAATAATTGTTTACCTAATACTATTAGAATTACCCAAAGCAGAACATATATTTTTGGGATAAGAATCCTTTCTCAATAGCCTAATATAATCACATAGTTATAGTAATTTAACTAAACAGTTATCTAATTTATTTGCTAATCTTCATTTATCGCCTCATCATCTTACTAAATAGAACAGCACTATAAAGATTTCGTTAATAAAAAACGCAACTCGGACTGGCTTATATAGGGATGTACCATTGAATAATCGTGACTCATTTATTGTAATCTATACACACTAATATATACACTAGCTGGCCTGACAGATAGACCTTGTTCTGATCTTTTCAAGAGTAAATAATTTAACC
Source organism: Actias luna (assembly GCA_039707435.1). NCBI lineage: Eukaryota > Metazoa > Arthropoda > Insecta > Lepidoptera > Saturniidae > Actias > Actias luna. The sequence continues at coordinate 10,492,099 of JAZHAC010000012.1, read as the reverse complement.
ACAATGCTATTTATTGTGTTCAACAATAGGGTCACCTATCGTGATAAAAAGTAACCTATCTCTCAAGTTTAACCAAGCAATTATAAGATTAAAAATTTCATTGAAACGGTTGAGCCGTTTCCAAGATTGACATGCACAAATATCATTATATGAGAGTTTCATATATAAAGGAGCTGTGCCTGCGGCTTCGTTCACGTGGAAATAAAAATTATAAAATGATTTTTGCCGCCTTTTTGACACTTTTTTCAATACAGCTTTACTCCTATTGGTGGTAGTGTGATGTTAAATAAACTAAAGCCTTCCTTAATGATTGATCTATCAAATACAAAAAGATCATTTGAAATCCGACTGGTAGTTCCTAAGATTAGTGCATTCAACCAAACATGCAAATCTTATTTTCTTTTATATTAATATAGATATCGGCTAATACATTTCAGAAGCTTTGTGCCTCTGGTTTCAACCGATTATTATTTCATAATTACTGAGAAGCTTTAATATTATAAATAAAAAAATTAAAACCGTTTATGCCAACTTTACAATAAATTATTGAAATTTTCAATAATTAATAGGTCAAATTTCGTCCACAGGGCAAACACTAATTTATATTGAAAATCTCAATTACAGAAACTATTGATAAATACCACATACTCCGCAGATATAGTGATATGTAAATTATAATTATGGTAGTGGGTACGCAAGCACTTTCATCGCCTAATCATAGTTTATAATCATAGTTATTTCTTCATAGAATATTTTGCCTCTTTGTATCTTAAAGCAAACTAACTTGTAATAACTTTCTCATTGTAAACCGTTTAATCTTGATCTGATAAACAAACAAAAAATCTAGCTTACACTTTACATCACGTGATTTCACGTTACGTGAGTTGTGAATTCTTATTTCCCATTAATTTTATTATACACACATTTAAAATAATTACAATTAAATTGTATAAAATGCCAAAATCAGGAACGAGATAAACTTTTATCCAATCATCCATATTGTACTATCTGGATACATCGATGTTTTTTGAACATCACTAATATCATAATATGTCAGTCGTGTCCGTCCAATACAGATGGCGTGTTGGATGAGTTTTTCTAGTCGATAACTGTTACAATAACATTACGCAAGTGGAAGCTAGTAACTCGGTACTTAGCTGTAGTCACGACTTCACGAATATTATGTTTTTTTTTTATTATAATATTATTATTAAGAGACGTCTTCTTTTATAGTCTAATGTGGTATAATTTTTTCACTTTATGTTTTGACTTTTTTTTAAATGTGATGGATTATTCTGTTTACGTTATAAATTTTAATGTACTTAATATAACTTATGCATCATGCAGTGATATTTTTAGTTAAATGAACTAACTTTATAAATACCCATAGTAAACAAAACGATTAATTTTTATAAATCTTCTTTTGGATTTTTGGATGTACATATGCACTTTAATAGATGTTAAGATGGTTTTTCTTATAGTATATAGGTATAGCGTTATGGCCACAATCTCACCTGATATTAAGTGACGATGTAACCCAAAATAGTAAACATGCTAAGCTTAGTGGAAGGAATGGCTCTAAAGTACAAATTGCGGAAAACACCTTAGGTGTTTGATTGCAGATTCGATTCGAGGTGTTCGAACTAACGTCCATTGAAGCAGTGTCCGTACACGTTACCAACTGAGCTATCATCGCCTCAAAACGCGTTAAATTAACCAAAGATATTATTCAGATGTTTTGTAATAAGTTTCTTTAAATAACGCATTTTCACATCTACAATTACTGCGTCAATTTTAATTAAACCCACTCATCCGAAACAAATTAAAAGGTTAGTAAGATGTTTTTTGTTATTTCATAAAAAAAAAAAATGATTTTTATAACAAACGATGAAAGTGATAAGAGTTAGATTACGAGTGTAGAATTTGACAATTAAAAATATCGTAATAAAAACGACCTCAATGTAATTTATGAAAACTTAAGTAATGCATGAAAACTTGTAATCAATAAAAACACGCCATAATTTAGTTTTTACAAGTTTTACCTTTTTTACACTTGAACTATTTTATTACATATTATAAAGCGGAAAAGTTTGTTTGAAGGTGCTAACCTTTGGAATAACCAATCAGATTTAAAAATAATTTTTGTATTAGATAGACTGATAGAGCAATCATTACGGAAGGCTTTAGGCTATTTAACATCACGCTACCACCATTAGGAGTTAAGCTGTATTGAAAAAAGACACAAGAACGGGTAAATAATTTTTAGTTAGAAGCGAACGAAGTCGCAAGTGCAGCTAGTTTTTATATAATACAAAAATAGAGGCCGTCATGGGAACCCATCGTTGAGCAGACTATCAAAGAGTCAGTGATAGCTTTAAAAACTTTTAATATAGTTATTATATACTAGCTGTGCCTGAACTTTGTTCGCGTGGATTCGAAATTATTTAATTTCACGTCCTCATTCAAATTACAATAACTTTTCATAGAGTTAACCGATTTTAATGAAACAAAGACTAAATTTTACTCGACGATACGCTTTATGATTTCCTTTGTGACGTTTTATTATAAACGTTATACTTTAGCAGTGATGCATATAGTGAAGCGATGATAGCTCAGTGGTAGTATGTACGACTTCGCGTCAAGGGACGTGAGTTCGAATCCAAGCACCTACAATGAGCTTGAGCTTTCGGTGAAGGAAAACATCGTGAGAAAACCATATCATGGTGGTAGGGCTTTTTCTAATGCCTGCCTGGGTAGCTACCACCCTCAAGTTGTAAACCTGCCATCAAATACCAATAGGTGTGTTCCGGCAGCTGCACTTGAGAGCCAGTTCGTCCACAGGTTTAGCGTGTCTAGCAACTTGGGCCGTATCGTCACGTAAGATCAGGTGAGATTATGGCCATAATGGTAAACCTTAAGTATAAAAAAAGACACACTTCTAAAAATGATATAAAAATATTTTATTACTGATTCTTAGTCGCAATTTTTTTTTCACACAAATTTCAAAAGTACAGATATGTCTAATTTTCATTCTTATTTTATGTATAGATAAGGAACAACGTGAACAAAACAATTTCTCTTATTGTAATAATCTCGATGTGAGAAAATATTTTTTTATTCCAAATTGTATTGTTAATGTTTAAAGACGGTGGTACCATCAGCTATCAAAATCAGAGCAATTGTTGTTACGTAACAGTGATTTTGCTCTGAACATCGAACATGAGACACAAGTATTTAATCTTTTTAATTGACAGCTGGCATATTCCCCCGCGGGTTTGAGCGCCTTCAGCGCTCACCCCACTAGTTCAGGTGAAACTGTAAAAGCCCCTAAGGCTAACATTGTAGGTCCTTTCGAAAAAAAAAAAAAAAAAAAACAGCTGGCATATTGTTACTTTGTTGCTATATGGGAATAACAAAAACGTGTTAATCATTACTTTTGAGCGGACAAGATAATCGAAGGTTGATGTTTAATAATTATTGCCTTTTGGAGATAAGGTACTGGGCTGGTTTTTGTGTTAAGCTGTCTAGTAATTTGATGGATGTCATCTATACATATAATAAAACGTTAAAGTATATCAGTACATATTTTTTTTTAATTATAATTAGTGTTCACTTTGTTAACTATATAGAGGACAAAATATACATATGTATTTTTGTACGCCTGTCTCTTTATATGCGCATCATTCTGAAACTACTGGACATATTTAGCTGTAATTGTTATTACTCACAGGAATGAGTAATGTATTATACATTAACACATATTATGATATTTTTTCTATATAGATTAGTTTATAAAACAAAAGGGTTCTTATAGGCCAGAGAATAAAATGATAAACTCCAACATCGTTTGATCGATTAACATGAAAATCTGTAATCGAGTTATGAGCCACTTAGATGGATGGGCATCGTCTACCACTAATATTGTTAATATAATGTAAGATTATTTACATTTTTTAAGAAGACATCCTGTTAGTCAAATGTAAATGTATAAAGTTATCATTTGTTACTGTATAGTAAAAAAAATGTAATTATAAATAGCGCTAGAGTCACAAACAAGAACTGATAATGATGTGGTCCTATCATGACACGCGAGATCCAGCCCAAGGTCCAACATTGGCGCATGCCACTGGAGTCATCGGCCGCCGGCGACGGATTTAGTCAATCCCGAGATGGAAATAGCCGATCGCCCGGAAAGCATGCGCTGGTCCGCTTTTCTGCAAATGTTAAGCGTGCGCTCGACAACAATGCATTGAAGATGGAAAATCTTTCATTAAAGACCTCACAGTGCAAACATTTTGTTTCCGTAAATATTTGAAAATCTTCCATAATTAAAATTTTTGGAAAACTTAACTCCTACAGTCACCAAGAATTTCACCAGTCAGCAACACGATTATTTAACGCGCTATTTATTGATTCCCATAAAGAAAAATTTTCTTTTCCAATAATGGTACAAAATTAGATGACCCCAAGATCACAGAAACGACAATCCAAACAGCGATCCGCAGAAAAACCTATACAATGCCTAAGGTTGAATAAATAGAAAAACCCTCCTACTACAGATTCTATAACCGAGTACAGTTGTGTGCACAACCTTTAAAACGTCCGCGAGTGTAAATGAGTTTGGACAAAAACACCCCATTGTGTATGTCCGAGAACGTGCGTTCTTCGTGACCGGTCGTGACGAAACGTATTCAAGTTCCGTGACTGTGTTTCGGCATACTTTCAGGCAAAGGTATTTAGTGAATTTACTAATCGCTAGTTGCCTATGAATATTCAAAATTCTTAACGTGGCTGCCCTTTCATAATAAAAGATACATTATATCTTTCAGGAAAACTATACAAAATTATATAATCGATAATGTGTTCCAAAATGGAAACCACAAATCTTAGAAAAACCAATCATAAATACAATTATTCTGTTATATAAATGAAACAGAATCTGTTAATAATACAGCTTATGTATGCTCTTCCATTTAACACCTTATGACTTTCACGCACAAGAACCTAAGTGTCTGAAATTATATTTGAACAGCAATTCGTATTAGTACTAATTTATAGAAAACTTTTATTGCAATGCTAGCTTTTAAAGTTGAATCTTTCATTTTTACCTACCAATTATATTATAAAATTGAGTACAGATACATTCCCTGAACATTTATTTTTTCTTATTCACGTTTTATTTACAGACATCAGTCATTTATAATTTGTATATTTTAAATAAGCAAACTGACAACACTGTACACTACAGAAATAATAGTAACTATATAAAGATGGGCAATCCATCGATGGTCCTGACAGTCAAGTCAACTTGCAAGCCTGTCGACAGTTGAATTTGATTTTGAAGAAGACGCACCTAAACGTACTAGTGCTGGAATACGAAACAAATAACATCGATGGTCTAGACATGTGAAAGGATGGCTGTTTTTATTCAGTTTTATTTTGTTTGTTTAGTATTTTAATATTAATTTTGTATTTAATTTATTAAGATATTTTAACATTTCACACTAGAATAATAAGAATTTTTTAACCAGATTACTTATTCACATTTAATTGGACAAGAATTACTAATTAATTTATACAAACAATTTTTTTTTTATTAATAGTTAATAAGGATTATGGTAAACGTATTATAAATGTAAATTGTATAAAATAATCAAATAAAGTAGTATTAGCTGTATGATTAAATTACCAATGTACTAAATAATCAAAGATTGAATTGAAATGTAAGATTAAATTAAGAATGTAATAGACCTAAGACTTGAAGCAAAAGTATGCGCTCACACTAAATACAAAAAATGCAAAGTAACTGAAAAAAATATTAATAACAAGGTCCCTAATTATGGTAGGGTTGATGTCGAAGCTTTAGAAAAAAAACGTACCAATACAGCGAATGTTATACCTCATGTATTATGATGCCAAGCTAGTTAGGCACAAATGTCAAGTGTGAAAGCTGTTTCTGGTCTTTGGCAAATACGTAGGTTAAAAACCTTCACTGAGTGTCGATTTTAGTTGGTATTTGACAGTACTTCTCTTCTCGGTTTGAGCCCAGGTAATGCATTTAGGCATTGCGAGTGAAATCCTGTGAATTGTTTTTTTTTTTTTATAGTTATAGGTTTAGCGTTATGACCACAATCTCATCTAATATTAAGTGACGATGTGGCCCAAGCTAGTGAATACGTTAAACCTGTAGAAGGACTCGCTCGCAAATGCAACTTCCGGAACACAACTATAAGTATTTGGCGGCAGATTCTCAACTTGAGAGTGGTAGCCAGCCAGGCAGGCATTGGAAAATGCCCTTCCAACATGCTATGGTTTCATCATGATGTTTACCTTCATCGAAAGATCAAGCTCATTGTTAAATGGAGTGGATTCGAACTCACGTACCTTGACGCGGCGTCCGTACACGCTACCTACTGAGCTATCACTGCTTCAAAATCGCTTTTATTCCCTACGTCATAAAAAAAGTTACAAATTTCGATGCCACTACCCAGTAAATGTAAAAAAATGTACATAAACTATGTCGTTCGCAAAAAGTCGTTAGTGCGAAGCACATAAGATGAACGCCACTCTATTATGCATTGTTGCCTAAATTAAGGAAGTGAATTCTACTGGTCATGCCTATTTACTTTCAAGACAAATTACGTGATTTTTAAATGTACATATTACTTCTTCTAAAGATATTTTTTGTTCTAGGTTAGAGTTTTACCATAATCTAACTTAATGTTAAAAAAGCTGTGATTAAAAATACTATGGCATTAAGGATTAGGAAGGAAAGGAAACCTCATTATATTTTCAACGAACATCGTTTTCTTGTGATTCTTAAAATAAAATCAATGACCATTTTAAAGTGTGGAACTTGTTAGAACAATTGCTTTTATACTTTTGCTTACATAAGTAGCGCGGCATAATATAAATGAGACGTTTTTATTAATTAAAGGTCTTCTCAAAGAGAGGAACAGTGATATATCAGATCAATAACAATAATTGTAATCACTTATGTTACGCTATAAACGGTATAATCTTCCATTTGAGTCGCCGCAGTTAGATAAATCACTGATCGAAGAAATCAATCTATCTAGCACCGTTACAATATGAGCTATGTCACCGCAAAAGGATGGACAGACGTGCAACCCTGCTCAAGTAAATAGGGCTGGTCAGTTTCTACTTTATTCCTTGAAACTGAATACCAGAAGTCACCTAAATATTAACGATAAAAGATATATAAGATATGAGGTGAATAATATATTTTACAGAATGAAAGGCAAAATTTTCCACGCACCTTAAAATTATATTATATGTATAGATAAGTATATTTTGTTACATCAACATATGATTACTGTTTGATTAATTGTGTATTAATGTAATAATTAACACGGAAAAATAATTCTGTAAAATATGCGAACAATCTTATCAAAAATTTATTTTTCAGTGGTCATTGTTGTTTAGATTGTCCTGTTACTATACTAAGATTTTTATCTATGTAAGTATTAAATGAAAATACATCAAATATAACTCTACAGCTTACAGCATAAATCTTAGTTTTGCATAAACTTATAATAACTTTATTGATTGATATACTCTTGAATACTACTGGAAAGACTCAGTACAATCTAAGCTTATGATAATATTTAGGTATTATCAAGATGGCGTTAATAGAAGCTTTATTAAATTAAATACCAAATGTTAGGAATAAATAAAACTTGAATATTTAAAATATGAATTTAATATATAAATATATACGTGTGTAGACCAATTAATATATTACAAATATATAACTTAAAGTTTAAAGTGATTATTTGCGGTAACCCTAAAGGCCATATGTCCCACTACAGTATTGTATGGAAAATTACTATTACAAAATTAATCAGCTTTGACGAAGTGATGTTTGCGCCTACAGTCAATTGACAAGACAAGTTTGTATAATATCACTAAGTCAAACGATTGCTAATTTAGAATTAAACCTTTTGGAAGAGACTATTGTAAAATATTACTTCTATTAAAAACATAAAAGAACTTATTTTTTGTATTCATTACAAATCATAATGGTTTTATAATATATAGTTCAGAATATCACTGTCAATATATATTAGTAGCTGACAAGACAAACGTTGTACTGTCTTATAAAATATTTCTAGTAAATACTTTGGTTGTATACAAAAAAGAAAGTAGTGTAGAATGGTGAAAATTCAGGGTGGTATAAAAAATATATTACGACCGATAGTCAGACTTACCGAATATACATATAAAATTTCATAAAAATCGGTCTAGTCGTTTCAGAGAAGTATGATAAGTAACATTGTGACACGAGAATTTGATATATAAGATTTTTAAAGTATTCATTCAAATTGACCATTACGTTTAGTTGGTACGGCACAACTTAAGTTTGGTGAATTTTATCACACAATAATAAAGTGAATTTTTTCAGTATTGGTAGGGTACTGTATCCGACTAAGACGTAACCGGAACATACAGGCGGTGTGGATTGTCGAGTTTTAGGATCAACCAGAACATATCTAGCTACCAGTAGGCTTGCAGGCATGACAACCTTGACACGGAACAAATTTCTAATATTTACGTGATCACCATTGTTTTTGGATCTGCCATTGTACAACTTGCAAACGCATTAAATACGGGGCCTTGACTTTGCCGTGCTTCAATAAAAAAAGGTTAATTTCTTTGCTGTTCTATGTTTATTGTTCATGGAAAATTTCAAAAAATAGTAAATATTATCTAACATGAGTGCGGTACAAACCGATTAGATTTGTGTAATTCTCCACACAATACTATCTTTGGTCCGTATTTACCAATGCATTTGTGTCGAACGAACAGATGGTTCAGCGCGATGGGTGTGTTGTACTCGCAGTGTTACGAGTTAAACCAACTAAGGTAACGTTACCAGACATGGTTCATTAAAATTTACAACATTTTTGTAGTCGAATCTTAGCCACTACTTGAAATATATACAAAATAAAAGTTTGTATTATAAAGTAAATGGTATAATACCAAAAGTAAAATTGAAAATAGTTAATTGTTGTAATTAAAGATAAATGTATTTTAGAAATTGACTAGACGCATCATAGATACATTAATAATTAGAAAAGTAAATTTAAAAAACAATAATATAGGTTTACGTGAAATGAAAATCATTAATATACACGTATACGCATTACGTAATTTTTGAATTTAATATTAATCTAATCCATTCTATCATAGATCAAATACGACTTATTATCCTGAAGTATTTCAATATCAATAAACCGAAGTAAATTGCGGTAATTTCCCACATATCTTATTCCCACAGCCCGGTAGCGTTACGTGCTTGAGTAAATGGCACAAATTAACTCCAGTTCATATAACCCGGCCATAGACAAGCAATTATACCACAATTAGCTTTAATGTTTTATACAAGTTAACTCCACATCTTTTTTTATAAAACAACAGGAAATCTTGTGGTTTTATCGAGCTTAGTGAGTTATTTAATTAATTGTATTTTAAAGAAGAACTAATATCAAAATGATTTTCATATATTCTACAACGAAATTATTTTTAAATTGGCTATGGTTTACAAATAAAATGAAATAGTCGATCATATAAAATCAAAATGAAATAAAATACTTTTTTTTATTACTTAAAATTTTCCCATATTCATCTACATCAACCATTTACTCCAAAATAAAGTAACGTTTGATACTATTATCTTTAATTCAAAGAGTAAATAATCCACTAACTGGTGCTCGACTCATAAAAAAAAAAATAGTTAGGTTTTTGCTCTGATATAAAGATAATAGGAGTAACTTGGGACAAGATCTTTCGTTTTTGCAATTACAGTATAGGAAGAGAATTCTTACATTGTTACGAAAAATAACATTATATACTATTAAATAGCAGCCAAATTTCTTTCAGACTCCGACCAGTCAGAAAAATAGTTTCTCTACAACGTGTATTTCTTTATGTGGCCATTACAGCCGTACAAAAATTGCCATAGCGGACGGTATTTCACGTCCACAAGGCGGGGTATTGGTAAAGTTTTCAACTAGCAATAATCGCACCTCGGATAAACCTCATTGGTTACGATATTGCCTCTGCGCAAAGTTAACCCTGACACTACAGGGCCAACCCTATGTATTAGAAAGGAAACGAAACTATAGTGTGATTCAACTCAACAGTAACGCCATCTGTTAACAACAAACGTAGTATAAGTGTTCCTTCTATTCTTAGCATCAATTTTTTCTTTGCATTATTATTTTTTGTATAATACACTTACATATAATAAGATCATATCAATCAGATAGTAATTTATGATTACTTATAATAAAATTACATTTTAAATATCACGATATCATATGATATTTGAAATGCACAATTCATTTAATAAAGACCATTTGATATCAAGGAACTTATTTCCATAACTTAGAATTAATATATTACATAAATAGGAAATAGAAACAACAATTATTTAAGCTACCACACAAACGTGAAATTGGAAAACCAATGACTGTAATAGGACAGCGTGCCAAAGCAATGAAATACATTCAGAGATTTAATGTAAGCAATATGTATATAGCCCAGTATTTTGTTAGCAAAAATATATAAACTGGATGTATTATATATTTATTGATGAGAACGAGAAATTAATAATAAATTAATATCAATATTGCAAAAATAAATAATTTAGATGTAAAATGAACTTTAGATATAATAACCTTATATCAATACAGCATACGACTTAGCTAGATGAAAAATTGAAGATTCAAGGCACATAAAATATTTAGAAATAAATGTAATAATTTAAACATTACTTGGAATAAAACTCACTATTTTATTTAAATTGAAAATTTTAAAACACACATCTGTGCAGTAAATTTTATAACTCGGTAAGACAAAAATGTTCCTGCAATATTTGTCAAACTGTATTAATTTTAAAGTTAAATGTATAAAAGTATTTCAATGTAATTTGATCATTTATTACTTAAAGTTTATAGTCGAATATTATTCTTTAATCTTTATATTAAAAAACTGTAGATCTGTATTAGGTAGAACGTAGCTACCTAATGAATTGACTGACAGAAACAAAATGTATATAATATATTTATTCTAACGAGACGAGGATTCTGGCACTAGCGCTACGGTTCAGTAATTGCCCCAATAGGAGCAGAAAAACATCTACCGGGCTATCTAGTCAATATATATTAATTATAATGATAACATTAACATTTTTTAATGTAATTTCTTTGGAACTTTCGGATTTAAAAATTATATCAAAATTCAATAATGCCTTTTATGGGATTAAATTATACATAGCAATGTTTTACTTTTATTTATAACAATTATATAGTAGAGCCCGTAATGGACTTTTACGCTGACTTGATTACAGCATCAAGAAGTACCCGCATCAGGTAAATGGAATGAGCCGTGAACATGATGCTGTGAAATCGTCTACCACTGATGGTTGACGTAATACTAACTATTGTTTATGATGATAGGTTTCTGATGTAATCGAGTTACCTCGTTTTGGGATTTCATAAAACATTTTCATAAGATTATATCTATATTAATATTATAAAGCGGAATCCGAATTAATAAAATACATTATGAAACACAGAATGTAACATGCAATTTCGATAAAGATGTTAAAGAGTTAATTCAAAAGCATTTTTCTAACAGCCATTATGTAAATTATAATGTCAGTAACATAACGATAAAGTTGCTCGCAGACCGCACGTTGCAATTGCTGTTACAAAATGACTCATCACAATCGAGCTAAGATTGCGAAACGTGGCCTTGAACAGCCTTCATTACTCTCAGGACTTCTAACAAACCTTCTAATTCGCAAAATTTTGCATTAATGTTCGTTCAATACAGTACAGCACAGGTATATCCGCGAGTTCGTTCGCATGAAGTTAAAAACTATTTAATAATTTTGCAATACAGCTTTGGTTTTATTACTAGCGTGATGTTAAATAGCTTAAAGCCATCCTTAGTAATTGCTGTCGTAAATACAAAATTATTTTTTAAATCTGACTGGTAGTTCCTAAGATTAGCGTGCTCAAACTAACAAACACACTTTTCCGCTTTATAATATTAAAATAGATATAACTATTATTAAAACAATATGTTATACATCATAAATGTATAGATGATTCTTCAAAATTTTTATATTCCAGATAATTCTAAGATGTATTTACTACCTATGAATTAAATAAAAGTCGTGACTGTTACTTGTAAACACTATTACCTAAAACTAATCCAATGAATTTTTTTTTAATTATCTATTCAAAATTAAATTTTGAACTAGTGTTATTTTAAATGTACCATTTTTCGCAATTTAAAACACTTTCAATGTTAGCAATTCGCATTTAAACTCGCTGCATTAAATTATTTTTTGGGTTTTTCCCGTAATATTAACACTTTCCTAGAATTACCCACACAAATATAATTTTATAATTTGCACACATGAATTCAAGGAATATATGATGAATATTATAAAACGGTTAACATTTCGAAACAAAAAGTTACTTTCGTTTAAAGTGTTGCAACTTTCTTCAAATAAAGTGACTACCGAGTCACGCATCAATATTCCAATGATTGTTGAAAGAAAGGTTTTAAGAAAGTTATTGACTTAAGAAACGAGAAGTCTATATTGTGGTATCCAAGACATTAATGTTATCCAATGTACGGCATTGTGACAGAACGGCAGAGCCATATTACTACTTAAATTTGTCTTTTTTTAATGTAGTTCAGTAAAGAGCTGGCAGTGATACTATGTCTGGTATTAAAGATATAAGACATCGATCATATATGAGAGGTGTAAAAACAAAGCCGCTTCAGTCAAAAATAAGTATTTGATGAGGAAGTACAAGTTTAGCGTGTTTACCAACTTGGGCCGTATCGTCACATGATGATCAGGTGAGATTAAAACCTTAAATTTTTTTTTTTTTTTTTTTTTACTTTCGAGCATTAGATATAGGTACACTGATAGATCTCAGAACGCGTTATTCCTTAGTGTACTCTTACAAAGTGTCTAGCATCGGGTGTAGGTGATTCAGAACTTTATGAAACCAATCACACACAAGGCTTTACATCAAATACTTTATACATTGTTTCATTGCACTTCTTCTTTTCCTCCATGAATCTGACATTGCAGAGGTTTGTGACGTAATTTTGTTATGATCTCTGACATGATTAAATAGTCATATAACATTCATTTAAATAAAACTGTAACTACACCCATTCTTTGAAAATTATATTTGGAGTGGACGTTACTATCGACAAAGAGACCAATAATATACTTTTGAATTTGCTGTCTGTTACTTTCCTTGTAGGTACATAACTCTGTAATTACTGGATAGATTTTGATAAAGTTTGACAAGGTGACAGATAATATTATGAATGGATAAATATATTTTTTACCTTATATAGTACTCCTAAACACCATAGGTAACGCTATTTAACTATGTAATAAATTTTATACGCCTCCATATTAAAAGATAAAAACAAGAATATAGAGACACCATTGATTGTCATGCATACAATACGATGTATTATTACAAGTTACAACCAATATTATGTAACACAGTATTAATTCATTATCGGCCTCATTAAACGATTCAGTATATGTAAATGTATACGGATGATTCACCACGAGACTTGACTATGAATGAATGAATCTCACAGGTACTTTTGTGTTAGAGTCAACCGAGTAATTCACACGTGGTGCGAACCATAAGCAAAATAAATATACGAAGATAGTATTATTTTTTCCAAAATTTATAACAGTTCGCGTCAAACAAATAATTAATTAATAATTTTTGCCAGTTTTTGTATTTTTACCTTATTACTCCTATTAGTGGTTGCATGATGTTAAATAGTCAAAAGCATTCATTCCTCAATAATTGTTCTATTAAATACAAAAAAATTGAAATACAACTAGTAATTCTTACGATTACTGTGTTAAAACCAACAAACTTTCCCGTTCTATAATATTAATACAGATATTCTTTTGCTGTCATTTAATCAGTTACCAATTCAAGTTATATCACCGATATGATTAATGTGCCAGTAAATATTCCACTATCGGACAAAGGACTCTTTATGAAGGAGGTTATTTCTTTGTGGGCTTGTAGGACACGACAATTATGTTCGACTAGATTGCGACCACTACGCATATACCTATCATAGTGACCCATCCGAGCGGGTTGCGATTCCAGACCAGCCGATACGCTTTTAGTATTTAAATAGTGGTGGGGATCCATATATATTCGATTGGAATGTGACCATCACACATACAGTACATCCTATCTTATCAAACCCCTCACAGTGTTACCCTTTTCGTTCAACACGTGTCGTGATCAGCCACTGTATATCCAGGTCGAAAGGTTTGCAGACTGGCATGACAGCGAAGACTTATAATGGAATGTATATCTCTAGGAGATCGTTCTTGTTTTTTGATTGCATTGTATTATCAAAAAGTACAGTGACCCGACCTTGCCGTGCAACAGTAAAAATAAATACTCCACTTTCAAAGCTCAAAAATTAATACTACACGAATAGGACTGTACCTGGAAACGCCAGCACTAATAGCAGGCTATATAGAATAACGAGCTATCATCAAAAAATAAACAGTCATACTTCATTTGGAACACATTACATCGACTATACACTCAAATGGAGTTTAAGATAATAAAACTTAACACTATGCGATTATGATGACATTAAAACTGTGTTACTTTTACTGCCGTGGTCTTTGCGCCACTATTTTAGTACGTGCACTGACCTAAGACTAGCTTATTTATATGCCAGTAAGAATAAGAATCAATATAGACATCGACACCCAATCCATTTTAAACAATCTCACAATAAAACTTTGTATATTATATTATATATATGATTAAAGCCATAGGCCGCATCATTTCCCCTTTAAATTTTGATATAAGCGTTACCCAACCAACAGCTGCGCTCACGTCGATGCGTCCCGCACGTGTTTCACAACAACATAGACGTAGCTCTGGTAATTTGCTTTATTAGACCCTATATTTATTGGATCCTTCAATTACGTTGCACCCACACGTATGAAAATTCAATTGACCAAGATACAAGTTACACTGCGTTATATATTTTATATGCTGTACATATCAATACATTTTTTAATTAAAAGTAATAGTAACTTGTTTTTTCCAGTTAGGTAATCAGTTTTATTATACATGGAGAAAGTAGATAATATTACACGTATAATTTAAATTTTAATGATGGGAAAACATTACATACTACTACTACTAAACATACTAGAACAGCTATTTGGTCCACTAACGCAATAAAAACTAGATTCCCAACAAAGCATATAATAAAAGTCTAGTACTTCGTAATAAAAACAGTACAAATATTTAATAAAAATCGAGATAATAAGAAGAAGACTGTTAGTATTAAGATATAATTAAAATAATCTATTTCAAAACAAGGTCCAAATTAAAGGTTCCATCCATTCGGTTCACAGGTCTTTACAACGGCAATCAATGTTGAAATGCAAAAAGAGAAATCTTGCTTGAGGACAATAAAATTGATACTGACTTCGGCAATTTAACCGATTACCAACAAAGTAAAATCTATAATGATTTGTTGTGAAACATACTTATTTTCATTTATCCTAAAAGACAAATTACAATATATCATGAACTTCTATTCTACTCCAAGGAAGTTGGAAGCCCAAATAAGATATGAATTACTATTTTACAGATTTTTTTAATATACGATGATCAATTAAAAAGATGTTATTGATAGTGGAAATTGCTTAAAAATGAATAGTATTACATTACTTTATAATATACTATAGCTAATGTCCGCGATTTTATTAATACAAAAATGTGTTGAAAGTGATGCTGTTTACTTCTTTCAATAGGGTTTTTTATTACTATTTGCACCGAATAGAAAACTATAATGATATTACTTTTAAATTCTTACTGTTGCTACCAATATACAAAACTCCAAAACCCATCATGAAGTATTATTATGCTTTGACAGTACTAATATGCCAGAAACTAATACTCTATCTAACAACTCTAAACGTTTTAACGCAATTGTAAGATAATGAACGAATTCATATAACATATCAAAAATGTACAAAACATAAATTTTTATACAAATATTATCGTAATAGATGAAGATATGTACATGAGTTAGATTAAGACGAATAAATTCAAAGGATAAGTACAGATGCATTATTGTGAAAAAATGTACTATATTTTACTACATATAAATAATTCGTCACAGTGTACGTTTAAGTTTTATCGCATTTTGCGTCTAGTTTGCACATTGTTCAAAATGTGAACTTGAATTTAAATGAATTCGAAATACGTTTCAGCTATATGTTTTCATTAAAAAATAAATGTAAAACCTAGAAATATAAAGGCTATTAAACAATGCATTGTACAAGTACTTCCAAAAACACTGCGTTGTAATAAAATACGAATGACGGATGCGATAAGCAATTATTACCACACGGTAAAGGTGCAACAACGCACCATATTAATCTGATAAGGTTTTATAGGCTACCGTAATAATATATTACACTTTTGGTTTTATAAATTTCGCTGTAATTCACATCCATAAACCACAAAATATCATTGAAATCGTACAGGATATTCCAAATTAAATTAATATCTCAGCATTTTAGTTAGGTTTCAAATAACAATACATTTCAAAATGATTCTTTCATATATTACGTGTACATGTACTAACAAACATTGTTTTCAATCAATTTAGAATGAGAACAATAATAGTAAATCAAATTAAAACTTGAACGGGTTTTTGTATATAAATCATTCTTTAACTACCTTATTCAGAGGTTGCTTACATCAAACCCACGTACACGCGTGCATTTACCTGAAACAAGAAACATAAAACATGATTAAACTGTCAACACTTAGAAAATTACCGCATTGTTTCATTTCTTTTGACCTTACCGTACGAGTTCAACAGTTTTACTTCTGTATATCAAGGTCTATTTATGATCGAATTCGCTTCATTGACGCCATGAAATTATTTGACTTGCATGTTAACAATAGCATTGAAAAGGAAAAGAAATGTATGCCTCACATTGTTGTTTATATTGCATAAGTACACATCATAGGAATTTTTAGTTCAAACAATACACAATCTCTCTTATGAATTATATAGTCTTGAAATGGAACAGTGGGTGCTTATTTGTAAAAAGGGCTTGAGTATTTTGATATTTGAAAAGAAAGTTCAAAACAAAGACTTATTTATATAGCTTTGAGAAAATGCATTTATTGAGCGCTCTTTAAAGGTACCAACTTTTTATGATTTTGTTAAATAATCCTTACTAATGTAATAAATACGGAAGTGAGTTTGTTTGTTTGTTTCGTTTTCACGCCTAGACCACTAAATTGATTACAATGAATTTTGGTATAGAATTAGATGGTACACTGGAGACTAACTTAGAGGAAAATTTATAGGAAGTAGGTTGAAGAGAAGAATAAAATTTGTATGAAACGTTTTATTGCATCAACCGATATTAAAGCGAGTGGAGCCGCGGATAAAGACTAGTACATATTAAATAGAAATACATATCATATCTTTCTATGAACATTTTTGAATTTGGATTGGTTTATAATCCTTTGTCAGTAATCATGCCCTTTGGATTCACAATTATAATAATGACAAGAGAATACTCCCAAATATACAAAAAAATGTATGAGTACCCGATTCAATTCTTACATTCAGTTTAATTTAAAAATTAAACAGTCTGTATTCTAGAAATTGCCACGAGTAACCATAATAAATATACACAACAGAATAATATTAAACATACATTCAAAAATAAAAATGAATGCTCTATACATCAGCATAGTTAATAATAGAATATATATGATAGAGTAGATGGAAAACGATCAGTCATTCGTCAAATACGAGTATAATGCTAGCAAATCATTTTGTTTGATAAATTAAATGAGAGTTCGAGATCGACCGACAGCGAAATGACAGTGACATAGACAGTGATCATTAAGAAATGGTTATTCCACGTTGAAATGCAAAATACAGTAATTTATGGACAGTACTTTGCGTTATGATACAACAATTAATTGTATCTCGCGGTTGACACTTCAGTAAATAACTGAAGATATAGGTAAAAAGGTAACAAACCTGAAGGTATACTATTAAAGAATGTATGTTCATTAGTATAATAACAACAAAACTTATTGACTATAATTAGATTCGAATGTATTTGATAGAATTAATAACTTAGTTACAATGTCATGTAAAATACATGACATAGGTAATCAAGTTTTACAAACTTACAAATTTCCGGTCAACTGATATAATTAGGGGATATAACTTTTTTTTAGAATATGACAGGAACTCTTTGTAATTTACTAACAAAGAGATTCAACATTTTGTAATGTTAACAATTATAACAACGAGTTGCAACAAACAGATACTTCATTTTCGCCACTAATTAGTATTAGTTCACGTTAATGCTTATGATAATAATACTTCGCAATCTACACAAAATTTTCTAAGAATCTTAATCATTTTGTTACATATTTCTAGCAATTATAGAAACAAAGAAAACGCTTTTTATTATCAAAAGTGTAGTGACCTCTGATACTACAATCAAATCCGTAGAACATCACAGTGCGTATTGATGAAATCATCGCTATAAAATTCGTATTAGCCGTAATATTGATGAGTATGCAGGAAGCTAAATATGAAAAAAAAAGTAATCTCGCGCTGTATTCTTTATTACAAACTCGATAACATAAAAGGCGTGATTAATCTGAAGAGGGACCTTCAAATGTTCTTAGAGAGGAAACAGCCATACCCGCACGGAATTCGGCCGACAGACGTATGAACAAAGAATTCAATTATTGTAATTGCCGATTTAAATCCATGTAACCGTGTTATTGGGTATACAATAAACGGATAATGATTTAAGTATAATATACGAAATCCTACATTCGTGTTCAAGAGCAAAAGTATCAATTATTACATATAATAATAGCTGAAGTAATAATGACTCAGTGGTAGAGTATTGTGACACTCCGTTGATCGACATGATAATCGAATCTTGCAATGATCCTGAGCTTTCGGTGCAGGAAACGTAGTGATGAAATTATACTTACAATTTGTAATGGCCGCCTAGCTAGCTACTACACTTTATTGCATTGGTAAAATTAATTTACGAATCTGTAATCACGATTGTGTGTATAAGGTGCGAGAGGGATATTTGGGAGTCACCTGGAATGAACCAGAATTACTCATACATCCCCTTGGTTACCCTAAAGGATTCCTATATTGTCAGATTGCAGTAACTACTTTCGTATTGACTCCTGTCCCTAACAAGAGTAGGTTAGCTACCATTTTGATGTTAAAATCTGTTGCCTAGCGCAACAATAAGTCTGTTCCGGGAATTGCACTTAACAGCTAGTCTTTCTATTAGAGTATCATGTAGCATCTTAGACACGTTCACTTACATTAAATAAATTTATGGCCAAATGCAAAACTTGTAAAGAACATAAAAACCTATTTCATATGGAAAGCAAAATAATAAATTTTTATAATTTGGTAATAATATATAAGGTTATAAGATAAAAAAATTGGTATTGTTTACTTGGAAGGAATCTTACATTTATAACAATTGTACCATATAGTTTATATAGGTATATAGTATACATATATTCCGGATGGAATAGTTGTTCATACTTTTATACAAACATCAACAAAAATAGATATAGATAATATTATATCAAATAATTCGTAAGAGCCATTGAACTATTTTCAAAGGAAAATAAATACAATCATAAATTAATTTATCCGGTACATTGTTATTTAAATCTAGATTTAGCTAGCCTAGATAAAACCAAACGATTTTAATGGCTAACACGTTTTATTTACAGCAAATGACATATTTATTAAGACGTTTACTGTTTATTTTATTTTTAAAACAAAGTAATACATTCAAATATACACTTACCAAAATTGTTCTACCAGTAAATAACTCTACTACTATACTGTTATGTGTTGTGTCACGAACGTATAACTAATAATTATTAATATATAATAATTCTTGCAAGTTCATCCGATAGCTTAAACAGGCCTAATGAACTTGGAACATAGATGTCATGGGTATTTTACCACTAAGTGTAAACAATAGCAATTAATAATAATCCGCGATCCATAATTTAAATTGTAGATTCTTCCTATGCCATAGGTTATTCACCTCAAATGAAAATAAAATTAGATCCAATCGTCTACCCACATTAAATTACAAATGCGTTTACGATTTCAACAAACGAGGAGCGTAGTGACCTCCCACATGATGGAAGTCAGTTCATTCATCTTGTTTTTCCTAGGAGATACTATCCTTAATAACATTTACGTTGTTAGATACGGCCAATAATAATAAAGCAAATTTTATTATTTTTGCAGTCTATTGGCCTCAATTCAATACCATACCAATGATTACATCGTATATTGTCTTTCCTTTTAAATTCTAACAGATTCAAAGATTGTTAATTCAAACTAAGTATTGCTATCATTGCAATTATTTATTTATTAATAGTCAATATTTTCCTATTTGTATATCAATAAAAAAACGCTTCTTTACATACATACGTGGATCATACTTCCAAATGAAACAATATTTTTTTACGTGTTACCAGCATATTAACGAAAGTTATGACGGTTTATTTGTTCGAATAGTGCTAAATTTAATTCTAAGATGAACTTAAATCATAACCAGAGACTATTTTTACACTGCTTCTAGTATCAGTGTTTATCTGGTTAGCTGCCACACTGAATTCTCAAATGGAAAATATGTCACCACACATGCTGTTGAATATTTAGGTACTTGATTATCATGTCTATTTTAAAAGCTTCATTTGTTTGAGTCTAATCTTCACTAGTATAACAATATATTTACATTGTACATCACACCTACACAGTATGAACTTATGTTTAGTAAGAGACCCTTATCTATTTAAACATAGTTTTACTTTGTACAACAAATTCAAATTAAGTAAATAGTATACGTGTATTTTGATATATTTATAATTGATTAGGTTGAATTTATGGTTTAAACCATTCGTCAAAATTGACCAATGACAAGAAAAGTTCGAAAAGTTTGACATACTTGCGCTTGTTCCATAAAAGCATGAAGGCTATGATATATCGAAAAACTTTTTTTTATGTTATAGTTTTTATTCAACATCTACATAATATGTGCGTCAAAGGTAAATAGATAAAAAATGTACACGGTTGGAAATATGTACTATGCTTGTTAAAGCTTCATTAAATATTTAAGGAAATCTAACATTATTTATACCCTTCATAATAAGAGGTCATTATCAAACAACTCGAAAAAATAAACTTTTAGTAGCCTACTATTAACCTCAAAGAATAAGTTAGATGCCTTCACCTACTTAAAATCAATAACTTTAAAATGTTATATTGCCCTTCAAACAGTTTAGTTTTCTAAATTCACAAACACACCCGCGTTCTATGTATATATAGTGAAGCTTGCAACGAAAGTGAGAAGCAATGTGTCACCTCTCATTTGCATTACAAACAAGCGTGCCTTAAGACTCGTTTCTTTGAATACAATTTAAGGTTTTTTTACTGATCGGGTAGAATGCGTATAAAACCAGAATCTAAACTATTATAATATTATAAAGGCAAAAGTAACTTTGCCAGTTTGTTTAGGTTTCATGCCTCAACCGTTGAACCATTTGAATTATTTCTATTATAGATATAGGCCAACATTTCTTAAAAAGGACGCAGGCAGTCTATGGTTGCAAAAATAAAAGCTGATGGGGTGAAACATGGGATAACAGTTTGTATAGGAATCCATCATTTCTCAAATAAGATATACACTATATATAAAAACTGATATTTACGTTAAAAAATAATATTCCTCGTGTTTAATAAATCATCCCTCTAAGCTGTACAATACAATATAATTTCAATTACTGAAATTTACACGAATGTAGTCACGAACAAAGCAATTATAAATTATTTATTAAATTATACATATACATATATTAATGCTATTGTGTCATGTTACAATAAAAAGAGATTTATGTAATATTACTCAAAACATACATACCGAATGAGGTGGCAGGTCCAAAAAAAAGTAGTATATTAGTCGTTATTGAAATGAATATAATTAGTGATGAGATGAAGATCCGTTATTTACAGTAAAGCGTAAGAGAAATGTTTAGCGGGCTGCCACATGCCACGATACCGGCAAGACGCGTAGACTACCGACTTACCGAGGTTGTACACAACACTAAAACATACCGAGGTCAGTAACTGGATAGTGCTTTTAGCGTAATATCCGACATCGTTTAGTCTTAAGGTTTTATCCAAGAACATTGTTGTACATAATTTTATTAATATTTCTAAATTATCATTAATATAACGAGCAATTGAGTTATATAGTAATAGAAACGATTTACAGTAAAAAATATGAAAGTGAAATGTTTTCGCCTTATTAAATAAAGTATATACTAAAAAACGGTTTTTATGTTCTTGTAGGTTTAATATGAATCTCCTAAAATACATAAGGAATGTGTAACTATTGTTAACTCATAAATTCAATATATTTATCAACACGCGTTTTGTTATATTTATCAGGATTTTTTTACCTACTTAAACTACTTTACTTTAACCTACTTGTTTATATAATTTTTTAATTATGTTTTTGGATTATGTAGAGTGTCAATGAAGAAAAAAAATGTATGTGAAAGTGAACAGATATTGAAGTGGAATACGAAAGAGGACGTATATTAATGGACTGTGTCAGGAATTATAAATAAAGAGGATTGCCATTTTGCAATTTTGAAACGACAATGATTCAGTAGTAATATTCAAACACCATATCGATCTACCTGAGTTCAATACCGATAATGAAACAGAGCATTTGGTGAAGGCATATATCGTGATAGCATGGTAAAAAAACAATTTAAAACGAGGCTGATTTTAGGAAGAATATCATTATTGGACAAGGTTAATTTTTCCAATCTCTTCTCTAATCTTACAACTTCTCTCATTAATTGGATGCGTCGAACAAGTACATGCGATACATGTTAAACTTGTGTCACTTACAAAATAAATCATTTTTGAAATGTGTTGAATCTCCGCACGACGCCAGCCGCGTGAGTGTTCCATAAAAATTATGTGATTCTGTTATCTGTGTGGTAAACAAGGAAAACATTGTCAGATGGAACAACAACAGTTCCAAACCCATATCCTTATCTAAACTTAAGCTATAACAATTATGTTTACTGTTTATGAAATATCTACAAAAAATATTAACAGTATGTTCATATATATGTGTATATATATATATATATATATATATATATATATATGTAGGAACTAATACGTACGTAAAAGTAGTTAATTTAGTTAATAATGTACTTAAAATTGTCACAGTACATATTTGTAAATATTTAGCAATTTCCTGGTATAACTTATGTGGGCGTAGTGGAAATATTAAATCATGACACTACTTACGGTGCGGAAGACAAATTGATCCGTTTTGTCTGTTTCAACATGTATGTTTTTTAGTTAGACACTTTTTTCGAAGTAATATTAAAAAAAAAGTCTTCATCTATTCGACCACGAGTTATAAATGTTAATAATGGATGTTAGAAATGGATTCTAATACGTATGGTTTTTGCTATTTTATTAAGATAAATTAATTAATGCTTCTTCTTCTTATGTTTCATTCATCACGTCAATTTTAAATATCATTCAGACGTATTAGGATAAGGTCTTGGCACTCAAAATTACCAGGATAAAATATTTCGTTATTTCTTGAAAATTCACGAAAGCAACACTGTTTATATCGGTACACGCCTGTGAAATAAATAACTTGGAAAATACAATAGATGCACATGAGAGCAAAAAAGGAAACAAAAATAGTCAGTAATAATGATTTAATAGTCAAATCGACCTAGTTTGGAATATATATGTTGTTTTCACTACAATATATATTCACAATGTATATTCACTACATACAAATTTTTGCTACTCAAGTAGCTTAAGCACTAATTAAGTAATTTATACGTTTTAAAACTCAATTAACTGATAGTTAAATTATTTCAACCCCCAGTCCATTACTCTGCTACCCATCGTATCCCTTATATACCAACTTATATAATTTTTGGGTTTAAACTGTGACCTTTAAAATATTAAATGTTAGCCGCGAGTTTGAAAACATTAAACGACTCACACAGGAAATCGCGAACGACCTTGTAATAACACTATTTAAAAGTTCTTTTTTACAGTGGAATTTTTCCTTCGTAGACATGAGATCATCAACATTAGTTTCTTGATAGTAGCGAATTGTAACGTTTTTCATTATGCATTTATAAATGCTATATACATCCTTACTAATATTATAAATGCAAAATAGATTTTGGTTTGTTTGTTATGCTTTCACGCCTAAACGGCTGAATCGATGCTGATGAATTTTGGTATAGAGATAAAAGGGAACCTGGAAACGGCGATACGCTACTTTTTCTCGTAAAAAAATTATTGAAAGTGGGGTAGAGAGAGGGATAAATATGTATGATACTTTTCGTTGCGTCATTCGATTTGTTTGACAAAATCAATATTAACGCGAGCCAGGCCGCAGGTAAAAGCTAGTACAATAATAAACAACCTATTCTAATATATAGTAATCTGACAAGTGTTATGTAAATAGCGAACTGGTCAATCACTAAATTACTGCATTACAGTAATCGTAAGTTACTGATATCAAAGTAAAGGAATATATTTGAATATAGTACGGTAAAGTTACTGCAAATTACCTGATGATAAGGAAAGTATAACTAGAAGCATTGCAATAGCAGTTCCTGGTAATAAAGGAGAATTCGGACTCTTCGTGGGGTCGTTTTAATAGGTGTTTCGGGCTATTTGCATCAAGTGAGGTCCACACGCTCCTCTGACCTGTCGTAGTTTGCCCATTGCGAGGGGCAATATTCAAACATATTTTTTCCAGTTTATCAAAAAAAGGTAAAGTATGATTAAAAAGTAAAAATAATGATGATACACTGGCTGAAATCAGAATGCAATACATCTAAAGCTTGCATAAAGGGATTGTTACACGGTGTTTGAAGGCAATCTAGTCAGACACAATTGCCATGTCTTACGATCCTGTTAATTCAATTAAACTTTACATTAATAGTACGACAATATTTCGTGTTAACAGTAAAAAGCGTTGGATTTTTTAAAGTTTATAGGTTTTAGCGTTATGGTCATAACCTCACCTGTTATTTTTGATTATTATCACCTGATGTTAAGTGATACTGTGGTCCAAGATGGTGGTTACGCTAAGACTAGTGGATGGACTGGCTCTCGAGCGCAACAGCCGGAACACACCTATAGGTATTTTGCGGCAAATTTACAACTTGAGGGTGGTAGCTAGCTAGGAGAGCATTATAAAAATACCTACAACCATGCTATGGTTTCATTACGATGTTTTCCTTCATCGAAGGTTCGGGCTCATTCCAGAGAATCGACGTTTATTGACGCGGCGTCCCTACATAGTACCAACTGATCCTTTCAATCATCTCAATGTTTTCTGACAAATGGTATTTTGTTATTCCTACAACATGAGAATCCTTTAAATATAAATTGACAAGACGTTTGAACGAGACGGTGATATTTGACGAAAAATTGCAGATCTTTCAGTGATTGCCGTGATTTTTAATTAAACTCTGCTGCTGGGTTAATCAAAGTATGATTATTATATTCAGACACAGCGTTGACCTTAGTCGTGATATAATAAAAAAATATTTTACCCAATAAGTTCTTTAAAGATATAACCCAAAAATTTCACGGATAATCTAAAATCTATTGACCTTATTTCGAAAGCTACACTCGAATATCGCTCCGGAATTAACTAGCTACTTCACTCAGTGAATCACTACGCGAATTATTGTTATAATTAGATGTCATTTTTACTTATAAAATACATGTAAATTTATATATCTTTTGAAATACCGATTAGCCTATGTGTTAATCTAATAAATCTGGTTATGTGACTTCAGATTAGAATCTTAAGGAATCGAACATTTAACATGGTTTTCATAAAACCAAGGTACTGAAGGACGCAGAGAAACGTTTATGAAATCTTAAAATTGCAAATAGACAAATATCCTACAGCGTTAAGAATGAGATCACCGACTCGCATGACTCAGTAAATCTATTAATTTAGCCTCAGACACCGTGCGGCGTACGCGGCTCATTTCCAGTTGTTCAATCATATGCCATTGACCTATATGTACGTATGATGTTGATTTGCTAAGATTATAAATACAGTGGACAGGCTGTGGTAATTTAAATAACAAGTCTTACAACATATTAAAAAAGAAAGGGAAATTTTAACGTGTAGACAGTTTGTACCCGCCGCGCCGTCTCATACTTGTGCATTTTAAATACAAGTAGTTTAAATTACGTTTGCTTCAATGAAACCTCTATGAAAAACATGTTTACAACGATTCGTGACTGTAATCGTAGCTACTAAAGTATAAAATTTAATTATTGTTCATTTCTATTATAGACAGATGAAAAATTCACAATTTGTCTGTAACAACAGATAATTGGTAATTGTAGTTTATAGGTTTACTGTTATGGTCACTATCTCACCTGATGTTAAGTGACGATGTGGCCCAAGATGGTGACACGTTAAGCCTATTAGAGGAAATCGCTCTCAAATGCAACTGCCGGAACACATCTATAGATAAATAGCGGTAGATTTTCAAATTTATGGTGGTTGCTAGCTAGGCGGGCATTAGAAAAAGCCCTAGCACCAAATTATAGTTTCATCACGAAGTTTTGCCTTCACCGAAAGCTCAAGCTCGTTGCAGGGAATTGAACTCACATCCATTGCCACGGGTTCCGTACGCACTACCAACTGAGCCGCCGTCGCTTCAAAAAATATTATCGCAAAAAATAATGTAATCACATTGTGAACAAATTGATGTATATTTCCTATAGTAGTGTTGTTAAGTATTGTTAATTTTTTCCTTCAGTGACTAAAGTTTTTAAAACACGCTGTGTGATAGAACACTATAACATTTTTGCTTTCCGGAATCAACTCATGTACCATCAGTAATCAAGCGACATGCATAAGGATCTGTAACCGACTGAGTTACAACGACTGTAAGACTATAATAATGAAATAAAAAATATTACACGCTTTGTGCAAACCGAAATATTATTAGCAAGTTAATTAACGAAATTGTTGATCATACTATTGGTAGAGTAATTCGCAACACTAGTAAACACAGCGAGGCTGTGACTAATCTTGATAATTTATTTGTAGGCCACATAGTTACTAATGAAAAACAATTACCAGTACGTAACAATAAGCGATGTGTGAGATCATAACGATATTAAATTACATTCATTTGTACATTACAATGATACTGATGATCCTGTTTTCAATAGACAGATATTAAATTAATTTCACTTCTAAATACAACATTACGTTTTTTTGTTTCGTATCATGGTAAAGAAATTGCACTTAAATGTAAATCAGCGGCTTGTACCCTTAACGCCCTCTTAAATGTAAGTGATCCGTAAGAGGTCGTTTCTGTCATACCGGCCTCTAAGAATTTTCGTAGCTAAATATACTTTGTCAAGACTATACGGTTGATATATCGGTTTAGCGGATAGCCTTATAGGTACCGCCTCACTATATTGTCGGTTTGAATCCAACACAGGGCAATTATTTGTATGATTCACAAACAATTATTCTGAACCTAGACGTACCTTGTATTAGTTAATTGTTTGTTTATGTAATCCTCTATGAGACAGAACTTCTCCCAGGAAATAACCAAAAAGAGTCATTGTGATAACTTTATCAGCTTATGTATGTATGGCGGTTGTACCCCAGATATAGAAGTAACTCGACTTTATCTGACTGTTGACTATAGTGTTTTCCAGTCATGAATAAATAAATATTATTAATTAAGAAACAATTGTTAAATTATGAATTCACATTATGTAGTAAAAATACCTCAGTGCTTGTAAAGTGAACATAATTAAAATGATACAAAAAATAAAGACATAAAAATTAATTAATTTACTAGGTTTTTTTTTTTCTTCTCCTTGCTCTTATTCTAAATAATTAGGGTCATAATGTGTTATCTCTTTTGAATTCTCACTAAGCTATCAAGTTACTAGTCGCATCTAATTTACAATTTGACATTCACAACTATAATTACATTACAATTTCAATGTTGAGTGTGGTGTAACATATGACCAGATTACTGTTGAAGCAGAAAATCAACGATAAGCTGTATAATATTGTTCAGCCTATAAAGGTACGTTATGAAATGAGACCTACCCGTTTACCGACGATCACTAAGATCTAGATCACGGACTAAATCGAGCAACTAATACGGATTGAACTTTCTCACTTAAGAAACTTTGAATGTATTATCATAATAAATATATTACATGTTTCTTCATAAACTAAGCAATAAGCATAGTAGTGCTAGCATAAACAGAATTTCATTTTACATATTTTAATGAATCTTTGGAAACGATATTGAAAAATGGAAACTTAATATCGAATCTTTATGCAAATAAATTATTTGGTGTGAGCCATGAATTAGTATAATGATAGGAAAAAAAAACATGTTACCGAACTACTTCTGTTAACTATTTAACTGCTGTTTAAAATGTATTTCCAAATATTTACTTTTATTACGTTTCATCGGCGAAAGCTCAATTTAATCCTCGCTTCAATCAAGAGAGATAATGAATTCTGAGAAAGTTATAAACATTATTCATCGCCTTATGTTGTTATTATAAAAAGGTATCAATACATTTTATCAGTAACCCAACAGCAGTGCAGATAAAGATTACGTGTTGAAATGACTACGTGAATGAATACGTGTACAATAAATAGTAGTGTTGAAAGTTATGTCATCGTAACCTTTATTTAAAACCCTTTATTTAAAATAACATAGTTGCACTGTATCCAATCGCAAAACATCGGTAGCTAGATGTAATTATTGGTCCATATCTTGTCTATATTTAATATATACCTATTAGTTTGACAAGTAGTTTCTGTTCTTCAGATTTTACAAGAGATAAGAATTATTCTTATCCAACTTGAGACGTGTAATTAAATTTATGTAATCTTTAATTGAACAGACCTACTTTACATTGAGATAAGTTTTCTATAACTTATTGGCTCTATGGTTATATTCTCCGAGGGGTAAACAATTTCATTAATATATACTCCATTAGTTATTAGACGATAATCTAGAATTGTTTTGTCACGTGTCATAAAACATTATTCATATAAAACCACACTATGTCTTTTCGTATCAACCTACGTATGATAAACTTTCACATCATTGTTCAGTTTCTATTTTCATCCGTTTTTAACCGCAACAGGTCATATCCATTAGTCCGAGTTTCAGGTATTGATTAGAACATTTACACCACCTGATAGTCAATGATTTTGAAAATAAGAATGTAAATGTAGGAAATATATTAGCTCATTAGATGAGATAAAATTACACATAAGAAGAACGATTACATCTTCAGTTTATAATGTATATAAATTATATTGCAGTTAAATCGATGGTCTATTTTATAGTTTTAATTCTACGGTCCTGTATATTTTATTTGTTCACAAATTACTGTGAAGCAATACCTTGAATAGGCATTGTTCATTAACCCAAACTTCGAGAATACGTCCTCTGACTCTAAAATCGTGGAATTTAATTGCAACAAGTAAGTGATGAAATTCTCGAAATAATATTACTAATGTAATAATTATTAGTGGTAGGACAAACCATAGCATCCGCGTGGATGTCGACAAATCTGTACCCAACGAGATAGCGACCAACTCACCATGTGACTACCTATGCGTCCATTGTTTTTTAGGAGATTATATTCAGCTACCGAGATAGGTTATAGACTTTGACCTTTTTATTACCAGTATAGTACAAGCAAAGCGCTAGCAAAAATAGCAAATAATCGGCAAAACTATGACTTACTATCCTAAAACTGCCATGTAATACGAGTTTGCAATTTCGAAGAAAATATTTTGCGATTTTTGCTATCACTTTGCTTTTGCGAAATACTATCTTTTAATTTATACTATGGAAGCTTACCATGAATTGCTGCACTATAATAAAAATTAAAACTCAAAGTGATATAAGTAATTTATGATTTCATAAATCTATGATAGAAATTGTCATAATTATTATTTACTGTTTTCAGAGGGAGATATTATCACCTTTCGTTTATTTATTTAAATAAGTATTCTGTTTATTGCGATGTATGCTAATGACAGATTTAAAATTATCCATTCGAAGTTATGTAACATCTGCATATATTAATTTGGAGACTACGTGTATGTGTCAATAGCTAGTGAAATTATGATGTTATACAAAAAAGAAAAGTGAGGTCATAGGGTCAGACAAAAGCAAATAAACGAAAACAAGTTCATAGAACGCTACGTGTTTTACGTTATAACAATACACGCCATCACGACCTCAATATTTATTTTATGCATAAATTACTATCACACTCGGTTATTATAGAATAAAATATAAAACTACAAATTTATTAATTTAACAACAAATTATTAAACGTTTAAAAGTAACTTTATTTATTTATTTATTTATACAAGACTATTGACTACAATCATAGATGTTCTCCTATAAATCTTGCATATACAAATAATTAATAGTAGACGTTTATTTGATTGACACCGTATTACTGCCTATCAATTACATTAACGGATTATCCATGTATAAGCTTGTGCAAGAGAAAGTTTAGATTTATGATAGCAGAGGGAAATGTATCCTTAAACTAAAACCATACAAATGGATTTTATAATTAGCCAAAGAATTATTTTGCTTTTATTTACGATGTACATATACAAAATTAGTTTTGAAGCGATTTTGCAGTGATTTTGAGTTACCATATTTTGCTTGTTTCCCTGACGCTCTTACGGTAAATAAATCACTACCCATTACTTGTTTTAAGATATTATAATTCATATATAATGTTTTTAAATCATGAAAAATATATATTAAAGGAAATAATTAAAAAATTACATACAAAACAGTGTCTATAAACAAAAGAACAATAATGTGTAAGGTTTAATTATATTTAATACAATGTTGTATATAGGCAACTTACAACTCAAAGCGACAACAATGTAACAATCGATTTTATTGTTGCCGCATAGATAAGCGTGGTCGGTTATTAGAAATATTACAAACCACGTTCGTATCGATTTATGTTGCGCGTTGTCAGGAAACTATTATTATACAAAGATCTACGAATGTGACCACGGTGAGATCAACTGGATTTGGCAAATTACATTCTCTATTGTTAATTTAAATTCATTAGACTTTTCTTCCGTGATTTAGCATAGATATTTTAACAAGGGGTAACACAAGCTTTGGTCAACTTAAGATTCTTATAATACGTTTACTGGAACGAAGTTCCTTATAGCACGGTACGGATGGAAGCTACACAAATCAAAATGTAAGATTTTTCGGGCACAACCCTTTTTATAGTCTGTTCTTTATTGCACTATATTTCTAGTGTTAACGGTTGTCCATAGAGCGAATACTATACTATTGATTATTATTGCGCGAATGCTGTGCTCACTCATAGGTGCGCGCCTATTGGTTCAAACTGACAGCAAGTTCTTAGCGGCTGCGTAGATATAGTTTGTACACGTCATACGCATCAGCTGTTTCGTAGCGTATTATAATGAATTGAATTATGTAAAATGCGAAGTGGTTTAAAATGTTTATTGTTATAACTAGAAAAAATATATTAATTACGAAATTTCCTACCATTCCTTTAATTAATTAGTTATCTCAGTGTTGATTTAATTGCTCTCAGACGCTACTAAATCATTTATTTGTATTTTTTAATAAATGATATAATATGTTTATCAATAATAAAATACTACATAAGGAAATTCGTTCGAACCGGAGTGTTTTACGACACTCACGCATTTTTTAAGTTCATTACAAATTTAAAACCTTGTGTAAGGAACTGCAGACGTACTGATTACTGAGCACAATGCAATACATATATAATTTTTACAGTTACTTAATATAGTTTTAAGAAATATGTTTTAAAAAAGCCATTAGAAGACACACATGGGACAAAGTAAACAGCAGAATCGACGAGTATTACGTGATGATTTACTGCTCGCTTCCGGACAAAATAATCAACGGTGTGTTGTTTGTTTTATCACGTTGCGAGGTTGGTAGCTCTTACTATACAACGAATTTATCTTATATTGATTTTTTTCGTTTTTGTTTTCAGTACATTAAATATAAATGAAATTGGTGTACACAAGCTATTGAAGCAATGATGACTCAGTTGGTTGCGTATACGGACGTCGCGTCAATGGACATGATTTCGAATCCCTGTAATGAGCCCGAGCTTTCAGTCAAGGAAAACATCGTGATAAAATCATAGCATAGTGGTACTACGGCTTTTTCTAATGCCCGCCTGGCTAGCTACTATCCTCATGTTGAAAATTTGCCGCCAACACCTACAGACATATATCGACAGTTGCACTTGAGAGCTAGATATCTACTAGGTGTCCACCATCTGGGGTCATATCGACACATAACGTCACGTGAGATTATAGCCATAACGCTAAGCCAATAAACAATAAAAAAATCGATAATAATAACAAAATAAACACACTTCACAATACTCCAATAATTTAAAATGATTAAATAGATAAAACTGTTTGGAATTTGATTTCAATTATTGCAATATTTTCGTAAATGACTAATTACTTATAGCAATATTATAGTATTTTAATTACACATGTAATTAAATGCAGTACATATAACAATTGAACTCTCTAACATTACATCAACTTAAGGTATTGCACAGATTTGATTTTATCTTTGACATGAGATATGTCATACATAAAGACACTTAAATTACTCAGCTGAATCAAGAATACTCAGTCGAACATCCAGTAAAACTGGATTTAGTGACATTAAATATGACGTCTTTATAACACACCGATTTATTATACAAGAGATACAGTTACATAGTATTTATGGTTCTGATTTTATCTGAGTTAAATTGCGTATTATCTAATTATGGTTTGCCTTTTACGGAACCGTCAACAAAATTAAAAGATAAGCCGAATCTAGTTTACACATATCATTCAACTAACGCAACGTTTTTTTGATATGAAATTCATCTACTGCGTTGCTTTGAGAAAGCCTATGAATAATAATTAATGGTGCTATATGGTAACTCGATGACTTCCTAAGAAAAATTTGCTTATATTAAACCACAGTGAAACATTTAGAACCAGTAGAAATCGTTAATTAGTTACGTGCTTGAACACATTAAGAGAAATTCTATAATTCTGCCATAGAAGGAAAGTAATATTAATAAAACTATATATAGCTCGCAACTGATATATAAACTAAAAAAAATATTTTATAGGTTATTTTGTAGGTATATTTTATAGTTTTTAGCGTTATAACCACAATTTCACCTGATTTTAAGTAACGATGTGACCCAAGGTGGTTGGCACGTTAAGCCTAGTGGAGGGACTGGCTCTCCAGTACAAGTCCTATAGGTATTTGGCAACAGATTTCAATTTGAGGGTAGTAGCAAACCAGACATTACAATAATGCTGCACTATACTAGGGTTTCACAATGATTTCCTTCACTGAAAGCTCAAGCTCACTGGCGGTACATTCGAACTCACGTCCATTGATGCAGAGTCCGTACAAACCAACAACTGAGCCAGCGTTGCTTAAAAAAATGAATCTACAACAATTTATTGAGAACACTTGTGAGAGATTTGAATCCATTGAATACTTTGTTAACTGTATTGTATACAAAATTTTCTTCACTCAATACCGGGAACTACGACGCTATAGGAAACCATTAGAATATTTCGTTATTTGTAAAGAGTTGTATTAGGTTTTAATGCCGAATTAAATAGATTTTGCTTTCGCTTGTTAAGTCGTATTGTTGTGCTGTCGTGCTGCACATTCTGGTAACAAGCATTGGTTCACTGTACCGTTTATTTGATCATCTGCCAGTCACGAGTTTCGTTTTCCTGTATTATATTGGAAACTACAGTTATAAGTCCATAAATATGTACATATGTACAAAGAGGATGTATGTATTAGGAGAGTCAAAATATATTAATGTTTAATTAGGTAAACCTTTTTTATGTATGTTGCGGGAAAAATGTGTACGGTGTTAAAAGAAAACCTGGCGTTTGCTCGTTAGATTTACTTGACAACATATTTGTGTAGATAAGTGTTTGTACCTATATATTATATAAGCATATGAAAATCAATACACATATTTTAATATATAATTTATCAGAACTTACTATTATTTACTTTTTAATTAAATGAAAATGATATATGTACATATAAAGTAAAAATATAGGTTTTATTTCTTAAGTGTGTACATATGTAGCAATTTTTATATAAAAAAATTGTATTTCTAAAATCACTCAAATAAAAAAAAACATACGTTATGCTATGATCATGTTCTGTGAGATTCCCCATGGCAATATCTTTCTGTATACCAATGCTATATAAAATATATATAAAATGTTATAATTTTGACCTACTGGTTAAAACAGTATACAACAGTAGTACAAATATATCAGCGGTCGTAACTGTTTTGCTATTCAACAAGTATCTTAGTAACTGCCCGATCTCGAATAGCCACAAACAACAAGTGTACTGCGAAGAGTTTATTTTATAAGTTAATTCATATGTTCATAAAGGATTTAGATAATAATATTGTATCAGTTGACTTGAAGCTTATACATTTGAAAGCGATATAACTTA
Organism: Actias luna; assembly: GCA_039707435.1. Lineage (NCBI taxonomy): Eukaryota > Metazoa > Arthropoda > Insecta > Lepidoptera > Saturniidae > Actias > Actias luna. The sequence goes on along the minus strand of JAZHAC010000012.1, from coordinate 10,457,222 downwards.
TCCAATTAACTCGTAGCATTTTGCTGTATGCTTAATTATTTTAACTAGGTTATTGTGATATAGTATTAGTTATAATTTTTATGATGTATAATTGTCATATAGAGCTAAAGATTAAAAATACTTTTGGACTTACATATGGCCATAGAAGTTAAAATTTGTTTACCTCTAATACAGGTGCGTTTTTCACAAACAAACAAAACTATAAAAATGATATATTCATTTTTCTGAAATCAGAAAGAAAGCCGCCGAAAGTAAATAAACATAACGTAACTACAACCTTGACACCTCCGTCTCGGAGTTTCATTGGATAATTCAATGTTAATACAATTAATTAATATGGAAATCCATTCAATTTACATAAATTATATAGAAACGTGGAGTTTATTAAAATTTTGTTGTCGCTTTTGAAATATATTACACTCGATTGATATACAACTTCTATGAAACAGGTTGGTTAAGCGAAGATCGATTAATTCATCTGATTTTTAGTACTAATTTAGTAAACATAGTACCCATGTGAATTTGTTTGTTAATAATATCAAGTTTACAGTATCGTAAACTGTGTTCAGTTGCTTATTAGCAAGACTTTAAGTTCTTATGTATCATACGATATTTTAGTAGCGTTGATTTGAACTTTGAGCATTGCAACATGAATAACCATTAACGCTTGTGGATCAGTGCGGCAAGTAAATTTTATCCCACTATAGTGGTATACAGAAATGTATCACATTCAAGCGGTTGTTTATCTAGTACTAGCTGTGTCCGCAACTTTATTCGCGTTGAACTAACAATTATTTAATTATTTTTGGCGTTTTTGGAACTTTTTTCTATACAGCTTTACTCCTGTTGGTCGTACAATGCTGTAAATAAAGCCTTCCTCAATCGATGCTCTACCAAATACAAATATATTTTTGTAATTCGATTAGTAGTTCCTAAGATTAGTGCGTTCAACCAAACATACAAACTTTTCCGCTTTATAATATTAATGCATTAGCCAAGCTACATCAACTAAAATTTCACCCATATTTGACCAAACATTGGCCCAAATAACTAAATGTATGAATGAAAATAATAATTACAACATGATGGTCAAGATCCCGCCAAAAAGTCCGTATCATATAGATACTATAGCATATCTGTCAACAGTTTTTATTGTTATGGCAACTGCCTATGCATGAAATTTTGCCAATGTTAATGTGAAAGACCTTATAACCACAATTAACGAACATAAAGTAACAACCATACTCAGTAACATTGTTTGAAGTTGACACAGATAATTGTCCTGTGCGGGACACTAACCCCCGGCCCGATTACAGCTAAGCAACTGATTTAACCGCTAGTCCAACCGTGCAGTCACTGTATTGCACATACTTACAGTGCTGTCATTTTACCTCCGTTTTACTTTATTTTAAACACCGACACGAACTATATATCTGGTACGGAGTAAGCAATCTCAAGCTCGTTCTTATTTCCTAGTAATAATCATTAAGCTGGAATGACCAGTGTAGTATGCGTTCAGGTCATATTTAATTGCTATAACTAATTTGCAAAAGCGTTTTAACAGTACGTTCCGCGGTTTACGTTTAAAATACAGTTACTAAAATTGGATTCCAGATCATACATTTATTTATAACAAGCAGCAGTTGGAAAATAATGTTCTATTAATATCGTAACAATATCTTTACTCTCTCAGATACTAATAGTATTTACACTGGCATTGCTAAGAGACGTGGCATCTCTTTGCATTTTCTATCGCATTTACCATGGGGAGTGTTCTGAGGAATTACACGATTTAATGCCTGCAGCTGGATTCCATTACCGTACAATTACCTTAAAGGCAGGCAACGCACTTGCGATTCCTCTGGTGTTGTGGGTGTCTATGGGCGGCGGTGATCACTTACCATCAGGTGACCCGCTAGCTCGTTTGCCCCCTATTCCATAAAAATAATAATTAATGTATAACTATACAGTAATGTATTTTAGATTTAAAAACGATTTCTTTTTTTTATATACAAGTTATATGATAAAGTATTTGCCCCTACATTGTTTACCTGTCATTTTAATTTGAGAATATAGGTCATGCATTTAAGAATTGAAAACACTCGCTACATCGCGTATATTATATCTATAATAATTCAGCAAACATGTGTATTGGGTTAATACGCATTATGTTATAGCTCTAATAGGATAAGTGACTTAGAAATACTTAGTATTAACAAAGTAGTGTAAAGTTTATCTTATGTTAAGGGTCATATTTTTCTATGGTCGCTTCTATCACAAATTGATGTTAAACACGCCAATTATAAGTGTTGCGTTCTGTGATCTGCCGGTATATATCCCATAAACAAGCAATACTGCAGGGATCTGTATATAACTGAATATCAACCACAACACACATGATGATAAAACCGTTAGTCCCTCTACGTCTGTTCGTTTCGATTGGAAATAAGCTACTCTTAATTCAGATGCTGAAAGGTATGCAGACCGGATTGAGTGTCATATACGAATAGGTTTTGTTATGTCGATGGTCGTGATTGTTTTTGGATTATATCGGCTCATCATTAGGAACAGTATCGTCACTTTGCCGTGCCTCATTGTAATATATTGTATAGTTAAAAGTTATTTTATAAACAATACTATTGACACATATGCAAAACTTGGCCAGTAACATCATTAGTATCTGTATGTTGTTCCTAAAAATTATATTACTAGAATAATCTCAGATATTGAATTGAAGGCAAGTAAAATCAATAAAACCATAGCAGATAAAATATACATGTAATTCAATTCCTCGACGCCAGTAGCAAGTCACAAAGCACCCTTTTATTGGGCGACTGTTTACTCCGCTCCGCTTACTTCAAACCCTCTACGAACCAACTCGGAAACACGATACTTAACTTTATTCATTGCATACATACAACGCACTTATACATTTGTGATATCGAATCTTTAAAATTAGTCTCCTAAAATGCCTCTTTCAGTGTTTCTTAAGTACAATATTCACAACGAAATCACTTAAAGAGTATTATTTTATTACTCAATTTTACTAAAAATATATAAAAAATTAAAATGAAATAACAAATTAAAAGATGGCATAATTGCCTTACATATTTTTTTTAAATAATTCATTACAATGATATTACGCATAGTCACTAAATATTTGTTTAAATCCTCTTAACCATTAAAACAACCCTACACAAATATTCAATCAACGCGAGATAATTTAGTGATGAGTGGAATACATCCGCCCCACGACCCACGCCCCGTTTCTAATGAACATTCGAGTGCGTGACCTGATACGTTCGTTTATTATTTTTTACATGTCATCTATCATCATCAAGAGGTAACACATCGGATATACTACGAAGATAGACAATTTTTTTTAAATAAATATACTTTGATCTTGGGTATATTACTCACTCTGATAATAAATTGTAATACATATAGCGATCGAATCCTACAAAACTGAGCCTTCGTTCAAGGATACAATCTTGATTAAACACAGTGGTAAGACATAGTTTATTTACGGGGTGTTCAAAATGTTATCTGTAATACTTTATCTAATAGCTATCTAACCCCCTCAAATCGATTAATTGTAGACAAGCACTTACAGGTATGTTCTGACAGTATAACTTGAAAGCCAGTTGTCCACTACGTCTAATACGTCAACATCTCGGGTCTAAATAATTAAAAAGTGATGTACAATTTCTCTTGATTTTAAGTAGGTAGTAACGTTAACACATAACTTATGATATGTGATTCTGAGTTGTACATAGATAATAATTAATCTCACATGATATATAAACAATCAATGTCCGTATTCGACATAAATCATTAATATTCAACATAATAAATAATTGTATCTTAAAAGGATCGATGATATTATAAAACAATTATGTAAAATCAGTAGTTATATAACAAGACGGTCGGGCGTGAGAGAAATCTCATGTAACACATTAAGATTAAGTAATTAAATCGAAATAAAGTTTTATTTGAACAGTTAAGAAGCCAACAACCATTGAAAATAAATAAAAAACCGTGACGTTTTAAGAAAAATATCATAATGTGATAGACAACAGAATGCTGTAACCGAAACTTGCGTAACTATTGAGTTTACTAAATGGTTTTTAATTTTGTTTTCTCAGTGGATCAGCTTATAGAACGAGGTTATAATTATTGGTAAATAAATAAAATACTTTCATTTAGTATACAATTTTCCCATATTACTTCACTATTGTTATTTGTTAGACATAAATATAAAACACAATGTTACACATTACCATTTAATTCTCAATAAAATAATAGTTGTAGTATTATGTCTAAACAACTACATATACATATACCTACATATATATATTTCATACACAGACACAACAGCAGATTGCGCTCCTTACACCAATTTCAGTCGTGAGCAGTGTTTGAATCCACATCCTCTCGGTTTAATGTAAGGCTTAGTACCACAACACCAGAAAATTGCTCGAAATATAGAATGGTGTTATATAAAGTAATTATTGTGACATTTAAGCGAATAAACTTTATACACAAATTTTATTTCACGTATTATATATATTTTTTAAATATATTTATTTCCAATGAGTTTTATTTTGTCATTATACAATTTAAAACATTATTTTGCTTTCAGATATTTGCGTAATGAAATTCGAACGAATATATCTGATAAATGCGCAACTGTACGAGAAATTGACCTTCATAAAATTGAACTAAATTGAATAAAGTAGTCGTAACACGAGACTGACACCTATATTTTGGTCACGGAATTATGTACGGGGCAAATTGTTGGTACTTACTGTTCGGTATAGAACCAACATCTGTCAAATTACATTGATACCGGTAATAGTTGAGAGCAGATGGACTAACAATACTGAAGAATGGTGTAACGTGAGGGTAACTCACAATACGAGCTTCGATAAGCCCAACAGAAGCACTTTATAGCATAAACCTACGATTTTGTAAAATTATTAATCTCAAATATGTAATGTCAAATAATATATAAAAATTATATAATACTAGCTGTGTCCGCGACTCCGTTCCCTCTGAACTAAAATTTTATTTAATCATTTTCATAAAAAAATGTTATATAGCCTACGTTACTTAAGGCTAATAATGCACTATTGCAATGGGGAATTTTTGTTACAAGCACAGTAACAAATCTTCCCGCTTTTTAATATTAATATAGATATAAATTACTAACGAAGGTTTGAGATTTTGTTTAGTAGAATAATATTAATTTAAAAAACATAACTATTTTTATATACATACCAACATTAACCCTGAGACCTGAACTACGTTTAGCAGATAGTAGTAGTTACAGGTAGCAGTGTCGTATCCAATATTACAATTAGATCTTTCTTAAAACTTCGATATGTTTTGTTACTATGTTATGTTTGCATCCCATATTAAATGTTACTATACATAGAATATGATACTTTTGAGTTTCATGATGATAGAGTAGCGACTTATTACTTTATTGCTACTAATAACAGATGTTTTACATCATAGCAACCGTATAGAGGTTTATAGAGGATATTTAACTGTATAGGATTATAAAGGGCTTCCTGTAATTTATTATTCAATATATATTTTAATTTTCTACCTAATATGTTATATGATTTGCCACCATGAAGCTATTTTCATGAAACAATATTTAACAGCATTTTTTCTTAATATTGAAAACAAAACAGGCTTAACTGAGAAAGTTTAATTGTCAACGTAATCTTTTAAAACGGTTTTCTGCATTATTTATTATAGAAATCCTAGACGAAACTAAATCTGATAGCGAAAGCATAAACAGAAAATCAATTCTCAATTAGTAGTAAAAGTTAATCGATCAAGGAATTACGGAGATAAGTAGATCGGTGTTGTAGCACAGGTTGAAGAGAAACAGAGCGTGACGAGGTTTCGAGTGTTGCTACCGAAATACGATCTAGGCAAGTAAAACCATAATTGATACGAGAATATTATTATAAAATTGTATAATTATTAACAAGACTCTTAATGTTAACTTTCCAACGAATTTTTCTAAATGTATTTTAACAATTTACAAACATTTTGTCCCATTTCGGAATTGAATCATACTTCATCCTAATATTATAAATGCGAAAGTAAGTTTGTTTGTTTGTTACGCTTTCACGCCTAAACCTCTGAATCGATTATGATGAATTTTGGTATAGAGATACATATGAACATGGAGACGTTGATAGGCTACTCTTTCTCACGAAAAACTTATTGGAAGTGATGTAAAGAAGGGACAAACTTTGTATGAAACTTATTATTGAATTAAAATAAGAAGTAATAAAATAATTTGCAAATATATTTGCATATTTTTATATTGTAGTATACTTCATACATATGTTATTGTACGCCTTTAATATCTATCTATAACCTACGTTATTAAGTTTGATGGTAGTTATACACCCAAAATACCCCTAATTCAACTTCATTGAACATATCCATACAAAGGTTGCCTGGAAGAGATTGTTATTAGCAATAAGGCCGCCTTTTGTACTAACTAAATCATTTGTTATGTATAATTATATGTTTAATGTGTATAAAAAATATTAAATAAATAAATAAAAAATATATTGCAATAAATATCTGCATTACATAAGTATGATGTAATTGCTACCATATAAGATGTAAAATACATTGAAAATTAAGTACTATCTCTACTCAATTAATATAATCAGTAGATTTTATATATAATATGTTTAAATCATAAACTATATTAATATTATAAAACGGAAAAGTTTGATTGAACGCTCTAAACTAAGGAACTATTAGTTGGATTTCTAAAATTATTTCCGTATTTGATAGAGCAATCATTAAGAATGACTTTAAGCTATTTAATATCACGCTAACATAAATAGGAAAATAGATGTCTAAAAGTTACAAAAACGGGCTAAAATTATTAAGTAATTTTTAGTTCCACCCGAACGAAATCGCATGCATAGCTAGTAAGTATATAAGTCATTGTAGTTCTGCGTTGAGTATTATTAGTTTCGGTGCAGCTGCACAAATGCTAGCTAAGGTTGGATAGTTCGTGACAATACATAAGAAACACCAGTTTATACAAGCATTTTTAGTGATAATATCGTAAACAAATATTGTTGAAATATCAAATTACATCATTGTCTTGATATTGATGTAGCTAGGTATTTGCTGGTTCTTTTACAGTCACATTTTGTATTACCCATACTGTCAGAGACTAGGGACAGCTTTCACACTTCCTCTAGTAACTATAGTCACGCTTTGTGTATGGTGGACGCTATTCAGTTGAACACAACTGTAGTGACCTACTAATTCAAACTTCATTCGAAGATACCTGAGTATAGAGTCAATTAAAACTTGAGGCTTAATATTACGAGGTCACACCTTGTAATTTTCCCATTTGCAATGTAAAATTTTACTGTTGTTGATAATATAATCCTACATAATATTTCATATATTTAACAAGAGATGAATTCCGTAAAACTCGAAGGCTAATTAATTATATAGTTTAAATAGAATCGGTGCTTAGTGTTGCAACAATTAATCATTGCACCCCGTGTACTATCATTAAGCGAATAATGATTTGCAGCTTCTATAAAATTGTTCCCGACGTTTTGGTTAACATATTTCGGTATTAGTGTAATGATCGGTTGTCGTGTCATGTATCGAAGGGACGCTGCATTATAGTAGGTAATAATAGAAATTAGTTGTCCAGAAACTCTAATGTTGATTGTAAAAAAATTAACATAATTACATTTGGTTTTAATTACCTTGCATACTGATGTTGCTCAGATGCATTAAACTTGAGAAAACAAATTTATTTTCGTAATAATAGATAATAAAAAAGTTTTTATGCATTAGGATTAGGTAATATATGAGTCATATGGAATCAAAAACAGAAATATCACTTTTTAAGTCTTTAAATGGAGAAAATAATTTACTATACTGCAATTAACGCCTTTCTTTGACTATTCAACTAGAAAGTATCAGAAAAAAGCGTTTATTTAACTATTTTAACTATTTAACACAAAGAGATAATGATAGAACTATAGTGTAACAATGGTTAGTCTATAATTTAATGAATACACCTTTTATCAGTGTTATTAATGACATAATGCTAGTGAATACATCTAGATGCATTACAAGTAACTGCAGTTAATTATTAAACATCGTTTAGTTGAAAAGATACAAATTATGTTACCAATTTTATTGATACGCGATACTTACTAATGACATTGTGAAAGGGATGTAAAAATCCTGTAACAATTTTCCTCTACGTCCTTAGTTGATGTAAAATTTTGACAACATACCTGCAACAAGAATAGAAACTTGATTAAATATAATTTATATCTACATTATAAAATAGAAACATAAAACGATAGTTTGTGGTGGCATCGCTGTAAGGAGGGTCGTAGTTCAGATCAAACAATACATTGAAGACGATAGCTATCAATTTGAGATAAAACTACTAACTGTAAACAACAATAAAGAAAAAATCCGGATTCTGCTTCACAATTGTACGATCTTAATGTTACATTAAAGAATAAAGGACTTTAAGTTAAAGGTATTAAGATAAATAATATTAAAACGTATTAGCATCAGCACAATGAGTGGAAGCATCACAAAAAAGATTTAATAGCAGTTTTAAAAGCAAATTTCGCTCGTTTAAAGCCGGTTAGAATATTTGCTGTATATAATCACTATTCTACGAATGCTTCAGCAAAAAAATATTGAAAAATTAGTTTCGCTCCCGTCACAAGGCGACCGGACGGTGATTTCTGGTTTTTATGTATAGCATTGTAGTAAAGGTACATGATGATATTAATTGATAAGATATTGCGATATTATACAGACTAGTTATTTGTTTATTTAATCGTGTTTTTAATCAGCTGTGGATTAATTACCTATATACATTTTTTATATTGAATTGTTGGTCATTTACAAGACACGATTATTATTATTATTCATTTAAATATGCGCGGTGTGTTTGCAGTTAAACTAAGTGTTTATTAATATTTTATGTTAGGTAGGTAACCTATTACATGAGTTTTATAAAAAAACAAAATGTCATTACACAAATCGAAACTGGCCAAAAATATAAAAAACCTAATTATCTATACATATTGATAATATTAAACTTTCTATATATAATTTCTAAATAAAATGTTTTAAAAGAACATCTGGTTATTTGTACATTACTAAAACCACAACATAGACATTTTTATGTGCCAATTTATTTTTCCAGACTGATATCCGGAAATGCTGAACCTATTTTAAGAGGTTTTTATTGAAGAACTGGAAACTGTTTATGATTTTATCTAGATTACATGTCATTAAAACTTTATATATGGGGCAAGCATGATATATAAGAAAAAAAGAAAAAATGATATTACATATAAACAAATATAATTCCAAAAAGCTTGTATAACCTTTAATATATACCAGTCAACAATAATAAATAACAATAACCTCAAAAATTCGAGCAAAAACTGGTATACATATACGTACTTCGGTACACAAATCGTTTTAGTAATCACCGATATCCGTGACCACGTTACCTGCTGTTCAAATTTATTGTTGTAGGTAATAATAAAAGTTTTATTATATTTAACTCTTAGCGGTCACCGACCGAGCCTTGGTAATATTGTAAATTAAAGAAAAAAATACATACAATCAACAAAGTAAATCCCTTGTGTCATTACAAATGGCATTAAATGGACAGGGGTCTTGTTTATTCTGAAAGTATTAAAAAGATTATGTACATAGGAATGTTTGAGTTGCCATTTAATGATTTACCTAGAGTTATCCAATAAGAAGAATATGATTATTAAACCTATTAACAAATATAATTAATCTTTAAATAATTAAAATAATCAAGGTTTAATCTTTAAAATGTTTAATGTACCACTGATTAGTTTACGTGATCTGAAAACAAACGCAAACCGTATTGCGAGTATATTTTTGTCGCAATTGAACTGTATTCTATACTAGCTGTGTACGCGATTTCGTTCGCGGGGAACTAAAACATATTTAATAATATTTGCCTGTTTTTATGACTTTCTCAATATAGCTGTGCTCCTATAGCTTCGGTAGCCTGATGATAAATAGCCAAAAAGCTTTCCTCAATGATTGATCTATCAAATACTAAAATAATTTATGAAATCCGACTGGTAGTATCTAATATTAGGGCGTTCAAATAAACAAAAAAACTTTTCCGCTTTATAATATGAATATATATTACAACTACTAACTGTCTAATAAAAACAGTGGTGAGGCATATTACTATCGCATTGCGTAGTTAAGCGAATGTAATTTCTCATAGAATTTATACTCATTGCGCGAACCACTAGATTTTCATACAAATTTATAATGTATATTAACAGTTAAATCGTATAAAGTTAATATGAATTATTAAAGTAATTACTAATTGTAAACTGTCAATTATAATTTTGAAATGTTTAAGCAACATGTTTAATTGCTAGAATGACATTGAACCGTCCTGATAGTATAAATACATGAATAAACGAGCTCTAGTCAGTAGCGGATATTACGTACCGAATTTAGTAACCAATTATACTAGATATTAAATTGAAACATAAGTATATTTAACTATACTTGTTTAATCGAAACTGTTTTACAATCTCTAACATTAATTATATTTTATTTATGACTATTTATACGTGTGTCTTTGTTCCGTTTTTTTAACTATTTTAGTCACAACTTATAGTAAATAACGACAAAAATATTCTCAGACTAGTGTCTTAAATGAATATTTGTATATATCTAGTATAGTTAAAGATCCACATATACAAAGGTTCATTTTGTGAAAGTTTAGCATTAATTAGGAAAATATATGTAACTATTTCGCAAATTCTAACTTTGAAGATATATCGTTAATTACTTAATCCACTTGATATTTAATAACAAAATAACGCCACCCAATGCAAGGTGAAAGCATGTGTTTAAAAACCACATCATCCAAAGATGTATTCGCGATTTTAAAGACAAAGAAATCCTCGAATGTAATTCTTTCACACATACGTATAATGGTATTACAAGAATAGTTCTCAAATCATCAGATTTCCTTCATAGTCACTAAATAGTGCGATCAAGTCTAATTCATAAATATAGGCGAATTCTAAAAAAAACATTGATATATGCCGGTGTTTAAACCTGCGAATGTTAAATCGATCTAACTCACCAGTGTAATATAAATCGGGAATATTTACAGTGTCAGCGTTAAATTTTAATAGGAGCTGTTAGAATATATGACGTCAAATCGATCAAGTTTTTTTAATAGAAATATAGTACCTTTTTATTCATTATTGGCTTATTATTTAGCTAAAACTTTACCATTATGCGTGGCCCACTATGATAACACATTAAGCTTATTGCGCTGTGTGTTTAATACAGCTACCGGAATACACCAATGGGTGCTGGGCACCAGATTTTGAACTTAAAATTCACCCTTAAACATTACAAATTGGCCTACAACAATGTTATAGTTTCCGTACGTTATTTTCCTTAATAAAAAGCTCACACATATTTCAGAATTATACCTACATCAATCGACACGATACTCAGTATAAGATACTAATGTGACATTATTGTTTTATAATTATTTGCAAATGCAATTGGCTTAAGACAAAGCTTACGTTACAACTTACCACCATGTAGGCCATATCCTTAATGCTACGGTTCAGTTGAAAAAAAAACCGGTCCAATATCAAGTTACGGGACCAAGTAATATAACTTAAGCTTCGGAATTCCGTATCGAATAACTTATACAAAAAAAAAATATTTGTACATTTAACCACAAAAATAAAACCTGTATCGCGGGTCCGATAATCTACTTTCAAGATTAACATGAACTTTATTCATTATTTAGTCATGCATATACAGCGCTTTCTTGCGGTATGTTGTGAACAGTTTTAATCACGATATTATATTTATAAACATATAAAAGCTTCAGTTGCAAAACACTGTTACACAAGCCATTATTTATAAAGAAATAATTACTTCATTAAATTTATATTCCACTTTGTTTTCCTTTTTATTATCAACTAGCTAACCATGCAAACTTTGTACCACCCAATAGTCTATGAATATCGTGTTAAGGTTTAGTCAAACCTAATTCAAGATTTTGTTTATACTAAAAAAATATTCTACTTTTCTAGACGAAGACGAATCCAGTTAATCAGAGATCATTAAAATGTGTTCAGCCGTTCTTGAGTAATAAAAGATATAAATAACCTGACTTTGTTCTATGTTTACAGATTGCAAAATTAATTTATATATGATCTATACATGAATGCGTGAAGGAAAAACTTTGTAACCGTTTTAAAGCAAATTGCGTGCGCGGACACGGATATGTCAGATTTGGCACACTTATAGTTTATACATGGAAAAGCAGTACAGGAAGCTAAAATGTATATAAAGACTTTCAATTAACTAAAACATTAATTAATAACATTAAATACTACCCGTGTCAAACTCAGAAAGTAGCAAAGAATGATAATTTTCACCGATAAGGTTATATTGTAGATAAGTATATATTGTTCGTTAACAAAACTCAAGACAATCATCACACTAATATTATAGATGCGAAAGTGAGTTTGTTTGTTACGCTTTCATGCCTAAACCGCTGAATCGATTGCGATGAATTGTAGTAAAAAGATAGATGGGACCCAGGCGACAAAGGCTCCTTTTTTGTCATGAAATCTTCATTGAAAACGGGTTAAAGAGAGAGAGATAAACTTTGTATGAAACTTTTTCTTGCGTCATCCGATTTTTTTGACAAAATCGATATTAACGCAAGCGAAGCATCAATTATTAAATATAATTTGGAATAAAGTTCAACAACAGTTTTAATTTAGAAACTAAAAAGAATTACGATGGAATTTTAACCACCGAATGATCACTAGAGCTAGTTTAAACTCGTGTTAAAAACTCGTGTCACGATGTTTGTTCGGTGTAATGTTCGAAACTACTGGATTTATTTTAATGAAATTTTGCAGGGATACATATCCTTTGTCAAACTTAAAAATTTAAGATACTTTTTTCAAAGGTAAGTGATCATGACGCATTAGATGTCACTATAGTCGATGTGTTTGACTACTCAAAAAGGCAGAACAAAGTTTGCCAGGTCAGCTAGTTTATTTATAAAAAAGAATAATTCCAGAGAAAGATTATTCAAAAGTTTTTCGTTATAGGTAGCCTTCTAGATACATTAGGTTTGTATTTTCTGAAGAAACAAACATCATAAACGTTGTTCGTTAACTTTCTCTATAAACATAATATATACTTCCGATCGTTCAGACATGGCTATTAAAATATGACATGTTGATGTGGATAACGGTATAGTCCTTTATGTACAGTAACAATCTTGTAAAACAATAATAATGTTAAGTTTATGACTTCTATTAAGTGGAAAATTCAAACAAATGAACGGATTTCTTGAATTTACTACAACGAAATTTGGAGAACACTGTCAAAAGGGTTTCAACTGTATTCCTGAAATTATGATTAAGAAAATATTGATGAAAAATTCTTACCAATTTAAATATTGGCTGAAGTATTTACTATATACAACATTCATAAGTTGTATTTACACTTATAAGTAACAATAACGACCTCCTACAAATCATTTCGGAAATAACACCGAGTAAGTCAATTTGACTAATTTTACGGGAGAATGCAAAAAACTGAAATGTTTGAATTTTATCATCCAACATGTGCAATATGTGCATTGTAACGCGTCATGAAAAGGTTTATCCAATTACATTTAAAAATAATACAAGTCAAAAGGTTTTACCTAAAGAATCGGATTAAACGTGTCACGTGTCGTGTATCAGTTACGTACTAGTGAATTTTTGGTAAGTTTTAAAATCTTTTTTAGAGTAGTACAGTAATAGTAAAATTTAATAGAAAATTTATCATCAGATATTGTAGTCGGGTAATCTTCAACAGCCTTTGGGTAATCGACTACACCGGCTGATTCTGAGACACGATAAGCCATAAGAGTCATTGTGTCGAAATCATTACCACGCACCTGGTGGCCGCGTTGTTTCCTACCACTCCAGTTTGATTACAAGAATCGAATCCCTACATTGAGCTTGAACTTTCTGTAAAGGAAAATATCGTGATAAAAATTGCGTGTGGTGAAAGGGCTTTTTATAATGCCTACCAGGTTAGCTACCACACTCAAGTTTAAAATCTACCGTCAAATACTCATAAGTGTGTACCGACAAGTGCACTTAAGTCACTGCTAGTTAGTGCCAGTCACTTCACTAGGCTTATCGTGTCCACCAGTTTGTGCCCATAATGCTAAACTTATTAACTTTACATTAGTAATCCAGTCAGGCACAATAATTCTGATCTACATCTCACCTAGTATTATATCCGTAAAACAATAATTAACACAACTGATTTACGTATATTATTATAATTCAAGAACAACCAGTAAACCCGATGAAATAAACTATAGAAGTAATATAACGTTCATGCAAATTACAAGGAAACTGCTCCGACCATATAATGGAAAAGTAAATTACGTATAAATACCTCATTAGCAATAAACATTTATATAAATAGATATTATTTGCGGTTACTATTATTTTTATTACCAATTAGATAGTAAGTCTGTCAGTCGGTGTAGTAAATTACATATTGTGCAATGAAAAAATAAATAACAAATCGGTACATTAGGCTAGTGTGAAAAGTTTTAATTACATAACGGCTTCCGACTGAACGCAGACCGTAGTTTGTGACAATATTCATGTCAGATCCGTGTTAAGTTTTGAAAGGGGAAAATATTTAGGTGATCTTATAATAGAACTGCTGACTGAATGGAATCCAAAAAAGATGGCAGACGTAAAGAATTTAGAAAGATATTTTCGTAATGTTAGAATAGGAAGAGAAAACACTTCATTGCCCATTCAATTTTGCGCTTGTGAAACAACTGAGACGTAAAAATACATCCACTTGATTATATGAATAAAGTCGCAGATTAACTTGTAAGTATAATATTTCGTTAAATTACATCATTTATACATAAATAAATAAAAAAACCACCTATGAATGTATATCATCTCTTGAATAATCATACAGGCGTTATCAAGAATTAGTAACTTCAGAATTTTATTCAATTTTGTTTTATAATATTTACTCCTCTTTTATATAACTAAGTTTGTAATCAAACGTAAATACAGGCTGATGGTAAGCCATTATCACCTCCTTTACTAAGGATATAAGTGTTTACCATGACACGAAATAACATAAAGGGAAACCTCCAAAATTACAATGTGCCATAGTTCTCTACTAAGTAATTTTTAAATTACACATATACCCGGCAAAATCGAATTCTATATTACATTTCATTAGAATCCGTCCGGCCCTTTAAGTGTGATCGAAATGCAAACATCAAAATAAACGTCTTTTGGTTTTATTATACACCAGCTGTGCTAACGATCTCGCTCACATGATCTTCAAAAGCCAATTTTCAAGCCCTCGAGAATAGTACTTTATTGTGGATTAAAGGTAACTTATGTCCTTTTCTGTATCCCTGACAATGTGTATGGAAAGTTCTATGATCATAACTTTACTAGTTAAGGCGTGAAAACGTAATAAATTCACATTCGTATTAATGTAATACTATATATTAATAATAATAGAATCTGTATTTCACATGGACTTATTGCTAAATTCATAAAATAAAAAGTAAAGTGAATAGCGAAGACTTTTAAGTAATGCGCAATTTAATATACGATAGACAACATTTTTTAAAATAATCATGTATTTGTCTATTGTCAGTGTCTGTTGCAGCTGTTTTGATATTTTTAATTCGCCATTTGTTGGATTTTTATGAAATAAACCATATAATATGTGAATTCATGACAAAGTTTTTCTCGGCATTAAAGTTATTCAACAGTTACAAAGAAAAAATACAACTGAGTCATTAATATCAAAATACAGTTTCGTATTCAGGTTACTGACAGAACAGTTAGGTTCCTTGAAAAGAACGTTTTAAGGGTATTTAACTCAAAAAACATTCATCACAATATTGAATTGTTTTACGTGTTTCATCTAAACGTATCATCAGGTAGGAATGCCGCCTTTGATTAGATATAGATCAATTATAAAAATACAGTACGTGTTTTAATCTATACAATTAATGCTTAATCTATGTAATTCACAATGTTCGCTTGTTATACAAATCATTCTGTCTTAAGATCAAAACTGTTTATCAGACCGTAGCGGCGAGACGAGCACTGGTTTAGACGCGAATTTCACACTTATATTAATAGCCACTCGATCTAAATCGTAAATAGTAATTAAAATAGACATGGCTATATTAATAAACTAATGATTTACCCAGAGGCAGTTTCCTATACTTAATAAATCATTATTTGAAGTTTGAACACAGAAACGAATAAAACCTATTTCGTAACAAATATTCGTTTTTAATACAAAAAAAGTTTTCCAATTTTAGCACAGGAAAATTTGGTAAAATAATAGAATCCTTCGTTTTCTAATTCGTTCAAACAATTGAATCCGTTGATTTTTTTATTTAACCCAAAATGTCGCAATGCCGTTTTTCCGTATTTTATTCTATAAAACTCAATTATGATAATATACATTCATAAAGAAATGATTCAATACCTATTACTCACGTAAATATACATAAATGCTAAATAATAACTTACAAGCGATATGTCAGATACAGCATTTTTACTCGACATAATCTTACCCGACAATCATTTTTTATGTAACTGCAATAAGTTTTTTTCCTATTTATTATTGCAAGTCCAAAGAGATAACATTCACAACATATTTTAAGCATTTTATATTAATTATACTCTAATTTACATGCATGTTTTATATGGTTAATTTATATGCGGTTGAAGTGAGAGCGTGAGATATACCAGCGGAATCTCACTAAAATACCTTGGCCTAAATGCAATAAAATCTATACTAGGACATGTTTTTAAATCAGCACTAGTAGGCTCCTACCAAATCTGGCTGAGCAGGGAGACATACATGAGCTGTGAAGGAAGTGTTGACGTCCGTCGGAAAGCGGTCCCTGATCTGCTGTCGCAAGTACCAAGATCTGCTCAGAGTCTCTACTCTATTCTCTACTTCATGATAGACCTAGCACTCGCACAAAGTATCCAAGGAATGTTAAGGCGTTAGTCTCTAGAGACACAGCAAACTGGTGGCATGGTAAGTATTCAGGGTTAGCACAGCGTGATCTCAAAACAACGGGACCCACTGATAGATTATGAACCTAAACTATGTAAGTATTAATCTTGGTATGTATATGGTGCTCGCGATTCAGTCGGCCACAATATTCGTGTCATGAGTTAAAAAACATTCTATAAAGACCGTGCATGCACAAACACTTGAGAAACAGCAAACATGCCTTTTATTTTAAAGCCAGTTAATAAGGAAACTCAATTTTAGATGTCACTAAACCTTGTTATAAAGAATCCTATCTACCTATCCGAAACGTGCGTGTACGTGATCAAAATAAAGTAGAAAAATCAATGACTTATAACAATAAATCATAGGCAATATAACTAAAGAAATGTCTAACGACATGACACGATTCATGATAGCATGTTAGGCAGCCACCGTAATTACTATACCTGACGCGTCTGTTAATATAATTAGTCACTCAAGAGCACTTTCTCCGTGTGCACTTGTCAAAATTATTAGCTTTAACCGCTGCTCGCCCGGGGCACCCGTTTATAGCAATTTCAAATGTACTAGACTGTAATTTGATGTTAAATTGACTTACATTGTGCAACCGTGAACAAGTGTTCATGATCACAGCAGTATGACAGCTACAAGACCTGACAATGCTGCTCGATATAGAGTGTTACATTTTGGACGAAGGTGCGAAACTTATCGTACTGTTCATAACTTTATTTCTTACATAACATAAACTGATTATGTTTACTAGAAACTTACACACACTTATTGAAATTACTTTGATTATGATTATTAGATTTTTATTATTTTATTGCATTGTAAGCGCTTGACCACAATCTCACCTGATGTTGAGAGAGCATGTGGGTGGAGACAAAAACACGTATAATATAGAAAGACGGTTATGAAAAGAACCTGTCGAAATATGCCACCAGTACTTACTGAAAAATAATGTACGACACTACGCTACGATTTCAACATCGTTTTTATCCTGAACTGTCCAGTTTATATTTTTGTAGAATATATTACAAGGTCGTTTAAAACAAAGCCAGTCAATCTACTTACTATTGAACTACTTATGAAATTCGAGTCCTAGATATAAACATTTATCAAAACAATTATAATTAGAAATGTTCTGGGCACCTATAGGCTCCATGGACCCATCTATCTTAGTACACAAAATCATTATAATTGATTCAGCGGTTTAAGCCTGAAAACTTAACAAACAAACCAACTCACTTTCGCATTTATAATATTAGTAAGATTTTATAAACCGCTTAAATAATAACACATCCACAAAAGTAGACTGCTTTACAGTACAGTACAGTAGTCTTCTATTGTTAATCAATGGCTATATTATTTACTAGCTGTGCTCGCGACTTCTTTCGCGTGGAAGCAAAAATTATGCGATAATTTTTGCCAGTTTTTGTAATTTTATATCAATACAGCTGTGCACCTGTTGGTTGTAGCATGATATTATTAAATAGCTTAAAGCCCTCCTCAATTATTGCTCCATTAAATTAAAAAATCTTTATTGAAAATTCTACTTTTAGTTCCTAACAATAAAAATCCACTTTATAATATTAATATAGATTACCAAAGCGACCACGATTGAGTTGTGTGTATGAACTAAAAGATTTATTTGCTATTTTTCTTATCCCAAGAAACTTGACTCGACTCACGCAAGATGTTCTACTAGCACCTGCATAAACGGATGTCTATATACCGTTACCATCTCGTTTTTATTCTCAAGCAGCTGTATATATTTAAACTAATTTTTCTTTGGGTTATAAAGTTTTGAAGTGCATTCAAAAGCATTACATTTCTTTTAAACATTACATAAATTGCATGTAAAGGAAAAGGTATCAAAAATAAAATTCTAAATACTTTACAATTCTTAAGAACATGTTTATTACAAAAAAAGGTCAAAGATACTATTTTGCAAATACATAATACATACAATTTGTTACATTTCCAATTATGATATAAATAAATGAGCTTGCTATATATTCATGATTAGCTGTGTTTAACACTTCGTTCGCATGAAACTAAAAATTAAATTATTTAATCATTTTAATAATTTCTGATCGAAACTGTAACTTTTTTCAAAATAGCTTAGTCCCTATTGGTGATAGCGTAATGTTAAATAACCTAAAGCATTCCTCAATGATTGCTCTATCAAATATAAAAAAAAATGAAATCCGACTGGTAGTTCCTAAGATTAGAGCGGTCTAACAAATAAACAATTTTTTCCGCTTTATAATATTGCAATATAGATAAAAGCTAATAAAATGAAATCAATATTTTAGATACAATTATAAAATTAATTCTTTCGTAATATATTTTGGCACTATTCTATGGTAAGTAATAAACACGTTCTTAGAATATCCATAAGCAGATTGTTCAATTTCAATATTGGAATAAACTATCGGAACGGATCGATTCTATGATACTGTTTGTTTATTTATTTAGAGCTCCTTATGAGCTACATGTGTCACAAAAGAAATAATAGACAATGTCAAAACTATAAAAATGTATGAAATAGGTGGCTATTGAATTACAGGTATAGAATGTTAACATTGGTGAACCATTGTCTACATATAATTTATTATAAAAAAAAAAGAAATAACTTACTGTATTTTACAGTTTTTGTTGTTTAAATTTTAGGACAAATAACACTACAATATAAGTTTGAATAGTGGCAACTAAAACTATTAAGTACATTTTGTAAGTAAACATAAATTGGAGAGGCGTGGGATTTGTCAATGGACTTTAAATCATTTCTGTGGTGACATTCGTACATTGTGAAAGTGTTTTGAGAAAATGCATCTTTACCTCTACATTGTCTAGAGATTTAGATAAATATCTGAAATAAAACCAACTTTTAAGCTTTCTACAATCAAAACAAAAGATTACGAAATGGCTACAAATATTTTGTCCACAAAAGGTTAAATGGCGCTGTTTTTTTTTTTCATGACAGTCTGTATTGGATATTTGTCTTTTTAATTTGAGATCTACTTGATAGCAATTAAGTAACGTCACAATTTAAACTATTTTTATTGTATTATTTGATTATTATATATGATACTTCGATCATTTTTAAAATTATATTGATTTAAATTTATTGAAACTTAAGTGTTGGTGAATTTTGTCTTGTAAATGTTTATTATACCATGAATTAAAAATTGTATATTAGTCTTATTTTTTTTATTTTTAATGAATATAGGAAAACAATTAAATAGGTTGAAAAAAAGTTATTTTAATATATGTGTAGCATTTATTACGTATTTTTAGTAGTTTTTTATATTAAAAAATTCAAAGTAATTCCAGTTCATGATTACGTCTGTCATCAAATTCTTGTGATACAGGTACTTCTAACTAGCTACCTTGGCGGATGTAGTATAACCTATTCCAATAGCCAATAACTCAACCATAGGGCCAATATCGCATTCGGGAATAGCATCAATACCTGTATGAAAATACGTATGCGTGCTAACTTTTATACTGACCGCTTAAGCGGTGTCGAAATTGAGCCTTATATTTCCCAATCCAGAGGCACTGTTTCGTTTTATGGAGTAAAAGGTATACTAATATCTTGATCATAATATTAATTAAAACCGTGTCCTATTTTTAGAGTGACAAGGAGACAGACAAAAATAAAAAAATATCTTTTGGCCGTAACATCGATAACAATATACAATATTTAATGTAGCGTACAGTTGCATGTATAAAATAGCTATGCCCGCGACTTGGTTCGCGTGAATTTATAAATAAAAAATATTTTTTTTTCGCAGAGCCCTAATGTTTTCTAAAATAAAAGTACTCTAAGTTACTCCTTAAAACATAAGCTATTTGCCAGCGAAAAATCCCGTCAAAATCGGCCCAGCCGTTTCTGAGATTAACTAGAACACAACAGACGGAGAAACATAATTTTTTCAAATTATTTTTATATAAGTACCGCATATATTTTCATATAATGCATTTAGTAAAAAACTGTTTGACATTACAAACAGACACTTCAATTTTATTTATTTGTATTGATTGTATGACAGATAATTTGGAACATCAGTTAAAAATTATTCAATTTCAAATTACGCTATTAATAGTATAATAATACACGAATATTTTGCCTTGCAAAGACTAACGACTTCTACTTAGAATAGCGTGCGCATGATCTAGTAAAGATTCTTTTGTATTTCACCGCTAGAGGTCGTCGTAAAAAATGACCGTCATATCGGCCGCAATTTTTTGCTAACGTTGAAACTTTTTTGATGAATGATACACAGTTTATTTTCTGCTTAAGGTCATCAAAAAAGTGCTTTGACCTCGCTATTTGATAATTATTCGATATTAGAACCATTAATCATTGTTATATAAAGTATTGAGATCATACGAAAATTATGTTGCTTAATTTACTTTATTTTTGTTTACAATAGATAACAATATGAGTTATGTGCCTTGGTTATTGTATGATTTTAAGGTGATTTTATGTAGGACATTTTTGAATAACTGGACAAGGAACACAAATTATATTACTTTTGTTTTTAAATTTATCTCTTGTAAGTTTTTCACCGACGTCTAAATTAACTAGCTTTTATTTATTTATTTTACATTTACAAAAATTACATTCACACACACATATTAACAATGGCTTCCAAACTAGCCAAAACTTGTATCTTGGTAGTCAGCTAGTAGAACGGTTATATTTGGTGTGACAAGAAATTTTACAAACCAAAAAACAATAAGACAAACTATATTGTGCCGGATAAGCACAATACCATACTAAAATAGCGGCAACGAGCAAGAGATCGGCAATGTATATCAATATCTCTTCATGTTTTGCTTAAGGATCCGATGTTATGGTAATATGGGAATACTCTGGCCTTATGGATCTATACTACTGCAAAGTTATAACATGACTTTTCTTTTTTTTTGTTTTTTTCGATCCAAGGTGATAAACCATAAGCTATGACTCCATAATCCAACTTCTTTGGTTCTGTTAAGAATGGAAGAAAAGGAAATACGATGTACAGTGCTTCAGTACATTCTGCAAGGTTTAGACATTAAAGCTGGTGTATGTCTTTAGTACATTCAATAAACAATTTCGAAAACGATTCCGCGAAGGCGATAAAACTACTTTTGCACGTAAAGCACATATTTGATCTCTCTTGGCATTCAAATCAACTTGGTTATTATGATAATTACTATGTTATGCTACATTATTATATAAATGTATAGGTTAAATGTTAGGAGCGTTAAACGTGGATAGCTATGTTGCAATCTATTAAAATATATAAGTAGTATGATTTATAGCCATTATAACAAATACGAAATTGTTAAAAGAACAGCAAAGTAATATGCCCAGTACAAACATGTTTTCCGAAAAAAATATTAAAGATATAATAAAACTCGCGGTAAAGTGTTATAGATATTGTATCCGATTTGTTATTTTGAGTAATTATAGATAATGATTATAACAATGTAGATTGATAAACATCTTCCGATTACGTAAAAAGTATTGAAAGTGAGCGAAACGACTAGTGCTGTTAAATTAAAATCGTGTATTGTAAAGTAATGTGTAAACAGAAATATTATGGCCATTTGAATGTGATAATATTAAACATTTATGACTGTACGGTATGAGAACAGATCAGCCTAGATTTAAAGATGTTTTACAATTATACAAAACAATCAGTTTGTATCATTTGTTCAGTATAGTGGTATGATACAACATTTGTGTATGACTGGATTTTTGAGAATCACCACAGTGGACCACTTAGTCGTAATGTGTTCCGGGAGCAAACGACGCATTTACATATATTAGATTGTGTATTCTAGTTGTTACGGGGCTGAACCCAATAGGTCGCAGCTACTTTGACTGAAAGAAGTGCGAAAGCTGTCCTTGGTCTCTGACCGTATTCACGATTAAAAGTCAACGTGGTGTCTTTTCCTTAGATATTTGATGCTGCGTGTCACCTGATGAATCTGCCACACGGTCTACTAGTTGTCAGACCAACGCTTATTGTGAGATTAAGTACGCAACTGTATTTTTAATAGATTAGGTTTTAGCATTATAGCCATAATCTCATCTGATCTTAACTGACGATACAGCCCAGGTTGGTAGACACGTTAAACTTGCGGAGGAACTGGCTCTTAAATGCAGCTTCCGGAACACACCTATTGGTATTTGGCGGCAGATTTTCAACTTGAGGGTAGTTGCTAGCCAGGTGGGTATTAGAAAAAGCCCTACCACCATGCTATGATTGGCTCACGAGTTTTCCTTCACCGAAAAGTCAAGCTCATTGTAGGTGGTTGAATTCCAACTCACGCCCCTTAACGCGGAGTCGTACACACTAGCACCGAGCTATAATTTTTATCATCACGATAACAAAAAATGGTTACAAATACCATACATGTGTTTTAGTATCGGTAATTGTTTATCTAGCTGCCGAAAGGCTTGAAAGCCAGTATGACAACAGTGACCTTCGATGTGTTATAATATATTAGACATCGCCGTTGTTTTGGAAAATTAGCTGTCTCAGGTCTCTGACAACACGGGAGATTGAAGTGTCGCTACGGTGCTTTTTACTGTATGGTGTCACCCGATGACTTGTCATCCCCGCCCCCCTTGGATTTGGTCACAGCTCAAATAATGCATTTAAACATTGCAATGAGGAAGTCCGTAAAGAATAAAGTTTTGAACACCAAGTTAATAAAAAAAGGTATTATGATTTCCATAAAAAAATATGCCGTATTTCTAAAAAGTGGAAGCACCGCACTTATGTATACATAATATCGACATAATCAATCATGAGATAGAAACGTACACGTAATATTAATATGTACTAAGTAATATATTCAACTTAAAAAAAGCTGTATCATAACTCATATTGTGAAATAACACTCATGGGACAATACGGGAAATCAAAATTACAATTATATAATATACAACTGCATTAAATAATACACAAGTAAAAAATTAAATTATGTAATAAATTAATCAATACATCCCAATTAATCATTAATAAAGTTATTTTAGGACAACTTTTTAATAACATATAGAAAAAAGTAGAACCTGGCGAGAGAGTTCACCTATACGAATAAAATATACACAAATAAGTTTAGTGGTTACTAATGAACAGAGAGATCGACAGGTAGATAAATATTGTCTCTTATATTAAGTATAATAAGGTTAAACTGTAACAGTATTTTTTTAACACTACATTAAGATTGATTGCTATGTTCAGTTAAATAACAATGAATTTTTGGGACAAACAAAATATTGCTGATAATTCATAGAATACTCGAAAGAACCGCAGCGCGACGTGTAAACTGGACGGATGGCAATCGAATTGAACAATAACTAACCAGTGACACAATTGTAATGCTTGACTAAAACTAATTCGGTGCCTTAGAACTCAAGTTTTTGTTTTTCAACCAACATAACTGTATTTCGTTTACACTGTATAGGTCATTTTTTTATTAATTTAGTTCTGGAGAAGCGATAACAGACTTGGTAAATTTCTATATTCAATTGTGTTTTCAAAAATAAACTATAATAATAACATTTAGATACTATGACACAAAGTAACAAAAACGTCTTATACATTAAGTGCAAAGTGTGTGTAAATATATGTGCGATCTTCCGGATAGGAGCCCTCCAGTGACTGATCGCGCGATACAGTGACACTCTACGTCACTGATGACAGTACATCAACCACACTGCATACCAGTTAAGTACACGGTTCTATAAGGGACTACCCTCGCGGCCTTTGCGCGGCTTGCGGTTGCGCGCGGTTGTTGTTAGGATCACTCAATTAGTAAATTAGGCCGATTGGCTAGTTAGGCTCGCGGATCTTTATTATTTTTCGGTAACAGTCCAAGCCGAGGTTCGGCCATTCTGGCATCCTTGCGCCGCTGCCTCGGAGCTGAGTGCAATCAGAACTCGCCCCAAAAAGTTTGATGAAGCTGTCAATACCCTTAAGGCTAACAGCGTATATCAGATAGAAAAAAAGGGTGTATAAATATAAGGTAAGATCACTTATGTTTCAATTCCGATCCGGGAGTTTTTAATAAAATTGATGAAAGCTTGAAGAAAAAATAGGCTACTCGAAGTACTAATTCTATGCAGACGAAGTCACAGACATCAACTAGTCACTTATATAGCGCACAACACTCGGAATGGCGACTGGCGTTCGACTGACGGCATCCGAGATCCTTGTACTTAAGCTTTTATGTTTGCATGCGTCTTTATCGGTCTTAGCTTTGTGTATATATCTATTTTGTGCTGATGCTAAATCAAATTATTACTGTAAATACGTCGTTTATCTTACAAGTAAATATAAGGTATTGTTAGCACAATGTCAAATCAGTATAATGCTGTTACGAAGGCTAAGTTACTTAATGTTTCATTGTTTAAAATATCAGCATATAAAAATTATTTTATTAAATAAATGTGTTGAAGGTTACCCAAGTTTAAAAGATTTTAATTCTCATAATTTAATTTACGGAACGACAGCAGTTATATAAATTAAGGGCTACATGAATTTTCATTATGACGTAGTTAATTTTGATGTTTTTTTTTAATATTATATATAAACGTAAAAATGATGGTTGTATTATATTAACAATGTAATATTTTAATTACATACGGTATAACTTTAAAATGAACAGCGATCGTCGGTGTTATCATCGACTTAGAGTTCCGCCAACAGTCATCGTCGTGGGTAATGATTGCTCTTTACTCCTTATAATTAGTTTGATATATGTAATATGATAGAAAGTAGGATAGGCTGTCTAGAAGACGACTGAAGAACGATGTTTTTTACTATTATTTGAAAAAGAATATGTGGCAAGATGATAGGTTACGACAATTATGTCCAAGTGGTCCGCGACCAACATACAACAGATGTAACGCCCGCATAGCCGAATGATTAGATGTGTTGTGATCAATCTGTGTCATGTAATAAAGCGGATATATAAGGATTTCATTCAACTGGGCAACCACTATGTCCATACTGATACACACGAAAGAGTGGATTCTCTTTGATTTGACACGTTTTGGGATTAGCCAGTGGTACATTTAGCTGCGAAGAGATTACCATACCGACATGACAGCGATATACCCGTAATAGTTTTTTTGACTCTCGTTCATCATCATTTTGCAGCACAAATACAAAATACTTTGTATTCTACAAATTGAGTCGCTTTGCCCAATCGAAAACATACCATAAGAATATTTTCAGCTATCATGATCAGCAAAAAATATCGGATGGAACCTATGACAGACAACTTTTATAATGACCATGACTCGTGTAATACAAATGGTCTTCGAAAACAAGTGATAATAACATATAACAATGTAAGTAGTATTTAAACTTTCTTATTACATAAACGTTACGTTGTTTTGCGTACCCATAATTTTTCCGTCGAATATGTCGAAACAATGAATGATAGATCGCTATGATATACGATTACAACACGTCGCTTTTCTACTGATACGCACTGATAGCACATAATATTAGATAACTCGATAAATATCGAAAACGTATGCAAGAATTACTCATCCATCATAATCAAATTGTTCTTGTACATTCCTGAACGTTGAGGTCAGAAGGTTTCATTGCAGAGAAATCGCGTAATAGATGTTAAGGCGAAGAAAGAGCTCCTACCAAAAAAACAACACTTTGGATTCACATTTTCAAACCAGATAATATTCAGATAAATTATGTTTACTTACTTTTAACAACTTTTAACAACAAATTTTATATAAACACTAGCTTTTATCTGCGGCTTCGCTCGCGGTACTGTTAATTTTGTCAAACAAATCTGATGACACAATAAAATGTTTTATACAAAGTTATTCCATCTCTTTCCCCCACTTCCAATAAGTATTTTTAGAGAAAAAGTAGCCTATTACCGTCTTCAGTTTCCCATCTGTCTCTATCCTAAGCAAATACAATTTCTCATTTCAACTTTCATTTTCATTTTCATTCAAATTTCAACAACAAAACTTTCGCATTTGTAATATTAGTATAGGTAGTAAAGATTTTGGCCACGGCTTTCACCTCATGGTACTTCGTATTATAAAAATTTCAAAATCTTTATAATTATAAAAAAAAATGCACTTTCGAAGCCATACAAAGATATACTTTTGTTATTTTAGACCAATATATTCTATCTTTGAAATATTATTTTATTAGTAAGAAAAAAAATTCGTAGTATCGATATAGCATGGACTTGAAATGCCCAACTGCAGATATTACCTTAATACCGGAACATGGACATTACGAAAAATAACAATATTTACGCAAGCTAATTTAAAAAAAACCTGTAGCGTTGCATTAATAAACCTCCTAACAATTCGTGCAAAGTGAATTAGATTAAAGCCCATAAAAAGAAAACTCCGACATCCGTTGTAGCAGTATAATAATAAAAGAAAAACAAAATCCACACCACTGTTACGATAATGACGCGATCAAAATCGAATAACACCTTGTTCGAGTACCTCTTACGATATTATGATAATACACCATGGAAACATGGGCAATTTACTGGTCCACTTTCACCCATGTACGGATGGACGGAAGAAAACGCGACACTATATGAAACCACTTTCCAAAATAACGAACTATAAATGTTATTATATGGAAATCATTGGGCTTTTAACACAATTATATTTTAAAGCAATTATAGAAACAAACGAAAATTGGACAATGTCTACCGAAATGTGAAAATTACAATCGATTTAAAAATCCGGCCGTCATAAATGTTATAATTACCAGATATATACATAATAATTCATCTCAAAAGGTTTATCGAAAATCTTCATACATACATACATTTTTATGATTCTATTAATATAAAAATAGTTACTTTAGCCAAAATACTCTAAAGTTATTCATTTATGCTTCGTAAGTCATCGCAATAAGTTAAGGATGATAAAGGGCAAAGAAAAGATGGGTGGTGTTTTTTTATAGTTAAGGTTTAGCGTTATGGTCATAAGATCACCTGATCTTAAGTGATGAAACGGCCCAAGTTGGTAGACACGCTAAACCTGTGGAATAACTGGCTCTCAAGTGCAGCTGCCGGAACACATGTGTTGGTATTTGGCGGCAGTTTTTCAGCTTGAGGGCGGTAGCTAGCCAGGCGGTCATTAAAAAAAGCCCTACCACCACCAGGAATGACATGAAAGAAATGGGAGTGAATGAAGAGGTGGTGGCTGGTAGACATTTATGCAAGAAGAAAAGGTATTGCGCCGACCCGAAATAACTCAGGAACAATGACAAGAAGATGAATTTATCAGAAAAATCATAAAAATGAACATTATTTACTTTTTTATTAGACATTAAAATATCGAAGACATTTAAGTAACTAGAGTGTAAAAATATAAACATTTCGAGGACTATATTTATAAAATTATGAGAACGCTGTGTTATTATGTTTACCCATTGAACTTTAAAGCAGTTGTCTGTTTTAACCAATGGTCATAACATAAAAAAAGAATCTGGAACACTTCCAGCGACCTTGATCTCTTTAAAATATGAACAACATCTCTCACGCAGCCTGCAATTTATAGAATGCCCTACTTTTTAATTATAGTGGGTTTTACATTCATCTCTTTGTGTTTATTAGAAATTCACTAATTTCATTATTGAAATAATTCACTTACTTATGTCATATTTCAATACTACGTCGCTATTGTGGTTAATTTTCATTTCATAAGATACCATAACATTTGTTATGGTTACAGCATTAATTCTATCACAATGGGGTTCATTTAGATTAAGTGATTCTGTCGCTTAATGTTGAAACTTCTATTTTAATTCTCATGGAAAATATAATGCCGCAAGTTGTGACGACATTTTTATCTTATTTCTTTTCTAGTTCAGGTAATGTATTATTTCATAGTTATATATTCTGATATGACATACATACTTGTTATATTTTAATATAGCTTACCTCATAATATTTTAGTTAAAAAGGTAAAGTATTATTTATACATGCTACCAATTTCCACGGTAATTTTTTTAGGTGATAAAAATTAGTAAAATCTTTAGCAGTACTCTTTCCAGTACCTCTTTCCCTATAATATATATAGAGAAACAAAAATGATAAGTTGAAGTTTTTAAAAACTTTTCAAATAGCGGTTAATTAAGATAAATGTTTGTTAGCGACAATTAAACAAAATAATTATTGTAAATTAATAGGGGTATTATATAATATTTAGAAAAGTGAATTCATGTGTTGAAAGAAATGAAATTAAATTCAGCCTATAATTATATCGGACATTCAAAACTTACGATTCAAAAAGGTCATAATACCTTCTAAAATCGCGTGATGCACTATTATTAACGAATCGATCTATATTATACAGTCGGTTTATTATTCAATTTTGATATCAAGAAGTTTCGAGTGGTAATGAACTTATAATTTATGAGGGTGGTATAAACGATATCAATGTATTGCGTGTGTGGCGCCTAACAGTCGACGATAATATTTCAACGCATTTTAAGAGAACACCACTTGTGATAAGAAACAACATTTCTTTAAGGTATATTTATGTATTAACATTATTTTTTTATATTAAAATTAACGAAATATACTCACAACTGTTATAAATTAGCGAAGCTATTTTTTATTTGTTTTAATGCACTAATCTTTAGAACTACCAGTTGGATTCGGAAATTCTTAACGTGTATATTAGTCAAGATCACGCTACTTTTTAACCAGAGAAATATAATCTCAAAGAAATAGAAAATAATTTTGAATCAATCTCTAAAAGACCAATTTTACTTTCACGTAGACTCTATTATATGAAGAGTCTATAACAGCGGTTTCCAATCTATTTTAGTTCGCGGCGCACATATAAGTTTACAATTTTGTCTCGGTGCGGTGTCAACCTATCTAGCTTGCCGAAATACTTACGTTACAATGATACGAGAGCTGCCGCGGCGCACACTTTGGGAACCCCTGGTCTATAATATTCGTTAATTACGTCTACCATGAACTCGGAGCTATAAATATTTAACGATCTTCTACAGTTTGTCCCATGTGTTTCAAAATTACGTTGCAATATATAGGTCAAGCTGCGGTCTGCGTGAGAGCTTCAACCAGCAAATTGCGTTAAACAGAACTTCAAATACAGCAGCTAAAATAAATATGTTCACACTCTTTTTCCTATTTCATTATATGTGTTGAAATATTTGAATATTTATTAATTTACAAAATGAAAAAATAGATTCATTCATTTAAAAATTAATACAAATTAGGTATCACATCTATATGATTGAATTTACTTTAAATGATATGCTATTTCCCAATTTAGCTACTTAAATAACTTCAGAGATTAAATACAACTAAAATATATTCTTTTACAGTTATTTAATTATTTTACTACTTAATGATTTCTTTGGTTTACGCGAATATTATTCATTGAAATAAAACTAATTTAAACGGATTTTATCGCGGTTATTTATTAAATTTTGATCCCGACGTTTCGAAAGCTTTTCAGCCTTCGTGGTGGCCCCGTGAATTTAATAAATAACCGCGATAAAATCCGTTTAAATTAGTTTTATTTCAATATTTTACTACTTTTCATTGAGTGGGTCTCATAATTTATTTCGATCAAATAAACCATAATTAAACAGCGAATAATTAATATAGATTTAAAAAAATATAATTTATTAGTGTACCTTATGAAGTCGGGATTATTTCTGTTGAACATTATCATAATATACTTTATAACTTCGTTACTATCCATGCAAAGATTGTTTTTTGAAAGAACATTCCTGTCAACAATTATATGTTTTATTAGTAATATATTTTTAATTTTTACATGAATAACATTGATCTCAGGAAGAAATGTTGGTTGTGTAAGTAGAACTAAAAAATAGGTTTTTATATATCGTGGCTTTAATGTACAATGTATAGTGGTATAATAATTATGAATTAGAATACAAAAATCCAAATGTTATTATACTAAGACAAAATTTCTAACTCATACTATTATGGCTCGTTGTTTTGTCTACTATACTAGATTTTACGTGCGACTTCGCTCGCCCTAATATTGATTTTGTCAAACAAATCTGATGAAGTGATAAAAAATTACATACAACGTTTGTCCCTCCCTTTACCCCAAATCCTATAATTTTTT
Source organism: Actias luna (assembly GCA_039707435.1). Classification (NCBI taxonomy): domain Eukaryota; kingdom Metazoa; phylum Arthropoda; class Insecta; order Lepidoptera; family Saturniidae; genus Actias; species Actias luna. The sequence goes on along the minus strand of JAZHAC010000012.1, from coordinate 10,425,850 downwards.
TTTGCAAAAAAAGTAACCTATCTCTGTATCCTGGGTCTCATCTATCTATGTACCAAAATTCATCACAACCCATTCAGCGGTTTAGGCGTGAAAGCGTAACAAACAAAGAAACTCAATTTCGCATTTATAATATAGTATGAAGTATGATGATCATAACAACTAGATAGTGCGATAATATTCTTTAAAATTCAATTAGAATTACAACAAAATAAATATAATGAACTTGTACGAATAACTACACATTTAGGTATAAGTATGTCCTATAAAACTATGTTGTAATGCGGCCGTGTGATTACAGAAAAAAAAATTGTGTTAACTACAAAATTGTATCATTATAAATATTTATAAAAAAAAGTCTTCTTGTGATGAAATTAACAAACGTGAGCGAAAGGGTTGTAAAAACGAAAGTATTGCCAGCAAACTTAAAATTACTTTATACATAACACCGGTAATATCTTACGAAAGGAACTGACAATCTCGTTGCAATACTTGTGATATCAAACATCAAAAGATTTAATCAAAGAAAAATCGAAGTGCTATAAAACAAAAATAAAAACTAAAAGCGAAACATTTGTATCAATAAAAGCATCTCCCGGTAAAACAATACGGTGTTCGCGTAACCCAGTATATATACAGATCACCGGTGAGATTGCACTATTCCCTTCCGTTCTCATTTATATGTAGCGGGGATTGTAAATTCATTATAGTGATTACTCTTAAAAGCTGATTTTGACGAACTGTGTTCATCGTGATCCAAGACAAAGTTTTTACGGATAATTACTATTTAGGTACTCATATTCTTTTAGATAATCAATCATTGCATTTTGTATAAATTAAATCATGGAAGTATTCATAACATTGGTCCCTTTTATATGAGAAGTCACAACTACAATCAAATCAGTAGCAGATTTAAACTTTTGCCGCCCGTAAACTATTCAAATTTTGTCGTTCCTGCCTACTTCTATAATTAGATTCCATTTAGGACTACGTAAATTGTAGAAAAAAAAATGAAATAACACTTAGATTCTAAGTAGTGAAATAATTGATCTAGCGACATTGAGGTGTATGTATATCTATGAATAATTTTATTATCTAAAAAACAATGCAAAAATACCCCAAATTTGCCGTCTCTAAGATCTGCTGCTCTAGGCTCCAGCCTACTCAGCCTACTGCTAAATCCACCACTAAACTAAATACGTGCTTTATATGTTAAAGCAACTCTGCTTGCTAGAAACGCACAGTAGTATTGCAAGCCTATTCGAACCTTCACCTTAGCTGTCAGACATTCGACAAGCGTTAACGTAAAAATAATACAAAAAAAACTGCTGGTAAAGACGCCATGTTTTTAACACAGAATACAGTAACAGTGTTGGACTATGTACATCGTCGATGTATTATCTAAAATGTCGATTCATACATTGTTTTGTTTTTTCTTATGCTAACGATAGTAGAAAATTACAACTCGACAAAACGTTTTACATAGAAAAAATATAAAAATAAATAAAAAAAAACTTATGCATTTCACAAATTTCCTTAATTCCCATAACTAATTTATTATAATAGTATGAACAGGAAAAATATGAACGAAGATTTTTAAATTAAGTATTTATAGTAAATCTTGTTATATTGCTAAGTATCAAAAAATGTTTTATAATTTTGCAATACAACAAGTTTGATTTCATTTTTTCTGTACAAGGTCCACCTGCTATAAATATACTGTAATAAGGTTTCACTGCAATTAGTTTTTAATATTCTTCAATTACTGTTATTACGTGTACAGCATAATCATTGATCACTGGCATTTTGCCAATGTATACTAATAACGCTATGACAACTAAATTGTAATTGACTTATTGCGCTTTTTCTCGACAGTTTTATCTTCAGGCGAAACGATATAGGGGCTAAATAAATGTCTTTATAAGTGCACAGAAAATTTATTATATCGACCGCCTGTCACACAGAAGCGTAACGTGTTATTTGATTTTGCTTTTAGATATTTCGTTATTACATTTAGAAAGTTAAATTGGTCATACGGTATTTCTAAAAATGTCCATTGCTCCATTTGGGGCACCGATTACATTTATTAATTACATTAAAAAAATATCTGCTTGATTTTTTAGGTATAGAGAAATCGACACGTAACAATCAGTATTATTTTAATTTTCTACAATAATATTATAAATTTTTAACCGCGTTGATAGCTCAATTGGTAATGTTTACAGACGCCGCGTTAAGGGTCGTAGGTTCGAATCCACCTATATTGAGTTTAAACTTTTGGTGAAAGAAAACATAGCATGGTTGTAGAGCTTTTCTAATGGCCGCTTGGGTACCTAACAGCTCTCAAGTTGAAACTCTGTCGCCATATACCTCTAAGTGTGTTGCGGCAGTTGCACTTGAGAGCTAGATCCTTCATCAGGCTTAGCGTATCAACTATCTTAGGCCTCATCGTTACTAAGAGGTTGTCAGGTGAGATTATGGCCATAACGCGAAACCTTAATTATTAAAAAATAATTTCGGATTATTGAAATTTATTCGTATGTACATCAATGAAAAGGATTAAATTCTTAATAAAAACTTATAAGTCAGAGCTCAAAGCTGAATTATAAATAATATTATGTATTCAAATATTAACCGTTCTAAACAACTTAACTGATTAAATAATTATGTATAATATATTTAAGAAATAACTATAATCATAATTGTATAGTTCTATGTCAGTGGCGGTCATAATTTATAAATCGCTGACTAGTGCAGATTCATTATTATTGTAATTGGACACGAGAACGTTAAAATAAATAACACGGCTTCTGGTTTCTGTCACACACGCACTTACATTATACTGAAATAGACTCTTAACGTTCAAATAATAAGTTCGAATTTAATCTATATAATGTAGTAGGTAGTGAAAATTTATCGTTCTTTCGATCATTCTCAACGGATGTGAATGAGTAATCATTTTGTCTAGCCTATGTACTCGGTTAATACGCACATAGTTATATATAACACTTACTGTCTAGAACATGAAACTTTTGAAATCTGAAGAAATGTTACCTGAAAAAAGAAAAGAAAATACAATAAGTCGGATGTGATTTCATACATTTAGGTATATATTAATAATGAATATAGAAATATATAATTTAATATTTCATAAAGTTTGAAACAACTTGAAAAGTCTGTTAAATTATTGTTTTCGCAGTTTTTTGTGGAAACCTCATACAACTAGTAAAGAATACGCTTATTTAAAACGTTGTCTTAACGATACAAGAACTAAGTGTATCCAATGTATATTGACTGATGCAAAGCTTATATTAATTTTGCGTTATTATTTGAATACTAATTACCATTATATTTATTCCGTGATTTCTTTTATATAAACAATTAGTCATTAACAACTGGAATTGTCAACATTTTAAAGTAATTACCATATTAATAGAGTTAAGTAATACGCTTGTGTCTCATATTATGTACCACTCAATAAAAGTAATATTGTTATTTAAACTTATACATTATTAATCTGTGGATGATACATCCAAGCTTTAATTATTCCATTCCCAATCTATAAAATCTCTATATTTAGACGAACCGTTACAAACAATTTTCAAACGTATAGTAATAAATACGAAACAGTTTGCCAGATGTTGCGCCTCCCACGTACCATTGTCGTCAAGTTGCGAGTGCATCACAATATGCTCGACAACGTATCAAGATCGTTGTTAGACTCTGCCCCTTAAAGAATGTTAGTAAACTTTGTTACAATGTTCTTATTGCTCTTCATTGGTATAGACAAGTACAGTTTCTACGCTTTAATTAATTTCGATTTACTGCATAATAAGTTTTTTTGCTTTATAGTGGTTTTCTGAGGAGCATTAGAGATGAATATATATATTATGTCGAACGTAGATAATTAAAAACATAACAAAAATTGCATAACTTGACTTAGCCCTATTTCTTTCTACTTATGAGTTAGCAAATCGATACAGAGACCACCCGATGATAAATAACTATCTTTGCTGACCTTCTATTTAGCATAGGTGCTCTTAGTTAAAAAGGTTTTTTGATAGTGAGCTGTATCGCATAGATCGACAGGCTACCTCAGAGCATCATCATTGGGACTGAGCGTTAGATAATAGCTACGCTTCATACGTTTGCTGTTTGATTCGCTTGCGACTCTGATAAATAAGATAAAACCGATTTCTATTGTTTTCGCTCTTCGGAAGTACATAATTCCACGTCACACATCACGTTGTACTTTAAGCGAATAACACATGTCGAAAAAGTAGAAAAGGGAATAGGTCCACTTTGGCGCCAGAGTATATGCAATAAGCTCTAGCCGTCGTAAAATGACTAGCGACTGACCTACTCGTACGGGACTATCTGTAAACCATGTTCAGATGTAGACCCTAGGAAAGACGTATTTTTCGAAGGCAACTCTCTCATGCTTTATCTTGATTGGGTGAAACCCAGATTGAGAAATACGACCGACTCTGCCTATTTTTAACAATGAATGCGATTAACAAAACGAAGGTAAAAAATACGTGAACAGAAATGTCACAGAACTTTCTCGATCTGTTGGGCGAGGGTTCCTAACCATATTGAAAAAATAACTGTTTTCTTTAGCTATCTACAACTAAAACAAGATTGAATGCCTAAATAAAACCAGTCATATATTACTGCTACTGCACGTGAAGTTGGACTTGCGTTAATCCATGTATCTGGCCCGCACCCTGTAAACTGAGACAAAGCAGCGCGTAAACTGTTTTCTGTTGCAAATGTTTAACAGTATAAAGCAGAAGTGACTGTACAATTTCAACAATCGAAATTTGCGCACTGTACCAGTTTTAATTGTTGGTAATATTCAAAGCTTAACAAAAAATCTAGAAATGTTCTATTCCATACAGTAAATTATTTATACGGTACATAAAAAATAACGGTGAGTGAATACATACAAAAATATTCAGAAAACAGGTCGCACGTATGTTTGCGAGTCGATATCACAAGCCAGGCGCCGATATCTTATCTGATAAGACTGATAAAAATATTCTATAACCACACAATCGACGTTATATGTGAAGTTTTCTCGGGATTACAGAAAACAATATTGATTGCGGGTTTTATAACTTCAATATTTTGTAAGACCATCTAAACTATACACGGCCATTGTAGATGTGTAGAGTAGAGATGTGTAAAATCAAGATCAGCACAGAAATTTTGCTGGAATAAACTTGTAGAACGGCTTGACAGTCTCGACCGATTGGATTCCGACCTTCCAGTGCTCAGTGTTTTTATTACTTTTTTAAATTTTTATGGTACATACCCATGTAGGCAATTTCACCAATGTCAACTGTAAAGGCCTTCATAAACACAATTGAACAGATACAAAATAATAAGCAAACTCGGAACAATTATTAGGGTATCACACAAGTAATTGGCTTGTACGGTGCTTGAACCCACAGCACTTCAGCCTGGTGGTATTATTGCTTAGTGCTTACCGTCAGACACGTTGTCAAATTGCTGTGCTAAAATAAATAATAACCTATTACTACACCTTAACAGTAACGTATAACAGAAAATAATATAGAACCATTTCACATTATTCGGACAATTTAAAAAAGAAACTAATAATTGACCACCTACCAATAAATATCCGTAAATATATTAAATAGAATTGAATCCTACAAAACCATTTTGATTCATTTAAGACAATTCTATAAATTTCAGCCGTTCTGATGCCTTTCTGATTATGGTTTAAACTATGGCCAATGGTGGCCACGCAAGTATACTAAACAACTTAAGTTTAATGCACTGAGAACCGTAAATACTTACGAATTTTTAAATCATTCTATTTGAAAACAAAGAAGAATTTGTTGTATGTAAGTTGTAATAAGATTCAGTGATAATTGATAAATACTAAATTTGATCTTCTATGTTGCAGATACCGACTTGGAAACAGTTTCAAAGTAACTTGATAGTTATTTATATATTTAACTTGGTCTGTTATCTGTCGTAGAACAATGGTTTTGCATTTTTCACGGTACATAAAGATTTAATGAATATATGTACAGTTTAACTTACATGTTTACAAAACAATGACGTCATAAAACGATACAATAATCCGTTAGTACCTTAGTGCTGGCTAAGTGCAAGTCATGCGCGAAGTCACGTAAGCAGTTACCTTAACACTAGGTAATACCTATGCGACTGCTTTTGGACAATGCTGGAGTTAAAATAGAACTGTTTCTAAATCTTAATAAATAAAAGCAAATCATTTTTTGTACTTTGTGATTAAAACACGCAGGTTGATTGTGTGTAAACCGACGCTCGCAGGCACAACTAGCCGGTAGACACGAACATGACAAAAACTAGCGTAAAAACTATTCCATTATTTTTACACAAGGAAAATCACAACCAGAGTCACTGCAGTAGTAAAAGAAGGAACCATCAGCTAGATAATCAAAGCTCACGATGTGAATAACCTGTAAGCATTTATAATACTTGTCAATGAGTAAGCACAACTAAATGTAGGTATTAAACAATTCGCATCCTGTTTGTACAGAAAACGAACAATTATAACACTATTTATAATAATATTTGTATATACAAGCGATGATAGCCTAATAGGTAGTGTATACGGACTCTACGTCAATGGTCATGAGGTCGAGTCTTTGCAATGAGCCTGAGCTTTCGGTGAAGAAAAAGATCATGATGAAACCATAGCATGGTGGTATTTTTTTTCTAACCTGGCTAGCTACCTCAGCCTTAGGTTATAGGTTTTTTCGGCAGTTGTACTTGAGAGCCAGTTCTTTCACTAGGATTAGCGTGTCAAGCATCTTGAGCCACATCATCATTTTATATCAGGTGGGATTGTAGAATAACGCTAAGCTTATTACGTATTAAATAATAATTCTGGAAGTTCAATAAGAAGTTTTTGTATATCATCTTACTAATTACTATTAACACAAGCTAAAGATAATCTGGAAACATTGGGATTGTATGAAAATACGTCACTATATTTATTCTTACAGCATCTAGTATCTATTATCATATTTGGTTTATAAAACAAGCTTCGAAATATATAGCTGTTAGAACCTCGCTAACGTATTACGTGTATACAAATAGCAAATATTTACTGCACACTGTTTCCCAGAAAGGAAACCATCCCACCATTAGTGTTTCCTTTCGGGAACAGTCAAACAACGTCACTTGCCCTCATTACACGGAAACATAAAAATAGATATAACACCTTTCACTATAGCAGATTTAAAAAGTTTAGTATTCGATACATAATAATATAGTATTAGATATATATCAAATAGAGAGTGTATGTTTTGAAATAACCACATTTTCAGCATTTAAAATTATTTATATAAAACTAGACAAGGAAATCCGGTATGAAATAACAACATCTAGAAACTATCTAAATAATTTAAAGTTATAAGCGATCGGAAGAATGTCACTTAAAGAATCATTTTTAACAGTAAATCACCTTTAGAAATGTAATTCTTTAATACAGCTAGTACATGTGTTTGTTTAGTAAATATGCTTATATTTATATTAATATACGCTCTAATTTTAATAGAATAATTTGTTATTAAAATTATATACGAATAATATTATATCGAACCTTATTCAGGAAAAAATCTGTTAAAATAGTGATTATGAACATACTGCTTATAATTTACAAAGATAATTTTAGGCCGTTACAATAAAAAAATATTTTTAAGATTTTTGGTGGTATGATTTTTTCTGAAAAAGTTAGACATTTCAACTTATCCTACTTGTAACATTTATCTATCTTACAATCGGAACTAATGAAACTAATTTATTTATTATTGTCATCATTCAAGATATTCGGCGTATTTCTTCTCTTAAAACCAGTTTCATAAACATAATTGAATGTAAATTAAAATAAAATTAAAATTAAATAAAGTATTTATTTCTAAAAAAAAAAGTAAACGAAACTATTCAAGGTATATTCTACTATCACCCCTAAGTACACCCTCAAGTAATAAGGAGCACTCTGAAATGCAATGAAGTGTTTATTGAGTAATTAGTAAGTCCGTTGCAACGGTCCTTTCTCGGTACACTAAGTCAGACGGTTGCAGAGGTCAGGGTGAATGACCTAGGGATCAGTCAACCACTCTTTATCACAACTTGGTACGCACGAACACTATTTTAGACCTTCAAGTAATTAGATGCCTTCATGGCTGGAACTAATAACTTTGCTCAGATTTTAAATTTAATTGCAATTAATTTGTAATTGGAAGGCGACTAACCGCGAAGAACAAACAAGTTTAATAATAATATAATACGGTTAAATTTAATTATGCAACTATCTCTGTCTAAGGTAATTGCTTAAATAAATAGTGTTAGTACTTTTGATATAATTGTCAAACTAAAATAGAATTGGCCACAATAATCGATGTAGGACAAATACTGTAATTAAATCATCACGTTATTACCTCACTAGAAAGATATACTGTTTTTTTAATTTTGAGTCAATCACATTTAAACTTAAAAAAAAAGTAACAAAATTAGAATAATAAATAATCAAATCCATAGGGTTTATCGTTTTTAGTTTTACTTAGTAAGGGATATATCAAGAATTTTGAACTGATTCAAAATGTCGAATAAAGAAATGAAATTCTATGAATAATAGTTTAAATAAAGAATGTTACGAGAGAAATATGAATGTAGTGAATAAACTGAACGACACTTCACATGATACGGTTGACCGCAACACAGTATATAAGCTTTATATAAACAATGTAGTTTTAGAAGGTATTCTATCCTGTACTTAACTCATAAAGTACAGTGAGGTGAGTTTTTGTATGAAGCAAAAATGTTATTTCATTGTTATGCAGTATTGCATTGTGACGAAAATGTATCTAATATGTATTGATACTAGTGTTAGTCTTTAGTTAAATGATCGTTCTTATGAAACAAAAATACCTCATTCTAATAGTAAACCAATCATAATGTAAGCTTTCAAAGCCATTAAGGCTAACAGCGTATGTCAGTTCGAAAAGTTCGAAAACTATCATAATGCACATACAACATAGTTACTACTAAATTATATAACATCTGTAATTCGTACGTTAAATTGGCAACACTGTACCTGATGGTAAATACAATATAACTCAAGAGCAACGATGATCATCGCTAAACCGATGGACATTCAAGTCTCTCATCAATTGGATTATACACTACCTTATAATGAAATACATAAGAGAAAATCTGAAACAGGATTATTATTATTATTATTATTATATCTTCGTTCTTTGTAGAAATAATATATAATTACACATATATGTAGGCAATCTAATTTCTTTGAATCATTTATTCTCCTATAAGTTATTTTGTTTTACCAAAATAACACAGGCTTTCCGTTTTACTTGATGACCTAATTTCATATCAGATACGGTTTTTATGTTATACAGGATTGCGTGTATAAAAGTAGTAATAATAAATTAGTTGGAATTACTAGTCCACCTTACTAGTGAGTTGACTAATGCCAAAATACTTACTGCGTTTATAATTGATTCAGGAAAATAACATGTTTAGCTCACGTAATTATTTTTGATCGATCAATAGTGTTTAATCACAGAGTATTAAGATGTCTTATTAGTAAAACTTGGTTAAGAGAGTTTATTAAAATATGCATTAAAGAAAATTGATATAGTTAAAACAGGTATATATAAATAACTACAGGTATAATTTTCTTTGTAATCGCAGAAATTTTTATCATGACAACTGCAAGAGTTACATTTCAAGACATAAGAGCCCCCTACAAAAGCGCTTCTATGAGTTTGAGTAAACTTCAGCCCCAGTTATTACTTCAGATGCGTGGACATCACTCAACATACCATTAGTCCCATTGACAATGGATTTTACGAACTAAGTGCTATACCTACGACTACTTATATCTAGCTGAGAAAACTTCATACAAAAATCTTTAATGTAATCTTCATATAATATCCATTTGGTAGGTCTGTTTATGAATCAAGTAGTTCCAGATATATTAAATTTTTTTATCCAGCAGAACAATTAGCAGAACAGCACAAGGTACATATAATATTACCTACAATTTCATTACAATTATTACTCTGGATATCTACTCATAGGTGTCCGCTAACCGGATTTAATAAAATGAGAGGCAGTCTTTGGGGACTGCCGGTAGAAGTGAAAACTAAATAATTTGTGATGACGCGAGTTTTCTGCATTTTGTTCACCCAAAGAGTGCTCAACGCGCCTAAAGAAGTATTCACTTCAAAAATTTCAACTAGAAGCGTGTTGCAATTTATTTAAAATATTATCGTACAAATATATCTCATCATAATTCTTAATTTGTTTCTTAGTAAACGGTCTAAATAACAAACTATACGCCGTAGTTTATTTGTTTAAAACATTCAGTTTACTTTTCTATTTGATAGTCGCGTGACGGCTATTCACACCCTTACGGGGAGTGTACCTGACCACGCCTACCTCATCACGGATACAAAACATGCACCGCGCTAATGGGCCACACGATTGTTCACATGAGGAATTGTGTGTAAAATACTACAGGTATATGGCGCCATAAGAACATGTCTTGCGAGTTTCATTACAAAAATTGATTATACCATGCCCGTGTATCAGTTATGCAGCCTTGAACAATCTTTTCGTTTTTTTTCCAGCAGTACGTAACAATAATTTGTTACATATACTCTGCGAAACTGAGTTCAATTTCATAATAGTTCGTTGTAAAATGTATAAAAACAATCAACGTCAAATTGAACCCTTCTAGGCGCAAACACAGCTTACAGTTAAATATACATACACATACACGCATTACAGTTGTAATCAGTTATACATCAAATAAAATAGAAAAAATATATTTAAAAAGACAGCATCTGAGGTACAGAAGAAAAGAAATCAATTTACATTTATAAAACATTAAAAACCAATAATAATAAATATTTAGGCGATGCTGAAATATATTAAGAAAATATTGTTTAACTAGATTTTACGTGCGGTTTCACTCGCGTTAATTTTGATTTTGCCAAAAAAATCGGATGACAAAATAAAAAGTTTCATACAAAGTTGAGGGATAAACTTTACCCCACTTTAAATAAGGTTTTCACGAGAAAAAATAACCTACCACCGTCTCCAGGTTCCCATCTATCGCTTCACCAAAATTCATCATAATTTATTCTGCAGTTTAGGCGTGAAAGCGTAACAAATAAACTTACTTTCCCATTTATAATATTAGTAAGGATAAGGAAGTAAAGATTCTGATTCTTCACGAACTAGTGGAAGTAATTAAACAAACTAACTAAATAACTTTTATATATTTATTAATCATAGCTTTATAATAAAATGCTAAAATAGAAACGATGACAAAATGTCTAGTTAAAGAAAGAACGACGGGTAACCCATTAACTACCACTTGACGTTAGAAAAGTTGATGAGAGCTAATAGTATTTCCAAACATGTTAAAGAACGTGTAAAGTACCACAGACTAAGCGGGACATGCCATGACCGAAGCATTAAGCGATACATGTAAAAAATAAAAAGAACAAACAATGGCTTATGATGTAATGTAACAGAATTATCCGATGTTATAAAATATGCGTTAATAATTACAGGAAACCATTACGGAAGCATTTAAAAATTCCAATAAAACAAACAGTCATAGCCCAATTCTAACAGCAACTCCCATTCGGTTCCTTCGCGTCGGCCAATCAATTGAGAACGACAATTAACACACCTTGATTTCGGAGGGTAGAAGAACCCTTAAGTAGAGCAGGGTGTGGTCGTCAACCGCACGTACCTAATAGAAACATTAGTTGTAACCTATTACTGGTTTAATATAACCGCAATAATAGTTTTGCGTTATAATATACATTACAAAAATCTGTAGAACATATCATAAAAATTGGTTGTAGTAAAATGTATTAAAATTGATATAATTATTCGTACATACAATATCCGTACATGTAGATTAAATAAATGAACAAGAAGAACTATTAATACTTTTATATACAAAGCATATTTCTCTTTTCACCTAAAATACAGTATAGATCACCATGTGGGTACAATAAGAAATTCGGTGATGCTTTTAGTTTATTATAGAGAATACTAAATTTGAAAAAAAAAAATGATTGAAAAAAAAACGCAATAATAAACGCTTAGTACAAACAATTTTATCATTATTTAAATTTAAAAGGATTTTTTACTATATATTCACGTAATAAAACTTCGAATACTGTTTACACCGATAGGTTTCAAAACATAACACTTTGAACCGTACTACTGTATATATCGCAGGTGAGCACTGAAATAGGATTTATTTAATCATTAAATTAAATTTAATTAAGGTTATTAATAACAAGACCTGTGAACATCTTATTAGGTACATGACTAGTAAAGTATAAAGTTCTGTTTATTTTTATAAATACAATTTATTATAAATTGTAATTTTATTAAAACAATTTATTTAAATAAAAATATACTACAATTGTCTTGGTGAAAAATACTGCAATATTTCGTCGACCAATTAACATAAGTGAATCAGTCGGTACTCCAGGCAGACCTTGCAAGATGTGCAAGAGATGCAAGCCTTGCATAATTTTTCGAATATTTCTCGCACCTTCCGTGATTAGGTACAGTTTAAGAGTCGACGACCTCCCAAATCAAAATGGCGGAAGCAAATTGTAGCGTATTATGTAGGTAGGTACCGACACTATATAATGTAATGTCTGAAATTGAATACGAATCTGAATAAATCACGTATATTTTTAATAAAAAAGTTTAACATCATAAAAATTAATGAATGTTGTTTTTGTAATAACAAAAATCAACAGTCATGGTCTAAAAATTTAATGTGCCCGGATCGTGATTTTGAGCGGAAAGTTGTAAAGCGGCAATGCGTAACCAATCACTAGTTGACCTTCGATTCTTAGTGACCGTTGCGATTTTGTTATATTTATGCAGGCTTTTAAACATTTCTATAAGAATAACGTAGTTTATGCTGTTTCTGTGGGCGAAGCTAACGCTATCAAATCTATTGTAAAATTACAAAAAAACTTTCACGATAATATTTAAAATGTATTTATAGATGTAAAAGGCAACGTTAAGGAAATTGTACTCATAAGGTGTGAAACATCTATTTGTTCAGTTACATGGAATGTTTAACATTTTTTTTTGTAATAATATTAATACATGGTCCAGTGAGTTTACTATATTGACAAAGTTTATAGAATTTACATTATAGGTACTATTAAATCCTATAGGTATTTTACCTTCAAAGTATTACTACCTATAGCATGTATACAATCTCATAAACCATTGGAAATATTATTCATCTAAATGTTTATCTGGAGCTTACAAAACTTAATAAGTAATAATAAATTGAAATCTGTTTAGAATTTTAGGGTTCTAAGCTCATATGAAAATAGTATAAGGCATTACAAAAAGCGCAGTATATATTTGGTTAAAGTGATAAATAATATGGATACCACATCAAAACTGAGACAATTGTTACTGCCGATATTTTTTTATTTTAATCGTTGTTTATATCTAAGCGAATCAAACATCAGAACACGCTTTACTACGACCATATTAAGGTATACAAACAATATTTGCTTACAACATTTTTCACATATTTTAACGACATAGGGGACTATTAAAACATAGTCTAATCATTTAACACTGTCCAATAAGATAAACAACCGACGTTTACCAATTAAAGAGGCGATGAAAGTCGTTTCAACCGAATTGTCACCGTTTTTGAAACAAGTTGAAGACAATGTCGGCCCGTTCCGTATTTAGTTTAAGTCAGTTAATGAGGGCCCGAGAGGAAACATGGGAGGGTTCGGAGTTGAACACGTGTCCCACCCGTTTCCGTTACCGTGTTTATATCGCAGGGTTAATGTTTCGTTAGTTTGTCGGGAACGTCAAAAGATTTGTTATTTTATACGTACAGTATTCTTTATTGTTTTATAGAATACGCCTTTAAGAACAATCACTATTAATGCCTAATGCCAATACGGACGATAGTAGTAAACACCTTTAATAACCATTTGGTAGCAAGTTTACATCTAACTGTGCCGCAAATTGACGTAAAGTTACTCCGCAAATGCATGTCAATTTGACACCAACAGTTGTAAAGTAACAGTTCAAAGTAAATCGCTATCATTATAGAATAGCGATTGGTGTAATGTAAAAAAAAACGAACTTTCGTAGAAATTTCGAATTTTATATGTAAGTAACTTAACATTTTTCAAGCTGCAAGTCGTACAATTAATTTGATTCTTTTTAAAAAAATGCTCGTGTGATGTTAACGAAATATTTGTAGTAAACATATTAGCAGTCTGCAATAGCAAATTGCTTTCAATTTGCAGTGCAGTAAGTCGTTCAGCTCGCAGTAACTTTTATTTTAAACTTCATTATTATTAGAGACGTTCAGACTACTAAATAGGAAACTACTAGGAATCCTACAAAAATTACTTAATTTACGAAGCGGTTTAAATAAATCTTTTTGACGAAAGAAAAATACTGAATCGTCCCAGTGCTAATTACTTCAATAGCCTTATTCTTTAGTAAAATGTACTGACTGTTCTGTCAGTAAACTAAAACGATGTACAGTTAATTATTTTACTAGTAATATCTATCCATACATAATTTGACTTTAATAAATAAGATTACTTAGCCGTGTACAATAAAAACGTTATCTCCTAAATGATACGTGATAAGTATCACGAATATTCGAAGATTAAATGAGGTAGTAAAAATCGATGTAACTTAATTTTAATAAAAAAAAAAAATTTAAGACAATCCTTGCAATGAATAGTAAAAAGAAAAATAATTTTGTATTTTGTATTTATCATAAAATTGCAACATTGCTCAGATTCTTAAACTCACATAATATATTTGCTTAAATATGTAATAGAATAGCGAATATGCGGTTATACATGAACATAACAAAGCTAAATAGCTCAAGGCGTTCCTTAATCAACCTATTCAAACTTTTAATAAAAGCAAATACCTATTAGCTCTCAGACAAAACTATATAAAAACTAACAACCCGCCCCGGCTTCGCTCGGGTAATTATGTTAATTCTAAAAGATATACATATATTATCGATCTAATTTAATAGATCTTTTTCAAGAGAAATACACCCATATTATTTTACATATGTAAATTATTATATTTCAACTAATTTCCAAAAAATCTTTATTATACACCGAAACCTTCCACATGGATCATTACATCTATTAGTGATAACCGTATGAAAATGTATTCAGTAGCTGTTGAGTTTTTGCTTTACGGCAGAGACGTGCCGGGGAGACTTTATAATTAGTAAATTAACTGAGATTGCAAATACATATATCCATATAAAACTGCATACATAGGACTTTTAAGACATAGCAAGTTATAGCAATGGAAATTTATAACTATATATCTATATGCGACATCAGCCGACACGACATAACAGAGTAAAGTGACAAAGCTTACACATTTATAAAGAGCATGAGATCTCGTTTCACGGCCATCTTTATTACGTTCTCACGCCCCGTGGGAAAAAACTCATCTCCGATACGGTTCGAGTCGAATTTGTACAGAGTCCTATTATCGGTAATACAAATATTGACATAAACGTTCATCTAATCGGCGTTATCAAGCATAGTTAAAACGTTGACTGCCACAGTTATTTTCAGAAATCTGGCCTAAAATGACAATTTGATTTAATCACATTATATAATTAAAAAAACTCTAATTCTAGTGCATTATTTTTTGTTCGTCTTTTAATAAACTTTCTGCTCATGCAAGCCAGCATTGATATGTTGTTCTTTTCCCAGAAGCCATCTAATGATATTAGCACTGATACATTTCGAGTTTAATCGTAGCTTCACAAAAATAGCAGTAAACAGAGGGCGAGATAACTCGTAATTAGCAGTTAACGTGTTAATACATAATAGTGATAATAATACACTATTTATATTTATTTAACGTCTCGAGTTAGGTTGGTTTGGTCTGGATTCTACATTGATTAGGAAACCAGACACAAGTACTATGAAACGGTGTGAATGATTAATGTTTTGGTGAATATGAGGAGTATCGAAGATAGATTCAAAAACACAGAGAACCAGTTCACTAGACTTAAATACAAATGTATTTAAAATACGAATACGTACTTATTTTAATATATGCAAGTTCAAACATTAGATGGTTGAAATTTAGTATACTTCATCAACGGTCGCGCATGTCAAGGCTCTCTCGAATTTTTTAATCAGGCTTACCATTATTATTCAATATTTTATGTCTATATAAAAACGACAAGATTCGTACCTGGAACAAATAAGAAATACTGACATATTATAACTGCTATACATGTAAATTATATTGGTATCACATTCTCTGTTAAAACATATCGATAAGACTATCAATCACGTGATATTATATGATAAAGTATCAATAACATTTTACATAAACAAGGATCTACGTCGTAATCTTAGAAATACGTCGTTCTTTTGTAATATTTATTTAAAGCAACACGACATAGTGACGAGACTGTGAATGATAGTCAATTCAATACAATCCAAAAACTATAGAGAAACCAGTAATGCATTAAGAGTCGTCCCTATCATACCTGCCTATCAATATAAATATTATAAATTAGAAAATTTTGTTTGTTTGTGTGGACGCACTAATCTTAAGTACTAACAGTCAGATTAAAAAAAATGTGTGTATTTGTTAGAGCAACAATTGAGGAAGGCTTTAGGCTGTTTAACATAGCGCTGCCACGAATAGGAGTAAAGCAGTATTGAAAAAAGTTACAAAAACGGGCAAAAATGATTAAATAATTTTTAGGTCCACGTAAAAGAAGTCGCGGGCACAACTAGTTTTTACAAATGTGGTGAAAAAATCCAACCAAGGACAAGGAGATAGGCGTGTGGAAAAACACATCGGATGAAAGCAACGTCAAATACCCGCAAATAAAACCAACGGCCATACTCAAACCCCCATACTTTCCGGAAGCAGAAACAACTTTCATACTTCTGGCCATATCGGCTTCCAAGCGTCTCGTCAGTGGGCAGACACGTGTGGAACTCCCAAACCGGGAGATATCAAAATCTAATCTACTCTGATCAAAATCTCATCTAATGTTCTGTTAGCCTCTAATACAAGAATCGTGTCACGTATAAACACCCATAAAAAACCAAAATATCCAGTTACATAAGGACAAAACATAAACAAATAAATAATATTAATACCTGACATGAAATAAAAACACTGTTAACAAATAATATAATTGGACTAATTCAATAACTTTAGGTTGTTGGGTTTATTCGAGCATGTTTAAGGTCGTGTTACAAAGGCGTTTGACTGACAGATAAATTAAGAATACACTTCTTGCGTTACGTTTTCTGTGTCGTAAAACAAAAGCGGTTCTCAAGATAACTGTGCGTTTTACAAATTCTTTAATTTGCACTACACAATAGTAGTTTTCCCACAATACAACTGGTTAGTTCGAAGAAAACTTCATTTGGTATTGCTATTTCCCTGCCAATTCATTCAATGAATGGGCTTAACGTATGAAAAAAATCCTTGTCTAAAGTTAATTTACGATTTAAAACAAGACGTTTACACATTACTACTTTGTCATCACTGCTAAAAGTAATTATTTACTATTATATAGTATAAAGTGCAATAAAGTAGGGAAGTAGGTATTCGTTCTATCATGAGCAGTGAACAATTTTCTTCATGTATTAACATTTAGCTTAATACCAATAAGTACAATAAAACCACGAAGAAAATATTTAACTCTATAAATATAATATAAATAGACGATTTATCGCATTTTATAATCATACACTAAAGAACTTAATGTCGTAGTGTATTTACTCCACATAGCCAGTACCTATTGTAAAACAATACAATATACATGACAAGTTAAATAAACCAATATTCGTTTTATTTTTAGGCATTTTGTAACTTTTGACCGAGATATAAATCTTCGTTTAAACAAAGATTTATAATAATGTATCAACAGTGCAAGACCATTGATGATTGAATTTCTTTTGTTGAAACTTATTTAAAGGAGTATAAGATATTTATTTTATTGGTAATACATAAGCTTCATTTGTTGCGTTTTAGCAAGACGCTTAGTATAGAATCTACTTATATATTTTCTATATGGAATCCAGAATTTAAAATCGCTTTCAGTGTTTAAATTAAACTCGGCCAAGTGACACTTTATATCACCGGCGGTGCTGACGCGTAGCGAACACGTAGCTATCTATAACATTGTACGAGTAATCTAATGAGTTTCCTACTGAGAACCGTGTGGGAGTCTCTAGAAATGGATTAACTTTGATTTTACGTTTTATTTAATATAAACTAATATACACAAGATTTTGCAAGCCAATAATTCTAAAATACTGATATTATCTAACAGAAGAAGTAAATGAAAAAAATTACATAAGGCTTTATTATTGCTTTGTTTATTATGCTTTATTAATAGTTGTGTATTTTCGTATAAATATCTTGAAAATACTATTGAAAGTTGTAGTATTTTGAAAAATGGAGCGAAATATTCATCGCTTATAACTGTGATCACAGTTGAAGATAAATAAGTGATAAAAAAGAAAACAAATTAAACACATTAAAATTTTAATCTCATAACAAGTAAATTTTATTAACGTGATGTATCTATAATAGCATTAAAAGTTACATATGATTTCAGTGAGATATTCAATTTTCATTGTTATTTTAGTATTCCATGTATCTTCTTAGAGAGCAAATAGAGAGCATCTTAGCAAATCATGGATTCATAGTGCTGGTGCTGGGTCTATCACGTGGCAGAGAGGGAAACTCCGAGCTGTTCCCGAAACCTGTTACAAGGACGTAGGTTTAAGGGGCTCCTTTCAGACGTGCGTCAACACTCACTCGTGCTTCTCTCCTTGCCTAGTCAAATTTGATAGGAGCTTGCTAGCGCAGCTTTACGGGAGCGTTTCAATATTAAGCCAAAGTAATGGCTGAAATTTGAAATAAAAAGTCATTCATTCGTTCTTATATTGAGTGCGAAATGTACCTTAAAATTACTCAGCTAAAAGTCAGTAAAAGTCAATTTTTTTTAATGCATTCGATCTAATTTTTAAGATAATTATTAATTGAATATGTACATATATAAGAACACTCCGAAATCTGTTCCACAAAATAAACGGAGCAATGAATGTCACGCTATTTTATAGCAACACGCGATTATGATTTGTTGATTTCTTTACCAAGTAATAAAATAAATCGAACTATGTTTAAACAGGGTTGCCATTCGTCCGACTTTACCCGGATTTGTACCCGTTTCAATACGACCGACATAACCTGTTCGTTGATGCTAGATGAATTCTGTAAGATCTATAAACGATTTTTACAGTAATTATATTTAATAATATTTACGGTTTCACTAAATACTATACACACTTACTAGTCTTATTGACTTGTTTAAATGGGTAGTAGGTATTAATGTGTATATTATCTTATCAATTATATGAATTAAAAATACTACTATTTATACTATATTATATAATATATTATATAAATATGTAATATTTAGACTACATAAACAAATATTGTTTTTAGACGAATTACTTTAAAAACATATTTATATGAGAATTATAAGATGACCTAATTATTATATGAAGAGTAAGTTTATAAATATTAAGATGTATGTCTTTAAATTACTGTGTTTACGACTGTGAACATGGGCGCCGACAGCGAGGTGCAAGAGAGTGCACTTGCACTCGAAAGAGTCGAAGTGTCGAAAGAGAAAATACAAAGAAATATTTCTTTTGCTAAGTTAGTGCTTTAATAAAACCTAGGTTGGTATTCAAATTTATTTATCGCATGTATATTTATTATCAATAAACAAATACAACAAACAATAATCAAACAAATTGTGTGATTGCAATAAATAAATAAAAAAAACACCAAGCTCACATTTAAATCAAATTTAAATTGACTTAGTAACAAACAAGTTTGCTAAAACGCTGCGAATTACGCCTACGTCAATCATCGACGTAAATTCCTAAATTATTTTGACCTATTTTTTGTTCATGACACACCGTGTTATTCAGTCTTACATCATTACTACTTTAATTTGAAGTAAAAAAAACTACAAAAATATACTTTTGCGTGTATATTCGTTTAATATGATGGTAAAATATACTAAATTATAAAACTTTACTCAAATTGGTAAAATTATTGAAAACCAATTACAAGTTCGATTTCGACAGCCCTAAGTTAATGTAATAACGTTAGAAAGAAATTAAAGTTTTATAGTAAACGATTACTTCCGGATCAAAGCGCGCGCTTTAGACTTAATTTGAAACTAAAACTGGACTCTTTCCAATGCCTATTGTTACTCCATTGAGTTTATTAATTATTTCGTTTGTAACACGGTAAAGTAGCCGCACAAAATCCAATCCAAAATCTACAGCGACCGTCGACAGCTTGAACATCCATGACTTCCGCTACTGTGATTTTATTTGCAAACATTCCGACAGTTGGATACATACTGGTTAATTACAAAACGCGACAGTTACTGTGATGGTATTATCATCGTGTATCACGGTGTTCACGACCAGGTAAAAAAACTCACCACCTCCCATAGTTTTTGGATACTTTTTTATAGCTTATAAGTTTAGTGTTATGACCAAAATCTCACCTGATGTGAAGTGATGATGTGGCTTAAGATGGCAGACATACTAAGCCTAGTGTAGGGACTGGCTCTCAAGTGCAACTACCGGAACACACCTATAGGTATTTGCCGGTAAATTTTCAACTAGAGGGTTGTAGTTAGCTAAGTGGGCATTAAGAAGTCCTACCACCATGCTATAGTTTAAACACGATGTTTTCCGTCACCGAAAGTTCAAGCTCATTGCAGGGATTCGACTCACGTCCTTTCGACTCTCGTTGATTCGAGGCGGCGTCAGTACAGACTACCAACTGAATTATGAAAACATAGACACGTTTTCCTATGTTATCATGAACATAAGGAAGTAAACTGATTGATACAAGCGTGGTGCAATGGTATCTTCTTTAGTAGTGAACACGACCTAGTCTGCCATAACAGCTATAACTTACCAGAAAGTAATTCCATTACTCTCACAGAGCCATAAAGTAATTGTAAATTTAATATCACATGTGTGGATTAATTTTGTAGGCGTTACTATTTTCTTATAATCGAGCGAACAATAAGTTTTTATAATTCTAAATCGACTTGAAAATGAAAGTAAATTACATTTATCTTATGGCCACGGATTTTAAAAGTTCCGCTGATCATTTAGAAACTAGATATACGTAATTAAGAAAATTTGTATAAAATTACACATCTAGGATCTCATTAACTCCTACAGATATTCATTAAAAATACTTCTTTTTTTCTTACTGCCTGTTTTCATGTTATACGTATATTGCCAGGAACGAGCTTAGTTAATATTAATTTTAATCTTATTGTATAATAACAATAATTTAGTAAAGTACACTTAAATATAAATATATATACGGGGACAGGTTTTACCCACATAGCCAATTTTCTACACAAAATTCCAAAATTAAAAGTTCTTGTTATCCTAAAATACCCGATATACATATGTATATATAGATATTCAAAAAACAGACACGTCTGTCAATTATAGTCTGTAGGCTTCTTATTGTAATGTAATGTTCCTAAGTAATAACCTTATTATAGTTTAAATCAAATCAAAAAACTTTATTCAACTTAGGCCCTAGAAAGGCGCTTATGAACTTCAAAACTACTACCGGTTCGAAAAATAATCCAATCATCGGGAAGAACCGGCAAGAAACTCGATCTGGTTATATATATATATTTTGTTTGTATTTTTTTAAGAAATAAATTTAAATACATTTACCATACATTTTAGCGCTTGAACATAGTGCTTGAACTTACTATCCGGCAAATCAGTAATGTGTTTTTGGACTTTGTTATAAAACCTAGCACTATTACCTAATAACTTTTACTGGGCTTACTGGGTCTAAAATATGGGGTGACCAGTTTGTCACGATTTTTAGTATTTAAGTCATGTCGGTCTTTAACACAATCCAGCTTATGTAAGTTTTTGTGGACATACATTAAATTATCAAGATTGTACTGGGAGGTCAGAGTTAAAATACCGAATTCCGGAAACTTAGCCTTTAATGATTCGCGAGGTCTCATGTTGTAAATTGCTGCTGCTCGTTTTTGTAAAATAAATATGGAGTCTACCTCAGCTGCTGTCCCCCCACAGCAAAATACCGTAAGACATTAAGCTTTGGAAGTAATCGAAGTAAACCAATCCAGCAGTGGTAATAGCTGCCGAATCTTGCGAACAGCGAATGCAGCAGAACTTAGTCTTCCCGCCAATTTTATAATTGTAATTTTGAATCAAGCGTGGTACCCAAGAACATAGTATTATCAACTTAGCCTACTAAATTCCCTTCGATCTTAATTCGATTTATAGATTTAGATAAATTGTGGACAGACTAAGCCTAGTGGAGGGACTGGCTTTCAAGTGTAACTGCCAGAACACACCTATAGGTATTTGACGGCAGATTATCAACTTAAGGATGTCAGCTAGCCAGGTCGGCATTAGAAAAGCCCTACCACCATGTTATGATTTCATTACAAGGTTTTTCATTCACGGAAAGCTTATGGCAGAAATTTGAACTCACATCCATTAACTCGGTGACCGTACATACTACCACCGTCTCTATACAATGGTAGAGATTACTACCACTGCGTTACAAAGAGTGTCTAAATTAACTAACACTTTAATTGGTGGAAAAGTAACGATATGCTACATTCTACTTCATACAACGGTATGTACCAAGTAATCTACCTACACATTACAGTCGTATGAAAACGAATTAAAAGTAATAAAATCTTTGAATCCGTCCCACACTTGCTCATTACAACTCTGCATTTAAACCGAGACCAAGAGAATGTAAACCATTAATTAGACGTTACATATTGTTTTAATGAATTCAAATTATGAGAGCTTGAGCTATTCAAGCGCTATCGGATAAAACTTAATTAGTGTTAGAAATCTTATGGCACGATTGTTATCATAGTCAAGATGCAATTTGCACGGGAATCAGAAAGTGCGCAAGGTTATCTTCTTTACTTTCATTGCGAAATAAGTCAGAACAAAAATATGCAAAGTACTCAAAACAGCACTTCGCACTGTTATGGTTCTACGGTAATCATAGTAGATATATATGGTAAGGTATGGTTGTCAATGCGCACTGATAAATGAACTCTTCTAACGTAATCCTTACAAGTAACAAGCGATTATTTACTGGAGCAGACAAAAACTACACTCAGCTTGAATTAATATTATGGAAGTATTCGATTTTATACACAGAAACCGTGATGTAGTAAGCTAGTAATCTATAAAAAATAATAACCATTTGTAATATACCACAAAACATATGTACGTTGATTTATTCATTTAAATATCAATTAACCTAAAAACGATATAATCTAAAACAATGAAATCAAACACCGATATTAACAAGCGCAATATCTGTTGTCATAAACATGTAAATTTTATAATTCATTTTAATTTGTTACTTTCAAACAAACATTGTTGTTGCATCATAAAATCAATTCTATAATAATATATAAATAATTCAGGAATTGTACAATTTTAAACAGCATAATTTTCTTTATAAAGAACTTACCGCAAAAAACATTAAAGCCCACATGACTTTAACTTTGAAAATAACGTATTATGTTCCTGCCGACAATACTACAATGTAATAAGCTCCATGTTACATATAATATATAGAATGTAGTTCACTCTACAATTAAATATAAAGAAATAAGAAAAAAAAATGTACACGTTATTTTGTTTAATTTCAAACCGCAATGTGAAATTTTACTTTAGTAAATTGAGTCCGCGCTCGGTATACACATTTGAAAACGTATCGTGTAATTTGAATTGTAGACACAACATAAGCACATTTAAATGAGAGCAATTTAAATCGGAGATCTGCCTACACCTTGAATTATGCTAAAATATACCTTGAGTCTATTGCAAATTATAAAACATATTTGTTTTTTTTCTGAAGTTAGTACAAAGCTACTCGCACAAACTTTTACTACATACTCAGACAACTTTTCTATTTGTTTATATATCCTATTTAATTTTCTTTCAACAACTTCTACTTTTGTAGGAGGTTTTGTCACTGTGCAATTAATCTTCAAACCTAGCTCTAAGCTTCTAACAAGGTGCATGTTCGTAGTAATTATTTCTTTAAACTCATACAAAATAATTAAACTATGCACAATGCTAATAAAATTGTACAATATAAAGTCAAATGCGGTTGTGAAAGTGCAATTTTCTTAAATAATGATTTATTTCATAAATAACCTATTTAGAAATCTATCAAAGAACAAAATGGTATAAACATAAATTTATCTATCGTAATCAAAACATAATTCTTAGCACTACCTGAACAATAGGCGGTCTAAGCCCGAAGCTAAACCTACTGCACAATATTTCACAGATCAATTCATTATCAGCGGGTACCATCTGGAGAAATTGCATGTACCGGTCAATGGAACGACTGGGACGATTTGTCTTTCCCGAGAGATTTGCATGTCCGCACTTACGATAACAAATACATGAATTTAAAAGGGAAACCAAACAATAATCACTTGCTATTGTAGTTATACTGTGCAACGTACATTGCTGTTTTTTTTTAAATTGATTAGTTTTCATTTATTTTAAGAGATTTTTGAATAATATCTTGAGTATATTTTCCAATTCAATATATGTAGGATTGTGCTCTGTATATACAGGAATTAATGAGCAATTCGAAAATATTGAATTGTTATCTATATCTATACTAGCTGACCTGGCAGACCTTGTTCTGACCTTTAGAGTGGCCAATCACATCGACATCTAACGCGTTATGATCACTTATCGAGATAAAAAGTATCCTATCTCTCAAGCTGGACCAAACTGCACATAGTGCGGAAAATTTGAATAAAATAGGTTCAGTAGTTTAGGAGTTTATCGCGGACAAACAACGTGACACGAAATTTTAATATATAAAGATTAATGTAATGAATCGGAAAATTTTCCTTGTTTGAACGCCTAAGAAACTACCAGTCAGACTAGTAAATTATTTTGTATTTGATAGAGCAATCATTGAGGATTGCTTAGGCTATTTATCATCACACTACTTCCAATAGGAAAGTAAAACTGTATTGAAAAGGTAACTAAAACGGGTAAAAATCATAAAATTTTAGTTCCACACGAACGAAAGTCGTGAACACAGCTACTAATGCATGCATACATTATATTATATAACTTTGTGTAAGAAATAACTGTTCATATTTGATGAATAATGTAGTAAATAATATTTGTTTACCTATACGGGATTCTGTTGACTTTTTTGTAGTCTTGTTTTTATGTAATTTATTAAATACGTTGGTTACTTTGTAACGTAACGTTAGTTTGTAGCTACTAAACCAACCCTAGCCAGCGGCTCTTTCCTAGCACGGCTTTTATTCAATCTTAAGTTTATATTATCTTTTAGTGCTTGAGGCCATTACAAATTTCCTGTAATATATAAACTTGAATTTACTTAAATTTTCTAAATTGTTTTGCAAAATAATATTATGATATAAATACATACATTTACTGCAAAAATATTATCAATTTACTACTATTAACTAAAATAAAATAAACAATAACTGCACATATGTACATAAGAACTATACTAATTAAACTGAATAGGCCAAGTAAGTCGCAAATAAAACCAACAAAAAAAAACACATCAAAGGAAGAAACAAACTGATCAACTTTTTATTAACAATAAGATGAACACAGCAAGTTGGTTCACTTCGACGGGAAGTACGAATGAAGCAGTTTAATAACAAGAGGAAACTATTAAGTTGTCGCAACGCATCCCATTAGCCGTTACATCGGCTGGATGGATTTATGTAAGTTCGTACCGTATCGCTCGATATAAAAATAGATGGAATCTTGTTAACTTTAATTTCTTATTTCATCTATTCATTCTAAAATTACAAAAAAATATTACACTTCATATGGAGCTTAATTTCTTTCCATAGTTAATTATTTCTTACTACATTACTGCTGGTTATCTGGAAGACAATGCCTTATGGCATTAAGCTCGCCAGTGTACATATTTAAAGTGCAATAAAGAGTTCATTCAATCATTTATTCATAGTATCATGTATATACGTTTACCAAATCGATTAAATTTATAATTCAACACATTTTCAACACGATATTCAAACATTTTGATTGATTCTTAACTGTATATTCTCAAAACAAATGGCTGTAATAATACTGTTTACATACTTTTTAAAAGGAAATTAATCAGTACAACAAGTACTATTTTCAATTTTTCTACATTATTTTCTTTATAGAAATAATCCATGTAGTAAATGAATTATTTGAAATATATATACTTATATTTTTATACCATATTAATATTACCATTGGACTGTGCGTGCAACTTCCAATACTACCACAATTATAAGAACATCTACTACACTCATAGATCGTACTTTGTTCGGCTAGAGCAGTGGTTGGCAACGTTATCATGCAAAAGAGCCAAATATAGACAATACACTATTTAAATTTACTTAAAGAGCGTTTTTTTATTAACTTTAGCTTTGCTTTAGTAGTAAACATTTTCACGGAAACAATTACGATTAAAAGTACACTCTTGAGCTTGACTTTGTCAAATAAGGCTTTAGCAGTAAATGAGATAAAATTTGATATTATACTTCAACAAAAGATAATTTTTATTTAAAAAGATAGATAGTAGAAAAAGTACTCTTAAAAGTAACTACAAATACTCCACTAAGGTGAACATTAGCCTTGCAGTTCTTATAAAAGTAAGTAAATAAAGTAAAATTTTGACTCTTCTCTTACAAGGTAAGATAAAAAGTAATATTCCATGCCTGCACTAAACATTTCATGAAAGAGCCACAACCACGGAGTCCAAGAGCCGCATGCGACTCGCGAGCCACGGTTTGCCGACCACTGGGTTAGAAAAAACCACTGCACCATAAATCCTGCCTCGCGTTGCGTCGATGACTTGTGGTCATACACGGACGTTGCAGATTTATTTACTTCTAGGTTCAACGAAACAGCATCAAACTAATGGATTGTTCACTTTTACGTACTAAATTTGCATAGAATTTATCTACTTAATATCACTTGCCCAACATTTAAATAAATATATACAAAATTCATATTCACCCAAAACATTTTCGACTAAACACAATTTATGTTTTTTGACACAGTATTTATTTTTTTGTTATAACTGACTACTAACAAGCCAATAAACGAATAATTAATCTCTTTAAACATTATTTGCATTAGACAGAACAGATATGCTTTGCTTTTAATCAGCTGACCTTTTAGACTGAGCAATAAATGAAAGCAGTATAACCAGCATACATTAAGTCCAACCCTCGTTATAGTGACACATAGTCATAGGTATATATCTAGATCTCAGATCAGCTGGTGTATATTCAATAATCAAAAGGGCGGTGATCTGTCGACATTGTGACTGTCTTTTGGTTTGGCACGTTTCGGTATTTGCTAGTGTATATTTACAGTTCGCCATTAGTTTTTCCTTACAGTATATTAACCATCAATATCAGTACACACGGCTATACTTCTAAAAATCGAATAAAGTGAATTATGTAGCGCAAAACAATTAGAAAGCCCTTCGTATACTTGCGTACCGAGTTATTATTTAACGAGATATTCACGTGAGCTATAACGTTTACTCATTACACAGTTTAGTTCATATTCAAACAAATTGATGTACCGTTGCTGCAGTTGACCTACTTGCGTGAATTCACTCTTCATCATTTTCTAATGCAATTAAGAGTTTAACATAAGAATGTTAGTATTGTTAGCTGCCACGGCTCGGAACGGGGAACTTTAGTTTCAGAGCCAAGTATTTATACAATTAACGTAATAAATGTTAAGAACTGTTTCATAACATGGGTTCCATTTTTATATGAATGAGGATATTGATAATAATAAAGCTACGAAATCTGTAATATACAATTTGTAACGTAATTTCTTACAAATATCAGATGAAGAAAAAGAGAAGCAGCATTATGCC
Source organism: Actias luna (assembly GCA_039707435.1). Lineage (NCBI taxonomy): Eukaryota > Metazoa > Arthropoda > Insecta > Lepidoptera > Saturniidae > Actias > Actias luna. The sequence goes on along the minus strand of JAZHAC010000012.1, from coordinate 10,397,683 downwards.
AAGACATATTTATTTTAAACTGTGACTTTAGTGTTTCTTCGGAAATGTTATTTGTATTAACTTAGTAATCTAGCACACGATACCGGAAAACTATATGATGGAAAAAAACAAATCTTTATAAATAACTTATAACCTAGTTATAACTTCTCGTAGAATAAGCCAACATGAATTTAGAATCAATATAAAACTAGCAATTAAATGAGCTTGACGATGAAATGGTCTTTATAGATATATATTTGGTAATGTTTCGCGGTAATAACCTAAATTAAAATAATTGATATTACAAACAAATTAAAAACAAAAACTATTTAGCAACATCAAAAAGTTGCGCTCAAGTGCATACAAAATATATCGTTTATTTGATATTTTCAATTCTCAATCTTTATATAAGGTTCGCTTTGTTTGAACGAGTACAGTCTTGTTCTAAAAGCCTTAATTACTAACCACGTTTTAAGACACGCAATTGTCGACAGGGCACCGTAATAACCGAAGGCTGTGTGAACTTAACCCATTTGAAAGAATCTTTGTACTGAATCACCGAGTTACTCAGACGTGTTATTCACTTGTGGAATAAATAGAATATCTCCGAGTCACGTAACATTAGCCGCTGTTAGGAAATGTGGGATGTTTTCCTGTGTTAATGTGGCCACAAATATTATTATGGTTATATTACAGTCACATTTGAATATGCCGAATATAAAACATACGATTCGTGAATGTATTTTTTTAATTTCAATGTTTTTGAATTATACTACATTTAGAAACAAACTAAATTTCGTTCAACACTAAGTCTGTATGTCTCTTGTTAAGTTGGTATATTTACAACAATTATTTACTCAAAATAAAACCGAAAGACACAGCAATCATAGTTTTTAATTAAATTGAAAATGTATATTAGACATATAATTAGTATTACGAATACAAAGGAAACAAATAATAAAAACTATATTGTTCTTAAACTTTTGCTTCCGTTTGGAGTAACATGAAACTCATCGTACAAATTTCATAACCCATTACTACAACTACATACGCAGCCCTTAGAATTATGTTAATCACATATTTTCATACCATATTTGTAATATATAAAAGAAATAATACCAAGTACAAAGTAATTGACTCCATCGACTTTTCCTCAACCATGTTATTCTTTAATACGAGTTAGACATTGTAGACATTAAAGTCTAAGACTAGCTGGATGTATTCCTTGCCATATTGGTAAACATGTTCATTTGTCATCATTAATCGACTTGTAGTCGGCTGCCAATATCCATATAAGATGATCGCAGCAGAAATATAACTGTTCGTATCTGTGTTTATCTACAGGCAGCATATCGGATACGTATAGCGTCTACGTTGTTTGTATACGATAAGATTGCCGTTGGGGTGAACATTTGGACAAACATTTGATTGTGTACATATATTAGAAACAGGGGGAATGAAGAGAAACGCATCGCACCCGTTGAACAAGCGTATACGACTGATTTTAAAGTAAATTGGATATTTTGAATCAAATTAGAAACGAAACATAATCATAAGATGTAACCTGTTTTTTATAGTTTATAGGATAAACATTATAAATACTATCTCACCTGATGTTAAGTGACGATGTGACCCTAGATGGCAGACACGCTAAGCCTAGTGGAAAGACTGACTCTCAAATGCAACTGCCCGAACACACCTATAGGTATTTAGAGGCAGATTTTCAATTTGAGGGTGGTATCTAGCCAGGCTGGTATTAAAATAAGCACTATTACCATGCTCTGGTTTCATCCAGATGTTTTCCTTCACTGAAAGTAAAGTTCATTGCAAGTGCATTCAAAATCAAATATATTGACGCGGCGTCCTTACTCCGTACGTAGTACCAACTGCGCTATAATCACTTTGTAGGCGTAGTATTATTTACATTATATTTACATTCAGGATGTACGATTCAGGATTTTATTCAAGAAGTGAACATTCTATATGTCCTTATTCTACCTTAGTAAAATAGAAACATGTTTCACTCTCTTCTATCAGTTGTCTCTACAGTATTCTCAGTTTGTGTTCATAATTATATCATACCTGAAACAGTCCATTTATGTCGTCTTCGATCTTTTTTTACTCTTATGGACTTATACCTTCATAATATACATTATTTTAGTTACATGATTTTTTAATCTGCTTAGTACGTTTACTCCATCCTAATATGTCATAACTAAATATCTCTATCCCTTTTACTAATTTTTAAACTTCCTCTGACCTACTCATTTTGAATCTTATCCATTCTAATTAGAAAACTCTGACATTCGCTTTGTTGGCAAATTTTATTATTGTGTTGCTATACTATACGTATTACTGAATATTTTACTCTAAGTGTAATCTATGTTAATATTAACCGGTGGAAAAAAATGTTTATTTGTTTGTTTAAATGCACTAATTGTAATAACTACATGTAAACTAGTATATTAATATTACAAAGCGGAAAAGATTGATTGAACGCGCTAATATAAGGAACTGCTAGTTGGATTTCTAAAAGTATTTTGGTATTTGATAAAGCAGTCATTGAGGAAGGCTTTAAGTTATTTAACATCACGCAACCACCAATAGGAGCAAAGCTGTATTTTAAAAAGTTGCAAAAACGGGCAAGATTATTGAATCATTTTTAGTTCCACGCGAATAAACTTGCGGTCACAGCTAGTAAGGTATATAGAAGAAAATAAGTAAAATAAAGTACACTCTCTTTAGATACCTACTGAAAGATTCACCAGGGCAACGCAGAGCCCGTAAAAACTGACCTAGTCCGGATAACAACTGACTGCAACAACCGCTAACGGTTAATACAGATTACATTTCGACTGATGTTAGTTTCGGCAGCTTTTGTTATATGTACTTTAATATAGCTCGCGAATAGTTGAAAAGTATATTGAATGGAATCAGGAAAATAATTTGAGCTAAAGAGTACAATAAGATATCATACGTTTAATTTTTTGTATGTAATTCATGTACAACATTTCCTTGAAAGAATGTTTGATGTGTTCTACTCATTCGGCTTTTTATTTCCTTAGCATTTTTCGGACATAATTTTTTAATATAGCAGATTTCCACTGACTTAGCACTAGATCTCCAAAACTAAGCGCAATCAACTGGAAATTTGGCAAAGACATGAATTACTTCTTTCACAATGTAAACTCTTGAAACGGATTTTACAACCACATGTGGTGGACGAGCTATCACATTTATTTTATAAACAGCATTTTTTTTTAATTCTACGATTTCAGACATAGTAATAAAATTAAGTTGGTAAAATAATAATACAGTTTTTAAAGCGCGAGAAATTCATTGTATCAGCTATATTAGCAATTCTACAAAACCAATAATAGAACTTTTCCAAAAATATTTTATTATTTAAGTAAAACTAGTGACTAAATAGTTGTTTTTACTTTAAAAATCACATAATATATATACTAACTATAGCATATTGTCATTAAAACTTTACATTTGTCACCATCATACATTATTCCAGACATGTACATATATTATAGAAATGTATTTATTTAAATTAAAAGTTTTATGAACAGGCAAACACATGATAATTGTTATGAGTAATAAATGAATTCGTAATGAATACTTGCAATGGGAATTTATTAAACAGTCAACTACAAAGTAGATCAAATTAATAAAAATATAGTGTTAAAGTAGACATTTTTTTACAACACTAAATTAATTAATTTATACGATGAGGATGTGTGTAGTAATTTTAAAAACCTGAGGTAAATCTTAATTATATTCTCCAGCGTTATATAAATTTCATCCTAAAGTATTCATTAAATAAAAAAGTAAACATACGAGACTAGAAGGTCAGTGAGTGATCTAAATCTGCATTATAGCTTGCACAGCACAGTTAAAATAACTTTATGGGTAAGCATTCAAACATGCTCGTTTTGAATAGTTTAACTGCAATGTAAACATACATAATACAAATAAATAAACACTCCTTTTTATATTTATTATTATTTATTCATTACTAAATGTATCTTATTAATGTTGAATAATAATTATATAATCTCTACATGATTAATTTTTTTAACCCACCTAAATAAACAACTATCATTTTCAACATTATCAACGTATAATGCACCTGTTTCCCTCCAAAATAGCGACGCTACACCCGACCCCAGCTGTTCCTTTATCTTTGTTTCTTTATATTCGATATTGTTTTTCTATTTTAAGGTGTTTCTCCACCAGGTGCGGAAGTTTTGCAGGCATAGCAAAAAATAACAATGAAAACACGTACCTGTTAGTTTGTATTATCGTTCAAAACGTAGAATATTTTGAATAATGTCGTCATCACGACGTCGGTGGCAGCGAGCATCCCGTTTGAAATCATTTATTGAATATAATTATAACAATATTCTCAGTGTAACTTTGTACTTTGAAGTTTCTTAAGAGCACTTGTTTAGTTTACTTATATAATGCATTTATTCGATTGTTCGTCTAAAACGTAAATGTCCTTTTGGTATACACGATGCGTTTACATTCAAATAACCATTAATTTCGTTAATATGTTAGTGTGAAATTCATTTGCATTCTTGAATTAACAATATATATCTAAGCACACAGTAAAGAAGCTGGTTCTTAAATCATGGCGGGTGTCTTATGAATTTAATTTGTTGTCTGTAAATATTTATTTTTAAATAGAAACTTTTAAATAGTTTATGCAAGGCACGTTGTTTAGTGACAATAAAACGAAAAAACATATGGTCGGAAATGAATGATACAGGAAACAGAAAAACACCAAAACTTGTATTCTCAGCTCGCGAATATTTGAGGCGTATCACTTTCAAAATCATAATATATTTTAATTATGCTAATTTAAATCAATAGACTGCAGCGAACGAAATTAATTAAAAATTATTTTGATGCCAAGATAATGATCAAGACTGGAAATATTTGACCGCAACCGGGTTAAAATTCGCGCTTTCTTTGATAGAACTAATATAATATTTTAGAATAACAAGTTGGCTGCTTGCCACTGTTATAAAACACGCGTACCGGTTCTTCAATGAGCTGAAGGAAGTAACAAGTTTAAGTAATGGAAAACATGCAAAAACTTAGTCAAAGGTGAAGTCAACGATTTGAAATTGAATTGCGAGTTTCTGTTAGATAAGAGAATTCGCGTTAAAGTCGTAAAAAAAACATAGAAATCGAGTCACGTCTTAAAATGTAGCGAAGCGTGCAACAAGTGGCAAGAAAAGTAGAAGTTAGTACATTTATCAAGATCAAAAGAGATAAACATGGCGGGCACTTGAAGATATTTATTACTATGTGAACACTGTGTTGATGGAATCACGAAGAGAGGAATTGTGATGCATCTGGAATAATGCAACGAATAAGAGGCAGCTAGGTAGGAGAGGCACTAGGATTGTTTATGTACACGTACATTGCTATTTGTGTTATGTAGATATAGCAGTCTCCTAACATTTGGTTATTTTGATTTAACATAAATAAGCAAAAGCAAGAAGTACGTTTTGTTTGAGTTATTTTTTCTTGATATAATATTTATGTTTCTGAAAAATCTGGTCCTAAAACGGATTATACACTGCTTACACATAACTCAAATTGTTTTTACAGAACGTATGTTAAAATTGTTCTCTTAGAATGTTATTATAAATCAAAATGTCTTAGACACTTTAAAAATCCGATAAGACTGATGACTTAATCTCCACAAAGTCATCCTTATGGTATCAAATAGTTTCCATCGTCGAATTAAAAACAATGTGAAGTTTCTTTTTGAATGTGTTAAAAAGCACGTGTTTAACAAAAGCAACTAAGTATTAAGTTTATTTATATTGAGAGGGACAAGCATATTTATTTTAATTATTTAATACCAATTACAATTTAAAATAGAAACTTTATTCATTGGTATACTTATAAATAAGTATTCACAAAAAAGTATTTTTTGAAGTTTAAAATAATTAAGATTGCGTCATTAAATAGACGTAATTGAAATCAGTTGCGTCAGTGATTGAAGAAAGTGATTGTTCCGAATACTTACTTTTAAACATAGAACATTAAAATATAACAGTTTTACTTTGCCTTTTAGTAAAGTTATGTTTAAAGGCAATAATTAAAATCTAAGTAAATACTAATCACATTTTAGATGTCACCTAGACGCAAATGTCAACACCGAAGTGAATAGATGTTATGTTAATTGCAGTTGTCAGCAACGCTATATAAGGTGAGCGCAGGATTCGATTAACCTCGAAACAGAAAGTCTCAGACTGCATTGACATAGCAGTGAACGGTCAAGGCAGGTAACTCTAGTAATTGTGTAGATTAACTAAAGATGCAATCGTCTTTTGATAACACAAAAATAACCAAACGATACCTGATGATAAATATGTATAAAAATACAGGGAAATTGCAAATCAATTATAACAACAAACGTACTTCGATAACGTCATTCAATGTAAAAATAATGATGATGCAAGTAAATTAACGCCAGACAAAGCCTCAAGATCAAAATAATCATTCTAGTAACTGTAGACGCTACAAATTTCGTTCACAAGAAAGCCACCCGCATATTTAAGACAGGATAACTACAACTGAACCGCACTCGCAAACTGGTTTCGGTGCACTATTATTATTAAAAGGCTCGTGCCAAGATACAGCCAGAAATCTGGTTCGACTGAAAACAGGTAACAATAAAATGTGCAAAACATTAAACTGTAAGTGAGTTACTGCAAATTTTATACCAAAAGGACACAAATAATTGGTTGCCGCTTCATAAGCACACGTTATTAATTTCCATTTCATTGTAGTTCTTCATAATAAATCCATGCATTCACTATCACATCCATTAATAAGGCACTAAGAAAAATTATTCATAAAACGGTATATTTTTTTATTAATTTGATCGTAACAAACTGCCTGCATGAACCGGCCACACGCGGAGCCGGCGACTCGCAAACTGTTCCGTTCCGTTTGAAAACTAAACATCCAACGGCCACGCGGAGGGCTCTGTAAATATCCATCTCCCTCACCATGCTCAAACTCACGACGATAGAGCGAGACAGCAATAATCGAACGCTCTTCACATATTATCTCGCGGGGTAAACTTTATATCAACGTCACCCAACGTGAATAGTTTCCTAACATTTAAACCGACAGGAATGGGGCGATGTGGTTAGGCTTTTTTGTATATTTGGCAGTAGTTTTTTAATTTAACTTCTATTTTTATTATCGAGATTCACTCGCGCGGAACAAGAGAAGCACGAGTAGGAAACAGAAATGATTGACTAAGGATTCTCGGAAGTCTGTATAAAATTAAACACGTAAACTACGATAGATACAATAATAAGTTTTATGCAACTGAAGGCCGTTGGTTAAGTCATACTGTATTAAAGAGTATTATTTTTTATTAATATCTCAAAGCAGTAGACAATTCTGTAACACACATTTCCAGGTTATTGATTAATGTTAGTTTTGTATGTATATGTTGAACTCAGTAGACATTTAACACTTTCTATCCTATATAAAATAAATTCCATTCATCCATATTAACACAATTGCATCGACATTCAATATATTTCACGATTTCAGTTATAAGTGGCTGCACGCAAGCACTGTCCTCAATTCACAGTCGCTATCTAAAAACATCTCATATCGATCAAACAAAACGTCATAAATTCTATTTCATAAGTAAATCGTTCTAAGAATAGAGACGACATGGACCTATTGCAATTTTGTATACACGATAGGCTAAGGCAAGTATTTTCTAATAAAGAAACTTTTGGAAACAGGTCGTATCATTAAGTCACCTTCTATACAAATAAAGTATAAGAGATTGTATGAGTGTGTGAGAGATAGAGAGAGGACGTATCAAAATAATACGTTTTTTTTACCTTATATAAGAAAATGTGCCTGAATGTGACGCGTCCTTCAAATTTCACACTCAACTCACGTTCGATTATCGAATCACTACCAAAAAAGTTCCACATATTCGAATAATTGAAATAAATTTGTATAATATTAAAGGTTTTCAACTTAGATTAGAAATATTTATAGTTATTAATTTACTGGTGATTCTACGGCTGTTCGTAATTTTTAAATAAAACAAATTTAAAAATAAGATTGATTTACTACTACTTTTAAATTTAGTTTATATATTTTGTTACGAAATTCAATCTGTATTTATTTATCATTGCTTAGCACGGTACAATTTTTAAGAAAACCAAAACTACGTGTTTAGTTATTCTTTCATTACATGTTTCGTTTACGAACAGCAGTAATTTGAGCTGAAATCCAAATGTTGTAAGAAATATAATGATATTATAATGTTCACTTAACGTGGGATTTATAGTTTACGTTTACATAATAAAGAATGTAAGAAATTAAAAAATGGAATTAAATAACATTAAGAAATTATATCAAAAAAATAAGTTTTGTTAAATAATTTTTCCCTAGCATCAATTTATGATAAAATATAGAATAACAAAAATTATCTTTATTTTAAACATGCACATGTAAAACAATAATAAATAATAAAATGTACTATTAACTAACACCAGATACATAAATAGGAATTGAGGAAGTAGTTACAGAGCATGAAAATATGATAAAAAAGACAATCTAAAAACAGTTTGCGCAATCGGAACCACTTAGACTGTATCTAATTTTCTCTTTATTGTTACTCATGATAAATACAGCAAAATACGGTACACTTATTCTTATAAACAATACTTCGTCTATACATATTATAGGAACGTAAATTTAACGTATCTGTACTTGTTAACTTTTATTAAAAAAAAAACTTATTGCAAGTGACTAATATAGATTTACATCATATTAAAAAATGTCTGAATTTTTGCGCATATACCACTGCTAAAGTACAACGTTTATGATAAAATGTCACCAAGGAAATCATAAATCATATCCTCGAGTAACATTTAGTCTTTGTTCCATTAAAATCGGTTAACTCTAGTAAAATCACTATAATTTGAATGACGCTGCAAAATTTAATACTTTTAGTTCCACGCGAACTCGCAGGCACAACTAGTTGTTAATATAAATCATAAACCAATGCGAAATACATTAGTAGAGTTCGTCACTTTTCTCTTTTAAATATCTTGACGATGTTGATGATTTTTTTATTTATTCATATGGGATCACCCGGGTAATTACAAACTAAATTTGGATCTGGTAGATCACTCTGTTGGCGACATTCAATGTATTTTAGTTATCTATACTACAACTAATTATCTAATTAAAGAATTACCATATTTTGTTAATTTCTTATGTTAAAAACATAATCCTATTGTTTTATAACAAAACAAGTTTGTCTACCCGGTCCACTAGTCTGTTGTAAATTCAAAAAATAATATTTTAAATCTTTATTTATCATATACACATACATATATACATATACATTTATCCACATTAAATTATGCTCATATCAATGTACAGGATATCAATAATACGCGTTGTTATCGTGTAATATATATACAACGTGATATGAGTGAAAAAATAATTGGCAACTTTCTCTTACAATGTATAACATGTAAAATCAAATGTATCTCCGGGGCAGATGACTTTTATAAACTTGACTACGGAGTGAAATGCATTTACAAATTGATCGTTTATGTGAGCTTCATTCTTAATAATCAATTCAATAATATATTGCTATTACGAGAACACTTCACGATATTTTCGGAATACGTAATTGATTTATATGTGCGTAATGTTTAAAGAGTTATGATGTCATATTCTGTATTCCAATGCAATAAACTGTATTTCGATTTAATTCTCGTATGATTTAAAATACTTTATAATACACGAAAATATGATATTTTCTTAAATATACCCCTATTTTCAATATCATGAAAATTAATAATCGCAGCGGTATTAAAACAATTCATTATGAATTACATGAAATATATTAAATACGAGTTTAGTAAAATAAAAAGCCATAAGAACTATTGAAACGAAAACTAATAAACTATATCCCACTTACATATATAATCCTTACTAATATTATATATGCGAAAGTGAGTTTGTTTGTTACGCTTTCACGTCTAAACTGTTGAAACGTTTATGATGAAATTTGGTATAGAGATATATGGGAACCTGGACACGGAGATAGGTTACTATTTTTAGTAAATTTCTTATTGGAAGTGGGGTAAATAGATGGATAAACTTTGTATGAGGCCTATATTGCGTCATACGATTTATTCCACCAAATGGATATTAACGCGAGCGAAGCCGCACGTAAAATCTATTACTATTGTAAAGTCATTACTGAGTAGAAACAGATTTTTCATACAGATAAAACTGGAATAAGTACATTTAAGAAATCATTTGCATATTATGGTTAAACATCGCATGACATATACATAACTTTCTATCACTGCATAACAATTTTTATTTAATGTTCTTAAAAAATGTATTATTTCGAAATAGCTACTGTAATAAATTCGTATGCTACAAATTCAATTGAAATAAATAAAGCTATGTTTAAACTGAAGAGAATGACCTGGATACCTTTAAATCATGCAACTAGTACCACGTTAATCACGTAAGTTGCTATTTGAATAAAATGCCAAAAATTGTTGAAGTCAAAGCACTCGTGGATCAACGGTTGTGAGAACAAACGTGATTTCAACGAGCTTGCACGTTCGATGAATCAAAGATACAAATACAACTTGCATTAAAACTATCATCCAATCATTACGAACAACTTCATGAAAAAAAATAACATGATAACTCATAGTTACTCGTGACAAATATATTCCAGTTAAACTTTCTAATAAGATCAAAATAACAAGGCCGATGCTTCGAAATGAATCTGGATCGAACAACAAAGCACTGGATTGATTGCCGAAAGACTCATCATACTTTCTCTCGGCCCTTCTGAACCACTGAGTTCAAATAACCTAGTCACTACTTCTGTATTGACATCACATCATTTCCTATTCGTACATCGTCAATACAATAATAAAGTCGGGATTGAAATCTGGTAAAAACCAGCTACTTTCAATTATAGTTGTCCAGTAGTATTAAGGCTATAATAACCGTTTTTTATCTGTACTTTTTGCAATGCACCAGAATATAGAGTAGTAAAAAGTTAACGTCGACGGAGTTTATTTAGGATCAGAATTATTTTGTACCGTACACATTTTATATTGTTAACATTGACATTGATTAACATTACACATCCGTATTTTTTTACATGAAACTTCTTATGGGACTGCTTTTAAATTCTGATCCGAAACCTTTTTGTGTAACGCTCGTTCGGGTAAAGTCGACTAAGGGAGCGGGAGCAATATAGTGATGCTTCATTTCTGTCGTATGATCTGAAGCAGACACAGTATTTTAATATATATTAGGAATTTTCTTGCAGATGAACATATCAGCCTAAGCTAGCATAACTTAAACACACGAAAATCTGTTAATTTATTTGGTGGTAAAATGCAATTAATTAGAGCAAACTCCTTTTTTCCTTTAATACCTATTTATACATCCTTATCTGTTTAATAAACTAAAGGCATAATAAACCGGACACACTTCATCAAAATATGATACACGTCATCGATTCTCGATGGAACATACAAAGGAGTAACCGACTTAATTTGATCAAATCTATATTAATATTATAAAGCGGAAAAGTTTGTTTGTTTGTTTGAACGCGCTAATCTCGGGAACTACCGATCGGATTTAAAAAACTGTTTTTTTATGTGATGGAGCATCATTGAGGTGGCTTTAGGATATCCAACATCCCGGGATCACCAATGGGAGCAGAGCTGTATTAAAATATGTTACAAAAATGGGCAAAAATTATAAAATAATTTAGTTCTACACGAACGAACTCGCGAACACAGCTAGTAGTTATCTATTTCGGCACCCGCACTTGCACACCAGTACCCTTAAGCTTAACGTGTTTATAAAATATATACAGACAATAGAACGTAATTTAAAAATATTAAAGCAGTACGTTAAAAGGAAATTTTGCATGCTCGAGTAACGTTTGAGTAAACTTATAGATACATTTACAAATTTAGTTAAGTGTCATTTTTGTGAAAGTGAAACTTTATGTTTAAAATATATATTCTTGAATTATAAAAATATTCTATAAAGCTACGCAAATGTTATATTTATAAAGGCGCGAAAGTACCTACATTGCTTTTAATTACCCTAAATACTATGAATAACAGTTTCTAAATTGACACGATGCTTAGTCAATAAATCAAAGGGCTTGTATAGGCTTCTTCAGGCAGTGGTATTCGGCGTTATCTCTTAATTTATATCTGTAGTGATAGTTTCATGCTTCCCTACGTATAACGAAATGACATGGCATTTCAGTATTATTGTAGTAGTGAATCGCTAGTATTATACATAGAAATAACTTTGTAAGTGATTGTCTATGAAAGTCTTTTAGTTATGTAAAGAAGGTGGTTCATGAATAGTGCTAAAATCTGAAAAATTTCATTCAAACTAACAATATCAAATAAGTAGTAAATCACTTAAGCCGAATCAAAATCTCTTTAGTCATCTTTGAGCTCCTAAAAGATTGTAAATATAATAGTATTAATATATATTTAGACTTCTTACATATCTGCTTTACATTATGCAGTGTTATTAGTAACGGCTAAAAGGCGTGCCGACCCCGTAAATAGTGATGAACAAAGCAAAATAAAGAACAAGACAGTCTTGATGACGGTCTTAGTACTGCTGAAATACCTATAGTTAAACTGTTGTATTATTTTCTTTAAGGTTTCAATTATATTATGACTAAACATTGGTTTGTGAATGTGTATATTGACATTTACTAAAAATCAAACCTATTTTATTGTCAAACATATGATCATATAGAGCAAGACACTAAAGAATAAGCTGGTAAATAGAGTTGGTTTATGGTAAGTTACACAAACAGATTTTATTTTCAATAATTACTTTACTCAAAATTAAGGAACAAATTTGATCTTAGATATCGCTGTTATTTTGAAATTCAGTAAAATACATATTCAAAATCTTTCCGATAACTACGAAAATGAATTTAATAACATAAACTTTCAAAATAATAATTAATTTTCTTATTTCATGATAATCTTAAACAGTTTCCTGTTCTTATGTCTCAGATCTCGGGATCAAAGAATAGTTCGCAATTAGCCTGAGGCGGAGCACCATAACTCGCCTCGTATAAACCAACCTATACAGAAATGTAGGTGGTCTGACGTAAGGTAGTTACAACAAGCAAATTTGAAGTTATTAAATACTATTACAATCAAACGATCCTTAAAGTGTTCATATTTGAATTAATGATATAAGATAACTAGTTCATTGTATGCAATATAGGTACATTATTGCTTGAAAAATAATTTTAAGATGATGCAAGTGATAAATAAAATCTGTTGCATGAATGTTTTAAGTTAAAAAGGAATCACGTTATATAAAAAATTATAAATCAATAAATGATCAAAAAGCTATCACACGAAAAACAACAAAAGTAGACCAAAACGTAGTTATTTATATCAAAATCAAACGTATCAAAAAGTTCATAGTGGGGCGACTAAATATGTAAAATCGATCAGGTGCCTTGGAGGTGTCATGCATCAGTGGATCAGCTATAATAGAGAATTTGTTTAGCGTGTGTATACATTCACATACATATTAAATTAAAAAAGAGTATTAACTAAGCATACCGCAATTTGATTACTTGTTGTTATGAGATAAAATATAAAATTTGTAAACATAATAAATACAGCATGTATTTAGTTAGTAACATGACTTATTTGCTTCAGATTTACGTGAGACCTAAAATTATTTACTCATTATGTTACTCAACATAAATATAACTATGTTTGATGATATTCGTTTGGATGTTTATGTGCATATTAGCGACTCGCTCCGAGTTCGCTTGAATATCACTAATTATCTATAGCCAAATGTCAAAGAATGTTCTGTTGATGCAATCGCAACCAAAATTCGCAAGATCACTCGCTGGATTAATTTGAACTTTGCCTAAAATGTCGTCCTAATCAGTCCAGCCGTTTTGGAGTCTATAGAAAACGTACGTGCACCGATATTTATATAAGCAGAAGATACACGAATTCAAATATAATTATAGAATACGATTTCAAAATATAATAATAATGCCAAACAAAAGTGTCACAAAAGACAAAAAATTTATTTTATGTGAATTAGATTTGAATTAGATGACGGTTGATAGAGTATAGTGGAAGAAGATAACATGTTGTGCCGATAAGAGTTAAGAAGAAGTAGTAGTGAATTAGATTTTAACAGAAATGCATAAAACGTTTTAATTTTTGCTTGAATAAGATAGCGCATAGAACAGCAGACATGAACCAGACAGGCGTACAAGCGCATTTAACAACTTTTCCTGTTTATTGCGCAATTGAGTAGTAAATTATACATAAGACCTAATTACATCCACTGATATAATGTGTCCGGCAATATAATCTAAAGGGTTAATCCTCTTGTTATCCCGAATTACGTGAACCTATGAGATACGACTTTCATATCTGAGTTATGTAATTGATAATTGGTTAAATATTTTACCAGAGTTTCGCTCATGCTTTTATTGAAATCTATTCATTAATTTCACCATACAACACAGATATATGCGTGTACCAAATAGAAACACGCAATATATACACAAATTTATAAAAATATGATGAAGTGAAACAAACTTATATTTAAAACGAATTAAAAAGAAAATTAAAATTTATAACATTTTACAAAGAATCGTCTTTCTTTTATTTTATATCATTTCTGCTATTTTATAAAAGTTTCTTAAGGCTCAATATTCTATATATTTGTTAAGGTTCGTAATCATAAACATAAGTTACGTTTAAACGTGTTGATGAAAATTTAAGAAAAGGCTTAAACAAGTAAACAGGAATCATTATTTTAAATTCATAATATTGTATTTAAAAATATTAAGCCAGTAATAGTATAGTGATCAACTTCGTACACAGTAGGCAAAGTTTGATCAATAAATTACATTCGATACACACAGTATTATACAGTTTTAGTGAGTATTACCGGCAGCTAGCGCCGAGTTTATCCCACTTACTCCTCTCAGTCCCCCGAGGGCTGGGAAGGGATGCGTAAATGCATTTCTCCACGTTAAAAAAGAAGGATTATGGCCACAATCGTACCTGATGTTGAGTGACCCAAGATGTTGGATACGCTAAGTCAAAGGGACTGACTCAAGTGCAACTGCCGGAACATACCTATAAGAATTTGGCGGCAGATTTTCTACTTGAGGGTGTTAGCAAGCCAGACGGGCATTAGAAAAAGTCCTACCACCATGCTATGGTTTCATCGCGACATTTTCCTTCAATGAAAGCACAAGCTCCTTGTAGGTGGATCCGAACACACGTCCCTTGATGCGGCGTTCGAACATACTACCAACTGAGCTATCATCGCTTCAAAACACAAAACAGTTAAAATAATTTTGCTATTCAACTATAAATGTAGGTAATTCAACTGATTCAGAGAAGCTTAGTCACTTTTCTACGAAACCTGCGACTTCTACGGAACTTAATTTACAAACCGTTAGTGTATCGATTCGACTAACAAATAAACCATGTATAAAATTGCCCAATACTTACCTTTAATGGCACCCATGTACTAACATAACAATTACCTGAAACAAGAATGGCACACGTTTAGACGTTAAAAACTTTTCAAATAATATCACTTAGTATTTACTCCCTTTTATAATTTCATTGTTATCGCTCCATCACTATCGACAATAGCGGGGCGTGGCTCCATCGGTCACGTCACTCTACAATGAATTATGACCATACAAGTTATTTATTGAGTTCCCCTGTGAATCTGTGTTCAGGTTTCTCCTGTCACATCTGATGGAAACAACGCCACGCCCGAGGTTCAGAGACTACACTTCGCTATGTTGACATGTCATCATTTCAGAGATTTGGCTTAAGGCTGCACTTAAAATTATGATAGAGATTTTAAATAAAAAAATGCATCCATCTTGAATGATGAACATAATAGTTTTGGCCTTGATTAACCACCACAGCAAAGAGAAAATAAAAATATTATATCAAAACTTTAACTAAAATAACTATTATCTACTAGCTTCTACCAGCGGCTTCGCTCGGGTTAATATTGATTTTGTCTAACAAATCGGATGACGCAATAAAAAGTTTATCCCTCTCTTTAACCCACTCCGATTAATTTTCTCATGAGAGAAGGTAGCCGATCACCGTCTCCAAGGACCCATGTATCTGTATATCAAAATTCATCATAATCGATTTAGTGGTATAGGCGTAAAAGCGTAACAAACAAACTCACTTTCGCAATTATAATATTAGTAAGGATTAGATATAATCTATGATTTATAAACTACATTATCAAAAATAATTCGCACTTGGACCATTTAAAATTATACGAATACAATAATTACAACATTGACTATTGTAAAAGTTCTCAGTTGATTATGACTCCCAAATAAAATATCTCAATGAACCAAATGAAACGAAGTATGTAAAACTCTCACTGTTGTTTTTATAGCAACTTCAACAACATTTTTAGTGAAAGCTAACAAAGAAATGATCACAATCTAGACTGGTTTGAGTTTATCCATAAAGATACGCTGCTAACGTTTAACGTGCGTGTCCTTTTTATAACAAAAACATGATTAAACAATCGTGGTTGTTACATGCAAGACATCTAATAATAGTACTAATCTTTACTATCCTCATCGTAACTAATATTATTAATTCGATAGTGAGTTTGTTTGTTAGGCTTTCACGTCTAAACCGCGGAATCGATAATGATGAGTTTTTGTATAGAGGTAGATGAGACCCTGAAGACTGTAACAGGCTACTTTTTCTCTCGAAAAACTTAGATAAAAAATTGATTGACAAAACGCGAACGGATCCAGGGTAAAAGCTAGTTAATAATAAATAAAAATTGTGTGTTTTAGGCCTTTACTGTTTCACCAGGCTTTGTAGCGAACGCACAAGACGATCTGAAGAATTAATAAAAATTGAAAACCTCAGTACAATCAGGAAAGTGTTTTGTAATTGACACGAAGTTAATTTGACGTAATCTTCTGACATCGCTTGATAAACAATATTGTTATAAAATATATATTATATCATTTCGATAAAAATATAAAAGCATATGGTGACGAAGTAACATGACAGACCTTTCGACTATACAGTGGGATTTTGTCTAAAACGTAGATAATTTAGCAAAGTTTGTATAAAGGAACGCCATGGCCACTTCTTTTCCTATCACATAGTCAAAATACTCATTCATCTGTATTCCTGTTTCAATCAAAAAGTCAAAAAATAAAAAACAAAAAGTATTCCTAGCACAATGTCGTAATTCTCAACGGAATTTTTGCAGTACACAATATACATTGGTTTTCGTAAATTTGCGAAACTATTGACTAATTCGCACGTTTCATTAGCGTATTCGTGATATTTGATAAGTTTTATGTTCGAAACAAATTACTACAATTTCATAACATCTGCTTCTACGTGGAGTTTAAATTAGATATATAAAAACACAAGCTTTATATATAACAGGTTAGTACATACAATTAGGCTAAAAATAAATTTAGTAATAGTTCTATATCCTGTAGTTTATAAGATACTTTAAATTCTATATGTGGTTGGTGTAAATAATATGTTTTTTTCCGATATATCTAGTACTTCGGACTTTTGTTTTTTAAACATGACTTAATATTGTTCTCAATAAAAAGAAACACGAAAATTTTCATCATGACTGTGCCTCCTTTACCGTTGATAACATACACGTATTTTAATTGAAACAATCTGTACAACGAACAAGAATATATATATATATATATATATATATATTTTACTTGTTTTCTTGATTGAATGGTTTAATGAGACATCGTATCGTTTTTTGTTATTATTACTGTTGTAAACTTTGTTTTAATGCAGTAGCGTGTACTTAGCATTGGTTTAAATCGTTGATATTAATATACAAAAAGGATATAGTCATACATTCCATTAAAGTCCGTGAACGGTATTTGCCGAAATACATAAATATACGTAATATGGGCGCTATTATTTTACAATATTTTACGCTCAAATTTTAAAACATATTTGTTGCTTTACCAAAGACTTAACATTCTCTTCTTTTCTACAGCTTTATTTATAGCAAATTATATTACGTTGGTGTTTAATTTTTTTTTACACATTTTCCATGACTTTCAACATGAAATAATGCAAAACCTTTGTTAAAATTGATATTCACGACATATTATGGGAAAGTGGTTAGCCCTTTTACTTCGTGAAGTCCCATAGTGAGACGATGTCAATAGGAAATGTATAATGGTTTATGGCTAGGTCTATGAATGGAAAAGCTAGTTACATGCTCACGAATGTCTGTACATGATTTGATGTATAACGGCATTTGAAATTAAATTTAAATGTTTCTAATAATATATTTAAGTTCAGAGAGTCTGCGTAGTGGATTGAATATAGCCGCTTTATATCCTTCATAAGTAACAAAACAAGAATTTTAAAAGTATAAAAATATACTTATAATAATGTTTCCATAATTATATGATTGTCATTTAACCATCAATTTTTCGTAGTTATTAGTAACGCCTTATAATCCAAAAATAAACTCATACTTTACATGAATGTAGAATTTATAAAATATTTAGATATCGGCAAATACTTATGTAATTTACTAGTATGATAAATTTGGTTTAATTTGAGACAGATAAATACTCATGTTGAGTACCCAGCAACCCTGAATACTACAACTGGTTTTACGTTTATTACCGCCCCACTTCCTACCAATTACTTAATACTTCTAATAACCAGTTTATGTAAAATTAATAAAAAAATCACGTAAGTCGCGTAATATGTGAAAGCCTCCAGTAGATTACAATGTTCGCCGATAACATCATACTTCATATTTTATGGAGGACATGTAGGTAATAAAAATATTATTATGTTAAATGTTACATACGAGAAACAAAATATTATAAAAAACGCAAATATCTTCAAGATAATACCTAAAATCATCTTGTAATCATAATATAGCTATAAAAATAACCATACTTATTTTTTTATTCTTTGTTCATTAATATCAAAGCTGTCATTTCAATAGTCATAACTTTTACAAATAGATTTAGACATAGCATTTCTTATACAGTTAATCTTTTTTAGTCTTTCTCTGCTCCTATATCCGTCCATCATAATATTAAGAGATCGGAGAGAGTGATCAAATACTAGGGTGTACGTTACAGTAGAGAAATAAAATTTCAAATTCAAATATTTGTAGTTTATCTATCTATGGTATAATTTAAAAGGTAATATGTAAAGATAAAAAACAGTGTTACAATGTATTAAGTGTAAATACTACGAAAGACGTAGTGGTAAATTAGTATGCTGGCGCGGTGTAAGTTCGCAAATTTAAGCGTAAGTTGTAAATTTACTGTCGATTATTTGCGAATTTTGAATTAACGTATATTTTGACTATCGGCTGACAGTGAAGGAATACTTAATAAATAAACCACAACGCTTGAAATATACTTGTGTTACTATAAAAACCACTGAATGGCTTTTAGCTAGCGTTGGGTTATCATTATTACTTTACACTACTGGGATTTCAGGATATTTATTATACAAGGAAAACCAAATGAAATTCAATTGGAAAACATGTAATTTCTGTGCGTCAACCATAATCATTATTTTTTTTTAAGAATAACACAAAACTCATCCTCGTGTATTACTAGTAAATTACGAGATATAAATATAACTCCAACATAAATAATGTAGTCTACACAATATTATTTGAATTAACTTAAAAGTTGAATATACTTATAACTTTCCGTAATACAGTTTAATATTATCTCAAAGTAAAATTAAGTATTACGGCTTAGTAGAGAGAGAGCTTATCAAAACTGCGTTTATCTGACACGACACTGCCTTCGTGAACGATTAAGATAACTCTAATTACCAATGCGACAATTCTTATATAAAAAATAAGTGTCTGAAGTCACGACAGTTAAGAGTTTTCTTGTATTAACCTTAAGTTTACATACAAAATATGTTGTTTTTAATTATGGTCAATATGTAAAAAGGATATACGTCAATTATGAAAATAAATATTTTTTGTTGTAATCATAAAGCAATTACAATAAAGCATTGGTTTTATTTTTTTCGAATTGTCTTTATACATAAAATAACTTTTACCTGCGGCTTCGCTCGCGTTAATATTGATTTTGTCAAACAAATCGGAGGACGTAGTAAAAAGTTTCATACAAAGTTTATCTCTCTATTTACCCCACTTCCAACAAACGTTTCGCGAGAAAAAGCAGCCTATTTCCGTCTCCTAGGTCCCACCTATTTCTGTACCAAAATTTATCACAATTGATTAAGTGGTTAAGGCGTGAAAGCGTTACAAACAAACAAACTTACTTTCGCATTTAAAATATTACTATGATTAATCAAAAATTATATCTAATCCTTACTAATATTATAAATATGAAAGTGAGTTTGTTTGTTTGTTACCCTTTTACGCTTAAACCACTGACTTGATTATGATAAATTGTAATAAAGAGATAGATGGGTCCTTGGAGACGGTGTTAGGTTTTTTTTTTTTAGAAAATTAGTCGGAAAGGAGTAAAGAAAGGGATAAACTTTGTGTGAAACTTTTTATAGTGCCATCCGATTTGTTAGACAAAATCAATATTAAGGCGAGAGAAGCCGCGTGTAATAGCTTGTATATAATATTTTAGCAAGTTTTGGTATGATATTTTTTTCTCTTTGTTGTGATGGTTAATCAAGGCCAAAACTATTATGCTTATCATGCAAAATGGATGCACTTTCTTATTTATAATCTTATTTTTGATAGTTATTGTACTTCACACATCTGTATATCCATACAGTATAATTAATTGTCGTATAATAGGGCATTTTAGAATTATCTTTCTTTGTTTAAAACGTGATAAAGAAAATGAATACATGAAACAATTGTGTGTATTCATATCATTATTACCTCAAATATATTTTAACGTTATTACTCACGAAAATAATAGTACCACATCCATTGTCTCTTCAGCAACTTTATTTATAACACCATTTTGCGTGCGTGGAGGTGTGAAAGTGAACGCTCGAGGTTAAAGTGCAAAATGAAGGCAGCAAAATAGTACTTATCATAAAATCTGTATGACAGTTTGCGATTCATTCCAAACTACACTTACACAGAACAATGCAATATTTAAATGCATTCAACTACTTCGCTTCATTCATTTTCTTATTCTTTGTAGACTTAACCTTTGACCACAATCTCGCCTGATGTTAAGTAACGATTTAACCCCAGCTTGGTAACATGCAGCTTAGCAATGGGACTAGCATACAAATGTAGTTGCTCTAACAAGTGTATATAAATGTTTGACGACATTTTTGTAACTTCATAACGATAGTTAATCAGGACGCTGTCTGATCAAATATTTTCAAATATCAGTTATTTTAGTACAATACTATCAGTAAAGATTGGAAGAATTGAATAAACTTTAGGTTTGATGATCACGGGATGGACATAATTGTGTCCAATAGAGTGGCAAACACCATACACTAAGTATAAGAATCGACTCAGTCGCTCACATGCCTAGGCAAGTAGCATTACAGGATCAATCAACGTATATCTATTAATCAAACGGAGTAGTAGGATTCTGTACACTACTGTAGACAGTGTTGATTTATCCATAGTCGTAGTTTTTGGATAGCTCTATGCTTAGTACAACTAGACACAACGTCGGCACTTTGCCGTGCTTAGATAAAAATGGAAATAAACCAACTACTTTACTATGAAATTACAAATTACAAAAAATACAAACCAATTACAAATGTTTTCATGATTACTTTACTTAGACTTATCTTCAGTATAACAGTCTATTTACTTTCATAAACAACATTACTCGAGAAACGATTTAAAGAGAAATTTAAATTATTTTAACTCAATATAAAATCGAATTAATTTGTAAAAATAAACATTACGGGAAAAGTCGTTCCTCTCTAGTCAGAAAGAATACTAGTGTCCGCTAGATTCATAGTATTCATACATGTGTTGCAATTTCGATGAAATAACTCGAATCGATGCAGTGCGTTCACCATTTAATCAATTGCTCCTGTTTGAATTGTAGATGTTTATGACAACAAATATAGCTAGAATATAATCCTACATTTCAATGAAGATATACGTAGAACAGGGTCATATCGTCAATTTCATATAAAAATATTATTGCTTGAACTATACGATAGAACTGAACATTCCATATGGATGATCGTTCCTCTCTAACGCTAGTGGGCGGCAGTTTTTCACCAATTATAACGGTACCAGCTGACAGTCGCCGATGCATAACCGAGTGACATATGCGTCAGCGCCCACATTAAGTTCTTTTTTACGGTAAATAACAGAATGAGCCAGTGTATAATTAATCCGTTAGACGGTCATTTATGTTAACAATAATACTTATATTAAATAATTATCAATATAAAAAAAAAACAAACTAGCATCGCCAGTTTGCTGGTCTGAACATCTGTGATATAACATTGTGCAGAAAAAATATTCCCATATTTTACTATATGAGTCACAAACAAGCAAACGCAATAATCTCTCTTATCGACACTTTTGAGTTAAATAAGTTCAATAAAACATATTTATTTCAAACATATCCAATTATACAATTCAAAAGTATCTTTCGTTGCTTTTGCATTAAGTTATTATAAGTCAAATACATAAGCGTAATACGCAACTAGCTTGGTACTACCTAGAAGTTAATAAAATAAAGAAGAAAGAAATAAATTTATTATTAGATAATATAAAAAAATCCAAAAATATACACACATTAAACGCTATTGAGTAACCAACAACAACAACTTGCACTTTCCTGTGATCTATGGATAGTTATTAATGCAAGTCTATGCATTTGTTAGGCTTACCTCGCTACCAGTTATAATAATATCATATGAGATTTAAAACAAACGTGAACCTAAAAATATTTACTAATGTACATTGTCCACAATAGGACTGATTTATTTTAAAAGAACTGTATTTTTTCCCTAGAATTAAATTAATTGTATAACTAAATGAAGGCAGCCGCGAGCCACGTTACAGGAAACAAGCACAATGGTTCAAAGCGGATGCGTCGAGTTCAGAAAGGGTCCGACCTTGCACATAGGTGCAGGGCATTGTGGAACATCGATATAATGAAGGTCATCGAAACGTAGATTTTGATTAAGATAAGTGTTTTTATTGTAAAAAAGTATTTAAGGTTAAATTATATTTTTAGTGAGTTCCGCTTCTCGCTTTTTTATAAACTTGATTTTTTATTGTAAACCTTTAAACATTAGTCAAAAATAAATTAATTATAACTAAGTTTGGAAGACATTCTAAACGTAAATAGTAGTAAGATGATAAACAAAAATTGAATGTGTAAGATTTATTTTACTATTTTTATATTTTTTCCAAGAAATATATGCAATTGTGTTTGTAAACGGACAAACATTTACGACGTACGAAATGTAAAGAGAAATTTTAACGAGAAATAATAACTACTCATTACTACTAATTTCTGCAAAGATAAAACCGGGAAAATTATACAGATTTCAAAACGTCTGTAATAATTCAAAATGAAAATGAAAATAAACGTGGGGTATAGACCTAAACACCGAGAAGGAACTAAAGCATGATAATTGCAGGGCGTGTTGTAATAGCTGGTTTTCACTGAGAGATCATAAAGGGGGAGCAAAATATACCGCTGTCTGGTTGATTTTATTCTATGCAACATACAGAAATCTTAACTAAAATCTTTTGTTATTAAGGAGTTTCTTATAATGAATTAAAAATTCAATGTTAACGCAAGTAAACAAGCATACCTTACTATAGTCAAATTGAATTGTTCGATACAAAAGTGTGAATCAGTTAAAATAATTATGAAGAAGTCGATAGTACGATTTGCAAGCGTACTTTCTAAGAGTATTATGCATACATGGCTCAGTTTCTGTATAATAGATAATTACTTATTAATAATTAATGCCCGCGATAGTCGAGATGTATCGCATATCGGGATCGTCCGGTGTATATCCATTCATTGAGCTGATGGGCAACAATTTGTACATGGTTATGTCGGAACAACTTTACATATGGTGATAAACCCAATATAGTTACTTTCTTTCGGTTTGTAAATACTGTACTTACTTACCAATAAGCAAAATAACGTCACTAAATAATCCTACTATAAAAAGGTTTTTACTGTGGGCGCGTGATTATAGTCTACATTTTTATATTTCTCAACGCAGAGTTGAATCTTCCTGATTGCCGACGCATCAACGTGCACACGTAAATACAGTACAATTACTACCACTCGAATCGCTTGACCGATAAGCTCGATGTTAGGATCACTAAAATTAGTTTTATATGACCTACTCGTAGGTCACTCAGACTTGCGAACTCTCTTTTGCGTTCTCAGCAGCAGCCCAAGCTGAGATTCGGCCACTCTGGCACCATTGCGTACGTTGCCTCGGGGCTGGGTACCCTTAGCATTCGCCCCAAAAAAACCCGGCGAAGCTTTAAAAGCCGTTCAGGCTGAAAGCATGTCTCTTTTCGAAAAAAACAAAAAAAAATACGCACACGCCGCTTGCGTTATAAAAAAGTGATCTTGGAGTATAAACACTGCCGACCCCTGGACCTTTTAAACTGCTTAGTTAATAAATATATCACCGAATGAGAGCAGTTAAAAATAAAACCGCTCAACCAATATCGGCAAGTCCGCAAATAATTCCTGCATCCCTTTGCTTGGTTGATCATTCCTTCCACATACCTACTTCCATACTATATATAGGTATATGTCAATTAAAATGCATATACATTTTGCAAATAGATGATAAATAAATAATAAAACTTAGGTAAGGCTTCACATTGCATATATTTAACGAGTTATAACAAGTAACATTAAAATTCGTCTAAAAATAATGAAAAATATTTATTGTAACAATTACCATAATATATCTGCGGTAGAGGTGAAAATACACCTGCTTTGAACAATAAATCTTAGTTACTGGTTGTGTAAACTTCGATTAAAGTTAGCATCCCTGTTTCTATCAAACCTCTTTTTACTAATAATACGTTAACACTCGGAACTTCTACTAAATACGTACATGGAATACTAAACGTAAAAAAATAATTACTGTACTAATTTACTACGAAAAACTATGTAAAATATGTATTAATCACATTTCTAATTATTTCTGACAAATTAAATAGGCTATATTTATTCAATTGTTGATTCCTCTGTTACAATTACATAACGTCTAAAGGAACAATTATAGTAAACTTTCCAATAAAATAAGTATAAAACTTCTACGAGTATATCTGTGAAAAGTCGTAAGAAATTCATTGACTTTGGACATAAAACTGCAGTTAATTATAAAATTTAATTGAAAGGTAATGTGTTCACGTATCGGGAATATGTTTTTTTATATTGTTTTATTAAAAGAACCGATGTAATGTGGTTTAATTTATAAAATTTATTTACAGTTTTCCAATACAAAATAAATCATTGAATCTCGTTTACTAGCTACAAGTGTTTTTCAATAACAATTATGTTTAACTATATTGAGTAAACCTATACATGTAAATATAAAATAATATAAAATGGCTTAATAAGTATTATAAATTGATATAAAGCATAAATTATTACTTAATTTTTGCTTTCTCAAACAAGTTTATTGAATATTCACTATTCAATTTGTTTTTGCTCAACTTTATATGCAAAAATTTTGTTTACGTTTGTTAGTGATCGTGTAACTTCCAAACAAGGTGACCGATTAAGGTCATATTCACATAAAACATATATTTGTATTAATGAGACGATGGTTCATAGTTATAATATTTTATAAATTTAAATATGACATTTCTGACACAGACTGATGTATATCTCAGAGCTCAGCGTTAGGTAAAACAAAAACTGTGAGATCTATTTTAATGTTTTGTTTTCATTTAAAAACTTTTATTACTTATAACCTTATCAAAATGTTTAATACGTTCATATTTACAAAATTTTAAACTTATAAAAATATATACTCTTTGCATATATTTGTTCTCTTTTAAATATAAAAAAAATACAGTTACCAAATTTTACGTAATAAAGGAGAAGGGAGTCCGAGAGATCTTATGTGATCTTTCAAGTGGTTAATAAAATAAGTCATCCTTACGTAAATGCCAAATCGCCCTTAGGCTGCGATACTGTGGTAATGTAAATATTAGAGTACAACATTACGAACTTAATTTTCGTTAAACATCCAAGAGCAAAGCTTAAACAAACTGAAAATGTATAGTGCTGTAGAGTATGTGAGTTTGTCACTTTTGAAACAGGGAAATATCATAGACCGAACGTACAACCATGGAATACGATGTCAGAACTGAAGATGCTAGTTTATGTTCCGTATTTATACAGTAACATAATATGTGATAAGTTGTGTAATATGTGTAGCATAACGTATAAAATACTTCCGAAAATAATAATAACGTCAGGTAATATTTGTACAATAAGAACTAAATGTATTCAGTAACAATATATTAAGTGACAAATGTGTTATTCAGTAAAAATGACGTAAAAGGATATATATTTTATCTGTACACAAACATTTTCATTATCTCGTATGCTACAACTTTATCAAACGATTAGCTGTAATAGATTTAAATAAATACCTTTATTGTCAGTTTTAGCGACAAAAGTGCGCGTAAAACTTTATGTATGTTTGTGTGTGAGTGTTAATATGTATGGGTTTATGACTTTAAATGTATGTATGTATCAAAACATTGCAATAAGCAGGGATTTCGAAATCAATCCATTCACATCATATAGGTATATATGCGATGTTAGTTTTTCGTTGTTGTTACATATTAAGGCTTACCCCGTAGAGAAATAGTATTAAGCCGTATTATTGAACCGATATAGTACGGATTTGATTGTTGAAGGCTGAATTTTGTGTGATGAACATAATTATCAGTTGTATATCTGAGTGTTAGTTATCTATACTTGCCACATACCTACGTTTAATTCTCATTATACAAGTTTAGTTTTCTTTATAACTAAAGTAGCTGTAGTAATTCTTTCCCATAGGTATTTTAGGACGTTTACATTGCAGGACGATACTAGAATATCGATCTAATTTGTGGAAGTAGTTAAGTGTCGGCAAGTTTATCTAACATATGCTATATTGCACAACTACATGTAACGCTGATTGAACATATGTTCACTTTTCATGCCATTCATTATCACAAATCATTGATACCACTCTATCAACATCAATAAAATAAAACGTCATCAACAGAAGGCGAATGGGTCATTCGTGTAGTTTCAAGAAAACTTCTTTGTGATACTTAATGATAAATGTAAAGCTACCAAAATATAAAAGATTTAAAGTAACACTTTAAATTTTTTCATAGCTAATATTCCATTAAAACCTTTTAAAACTTTCAAATATCAACCGAACTATATTTTAAAATATCAGAACATTCGTTAGCAATTAAATATAATTGTTCTATGAAAGAATAACCACATAACTGAGAAAGTAGATTAAATGAAATAAGTAATGTCATAAAGAGATGCACAATGGATATTATAATTATGTAAACTCATTGTTTCACTGACGTGAGAATAGAAAATCGCCAAAGCTCGTTTGAGTTTTTCCATGTAATTGAGTAAACGCATATTAACCATCAAAGAGATATACTGTGACCGTTTTTACAAAATTAAGATCGCTTTATTATTCGCGCTTAATATTCGCGTTAATATTGATTAGGTCAAATCGGATAACGCAAATAAATGTTTCATAAAAAAAATCTTTTTACCTTACATCCAATAAGTTTTGCGCGAGAAAAAGTAGCCTATCCTCGTCTCCAGATTCCCACCTATATCTATATCAAAATTCATCATTATCGATTCAACGGTTTAAGCGTGCAAGAGTAAAAAAACAAACAAACTTTCGCATTTATAATATTAGTATAATTACTAGTTATATTTACAATAAATTTAATTGCTATCAAAAGTGATATAATTACCTTCTGTGGTTTTATTCACTTATTTTCAGTACAGTAATTGAAATAAAAACTTATATTTAACCTAATAATTGACTACTATTTATTATTAAGAAGGCTAGACTCAGCAGAAAAGGTAAAGTTTGTGTGAGAAATGTAAGTATTAATAAAAAGAAGTGGTCGGATTTCGACTACAGTTACTGTTTCCAAGTATTAAGTACTTTTTTACGTTATCTTCTTTAATTTTGTTACTTAATCGACAAAAAAATTTAATTATTTACGAGCTTTAAATTCCTTTTTTGCTGACAAAATACAAAACGCGAATAACAACCTGAGTAGAGACTTGAGAAATAGTCTAAGCATCTGCAATTAATTAGGAGACCAACATTACAAAACGAGTTATTTTGTTTTTGTTTTAGCTACTTGGTATAAGAAGAAAAAGGTATCCAATGTGGTTTATATTATTAAAAATAATCCTTACTAATATTATAAAAGGAAAGTGAGTTTTTTTTTTTTTTAATATGGTATAGAAACCGATGGGAACCAGAAGACGGTGATAGACAACTTTTTTTCGCAAAACCCATACTGGAAGTGGAGTAAAACTTTGTATTAAACTTTTCATTGCTTCATGCGATTTACTTAACAAAACTAATACTAATGCTAGCGAAGCTGCACGTAAAATCTAGTAGTTTATTTTCTGTACAATCTGATAATTCCAATATAGACTTCCAAGTAGTAAATTTTAAATGCTTGAGAAAGCTATAATTAGAAACGAAAATCAATACCATTCGCGGTATAAGTCGGAGGCCCAGTGCGTGACAGGCTGCTCATAAGAACCGCCTGACCTTTTGGCTTTAGATGGGGTGAAGATACGAACACACGGATTGGTAATTGAGCCCGCTGAACGTTCGCAACAGAAGGCTTAAGTAAATAATAGGAAAATACGACGAAGCGGTTTAATGTTAAAGCGTTACTGTACATCAGTATTTTTAGTAAGCTTAAAGCCTAAGAATTTGATCAATATTTTTTTTAATGATAGCTTTCTAAAACTATATTGATCAATACAAACATGAAGCGTTTTAATTATACGTTTTAATTGTAAATATTTGTGAGTTTTGAAGCGATGATAGCTCAGTGGTAGCGTGTAGGAACGCCACGTCATGGGACGTGAGTTCGAATCCAACCATCTACAATGAGCTTGAGCTTTCGGTCAAGGAAAACAACGTGAGGAAATCATAGCATGGTGGTAGTGCTTTTTCTAATGCCCGCCTGGCTAGATTCCACCCTCAAGTTGAAAATCTGCCGCCAAATACCAATAGGTGTGTTCCGGAAGTTGCACTTGAGAGCCAGTCCCTCCCTCCTATAAAGGCCGGCAACGCACCTGCGATTCCCCTGGTATTGCGACTGTTTATAGGCGACAGCATGCAGACAATCATTTACGCTCAGATGGGCAGTCTGCCTGTTTGCTGTCCATTAGTAAAAAAAAATGTTTTATTTATTAAAACAATATGGACAGGATCAACATACATAGAAGAAAATGACTTGTATATTAATATCTTACTATAACCATATACGATATAAAAGTTATATATGTAATATGTAAGAATGTGACCGTTTTCAAAGTCTACATTAATATGTGACGATATTTTATTTCACTGATTTTGATAAAAATCGTTTCATTATTTAAGACCTTTTAAGTTAAACTTCATATCATTTATATTTAATTTTTTTATCCTTTCGGGTGATAGGGTGAATTGCGAACACCCTATACCAAATATGATAATGTGCCGTGAGCCTTTCGGCAGTAAGTTCCTATTTTATTTTTGTACAGTTGTTTTCAGTGACTGAACAAACTTGATATTACTAAAAAAGTAGAGCGGCACTCTTAGCCGTGTTGAATTTTAGGATGAACTAGTAAAATAAAGGTGACATATATCTGTACTCGACGAGATCTCAACCACCGTACAGATGGTAATAAATCCGTTACAGTGACTTTATAGTATCTTGCAGGCCGGCATGATTGCGTGTTCGCTTATAGATTACTTAAATTGAATTTTACTGTAATATCAGGTACATTGCAGTCACTTTTCTGTACTACGATAAAAAAGATATTGCGCTTCGAGCGGCTATTCATTACATCATTAACAGACCGAATTCAAAACATTGTAACTTAACAATAATGTGGGAATACCGTTGCTTAAAACGATGTTACAGATCCAATCGTGTATATCACACCGACGACTCAAACAATGCGTTCAGTAGATTTTTCAAGCAACAGACGGCAGTATCTAAGCTGGTCATCTTAAATTACAACATAAGCAACTAAGAACCAAGAATTTATTCTTGTCAACTCTATTATAAAATTCAAATATTATGAGCGAATTCAATTGAAAAAATTAATATATATAAATATATATATATATAAACAAGTCTCTTTGTGGTATGTATATCATCAGGAATTCACTAATATTTTATGCCATATGTATTTTAAATAAATATTATAACATCTTTTTTTTTTCAAGAGGAAACATCAAGTATCTTCACCTTTGTTGCAATGAACATCTAACAAACATTATTGCAAGTCTTATTTATTATGTCAAGCAAGAATAAAAATAAAATGAATTTTAATGTATATTAATAGTATATCGCGGAAAAGTTTGCTTGTTTGAACGCGCTAATCTTCAGAACTACTAATTGTATTTCAAAAAATATTTTTGTATTGATACCACCATCATTGAAGAAGCCTTTAAGCTATTTAACATCATTCTACCACTACTAAAAGCTAAGTTGAATTGAAAAAAGTCACACAAACGGGCTAAAATCCTTACTAATATTATAAATGCGAAAGTGAGTTTGTTTGGTTATTTGTTACGCTTTCACGCCTAAACTGCTGAATTGATTATGATGAATTTTGGTATAGAGATAAATGGGAACCTGAAGAAGGTGATATGCTATTTTTCTCTCGAAAACCTTATTGGAACTGGAGTAAAGAGAGGAATAAGCTTTGTATGAAATATTGCGTCATCGGATTTGCTTGACAAAATCAATATTAAGGCGAGCGAAGTCGCACAGAAAATCTAGTTATTAAATCATTTTTAATTTCACGCGAACGACATCGCGGGCACTGATGTCTATTATACTTATTTATTTATTATTATATAAGTATACATTTGAATATGAAATACGGTCTTGTAACTAAAGACCGCTGTCCAAAGACACAGCTTACACAAAACATAAGTTACGCTTGCACAGCCGGAGGGTACGTAAGTGAGCATTACCAGATTTTTGCCAGTTTAAGTGTTCTGGTGGTGTGTAAGACAACTTTCCCGGAACTTTCTAAACGCAGGACGATTAACTTAGTAGCTCTACTGCCAGCTTAGTACAGTTTAGCATGAATTTATTACTACTACAGATCGGGTACCGATCTTAAAACTTCTTACAACTATCGTTAAAACTAATCTACAAAGTATATTATGTCATACACACACACACATATATTATATTATATATATATATATATATATATATATATATGTGTATATATATATTCATCATTTTATTGCTATTTTACATTTATAAATTTATAAACGGCTACAATAAATAGATTCTATTTTTAAGACTAATATTGTGCCTAAATAAAACATATAAATACCACTCTCAAATATAATTTCATGACGCCACTTAATCAGCATAAATAACATTATTAAAAATTGTCTACTTTAGACATCAACGAGTCACCTACTCATTTCCTAAAAAATAAACAATTAAATCAATTATTTTCGAGACACGAATAAAGAACGAAATCCATTATCACAATTGTATCCATACTTCTATTATTTAGAGTAAAAACAAAGACAAAATTATTATTTCCTGAACTCCAAATCTTCACTTCTAATATTAATGTAATCCACACTGAGATAGTTTCTATTTTACTATTTCTCTAACAAGTATAACGTTTATATCAAGAATTTATTTTATGCGGTGTTTAACGGAGGCACGACAAGTTGCGATAACATCACACGTTTGCTCTGAGCGAGTCATTACCTGCCAACATCTAAGCTTTAACTAAAAGTAACCGTAAAACAGGAAGTATATAGATGACAAATAATTTGTCAGCAGCGAATTATATTTACCTAGATGTATAACAAACGGCACACCTTGAAATTATTTAAGCCATATTATTTATTGTGTACTGTGCATTACTAAATTAAGATAAATCAAAATATTTACTGAAAGGATTAGCGACTATTTTCGTGATACACTTATTACGTGCACACAGTTCGCGTTTTGGTCACGGATTTCACACTGACACAGCTAATTCCTCACTCATATAGTGCCAAATACATGACTGAGTTTAGTACCATTTTCGTCGAGTAATTAAATTATTTAGCAATATCTATAAATATGATTAAGTTTGCTGTAAACTAATGCAAATATATTATCGACCACTATAACGGATAAATTTTAGATTTTAATACAATTTTTATTATAATCTTTATATAATAATTTAATTTAATTGTAATAATTAAATTTCAAATATTTTTTATTGTTTTTAGGGAGTTTTATTCAGTTGAACATACCAGTCCCATTATACTATATCCTTTAAAATGTGTTTTATAATGGAAATATGTAGTTATCATGTCAAGCTTAAATTATACAAACACATACATGTAATAGGAGCGACCACAACTTTTATATTCTCAATATAAACTGTTTAAAACAGTTATCAAATTCTCTGGGTGGAAATAAAAATTATTTAATCATTTTTGCCAGTTTTTGTAACTTTTTCAATAGAACTTTGCCCCTATTGGTGGCAGTGTGATGTTAGATAGCCTAAAGCAATAGCCTAATCCTCAATGAATGCTCTATCAAATATAAAAATAATTTTTCAAATCCTAATTCCGAAGATTAGCGTGTCGAAACAAACAAACTTTTTCGCTTTATAATATTAATAAATACATATACCAATTAAAATTTTTTCGCGTAATGAAAATTTTTAATGGGTATAACTTTTATCTGTACCCTAATAATAATATATTTATAATTCATAATTACTATGCATACACGTTTTTAGTATACTATTTAATACTTGTATTTGTATCAGGCTGTTTTCGCTAGCTAGATACATCACATTAATGTAAGATTAATGATTATACAATGACATAACTAGGTATAACAATACAAATATGATGTACTGACAAACAATTTATCATATCTAGAATGAAGGCGATATCAGTTCCTGACAGACGAACAAAACGATTTTCACGCGTGGTTAAGCGGTGAGATGTAACGAAAATATTTGTTGATAAAAATCTAACTAGGACATCGTAACATTACGTATTACATTTTATCCTACATTATATATATATGTTATGAAGCGATAATAGCTCAGAGGTAGAGTGTACGGACTCCGCGTATTGTGGTAGGGTTTTTTCTAATGCCCGCCTGGCTAGCAACCACCCTCATATTAAAAATCTGCTGCGAAATACCAATAGGTGTCGGTGTAATCGGAAGCTAATCGACAGTCACCGTTGTCAGGACAGCCTGAATATTTCTTGTCACTTGGATCTAAATAATACTAAACTATGGCATACTTGATGATGATATACATCTGTACCATGCTCGATTACTGTATCACACACTGATTCGCAAACTCATCAAGCCTACATATGTCATTTGGCGAGTATAAACCCTAGTATGTGGTGATTGCAATCCAGTAGGACACTGTGGTCATGTCTGACCACCACTCACACCGTATCCACATATTATAAACAGAACACGAGCGACGGAATTGCAGCTCGAACATGTTATACCCTCGAAATAGTTGAAATCGTAACTTCGTATTGTTCTTTTTCCTTCTAATATTGTATCGATTTTAATTATTCGAATATTAAAATCGTTTCAAGTATAGTATAAGTTAACTTTTGGTAATATTTATATTTTTACCTGTTTTTGTTTCTTTTATATCAATTTTATATATCAATCTATCAAGGCATATTAATAAATTTATGGGAAAAATACAAATTAAATAATATAAATTCCTTTCAGACAACAAATATTCAAGTCATCTTGATACTTTTCCACTACTTAAACTTTACATTTAATAGGTTACCCTAGTTTAACAATTAATAAATATGTAATATAATAATTATATTAAAAATAATAATTGTTATATTATTTATTATAATAATAATTTGTGTAATATTCTATGCTCAAATAAATATTTGTAGTATACATTTTTAATATAATATATATATAATGTATAAAATGTTAGAGGTAAGTATAGATTTCATGATTTTAAACCCAGTGTTATATACAAGAGTCTAAAGTCTTTGTGACTCGGGATGATTAATTACTTGACATTTGCTATTGTTTTAGGCGTTATTTAATCCGTATAAAACTAAAACGTCTTATACTCGTTTAAAATCAAACTCCTAAAGATAATATCTGGGAGCAAACAAGCATTTACATAAATTTTAATGCAAATGCTTGTTTTGAATATAATAAAATTAAGTATAACGGAATTCTAGTTTTATTTTCCAATGTTAAAAATGTATCGAGTGTCGTTATAAAGCAGCCATTTATATTTTTGTCCTCATATTAATCTAATTACAATAATATTACAGCATAAAAAACCATCAATTAAAACGAAAGTGTACGATTACTACCTATTTAGTATTTCGACGAATTCATTTTCGCTAATTACGCATTGCAGGTGCGTGTTCTTTGGTCAAACAAATCTCGAATCGGTCCGGTCGGGCCGCGGGCAAGACGCGGGAGCGAAAGCTACCGGATCAGCCGGGACCGGTCTCTTCGTATGATAGATTCATTAATCACTTAAATTGCCCGGTGTCTGCATGCCTGCTGTTCCTATTTCTATATCAGATCCTGACATACGATTCAAATGATATATTGTATTAGGAAATTACTTACTGATATTAGTAATTATATGAAAAGAAATATTACGCTTTGTAAGAGTACACTTATATGGACACAGAATTTAGACAGTTTTAATATATTTGTATGAATTCAGATCCAGTACTTGATCCTAGTCTAAAGCACAAGAAGATAAATAACCATCGAGTGCTGCAGGCTGTTTTATTGTTAGAAGTAAGTTTTATGTTGTAATTATAGTGTACAAAATCGTTATCACTAATTAGTTGAGTGTAAAGACATCAATAACCAAAAGAAAGGTGAGAATCATAAAATACTGCAAATTTCTTTTCGTACGAAATTCACGCCCACGGAGCTCATCGGGCAGATGATTTATTTATTTATAGTTGCTGTTCATTGACTAAAATTAAATGTAATTATATTTAAAGCTTTTCTCGGAAATAAAGTAACGTTATTCATTATTACGACTTTCTGTAAATAAGTATCAAAGTAAGCAATCGTTAACAATCGTTGCACCCGCTTCACTTTTGTCGGTTAATCGGCAGCGAATTACTGGTTAACTTTTGATATATTATAAGAAAACTTAAGAAATAAGATCATTTTATTTTTAATCCTACCTGATGATAAGTGACAATGTAGCCCAAGATGGTGAACACGCTAAGCCTAGTGGAAAGACTGGCTCTCAACTGCAGCTGCCAGAACACACTTATTTGGCGGCAGATTTAAAACCTGAGGTTGATAGTAAGCCAGGTAGATATTAGAAAAAGCCCTATAGCCATGCTATGGTTTCATCACGATAATTCACTAAATAGAAAGCGCTGGCTCATTGTAGGAATCGAACTTACTTTTGTACACACTACCAACTGAGCTATCATCGCTTGTACTAAATTAAATTATTGGGTCATAAAATGTTTATAACATATTTAATTTCATATATCAGACTATATCGTGTTGTAATATTATACATGGCGAAACGTTTAGGTGTGCTGTACCCAAAACGGCGCGGTGTATATCCAACTGCCGAATCAAATCAAATCAAAAAACTGTATTCAATTTAGGCCCTGGGGCGATACTTATGTACACCAAAACTACCATAGGCTTCGGAAAATAACCAAGCCATCGAGAAGAAGCGGCAAGATTTAGGTATTATTTAGGTAGGTACATATTTAAATAAGTAAAAATTTAAATACATTTACAATAGTTTTTAAAGAATGCACAGAGTTGGGTGTCAATTTCAGACATCACCATCGTTCACGTATTGCTCCAATCTGCCTTTTCATATGAAAACCCGCTTGGCATGGTACTAGAACTTGCAGGCCGGCAAGACAGCAAAGACCTCTGATAAATTACTTATCTCTTAGAGTTCATCGTTGATTTTAGGTTGTACTATACTTACCATCTGGTAGAGTACAATTACTTCGCCATGCTGCACGAAAAAAGTTTTTGATAATAATAATGAAAGTAAAAAAATGCATTGTGATAGGGCTTTTTCTAATGTCCACCTACCTAGTTACCACACTCAAGTCGAAAATCTGCCGTTAAATACCAATTTGTGTGTTCCAGCTGTTGCACTTGTGAGCCAGAACCTCCATTAGGTTTAGCGTGTGTACCATCTTGGACCACATCATCTCTAAACTAACATCTAAACATCAGATAAGATTGGAGCCGTAACACTAAAATCTAGAAAGTATTAAAAGAAATTCACGACCCTTTATAATATAACTATACTAATCGTAATATAAGCATTTAACTATATCATACTAATATATAACACAACTTTGCCTATATATCCACACCAGTGATATAACAGTGCGGTTAAGGTTCCGAGTTCACTATAATGGATGGCCGTGTCACAACCCGACACTAAACGGCCTGGCAACCTACCATGAACTTACGAAACAGAATTTTTCAACGTTTGTGACGATTAAGCGTTTTAAGTTTATGTTTCTAAAAAGTCTCATATAAATTATATATAAAATATATACATCTATTTATTTTATAACCTTAAATACATTAGGGTAATAAATTATTTTGTTCTCATATGCACTTTGTTTTATGAGTTACGTTGAAGTATTGTTTATGTTGATAAAAGTCAAAATAGTAATTGGTTAACTACTATAAAATAAAATAAAAACATACCCAATATATACGAATTTATTATTCAGTAAAATACCATGTAAACGACAAAAACACATATAATTTTAAATTTCTAACTAGTATCCAAAAAGTACAATAGCCATCATCAAAACGAAAAAAATTTGATTGGTCAAATTCGATTGGTTCATAGTAGGCCCCTATTACTTAGAAAGTACCAAACAAACGCTTCGTATTAGTCAATCAGTGTAAATTATAAGATAAAAGCAATTTGTCCTATCTATAAGTCACATCAAGTCTGTCTGAATCGTAAAATAAGACAACATGGTGTGAAATGCGTTAGAGAAATCTCGGTAGTCAACAGTTAAATCATCGGGCATTTTATTGGTATACATAGCAATAAATATTATTACATATATGTACGTGGTTTTAAAGTAAGAATAATTTATTACACTAAAAAGTATCATACAACATACATTGAATTAACAGCCCGTTATTAAATTTTAAGTTCAGTAAGAATTTTTTTCTATTATAATATATAAATAATTGCAAAACCGATCGAACGGTGGTAGCATCGACCTATAAGGCGCAGACATTTAGCGTATGTATTAAGTTGTTTATTGCAAGTTCATGATTTTTTTGGTAATAATTACAGCAAATGGAATTCCAAAATAGTTCGGAAGGACAGAGTAAATCAAATGGTTCTGT
Source organism: Actias luna (assembly GCA_039707435.1). Classification (NCBI taxonomy): domain Eukaryota; kingdom Metazoa; phylum Arthropoda; class Insecta; order Lepidoptera; family Saturniidae; genus Actias; species Actias luna. The sequence goes on along the minus strand of JAZHAC010000012.1, from coordinate 10,359,922 downwards.
GTGAAACAGCAGCATTTCAATATCTTTTCTCACACTGGTTGTATATGGATCTTGTATCTTAGAGAGTTAATAATTTATTGATCATAGCTCACGATGTTATTCATGTCTTTGTAATAAAATGACATGCGTAACTTTCAAGTAAATCCATTGATTTAGGAACAGTCCAGGGCACGGGCACAATATCTTAATGAAGTTCTATTTGCAATTAGACGATTTATATAGGAACATACAAAGAACAAGAAACACTATATATTCTTTGTACTATTAAACAGTACTCCCATAATATACAGATACCATCACTTGGTGTATACCGAATTAACACATGCTCCTATGAAAACCCCTAAGGATAATATACAAGGATACTTTTCAAAATAAAACTGCTATCCAATTAACAATATATAATAACAAACACAATTATAAACATTAGAAATAACAGTTATACTAGCCATAAATCGCAATTTTATTAACAATAACAAGTTGTAGTTTCTACGTATGAATTAGTGTTCGCTTTCTACATTCAACTACTAGTGCCTTTTACCCAAGTATTTATCAAACGAGCAGTAACTAATTAAACAGACACAGTAAAGAAGCTCCCGTTTGTATATGATGTCTCCATTATATACGTCTTATAAAACCAAAGAATTGGGAGTAACCTTTATGCAAACGATAACACAATATTTTAAAAGAAACTATGTATAATTTGCATAACATCGGCCATCTCCTGTTAGAATATTACACTGGTATAATTTAAGAAACCATCCAGCTTCTTGCAAATTTTGTTCATTGTCTAATCTATATTATATAGATTACTATATAATTATATAGATATAATTATATAATTATATAGAGAATATTATCAATGCTCCGTTTAAACAGCTTTAAGGATCCATTTTTAAAGATTTGAATGCTCATTTACTTAAGAAAATGGACATTCAAAATTTAAATGCTTTATAGTATTAAAGAGATAAAAACATAGATATTGATATAAACTAAACATAAACTTACCTGATGTTCTCGTAGTTTCCTCATCAGCTCGTGGTAGGACGCCGATCTCGCAGCAGCCAATGAAGGCGGAGGCAGCCTTCCTTCCATACAGTGCAACCAGCGGCGTAAACAACGTAGCTCGTGTGCGGTGTCTGAAAACATACATACTATTTTACTATTTGCTAAAGCACACATTAAATCATAATTTGCTTGATTACAGTAAATTTCATGGTGCTCTAATAATTTTTGAATTGCATGGCAAACGTACACAACTAATGTTTTGTGTCCGACTAGATATTCGACCTAAATCATTATTGAAAATTTCAGAAAATCTTGAATCTTTTATTTATAAATCAAACACCCATTACTGTAATTGTAAACATAAAAATTGGGTCGACAGACAAAGGAGAAAAGGGTACTGAAATGTAGTCTTTCTCTATGTATATATAGATTCTGCTAATGTTTTGTCGGTGGTCCTTAATTTAAGTATGAACTACTACGTAGGGGAAAAAATTGATAGAGTTATATTAATATTTTTGTCTTTCAATAGTTGAAATGCAAAGAAAATGAGAAAAATATTTGCAAGATTTTGATGTCTACATCTCTGTTATTGTTATACGTAAATTTTTTAATTCCTTCGATATTGAATAAAAAAGTTGTTTTGCATTTTGGTGATTTTAGGCACGCAAATGAATGAATAATTATTACTAAGAAGCTCATAAAGTTTAAAGTAGTTCTTTTTTCAATGCTTAGAATGTTAGTATGTCTTAAAATGTAGTAACTTTTACCGTTGAATTGATAACTTATATTCCTTTTTGACAAGATACACTTTTGTGTGTCGAATAGTATCATTAACTTTTTATTATTATAGTACATCAAAGTATATACTTTGCTTGTTTTTGTATTTACTTCTTCATAATTTTTGCACTTTTAATGAACAGAATAAATTAACAGCTCTATTCGAAAATATTGCTATTCTCGGCACAGTTCAGCAACGCGGCGTGTAAATCTATCCATTATAACACTAGTTTTATTACAACGCCATCTGTTTTTTACGTTGAAATCAGTGTAATAATCAATAATAAAATTGATTAGAGTGACATCTGTCAGTATATACAGATGACTAAAAATCTCCTTAATTAAAATAACATAAAACTAAGAGATGGCGGTAATTGTTATAACTAAAATTAGCAATAAATTTAACGCTTACCGACTGTGTCAAGGTTTTCACCGTCATTATGCTCTTGGTCTGGGCTGAGGAGAAGACGTAAAGCTTCCCATTTTATCTTCAAATGCTCAATTCGCCACGTCACCTTAAAATATTTAATTATATCAAATTACTTTATAGAGATTACAAATAATTTACAGATACAAAGTTTAAGATTTGTATAAGATTTTACTCATTTCCTCATGAAGAAAGTAAAAAAGCTTAGGCGTCAGCGTATGTCATTTATTTCATTTTTTTTTTTTGTATATATGAATCTAAACTTTAATATGAGATCCTACTTAATTGTTTATTAAATATTTTGTCAGCACACTTAATAATGGTAATGTTGTACTGGTCTCACTAAAAATATTGTACCTATAAAACTTTTAATAATGAAGGGGTAAAAAAGGAAATGCCACTGTCTACTTTTCTAAAAAAATATAATTGTGGGTAAGTCCATTTAACAGTTATGTTATGTTAATACATTATGTTAAATCATTTCCTTTAACAGAATTCATTTTTTAAGGGAGCAGCCCCTGATAATACATCACCATGATAAGTATGCATGCTATGAATATTAGTTGCCTTTTTTTTTATCTCTGAATTGTCAAGCTTGATATACATACCTCTCCACTTGCTTCAGGAATCCGTTCAAGTATTGCGTTCGCTTGTTCTATAAATTTAGCTCGACGCGGTTCTACGGACAACAATTCCGTCATACGACTCTATAATAGAGAAAAACATATTCACATCATTACATTGGGAAAGTACAAAAAAATAGTATGGACAAAAATAATCTACGAAAATGGCAAGTACTGAAAGATCGGCTATGCGTCTATAGTCGCTACTGTCTTACCTGTTTAGAAATTAAACCTTTAAAATTAGTTGCAAATGCAAGCCATAAATATGAGTTCAGAGTCAAGGTAGTCTATTGGTTAATGTTTGAATATTTTTGTGCATAATCTACTGTGTTAACGATTTGAACTGCGAGACAGCCTATCATGGTGAACAGATTGTACCTGCTCACGTGTTGAGTAATACGAATAAGATTATTTTATTGAAATATAGTATTCTATTATATTTAAGTGATGATAACTCAATTGTGTGTACGTACGCCGCTTTAATGTACGTCAGTTCAAATTTTTGTCTGAACTTTCAGTTAAGGGAAAGATCCTGATAAAAACATACCATATAGCAGGGCTTTTTCTAATGCTCCCCTGGTTAACTATCACCCTCGAGTTGAAAATCTGCAGCCCAATACCTATACGTGTGTTTGGCAATTGAATCTGAGTTGAGAGGTAGTCTTTTCACAAAGCTTAGCGTGTCCACCATTTTGGGCAACATCATCACATAACATCAAGTGAGATTGTGAACATAACGTTAAAACATACAAAATATAAAAAGTATAGATGCACATGCGCATTATGTTGTTCATCCATATGTAAAAGACATAACAATCAAAAACCATGTTCAATACGCCTATTTTAGTATAATATAAACAACAAACTATGCAAATATAAACTAAATTTTAAAATATACACGAAGTAGGAAAAAACGTGTCCTGTGCGTAATTTTTCGCGTGTGATATATAAAAAACTGTATACTATACCAGTCTAAGTTTTCTGCTGGACAAATTCTCCGGACTAGAATATATCTCTTCTTGCACCTGCGTCAGCCACTGGCAGAGTTCATTGAACTCCGCGATCAGCTGGTTGAGCGACCACTGCCGGTTGAACCCCGACGTCGGGTTTAACAGTCGCGGACCGTTTTGCAAAGGCGTTGAATTATGGGATAACAATTCACCGTTTGCCTCCTGCGAAAATCATTTTATACAGCTCATCGGAATAACCAGCAAATGCAATAATCAATTAACGAAGCTGTCAACTTTAACTACGGTAAATATTGTTAGAACATAATTTTATTTCGACGCAAATGTTTAACGTCATCATCGTTCTTTATGGTGGAGGCATTTTTTTGGTGACTCAGTTAACCGATTCGGGAGCGGCAAGTACGACTGCACTAATGCTTGTTCTACTACACTTAAATGCACTATCTGAAAGTTTAGGTTTGCTAGACCGCTTATGCCGAAACACCCTCTTCTCAAAAAGTTTTTTAAACCAGATCATGTCATGGGTTTTTCCTCAGTCAATCACAAACTTTTTCCACGTCACGCGATCTTTTGCCAGTTTGTGTCATGAACGGAAGTGTTTAACAATACACACTAAATCATAGTGTATAAAGCAAAATCCCCTTAACAACACACGTAAATGATATTACATTAAACTAAACAGTTTTATCTTAATTTCAATTGTCATCTGATGAATTTAGACCGATTTATTACAAAGAGTTACAACACTGTATATGCCGGTTACCGCAGTGCATTTCAAATTGAATGCGCAACCGCCGTAATACAGAAATGTATAAGTCCACAGGGACTTGATAGTTTTTGTCACCTGTGTTGTAGTTGTGATTCAGGATAATATAAATTCTACGACTTCAATGTTTGATCTAAAAGCAAAACGTTTATTATACATTGTGCTGCCTAGATTAAAACATGTTTTGATCCAACGTCATTGCCAAAATACTATTCATAATATTTCAAGCAAAATAAAAACAACGTAACACCATTTGCATTGCAAATCCAAAAGCATTTTACTAAATATCGTAGCTTCTTTCTTTCAATGCCTGTGTCACATTGCATTTACTAGCTGTGTCCGCAATTCCGTTCGCGTGGAACTAAAATTGTATTAAATCATTTTCATTAAAAAAAAATATATAAACTATATTACTCAGGGCTAATGTAACATTCTAATAGTAAAAGAAGTTTTGAAATCGGTCCAGTAGTTCTTGAGTTTATTCGTTACAAACAATAATACAAATCTTTCCTCTTTATAATATTAGTATAGATTATTATATGGTGATTTTACCTTGCAAGAATCTATGATTTGATTGTCCATTATGTAATCATAGTGTCGTTGCAATAGGGGCCAAAGGTCATCGCCAGCGCTGCCACCACTCGCTGTCGAACCCCAACTCCGGCGCCAGGCTTCACGACATGGCTCCTTCCTAAAATTTTATATTTAATTATTCTTCAAAAACAAGCATAATAATTAACTATCTTTTTTATACTGCGTAGCAAAGCATTGCACTTGTATGTTAAGTTCAGTACACTCCAAATAGCGACTGACAATGAGCCAAAATTTACTACCAGTCACCGCAGTCATGATTAGATACGTCCTCTCGCCTTTTTCTACTAAAGCCAGTAAAGTGTATACTCTACGTTATAGCTTTAAAGTTCTACTAGATCTAACTTTCCACTATATTCGTGATAGCGAATGAAACGAGCTGTCTTCAGACACATGGTGATCCGGTTAATGAGTTAATCAGATTTAGATTTTTGCAAAATACCATAGTTTATATAGCTCAAAAAGTTAGTACTTGCATAACATTCCCCTTAATTAATTTACTTTTGCTATTCCCCTTTAGAGTGGTAGGACGAAATTAAATAGGCTAGAAAATTAAACAAAGTTCGATCAGAAAAATAAGCTTGTTGAAACATACTTTGGGCGTTAATTTTATTATAAGCTAGAGTTAAGTAAAAATGGAAAAGAAATAAACAAGAAATTTCGTTGTACTAAGCAAATTTGTAGTAGACGCTTGAGAAGCTAGAACTCTCAAATTAAAAACAAATGTTATTAGCACTAACCTATAGCGAACTAAATGGTGCAAAATAAAATACAGACCTTTTTTTAGTAAGGCTATGATAGGGGCGCTCAAGTTGCTCGCAGTGGCCGCCAGCCGGCGCTGGCGCACTTCGCAGCGAGGACAACGAGAAGCTACTCTTCATGGCCGAACGCTCGAAACCTGGAAAATTTACATTAATTTCATAAATTAAAAATATAAGTAAAAACTGTCCAATTAAAGCCGTATAACATATTAGGTTATACTTTATAAGTTTATAGTATATTGAAAGTATTGAGTATATATTATTATACAGTATAGTATTAATCCTCACTAATATTATAAATGCGAAAGTGAGTTTGTTTGTTACGCTTTCACGCCTAAAACACTGATTCGACTACGATGAATTTTGGTATAGAGATAGATAGAAACCTGGAGACGGTGATTAGCTAATTTTCTCGGAAAAAAGTGATTGGAAGTCGGGTAAAGAGAGGGATAAACTTTGTATGAAACTTTTTATTGCGTCATCTGATTTGTTTGACAAAATCAATATTAACGCGAGCGAAGCCGCAGGTAAAATCTAGTAATATATAGAAGTTAAGACTTCAGTTTTGATTACCATGTTAAATCTCTCTTGGTAGAGACTAGAAATTCTTTTCAATACCTACTTTTTATTTTTATTTTTTAGTATTTGCTTCACGTATTGGTAACTGTCTGCTAATGTAAAATCATTGGTAAGATACACACGTGTATATTTTACATGTGAAAACAACACCTTTTTTATGTTTTTCTGTACATAATATGAAATACCTTAACATTAAGCTAATACCAACAACACCCCAAATGGATTGAATAATTTCAGTTGCAATAACATTTTCAAGTTAATGGTTAGAAACTTAATGATCGATTACTTTTATCCTGTTTGGTAATACAGCTTGTTAAGTAACTATTAAGTCAATTAAAATATACTTACTTGTAGTGGACATTTCGTTATTCACTGGGAACATCTAACTAAATCGATTTATCATATAAATCAATATTAGGGCTCCCAGAGTCGTTTTGTACTGTCACGTCAGTTCTTTGTACTTCCTCTTTTATTTTTCTTAATGTTTAATTCTAAATTGCTTCGTTTTAAATAGTGCTATGGCGACTAGATTCGTTGAATTAAAAATATAAGTACAAATAAATAGTGTCGCGGTCACGTAATGTTGCGAGACTCATCTAGTTGTCGAGTGCATATTGGTTTGGTTAGTATTTCGGTGGTCACATTTTCTTTGTTTATTCCTTCTGCTTCCTTTTTCATTTCATTATTTACCGGCCGACCCTGTAACAAAATGTGGAGACATGTATACGGGCATCGTATTAAATGTATGTAGCATAGTATGCGGTATATGGGTAGGTGGGTTATAATTAGTAAGTCTTAAAGTAAACGTCGAGGTACAAGGAGTTGTGCTTTGCCGCAGGAGTATACGACAGCTGAAATAAGGAGTGTTTCGTAACAAGTGATTTATAGTATAAGCTTTTTTATTATACGCACGCCGCAATGTAATCAAACTGTACCTAATTATAATACATGTAAAGCTTCAAAATACTTAAGAAGCGAATGCTAAAACTTAAGTAACCTAAGATTTTGAATAAATGATGGATCAGTGGTAGCATGCGCGGCTACCTCGCCCATTGAGAAAGAAAGAAAGAAATCATTTATTTCCTCCATATACACAGCAAATATCTACAGCAAATTAAGTTTAATCCTATGGTTAGTGAAAAATCGTAATTGTAATCGTAGTTAAATCATATAATGGTGACAGGACATTTCTAATGCTCTACTGCCTTGCTACTGCCCTTAAGTTAAAAATCTGTTGTCAAGCACTTATCAATACTACTAATACTATCTACTACAGAATCAGTACGACCGCTAGGCTTAGGGTATTACCATCTTAGACAGTGTTACTAAGCATCAGGTGAGAGAATAGTCAATTGATAAACCAAGCATTGCAGTATATTGCAACCAAGCGACAGGTAGAACACTCCTATCCTCTCCCGATTAATATCACTGTATAGATCTCTAAAATTTAAATCAAACTAGGCAAATCATTTTTAAATTATTTGTTATAGGTTATTTATTTATTTTTGGTATTATAAAATTGATACGTACAACGAAGTTTTTTTTTCTTATGGTAATTAAAGTTCGATATACTTTCTCCGTAACAGAGTCAATTATTTCTTCAAAACCTATGAGGGCGCAATAGAGTTCAGTGGACTTGGAAAGCAATTATTATCCATCAGCGTTTCACGTTGATTTATTGATAGGAGATACGGTAAATAGCATGAGTCACTTCAATTATGTACTATTAGTTGTTCTACTTTTACTACTAAGATGTTCATCATTCATTCATTCATGTGGATCATTTAAATTTTCGACCATATAAATAAACTAAATTTCCTACTGATATAATCCAAATGAATATTTTTCGTTTTAATACCTCAAAAAAAAACTATTATAGAGAGTAAGTATTGAAGCGATGATAGCTCAGTGGTAGTGCGTACGACTTCGCGTCAAGGGACGTGAGTTCGAATCCAAGCACCTACAATGAGCTTGAGCTTTCGGTGAAGGAAAACATAGCATGGTGGTAGGGCTTTTTCTAATGCCCGCCTGGGTAGCTACCACCCTCAAGTTGTAAACCTGCCGCCAAATACTAATAGGTGTGTTCCGGCAGCTGCACTTGAGAGCCAGTTCCTCCACAGGTTTAGCGTGTGTACCAACTTGGGCCATATCGTCACTTAAGATCAGGTGAGATTATGGCCATAACGCTAAAACTTTAAGTATAAATAAAATATATATATATATATTATGTTTTATGATATTGTATTATAAATTGTTTATATTTTCTGTACTAAATAAAAGAAAACATTATTCAATAATCTATTTTTGTGGACGATGTACAAGAATAATTTATCCAAACCACACAAAAACAGTATTGTTAAATTTAAAATGACAATGGGTAACCACGTAATTCGTAGAGCGCATGGCCAATGGCGTGGAAAAATTTTCAAATGATGATTAAACACCGTGGCTGACGATCTGGTGAAGATTCTGTAAATCCGATGGACGTAGACCAATACAGTATCGGTCTTTGGCAAAAGCCTATGTACAGTAATTAACATCTATTGACTGGATGGTTGGATTGATTGTGAAACCAAGTAATTCAGATTAATTTTTTGTGTTAAGAATTTTGTCTACGATCTCACTTATAATTATTCGATTTAATTTACATCATAAAAACAGTTCCTTTATTCATTCATTTGACCTATCTTTATTAACAGATAGTTAAACCATACAAATTGCACAGTGATAGGGTGTTTTCCTAATGCCGACTTGGCTAGATACCACCCTCAATTTGAAAATCTACCGCGAAATACGCTGTGTGTTCGGGAAGTTGCACTTGAGGACTTGTTTTGGTCCAATAGGCTTAACGTGGCCACCATTATTGACCATCACATCACTTAACATCAGTTGAAATCGTGGCTATAATACTAAAGTATTCAACGATTTTAAAATATGCATAGTTAAAGACTAAAATTTACTGTTTTACACCGCACTGTTAAAACATAAAATTTAACATTCAAACGACAACTACGCTAAAATTTGACACATACATATGGAAGTGGTTTCAAATACTTTATCTTACGTTAAATACGTACGTAAATTTGATGGAGCACTTTAACTTTCAAATAAAATGAGACAAATAAATACTAACAACTAAAACATCTTGGGTTGTAAAAATTGACAAAGTTCAACAAGGTGTACTAAACAAAAATTATATGTCGAACCAAACGCTTTCCCCGAAATGTTTACTTAAATAATACAACTTTCTCGACTTTACTAAAAGGGTTATGTTTATCTTTTCATAAGATTTTCAATATTAATATACAACATAACTATCTTTGTTGAATTTTGACTATGATATTTGACTTTAAATGTATTCTAGAAATAATAAACATAACTGAAACAATTAATTTATTTAGCTTCATATACATAAAAGCACATTTATTCTTAAGTTTAGCACAACATTGTGCTCGTGGTAGTTTCATTCTTAATTATTTATTATTCTGAAATATATTTTGATTGACTGAAAATCTTTGTTTTTGTATCCATAACTCAACAATTATGTTATAACTTTCAACTGATAAGGTTAATTGTCGAGTTATTAGTTGATCTAATTTACAATTGTGTTCTAAACCAGTTGAACAGGGAATTCATGAGTTTTATTAAGTATTTCACTGAAGTAGCATTGTACTTGATGGTAAGCATAGTATAACCTAAAAACAGCAAGATCCGCCAAGTGATCGACAAATGTATGTGGTTTTTATTATTATGGCAACCATTAAGGCTCCCAGCAGCTAAATACTCACTGGTGCATGTATGTAGGTTCAGACCCAAACCGGTATAGATCAATGATGATGTCAGCCTGACATTTCGGCTACAGTGACTGTTAATTTTCTGGACGAATATACAAAGGTATTATTACTCAGGGCGAAGTTGTTCTGCCTTTTGATGCGCTCTCTGGTGGTTAGTACATCCAAATTTGTTAGTGAAGTATATATACGTGCATATTTCGGACATGTTATAACTCCACCAACATAATTGTAAGATATGATCCCGCCAGCCCGCTCGATACCTATATATTACAATACACTAGATGAATCCTGCACTTGTATTTACATATTTTACAAAACCAACAATTGCAAATAACAGTTTCATTTCATTTATTTCGGATAAACTAAAGCTGAGATATAATACGAATTTGGTATTTCGAAGCAAATCTTTAGCGATTTTTGGTATCGCAACTATGTACGTTATTACGGGATCGGAATACGATACGTATGCCACTACACACTATAACTATAACACTATACACTTCAAGTATAGTAACCGCAATCCAGTCAGCCATAGATATTGTATCTTAGTATCAGTAATAAATACATATTAATATGCTGAACAAGAAATAAACTATAGTGTTTCTGATTGGTTTCATAGAACAAAATTCGAAGCAGCAAATCCAAATAATTCACCCATATTCCTGTTATTCTCTTTGTTATAAAGCATAGATGACATTTATTCAGTCTAAATACATATTCTTAAGCGATATAAAACCACATTTGCTTTATGAGTTAAGGTCAAAGCAAAGCATGTTTTCACGAAAAACCACTAAGTCATCCATTAAATTTCCGTTTTGAAATTTATCTTCGTTAAACAATCACTTAAGAATATTGATATGTTTGTAATAACGGTAAATGTTATGGGGTTAAGATAATAATAGCAAGTAACTACGTGATCAAGACCGTGTTCCCATGTAAGCGGTGCGGTCAACTTACCAATGAAAATAATGTTCATATTTCTTCTACTTATTATAATTGGTTGTAGATCGAAGATGTTTAATGTTTTATATTTAACCTTATTATGTAATGGTTGTTCTGTACTATAACAATTAAATATTTTGACTTTTTAGCAGTAATAATAACTTAGCTTTTTGATTTGGCGAATGAAAATACAAATTTATTTATAAAAATAAATTATTTTTAAAATATATAAAAAATCACGTATATTAAATTGAATTTGTCACATGAAAATATACGTTGCGTATAGATTATAGAGTATAATTATTAATTTCATAATGTTGTACAAATGATAAATATCTATTCGATAATTGTGTCATTGCAAGGGAATTAATACGGTAACTTTAGTTTCATTGGACTGGTCGTTTTATTTAGAACATTAATTAGGTATAAACACATTTTTTAACATAAATGTCCTTGCCGGTTTTAAGGAGCATTCGCATAAAAGTTAGAGTATAATTGGGTACAGGAAAAATTATATTCGAACATTCTAAACTATCAAATTTTGCTAAATGCAACATATTTTACCGTTACAGCTAACCAAACAATGCAATATAACTTAAATAGTATGTCTGATAGAAATTCCTTTATAACAGCAACCTCATTAGCACTGATTACATTAATATACTAACAATTATGTATACAATAAAATACAATTAAAAATTCGCCAAAAACAAGACTCAGGCTAAAAAAACAACAACTGCGAAGTTTCATACCAGTTTTAGTGCACTGTTTAAATTAATTGGTGCCTTATTAGATTTTTAACGGTTAATTAAATAAATTTGGTTTAAAAATGCTATTTTCTGAATGCTGTATTTACAAACATTTTTCAAAAGCAAATTCTAAACAATATTTTGCTTCTCTATTAAGAGTAATACAATACCTAAGTTATCAATGGAGATAATTCCGTATTAGGGCATTAGATATTCAGTTGATACATGTCGACGCATGATCAAATTCGTAATCATTCCTATATAATTAATATACTCTACTTATTACAAAATGACAAATTGTGTAAATTTATAATTATATTCAACTGAACTTATTACATGAAGATACGATTAAAGCTAGATGTAATTTAGACAATCATCTGAAACGGAAACATCAAATGGGCAAAAAACACATTTCGCTAACATACGTAAAATTGCAATCGCTTCGCTGAGCATCGACTACCAACCTACCAACCTATTATTATGGAAGTAAAAGCACGCATGTGAGACATAGATTAATGGTTTATTTAATTTTAAACGTGAAATGTGCAAATATATTATCACATTTATCAATATTAGGGTTTGCTATATTCATACTATAACAAAAATATCATTTATTATTGATATTAAGAATAAATTACTATCAATTTAATTACTCAGTGTCATTTTATTATTATAAGCTTCTATTATTTATCTCCAAGTGGGCTGCACAAACTGTAAATAGATCTCTTGGATTTTGTGAATCTTACTATAATTTCTTTATTGCATATGTTATTTCACATTGTGTAACGAATTTGAATCTGTTCTTTTAATACCCGGTTGATACATAGCAATATATAACAAGCAATACATAGATAACAGTTAATAAATTAGTCTTCGAAGTACCCGAAATTAATTATTAGCTAGTGGCCATATTTTTAATCTTAATCTGTAGATTTTATTAATTAAGAAATACAAAAGTAACATGTGAGGAAATTCATGTTTCTCTTGCGATTTTTTTTTCTGCAATACGAAATTTGTTAGCTGATAATTAATATTAATTAATTACTTTTGTAAGATACATATTAAATTAGACAACCTTATAACGAATCAAAACCGTGTGAATCTTAAGCAAACAATGGACAAAGATAGTAATTTAGTACTTTCACCACGCCAACGATCACATGTTAAATTAATATCTAATTTTAAAATAATGGGCTACAAAAAACATTTCACGGATAAAGCGCTACCGATTACAAATCATAAAACATGAACAAGATAACTAATGTTCTTATTAAAGTGAGAGGGCCTTAAACATAGTGACAGTGATGTTTTTTTATTAAGATCAATGTAATTTTACAAATTATATCAGACACTTTTCTTTGTTTCGTCTATCGAGATTCAAACTAAAGAAAAAACTCCTAGAGTTCTCATCCTGGTGGTTTGTTGCATAATCATAGAAAGCCGGTGCTCACCTTTATGTGTTTGTAAATCACTTTATTCAATAACAATTTTAAAATATTCTGCCGGACGAATCAAATTTACACCAGGCGTGTATACCTCTAGCAAACACTGATATTCTTCTTTCGTATAGTATGTGAAACCTAACATACAACACGAAAGAAGAACTACACTCTATTAGTACACTAATAAGTATCAGAGTAATAATAATAAGTATAGGAAGTACACTCTATTATTAGTAAATCATCAGTATTTTAACATTTGCAGCACATTTATCTATTGCACGTAGCTATAGATTTTTTGTATAAGCTTTATTCGTTGTTTGTTTCACACGTCAGTCCACAATATTATGTGTAAACCTAACATAATGAACTTTATAGTGTTTCTCATTGTAAAAACGTTTTAATTACTTTTACACAATTACTTAATTTTGTAAACGTCTAGTAGTAGCATTTAAAAGTATTCAATTATTTTTTATATACATTATATAAAGTTAACTGTAATTTACAAATATTTTAAGCTGCTAATACAACTGTTATTTTTTAAATTGTAGATATAAAATACTAATGAGGATACTTCATTGTAATCTAGTCTTTGAGTCATGGTTTTATAAATATAAAAATACATACTTACCAATATAGATAAACTCAACAAAAACGTCTTGCGGTACGAAATAAACTAAACTTTAAATGACTGAATATTTACACTTGTATTTTAGAGAAATTAATAAGACTGTCTTTGTTTGCATTTGTTTTTTATTTTATAATTAAGTCTAAAACAAAATTGCGGGATAGTGAAAAGTCAATAATATACGTCTAGACTAGTGTCAATAGTTGTACAAACATTTGTTTTATATGATATCTATTTCTGAAAAATTATAGGAAGCATGTTGATTTCTTATGTTTACCCGAATATTATTCATCGAAATAAAACTAATTTAAGCGGATTTTATCGTGGTTATTATAAAGCAAGTTTCAAGTTCACGCGAACAAAGTCGTGGGCAAAGATAGTTAAGGTAATAAAATAGTAAGTAATATATTATAACTATAGCATGCATACCTTCGTGTACAAACACATGTGTGTGTGTGTGTGTGTATAAATTTCATATCGTGATGAACACATGCCATTCGCATGATATGGGAGTGTTAACATGTAAGATTCTATATAATAATATCTATGAGATTATATAGATTTGTGACAAAATTTTACTGTTTATATATTATGCTAGTTGACCCTTTAAACGTTGTTATGCCCTTTCTTATAGGTAATACATATCTCAACTAGAAATCACTTATCAGATCTTAGAATAACTATAAACCATCTTCGTAATATGACCTTAGTCATTAACAACTGCATACAAAAATTTTGTATAAGAAGATTAGTATTTGTAATTAATCGTTTTAATAATGAACTCGTTTCAGCTCTTCATTTCATTATCATTTATCTTATCACGTTTGATTATCTTGTAATAATACAAGGCCACCGATAACATTGTTAGCAAGATACGCTTTCTTAAAATGTTATAGTAAAGTCAAACGAGTTGTACAACGGCACCTATGGATGATAGGAGAAAGGGTCATTAATGATATAACATCCACCATACCATAATTTAAGTGAAATTTATTGGTATATATTTCATTAACATAAATATTAATGTAAAAGCCCGTCAAAATAACTCGCTTGGACGAGTTGCGTTTCAGCGTTATATCCAGTAACCTAGTGGCTTTCGCTTTCGCCGTGCTAATATGGTGTATCAGGGCAGTAATGACTGGGAAATAATCATTTATCTACGACACTATATCTACTGATATAGTCACATTGTAAGTATAATGCAGGTATTTACAATATAACTTCTTTCAAAGCTTTGATTTGTTCAAACATGAAATTTGATCTATAGATAAATATTGAAATAAAACTAATTTTAACGGATTTTATCGCGGTTATTTATTTATTTTGATCCCGACGTTAAAATTAGTTTTATTTCAATGAATAATAATCGCGTAAACATAAGAAATCATTATTCTATAGATAAATAGCTGTTTCTTTTAATTTTTTTTTGTATCCTATCTTTCCTACTTATCTATATGTACTAAGATTATAAATGCGAAAGCGAGTTTGTTTGTTTGTTACGCTTTCACGCCTAAACCTCTGAATCGATTATGATGAATATTGGCATAGAGATAGATGGGAACCTGGACCTTCAATTACATTAATCAATTTTACAAATATATAAAAGTTAATTTTTAAGTCATATGGAATTCAATATTAGATGGAAATAACTTAACATTCAATGTGGAATTACTAAATCTTGTTATAAAACAACTTACAAATCCAATAAGTATTTTGCAAGTTGTTGCATGTTATTTCTGCAGTATTGAGTACTGATTTAAGATCTAACTTTTTGAAATGCAATAAAACCTTTCACTTTTTTTAATAAATCTACTGACAGAAAACATTCTGATAACGCAGATGAAGCATTAATAGTATGAAAAGAATCGTTTCGTAATATTTGAAAACAATCAAAACTGGTACAAAAAGTACAAGCCAACAAGTGAATATAAAACATTGCATATATTAAGGAAAATGTTCAAAATATTTACTCTCACGGATAACAAAACAACCTGTTTCTTTAATAGGAACAGTCACATTGCGCTGTCCTGTAAACTTTGTTAATTCATTAATTACTCATTGTTATTACGTTTAAACATTTAGCCCATAAATATGAGTGTTATAAAAACTAGATATATATTAAAAAGGTTGCAATTTTTTATTCCACTAGTCATTTTAGTAGGAATAAACAAACTCTTAAATAAAATATGAAGTTTGAGTATTTAAAATTTTGAATATAGCATAAAAGCACCATTTCAAATTAGTAATTATAAGTTTATATGAATAAAGGTTTTACTCTTTTCAAATCCTAATAAATATAGATTGATCATAGTTTGCGATGATAGCTCAGTGGCAGCGTGTAGAAACGCCGCGTCATGGGGCGTGAGTTGGAATTCAACCACCTACAATGAACTTGAGCTTTCGGTGAAGGAAAACATCGTGAATAAATCATAACATATTGGTAGGGCTTTTTCTAATATCGCCTGGCTAGCTACTACCCTCAACTTGAAAATCTACCGCCAAATACCAATAGGTGCGTTCCGGCAGTTGCACTTCAGAGCGAGTTCCTTCTATAAATGCCGGAAACGCACTTGCGATTCCTCTGATGTTGTGGGTGTTCATGGACGGCGGTGATCACTTACCATTAGGTGACACGCTTGCTAGTTTATCCCCTATTCCATATAGAAAACGGTTTATCATATCAAATTATTTTATAATAAACAAGATTTATGCGACTTATTATTTAGCAGGACACAAAAGTCATAAACGCAATAGAAAAAAGAAACAAAGGATTATAAAGTGCCATAGAGGCGATTAATGCTATCACCTAATAAAGCCAAATGTCCGATCTTTATAGTTCTAAAGGTTTTATTATCTTTTGCCACAATCATGTTATTTATTAAATTCTTAAATGCGTTTTTTAAATAATTATACTAAAATATAAGTTTCTGATACCATATTGGATTGGCATGGCTTGAAAAAATACTTTTTGGTGTAAAAATACATTGCTATGCATCTAAATATTACACAATATACAACAAATAATATACAATATCTTCTGGCTCAGAACCTAGTTCATTTTTGAACTATACCTTGGTTTCAAATATTCACTTCAGTTTGGGCAGAAAATAGCACTAGACAATGTAAGCTGATATATATCTACTAATATACTATATATCGCAACAAAATCTGTTAAAATATTTTCCTACTTAAACGATTTTAATGGTTAAGATTAATACATTTTGACTGTCATTTTGAATGTTCTTCACCTTGTAATTGCCAACGTCGACAAAGAAACTTGTTTTTGCATGAGTAAGAGTAAATATAATGAGATGGAATTTTAAAAGGGCCATGCATTTTTGTATCTTGTCGTAATGTAGTCAATATTATTGACTTATTGAAAAGTGTATTTCATAATAATTGTTTTTTTACTAGAATTGTAAATTCATACGAAATAGAGATATTGAGAGATCTAACCTGTGGACAACAGTCTTCTTGAATTTCAGTTCAAGATATATTGAAACTCTGAAGAAATGATATTTCTGTAAAATATAACAGTAAACAGATTTTTTTTATCGGGAAAATGCTGCTAATGGCAGCCTTAAGGGCTTTCACAGCTTCACCGAATTTTGGAGACGAGTACTAAATCAGTTAGCCCAAGGCAACGAGCACAAGGGAGTCATGAAGTGGCCGATCCTCGACTTGAACTGTTGCCGGGGTACAGAAATTCAAATTTTATATCAGTTATATTTATTGTATTATCGGAAGTTAGTAAAGTTACTAACTAATAAATACATGTCCATACCAAAAAATTAAGGCCTGAAAGTACAATATAAAAAATATAAATATAACATAGGATATATTGCACTAAACTTAATTGTTATTACACAATACTGTTTCTGCAAATGCAAGTTTATTTTATGGTGGTGCAGAGCAGTACTTGATACGTACAGATCTACAGCAATCGAGAGATCTGCAAACCTGTAAATAACCGCTCAGAACCTCAGTAAGTCGTCGGAGCCTAGGGTTTATCGTCACAATAGGGATCTCGACCTAGTTAAGTATATATGACCTCCAGAAGTATGAGCGTGACTTTCATTCTGTCATCGTTCATTCATTTCGACAGCGTCAGTTAGCATCAAGTGAGATTGTAGCCGCAGCCTAAACCTTTAATAACGTAAGTAAATTCTCTCTTAATATCAAATTACCACAATAATAATGATAATTCAATGCCTTATCATTGTCGTATTGTGAAACTGTGGTAGCCGCTCTCGGCCTATATGTTCTCTTTTTATAACCACAGCTTCTTTAAACATAAAGCAAAGAGATATCATGCAGGCCGGCGTGA
Source organism: Actias luna (assembly GCA_039707435.1). Classification (NCBI taxonomy): domain Eukaryota; kingdom Metazoa; phylum Arthropoda; class Insecta; order Lepidoptera; family Saturniidae; genus Actias; species Actias luna. Next base: position 10,341,546 of record JAZHAC010000012.1, on the reverse strand, counting down.
GAATGATGGCTACCGGTTGATTCCCAAAATATCATAGGTCGATGTTGTTTGTTTCTTACTGTGCTTACTACTAATAGTAAGGCAATAATAGCAGAAAAATTTTGGAACATGAGTCTCTACGAAAAGCGTCTTCATCTTACAGGTCTACTGGGCAGTAAGTTCAAGGATCATGTCAAACGGGTTTTGATATCAAAAAGCTATTATAGAGTGAATCAATATGTGAGCGTGGTGATGTCTGGAATCAACCCTAATAACTATTGTTAAAGCATTATTTACAAGAAAAAAGTTTGGATAATCCAAAACTGCACGCCTCATAATCTCTTTTTTTATTTAATAACAATTAAACCACATCGAATCAGACCGTGAAAATTAATAGGATTCCTAAGTATAGTGAAGCGTAACAAAAAAAAGACTCGATTAGTAAAGTATTTCGGTCGTTATCGTGATAACATACAGAGTCCGCACATCCAGATACACGGGCATGAAACAGAACTTTTTTAAACAGTCTTTTCACTAGTTTAAATAAAAAAAATGGCACCAAAAATATCATTAGTGTTAAAATAGTGTTTTTACTTGATAAGAGTGTTTTTATTTTATTTTACATGTGCAATATATGATAAATAGAGACATTTTAAGTTTGAAAAATCAGTTGTTTTGCGTGAAGTGACAGTAATACCCACCTCAACGCTTCGCTTATGAAGCGTGCAATATGAACCTTAAAAAAAAATATAAACCAATCGAGTTTCGATTGGTGATGGTACTTTTGACCTTCATAATTACCTTCTAAGAGCCTAAATTAAATAAAGTTTTTTTTATTTAAATCTATGTCTTTACCGACAGTATTATTTACGAAATTTGTCGGTAACGTGGAATTTTTATTTTGCCCTCTTAGATAATAAAAAAATGTGGTTTATATGGCTATGATTCTAAAATAAAAAATACGAAGACATTGAGACCGGAAATCGACTGGAATTGTCCGTTATTGAAACAACAACAAAAAAAATTGTAACCAGTTCTCATTGAATGGACTCTATAAAAGGACGGCGAGAACAAAAACAACGTTACTGCGCCCGTACATCGTTTTTTACTGATTTACTTACACGTGTACGGACAGCAGGTAAATCGAAAGAAAGAAACTATGTGTTTTATTGACTTCCATTTAAACTTGACCTTATCGCTTATTACATTACTAGCTGCCCCTACATACGTTGTTCTGTCATATAAATTATTTCTAGTTAATATCAAAAAAATGTTTTTTTTCTTGGAGGGGCACCCTAATCGCTTAGCGGCGTGAAATATACTTTACCACCTATTCTCATACCTACAAAATATATATATATGTTTCGTAGGAGGGCGACCATAAACACCGTGATAAGAGATTTTTATATATAAGAAGATCATTGCAATCGTAAATATAAATAGCAGTAGTGATATATTTTAAAATAAGCTTTTCCAGGTACATCAGAGCACCCTCATCACGACCTAGGACTATATTGTTTATCAAGACGAACGAGCCTAATCATGATGAGAATTTTAATTTTGTTGATGGGCTTCCAAAATCGGAAGAAATTAGTCAGCGGAATATTAAAAAATGCTCTACTACTATACTATAATCTCATCATGATATTTTGCTTCACTGGAAACCTCAGGCTCGTATGATGCTCACGCGGATCGACATAGAATCCGCATACGTTACCCCTGAAACATCACTGCTTTCGAATCGAATCGAATCGAAATTTCATTTAATTATGACTCCGATAAACTGCCAAAATCGCAGTGTTAATATTTAACATAAAAATATAACATTCTCCCAAATAAAATAATTAAATTATGTAGACAGTATACACATATCTATATTAACATTATAAAGCGGAAGAGCTTGTTTGTTTGTTCGAACGCCCTAATCTTAGGATTTCTTCGATCTAATCGATTCCTAGTAGTCAGATTTAAAAAAATCAGGTTGTACTTCATTCAGCAATCATTATCGAGGCTACCATCAATAGGAGCAAAGCTGTAATGAAGAAAGTTACAAAAACGGGCAAAAATTATTAGACAATTTTTAGTTCCATGCGAACGAGGTCGCAGACACAGCCAGTACATATACACACACTTATAAAATCATGCTAGTATATGAATGAAGTAACTTGGAATCTTGCTTGTTCCAAAACTCACATATACAATGGTGTGTAATTATCTTTGACTTAAAGGATCTCAGGAATGTATCTGTCATAATTTATACAGGCTGTTCCCTAAACAAAAGAGGTAACATTAAAGTTTTTAAATTAATCGTGCACACTTTCCACAAAATATACAGAAATCAGACTCGATAACTTTACTATACCTTGGGATCACAAATATTAAAAAGGAAACTACAAACAAACCCATAATTCCAACAAACTCAATTAGCCCTTTAAATTGTCGATAGGTTGTGCTATTCGTATCACAGACAAATCTCTTTAGAGATAAGGCGTTCAGATAAACATAATTGCATATTAATACCTAAGGGCATTTTATTACTTGATAATCGTAGATATGGATGTAATAAAATTGGCTTGGAAACAATTATTAAAACTTTCATTCTCATTATTTTAAAATGTGGCAAATCAATTAAGATCTCCGTCTAGATAATGGCCAGATAATTGGGTTTTATGCTTTTGTTTAGATACTTTAGATTATGTTCAAATAAAAAAAAGCTCTCATTTAAACAGTACAACCCCATTCACATTTCACCGTCTTGCTGGTTCGTATGTCATTAGGCAGTTGGAGACGATACGTGATTAACTTGAAGAAAATTACTATGGCGAATTTATCACCGACCAGGTAGAGTTCTCTACCACTTCTCTTGATTATTGGATTATTAGAAATATAAATCAAAAAACGAAAGCATATTTTACCTTGATTAGAATAACAGCCTTTTTTACTCTCGACCATACTCATGAACTAGTATATTACACTAAAGAATGCAAACTCATTTTGTCGCAATAAACTGGATCAATGAAAAAGGTACATTGAAATTTAAACTTGTGACCGTTACCTACGACTACTTATTACGTGTAGGTACATATATTACATGTATATTAAAAGTAGTAAACTAAATACTAGAATTAAATGTCAATGACAATTATCAGCAATGTATGAAGGGAAATAAAATTAAAAGTTATGTATAACCTTTAATTATTTTCTGACAAAACTAAATGTATCACCATGTATCGCGCCATAAACTACATTTATTTCAAATCAAAACATGCTGTATCACAGATCAAAAATGAGCCTAAGAAAACTTGTAAACCATGACGAATCCTGTTCGCCGTCATTTTTATTTTGTCTAGAAAAGAATGCAGTCATGAACATTAACTACTTTTTAAATAAAACCAATTTAAATGGATAGAGGTCTTCTTCTTCGAGACAAGAATTCATGCTACGTAAAAAAGAATATTTCGGTGAGTGTATGTCTAAAGAAAGTAAACTTATTAATCCAAGAAAAAGAAAATTAAAAATGTGTTACTTAATTAAGCCATTTAACCGGTACACCACGAAAGGAAGTAGATTAAAGTGTTTTTTCATGAAGAAAGTGTTTATGTTGTCCCTGAACAAAATAAACGTCGCTGAGCTGTACTTAATAAATACTGGAAAGGACAGAGCAAAGTTTGTAGGGCCAGATAGTATACATATATTTCTTGTTCAATGAGTGGTAACGTGTCTACTCCACCCGCATTTACAATAACTAACTCTCCACGTGGGGATTAAAAGTCATTAGACGGAAATTGGTCACCGTATGTTATTACACACTACCTTTACCGTAAATAAGGAATTATATTAATATTAAATGCATATTATTATTAATATAAATAAATAATGAAGTTTTAATAATGTCTGTGTAATATATTTTTCTTTTATTCCTGTTTTCTGTTTTTAAATTTTTTATAAGATTTTTTTTCGAGAATCCTGAATTTGTGACTAATTTAGAAGTGAAAAAAAATAATAATAATCTCATTACTAACGTCTAAAAAATTACATACGTGATTTAAAAATTTATTACAAAATAAATATTCACAGCATTCTCACTGAAAATTTTATATTTTTATAGTAGTGTCCTTATAGTAGTAACACCCACAACCGTTATTTTTTTTTTACCTAGACTGTGACCAACATACCTCGAGTAAACCTACTTAATGAAAAATACTGCTCTAGATGTTTAACGTAAGGCGATAAATTCATTTGATGATAGCTGAAACTATCGTGCAAAATTATCACTCAATTAGGAAATTTTTCAATAATCATCTGTCACTTGCTTTCATCTTTTAACAAGTTTCAGTTTATTCATATAAAATCTAATAGAATTATGAAAATGAATTTTATTAAACATGTCGTAAAATACCTGCTTGAGATAACAGCGCTTCAAATACAACTTTAAAGTGGATGATTTGCCTCGGCTTCCTTAATAATCCAAAGTAATCAAAATATTTCAAAACATACAGATTTCAACGACCACGTATTTTGAATTATATTTTGAAATAGTTTATAATATCGTCCAATTTAATTTTGCATGCGATTATTACAAGGCAAACATGGTTGAGATCAGCTCCCCGTGCACGATATAATTATTCTTCATCATGGGTCCGTTCTACATCTGATAGAAAGCTACCTAAACTATCTCCATACGCGTAGGCAATTGTTAAACTAATTAAACTTTAATGACCGAATTTGATATTTCATCTAAATGCAATTGACTCTTTAATTGGTGATAGAATTGAATTGATTAAACGAAAGCATAAAATATTATCTCATAAATACGAAAAAGTGAAATCGCTTCGATTATATCGTTTTTTATACGTGCCTGCTGCTGATATGTGTATTTATTTGTCTGGTAGTTTTAATTAGAGTAAAAATTTAAGATACATATTCTACATCTATTTGTGAGCGTAATTAGTCTATTGGTATATATATATATATTTCTGGTCATTGCACTTGAAAGGTAGTCCCGCACTAGGCTAACCATCCCCACCATTCTGGGCCACATCGCCACTTAACATCAAGTGAGGTTGTAGCCATAAAGCTAAACCTTAGCTGAAAATGTTATTGTCATTTTTAATCTTTAGATGTTTAATATTAATCTCAATATTAGCAGGTGATAGTGGTGATTTGGCTCAAGGTGATAGCGCACTAATCCTATTGGTGAAATTTGTTTTAAAATTATAGTACCAGAACACGCTAATAAAAGTTGATGAAGTTTACACTTTGGGAGTCTTAGTCGAATGAAAATTTGAAAAATATAATTCCACCATGATTTTTTTATCATTATGTTTTTGTACACTGAAAACTCAGCTTTAACTCAGCGACTGACGCGATGGCCTTACACACTTTCACCAGCCTATCTGCGTTTAAATTACTAATGTAAGATTTTTTTATATAAATGTTTATATTTACATATTTTACTTTAAGTGCAAATATATAAACTATAAATAAATAAATAACCACGATAAAATCCGTTTAAATTAGTTTTATTTCAATAAATAATATTTGCGTATACATAAGAAATCATTAAATAAAAGAAGTTAATATTTATACTTATAGTTAGAAATGAGTGGGCTGTTTAGAACCTATAGTAGTATTTTAATATTCATATCCACCTGCATAATGTAAATTTAAAGAATTTATGATTTTTAAACATTTTTGTTTTATAATCCAAGTAAACAAATATATTAATTAGTATTCAAGAAGCCTGATTTTTTTATATATTGAATTATTACATTCCCAATGTCTAAAACAAGTTCTCTTTAGAAAATATAAAACTATCCGGTCGTAACATTAAATTACAAAGTTAATATCTCTGATAATATTCATCTACGGGCTAAAAAATCTTTACCACCCAGAACTGTAACATAATTAAAGAAAAACTGAGTGAGTGCACGTTCCGCGAACACTCTGTTGGAACGAATTTCCTTACTTAGTATATTATTATTATTAACGTATTATATTATTTATTAACTAATACCAATAAATGAGCAAATATACAGTAAATACAAATAAAACAAACGTCTGAAAGTAATTAAATGAAACGCATAGATAGCTAATGAATTCAAGGAATGGTCGGAAATTTCGTAATTAATATATTTTTTCTACTTCTGAGGATAAACATTTTATTGTACATCATTCAATTAATCTAATTCACTATAATACGCTACAAATCAGCTGACGCGTATGTGTACAAGCTACATCTGCACAGCCGTTGCGAATTTACTGGCTGTCTTGAACCAATAAGCATGCACCTGTGATTGGGCACAGCTAATTGCATACGCGCTATGGATAACCGTCTACACTGTAGTAATATGTTTCAGTATACAACGCACTAAACAAAGGGTCATGGCTGTAAAATGTTACATTTTGATTGGTATAGCCTCCATCCGTACCGTTCGATAACGAACTTCGTTTCCAAAAATAATAAATCATAAATATGTCTTTATAATTTTTATGTACTGCACCGAATACTGTGTTTGTATAAACTATTTCATAAATATAAACGTTCAACACGCCACACGCAATTTCAATGTCAACGAATATTTATATTAAGGTACCTTCTTATTCAACGATATATCAACAATATTTCAGGTTATATAAACAAAAGTACGTTATTTCGGAGCAAACATTTGAATATTCAATAATAATAGTAATGAGTAAAATTATAGTAATAATTCATTTTGACAACATAATATACGTACATTAGTCCATTACTTTAGTTAATAGTCATATTTTAAAATAAATTATGAACATTATATTATATTGTGATTACATACCTTAATGGATATATACATCTACAACTTATGCTTATATGTTCATATACATACATTTAATGAAGTACAAAGTATTTGCGATCATAATTATGTGGATTTTTCGTTTTGAATATCAGAACAATTCATCTATTTCATTAACATTTACTATACGTATAACGTCTTTCTATAAACAATCGACGTCTACTTAAGATATATAAAAAAAATAGTTCTCCATAACAATATTTGTTACGCCTTTTAGGAGAACACACAAAATTCTCTTGCTTTAGGTATACATACGCAGTAGGCGGATATTATAACACACTAGCTAAATGGTACAGTAAGAAAATAATTAAAATTTACTTTTACACGCGGCTATAATAAAGCCTTTATATGAAGACCTTTTATAAACCTACAACTGAGAACTATCCTCACCTTTGTAAATAATATTTTAACGCGACGTCACTAACTTTAATTTAACTTACTTTTTATATCATGGCGTCTGTCTATATTGGCTTTACATCAATATCAAGAGTGAGATGCAATACAAAAAATTGCTCTAATACAAATCCAGTGAGTTTTAAGGTGACTTAAAATGTATATACCTTGTCATTTTTATAATCTTATTGGCTTAAGCACAATACACTTTTTTATACTTAAGGCTTAGCGTTATAGCCATAATCTCACCTGATCTTAAGTGACGATAAGGCCCAAGTTAGTCGACACGCTAAACCTGTGGAGGGACTGGCTCTCAAGTGCAACTGCCGGAACACACCTATTTGTATTTGGCGGCAGATTTTCAACTTGAGAGTGTTTGCTAGCAAGGCGGACATTAGGAAAGCCCTACCACCATGCTATGGGTTTTATCACGATGTTTTCCTTCACCAAAAGCTCAAGCTCATTGTAGGTGTTGGATTCGAACTCACGTCTCTTCACGAAAAGTCGTACACACTAGCAGTGAGCTATCATTATAGCATAATACATCGGAAAAAGTTTTATAAGTGTTTGGAAAATCCAAAAGTGCACGCCTCATAATCTCATTTATTTTTGTTTATTTAATAATAATTCTCTAATATAATAATAATAATAATAATTATTAAAATATCGTGATAACATGCAGGATCCGCACATACCGACACACGGATGTCCATGACAAAACTTTTTCAAACAGTTTTTTAATTAGTATAAAGTATAAATAACAAAAATATCATAAGTGTTAAAAATTGTGTTTTTTCTTAATATGTGTATGTATATATTAATTTACAAGTGCAATATATGCTAAATAGAGACATTTCAAGTTTGAAAAATCAATTATTTTGCGTGAAGTGACTGTAGTACCCACCTCAACGCTTCGCTTATGAGGCGTGCAATAAACACAAAGCAATAACAATCATTTTATTTGAACGGTTATAATTATCCCGTATCAGTAACCCCTTTATTTTCACTTCACTTTTTTCTACTTACTTACTGATTAAACATTGTTGCTATATCTTTACTAAAGTTGTTGCCGTTGTGACAGCGATTTCACGTTTCGTTTGAAACTTCTGAATACATAAAAGTATCTATCTACAAATAGAACAACTCTCACATAGATCGCTTTTAGTTTCATTTCTCCACACAGGTCAATAAAGAAAACGAAAGTATACGAAGATAAACATTTATTGTTCAAACATTCAATTGAAGGGCCTTTGATAGGGTGATGTTATGTTTGAGCATACAAAGTAGTATGTGAGTAATACTGAGACTTAACCCTCTAGCAATATGGTTGAAGGTAAGTTTTATTTACGGAAAAATACTAATATTTGTATTTTCTTCAGTGTGATCGGATATCAAATAATACCTAATACAAGTGAGAAATCATTCACTTTTTATTTAGGTAACAGAACTCTTCTTTTAATGTTAATGTTTTGCCATGTAAACTGTTTATGTTTGAGTTAAGATTACAATGTGTATTTACACCTGCTTAAAATTCATTTACCACGTAATTTGTTCAAAATAATAATGCAGGTTAAACCAGCAAAAGCATATCTTATATACATTTTTTTTTCATAATTAAGATTTATCGTTATGGCCTTAATCTCACCTATTCTTAACTGACGATACGGCCCAAGTTGGTAGACACGCTAAACCTGTGGAAGAACTGGTTCTCAAGTGCAACTGCCGGAACACACCTATTGGTATTTGATGACTGATTTTTAACGTCAGGGTGGTTGCTAATGAGGCGGGCATTAGAAAAAGCCCTAACACCATGCTATGATTTCCTCGCGATGTTTTCATTCTCCGAAAGCTCAAGCTCATTGTAGGTGGATTCAAACTCACGTTCCTTGACGCAAAGTCGTACACACTACCACTAAGCTATCGTCGCTTCGCTATTCGCTATTTAAATGGATTAAGTAATACATCATGTTGACAAAGTAATAACTTTTAATGATTGTTAAGAATAATAATATGTAGCTTGCATAAAAAATCCATTTCCTAATTTGTATTCAATTTTACAATCTATGATCAAAAAGTCTCCTTAAATAGTTTTTTAATACTTCTATATACTGTTTAAACAGGCGTAAAATCTGACATGAATAAAATAAAGCAAAACGACTATATTGCAATGTGCTATTAAAAGACTACAGAAACGAAGGATACATTTAAACTTTGCCCCTTTAATAGGGTTCATTCCCTATACGGGTGACGACTTGATATATGGTAAAACTTTGTTCCTTTACTGTTTACCGTCTACTCACACGAAATTATAATTTACATATAACTATATAGATACATTAATTAAATAACATGTCATAGATATCATTATGAGATGCCTATGAATTAAATATATATATATATTTTTTAGCATATTAAAAACTCTTATAAAATGTGTTTACTGAAGATATACCTTACGTGGCGGTATTTAAATCATTATATTAAGATTAGTTCATCATGACAAAACGAAAGTATATTATAACAAAAATGATTATTGTTTTGATCAAGAAATGTGTGTTTAAAAGTAATTACATAATAATACACAAAAAAATATCGCACATAGGTATATTCAAAATAAGAAAAAGTCACCCAATTAGCATGCAGTTAGCGTTAGACACCACATAAAACAAATCAATAACATTTTCATTTTTTCTAATACACATAAGATAATTCTACATAATCTTGGAACAGATCGCTGTATTTGCAAAATAAATGCATGATGTCCAAATTATTCTGTTTATTCATGAGTTAGATTCCTGATCAATATATCAAGAAGCTAGATGTTCAGGTAACAAACACTCACCACATTTAGGTCTGTACTCAATAAGCAGTTAAATTTAGCAACTATCCTAACGTAAAAGGACACCCGACGAATACCAAATTAATTTACGACTTGAAATGAATACATACATTTTATGGTAATCACTAATACCCGGAAACAGTATTTTTAAGAATAGTTTTATTGATGTCTTTTTTTGTATTTGACTCTTGAAGACTTTGGTATTTGGTAATGTATACCGTAAATTCTTCAAACACGTAATCATTTATGTTTAAAAATTGTAGTCGCGTAAAATTTCACGTACTGAATACCAAATTTTAAAAAGCTATATAAGACTACCAATTGGATTTAAAGTTGCATAATATTGAAATAGTTTAAAAAAATTGATTATGCTATAATATTACGTGATCTTTTTTTTATATACTCGTATTAGGATATGTATGCTTAATTATTTCACTTAGTGTTTTCTTTGTAAGTCATTGTGTAATAATCGGTCCCAGACACAAAAAAATATGTTTTCTTTAATAAATTAGATTTCGTCTATTCATGAAAAAATGTATGTAAAACATTACGAATGTTTCCCTTTCAAATGCTTATTTATGCTTATATTTTAATATATAATAGGTACATCTGTAATTGCCAAGGCCTAGATGTTAAAAACGTGTTCTTGTAATCGAAACATTTTAATAATAATAATAATAATAATTTAAATACCAAATGTTTTTACAACATTTTCACAATGTTACCTTTTACTATATGGCAAAGGAACAGAGTCAGCTGCTGCTATGTGGCACGGCAGCATCACACAGCACTGGTTTTCAGTCTGCCGATTTTACCTATTAGTATTATATTATTTAATTTGATTACGACATTATTAATATCATGATAAATATAGTAGCAATATTACGATTGTAGATATTGTAACTTAATCTCCATATTGGACCACATTGGCACTTAAAATCAGTGATCAAATGTAATTGTGGTCAATCGTAAATCTATTACAATAAATGAAACTGAAAGCGGAACTTTTTTGTGCTAAGAGTTCACACTTAAAAGTTAACTCTAATATTTTTTATGCAGTTTTTTCTCACTGTAATTTTTATTTCACACCTGCGTCAACTACGTCTGCTACAAGGTGTTTCGAAATTAGTTCGTTATATTTTAATAACTAATGTAAGGTACTTTAATGAATAATTATGAATACACTGTCCGTACCTTATTTAAGTGTTATTATCGTTTAATCATTAACTTGTACCAGTGTGGCCATTGTGGTCATTGTTTCCCATGTCTCACGGTAGACAATGGCTTTCCTTGGGAGAGTGACACCCCATAACGGATCATGAAAACCTTATCCTCTTTCAATTTAAAGAAAGTTAAAACGGAAGAATGTAACGGTTCTAAATACTTGTAATAGTTAACATCATTGAGCACACAGTTAACAATGTGCATGTGTCATTTAATTTAGTATTCAACTCGTTGCTAGCTGACAATAAGCTCTAAACATTATGACGTGTGTAATATTTGCAACAAAGAAAAATCTTTTTTACACTTTCAATGTTCTGATAAAATATGAATGCTGTTGTAAACTCAACGGTGTTTGTAAGATACGGTGATAAGAAATCAATTATATATATATGTAAATTCAACGTATGTATTTTGCTTTTGACATTTTAACACTTTTGATGTCATGTTATTATATGGTGAGCGATGATAATATGTTAAACAGAGGGAATTGATTCTTAATTCTAGATTCGGTGATAGGCTTCCTATTCTTTTGCGAAAAAGAAGTGCGATAAAGACAGAAATATACTTTGTATTAAACTTTTCATTGGGTCTTCCTATGTGATTGACAAAATCAATATTTACGTGAGCGAAAAACTCACGTCAATTTACACTACCATGCAGACTACCAGTAAGCCACCATTGATCACATATGTTATTATAAAACTGTACATTATAAAATGTTCAATGCACCTTTATAGACATTGCTTCAATAATTTTAATTATAAAGTAAAAAAATTACATTTTTCATTCTGTACGTCTTACTAAATATCCGTTTATACTAAATCTCAGTAGTAATGCTATATTGTGGGTGGTATTTATGAATCAGCTATTGACCGCAGTTGTTTTGTAACAATCTCGACAGTGTGTGAAGTCTTTATCCATTACTGTTGATAATAAACACCATAACTGGTGATTAACCATTTTTAACAATACTTCTTTTAACTATTACTTATATATTCGTTACATGTACTTCCGTCGTACCAAAAAAGGTCAATGACGCCTGATTCCCGGAATGAACGCTCATAAGCATTTACTTGCAGTTATTTAGCTGTTGGTATTATTGAATAAGCATTACCGTGAAGCTTGCAAGGAATTCTTATTATGTTCTGTGACTGGAAATAAACTGTTGAAATGTCATAAATTATTATCATTTTAGAATTGAACTCATATGGTAAATTAAATGAGCTACATTTTGTTTTTAATACAACTACACTTAAACTACTATTCTCTTTTTCACAACAGTACTACACGAGCTGGACTTCAGAGTCACAGCTTTACAGTAACCCCCTTTCCGACCGGAACCAAAGAGTTCGCAGTACTGTGAAGCTGTGCAACAGTCTCCCAGCACGTGTATTCCCTTCTTCTTATAACATCGGGTCGTTCAAGCGCAACGTAAAGATGCATTTACGCAGGCCGGCATAATGAGGGCGGCTGGTGATGGATTGTCGTTCCATCGATGGTCGCTGATGTTTTCGTTTTACTGGGCTTAACATCAGGTACAGTGCCCTCACTTTTCCAAACTATCATAAAAAAGCTCTATTAGTCTTTTTTATGTACTTGCTGTACCTACAAGTTTTCAGTTTCATGTCTATATTAATATTATAAAGCGGAAAAGTTTATTCGAACGCGCTATCCTAAGAAAATATCAGTCGGATTTTAAAATTTCTTGTATGTGTTTGATCTTTGAGCAACTATCGATGGAGACTTTTAGCTATTTAACATTACGCTACCTCTAATAGAAGCAAAGTTGTATTGAAAAAAGTTATAAAAACGGGCAAAAATGATTAAATAAAATTTTAGTTCCCCGCAAACGAAATCGCAGGCACAGCTAATGCCGCCTAGCTAGCTACTACCCTTTTTTACTAATACGGTATTTATGATCCTATTCTATACGGACCTTCTCATCGCAACGCCCAATCGCATTACACGAGCTCAGGGCAAGGCGAGAGGGGCAATGAGGTGATTAATCGAGTGCTAGTCACCCAACACTACCAAATAAAACGCGCTACGGCGCACTTCAAACTCCTGTGTTGCCACAAACAGCTTTTTCACTTCTTCTAGTCGGCTCGCTACCACCCTCAAGTTAAACAATCTGCTGCCAAATACCTATAAGTGTGATCCGCTAGTTTCACTTCAAAGCCAGTTCCTCCACTTAAGCTTACCAAGATAGTAATCTTGGGCCACATCGTCAGCTAACAACATGTGACATTGTGGCCATAGTGCTAAACCTATAAAGTATTAAAAAATATATATTTACGAAAAACTACGACATCAAATTTGTCTAAAAGAAAGCCTATTTGAAAGTGATCTATATTGATCAAAACACTCCCTAAGTCAACGATGGTTTCAGAGTACGTAAAACCAGGTCAGTAAACATGAAAGCAATTTACAGTATCAAATTCTGTTGGTGTCACAAATGCAACTCTTCAAAAGACATACGACACCTACTAACTCGTAGAAGTGCACATCAAAAGAACATTCAGAGCGTATAACGACAACCGTGAACGCTGAATACATAAGTATAATATTATTATTACATCTCTTTTAAACTAGATCGTAGTAAAATCATGCCAATTAAATGCAATGTTTTAAGTTATATATACGGAGGATGTTAATTTCCGGTGAAGTACCACAATTTCTTTACATGACCTATGGACTTTTATATCACAAACAAAACATATAATAAGTATTAAAGGTTATGTGCGTGTATAATTATGACTTAGCTAGCGATTACCTGCGGCTTCACTGTTATAATATAAATTAGGCAGAAATTATTTACTCTTATATCATGAATATTATTCAAATTTGCATGAGTTATCAATTTTAGCCTTAAATATATTCTATAAAAATCGATGCAGAGTTTATTAACTTATTTTATGAAACTACAAAAAGTATTATTATTGAAAATTGGACACAGTTCTTTATATAAATTTAAATCGAAATCCGCCAGGTTTTTGTAACTAGAAACGCCATTGCCAACTTCATTTATAGAATTTTAATAAAATTAATTAAATATTCTATTACCCATGTAGTTTTTCACTAGTGCATATTGAAATTGATCATAATTTTTGGTACCTTATTTAGCAGATATTTATATTATACAAACAGTTTTTGGCTTTTTGTTTTGACTGCTTTGATATATATGATAAATATATATATATATATATATATATATATATATATATATATATATATATATATATATATATATATATATATATATATATATATATATATTTAATAAGGTAAACTTTGTATGTACGCAAAAATTCAGATTTCTTTGGTATAACAAACCTAAAATAACTCAAATAAATATAATTTACGACCTATATAGTATAAATAGATATTATTTGTACTGATCTGAAACACGTAGATTCAGTTTTTTTAAGACTATAAAAAGCTCGTTTGCCCACATATTTTAGTTAACGAAATGCAAAAGTTCACCAGAGTCATGTTTTAAACTTAAATAAGAATTCACATTTCAGTTATGAGCAAAGTCAAATATAAAGTACCGCAGCCGCTTAACAAAATCAAATGAATAAAGTATGTAGTAAATAAAAAGATACAAGATTCCACATTGCGAAGCAATTTAATCAAAATGTTAACACGGTTATTTTAATGTGAAATGAATGTCAATGTAATTTTCTATTTAAATGACCAGGTGAAATTGTAAACAATACAATGTTCGCTTAAAAAGAAATCATAAAGAACCAGTTCTTAGTGTAAAAAGTTTACCACTTCATTACCGAAACTGCTATCACGTGTTGTTAGTTATAATATAATTCTACTTATAAGGTATAAAAAGTAATCACCAGAATCGAAAGTAGGAAGGAAATGTTCCTGTCCAGTGACAAAGCGTGGTAAAACATCGCTCTTTATTCTCGGGCTTATATCTCATTATATTTATTTTCGCACACGATTTAATGAAATGGCCTAATGGAATTATTGCTGTGGTGCACGTTTTTGGAACGGATGGACAATCAAAATAAATAACAAACAAACAAAATAAATTGTAAATGTAAATACATACACATAACTGCTCTTTTTGTAAATTATTACTCCATCTAATTCTACTAGCTCTGCCTACAACTTCGTTCACGCCGAATTATTTAATTATTTTTGTCCATTTTTGTAACTTCTTTTAATATAGTTATTACTCTTATTGGTGGTAGCGTGATGTTAAATAGCCTAAAACCTTCCTCATTAGCACGTTCATACAATCAAACAAACTTTTGCGCTTTTTTACACGCTTCTTATTAACTTCACCTGTATGTTTGTTTGTATGTTTGTAACCGACTCCTTTGGGCGCGATTGTGACCCACTTTAAACGGCCAGATTTTGTTCAAACTTTGTAGATTTAACGAGGACCGATGACAATACACTAATTTGATAAAACTACTCCATTTTTCAATTTGCGAAATAAATTTTTTGTTAATTTATATAATTTTCATGTATAGTTGATAAGGCAAGAAACTTAATTTTAAATTTTTTTATTTTTTTAAAAGAAACATGCTATAGCAAACTAAAGAGTAGAAAATAAATAATAGTTTAAAACAACTACAAAACACGCTTTTTATACAAAACTGATCTAAAATACTAGAAAATAAGTTTTAATAAGTTTAAATTAAGAATAGTGTTAAAAATTTCAATAAATATACATTAATAGTTCAGTTTTCTATAAAAAGCGTTTTTTTTTAGTTTTTTTAAACTATTATTTATTAATATTAATAAAGATTTGCATATCTTATGATAAAAATCTCGAAACATAACTAGTTATAATAAATATGAAACTCTTTTTAGATGCCTATATCAAGCATATCCGAAATGCGAAAATGTTTAATACCTAATTTTTAATTGTTTTTGCAAAATGAAACCTTATTTATATTTATGTAATAATTATTATTTTATAAATTACATGGAAGCGGAAATAATCGTTAATACATATCGAGGACTTGGTGACAACGTATATTTAAGTACTTTCTAATTGTTGTACTAACTTCGTAATGTATTTTATTACACATATTATATTTACTTCGGTATTATATGACATCATTTTGCACTGATACAAGCCGCTTAATTTATGTTGTTGTCTTGATCTTGTTTACGATTGAATATTTTATTTATTGTTTGATTAATACTGCATTAATCTTACCAGGAAAGCAATAGTAACTCCTGACAAACCGCACCTACCAACACTAAGCAACCGTATTATTTCTACTTAGCACCGTTTTTATTTTTTTTAAGAATCCTTTAGAAAATTGTGTTCAAACTTACAGAATATAGCAGTACCTACAACTTTGTTCGCATGGAACCAAAATTATTCAATTTCGCGCCATCATTCAAATTACAGTAACTTTTGATAGAGTTAACCCATTTTCATGAAACAAAAACTAAATGTTGCTCAAAGATATGCTTTATGATTTGGGCACATTTTATCATAAAAGTAGTACTTTAGCTGTGATGCTTGCACAAACAAACAGACAGACAGACATTTTGAAAAATGATGTAAATGTATTTTATTACTTATTCTTTCACTTTCAATATTTTTTTTACAAAAATCTAAAAAGTACAGACACGTTAATTTTACACTCTTACTATATGTATAGAAGATACGTGACAATATTGTAGAATAAACTCTATTTAACGTTTGTTGATTTAACGAAAACCTACCAAAAATGTCGAAATTACATAACTTTAGTTGGTTTTATATACATATTACATATTATTATCATCTACCGCTAAAAAAATACCCCTATTACTTTCCTAAAATAACAAGGAGAAAGTCAAGACGTTATACTACAGTGATCAGTGACGTCATTAAGTCCGTGATGTTTTTAATATTAGACGAAAAATTATTTAAAAAAATTGTAATACAAAATGTCACAGCATAAGAGAGGCTTGATTAAAAACTGCGATTGTGATGTCGGATATCGGTTACCTAACTCGCTCGAGGTTGCATCCCGGCGCGGCACGGCGCAGCGCGGTGTTACCTCACTTGCGTTCACTCCGAAGGTCACAGAGTGTCGTACTTATTTCTATCTATAAAGAATGTATCGTTTGATATTGCCATAACATTTCTATAATGTTTTGTCTCATAAACCCTAAACCTGGGAACGGCTTAAACATAGAACTCCTTTTAAATTGCCACAAGCTCTGCTTACTATTGCATGTGAAGCGTTATTTGATTTACTTACTACATGTTGCACCTATACTAATATAACATTTTTATTGCTAGCATTTAAATTGTTTGTTTTTAATTTGTTTCATAAGGCCCTTTTTAGCTTAGGAAGAATTTAGGACATTCCTGATTCTTCTTAATTGAAAGCTGTATATCGATATACTGGATTATCAATTACCTGAAACAAAAAGAGGATGTTATTTAATTACTCCTGGATAAATAATTTAATGGGCCAGTAAAGTAATGGGCCAATTAATTAATTGCATAGGTATGTACAAATCGATGTGCGACTATATGTTCCATTTAAACACCAAAACGACTGGACCGATTTTGATAACATTTTTAGACAATTATCAGAATAGCCTAAATGATCCTATGAAGATTTTTTGGCATGCGAATCCGAGTTGGTTCGCTAGCTATGAGATAAAATTCGAATATTACACTTAAATGCTTATAAAAACGTAAACACTATTTAATATATCAGCGTTTTAAATATTAACTTGCTGACCTGTTATTTAAGATGCATTACACTCACAAGAATGCATATATAAATATGCAACTATATTATACTTTAACTACTTCCATTAACCATTAACATTATCTACCTCAGGCATAGAAAAATAGAACTTGCTAAGTACTAGTTGCAACTTACGATATAATGCGAGTCAAAGTAATAACTTTTGTACCCAAATGACATAGTAAAATATAGTGATCGATTACGCTCCAGGCTACTAGAGTAGTAATTATGAGACTTTCGTTATAACTTTCTATTATGAGTGTCTATAAATTTTATTATTATTCATTGTCTATTGTTCACCATAAGGGATATTGATATATCATATAGTAATATAAAACGATGATACGATAACTACATGTTTTGTCAATTATATAAATTCTATCCTGTATTATTTATGTACTAAATCAGCGTTGAAATAACATATATGTTTGACTTTATGAACAATGATTACAAGTTCAATGATTTTACTTCAAGCATAAATATAATTTGTAAACCAACCGAAACATGAAAAATACAGCAACATCAAAATATGAAAGCAAGTTATGGTAAAATTTATTACAATAATATTTTCATGTGTAAATGTATGTGCAAGAAACATACTTAGGAATAGGCGGAGTGTATTAACCTAAACTTCAAGTAAGGATGTGACGTATAGTGAACAGACACAACCTCTGTAGAAAATGCCGAAATAATAATTATTATATACTTTAAAAACTTGCCGATATTTAAAACACAGATGTATTCAAAATGTTAAAAGTGTGAATAGATATTATGTAAGGGATTAAACCCAGGACTAAAAAGTATAATCAAAGCGGATAATTTAGTATCCAATCGTAAGTTAGTCTTTTCTTGAAGTTACTGTAAATACATACATACATTTCGCCCGCTACTAAATGAACATAAATAATACAAAAATCTTATTAAAGATGTAGTTATCATTATAAACTACATTCACTTGCTTTATATAACTGTACAGTCAAGCTTATAATAAAACAACTAAGAAAATAATTTATGGTATATGTAATTAAAAGAGAATTTTGTAATACCAACGTAACATTATCGATTCCTAATTGTCACTTTTGGGCAATAACGTAGAGGCCGGACCATGGCCGTTACTTAGTTTGGCCTGTCATTCGCAACGGTCTCTCTATTAACTACTATACAAATTTCTGCAGCGATGACATCACACCGACAAATGTTTCTAAACATCTAAAGTAATTCACTTAGCTATTAAAGTATTTTTATTAGAATAAGTTTTTGAAGCTAGGATAGCTCAGTTGGTAGTGTGTACAGACGCCGCGTTAAGGGACGTGAGTCCCCTGACGCAAAGTCGTACACACAACCACAAAGCTATCCTCGCTTCAAAAACTATATAAAAAAGTAATTACTTCCACGTGGAAATTATATTAAACGTGGTATTTCTTCTTATAGCACTGTAAGGTGAAGGCAATTTGCTTACACAGAATAGTTGATGCTAATAACAGTAAAATTCAAAAACAATAGCGACCACTGAGAGCTTGGCAATCACCAATAGTCACCGTTATCCTACATACGTGTAAACCTCATGACAGTTATACATTAGCAAAATCCGTAATCCAACAAAACAAAAGAGAGTCTTTGTGACTCGTATTGTTTATCGTAATTTAGCTTAATAAAATACAAATCCATACCACTCCGTTTGATATGCGTACCTAGGGTTACCAGATCCGAATATAAGATTTCCTGAAGGAATCCCTACCTTAGCAATAAATTTCCTGACACTTCCGCAGCAAAGGTAACTTATTTAAAAACTCTCGAGTAAGCTTGTATATGCATGCGAGATACGTGGTACGATGTTCAGACGAATAATTAATAAATAATCATAAGTTGATTGCTAATTATTAGATTTTATTGTTAAATTTTAATTTTATTTCTGTTTTCTTTTTTTTTTTTAATCGCTGACAATTTCCAATTTTCCCTGTTTCCCACCCACATAGACAGCTGAAACTCCGGGCATGTTAGGAAATATCCTGTCATCTGGTAACACTATGCGTACCAGTATGACAGATGTTACTGCTGGTATATAGTGGTTGCGACCTAGTTGACTGACATCTAAAACTGCATTAAGAATTCTTAAAACGAAATGGGTAACTTGGTTTAAAATTGTCGAACAGTTCCGCATTGAATACCAGAGATACATATATTCCTAGGACATTAAATTATGTTCAGCATTAGTTTATTTTATGGTGTGAAGTAGAGAATACCGTGCACCTTCTTACAGTTATTTATCACTGCATCCTATAGTTCTAGCCTAAAAGGACCAATCTTGTAATACTACTCATTATAAAGAAAAGGTGAGATGCGAAGTTTTGTAGGTATACGACCAAGTGTGGCAAGTCAACCGTCCTTTTTTAACTCTTTTTGTGAAGAAATAGCTGAAATTTTTAAAAACTACCATATAACACATACAAGTAACGATTAGCGCCAGCCCTATAAATTGAACAAACAAAAACATTTACTGTATATTAATATTATTTACTACTAATAACTATAATCATATAATTTGAAGACAATATTTTTCTAGCCCCTACAATTGTTCAATAGATTACTTAAAGTAGATCACTTAAAAGTTTATCGTTCTTGTCTTAGAATCGAAGCTACGACCTTCGTAAATTTACTCATACATTCTGAACATTAAAATACGGAACCGGATAATACACCATTGCGTAATATACTGCTACTTATTTGTATTGTCGAACGCAATAATTACTTTCAAATTAAATATTCCTTGATTTTTAATTACATAAAGCTTATGCAAAAATTATAAAGGAAATAAAGTGTCTTCTAATCTCAATGATAAAACAATTCGCGATTAACTTTATTTTTACGTAACATACATAATGACCATACTTCCGTGTAGTAATAACTTTGATCCATATTAATATAGCAATATAGTAATCACATTATGTGACTATAGGATATGTCCAAGATTCCATATACAAATTCCTTTTCTGAATAATTTATGAAAACCTACATCTGTTCACTTCTAAATCGTATGGCAAACAATCGTAAAACAATCCTATAACGAAATTTAAAATATCGATGTTAGTGATATCGAGATCTTACAGAATGTTCGTTCAAAATCGTTTAAATTATATGGTTCCTAGTTTATTTTAGTAGTCTGGACTTGAGTTGTTATTGTTAAGGTGGTGCTGCGATATGTAATAATGTAAGATGTTCACACCTATAGTGACATTTGACACTATTTTAAGAACTTATGTACTCAAATTTATGCAATATATGTGAATGTGTCGTTGTTGTGACAACAAATAAATATCCTTAAAATTTGTAAGAATATTTCTCATTTTCATTAGTACTCACAACATCCACTACTGTATTTAACTTAACGCGCAATCCTATAGTGAAATACTAGTCATTAATGAACCTCAATTTCCTTAATACCCTTAAATAATAACCTTAATTTCAAATAGTCGCTAACTATTGCACGTACACAACAAAAGAAAGCATCTCTTGTTACGATAATGGAAACGTTGCGATCAAAAAACTGCTACTCAATACGTTTAGACTTTTATAATATAAATCATTTTACAAAATAGATGTTTACAAAACTTAAACTTCTTAAAATACTAAACTTTTTGTTTCATTTTTTTTTTCAAATAATATTCAATATAAATCAAAGTACCAACTTACCTAACAGACAGTTTTGTAAAACTATCTCGATTAGGTAATCTTAAGTAAAATTATGTTATATACGTAATGTCAAAATTATAAACCTTCTGTGACTCCTACTATAGTCAAGGCAAAAGAATTTATCGTTGAATTTTTGCTACTAGCCATAATTCTCCTTTCTCTATATATAAAACAGACAACTTCCGCACTAGGGATCAAAACACTGTGATACGATAACTTTATATGCATATAATTAACGTACATAAAGTAACATCCACATTTTGAATAAATTGGTTATAAATAATTATCACGTGTAGGATTTGAACCCACAGATATCAACGCCATGGCAGCGGCGAAGCGAACACTTAAACAGCTAGGTCAACTGGTCAGACAATCTGGTTGACTACATATAGTTCATATATTTCAATACAACGTGAACGTTACGTGGTTACACAATGTATTTAACAGTATACTAAGTATTTGCTTTTGTTTCGCAACCGCGAGTCGCTGGCTAGGGAATTACTTGAACTTTAACTACATTTTACTAGTTCGGTATTACTTTGAAATCTGAAGAGTCTGGGTGTATAGATTACGTTTTGTTATTACAGCAACTAACTGCAACACGTTCGCCTTATGATTACTAGAGCAGCTGGAAGTGAAAAGATCAAAATTACAATGAGTATGGTGATGATAATTACTTATTAATATTACTCATTTATACAAATAAATAACATTGAAGTGTTTGAAATATAGACATGTATTAGTTTTCCTTAAGTTATTTGAACAATTACCAACGTTATTAACCAGGGTTGAAACACATGTCATTTACTGGTTTCTGAAATTCAAACATGCATAATTACGGCAAAAACAGAGAAATGTTTCTGGAAATTTCTGTTTACTTACAACAATTCGACTCGTGCACTATCGAATTTAAAAAAAGAACTGATATCAAGAAACCTATCAGCGTGCTTCATTGGTGAGTGGTGTTTACAGATCAACTAAGGGAAGAAGGATTAAAACTCGGCAACGCGTCAGTTATGCCTTTATTGTTCCAACCCTTTATAGTCTGCAGCAACCACTTACTATCAGGCGAGTGGTACACATTTTTGTTACATTTCAAAATATGTTTACAAACTTGTCTATTTATATATTTATGCAGACTAATCTAAGAATAAGCGAAACAGTTTTTCATAGGATCTTTGCTAGCAAATAGATATCTTGACTTTTTTTATGGAATAGGGGGCAAATGAGTTAGAGTGTCACCTTATGGTAAGTAATTATCGGACACCCATAACACCAGGGGAATCGCAGGTGCATTGGCGGCCTTTATAGGAAGGATTATCTCTCAAAGGCAACTGCCGGAACACACCTATATATTTGGCGGCAGACTTTCAACTTTAGGGTGGTAGTTAGCCAGGCGGGCATTAGAAAAAGCCCTGTCACCATGCTATGGTTTCCTCACGATATCTTCTTTTACCGAAAGTTCAAGCTCATTGTAGATGTTTGGATTCGAACTCACGTCCCATGACGAGGCGTTACTACACACTACCACTGAGCTATCATCGCTTAAAAGTTAAAAAAATACTTATTTTTAGTAACTCATCTGGTCAGGTATCCTAAAAATCATGATCAGTATGAGGAATAATAAATAAAAATATTGTAAACTACACGTGAACTACTGCCAGCATTTCTAGTTTTAAATAAAATTATGTAGTCACATTATTTGCAGTTAAATCTGCCATAATCACGGGCGCATTTTAAATTTTTATTTCATTTATACTTATATTCCATGTCTAATGTTCATAAAACTTTCTAATAATGTACATATAAAAGAAATATACGTGAAAAAAGTTATAGCTATTTATGATTAGATAAATTTGGTAAACTTAAAAGCACGAGTACCGTGCATTTCATTACCATTAAAGTGGAGAAAATTTGAGAATGATTACGTCACTGCATTTTCACTGAGATGACGCCGATGTTGTGATTAGCTCGATAATGATATATCATCAAACCATATTAATAGTATTGGTGTGATCTCTTAAGTCTTAATCTTATTTATGGCGGTTATCTATGTAGAAATGAACTCAGGAATAACTCAGTGGTAGTAGCTTTATCGGTAAGAGGTTAAGCATTGTCGTATAGCAGCTTATTATATATACATGTATACAGCGACGATAGCTTAGTTCGTAGTGTGTACGGACGCCGCGTTAATGAACGTGAGTTCGAAGCCCTGCAATGAGCTTGTGGTAAGGCTTTTTCTAATGCCAGCCTAGCCAGCTAAAATTTTCTTTAAAATCGACGGCCAAATATTAAAGGTTTGTTCCGGTAGTTGTACTTGAGAACCAGTCCCTCCACTAGGCTTAGTATGTCCATCGTCTTGGGCTACATCGTTACTTAACGTCAGGTGAAATTGTGGCCATAACGCTAAAACTATAAAGCATATCATGTATATCATAGAGCTTATTGCTAGACACACCGTTACAGTTTGCAATTCGACTAAGCATATCACATAGCGATCTATACATTTGCTTGAGGCGTCCATTTGTCATCCGGAGAAAGGTGTTAATAGTAAAATTAATTTAATTGCACAGATAATACAGCTTAGGCCCGAGGACACGGACTTGTAACAGCGATCGTTGACGTAGGTCGTAAAACACTTTCACCGTTTGTGCCAGCCTTGGTATTCTCAAAAACGAAACATATTTTTTTTAGTGTCAATCGTTTCATGGAGACAGTCAAGAATTAGAATACAATAAAACATAATTAGTGTTCTAACTACTACTTATTTATAGTAGCCAGGGAAGTAACTTTACTGTATGTACTTAATGATAAACTTAAATTCAAAAACAACAGCTTCACCGAGGGAGCCATAATTCATTAATGGTTGTGGCTGTCATGACGGGTTCCAAACTATTCAGCATGCTGGTTATCTACTGGCTATATATACTAATTAATCCTAAAATGCGGGAAACTATTAAGTGTCACCACTACGTGACAGGTTTATCACCGTATAAACAGTAGTCCTTATCCCTGCCAACTACAGATCTGTTGCCTCGTTCGATTTCTGTAAATACATATTAATATCTCGGAACGCAACATACCTAAATGTAAAATAACTACATTTAAAATTATAATAAAAAATAGCTATAAAATAAATTTAACTATTAATAATGAAGGAATAAAAAGAAAGTAATATTAAATTATCGAGGTCAATAAAACTTTCATTGATTAGCAACTGCCAGAGAATTTATATGTGCAGGTTGCCATATAAAACTTAATAACAGTAAAAAATAATCTACAGTATACAGAAATAATGTAGCTTCACATTTGTGACAACGTTTTTAGAATTATATAAATAGTTCAAAGATTACTGCCTATATCAAACTCACAAAATTTATTTCCTCCGTAACCGACACTACTGAATATCGGCCTCATAAATATAGCCCAAATATGATTCGAATAATTTTAGATAAGGACAGAGTCAAATATATGTTTTATATTTTTTATAGAGTGCAGAGTTAAACGACAATCTCAGCTGAATTTACGTGGAGATATGCCTTAAGATGGTAACAGGGCTAAAATTATTGCAAGACGACAGTCACTCGTAAGTAATGCGGAGTCTAGTATTACCGTAACAAATATAACTTTATATTCAATTGTTTCTAGTATAAAATTAGTATTATTTGCCAACTAGCTGTGCCCGCGACCTAGTTCGCGTGAAACTTAACACCATTTAAGTACTTTTTTTCTAATAAAAAGTGACTAGTGACCTTTTCTGTATCACTGGCAATGTATATGCAAAATTTCATGACGTTCAGTTTAGCAGTTAACAAATATATTATCTGGTTCAATAAATAAAATGTATTTAAAAATTTCTTAGCCAGAAGAGATTATCGGAAATTATCGAATGTCTAAAATGATGTTACGTTAGTAACTTTAACCGAAACCTATTATATATCTTATCTAATTAAATTTTATACATGCATGCCCAAGTACGAAATCTCATATCCTTAACATCCCTAGCAGGCATGTTATGGAGGTGAGTATACCGGGGCCGGAGGCGGATGCGAAACGGAAATACAGAAAAAGACAGATGTGTTAAATAAATAAAGTATATATTATATTATAATATTATTCGATACTAGGACTTGTAACTAGTGACGAAATTTGGTATCTTCCATAAAACTTAAAGCAATATAGATAATATAGAACAATCCTTTGAAAAATCTAACAATTCCTTAAGCTGCAAGTTAAATTTTGGTCGTACTTATTCAAGCTGCAGTTACTTGTTATGTTGCGATCTCCGTTATAACCTCCGATTCAAAAGTACCGAAGACGGAGTCAAAGGTGTAAAATCAATCGGAAGTACTGACCTTTCAAAATCGAAGTCGAAACTCTGTAACATCCCTAATCCCCAGTATAGATCCAATATAGAACATAAAATAGTACTACATTTTCATAAAACAAAAACAGAATATAACTATATATTAACTCTGGCATCCAATTTATTGCTAAACATAAAACTTTCCCGAGAATCATTAACAGTGTATTGTTCATTAGCTACATCTTACACAACTTCTCTATCGTTAGCAATCTGTTGGAATTGTCGAAATAATACTTAGTATACGAAAATTGCATATGTAATCGGCAAGAGAAAACGCTATATAAAATATAATAAATACAAAGTAAATTCTTGTATTACAAACATCCAAGAAATTGTTTATTATAAATCTCTATAGGTTTAATGTTTTAACCATAAGCTCACATGACGTTAGGGGTGATGTGGCCTAAGTCTAAAGAGGAGACTGGCTCTCAAATGCAAGTTTTGAAACATATGTGTTTAGTTATAAATTCTTAAATTCATAGCGGTAGCTAACCAGATAGATATTATATTTTTTTCAGCCATCTTAGTATTATCAACATGATGATTTTCTTCTCCTAAACCTAAGGTATTCGGATTTGAGCCTAGATTTGTGGTCGCGACTATTGAACACATTACTACTGATTCATCAATACTTCATAACAAACAGGAAAATTTGTAGGGAATCATATACAGATGAAAATAAAAGACAGCTATACAATGACCTGACTCAAAAATAATGTTATTAAGATGTATCTGCCTTACTTAAAGATTAAGCTCTATATCGTGGAGTACTTTCCAGATATACAATTAACGTACACAAAGAACAGTCAGACAAACAAAAGAAAATATACATAAATAGGCTCTAGTCGCATCTATTGCAACAGTGAAGTGTTCAATTTACTCAAAAACACACCTTTTTTCACATAGAAAATATTGACTTACTTTTTAAGCACGTACTTGGTATCGTTTACATTATATAAAGTAAAATTATATTCAGTGTGTACGGTTTTTTTAATCTCTACACTTTCATAGTCATATTTGAACATACATACATAAACAATAAACATATTTTGTTCAATTAGAAGTATAAACGGAAAATATTTAAATCAAGTCGTGATATATAAAATACCTCTTATATACCAAAATAACTAAAGATTAACGTTTAATACAGGAAAATTACACATGATTAATTCCAAATGCGAAGTGGGAAATTTGGTGCATTAAAAGTGGAGAATATATTAACATGTACTCATATTACAGAATATTATTTAAGTGTAAAAAATTACGTGCGTATTAGAAAATATAATAATTTAATAACACAAATCTTTCTTTATGTAAGGCAAGAAAATAATATATGAATAAATCCTTACAAATATTATAAATTCGAAAGTGAGTTTGTTTGACTGTTTGTTACGCTTTCACGCCTAAGCCGCTAAATCGTATATGATGAGTTTTGGTATAAAGATAGAAGGATCCCCGGAGATAATGATAAGCTACTTTTTCTTACGAAAAACTCGTTAGAAGTGGGGTAAAGAGTGGTATAAACTTTATATGAAACTTCTTATTCCATTATCCAATTTGTTTGACAAAATCAATATTAACGCGAGCGAAGACGCAGGTAAAAACTAGTCGAAATATAAAATGAGATATTATATAAATATTTAAACTGGTGGATATATTGACAGGTATCCATGTTATAAAGTATTTTGTTGTACAAACAAATTACGTGTATATGTCAAAATATACTTATTTAGTAACATAACACTACTCTAAACACGACTATTATATCCAAATGTTATGGAAATTAACAATGCGTCGCGCTCTACAAGGTTTGTTTAATATTTCTTTATAAAAATAATAAACTAAAAGCATGAACACCTGATGTTAAGTAATCACTGTAAGCCGTAAATCACACCTGTTATAATTAAGATTCGTTGAATATATTATAAAATGGCCACAAATTTATAGGATTGGGTGAGATCTTGAATGTAACTACCATGTTATGATGGTAACAATATTTTAGTTTTTTGATAGTACAAATGTATAAATCAACTCCAAGTTCGAATATAAAATGCAATAATCAACCGCTTCTCAAATGCACCAGATCATAAGCCATTATCTGTTATCACCGATTAAAGTTCTTACTTGTAAGTAGATCGAATGATACCAGTTCAGAAACAGATTTTCTAGTCATACTCATAATGATTGATTGATTTTCTTTAAACTATAAAAAGGTAAAAGTGCTATAATATTGACAGCCCATAGAATTTTATTAGAAGATCGCATTGTACGTTTAATGTTATAATACCAACGATAAATGTATTTTATTAGTACTAGTAATATGAGTTTCTATCGCTAGTGCCTAGTAAGAGAAACAATTTATATTTATATGAGTAGTTATTAACTTGAAAATATTTAAACAAAAGCACTTGTACAGCATTTGTAAAAGCGCGCAAAACGGATAGAGGTAACATAAAAACATAGTCGTAAATAAACAATAAAATTTGAAAATTTAAAATGCACCTGGTTTCAATAACTAGCAAAGTAATAAAAGTGAAAATACAATTAACGAACGAGATATTTTTATATAATTCAAGAATTTAGGTTAATAAAAAAAAAGGATTTTATTTTCATCGCGAAATTAGAGACAATAAATTGCAACAAAACAGTTTTATAATGTAATTTATGTCAACATTGATTTTTAAAAATGTTTTATATCTAACGAAACATTTTATAAAATTGACACGCACGAATACTCTCGAGGTACGAGCACAACTACTACTAAAATATCCAAAAATAGTAACAAGTATATTAATAAACTGTTTATAGATCGTCAGTTGGTCTTTTAGAGGTTACAAAAATAACAAAATATTGTTTACCTTTTCTAGTTGTTACTTTTTTAAGGCGACTCACGGCTTATCTTCTGAAAGAGTAATAAATCAACATATTTAAGTTGTCGGTAAGTACCTAGTATGTAAGAACGTAAAACGTATTACTGGCGCCATACAACCGTAAAGGAAAGAGCTGTCATAAATACAGTGGACCACTTAACATGCATTCACTATTTATAATATTTAAACAATTTTTATACGACTCGATATTTCGAAGTGAATACTAACGAGACAATATGTATAAAATATGATAATCAAGCATTTCATATTGTTTTTCTACTAACATTTGATAATCTATATGAGTTTGTGGCACAATCATGTTTTTTTTTTTTTTTTCGACCTGACTTACGCT
Organism: Actias luna; assembly: GCA_039707435.1. NCBI lineage: Eukaryota > Metazoa > Arthropoda > Insecta > Lepidoptera > Saturniidae > Actias > Actias luna. The sequence goes on along the minus strand of JAZHAC010000012.1, from coordinate 10,312,269 downwards.
GTTAGCCCCAAGGGCTTTGACAGCTTCACCGGACTTTTGGGGGCGAGTGCTGAGGGCACTCAGCCCCGAGGCAGCAGGCACAAGGGTGCCAGGACGGCCGAACCTCGGCTAGGACTGCTGCCGGTAAATGAAAAAGATTCATGATCCTGACTAACCAACAGGTTCTTTATTACTAAATTAGTGATACTAACTACGACCTTATCAGGTAAGCAGCTCAAGGGCCGCGAGGGTAGTCCCTTACAGAACCGTGTACTTAACGTGTGAGTGTGCACGAATGGTATGCGGTGTGTTGATGTAATCTCAGTGATGTAGAGTGTCACTGTATCGCGCGAGCAGAGTCACTCGAGGGCTCCTGTCCGGAGGATCGAACCTAGGCTCAGGCGTCTGCGGAAGGAGGCCGCGGCGGGTAGGAGGCCGCGGCGGGTAAACCACTCATCACTGTCATCACTCAAACAATCATGTCAAAACCACTGATCGTATTGACTTCACCGAGGGCGGAATGACTGGACTATATTTGTCCTAGCAAGATTGCGCATTGTATAGCATTATTGAAAGTTGTTATATGGGCAGAAAAAATCATTTTACAGAAAACAATACAAAGCAAGCAAAGCCAAAGGAATTTCGACATTTTAGGATCTTAGTCGTTAATTCGTGAAAACGGTATTTAAAAAACACTTCAAAACAGATTTTTTGCACCTATAAAAATAGTGTCATACATAAAATCTACCTTAATTACGATATTATTAATAAGTAATATTTAAAGAAGATACATGTTGTATTATTAATAAAATATTTAAAAAAATCTATTCACAGCAAGATACTGGTATAACCAGAATATTGAGAAAACATGTGACGAGGTCTGTATACATTTAAATTCTTGTTTTCTTACGCGGCGTTAACTCAGACGCGGAAATCACTGCGTTAGCAATAAAATATTATATTGCAATTACAAATCACCAAGATTTACTTTTAAACAAATAAATAATCATGAATATATTTTATGTAGTCTTATTCCACATTTGTCTACATCCTCCCCTTGTCCTGATCGCAAGCCATTTGGGATCGCCGCGATACGTTTTATTCTTCCATAAATCTGTATTAGCGGCCATTCCGGCATTCGCACTCTTTTCTTTCATCCCATTCCTCAAACACTCTATCTCCCTTTTTGGCCTTCCTCTTCCATCCTTCAACATTCATATCCATTATTTTTCTTACCATATGCGTTTCCTTTCTTCTCATGGCATGTCCAATCCAAGACAAAGGATTCTCTTTCAATTTCTCAACCACTGGCGCCACTTTCAAACTCCCCCTAACTTATTTTACATTTCTGGGGTACAATAGATCCGCATGTAGATATTTTGATATTAGAGTTTTTAACGAATGTTGCATTTTGCAATTTTTTTTCTTAGTGGCTCTCTTAGGCCTCTAGCATTCTGAGAACAACTGGTAGTAGATAATGTTGCAACTACCATGCGTATGGGTGATAAACCTGTCTCAATAGCTCTTTTTAAGGTCTAGTTTTCAGACTAGCCGAGAGCTGTCGACAGTAACATGACAAATATTGCTTATCTCAACGCTGCGTTTTTATTCTATATGTAGGTATATTTACCAATTAACAAATATAAAATATATGTTTTGTGTATACAACCTGCAACTTCGTGTTAGGGAATAAATGAATTTCGAAATATACTATATATATGTATACGATTTCTCTTACTTCTGATGGATTATACATTTTTATAAATACTAAATAAAACACAATTTGGTCCATTGATATCAAAACAGTTGAACTTTGAATAACCGATTATGTAATACAGTAAATGATCGTTAAAATCACCCTAAATTGCTTTTACGTTACTACCCACAATACTTTTCGTTGGGGCAAACAATATAGGATTTTAAAAGAAATATTCTAATTCACCTAGGAACCGAAGCCAACAATTAAAAATTTACTTTTAAAGTCTTTGGTAAGGCAAATTTGAAATAAATAGAACTTGTATTAGAATTCGACATGTTGGGCAAAGGGCGACGATAAGCAAGAAAAATTAGTTATTCACCTAATATTATTTTGTTTCTTAGCAGTTTTCATTATGAATTTAGTTATTTCGTTCTAAGTAAAATTATTTTTTCGGTACTCTTCGTAATATAGTGTATACAAACGATGTGAATGATAAATAATAACAAGGAAGATGCATTCTAAGTTGCACAAGAATTGTCGCAAATTTAGCAATGACGTCATTTTTAATAAAGTTAGGTTTAGAAGTACATTTCACAATGAACATACGCAAAATTGCCAATATAGGAAAAAATATAATATAAAATATTAGGGCAGTATACGTGCCAGAGCAAAAACGTATTGCAAAGTCAGTATTATAATATTTTAAATGTTATAAGTAACTTACGATCTAGATAGTATCTTTCTGGACATCTACTCAGAATTATAGTAATAGATAAATAACTGTAAACGATACTTACATTTGATGAGCTCGATTGATTTTACTACCGAATCGAAATCTCGATGGTACCACATTTTCCGAAATAAGACCTATTTTGTAGTTAAATAATATGCCATATTTGTGGTTTAATCTATTTTAAGATATTTAGGTAAATGCTGTATATTGATGTTTATTGAATTCATTGGACACACAAAACTATCTGCATAATAGTAAGTAAGTTCTCTTGACTTGTTTGCACCAGAAATATTTTATTACATTTCTACATCAACAGGTTTTTATTTTTATTAACACAGAAACAAAACGATTAAACATAGCAACAAGCACTACCTGCCATGAATCATAAGCATGTGAAAATTAAAATTCCCAAAAAAAGCTACAATCCAGTGCCGACACCGCAAGATAATGTGCATGAATACAAGACAAAAAGAAAAAACAAAACATCGCGTCATAGTTGTTACTCAATATTTAGCCTCCAAAATAAATAATACGGTGTAAACCAAGTGACTCGTCGATAAAAACAGCGTAACAAATGCAATCCAATTTGAGAAATCGTTCAAACGTTTGTGCGGACATCGTGAGAACATTCGCGTTAAAAATTACGACAGACTGAGCTCGTGTAAAGTAAATACATAACCTTTATATTAACACGTAAACTGATAACATAATGAATTTATAAAGAGCTATTTACATACATATAACACAAAGCAAACTTTAAATGATTAACAAGTTCGCATATTTTGTAAAATACGTCTTAAAACACGATGCACATTTCATGCTAATTATAACAAACAGGTTAAAATTGAATATTTATCTTGTATTATATCACATAATTACAAATTAAAATTATGAAATATGCGCATTAAGCATTTCTTTAAATATTAATACTGGTTGATGTCTTGACAAATTTATTAATTTTAACGTCTGTCCTTTACACCTAATTTAAATAGTAGATAATCTCATGTCATGCATAGTGGATTTTAAGATCGACAAAAGGATCAACTAATCTAAAATTAATGATTTTTAAGACACACAGTTGCAGTCTTAATAGTTACTAGCAATTACTTACAGTCCATGCAATATATATATATATATATATATATATATATATATATATATATATATATTGTATGTATATATATAATATATATATACATACATTTCCAATACACGGAAATAACTTAAACCACACGTATAAATTGCCAATGTAAATAAATAACAGTAATTTTGTTACATTAATATTGTTATTAGAACAGAAAACTAAAACTTTAATGAAGGACAGAAATTATATTCAATAACAGTAAATTACTTTCCATAAATAGAAAATGAAAAGTGTATTCAGTAGAGTTCGAATAAGCAAGGTCTATACAACAATAGCTTATTTATTTGTTCCACTTTTGCTGACATCTTAATTTTCTGCCATTGTAAAAGATATTGTTTAAACTGCTTTAATTTTGATGTGTATTTGAAAGCTGCTCTAAATGTTTTATTACGATGTAAATTATATAAATTGTAAGTTGTTCAATAATCTGGCATTAAGTTTTAAAGATATTTGTAAATCTATATGTAAATAGGTAATGATAGAATCAGTTCAGTACTTACTGCTTTTACACCGTTTTTTTTTTGTTTAGTACTTATTGACGAATAAGTGAGATAAAAATTAAACAGTCTAGTACCTTTCTTTACTACTTGTCATCCGATTTTTTCTTTCTATTTTTTAATTTGTTCACTATATTATTTCAACAAAATTTTGAAAACAGTTTTTACCATATTTACAAGAATTTCCATATATTTCAATAATAATTATTGGCGAAATTCAATCAGTGGCCGAACACTTATAATCATAAATGACTAAAGTTCGTTTTTAATCAATTAACAAGTTTTTCGATACTTTACATCGCGTTGTATTTTCCTTTAGAGACGAGCATATAAAGCGACTCGAGCGACTACATCAGAAATTGAATAAAAACAGTATTAATAATTATAACTTTGTAGTCCATACGTCTACAAAAATAAAGGATATATTTATTACGTCGCAACAAACAAAACGTAAATGACGTAATAAAGGTTATAATTCTAGGAAGTAGACTACTAAGTTATAAAGGCAGATGTATGCATTTGATTAAGATTTGATGATTAAATGTTTTTTTTTTAATCTTGAACATGTTTGTTTATATACATATATAGATAAATGATATAGTTTCTTATAATCTCTTAAATTTTATATAAAAAATACTCATGTTATTACCCTAAAATATATAATGTATTGTTCTTTATATTAAGTATTTTTTATATATTTGCAAACTACTGGCAGTGATATTAATAAGAATATATTATTAAGTACGGAAATGACAAATTTAATATGTATTTTTTTCCACGAATAACTTTACATCCGTAGGTATATATTTATGTAACAGATTGGAATTTCTACTATATCACAACCGGTCTTTAACTCGGTAATGTCATATTAAAAACGAAAGTTCAGCATCTCAGACCCTTTCGGCACTTGAACTGCATTGAATAGCTAACGAAAGTCAAGTTGATACTATCTCGGTTACAAAGGTTACCTCGACTACAATGCCGTTAAGTTTTATAAATTCAGAAAGTTACTTTATATTATGACGAGCAGCGTTTAAATTTAAATAACTTTAGAAATATATGTCTTGTTTATTATGATATGTTGTAAAGGTTAAGTTAGGTAACTCTACTAGAGAAATAAAAGGCTTTCCCTTTGCTTTACATTACATCCAAAGTGTGCAGTTACTGTTCAAACTTAAATTTTTAGTGCAGTAGGTATAGGTAACACTTAACGGGATCAGACTCAAATTTAACAAATCAAAGTACACATTTTTATTCGAAGGCTTTTAGACTCAATATGGCTTTTCAACAATTAATAGAAAACGAAGGCATTTAAATAAAGAGTAAACAATGGATACTATTACTGGATAACAGATATTTGTTTTCTGTTACTATTTATTTGTCAAGAACAACCAAATTGTACTAAATATATTTAACATAGATCAGTAGTTTTATATAGTATTTCGTACAAACACTTTTTTTTTTTTCGAACTGACATACGCTTTTAGCCCCAGGGGCTTTGACAGCTTCACCGAACTTTTTCTGGCAAGTTCTGAAGGCGCTCAGCCCCGAGGCAGCGGGCACAAGGGTGCCAGGACGGCCGAACCTCGGCTTGGGCTGCTGCCGGTAAATGAAAAAAGATTCACGATCCTGACTAACCAACAGGTCTTGTCTTACAAATTTAGTGATGCTAACAACGATCTTATTAGGTAAGCAGCTCAAGGCCGCGAGGGTAGTCCCTTACAGAACCGTGTACTTAACGTCCTACAAACACAAAAATGTTACCTCTTCATAATATTACTAGATACATATGGTTTTCTAAACGAATAATCTTTAAAACTAAATAATAAACATGTGTTTGGTCTGATATTCTAGATTATGCCTCGTATATATAATTATCCAGAACAAAAAACTAATACAAAATAATAATAATGAAGTAGCAACAACTTATATAGCAATAAGACGCGCATATAACTTGCAAAATCCGGAAGAAGCACGCGATGTCTCTATCGGAACGAATAGCTTACGGCACGAAGCAATTGCGGAAACGTGTGAACCACATTGGTTGTGCTCCAAACTTCATACGTGCCGCTTAAGGACGACTAAGAAAGTGCCAAATACTGTGGTAACTGATAAACAACTGGTAAGTTTTTGCATCCTCATCAAACTCATAAATTTTTTGTCTCGCCATACAAACCTGCAACATTTGGAAATATAATCAGTGTGGACTTTTCTTTTAAATTGCAGCACTAGTCATCAAGACCAATATCTCGGGTAACTTTAGAAATATTCCAATAACTTACATTAAGTAACATCTAACTGTTCAGAACAACCTTTTGTGGATCTACAAATAACTGTCCTTTATTGAATTCGAAGTCAAAATACTAAGCGCGACGGCAGCTCCATTATACACTAAGCCCATTGGTAGATTTTTTTTTTCAGTAAATGGTAGCTCGACAAAGAGAACACATATAGCCTGATAAGCACATTACTAATAAAATATTGTCCATTCAACAGCACCCATTCGGCATTTGATTATAGTCGCACCTGCCACGGCATGCAAAATTTTCAACACTTTATATACACTGTTTAATCCCGAAATGCAACAAAATCAATGTGACTAAGTGATCATGTGTATAGTGGTCGTGATTTAATTGGGCACAATTATCGTGTCCTACCACCTACCGAACCTTCCTACATAGGAGTATAGGTAAACTTAAAAACAAGCAGCTAGAAAACCTATAAATTTATTCAAGTATCAGAGATTAGATAAAAATCGGCCAAGAGCGAAACAGATTCACGCGCTCAGGAATTGCGTTCAAACACTATATATATATTTGTATTAGATATGTATTGTGTATTTACCCAAAATATTCTCTTTCATTCAACTTTAAATCCTAAGTACAAACTTCTCTTGTAGATGCTGGATTTTTAAATTATTTTCAATATAAGAATGTTCTATAATAACACCATGTTTAACGCTTGTAACCATTGCCATTTGAAAGGTATAGCAACAAAAAAGTTTTTAATGTTTATTATATACGGATCCTCCTTGTTAATAGTTTCTTTTTTCATATTTTTTATTTCTATATCATGATAATATTTAATAAATATATCGATAAGATAAATGATTAACTTTCAGAACAGACTGTCGTATAAAAGTAAAATCTACAACTTTGGGTTAGCAGTACGGTTTCTTTTGTAGAAGCGAACGCGTAACAATAACCTTTTATTTATATTCACTTAAAAACTACTTTACTATTTATCTTAGGCGTTTATCTATAATTCCAACTAATTTATACACGTCGATGTGACTCAAGGTGGTAATAAATACATGAACTAGTAGTAGATCTGGTTTACAAACGCAGTCTGCTTGCAAAACATAAACTTATAGATGTTTGGTAAACTTTATAATTTGAATATGGTAGTTAGCAAGGTGGATATAGTAATTTTTTTTTAGTTATGGTTTAGCGTTATAGCCAAAATCTCACCTGATGTTAAGTAACTATGTGGCCCAAGATGAAGGACCCGCCAAGCCTAGTTGAGAGACTGGTTCTCAAGATCAACTGTACAACACACCTATAGGTATTTGGCGGCTGATTTTCAACTTGAGAGTGGTAGCTAGCTAGGCCAGCAGAAGAAAAACCCCTAACACTATGCAATATACCTTGGCCTTGCCACCATATAAATTTAGTTAAATTTAATTGATATGGTTTCTATCTTCATCTACAGAACGCTTACAAATGATGGATGGCATAACAGCGAAATAGACACACGCTGGGAGTTATATCCTCGCGTAAATTATTCAAAGCCACTCTTTCACTTTGGCTGTATTAAATTATGTTCTGCACATAAAAGATCGCCGTAATTCTAACGCAAAGAATTTTATGGAGATATTATAACATAGAAGGTTATATCAAATGCTAATGAACTTTACATATACAAATGTAAATAAACAAAGACATTTTTGTGATCCTTAAATCTAATAATTTTAACTAAATTAATTAACTCAACAACTTATGGAAACTTGATTTCAATTCCCAATATGAAACGCTAAGTAAAATTATTTGTTTAGTCTCAGACTTTAAGAATTAACAGTCAATATACATGAAATAAAAAATTGGGTTTAGCGTAATATAACAAACTATTAGTTTAGAACACAATACTAACAATCTTATAAACAACAAATACGAAAAGAGCTCCTTGTGTCGTCACGGCATTGAATTGCGGTCATAATTAATAGATAAAATATCGTGATGTCTTGATTACCTTGGCTTAGAATAATATTAGGATTGTTTGCAAAACATTCCGTGCGACACGGAAATATAACTGAAAACCTACAAAATAGAAATATTTATAGTTATGCAACTAACACGTTTGAAACAGTCATAATAAAAAATGTAAACCATTGTGCTTATCCTACATAGTAACTACAGATTAGATTTTTTTCTAATCACAAATGGTATCGACAACGCAAACACTACCAATTGTAGAAAAAAAAAATAGACATAATCGGCCTACATATAGCCACAGGGCTTACATTTGATTAAAAAAATTCATTTATTACCAACGGGATGTCATGAATCTCACCGGTAGCATATCACCGTCGCATCCACATCTTGACATTGTTTCGTTTACCATATGCAAGTAAACACGTGTAACCAGTATCAGTGTGTTATTACTAATGAACACGTGGAGTAACTCGGCGCCAACTAACTAGCACGCGAACGCTTAGTTTTCTAGTAAAAACCTTTCTTTCAGTGACAGTGATTTAGTCACAGTTTTATTGGCTGCTTACATTCCTAATTGAAAATATAGCGTTTATGAACGAAACAAAGTCATACCAAATATATGTATGTATACAGTTTGGTATTGATGTTCGATCCTGAGCTAAGCTGATACTTGACAGGTTAAAAATCCATCTGTGTTTTAAATTTTCATAGAAACAAATGGTATATATATGACTTGTGTTTTCAAATACAAGAATGGCAATAAATATTAGCAACGACCCAGTGATCACATTAGTCTCTCGATAATATACGGCAATATCTCAATGCTCGTAACAATAAAGCTTTCAGCTAGCCCGTTCCAGTTACCTATTGCAAGTTAGTAATATCTTCATCTACCTATATTCGTTGTTGTCATTATTGCATTCGCCTTCTTTAATAGTTACCGATTTTCTGGCAAATATAATCGAAATATAATTTAATATAATAAACTTTATGAATAATAAACTTTATGAATGAATCATGAAATATATTTATGGATACATACACTCGTAAATAAATTACTACAAAATTAACAATCGAAAACAAAAATGTCGAAAGATATAACTATATTTCACACTAGTGTCAAATAAGTCTATATGGTAATTAATTCTGGGTAAGAACTGTTTTTAAATTAATCAATAGATCGTATTACTGTACGTATCAAATAGGAAACGGCTACAACGGTTGTAACAAAGTATAACTAACAATGAGCGTTTAACACAATGGAACTTAACTAGGTCAGCAAGTCTACAACAATCTAATAAAAATACTAAACAATCATTTTTGCCGAATTGCGTACTTATATTATTTTAACAATAATTGTAGCCTTATGAATAGAATGAACCTACTAGTATATGCTCTTATAACTCCTTATAATATTATTTAAAAAAATAAGGTTTTGTAATAGCATTACATGAGTAATTAATATTATATCTATCTGCAACCCATATTAGAGTCACACTTTATTCATTTGAAAATTAAAGACAAAGTATAGCTTTAGTTGACTCCAACATTTATACTATTATCAAAGTAACGGTATATAATAATGTTATCGTTCGCTGACCTTTTACAACAAATACAGTTGAAAAGCTTTCTTTCATCTAAGAATGACGGCACAGAAAAAAGACATTTTGGTAGTTCCATTGTAGTCCTTTATAAGTATGCTGTGCATTTTGATTATCAATACTTTAATACTGTATTGATCTCTTCGTATGATTAGGTTTTTATTATTGATAGATAAATATTTCCTTTAGGGGGCACAAGTGAGTGTAATTAGGTCATCTGAGAAGGGTTGTATTTTTTGAGTATTCAACTTATTTAAGATACGGTATAAATTATAATATGAGTGATAATGGTAAATATATACATTTCGGATATCTCCTTAAATTAAAAATGTATATAAAGAACTTTTATGAAATTTGATACACATTAGATTAAATATTGAATTTCAAACGTTACTTGGCAACCAATGGATTGTTAATAAAACGGACAAAAAAAAATAAAGCCAATGTCGGCGACAAAAAACGCCGGCAAACCTAAAGATATAAAAGTGTATAAAGTAAGAAAGATTATGTGGTATTAAGTTATTCGGAATGAGTAATCTTAACTTCGTTTCAAGTTAAGCGATCGTGCGCAAACGTAACACGTACGTTATTAGTCCTCGATACACAGTCGCTCTAATAAAGCTAATGAAGTTTCCCGTGGGAAAATGCTATCAACCTACAATAGATCATATAAAAATTACTTGAATTTAATATTTGAAGTCATCGTAAATAGGCTACTCATCAACCATATTCTTTTGTCATCTTGACATTGAAATATAGCGTAACTGTATCACAATAAAAGATATAGATAAATCAAATAGTTAATCAAATAGTCCTCGAATCTCTACTCAGAAAAAAAAACTCTAATACATAAGTAAAATCCTATAATTGTTTTATCACATTGTAACCTGCACAAATAAGTAACAATAACTTTGTTCGCGAGGAACTAACATTTAATTTTTAGCATTTTTAGTCTAAAGCCTTCCTCAATGATTACTTTAACAAATGCAAAAATAAATTTTAAATAGGACTGGTAGTTCCTAAAATTTGACCGTTCAAACAAACTTTTCTGCTTTATAATATTAATACAAATATTAACCAAAATTAAACGAATATTATAACATATAATAGGCCCGTGATAATATATTTCACTAATATGTGAAAGTTAGCTCCAATATTCAACAAAGTAACGTAAAACGGTTTTTAACATAAATGAGAACCTTTGTTCACTTCATTAAGTACTGTTAGACACAACGACATCGTAAATGTATGTAAGTAATACGTTTCGCTTGCGCATGCTACTCGTCAATCACCGCTATTACAAAATTGTTTCACAAAATTACTGGATGTGTCAATAAAGTGATAAACAAATTACCATTTATGTCAAAAGTTTCAATGCAAGTAGAAACTCCTTTGCATAATGTTGTTATGTCTATGATTAGCATATTTATTCGTGACTATTGTTTTAATTCCAAAGACAGTATCGCTTATATGTAAATTATTTATATAGTGAACCTATACATTTATTGTTTTTTTTACATATATAAACAATACATTTTCGACTCGTCATTCATTCTTGTTTCAAATGTTAGGTATTTTTGAAATGCACTTTTATATACTATATTGGAGTATAATTACTACAAATCATTAAAAATCTTTTAAAGTTTAAGATATAGAAAGAATGTAGAGAAAACAGACAACCAAAATACGGCAGATGTTAAAAGTTTTATAGGGAACGTGCCCGCTACGTTTTCCACATTTTATAAAGAAAAAACTATATTTATTGTGGCGCAAACGAGTCGAGTTTTATTTAATTTAGTTATAGTTAGATCAGTATAAATCTTTTGAATATGCGGTGAATTCAAATTCAAATGCCTATTTGTAGTTGTATAATAAAGAATTTGGTACTCTAATTCGTTATAAAGTTAAAATATTTCAACCAAAAATTATAATCGAAAAACAACGCTAAAAAACATTATTATAGTGTAACATTACTATTACAATTTATTAGACCACTGTTTATTCACTTTTGAATTTTTCTTGTAAAAAAACTACTTTTTGTTCGAACTATAAAATTTGCTCAGTAGTAATAAATATTTCTACTAAATTACTACTTAGCTATATTGAAGTTACATTATATTAAAAAAAAGTTATCAGTAAAGTTAAAATAATACAGTACTTCGAATTTTACAAAAACAAAAATGATTTTTGGATCATCGTTTTATAATTTATAATGAAAAGCACCTTTATTATTTTTTATAGTTTATAGGTTTAGCATAATGGCCACAATCTCACCTGATCTTAAGTGACGATTTGGCCCAAAATGGTGAGCACGCTGATCCTACCAGAGGGATTTGCTCTCAAGTGCAACTGACGGAACACACATAGGTATTTGGCGGAAGACTTTTAACTTAAGGGTGATACCTAGCAAGGCGAGTATTAGAAAAAGCTATACCATCATGCCATAGTTTCATCACGACGTTATCCTTCACCGAAACCTCAAGTTCATTACAGTTGAATTCGAACTCACGTCTATTAACCTGGCGTCCCTATACACTACCAACTAAGCTATCATCGCTTCATCGTTTTTTTTTTTAAAGTAGACAATAAAATCATAAACTTGACAAAGGTCGCAGCATACGAATAAATCTGCCAGCATCTGCACATAAAATCAAACCGTAGAACGTTAAAACAATAGGGGCGTTAACATACTTTTTTACCTTTCTCTTATGAAGTATTGTTTCTGGAGAATTCAACTCCATAGATAAAACGATTTCAATCAAATTTCACATAGAGTATGCCTTCAACTTTTCTTTTAAATTATAGCCATGATATACATTTCAAAGGAAAGTTAAATAAACTAAAGAGTACAGCCACTTCGGTTCAATGTATTAAATTCAGACCACTACTAAATAATAAAAAAATATTGCAAATAGTCTGGAATAAATAAAAAAGGTCTTTACAGTTCCTTACATTATATATATTGTTTGTATAATTATCCTTACATTGTCTGATTCGTGCGTTCGGACGTGTTTTTCTTACTTAACTTTTATTAAACGCGCTCACGCATAGTTTAAGCATAAGAAATTAACTAGGAAATGTTAGGAAACCTTTTTCCATTCCGTGTACTATTTGTAATGTATAACCGTTGTATTTATTCTATCAAAATATCTGAATTTGTATCAAATTTTAAGACTACATACACTGTGAAAGTATCCATAGGTTGTGATAATTGATCAGGGATCAGTTAATTTTAAATGGAACTCATAAATGCATTAATAATTGCAAACATTTTGAAGTTATGATCGCTTAGTTGGTAATGTGTACGGACGTTACGTCAAAGGATGTGGGTTCGAATGCACCTGCAATGAGCTTGAGCTTTCGGTGAAGGAAAACATCGTGATTAAATCATAGCATAATGGTAGTAATATTTTCAATGGCCGCTTAGCTAGCTCTCAAACACTGAAGTTGAAAATTTGCCGTCAAATACCTATAGGTGTCCGGAAGTTGTATTTGAGAGCCAGTCCCTCCACTAGGCATAGCGTGTCCACTATCTTGAACAATATCGTTACTTTACATCAGGTGAAACTGTAGCCATAACGATAATCCTATAAACTATTAAAAAACCTACAAACTTTAACTTTTCTATTACAATAGTAACACATTATATAAACAAGTAATAAATATGTATAGCGATACTATGTCTTAAGATAATGTTTATGTATTGTAGTGTAAACAATTCTTGTCAATAAAGTTATTATTATTATCATTATAGTGATATTAATCTTATACCTGAAATCATTATCCAGAAGAAAAACAATGACTCGCAAAAGTGGAAATAGACTGACCAAAAAAATAATCCTATCTAGCTTCTTTATCCATGCTTTGTTATAGAATTCTAATTAAAAGTTAAAACTATAAATATGTTTGTATTTAATTTTTGTTTTTATGCGCACTACACAGAGTTTTAATCCTATTCATATTATTGCTAATTACTTATGTGAAAGAGTAATCATTTAAAGATTATTATTATTATAATTGCCTGAACTACTTAGCATATTCTCGAATATATCCGGCTTTTTAACGCATTTCCTCGTTTAACCAGTTTTCATTCTGATCAAAATTTTTATCTTCGAACTTTGAGTTCCGACACAAATTGAGACTTCGTAATACTTAGAAAAACACATAAAATTATATTACATTCATATAAAACGTATGTAATAAATTTTTAAATTGTTGTGATGTATGTTATGGCAGAATGCTCACGTAACCAAGCTCCAAGAATAGCGCTTGAAAATAAAATACAGAAATCATTGAGATCCTTCGGTTTATGTAATAGCATTCTCAGGTTAGTTATGTGTGGCATTCGGGATCGATCATAATATATAATATAAATATGATACCTACATTACTTCGGATCTATCACTGGGGTGACATGGTCAATTTGTGATCAAACCCCAATTAAAAAATTAAGAGATTTTTTTTACAGAATACTAGCTGACCCGTGAAACGTAGTTCTGTCTTATAAATTAATTTAAGGAAATACTTTGGTTGTATTAAAAAATGAGAGGATGAGGGTAGGAGAGTGAAAATTTAGAGTACAATGTATTTTTAATGCCACATCACAAGAAATAAAAATAAAATGTTTGGGGTGGACCATCCTTATCACTTAGGGGTATGAAAAATACGACCTGTTCTCAGATCTACCGAATATACATATAAAATCGACCAAGCCGTTTTAGAAGAGTATGGCAACTAACATTGTGAAACGATAATTTTATATATAAGAAGATTAACAAAAAACCATTATCTTATAGCCATAAAATATTGATTACCTAAATAATTTATGTTGTTAAGGATAATGTTAGTAAATACTCTCATATTACATATGATGACGAATTCCTGACCGCTTTCGGCCACAGAGATTGCTTTAACTCCGGCGTTTGTGGACTTTGATGTAGCTAATGTTGCCAATGTTTTTCTGAAAAGTGCATCCGCATTGCTGACAGGACAGAACACCGTTCCTATAGGTATAATTGATTGCCGGTGGTGGTTGGGCTTTCAATCCATCTCGTCTGGTATCAAGTGCAGCACATCGTTCAACCTCAGAGGCTTGGACTTTCGTTGCCATCAACGCTCTCCAATTCGAACGTTTTGTTGCCAGCTCCTCCCACTTCGAGGTGTCAATGTCACAGTTCTACATATGACGCTTTAGCACACACATCTTTGTATTTGAGGAGTTGCCCGCCTTGTTTACGCTTGCTGCTCTTGAGCTCAGAGTAAAAGATAAGCTTTGCCACTCGCTCCTCCGGCATACGTGATACATGTCCGCACCAGCGAAGCTGTCTACTCATTAAATATGCCTCAATATCGCACACATTGGTTGTCGCAGTACGTCGGTGTTTCGTATACGAGCAGACCACTTGATCTTTAAGATTTTCCGTATGCAATTTATGTGAAATGGATCCAACATGCGTATGTGGCGACGATTAACCGTTCACGTTTCCGAGGAGTATAAGAGATTCGGCAACACGATTATCATATATATAGAGATTTTTGTAGATAGTTTCATGTCATGCGAACAGAAGACCTTGAAGTATAGTTTTCCAAAAGCTGCAGCTGCAGCGTTAAGCCTGCTATTCACTTCTACATCAAGGTCACACTTAGAAGTTACTGTGCTCCCCAGGCAACGAAACTTACTGACCTACTTAAGTTCATGATCATATAAATTATACACTTGAACTTCTTTCTTTAAATGTTTTGTTCTACTAATCAAACCTGTACTGGTTTCAACCGCAGATATAACTAACATTTTTACATCTAGTTTTGTCAAAAACCAGCTATATACTAGTCACTTTTCCAGTTCGAAGAGAGTTGGCATATGGTCAGATTGATACCTGCCTTTAGGTGTAACCAATTATTGTTTAATTTTCTATGATCTTAGTTCCATTTTTGAGTTTAGATATAAACAGCTATAAGGTTGAATTGATAACTTAGCATCATGCTAGCGATATTCATGTATAGTACTCCATACTATAAAAATATATTACGATCAAATAAGTTTTGAACCTAAATAGCTAAAGAAATTCACAATAACACTAACATCATTAAAACAATTACCCATTTATGTAATTATATATCCCAATATATTCAATATTGATAGAAAAATGTCACTTATTACATTCGATTGATACAGAATGCAGTTTTTCAAATTGCGAATATTTAGTTAATAATAACATGTTGTTCCACTACTTCACCGTATGATAATATTTGCATACTTTCCTGACCGTATGGAAATTACTCACCGTATAATTGTAACTCAGTAGACCACAACAGGTGTGGTTTTGTAACTTAGGGGAAAATATATAATATAGTTGCAGAAGTTTGAAAACACTTACTATTGCAAGAACTACGAACACACCTGAACCTGACATTTCACCTGAAATCATTGATCCACGCACGAGATAATTATTTGTGTTACTGTACGAATTTGATAGTATATTTCTACGAAGATTTCTAAATAATAAGCACCAGTAACAAGTTCTTCTGCTACATATAAAATTCTATTTTTGTTACACTACCTGTCGGATGTCCGAGAAATATTATGAAATGTGTAATAGACGATGCATCCTTTATAATATCCGACTGTTATCAGAAGAATGACAACTCGGATGTCTCACCAGTAACAAAGTAGTAAATACATTTTTGCATGATGGTAGGTAGTGTTTTTGCAAATGCCCACCTTGCTAGCTACATCCCTCAAGTTGGAAAATGTCTACCACATACATATAAATGTGTTCCGACATTTGCACTTGAGTGTCAGTCCGTCTTTAGAGTATCTAACCATCTTGGGCCACATATCTTAATCTTAATGTACTTAATCAATATCACGTAAGATTGTAGGCATAACGCTGAAATTTACTGTGTCATGCGGTATTGCATAATTTGTAAGCCTGATATATATTATTTTTAACATTAAACTGCGTGCACTCACTACTATAATTGAATCATAAGCAATTGAGTGACTTTTCAATAAATTTACATCATTTTTATTAATATTTTCTTTCATCTCAAAATTATGCATCAATATTCCGATCAAATTTATATTTATTCTGAATATATATCTGACGTTCAATGGTGCAATATACTGATTTAAAACCTACACTTTGTTTAAGCTGATTGATGAGCACAATTTATATTAATATAATCTGACTATTAATATTATTATTTATCGGTATAAAATATGCCTTAATGTGTACAGAAAAAAACGTGCACAAGAACTTCCTTGTTGTTATTGAATGGGGTTAAACTGTCGTACAACCCATACAGCGCGCCGGATACTGCCTGTTGTATATAAGAACGTACGTAACATCCTCAAAGCATAAGTGATATTAATTTACTCTAGTGTCATGTGAAATATAATTTTAAATAAAAATCTTTGATTCGAAATAAGCCACGATTAAAGCCAACGAGTTAACACTACATTTTACTAATACACTACATCTTATTATAATATAATTGCTTTAACTAACTGTTTACTTAAAAGCGCACTTTCTCTAAGATAGTGCGTGAAGTATTATTACCAGGGAAGGATTCAATTAGGTTTGTAATTATATCATATCGGATCGTTTTATATTATATTAACCCAATTTTAACTTACAAATATATTGCACCAGTTTGTCATTTTTTTTTTATCGTATTAGTACCTAATTTAAGTAGTAAGTATGTATATTATTATACCTATTCTCTTTCAAAAGACCCTAGGCATACAAAAAAAGTTACAAACGACTGCCTTAAGATATTTTAACAATATATAATAGTAAATACTGATATTTCACAATTAAATATATATTTCTATAGTTAAGTGTGAAGAGCGTTGTAATGCACATATCACATCTACATTGCTTATTGTGTAAAATGTCAACAAAGTTATCATCATCATACTAATATTAGAAATGCGAATGTGAGTTCGTTTGTTACGCTTTCACGCCTAAACCACAGAATCGATTGTGATGAATTTTGGTACAAAGATAGATGGGACCAGGAGGCGGAGATAGGATACTTTTTATCTCGAAATTTTTATTGGAAGAGGGGTAAAAGGAGGCATAAACTTTGTATGAAACTTTTCATTGCGTCATCCGATTTGTTTGACAAAATCGATATTAACGCGAGCGATGCCGCACGTAATATTTAGTAATAATTATAATTTACTGTAAAATACCGTAAGTTTAAGAACAAATAAAAACTAAGTGAAATCCGTTCACACACAGCGTTCTGAACAAAATATCAAACGGACAATGATCTTGACTACAAATACTATCATTTATGTCAAAAAACACTTTGTATAAAGTAGTAAAACTTAATAACATTTAATAAAAAACACTTTTGGATTATCACATAGTTAATTATGGTATGTCTGAGAATTTGTCTTTGTTTTATTTACATGAATTGTGAGTTAATAGATATTTATCCGCCGCATAAATAATTTATAATTAGACTGTCTCACTTACAGCGTGTTTAGTTTGTTCTTCGTTCGTAATTTAGAAAAAAAAAACCTTTACATTTTAAACAACATAAATTAACGATTTATATTCCCAAATAGGAAGTAAAAGTTAAATAACAAAGTATTACAATCCGTAACAATCTCATTTAATCAGATGATAACGCCAAATATGAATGCGAGACATTCCTTTAAGTTATCGCTATAAACACGTAGATAATCAAATTTGCGAAAACATACAATAAATGTATTATGATAAGTATCTTTGTTGAGTAATAGATACTATTGTACGCGAAACATAATTATTTTTATAAAATGTCAAGGACATTTTTAAAGATAACTAGAACTGATGTCACCGATAAAAAAAACGAAACTTAAACAGGAATTACGGCTTTGTAAAAGTACCCTGATTTATATTTCCGGATCTAGAAATTCAAGTTTTAACATAACATTAGGCGTTACGAGCTAATAATGAGAAGTAGATTGTATGTTTTACAATTTAGCAGCGGTAGAATATTTGTAAGAAACTGTTCAAAGTAACTGCTTTTGAAATTGTCCATATCATTATCATGGGTTCTGGAAATCTATAGAGAAACCTCCATTAATGTGTGCTGTATCAGACTTTGCAATAAACAATAAAAAGGGTTTCCTATGGGAAAATGAATTAAAGATTATAACTGTCACAATTCTGAGATGGTACTATACATGAGGGTAAATACCGTCATTATTGTCATACCTGTAAACCTCTCGTGAACGATATATACCCTAATTGAACTCTATACACAACATGTCTGGTGTACGCTGATATATGGTGGTTCTGATCGAAAATAACATAATTGCCTAAATTAGATAAATATCATCTTAACATAATTAAAGACAAACAATAATGTATAACAATGGTAAGTTAAAAATTACAGCAATTATTCGTTTTTCACTCCCATAAATGTATTTATTATTAAAGAGTATTTCATTATAGGAATGGTATTAAACTATATTTTATCAATTTTGTTATAAATAAAACCCAAAGATCTCGACGCAGTAAAAGCATTCAACCTATGTTATTACTTATAATGACTACCGTCGCTGCGCGTCGAGTCGCGCGAAACAGAAACTGACAAAATGATAAATTGTAATCTTAGTAATTTCTAATTCCTTATTCTGCAAATTTAACTGAATTTGTATTTAGTTCTATAAGTTTTCAGTTTCAGTAACTATTTCAGTTTCAATTGTACTGTCCTGTACAAGTACAGTATTGTATTTCAGTGTCAGTACAATTTAGGTTAATATTATATCATACCGTTTTGTTCGTATTGAAATAAACTTTAAAAAACAATAAAAACTTCTAGTTTTGTTTAACTTAACGAATTACAAAATAAGTGTCGTTGTTATTAAATAACGTTCAATGTTATTTTATTAGTGACCAAGTTATTTTTTGTCTGAAAACAAATTTCAGATCAAATGATACAAAAGATCTGAATATTTGTTAGACATTAAAAGGAATGCAATTGCTTTACGTTAAGATTTTTAATGTAGAAACAAGTTGACTATAAAGTTGCATATTGACATAAGGTATTTGGCGCGTTGTGTAGCCTACCTGCATCAGTTAACGTAGGTATATTCTTTGTCATAGGTTTTAACATTTGATATGAGGGAATTGGACTAGCGTTGTATCTTCATCAATAAACAACCGAATCTGTTAGACGGCACATTTTTAATGTATATATTTACTCAAAAATTATAAAATTTATTCATAAATATGATTTCAAGGTTTCGCTATTGATTTTATTAAACTCTTGTCCATATAACAGGAAAATCCCTAATAATTGTAAATAAGGAGTGTAACTTTGTTATTGAACCATGTAGGTAATATAGAATATTAATAATTTTTGCTTATGTTAATATGGTATACATTTGCATAACAATTAAGGACCTTATATTCTAAGGAATAATTAGGACGATTTCTACAGAAAATTCTTCATAGCCATCGGTTTTAATTGTAATAAATAAATAATTGGCGTTTCAAAAAACTCATAAATAATCTAACGGTTTACCCGTTGATTGTATTATTTCCTACAGCTTCCTTGCTTTAAGATTCGTACCACATTTGTAAAGTAAGTTAGATAGTAATACAGATTATATCGGCGGATTAATATCGTTGTTATAACTATTTACGGTCTAATTCGGTCGATTGGTTACAGTTTCACCATTTAGGCTAATATTTGATGTTAAAATACAAGCCGGGCTTGTAATATTATGCAGACCGCGGAAAATTCTAATTTTAATTATGAAGTAATAAACAATAGACTTATAAATAGAGGTATTTTATTGTCATATAAATACGTTAAATATAAAACAACCTACGTTTATAATTCACGACACAGTAAAACAGGAAAGGAATAGAATATTGTAATTTGTAATTATATTTAGTCGTCTAAGTAGATACATGTAACTGAAAATAAAAAGTACGATATCTTGTCATTAATATTTTCGTAATGTTTTTGAATGTAATTTGGTTCTGTAAGGGACTACCCCCGCGGTCCTTGCGCAGTTTGCCTGATGTCATTGTTAGGATCAATAAACTTAGTAAGTTTGGACCTATTGGTTAGTTAGTATCGCGAACCTTTTCGTTTTCCGACAGTAGCCCAAGTCGAGGTTCGGCCATTCTGGTACCCTTGCGCCCGCTGCCTCGGGGCTGAGTGTCCTCAGCAATGCCCCAATTGCATTCGCAATTCATTCACTTCGATGAAGCTGTCAAAGCCCTTACGGCAAACAGCGTATGTTAAGTCGAAAAAAAAAATGAATGTAATTCAATTCCCAGACATTTAGACCAATACCTCAAATTTCCTACTATTCTTCGTTATTAAAACAGAAATTTGGTTCATATTTGAAAAATAAAAAGTATTGAGAGCCAGTTGCGGCCATAACGCTAAACCTTAACTACAAAAAAAATATATAACATAATTTATATTACATGGAATATAAATAATCTGTAGATGTAAAAGGTATGTGTAAATATTTATCAAAAAAGAAGCTCCATACCATACCTAATTCAATCATGACAGCACCACAGTTACACATATTTCTACCTAAATAACTTTACCGCTTCTGAAGGGTTTGGTCTGAAGAATGCAGTTGGCAGTACAAGCCGTCAAGAGTCGTGCTTAGTGTTAGCGTATAGTAACCTATTATTAACTGCTCTCAATTAAACTTCGCGATCCTTTTTGAGAAAGGTTATATATAGACATGGACATTAGCATATCTACTGACCCTTCTCATATGAATCATTAAGCTTATTAATTTATTATTCCTCATTACTTACTAATTTATAAAATCACAATAAATTCGACGACCACAACGTCTGAGAGTTTCGATAAAGTAAAACATTACGAAAAACATGGGGATAGGGTATTTTGTTATCTAATCAAAAGTGTGTCATCAAACATCTTTACGCGTATTCCAGCTACTGCATTTGCACTAATAGACGCTTTATGTTTAGCGTGGTATCATTTGTGGTCATAACATCAATGAATAAAACGGTGATATTGTCCTCAAAGGCTTATAGCCTACGGACATACAGAACATGGTAAAATAAGAGAAAATGGTTGTTAGTGTGTACAAAGACTCTGCAGTTTTAATTTTAATTATACTACGTGAAAAATAGTTAAAAGCTTAAGTGAGCTCACGCATATGCACCGGAAAAGGGCGCGACTGTTGAACTTTAATTCGTCTAATCGTGTGGCGTTTTGTATTCGCATATCTGATGTCAAAATGTACGGACGTGAACGCAATGACTCAGGCAGGATATCACAGTATTCATAAGCGTAAACTCGATTTAAATACTAATACGAATAATATATTTTATAATGAATACAAGAACCAGTTATATCCGTGATTATAAATTAAACTACAAAACATGTATACACAAAGAAAATATATTCATAAATGTATAAAATAAAGAAAAAACTATTATTATAAAAGGTAACTAAAATAATAAAATTTAAATTACCATGGTTGCGTTACAATTATATCAGGAAACATCATTCACAAAAGATATAAAACATTACCATATTATCAGAAGTAGAGTACACGAAAATAAAGAGATGCGGATATAATTGAATATACGAATTATTTATTGATGGATCAAATCAAACAAATTGAATATTCAGTTCGGAATACATCTAATGGTTTTGATTCAATTCGAATAAATTACTATTACAAAAGTTGGGATAGATATTTGATATACATACTTACAACAGTGTCAGAAAATACACTTTGAGATTTTATTAACTGAACAAACGTTACTGTTTCGTTAACCATTTAAATTTTAAATACTAAGTATGAGAGCAGACCAGAATAGCAATTTCCTTATTGCACTAAAAAAGTGTAGTTAAAAAAGTTAGATATTTTCTGATAGATGACTTACTATGAAATTAACAGGTGAACTGGAGTTCATCCATCTCACCCGATCTTAAGTGACGACGTAGCTCAGGATGGTGAACACGCTAAGCGTAGTGGAGGGACTGGCGCTCAACTGCAACTGCCGGAACGCACCCATAGGTATTTGCCGGCAGATTTTTAATTTGAGAGTGGTTACTACCCAGGCGGACATCGGAAAGAGGCCTACCAGCATGCTATAGTTTCAACGTGATGTTTTTCTTTATCATAAGCTCAAGCTAATTGCAAGCGAATTCGAAGTAAGGCGGGGTCCGTATAAACTACCAACTAAGCTATCATCGCCAATTCGATTTACGTAGTTTCCATTATAATTGTTTATACGCTATGTTATAAGGACGTACTAAGTTACCTAAGACGTAATTATACAATTAACATGAAAACTAATTAATGATTTCTTAGGTTTACGCGAATATTATTCATTGAAATAAAACTAATTTAAACGGATTTTATCGCGGTTATTTATTAAATTTTGATCCCGACGTTTCGAAAGCTTTTCAGCCTTCGTGGTCACGGGGCGGACTGAGGTGTAGGTTGTCCAGAAAAGTTTATGTTACTGTGTCTACCTTCAATTTAATTTTTAATATTTATAATGTTCCGATCTACGCAGAAAGAGCTCACAGTGTCTTGAGGTCTGGCAATTGGTCTTTTGGGTTCCGATTTAATTAAATGTATAATTGGATCCCAGGCTTGTGCTAGCTTCCAACCATCTTCTCTATTGAAATTTGGATGTTTTTTAATTTCAATAGCCTCACGAATCATCCTAGGTAGGAATCGGTGTTCTTTGGCAAGGATTTGTGGCTTGTCGAATCGAAGCTAATGTTTGGAGCCTTCTTCTGAATGTTCAGCAACTGCAGACTTCGTAGAGCGTCGGTGTTTAACATCAGCTATATGTTCTTTTATGTGGGTCCCTATATTTCTTTTAGTTTGTCCGATATAGGAGAGGCCACAGTCACATTCGATTTTGTATACGCCCTGTTCTTGTAGAGGTATATGACACTTGACAGGTGGTAAAAATTGTCTAATCTTCTTGGGCGGCTTGAAGTAAGTTTTAATTGAAGCACGCTTCAGCACATAGCCAATCTTGTCTGTGACCCCTCTTACAAAAGGTAGCACAACAGGTACACGTTCTACTGTGGCTGGTTTCACTCGGTTTCCGTGACGGCGGCGTGGAATTTGGAGCTTGTTATCACGCAGTACTTGCTTGACATGTCGCAGCTCAGCAGCCAGATGTTCCTCGTCACAGATTCCTTGTGCTCTCTGAAACAAAGATTTACCCACGGTAGCTAACTGTTTCAGATAGTGGTGAGATTCACCATTCAGGTATTTATCTGTATGGGTTATTTTCCTGTACACAGTATGGCCTAAAGACTGATCAGGATTACGGATAACTAAAACATCTAAGAAAGGAAGAGATTTGTTTTGCTCTAACTCCACAGTGAATTGTATGTTATTGTTAATGGAGTTAAGATGATCTAAAAATGATGATAATGATGATCAGTCTTTAGGCCATACTGTGTACAGAAAAATGACCCATACAGATAAATACCTGAATGGTGAATCTCACCACCATCCGAAACAGTTAGCTACCGTGGGTAAATCTTTGTTTCAGAGAGCACAAGGAATCTGTGACGAGGAACATCTGGCTGCTGAGCTGCGATATGTCAAGCAAGTACTGCGCGATAACAAGCTCCAAATTCCACGCCACCGTCACGGAAACCGAGTGAAACCAGCCACAGTAGAACGTGTACCTGTTGTGCTACCTTTTGTAAGAGGGGTCACAGACAAGATTGGCTATGTGCTGAAGCGTGCTTCAATTAAAACTTACTTCAAGCCGCCCAAGAAGATTAGACAATTTTTACCACCTGTCAAGTGTCATATACCTCGACAAGAACAGGGCGTATACAAAATCGAATGTGACTGTGGCCTCTCCTATATCGGACAAACTAAAAGAAATATAGGGACCCGCATAAAAGAACATATAGCTGATGTTAAACACCGACGCTCTACGAAGTCTGCAGTTGCTGAACATTCAGAAGAAGGCTCCAAACATTATCTTCGATTCGACAAGCCACAAATCCTTGCCAAAGAACACCGATTCCTACCTAGGATGATTCGTGAGGCTATTGAAATTAAAAAACATCCAAATTTCAATAGAGAAGATGGTTGGAAGCTAGCACAAGCCTGGGATCCAATTATACATTTAATTAAATCGGAACCCAAAAGACCAATTGCCAGACCTCAAGACACTGTGAGCTCTTTCTGCGTAGATCGGAACATTATAAATATTAAAAATTAAATTGAAGGTAGACACAGTAACATAAACTTTTCTGGACAACCTACACCTCAGTCCGCCCCGTGACCACGAAGGCTGAAAAGCTTTCGAAACGTCGGGATCAAAATTTAATAAATAACCGCGATAAAATCCGTTTAAATTAGTTTTATTTCAATGAAAACTAATTTTTTCGCTTTGAAGAACATTGTCATCCAAACGTTAATGAACAGGAAATATTTTTTTATTCCTGTTTATATAAATATTTTTGTAGATCTTTAAAATCGTCCAAAATGTATGTTAATTATAATTAAACAATAAATTACAATTCAAAGGTTTTAATGGTTAAATACTGGTATAATAAACAATGGTGAATACTAATTTATATATAAAAAAACTTATTTGCAAAGTTAGTATAATAACATATTTTTTCAATTATGATAAAAATTTGAATAATTCCGAATATTAATTTACGTAACGTGATTCCCTATTAGACTAAATAGTTAAGGTACTGTGAATTTTAAGAGCCTGTGTATCTGTTCTTGAATGTTTATATAAAAGCCAGTTCCTTCAAAGATTTAGCGTGTCTACCAACTTGGGCCGTATCATCACTTAAGATCAGGTGAGATTATAGCCATACCGCTAAGCCTTAACTATAAAAAGAACAGTTTATACTATATAAACTAAATAAAAACATGAACTGCCTATACATATCTTACCTCGTACTTTTACTATTGAAGAAATAAAAATGACACTGTCGTTGAATTTTTTTATTAGAACCTTTAAAGTAACGACTCAGAATTAGAATTTGTTCTTATATTGCTTATATGTAATTATAGTACATATTAAATTTAGAATTTCTTGCATGTGTTTTATTCATAAATTATGACACTTTTAGAAAGTTATTTACCATAATATAATAAAGCGGATAATTTTCTTTAAATGCACTAATCTTAGGAGCTTCAGATTCGGAATCGGATTTTTAAAACTCTTTTTGTATTTGATAGAACAATAATTGAGGAAGGCTTTGAGTTATTTAACATCACGCTACCACCCAAAGGAATAAGGAAGGAAAAAAGTTACAGAATCGGGCAAAAATTATTAAATAATGTTCTGTTTCACGCGAACGAAGGCACGGACACAACTAATACTATGTATACATATATATAATACTATATACATATTATACTTTGTATTTCCTCTACCTTTGGGTTAGCTGATATAAATGTAAGATAATGTTTTTTTAAATTATTTTCTGATATATTTCCGTCAAAATATGTATAAATATAAGCACTTAGTGAAAATCAGCAGTACTTACAAAATGGAAATGAATAGATGTAATTCAATAAACAACGTTTATTTTAACTGTAGAAATAGTAAAAGATATTGCACTCACGATAGTGGAATTATCAAGGGTACACAATAATTTACAACACTGTGTCCGTTTGAAATCAAATAAGATCGTGAATATAGTTGTAAACGAAGAAATGTACATAGAATGAGTTTTCCGAGAAACAATAATTAATTAATAAAAGGAATATGATCTCATAGTTTCTTAAAAAATAAATCTGTATTTAGCAAAAATAAAATAAATACAACATTGTACAAAATATAAAAGAAATGTCGCTGTAATTCATGTTTAGAATTAAAAACTAAAACTTTTCTTGTGTATTTATAACAAGAGCACATAAAAAGTGCCAGTGTTATTACAAAAAATATTTAAATACAGGTACTAAAAATCACAAGTCGTATTCGTCATTTTTGACAGTGCGCGATTATTTAAATAAATAATTTAATTCCATAACAATCTCAACCATTAATTTCACCTCTCAATGATAAAAAAATAAAATGAAACACTTAACACAACACAATGAAAACAGGATGCCATATCAAATATAAATAAAACAAAACAACTTAGCGTTTCAAAAAACTTGTCCGTTATGAAAAAGCTATTTTTGTTGATTATGATTTTAAGCGTTCCATTTATTTAATGTGAATTATTTTTGCAGATCTGCTTCTCACATGCCTTCAAATATATTCTAAACTTTATATATATGGTTATGATATTACAAAAGTATTAATATTGCCAGTTAGTTTTCAAACAAAATAGGTTCCTTTTTTATAAAGTGCGTATTTCATTAAATTGTATACTTATTTCTTCGTTTTAAAAGTGAATGGATTTCATTCCGTTTTATAAATATACAATGGCGGTCCTACTTGTTCACGTGGATTTGCAATTAATAAACAACTTGACCCACAATCGAGCTTATTTCAAACTGTCGAATCATTCTTCGTCTATTAATTAATTTTGTTTCTTGTGTTTTTACGGTATTATATTTGATTAATACGAGTTTGTAACGTGCTAAGTTAGTAATGAAATAATTAAAGTCACTTTCTTTTACTTGATTATGTTGAGTTCTGTTCAATATTTATGATTCAACTTTACGTGTTCAATAACTACATAAAACACCTCGAAAACCTTTTACGGATCATCATTGCATGAGTTGTCAATGAATTAATTATTATTCGTTTAAATAACATGTGTGCGTTGACCTTCAATAACAACTCGCAGCTTTTTAATTTATGAGAATTAGAATACAGAGCTAAATAAGGACCACATTCATGTTTATGATGATCGTTACCTTTAATCTATGAAGTACTAACCCGATTGACTCACCATAAATCAATCTCTGGACGGGGGAAAGCACGTATCAATACGCCGGTAGTCACATGAACTCGACACAAAACAACTTTTTGTCTCGCGTTTAGTGAAACGTATCAGAAGTATCATATGAAACATATATTAACACTTTCCACTAAACATTCGCTCCAATTCCACAACATTGATAGCACGAGCACTTCTAACTGATGCACTAAGCACACGTTCCTTCACAGTTATCTGTTAAGGTGTTAACGTAACAGAGTGAGGCAACAGCAGGTCCGAATCGCAATGCGAAATTTGGGCGGTCGCGTTGGTCTGCTGTTTAAAAGCGACAGTTAAACGAACTTTACCGGTTTTAAACGTCCCAAATCCGTATCAGTAACTCAGTTTTACTTTTTTAACAACGTGGATTAAAAACACGAGTGAGCTGCGCGGGTAGCGCGAGCAAACTGAGGCGCCGACGTGCGCAACCACGCGACGCATCAGAATCTAACCGAACCTCGACCGAATGTAGTCGAATGGACTTCAAACTTTTACTCGACCGAATCGAAACCACCTCACGGAACGCGACATTTCCTTGACAACCCCAACACGCAAATCATCCGGGTTATAATGTTGCAAATAAACTTGCATATTACATACATGGGCAAGCCACTTGTACAAGGCTTTCGAGAAACAACATTCAAGTACATAGTGGGCGCTTACATTGAGTGACCGGCTACATCGACCAAATGACGTAGATAATAAACGATAAGACATTTCAAAACCCCGATTAAAAATTTATATTAAGAATCGATTTACATATCATATGACAGATACGTGAGCAAACAGTTTAAAATTGTATCTAAATTAATTTGTAGCTAATAAATACATAGGTAAATAGGCAAAGATATAAGAAATGAGTACCTTTTCTCATGTTCGTCAACCAGCTTTCTTTTCTTTGTTTAGTAGTTATGATAGTATTTCGGAAACAAATAGATTCCTTCTTACATTTACAAGAATCTCCTAAAATTTCAATAACGAATATGGTAGAATCTCAACTAGCGGGCTAACACCAGTAGTAGTAGAATTAAAAGGTGTATGAAAGATTGTAAATATGATTGTAATAAAAAATTCGCTTACTGCTACGTGTAACCTAAATTGAAATCCGTTTAGTGTAAAGAAAACGACATTTGCTGTATGCTCCCTAAAGTTATTCTAATCTATTTCTTTTTCCACATTAATGAAAAAAATATTTCTTTGATGCCTTATGAATACCTTGACCATCACACTGGTTATTATTGTTTTCTCAGTAAGCAGAGCTCAATCATCTGTTAAGAATAACGTCTTGAGTATTTTAAGCGAAAATCTTACGGAGTAAGTTACGCATCTCATCGCTATTTTAAGGTCATTGGGTTCGTCATTATAAAACATATCCATGACATTATTATTGGACGTGTTTTCCTTAAACGGCCGTTAGGTT
Organism: Actias luna; assembly: GCA_039707435.1. Classification (NCBI taxonomy): domain Eukaryota; kingdom Metazoa; phylum Arthropoda; class Insecta; order Lepidoptera; family Saturniidae; genus Actias; species Actias luna. The sequence goes on along the minus strand of JAZHAC010000012.1, from coordinate 10,283,078 downwards.
ATATACCTTCCATAAGTTAGAACTCCATCCATTGCCATTGAAGATCTGCATTACTGTTTTAACGGTACGTATCACAAATATAAATTATTAAATTCAACCCAAATATTTCGAAACCAAAAGCAGTTGTAATAATAACTGTTCAAATAATTGTGAATCGTGCCTTTCTTAACGAGAGTAAGTCTTAGATCGTATACCTTGATTTACACATTAGAATAAAAGGCTTTTGAATGAAAAAAATTGTGAAAGAAAAATTTCTTAGAAAGGTTATGGGAATGAAAGTTCTTTATTGAGAGCGATTTCTCCATAACTAAACGATATAAATTATTACTGTGGATACAACACCATTGCCCGAGTTTTGTGCTGATTTAGTAAAGCCTTTGAAATACTTAAAAGTAAATAATAACTTAGTGGTAGCAGGACCCGCTCTAGGGGAGGAGGTAAGCCGGGTATTTGCCCGGAGCGCCGCGGCGGTTGTTTGGTTATAAAAGTTGAACATGGCAAATTTTACCAACAAAGGCAAAATTTTGGATATAAGTACCTTCGTTTGTTAAAAAAATATATTATATATGTAAAATATATTTTGAGACTACATTCAAATGTCTGATGAACGCTACTTGAACTGATTTAAACATACAGTGCTATGGACATATGGTACTTTTTTGATCAATGAAAATTATATATATTCCTAAGGGGCGGCAATTTGTCTTTTAGTCCGGGGCGATGTAACAGCTAGAGCGGACACTGGTGGTAGCGTAAGCTAAAATCCTGCAATGAGTCTGACCTTTCGGTAAATGAAAATATCATGTTGAAACCATAGATTATTGGTAGGGCTCTTGTAATGCCGCCTGATAAGCTACCACCTTCAACTTGGAAATAAGTCACTAAATACCTATAGGTATTACTTTACACTACATCGCGATTCAACATCAGGTGAGGATACGATCAAACGTTAAACATATAAAGTAACATAAATGAATACTCGCTTTTTCATAAAAACAATTTTATTGTTCTGTTAACTGACTAATCACAAATCTGCAATCCTAATACATTTATAATATTTTCAAGTATTATAACTACGTTATAGAGTTTTAATACTATAGTTCAATAATGATCTCTACTACACACACAATCAACCTATTATTTATAAAAATAACGTTACTAATCCAGTATTAAAATACACAAGTCGGTATTAAAATACTGGTCCAATTAAATGAAATACATAAAGCGTACCCAGTAATCATTTAATCGAAAGTGCTGAAGCGTAACACATACTTGTTTTACTGTTAAATTAGCATATTCCGAAGTTCAATGTTCTAGACTATAAATGAACTATTTGACAAACTTTTCACTAGCTATAACATTGTTGGTTATATTACTTATGTTTTTAGTCTTTATTGTTACGCGCTTTATTCGGTTTAACATTTATTTAGAAATATAACTTTTAACATGCCAATTCACACTTGAAACTCCGCTCAAGCAAAATAAATCTAATTTATCTATAAATCGGTTCTATATTTATAATCCATACAGTGAATCAATACTTACGATGACAATATAAAAAAAATCACACGCGTCTCTTTTATTATGTTTGATTTCCTTTATTTTCAGTTTACCATTTCTTATGGGATATTTCTTTTAATGATGTCTTTTAATAGTAGTAGTGTAGGTTTTTATATCTGCCTATACATTTTTTTAGCATATTTTGAATAAATATATATTTAATTGTATTTAGATTTTCCATTGATTTATTTTTATTTGATTGATTATTTTTTGGTTGTGTTTTACGCATATATACACAACAAAAAGTACACGTTTATTATTATAATTCGCACTTACTATAACATTGTATATCATAAAACTAGAAACGATGTATTGTATATTATACAGGATTTTGATAAGTTCAAATTAAACTAATAAATAAATAGATAAGTAGGCGTTTCGAAGTGACGAGTTGCATGTTGGAATTAGCCAAAATATGGGTATACCTATACAGGCTGCTTAATAATAGCTTTCGGAAACGTATTCACACCGTGACCATGTAACAAAGCCTGTCACTGCATACATTTCTGTAAACGATTGCCGCCTTTCTTGTATTGTTAAGTCTCACCATCAATGTATAATGGCTGTCAACTAAACCTAACGCTTCATTTGAGTAACATGGATATTTTAGTCAATGCAATTTCCTAACAAACCGCTAATCAAACTACATTAATTTTCGCTAGTATTTTGTAACTTAAACCTTGTACAAAGACATAAATGTAATAACATTAATTGAAGAGGATGGGATTCTTTGCTAGCGGCATCTCGACAACTGGATGGTTCATTTATACCCATCGAAGTATTATAAACGTTTACAGATTCCTACCGTGTACATATAGTTTATCCATTTACATTAGATACGAGATCTGACTAGATTTAGGTTTAAAGAAAATAAATTTTAATATACACAGATTGTGCAATATGCAAAAAAAAGGTGGGCTGTCAATTGTGCCCATGACTATGTCGAGAAAAATATATTACAATAAAATAAATAGAAGTCCTGTATTATCTAAATAAAGTTTTAAAATATTTAATATATTAAAATAAACATTTAAAAAAGTGTTTACACCAATAAAGATGTCACTGAATAAACAATATTAAAGAACATTTTAGGTTAAAACATATTTTAGCGTAATCATTGAAAAATAATGCAATTGTTAAAAATAGTTTTAAAGTAAAACCAAAAGTTCTTGTTTACATTAACATAGGGTATTTTTATTCAGAATAAAGTACTTTTTCCCCGGGATAGAAAATTAACTTTTAGTTCCATGTACATGGGCACAGATAGTATATTTTTAAATTAACAGAAATTATTTTAATGTACGCTTCATCATGGAAGCTTGAGAAACATACATCTAAATCTACTAAAACCACAATACCAAAGTAATATCACTAAGCTGAAAGTTCAATTGGGAGACTAAGCAAAATATAGCAATGATATATTAATAGTATTTACAAAACACCATAATTATAATATATACAACTTATAACAAGTAAAAACATTGCAATCATCAAGCGTTTATTTCATGCAAGCGACCACACAAGTATCTTGATAAACATCTCCCAATAAACGATAAGTTGCTTCGCTTAATTCATAGACATGTCAAGATACTACCATACTATCTAAGATGCTATCTATATAAGATACTATCATACTAGATACAAGTGGTGATGACAATCTATAGCTTTAATCTAAACAAATTATGACTATTACTTTACTACTATATAATTCTCCTTGAATTATGGCCCAAAAATATGGTTACTATAAAATAAGAAGCTGGTTATATATTTATAATTTCGTTAGATCAGTCATCACAATCACAAGTATCACAGGATCACAAGTAAATCACAGAACATTCAAAATAGGAGGTCAAAGTTTTTCAAACTACTAGATATTTAACAAGCTATGATCAAACGTATGTAAACCAATTGAAAACATTGAAATAAATGTCTTATTCTGAACTCATTAAACTGCCAAAAAAGGATATTCATTTAAAGATATCCAATTGATTTTTTATTGAATTGATTGATTGATATTATCTCATGTCTAGTCCACAAAATAATCAACTCCTGTACCAAATTCTATTAGATTACAAACAGCCACTTGAACTTAGATGATAGACAAACATTCTACTGTAGTTATCCATTTATAACATATATTATATAGTCATTTGTTCATTTATATAAGTAAAGGCAAAAGTGAAAACACACATTTTTTTCTCTTTATATTGTTTGGAGCTTTTACAGCAGTCGTATCAGCCCCATGCAGGCTTACCAGATAACTGGAATTTTCCTGAGAAATAATAAGAAATAAAATTATAATTAAATAATAAAATATAATAATTAGCAATCAACTAATTGACTATATTTATTATTTATTCATGCGAATCTCGTACCACGCATCTCATACGCATATTCAAGCTTACCCGTTTGTTTTAAAATAAGATATTTTAATGCCGAAATGTCAGGAAATTTATTGCTAAGGAAGGGTTTTTTCAGGAAAACTTATTTTCGGATTTGGTAACGCTGGTAGCCCCATGTAACATAACAATACTAAACAAAAAGTTATTCGCACATCCTCGTTCATAAAAACACCTTTCACTCATTTCAAATAAATAAAACTTAAGAAATTCGAGCTCATTCGAACGATTTAATAAAATTCTATGAAACATACCCATATCTAATTTATTTAAATTAAATCCAGAAATTATTTAGAAAACTTGTAGTTAACATGGATTAGTTTATGTTATTTAAACCACGTTAGTATAGACGGCAGGCGGTTTGCGCCTACGCACCGTTCCACGGGGTCAAGGTTAGAGGTCGACGAGTAATCCATTAGGTACTACCATAATATTAAATTAATTATTACGAAGGGCACAAATACGACTGCATCAACGCATACTACAATTAATTATGTTTCGTTTACTATAATTAAAGTAATACTATTTTATGTGATTGTGCGCTTTTTATAATTCTATACTTTTTTTAGAATCGTTTTTATTCAGAACAATTATTATCTATTAAACAGATTACTTCACGTTTTGAACTAATAAGCTTTGTCAAATTTTCATAACTTTTTCTAAACTAAAAAAAAACAAAACAATTTGGCATTCTTTAAAGGACGTTTGTAGCTGATAGAGGTCCAGACAAACCTTATCTGTAATATTACATAAAAGGGCGAATGCTAGTACGCTTTCTTTAAATTTATTATTATTATCATAAAAATATTTGATGAACTATAGTAGAACTGAGCAGGAGCTGTATTATATTTAATATAATTAATAACTACTTATTTAAATATACTCGTAATATATCTAAAATTGAACGTTGCTTAGGCTATTTTTTATGCCACATCTGAATTTAAGAAAATTAAAAATATCATTTCTGTATTATGAAACTTCACACACACAAAACGTCAAAAGTTTTTGACTAGAGAAACTATGGAAGTATGCATTTCCCTAAAAGCCTAAAAAAACTCGCCGTAGTTAGTTAGTCGTTAGTTCTTAGTAATAGGTAATCATTCACATATTGCAATTTTTTTAATACCACTAGTATACCTCACCACCACTATATATTACAAAAAAATTATTCATTTTAAAATGAATCAGTTACACATAACCGTAGATTGAAAGTATTACATTACGTAAATCCATAGAATAGTCATACATTAAATTTAAAGAAAACTCAAATTTAATTAAGTTTAACCTGTTTATATCAAACTAAATTTAGCTATAAAAAATAACAATAATTCAGTATTACATAAAACTTATTTGATAAAACTAGCGCACGGTAACAAATCAAAAAAAATGCAGCAATAACCTCTCGAACGGCAACAAATAACGCTATCGTGCAATACTTACCGTTAAATGATTCACGTGAGAACTAAACGCTTCCTGAATGCTCGCTCTTGAACTAAATCCATGCATTGGAAGATTTTACTACCGGCATTATGTAGTATAGAAATTATAATAAAACTGTGGCATTAATAAAATTCTATTCTTCACGGACTTCCTCATCGAAACGCGTAAATGCATTACCCGGGCTCAGATCAAGACGAGATGGGCGTGTGGAAAAACTTATCGAGTCATGGATCACTCAGCTGGATCGAAGTTCCTTACGTAGTATATTATGATTGATAAACGTAATCTATTATTGATTGACAAATACAAATAAATAAATTATAGAATATATATATTTATATCTTATAGAATATATATATATATTTACTCTAGTTGTGAAAATAAACATTTTATTGTACATCATTCAATTCATCTAATTCATTATAATACATATCCCATCAAAAACATAATTGTGAAATGAGAGCCAAGTTCAATGGTCAGTCTTGAAATTTATTTATAACAACATAAAATATTTTATAACAACTTAAAATATCGTTACTTCTTATAACTTAGGGTAATATATTGAAGCTTGAAAGTCTGACTTGGCTAGTTCGAATATACGAATTATTATGAAGGACCTACTAAAACAGTAATGGGAGAGCCCTATGATCGAAGACTAGGTTCTACGAGCAAGCAGAACTAGCCAAGTCACACTTTAGACCTCAATACTCATAAGTTGTAATCTTCTTACATATTTTAAGTTGATATAAAATGTAAATAAATTACAAGGCTGACCATTGAACTTGGCACTCAATTAGATCTCACTTCTTTGTCGTTGACGTGCACAACCAAGGCATATATCATAATATTGAACTTGGCTCTCATTTCACATTTATGTTTCTGATGAGATATCATTACTTTTTGTACAGAAATTATTAGTAGGTTCATTATAAAATTAGTAGTCCAGTAGTGGTAATCTAGACATTTGGTTAAAAAATAGGGATATCTGGAAAGTGTTCCGGAAGTTTTGAAAATGGGTAATATCATATATTCGGATGTGCACTTTTCGTATTTCAATTTTGCCACCTCATATCTTTGCCGCTCACGCCGCCATATTGGAAAGATGGTATCCATTAGCAGTTTTTTAACAATATCTTATTTTCGACTTAATCTACGCTAAAAACATGTATTTACATATTATACTAGAGAAAAACTACTACAATTTATTTCCTAACAACTTTTTTTTGTAAAATCAATCGTTTCGGCGTATGAACACTATAATAAGTAAGCGTTTATCATAGAATCAATTAATTGAAAAATTATAGTAAAATGATAAAAATTTACTAGTTTCTGATTATTTCTTTCGGTATTCACCAAACTACCTATCTGGATGCCAAATTTGAACTATGTCGGTCATCTGGACATCTGGACATTTGATCTAAAAGTCAGTGTTAAAAATGACGATTTTTGGACGTTAATATCTAAATAACTGCTTGAGGCAAAACTTGGAGCACATCTGTATCTCGCAAGTCTCAATATATGAGCCAAATTTTACATGTATAAACATAGTTTTGGAGTTATGAGGGTGTGAAAAGTGGCTGTAAATGGTTTGTGTAATATTACACACGGTACTGCTCGCCAGTTCACTTAGCTTGAACTTGGCTTGACTCGTTACCGCGGGTCTAGATAGTACGCTACGAAAGAGCCGATGCGTATGATGTGTTCAAACTATATTTGCGCAGCTGTTAAGCACTTACTGGCTGTCGTGAACCAATAAGCGTGTATCTATGACTGGGCACAGCCAATAGCACACGCGATATGGATAACCGTCTACATAATATAAACATACTGCAGAATTGACCAAACTAAACAAAAGATCCTGACAGAAAAAAAATATATTTTGATTTGTCTAGCTTCTATCCGTACCGTACGATAAGTAACTTCTTTCCAAAAAAATGTGGAACGCTTCACTATTTTGGGTATCATTCTTGCGCTAGGCCTATGTTAAAATATTCTTTCCGTCCATATAAATGTAATTATCATATTTAACTTTTATAAAATCACAAAGAGCATTTTATTTATTTATGAAAACAAAGTACAAATATAACGATTTTTTATATATTCAAGGTACAACTTAATAAGCACTGGTATTTGAAAGCTGCCACGGAGTACAATTTGTGCTTAATGGTATAATACAAAAATGAAATCAGGAGAAAGTCAACTAATAGAGTAAAAACTACACTATTAAGGTATTATAAAATCTTCAAAACCAGTAATATTTTTTTGGTATTATAAATATGGTAAATAGTATCCCGTAAAGTAAGTAATTAATTGAAAATAACGGTAGTCGCAACTCAGTCGGATACATATTAATACTAGGTACCACTCGAGATGATTTATAGATGAACGACGTCTTACCATATCACTACTACTAATACTACTAGTGATCGCAGTAACCAATTAAAAGTCATGTAGATTATAGCTTCAATTCTAAGTGTGTGAGCCCCTATTGAGTTAACTTCGAAAGAAATAAAGTAAACTTTATAAATAATATTGTATATCTATTGTGTGTTTCCCCTTCTGAGAATACCAACTTAGCATTACACAAAAGTAACAACTAAACCTTTCGCAATTGCACGGTATGGTTTCTGATCATTCTGTGAATTTAATGACACGAATTCTACTGTTTAACACATTAATCATTGGGATTATATTAAGACAGAATTCGCAGCTACAAACAAACACTTTTGACGTATTTTAGATAAGATTCATGAGAATCGATTTAAAATTATCTAAGATCTACTGTTCACTAATAATATTTATTACTCATAAACGAAGACGAGAAGTGGGTAAAAAAAAAGAAAAAAGTTGTATTCATCCCTTATTTTTACCCCTTTTTTCGCCATATTTAAATGGTACCATCTTTGAGTAACACCGATACAAACAAAAACAATAATAATTAAAATCAGTCCACAATTGCGGCAGATATCGAGTATCTCCTTCTTCTTTGAAGTCGGTTAATAAAATGAAAGCCTTCTGCTGTTCGTATCACGTACAAACTAGTGAATAGATTATGATCATTTCTTTTTTTTTATTTAGTCTCATAATCTTAATTTAATAAATACATATTAAAGTCTTAAGAAACTATGAACTTTATAAACAAAAAAATAATATCATAAACGTGTAGTCAACTATCAGATATATTTCGATGTTCAGATCCAATGAAATTCGTTTTCTTGCTTCGAACCCATTCAAATATTAACTTTTCAAGGATGTTTACCGAAAATAATACTTTTTTATTATCTGTATTTTTAAGTTTTCCGATAAATGTTCGTTATAAGACACACTGATACAAATTGTACGATATTTAAAAGTTTTGTCTGTCTGCATGTACAATATGTAGTAAAATAGTAAACGCTGAGGGATCCTATCCCTGAGGGATAATATAATATTTTTTTAGTCGATAACACCACAAACGTTTTTAAAAATAATAAGTTTATGTATATATACAATAAAAGGGAAAGAAACTAATTATGCACATAAGACTGCAAATAAATAAGTAATTTATTTTGTGCATTTTTATTAAGAGTATAATATACAAATAATAATAAAATACAAATTATATTTAAATGGTGCGGACGAAGAGTCTGCAGTGTGAAAAAAAAACTTTTAGTACCAACCAAATGAAGCCACGGACAGCTAGTTATATAAAATTCATAAAAACGGAATGTCTTTCTAGTCAAACATTGTCATGGGAAAGTAAGGCTCTCCCTTAACTTTATTGTATGCAGATTTACCGAAGTGTAGACGTTGCTTCAATTGTTTATTACTCCATGTTTAGTTGGTTATTGCAACAATAAATAACAAGATAAACCAAGTGTACTCATAAAGCATTCACAGTGTTTAACGTTACAACAACTTTCGTCGGCTATAGCATTCTAGTGTTACCTACTGTCCCCTTTTTCTAAACCAATAAACTATGACAATATAACAAATATTTACAGTTTTATTTACTGTACAACCCATATTATTAAGAAGTATTTAAGTAATACGTTAGTAAATGTTTAATTATTTTAGATGTTTACCTCCATTGATTGCGTAAGCAAAAATTAGAAAATTCTAATTAGACCCACATCGAATGAAGATTTTTTTAAACTTTCATTAAAGATCAAAAAAATATAACACCCTAAAATATTTTAAAATTATAGTGTTACTGTTCTAATAAATTTAAAAAATGAAGTATCCATAGAATCAATATCCAAGCTTCTATATAATGAACGAAAATAAAAACCTTCAATTAACTCAAATACTTGTATATGAGTAGTATTGTCCATTGTTCGCCTAGTTGCCGAAATCTGCTTATAATCGTTAATGAAAATTTGGTAGAACTGGAAAAATGCCTGTTCCCAATTTTTTTTATTTAATAAAGTTAACGATCGCAAGTAGAAGTAAACTAAAAAAGAAAAAAAAACAATCGGTTGACAAGCACATGAAAAACGGTAATAACTGTTTTGTTTTTACCTATTTATATGGAGGTTACATTTTATTATAATACGGTATACCCTCCGAGTAATACTGACATTGACTAACGCATCATTAATAACTTATTCGAGCACAGTCGCAGATTATAAATTATATTTTAACAAATTGCAAATAAAATGCCACAAATTTGTTTACGTTTGTTATTGTTTTATATCATGTTAACCACTTGTTGTAGACAATATGAACATTTGTGAACAAGGCATTAAAAGAAAATATCAATTATTATAAGTCGTATTGTAGATATACTTATATGAAATCTTTGTGAATGATAATCAGTTCAGTATTAGTTAATATATCCTCATAGTTTAACAATCGATACGCATATATTGTACATTTAAAGCTTGTAAACCATATATGTACCAAGCGACAATAGATGTTCGAAAAACACATGAGGTCAGGTGTTTTTTAATTATTTATGTTGAATTCAAGGAGTACAAACACAATCTTGTAAACAAAAAATCTTATATTTGCATTGCTTAAAAATCTACAAAATCACGTGGTTTCATTAAATAATCGCTAATTTAAAAAAGCAGAGTAATTGGATGGAACGTTCACACGGTTCTCCTAATACCTCAATGATTTAATGCGATTAATTTCATCAATATCACAGATATGATTCTTTTTATTGCATTAGTTACATTGTTCCGCTAGCCGGCCATGATTTGTAGTTACGGTTCTATAATAGTTATCTTAATCTGATGTATAATAACATTGACGTTGGTACTCAACAACTTAAACTAAAACCGTAAGTAAAATTAAAATTATAAAATTATTTTGCAATCTTTCTTTAAATGTTATAATTATGTGTCCACTTTTTCTTATACCGAAAAAGAAAGCCACGGACACGATTTCTTGCAAACTTTTCAACATAATTGTTTGAAAGGAACTTTGCAAATAGTAATTTAACACGTACAATTATTTAAAAAAATATTATTGTAAATTAACAATAGGGTAAATACTTGATATTAAGGGATACCTAACGTGTGCACAGTCCCATATATAACGCGTTTAAAAAACCTCTACTAAAAATAACAGCTGCAATACGTAAAATATTCAATAGTACTAAAAAGGTATTAAAACCAGCATTCCATAGGAATACCATTTATCTAAAAATTACTATCATCCGATCATTAAATTAATAACATGCCAGCAGGTGCTTTACTCTCTTATTTTATTCCTATTTACTTTGTGTTTTTATTTTTTAACCACATTCTTATAGATTCTTTGCAAAGTAAATTACACATATTCTTATCTTAAATATTTGTATAATTTTTAAAATAGGTCTGGTACGTTGAAGGTCATTACGAGGATCTGGAATGCTGGTTAACAGTAGTGAAACTGAATTATCCTGTTTATTGTTTTCATACATATTATGCAATAACTATTACCCCCGACTTCGCTCACTTTAACATTAAATTTGTCAAATCGTATAATAAAAAGTTCAGTTTATACAAAGTTTACCCCTTTATCCCACTTTCAATAAATTTTTCGCGAGAATAAGTAGCCTATCACCCTCTCTAAGGTTCCTTCTATATCCATACCAAAATTCATCACAATCGATAATTGTGCGGTTTAGGCGTAAAAGCGTCACAAACAAACTTACATTTGCAATTATAAGATTAATAAGGACATTTTTGCTACAAAAGTATTATTGGCTTTTTAATAATTCAATATTATAACTTAATATTTATATTGCAAAATATTTAAAGATAAGATACTGATGTTTGAAAATGTGTCATGTCAACCAAGCTCACATTTATCACCATATTTTAACGTTTTCAATCTAAGTTTAAACAAACGCATGTCCACATTACATTGCTCAATTGGAACGTGTTGTAAAAGCGAAGCGAATTTCTGTTTGTCATATTGCATTAAGATTATGGTGTACACCTCCATCCATTGCGCGTAAATAATTCTCATTCACATGTATATAAAAAATATTTTCACTGTACAAATTCCAATATATATTGGACTAGCTTCTGCCCGCGCCTTTGACCGCGTACTAAGTTAACATAACATTAAACTTGAATTAATATCCCAACAGAGATTGCATTACCGGGATAAAAAGTATCCTATGTGTTAATTCAGGAAAAGGTCTATTTATGTAAAAAATTTCGTACAGAACAGAACACTATTTAAGGACGCTAGCGTAAACAATGTTGTGTATCTTTCCATTAACAACTAAGACATGTAAAGCATTGTTCACACGCGAAGAGGCCATTATGGCAAAACGAAGCTTGAGGGGGACCTGCAGCCTTTTGAATTGAAACGTTTGAAGATCCGTGAGAATTATAAGGATCCAGGGGATCACTGCATATTTGCCCCTACTTGTCCCTGTCTAAATAGTGGCACCAATAATAGTCCACCCGATTTGTGTGAAGTAAAGCCTTGTTCAGTTACATAATCGCGGCGTAACTAAATTACGCATGAACATAACCGGAACGTAAAAATTTAATTGTAGTTTATGTAAAGGCACACCTGACAGCTCTAGGTAAGTTCTCTCTATGCCAAAAATCGAGTCGTTTGTTTGGTTTGATAGCACGTGAAGGAAGAACAATTTTACGGACATTCCTGAAAATCTCCCCTAGGAATTTGAAGTTTTCCAGGACTAGCACAAACAGTAGCCTGTGGTACTTATCAATCCGTCACTATCTCTAAGCAAAAAATCAAGTCGATTGGTTGCTTAGTTAGGGCGTAAAGAAACGACAAACAAACAAACTCAATTTCGCATTTATAATATCAATATAGATTCAACAAGCTGTTTAGTTATGAAGTCATAATACGTAGATATGTAATTTGTGTTGCCTAAAATTGTATATAAAAACAGAATCTATATTAATATAATGAAGCAGAAAAGTTTATTTGAACGCTCTAATCTTAGGAAATACCAGAAGGACTTTAAAAAATTCACTTTATATTTGATAATACATTGATTGAGAAAGGCTATTCAACATAATTTTACAACCAATGGAAACAAAGTACTGAAAAAATTACAAAAACGGGTAGAAATCCTTACTAATATTATTAAATGTGAAAGTGAGTTTGTTTGTTTGTTACGCTTTCACGTCTAAATCGCTGAATCGATTATAATGAATTTTGCTATAGCGATAGATGGGAACCTGAAGACGGCGATAGGCTAATTTTTCTCTCGTATTGGGAGTGAAATAAAAAGAAGGATAAAGTTTGCATGAAACTCTTTATTGCGTCATCCGACTTGTTTAACAAAATCAACATTAGCGCGAGCGAAACCGTAGGTAAAAGTTAGTTATTAAAGAAGTTTTAATTCCACGCGAACAAATTGGCTAGTCTAAAATAAAAGAAAATTGATTAAAACTTAATAACTTTGCAAGTACATATGTAGATATTATGAAATGTTTAGACAGACGCATATTATCATAATGACAGGTTATGATAATCAATGTCACAACCATCGATCAGGAACATGTGTCAGCGAGTTATGATTGGTTGTTATGGTAAACGCTCCTACTAAACATTGCACTACGGTGACATAAGCGACAAGTATGGTATTTACTATCTATTGTTAGGTGAAGGTGTGGGCAGGATTGAGAAATTTGGTTCATAGATACGATTACAAAACACATACTTTAGATAACTTTGAGGTTTAAATACGTTATTAACGAACAATAGTTCGTAATTACTGTCAAGCGCATACAACACGCTGAAGTAGAGGCTTATGGCAAACTTGCGGAACCAAAACCACAAATTAATTTATACTAGCTTTTACGTACGGCTTCACTCGCGATAACATTGATTTTGTCAAACTCGGATGAAGCAATAAACAGTGTCATACACAGTTTATTTATCTCTTTACCTCATTTCTAACAAAGTTTTTGCGAGAAAAAGTAGCCTATCACCGCCTCCAAGTTCCCATCTATCTCTATACCAAAATTCATCATAATCAATTTAGCGGTTTAGGCATCAAAGCTTAATAAAGAAACAAACTCACTTTCGCAGTGATAATATTAGTAAAGAGGTAAGGATTGTCAGGATAAGGATAAAAATTTTAAGTTAAAAGTTAGTACCTATATAATATTTTAATAGTTTTAAGGTTTAGAGTTATGGCTACAAGGTTACCTGATGTTAAATGACGATGTGGCCGTGAACAGGCTAACTTTAGTGGAGAGACTGGCTATCAAATGCAACTGCCGTAACACACCTATAGATACTTGGCTGAAGATTTTCGACTTGAGGGTGGTAGCTAGCCAGACGGGTATTAGAGAAAGCCTTAGTCATACTATGATTTCATCATAATGTTTTCCTTCACTGAAAGCTCAAGCTCATTGCAGGGATTTGAACTCACGTCCTTTGTCGCAATGTTCGTACACACTACCACTGAGCTTTTATCGCTTTCTTGTACTGCCTTGTACTTCTTGTATAATATAAAACTGATATACAATACTTTACAGACAACTATTCATTAGGATAACTGCTATTTACAGTTATCAGCATGAAGTTAATTAGCTAAACTTTTACGGTCCACTATAGATGAGTGATCACTCATAAAAATAACCACATTTACCTCTCGCATGGATTATTTTTAGAAATATTGCCTACTCATTCGAGAGATCGAAGTCATTGAGATTACGATGATCTAACGAGTACACGTTCCCTACATACATATGCGCTAAACGTTGCTTGAACTGTCAATCTATTTAGGACGTTATAACAACGGCATAATGAGTTTAAAAAGTAAACTAAAACCGTGAAGATGTTTATAACCTTTCCGTATATAATACTTTCGCAATAACTCATCAACTGTAGATATGGAAAGCTGTCTCAAAAAGTTTGGGTGCAATAAGGCGTATAACATTACCTACCTTATTAGTAAGTACGACATGTTGAGGCATTTTTGTGAACTTTAAATCATGTTTATCATTTATCGTAGTCACTGTAGCAATCCTGAGGTCTAGTGTGTCCTATAATGTCCTTTCAATCCTTCTCGTTCTAAAATGAAACTCTTCCATAGTGTGTTGTACTTTGTATAAGAATTTAGTTTCATTTAGTTCAAAGTATTTAATTAAAATATAAGAAACGACCAGTAGTAAACATCCAATGATATAATTTTGTTCATAATTAATTAATTGATGACATTTTATCGTTTTATAACCTGAGAACCGAATGAATATAATAAAAGTCCAGACACTATTACATATAATAGAATTTTCTGAAAAAAATAACATGTGAAAATATAATTTTGAGATAAGTAATGTGGCTAATGTCCCAGATTTTGTAATTTAAGCAAATTGTGTCATCGCATTACAGTCATAACTTTAAAGATTAATGTTTTTTTTTTACTTAGGATTTTTAGCGTTATGGCCATAATCTCACCTGATCTTAAGTGACGATACGGCTCAAGTTGGTAGACACACTTAACCTGTGGCGGAACTGGCTCTCAAGTGCAGCTGTCGGAACACACGTAGTGGTATTTGGCGTCAGGTTTACAACTTGAGGGTGGTAGCTAGCCAGGCGGAAATTTGAAAAAACACTACCACCATGCTATGGTTTCCTCACGATGTTTACCTTCACCGAAAGTTCAAGCTCATTGTAGGTGCTTGGATTCGAACTCACGTCCCTTGACGCGAAGTCTTACACACTACACTGAGCTATCATCGCTTCTAAATGCATGCATAAATTGCATGAATGTTCCATTTTAGATTACATCACAAGTAACAAATGCGTTTTTGTATTACCATGTCCAAAACGCAAATCCATATCTTCGAAATTCACAACAAGTAAAACAATATACTTTAGAAATAACTACAGCCATATAGATTAAGCCGAATTAAGTAACAGCTGTTTGTTTCTAGATAATCTTCGATAAATAAAATGACATGAAACAACCAAATAATTAAAGAATCAAAACTAGAGAGGCAACCAGATTTATTACACTACATATAAGATTAATGATACAGCTGCTATAGATACTGGTTAGTACTAACTGTACTTGAAAAGTGATGCAGTCTTACACAAAGACAAAAAAAGCCCTTTGAACTAGGAACCTTAGCAGGACTAAGCAGAACATCTCACGAAAATTTCATCACAATCAGACGAATGGTCATGGTATGGAAACATATAGAGGACAAAAATGCAAAGATCTATCATTATATATATAACGGTTTTAGCTTTATGGCCTTAATCTCAACTGATCTTAAGTGACAGACACGCTAAACCTGTGGAGGAACTGGCTCTCAAGTATTCAGCAATATTCTTGCAGCACGGGATCGGGGGAAGGGAACTCTTCTAGTTCTGCTCGATTTTTCACGAGCTTTTGCTACAATCAACATAAATTTATTACTAACTGAGCTGCGTTACTATGAATTTGACCAAAATACCATCAATTGTTTTCACAGTTATTTGGCTATCGCTCACAGTATGTTGAAATAAGATAAGAAAATGAATCTTCCAGCCATGTAAGCCGAGGAATTTCTCAGGGATCCATAGTTGGACCTTTTCTTTACATTATATATAGTGCCGACATTGTCCAGTGTATGCATAATTGTAAATACCATATGTATGCGGATGATATACAACTATACGTCTTTTAAGTATGATGATCTCGGAGCATCTCTTCATAAAATTAATGTGGGTCTCACTAGAGTAATATCCTGGTCTGAGCAAAATACACTGGTCCTCAATCCCGCCAAATCCAAATTCATGGTTTTGGGAAGCAAGATGCAAATTAATTATATTCTATCCGCCAATCCAGTGATTAAGATTATGGGAAAAAATATAGATAGGGTTGATATAATTCGTAATCTGGGGTTACATCGTCCTGGAACTTCGTGTTGAATCGCACATAAATAATGTTATTAGAAACTGCTTCTATAGGTTTCAAGTATTGGATCGCTTTATACAGTATTTTAGTATTACATTGAGGAAAATACTTATTGACAGTCTAGTTCTATCAAGACTTAATGACTGTGATATAATGTATGGTCCTTGCTTACTATCGCGTACTAATCGTTCCATCCAGCGAATGCTTGTGCCAGATTTTGTTTTGATGTCCCCGCCGTGGGAATGTTACGCCATTTTTGAATGATGCAAATGTCTTACAAATGGCAGCATACCGCGAGTTACATATGTCTACACTACTTTTTGGGCTGATTTTTGGGACTCCCATCGATAATCAGCGTTGCAGTATTGCTGTACTACACATTTTGCTGAATGGGTTTACCAATTGTTGGACATATCTTTTTTTTCTTTTAATTTGTTTGTGTAATATTATTTTAATTGTATGGTTGTTCCAACAATAAAGTATTTCATTCTTTTTTTCTTTCAAGTGCAACTGCCGAAACACACATTTTGGTATTTGGCGACAGATTTTCAACTTGAGGGTGGTTGCTAGCCAGGCAGGCATTAGAAAAAGCCCTATCACCATGCATAATTAAAAACATGCTTATATTCTTTAAAAACATGCGAATTACAACAAACATTTAATATTATAGGAAGCTTTAAAATGTATAAACATAACCATTCATAAATAAAAGTAATGCACAAATAGAATATAGGAATGCGGAAGACGTAACGAAGACCCAAATAACACAGTTTCGTGTGTCCAAACTAACACATCACAGAACTTGGTGCCACCATACCGGCGCCTCTATAAATCTTATATGGCCTAGTATAAATTCCTATAGGGTTTTTAGGAAATGAATCTTAAATATATTGATATATTTCCGCGGTTTGACAGGAAACCTGTTACCGTAGCACTACCAAATAGCCTAATGTTAGAACTGTGACTAACTTTTACCAAAATATTTTAAAGTTATAACAAATTGAATACGAGATGATTTTATACTAGACTTCAGATAATAAAATAGTTGCTGGTTGCTTCAATTTTTACACAGGTTTTGCAAATAGGTAAGTTTTCAATGAAATACCACACAATAATAATATCGATAGTAAAAAACGCTATAATTTTAAGTTTCAATAACATCACAATGGTATTTAGTTCAAAATTATAGTAATTGAAATTATTTTTCATTTGCAAAAACATTATATTTGTCTTTATATACTCATATTTTTTAATTTGCGAACAACATCAATACCTAAAAGATTCATGCATTAAAGACACTACATAATTATGATCTTTGATTTAACATCCAAGTAGAAATGAAGCAACGCCTATCCACATTTTTATATGATTGACGGTTGAATTTAGTGTTATAAATTAAACTCGCCTATTCCTTGAGGGGTCAATCCATGATATTCGATTAACCCAGCCTCTTCATGATTATAATCAACATTCCTTTATACGGATAATTTATGGAGTGCACACAACTGAGTACTATTACGAAGGTGCTATTAATATAGGAATATGAATCAAACTGATAAATAATAATCAATGTTTTGAACGTACACTTATGTAATATTGAAATATAAAACATTTACAGTTACTTAATGTAATTGCAACTAACAAGTTACTTGATGCAATTGTAATAGAAGTATGCTATGTACCGATCATAAAATAAAGATTTATTAGATAATCCAAAAAGGTTAATATTTGTAATATTTATATTTCAACTATTGCCAAAGACTTCACTAGTTGGAATGTTTTCATGTTCATGTTGTATGGTGAAGGATTTTTATATTTGTAGTTTTATTACATTAAAAAAAATGTATGTTCGTCTATCACCGTTTATCCAGTATAATTGAAAGTTTGTATAATCGTAGCTATAGACGCGTGGATATTTTTTTTAAATTAGGTATTACGTTATAAATTACCTGGTGTGGAAGTTATTTCGACAAATAAATGTATCTCGTAAAATATTTAATTTGTTAAATGCGGTATTCTGAAAAGAATTCCTTAACCAATCTAGGCTACATTTCTGCTTTTGTTTAGGATCCAACCAGTAATATAATACATTATTAAAGTACACTGCCCAATCATAACTAGATAAGGCTGGTATTTTCCGTGAAACTTAAATACATTTTCATGTGAACGAAGTCACAAGCCTGAGTTTGATATACATTTAAAAATTAATACTACTTTATTAGTCCCGGATACTTTATATATCAGTCATCCCAATGCGATAAAATTTAGACGTAATGGTGTAAGCGCGTCCACTATTGTTTCTAATATGTGACGAACAATTGTCTTTAAGGAGTGAGTGTATTTCATATACTGAAGTAGTTTTCATTGTATGAGTGTATATATGTATACATATTTGTTTTATAAGGTATGTTAAGTGATACGTATACCCGTGGAATTGGTTAATTATTTATTTATTTACAAAAATAACTCTATACACTACGAGGTACTTACTTTATGCGTATCTTCATTATTGCAAGTTTGTTAAAGATCACATTCTATAAATAACAAACTCTAAGATCTATTTATAAAGTAAATAGGGATTATAATTTTAAATGTACATTATTATCGTACCACAAACTGTATTTTATATTACGTTTTATAAAACTAAAATAACGTTAATGACACTTAATTGTTAACATTGGGAATTAACCTAAAGCGCAACATTATATATACCAATCTGTTACTAATTTAATATGACTTAATCACTTGTCAAACAAATTTCTCAAACAAAATTCTTGGAGAAGCATTTTTCAGCATCCTACGGGACATTTAAAGTCTTATCGCCGTATAGGGAACATAAATCAGTCACAGACTTCCGTGTCTAAAAAAGAAAGTTCACAACTAATAAAAATGAAAAAAGAAACGGGAAAGAGCGTTTAGTTCCCGTTTGGTCGCTCGCGTCAAAGACTCCAATGTTTAGAATCAAAATATCACTAAGACTGTTTATCCAGAAATCGCAGTCATTGAAGAGTATTTAAAATAGCTTTTTTGTATTCTAACAAAATAACATCTAGACATCTTAACATACTTAATTTGTTACTCTAAATTAGCCATTGGTACATTAAGTGAATATACTCCGCGTTACACGTTGTCTGTATTTTAATCAATACTATTTAATACCAAATATTTAATACCAATTAGTCTTTTAAAATGGATAGGTTAATTTCCTTTTTTTTTACATCTGGCTTAATTGTACAGTCATTATAGCATCAAAGCTCACGTCGTTTCAGTCTAAATAAACTCAACATGAATGTTCACCATATGAGGCTGCTAGGGATCGTGACATTTTACACTTTGCCATCTGTCACTTCCATGTACAGTCTATAAATGTCACCTGTGTTGCATAGATAGAAGTGTAATTATACATTCTGAATATTTGGAAACGAATGTAAGATGCCAATCATTGTTCCAAAGTTTTTATAATAATGATAAAATTATATACTAAAACAAACTTATTTGTAAGACGCACTTATCTTACTTAAAATAACACTATTCGTTTAATTGCAGGAATTAAATGCTTCAAGAATTCACTACCGACCCTGGCATATTTACGTTGAGTTAGTTACCACTATCTTTGACAAAATATTTGATGTGTTTACAAATTATCATAAACATGCCATCCGAACATGAACTGCACAAGCTAATATATCAAACACATTAAGCAAACAGTTTAATATTAAAGCAATGACCGTAATAGAGTAGACGTGTTGCCGGTATCAGAAGTAATATAAATCGAATTTATTCACCAACGCATTAACATCTGCATAGAGACGAAGTTACTAAACTATAGTTGCATCATTCAGTCCGGTTTTGTTTTGATATGGATATTCTGATCACCCAAATGCAAGCATACATCTGCCCACTAAAACATCTTACATATACCCCAGTCTCGATTGGTAAGGTCATACTTGTTTGACATACGTGTGGATCTTACAAATATTTTTTGATTTGATTTCTCTACTAATAATATGAAATGTCTGATGATGAAAACAAATAAATCCTTTACAGGATTTTATAGAAACTATAATACAAGAATACGTTCATATAAGTAAATTTAGAGGTACCTGTTATAATTATAAATGTATGAGTATTATTATATATATTAATAACATAACAGTTGTTTGAACGGAAAAAGGAAGTAATATTATCATAAAACCGCTTTCGTGAAAACTAAATACCCGTAATAAACTCAAGATAGTGAATGTTTGCAGTATGATATTAAGAGCCGATAATACTGCATTACATTCATAAAAAAGACCATAATAACAAACCGTTCATTCCAAAAATAAAAACCCAATGCAAACTGCGCATTGTAACTCGAGATGGGCTTCCATACCATGACTTTCTAGTCTAGACTTAACATTTTTTTTCTTCAATTTATATAACATTTGTATACTCTTAATAGGAGAAATAATAAACAATGTAATAATACCAACTTAAGAGCTAGTAACTTTTATAATCATTAGCTTTACTGTTATGGTATTAATTAACCTTATAACAAGATATGAAATGCCTACCAAAGAAGGAGAACGTCTCTTTATTCAGTAAACACCTTCTTTATGAGATAAAAGAATTTTGATGAGCTATTTTTACTAGAAATTAATGTGATCACAACGAAGTTATTTCGTATAGTTTTTTGTAAAGTGGAAAATACATTAACATGCCGGGCAGGTACAAGAGGTGTATGTGGAACATACTCTGTGCGAATCTCCGAAATATCCACTAAAGAACATTCACATCCCCCCTTATGCAACCCCCTATTAGCAAATATGACTGCTGTAGTAATGCTTCTAATATCTTTCAAATATAACCTTTAATTAACGTGCTGTTAAAAAGCCATTAACAGGATTCCTGATCGCAATGTGTAAACGTATTACCCGAACTCAAGCCAAAGTAAAAAGGGGCGTGTGACAAGGCTCATCGGGAGACAAGGCCCGTCAAAGTACTCGTTACAAAGCGCCATGCATGGCCACGGCGAGACTTGCCAGAGATTAACACTTCTTCTAATCTGACGGATATTAACTAAACCCGCACAAAATATACAACCAACAAATAACAAACTAAACTTGTTTACATGCTTCTCTTTTTTATTGTTTATAGGTGTAGCGTTATGACTGCAATCTCACCAGTTATTAAGTGACGATGTGGCCCAAGCTGGTGAACACGCTAAACCTTGCAACTGCCGGAAAACACCTATAGGCATTTGGAGGCAGCTTTTCAACTTAAAGATGGTAGCTAATCAGGTGAGCATTAGAAAAAGCTCTACCCCAATGCAGATCTTATTAACTAAATTATACAATAGTACTTTCTTCGAACGTTATTTTATACACAGTCCCGTTTAACAATTCACTTATGACAGCGATTTAACTACAATCGAGTGCACTACAATCAAAAGGTGTCACCCCGCATTATCCTCATAGCACAACTATTACCATCAATAACTCGCTGTCAACAGCACGGCATTATACGAATAGATCCGATCTCGT
Organism: Actias luna; assembly: GCA_039707435.1. Lineage (NCBI taxonomy): Eukaryota > Metazoa > Arthropoda > Insecta > Lepidoptera > Saturniidae > Actias > Actias luna. The sequence goes on along the minus strand of JAZHAC010000012.1, from coordinate 10,260,837 downwards.
TCGAGATGGAAAGTGGTTGAAACAATCTACAGTCATAAATACTTTGGAAGGAGTTTCAAATGTGTTTATTAAAGAAGGAAATATTCTATATTCAATAAAACAAGTGTTATTAATTTCATTTATAATATATAGTTAAAACAATATCCGTACTTCTTTGATAGGTAATGACGATGTGCAAATAGAACACTGAGAACCATCTTACCTAGGACCTAGATAACATTACATGTACATATTAAATTACATTAGAATGTACAAAAAATTTAATAAAATTATTGTAACAAAGTTTATTTGGGCTTAATGTTTTAAATAGTTTAATGTTTTGTGCACATGTTAATTGTTTACATGTGCTCAAAATATTAAACTATTTAGAAAATTAAGTCCAAAGCTTGACAATTTAAAATAATATTACCTACATTCTAGGCAGCTCACAAAGAAATAATATGTTGTTCCTTTTAGGATCAAGTAATAAGTGAAAACATACTACAGTTAAATGGAAATATACTATATATATAAATATACTATGCCAAAAAAATTACACACAAAATAGAAAAGTTTTGCTAAAAGGAATAAAAATGTAATGCATTTTATTTACAACACTGAATTGATAAACTGAAATTTATTACATATTTGTTAGATCATGATCGAAACTTTCCAGTTCCCTACAAGAGGACATTTAAGTAGTCACAGCATCACTGTGAAAGTTGTGTCGAGTCAAATAACCCGGCCAACGGTTAGAGGCTAATAAGTCTTAGGCGACAATACGCGTGGGCGTCTAGAGAACGAATAAATTTTTGATTGTTACTTTAAACAAGGGGACTTCAATAGAATATGTGCTTAACAGATACGATAGAGATTTTATTACCAATATATATTTACATAAATATTTTATGCTATACCTAATAATAATCTTGGGGAAATATACACACTCACTGTTGAGAGCCAGTCCCTCCTATAAACGCCGGCAACTCACCTGCGATTCCTCTGGTGTTGTGGGTGTCCATGGATGGTGGTGATCAATTACCATCAGGTGACCCATTTGCTCGTATGCCCCCTATTTCATATAAAAATATATATAAGCAGTCATGAGGACTACCGACTGGAGTGAAAACTATATTTCACTAAATAATGTAGAAAAAGGAAGTAATACTCGTTATCCATATTTTGAGGTTTGGAACCTACGACCTTGCTTACGTGTGATTATCAAGTCGCACGTCAAACTAATTGACCAAGCGTTCATATCTGACAAGTTCGTAATTAACAATCGGTATACACTGTTTACATAAATGAAAAGCGTTCAGTGACGATGGCGCGAGTTTCACGATTTTGTTCACCCAAAAAGTGCTCAACGCGCCCATAGAAGTTTTAACTTCAAAAAAGTTCAGGATGTTGAAAATTTAACACAAAATCTTGTTTAAAGTTATATGTATATTGATATATTGATTAATATTATAAAGCGGAAAAGTATGTTTGAACGCGCTAATCTCAGCAGGATTTCAAACATTTTTTGTATTTGATAGAGCGATCATTGAGGTAGGCTTTGTGCTATTTTAAATCAACCTACCACCATAGGAGCAAAGGTGTATTAAAAAAAGTTACAACGACGGACACAAATTATTAACTGATTTTAGTTCCACGCGAACAAAGTGGCATCCACAGCTAGTCTAATATATTTAAATAAACAATTCTTGCATGCATTGTTAAACAATATACGTAAATGGTTTCTTGACAGCTACTGTAAGGTTTTGTTTGTAATTTTACATTTAGATAATGTTTTAATTCTGAATTTACCTAGATAGGTTTCTTTTGTCCAAATGTTTAACTTTTTAAAAGAAACACAAACAAATTTGTACATCTATGCACTTTTACTTAAATCATAACATAATCATTAGCAATAAATGTATCCTGTAAGTATTACTTAAGATTTAAAATTGCAAAAAGCCTCATAATAGTGCTTAGCTATTTTATATATTAGTCTGTAACATATCAATGACGCAATATAAATAAACAGTAAAAGTATTAAAAGCAATACAAAAATTTCCATGTGTTTTCGAATAATAATTTAAGTTTTGTAAATATTGAATAAACACTTGTGGTGAAAGAGGTGGGCTGCTTCGCGTGTGGTATCGCGTACTCAAGCGTAGTAAAACAGATGAGCTTTCATTTACATTCTAATTGAAGGTCTACGTTGATCATATAATTTAGGCTACGTTGACTTTGTTTATTAATAAAATATTGATGTAGGTACTATCGTTTCATTTGAAACAGAATTATTAGCTTTGCATGATTCTTGACTATTATACTGTTTACAATAATTTACCAGGAAACTGAAGTTTTATTTACCAACAACCAAATTTTCTTATTATTATTTTTTTTAATTTGTAGATATATATATTCTTAATTATATCAAAATACAAGATATAAGGTTATATATTATAGTTATTATTAAGGCTATCGTGATTTGTACCGAAATATGTAATAAATGAACCCATTTTTATATTGCAATATACGTACAACAAAACTCAACTGGAAATAATATTAATAAACTATTATATACTCAATCAGAGACATAATGATTAACACATTCTGTATATGTATATAACAATAATTTATACTTAAGCAGTACTCATGAGATTTTTTTAATGTAACACTATATTAGGTTATTATGTGACGATTGAACTTAGGACACTCTAAATATAAATATCCTAGCTTAGAAGTGCAGCTGCTGAAATATTCTTATGGGTGACTCTCAGTCAGACTTATATTATGATGGTGGTAGATAACCAAGCATTAGAAAATGCGCCATCACCATACTACAGATTCATCACGATGTTAGCCTTCAACAAAAGCTTAGGCGTATTGTAGCTATCAAAACCAAGGTGTTCCAAAGCCAACGTACCTATAGCGTTCTTAAGCATTTCTATAATTTTATTTATAAAGATAAGAAAATTTAAAACAAAATAACACTATAATCATTGAGGTATAAAAATAGCAAATAAAAAACCTTTTACATACATTAATTTTTTAGATAATATTTCTAGTAGCGCACAAAACAATTATATATTTTAATATTAAGTAACATGGTTATTCTGTTGGTGACTACACAATGTAACAAATACCGGTATTGGTAAACACGGTGCTGTCGCTTTGTTTCATTGTATCTGTGTAATTAAAAGCGTTAGGGTGTGTGGTAATGAACTCATTACAATGCATTATACAAAATGATTACAAAACAATAATGGTAACTCAGCTGTTGTCGAATCATGTAAATTTTTAAAATTAAGTACCGAAAATGTAAGGTACTCTACGTTAATTTGCTTCTCTATATTCTTAATAGGTATTACGGTGTGTACCGGAAAAACAATGTTGGATAAGTATAGTTTATGCTACTGTGGAGAAATTATATTGTTGACTTGTTTTACCCGCGGCTTCGCTCACGTTAATATAGATTTTGTCAAATCGTATGACGCAATAAAAAGTTTCATACAAAGATTTTTTCCTCTCTTTTATTTAACCCACTCCCAAAATGTTTTCGCGAGAAAAAGTAGCCTATCATCGTCACTAAGATCGCATCTATCTCTATACTAAAATTCATCATATAATCGATTTAGCGGTTTAGAGTGTAAAAGCATAACAAATAAAGAAACGCACTTTCGCATTTATAATATTAGTAAGAATAAGGATGATAATAGCCAGCAAAGTGGCTTGTGGACTGTTTGGAATTATTAACGAAAATTCAGTTACATGTGCCCACAAATACATTAAGAATGCTTAAACTTTTAAATATCCTATTGGCGAAGAAAACTTATAGACAAATATATTTACAATCCGGACGTGCAAGTAATTCAATTCCTTACATTGACTTGTTTAGTACAAGTGTCTCTTCTTTCAGAGACAGTTTATGCAGTGATTTTTTATGACTTAATTGTTGTGCATCCTGTCGTTGCTGACTCTCTTTTTGATTATTAAATTATATTTGTGAAACTGTAATTACGTGTTGCCAATAAGCCAATTGCTTTTAATTTTTAGTGTTTATCTTATACATTTTGTTAGCTTTAACCAATGAAAGTAAAATAAATAAATAAATCTAGGTACTACAATGTTTCTAAACTTAGTTAAAACTACCTATACCCATACTTTATGTGTTTTTGAAGCGTCAAAATGAAAAATAAAAATACATAATCTTAATATACAAGATAAATAATAAATATGATAACTAAAAAAATAAAACAGGTCGTATTCTTATTGTACAACCTTTAATAATCTACAATATACTCGTATGCCGGTTTCTTATTTTTTTGTTTTTACTGTATTGGGTTTTAACCTGAACTATCGAAGACTGAAAAATGTATCGCCGGTCATCACTGTTATGCCAAATCGCTTTCTCAAATATCTTTTCACGTAATGTCAAATGGACTTCCATATTAATTAAAGGCATAGATAATGCAAAAGCCAGAAGACTTCTACGCTTTAACAGTACAGCAAAGATATAAAATATCGAGCTTAGTCCTAGGTGAAAATATGTATTTTCGGTATATGACAGCGAATTTAATATTGTAACTATTTAATAAATAATCTATCAAACTAAGTTTCCATCTGCGAAATTATTAATGACTATAAACTTTGATACAGATTACCATATCTAATCAGATATAACGAACATATGTTTGTCACGCATTTTTAAAATAAAATTTAGTAACTTGTTAATATAACTTGATTGTTATAAACTAATTACACATATTATAATTAAATCGAACTAGTGGACTCTTCATACTTTAAACATTATTTTCTTCTTGTCGGTTTTCTTTGGTACTAAAGTGCGTATTTTTTTGGTTATTATCTATTATTTCTTTTATTTTACCCAAAGAACAAGGAGATGGCTAATATTTTATTAAATGTAAATCATTTTGAATACGTACCTAGTAAACAGAATACCTACCTAGTAATCGTTAGGCAAATAGTTAAATACGGATTATTTATTGCACTTCTTTATGGAAAGCAATAAAAAGTATTTTACTGTTAAAAAGTTTATAAATTATATTATACTTTGCATTCAAAATATTCACAACAAGACCTGTTTAAGCCTATATTTCCAAGTTAAACACAACAGTTGTATCGATGTATCCCGAGTGGAATACGGAATGCGGTTAGGGTTATTACTTGTAAGGCAATAATGCAGCAAAGTCAAGCTACATTTGACGTCAGTTGAGTGACAAGAGGCTAATTAATGACATCATTTTTACAATTAGACTATGATAGATATTAAGATGTAACAATCATTGGTATTTGTTTTCGTATTCCCAAAAACCATGCGACTCTTTGGCGAATGTTTTTAACAAATAAAAAGAGAAATGTATGAGTCACTAAGAAATAATAAAGACAACTGATAAAATTTATGTTTATATTTGCTTATATTTAAATAAAAAAATGATAAAGGAACAGTCTTGATTGAAGCAACTACATTAGAAACAAGTTTTGTATTGTGCTTGTCAGTACTTGATCGATAGTCGTGAAATTTTGCATGCGCGTTGACAGTGGTAAAGAAAAGTTTTTTTGTTGTTAGCAGAAACCCCAAGGTACAAGAAAAAGGAACTATGTTAATGTCAAAATATACATTCACGACATATGTAACAGATTCGATCACTCGACCCTCCTTCGGCTATCAGCACTCGGTACCATCACTCTATTAGAGGATATATAATAATTTGAAACAATAAGATGTTTAAGTGTTTTAATAATATAATATGTTTTAAAACATACAAACCACCGCTGTAAACGAGTATCTTGACCATACCATTACCATACCAGAGTAGATGCCATAGAATACTTTCATAATAAAGCTAAACATAAAACCTGAACGTATACCAACCCTGAATACAACTTGAACTAGGTTGTGGGCATTTGCTTAATGCGGTCTCCATTAATCAAACGATGCCGGTTCTCCAATGAACCATTTACACGCTTTAGCGGTTCCATGCAAATATTACTGCTACTTTATAATTTAATACATTGATTTTTAAGTCTTAACTAATAACATACACGTAATAAAATCTATTTACTAATGCTTAAGCTCACAACAACCACATGGTCTATTTAAATAGAATAAATGCATGCACATGATAATATTACATTAATTGCAACACATTTTTTCGCATTTCAATACTCCGCGTCAATATTTATCTTCAGATCAAATGTAAGTTAATTACAGTATAGATGGTGAAACTTATAGACACTGATCCTTGGGAAATATAATGACTTTTTGCTACAACATAGCTACTCAGGTCCCGGTTTTGTCTATAGAGGGACGTGCTTCACATAACTTCTCTAACGAAGGGATTCATTCTGGTGAAGGGTTTTTATACTTTAACTAATAAGAAATTTAAAATATTTCTCTTGGTATGCAGCCTTCAATGTAAAACCTCATATAAATTATTTTTTTAATATAAAAAATTAATGCAAAATGTATATAATATATTTGAAAGGTAGACTTGTAATTCTTGTAATAATACTACTTAGGGGCTGTTCATAAAATACTTTCTCACTTATGGGGGGATGGGGTGTCACTTACTGTGACAAAATATGACATGGGGAGTCTAGGGTCTAAGAAAACGTGACGTTCGCAGCTCATAAAACAATTTTGTACAATTTTCTCATTTAAATTTATTCATTACTATCTGACCCAGTTAACATCGTATCACCTAAAAACGATGTTCTTTATTCTCGCTTAAACACTGAACGTTTTGATTTGTATTTGACTTTATATCCCCAACGAATTAAATGCCTTTTAATTATATGAAATTTAAATATAGGGGGATTCGAACCCACGTCCCTTGACACAGCGTCCGTACACACTACCAACTGAGCTATCATTGCTACATTACTTTTCATATTATGAGATTTAAAAAACAATTTTATACAAACCTTGTCCTGACAATAACGAACACAATAAAAAAAGAATTATTCAATTTGGTACAGTCGTTCGGAAGTTATGCGTGTACATACATTTCGGCTATTTATTTATATATATATAGATATCTCTTGATAGAGTGAACCGATTGCGATGAATTGAACTTGCGTACAATGTTACGTATAAAAGTTATCTACATTGTTTTTGTACATTTTACGTGATGCGCGCACAGACAAACAGATAAACAGACAAACAGACGCAAATCCCAAAAATGATGAAAATGTTCTGTTGGTTATCCTTTAACACCTTGGGTATTTATTTGAGAAATATTTTTGAAATACAAAAATGACTTTTCTAGAGATTTATTATATGTATAGATTACATATATTTATTAAAGATATATTATTGCTAGCAATTAATGTAAAATATATTGTATTTTGTGTGCTGTTATTAATTACCATATATCATGTATATATATGTCTATCATTTGACGTAAAATTAATAGAGGGGTCACAAAAAGTGTGACATAGGGTGACAAGGGTTCTGAAATAGTAAATAATGCGTGTCGTATCTTATGAATGGTCCCATAAATAGTATGTGATATTCTATTACTTACCTATCTGTTCACGCTATTTAGAACTACATAAAATATGATTATTAATATTTATAGATTAAACAGTTTATTAATCGTTCGAAACACTATCGAAATACTGTAAAACCTACATGATTAGTATAATTATAAGTGTTTATAAACTGAATAGGTTATCGTTTATCAACACTTGTATGTTTATAAACAAATGAAGACTATCGACATATTATTTCACCATTACCTACGCTAATGAAATAATTATACATTCTGCATCTGATAAACATAATACATTATATCTTCGCATATACATTAATTAAATTCATCGGCCCAATATACGTTCTCAGTAATAATAGTGGTAAAGTTTTATAACTTCCATGACATAAAAAATACTATATTACACCTCTTGAAATTAGGGTGTTGCAATAACGTCTCGACAGTTTCCTCTTTCGTTTTAAACACCATGAAACTCAACGATGCATTCGATGCGTATAGGAAGATTGTTCCCATTTCTCGCAATAACAAAGAAGTGATTATCAGACCATCCTGTCCTGGCAGTTACATCACAGATGTAGGTACTGACGTCAGATCTTTATTATAATCTCAGGTTGATGAATTTTTTGAGCCATGTGGTATTATAATTATGTAAATCACTGTAGTATTACTGATTCTAGACATCTGAAATTGTTACTAAGCCAAATGTATATATTTTTTATTATAATTAGAGCGTACTTTGTTATTGATATAGAAAGCAACATTTCTTTCTATCCGTCTGTCCCGTCGTACGTATATTCCACTGAAACTAATCCAGATTTTTCTGTTTAGTAAGAAAATAACTTACTGTAGATTAAATTTTCAGTTACTGTTATCTCATAAGTTTCCTTGGAATACGGGAAAAAAACATTTATTGAAATAAAACTAATTTAAACGGATTTTATCGCGGTTATTTATTAAATTTTGATCCCGACGTTTCGAAAGCTTTTCAGCCTTCGTGGTCACGGGGCGGACTGAGGTGTGGGTTGTCCAGAAAAGTTTATGTTACTGTGTCTACCTTCAATTTAATTTATAATATTTTTAGTGTTCCGATCTACGCAGAAAGAGCTCACAGTGTCTTGAGGTCTGGCAATTGGTCTTTTGGGTTCCGATTTAATTAAATGTATAATTGGATCCCAGGCTTGTGCTAGTTTCCAACCATCTTCTCTATTGAAATTTGGATGTTTTTTAATTTCAATAGCCTCACGAATCATCCTAGGTAGGAATCGGTGTTCTTTGGCAAGGATTTGTGGCTTGTCGAATCGAAGATAATGTTTGGAGCCTTCTTCTGAATGTTCAGCAACTGCAGACTTCGTAGAGCGTCGGTGTTTAACATCAGCTATATGTTCTTTTACGCGGGTCCCTATATTTCTTTTAGTTTGTCCGATATAGGAGAGGCCACAGTCACATTCGATTTTGTAAACGCCCTGTTCTTGTAGAGGTATATGACACTTGACAGGTGGTAAAAATTGACTAATCTTCTTGGGCAGCTTGAAGTAAGTTTTAATTGAAGCACGCTTCAGCACATAGCCAATCTTGTCTGTGACTCCTCTTACAAAAGGTAGCACAACAGGTACACGTGCTACTGTGGCTGGTTTCACTCGGTTTCCGTGACGGCGGCGTGGAATTTGGAGCTTGTTATCACGCAGTACTTGCTTGACATGTCGCAGCTCAGCAGCCAGATGTTCCTCGTCACAGATTCCTTGTGCTCTCTGAAACAAAGATTTACCCACGGTAGCTAACTGTTTCGGATGGTGGTGAGATTCACCATTCAGGTATTTATCTGTATGGGTTATTTTCCTGTACACAGTATGGCCTAAAGACTGATCAGGATTACGGATAACTAAAACATCTAAGAAAGGAAGAGATTTCTTTTGCTCTAACTCCACAGTGAATTGTATGTTATTCGCCGTAGTCGCCGATATTTTCATGGAGGACTTCGAGGAGACAGCCCTAAGCACTGCCCCCGTCACCCCCAGGTTTTACAAACGGTACGTAGATGATACTTTCACAATTTTACCATCTGACAAAGTAGCTGCATTTTTAGATCATCTTAACTCCATTAACAATAACATACAATTCACTGTGGAGTTAGAGCAAAAGAAATCTCTTCCTTTCTTAGATGTTTTAGTTATCCGTAATCCTGATCAATCTTTAGGCCATACTGTGTACAGGAAAATAACCCATACAGATAAATACCTGAATGGTGAATCTCACCACCATCCGAAACAGTTAGCTACCGTGGGTAAATCTTTGTTTCAGAGAGCACAAGGAATCTGTGACGAGGAACATCTGGCTGCTGAGCTGCGACATGTCAAGCAAGTACTGCGTGATAACAAGGTCCAAATTCCACGCCGCCGTCACGGAAACCGAGTGAAACCAGCCACAGTAGAACGTGTACCTGTTGTGCTACCTTTTGTAAGAGGAGTCACAGACAAGATTGGCTATGTGCTGAAGCGTGCTTCAATTAAAACTTACTTCAAGCCGCCCAAGAAGATTAGTCAATTTTTACCACCTGTCAAGTGTCATATACCTCTACAAGAACAGGGCGTATACAAAATCGAATGTGACTGTGGCCTCTCCTATATCGGACAAACTAAAAGAAATATAGGGACCCGCGTAAAAGAACATATAGCTGATGTTAAACACCGACGCTCTACGAAGTCTGCAGTTGCTGAACATTCAGAAGAAGGCTCCAAACATTATCTTCGATTCGACAAGCCACAAATCCTTGCCAAAGAACACCGATTCCTACCTAGGATGATTCGTGAGGCTATTGAAATTAAAAAACATCCAAATTTCAATAGAGAAGATGGTTGGAAGCTAGCACAAGCCTGGGATCCAATTATACATTTAATTAAATCGGAACCCAAAAGACCAATTGCCAGACCTCAAGACACTGTGAGCTCTTTCTGCGTAGATCGGAACAATAAAAATATTAAAAATTAAATTGAAGGTAGACACAGTAACATAAACTTTTCTGGACAACCCACACCTCAGTCCGCCCCGTGACCACGAAGGCTGAAAAGCTTTCGAAACGTCGGGATCAAAATTTAATAAATAACCGCGATAAAATCCGTTTAAATTAGTTTTATTTCAATGAATAATATTCGCGTAAACCTAAGAAATCATTATATAAAAAATCATTTTTTAAATTAATGAACTTCTTATCAGATTAAGATGCAACATTCCGTTTTCTCTAGTTGACAATAAATTTATGTTTCATCTTGCTAACAAATAGCGTATCAAAAAGAAATATTTTTGGGTACTATACTCTCTATATATATATAGAGATACTTCAAATTCCCCATTGAGAAAATTATTTCGTCTCTAAGTATTTGTTAATTTGGTTTTTATTACCTATTATGTGATAAATAAAGCCCTAACATGTAAGCGTAATTAATGGGCAAAGCTAGTACTTACTTAATAAACGGAGTAAGGAAACATATTGATGCGAATAAAATTTGAATACGATTTAGCGTTTCAGCTTCAAGTGTCATATATACTATGATACTCTAGGTTTAAGAGGCCCGAAGTATGTAACAAAACCATCAAGTACAACTATTTGTATAAATGTACACATTTGCACAAATCGGACATCGACGACCTATGAAATAGCTATACCCTATGTTCTGCGCATATGCGCAAATATAAATATAAATTTCTATTTTCTCTAAAATTAATTAAATACCTCACACAGAATTAAAAGTGACAATTTCACTTTTTACTTGTTTGAGGTATAAAATAAAATAATAGAATATTTTAAAATAAAAGTCTGTTTCTTCAAAGTTGAGTCTATATTACTCATATTACAGTTAGAAACCAGACTATTGTGGTCATCTAATTAGGTCATAACATGTTTCGTAGTTTTGTAAAGCTGTAACGGCTACTCACTGATGGCATATAAGATTATTTCTATGACAGAAAGCGCTTATTTTTATAAAAATAGAGAGAACATTTTGAAACGTACATTACATAATATGGTGGACGTTGAAATTATTAGGATAACATAAGTAAATTCCATTATCATATCTAAATATATAGGACTTAAATTGAATTGATCAATGATTGATAATATATACACAAAATTTAAAAACAATGCAATGCAAAAATGTAAAAGCACGGTACGGTTTTTAATGAAATTTAATTAATTATACCATAATAAAGATCTGTATGTAACATACTTATTTGGAATTCTCTTTGCCATTTGCGTAGTATGAGTAGACAATATACCCTAGAAATTTTTAAAGAACTATAATATAATAGATAAGGCACTTCAAGTTTCTCATCGAGTCGGCACCAGAGTCAACGACATAACGGGTCTGATAATGCTAGACTCATCGCCTACCTCCGATGACAGTTACGGTACTAGTTGCATGAGTGCAGCCGCACCCACGCCCTTATGGACATTTGTTTCTAGCTGTTCGTGTGCGTACATACATGAACACCAATAGCAACGAGTAAATAAGTACAGATACGATATCAATTGAACGTTCATATACATATATTTGTTTAGCGTTGTCTCACGATATTAGCTGCTTTTTTCTCTTTTTTGAAGTTAAATAGCAACGACTAGAAGATATAGCATGGAGTAGAAAGCAAGTTTTGTATCAAATACACAGTTTAGGCTATCCCGTTTAGTTTAAGTCAGACTTTTGTGTGGTCTTTCCTGGTCACTTTTGTGTTAAAAATACTTTAAGGGTCATCGCAGTTATACCTTCGAACCTTTTAGCTGCCAAAATACACTGTCCGAAATAGAAACAGGGTCAACTAAAAGTCAGTCATAATCACGGGTTTACTACCTATATATGCATATTGTTACGATTTAGTTGGATACAGCTCCCCTCTACTCTTAGCGTAGCCAGTTTAGTTGGTGTGGCCACAATATCCACACAGTTGTGATATTTCACCAGCTGTGTGAAAAGTGATTATATGGCCCAAGATGTTAACATGCTATATATAGAAGGGCTCGGGCTAGGGTGCAGATGTCGGAATAACCTATAGGTGCCTTGGCAAGAGACGTTCAAAATAAAGATGGCATCTAACCAGGCAGATTAAGAAAAAACTCTAATACGCATATGACAATATACATCAAAATCAATCCAATATGTAATCTTAAATGCATTTGAATTTCACATGTTTTTCATAGAACGTGAGTATAGTATTAATTTTTATTGATGTTTAAAATTAGCTAATGAATACTTTTGCTAAACCATAATGATATACCGAAAAAAACTATACACGTATGTTTTTATTTTATTTTATTCCTATTAAAACCATCCTCAAATTAATATTTATACGTTTCATCAGGACAACTGATATCAACCAATCGGTTTGACACTAAAATCAATTTTCAGTGATATCTTTATTTGAATCAAACCCTAACAGAGTAATTATGAACGTAAAATTCTACAAGAATACTATTCTCATATAATTACGTTAACCGTCAATTTTATGCTGAATACACTGAGTCGCCGACACGGTCTGATAATGTGAGAATCAGAGCCTACCTTGAATACCTGGAGTGGTTGACAAGTAAGTTTTAAATAATAAATTTAAGTGACATTACTTCTTCATTGTTACTACTTGATGCTTCCATTCCTCTGTCTATCCATCCACACAAGCACCTGCATGACGTAGGAAACTTTCTATTTCATTATAAGAATATTAGGAACACACTTGTATATATCTTTCCACAGTGTTTAAGTCTCATATATACCTACACGATTGATAAGCTTTATTACTTAGTTCAAGAGAAATTGCCGCAAATTCAATATGAAATTACAAACAATATGTTTTTTTTTATTTATACTTGGGGTTTGGTCACAGATTGACCCCAGTGATTACCTCCAAAGTAAATTTTTAAATATTTCTTTCAACAGATAAAAATGTTCCCAGACGTTTTACTATTTATAGATTCTTTATTTGTTTTGAACATTATAAGGTATAAATGAAAAAGAATACCTAAATTATATCTTGTAAAACGATAACAAATCTAAAGTCCCATATCTACACAACAATAAGAATAATCTTTGTCACAATACTAACAATAGTTAAAAAGCAACAATACCAGATGCTGTTACATCATAATCAGACACCTACGGTTCGGAAGTTGCCATCCATATTCATTACGACTGGTCTGGGTAACCGGTAGTAAGTAAACATAATTACTTTTCACATTATATTATAGATATTAAATAATGAGTGTACTTATAACACAATACATAATTGGAATCATTTCTTTTAAAATCAAAAGTGACCGCACTCCAGTATAATCGCATGCCATCACACGTAGGAGATTAAGGTTGTTAAAAGATTAGTTTACATTATACTACAAAGATTATCCTGTTTCCTTAACTTTTTAAATGCAATAATATCAAATCTTGTCTAAATTTTATTATTGATATTCCGAACTCCCATTGAAAGAAATGATTGTGATAAAACCAGAGCCTAGTGGTAAGGCGTTTTCTAATGCCCGCGACGGTGTCTAGTTAAACTGAAAATCTATTGCCATATACCTACAAGCATATTCCGTTATCTGCATTTGAGAGCGAGTCCTCCCAGTAGATTTAGCGTATTATTACCATAACCTAACATCATGTAGGTTGTAACCAAAAGCACTAGTGCAACTTTTTTTAGGATACAAAAAAAATAGACTACACCCGACTATGGACGAAGCAAGTTTTCTTTTTATATTTCTTTATTTAATTTTCTTTAAGAAAACAAAAGTATTACAGGTAATGAAAAAAGCTAACAGTTTTATCGCCTCGAAGACTGCATCAATGGCCTTGTGGGACTATACTGAGGCAGTTCGGTGACCTTTCGTTCCGAATTAAGACCAAATTCCAGACGCTTAGCGCTCACCATTTATAAAATAAATACTTTACACTTCTCTTCCATATTATGGCATTCCAAATTGTTGCATTTAGTTTATAAACGGTATTATTCCTTCGCCTATTGTGAAAATAAATAAAATTAAAGATTTTTAATAAAGGCTTGAATACCGAAACTGTTTATTCGGTTTGCGATATAACTGTTATAAATTGACTTAAACTGAATTAAAAATAGTTGAGACAAAATTAGAGTAGTAGAATACATGTTGCTTATCAATCACAGTATTTTTATGATAGTTAAGTTATTTAACTTAGGGAATATTAAATTCATGGTGACTTATTTTATTTAAGTGTATTTTTTTTATTTTCAAGTTATAAAATAATAATATAATCTTTACACTTTTTCCATCGATTATAATTTTTAAAGGTAAATCTTATAGTCGATTTCGGTTATGACTGAGAATATAGAAATGATATCAGATACTTATCGGTGGTAGGTACTATTTTTATTAACTTGAAGTTGTATTTAGAAGGAAAATTGGTATTGGTTGAATACTATACTGGGTTAAGTATACTGTAAATAATTATCAGTTAAATTTTAAATAATGTGATTATATCTCATTAGACACGGCCAATAACCAAAATCTTAGGTATAGGGGATACAGGTAAGATTTTGGATATTTTTTGTATTTTGGATTTACGATCTTATCACATCCAATATAGCAAAATAACCTTCGAGTAAAAAGTAAAAGCTCGATAAAATCAGAGAATAAGATTCATTGCTAATCTGTAATCTATATATTAATGTAAACGTCAAGCATCACGTGGAGCGTAAAATGACTTTGTCAGGCCTATCGAGTTCAAACCAGTGGACTCAGTCAACCGAAAGTACGATACTATGACGAATCGGGACTGAGGCTCGTAACCGAATAAACTTAAGTAGTAATCGTGCAATGCTCTTAAAGAAGTGTAATACCTTCATAGGTATAGCAAATAAAACTTAAAATTGGTGAAAAACATCTGATAACTACACAGTTATATACCTCTATGCAGAGCACTCCATTGTTGCCATATTTGGAATGTTGCTGTAATATCTGAAACAAAGATAAATTTTAGGGTTATGTTAAATTCATCATAAGACGGTTTTTTTTTCAATAAAAAACATTGTTTAAGCTAGCAAATTAAAAAATATTATTATGAATGGAATTGATGTAGACATATTATTATGTATATAGGGTTTAAGACTTGATTTGGTTACAATATAATTATAAGTTACTATCAGAGTTAGTTTTGATCACATTGTTCGTATTTTATCATCCCAAACGTGAATAAGCTGTATGTTTAGTAAAATAACTCTTAATTATTAAGGTATATTATTAAAATATTAACCATGTATTATTTTTTTCTGTTTCTCCGATATTTAACATACTCTTCCATATCAAACAGTAGTCATAATGATATGTAGACGTGGATTTCCACAGTTTTAATTAATCCTATACTAATAATATGAAAGAACAAAGATTTAACCAACTTTGAACAAAAATGAGAGTTTTAAAAGCTGTATTACTTCATTATACTCGCTTGTCTGTCAAAAGGTTTTCTTTTAATGTGTTTCCGTTTGTGCTGCGTTTATTTTTACAGCAAAACTTAAATTATGAAAGAACGTCTATTTTACACAAAACACAAAAGTTAAGATATACAATATCAACCTTGCGCACCTCACACTGAAGTATTTTTAAGAATGAAAACAGGATTATTAAATTTGTTTGTTCCTTGCTTACCGTTACTTTAATGTTAATACTATGCACCTAGATAAACCTAGGCCATAGAAAGTAACATTTAGTAATACTATTTCTTCAAAACACATTCAAAGATTTTGAACTGGCAGCCATTTTCGTTCTAATCTAAGCGATGACCGAAGGAACTATTGGCAAGATGCCATATAATGCTAACTTATTTTAAGGACATCCCTTTTATCTTTTATTCATTTAACTCGTTTATTTCCTAGTTCCAATAAATTTAGCAAAATAACCCTAATACTAATGCACTAAAATACTAAATACTCGTATATATGCACCTACATATATCAAATTTACACTTATAATTTAAATTTTAATCAGGACTATGATGCGATGTAAGCTCCCTGATAATAGCATTCTTGCCTACGTCGCATACCTCTAGGTACCTTTAGATACCTTCGACTTTTACAATAAGCCTAAACTTTTGCTATCGAAAGACGTCGCATTGAAATCAAATCTTGGTAGTAAAGTATTTTCTAATACATACCTGGCTAGCTATTTGCCTTAAATTGAAAATCTGCCACTGTGCCCTTATAAATGCGTTCCGGCAACTGCTCTTCAGATCCAGTTTTTCTTAGCTTACCATTTTTGTCTACAACGTCAGTTGCCGTCAGATAATATTAAACTTAAAGTACATACATAATATTAATCTTTTATATGTTCTAATTATCATAACTTTATCTTAAATATTTTAGAATTGCACAATTCACAAGTCGTTATTTGATTTTTTGACGGACAACGCTTTAATGAACATGAGGTCATATCTTTAAATCTACTCAAACTTTTGGCGAAGGAAAATATAATAATGAAATTAGGGCATTTTCTAACCCCCGCCCGTCCAGCCACTACCTTCAAGTTAAAAATATGTACCTATTAAACCTTTTTTAACAGCGTATTTGTGAACCAGTTTACCACTACTTAACATCCAGTTAGAAGGTAGACATATGCTAGCGAGCCAAGTTATAGGAAATAAACTAAATCAGTAATACACAAACGTTTGTATAGTCTTAATTAGTAAAATCAGACATTCATAATTATTTTTACAAAACATGTTATATTGAGTTGATTTTGCAAGCTTTTAATATAGACAAAATTAAATGTTAAGTGGGTTACGATTACTAATATATAAACCGACAATACTAAACAGACAAGCAGTCTATAAAAATCCAATACAAGCAAACGTCTTTACAGATCCGCTTATACCATGTGAATTGATCTAATTGGGTATCAATGGAGAACAGTTAACAGTTACGCAACTTGCGACACTTTACGAGTTTAGCGGTACTGTACAGCATTACAATTTTGTTTACAATTACATTTCTTTCCACAGTTAAATATAGAAACATGCAATGAAGTATATGGGCATAGAAATTAAAGGTTGATGGCCTTATAAGATACTTTTGTGGTATTCCATAGTTACGGAAAACTACCTATTTTTTTTTTAAGTCATAGAGCGTATAAAATGACGAACATAACATTATTATGTAGATAATATAGAGTATACATATCGCAATAATAATAGGTAGTTTATTGTTTCAAAAATGAGTTACATAATTAAGTAAGTAAATATATTAATTAATAATTAATTAATATTATTAATATTATTAATTAATTAATATATAATTAAGTTAATGTAATTAAGTAATTTTGTAAAAAGAAGCGGAACTACGCCAGTTTTTTTGTAAAAAACAAACAAACAAACCACTAGATTTATTAACAAAAACATTTTTTTTAGTTAACCTGTTACAACGCGTTGATCTGTTCAGTATTTATAAAAAGATTATTTGTTTTCTTTTTATATGAAAACGTCATAATTAAATATTAAATTCTGTTACTACCACAATTTAAAGATATGTACTGACATTTCAAATGTTAAAATCACTAATATTATTTAGACCACAGAGTAAGCCAAAGAAATAGAATTATACACATAAATACTCTTGAAGTGCATGACTTTTCTGATTTACTACCGAGTAAAAATCACAGAGACATGTAAATAAATCCGGTACCAGCATGGTGAATCCATTGATTGCTAAGAAGTTCGTCTTTCTATAATAGGTCGCAATATATAGCGAAAGAATATATTCTACAAGTGATATTTAAAGTAAAAATTGTGGAGAAAACAAACTAATTATCTACTTGTAGTCTTTCTATATTATGATATAGGTATTACCATTATTCATATACTATTAACAGATGAACCAGCGATTAGGTAAATATGAATATGAAATTAAAAATTAAAAATGTCTCTTACATCCATATTATTGATTTTTTTTTATATTGTCACAAATATTGATACACCCATGTATAAAGATGTTAAGAACAGAGCAATTAGTCAAGCCGGTTCAATTGAGACATATAATTGTTAATTGTGCACACCCACTTGTTAAACACAGCTGTTCAAATTATTATTACAGGCATAGTAGTGACAAACTACTAAGAACAATGTGGGCAGTTATCAATTGGTAACAAAATTAAATTATATAATAACTTATCAATAAGTATCTCAAATCGCATTGAATTGCTCGCATTGAAACGATGATAGCTTAGTGGTAGTGTGTACGACTTTGCGTCAAGGGAAGTGAGTTCGAATCCAACCACCTACAATGTGCTTGGGTTTCGGTGCAGGAAAACATCGTGAGGAAACCATAGCATGGTGGTAGGGCTTTTTCTGATGCCCGCCTGGGTAGCTACCACCCTCAAGTTGAAAATCTGCCGCCAAATACCAAAAGGTGTGTTCCGGCAGTGGGACTAGGGAGCCAGTTCCTCCACAGGTTTAACGTGTCTACCAACTTGGGCCGTATAGTCACTTAAGATCATGTGAGATTATGACCATAACGCTAAACTAAAACTATAAAAAGAAAACGTATATATAATCCTTACTAATATTATAAATGAGAAAGTATGTGTTTTGGTTATTTGGTTAAGCGTCCGCGCCTATACCGCTAAATCCATTACAATTAATTTTAGCATAGAGATAGATGAGACCCTGGAGACGTTGATAAGCAACTTTTTCTTGCGAAAAATTTATAAGAAGTGGGCGATTAAAGCGATGAATAAACTTTTTATTGCGACATCTTGATTGAAACTTTAGAGAATATAATGTTGCTTATAATTAAATTAATATTCAGGAGAGCGGAGCCACTGATAAAAGCTAGTAAATTTGTAATAGAAAACGGATAAACAAATATGAGAACTATTTCAATTATTTTAAATGGTTTGAATGCTTAAGTAAATATTCAAATTGTATACTCGTACCCCTTGCTAAGTTTGTTTATCAAAATGGTAAAGAGAAAACAAAAAAATTATGGGATTTATAACGGGCACTTTGTTTAATGCGTTTAAACACTGTTTCGCACACCCTTAACTTTGCCAATCAATCACTTCCGAAACTCGATAATTACGCCCCATGGTCCTAATTTGGTAATCAGTTATACGTAGTACTTAGATCGCATCGTTACAATATTAGACAATCAAGAGACGATAATAAATAGTATAAAAAATGTTTTTTTATGGAATAGGGGGCAATCGAGCAAGTGTGTCACCTGATGGTAAGTGATCACCGCCGTCCATGGACAACCACCACTCCAAGGAAATCGTAGATGCGTTGCCGGCCTTTATTGGAGCCACTGGCTCTCAAGTGCAATTACCGGAACACACCTTCTGATATTTAGCGGCAGGTTTTCAATTTGAGGGTAGTAGCTTTTGCCAGGCGGGCATTATAAAAAGCTCTACCATCATGCAAACACACACAGTATTAATATATTGCGATTTAAAGTTTAAATAATTATGACTAATTATGACGAATAATTATGACACAAACTGAGAGGCTGATTTATTTGTTAATTGTAGTGATACGAAATGAACACGTTGTCCAACTTATTATTACAGTGTATAGAGCATATTATTTACTACTCCTGAGCTTGTGCAAAGACAAATCACAGTCATCAAATATTGCCACTTCTCTTTAGGCCGTCTATACGCACATCAATGATTTCCAACCTTTTTAGGGTTAACTTTAGGGTTGCGTGAAAAGAGTTTAAAAATTATCTATAATCAAATTTTGAACACTCTTAACTTTTTGAAACTTGTAACTCTAATTTAAAATACCCCCACCGCGGTGATACAAAAAAATAGCTACTATTAATTTTAGCCCGTAGATTACAAGTTGGGAACCAGAGCGATAGATGAATGGTAAAAGTAAATTCAGCTTAGAATTATACAACCTTTAGACTTTTATACCGTAATATAATCTTATAATTAAGTGAATTACCAGACTGGTAAGCAAATGCAATTCAAAACATTATAGAGTCGTGCCTCAAGTAAACTCTGATTTTATCAAACGTCCTAATTTCATAGTTAATAGCCTATCGTCTCATATTCCGATAGCGGCACCATATAATTGACATGATATTTCTACAGCCCTGTGGGTATCTGCCAGTGTAAAACGTTTTGCACAAGGCATCTCGGATCGGTCACGACGCAATATAATGTTTACGGTATTTAGAAATACCAACAACGCGGAGGACATTTTGTTAAGCATAGTAGTAGTAGTGTGCATGTAATACCTAACGTCGAACCATAATTAAATTAGTTTTATTGTGAGAATTATTTTACTCATTTAAAACTTAACATGAATATATCGCTCTCTTTTTTTTCTTAAATAGCTAATATTTATTAAGCACATTATCAAATTATCAGGTGGTCAGATGCAAAGGTTTGTATATAAAATCACCTCTATTTACCAATTATTTATTAAATTTCCTATATTAAGACTGATATAGTATACAGACACAAAATATGTACTGTGTATACTCTAGTTCGTGACTCTTAAGGCTGTGCATTTTATGTCGTTGTTGAGAAATCATGTAAAATGGACAGAAGATATTTCATTGTATCAACCACAAGGTTTACCAACTAAAGTAATTTCCAGGTTTAGAAGAGTTTATCGTTAAATCTACCAACGTTAAATAGAGTTTACATTGTTTTTACAATAAAAGCCTTTAAAACTAACTATCCTGATGATTATTTTTTAACATATTTTTGAAAGTCAAGTAAACGGAAAATAATTTACAATGTTAGAAGTACAACTCCATTTTTTAATATATTACAGCGGGTATATCTTATACAAATATATATTAGAAAACTTAAAGGTAACAAAATGACATGTGCTCATTCTCTTCATTACCGAATCAAAAAAAAAAGGTAAGGTATTTATGTTATATTGAATTTACATAAATACTAATGATACACGGTATATTGAGTTACTTACCTATTTAAAAGATATATGTAAATTGACCACGAAAATGAACGTTTCAAAGGTTAAGGTTTAGTGGTAATGGCATATAGTATATTTTATTAATCGATAATCATTAATCAGCTTCGTATTGATGTAGATCATAAGTTCTCAAAGTAGGCGGTACCTCTAAGGGCTTAGGCTAACTAAGGGGGCTATAGAAACATCAAGTTATATTGAGGAAGGCTAAAAATATCGGTGAGCGGTGGAAAATATACCGAAATGGATAAATGTAAAAAATTTTGTCTAGTGTCCCTTCATTATGTGTAGTTTCTGCTGTATACGTCGCGATATTTAAATATCCTACAATTCGGTACATTTTTTACAAATTTAGTACATTTTCGTCCCTGAATTCTTATTTCTAATTAACTTAAAATAATGATTGTTTTGAGTGATGACAAAATTTAAAACGTAATGGGTCTTATAAAGAACTTTTTGTTTGGGTAGTCCAATGTCAAAAATCAGTTTACATTTTCATTAATAACATTATTAATTTCCCTACATATTTCTAAAAAAAATTAGACGAAGAATTTTGGAGGTCGTTTGGGTATTCAATTTTCCCAAAAGTGGGCGGTACACCAAAAAGTTTGAGAAACACTAGTATAGATATATTTTGTAACTAACAAACATAAAACTTTCTACGATCTCGACCTACACCAAATAATGAATTTATCAATATTGATAAATTGATAGTGGATTAATATAACCTGTAAATTTTCAGTATATTAATTTTAAAATAGACCCTGTTTATAGCAATATTCATATAGAATGTCCCAAAGGGTTTTTACACGTTTAGCGTTATGGCCAAAATCTTACCTGGATGTTAATTGACGATGTGGCCCTAAATTGCGGACACGCTATACCTAATGGAGAGACTGATTCTCAAGTGGAACTGCTAGAACACTACACACCCAGACACACACCAGAATACAACACACTATAGGTATTTGAAGGCAGATATTAAACTTAAGGGTGGTAGCTAACCAGGTGATCATCAGGAAAAGCCCTACCACCATGCGAATATAGGTTTAATACATTATTATTCAAGAAGTTAATACTATATTACTGTCGTGTAGGTAAAATTGTAACTGAATGTACCATATAAGCATCAGTACAATTTATGAAGTAGAATATTATTATTTCATATAAAATAATATTCACAAAAGTATATTTGTGCTCGCTTGATATTCTTTAATTAAATTATACGTATTAAATATTGGTAAATTTTCGTTTCCTCTTTTTGTATTTCCTTATGCAGTGCGCTCACAATGGAAGAAGCTATGAATCTACCATGCATACACCAAATATAATACCGAATCGTATATTTTTGGTACAGGTGCAAAAATAATTATCCAAATTCCAACCAGACCAATCAAACAACAAAAACTCTGAGCATTATTGAAAATAATTAATAGTTTATGAAGTTCTATAAAACCTATTTTTACTTGGAACCGATAGGAATGTATTATTCTATATCAGATATCGTTTTTATGCATGACGAGTGCTAATATTTTATTTAGCGAGCAACCGTAATTTTGGTTCCGCTTTCGGCCAATTGCTGCCAAATTTTATTTAAAACTGCATTTTCAATTGCCGTCAGTTTTTGAATGAAACTTTGTTTCTGTTGAAAATATAAATTGTCTCTGTGCAACTACACAACACACGACATACAGAATTTGATCCAGCGTTATAAATTAGTGGCGAATATCATCAAAATACGGCAAATCACAACTGGATTGAGCATTTTGAGAAAAAAGGCAGCATGTAGGTCAACTTAAGACATTTAAATATACCATTCATTAATCTTTCGGTACTATATACATAAATTGATTGATTATTAATGGTTAAAATATAGATTCCAAATTAAATTCATGATACCTATACTGAATCGATTTCCGATAGTTATAAATGACAGGGCTATAATATACTTAAATTTAATAACGCCCACCTGCTTATTATAATTTTTTTTGTTACCGTTTGCGAAAGCATCCATAGACAAGAAATCCGGTGACGATAAAAAGATTTAACTAAAATGGCTTAGTTAGTTATATTCACATACTTTACTATAATATATATGTGTGTGTGTAATTTTATATTTTAATGTAAATTAGTTTCAACTCATGAATATTATGTTTTTATATAAAAGTTTTATTCAACCTAAAAGTTCTAAACTACAAAAAGAATACACCTGAGGGAATAAAATTTAACTGAGTTTTAATGAATTACGTAACTATAGATTTCGATAATGATTATAGCCATAACTAGAAGACTTACAGTATAGTCGGTTAAGGTTATAGTTTCGGTTAACAATCATGGTTTGATCAGACAATAATTTAATTGTGTCTGTCGAGTCTCAACGAGCTTTAATTTTAAGCGTGGGGCGGCAACAGCACGCTTTACACTTATTTCTACGATATGCACCACAACGTCAAAATACCGCTATGAAAAATGTAACTTCGAATAGCGTTAATTTATGATTCTGTCCCTAATTCTTTCCACGTGTTAGGAAACGAAGGCGTCACTACAAATAACAGTTAAGTTAACTGTCAAAAAGGTATAAAACACAAATCATTCGATGGCATCGATTCCCTAATTCTCACAATAAGAGAATTTACGCATAATTTTCTAATTTAAACTCAAATATTTGGGTTTTTGTGTTTATTATGTTATGAAGTACCTGATTAAGTCTACTGTAAAAACTTAAAAGATAAGCGGTTTTTAAAATAACCCGCAGCGTAACTTCGTTTAGCCCTGACTTAAATGTATATAGATACAAAAAAAAATTATAACTAGGAACTTACTGTATTACCTAATTGTAAATATTAAATATAGTAGGTACATAATATCATTCGAATGCAATAATAATAGTTTCTACAGAATCTATAAGGAATCGGAGGGAAAGATTTAGAAAGTTATGTATGTAACGTCTGCTTGATAAAAGTTATTAATATATTGTAAATGGTCGTTTTTTATTATTTTTAATATTTTAGGGAGTTTTTATGCAATTCCTACATGCAAGCATACACCTCTACAATTTGCACATGTCAGTTTACATTTTTCACAAATAATATTTTTGTGTCACAAATATATAATATGTCTATATATATAATAGAGCCATTTCCTCCACAGGTTTAGCGTGTCTACGAACTTGGGCCGTATCGTCACTTAAGATCAGGTGAGATTATGGTCATACGGCTAAACCTCAAGAATAAAAAAAAAAAAATATGATACGATATAAATATATGTATCTTCAAATTTAGTCAGAGGACCCCATATGATTAGACACAGAGAATGTATAAAAATGGGAGGTGCGTATAATATTACGTAGTCATTTTCCACCATTTTTATTTAGCTATAGATTTTACGTGCGGCTTCGCTCGCGTTAATATTGATTTTGTCAAACAAATTGGATGACTCAGTAAAAAGTTTCATAGAAAGTTTATACCTCGCTTTACCCCACATCCAATAATGTTTTAGCGAGAAAAAGTATCCATTCATCTTGTCCAGGTTTCCATCTATCACTATACCAAAGTCCATCATAATCAATTCAGCGGTTTAGGCGTGAAAACGTAACAAACAAACATACTCACTTTCGCATTTATAATATTAGTAGGATTTTCTGCGCGAAATTATGAAGTAGAAAGTATGTATTTTGACACGTATAATTCATATTTAATTATTTTAATTGATTAATTCTTGACTGAAAATTGATTGTTAGTAAAATAATAATGTAATGCAGTTAAATCAGAAAGCTGTTTTAATCCGATATATTCTTAAGCCATAAACACATTTCTTATCTAGCTAAAGCAATATTTTACTATTCTCTATTCATCGCAACTTTCGCCGCAGTAACCTGAGGTCAAGTTGTACAAATAGGACCATTTCTATTGGATTTAAACAGCAATGCAGCCCGTTTAGCCATCACTCAAGCAAAATATAAACAGCATATATGAAGGGCATGAGAAAATATGGCAAGGTATTATTAAATTAACAATCAAATAGTATAATAACTACAAAAGATATGTTCTAATGATAAGAACAGGATTGTACATAAGTAGTAAAAATGTAATTACATTTTCATTAAACTGATTCAATATATCTCAACGTTTTATATTTTAGAATTAACGTTAATTAAATTTCAGATGTTACGTGATTTATTTAAGCGCAATTCAGTAAATTAAATCTACCTATAAAACAGCGTTTCTATTTACTTGTATAGAGACAACTATTATTTAATGTAGAATAATTATACGTACCTAACTTACAGATTAGCTTCAAGAAATTACGTTAAGGATTTTCAAAAGTATCATACCTATGGCATCATATGTATTTAACAATCAATAATAAGAAAACATTATACCAGAGTAGAATAGATAAACTTACAAAACAAAACAACATTCTAGAATTACTAGGGCGTTAACGTTTTCACGGTAAGTCACACTGGAAAGCGTGCTAACCTATTGCCACAGCAATGCAATAAATACGACGAGATAACACATATATGGAAAGCACCTTCTTATAAAACCACTTGTAGTGTCGTAAAAATAGAATAAACAGCATTTGCGATAAACATTGATTAATCCCTGCTCTATCTTGTCATCCAGGTATTTTAAGCACTAAATATAACCAATTTACGGTAGATCAGTGTCCATCTCAGTTAATTAATGACCTTATTCAAGGATAGTAAATCAAGCCTTCTTATATTTAATCACAAATCTGACTGAACCTAAATCGTAAATTATCACTCCATTTTTGTTTATCACCTAAAAAAAGAATTAATTCCCAAAATCTATATATCTAACTTTTAACACATATTAATGTAACATTAAGCGTCAATATCTAACAATATTAAAGAAGTTTATAAAATGCATCACAGACTATTTAAACATTTCTACAACAATATCACATAACATAACTTCCAAAATATTCTATATTAAGTTAAGTTATTAAAATACATGAACAGATTCTTTCCACTTAATAGGTGTAAACCAATAACATGACCTAGTTTTACGAGTGTTTATTGGGATTTCGCCCTTAAAATGGTCTAAATGCGTGACGAAACCTTTTTTTCATGTTTGCACACATGTTACGTGTTCCACTGTACGTTTAGCAACCGATCTAAGGAGGGCAACTTCAAACACAATGCATTGTTTTTAGCCCAAACTAAATCTAAACAGCTGAACCAACACATCTTGAAGGGCCCATTTGTTATGTCTTAAGTTCAAAATTGTTTTTCTAATAATAAACTAAACGTAGGGTTTTTTATAGAGAAACTTATTTATCAACAATATTTAAATTAGTAAAGTATATAATAAAAAATTAACGATTTCACATGAAAAAAAGCTTCTCAGCAAT
This sequence comes from Actias luna, assembly GCA_039707435.1. NCBI lineage: Eukaryota > Metazoa > Arthropoda > Insecta > Lepidoptera > Saturniidae > Actias > Actias luna. The sequence goes on along the minus strand of JAZHAC010000012.1, from coordinate 10,234,031 downwards.
TTAGCTACTGTATCATAAAAGATAATAAGTCTTACAGAATAAATACCTACAAAATACCAATCAAATGCACAATATAAATGTAATTATAGCCACAATCTATTACCATCATAATTAGATATGTCAATAGAAAAATCCAAAAAAGCTTTTCTAATGGCCAATCAATTCGTATCTCAGTATTTACAAACGTAAGTACCCAGAACTGTAATGGGTTGACCTTCGCTACTTGAATGAACGCCGGCGAAGCGATGGGAACAATAATAAAACAAAACTAATATTCCTATACCACACACGGATCCTATTACCAAAATTGTTATCACCATCACGCGCCCGAGGGAATAAGCCTTTCGCCCCACTGAATGTGAACATTAATTTACGTTAACTATGGTTTATGTGACAGATAATCTCAGTACTTAACGTTCTTTCATAAAAAAAATATATATTAGTGGTGGTTACTGTTGCTCATAGGTAGTGTTAAGTTTAATTTATTACTGATCGCTATCATACAAGAACCACATTTACGCACGTATTTAATTAAAATCAAACATAGCGACTAAATATAAAAAAGGCTATATATGACCTTTATATAAACATTTTAAAATTGAAAGATAATAATTAAAAAAAAAAAAGTATTCATATCTATATATTAATCATCAAATGAAAATTTTGAATCATTTTTTAAAATACTGCACATACGCAGTGGTTTGAAATTTAGCATAGTAAAAGTATATATGGAAAAGAAGCTAAAAATTATATTTAATATATTTTCAATTGAAAAAGACTTTCATTGTTCACATTCACACTACCAATATTGAACATATAGTCTGTTGTCAAACACTTTCCGAGTAGAGATTGTCGCCACAAATAATACGAAAAAAAAATACATTAGCCTTTAGGAGTTCTTTGACAGTTATTTCAATACAACTTACAATTTTATTAATTGTAATCCGAATATCAGTCATTGGACGTAGACTAGAATATAACAAGCAAGCAAAGCCCGAAACAGTACAGTACATTTATGACCTCTATTTGTCAACCGGCTATTTTGTTTCGTAGCTATTAACGAGCTTTAATGTTAACAATTAAACACATTAGAAACAAGTTTTTTTTCACCTTGACATTAATTTCCTCAAACTTTCAATAATGATTTAATAATTATGTTATAATTTTGACTAATCGGTAATGTCTACTTTTATTAAAAATCTGCTGTAATTTCAAGAAGTACTATTTAAATATGAGTAAAAATAAAAGTCATTGTTTTTTAGTGAGGTTCATATTGATTTTATTTTATTATAAAGTTTACGACTTCAAAAGTTAATACTTTTAATAATCGCATTTTCCACGAAAAAACTAAAATTTAATATTAAAATCTCTGAATGTTCAGTTTTATATGGGGTATTAAGTAAGTAAAAAATACATATCCCAACTAAATCTTCCCAGTATAACAAAGTGTTTTTAAATTATTAAAAAAAATGAGAAGACACAAAATTCTTCGAAGGGCGTTACGTATCTAATTATCTTTTTCGACCACATCACGATTTCGTGTGTACTCGGGAACACATTTTTTTAAGAGTCATCATAATATAATAACACGCAATAATAAGATTATACTATTCTTCCAAAACATAAATTTCTTTCCTTAATATACATTTATGTTTATATCTTCATATTTCTTTAATTCTATTTATTATGGGTCTTTGTCTCATAAAGAAAGTGGACATTTCTTTTATTCTTAATAGGTTTAATATTTGACCAAAATCTCACCTAATGTTAAATGTTAAATCGAGTGCAGCTGCTCGAACATATATCTCTGTGCGCTTAGCGACAGATTTTCAATTTTAGGGTAGTAAGTAACCAGGTGTGGGATTAAAAATGCCTACCATTATCTATAGTTTCATAAAGATGTTCACTGCAAAGATTCGAACTCGCATCAATCCGTACACGTGAACACTGCACTATCATTGCCAGGTCTCTCTTTTACCACTGGGTACTTTGGGGACTTGCCCAGGGTTCCGCTATCAATAGCGGCCGATTACCAAACGATAGCCGATATTTATTCTTGAAAAACATATTTAGAAAAAATTGAATTATATTAAATAATCTGCTTTTTAAATATATATTAATCAAATAGTTAATGATTTTCCCATCTCAAATCGAGAAGGGTAGTTACATCTTCAATCAACTGGATTATATTATATTAGCTGCTTATTTAATGTGACTATTCATTTAATGTGTTGTGTATTCTAATGGTGCTCTGTCAAGGTCTAGGGGCCTCATTACCCTAATATGCCCAGGGCCTCCAATAGGATACAGACTTCCCTGATCATTGCTTCTAAATTAAACATGTAAGTAAGACTGTAAGTACAATACAAATTGGTTAATACTGCATTATCTCATTACACTACAAATCTTTTTGTGGTTAACTAAAGAACAATACGTAAATACGACTTGAGGTGGCGCCAGTAGAACAAAAAGGTTTTGGTTATCCACCGTGAGGGCCGGTTTACACGTTAAGGTCAATTTAACATTTCGACGTTATAAACCACAACATGAACACACAGTATATTATTAACATATGAAGTAAATACACAAATACGTTAAGCTTATTACATCCTCTGTTTACACACACTATGTATATATATTGGGTTTTCGGGATGGTCTCAATCTTACCTAATGTTTAGTGATCATGTGGCCTAAGATGGTAGAAAGGCTGAGCCTAGTGAGGGACTGGCTCTCAAGTCCAGCTACCGGAATACAGCTATAATGTTTGGCGACAGATTTTCAACTTGAGGGTGCTAGCTAGCCAGGCGAGCATTAGAAACAAACCTACCACCATGTAGGTGCTACTCTTGAAAGATTTTGACATACCACCCTCAATTGTCCAGGTTGTTTGAAAAGAGATATATCCACGCTAAAAAAAAACAGATATTATAAAGCCGTATAATTTCAAAAATGTCCACTATGTACGGTAGAAACTAGAAGAAATTTGCTGAAGAATAAAAATAACGTTATAAATTTATAACATGTTTAACAGATTAGCTTAACAGTGAAACAACAATAAAAAACATCTATAACTCAAAGTCCATATAACATTCGTAACGACGACGTAACACACACGTAAGTTCTGATGTATCTCATTAAGGTCCATACAAGCGTAAAACTAATTTCCATACATCGAATGAATGTCGAAACAGCGAAAGTTACATTTTGAATGAATCTATTTTGAGCGTAGATAAATAATGTTGTACAAGGTGATTTACTACGGTTCGTAGTTACGTACATGTACATATATGTAGCAGTGTATTTACAGTGTTCCATTATGTATCACTTTCGATTAAAGTTTCAAGTAATTGACTACTACATAAGCTTTGCTACCACAGTGCCATCTATCACATCATGCAATAGCTATGAACCATCGTCTCGATGAAAGAAATATATTACATGAAATTTACCAGCCGTCTCGTTTAGAAGTAACACTCACTTACAAACAGCTGTACAAAAGATTTTTATGTATTTTATTGTATACATTTATGAATTTAAAAATTATGTAAGCCAATTCTATTTTATCCTATTATAAGCACACCAAAGGAGAGATAAACGTATGTTACATTTTATTATATCTAAAGATAATATAAACATATCCAATACAAGCGTAATTTTTATGAACTTGTAAAAATATTATTACATTCACAATTCACAGTATAAAAATTACTAATTATTATGACCTTAGTTTACCTTTTTTGGATGTTGGCTAATGCATACATATACAAATGTTATTTGCTTGAAAATGAAAGAATGCCAGACTATACTTCTATAAGAGGTTACTATGAACGTCAAAATTAAACGTGAAAACCTGCAGATCTCGGATAAACATTGATAGTATTCATTTTATAAACACTTAATATAGATATAAGCGTTAGTCTCCTTTACATAATGTTTTAGATGAAATAGTACCTTTAAAGGGACTTAGAAAGCCAGTGTCGTGAGAGATGTCAGATAATACGAACGACATGAAAATGCAAACAACCCGAGTACGAGATCAGACGTCTGACACCGACGATATCCAGTCCAGTGGAGTATTTCGAGATCATAGAGATACCTTATACAATATGGATAGTCGAAAGTGAAATTAACTGACCCATTGAAGAGTTTTATTCAATACCGAAACTTGATACAATAATATCACGAATAGAGATTAACCTACGATTTCCTTGTCAACAAAAACGGTGGGATCAAAACTAATAAATAACCGCGATAAAATCCGTTTAAATTAGTTTTATTTCAACCATTTAAACCAAACTATAGATTACCATAAAAGCAATATTAATAAAGGAAGCCGCGTTTATACAAAACTTATGTGGGGGTTTAACAAAGGGTAAGATATCCAAAAATACTCAGAAGAAAATCTCCCCCTATATTTCACAAAGCAGCATATTAATGGGCAGTAAGCATGCACAAGCATAAAGCATGCATTAGAACGATAATAATAACTAGCATACATTAAATACTCGCTATATTTATGCAATTGCGTGGTCGTAATATATTTGTTGTCACTATGCTTTATGCGTATTTACTACTTAGTATAGAAGAGAGGAAACGGATGTAGTGAGAAAAGTAATACATATGAATGTTGAAGAATAGAAAGGAAGAGGTAGGCCACAGAAAATATGGATAGTGTAAGGAATGACGTGAAACAAAAGGGAGTGAATGAAGAGATGGTGGCTGATAGAGATTTATAGGAAGAGAAGAAAACATAGCGCCGACTCGAAGAAAATGATGAGATTACTTAGTATGCTTTGTTAATTATATCTATAGACAATAAGTCTGTAACGAAGCCAAATTTGTATATTAAATATTTTCTGTGAATATTGTCGGAATGTAGTTTGTTATCGATACAGAAGCCATCAATACTTTATTTTGAATGTGAGCATGTAATTTTTTAATTTTATTTCCTTTTATTTAAAAATCAAAATTATTTTTTCTGTCTACGGTATCGGATTGTTAAAAAACAATGTCTCGAAAATAAGATTTTTTGAGCATATAATGGAGAACTATCTAATACCATATAGCAATGTTAATTTTTTTTATGTTATGTCAACTCCTCATATAGGGCATTTCGCTAATGTCAGGTAATAAGTAAGGACTTTATAAATAATTAACAGACTCAAAGTAACAACTAAATTCAGAACAATTATTAGTAGATCCCAGGGATAATTGTTCTAGGCGGAACTCGAACCCATTCACTTCGGCGCGACGGTTGCGACGAGGAAACTTCTGTAATCGCTATATTGGTTTTTGTGTTAATTCCTATTTTGTGACAAGGAACCTATAACGAGCGAGCGTAATTACAGACATAACTAGGTTACTATATTCCTTGAGCTTTTTTAGATTAAAACGGGTGCAAGTAACATGCTCAACAGCGCAGAATAAAAATACTCATTTCCTCACCTCAAGACTGGATTCGAGATCATTTTTAATGTCATCTTCATGAAGAATCACGTTAGTTTATATGCAAATCTAAACTGCTTACCAATCACAGGTTTTACTGCTTACTTATTCCCCATTTACTAAGACATTAATTTAGCAATAATAAACAAAGTGAAATCCATATTTTCTTTCTTCGCTCGTTAAAAACGTATACGAAAAAGTCGTATATGTTATTGCTACAGTTAAGGTCAAATTACCTTGATAAAACATATCCGACAATCACCTTGAACTACAGTATTTTTGTAATCAATACTTCAATAAAATGTAATCAAATTCACTCAAGCATGGAAATACTCAGTGCATAGTCACGCTAGACACTGGAACAGATATCTAGGCACATACAAAGAATGTATATTTTAAGGTAAATACACATTCAGAATCATTATCATAATACATGGAGGATTATATTGTTTTAGGTAAGACTATTGCAAAAAATTAATCAAAATTCAAGGTCGAACGTCTTAAATATAATCTTTACCAAATTGTGATTAGTATTGATTATTCCCCTACAATGAACAATCAGCTACAAAACAATATTATACTATCCTACATTTAAAAATAAGACTCAAAATAAATAAGGAACATACTTTCAATAAACGGTTCTTATAAATGTATACTTAAATTTCTTATACCACTGAATTTCCGAGATCTTCATTAATACGTTATTGATGCAATGCTTGCTCTTGCGCAAGTACCGCATCAACTATCATTATCTGTCCATTATACAATTCAATTTCTTGGGACGCACTTATTCGAATAAAGCCTTTTATGCACTAATACATTAAGCGTTTCATAATTTTTAATACCTACTCTAATAAAATTATTATATAACCGTGATTATAGATTGTATGTTTACTCTTGTCTAGAAACTGGATCCTTTTTGTTTGCTTTTCTATGCAAAATATTCATTTCGCTCAACAATCTCACTGCAAGGGTGCTTAGCGAAAGTAGTTACGTCAACACACGTTTCGATTTCACAGTTTGATACCTTTGTAATCCTTGACAAAATATCTTTGTCATTCAATATAAATAAGAAATGAAAACGCGATAATAGCAACAACGTAAGGTCTGATGGGAACATGTCAATACGCAGCAACTTTTTGGTTAGTCTTTGAGTTACATTTTACAGTGACTACATCCAAAAGAAAATTTTACGTTTAACGCGTATTCCTTTGTGCAATTAGTAAGCAAGTTTTAATGACCAATTTTATAAAATAATAACACACAGATCAATATAAAATATACCTATGAGCTGTGTTAGTTTATCATATACAGCTTAGGTCTTTAGTATTGCAAATTATAACTTTGCTATGGAAACAAAGTCCAAACTCAAAGTGTTTTAATACAATAATGGCCTAGTTTTAGCACGATCAAGCAACATGTGAGAGGACATGATTTAAAAATCTTATAATGTCTAAAATAATGATCATGGCAAACATTTGGAACTAAACCTTGTTGGCAGAGTATTTATCGTAGGTCCAAATATAATATTTGTCTTATATGCTGTGGGTTAACTATAGTAAGTCCCAACCTTGTTTTTCTAGGACTTTTAAAAAAAAATTACTGTAAGACTAAACAGCTATTTCCGGAGATAACTATATTTAGAGATGTATTAAAGTTTTGTGACTATTCGTATCTCCTATTAGTCATGAGATTAGGTTCAGTTTAGGTTTTCTATTTTAGACAATAATAATAATTTGTAAGAAATATTTTGTTTGAAATCCTCATTGAAGCATATTATGTTATTTTAGTTCAGTTACAATTCTCTACACTGTTTTCAACCGGGAACAATGTAGTTTCCGTAGTGTAGCGGTTATCACGTGTGCTTCACACGCACAAGGTCCCCGGTTCGATCCCGGGCGGAAACAAATTCTTTTTGAACTTTATTACTAAATATATTTAAAAATATACGGTGAAAAATGAAATCAACATGGACCAGAACTAAATTCCTAGATGTATATCAGTGCTTACAAATTTTGTTTACAATTACGGCTATAACCATATTCCATTAGACGGACCGACATCCTTTTAATTCATACAGAATAAAAAACATACCTTATATGAAGTTTTGAAATCAAGTAATAACTTACACCATAAAGATATGCTGTAAGCCCAAGGAAGTGTATCAAGGGAACCTAAACAAGGAAGAGCATTGACCTTTCAAATTCTTAGTTAAGACACCGGGAACTAACCTAAATTCTTCAACGCAAACTACCTCCTGCCATTATCTGATAACTAGTAATTGATGTGGCTTAAACCGAAGCTTTCTTGTCACCTGTAGACAAGAGCTTATCATTTTGAAAGCAAAATTACTAACGTCACGTCATGAAGATGGAGAGTTAAATTCAAATGTTCTTAAATTAACTATCATATTATGTTTTTTTATATCTTAGACTGGCATACTAACAGCACTTTTAAGTATATATATATACTATAAGGAGACACAGGAACTGGCATACCGGTCTGTAAGATTCTCGACAACTGACCAAAGCGGAATATCGGCAATTCCAAAACCGCTATGACAGTCACTATAACGACGGTGGTCCAGGTTCAGTCAGGTATAACTCTTTCCATCCCCTATTTAACTTCTGGCTATTTGCTAATCCCGGAATGCAAGACATCTAAGGGTGACACTATGGTAACTGTTATACCTAGTCTATGGTGATATTAAACCAGGCGGAAACATGTGTCATGTCCTATCACCTCGGAAAATTAGTTTGATCAGACGAATACCTACTTATTTATTCAAAAACATATTGATTACAACACAACACTGTAATAAATTCACCATAAGTTTTTTCCGACAAACAAGTACTTTCTTCAGTATACATTGGTAACGTGTTTTTAAAAACAATTCTCAATCAATCAATAATCTGGTTTATAAAATATTTATCTAATCTTCCAACATTCAAACAGTGTTGTTTATTGTCTATTAAGACGGTGCTTCCCTTGGTAGAACAGTCTAAGCAGTTTTAATGACAACATAAAAATCATGCCACTAGGTATTATGAATAATCTAGTAGACTATTCAATGCTCAACTGTTAATTATACTTAGTTTACAGTTTATATGCTTTCAACATAGTATAGTGTGAAACATACACAGTAAAATCAGCGAATAAGCAAAAATAATATTTAAGTCCATAGGTATGAAGATGTGTGTACTACTAGGTAAATTTACTATGAAGCGTGGAGGATTCCCCGAGTAAGATTCAACTGCTGCTGCATTATCATGTAAGCTTTTTCTCAAATAAAGCGACAGTGTTTTCACAGCAATCTTCTAGTATAAGAGTACAACGCTATTGCAAATAAATGAAATCTTCAACATAAATTTTATAACTAGCTTTAAGAATGAAGTTCTCGTGAGATTTAAGTAATGTGAACTTCATACTAGTTTTCTACATAACAATATAAAAATATAATAATAAACAGAAATAAGTAAAATATGGATTGATTAATATTAATATGTTCGAATATGAATGTATACGAATATGTATATTATGTTCTAGAGTTAACAAAACTTAGCCTGCTTTATTTCGTAGTATAATTAAGGTGTTAAATATGTGTAAGCGAACATAAAATATACATCAAACATAGTTTTACGGAGACTTACATTTTTTAAATATTTTCTTGTTACGGATCATAAACCTCAAAGCTCAGCACGTTCGTTGCGTAACTAAAAATAACACTGAAAGTTTTCCAAGTTTAGTGACACTTTGAGTTAGACGTTATGCACAGACACGTCGTTTACGGTGCTATTTTGTTTTTATTGCTCTTCCGCCTACTAAGGACACGTGTATTTAAGCAACATCCTTACAAAAACCAGTGATGCTATAATGAAAGTATTACGGAAAGCTTTATAAACGAATACATGCTATAATGCATGCATGTACATACATGTGTGTAGGCATATGTAATAATGTGCTATATACATAATGATATTATGCTTTAAATATTAATGCAATATATCTCAGAAGGCATTTTGTTTCATTTCAAAATAGCATGGTGGCTAGTGCCAATTTTAATTTTTTATGTACTAAAACCTATTTTTGAACATTCACTGATAAACATATTTATTTCATTTGAGGATCTGGGAAAATTAGCGGTTTGTTGTAAATTAACCATTTAATATTAACGCCACCTACATCCATGTATTTTTTATACATTAATAACCGTTATATATTAGATACAAACTTTATTAGCATTTCTGACATATCAATGTTCACAAGGCACTGAATAATTAAAAAGGGCATGTCACTGAAGTAGAAAATGTGTAGCTCTTATTTAAACAACCCCATACTAATAACCTTGTGCTTGATTATATAGATACGCGTCACAGTTACTCCCTTTTAGCTTTTTGTGTTTCGAAATCTGCCATTCTATGTCCAGTAGCAAAGTAAGACTTATAGGCCAGTATGTGTAGCGAATGGCGATGAACATCAATAATTGATATCCTCTCGACCATCCTAAATGTGCTTTAAAAATACTAATAAAGTATATATTACAGTTTCTAAGAACTGCACATAATAACGAGAGCCTCGAAAGGTCCGGGCCATCCCTTGTTCCTTATTCGACAGGTAAGTATAACTAAAACAATAAATCCATATATACACGGAAGTAATTCAACATACTACTGGCTGCACTGTAGGCGTTGTCTCATTTCTCTGAATTTACCTTACTTGTCACTTATTGAATTATCGTACAACGACCTTCGAACTCACCTTACGTAAGCCCGTGAACTCTAAAATCGTTCACAGTAAAGTACATTTGTTATTTTGGTGAAAAAATAAACCTCATTGATAATGACGCCAGTAGTGTATGGCTTACCCTAGAAAATATTACTATAACCATTGGAGCACAATTTATGTCACAAATTTGTTTTTCGATATCCCTATTTCGATTTGTTACGCGTTTTTCATATGTTAAATGAGAATAAACCTTTAAAATTTTACGATCTGAGAGATGGAAGTAGCTGCTTGTTCTCTGTTCGTGTTTAAAATATCTATACACATCGATGCTGGATAGCATATTTGTCGTATCTCGCAAAGTTAACGTTTATAGGAGAGCCAGAAAACTAAAAAAAATTCATGATATAAAAAAATTAAGCAATATATTTTTATGTTATATGAAATATATTATTATTCCATTACAGAAGAATGAGACCAAATTCATTTGATAGGGTTTTTTCTGCTTTAAATTATGTATACAAGTTGTAATTGCATTTCTGTAAGATACAACATTTATCCTTTCCAACATTGATATGTATATTATTTTACTGTTATATTACTATAATCTGAGAAAAGCTTTTTTATCTTAATTTCTGACTCATGTAGTCTCTGACCTCAATTCAGCCAGTGTCATAAACAAATGGTTAATTTGGAATAAAGTAGACATGTGTTAAATTGTCAAAAAAAAATTATAACAATTAACTGATTGCATAGATTTTTGTTGCAAATTTTGTTCTTTTTTGTAGAAACACCATACACATAGAACAACTATATCCATTATTAGACTAATATATGTGTATAATGTTATGTTGATGTTAATGTTAATATAAATAGTCTTAATTGCATCAGTTGTTCTCCTACATATATGATTGGTGAAAACTGTTTAGATAGATATATTTGATGCTTAAATATAATAATAAACGTATTCAGTCTTTGACACATCAATATTAAATTTATTCAGTAAAAATAAATCTAAAATTATAAACATTTAATATATATCAATAGACAACAAACAGGTTTACTAGTAAATTTTTTGTATAATGATTATAATAAATTTATGAATAATATATCTGCTTACTACAATCAATATAATAATAAAGTAAAGAATTATTTAATTTTCCTATTAACAAACACCTTATATCTTTAACAAATTTATAACAAAGATTTTAAAGAAGAGCCCTTTATACCAAAAATAAAATATACAATAAGACTATAATATAAACATTAAGATGTACTACAATAATTATAATTATACATAACCCATTTTTTTTTTCATCAAGGACAAATGTCTAAGTATTTTAGTCTTTGATATCGCACTGCTTTAACATATAATCAATTATATTAATCACTAAAATATTATCGAAATGTAGCAATAAGCCAGGTAATTATTGCAATGATTTCTCACACTACATATTGTATACTTTGTTTATTTAAGTCACATTAAAGTAGAGTGTGGAAAGTGTGTCAAGCAGCAATTAACAAAGATAATTATGTATTGATCTCTAAATGTGGTAGGTCCTCTAGAGTTTATCATAATAAGGAATAGTATCTCTTATAAAAACTGTACCTATGAATTAAATAACTTCATCCTTTGCTTGATTAGATATAATATTCCTGTATTTTTTAAATATAATTATTTGATATTAAATAGAATAATCTCTGCTACTTAATATATACACAAAAACTGAAATTTATTTTGATTATAATATTACTATAACGTATTTAATGACATATTACATTTTGTATGAATTTTGCGAAAGCTAATCATCTTATCACATCCTGATAACAGATAAAATCATTAGGTTGAAATTTATGATATCACTTCCTAAAAGTAATCATGTATTATTTAAAAATATAATTTTTTTTTTCTATTATTTACTTACTTTTCTGCCAACTCAAACCGTAAACCACACTGACCAGACAATGACGCATAATCGATAAATCAAGGTTGAAATGCAGTTGCACTTTATGACATAACTTAAGCATGCACAATATTGTAAGGAATAACGTAAGAAAAAATCGTCGGAACAGTTATTATAGTTAACCCTGAATAACATTAATCAGTAAAATATATTTAAATACAAGCCGAAATGATAATAAGCAAACTTATGCATTTAAAGAGTAACTTACCCCCGGTTACAGGTGCATTCAACGACACTTGGACACTTGCAACTGCAATATAATCGCCACAAACTTTAAAAACAATAACTTCACAATATAAACACAACACTTGTTAATACAATTATTGTCGTATTTCAACTAAATTCCAGGTTCATATAGGAAATATACCTATGTTAGTATATTAAAGACCGAACTAACTTATTTCTCCGAAAACTGAAGAACGGCACAGACAATCCGCGTCGCACTCAACTATATAACTTAGACTATGTTATCATTGCGACCAAATAACTCTAATATCAAACTATTAAGAGTTATTTTGTTTAATTTTTTTGGACATAACAGTATTGTCTAACATATGTCAAGCACTGTAGTAACTTGCTAAAATACACAAGGGATAAAAAGAGATTAAATTTTTTTTTGTTAATAGTTTAAATATTTTTTAATATAGCTCATTGTGATTTACCTATGATAACATACTTCAACTATTTTTTAGATTTCTTATAATTTGAACGTGACCTGTGAATCGCCCTTCGATAAACTACAAAGTGACATCTAGTAGAGGTATGGTAAAAAACCTTTCACTTTGCTTACGTTCGAAAAAGGGCCATCTATACGTATGTAAATAAAACGAATTATGATAACACATAAAATTATTATTACTTTATAACTACAAAATTGAAATTTTATATAGATGTAACAATTGGTAATTTTTAATTATGTTTTTACAGTTTGTTATGTTCTGACACATCATTTATGAAAAATAATATAAATAAACGTTGACTGTAAATAACGTAACATTTTATAATATTTCTATTTTATTCACATAAAATTAAACTATGAAAACAGCAAAGGTAAGAAAATGAATACGATTAAAACATATTTATATATAAACATTTGTGTGTGTTTCCTTATTATTTTCAGTTATTTTTGTTTTGTTTTTTACACCAAGGAAATATAACTTCTTACGTGCGTACCTAAGTACACACAAACACGGTTTTTAATGTGCCACATTTATTAGCAAGCCCGCGTCGGCAATGAAACTGACCCACATGTCGGGACGGAATACAGCAAGACGCGTGAACGTCTCCTATGTCATTTTACTCCATATTTTCTTTATTAGTTTATTAATTCATATAATTCTAATATTAACTTAAATGTTTGCTTGATACATCTACAGAGTACCTGTGACAGCAAACTTCTTTTGTTAAATTTTTAAAGGCAATAAAATTAGATGAACAAAGGATAATACACCCCAGTCCGACATTATTTCGGAACTCGGAAATCAGCGTTTCAACTAGATAGTGACTCTCTTTTAAAAATAGTCTAGGGAGTTTTGTGGCAACAGTATTTCACGCCCTGAGTTATTTTTCTTAATTCACTTTGTTTTTTAACTACAGGTAAAACCATAGGAACCAATATTACACTATGTATGGCCCCATAATTAAGTAGATGTTTGAACTTAAAATCACAATATAACAGATTAAGATCGCGCCAAAACCTCCAATTCATAGACATTTTTACGTTTTAAAGATAGATGCAGTAGTTATACAAATGATCAAGTGACGCTAACGAATAATAGTAAACAAAAAAATGTCTCTTTCTTTACTAAGCACAAAATAACAAATCATACTAATAAACTTTATTGAATCTTTCTTAATTTACAATACAAGTATTAATATAATAAATGGTTGTTTTAGCCAAGCTGTGTTTTGGGTGTGGTAAAGGTACGTTTTCTGGACATTTTCTTACGCGTCAGTTGCAACTGTTGTAATTGATTAGTTACTTCTGACCAAATATCGCTTTGTTCTTCAATCGGAATTGTTTTTCTAAAACAAACAAGAAAATATTGTACATCATTAGCCATTATTTTAAATAAATTAAAAATTCCAATACATTATCTTCATATTTTTTCACTTTAGAAGCAACAGTAATATTGGAAATATAGATATGTAAATTATATAGATACAGAAATGGCAATCTCACTTTTAAGCTAAAAACTCACAAAAATCATGTTCAATTGAACATATACCATTTTTAAACCGATTTAACTCAGTGTAATTGCCAGCACTGGTTCTATTAATTGTTATTTATATTAAAAATAAATGTCATAAAGATATATAATTATTAGCAACCACTTGCGGATTACTTTGCCTTAAATACAAAATAAAATTTCATGAGAATAAAAACTAATCTATATCACCCAAGGATAATGTAATTTCCTAGGGTATTTTTTTCAATATTTAGAATACTTTACACAGACTTTTTACCTCTATACAATGTTAGTGTAGTTGATTAATTTGTATTCATAATATTAAAGTTCAAATTCCACAAATACCGGAAAGTAATTTTATCAATAGCATAGCGATGATGGCTCAGTGGTAGCGTGTAGGAACGCCGCGTCATTGGACATGACTTGGAATCCAACCACCTACAATGAGCTTGAGCTTTCGGTAAAGAAAAATATCGTGAGGAAACCATAGCATGGCGGTAGGGATTTTTCTAATGCCTGTCTGGCTAGCTACCACCCTCAAGTTGAAAATATGCTGCCCAAATATCACTAGGTGTGTTCTGACAGTAGCACTTGAGAACCAGTTCCTCATATAAAAACCAGATGTCCACAGGGAGCGGTTGTCACTTACCATCAGGTGACATGCTTGCTTATTTGCCTCCTATTCCATAAAAAAAAGAAGTAAATATTTGAAAATAAAAGTACTATAATCTCACCTGTACTGCTTCATCAAATCATATTTTTCCCAAGGTGTCTTTCTGAGTTCTCTCCTGACTCTATCTTTCTCTTTCAGATGTTCTTCTATGTTTGAGACACCCTGTAATTCTTGTCTTTCCCATCGTTCCAACCATGGCCTAGGTTTCAGTTTTACCTATGGCATTAAATTATTAAAAGGATTTAAAAATAAATATCAGATAAGACATTATATAACAATTTCAATAAAAATATCAAGGAAAAGACAATTTCACTACCATGAATATAATATGACATATATGATTAAAGCATGAAAAAATTATTTTGATTAAAAATGCATGATAGTCATTGACCTATCAGTTATACTGATGTTTTAACTTAACTTGACATAACAAAATACTATTGTAAGACACTTATTGTAATTAATAATATTACTATATATTACCACTACTAATATTGTAAACTTGCATTTATAATAAAAGTTATCACTTGTATGAGATCTTGAGTTTATCTTACCTGAAGAGGGTTTACTGGCACTGGACTGCCTTCAGGCAATATTTCAGGATCCATATCAAATGGAAAAGTGCTGTACTCAGGTAATGCATCTCGTAAGTAAAATAATTTATCATCAAGTCTCTTCTCAAGACGTAGCACCTGAATCTGCTGTATTGTTGGGTCATAAAGATCATATCTCACCTGAAAAAAAATATTGAAATATTTATTGAAAATGGATGTTATTATTTTTTAGTTGCCTTCACTTAGGAATGCAGAAAAGAATAGGAAAACAAATTCAAGAAATATATTTTAAACTTCACAATATTTAATTAAAAAATATTATTATATGAATATCATATAGGCCTATATGCAATATATAGAATATTGTTTTTAATTTTAAACTAAGCATTCTACTAAATCATACTATCATACTAATATTATAAATGCCAAAGTGAGTTTGTTTGTTATGCCTTCACATCTAAACCCCTAAATTGATTGTGCTGAGTTTTGGTACAGAAATAGATTGGACCCAGGAGCTAGTGATAGGTTAGAAGATAGAGTAAGAGTAGGAAATAGGTCTCACAAAATCTTTATTGGAAGTATTGTAAATAGAAGGATAAATTTTGTATGAAAGTTTTTATTGCATCATTGGATTTGTTTACCATAACCAATATTAAAACAAGCAAAGCCACAGGTAAAATATAGTAATGAGAGTAAATAAAAACAGTTGTTCAATAATTTGTTACCACATTAGAGAAATCAAAGGTTTTTTCAATTAAAGGTTTTAACTGTTTAAGCTGAATATAATACCTAAATACATGCAAAATTATCTCAAAGTAAAAAATAATAATATAAGGATACATGTTTACTTACCTCCACACCTTGGTGATCAACTACATTTCTTAGTGTAAAATCAGCTCTTAAACCACAACCTTTACGCTCAATACATATACCAACAAATCTATTTGTCTTTCCCTGAGCATGAGGATCGGCAGCAGTCACAGCTACTATTGAACCTGAATTAAGAAGTATTTTTCTATATAGTTAAGGTTTAGCAATGCTGTCCAAGATCATGGTCAAACTAAGCCTAGTGGAGGGACTGGCTCTCAAGTGCAACTGCCAGAACACACCTATAGTTATTTGACGGCACTATTTGACAGTGGTAGCTACCCAGAAGGGCATTCGAAAATGCCCTACCAACATGCTATGGTTTCATCACGATGTTTTCCTTCACCGTAAATTGAAGCTCAATGTAGGTATATTCGAACTCACGTCCCTTGGCGCGGCGTTAGTACACATTACCAACTACGCTATCATCACTTCAAATTGTTTAATCAAACATGTATTTAAAGAAGTAGATTGTAAACTATTTTAAATTAATTTTTACAACTAAAACCACAATTATAAGCACTTGTACATACCAACATAAAATTCGGGAATATCAACCTGGCCTCTTCTTTTAAGCATATCAGCCCTTTCTAACTTCTCACGTAGACTATTCCTCCATTTAGGATTGGGATCAGGAAGAAATTCTGGATAAACATGCCTATTTTCTAAAGCAGAATTTAGCTTTTTTGATTTGCGTTTAGGTTTATCGTCACTTTCAATTGGTGTTGTTACTGCACTTTCTGCTACTATTGATAGCGCTCGGTAATCTAAAGTAATACAAAGAGTAGTCTTAAGTAGAAGTTAACCAAATTGTAATAAATATTATGGTAAAAATTTTCTAACCTATCCTTCTTAACATTAACCATTTCGTAGCAGTGAAAATATCAATCGAGGATTTTCTTAATGATAATGCCATTTGATGATCTTTTAAGAAAGTTAATATTATAGTACATTCAAAGTTTTTATCCTAAGAAAATATTTTAAATAATTTAGACAACAAAAAAATAGTGATGCACCGATTTTGTTATAAAGATGTGTAACTCAGTATCATAACCAATCTGAATATGACATTTGGCGTCTGGAATGTTCCGACTCTTCTTGATCGCGATGACAACGCCTGTCCTGAGCGAAAAATCGCCCTGGTAGCTCGGAAACTTTCTCGCTATAAATCAGATCTAGCTGCTCTCAGCGAAACACATCTTGCAGAGGAAGGTGAACGGGTGAAGCGCGGTGGCGGCAATACTTTCTTCTGGAAAGGTCTTTCCTTGTCCGAACCGCGATGGTCAGGCGTAGGATTTTCGATTAGGAATCAGCTTTTAAAGCAGATACAAGAGTATCCGGTGCACATCTCAAACCGCGTTACCTCTTTGAGCCTTAAACTTGATAACAACAACTTACTGTCATACACCTTAATATTATCAGTGTCTATGCTCCCACGCTGGACAAACCGGATGATATTAAGGACCAGTTTTATGAAGAGCTGACGCGTTGCATAGAAAGCGTACGACCCAAAGAGCAGATCCTTCTTTTGGGCGACTTCAATGCCAGAGTAAGACTGGATTTCAATGTCTAGCCCAAAGTATTAGCCAGACACGATGTAGGCAGAATGAATGACAATGGACTACTACTCCTGAACTTTTGTTTACAATTTGACGTAACAATTAAAAACACCATGTTCAGATTTCCTGCCAAGCACAAGAATACGTGGATGCATCCAAGATCAAAACACTGGCATCTGATAGACTACGCTATAGTGTGACAAAGAGATGTTTCTCAGGTCCAGATCACTCGCATCATACGCGGTGCACACTGCTGGACTGATCACAGGCTAGTAATCACAAAACTACGTCTCTGCCTGCAACGTTCTTGTAGGCTAGACATACCAAAGCCAAAATGTATTAACGTGGAAAGGCTTAAAGATCCTTAGATACGAGAGACATAGGCCGTTTCTTTGGCTTCGGTCCTGCCGATGTTGCCAAGAAACAAGAGTACTAGCAATATTGATGCTGACTGTAGGACTCTATCTCTCCGCATCTTAGACATCGCCACAGTTACTCTGGGTCTAAAAGTTCTCAAGAACGAGGACTGGTTTGATGATGACGATAAAGTCCTTATAGGAGCGTCTGAAAAACACCGTCATCTTCTCCGTCAGGACAGGGGACCGAACTTGCACTGTAGTGCAGAGATTAAGCAGAGTGACCAGCAGTTACGTAGATTATCTCGAGAAACAAAAGATAGGTGATGGCGGATAAAACTCCATATGTGCAGCTGCTCGTAGACACGCAGTAGCTCCGAGAGTTCTATGGTGAAATTCGAAAGATAATTGGTACAACTTCTGTCGCAAAAGTGCCCCTTAAGCCTGCAAATGACGTAGATCTTCTTAATAGTAAGGAAAAATATTACAACGATGAGCGGAATACTTTAACAATCTACTAAACGTTGATCGTTCGTTTAACCTTGATCATATTCTTTCAATCCCCCACCTTCGATACCAAGCTGGACGACCCGTTGACATATGGCGAGGTTCTGTTTACCATCGAACAACAACAAAACAAGCGCGCGGTTGGCATTGACGTTATACCAGGTAAACATCTTAAATACGGCGGAGGGGAACTGCATTCGGCCTTATAGGAACGTTTTCATCAGATGTGAAAGGAGGAGAAAGTTCCATTGATTTTTAAATTATCACGTATAAGGCCCCATTATAAGTACAAAGGTGATTGTTCCGATTACGGATCCTACCGAGGTATTTAGTTATTGTTCCATGGGAAGGTCTTTACCAGGATTTTACTTAATCGCCTTATGAAATTATCTGAAAAGTTGCTTCCTGAGACCCAGTTCGGCTTCCGACCCGACCAAGGTACCTGTGAAGCTATCTTCGCGGTTCGATAAGTCCAAAAAAAGTGCAGAGGATAGGGTCATTATATGTATATGTGCTTTGTCGACCTAGAAAAGGCTTATGACAGTGTGCCTCGAGAAACTCTCTGGGTGATACTCGAAAAGATAGGATGCACAAAAAAGTTTGTGAGACTTCTCAGACTCCTGCATGAAGATATGAAGTGATGCATCGCTGCCAATTATGAACAATCTGTGTTTCCTTCCCGTCACCTGTGGGGTGAAGCAAGGCTGTGTCCTAGTGTCCACTTTGTTTTCGTTGTACTTTGCGGTCGTAGTCCGAGGGATTTTACAGATTTCTTCTGAAGGAGTTTGTATCCCTTTTTATACTAACGGTAACATCTTCAACTTAGCAAGACTTAAAGTCCGCACAAAAGTCTCGCACACCACTGTAACTGAGGTTCTGTACGCAGACGATTTATGTTTATAGCTGAATCCCCAGATGGGCTGCAACAGCTAATGTCCAATCTTGATGAGTCTTGCCGTAAAATCCGGCTTAAAGATATATGTCAAGGAAACGGAGGTTATGTCTATGGACATTCATAGTCGTGAGACGCTGACCATTAAACTCGGAGAGAATGAGCTGAAGCAGACTGATAAATTCCGCTATTTGGGAAGCATGTTAAAATCTCAGTGTGACTTGGAAGCTGAGATTAACAGCAGGATCGATGCGGCAGCTACAGCATTCGGTAAGCTGTACATGAAGTTCTTCAGTTCACATGATCTGAAACTTGAAACCAAGATCTCGGTACATATGGCGATCGTCCTACCCAATATCTTGTATTCCGCTGAAACCTGGACCGTTTACCGCCGCCACATCCGTATACTGGACCGTTTCAACCTCGGATGTCTACGGAAAATAATGAAAATTCGTATGATCGGGTGCGTAATACAGAAGTTCTCCTCAGAGCCAATGTAGGTAGCATTGAGACTTATCTCATGGTACGCCAACTTTGGTGGTGTGGACACGTGTTGCGTATGTCAGAGCAACGATTGTCGAAACGCGTCTTCTACTCGGAACCTGAGGAGAGCAAGCTTAAGCATAGCGGACAACTCCTTAGGTATAAAGACGTGCTTAAGAGGCACTTTAAAAATGCGCCATAAAACCATCGAAGTGGGACCAGGCTGCAAACAGACTGGAGTGGAGGACTTACATTAGAAATAAAGTCCATGAGTTCGAAACCCAACGGCACATTGAACTCAAAGAAAACCGGCGAAAGAGCTCAAAGCCCGACCACCTGTGTTATTTAATTGCAAATATGTCAACGGTGTGTTCACATGCCCGCAATGTGCCTGGACCTTTTCAGGAAAGATTGGTTACATAAGCAATATACGAGCACACGAATGACATGACAGGACATGGAGGAGTTGAGGTTGTTGCCATAACCGAAATCGGTCGGATTGCATTGCATCAACTCAGGAGTTATTGAAAAAAAAGATGCACATAGGTCATTCGTAAAAAAACTGAACTAATTCACTCAATTACAGGCTGCCAAAACACAAGAGGTGTTTTGCAAATCCCTGATTTAAGATTTAGTTTAGAATTGAATTATGTGTAGATATGAATTAAATAGCTAAATCGCAGGAAATAAATGGTTGCTGATGCAAATGATGTAAGATGGGAAGAGAAGGAATAATATCGCTTACTACACATGCGTATTGCGTCCAGTAAGGTACGAGAGAGTTGATGATTTCGGCATTGTATGTTTTGTGATTGCTGGCACTGTGATTGTAAATATGTTATAAACTATAAAATAGAGTATTGTATGTAAATAGTTAATTGTGATAGATACATACCTAAACATTATGCTAAACTTTTTGTGTAAAATATTGTATATATTACTGTACAATAAATTTACAGCAATAGTACAATAATCATTTTTCATGGGTCTGCTAACACCAATAAGAACAAAAAACCGATCCGATCATAGCATTAAAACCAAAACCTATCTTAAATTTTTTTCATAATATATTTATGATAGATATACTTTAACATTAAGCTACTGAAATAAAGTTAACATTAAATATTAATGAAGCTATGATCTAAATACTGTTTTAGCAAAAGATTTCAAAAAGTCATTTAAATCATTCAAATCAAAAGATTTATTGTCCGACAAAAGATTTATTTTGAGCATCTCTATTTTGTTAGTAAACAAAAAGAAACGATTAAAATTCAATTAATGCTGAATTACTATTTATTGTAATAGCAACCATACCAACCTCACATGAATGACCAAAATTTATTATCTGAATTTATTAAGTGTGCTAAATATTTTTTGTTCTATTTTGTTCTTGAGAATTCGATTAAAACTTTGGAATGTTATAGCTATTTATATAGTATGAAAGAAAGGGAGTGAATCAAGAGATGAAGGTCTGATAGAGATTTGAGGAAGAAACAACGTACTGCGCTGACCCTAAATAACTTGGAAACAAGACAAGAAGATGATTACGATAGCTACTTTTTGAGAATAACGCAAAACTATTGTAAGCGTGCTGAAGCTTACTAATATGAACTTACTAACGAACTCGATTTATGTAAAAAGGAAAAACAAAAGTACAGCAACAAATGTGTGGAATTCGCAGTCGTGACCTACCAATTTAACAGTAAAATTTAGTATAAGTATAACTATGTCATAAAACATGTTAAATTATTGTAATATTTGTAATAATTGTTTTTGCTATCAACAAAAATATTCAAGTTAAAACTAAAAATTAAACAAACTGATAATTAATAAAAACTATTGTAGCTATAGAATTATTTGTGACGCTGACGGACAGTACACTTATGTATAAGTACGTGTTCATCATGCGACGACTAAAATAACGTACTGGCAATTATTAAACCGTCTATTAGCGCCCGCTCTAGAGATTACGGCACCCCTTGGAATTTTTTATATAGTGTCAATTTACAAATAGGTGCTATATTATATAACACATAACCATTCTAATTATTTAGAAAAGAAGGGATTGATATGTGAAATTTTCTCTCTCGTCAGTAAAATTTACCATAAAAATTATAAATTTTATAAAAAAAACGGCTGTCATAGCGGTGCCCCTGGCAAAAGCCCAGTTTGTCCCTCCCTCTCTAGAGTGGGCCCTGCGTCTATGGCATGTTACTATACAGTAATGTGCAAAACAATTTGGTAAATATGAAGACCGGGTCACCAAGATCGTCCTGAATCTCACGGTTACATATTACACCAGACTTTTTTAGAAAGACCTGGTATGTCAAGCCTTGAATGCTGTATTCGGCTTAAAAAGTATGTATCCAGTGGTTGTAATGATTAAAAAACAACAAACGTCAAATAAAAGAATTTTGTATTTTAACAAAAAGTCTGATAAATCGATTCTCGCTCTAATTACTCATTTATTTGTAAAACTTCTGTCGTAAGCATGTCGTCTATAATGCATAAATGCAATGATGATAATATTCCGTTAGCTGATGATGATCCACAAGTGATAATATCAGATGACGTCGAAAACAATCGATTGGACCATGGGCGATCGATGGACTCTTTACCTAGTTCTTACACTGGCGGTTCGTCTAGCCCGGGTTTGAACGGCCCGCCAAGTTTTGAACCAGACTCTGGTATAGATGAGCAAGAAGAAAAAGCTCGTTTAATATCACAAGTATTAGAACTTCAAAATACTTTGGATGGTAAGTCTGCCTCAGTATATTATTGTTTCAGAAAAATATTTCCCTAAAAGATATTGATTTAGTTCATCATCCTCATTGCTCAAAGCAATGACTTCGTCTTTACTATAAAATCATGAAATCCCAATTTGTAGACTAATATCTATGCCATGTTTTCTGCTCATAATACTCGGTCATACTCTGTTAACTTGTTAGGATATCAATTTTAATAAATTTTGACAACATTTTGAAATATATAGTTTATGTACATATAACGAAAACAATGAGGTGTAATTGTGTCAAATCCAGTGATTGCATTAACATGGGACCATAACCATTCAGTGTGGAATTATTTGTACCTTGTTTGAATTTCAATGATTGCTGTTGCAATTATCATTTTATTGCTATTTTACCCTTAATAACAACAGACAGGCATTTTCTTGTAATATGTTATTCACCTTGCAAAGCAGGCAGGAATTACTAATATTTATATATAAAGAAAACATAGTTAATATTTTTATTTTGATTTCAGATTTATCTCAAAGGGTGGACTCAGTTAAGGAAGAAAATTTGAAACTACGCTCAGAAAACCAAGTTTTGGGACAATACATTGAAAATTTAATGTCAGCATCATCAGTTTTTCAATCAACTTCTCCTAATATACATAAGAAATGAATTAAAATTATATAACAAACCTATTTGGGATTATAGTATATGCTAAACTATCTGTACAACTTATTGCTGGCTTATGGTATGCTGCAAAAAACTTCACAATAGCTTGAGAACAGCTTTATTTTTTGCACTGAGATACTATCACCTGTTTAATGTGTAACTGTGAATTTCATTCTATAGTTTTATATAAACATATAATAAGATATTTTAATCATATTTATATGTGGATATAAGTTATATCATGAATCTAAAACTTGTTGTAGATTAATGCTTTAATATGTAATTAGTTAATAAAACATCATCATTGCATATTAGCATATGTTTAGTAAATATGTAAGACAAGCTTGACAGTTAGCAATCTTATTGAAGAAGCCTTTCTTCTCTACTTGGAGCAGTCCAACTGGTGATATACTTCCACCATGTTGAAGATTGCAATAACCTTATGTTTAGTTCTTGCAATGAGTGGATTTTCATTTTTTTTGTAAGAGTAGTTATAGATAGCAACATGCTACCTTTGGTGGTACAAGTGAACATAAGCTGTTGCAACTACTTGCCAATAATTGAACCATACACTGTTTTAGCACCTCAGTTATATAAAATATATTCTATGTGTGCAAGATCTATATAAACATTACATTATCACTGGGTCTATATATATAATATTGATTTATTGCTCTCTACAATATTATTTCATAAGCATAGCATGGTCT
This sequence comes from Actias luna, assembly GCA_039707435.1. Classification (NCBI taxonomy): domain Eukaryota; kingdom Metazoa; phylum Arthropoda; class Insecta; order Lepidoptera; family Saturniidae; genus Actias; species Actias luna. The sequence goes on along the minus strand of JAZHAC010000012.1, from coordinate 10,209,706 downwards.
TTGTCAGCAATTATTATATTATATGACTACTTTTATTTATTTTGAAATTCAAACTCTTAAAATGTCTATAAAACTATAAAATGTCTGGTGGTACAGGAAAAAGTAGAGATGGGGAACCAATAGAGGAAGCAGGATCTGAATGAACCTGGAGAGTGGGTATTTAAAGTTTTGACAATACATCAAGAATACTAAACTCTTGATGTGTAAAATTATAAAGATAATCTCTTAATTATTATAATTATTATCTTACAGGCAAAAAAGAAAAGGAAAATAGTTACATACACCATAAACTTTAATTGTAACTAAATACAGCTTAAGGATTAATGTTATTATTATTTTAACGTAATATTTGCATACTAAAAGTTTACTGTTATCTCATAAATATTCTAAACATTGGTAAACTATATGTCTTACATTAATATATTTTACTGTTATGTTATTTGAAAAGTCCATAAGATTATGGCATAATCTTCCATCTATTATTAGAATCAGTCACCTGAAAACAATTAAAACATCAAAAGTATTAACCCTTTTATAATATTGTTTAATTTATAAGCTTGTGAATATTAAATATGTGTTTTTTATATTTATTTGTGTTTATTTATTACTCGTTTCAGTTCTTGTTTTTTTAAACTGTTTAAATCTCCCTACCTAATATTAAGTACAAGATTTTAGTGCTATTTCTCAAAATAACAACACTAGTACTTGCTCACTAATTTTTTAAAATAGTTTTCAAATTTACATATATAGGTTTTATTATTAAAATAAAAGTTATTGCGATAGGAAATAACAATTTAATTACGAGAACTTGGTATATTACAAATAAAATCAAAAATCCGGTTTAAATAATATCTCAGTCATCGAGAAGAATCAGCAAGAAATTCAATTACGTTTATTTTTTCGGTGAATCATACTTATATGCAATTAAATTCGATAACTACAATCACTTCGTAGTCATCAGTAAGTTTAGTGATGTTCATAGCGTGACTTATAAATATAATTGACTAGGTGAATTCTTAGAAAAATTAAATTGTACCTATTTCATAACCCTTGCCAAAATTTTACGCTGGTCTTGTGTAAATTGAGTGAGCAACTATGTGTCATAAACTTGATCTAACACAACGGCTGCGTGGATAGGGTTACCAGATCTGAAAATGAGGTTTCCTGGAAAAGTCCTTGCCTTAGCGTTAAATTTCCTGACATTTAGGCAGCAAAAGTATCTTATTTTAAAAGCTCGCGGGAAAGCTTGAATACGAATGTGAGATGCGTGGTGCTACATTCAGATAAATTATTAATAAATAATCAATCAGTTCATTGCTAATTATTAGATTTTAGTATTTAATTATAATTCTATGTTTTTATCCTGTTAATTTCCAATTTTCCCTGCTTCCATAATAGACTGCTATAATTCCGGACATGTAAGGAAAATTCCTATCATCTGGTAACCCTACGTGTGGAAAACTCGTGACAGAAGCGTGCCGCGCTAATGTTGATGCCGTGATCGGGTTTGTCTGGTAGACAGACTGGGAATGATTTTTAATAGGTAGGTGTTATGATTATTAAAACTAAATGGGATATAAATATTATGAAATATAACTTAACATATTTAAATGGTCACGTAGAATAATCCTGGTGGTGGTGTAGATATTAATTGGCTTTTCTATTAATTTAGTTTTTAGTTCTCATAACTATCATCAGTCAGTAACTTACAACAATATTTTAAATTATTATAAAATATTAATTTATCTTGACATTTGTTTCACTTATTTCTCTCAATCATTATTAGTATGGATCAAATTACAACAATAACTTAAAACAAATAAGTTATGCTTTTAGTCCAGTATCCGAAGCAATTCTTTACTCAAACAGCTATGGATTTATCCTGACCAATTAGTAGTCCTGACAGGAATCGAACTGATTATTTGCGCCATTTCAGTGAAACATCGTTTAGACCGTGAAGGTGATTATTTATTACTGTGAATAAAAATACAGTTTATGTATTAAAGAAATATTCATGATGGAAAACATCAAATTACAAATCATGGTATATAAGAAATTAAATGGGAAAACCAATATCACGAAAAACATTTTATTTAGTTAAGTCAAAGTGACTCAATCAGGAAAATTTGTATAGACCAGTCACATAAATTTACTGGGAACCATAAAAGATAAGTAAGAAACACTACTATTTCTTTCTCTCTTTTACTAACTGTGTATATTGATTTTTGCTGCTATCCTTGTCTCTCATCTTCTGATTGGAAAAGGTACTAAATCTACCAGGCTACACAATTCATACCATTCGTTTATGATCTCCGTTCAATTCAATTTCCATTTTCCAGTCTCAGTCTTTATCTGACAGCGGTATACGTTGGACGCTATCATCTAATAATATAAAGATCCACTAAAATGCCGAAAAAATTAAAGGTGGTTGTGAAATCTCTTTACTCTCACGAAATTCGGAAGGACGTCAGCCTAGAGAATTTGAAGTCATTGAAATTAGAAGATGCGTGGCCTTTCATTAGAGAAGAAATTGAAATCGAAATTGGCAGTAGTCAATTAGTCTGCATCCCTCATATAACAGAGGCTGATTTATATAAAGTAACATCACTTTTCGTTCAGAATGATAAAGATACAAAAGGTAAAATGTTCACGCCTTTAGGTGAGCTTTGCAAGAATATAAATAAAGAGAAATCAAACGAAGAATATGTCAAATGGTTGGAAGAAGGAGACTTTCAAGATTCAGAATTCAAATTTCCGCATGAGAGTGTAAAGGTTAGTAATATTTTTTTTGCTTTTGTTTGTGAATATTATTAAAATTGGGTTTCTAAATAAATTCCGTGGTTTCGATGACCTTGACCCTTGTTGGTAAAGGAACAGAAGTCAAGTGCTTTAAGTCACTAGGAAAATAGTCTCCATACTTAAACAAAAAAATATTTTTAGGTTTATTATATATGGTGTATATATGTATGTTTTTAGCATATTTTAACACTTCTAGTTGTTATTTTTATTTTGGGCTAAACCTCTATTTTGTTTTTAGTTTATGCTAAGGATTAAATATAAAAGCTAAATTACTTTGAATAAAAAACATGATCAAACATAATATTATTACATTTAAGGTAACATTTTAAAAGAAAGCTCATAGTAAATATTTTCTTTGTATTAATTCCTTACCTATATGTTGCATAAAAACAATTTTAATAATTAATTATACCTTACAAAAGTAATAATGTTTGACCTGATTAATTAGCTAGTTTACTTAGATTTAATGAGCAGTGGAAATATGTATGGTGTCACATTTGTCTAATATCTTTTATATGTTAATTAGTGTGTAGACAGGTTAATAGACATGAATATAACATTTTATGAACAATATTTAGTTTTTGCATGTTTCCCATGAAATCCTAATAAAATTTACCAAACATCATAAATATCAAAAGTATAGATCAGATTTCGCATATGCTTTTTGATAGCAAAAATATAACATCACTTTATCTTGTTTAGAAATAGTGAATAATATTAATAAAAAAAAATATACAAAATATGCTGATTGTGTATTGGTGGCTTTATAGTGAAGTTGAAGAAGTATGTTTAATTCTGAGTCCAAGTTGTGATTATGTAGGTACTTAACAAGGTCTTAAAATCCTTAACTATCGAATATTTCTAGTCAGACAAACATTATAGAACGTTCTATATTATCTATGTTTAGTACATTAATATTAATTAGTTAAGCAGCTTTCTCAATCTTTAAAATAAGTTTACATTTTCATAACATTCTTTACAGGACTGTATGAAGGTTTAAGTTAATAAAAAAATCTATATGCATATACAACTTATATATATAAAATTATGCTGATTTACTGAACTGTGTACAGTGATTTTTATTGTATTTAGGTAAATGATGATAACACATAACAGAAAGACAGCAAACCTGAAGATAAGATAAAATATATAAAAATCAGCATAGTATATGAAGGTTATTCAAATCAAATCAAATGAAAAATCTTTATTCAATATAGGCCCTAAGAAGGCGCTTATGAATGTCAAAACTACTATAATTGCTTTATGTAGGAAGTAAATAATATTGAAATATAAATTGACCAGCCCATCTGATCGTTTTGTTTACTTGAATTTATTTAGGAGTAAATATATTTATGACACTTAGTTTTTGTTAAGATTCAAAATTAATAAGGTGCTATTTTATTGCCTTTTACCACATACTAAGTACCTAATTTACTTATATATAATTGGAGTAAACTTCATCTAACAAAGCTTGTGTAGGTGTTTTAGTTTAAAATTTACTGTAGCCTTGACCTATGTAACCTCTATGTTTTGGGTTAGGTTTAAAGGTGTGTTCTTTGTGTTGGCCATGCATATTGTACATCTAGCAGTTTTAGTAAAATAATAGTTATTATTTGATCAGTAACATTCTTATTTAGATAATTATTTCAGTTTGCAAAAGTGAATAAATGAGTATTGTTTGAGTTAATTATCCATTTTCTATAAATAGTTTTTTTAATGTGACACTATAAAGAATTAGAACTGTACCAAATGGTATGTAATTAATTAATTATAGATAATTACCAGTTTTAATTTTCAAGAGTAGGGCTTATATATTTTGAAATAACTTAACATTGCGTATGTATTTGGCCTCTACAGTATCACTGAGTGATGGAATATCATTATTTATATTAATTCTAGAAACTTCGTAATATTTGTTTATACGATATTCTAACCTATTAATGCTAAGCTTTTCTTGGATCTTGAATTTTTTTATGCTTTTGCAAATAAAGCAGTGATTACACATATATTTTATGTAAATTAGCTATAGTGATGCGGACCAGTGCATTATTAATCTCTGCGTACGTGAAAATAGGCACAAAGCGACGCGGCAACGTGGTTTCTCATAAATATAATAACTATTGTATCTACATGTACAATTGTATACCTACAAAACGACAGATGTTAGTAGTTTAATTAACAATACACTTCCTATTTGAAATTAATGTGTTAATTTTGTAGCACAGTCAAGTTTCGATTTTTTTTAAATTGATTAAACTATTTCACTGTATATTTTATTAGTAAAAACCTTTTTTAGAATTTTTTTTTCCAAAATGTAATGATAAAATAGTAAAATAATCGCGTAGCTATATCATTCATTCAACATATCATTATACATATATCATTCATATTTCATCAATTAGTAATTACGACATGGTTGTTGTGATATTTTTTGGTACAGTCTTGTCAAAATTCATTTCATTGTTCTCAAAATTCACCTATATTTTGAATAAACCTTTATAACTTTATGGTTAGTCAAATTAATTAAGGTGAAATTAAGATTAGACCGTCAATATATTTCATTTAAAGCTCCTAAACAAAACATAAGTTTTAATGTATAAATTCTGAAAGGAATGGAATAAAGAAAACATAATTATCGAATATATGAATACGTATTGCATACATAGAGAAATTTAAAAGACGTATTTCAAATAGACTATTTATAAAACTAACACGTTCCAGATTACACTGCAAGATGAATTGATCAAGAACAAAGTGAGAGTTATTATGGTGAATTTCTCACGAACAACTGTTCCAAAAGATAAGGATCTGGTCAACAACATTTTTCTAGACGTGGAGAATAACAAAGGTGTGTATTGTAAATTAAATTTTCCCAGTTTTTTTCTCTAGTGATGCTTCATATTATTCAAAAAGAATTGAGCTGACCTCAAAAACGTATATAAAAATACAGAAATAACCATTCCGCGTGAATTTGGCGATTTTCATAAATTACACGAAGCGGATCAAGGTTTTATTAATTTCGGTGCTCATATTTTATTTTCAACTAGCTGTGGTTCCGACTTCGTTCGCGTAGAACTTAAATTATTAAATCTTCAAATTCCAATAAGTTTTGATAGAGTTAACCGATTTTAATGAATCAAAGACTTAAATTTATTACTCGAGGATACGCTTTATGATTTCCTTGGTGACGTTTTAACATAAACGTTATACTTTAGCAGTATTGCGTGCATAAACAGACAGGCAGACATTTCTAAAAATGATGTAAATGTATTTTATTATTTACTAGATTTTAAGTGCGGCTTCGCGGCAAACAAATCAGATGACGCAATAAAAACTTTATACAAAGTTTATGCTTCTCTTTACAGTCTTTACCCTACTTCCAATAGTGTTTCGCGATAAAAAGTAGCCTATCACGGTCTCCAGGTTTCCACCTGTCCCTATACCAAAATTCATCACAATCTATTCAACAATTTAGGCGTGTAAGCGTAACAAATAAACAAACTCACTTTCGCATTTATAATATTATTTATTCTTAGTCACTTACGACATTTTTTTAAAATAAATTTAAAAAGTATAGACTTTTACATTCTCTTTTACATGCATAGATGTCGGTACGCTAATTATACAAGTCGATTATAAATTTACTTCGGATCAAGTTATTTGTAATACCTAAAACCACAACTCTACACCTGCCTGGCTACATTACATATCAACATAGAATTTTAACCTTGACTATGAACTTCAGTCGTATTGAATAACTTGTTCATTTTAGATCTGAAAGGGAAGAAATCCGTGTACATGATTACAAACGTACTGATGGCTAAGACTATCGAATTTAGAGTAACACGTGGTACTTCATCGAGAATCTTCCATCTTGGAAACGCGTCGCCCCTCGTGTTTGGTTTAGAAGAGTTTCTCATCGGTGATGATGGAAAACTTATTGCAAAGGTAAGATTTATTCATTTATTCACATTTAGTGTTTGAAATTTAAATACATGTTTTTTTTTCTATCACTTATGATCACTGTTCTTCACTATAATATTTCTACCTTATGAAAGTAATTACAAATATATAATTACTAGCTGTTTCCGTGACTACGTTCGCGTGTAACTAAAGTTTATTTAATATTTTTTCCCGTTATTGCAACTTTTTTGAATACAGCTTTGCTCCTATTGGCGGTAGAGTGATGTTTAATAGCCTAAACCCTCCCTAATGATCGTTCTATGAAATACACTAATAATTATTGAAATCCGACTGGTAATTCCGAACATTAGCGCGTTCAAAAAAACAAGCAAACTTTTCCGATTTATAATATTAATATAGATTAAAATTAGTAGTAACTGACATCTTAGCGACTTAATTTGTTCGGTGCATTTTACAAAAAGACACGAATTTTGATAAATTTAGAAAATGATATAATGTTTTTGTATTTTCCAAACATTTTACATTCTGTTTTTTTTTTAATAGTAAGTAGGTTCTACGGTTATTGATTGTGCTGTACTCAAACTTGATTGTGCAATCCAAAACAACTCTGGTCCACATTCTACTCATTGTTTATAACGCTAAAAATATATCTTTAACTGTTTAACATGATGACCACAGTGGTCGTGTTTGCGGCGAAAATTTCACTAATGACGTCATAAATTTCATTCCATTTCACTTGAATCAATTAATATGATACTCGCATGCAATTGGAACGAAAAAAATCTTATAAGTATACGCGCTTTATGTAGAGACAACGACCACAGTCTATCTAGGTATTATAATTAAATTTTGAACTGATGATAGCTCAGTTAGTAGTGTGTACGGACTCCGCGTCAAAGGACGTGAGCTTGAATCCACCTACAATGAGCTTGAGCTTTCTTCGGTGAAGGAAAACATCGTGATGGAAACTATAGCATAGTGGTAGAGCTTTTTCTAATGTCTGCTTGGCAAGCTACCACCTTCAATTTGATAATCTGCCGCCAAATATCTATAAGTATGTTTCGGCAGGTGCACTTGAGAGCCTGTCCCAGAGCTTACTTAACATCAGATGAGATTGTGGCCATAACTCTAAATCTTAACTATACAAAAAAAGGTATTTCAATTTTGTACGATGACTTATTGTTCCTCGAGTTAAGTTTAATGGGAATATAGAAAATATATACATTTAAATAAAGCTTGTGCATTGAAACATTAAAAAATCACTTTTAAGGAAATCTATTACAAATACGGAATGTACAACAAACGCAACTATTTATTTCGCTTCACCAACGTCATATGATAAAATACAATAAAGTTTTTTTTTTAATAAAACGAAAAGAAAAAATACTTGTAATGGCAACCTTGAATACAATCTAGTAAATTCGAAAACATTTTTAGTATGTAAGATAAAGCGTGGTTTTTCGAAGACGAGGTGTTAATTCCGATAATAAGCCACACTTGTTTTTCCTTACATCTGATGAGTATAATTCTTATTTATTTTATCAGATTTATATTAATCGTTGTTAGTATACTTAGAGTAGATTAGATTAATAAGGATAGTATAGTCTATAACTTTGTGCTCGTTATTCTTTAATAATACTACTATCTTTATCCTTACTAAAATTATAAATTCGAAAGGGAATTTGTTTTCTGTTTGTTAAGTTTCACGCTAAAACCCTTGAAACGATTATGTTAAACTTTTGGTATAGAGATAGATGGGAATCTGAAAACGGTGATAGGCTAACTTTTCTGTCGAAATACTGATAAGTGAGGTAAAGATAGGGATAATCTTTGTATGAAACTTTTTATTGCGTCATCGGACGTGTTTCAAACATTAGAGAATAATTTCTTATAATTTCGAATTTTGGATACGTTCATATCTACCTATGTTGACTAACATCCTAAAATAAATAATTTAGTAGCATTTAAATTGGTTGACAAAAACAAAATTAACGCGAACGAAGCCGCGGTTGAAATCTAGTTGTGTTTATAAAGTCCTTTTCACTTAACATTTCCGAAATTGCCTACATGTGCAAATGTCATTATTAAAAAAAACTTGTGAGTGATATCATTACGTTTATCGTAGTTTTATATTGTTTCAATTTTAAAACCGTCGCGTTTGAGGATGTAATAATTCGGAGAACACAATCGGTCATTGTACGCAGACGCATATAATTTTAGTTTTTTCAGAATATAACCTGTTACTTTTTTATATTCCGGCAGAGTAGATCAGGTTTAACTTATAAGTAAAAACATATCTGATGACTAGATAACGAAAACACATTTTTGTAACTCGACCTTTGTTTTATTAGACATCTAAATTAGATCTAACAGTCACATTAATAACATATTCTAGATTGTTGGAAAAAGAAACTATACTCTGTTGTACAACGAGAAACTTTTTATCGTATTCAAGGCTAAAACTGTTTTTCGTTTGAAGCTAGTCTGTATCGAGGTATCGGGAAAATCAATACTCGAAGGTGACCTTACAATTCTTGTAGGTTGTTTCAATACAATGAAATTAAAGTGAGCGTGTAATGGTAAGAATTCAAACTTCGTTAACTTATACATCATACTCATGCATACACAATAACCGTGACTGAAGATTGTGACGTTTGTTTTATAAACCGTATTTGGCCTTCTCTTAACGTGGTCAAAGACGTATCACTCCAAAATAGTACTTTGTTACAATTTTAATAATACACGTATTAATACCGAAATAAACGTACAGACACTGTTAGTTATTTTTATAAAGAACCAGCTGTGCACGCGAGTATGTTCGCGTGGGAGTAAAGATTATTTAATTATTTTTGCCCTTCGTAACTTTTTTCAATACAGCTTTGCACCTATTGGTAATGGAGTAATGTTAAATAGCCTAAAGCCACTCTCAATAATTGCTCTACGATTGCTCTTGAAAATGATAATATTCACGTATTGTCTCTCAAAAGTGATTAACTGGTTATATATGTATAAGCTTAAAGATGCAAACAACAAATAGCTAAGCTTGTTTTTTGTTACTTACTATACATATTTTGCGTGATTTTGCTAATTAGTAATGACATTGAAAAATATTTCCTAGAGTTATTGTTTTGTTTTGTAACATTATACATAGATATGTAACCAATATTCATAGATATAAATAAATAAAAGTCATAAGACAGAGGTTTTTTTATACTTGGGCAGCCCGATTGGTGAATGTCACAGGTAAATATATCCTTGTGGTGACACTGCGGTGGGTAAGGTTTCCTGATTTCCTTGACGGGTTCAAAATAGCTTTTTTTTCTACCTGAGATACACTGTTAGCCTAAAGGGCTGTGACAGCTTCACCTAACTTTTTGGGGCAAATGCTGAGAACACTCAGACCCGACCTAGCGGGTGCAAGGGTGCTATAATAGTTGAATATCGGCTTGGGCTGCTGGCGGGAAATGAAATAATTTGCGATTCTGGATAACCTAAATTGTCTGGGCTACTGAAGTTAATGATGTTACGGTGAAATTATCGGACAAGGGTTCAAGATCGACAACGGCTTTTTTTAACATAAATAATACACATTTACGTGTCTCCTTCCCGCGTTTATTGGGCAGGCTTATAGGAACAGTATCTGAGACTCACTTCAGCAATAATCATTAAATTCCCACGACGTCCCTTACTTCCCAGGAACTGGAAACGTCTTCCAATCCCTGTCGGAAAATCTTTTAATGATATTATGGTAAAAGTGTTGATATGCTACGGTAACGGTTTACCATAGTGCTTTAGTACCTTAATATTTCTTTTATTTTACGTAATGATTATCCTCTAGAAGAATTGCGAAAGATTTCCCTGGTCTCTGGCAGCACGGGAGTTTGTAGTGTCGTGGTACGTTTTAGTGGGTAGCGTCCGGCGCTTATCACCCGACGAGTCTTGCCACATGCCTCTCTCACCTTGGCCTGAGCCCGGGTAATGCGTTTGCGCGTTGCGATGAGTTTTTTTTTAAACACCACTTTAATTAAAAAAGGTAAAGATTATTCTAAAAATAATTCATAAAAGATAGATACCTGGTCGTTCTAAAATTTAAATTATATTTTTATGCTATTTAACGATATTTTCCTTATGACTGATTCTGTTTAGACGTCGACCTTCTTGTATGTAAAACATTGTTTTTATACATTACTAGCTGACCCGACAGGCGTTGTTCTGTTATAACTATGGAAATTGAATTCGAATTGGGATAATTAATAAAAAAAAATATTATTCACAAACATAGTGTTCATTATATGTAATACTTAAATTTTCTATGTTCCGCTCAATTTCCTTAATTCCTTAATTTATTCTTTCATAAGTACCTTCTCGTGACAACAAAAAAAGGAATTAGCAAAGTTGTTTCATCCGTCCACGCGTGATGCGATGACCAAATGAAATAGAGATTCATTTTATAAATACACATTTGGGTAATATTTTATATATACTCAAACCAGTTGTACGATAATGAAATGGTGTTTTTGGTGGTCCTTAATAGGTAATGTTGTGATTTTCAAGTCGTCTATGATTTTCGTGTCATTTTAAATAATATTTTAAGGTTATTGTGGGTAAATGAAATGAATGATAAATAATAACAATATCCCTGATTTGTTAGCAATTAGAAGAACTCGCTGGACAGTTCTAACAAGAGGGTAACTATCTTGTTAAGGCGGTTGTAAGAACTCTAATGATTATAAAGATAGTCTATTGTTTTGTGTTCGATCTATCGTGTCAACTGTGTGTAAACGACAAGAGGAAGAATCAACAAATGTTTTTTGTTTAATATTCCTATATTAGAATCAAGTTTTATACTTTTAAAATAAGTAATACGTCTGAGTATTTTAAATATTTTATATCTTTTTTTATTTGATAATTAATTATGTCTAAGAATTGAACGGAGGGTCTCGTTTCAAATATTAAATGTGTTAAAATTATATTATACCTCTGATTATATTATAGTACAGAAGTTATAGGCCTTATATATAACTAACAATATAAGTACACATTCTGTTTACCTAATTTCTTGAAGAAATATCTTCATGAAAAAAAACATGAAAGAATATATAAATAAAAAAAATAAATATATATATATATATATAAAATATATATATACTGTCGAGTATTACTATATAGCATTATAACTTTTGTCTTTGAAACTTTAAATTTTTTTTTTTTTTTATGTTGCGCAGCATAGTGATTGTACTGCACCTGGTGTTAAGTACAGTACAATCCAGAACAGCAGTGACTGACAATGATCCAAAATTCACAATCAGTCACCGCTATCATGCTGGCCTGCTTAGATACCTTTTCACGCCTCTTTTAAAGGGCCCTATGTCATAGGAGGGTGGGAATACGCTGACCGGAACACGGTTCCACAGCTCCACGGTACGAAATATGTCTTATAGAATTATAGATATAATAGACTAATATTATAATAAATTATAACGTAATTTACTGTCATTAGAGATATTGTTTTTTATAAGTTACTGACTGTGCTTGCGACTTCGTTCGCGTGGAACTAAACTTTTATTTAATAATTTTTGCCCGTTTTTGTATTTTTTTCAATACAGCTTTGCTCCTTTTGGTGGTAGCGTATTGTTAATTTTACCCTAAGGCCTTCCTCAATAATCTTTTTATTAAATACAAAAATAATTTCTCGACCTGACTGATAGTAGTTTTTGAGATTAGCACGTTCTAAACAACAAACATGTAACAAATTTGAGCGTGACGTTAAATAGCCTAAAGCCTTGCTCAATGATTGATCTATCACATACAAATTATAAATAAAAATTTTAAAAATCCCACTGATAGTTTGTAAGATTAGCGCATTCAAACAAACTTTTCTGCTTTATAGTATTAATATAGATGTCTTAACTGGTGCAAGTTATCTATTCTCCGTACTGCTATTATTACTTACTATATGTTAACTATTACATACTTAGTAATATTCATTTGTATAGATATAATACAATACAGATAATATTGTTAATGGGCACATAATCCGTGTCAGGGCTACAGCGGACGATGGCTGTAAGTGTACTTACGTACATATACTATACATACGTTTTTGGTTTATTTTATCAGTGTAGAAATAATATAAATACTAATAGTACTTATATTATGATAAGATGTTCGAGTGTGGCAATTTATCATATAATGCGTTCGAGAATAAATCTACTATTCTATCGAATATTACAGACCAAAGTTGGATTAATTAAGTAATATTTTATAAATTTTTATAAGTTCCCGAATAATAATAAATATAATTGCATATTATACCTACTTTTTTTATTAACGTTATGTTTTAAATCCCATTCTTTACGGATTTTCTTGTCACAACGCGTAAATGCATTACCCGGGCTTATGCCAAGGTGATAGGGGCATGTGGTGACTCGTCCGGTTCTAATCACCCAACACTACCCACTAAAACGCATCACTGTAACACTTCAAACTGTTACCTACACTAAAGTGTATCTACACTAAAGTGTGCGTCTAATATATAATAAAAATTGTTCTTTTATCGTGCATAAAATGCAAAACTTTGCGGACTTTGATATTGTTCGATCTATCTCGATGTAACGGAAGATGAAATAATCTAGTAAAGTAAGTAGATATTTGATGCAACGTGGATTACAGTGCATTACAATTTGTTCATTATTTTACTTATGACTGGTTTTTTATAGATAATATTTAGCATTATGGCTACAATCTCACCTGATGTTAAGTGACGATGTGGCCCAAAACGGTGGACACGCTAAGCCAATTGGAGGGACTGGCTCTCAAGAGCAACTCCCGGAACATACTTAGAGGTATTTGGCGGCAGATTTACAACTTGAGGGTGGTAGTTACCCAGGCGGGCATTAGAAAAAGCCCTACCTTCATGCTATGGTTTCATCACGATGTTTTCCTTCATCGGAAACTCATTGTAATGGATTTGAACTCACGTGCCTTAACGCAGCGTCCGTAGACACTACTAACTGTACTATCATTGTTTTAACATTCTTTACGTCACGTTACCAAGATAAATATACTGTATAATCTTAAACTATTAAATGACCAATTGTTGTAAGTATATTCGTATATATTATAAATTGCGAGTATCTCTGAAACGGATCTAACGATTTGGATGAAATTTTTGTATTAAAACAGTTTATTTCACCTACATATTTATACATTTCGTAAAATCATTTTTTTTTTTACGAAAATTTACCCTAAATCTGGAAATAATACGTGTGCAAAATTTTAAAATGTGGATGTTTAATCATAATATTATTCTTATCTATTTTTATTTTTTTTCATAACTAAACAGATACTATAATCTTGAATCGTACTTAAACATAGATTATACACAACAGGTGCAGTCTTTCCTATGTGCCTTAATAATGAACCTGATAATAGATTATCATATTTAAAATTAATAATTATACATTCCTTACATTTGCAGGTCACTTATTGATTCCTGATTCGGTTTGTCAAACCAATGCGTGCCGTGTGCACTTTTTGGAGATTTCGTCATGTTTACTATTATTGTTAAAAACGTCTTTGGATTATATTTATATTTTTTATGGACGACAGATTCTATGTCAGTGTGATACGAAAATAAGAACGCTATGAAATAAAACCAGACAAATTAGTAAATCTTTTATTTTATAAGTGTTAATCTACTAACATACTAACTAAATACAACCTGAGATTACACAATTATGACTAGAGTACTATGAAAAATTTCGTATAAAGAATTGTACAGTTTGTTCCCACGCAAAAAAAGTTGTTAAGAAAAATGCTGGTAATCATGATGGATTCAAATCGTATATTTTACAAAGTTTTCTATTTGCACCAGCCAGTTATATTATCAAATAAATACTGCTGTTTTATTACTTTTTAGCAGTTTTTGTAACTTCTTTCAATGCAGCTTTACTCCCTATTGGTGGTATATGTTAAATAGCCTAAAGCTTTTTCAATGGTTACTCTATCAATAACAAATATATTTTTTTAAATGTAACTAGTAGTTCCTTAGATTATCGTTTTTAATCAGACTTTCCGATTTTTAATAATAATATACATATCAAAGTTATACTTTTTGCACATAACAGATATTGGTTTGACAACAATACTTTGTCACTAAAAATGTGTACGAAATCGATCCTAAGAAACCGAACTTATTGAACTCAAAACAATCTATATATTAATATGTGAAACAAAACCTTTTTATTCCTTTCTACGAAAATTGCGCGGACGGAGGAGTATGAAAGTTCACACACTTATAGTTTATATACAGAAGGAGTGCAGAATGCTATTTTTTTATATTATGCATAAAAAATACATTAAGTCAATAAAAAAAGCATTATACACACTACTATGTATTTGAATATAATTGACACATAGACTCATATATTGTACTCTTTTGTTTATTGTTTAAGTCTATTGTCAAATTGAGAATAGATTATAGATTAATATTGTTTGTCTTTACTGAATGTCAAACCTTATATATTAATAGGAATCTTTGACAACAGAACTTTAATAATGTTCAAACTTATAATTTATATTAACTATGGTCGAATTTCGACCACTGGGCGACATATAGTACTTATAATATTTGAAGTTTATTACTAATATTCCCTTGAAATATAATTCGACCATAATTGTGATATCTATTGACACAGTTTGAGTTTTACCTACAAGTCATCGTGAATAATCTACTTAAAACAAGAAGCTAATGAAAGAATATTGAATGTAACATATAGGTTATGTCTAATTTACTGTTTTTATTAATTTTGTTGTAGCTGTTGTAACTTTTATTGTACTCTTTATCTAAGGATATTGACATAATTACTACTAGATAATTTGCTACCTGTACGTATAACGGGGAATCACACATGATTTACTACTCGCTACTGTTTATTATCACAAAAAATATTTAAGCAGTATTGTAAAATTATATCGATAATTTATTTATTTCATAGCATTATTATGTATCTTGTTCTTAGTTCATTAACTGGATTAAGATAAGATATTATTTCGACATGTGAAAATTCCACCAACATCTATATAAAAATAAAAGAAAGTATTACTAAATGGATAATCTATATTAATAATATAAAACGGAAAAGTTTGTTTGTTTGAAAGCGCTAATCGTAAAAGGTGCGTACAAATTACGCGCGGCATCCGCGCAAGCCAATGTTCGACCACAGTTGACGTTAATTGCCGCGCGAACCAATATGTAGATATAAATTGAATAGAACGTTACTCCAGCTCGAACAGCCCGTGGCGAAAAGACAGACCAGTTCATTCTTGTAAGCCTACGAGTATGGACGCGTGTGCTGGGGCGGATGCCACTTTCATTGTGATCCATCATCTTATATTCGCAAAAAAATAAACGAAAAAGAAATAGGCTATATGAAGAAATATTCATTTTTTTAGCTATTTCGACCCATTCATCATGACTCAACGATTTATTGTGTTATTGTGAGGATTTACTGTTCCACAAGTCATTATCGCCATACAATTGTATCAGTAGACGGCTTTTTTTTTGCGATGGCACCTACACTGTTAGCCTGAGGGGCTTTTACAGCTTCACCGAACTAGGGGGGGAGAGGGCGAGCACGGAAAGCGCTCGAGCCCGAGGGGCAACTCGCACAAGGGTGTCACTAGTGACCGAACCTCGGCTTGGGCTGTTGCCGAAACGCGTAAGAGAAAATCGAACGCGGTGCTAGCTACTAATAAAAAGAGAAATAATTGTAATGGCGCGAAAGATTGTACATATAGAAACCTAACTGGCGGTGCCTGAGACTATTACCTGATCGAAAGTAGTAAAATCAAAACTAACTGATAATAATCACTTAATAATTTTATTCTGTAAATGTGTGTTGTATAAAGTTATATTATATGTATTCCATAAAAGTAAAGATAATCATTATTTATATTATTTTTCTTGCCACTGAGCAGATTCGTGTTATTTAAAAAAAGCACCACGTCACAGAACTGCGAAAAAGTTTTGCGGACAATTGCATATAGATATTTTTTTTAATTTTAGGTTGTTCATTAGGGATTAGAAAATATAAATAAAACTACAACAAATGTCCGGGACACACTCGCTTACTACAAAAAATATCTTACAGCCTGTTGGCGACGAACAATGCGAAATTAGTACTAATATCTTATGAGATATTTTATACAAAAAAAGACATCAGTCAAATTTTGAAACAAATTGCTGGGTTTACTTGAGGAGGGGTAGTTAAATTACTGTTTAGTATGTTGTGGCGCATTGAAATTGGAACAAAAATTAACCTTTCACAAATTATTTAATTGAAAGAATCTTGCAGGATTAATTTTACTAACACAAGTTGTTTATGACATATGTATTAGAACAGAAGCATTCCTAAAACTACAAAAAAAGTAACTAGGTAATTATTACATGTATACTGAAAACAAATTTAAACTGTTTCACGTAAAAATACTGGAATTGTTCAGCCAACGAATGATTTCGCCATATTAAACAACCATTATTTGAAGCAACCAGCAACGAGAAAAGAAATAAAAATAACAGTTTTATAAATATAGTTTTGTTTCGGGGACATTAGGAATATATATAAAATATTTAAATAAGTATTGTTAAAGTAATCATAAATGTTTATTATATTGTTTTTGCAATGTGTTTTATTTTACATTTCAAACGTGGCGACCGTACTCGAATTGCAAGTACATTAGTGTTCGTGCGGAAACACGTTATCACGCACACAGTTAATTTTTTTACCAAGTTTTGAGCGTCAAGGGCGCATCTAATAAGTGCAAAAATATATATTATAACATATAGACTACAAGCCCATGTTAAAAAATTGATGGGTCATTTGAACCACCAGGTGACCTATCTAGAGCGATATAAGAGCATAAAATAATAAGATTCAGCACTATGCCGTCACTTGTAAGCTGTCCAACTGAGTGCAGGTGAGAATTCAAAAGTACATGTAGACTCAGTACATTTTGGTCACATATTTTCGTACGGCATTCTTACCAACGATAGACCCATTAAAAATAATAAGAAAGTGCACAGTGCCGTACAAAAATGGTGCGCCACGAAGTCGGAATTTTTTTTTATTTTCCGACAATTACCGGGGTAAATTTGGTCATTTGATTTTGTACGGCATCTGTGTCATACTATTTCAATAATGCTTTCAATTCATTATTCCGCAACGCCGTACAAAAATCATGCGACAAGGGGAAAAAATCGAGAGTTGCAACCCCCTTTCTGTCCGTAGTCCAGGGGGTGATTTGAAAAAGTACGGCATCAGTTCCAAAACATTATGTAGCACTCAAAAGTACTATTAAAAGTAATGCCGTCAAAAAATGATTGTTCCCTTGAATGTATATCAATAATTATCTTAATTTCATCGTATTTTTGATTTATAAAGCTGTAAAATCATTTGAACCTGTACGGGAACTTTTTTTTTAACATGATATTATAAAATACAATTGTTATATAGTATTGCCGTTCAAAAGAAACCGTTCTAAAAAAAATTATAGAGAAATGCAAAAACTGAAATTTTGCAAATTATTGTAAAAATTTAAATATCATTGATTAATGAAATATAATAGTTTTATACATTTTATTTCTTGTTTTAAATAGTATTAACATAGATGAATTAGGAAAAAATGATGCCGTACATTTTTGTGCAAACCATATCTTTTAGGCTGATGAAATCAACGCTTCAATTTTGAGGGTACTTTATGGCCATCTGATACAGTACGGTATTAACATATTTTTGAAGAGGACAATTGATAATATGATAAAATCACTATGACGTCTAACTAAACTGAAACGGTGTGTATATTATGTCCAAGAATTGAAACTGTCAATCCCAGTATCAACAGTTTTATATACTTTTTGGCTTAATATATACTTCAAACATTATTGATACATACATATAATTGATTTGTTTCATTGTAATGATGTGAATAAATAAAACAATCACTTTTTTTCGAAAAATTCGATAAATTTAATGATAAAAATACAAAATACGGGTTCTCTTCAATTAATCATTATCGGAGTCAGTTGCTGAGTTGATATCGGAATCAACGTCTTCATCGACGTCCGAATTATCTTCTCTATTATTTTCTGAAACATAAATATATCTTTATGAAAATCTAAGTCTTACGTACAAATGAAAGATTTATTTATTTATTTATTTACCAATTACGTTGTCATCTTCGCCTGATTCCGCATCCGGTTCCGTTATGTCACAGACTTTTTGAGGGCATTCCTCGCCGTGAAACCAATCGAAATCGTACCGACCGTCATTGAGAACCCACCCATAATTTATTGGAAACAAGGTCGACGGTACTTGTTTGTAGGCATTACACCAAATCTGTGCTATGTAGATACTTCTTTTCAGCTGCTGCTCCAACTCCCGGAAACAAGGGGGAAACGACGTTGCTTCCAATTTCATAGCTGTCTTTTTGAAAGCTTCATTACTACTTTTCGGCGTATAAATCCTTTCAAATATGATACACCTTGCTTCGTTGACTGTTTTTCTTGCTTTTACGTTGTATAAAACGCATACATATTCTTGCAGAACATTGAAAGTTTGTTCCATGAGAAGTGGATTTGCAAGAAGCATATTATGCCCCATTTTAATGAATGCGTCTTGGAACTTCCCTGATTTCTCCAATACTTTGAATGGTCTGTTTTTACCCTTCCTATAAAATGCGGGATTGAAGTCACATCCCGTAAAAGCATGGAATGCAGCCAACGAAGAACAGAGATTTTCGCCCAAGTTTCTGTACACAGCACAAACGTCAATGTTTTTCACGTGGTTACCGGTTCCGAGTTGCATCCATATTTTGCGATCGACATTGAACTGATTTTCGCCCACATTTACTACGATTTGTTTTATATTAGATAATAATATTACGAGAATATCTGTATCGGAACACTTGATCAAAACAAATGCTAAACGTTGCACAGTAGTTTAGAATGCACATTTAACACGAATTTATTCAATTGTCTCACATATAATAATATCCCTGGTTAAAAAAAAGTATTCAAAAATATTGACAATGTTAATTCTCCATAAGATAAAGAATTAAAAAGTATTAAAATATTCAAAAATATTAAAAATAATTCAAATTTCATTATTTCGAATACTTTCTTAATTCATTTTTTTAATCAGGGATTACACAACACCATACAAATCCGTATGGTAACACCAAAGTTAACAAACTACCCTCACATATTTTATTATCAAAATAGAAAGAAAAATTCACCTTACATTTCGTTATATGGAATTTTTTTTTTTGATTTTTTCTTTTTCGGTTTTTTTTCCCCTTTGAACCAACGAAAATGTACGGCACATGAAAAAATATTATCTATGCATAAAATAATTTCAAAATAAGTTTATTTCATGTTGTGTCAAATCACCCCCTGGACTACGGAAAGAGAGGGGGTTGCAACTCTCGATTTCTTCCCCTTGTCGCATGATTTTTGTACGGCGTTGCGGAATAATGAATTGAAAGCATTATTGAAATAGTATGACACAGATGCCGTACAAAATCAAATGACCAAATTTACCCCGGTAATTGTCAGAAAATAAAAAAAAAATCCGACTTCGTGGCGCACCATTTTTGTACGGCACTGTGCGTTTTCTTATTATTTTTAATGGGTCTATCGTTGGTAAGAATGCCGTACAAAAATATGTGACCAAAATGTACTGAGTCTACCTGTACTTTTGAATTCTCACCTGCACTCAGTTGGACAGCTTACAAGTGACGGCATAGTGCTGAATCTTATTATTTTATGCTCTTATATCGCTCTAGATAGGTCACCTGGTGGTTCAAATGACCCATCAATTTTTTAACATGGGCTTGTAGTCTAATAGCCATTGTCTGTGGCAGCAGATTCATGAGAAGTAGTGTATGGTACTTTTCTTCCTGAACAAAGTACGTATTGTTTCTGAGGTATTGAAAGATAACTTTGTTTCTCGCGAACGAAGTCGCAGACAGCTAGTATATTAATGCCTCAATTATTTTATATCTCTATTTATAGATTGTTTTCGAAGCGGGGAATTACATAGTAAACCACAATAAGTAGCATCGTTAGTAGGTTTTCTGAAAATTAAGCAAGATATTTATGTACTAGGGAATATCCTGTTATTGTTTTTATTCAGAATGATTGACTTTAATATATAGAAACAGTTAAGAAGTTATCTTCTAAAAGAATGGTGATTATTTAAAAACTACTTTATAGATATCGTACTTTGTTGAACCTATTTTAGAAGGTTTGGATTCCATTTGGATCGAAGGATTGGATTTCTATTTGGGTGCCCAAAATATTCCAAAACATCAGACATCCTGAATTTATCAAATTTCGATACAAAACTTACATTATATAGTTATTTAAATAAATATAATATATTTTGCCTTCATTTAATTGTAATTGTAAAGAGTTTATCATATTATAGTGGCATAATGTACACGTAATCAAGCTCCGAGAATAACACTTGAAAATATAGGTAATTGAGATCCGTCGGTTTATGTAACAGCATCCTTGATTTCCCGACATCCAGAGAAGCAAGAATGCTTTACAGGCCGGTTATGTCTGGTAATCAAGACCAATATAAGTAGATAGTATCAATTACCAAAGATATATACTTTACTTCGAAGGTAATGACTGGGATGACATGGTCCATTTGTGACTGAACCCCAAGTATAAATAGAGAAAAAGAAAAAGTTTATCTTGTCTCCTATAATTATATTTTTACTAAATGATAAAAATATTAGTATAAAGTTTTTATTTCAAAAATAACCCTCTAGTAAAACTCTTAGTTTGTTGTCAAGTAATATCATCTACCAATTTTTGATGTTAAAAGTATATTATTGAATAAATTCAGATGCTGGAATAAAGCGCGTGAGAAAAAAGGTGTGTCTTCTATCTTCTTGGTGATTGGTCCGACCTTATTTACACAACCGTGTAGCTTCTATTTATAAAAGTTATAACTCACGTAAAATTAAAGTTGAAAGGCTTAAGTGTTTGATAATAAGACGTCAATATTTCAATTTATCAGTATGAGTTGTTTAGAATTCGTAGATTATTTTGCAATAAAGGCAGTACTTTTGTTGTTATAGGCACCTATGTCATAGAAAGGATACATAGAAATTCTATTTTTTTTTTTGAAAAAAGTTGACAAATTAACGTAGAAAAAAGATTATATCCCGCCGCATTATATCAGTGTGTATGCAGAAATAAGTATTTTCGATGTTACACGTATAGAGATAGTAATGTTTTATAAGTAATATTATAAGTTCTAAATTTAGCGATCTAAATTAAGAAAAAACGAAATTACAAAAAGTCAGGTTCCACCGAGATTTGAACTCGGATCGCTGGATTCAAAGTCCAGAGTGCTAACCATTACACCATGGAACCTTGTTTCATTTAGACGAAATTTACTATCATCTTTCATTGTACAACTTTACAAATGTGTTTTCATAGAAAACATCTTTATAATATTGATTATTTAAATATAAAAAAATATAAAAACAAGTTTTCAGTATAGTACCATTTTTGAGTTAATTACTTTTTTCCATGTTCATATGAACTAACATAATATTTTCTTTTCAGGAACCGGTAACTATCAAATCTAAATCTTTACACTGGAAGAAAGTGGACCCGTCTGACCATCTCTTCACTCCTGACAAAATAACAGCATCCGCGTTTTAAATTAAATGTATTTTGCTAAGAACAATCTCGCTTCGATCCGTACGTGATGCTTTGCAATCAAATTATTAAGTATGGAAAATAGCGAAGTACTTTTAAAAATATTTAGATTTTTAGCTCTCATTATATTTAAAGCTATTGTCAGTGGGCTCCATTGAGAGCTGATTGCATTCGACTTATTATTATTAATGCTAAATAGTATTATATCACTATTTAACTTTAAAAAGTTAAATACTGAATTATTATAAGTGTCACTATTTTTTTTTATTAGGTCGTCCAAGATAGTAACGAATTAAGTATATATCAATTATGACCAGCATCTGTGGATTTACCAGCAGGCTGAGTAGGAGTTTTTTTTTTTGGAACTGAAACTATACACCTGAATGTTACTAGATAATATGTTTCATCACTTACAATCTAAGTCTTATATAGATTTTTTTCTACAATTTACGTGGTCCTACGTTGAATCTGATTGTAAAGGTAGCTAGGGACGGCAAAATTTGAATAGTCTACGGACGGCAAAGTGTAAATCCGCCACTGATTATGACCATAATTAAAATTTAGAAATTGGAATGCGGTGGTATCGTGTAAAATGTCACGCGAGAAAAGTGATTTTTAATGATATAATGTAGTTTAAATTTGTCTCTTGATATTAAAATAGGATTCAAGGTCCCCCATCAAAATTATAAATAGATGTATTATGACTCCTTTACCGTGTCAGGTAAACATTATTCGCTTATCTCTACCCGATTTGATAAGCTTTATGAATTTTGTGTTTGTTTGTCGAACGTAGAAGTATGTACGTGGCAAAGCCATGACTTAATAATAGATAAGAATTTTAATTTTAGTGAACAAAGGATTGATGGTTTTCCTCTCACCCAGTTTATCTAATTATACTTTTAACACAATGCTAACAGATAGAAAGTAGAGGGAAATTGCTTGTCTAACTTGTACACTCTAAAGTATGTACTTATTTAGATAATATTAGTATATATATACCATAAAACGCTGTCACTTTTTATTCTATTCTATATAAACACGCTATGAAAATAGAGATTTACGTATATGTATCGATTTGTATTAAATGCATTTGATACTATTATTGAATCTGTTTGAATTTTGTTTTTGTACATTCCAAAACGGTTTCTCGTCGATCAAACGAAAATATTTCTGTGATTTTATACATCGTACCAGTATTTTGGATTACTTATAAAATTGTATGTGACTTAATTTTGTGTTGTTTTTGTTTTGACATTATTTATATTAATAATTATGTGTTTATTTTTATCTTCTGTTTTGTAGATGATGTCGTGTATCACAATAAGAAATAAATACATAGTGTATGTACACAAAATGTTGTTTTATTTTAATAATATACTCTCTATTATATCCTAAACTTTATCATTTGTGTACGAATAGATAGATGCCTTTATACAATACCTAATTTGTGGTCTTTTTAAAATTATTCTTATTTTCTCTATGTCAATTACATATCACTGTAAGGAAATTTTCATCTGCTGTTTTGAATTTGGCATATAGACATATCCGTAAGGATAGTTAACAAAGTTATACCAGTACATTATTCCTTAAAGATAGGTATTCGGTTGTTCTTGCCTTCGGATTGTAAGGAGTGTAGTTGTTACTATAATGATATTTTAAATGTTCACAGTACAACAACCTCCCAGGTCCCCTACTCTTCGATATGAGAATAAATAAAACGTTTTCTATTAAATATAATTTTAATCATTTCTCTATGTTGTTGTATCACTTATAGATCTTTATTAACAAGGTTTATTAAATCTTAAATCCTATTACAAAGCGAGGTTGCATAATCTATTTTATACAATGAACATTAGTATTTTTTAATAGTCTTCCGTATAAGTGCCATTCGTTGTCTGTGAGCTTCTGTAACTGCTGCTCTCTTGTATGGACGAAGTTCCTCATTACCAAAACCTGGGATCCACATGTTCCATTGTCTTTCTGAAAAGTAAATAGAAATATTGTAAATAAATAAGTAAGATAATCTAAACCTTAGAAGCCATGTCCCAAATTAAATAAAAAAAAAATGTATGAAATAATAACAATTTTAACAGCTGACGTCTCTATATTTTGACACTCGTTCAAAAGAATAGTAGATTTTTGACTTAAATCCTATATTTGTTAAATAAACATTTTGATAACTGCTTAATTCAACGATGACATACATACAGCCAAATATTAAAAACAAACCAATCGCAAGTGCACAAAGTGATTCAAAAAGTCCGGTATCAAATTTGAAACCTTGAGCATCACTAGTCCATTTACACAGGTGATTAAAATCACATGCTGCTCAGTCATTTTCTTCGGAAATATTGAGCAGAATGGTTGTTCGTGCCGGGATTTAAATAGTTATTCGATTATACAAGAATTTCTTGAAGAACAAAGAGAGAATAAGAAACAAAAGGAAAGAAGAAAATGTATATTTTGGGTATGTGGATGGATTTGTCGACGTAAAGTCTTAGATAGTTCGGATACTTTACTGGTGGAATGGAGTTTAGAAGATCCTGAATATTATCCTAAAACGATCTGAAAGTAGAATTGCAGTAGTGGAACAACGTGCGCGTAACACTCTTTCATGCGGTACCCAACTTTGGGGAGCTTGCTGTTTTTAGTCGCCCATGTAATCCTCATATACAGGATTTATAATAATAAAGCATCTAATCATTGATGACAAACATGGTTGGTTAACATAAATAATAGGGAGTGGGAGGGATAGCGGGATAATATATATCCACGTCTTTGTCACACTGAATTCTTTGTTAATAAAACAAAAGCCTAATGTGTAATTAATTTTTTGAAGGGATGATAGCTCAGTTGGTAGTGTGTATGGAAGCTCAATAGACGTGAGTTCGAATCCACCTGCAAAGAGCTTGAGCTTTTGGTGAAGGAAAACTTTGTGATGTAACCATGGCATGGTGGTAAAGCTTTTTGTAATGCCTGCCTGACTAACTCAAGTAGAAAATCTGCCACCAAATACCTATAAGTTTGTGCTGACAATTGAGCTTAAGAGTCAGACCCTCCACTAGGCTTACCATGTGCACCATCGTGGGCCACATTGCCACTTACATCAAGTAAAATTGCAATCATAATGATAACCATATAAATTGTAAAAAAAAAAAAATTATATGTTCTATATCAGATACTGTTTTGAAATACAATATGACTTACCTAAATGTAATTGTACATCTCTTAATTCAACACTTGGAGCATGCCTGTGTTTGGCTATAGAACAAGCAGAATTCAGAGTTGTGTCAATAAAATCATCAGCCAACTGTAATAACATTTCTTCTACCTCTTCGTCAAGCTGAACAGTAGGATCCACCTCACGAACAAGCTCTTGTAGGCGAGGGCGACTTAGTAACTGGAATAGTACTAGATGAGGTTAAAAATTTTGTTATCGGCTTACAGGTACAATTAAGATTGGAAGTTGATTATAATTTATTGTTGTCAAAAATTTTACTAAAATATTTCTTTATTAGTCCTGAATAAAAACTTTAAACCAGTTTTATTCAATGCAAGATCTATTATACAGTATATACTTTTCAAACTTAAAAGAAGCTGTAGTAACCAAGTATATAAAAATTTTGGTTGATTTGTTTTAAATATTTCAATAGAAATAGATGTTGATATAAAATTACAAGCTCTTGTAAAAGAAGGGATGCTCTTTATTTTCAGGAAGAAATAATATTTTATTACAATTTTTAATAGAGGGTTATAACTTGCCCAATTGGTGATCCCAATAACTCAAAGTTTCTTATATGGCCACACACAAAACACACTCATATTATTGGAATAATAGAATAGTGGGACTGGTAAACTAAACATTAGCTGCCCACTACCTTCTATGTAGTATTGAACATTATAGAATAGTTATAAATTGATATGAATGTTTTATGATACATATATCTTATTATGGTATAACAAAACAAGGTCAGTTTAGATTCATCTATCGGTAGTACAAATTATAAGGTAACAAGAATATAGCACCCTTAGTTAGCACAACATAAGACTTGATTTGTAACCAATTAAATCTATATACAATTAAAAAGTTAAATGATAATGATATTAACCTGTTTCTAGTAGCTCTTCGTTTACTTAATTCCCATTAAAAGATATACCCTCCTTTGAAATAAATTGATATAATAGATATTCCAACAGTAGTTTCTATTTCATTATTCTTATTTTTACCATGATTTTATACTCTAATTAAATATTTTTTTTTGAGAAGTATTAAAAACAGTAGTTAATTTATATAGGAGTAATAAATTTAAGAGTAAATCAAAAGAAAAAATGGTAACAGAAAATTTTATTCTCACGAGAATTTCGGCGATACCAATTATAGTTATGGATTTAGTGCATTTAAATGATATCTAGGCAGCATAATTGTAAGGTGATTGAATCAGAATAGTTCATAGTAGAATACCAGTTTCGTTACTGACTTCCAATAAATTATTTCACTATTCTCACCTGTGCACTTTGATCTCCACCTCCACTTGTATTACCTTTGTTGGCAACTTGAGATTGAGTTCCCATAGGACTGTGCTGTGAAGGCGAACCTTGGATCGAGGATTGCAGTTGTGGACTTTGCAACGGATTGTTCACGTATTGTATAGCTCCTTGCCCCATACCACCTATTGTAGGCATGTTAGGAGCTTGGTTCATAGAATTATTGGCCATTATGACTATTTTAGAAAAGGTTAGTTTAAATATCGTATAACTATTTTGTTGTGACAATTTGTTATTGTCCCTTAAATGACAACCTCGTTCATCTACGAATATAGAGCTGCAACAAAACGTATATATTCGGTACCAAGTAACGGATACACCGTCTACTACCGAGTGAAGAAACGTTACTCTCGAATACATTTTTTTTATTTAAAAAAATACAATTTTTTCAGTCTACACAAGTATATTTGATGCATAAATTTGGTATTTGTGTGACAACGATATAACTCTAAAAACAAATTGATTGATGTGTTATTATGATATTACATATTTTCACGTATATTTGAAACAGTAAATTCACTACAAATTCAGCAATTTAAATAAAGTAAAAAAATGTACTTTACGAAGCTAGGTATGCTACGTATAAGTATGTTTTCTACATAGTACGAACGACGTGATGTCGACGTCAACCGTACTTAATACTAAATACGACTCGATACGATAACGAAACGATATAGTAACGAGTACTGATTGTTATAGTAACGAATAGCTGTTTTTCGTTACTCTTACTCCTACAGTTACGAATTTTCTTGTTTTGGCACCCAGCAACAATTGCCAATGTTAATATTTTTTTCTTCAAAATCTTCAATTTCTTGGAACAAATATAATTAAAGATAAAACCTCTCTTACAGGTTCTGGTATTAATGATGGTCTAGAATTATTGATAGGAATGCTGATAACAAATAACTTCATTTTTTTATAAGTCTTGAATATTGGTTACTCTCAGAAAATTTCTTTTCCAGTAAAATTGTTTATTTTTAATTAGTTTATTATACATTAGCGTTAATGTATGCCACGCCTCGTTGTGTCGTGTCATTATTTTTAACAATAAACGAAGTTATTGTGATTTGCAATACTTATGTTGCCAACTCTAAAAAAACCTGTATACAGTTGCTTTAATAAATTAATGAACTTTACTGGTTCAAAGACCTCGACTCTTTTGGCATTCATAAGTAACCCTATCAAAGTTAGTCCAAGTAATTAAGAAAGAAATGTTACAAGATTTAATATTCAAAGATGAATGACTTTGAAATCCGACAAAAATCGGTTTTGTGTACTGTAATAACTAGATATTTTTTTTATTAAGAGCAGTAATTAAATAATATGTTGTACGAAGTACATCGGTATAAAATTATGAAATTGCGTGAAGCACTTACATTCATATTTAAGTATTTATTGCTATTCTCTATTAGTAATATACTAAATCACTTCAACATGTAAACGTTAATGGAATAACGCTATTATATTTTTGAGTATTCATAGCATATACTAATATATTTATTTAACAGTGTGATAATCCCCTATTAACATTATAATAATTCAAATAAAACATACATTTAGTCTAATTGAAAGGGAATAATAAAAAAGCTTCATTTATTTTCAATTTCAATTTATTTTCTTAATTTAGATAAAAAAGGGATACTACTAAGGCTACGTTCCACTTAGCGTTCACAACGCTTAAAATATCAGCCGTTTATATGACGACCACGATTATTGAAGTTGTGGCGAAAATGAAACTAATGATGTCACTATATTCAGTATTTACACATTATTTAGCACATTTGTAGCAGACATTCTCAGGAATACTTTTTTTTACTAATTTTAAATTTACTAAAAAAATTTAGGAATACTAATTTATCATCCAAATATCTATGCCTGTACGAAAAATCAAATGTAACTGTTTTATAACGTGTATCGAGGTTTATTTGGTTAAACTAGCAAATACTTTTTTATTTTAACTTTTTACTTTATACAATAGCATATTTACTTTTTTATTTGAACATTATCTAAAATCTATTTACTAACCTAAAACTAGCTAGAGTTGAAGCCTTCACAGGTGTCACCAAAGGTCACTAACTCCGTTCATCTTTTTGTAAAAAAATTTGCACCGTGTGGAGATCTGTTTCCATATTTTACAAAGATGTAAATGCGATAACATTCTAAATTGGTCTTATAGTATAGGAGTAAATGAAAAAAGAAACTGTTTTGCTAGCTAGACACGACAATTGTATCAAACTAGATCGTGATCAGCATACAATAGATGTATTAACACTCTTTTGTATCGTTGTACCTATTCAATCTTTTGTGTATGGAGTGATCGTGTGAATTATTGATGATTGAGATGTGATTCTTAGAAATATAAAGTACTAGACCAGTTAGCGATCACTACACTACATTATGTTCCACAGTAGGTATTTTGTGTAGTCGTGTAGTTTTTTATAGTATAAAGAAGCTGGCCAGCTGGCATCACATTACGACTTAAATTGCTAATATTTCAGTACTTTTGTTTCATTAGTAATTTTTAAGTCGTATTGAATTTACCATAAGTCACATGGCTGTAGGGAAAACACTTTTTATGATTGTCGGGAAAGTTGCTGAATTTGTTTTGTAAATGTTAAGATAATATTTAATATGTCTATCATTAATCTTCTATATATGACGAACCACGATATGTTGCTAGTTTAAGAAAATAAGTGCTTCGAGATACTTGTACATATTTTTAACATGAGCATCATATATATAAAAAGTGAGTGGAACCACAGGTAAAAGTACAAAGCACAGGTAACAGAAATATAAAAGGTAAAAAAATACATTATGACATATAAACAATATAAAAACCATCATTTTAAAATGTAATATAATCTATTAAAATTATTATTAATATATAATTAAATGTTATCCATTATTATCTACTAATGATGATGTGTCTGAAAAATCGTCATCTTCAACAAATTTATCTTGTGGCATTCGTTTGGCTCTCAGATCTTTTGTAAAGTTCACTAGAGCTCCATGGATATTCCAGTTTTTGGCTTTCAGGCGTCTAAAAAAACATAAAACTTATTTACCTTTTAAACTCTTTAGAACTCATTCTTTAAAGCAATGGTATGGAAAAAAATTTGCCTAAATATTTTGCATGACAATAGGAGGATGAAGTTAATTTAAATATTATCTATTAATTCATACAAGATCATTGTTTTTCGAAAATCGGTTACCGTCAATAGAATTAAAGAAAATTCTATTCTTATCCAACAATAGAATAAAAAATGTAAAGACCCACCTAGGTACAGTTATATCTGTAATACTCTGATTAATTAACAAGATGATATTTTTAAGAAAATACCTTTTATTTCTATTAATGAAAAAAAAAATGTATTACTCTGCTAATAATAAAACATTTAGCAGACTATTAAAGCGCAATGATAATATATTTATTTACAAGTACTAAAAGAATAGTCACTTGTTGAAGTAAACGACGAGACAGTGTTACTCAAACAGATTATAGTTTTATGTCCACCATTCATTACATTAATATTAAATATAAAACCACTATAATTGTAGTACATCTGTATTATTACAATTATAATTTTTTTATAGTCATTATGGTTACAATCTCACCTCATATAAGTCATAATGTGGCCTAAGAGATAGTGGTCACGTTATGCCCATTGGAGGAACTGGCTCTTAAGTGTAACTGCCGAAGCACACCTATAGATATTTGGCAGAAGATTTTCAACTTGAGGCTGGTTGCTAGCCAGGCGGACATTAGAAAAAGTCCTACCAACATGCTATTGTTTTCTCTCCATGTTTTTCTTCACTAAAAACTCAAGCTCCTTGAAGGTGGTTTATACCCATTGACGTGGCGTCCATACACACTACCAACTGAGCTACCACCACTGTCATTTGAGGGTTTTCTTCAAAATCACCTTGCACAAATGCAGGCATACGTATTTATATTATAAGTCAGCTGATTCCATTATTTACATAACATTATTGACCAATCTAGTACATCCTTTGAACGAGGATAAGAAATTTTACAGTATACTTACAAGAGCGCTTCACTTGCTTTCAAATTTGTGATGTCTGAGAAGAGATTAGTGATCGCTTCTACTTCATTTTCATCCGGATCGATCAGGCACAATGAATTCTGATTCCTTATTGGATACTAGAAGCAATTACGGGCCTTTCAAGTATTACGTACAGCAAGGGGGGTGGGGGTAGGGGAAGACTTGTAAAACGTTCGACCAACGCGTTACGTAACATTGTTTTTTTTTATTTAAATAAAAAACTAGGCCACCCAAATTTCCCAAGTTCGCATTATATGTTTTACGGAGAATCCCTCGACTATTTATTTTAAAAAATGATTAATAAAAAAACGTAAAACATAATTATGAATTTTAGGTAAGAATGCTCACTTGGATGTTACGTAACGATTGAGGAGGGCTACAGAAAATAGTTACGGCGTGTTACGTTCCAAAAATCTTCAAGAATTGCGTTACGTATTACTTGAACGGCCCCTTAAGAAAACAGAGGGTACTAATAACAAAAATTGGAAATGATTGTACAAGTATTTTAAGTCTACCCTGTTATAGTTTAAAAAGTATTTATAAATAGTTAATACATACTGGTATTAAAAAGCTAAAAAATAGCTAGTAATGGTTAAACAAAAGGCAATTGAATGAATCAAATTATAACTTTAAAAAAATAAGACCTTTAAATGCCTGTTTAAATAAGCAAAATGTTGTCAACACATCATATATATTATTTATATATATATTTACTATAGTTAGCCTTAATATTGTAGGAGTTTTAATATCGTTTATTTGTTTTCACGTACCATCTTTTATCTCTGCATCTTGCACCTTTAGGTTGACTGTCAGAGAATGCCTCTGGCATTAAGTCGGCCAATCCATAAGTGTAAATCCTTGCTAATATCATTAGTGCGAATGTGAGATTTTTTGTTTGTTACGCTTTCACGCCTAAGTCACTGAATCGTTTATGATGACTTTGGTATAGAAATAGATGGGAACCAGGAGACGGAAATTGGCTGTTTTTTCTAGCGAAATAGCTATTGAAAGAGGGGTAAAGGTAACCGTTGTAAGAAACATTGTATTGCATCATCCGATTTGTTTGACAAAATTAATAGTCACGCGAGCAAAGTCGCAGGTAAAAACTAGCATACCTGTATGGTGGAAGGGCTTTTTCTAATGCTCACCTGGTTAGCTACCACCATCAAGTTGAAAATGTACCGCCAAATACTAATAGGTGTGTTCCAGCAGTTGCACTTAAGAGCCAGACAGGCTTCAGCGTGTCTACCAACTTGGCCCTATCGTTATTTAAGATCAGGTGAGATTTTGGCTATATCGCTAAACCTTAAGTACTAAAAAAAAAATAGTTACCTTAAAACTATTTTTTCTTTGCTCCCATGTGGCGAACGATATAGTGTATATCTCATTGGTGATGTGGTACAGAATATTTGAGTTTTCAACACTCACACTAAACACAAACGTTCTTCTGAATTGAAATAACTTATCCATGTTCGTCTTTACACCGACCTCTTTGTAAATTCCCTCAACTACAATGATCAAATTTTTTTTCTGTTGAACATATCGTACAATGAGTTATTATTGACACAAAAAATTGTAAATAATATATATTTTAATATACATATTGTTTATTTTTAAAAGACCTTTTGGATAATTTTATGCTCAGTAACAGAATAATTTACTGGTAATTTTGATATCACAAATTGGTCGTCGGTCATTGTAGTTACATCGATATTATATAACTGATTTTCGTATGATGTGAAATATAAGTCATA
The DNA here is from genome assembly GCA_039707435.1 of Actias luna. Taxonomy (NCBI): domain Eukaryota; kingdom Metazoa; phylum Arthropoda; class Insecta; order Lepidoptera; family Saturniidae; genus Actias; species Actias luna. Next base: position 10,176,878 of record JAZHAC010000012.1, on the reverse strand, counting down.
TATTCAGTAAGGGAATATCTCATTGGTCTTTAGTTAGTACAGATATGAGAAATCAGTTTAGTTTTAGAATGATAGAATAAAGCATATACAATGTATACTCTAAATAGTGATAGTTAAGAGACGGCTTATAAAGAATTCGTAAAATAGAAAGAATAAAAAATTAATATTATTTATTATTTAAACCAACCAAAGTCAAGTAATTTTGAAGTTTTAGGGAGTGTGTCGTTAGTGCAAAGATGACTTAATTGGCAGTATGTACAGATTCCACGTCGATGGCCGTGAGTTCGAATCCTTGCAATGAGCCTGAGTTTTCGGTGAAGGAAAAGCTGATAATGAATCCATAGCATGTTGGTAGAGCTTTCTCTAATGCCTACCTGGCTAGCTAACACCTTTAGGTTGTCAATTTGCCTCAAATACTTATAGGTGTGTTCCAGTAGTAATACTAGAGAGCCAGTTCCTCCACAAGACTGACCGTGTCCAATATCTTGGGCCACATCGTCACTTAACATCGGATGAGATGTTAGCCATAACGCTAAACCTACAATGCCAAAAAATACGAATAGAGATGTCACTGTAATCTATACATATAATAAATTTGTAGAAAAGTAGAATTTGTACATAATTAATTTAATAAAGAAATATTTAAAAAAATGTAATAGACGGGCTGTCAAAGAATAAGCAACAGAACACATTTCCAGCATTTTTGGAATTTTTGTCAGTTTGTGAACGCATTATGTAAAATGTTTGAAACCAATGTAGGTAACTTTTATAAATACAAAAAATTATACGCAAATTGAAGTATTACTTAGTTTTTATTTCATCACAATCGGTGTACTCTATCAAGATATATTAGATAATAGAAATGTAGTGTTCTAATGCACGCAATTCAGTTAAAACGTCAAAATAGAACTAATGTTGATAGTTGATCTCGATGTTCGATAAATGGCGTTGTGCATCTAACGTTATCATGTAACACGGATATTGAATGTACTGATATCTATACTACGCGTTTTAGTTTTCGACAACCCCGCGAACGAAATCGTAGGCAAAGCTAATAAAAAAAATATCTCGATAAAAAGTTACAAAACTTACGTCATGCTTCAAAACATCTACTGTGAACGTAGTCGGGTCGTGTATTGTGTCAGGGAACAGATTCAGAGTTCGGCTGATAAGGCCTCTACCCACAATAACTTTTTTGCTACAGTCCTTTTCGATTAGATTAGAGTCCTGTATATCGCGGTTGCGTTGTGCCAGGTGAGGTAGTAGATCTCTTTCAAATCCTGCCAATTAAGCATGGTTTTCGTTCCACATGATATGGTTTCCGCACAAACGTCACTAAAGAAGATTTGTTCTTTTTTTATTTTTAGCATCTCTGTCCTTTTTAGAGACTATTAAGTCATAAGATTTGGACATTTTGGATAGATGGAACTATCTTTAACAAGATGGCGACTCTCTTGGGAGTTTTTGTGGCAACTAATATATCATGTTCCGAATGATTATTTATAATTCACTTCACTTATGCTCCTCAGCTATACAACATCACGTAAAATGTCGCTTATATTACGCAATACAGAGCTAAATAACTAAGTATATGAATAAAAATAAATATCACAACATGGCATATCAAGAGCCCGCCAAAAACTCTCATTAAAGTAGTCATTCGATCGTACAAATTATGCGCGGTAAATCGTCGTAATCGACTCAGCGGTTAAGGCGTGAAAGCGTAACAAACAAATAAACAAAGAAACTCACTTTCGCATTTATAATATTAGTAAGGATTCACCGCGCACACAAAAAATACACCTTTGGTTCTTGAAATATACTAAAAAATGTATATAATACTATATCTGTCGACATATTTTCGTGACGTAACAAAAATATAAGTTATATATAAATCATTGAGTCACGATGCGTGGGCAGAAATAACTAAATAAATGAATACACATACTTCCTCCTCTATCCTATTTCTTTTTCGTTTATTTTTATTATCGAATAAGATGATGGATCACAATGAAAGTGGCAGCCACCCGAGCACACGCGTCCATACTCATACAAGGATGAACTGGTCTGTCTTTTCGTCGCGGGCTGTTCGAGCTGGAGTCGCGGTCTACCTAATTTATATCTACATATTAGCTCGCGCGGCAAATAACGTCAACTCCCCTCGAACATAGTTTTTTTTTACGCACTTACATTTGGTATTTTGAACGCACCTTTACGCTAGTAATCATTCTAGGTCAGGGATGGCAAACCTTTCTTTGACCAGTTGCCTTTTTTTACAAAGTAATCTTCTTACTAATATTATATGTGAAAGTGAGTTTCATTTGTTTGTTACGCTTTCACACCTAAACCACTGAATCAATTGTGATGAATATTGGTATAGAGATAGGTGGGAACCTGGAGACGGTGATAGGCCACTTTTTCTTGCTAAAACCTTATTGAAAGTGGGATAAAGAGAGGGATAAACTTTGTATAAAACTTTTTATTGGGTCTTTCGATTTGTTTTGGGAAAATTAATATTAACACGAGCGAAGCCGCACGTAAAATCTAGATCACTATAAAAATGAAAATCCATTGAAGTATTAGTATATGTATGTAAGTATATGTATTAGTTTTTTGGTAGCAAAGTATAGCTACATCTGATGGTAGGTACTGTACAATTATAAAAAAATGATCATGAGTATATCATTATATAATTAGATAAATAACCGCGATAAAATCCGTTTAAATCAGTTTTATTTCAATGAATATTTTTCGCGTAAACATAAGAAATCATTAGATAATTTCTTATAAGACCCGTTAAAAAACATTGTAATTCTGAAAGTTCCACATCTTCAGACCCTTTCAACATAGAAAAGCTTTATTAAAATTAGAGTTCGCCTAGTGGTTAAAATTAGACTATAATCGTCGATCTTAATCTATATTAATATTAAAGTTTGTTTATTTACTTATTTGAACACCCTAATATTAGGAACTACCAGTGGGATTTCAAAAAATATTTTTGTATTTGATAGTGCAATCATTGAGGAAGTCTTTAGGTTATTTAATATCACGATACCACCAATAGGAGCAAAGCAGTATTGAAAAAAGTTACAAAAACGAGCAAAAGTTTAAAATATAATAATAAAATAGATAAACTGTACCACATAAAGTTGCGTTAAGTGACAGAGTTGCCTTTACGTCATAGAACTTAATGATTTTCCTTCGGGTTCCGTCGGTCCCGTCGAAATGTGAAAAGTATAGTGTTAAGAACTTCTCTACAACGACTTTCGTCAACTTATCCGGCCTCTTTAGGAAATTTCTGTGAAAAGGAAACATTGTTCCATGTTGTTTAATTTTTATACCATCCTGAAAGTCAAATAGTTCAATATAAATAAATGCTTTGGAATACGAGTTACATATTTAAATTAAATATTAACACTTGAAAACCCTACTATGATATACCTCCCACTTCTGAACAAAGACCTCGCCTAAACCGCTGAATTGATTATGTTGAATTTTGGAATAGAGATAGATGGGAACCCAGAGACGGCGATAGGCTACTATTTCTAGCAAAAAAGGCATAGGAAGCGGGGTAAAGAGATGGATAAACTTTGTACGAAACTTTTTTATGCATCATCCGATTTGTTTGACAAAATCAATATTAACGCGAGCGAAGCCACAGGTAAAAGCTAGTTTTAAATAAAATATAGTAAGATCAACTAACCAGTTCTGCAAGTCTTGGAAATTTTAACAGGATCCTCTTGAGGTAAGATGATACATCCATATCACTTTCACACAAGGGATTCCCTTCAACCCATAGTCGTTCTATTTTACTGCTTACTCTTACAAGGTAAGATATTGATTCAATCTGTGTATATGAAAATAAGATTTAGAAGGTTGAATGTTGAAGAACAAATAATTTGAAAACATTCTACATATAAAGTAGCGATGATAGCTCACTTGGTAGTGTGTACGGACACTGCATCAATGGACGTGTATTCGAATCCATCTATATGGAGCTTGAGCTTTCGGTGACGGAAAACATCGTGATGAAACTATAGCGAGGTGGTAGGCAGTAAGTGGTGGTAGGTACCACACTCATGTTGAAAATCTGCCGCCAAATACCTATAGGTGTGATCTGGCAGTTGCACTTAAGAGCCAGTCCTTCCACTAGACTTAGCGTGTACACCATCATGGGCCACATCGTAACTTAACATCAGGTGAGGTTGTTACTATAACGCGAAACCATAATTATTTAAAAAAAAATTACTTACATTGTTGTTACTAAGATTAATTGCTGCTAAATCGCCTTTAATAAAAAAGTTTAATATATCCAGTGGGGGCTGCCTGAAAAAAAAATTATACATATCTAGTTAAAATTATGTCATTATTATTAAGAACAGAAAAAACTTCACAGAAAATTTTGATTGAATTGTTTAATCAACTGAACCATTGGCATGCTTATAATACTTTATATAAAGTTGCTTGACAAATATTAAAATTTTATGTAAGAATTTATTAATGATAACTTTTATATAACTTATTAATTGAGTAAAGACAAACTTTCTATGTTCAAAATTCCATCAAAATCAGTAAATTTGTTTTAGAGTATACATAGACATATAATTTTATATATATTTATAAAGTATTTACTTATCTACAAGATGTTATAGAATTGGGGTGTCAATTAAAATACATATAGTATTATCACATCTTAGATAAATTTTTAATTTTTAATTTTCACATGAAATACTGATGATGTGTTGCTTTCGGTCTACCTATATGTTTATATTTTTGCTTTTATTATCAAGGTCTGTGGCAAGTAAACTTCAGTCTATAATGTAATACTTTCCTTTAAGTTTATATTTAATTTTCTTCCATTCTATCATTATATTATAATTGTAAAAATATGTACCTCAAGTTATTATCACTTAAATTTAACAATTTTGTAAGTTTTCCCATTCTTAGCATAAGTATTTTGAACTGGGCTAGAAGGTTAACATTGTAGAAATGTATTCTCTTCTCTTTAAATTCTGCAACAATTTATTAAATAAAAATAGAGTCATATTTCTATAATTAAAATTTAAAAGCACAACTCACCTTTATCATTACAAAAATTAGATAAATCCAGTTCACATTTCTCAGAGAATCTATTACTAACCACATTAGATACAAGTTCCTCGATTGTTAAATTGTTACCAAAAAATTCTAATGAACTTTTATCATTGAAAAGAACATCAATATTAAACATTTTCCGATTGAACGGAAATATAAATTCAAAATTTATAATTTTTAATATTAAGCTAAGATTACTTGTGTATAATACTAATGTATTTTTCTGGTAATAAACATTCACCGGTATAAGTGTTGATGCATAATATTCTCTAAATGCATCACATAATTGATCTGCACTATCCTTCCAGTTGTGTATCTAGAAATTCAAAATAAAATAATTACTATTTGTTAATAATTACAAGCATTTCATACAAAACAGTTTTTTCAGAAGGTACAACATGTTCCAAATTAATAAAGATTTATATATACAATCTATACAAATAAAGAAAATTTAAGTATCTGTTTGTAATGTCAAAATAACTGCTTTTTACTAAATGCATATGAAAGTAAATACAGTACAATAATCAGTTTTTGTGTGTCTGTTTATTCTAGCTAATCTCTGAAATAACTGGACCGATTTTGAGTGGACTTTTGCTGGCTGATGTTATAAGGGGTAATTAGTATTCTGTTTTAGAAAAAAATTGAGGTTCAATGAAAACAAAATAAATAATAATTATTACTTTCACACAAATGAAGTCACAGGCACAGCTAGTATATATATATCTTGGTTCAAAAACTTCCAGGAATTTTCTCACAAGATCTTCACCTTTTTGTCGGTATATTGAGGCATCACAAGACATTATTACTTGATAATGGCAAGGGTGATGTTCTTCAGCGAGAATTAGTTGTTAAGATGGGGATAAAAGAAGAAGAAGAACTACTGAAGTATCTTACAAATGACAAGTATTTTAAGTGTGGACTGTATTTGATACTGAAGCAACAATGTGGGCACTCTAAACAATTGTAAGATATTCTATCATTCTACATAATATTGGAATAATCCTGTTTAAATGAGTTCTTAAAAAAAGAAGTTGATGTGAAACATTATCTATATTAATACTATAAAATGGAAAAGTTTGCCTGTATGTTTATTTGAACTTGATAAAGCTATCAGTGGGATTTCAGAAATTGAATTTTATTTGATAAACCAATAATTGAGGAAGGCCTTAGACTATTTTACATCACCCTATTACCAATACGAATAAAGTTGTATTGAAAAGTTAGAAGAATGGGCACAAAATGTGCCAGACAGGCCACAATTGGTGCAAGAGGAAGATGTATTAGGTGGTAAGCACTCTCAAATACCCACTAAAAGACTCCATGGTGAAAGTCACTTCCATATACTGCCAAAGACAACTTTCACACTTCTTATTTAGCATATTTAAAAAACTGTATACCAACATAAGACATTTTTTGATGTTGACAAAGGAAACCATGGTCTGTGACTAATATCTTATACTGTCACTGTAGCTACTACTTATATGCACTTCATCATGTTTATGCAGGTTCTTAGTCAGCAATCTCTATTATGTATATGGTACAGTTGATTGATGTCACAAGTATAATGGTATATTAATAAATGTTGCTTTTGTCTTTGACAGCATTTACTTTTTAATTATTTATATCAGAAGTTTTCAATTTACAATCCTTGTATATAAGTGAAAGCGACTGGAATCAAAGAGTATTTGCGTTTGAACAGGCAGTGGTTGATTTTATATAGATTGTGTAAAAGTAAATTATTCTATACTTTAAACAGCATTAACTAGTTAAAAACATTTAATATTAAGTCTACACTATTGAAGTTACCGTAAGCTTGTGAAAAGAGTAGTTAACCGACTGCTCTTCAGTGGCCAAGGCATTTTTTATGTATTCCAATATTTCTGGCGAACAAGTCAATTTATTTAAGAAATATCTTTTATACTTAGCGAGCTGTAATTGCTTTGATGCCATGATAATTAAATAGATTGTTCTATGATAAATAACTGTATATTAAGATTTATATGTACAAAAACAAATTTATTTGAATAATTTGTCATGTGTCTAACATTTAATGTCATCAGGGCTTCCAGATCACAAAGAAAATATAAAAACCGTATGGATGATCGATATTCATTGATGGTGAATATACATCGATATTTGACTAGAAAACGTCACGTTTTGAATCATCGATATATCTATTGTATTTAGATTATTTAAATCGATGTTTCATAATATCAATAGTACGATGCTATAATTGATAACCAAAAAATAATAAATAGATGCTTACAATGAATATCCATTTTCAAAGGGCAAAAATTAACTGTTGTACTAAGAAGGTTAATAACACAGAAATGTAAATATAATCTCTACAAATAATTTGTCTACGACCCATTCGGAAACACTCAAAGTCTATTAGTCAGATACGCCTTCTGAATAGCTGTTCACTTACGAATTGAAACGAAATAAATCAATTCACATATAAATTGAGATCCAAAGTACAATTCATTAAAAATCGTTTGCTTAGTCGCTTTCTTTGCTTATGTTTTCAATATAAAACTACATAACAATAATAAACAAAAACTAAAAGGACACCAAAATAATCGATAGCGTTATATAATATTTTAGTAATTATATTATTACAATCCAAGCGGTTCCACTCATCGATTGCAATGTAACCTGAAGCTTTTCTTTTTAATACCATGCAACCAATTCCAACATTTTTTCATAAATAGGAAGTTAGAGCTGAAACAAGATGATGGCTCTCTTGTGGGCAAACCATGTTAGCTAAAATGTCACAAATATTAATAAATAACTAAGTACATAAAAAATTAAATCACAACATGAGAGATTAAGATCCCGCCAAATACTATTTTTTTATACTTAAGGTTTAGCATTATGGCCATAATCTCACCTGATGTTAAGTGACGATACGGCTCAAGTTGGTAGACACGCTAAACCTGTAGAGGAACTGGCTCTCAAGTGCAGCTGCCGGAATACACCTATTGGTATTTGGCGGCACGTTTACAACTTGAAGGTGGTAGCTAGCCAGGCGGGCATTAGAAAAAGCCCTACCACCATGCTATGATTTCCTCACGATGTTGTCCTTCACCGAAAGCTCAATCTCATTGTAGGTGCTTGGATTCGAACTCACGTCCCTTGACGCGAATTCGTACACACTACCACTGAGCTATTATCGCTTCTGAAGCATAGATTTTTTTTATTTACCTATTGAGGAAAGGCGAAATCAACTAAGTGCACAGCCATCTAGCAAGTTTTTGATTTATTCAGTGAAAAATTATCATTTCTTTATGTGTATGGGCAGAATATTCAAATAATTGTAAATAGTGTTTTATGAAAATAGAAGAATCAAACTTTGTTTTGGGAGGGTAACATATTAAATTACTGAATTGTTTCAGAGATGTGTGTTGCTTAATAAAATACCATACAAAATCGATTCTTGTTTCAATTGATATCAAATTGCTATCCCTAATCTAGTCGCATGTCATTATTTATTACACCATTGATTTATATTTTAGACTGAGGAAAATATTAATTATATTGCAACTCTGTATTTTAATTCTTACTATAGCCGTGTAACAGCTTAATTATGAACACTACGCTAATTACCGTTTGTAAATTCCTCTTATTTGTTATAGTGTTTATGAATGTAATATCTTATGTAGTTATAGCCAATACTTCAAAGAAATTGCAAATAGGCATTAAGAAGCGACCCGCTGAGTGTCCCATTAAGAGTAAAAAGGGAGATTTACTTCATATGCACTATACGGTAAATAAAATATATTTAAAGTAAATAGATAACAGGGGCTTTTACCGAAGAAAAATTGAAATTCGAGTTATGAAATATGAGTTACAGGCACGTAATTGAGGATCCTTCAATAAGATAATATTTTATTGACATGTTCATAAACCAATGAATAATTTTTGTACATTTGGGATCGTAAAGTATATTGTTTGAACTTACACAACCTAATTGCTCTCCAAGAGAATTGTGTTTGTTAGTACACCTCAAGCACTTAATTTGTTTTATTCTAAGATATTTAGTTTGCTTTGAGTTCAACACCACAGCACACTATCAACCATTAATAGCTGAATATTGTAAAGATTTTATGTATAATAATAAAACTATAAAAACTACATCAAAGTAATCATCTCTCTTAATATTTCTCCAAATATATAATTACTAGCTGTGTCTGTGACTTTGTTCCCGTGGAACTAAAAAATATTTAATCATTTTTGCTCACTTTTATAACTTTTTTCGTTACTGCTTTACTTACATTTGTGATAGTGTGATATTAAAGAGCCATCCTCAATTATTACTCAGTTTAACATAAAAGCTTTTTTCTTTATCCTACTTGTATTTCCTATCAATAGTTCATTCAAACAGACAAATTTATCTGCTTTATAATATTAATTAGCAGTGCACAACATTGTTCACATGAAACTAAAAATTCTTTTATAATTTTTAATTTTAATTTCAATTTTTAATTTTTGCCCATTGTTGGAGTTAAATTGTCTAAGCCTTTGTACATGATAGTGCATGATAGAATACAAAAGTATTTGAAATTCAAATTATAGTTCTACAACATTAAAGTGTTCAAACATTACTGCTTTATAAAAATGTCAATATATATTGCTATGTGGGATTTCATACTCTGAAATAGTAAATTTTAGTTTGTTTTTTAAATCTAGTACTATATTTATTTTTCATTTGTTTTTTATATCTTGGTTAAAGTTAGCTCTTGCATTTTTAGTCCTTCCCGGCCATCCGGGCATTCACACATATCATGCACAGTATGTGTGAATGCATTTCCCTGTGATGAATAAAAGGTCCTACATTTTTGACAACATTTAAGAGACCAATGAAATGGCTATTGCAATAATGTGTGTGGTATTTTTTTCAGGGTACTTTGGAAGATGGCACTGAGTTTGATAGTTCTATTTCAAGAGGTACCCCATTGACATTCACACTTGGCTCTGGGCAAGTCATTAAAGGATGGGACCAGGGTTTGATGGGAATGTGTGAAGGTGAACAAAGGAAAATAGTGATTCCTCCAGAATTAGCTTATGGTGAGGCAGGAGCACCACCAAAAATACCAAAGTCTGCAACACTTATATTCCATGTTGACTTAGTAAAAATTGAGAGAAAGGATGAATTGTGAAAATTTCTACAGTAATCTGTTTTATTAAACTGTGAAAATTCATGTTGTGTTTTGTATTATAATAGTCTTATTAAAAAACATGTGTTTATTAAAGAACACATATTAATTGTTTTTTTTTTTTAGTTTAATAAATACATTTTCAGTCATTGAATAATAATGACAAATATTTATTATACATTCCTATAATAATTTTGTATCAATATTTGGGATTATATTATAACTAAGGAGAAAATCATTAAAACCAAATTAGATAAAAATATTCACTATAGCAAATCTTAAATTCAGTTGTCTTATACCTAGTTGCTAGTCTTTATATTAACTTCATGTAACAAATTCGACATTAGTATTGGGTTTTAACAAAGAATTAATTTTTTCTGAAATAAAATTTATCCCTTATGTTAATCCAGCTAATTAACTGTATCAATTTTTATCCAAATCTCTTTATTTATTTTTGTGTGACTGAGTAGCAAACATTCACACTTTCACATTTATATTTATTTTTATTATTTACTAAATGATCATCTAAAATCGATGATCTTTATTCTCGCTAAAATTCAAAAATGGTTTGACGATTTGTATTTTTTTTACATATTGATTAACTATAATCAATCCCAATCAATCTTCCGACTTGAATTCGTTAAGGCCAATAGAACCCGGTATATCTATAGTTCCTGTTTTTTTTTTGGCTACTGTATGAACCTTGTTTATAACTTAATTAAACTTATAAATTAATTGAACATCTTTAATTGTATTAAATTTAAATAAATTAAGCCTACGTCCCTTGAAACGGCTTCCATGCATACTATTAACTGAGCTATCTTCCCTTTATTACTTTTCATATTTATGAGATTTAAAAAAAAAACCGTGTTTTTTTATATATACTATCCTTGTCCTGACAATAACAAATACAATAAAAAAGAATTATCCAGTTTGGTGAAGTTGTTCGGAAGTTATGCGCGTACATACATTTCAGAGATTCATTTTTATATTTTTATGTGTGTAAATATCTCTTAATAGAGTGAACCTATTGCTATGATATAAAAACTGAGCAATGCTCCTAAGTTACATGATACATGCACAGATAAACAGAGACAAATTCCAAAAATGCTGGAAATGGGTTATGTTGATTATCCTTTAACACCTTGGCAATTTTTTTTTTGGATTGATAGCTTGTGTTTTGGTTTCATTTGTAAAATCGTAAGAGATCTTGTCAAAGATTTGTTCTCAGATTTATAAGTCATATGGGCGGCGTACTAAGGTAGACGATGACAAAATGTTATGAAAGCTAAATATTATGGTCATGTTTTAATTCGTTTTGTACACATTTTAAAGTTATATATAAAACCGTTTTTCTTCATACTTTATCCAGGTTTAAGATTGGCGGTAACACTTTTAATTATGACTATGTGGCATATTTAAAATTCGATTCTATTTGATATCTCATTCTCAATTGCTTTTATTTTATTATTCTTTTGCTACGCCAGTTGCTCAGTATTTTAATCACTGTGACTCGTCGATCCCGCTTCGTCGATCACACTTAAGCGACATGATCGCGCCAAACAAAGAGCAAACATGTTCCAGTTCCAAATGATGCATTTGAAAAATTATTGGTGTTCTAATCTTTTGGAACACCTACATGTTTCGGAACAGTGAACCGGTTCAGTAAAGGGTTACCATCGTATTCTGTATATTTAATCTATGTACATTGTACATACACATATAATTGCCGTGTTGTCATGTTTGTTTTCGAAGTCTCTGTTTTTGGTAATTTGTGATCGATAATTGTGGTTCACTATAGATATTTACGTATGTACGTGGCTGGTACCATAGGAATTATTTCGTGTCATATGTTAGCACAGAATGATTTTAGTTTGAGTTTGTAGTGATGGTAAAAATAATTTTTCTTCACCCAGACTTGGGAATTGGTGGCGCGGAGCGCTTAGTAGTAGACGCTGGGTTGGCCTTCAAAAAGAATGGCCATGAAGTCTCTTTCTACACGAATCATCATGATCCAACGCATTGTTTTGCTGAAACACGTAATGGTACGTTTCCTGTAACAGTTGTTGGCGATTGGATACCGCGTTATATTTTTGGAAAATTTAAAGCGGCATGTGCTTATATTCGGATGGTATACGCGGCAATTTATCTTGCTTGGTATGTCATACCAATTGAAGAACCTACACTTATATTTTGTGACTTAATTTCATTATGTGTACCATTTTTGAAAATGGCAAGAGGTCCATTCAGGGTTATATTCTACTGTCACCACCCTGACAAACTACTGACAACCGAGGGCAGCCTTTTAAAAAAAATGTACAGAGTACCTTTGAATTGGCTGGAGGAGTTTACCACTGCTCGAGCTGATAAAGTTCTAGTAAACAGTAAATATACTGCCAGAGTATACCAAGATGCATTTCAAAGTATTAGAGAAATACCTGATATTTGTTACCCATCAATTAATAGTGAATACTTTAAGGAAACTATTCCAAAACCTTTAAAAGAAGTTGTACCTGTTGGAGCAGATAGGTTTGTATTTCTTTCAATCAATAGATATGAAAGAAAGAAAAATTTACAATTAGCATTAAGAGCTTTAGAACATTTAAAACATGTTTTATGTGAGGAGGATTGGAACAGAGTTCATTTAATAATGGCTGGTGGTTTTGATCCAATTAATTTAGAAAATATGGAACATTATATTGAATTGACAGATTTAGCTGCAGAACTTGATATAGAAGATAAAGTAACATTTATGAAGTCACCAAAAGATGAAGAGAAGGTGTCTCTTTTGTACAATTGTAAAGCGTTGGTATACACTCCATCTAATGAGCATTTTGGTATTGTTCCACTAGAAGCAATGTATTTCAAGAAACCAGTTATTGCTGTTAATAGTGGAGGTCCCACTGAGACTGTAGTGAATGAAGTTACTGGATTTCTTTGTGAGCCAAATAGCAAATCTTTTGCTGATGCCATGACAAAATTAATTCAAAATCCAGAGCTAGTAGAAAAGTTAGGAGAAGCTGGGTCGAAGAGATTTGAAACAAAGTTTTCCTTTGACGCATTTACAGAACAGTTGAATGGTATACTTACAAGAGAGAGGCAAATGGTTTCTGAAGCTAGGGCTATGCAATATGAACAAAAGAAGAGAAAATAACATAGACTAAGCACTCCAACAATGTTTGACATGGTTTGAGAGTGTATTGTGTCTATGATGAGTATAATTCTAATGTAAAAATCTGAGCATACTTTATTAACTAAAGATAGTACTAATATCAATTTTTTTTTTAAATAAATCAGATATGTCATCTTCAATCAGTGATTAATTAAGTATTTATATGTTTGCAAATTTTGCAAAAGTATACTATTAACAGATTAAGGATAATCTATATTGAATCATACATATATTGCAAATTGGCCATATAGTTATAAGAATTCTTTGAATGTATGATTAATTAATTTAAATTTTTCTTAATTTAAACAATACACCCATTTTTTAGTTTATTTTCAAAAATTATTAAAATATAGGTGTTAGAAAGTATATATATATTATTAATGTATAAAGAAATATATCACTGCATTTAAAGTGTAAAAAATAATTGTTCCTAATTGTTTATGTAATGTATAGTATAATTATGTACTGAATTTTTTAATTCAAACAAATAAACATTATAAACAGTTATTTGGGTTTATGTTTATTTGTGTACAAAAAAACTAAGAGGATATGAAATTAACAAAAAGGTAGCTGGAATTAAAATTTAGAATGTACTAATCGTATAGCTCCAAAAATAATAAATCTGGACTTTACATAGGAATATTTGTAATATTTTGTTTTTAGGTTAAGGCATAGACATTTAGGAGTCAAGTATACAATTCAATGAAAATGTCTGCAAATTATCAATTATTGTATTCAGGCATATATGTAACGAATGTATAAATTCCATGACTTTATTTGAGTTTATATTTTTGTCACATTTCCAACAACATATTTTATCTAAATACACATATTTTACGAGTCTCCTATATTAAAGCTATATCTACACTTGTATGTTGTTATTAGTGTATTAATAACTATTTAGATATGTGTGGTTAAAGTATAGTTTTCCAATCATTTAAACATGACCTTGGATAACTTTAAACAACTTATTTTGTGGAAGTTTCTAGATGGTGAAGAGACTTTAGGGCATTGGCATTCAGTGCGAACTTAACAATTCGCCAGAATTTGAAAATTTTAAGCGAATATGTATTTATATATTTTTATAAATGGCTTCTGAACTAGTCTAATAGTTTTTCACATTTGCTAATATAAAAGAAAAAACTGGAGGTAAAAAATAAATATATAGTTATCAATAAATTAATTTGTAATGAAGTTTATTACATTGTTACTATTATAATTATAACACATTTGAAATTATTAAGATTCAATCATAACTATTTCTAAACATGCTTATTCTCCATCCAAAAAAATTAAATGTAAAAATTGCTGTTGCGAACATTTATAACAATACAGAGTTATATTGCAGTACATGCATTATTATTTTGTGTATTTGAATTTCCCAGAAGTATTCAAATATGAAAAGCATTATTTAAATCTAAACCGTATGGTAATGGTGATGCTGAAGAAAATTAAAATACTAAGAATAGAAATGGAATGCCTTTTAAAATTTCATTAGAACGTAAGTATGTAAAAATGTGTAGAAACAATTTTGCTTTAAAATTTAACTAAAAAGTTATCATTGGCAAATATGCCTATACAGGCAGTTATTCATTACTAAAAAAATATCTACTTTTTAAGTTATGCTAACTTGACAGGTAATAAAAAGGAATTATACAATAATAATTTGCAAGTGTTGTTATTAGAGACAGTAATGAATGTGCTCTTATTGCACTGGCCTACACGTCGTATGATTATATAATACAATATTTAAAGGTAACTGCATATAAATGTTATCAATGCACTCTATTGAAAAATAGAGCTGTTGGAACTTGGTATGAACAAAATGATACAATATATGTATAGTTCATTTCTGAGATTTCAACAGAATCTAATCCCTAGGTTCTCAAAGTGAGCGGTACCACCCTCCAAGGAGCGCTGAGGCAATCTTGGGAGGCTGTTGAAACTTTAAGTGATATTTGGACGGCTACAAAAAAACCGGTCCGTGGTGGATTTTCTAACAAATTTCTTTAAAAAATTTAGAAGAAGTATTCCTGGGGGGCGTTGGTCCGATTTTCCATAAAGTGGGTGGTACACCAAAAATATTGAGAAACACTGAATTCTAATCTATCTAGTACTATTAAGTACGTAAGTCTTGTATGTATACCATAAATACATTTCATGTATCTCGGAAACGGCTCTAATGATTTGGATAAAATATTGTATTTAGACAGGCTTTTTGAATTCACATATCGCACCTGCTCACAAATAGTGTTACAATTAAAAAAATTCATTTATTTTACTTTTTGTTTTTCGGGATATTAAAATGTCATTTTGTGGCTTCAAACAAGCTTTTAAGTTGCTGAAAACTATTTTGTTATAGATTAAACTAAGACCCCCAAAAGCAAAACGTAATAATAGCATATATTTTAAACGCCTTTTTAGCAATAATGTTATTTTTAGTTATGACACTATTTGAACCTCTTTTATAGTTTTATTTTCCGTGAAAACATTTTTTTGTCTTTACATTAATTGTTACTAATGAAATAATTAAGAAACCGTACTAAAAATCTAAAACCGTAAAAAGTGGATGTTTAATTAATAAATACGTGATTTGTGTCTAATATATATATTTTTTTGGAATTAAGCGGTCACCCAGGTGCTTATAATAATAAAATGTTATATTTTCAAATTGTTTGTAAAAATAAAACAAAGTGAATTGATTTAAATATTTTTATTTATAATTTATTAACACTTCTAGTTTTCATTCGATGAAAGTTTTTTGTATGGCGTCATACGCCATATCTACATTCTCTTGCGGCAATGGGTCCATGATTTCGAACTGTAAATCGTATTGCTGATCGAGTCCCATGTAGCTATCACTCATTATGTATACAGTGTAAATAACTCGACCTGTGGGGAAAGTAAAAATATTATTATATATTTTTATACATTTTTCTAATCTACGTTAATTTTAATAGTAGATATAAATAGAAAGTGAAAATGCTTGTGCCTAATAGCCTAACATAAATATTATGCCTAATAAGAAATGGTAATCTATAAAAATATATATATGTACTTAAGGTTTGCTATCAGGTGAAACTGTAATTAAACACTCGACCTACAAAGTATATACTTAATAATTTACGTGTAACAATATTATAATTTATTATTAATATTCGGGTTGCTGATGTATTGTGTGAAGGCCGAATCCAGGAATTCATTTATTTCAATATCAACAAAAATATTTTTTTTTCGTGTACGTCCGGATGTCTGTGTAAGGATTACATCCAAAAAACTTAATGCATTGGGACCATTTATTTTTTTATAGTTTATGACATCCAATAGAATGACATCGGATTACTTCCTATTTAATATGAATATTATTCTATGTCATTCAATTATAATTACGTTATAAGGCGTGCACTTTTGGATTTTCCAAACTATTTATTTTTCTTGCCTTTTAGGTGATAAATAAAAATGGACTATTAATTTTCAATTTATCTTCAGTTAGATTTATGATTAAATTGAAAAAGAATTGATTTACTGATCTATATTAAGGTTATTTAATTAACTGACATGGAGACTATTGTACCGTCCATAGGTATATATTAAGTGCTTAAAATAACTGGATGATGAGGTACAGCAGGGATTAATCAATTTCCCAAATTATATTGGAACATTCTTGAAATAAAGCTTAAGTTTCGCATAGCAGATTTATGATTAAGTAATTACCTCGATTTGAAGGTGTGTAAAATGTGAGTTGGGCAGTGCTTTTGGGATGTACCCGTTTCAGTGCATGCAGTTCCCCGTTGTCGACGGCGCCGAGGGTCACAAACCAGCCCTCGTTCTTGCCGCGAGGGAACCGAGGGCATATAACGTTGTTCGGATTACCGCCGCGACGGTGCATATCAATTAGCAACGTGTATTCCTAATGAAGAAGAAAATGAACGTTTATGATTTAAAATCAATTTCCCGTATTACTTGTAATTTTTTGTAGTGAAAACCTTGTTTTGCCTGCATTGAATGAGATAGAGGCGTACCGTCCAATAGACACGAGTATACTAATATTGTGTACATTTAAGTTAAATATATAATAAATTTAGTTTTCAAAACTATAGGTATTCTAAATTTATAATATAATAAAAGTTTTCTGTTCTGCAAAAATATCAATAGCATCAACAAAATTTAAAGACCGCACCGTAAAATTTGCAACATTCAGAGTAGCCAAATGGATGCGTTCTGAAATACAATCGTTGGTCTTTAGTTTATTACGTCTAAGTTTAATTATTTTTAAGTAGTTTTTTACCTATGAATTTGCCGTACTGCAGTACTAGCCATTGCAAATCAAAATAATTTTTGTTTAGCTAACAATTCTAATACAAAATTAATGTTAAAAACCAGAAGTTCTTTTTCCAAACGTAGGCATTTATTGATTACTTTTTTTCATCACATTTGAATCTTTTTCATGATAGATACGTTAAAATTCGAGTAATTATGAGATTCTTGTTACTCGTACCGTCGAGGAAGCAACTTGGCCCAAGCGGTATGCAACATCAAAGACGTTTACGGAGCTGACACTACAAATTTTTTATAACGCAAATTTTGCTAAATTTTGTTAAATATGTTAGGTTGCTTCTGAATTCGCAGCCTATTGGGTAACGCCACTGGCCTGAATGAGAAGATTAAATTTAGTTATCTACGGCTTACCTGTTCAGAGTGTAGAGGTAACCAATTATCCCTAGCTATCGGTTGAGCTATTGGCTTGTCTTGCTCGTGGTCAGCATCAAACCAGAGACCGCGTACTTGCAGCTTTATATCCAGAGTTGGCATGTCGCATATTGTCTAAAAAATAGAATAAATTAAGTTTACAAGAGTAATAACAAATAGCCACAGTTTATAAAAAATATTGTTCGTTAAAAAAAGTCATTTTCATAATTGTAATACTAGAAATAAACATCATCTGGCTCAGATCCTCAAAAGGCTAACAAAAATACATGCCTAAATCATCTAAAGAGAATGTTTCCGCTTCTATAATAAAATCCCTCACGAAATACGTGAACTACAAATTAAAACAGTTTAAAATAATTGTGAAACATAAATTTGTTAAAATGACGTATTATAAAATTGCCGATTATTTAGCAGGTAATGGATCAAATGCAATATCAAATACGTCGGATTAAACATTCTTAATATTTTTAAGTTCGGGAGCTAGTATTCACATGTTAAAAAGAGCGATTACTGAAGGGTTTTTTTCGCAATTTCTTCTCTTCAAGAATGTCATGTTGTTTCCGAAGCGGTGGTAGTTTTTTTTTTAAATGATATTATTATCCTATTTTTGAGAAGTAAACGATTTGATTTGACCGGCTCAGCTACTTATAGATATAATTGCCCTTCGAGTATGAAGTCATTATAATGGAATATATTTATTTACCTTGTATATTTGTTCAATTTGATTCTCTTCAAATTCCCGCCTCAAGTACTTCGCTAACAACTCATAATTCCTTGAACAGGCAACTTTTAGTCCATTCAACATCGTGCAAATTTTTTTTGTATCCTTGGCCATTTGCGAGAACATGTATAGATGCTGCGGGTCCACGTGTGGGAGAGTCGTTAAGGGGGAGTCTGTCGGCCAACGAGCTTGCACTATCGCTTGCATCAACATTTGGGATGATAGACAAACGGACAGCCAACCGTTTTCCGCGGATGTATCTATCATCGCCTGTAATTTTAATGTATAGTAAAACCTTGTTTATTGTTATATCTTTTGATGTTGAGTAACTGAGTCACCGAGCTACGCTCGGGTTTTTTGAATTGTGTTTATTTCTAAAAACATGTTTAAATACGCATCCACATTTTGTGATATAACATATGTACGAATTGATTTAAAAACACAAATGTAATTAATATTTTTGAAAAGAAAATCTGAGTTTTGACGAAAAAAGAAACGATGTAGGCCAATAACATCAAAATTTATGTAAATACGAAATTTCATCGACCGTTAGAGCCGTTTTCGAGATACCCAAAATTTATATATATTATTTATATAAAATTGCTCTATTTTTTATAGTATTAGAATAGATATGCAAAAGTAGGTTGCCTTTTTAACGTGTTTTTATTAACTCGCTTTCTTGTATATCTATTGATTTTAAACTAACTTCCCGATAACTTAGATACTTATGATTTGGACCGTAGGTCAGAAGTAGATGTCAATGTATGAAAATATGAAAAAATTGATTTATTGGTTTTTTCGATTAAAAAATTATGATCGATTTATAACTAACTTCTCGATCAGCTAAATCCTTATTAATATTATAAATGCGAAAGTGAGTTTATTTGTTTGCTAGCTTGTTTGTTACGCTTTTTCACGTCTAAGCCACTGAATAGATTATGATGAATTTTGATATAGAGATAGATGAGAATCTGGAGACGGTGATAGGCTACTTTCTCTCGCGAAAACCTTATTGGAAGAGAGATAAAGACAGGGATAAACTTTGTATGAAACATTTTATTGTGTCATCTGATTTGTTTGACAAAATTATATTACATTAACGCGAGCCCAGCCGCACGTAAAATCTAGTACTTGAATATAGCTCAAATCTAACTGAGAGATAAACCGATTATATTAAAATTTCATTCACATAGCCCTTAAAGCAGAAAAACATGGGGCGCATGTTTATAGTTGTGTATGTTATTGCATGTTATGTTTTTCGTTTACAATCTTTTATTTTCTACCTTTTAGTCCGTTATAAAAACATCGAATATTAACAAAAATAATAAAAAATAATTAATTAAAAATTATTCTTCTAATATGTTTTTTTTAAAGGATATATGCTGTTAGTCTGAAAGGCTAAACAACCAGCTTAACCAGCTTTGCCTGGTTTTTTGGGTGATTGTGGGCCAATCCTTCGCTTGGGGTTATTTTCAGCCATTTGATTTTAGTTCTATAATTTTAACCATTGAAGTCCTTACAAGTTCTATACAAGTTAGTTATAGGCATTATTTTGCCTTACCTGCAATATCCTAATGGTTTGGTCCAAAACTGACTTAGTATCGGTCAAGTAATCAGTATTGGGTAGAGGTACCCGAGACAAATGCGCTTGTAGTAACAAAAACGCTTTCACATTGGATGAGTCTAGCGAGAGGGCATCAACTGGTAACCGGCAAAGTTTAGACAGCTCACTGGAAAATGAATATAATCCGTAATACGAGTTTTTGTATTTTGATTCATAAACTTAGTTATTTCTCCCTGAATTGTATAATGTAGGTGACTTATTACGTGTAAAAGCATAAGTGAAGTGAATTATGAACAATCATTAGGAACATGATATATTAGTTGCCACAAAAATTCCCAAGAGTCACTATCTTGTTGAAGATAGTTTCATCTGCACAAAATGGCCAAATTTTGACTGAACTGACTTACTTGAAATGACTCGAAAATAGCAGTAATAGTGTCTAAAGAGGATTGAGTTGCCAACAATAAAAAAGAAGAATCCTTAATACTTCTTTCTTTATAACAGGTGCGGATCTAGAGGGAATATATATATCGAATATTCACTAGATTTATATTTTTTTAATATAATAAGCTTTTTCCGACTCACGTAGCGAATGATGCGATAATGGCTCAGTTGGTAGTGTGTACGGACACCACGTCAATAGATGTGAGTTCGAATCCACCTGCAATGAGTTTGACCTGGCGGTGAAGGAAAACATCGTGATGAAATCGTGGCCTACCCTCAAGTTGAAAATCTGCTGCCAGATACCTATAGATTTACAGCTTGTATTAAATTATTAGAGAAATGGAGTTATGTAAATAATGGAATTTATCGATTTGGGAAATAAACGTTCATATAGTTGTAATGTGGTTATTCTATAACGGTATAGAGAGCCAGTAAACACAAGATATATATTTGATACCAAGTGTTGATTAAGCATATCAAATGAACCGTTTTTTATTATGTATTCTTTTTCCTATTCTGGTGGGACCACATTAATGAACTATTCTACCATTATTCATTATAATATATTTAATACACATATAATTTATTAAATTTTTATATCTATATCTTGACAAAAACATTTTTATTGCCCCGATATTCACTTCTACATGAAGTACACACATAAGTATAGTAACTATATAAGTAACTTC
Source organism: Actias luna (assembly GCA_039707435.1). NCBI lineage: Eukaryota > Metazoa > Arthropoda > Insecta > Lepidoptera > Saturniidae > Actias > Actias luna. The sequence goes on along the minus strand of JAZHAC010000012.1, from coordinate 10,155,328 downwards.
AAAAATCAAGAATCGGTCAAAATATTTCGTTCAAATCGTATACAAGAATTGCTCACTTAATAGTATTAAATATCTACACGTGTAACGTTTATGTAAATAAGACAATATCGTGATATCAATTTAAGGGCATGTTTTTCCTGGTGGTTAGTAGCGGATATGACATACCCATTCTGCAGGTCCTCGTTATGCCTGACAGGTAATGTTGCGTATTCCTCAGAGTCTGCGAGGACTCGTAATAGTTCGTCCGCGTTCATATTCCCATGCAAATTGCATGTAAAGTGCGCCATCGTCTTATACGACAGGTAGTAGTATGAAGCGATACGACCCATCCATGTGCAGTGGATCGTGCGTTCATCCTATTCATACAAAACCGTTTAGAAATTGCCATTTGACATTGAATTTTGTCAATCTAAAAGTAATTTTTGAAGCGACGATAGCTCAGCTAGGGATGGTGCTTATTTCTATAAACATCGATCCGAATCGAAATAGATACACAAAAAAATCGAGGTCCTAAGATCGATTCATCAAAATTGTTTTTTTTTTTCGTTTTGCTGTTTATCGTGTATATAGTTTCAATATAAAACCGATCATAGAAAACAAAAAGAACACTACAATAATCGATGTTATCACTATATATGTGAAAAATTATCATTTCTATATATGTTTAGGTAAAATAAATGCATTTCCCCGCATTAAAAATAAAATAAAAAGGTAAAATATTCAAATAATTGAATATTATGTTTTATGAATATAGATAAGAATCGAACCTCAATTTTTAAGGGTGAAACATCATCATTCAGAGCTGTGAATCGATTTAAAAAATCGATTTTATGTCATGAAAAGTCAATTCTTTGATTAATCGATCTCAGATTACCAACCCTAGTACGGAAGCCGCGTCTATGGACGTGAGTTCGAATGCTTTGCTGAAATGCCGAAGAGCTTTCGGTGACGGAAAACATCGTAATGAAACCATAGCATGGTGGTAGTGGCTTATTCTAATGCCCGCCTGGCTAGGTATCACCTTCAAGTTGAAAATCTACCGCTAAATACAATTAGGTGTTTCAGCAGATGTACTTGAGAGGCAGTCCCTCCACTAGGTTTAACGTGTCTACCAACTTGGACCGTATCGTCATTTAGATCAGGGGAACCTATGGTCATAACGCTTAACCTTGCTATAAAAAAAAAATCAACTAAAAATCTAATTTATTAAATTGGTGTTGTTTCATTCTTATGCGATTATACAATTACGTTTTAAGTTAGTTCAGTACTTACCTCTTCGATTTCAACACAATTAGCCCTAGACAAGGCGTCCAGTGATGTCTGGACTAAATTTGAAAGGTAATAGTTGATATCCTGCGGCTCCAGACTCTCAAGATTGTAGTAAGTTGGATTCTTGAGCAAACGACGGAAAAAGTACGTCCACGTCATGTAATCTAGAATATCCTGTTTAGTTTGTACTGTACCTGTTATAAAGATATTCATATGAAACGAAATTGCTTTAAACCTTATAACAATATGATAGGTATTTATGAAAACATGTAATGTAGCTTTAGTGTTTCTCCTATACTTTTTGTTAACTGCATGTTTTTCGATCAATGAAAAATAAAGTAAAATATATGTTTTTTATAGTTAAGGTTTAGCGTTATGGCCATAACCTCAACTGATCTTAATTGAAAATACGGCCCAAGTTGGTAGACACACTAAACGTTATATACTGAGTGTACCCGTAGCTGTATTTTTTTCTTATATTTTGTCAATTTTACATTAATTGAATAAACTTCGATTTAAGAGTCTTTAAATTAAATCCGAACATACGCGGAAACAGAATAAAAACTTTGTTAAATACAAAAAAAATCGTAAAATAATTATTGTTTAGAAATTAAATACAAATTTACACTTATCCCCCTATTACACTAAAGATACGTTCCCGACAAAACCGTGTGAAACAAAATCTCCTATTTTGCTATGTAAACCGAGATATAGTCTCAACACGTCTTCAATTCAGTCATTTATTTAAGTAAAACATTAAAAAACCTGCCTATTGAATTTATTATAGATTAGGAACATAAATAAAACAGAAAAATCCCTTGAATTTAAAGCATACTTTCGTAAGAAATTCATTCGGCAATAGAAACTTCGGATAAATTTCGAATATGCGACTTGTTGTTATGAACCATTTGTGACAGATTCCTAGAAATTTCGTGTACATATTGCGACTGAGTCAACAAAGCCACTGAGACTCATTAATAAAAGTATTAAGCTATCATATCCTTTGTTTACATTTACAGATAGCCAGATGTATTTGCTTTGTTTATAGGTAGGACTACTTAGTACGTGTACAAAATTGAACCTATGAATCAATTACATAGCAATATCCAGTCTACGAACATTGTTTTGTAAACATGTGAATATAGCTCCTAGGCTATATATTTACCGTTAAAGAAATAGTATGATACGGCGTCTTCCGGATATAACCACGACGTAAAGTGGTCCCTCCAAAGTCGTTAAAATCGAAATCCACTGTAGTATAAAATAATTTTATCGGACGAACGCGTATTGACAGACGTTTTGCGCCTATTGACCCTATCTACAATTCGCTAACTTCACACACGGGTACGCACACGGCTCACACATTTTATTTCCTACAAAATTTTAACTTTTATCCCAAAATACCAATAGGTTATCCCAGCAGATGCACTTGAGAGCCAGTTCCTCTACAGGTTTAGCGTTTCTACCAATTTGGGGCGTATCGTCACTGAAGATTAGGTGAGATTATGGCCATAACGCTAAAACGTTAACTATAAAAAAATATCCCATAAGGTTTCTATCGCTCAATGAAAGAGTAGTGCGGGTACAAAGCCAGGCAAGTAACGGATCTTTTTTGAATATCTATAAACAATCGTCTCAAAAGTATAAATAAAGTGTAATAGTAGAAATAAAATGTGAGAAGAGCCTTAGCGAGTCAACTCATTGAGAACATACACGATTAGTAACAGACGGTACACACTACTTTTCTATATAAAGATTGTTGATAATCAAGTTAGACTTACCAGCAACTATTTCAGCATTCAAGTGATCAGCTAAAACTTCTAACAAGCTCGACTCTACAGGGAATGGCTCGTATAAGAACTTCTTGTAGAAGTTCTTCTTTTGGTCGTGAACTAAAACTACCGCCACACCTTCATTGTCATACTGCAGCAATTAAAAATATTATTAGTGATTCATATGATTATAATAAAAAGTGTTAATACAAAATAAAATACGTCACGTCAAACGTCAAATACGTCAAAATTCCCCCCTTTAGATCCCCCCCCTAATAATATTACGTTACAGATGTTAGACCCCCTCGTGCATGATATATGACAATTAAAAACATTACACAAATTTATAAATTTTCAAATATTTATCTGCTTGCAATAATACTAGTAAAACTTTAATAAATAGTTGTAATAACATTTACAATTTACAAAATTCTTATACGAGTTGGGAACGTCCCATTTTCTTAGACCCCCGTGGACTTCCATAAGTGCGAACAGTGAACGAGCTCTTATTATTTCATACCTTTAATATTATAAATGCGATAGTAAGTTTGTTTTTTGCTTGTAATGCTTTCACGCCTAACCCACTGAACCGATTATGATGAATTTAGGTATAGAGATATATGTGATCTTGGAGACGGTGATAAGCTTCTTTTTCTCGCAAAAAACTTATTGGACGTAGGGTAAAGACACGAATAAACTTTGTATGAAACTTTTTGTTGCCTCATACAATTTGTTTGACATAATGAACGCGAGCGAAACCGCGGGTAAAAGCTGGTTAATTTATAAAGGCTATTAATATAAAAGTAATGAACCTGAGGTCTCCCAGCTCTGCCCATCATCTGTAGGACGTCTGTGATAGGCATGTCCACGTACCGCTTCTGTTTCCCGTCGTAATATTCCGTGCCTTTAATCACAACCAAATGAGCGGGGAAATTCACACCCCACGCTAGAGTAGCAGTACAAATTAAAACCTGAAATAAAATATTATATATCTAAATATTGACTTTATTATATATGTAAGTGGTTTAAAATCAAAGGTGAAACTTTCTTATAGTTAATATCTGACAAAACGATAAGTTGGAATAAATGTGCTCTTGTTACTTTTAAATTAAATAGTCATAACAATTGAATGTGGCGAATAAATGGTTATGGAAAGAGTTTCCTATTGTTTTAGTTATTTAATTCAACAGAAACGTTCTTTACAACATAAGTATCCAAATTTATTCCTCTATAGAGCTCAAAAGTATCAAACAGTGAGATTGTCGCCGGTAGTAAAAAACTTTTAAATTTAGATATGTTAATGTTTATCTTAGTTTATATATCCTTAAGGTGAGAAGACATCTCAACAGGAGGACTTACGTCCGGCACGTCGATCTATTATTCAATGATTTTTATTTTACAATAAAAATGAAATAGAAGTAGTAATAGGGAGTTCTCGTACATTTATAATTATAGAAGGTTTAATAAACACACACATTTATTATTTACATAAGTTACGGTACTTTTTAAATGCCTTTACATAGTTCTGATTAAGAAACAATTCCTCAGATGACAATCTGCCAATTTTTATTTAATGTACCAATGGGGAGAAAACATCAACATGAAATTGTTTGAAAAAGTTAAAATATTTATTACCTGTATTTTTTGATTAATAAATAACTCCTCGACTGTGTTTCTGTCCCTTTCATGTAAGCCAGCGTGATGTATGCCAATACCAAAAGCGAGGGTCAGTTTCAGATTCGATTCCCTGATGTTAGACAGGATCTGTTCCATTTCCGATTCTTGCATATGTAACCACTGTTTGGGATTCTCTTCTGCCGCGAGATAAGCGATAAGATCCAGTGCTGTTAACCTAAGAATCAATTTTATGGCACTTAATATATTTTCATTAATATAATAAAACGGAAAAGGTTGTGTGAATGCGCTAATCTTAGTAACTACCAGTGGGATTTACAAAAATATTTTTGTATTTGATAGAGTAATCATTGAGGAAGACTTTATGCTATTTAACATGACGCTATCACTAACAGGAGCAAAAAGCTGTTGTGAAAAAGTTATAAAAACGTTACACCAATTATTAAATATTTTTTAGTTTCCCCACGAAGTCGCGGATACGCATAATGTTAATATATGAAAACTTTGCTTGTTTGGACGCGTTAAGCTCCAAAAACTGCCAATCTGTATTAGATAACTATATTTGCATGACACTCTAATTATTGAAAAAGTTTATAGGCTATTGCACATCATCAAGCTACGCCCTTAGGAGCAGAGGAAAAAGGAAAAATAATTCTAAGCGAGAAGAATGTAATAGTGCTGGGTCAATACTTAACTTTTCAACCAATCATCCAGAAATTTTGCATACACGTTATCATATGTGCAGAAAAGGATATAGGGTTCTTTTTATATAAACAAAATGTATGACCCCCAGGGATAGAATAAAACTTTTACTTCCACGCAAACGATGTTGCGGGCAGAAATAGTTTTAATATTTTATAATATAGAAATTAAATGGTCTAAAAAGTAAGTCTCGTTTAGGACCTGCATTTAATCCAGGCCGAAACGTCGCGCAATTATTAAAAAGTAAGTCGCGTTTTAGACCCGCATTTAATTTCTATATTATAATGTATATTCGCGAAAGTTTAAAAAGTGTTATAGTTTCAATATTTATTTCAATACCAGCATTTTGTTGATCGATACAAAATAATTTCTCTATCAGATGCCATTAAATTATTTATTTCAGTATGTTTGTCAATACAGGTACGTACAAACTTTCAAAAACCCTTTATATCACATGTTTACTATCTATCAACTGTCCATCTACCGAATTTTCGCTTCACGAATGTGATTTTTCTATATTACCTTTACAATAACATTCCACTCATTTTAAGGGTAGTTTAAAAAACAAATACGTATGCTTTTATTATTGCTTATAAACAATTAATATCCAAAGTTTGAAGCAAAGTTTAATATCCGAAGTTTGAAGTTTATGTCCATCTAATACAGTTGGCACCCATTGGCTGTTTCAGCGTGGATTATGAAATAGGCGTGACATACCTAATGTATTGTTCGTTAACAATGTGCATTTTTTTGTTAGGGTGTAGATGAGTTGGTCTACTGACTTACTTTAAAGGACAGTATATTCGCTAGAGAAGTAAGGATAACGAAAACACATAATATGTAGGCAAATTAAAATATTACCTGGTTTGTCGACGACTTGAAACGAACACGAGTGCGGGCGCGCACGGGGAATGCGTGCGTATCGCTTGGAACGTTGGTTTATTCATAGTCATCATACGTGGACAGTAGTGCCGACCGGGATGCCCTGATATGTGAACCTGTTCAGTTATATACATAATCATTACATATTATAAAACGAAGTTCCCCGCAGCGTCTGTCTATCTATATGTTAGCGATAAATTAATAAACATTAGTGCCATTCGTGAGAAAGGTTTAGCTGTTTATTTTGTTGATGTTTTGTGTAAGTCACGAAATATGACGATAATTGTTGAAAATGTCATGGCAACGGGAAGCATTCATCGAAAACGTTGCCTCCTTTTTAACAAAACAATATACAAGGACTTGCAACCATAGGACAGAAAAACATGTAGGCGTAATATTAGTAGTAGCCGTTCTCCACAAGATTAGCGTGTCTACCAACATGGCCGGTATCGTCACTTAAAGTCATGTGAGATTATAGCCATAACGCTAAACCTTAAGTATAAAAAAAAACTCAATTTGTGGAGGGGGGTCAAACGTTACGATGCGTTACAAGGGCGGGAGGAGGCTTCGAGCAATGCATTACGTAACATAGTGTTTTTTTATATTTAAATAATGAACTGGGCAATATAATTTGCAAAGTTTACAACCCTTTTCATTTATATTTTATGAAGAATCCCTCGATCACTTCTAATCGCATTGCCAAATGTTAAGATAAATAAGTTATTTTAAGACTTTATTAAAAGAAAAATGTAAAACCGGATTATAAATTTGAGGAAAAAATACTTACTAGGGTGTTACGTAACGTTTGAAGAGGGGGTGGCACATAAAATGAAGGGGGAGGGAAAGTCAAAAATCTTCAAAAATTGCATTACGTAATACTTGAATGGCCCCTGATATAGTAAATGAACGTACGACTTGTCTAACGGCAAGAGGATTTTTTTATGAACACAACCTGAGGGGCACCATCACATACCGATTACAATGACACCTCACATTTTTCCTTATTATCAAATATTTTGAAGTGAGAACTTCTATAGGAAGGTTTGTATAGGGAGTGAATTCCTGTAAGTCGCCATCGACATGGTACGTGACGTGTTATGTACATACTATACCTGTTCCTACTACTACTATACTATTGTTATACTATTGCGCTGTAAAGAGTTTTGATTTACTAAGTTATAATTTAATACCAAAAAATTAATTTGGATAACAAAAACAACTGTTTGTTTATAGTTTTAAGTTTTCACTTTTGTCGGCAGTTCTCATGACTACTAAGATTTTTTTTTATTTTAATTTTTCTTAAAATTTTGACGCGCTGATAATATTCTTTTAACCACGGGTCAAACATGGGCGAGATTAATTCAGAAGTGAGAATAGTTTCATATAAATTAGGCCTATGTATAATAGATAATGATTACAGGCTGAAATTGATAATAATATTAAAGTATATGATTACCTCTAAAGGTACAGGTCGAACTGACGGTCTAAAGTTGTAAAGTCCCATCTCTCCGATGTTAAGCCAGTTGGCGAGATCCTTAGCGTTTGCTAACGCTGTCGACAAACCAATAATTCTTAAACGTCGCGACGTATGTGATTCAATGAAATTCGTTCTGTAACCAAAATGTGAATAGATAACAGAAATTGAGAAATATTTCTCGTGATAATATTTTTTTATATTAAAAAGTGAGATTTTCCGGTGTTTAGTATGCAATAACATGAAAAAAAACTAATAAATATACATCGAAAAATTGTAAATGAATCGTTATTATGGCTATGCTTTATATAATACGGAAAATAAATTACTGTATGATAATTTTCAATGAAACGGTTTTATATGTTGTTAGTATATGGGACTCAATATAGATAAAAAAAACTCAATTCGAATCGAAGTAAGGTCTACTTTTATTCCGTCATAGTCAGAATAAGGCTGACCCACATTGCGTACCTTCCTCTTAACATGTAACTTAATAGATAACTATTTGTCATATGTGAAATAGCAGCGACATAGAAGTAATTTCATTACTATGTGATTACATAAGAATTATTTCCAGGTTAATATTAAACATATATTTGCTGCTTTATCAGGTTAATACAGAGTAGTGGCTACTTCATATTCTAAACAGTACCTAATAATGATTATTCACTCCCTACCTGGTGGACTCTCTGGTGGATTATTCCTACTTCAGTAATGAAATGAGTTATATTGGAAATTTTTGTTTGTTAAATTTTTATTCTCGTGTCTTTAAAGTTAAATGTACCTGGACACTATGACTTCCAATACAGGACCTCTGTCTTCTCCGAGTAAATGTATTTCATCTATAACGATAAGCGCAACGTCGCGTACGTAGTTTCTCGTTTGCCACGAACGACTTATACCGTCCCATTTCTCCGGGGTCGTCACTATTACATGGGAATTTCTTATAGCACGAATATCCGGAGATACGTCACCTGAGAAAAATAATTATAAATAGAATTTAACTATATAATACTAGTATCACTGTTCGTCAGAGTAAATATAAAATTGCTGTTAATGTTTTAATACAGCGTTGTTTCTATTGGTATTAGCGTGATGTTAAATAGCCTAAAGCCTTCCTCAATGAATGCTATATCAAAAATATAATTTTTTTTTTTAATGTGACTGATTGTTCCTAAGATTACTGCGTTTAAATAAACAGACTTTATCGCTTTATAATAGATCTCATTCTATTGTATAATTGTAAGTTTGCTAATAAATATCATTATAATTAGGTATCTTATTATACGAAACACTTATCAGAATTATGATATTATGTATATCATAAAGTCAATTAATAGTCTATGAAACGTTTCTATAATATATTTTGTAATGTTAAATAATTAAAAATAGCCATTATCGATAATATTTTAAGACACGACAAAATGTAAGTAACAATATAAGTACGAGAGAAAAATAACTACTATTTAAAAAATGGGCGTAGATTGCCGCGAGAGTACATTACAGTTGGATAAAAGTCATGTGGATTTCAAAAAAAAAAAAAAAAACAGTAAATAAAATTTACAGTATAACAAATAATTCCACTGGCTTTATTAAAACCTACAACAGAAATAAGCGGATCTTCAACAGTGTACCTGTTAGTTCGACAACTTTTTTGCCGAGACGTTCTTCTAATCTTATCTTCCAATCCTTTATTCTCTCCTTGACAAGGGCCTTCAAAGGTGCTATGTACACCACCTGAAAAATATTATATGTATTACACTATAAAAGTGATTCAATCCAATATGCACCATTGTAAGCTATGCCTGTGTCTACTATTCTAAAATACTTTTTCAATAAATCAGTTGCTGCTTTGAACATGCTTTTATTTGATTAAATTAGTTCAAACAATATAATTTTTACAATAACATAAAACCAGTAATAACAAATAAAAATTAATTAATTAAAAATAAACAATAAAAATAACACATAAAAAAGTAAACGTTAAGTATAATACATGAAATGGACTGAACAATAACATCGTGTGAAGTGGTCATCGATTGAGTGCTATGGGAACGAATCTCATACAGAACAATTATTTGTATGATTCACAAAACGTTGTTTTGATTCTTTATATTGTGGGCGCTAATCATACATTTGTAAAAAAACTCTATGACAAAGAGTTGATGTTAATGTACGAGTTTTGTTTCGTAAATAAATAAAATAGCTCTAACTTTGTTATTTTAATCAAGCAACAGGTTTAATAAAAGGACATTTTTTAATCTCAGATTTCACAAGACTTTAATTTGACATTAAAAATAAGTGACATATGACAAACATTGCCTCATAATTTAATTTTTTTCTCAAATACAGAAAATATATATCATATGTTCCTCGTTACTGCATCATACTATTATGACTAGAAATGAGATATACTGCCTTGGGAACAAATTCTCCCATCTCTAGGTTCTGTAGGACTACTGTAACTACAGTGATAACATCGATATACACTTTGACGGTTTGGTGTATTGAAGCGAATTGTACACAAGCTTGCGACTGATACTTTATAACAGGTTTTTTTTTTCTTTTTTGGTTATGTATTTTTTAATGCACAGTATTTCAAAACATAAGAAATGAATACTGTAAATAGAGCAAGATGCATTGTTTATCAGTAACAAGTTACTGCATCATAGGTTTTAATTCGTAATAATAAATTGTAGAGCCCCATTAGTGTAACTGTTCGATGAACCATTGTTAGTTAATAAATATATTGTTTTTAATACTTAATAGGTTTAGCGTTATGCCCACAATCTCATCTGATGTCAAGTGAAAATGTGGCTAAGGGTGATGGACACGCCGAGCCCTCTCCTCCCTCCCCCTCGAGCCCGTACTGGCTCTCAAGTAACTACTACTATCGGAACACATCAGTAAATATTTGGCGGGTGATTTTCAACTTAAGGGATGCCAATGGATCCTAGCCAGGTTTTATTACAGTGTTTTACTTTACCGAAAGCTCAGTCTCATTGCAATAATTCGAGCTTCGGTATACAGCTACCAACTGAGCCATCATCCTTATGAAATATTAATTTTTTGTGTACCATATATTTTATCTGTAATGTCAAATTAAGGTCATGTAAGTAGTTTCATTTAAATGTTATTATTACCTTGCACCCTGGATATTGGTTGAAAACCCTGAACATTGCGATCTCAGCGACTATAGTTTTTCCCGAACCAGTCGGTGCACCCAACAGCACGTTATGGTCACTATGGTACAAGCAGTGGAATATCTGCGTTTGTATCGGATTGAAGTGGCTAAAGTTGTACAGCATCTCATATGATGGATTCCCAAGCGCTGTTACTGGTAATGGCTGTAGTTCTAACAGATCTGGAGATACATATATCCTGTTTAGAACTTTTGGTTATAAACTTTATTTGTGGTGAGTGGAACTGTGTTTCTTAATGACACACAGGAAAGTGACAGCATTGTGTCTCATTTTAAAACACACTTAAACAAAAATAACGACGTGGCGTTCAAAACTAGTTTCGGAAATAAACTTAGCATTAATTTTTTTAAAACCTGATATAATGGCACTATCTGATTAGGGTGGATTAAGTGATAATAACTGACAGAATATTTCGTTCTTTTAGATATGTATGCAACGAGATGCAATTGTCTGCCAATATTAAGAATTAAGTCTAAACAAAATAATTCTTTTTCAGTTAATCTTGTCTAATTTTAGTTACGTACTCTTATAGTATTCTAATGTTAGGATAATTATACCATTTAGATATTAGTATCGTAATATACTTAACCACTTCTTATTATATTAAAATTTACTAATCTAACATACATTTAGTAGAGTAATATTTTAAATCTACACTATTACTAACAATACTAAAACAAACTTGTTAATAACACGATACAACAGGAAGAACGTTTTGTAAGAGAAAGTACAAGTTGAATCGCCACGCTACACTACGATGTATTGACGATTATAATAGCTAAGTTGCAATTGTAAAATATTTACACATACAATGATATTATAATAAATTTTCTCAAGCATTTAGGATTACTCACGATATTTTGCCTTATCGTCATATAATAATGCTACAATTCACATGAACAAACATACGTAAATTCAGAAATAAATTGTTGATACATTATTAAATCTGCAGACTACCAATCGATATTACAGCAGTCTAAACCGTTCGACAATCACGAGTATTATTATGAATAGGTAAATAAAACTTGTTATAATCACCGAACGAATTATTCGCTTGTGAAGATTATTTTACTGGTAGAAAGCGATGATGAGGTTATATTTGACATTGTAATTGTAATAGCTAATTGCTAAATGCTCATAGTTTCAAATTTTATACCGGAAATTTGGATCACTTTGTGCACTTGCAATTAGTTCGTTTTTAATATTTGGCTGTATGTATGTCATCATTGCCTAATATTACTTTGAACAAAAGTGTCAAAATAGACGTGAGCTATCAAAATTGTTAATATTTAATATACATTTTTTTTTTAATTTAATTTGGTATATCAGGCTTTTAAGGTATAAAACGGATAACTGCTAAGAGCTTATTAAATAATTTACCTGTGTGCGGTGGATGAGTTTCAGGTAAGATGAGATGCTGGAAAGTCAATGGTAGCACGCTCTCTGATCCCAGCCACCTGTATAAGCAGCGTTATATAAAATTTAGTAAATACATGACTGTAATATGACATCACATATGGGTAAAAAGTCGTCATATTTACGTAATGACGTTTATGTGATAACAAACGTAAACATATCAAACAGAAATCTGCCTCCAAATACCAATAGGTGTGTTCCGGCAACTGCACTTGAGAGCCAGTTCCACCACAGGTTTAGCTTGTCCACCAACTTGGGCCGTATCGTCACTTAAGATCAGGTGAGATTATGGCCATAATGCGAAACATCAACTATATAAAATAAACATGCAAAACCTAGTAAATACTTGGCTTTAATTTGACATGTGTGAATATGTGTAAAAAATGCATCCTGTTTTGTAAATGACGTCAAACGTAGATCACGTGTTCAATGTGTAAATTTTGTCTAATATTAAGATACAGCATGCATATTAAAGATTGTTTTAGTATAAGAAATATTATGTAACCTCATTATGATATAAGAATTTTGACGGCTCAGTTGTGTCATATTAGGACTCCGCGTCGATTGACGTGTGTACGAATCATTCAATAAGTCTGAATTTTCAGTGATTGAAGGTACAGTATGCTTATTAAATAAGGTTTTGTATAAGAAATATTATTACATGTAACCTTATTATGATATAGGGTTTTTTTCAGCTCAATTGTTTTATCTTAGGACCCCGCGTCGGTCGACGTGTGTACGAATCTTACATTAAGTTTGTGTTATCAGTAGAGAAACTGTGTGATGAAACTATAACATTTGTAAGGTATTTTTAATCCCTGCTTAATAATTTATCACCAAGTAGGAGATATCAAAACACGGCTCTATTTGAATGCCAGTTCTTTTAGATTTAATGTACATATCAACCCGTTGGCCACATCGTCATTTAACATCGGTTGGGTTCACTCCAAACGTTAAATTTACAGAATATTAAAGAAAGTGACATACCTTTCTGATGTCGCTCTTATATAATATTGAGGAGGCAATGGTTCTTGTATTGGAATTGTAATAATGAGCTCTTGTGGTTCATTAGTGATGACCTGTAACATTGAAATTGATCAGCTTTTACATGCTCATAGCGTATAGAATAGTTTCTTCACCTTATAGTAACGAACCCTCATAAGGGTTGCAATATGGTTAAAAAGAAGATCGGTGTATGAAATATACCTTCATATATTATCTTTTTGTATTTGATAGAGCAATCATTGCAGGGGGCTTTAGGTGTTTAAAATAGTTTTAAGAAAAGTTACAAAAACGGACAAACATTATTAAATAATTTTAGTTTGACGCGAACGAAGTTGCGGATACAACTTGTAGCATATATAGCTTGTACCATAAATTAACATACTACATAAAATTGCTTTTTACAGTTAAAACAGTATGGTATAACTAATAATAAGTACTAACGGGTTGAGAACATAGTACCAACGCCTACGTAACAAATTGCGTTCCAGGATAGTATAAAAGAAATTACTTCATAAAAAATGCATAACTGGGTCAATTTTCAAGGTAATCGGATCAACGGTGTTTTTTTTTTTATTTATATATATATGTCAAAAAAAAATTTAAGAAGTTTCATTGATTCGTGTAAAAGAGGACAGTCAGACCAAAATTATAAAAGGAAACTTTATTTCTTATTTCCATAATATTTTTTAATTATTTAATTTACGTATTTGTTTTCATTACAGTTTCATTGTAATATATAGATTAATAAGAAAGGAAACAAAAAACAGGGTATGGTCTATGTCCCTACCACCTACGTAGGTATATTGCGTGCATGCATTTGTTTGTCAGTACATGTTTTTTATGAATATTTACCTGTTTCTTCGTGATAAGAAAGTATTCGTGGTAATACATAATATCCGTATCAGGATCTTCTACCCATATCCAAAACGCTTCGGGCGCTTTACTATGATATTTATCATTCCACCTGAAAATATAAAAAAAAAACTTGTGTTAAGAAATGGGAAGATACAAATAAAAGCATTAAAAAAAATATATATATATATATTATGACTAATCTATACTAACATTATAAAGCGAAAAGATTTGTATCTTTGTTTGTAACGAATAAACTCAAAAACTACTGGATTGCCTTAAAAATTCTTTCATCATTACAATGCTACATTAGCCCTGAGTAACAATGGCTATACAACATTTTTTTATGAAAATAAATATTTAGTTCTACGCGAACGGAGTCGCGGACACAGCTAGTAATCTATATTATAATTAAAAATATTAAAAAGCGGTAAAATTTGTTTGTTTGAGCAACAATTGTGAAAGGTTTTAAGCTCATTGACATCACGCTACCATCAATAGGACCCAGCCATATTGAAAAAAAATACAAAAACGGGATAAATTATTAAATAATTTTTAATTCCACACGAACGAAGTCGTGAACAAAGATAATAAATACATAAAATTGAATCAATGCAACATTTCTAGCGCGAAACGCTCAGGCAATAGACACTTCATCAGACATTGGAAAATGAAGTATTCTGTAAACTAAGATAAATAGTTATGTGCGATAGAACAAGACACTGGTACATAAGCATCCAAGCTTCTGAATAAGTAAATTCTATTGTTATTAGTTAGTAACAATTTAAATTCATTCAATAATCTTTTGTGAGTACTGTCAGTAGTGGACGAGACTTACTTGAAATTAGGAGTGATAGTAAGCCGTATCCTCAGCACAGTTCTTGTTATCGGATGTAAACTGGCTTCCATTTCCAACAGTGGGAATTCATCAGCACATTTCTTCAGGTATCGTGCTGTTTTTGGGTTCCTTATTAGATCGCCTGTAAAATTATTTCACAGAAATATTATTATAATGATATTTTTTTTTCTCAGTAATTTTCACAAGCCATACCTATTCCAAAGTAGTTCAAAAGTCCAAAGAAAAAATACTATTTTAATGAATAAACTTATGGCTAAAAATAGATATTTGGCTACAGATTTCAATCTTGAGGGTGGTAGCTAGAAAGGAGGACATTATAAAATGTCCTACCACCATATAACGATTTCCATAACGATATGTAACCTCACCGAAAGCTCAGAATTGAGTGATTCAAACACACGTTCATCAGCACGGAGTCCGTACACGCTAAAAATAAGTAAGACTTAATATGAAAGAAAGACTTCTTGTGTGGTCTCTCACAGTGGTGGATTTACCAGTAGACTGAAGCCTAGGCCGGTAGATTGTAGAGGCGGCAAATTTAGGGAATTTACGTTTTGTTTTTTTTAGAAACTAAAATAATTCACACATATACATATACGTAAATGATGCAAGATAATATGTTTCACCACTTAGAATCTAAGTCTCATATCAATTTTTTTCCACAATTTACGTAGTCCTATGTGGAGTCAAATTGTAGAGGTAGGTAGGGACAGCAAATTTTGAATAGCCTACGGGCCGCTAAAATGTAAATCCACCAATGGTCTTGATAATATCCATATAACAAACCTAATTCATGCCACTCCATATCACGTATCTGATCCGGTTTCAGCATGGGGTACTCGATGTGCTTCAAAACTTCCATCGTGAAGCAATTGAACTGTCTCATGTCACTGTAGAAATCCCATTGCTGCAGTTCCAGCATTTTGGCCATTTTCAAATATAAACCGGCCATGTAAGCGTTATTCTTGCGTAGCGTCATCTCGAATAGAGCTCGTACAATACGGACTGCATTCTGAAATCATTGTAAATCTCATTAAAATTATATATAAGTATTTTAATGGATCTTAGTCCATTATTAAACAATTTTTGTTTTACTTGGATTTATAGGGCAAATAAAGGCTTTGACATATAATAAAGAGTTTATTACGTTAACTTCAGCATTTACATAGGAACAGACACACAACATATAGAAACATAATAATAGATAATAGGCTATGGCTGTGTACTGATATACATAAAAAATGTATTGTTTTTTAGCCAACAATTTTTTTTTCATAAATTTGTTTATTTCACTCAAAATAGGTGATATAGGTTTATTACATGATTAGGATTTAGGTTTCTTATATACTATTGTTTGGTTAAAGTGCACAAGTAATTTAAATTCTAAGATATGGTAGTAATAACCTTGATAATGAGGATTAGTATGAAGAGTTGAGAAAAAAATATATAGAGAGGCCGAAAATAGAGAAATCTCTTTGTAAACCTCTCTACTTTACTGAAATACCTTCACGATACAGAAATTCACTATTAAACTACTTAATATTTTGTTATTGGGAGCTTTCTGGAGCTGTTTGTAAAGTGGGATTTAAAATTGTCAATGCGCTAGTAATACCTCTGGTGCTATAAACACTGTCAACTATATCGTTTGTACACCAACACTGTCGAATAAATCGGATGAAACGATAAAAAACAATATACAAAGTTTCTCTCTCTCTCCTCTCTCTCTTTACCCCACTTCCAACAAGATTTTCGCGTTAAAATGTAGCCTATCACCGTCTCCAGGTTCTCATTTATCTCTATATTTAAATTCATCATAATCGATTCAACTTAGTAAAAACTTACTTGACTTATATAATTCAAATCCGATTGTAAAGAAGATCCATGTATGCGTCCTCTAGATAAATACGTTTGCAAAAGTATATTTATCTTCCAGTGTATTTCCTCCGGTACATCTTCGATGCGCAGTTCGCAATAATTATCTTTTAAAGACCACAATTCAGTTAACTCCTCTTTTCTAACCTGAAATTAATTTATGTTTTCTGCTTTTAACGTTGTGTCTTTTGGGTTGATTGTTTCCCAAAATATTCGATTTGAATAATCCAATGAGCACAATACGACCTTTTTGATGAAAGGTACCTTATATTTTTTTCTGCATCATTGACAATATGTACGCAAAATTTTATTATGATCACTTACGGAGTGAAATCATAATAAACAAACAAACTCACATTCCCATATCAAACACTAGCTGTGTCCACGGCGTGGAACTAAATATTATTTAATCACTTTCGCCCGTTTTTGTGACTTTTTTTAATACCGCTTTGCTCCTATTGTTGGTAGCATGATATGAAATAGCGTAAAACCTTTCTCAATGATTGCTTTGTCAATTACAATTTTTTCTTCAAATCCGACTGGTGAATTTAAATATTAGCGCGTACAAACAAACTTATCTGCTTAATAATATAAATTAGATTGAGAGCGAAAAATTTTATTGTTACATTTGTGAGATACTTAAAAATAACTTTGAAGTGCAAGTTTTATTTCACATGGAATCTCTATTGCATAAACAATTTCTCAATTTCGGTTTTGAAATTGTATACCTTTTTAAATATAGTATATAGCGATTTTTGTACCCATAATGAAAACTGTTAAATTAAAAGAATTATTGATTTCCTTATTAAAAAAATAATTGTATGGATAAGTAGAAAAATCAACAAAAACAAACTCATTTGGAAGTGTTAGGGGAGTATATCGCTGAATCAAGTGTTTTTAAATGGATTTGTCACAGTATCATAAAATATGTATCATTTATCACTTGTAGTACATAAAGCGCCAATTAAGGTCATATATAAAAAAAAAACTAAAAGTAAATTTAAAAAAGTAAAATAAATATTAAGAAGGTAATATAATAAAATAAAGGTGAAATAAAAGGTAAATACAATGCTTATGCCTTACTTTGAGTTGCTGAAAATCCGTACATCTGCTCAACATTTCCAGTACGTATCCTTGGGTCATAGATTTTCTCACCATAGAGTTGAATACCTCCATTGTACCACAGGTGATATAATAATGACTAGCAGTGCGACCTAGATCTGTAACATAAATATCATAGACTACATTTTATGTGCGGCTTCACTCGCGTTAATATTAATTTTGTGAAACGAATTGGATAACGCAGAAAAGTTTTCATACAAAGTTTATCCGTCTGTTTACCTCACTTTCGATAAGTTTTCCGCGAGAAATAGTTGCCTATCTCAGTCTCCAGGATTCCATCTAACTCTGTGCCAAAATTAATCACAATCGATTCATCGGTTTAGGCGTGAAAGCGTAATAAACTCACTATGGCATTTATAATATTATTAGCTGTGCCCGCAACTTTATTCTAGAACTAACGGTTATTTATTTATCCTCGGGAATAATATAGTCTAAATAAAAAGAACCTATACCCTTTTATGTATCCCTTGCAACATATATGCAAAATTTCATAATGATCAGTGGAGCAGTTAAGCATTGACTAAACCTAGTATTCGTTTTTTTTTTGCTCGGCTCGTAAAGATCTTAGCGCGATGTTAAGTACACTATAACATTCCTTATACGTGGACTTTTAAAAATAGGACCAAAAAAAAAAACAAATTCAACTGGTATTTTACTTCACTTTTTCACTAATCTTATTAGTGCGTTCAAACAAACTTTTCAGTTTTATTATATTTGTATAGATGACGTTCATCATTTTCTAATGGAATGTGTCACGATCCATTCCTTTATTGCTCGAATATATTTCAATAATATTAGAATTCTTAATTTGTTTTACTTATTTGGCAGTAGTCCATCTCATTTACTAGGGCTTGGCAATGAACTTTCATCTTAAGTGTCTTATTTAGTACTGCGTCGTTTGAAAAAGCTCTACCATCATGATATAGTTTTACATTATTTTTATGTAATTGATTGGTATGAAACAAAGAAAATATTTTTTAAAACATTCTATATTAGTTAACTTTGCTTCCAATTTATGTGACGTGATACTAATTTATCTATCTATTAAAAGGTGTTTATATTACTAAAATCGAACCTGTGATATTGAGATCGCCGGTGCGTTCGTTATACCGTATCATGTGCGTATTGTCTAACTGCATTGCGGCGGCGGTTATCAACTCTCGGCGTTTAGTTTCCAGCATTGGTTCTTCTTGAACATCGGTGTATGTTAACCCGTAAACCTATAAATGTTCATTATAATTATTATAGAATAAGCTATAATTAATTCATTGCGATAATAGTTCAGTAGTAGTGTATGCGGACCCCGCGTCAAGGGACGTGAGTTCGAATCTACATACAATAAGCTTGAGATTTCGGTAAAGGGTAACTTCGTGAGGAAACCATAACATGGTGGTAGGGCTTTTTATAATTCCCACCTGAATAGCTGCCAACTTCAAGTTGAAAATCTACCTCCAAACACCAATAGGTGTGTCCCAGCAGTTGCACTTGACAGCCAGTTCTCCACAGGTTTAGCGTGTCTACCAACTTGGGCCGTATCGTCACTTAAGATTAAGTGAGATTATGGCCATAACGAAAACCTTAACTATATTTAAAAAAAATGTAAGAAAAGAGATGACTTATTTGAGGAAGGTATTTTACTATATTTTGAAGCGATGACAGCTCAGTTAGTAGCGTCTACGGACGCCGAGTCAATGGATGTTACGGCATATTATTGATTCTAAAATAAACTGCATTATTAGATATTTCATATACATTGATTAATATTTACCTGCGGATTTATTCTCATTCTAACGAATAGATAAGTATAACTTAGCCATTCAACAGCTTCGTCGATATTCGTGACAGTTCCAAGGGCGACCTGTAAAAGTACACATTTTTTATAGCATTAGCTAAACTAGCAAATAATTAGTGACCAAATCGGTCAAGATTCTATGTAGTTAATAACCAAAAAATGTTTATTTCACGCTCATATAAAATTTGTTAACAAAAGCTGTAACAAAACAATGAAAATAAAAATATATTGTTACAATTTGTGTGCGGTCTGGATTCTGGAAAAGGTTCGATGACCTGAACTACAGATCTCTACCAAGATGTGGTCGGTATACGACAACAGTCAGCATTAATTTTGATTGTGTAAGATTTAATTATAAAACAGAAATTTTTGTAAAGATCAACTATGAAAACAACATGACCACATATATTCCAACAACACATTGTAGCAAAGCCGGAATGTACTGTGAGTTGCATATGAGTGGCCCAACTGACAGACTTTAGGCAGGCGTTCTTTTCCACATTAGTGCTAAATAGTCATAGGCCATAGTCATTAACTGATTTCATTAATGTTATTTATAGAGTATAAAGTAAAATAAAGTTATTGTAGAACATTTGATACATGTTTAACATATCAAAATTTATTTATAATATTGATATTCAAATCTATAGAGTAATAAATATGATTATTTATTCAAAAGTAAATTCAAATTTGAAGCTGTCATAGTTCAGTTGGTAGTGTGTACGGACGACGCGTCAATGAACACGAGTTCGAATCCAACTAAAAAGTAAAAAATTAAGCGAACTAAAAAGCAGTTTAATAGAAAGACCAAAGGGGCAGATGGTGTTAAAAACATATCTCAAGGGACATTATGTGAGGGTTAAGGAAGAAAATCGACAAATATTAATTCTCACCTCAGCGTTCAAATTATCAGCCAACAGGTTAATGAAGTTGCTCTCTATAGGGAATTGATTTGTCATCGTTTTGAGATAATGCGTGAGTTTGTCATGTGTTGTGATAATGATCCCGGTACCAGAAGTATCAAACTGTGGTCGACCAGCTCGTCCAAATATTTGCAGGACATCGAGTATACTTAAATCAACGAACGTACCTCGATTTTGGTCATATATCTCAGTTCCCTGTTAATAAACATAAAAAATATATATATGACCAGATTTTAAATATATGTATTCACG
The DNA here is from genome assembly GCA_039707435.1 of Actias luna. Taxonomy (NCBI): domain Eukaryota; kingdom Metazoa; phylum Arthropoda; class Insecta; order Lepidoptera; family Saturniidae; genus Actias; species Actias luna. Next base: position 10,134,298 of record JAZHAC010000012.1, on the reverse strand, counting down.
AATAAATGATTCCTGCTAGAACTATAAAGTTATGGGAATATCTTGTAAGTTAATAATGATACTAAAGGTATAATTTAAAACTAAATCTGATCTAAGACATATAATATTTTTGTCGATAACTTTTAGAAGTACTATGACAATATTGTCTAAAATGACGAAATAAATTCTGCTAATGTTTCAGCTCTTAATATTAATACTAAGAGATGGCTCAACCGTCATTTTTAATTTTCTATTTAAGTAATACGTGACTTTTTTTGGCCAATCCTAATGTAGATATTACAGTCACTAAATCAATAATAGACCAACAAATAATACAATGAACGTTATAAATTATAATTATTAACACTTAAGTAAGCAAGCGATATCTTAATTATACTTACTCTAATGACAACAGCATGTGCAGGTAAGTTGACTCCCCATGCCAAAGTTGATGTACAAACTAGGACTTTTATATAACCCTCTGCGAAATATTTTTCCACCATATTCCTAAATAGAACAACATTATATTTTGTAGAATTTAATAAATAATTATATGGACATAGCTATTGTTCGTATTTTCCAAAACGATAATAGTGTTAAGCACATCTAACGTCACTCAACAAGAATCTCTCTAAAACGTTAAAATTTCTTGATTTTCGTTGGTTTATTTTTTTTATATTAGAATCTGCCTATATAGACAATTTGACTAATTTCAAATTAGAATACCATACAATCATCCATCATCCATAAAATCAACAAAAATAAACAGGTGTTAAAGTTTGGGTATACTCAAAACAATTATAAATATCTTCAACAACCTTTAATACGGCCATAAAATACATAGTCTCTTAAGTATATATATATATATATATATATATATATATAAGTATAATAGCTATATAACGTTTAGTGATTACATTTACGAAACATTTAACTTTGCATTTGACTTGAACTCCGATAAGTATATAAGTAAATTATTTGCGAACTATACAGAAAATTGACGTCAAAGTAAATTATTAGCAAACAGATCTCAAAACAATATCAAAACTAAAGAAGAACAGTTAATAAAATATAACAAAAATAAACGCATTTTCGTTCTTTTTTTTTATTATCACTACAATTGTTTGTTAATGTGAAATACAAGAATGTGCGATCTATAAAAGAATCAAAGTTTACTCTCCTATGTTGATTTTAATTTTAAATGGCTATTTGATAGACGATTGATGTTTATTGTATAATTTGCCATCCAATTGGTAATAAGTTTTGCAGTGAAATTACAAGAATTCTACAATATCAATTGTGATTCTTGTATATTGTGTGGAGTTCAAAGCTTTGTTTTTTACATATTGTAAGTGAAATTAGTTTCCGAAACATCTGTATTATCGAAGCGACGATAGTTCAGTTGGTAGTATGTACGGACGCCGCGACATGGGACGTAGGTTTGAATCCACCTATAATGAGCGTCAGGTGAAGGAAAATATTGTGATGAAACTATAGCACGGTGGTGGAGCTTTTTCTAATCCCCGCCTGGCTAGCTACCACCCTCAAGTTGAAAATCTGGCGCAAAATACGTATAGGTGTGTTTCGGCAGTTGCACTTGGGAGCCAGTCTTTCCATTAGGTTTAGCGTGACCACCATATTGAGACACATCATCATTTCACATCAGGTGATATTGTGGCCATAATGCTGAAACCTATAAACTATTAAAAAAATTGTTAGTGTTATAAGCATGGTTTCTGGAATACCACATCAATACTCTGTAGCCTATCCTTTGTAGAATCACTACGGTGTAGAGCCAAGATGTTTTTTGTGGTTAGATTCAAAGTTTAACATTTTGCTTTTACAAGACTTAATAACCTTTATTAATAATATTACTGGTTCGCGGACTCACTGTAGTTGGGGTGTTTAGACTAGCAGAATATATATGTATATATGTACTTATGATGTTCATAATGTTGTGTGTAATGTGAAACACATTTGAATATAAAGGCGAAAATGAAGGGCAGGAAAAAATATACTTTCAAATTATGTTATTTTTTCTTAAGGAACATATGATTATCTATGGACCACTTACCTGTCACTTCTAAGCATTCCTGCGTGATGGCAGGCAAACCCGCTATTGAATAGTTCAGCTAACTGGAAATTCGGGCTGCTGCTTATGGACTTTTTAGCTTTTAAATACCCTCCGGTGTCTTCCGGTTCGAAATGTTTGAGGTGTCCCTTCTTTTGGGCTAACTCTTTGAGAACCATCGCCGTTTGGTGCGTCGCGTTCCGCGCATGTACGAATACCATTACTTGGTGTCCCTTTTGGACCATATCTACGGTCTTCTCATAACATATCTCGTTCATTATTTGTAGCTAAAATTTTAATTTATTTTAAAACAAGTAGTTTTCTTAACTAATTGCTTTAAGAAAACTCAATGTTACACTAATGTAACTTTATGTTTTTTTTTTTGTATAATATTGTAAATAATATATAGCGTACAGTATGTAAACGAAATGCGACCACATTTTTTTATTTAACCATTCTTTCAATTATTCATCTATGATCAGTATTTTTATATAGTTAAGGTTTAGCGTTATGGCCAAATTCTTACCTGATCTTAAATGACGGTACAGCCCAAGTTGGTAGACACTCTAAACCTATGGAGAAACTGGCTCTCAAGTGCAACTATCGGAACACACCTATTGGTATTTGGCAGCAGATTTTCAACTTGAGGGTGGTAGCTAGCCAGGCGGGCATTAGAAAAGGCCCTACCACCATGTTATGGTTTCCTCACGAGGCTTTCCTTCACTAAATGCTCAAGCTAACACTGTAGGTGGATTCGAACTCACGTCCCTTGACGCGAAGTCGTACACACAACCATTGAACTATCATCACTTCAAATTCTTATAGTTCTTTTCAATTTTGTCAAATAATTAGCAACATTATATATTCTAAACGACTAATATATAACGAAATATTAAAGGTTTTATTTAATTTAAATGAATAGTATTTATTGCACATAAGGTATATACATGTTATCTTACTGCATATTTGGTTTTCTATATATAAATTTCGACCATGCCAAGACACATGCGCGGTATATGCGTCAGGAGTGTTATATATTATTTTTTTATGTATTAATTCCGTACATATTACCTGTCTTAGATGTGTAACACCTCCAGAGCCGACTTCTTTAACGCCAATGAACTGTTGTTCTAAAGGTACAGGGCGGAAACGTGAATCAAAATAGAACAAACCAATATTGGGATTCACACGAAGAAATCTAAAAACAAAAAAATGGTTTTATTGTTTTGTGATGAGTAGAATAGGGTAATCCTCAGTATATTATCCTTATTTATTTATTATAAATGCGAAAGTGATTTTGTTTGTTATCCTGAATCGATTATGATGAATTTTGCTATAGAAATTGATAGGATGTTGGAGACGATGATAGGCTACTTTTTCTCCCAAAATCCTTATGAAAGTGGTGTAAAAAAAGATAAACTTTGTATGAAACTTTTTATTGCGTTATCCGGCATGTTTGACTAAATCAATATTAACGCGACCGAAGCCACACGTAAAACCTAGTAAACGATAAGTTTATTTACATGTATATTATCCAATCTTTGTAATAAAACTGTGGAAGTTGGAAAGACTGTAATATTTAACAGAGAAGTTTATTATATCAGAACACAGGACCTCTTCTAAAGTTATACTTCTTTTTACGCGTTATGAATGGACGTTGCGAAAGCCTTCATAACACACCATGAAGTTAGTTACAAGTTACTTATTTTGGTTCATATTATTATTTGTTTACTTAGTTTGGTTATTTTCACTGTTATCGTTTATTTTTATGCTCTTTAGTTTTCAATATTTAATGACATTTCAGCGAAATGTAAATGGTATAATAACAAATACACTTATTTTATCTCAAGTAATTGACCCACTATTTTTGATAATCAGTTGAAAAACCTAACAAAATTTTAGCATATTTATATGTGAACATATTTAAACACCTGTGTACTTTAGCTGTCTATAAGTGGTAATTTTACTAAATAAATAAAAACCGTGAAAAGCATTGTACAAAAGAGAGACGCGAATGACCTAAAATTATTAGATTTACAATATACAGTTGCCTTTTTTCTTTTCTCTACGTTATATCTTTCTCCTCTCTCGTGTAAAAAAATGTTCCATATATAACGAGTGCCTTTGAAATGCAACTTACAATTCTTGAAATGCTGTCATGAAATTTTAGGATTATATATTTTAAAGGTTTATTGCCACAATCTCAGCTGAAGTTAAGTGATAATGTGACCTAAGATGGTTGACACGCTGAGCTAAGAGTAGGAACTGCCTCTTAATTGCAACTGCCGGAGCACACCTATACTTATTTGGAGGCAGATTTTCAACTTGAGGATGGTAGCTAACAAGTTAGACGTTAGAAATATCCTGTTTTCCATTACTGACCTCTCATCCCTTCAAAATGAAATTGTATATCAAATTATTTTCTCACCTAGCAACGTCGATATAATTAGGCAACGTCGCAGATAGACCAACGATCCGTATCATGTTCTGTGTGGACTCGACTTGCCGTAATGTTCTTGCAACAATCGCCTCCACTATCGGTCCCCGGTCGCCGTGCAGTAAGTGCACTTCGTCTATGATTAACAATTTCACGATCGAAGCCAACTCCGTGTCCGCTGTAAATGCATATATCAATATTTAAGCTTAAATAGTCCGAATCTTTAAAAGCAGAGAATATTTATGAAAAATTCAGGGCTAATATAAACCATAGAAACTACCAAAATCTATTTATTGTATGGACACTTAATATCATCTCTGCATGTATAATACATGAATATATAGAAGTGTGTATAAAAGTAAGTATAGAAATAATTTTATTGACAAACTTTCATAACTACTTCAAAAAGCATATCATAATATTTCACGTGAAAGCTTTTATAGTATCTTTAAAATTGCCATGTCTTAATTACAGTGGAACGTTTTTCTATACAACGTTTTGGATGCAAAAAGGCGTTTTGTAATAAAAGTATTTCAGAAGTAGGAAAATTATATTACAATCCAGAAACAAGGCTTTTTATAATAAAAGTATTTCAAAAGTAGGTAAATTATAATACAATCCAGAAACAAAGGTAACCGCTGAGAGATAGGTAGATAGTTAATCAGTACTGGCTGATCCCGATATACATTAATGAAAAAGAATTACGGTGACGGGTTTAAAAAATTACAAGTATATTCATCACTGATGTTTGTAAAATTAAATCTGATTAAATGAATCGGACAACCTCACTTAAAAGATTCACAAAATAAAATAATCCATAACCATATACGCGATGTATAATTTTTCCAGTAATTGACTTATAAGTAGGCTAAAAGGAACAGTAACATATGTTTTTAAAGACAAAACTTCTATATGAAGGAATAAATATTATTATGGAGAGGTAGTAAATTTATGTAAGTCGTCATCAATATGGTTACATGAGGTGTTAACGTACACACTATACCTGTTCCTATTAGTATAACTTATTGAGCTGTAAACAATTTTAATTTACAAGTTTTAATTTAAGATTAAACAATTAATTTGGATATCTAAAATACCAATGTTTGTTTATAGTTTTAAGTTTTCATTTCTGTCAGCAATCCTCATGACTACACTGATTTTTTTTCTACTTACTTGCTCCTTTTCTGGTAACCACGTCCCACTTTTCTGGTGTAGTGACTATCATTTGGGTTTGTTGCACCTCCGTTTTAGTCAACTTCATATCGCCCGTTAGTTCCCTCACCAATATACCGAGGCCTTTGAGACGTTTGCCGAAATTGGCAGTCATTTCCGAAGCGAGAGCTTTCATCGGTGCTATGTAGATTATCTATAAATATTTATTTGACTGCATCAATAATTCATGCCCAACAAAATTTATTATTAAACTATTATAGTTACTTAACGAGTGGTAGGGTTAAAAGCGAGCATGACATGGTTAACTGTACTTGTGGAAAACCTTACTAATATTATAAATGCGAAAGTGAGTTTGTTTGTTTGTTACGCTTTCACGCCTAAAGCGTTGTATCGATTATGATAAATTTTGGTACAGACATAGATAGAATCCTGGAGAAGGTGTTTAGACTGCTTTTCCTCGCGAAAAACTTACAGGAAATGGGATAAAGAGAGAAATGAACTTTGAATGAAACTTCTTACTGCGTCATCCGTTTTGCTTCAAACTTTAATTGATTATAAATAAAGAAATAGTTAATATTGAGACATGCGGAGCCGCATGTTTAAATTGTTTACGGGCTGATATATTCTTAGGGACATTAGAGCGCGTACATAAAAAAAACATTGTGTGATTTTATGAAACCACGAAAAAAGTGATATTTTTTCAGATTGTAGGCACTTAACTGAAAATTTTCGAAAAATTATTTTATTTAGGGTGTTAAAATCGCGTTTTGAATCTTAGCTTAATAATTGAAAAATGGGAATGAAAATGTGAAATCAATGCTACTTTACCCCTATTCCGTGGCCAACTGTAATGCGACATGCCATAGATGGACGTAAAAATTGAAGGCGATATAAAAAAAAACAATTAGAAAAATAAAAGTTCGTAGCTTTACATGGTTTGAGGTAGTACGAATTCGGTTGGTTAACGTGTGGCGCCGTTTATTGTTATATTGGAGTTAATATTAATTTCTGGACTTTTGTAAACGCAAGCAGCGGTTTGTGGATTGTACTCGTAACCCAGGAAAATTGACTGACTGATTATTGTATAGGTTAGTTGCGGTAGCTCTAACTTTCCGATTGAACTATTACACACAATTTACTGTACATACATCATTCTACAAATAAATTGCGGTTTTGGGGTGCCAAGGGCCAAGGTAAGAAATAGTGCTGTGTATCGGAAGCAACAAATCGAATTGACCGGGACGTCAATTAGGCGTTATGGCTACAACCTAACCTGATGTTAAGTATCGGTGTGGACCAAGTTGGTTGATATGCTAAGCCTAGTGGAAGGACTAGCTATCAAGTGCAAATGCTGGCACACACCTATAGGTATTGGGTAACAGATTTTCAACTTGATGGTGGTAGCTAGCCAAGAGGGTACTAGAACTCTTTCATGGGTACTAGGACTTTTCCTACCCCCATGCTATGGTTTCATCACGATGTTTTCCTTCACCGAAGCTCAAGCTGGATTCGAATTCACGTCTCTTGACGTGGCACCCGTACACACTACCAACTGAACTACCGAGAGTTTCACGGGCCCAGCACCGCTCACTTTTGCTGGTAGTGGACAGCTCGAACAGTACTCATAGATAGTATTATAATATAAATAAATATATATATTATGTTATACTATTTACCTTAAATTTATTCTTCATAATGACGTTATTTTCTATATGCTGTTTAATTTGGTGCACAACGGTTAACAGAGCTATATTAGTCTTACCAGCTCCTGTTGGTGCGCTTATAAGTAAGTTTTCGTTAGTGTTGTACGCTGTTTGGAACACCACTGATTGTATTCGATTCAGTTCTTTGATATTTTCAAATGCCATTTGACCAATCTGTAAAATAATAATTCAGATTTAACACTTATTTAAACAGTATTAATAAAACGAGAAAGCTTTTTGAACATGACATATACATTTGGTTTTATGCAATCAAAATAAAAACAATATACATTATCCATTATCAGTGGCAGATTTATACTTTTACTGCCAGAAGGCTATTTAAATTTTGCTGTCTCTACCTACCTCTACAATTACATTCCACACAGGACTATGCACATTGTAGAAATAGAAACTATATAAGACTTAGATTCTAAGTGGTGAAACATATTATTTAGCAACATTTAGATATGTATATAAGTATGAACCGTTTCAGTTTCTAAAAAACATAATATACCCCAAATTTGCTGCCTCTAGGCTTCAGCCTACTCAGCCTACTGGTAAATCCATCACTATCATTGTCTCATGCTTATTACCCTGAATTGTAAAATCTATCACCAAGCATGTTTAAGTGTGATCCAGTAGTTGTACTTGAGGCCAAGTTTTTTAGTTTTTAATTAGTCTTTAGTTTAGCATTAAGTATTGATCATTTGTAACTTAATATTAGGTGTCAATATGGGCGAAGGATCTATTAAAAAGAATTAAAACTAATCATAAATATTTTGAGATTACAAGGAATTATACAATTTATTACATCTACGTGAATATTAAAGGAAAAACAGTAAAGTTCTTACCATGTTCTTAAATTTAACAAAGGAACCTTTAAAAAGTGAATAGATAAGTGAAATCTATGATAACTGGTTTAAAAATATAAAAATAAAAATTATGTTATATTTGCTCTATTTATATTGAAATCCTGCGGGAGATGTGGTTTAGAACTATTTTAATAGGATATTATCAATATACCTCATCTAAAGAAGAAACAGGTACGCGTGTATTGCCTATATCCAGTGGCGGTGGATCATTCTTCGGTATAACAACTTCCTCATACTCTTTTGTATCCTTTCTTTGTGCATTTTCTGGTAGAATCAGTTTCAAGCCAGACACAAAACCTGAAAAAAAAAATTAAAGATATATTTTAATTAAACATCGTCTGATATCAGTAAACTGCGAATACAAAATAAAATAAATAAAAATGTGAAATTATAAGCATACCAGCAGAATTTTTGGCGTTAATTGAAGAATCATAAACATTCGGATACTGTACTTTTGTTTGAAAATATGATATTCGCTGTAATATTGGATCCGCGTTTGCTGAACGTGACGTAGAAAATGGTACGACCGGCTTAGTGAGTTCAGCTATCCTGTTTAAAGCAACATACATTAAAGAATAAATTACCATTTGTGATTCTGTTTGTAATTAAACATATGATAAACATCTCATTTTATTCAAGCCAACTTAGCTTGCAGTTTGATAAGTAACAGAAAACGAGTGTGGAGTGGAGAGGCGCTTAAACAGTGGAATAGTAACTTGATTAAAGAGGAGAGCTGTGAGAAGCACTTTGAGAGGCTGTGATGCATTTGGAAAAAGTGGATTAGTATCGTGTTTGAGGAATAGTATGGACAAACACTGTTTTCAATTAGACATCAACTCTACCAGATGGGTATGTCTTACCCAATAGGGTGGCAGAGGTGGCAAACCGCCACCGATGCCGCGAGCTCAGAAGTGACCTAACATTGTAACAACATTAACATGTTGTTATTAACAACATTAGATTATGTTGTCATGTTGTCAATATGTAGCCATTTTTGTGCAGATACGATTAAACTCGAAATATATCAGTGCTAATATCGTTAGATGGCTTCTGAGAAAATAACAACAAATCAATGGTGGCTTGCATGAATAGAAAATTTGTTAAAAACGAACAAAATATAATATATCAGAATTAAGGTTTTTAATAATGTAATGTGATTAAATCAAATTGTCATTTTAGGCCAGATTTCTAAAAACGACTGTGACAGTCAACATTTACATGTATAAGTATTTATTAAGTGTTTATAGTTAAAGTAAGACACAACTGATGGACCATTCATTAATTACGTAAGGATACTTTTGATCGTTTTAGACCCCGCTACCTTCATGTAAGTATACGTAAGATTTGTCGAACCTTTCCTTCCTCCTACTTTCTAGCGGATACTATCTTCTATAAAGATTCTATCTCGATCTTCTAAATAATAAACTGTAATTTTAGAAACGGAAATGTTTTTTACTTTTAAAATAATAAAAATACGACAACATTTTTTCGATAGAACCAAACACGGATATCAATATGAACATGAAATTTTACCAAGTTTTTTTTTCAATATGCATTAAAAATTATTGAAATAAAGTTAAAATTCAACTGTACACTTTAAAATTAAGAAAACAATTTGGAATCCAAAATGAAATTAGATTTTTAATTTTGATTTTTTATTCACGAAATATTACGTAAGAATGAATTTCACCCCCCTCACCCCACTATAAGGACATGTAGAGATTTTTCTTAACCCCCCTCAATAGCCTAACGTAATTAATGAACGGCCCCTAAAGACCATATAGAAATTCAAGAAAACATGAAGTTCGCAGCTCTTTAAACAATTTTGAAAATTTTACATGTTATTACTATATTAACTACATTAATGTTAATTTAAAAATATTGTAATTTATGTATTGCCATTAATTACCATATGTCATGTGCGGGTGTCTATTATTTGTGACGTTGTATTGTGATTTTTAAGAAACATAAAAATATTATATACTCAATATTTACCTTTTAGCTCTCATCTGAGCAATATTAATCTCTTGTTCTTCCTCATCATTGTCATTCTTTTTGGAGTTTTTAGCTTTTTTCTCCTCCTTTCTAACTAATTTAGCTAACACTTTTTCTTGTTCAGATGCAACAGACACTTGACATAGATATTGGGGCATTTTGTTTTCTGGCAACATTGCTGCAACTATAAAAATCTTTCAAGTTAGTCACATTCATTGCAAATTGTTAGAAATAAAGTATGAAATATGAAAGATAAACAAGCACAAGTTTGGGAATAAATATAAAAAGGGTTCACAAAAGCATACACGAATTTAAATTAATTATTTGCTATAAGATATACTTACTCTCAGACAAAGTCGGTTGAGGAGGTGGAGCTCGTAAGCTATCAATAATATCTTGCCTATGTTCCAATAGTTCTTGTATGAATTCAAATTTATCAAATCCTAGGAGCTCAAACAGGTCATTTTGCATATCATCATTGCTACGTGAAGAATTAAGGAATGTTATAATTGACTGCAGAATGTCAGCGCTTGATATGCCCATTGTGTCAGCACATTGAGATTTTACTTTAGTTTCAAGCCAAGTTTTTCCAAACTGCAATAAAAAGTTAATATGATTATGAACCCTATGCTGTCTTATTAAGCACAAAATTTATTACACAATAATTATTTATTTCTCGTTTTTACTTTTATTACTGATACTTTATTTGTAAAAGTATAATTGTCAGTTTTTCTATCATTCTACTTGCGAGCTAATTAAGTATTAAGCAAGCAGGAGTTTTTGGCAGGATCTTGATCTGACATATTGTGATTTTTATTTTTATTCATATATTTAGTTATTTAGCCCTGAATTGTGTAATATAAGTGACATATTATGTGATGTAGTGTAGCTGAAAAGCATAGATGAAGAGAGTTATAAATAATCATTTCGAACATGATATATTAGTTGTCACAAAAATCCCAAGAGAGCTTCAACAAGAGAGTCAGCATCTTGTTTTAGATCATCTGCCCAAAATGCCCAAATCTTATTATCAATAGAAAATGGCAGTAAGAGGACTAAATTGCCAAATTCTTAAATTTCTGATATTATAAATAAAATGTACAATTTAAAAACATTGACAATAGCAAATGTTCCTGCGGTGCCAACGCAAGAAAAAAAAGGAAGCAGAATTTTAGTACTTTTGACACTCTTTCCCCATTGTTAGAAAAAGTAAGCAATTCTTTTATTCTCCCCTCCTATGCTTATATAAGCATTTGTATATATATTTTTAATTTACCATAAAACTTCACATTAGAATAAGGGTAAGAAGTAAGGGTGAAGATTTAATCTACACAATATTATTTGCTGTTTAAACATATGACATAAGCAATTTAATAAATGTATGTTTTCAATTATATTGATAAGTTTAAAGAAAAAAAAATGTTTTATTACCTTTGGCTCTGCTGGTGGTTTAGGAATTTTTGAAGTAGTATCAGCTTGTTTTACTGCCTTTTGTTTATCATACTTCATAGAGAAATCCTCTACAAAAGCACTTGCTGTAGCAGGTTTTTGATTTAACTTAGTTAAAGGTTTTTTAACTGGTTTATAAGGTATAAAATGACACTGTATATGTTCACCCCAATATTTTATGTTCTCTTTGTTGTTATCATTGACTTCTTTTATGATATATTCTTTAGTTTCCTCAGTAATATGTGCACATATTTGATTTACAATCTGAAATTATAAACATTTCAGAAATAATTATTGAGAGTTTACAGCCTATTAAATAATCATAGACTCTCTATAAAATATATATGTTATTTTAGAAAAACTGTGTTCGACAATGTAGGCTCAAATCTTATCAAGGGAACGGCAAATAGTTAAAGATAATACAATAATTAAATGAAGGAGTTCTTTCCAGCCTAGTTACTTTCCTTGTGGTAAAAGATTTTTTCCTATCTTTTTAGTAGCTATACTAAAAGCCAATACTCTAACTATAATTTGTATGACTCATATTCAGCAAACAACCTACCCTATATAAAGTAAAATTGTGCCCAAATAAAAACCTGTGAAAAAGAAAAATATGCATGAATCTACAACAATCATTATCATTATCATATGTAGCTTAGATTGCAGTAATGTTGCAGCATGAAGTGTAAAATCCAAGGACAGTTAACACATGAATTAGCATAATCTTCAATATCTAGTTAGATGGTAACAGGCCCTACATATTAGCCACTGTTGATAGATAAGAGTTGAAGTAATAATAACTAATTTTAATTATAGAAAGTTCTCTTATAATAAAAAATTGATACACTTAAAAAAACCATGTCACAAAAAAAACAGTCTCTTTTCTATATTTAGAGTATATGGGGGTCCCTTAATGTAAACTAGTTAAAGATATAAAAGTACATATATATATATATATATATATATATATATCTTTTAGTTAACCCCTTTTTTATTTAATGGATGAAATTTATACAATAATAATATTCTGTTGTTTACAGTTTATAGGTTTAGAATTATTGTCACGATCTCACCCCATGTTAAGTGAAAATGTGGTCCAAGATGGTGGATATGTTCAGCCCTGTAAAGGGACTGGCTCACAAGTGCAACTGTTGGAACACATCTATAAGTATTTAGCAGTAGATTTTTAACTTGATGGTGGTACCTAGTCAAGCAGACATTGGAATATGTCCTACTACCAGGCTATGGTTTCAACAGGATGTTTTCCTTCACCGAAAACTCAAGTACATTGCAGGTTGATTTGAACTCACATCCATTGACCTGGTCTATATACACTACCAACTACACTATCATTACCTTAATATAATAAAGGATGTTATTTACCTCACAAATTTTATTAGCAGTTGATGTTACAACTGTTCCAAATGTTTGTCTTAGCTGGGATAGATGTTTTAACATTACAATATCTTGATCCATGAACATTCTCAGTGTAAATACTGCTGCATCCTCTGTGATATCATCTGGTTGGTCTCCAGTTAGCAGTTTACATGTTTCTTTAAGTTGTAAAAGAAGATTTATTATATCTGCTGAGTGTGTTTCATTTTGTTTTATATAATTGTTTATATCACTGAATGATTTGTAACTAAAAATGAAAAATTAAGTATATTTATAATATCTGTAAATATAACATACTAAATAGTACAATAAAAATTTACACATTTGAAAATAACATTGCGCAAGTAGCATGCAAACCAGAAAATTACTGTAGTTTTAATTTAGAAATTTATTACCTTTGCTCATTTCTGTGTTTAATTAAAGGTGGTTTTGTAGGGTCGACAGTTGGTTTCAGACATCGCGGTTTATCGAGTTGAGTGTGCGCTCTTAGAGCTCTTGTTATACGAGGAATTTCTATCATGTTCTGTTGAAGTAAAAGTATATAAGTTGTATTGTACAGATTATAGTAGAGAAGATTTAATAATATTGAAGTATAAAGGCATAGTTTCAAGTGATAGAATATGATGTGGAAGGATATTCACAATTAAATCGCTGTTATCCGTGAATAAAAATAATACATTAGCAAAATATGAAGACCAGTATTTAATTATGTCTTATCAGTAATTTCATTCATATAAAGTTTACTCACCTGAGATTATAATTTCACTATGAAAACTAAAATAAATTACAAAATATGTTACAATGGTTAATTTCAACCTATTTGTTATATTAGCATCGGCTTTCAAATTGATAAATGATAACTTTAGGCCGACACTTGACAGTTGTCTACGTATGTTTGTTTTTTATATCGTATGAAGGAACACGATTCTGCCAATATCAGCTGTCAAAAATAGGGCTGCCATATAAATATATTTTTTTATAGCCTTTGTTGTGAATTTATGCATTTTGCAGTGTTAGTTATATTCTAAACTCTTCTAACCTCAAAAAGTAGGGTGTACGGACGACAGATGAACAGTGGGAATAGGAACCGGAGGTGAAACGCAGGTAGAGAGAAGAACAGATGTGTTAAATAAATAAATTATATATTACATAATAATATTATTCGATACTAGGAATTGTAACAAGCTAAGAAATTTGGTATCTTCCATAAAACTTAAGGGAAGGCCCTGTAGAGCAATCCTTTGAAAAATCAAGCAATTCCCTGAGCTATAGGTTACATTTTGTACGTACTATTTCTAGCCGCAGTTACTTGTTGTGTTGCGATCTCCGTTATTACCTACGATTCAAAAGTACTGAAACCGAAGCCAAAGTCGTAGTCGGAGGTGTAAATTCAATCGGAAGTTTCCACATTTCAGAATTGGAGTCAAAGCTCCGTAACATTCCTAATTCCCACTTATCTTTCACAGTACCTCGGGCTGACAGGAAATGTGCAAATGCATTTCTATACATTAAAAAAGGCGTGTGCTTAAGATCTCACGATAGAAGTGAAACATCACTATTTCTCCTTCGCTCCCATAGTCGCCTCAAGCTGACTTTACCCGCAGAAAAGTTTGTGGATCAGAATTTCAAAGCCCTCTCATAAGGAGTTTTACTTCAAAAAGGTCGACAATATTACCAAACAAAATATTGTATCATATTAGGAATAATACAGCTTGAAATTGTTTATCCATGTGTGGGATAGTTGTACAAGATGATTATTACAGACTGGATTACATCTATCATATACTAGGTGTAACATCGCTAATAGTAAGACGCTTCAAGGCGCCGCATTCTTATATTTAGCGCTTGTATATCCATGAATCAATTAGATACTTATACTAATTGGATCGCAACCACCATGTATATGGAAATAAGACCGCCACGGTAAATTTCTTTTGGTTTATCACGATTAAGGATCAGCCAGTGTATGTGATATAATGTTAAGTAACGGTGTGGCCCAACATCGTGGACGCGCTAAGCGTAATGGAGAGACTGGCTCTCATAGAACTGCCGGAACACACATATAGGTAATTAATGGCAGATTTTCAACTTCAAGGTGGTAGCTTGTGTGGTGGTAGATCGTAGCTCTAGATGCCCTAAACCCTACAAGCCCTACCACCATGCTATGCTTTTATCACGATGTTTTCCGTCACCGAAAGAACAAGCTCATTGTAGGCGGTTCAAATTCACGTCCCTTTACGCGGCGTCCGTACACACTACCACCTGAGGTATTATCACTTTAAAATAAAATAACTTATTCAGTTTAAATTTCTTTAAATATATCTAAAATGTCTAGGTCAGACTTTTAACTGCAGATTAAATAATTATATGGTTAATTGACATTAACTATAAATACACTTGCAAAATAAAGTTCATACCATTAATTGTTATTAAATTTTCTTTATTTCAATGAAGCAATAATTACAATATCATTATATTTGGTAGGTACATATAACATGCTGTTAAATTTTTATCAGGGTTTATGAACGTGAACATGACTAGAATAGCGGTTATAGATACTCTAGGTATGTAACTTTGTTATTTTAGATGTAAAGCATATTAAATATCTTACTATAAATTTTACCTATGTATATATTCTATAGTTATAATATTTTTATTTAATTATGTAAAACAACAACGACATCTATCAATGCTATCAATTAGTTATATTTTGAGTAACGGATTACTGATATTTTTAGTTTAAGTAAAACATTCAGCATTATAATAATATTCTTTGATTAATGATTTTTCTAGTACTAGTCATTACACTTAACCAATTGATATTTCTGAACGTTGTATAATAAGTAAAGACTGCATGAGATTTTAAAATTGTATATTTTACGATATACATGCTGCGTTTAATGTATTTGTATCATACAATTACTTGTTGTATTAGGTAGAACTGCTCAAATCACAATGTTATGTAACGACTATTTTGATGTAATTTATTTATTAAACAGCGTTCCTAAATAGACAAATGGAATAATAAAAGTAGAAATAGTCACAAGCATGTATTTGTATATTAACCAAAAAGAAACTTCGTTAACTACTTCGTGAAGTTATTTCGTCTGCGAATAAACTATAAAATGTTTGAAAACTAAAATAAATATTTCAGAAGAGAGCTATTATGTGTTTGAACATTATATAATACGTTACTTATGATATTCTTTTTTTGTTATTTTTCGTAATATATTCTACTTTTTATCTCCACCGTTATTACTTATGTAGTACCTATTATTATTATAAACTGGTGTATTTATTAATTTACCTTACAGTGACTTTTATGACCTACATTTTTAAAACACTCTTCGAATTACTACCGCCTTTCCTGTATCGATATGAGCGACAGGATATTGGACGTGAAAACAGGGACGAGGAATGATCTTCAAGCATTAGAAAAGGCGATAGTTCATTTTAAACTGTGTTTCAAAAATATAGGCGTACACTTAAATATCTATATATAATGCCGAAAACCATTTAGTAACCATAAATTAGTGTTCACAGTTCTACGAAATGGGACTTACAAAAAATACTTCGAGAGCTAAAAGGACGGCAGGTTGCCTATATCGGATGAAATAGGCGTTGCCCTGCGTAACGTGGCTCAGCCTTTCAGGACTCGACGTCTTTTTTGTTTACCTACACAATTTCAGTTAATCCAAGATAATTTTTATTAGAAACTAACAATACATTAGAATCCCATGTTATAATTTTTTTACCATATAAATAAGTATACGAACTAAAAATTCGCTATTCAGAACACCTAAACATATTATACTGTGAAATTTTTACATTCTCTAACTACGAAGCTGTTTTTATACAGATTTATAATTATACACATATTAAAATTCCTATATCAGACGCGTTAGTTGTATAAATGATAGATAGTACGTTTTCATTCACATTCGTTAGTTACGCTTGTTTTATTTTTATGACGTAATACATATAGTACTATAAGTTTTTATAATTTTAAATATTTATATACTTAAAAGAACAACAATTCGAATAAGTTTTAACTTTTTTGTCACACAGCGAAGTATTGAGATTTTATAAATCTATTTAATTACAACTTTATAAGCGATAGAACACCAAACGATTATATCTAATATGGATAATATATAGAAACACAATGTGTACGATTGTAATGACTTTCTTGTAAAAAAGGATTAATATCAAATAGATGGCTATACATAAAGAATCTTAAAAAATCATTGGGAAGATTAATTATATTATTTTGTTGGAATGTTTATATGATGTGTCGTTTTAATTATACGCATTTTAAAACTAGTTACAGATAAACACTTATTGATTAATCATAAAATAATAACTTAATAAATATAAAAAAAATTCAATAATATAAATCTTTCAACAAGTTCTCCATTCCAAATAATGTACGAAGATCATCAATATTAAACAAAATAAAGCGAAATAAACATAAAATATTTGCAAACCTTATTTAAGAAATAAATGGTCACTTAGACTAAAAAGGTTTCGCTTGGTTTTTAAATTTTATAACAAAAATAACTCGTCTAAAAATACACTACAGGTTTACAGTTTACAATTATTTAGAAGAAATCATATTCAGGACTAGGATTTAAATTTAATAAAATTAAAAATGTAATTACTGGATTATTGTGAAATAAAATTTATTAGAAATTTCTTACGTAGGTTGTTGTATATTTGTCACAGCTGCGATGGCCTGTAAAATTAGTTATTTTGTAACGAAATTATCATTTCATAATTATACCATAGGATTAAAATAATGACAGCTTTTTTTAATCATGGCTTCTGTGTTTTGTAGGTTTTTACTTATATTTTGATACCCTTACACTTTATTATAAGCCATTTTTGATTAATATACAAGTTATCGAAACAGTTAAAGTTGTTCATGATGTCATACCATACCTCAGCTGGAATCCTCCGCATATTTGTTTACAGACCTAGAACATATTTAAATGCACTTAGTAAAATAGAACTTATTTTAGAAATTGAATATATCGACACATATTTTACTCTTTTGTGATATTTTTGGGCTTTAAAAGCGTATCACTTTGATATGAAATGGAGTGTATTTACCCCAGACTTGGTTTTATTATTGTTGTGAATATTTTGTTATAATCTTCACGAATTATTATAATTAATTACGATATATTATTCTTTGCTGAGTGTTCATTGTATAATAGAGTCAATGAGAAATAGTTTTTAATCACAGATATTACAAATCCAATAATATTTTTTGTAACTGATAGAGATTGTTACTTGATGAATTCGAATTAATATATTTGTACAGTTAAATCATAAGCATTAGAAGCACAGCTGTGATATCAATTTAAAGCTTCTTTAAAAGCTGTTATAATATTTACTTTATTTGAATTAATTCGTAATGGTTTCAATAATCTTCAACGACTCAATTATTACCTAAACAAAAGCGAACTATGTATATATTTAGGATATGTATGGGATAAGCAACGCATTCTTGGATATAGATTAAATTTTACGTCAAGCAGTTTATAAATTCTAGTTACAGAGTACTAATCGTTATAACTATTATGGATATTCCAATTTCTTAATTAGTAATTTTTTACCATATGTAGAGCAATTCGAGAAATAAGATTAATACATTGGCAAAACAAAGCATAATTTTAACTATAAGTAATTCACTCATATCGACGACGAATAAGTTATGTTTTTTGAGATTATATTGTTTCACATGCATTGCGGTAATGTAAATTTGTTAAGTTATTTTGGAAATGTTATTTTTGATGGCAATGTTCTGATGTCAAGTTTATAAATATTTGATATATCATATCGTACCTCAGGTGCTACTTTGTCACTATTGCAAAAAAAGAAAACATTGAAAGGAATATAAAATGATAACATTAATTGGTTTATGTCTTTACGTATGCTTACTGTCATTAAAAGAATATTGTATATCTTAATACTATTAAGTGAACAATTACTATATACATTATACATATGTATACATTTTACATTTCTCGGGAACGGCTCTAACGATTTAGATGAAATTATGTATTTAGGAAATTTTTGCTTTATGAATTAACCTATATATAGTTACATTTTTCGTAAAAAAATAATTAAATAAATTTATAATACTTTTTATTTTTTTATTTAATGCATCAGTTCATACGTATGTAAAATCGTTAAAAACGGATATGTGATTCTTATTAAAATATATTGTTTAAAACAACACAATTAACAATATTATTTTAAAGCAAGACAATAAAAATACCGAGCTAAGCTCGGTCACTTATGTTCTGGTTATAATAAAATATAATATTTCGGTCAGTAACCACTTGATTCACCCCAAAACCATGATGACAAACGTTTATACCAAAACTATACACATAAACCAGTGATGTTACTCGCACGAAGTGCAAAAGGTGTATTAATTATACGCACAAACACACATTTTTATATGTATTGCAAAAGTGACAGCGTTGCACATTATGTAGTGCAATAGTAAGAAAGGTGGCTGATTTTACTGTTAGTAGAAGTCATCGACATGAATAATAACTTATAGCGTGAGCAAGAAGACTTGGAAATGGCATGAAATATTCAACAGAGACACACGTACAAAGATAGAACAGACAAAGCCAACACTTATCATCAACAACGACATAACGATATGCCCACTTACCAAAATAGGCTTTAATATCATAAACGTAATGATAAAAAATAACAACATATTATGTTATATATACTAGTTAATTAATATTATAACAATTAACTTCTAAATTAAACTTCTGTTACCGAAACTTGTTCACACAAAGTTGGCTGAAAATTTGGAAAAAATAATGACATTATTAGTCTAAAAACTTAAAAGACATTTATATATCTAACGTGTAATTATTAATTTCATGTTAAATTGAAACTTACCGATGATAAGAGCCAAGATGATAATACCGATAACAGCAGCGATTATCATCATCTGAAATATTTTATAATTAGTTATTGTATAATGTCATAGTTTTCTTAATAGAATTAGATATCTTAAAAATTAATATTATGTAAATTAAAAGAAATCAAACTCCTATTAAATCTATTTCACCTTTAAATTCTGTAACCAAAATTTGCTTTTCAGTTTGCCAGCCTGCTGTTCGAATTGCGACGCGCCTTGTTGGAGAGCATCTGCGAATATGATAACGACCTATATTTATCCGTAATACAGTAATAAAAACTAATTTAAAAGTACAGTTCAGGATCTATAATCTTCCTTCTTTGAGAATAAAATAAAATAAACTTTGTACAATTTAGGCCCTGGCAAGGCGCTTATGAACGTCAAAACTACCACCGGTTCGGAAAATAACGCGAAGAACCGGCAAGAAACTCAATCTGATTATATTTTTATATGGAGGTGCATACTTAAAAATATAGAAAAATATACATTTATAGTAGCAGATGTACAGAGAGGCGTGTCAATTGCAGACATCACTATTGTTCACATATTGATCTGCATCTACTCAATATAGACTCTTGATATCAAAACCGGCTTGACATGGTGCTTGAACTTACTCTCCGGTTAATCAGTAATGTGCTTTAGGGCTATGTTATAAAAACAATAAACAAAACGTTCGTTTACTAATTGATGAATCTATGATGTAAGAAAGTAAACTCTAGTTCATACCCGCTCTATCATCAAGCTCAGAGAGCTTTTGATCTCTCTCCAGCACCTTCTCCACGTTCGTTTTCATTATGTCGACCACCTGTATTTGAAATAAATCAACTTTAATTAAATCTAATTTCAAATTTACCTTATATATGTATTACAAATTATAATAGATGCTAAATTATAATTATTCAATAAATTTAATTTAGCCCTTGTCGAAGTAAAAAAATCGAAATCAAATCAAAATTGTTAATATTTTTATTTATATAAAAATAATGTATCTATTAGTTGGAAGAAATTACCTTATATTATTAAACTAACCAATGTATACATTTGAAGCGTAATAATGTGTTCATTCAATCATATAAACCTATTTTCCAACTTTAATATCATTCGAATATGTATTACAAATTATAATAGATGCTAAATTATAATTATTCCATAAATTTAATTTAGACCTTGTCGAAGTAAAAAAAAACGAAATCAAATCAAATAAAAATTGTTAATATAATTATTTTTTATTAAAAATAATGTATCTATTAGTTGGAAGTAATTACTTTATATTATTAAACTCACCAATGTATACATTTGAAGTGTAATAATGTGTTTATTCAATCATAAAAACATATTTTCCAACTTTAATATCATTCGAGCGTCTATATAATATTATCACTCATGCTATATTTTGTTAGAGTACTTCTTAAGTATAACTAGTGAGGAAAGTAAATTGACTGTAAATATTTTTTTTATTCATTGTTCACTTGTTGATCTACTTTTTATGTAGGAATTTGTAGACGGTAATTGTTTTTGCAAATATAAATTAATTACTAATACATGTGACAATAGAAATATTGATATCGTTATAACAAGAACTGCTTCATTTGATCACAAAATCATGTAAAATGACTTGGTTTATTGTTCTTGGATTGATAAATACCTAACATAAGAAACCCATAGTTTTTATCAAAGCATAAAGAAGGACTCTTCCTGAATACTGAAAAAATAAAATTACCCGCTGCCTAAGCTTCTATACAAATCTGTAGGAAGCTTATACTATAAAGAAAATAGTTCTACTACAGCTTATTATGTGTGTTTTATAAACTATTAGAACGCCTAAGTTTATATTTCAAATAGCTTTATAGTCCCAAAGGTGGACGCAGAATTACAGATAACAACATTAGACGGTCGGATAATATATATTTAGAATATTATTATAAATCTTACTAAATCCAACCTCGGTTTTGTAAGTGTACACTAATTATTATATTAATAACTATGTAGATTCCAGAAGGTGAAAAATGATTTTTCGGGGGTAAGTGCCAAATGATTTTTAAATTTACGTAATGCTTCATAACTTATTAATGAACGAAAAGAGCAACTAATTAAAAAAAAACATTGAAGGTGAAATATATTCAAATGTTAATGGTGTTTGTAACTGAACACGTATGGATTTGATTTAACAGATTTTGTCAGTAATATTTGTATATAAACCTCATCAACTTGTGCTTGCGTTTGCTGCAAACGACGTTGGGCGGCGATTTGTTGTGGCGTCTTCGGTCCTCCTGCAGGCATCTCTCCTTCACCACCTGGTGCCAGTCCTCCTTCCGACGCCCTGGTTAATAGCAATATTCAAGAGATAAATAAGTTAGTCCATTGTACGTGTAAATTCAATATAGTTCTTATGTAATTATAATTTTCTTATTATCTACCAGAAATGATATTATACTCATGTAGTTTATATTTATATAGTAACTAGCCGTTGCCGACCACCTCGCCCGGCGAATAACATATTAAGAAATAGAAGATTTAGTAATGGAATATTAGGATGATTGGCAACTGTATATTATAGATTTACATTATTACATTGCTACATACTGGTTTAAAATATATTTGAAATATGTAATTGACACTAAGAAATTCGAAAATAAACAATCATCGCATTAAAATTCAAATGGTTTTATTACAATTCACATGTTTAAAACATAAACTGTGTATAGATAAATTGTGGTTGAAATTCTGCATGGCAATTACTGATTACTTAATATAATCATATAATCGATTTTGCTATAATTTGCTAGTTTAATACAAATAACATACATATAATTATCATAAATCACAACCTATAATGTTAGCATGAAAATTGTATACAAAGTAACATATTATGTTCAATTTATAGGGAGTCCGTGCTTAGGTGGAATATTACCGGTTTAACCTTTAAGTATGAAAATGCTAAAGTAGAGGTTACTCCCACTTTTCTAGATCCGCCTGCGGTAAATGTCATGAAAATACATTGTATAATAAAAACATCACGTATATTTTTATGTACTTTGTAATAAAAATTGTAAATTTCATAGAATAATGTGGTTCAATGCTTTGGATTATTAAATTATTTTCAACTTTGTTGAAACAACTACGTTATACTACGTAATATATTTTTCCAGAGAGACAGAATATTCTATTTTTGTTTATAAAAAGTGTAATAGATAGCTTGCGCAATTTTAATAATAAATAGACATACCTACTATATTTCTTTCAGTACAAGTATAACATATAACATGTTCTGAAGTCACACAGGTATAATTATTTATTCTTTCATTTGTTGTAATAGAATATTCAGTGTTATGCACAAAGAATCGTAGCTTATAATCACGCATAGTAGGTTTTTATGATTCATTCAACTCTAAAACAGTTCATACATTACTTAATATATTCATTTGAATTATAATTAAAATTTAAAGTTTTTTTATATTGTATATTAATTTTTATTTTGTGTTTAAGAATGCTCACCGCAGTATAGAAAATATTTACAGTTATTCTTAAGGGATATTTGAGCACAATAATTCGTAATTAAAACAAAATAATATAAGAACGTTCATATAGTTATTGGCAGATTATTGATGTACATGAATTGATGAACGAATTGATGTAAATGAATTGATAGACACGCTAAAACTGTGGAGGAACTAGCTCTCAAGTACAACTGCCGGAACACATCTTGGTATTTGGCGGCAGATTTTCAACTTGAGGGTGGTAGCTAGCCAGGCGAACATTAGAAAGACCCTATCGCCATGTTATGGTTTCATAAATATTTTTTCTTTCACCGAAAACTCTGGCTCATTGCACGGGTTTGAAGCCACGTTCATGGACGCGTCGTTCACACATTCTAACCACCAACTGAGCTATCATCACTATAAAAAATATTTAAAAGAATCAAACTAAATGATCTATATATACATGTATATATTTATTAATTATTTTTGCATAATACAATAATGCACGGTAAGCAAGAAAGCACAGTAATTAATAAACATGGTACCAGATACTATTAATTTATAGAATCCCTACTAATATTATAAATGTGAATGTAAGTTTGTTTGTTACGCTTTCACTACTTAACCGATCACCATGAAACTTTGTACACATGTTCTTGGAGGTATTAGATGAAAATTAAGATACTTTTTATTGAATTTTTTTTTTAACAATATAAAAAAAATGTTTGTGAAAAATCTCAAAATCTAGCTACTTTAACGCAATCTAGCATTCCAGAGTAAAGGTGATACGAAGTTCACCGGGTCAGCTAGTGTGATTATATTTCTTTCTACAAATAATATTATAACATTCATAAAATCGCATTTTTTACAAATTAAGATTGATTTCTTATCGCATTCTTATGTCAAACTTATATGAATTTTCAAAGGCCCTGAGGTAACTTTCAACGTGTAAATAAAAACACGAACAATGTTATAACGCAGCTATTATTTAGACAAACAGGAAAGCAAATTCAAACGAGATTCCCGTGTAAATTGAATTCGTGCCGTGGCGTCGCTAACGACTTAACATTACTTTGAGATGTTTTTTATAATAAAAATATTGTTTTTATAATAGGAATCTTGTTCTTACCATTATCCTACTAAAAGCGGTTTAGCATAATAAATATTTCATTCACTCTTCTCTGTCAGCTGTTATTTTCATATACACATATTATTCTTCACGCAGTTCATTTATACCTTCGCCGGTTTTCTTTTATTCTAGTGTCTGTTCAAAATCTTAATCTGTTTATCAATAATTTCAAATTTTAAGAGGAAATGCCTATATAGATGTCAGCACTGTTATCATCGTTTCAAAGCCCCTCAAACATTACCTTATTAATAGATAAGATGAGGAATTCCCTTAGCTTGGTTTCTGAGACTCCACAGCAGTACTGTGTAGTTTGAGGCAGTATCTATTCTTATAGTTGTATTTTAAGTACAACAATTTGATGTTATATGTCTTTATAACCTTTATTAAGGATATGTTGTTCGTCGATGCATGGTAGTTAAGTCGTTTAGATTAAAAGAATATATGTAGTTATGATGTTTGCAGTTATGAACCTTTTTTATACCAAAATTAATCGTAATCGGTTCAACACCTTAGGCGTGAAAGTGTATTAAATAAACTCACTTACGCAACTATAATATTAGTATGAATGTAAATAAATTCTGTGATAAATTTTCTTACATGGTTTCCTCCAACGACATGCGTTTTTTATTTATTTTATTTATAATAGGTTTAGTGTTATGGCCATAATCTCACCTGATCTTAAGTGATGGCCCAAGAAGTGTGCGTTGTTTGTTATAAGAAGTCTAACCTAACCTAGCCCGGCAAACACCTCTACTATAGCGACTACCTCACCGCTACATACTCCGTCTACAAGTTATTTCTTTATTGCCTATCATTATTGCTAGTTGCACGGCCGTTAGTTAAACGGCGCTCTTTAGTAAAGAGGATAGAATGTTGATTGAACGGCTAATTGAGCTAGTTGGCTGCGACATATATACACCTGCCACTTAATTAACAATCTATAGTGTGTGGGCAAATTACAAACGACATTGATAGGGTTTTAAATGGTTCCATCAACTATAAAATTGCGAAATAAAAAAAAAAACATTAGATATCGTAAGGTATACGGTGTTCCATTTTTTTAAATAAAAATAAAATAAATGTGACATTGTAAAATATTAAAAATACTTCAATTAAATTATTAGTAATCAAAACAAAATCTTTACTTTCAAATATCACACATTTTTCATTTGACTATAATTCTCTTAAAATAAACTGTCTCTCTCTTATAATTATACGAACTAACGGATGTCTGGAATAACGTTATATCCGTATCTATATATATAACTGAAACTTATTATATACATTTAAGATTTTCATAATATTTCTGCTTTATTTGAAATAATAATTAATATATGTAGTATAAATAGTATAATATGATGGGTATGTTTTTAGGTACTATAATTAACTACTATATTTAAATACAATTATTACTCATTGAAAGAAAGTTGCCAGGTGTCTTAATATCGCTTTAACAAATTCCAACGTCAATTTATTATGTGGGTAAATGTAGACGATATAGGGTTTATTTTAAAAATATTGTTGGATTGTAATCAAAAGGTTAATTTTAATTGTTAATACAAAGGATAATATTTTCTTGTTTACTAAAAGGCTCCTAGAAACTGAAGATAAATGAAATAAAGCCTTTGTTTGAACGCGCTTATCTTAGCAACTACCACTCAGACTTCATAAATTCTTTGATTATTCGATAGACCAATAATTAAAAAATGCTTCAGGCTATTATCGTCACGCTTCCACTAATACAAGCAAAGCTGTATTGAAAAAAGTTACAAAAAGGGCAAAAATTATTAATTAATTTTTAGTTCCACGCAGATGAAGTCGCAGGTCACAGCTATATAGAATGAAGAAACGTTTGAACTGCTAGTGCTATATAAATGATCTCACTAATCCTGTCTCAGAATTAAGAAAATAATAATTAAATTGATTATAATAATATCGTTAGCTTTTTATTAGTAAGACCATTTATTCGTCTTTTTTCTAATTGATGCTAATTATTAATTTTTTACAATAATTATTAATTAATTATTGAGCATGCGTAACTAATTATTTTGTATACAATATATAGCCTTGTGTAAAAAAATTGTGTATTGTCATCGGTCTTTGATAAGTCTACGGAATTTAAATGAAATCTGACCTTCTGAAGTGGGTCAAAATCAAGTCCAACAGAGTCAGTTACAAACATACAGGTGAATCTAATATAAAGCGTGTAATATATCTTTTACCGAGTAACATTTTCCTGAAATATTTACTTTCAAAGAGGTATTTACGGTTAGCCAGGGGTAAAATTAAACAATACTTCTTGTTTTGGGAACAAAAATGTTTGCGTCCGCAAATTACCTACAGCGAGCTCCGGGGGCCGTGTTTGTTTTAGATTAATAATTAATTTGTTTCTTTTTATTTTTCATGGAACAAAGAAGACCATGATCTATAGTACGATATTTTTATTACAACAAAGAATTACCTACTGTGTGAGGTTGTATTTATACCAGTTGAAGTGGCGTACTTATACTTCTGCCTATATAAATTTACTGTCCCTACCTACCTCTATAATTAGATTCCACATACAAATGCGTAAATTGTAGAAAAAATCTATATAAGAATTAGATTCTAAGTGATGAAACATATTATCTAGCAATATGTAGCTATATATATAAGTATGAATTTTAGTTTCTAAAAACCAAAACAAAAATACCCTAAGCTTACCGCCTCTAAAATCTGGCGCCCTGGGCTCCAGCTGACTTATTCTACTGGTAAATCCATCACGAACTAGTTGAAGTTTTGTTAAATTTGCCAATGTCAAATGAGTAAAATCATATAAGGAACGGACACAAAGTTAGAATTAGACTCAAAAGTATTATTTGTGGATTAAGCACAGCATTATTCTTCGTGTGAATCGAACCCACAGCACGCATTATCAGTGAGGCGACCGTCTAAACCGCTAGACCAGCCATGCAGTCATAAAATAAACTGTTACTTATAGATAAGGTTTCAACTTTCATAGACTACATGCATCACATAGAGAGTAACTTTTCAAACATTTCAGTGGTAAAGATAAAATACCAAATTTGCTACTTTGTCATTTCAATACAACTTGGGTCTACAGTATATAATTTTACCTCATACTTATTTGTACAACTAAGAACCACTAGCTAAGTTGTCTTTTTCTATAATCGTTAGTGTAAGAGAAAGCAAAAATCATGATTATTTTGATTGGAGGTTAGGATATCGTACGGTTCCGGTCATGGAAAGTGTCTAGCTTATGCTGTAAGCTTCATAGATTATGGATGTTAGTAACACCAGAGCCATCAACAATGTTTGTCTTGGCTAATACTGGCTTTGAACTTCCCATCCCGAAGGAGAATTTATCACAGAAACACAATGTTATTTGGCTAAAATTATTTATAAGGCGCAGATAATTCAAGGGTTGCTCCTAATAGAGAGTAATTACCAAAGAGACATCTTATTTTGCGAACTCTCTCATACCGCTTTTAATTGTTTATTTTAAATCGTTGAAGTCCTTTATCATTTAAAAAATAGGATGAAATACACTATAAGGAATTCTGATCTTTGACGGTATTGACTATATGTAAATTATTCAGTCTTTATGGGTGGCTATTTTGAAATTCTTGTAATCGGAGCCCTACGTCACTCGTGTATACCTTGTGGGAAATCCCGAGACTTTGAATGTACCGCTGTGAACTTTACTCGGACAGAAAATATGTGAGGTTTTTTGTATATAAATTTCGTATTAAGGGTGTAAAATATATCTATCAGCCCAATACCCATAGAAGTGTAATAAACATATAGCTCATAAATACCTTGGCATTGAAAACCTGCTAATCGTTATTTTTTACTGGATATATTAAATGTTATGTAAAGTTTGTTTTTGCAAACAAATGTAGATCGGTTTCAAGGGTATAAACAAAATATAAACATGTTGGGGTTTAAATAAAACATCTGAGGTTTTAATGTTTTCCCAAGCAATTATTTTCACAGAAGTATTTTAACTCATAAAATAGATAAGCGCAGAATGATGGCATCAGCTGACTTTGAGTTTATTTACCTACACTAGGCTACCTAGGGTTACTAGAAGAAGCGTGAAAGCTATCCTTGGTCTCTGGCAGCATAGGCGATTCTCGTCTAATGGGTCCCACTTTTCGTTATCGTCGCCTATTTAACAAATACACTCGCAATACCGAAAGGTATTATTTTTTCACCACGTTAACAAAAAAAAAAAACTTAAGTATGCTATCTACAATACTTTATGAAAATTTCCTGTAGGTAATTTTTATAAAATTCCCAAATAGAGTTAACATGCACTTTAAATTTACATGGAAATGTACATTTACATATGTTTCCTCAAATTTTCAATTACTAATTCACATAAATTATTCAAACCTATTTGTCAACAATAATAATAAATGTGTATAAATTGGTTTCTAAAAAATGTTACTTTAAAAACGTAAGTTCATTTCATTTCATTTCAGTAAAATGTGATAATTAATAGGTATATGTATAAGTAAATATACAGTTACCTATTTTTGTTTATTGTTCTTTTATTGTCAATTCAGAACACAGTATCACAGATAAATAATAATTACATATTGTTTTTGGATTTATTCGACCGACTTGATCCGAAATTCTCGTATGTACGTGTCTATGGGCGCATTATTACCCGTTGTATGAACTTGGTTTTCTATATCTGTTTTGTCCTACACAGTATAAAGAGTGTTAAATTATACGATACGCTGTTATAATACTGTCACTTACGTCATATGTCCATGACAAGTAATAGAACTGAATTTCAAGTGAAAATCACCCGCATGTGCGTAACCGATAAAAACATTGATAAATGAGGTAATCAACTAGTGAATTACAATATGATTATACTAGCTGTAGTCGTGACTTAAATCGTGTGGAACTTAAAGATTATTTAATAAATAAAAATTCCGTTTCTGTAACTTTTAAATACAACTTCTCTCCTATTGGTGGTAGCGTAGATGTTATATAACCAAAAGACTTCCTCAATGATTGCTCCATAAAAAAAAGAATTTTTGGATTCCAACCAGAAGTTATTAAAGATAAGCGCGTTCAAACAAACAAACAAACTTTTCCGATTTATAACACGAATATAGATTTCAAAATTCATGATTTCCGTTGGCATTTAAATGATTTATAAGTAAATATAAAATTCTCGTGTCACACTGTTAGTTGCCATATTCCTCTGAAACGGCTGGACCGATTTTTATTAAATTTTATATGTTATATTCAGTAGGTCTGAGAATCGGTCGTAATCTATTTTTCATACCCCTAAGTGATAAGAGTGGTTCACTCCATTTTTTTTATTTTACTGACAAAAAACAATTTTTTATTTTTTTACGATGTGGCATTAAAATAACATAAAACCCTACATTTTCGCCTTTCTACTCTCATCCTCTCATTTTTTTAAACAACCAAAGTTTTCATTAGAATTAATCTATAAGCCGGAACAACGTTTGTCGGGCCAGCTAGTATGTAAATAATAATCTCAACTACCTATACGTTCCCCGAAAAACCCACCGCTTCTGTATGTTTTGTTTTAATTTTATTAATTGTAATTTATATCATAGTGTTGCTGAATACCAGACAAAATTAGAAAAGATAAATAGCACTTAAATACTGCTGCAGATTTTCAAGTTCAGTTCTTCTTCGTATTGGAACAAAGTTTATAAAAATATTCATTCATGTTGTGTTGAAAAAATTGGCAGGTCCGTGAAATTGGAACCGAGACTGACTCCTCAGGGTGTTTCAGATGTATAAGGATGACATTGCTTGCAGAGGCTTTTACAAGCACTCCAAATTAGTGGTGGAGGTGTAGGAAATGTGAATTATGTGCAACAGTATTTTGACTATCATAAACCAAGTATAGCATTAACCAGAATAGTACGGTTAGGCGTGTCTCGTTGCTGATGAACCGGTGTACACATAGTAATCCAACAGGATATGTGCCTAGCTGAGTCTTGCCCAACCATAAACCATGTCTTATGACATAAAAGGTGATTAGGCGAGGTACTATAAAATGTTCTAGGACTATGCTATATTCCATTAAGTTTTATAATCACTTTTGTGGTATTGGCTCTACTGAAAGATAAGTCGTCTTGAAGGAAACGTATAGACTAAGCTAATAGCTATTGTATTAAAATTATATTAAGCTAGAATTCATTCAATTGGTATTTTGTATACGGAGAATTGCACAGGCGTGGTGGCACACTATGATAATATACTCTACTATTGAACCGAAGAGTCGATTCTATCTCTGCAGACAGCTCACTTTTGTATCTATAAGGATAACTATTAGTTCTGTACCTGAGTATTTAATATAAGTTGGATTGACGAGGACATTTTCCCTTTCGGCAGTCGCTACTGTCCCTGGACCGTATAGGGCTTACTATCATCTGAAGTACGGCCATTATGCCAAGCCAGGATTAAAAATTAGATGTCTAATTATATTTTTTACGCTGATTAGTTATTTTAACATAAACTAGCCATAAACTAGATTGTTCGAAATAATTGGCCATGTGTTAAATAGTTAAAAAAAAGTCGGAGATGTTAAGTATAAAGTGGTTTAACATTCTTATTGACGTAGTAAATAAGTAAATAAATTATAGCATACGTATAAACAAAAGTCATCTTCCTTGTGATTAATTTTATACTCAAAAGGTTAACGAAATTACGTCTAATAAATTACGCCCTGAGAATCCATTACTTCCTGTTGATATAATAATCGGAAGCAAAATACGGGCCTACTGATAATTAGAAAATATTTTATTCAAAAATATTAATTATTGGTATAAAATATTCGTATTTGCATAATTTGCTTTAATATCGTAAAATTAGAAATTTCAGAGACACGCAGAGAGACGTATATATATTTTTTCTCGTTATAAATTAATTTAATAAAAATTATTTTATTTTACTATTTTTTATCGAAACCACAACAAATTAAGTTATAATATGCACTAATTACTTGAGCAGACCATAAAACAATCTAATTAATTGAAATCAAAGGTCAGATAAATAAATTATTGAGGAGTAAAAAATTTGACTGCTTACATTTTTAGATTTTCTTTTTCCAATACTTGAAAGTGTAGGCTTCCGTTAACGCCGGTTCGTTATCGATTCACTTCCCGTTTCTCTATAT
Organism: Actias luna; assembly: GCA_039707435.1. Lineage (NCBI taxonomy): Eukaryota > Metazoa > Arthropoda > Insecta > Lepidoptera > Saturniidae > Actias > Actias luna. The sequence continues at coordinate 10,102,481 of JAZHAC010000012.1, read as the reverse complement.
TTCCAATCTTCATTCACGTGCGATGGAAAATTTCCCAACGATCTGTATTACTTCAACGCCAGACATTAAATGAATGTCACTTATGAATGGAAAGCTCTTATTAGATTTCTCTAAAAGTGAATAAGGCTTTGATCTATTTTTAGTTCCACCTTACTATACCAGAGACTTTCAAATTCACAAAATCTTATCTGTTAAACACACACCGTTGCTTACGATGCTTACTAAGTCAACGTACAGCCTAAAACATACTGTAAAACGTGAATTTACAGAAAATGTAGATAGAAATGGAAAACCTTCCTCGACTAAGTTTCCCCTTTTGTGTGGGAGAGGGCGCGTCTGTATTTGAAGCAGTAGTCACGTATAGTCTAAAAATAAAAACTCGATCTGCTATTCCCAAAAGAGCCTTATGAATGAAGCGATAGACTCTTTAGTCGTTTGCTTATAAAATGTGTATTCATTGATGTGTGCCCTTATTCCCTGTAGTTGTGTGAGTCACGTTGTTGGCGCATGCGTATTGAAATGGCTTGATGTTAACAAAAATCAATCCGCGTCGGTACGTGGGTGTTACGTAATGAGAAAGACAAGTTAGCGATGGTGAATGTACTTGCCCTTAATTCATATTAAATTAATCTTGTAACAAATAAATCAGCTCCGTATATATAGGCTAAAAATGCTTCGTAGGCACTTACTTGTTTTATTTATTATATCAAAACCTATTTTAGAAAACAGATGTTACTTTTATTGAACAACATTCCAGTACTTGAGGTTCGTAATAGAAACAAAAACAATTCTCTTCAAATTGAAAATTAACTCCGCTATCTGCTGTAAAAATATATTTTTAAATTAAAACCTTTGTTAGTATTTTCCTAAAAGTAAGGAATCGATTTTGCTATAACCAAAAATATTATTTGTGATATTTTCGTTTTCTTTGACATGGCGATTAAAAGGTTAGCTTGTGTTGACTGAAGTCAGATTAAATTTGATCTTTTTGCATTCTTAGATAACCTTTATTGCATACCTACGCCCTGCAATGAAAAAATGATATGTATCTATGTCATGCACTTCCATGTATGTAAATATCTATACGCGATGCGTATCTACTATATTTATTGGTACGTAATTTGTACAATTTGATTTAATTTTATATTGACGTACTAATACATATGATAGCAAATTATTGTTTGCGATACATACGTATAATATGCCACTGAAATTCAGCTATAATAATACAAATTATCCGTTTCAATTGGACGCTTAATTAAACAGTACTCTGCAGAAATGTTCCTATCTCCAAACTGGTCAAAATACTACTAGGCTAACGAAAACGATCTGTATTCTTTGTGGGAAAATTACTTATATATTACAAGAAAACAATTCATTTTAACTTTTAGAAAAGTGTGAAATACTTTACTTTGTGGGTTATAACATTTCTGCATAATACGGACCAATTCGAGATTATATAATATACTGGAGCATCTCATTATTTACCATGAAGAGATTAAGGTTAATGGTGATTTATTATTTGCGCGTTATATTATGTATTAGTAGAGTTCTTAATAGATGCAGATGTGGCAGGTATTGACTCTGGTTCTTAATCCTGATTTGTAAAACTACTTCACAGGGTATACAAAGAGAGTTTTCATTCTTTCTTATATTTTATAGGTTTAAAGTTATCATCACAATCTCACCTGATGTTAAGTTAGGATGCAGTCCAAGATGTTGGTCATGCTGTGGAGGGACTAACTCTCAAGTACAATTGCCGGAACACACCTATATGCATTTGGTGGCCGATTTCAACTTGAGGGTGGTAGCTAGCTACGTGGGCATTAGAATAAGTCTTACCACCATGTTATGGCTTCCTAATAATATCTTTCTTTACTAAAAGCTCAAGCTTATTGCAGGGATTCGAATTCACGTTTATATATGCGGCGTCCTTACACGCCATTACTGAACCATCATGATAGAATATAAACTTATATAAAAAAATATAAAAGAAACAAACTTATATATGCATACAGTATGCCCAATGTTATAACTGAAATACTATAAAATAACTTCCAAGAATTTGGTATATTAACTCTATTGGTTTTTCCGATACAGAACTTGACAAATAAATGTATGTTAGCAAAACTTAGATAGGCTAGATTTTGTAAACGAACAACATAGATTTAATACTATACATAAAAAGAAATTAGTCACCTCAAGATTCAAAATAAGCTAGGTGATTAAAAGTTACAGGCAATAATGTTTTATAATAATAAAAATCGTAAAGACTGATTTGGCGAAAAATAAGTTCAGGCATATCACAAGTTTACTGTCCAAAGACTACTGTTTTATAAGGTGGATCATTGTGTAAATGATAGTGACGTTCGAAAATTACTTCATCTCATATATAAACTTATTTATTAAGTTTCAATATACACTCCACAGGTTTAGGGTGTCCACCAACTTAGGTCGTATCGTCACAAGATCAGGTGAGGTATTATGGCAATAACGCTAAACCTATAAACTATAAAATGAAAAAAAAAACTTATGAAATTAACATGAAAAACTATTATTAGCTCAATAATCACTTCCAAACTTTTTTGTTTGGTTATCATGATTTAAATTATTGTTGTTGTATTTTGCACAATGTGTGTTTACCTATATTTTCTCTATACTAACAAGGTTTTAGTCAGCCCACCGGGTCCGCTAGTTTAACTAAAATATTGTTATTTATTAATTATTGCTTTTGTCGAGTGCACCGAGAGCGTTTAACCTAAATACCGTACGTATGTTGACAAATAATACTTGCTCACCTCGTATTTGACATTGCTTCGGATATACCATGAATGCTGCACTGATTGCAACATATCCATACTTCCGCAAGCTTACTTCCTAATTCACATTAGGGAGTATAAATGAGATAATTATTATGAGCATTAACTTCTATGGTAATATCAATGCAATAGACAACAAAATTTTCTGTATATATAATTTGTTACGACATTAAATTTACATTATCTTTTCCTCCCTACCACACGATGGACCTGGCACCCGCACGGTGAATCCATAGTTTGCTAAGAAGTTCGTATCTCTTTACATATGATCCTATGTACGCTTGTTCGTTCATGTATTCTAACAGATATGTCATAAAATTCTTAAATATCTATGAAATATATTGTATATACATTTTTTAATACAACATAATGCTGAACTATTACATATATTGAGTGTCTCTATCTATACAATAAGAGGCAACGTTTTGACTCATGCATTATACGGATAGATACTAATGATAGAAATAAATAATTTGGCGAGGTTATTGTATTTATTTTGTTCACATCATTTAAGAATAAAAAAAAATCAAAATTTAACTTTCCCAAGAGACTGAAAGTACATAACAAGGTTTGAATAAGATATACATTATATCAATTTACATAGTCAGCCATAATACCTACATCTACTGCTGGACATAGACCTGGTTGAATTCGGCGGGGTTCCGTTGCCAGCACTAAGTTGCTGGTTCATTTTATAACGGGCCCACTCAGGCTAATTTGTTGACTTTGATTCTGCAGCTTTCTACATTTCTGATTCTATCACGATTCGAACTTGTAAGTGATATCAGTGAGTAAAGTAAGTAAATTTCAATCTTATAAGTAGGTAGTAATGATATAAATAATAATATATCTATTACTTAACTTCAAACGCATTGATAATGAGATGTTTTCCTTTGTCTCATTTCTTGTTTAATATTTTAGTAGATTGTATCGAGTCGAGACACCCACGGTTTGTCTGGGATATTTTTTACCATCTATAATACAGTATGAATATTTAATATTAAGTGGCTACTGCTTAATATTTTATATACCATTCGTCAGGCTATGTATACTTTACATAAAATAACATTCGGTAACTGTTGTTCTTATTTAATAAAACTCAAAAACTTTCAACGTAGTTAGTTGAAGCATTCTTTTTTTATACGTTGTTTTATGTATTAGGTGCGCAGGTAATATTATTTATAGCAAATTTATCACAAAAGTAATGGTTTGTATATTTGAAATGTACATGTACACAAAAATAATTCACAAACATGATAAGATATAAAAATGTACGTACACGGCATTTATTTAGTATGTTACCTATGTAAGTTTATATGCAAGTGTTTTTATGTATCTTCTGCGTTTGTAAATAATGGATATCCGTGAAATACTCTTCCTTTTTTTAAAGATATGAAAACTTTTGTGTACATATATGTGGCTACTGATATTGTGTTTGTTTCAGTAATTATATATGTACCATTGTCATCGATTCAACATTTTGTATGGGTATTTAATTTTATACATATTATTTACTACATTAAATATAAAAAAAAAGACTTACTATATCTTTACTTACTTTGTCTTCAGGTTACGAAAGTTGCTTACGCAATGTAAAGTGTAAATGTATTATTCGATCAACTAAGAAAAAAGCGATGCACTGGTTAAAACTGTTTACGACACTTAAAAACGCATGTTCTTGGTTACTCTTTATTCAATTTCATTTCTGCATAGTAACCGATTTAATAAAAATGTCACAAACATTACATAAAATATGGTTAAATATCCGACAATTATGAATTTAAATATAAACTTGTTGAAAACCACTAAATGACAAATAAAGATTCAGTCATAAATTTGAAAACAAAACTTTTATATAATATTTTGGGACCTGTCTTTTAGAATAAAACATGAAGATCTTTCTATTTTCATGTATCAATTTCTAATTAGAAAAATTGTAGTTCACATATTATTATTGAAACCAAAATATTATAAGCCACTAACTTACAAAAACAAATTGACTCGAGATACTATTTGCGTTATGAAATTGAAATAATTTTTTATTATTGGAATAATAGGTGTATTTTACGACAACAGGCAAGAGTAACACTATATTTTAATACGTTTAAATACTTTTAAATATAATATATATCCTCTGGACTTATTGCTAAACTGCTTTTAGTACCTTTGAATCAAAACTATATTTTGTTTTGTAAGTTACAGATTTTTATAGAAATTTTATTATTTATTAGTTACTCATGTTTAAAACATATATATTCAATCTATACAGAATTCATATAATCATACTGGAGTTTCGATTCCATTCTATTAGATTAATGAATAATACTTGCAAGTTTCTAAAATACTTTTTTCTGAGGGTAATATTGATTGTTATTAATATAAACGCAAGAGTTTTTTGATTGGAATATATTTTAAAATATGGCATCGCTGCTTTTTTTATATGGCATTTGTTTACTTTGGCATTTTCCCCGATGTCAAGTTTGAATGACTTTACAGTCACAATTAATGAACATAAAGTAATAACCTAACTCTTCATGAACATTTATGGATCCTACAAAAAAATATTGTGTGGGACTCGAGCTCACAGCTCTTTGACCCGACGGTTGCAGTAAAACATCGCGATGTAACTATAGCGTGGTGATAATCCATATATCTAATGCGTGCTTGACTAGCTACGTAGCTGTTCCGGCAGCTGCATCTGAACGCCATCTCCTCAGCTAGGCTCAGCGTGTCGGCCACATGGTAACTTAACATCAGGTGAGATTGGGGCCTTAAGGCTAAAACTACATAGTCTTTATAAAAAAATAATTAAAATGGCCACTTCACCCCAATCTGTACACTATAACGTCTGTCGAAAGATCAGCACTCCACTAACAGTCATTGGAAGGACTACACTCAAAAGAGAGTCACGTATCAGATTCATTAGGATTTGTATAGTTGATGTTATCCAGTTGGGTACAGATCCCTATCACCCCGGTTGATTACTGGATCAACACAGGTTAACCCCGGAACGTGACACTACGAAAACTCGCAATGTACTCTGATACTGTAGTCATGTCCGAGTTTTTCTAATAAAAACTATTCATTTTAGCCTCTCACAGCGTGCATCTTGGCAGATATATGTAATCACACATGGATTCCTGAGTGCGGTGAGGATGGAATTGGCGATTTCCGGCTCTTTATAGATGAATGCGATATGCATGAATACGATTGCGACTTTAACAGAAGTAACTCATCATTGTTTATTCGTACTATGTTAAGCGAAAAATATTGTTTGTTTGTGTTTTTAAACGCGCTATTATTAGGATTTAATTTTTTATTTATAATTATAAAATATATTTTTAATATATATTTTATATAATATTAATTTAATATAATATATAAAATTAAAAATTTATAATTAAATACCGGTAGGATTTAATTTTTTTTGTAATATTGTATTTGATAGAGCATTGAGGAAGGCTTTAGGCTCTTTAACTTCACGAAACCACCAATAGAAACAAAGCTGTATTGAAAAAAAATACAAAAACTGGTATAAATGTTTGAATAAAAAATGTTTCGTCGAATCTGACAGGCGTCGTGGTGCAGTAGCAAGTACCCTTATTTTGGAGCTAATATGTCACTGGTTCCATGTCCGCCTAAAACTGACATTTGTCTGATGACTCTAATTGTACATCATGTGTGAATGTGATATATTTATCTTATAGATAAAATTCTCATGCCACAATGTTAGTTTTCATAGTCCTCTGTAAAGGCTAGATCGTTTTTTATGAAATTTTATATGTATATTCGGTAGATCTGAGAATCGGTTGTAATCTATTTTTCATATCCCTAAGGATGGTTCACACCACAGACATTTTATTTTAATATTTTGGCAAAAAAAAAAATTATAATTGTTTTATGATGTGGCATTAAAAATATATACAACCCTAAATTTTTCCCATCCTACCTTCAACCTCTCATTTTTTAATACAATCAAAGTATTAACTATAAATAATTTATAAGACAGAACAACGTTTGTAGGATCAGCTAGTATTATATAAGTTATGATTATATTCGCTTTACTATTTTTGAATTAAATGACCATGTGCGAATTTATATCCTCACATAAAAAAACATATTCACTGATAGTTAGTGAACCATTTACAGATATCTTAATCAATATTTTTTATTATTTTTATTTATATTATTATTGTTCTTGATATAAAAGAATTTTCCTTCATTAAACAAAACAGAAACCAATTATTAAATTTCTGTAATATATTCATTTACGTATGTAAGTTTGCAAACATAAATTTATGGTTTTCCTTATTTATAGCATACAAGATTACCAATTATTCCGAATGCTTTAGACCAGCCACGGGTTGTCCGACACATAATTTCTTAAGAGTCGGTAACTATAAATATATGGCAGACCACAGAAGGATTATATACGCCCCAACAAATACGCCCTCGTTGCCTAAGCATATGTTAAAAGGTAAAAGAAGATATACGCCACTACCAAGAAGAAGAAGAAACATGCATAAACCTGTTGTAAAAAAAAGAGGAAGGACTACAAAGAGACAAACAGTTATTCTAAAACGGACATCGGTTTTGAAAAATGGTAAAATCATGATGAAAATTATCAAAGGCTTATCTGTGAAAACAACTGATGACCCGGATGTTTTGCAATAATATTGTTTAAATATTACAATTATAATTATTTTTGTATTATTTTATCGTTTAATTGTCACCAGTTGTTTATGAATCTACCTCAGTGCTATAATAACTTATTTTACCACTAATATGACAATATAATGCCTTGAATGATGATTGCATCCGTTATAGTTACCAAAACCTAAATCCATTGTTAATTAAAACTATAGCAATAATAAGATTATATAAAGAACGTAAATAAATAACAGATAATAGCTAGCAATATATTTGTTCTAATTCATTGCATATTACAACTTTCAATGCATTTACCAATTTTGTCCTAATTCTCGAACGTGTTTTAATTCTACTCAATATCGTAAAACGATAATTATCATTGTAACAAGTTATTGCTTAACATAATGTTTTATGTTAAGTTGTTCTGAAATGAACCAATCGAAAATAGCATTAGCTACGATATTTTTATAGCTGAATATAATATGTCATAAAAAATCATAATATATTTCAGTACATAAACATTTTTTATGGTATAGACTTACAATATTTTTGAAATTAACTACGTACAACATTTAATTGTAATATGAATAGAAAATGGAGATACTCGAACAACGATGTTAAAACGCTCGATTGGTAAGAGACACAGAGCTCAATAGTATTCCAAATTTCGTAAAAAGAATATTAAGTTTATTCGTTTATTTCAGTTATAATTTTTATTTCTTCGATTTCATTTCAGCATTATATACCGGTTGGTTGTATACATGTGAATTTAATTTTTACATATTTTAATGATATAATATTTTTAACATTCTATGTTGTACTATATTTATAGCCTCCAGATCAATGTGTATTAGCGCGGATGTGTAATCACACTTGGATTGCTCAGTGCGGACAAGAAATAAAGAATTTTAGTAAAAGATGGTTTTTAGATGAATGTGACATGCTTGAATATAATTGCGATAATCAAAAGAGTGAGTATTAATTGTCAAAAGTTAAAAGATATGTTAAGGATCACGGAAATAACTAATCACATTGTTATAGATTTCACATATTCTGATGATTCTGGATGTCCGGTTAATATAACACAAAACTCTACATCTGACTTGACTACAGCTACAATTATTAAATCAACAGAAAAATCAATGATTACTACTGTAACAAATTATACAATAACCTCTGTTTCTACAGTATGCTATACAGTTAACGGTACAGCGAACGCTATAAATACCACGGTGAGTTCGCTGACACCTTCTTTTAATACTACCAGCCATACATCATCCTCTATGGATACAGAGACTTCTTCAAAGTTACATGTAGCATATTCTAAACAAGAAAATATTGTGGCTAGCACCACTGGTAGTTGTACAAGTATGACTGAAACAATACCTAATACTTCAACGTCACTTTTTGACAATGTTAAGCCAATAGAATACGAATCAACTACAGAATTGGCATTATCATCTTTAGAATCAACAACAAAAATATCTGACTTATCGACTTTAAAACCGACGATAAAAATCAACACCAAACATACCACAGCTAACGTTTCAGGCAGTAGTACTAGTGTGACTAAAACAAAGCAGTCTGTTACTGAAACAATTACAAAACCAATTGCAGAAACTACAATAGAAGTAAAAACGATAATGGACCCACTAACTAGTAATGAAATAAAGAATAGTATTAATAATATATCTACAACTGTACATGCTCATTATTGTACAAGAAATATATCTAGCATATCATTTTTGATGCTAACTAGTACTTTAAAACCTATGAATAAATCAGGAACATCAGTAACAATCAAAAACTCTAATAAACCTAATGTTTCTGTACCGACTGTTAGTCACATATACTCGACTACAATTAATGTACCAGAAAAGCAAACAAACAGATCAAATCATGACCAATATATGATAACAATAATAAACAAAAATCCTAGAAATGAAACAATAACAAAAGAATTGATGTCTAACTCGGTGAATATCACATCGGAAAAATATAACGTACCAACTATAAGAAATGAAATAAATGCTACAAGTAATATGATTCCTCTTACAACCAAATACACTACGATCACTTTGGTAGAATGTAAAACCTATTCAAAAGATTGTAACAGACCAGTAACATGGGAGACTACAGAAAAGGGAGACACGAGAGATTTTTATCAAATATTAAAAGCTCGTTTTGGAAATAAAGTTCATTTATTAAGGGATACAACGCACTGGCCAAAACGTGTGTTTAGATACGACGATAATACAGAATCTTTTTTATTTGGACGTCATAATGATATTAGATATAAATAGTATCTAAATATCAAGAACAAATATAATAATTTTCTGGCATGGCAGACCTTATGGTATCCCTTCTAGTGGTCAACAAATCAACAATGGTGGCTACCGTCGCGTTTAGGAATAGGATCACTTATCGAAATAAAAACTAGCATTTTGTTCTAGCTGGATCAAACAACAAACATTTATATAATTTCATTGGAATTAGTTAAGAATGTTGAGCAGTTTCTCAGATTTGTTTTGATGAAAAAGTTGACTTTGGATTCTTAAATATTTTTTTTTATGTTGCACAGCAAAGTGACTGCACTGGATCTGATGGTAAGTACAGTGCAATCCATATCAGCGGCGTCTGACACCGATCAGAATACACTGTCAGTCACGGCTGTCATGCTGGCCGGCTTAGGTACCTCTTTACGCCTCTTTTGGAGGACCCAATATCATAGGAAGGACAGTTCCACAATTTCATGGTGCGACAAAAATAAGAATCGGCAAACATTTTGGTTCTGAATGTTGTAGGTGTCACCGTGAAATTGTGACACCGAAACCCCATCCATGTGGTGCTGTTGTAGAAAAGGAGAGGAGGAAATCAGTTCAAAGAGCTCTTCAGAACACTCGCCATGATACAGGCGAAATAATATGCTTAGACAGGCAATATCCCTGAGTAATTGAAGCGGTTCTAAAGTGTTGATGATAGCTGTATCATTTACAATACGGACAGCCCGCCTTTGCAACTTATCTAAGGCATCGATGACGTATTTAGCGGATTCATCCCAGAGGTGCGAGCAGTATGCCACGTACGGCCGAACCTGGGCCTTATAGAGAAGATACAGCTGGTCGGGCAGGAAAAACCGTCGCACTCTGTTTAGGATTCCGAGTCTCCGAGATGTTGTGGAGATGACATATTCGATGTGGTCCTTAAAGTTTAAGTCACTCCAATCTATTCTATCTATTCCTAGGATATTCAGGCTGTCACGCATTGCAAGCTAGGTGTTCTGAAGAGTAGGGTTGGGTGAAAAGGGGGATTTAATGAAAATTTTATAAAATAATAAAGAATCATATTTTTAGAAAGTTTTCAACGCTCGTGTATTTATTTACTAATGTGAATAAATTAACAATAGATAATTAATGTTTAATTTGAGCAAAATATCCCTCGATGTATTATTAATTACAGAACTTTGTAGGCAATAATGACATTGTGTTGTACGGACAAAACTATAAACAATATCTTCAAATCTTTAAGAGTCTAGTATTTAAACGTGGGAATTACATATTTAGTAATCTTACACACTGGCAATCTATGTAATGGGGTCATTAAAATACATAATTTTTTGTTTAAATGGTAAAGACATGTACGCATTTCACCTCAATGTGGTTTGAATAAAAAAATAAAGTGATAATAATCTACTTTACTTAAATAATATTTCATTATAAAACATTACATTTCTTATTAAGAATGTAAGTGTTTTTGGCTCACAGTTTCATCATTGTGTTTCTAAATTACCCTTGAAATATAGCAGTAAATTTATAATATTCTAATTATAAGTCCGTATGTGTTATAAGATGTTCAAGAGTTTAGTTGGATCTTGTAATTCTTCTAAGAAACAGCCAACAGCCGCTAATATGATGCAAAAGTAATCGCAAAATAAAAGAAATATTTGTAACGGGACTAATAGCTTTATTTTTATAAATATTCTAAAGCAAATATAACACCAACGAATAATCCAGAAGCTAAAACGTCAAGATAAGTGGACATGCAATATAATGTCAAGGTGAAGCTATTGTGTTTAGATTTGAACTGATACTTAAAGAACACGACAGATTTACTGTTCCAAATTACATGTTGCAATGTCTGCAGTTCTTAGAATAATACAGGTGAGCCTCGAGGTGAGGTGAGAATTTAACATTTATCTCTATAAATTTGATTTTGGATGGACGTTGAATTTGTATTCTAGTGTTGATTAGCTTGAAGCTTGTGTAAAAAAGGATAAATAAGTAACACTGAATAAGATAATATATTGTATTCTGAAATGTTAAATGATATTAACCAACATTTTGCACAATTGTGTTAATGTAATAATCAATTTTCTAGATGTGTAAAGTTAGTGGTGATTAGGATTTTATCTATTTTACTTTGATTAACAAACTGAATAAAATATGTAAGGGTTTTCGTCAAAGTAATTTAAATGGTTAGAGCTATACAAGTCAAGTATGATGTGACTACTTTTATTCAAATCTTGAGTACTAATAAGCTTTAGAAAACCCAAAAGCCATTAATTACATACTTTTAAACTATGTCAACTTTCTTGCGCAGTTTAAAACAAAAGAACCAATTTTATGAGACTAATACCCGAGTTAATGTTGGATAAATAAGATTTGGAGGCATTTGAGTGCCGGTACTCTGCAAAACAAGAAGACACAGTTACGTCATTTTAAACATTACTCAATATGTCATTGCCAACATGTAACGTTATGCATTTATGCGTACTTGACTTGTGTTTGAAATTCTTCTTTAAATGGCGTTAATTATAAATGTGGTTGTCAGGTAGATAACAATTATTTTCTTTAAAAATTCTGCTTTCTTTTTGGGCGTTTTTATAATTAAACAGAGATTGTATATCGTGTTCTTCTAGTATAAAGGCTAAAATATGGAATCACCATTTGTTGATGATAACTTTGCATGATAGTAGGGCTTTTTCTGATGCCCGCCTGGCTAGCTATAACCCTCAAGTTGAAAATCTGTCGCCAAATACTTCCGGCAGTTGCACTTGAGAGCCAGTTCCTCCACAGGTTTAGCGTGTCTACCAGCTTGGGCCGTATCGTCACTTAAGAACAGGTGAGATTATGGCCATAAAACTAAACCTTACCTAAAAAAAATATTCCTAACTTGGTAAAATTTGTAGGACACAATTTGTAATTTGCTTTTTTTTTTAATATGCTAGTAGACATTAAAAAATATCTATATAAAAAAAATTATCGCCGAAATGTATGTACACGCATAACTGCCGAACGACTGCACCAAATAGAATAATTCTTTTTACATTATGTTTGTAATTATCAGGACATGGTTTGTATAAAAGAAAAAAAAACTAACATTTTTGAAGTGAAAACTTATAAAGGAAGGTTTTGTTGGGGAGTAAATTCCTCCTATTGATCTCCTGAATTCTGATCCTATTGGTATAACTTATTGCGCTGTAAGCAGTTTCGATTTACAAGTTTTAATTTGGATATCCAAAAACAACAACTGTTTGTTTATAGTTTTAAGATTTCACTTCTGTCGGCAGTCCTCATGTCAATTTTGAAATTATTTTTTCAAATCTCATAATATGAAAAATGAGCGATTGAATGGAACAGAAGACTGAGGAATCTATGTATATATAAAAATGAATCGCCTTTCATTAGTCTCGCTAAAGCTCACAAACGATTAAACAGATTTCATTCATGTATGTTTTTAAAGTGTTGTAATACTTTCTAGAAGGTTTGTAATAAAAGAAATACTTAAAAAATGTGAAGAAAATTATACAATTGTAGAAAACCTAAAAAATGTTAAAAACAAAAACAAATTAATTAGTTGTAAAAAAAATATAATTGTATATTAGTACATTTTAGAAAATGGCGTTAGATTTCGCAATTGCCACGCAGTGGTATGTTAGTTTTACTTTCAATCTATGTAATAACGAGTATACGAATTACTTTTGTTATCTCAAATGTGCGACGAGCCACTTTACGTGTTAACCGAGCTGATGATCAGTGTGCGACAGATAATCAGCATAGTCGTATTGCTATGTCTGTATTACGTTCGAGATTTACTAACAATAAAATGAGTTCGGATTTTGTTGTGCAGATGGAAAAGTAAAATTACCACAATTGGTCCCACTATCATTTGTCGCAACTCATATTATTAAAAGACAATTTCATGTCAAATCGCTACAATTCAGAAAGTACGAGAAATGGTGGCAAAAAATAATATAATTTTCATTCTCAATGCGACTATGTATTCAGAATTTTCTTCGCGGTCAGTTATTATTCTTCAAATCAGTAGACACAGTTATCCACCAGAATGATGTAGTAAACTATTCCACAGAATTTTTAAATTAACTGGAATTTCCTGGACCACTGCATGATAATGTCCTAATAAAATAAAATTTTGCTGGATGTACTCTGTTGACTGGTAAAAATGTAGTCTTCAACATGTGCACATGTTATTGTGGTTATTTGACAAAATATGGCCAGATGAAATTGATTCTGTTGATTGATCTCACGGTACCGTGGGGAACAAATATACCAAAAGACTACACTATAAAATAAATATAAAGTAAGAACTACGAGCTACTAAATAACCTGAATAGGAATGGCTACGAAGTTATTTTATATGCGGCTGAAGAAGGAGCTAGATGTATACCTTCAAAATCTATATAACCTACTACAAGATTTTGGTCTGCCTAGGGCTGAAGTTAGTTATATATTAGAGCGAGTCTTTAAAGCTGAGCTAGTAGGCTCCTAGCAAATTTGATTGGGCAGGGAGAGAAACACTATATGTATAACTATAATTAAATTCCACTTAATTAAAAGACATTTACTTAATTGGAGTTATAAACAAATTCATTCAATAACCAAAAAGAAATGAAAAACGTAGACGATATTGGATATAGCCAGTTCTATAAATCTTATTGAATTGAAGTTGGAAGATTGGTTAGGATTGATTTATAGCTAATCAAAATGTAAAAAGAAATATTCAAATCGTTCAAACCGTTTTTGAGAATTAACGAGAAAAAGAACACCGATTATAGGTGACACGAAGTTCACCGGGTCAGCTATCAAGATATAAAATTTATTTCAAGTACGCAATTTATTGTATTTTTTGTTAAGGCTTTATATAATGTTGGAGATGTTTATGGAAAGCCTCATTAGGCAACAAATACATGTCACGATTCATTAATAGTCATCTAAATCATACACGTGCGTTTATATAGCGTCACGCCCTAACTTGCTCGATGACTCGATGAATTGAGCTAGTTTTGAAAAGTCTGCTAGGGAGTGCAAACAATCGAGAAAGTTTAGAGAGCGTACTTTTCCTAACGATGCGATAGTAATGGCATAGCTATAGCAAGTTTTGCAGCGAATAAGATGTCTAAAGACAAATCAATATGCCGCAAGTGAATTATGTAAGTAGGCGGGTAACCGAACATGCATAATACTTGTTTTGATCCGTATTCAACTCTCATACATAATCCAAAAAGCATATCACGTCTTGATGGTAACACAATAACGTTATCTAGGTTACTGCATTTTTTATTATCGCTTTTTTACGAGAATTTTTATAGAACCTTAATGGTATGTAAATACAGATCTAGGTAGCTGTAACCATCCAGTGTTGAGGGTATAGTCATTATTAGAAAATCAATATTCAAATATCATGCTGAATCAGCTACTATAGGTAATTGAAAATCTGGTATATCATAAAGTAAGAAATGTTAAATCTATTTATTGTATTTAGAAGTTTAACTTGGATGCTTTCAAATTTATGCCCACTTCTGACACTTCAAACAAAAATATCAATAATATACGAAATAAAGATTTATCATGTATAATAATATTATAAACTGCAAAAGTTTGTTTTAACGCATTAATCTTAGAAACTACACGTCAGATTTCAAAAACTCTTTTTGTGTTTGAGCAAACGTTGAGGGAGATTTAATGCTGTTTATAACATCATTCTACCATAAACAGGAATAAAGCTGTACTGAAAAAAGTTACTAAAACGGCCGAAACGTCTTAAATAAATTTAGTTCCACGCGAACGGAGTCGCAAAAACAGCTAGTACTCTATACGATCTCTTTATAATATTCATTCTTCCTTTTTTAATATATTTCTATTTTCGCTTGAAAAATAAAGCCACCTTGAAATATGTTTTATTACTTTTTTAATATAAAATTATTGAAGAAAATTCAATATAGCAATATAGACTAATATTAAGAAAATTAAAACTTCTTAACCATTTTGTGAAAATAGCCTTTATGTAAGTTAAGCCAGTGATTTTTTTTTCTGCAAAAAATGTTATTTGGCAGCCACTTATTTTACAGTATGAATATTGAATATAAAATTAAAATCATTACGAACGATTTTTTCCAGGACCTCAAAAAGTAAATGAAATTAAAATTATATTATACTATATTAGTGATGTTGTTAATGGAAAGAGTATATTTATACTAAAATATTATTTTTTACATATAAAGATGAATGTACTGTGTAATGAATGAACATGAATACAAACTTTTTTGGATAAGGTTATAGGAAAGTTATACTCTCCCTCAATGTAATAGGTGGCGCCATGATTGATTTATTGATTATTCGAAAGGGTAGGATAACTTCTGTCGAGCTAGCTAACACGATATAAGTATACAGGACATAATATTTGTTAATTAGATACAAATTGTCTGACGGTCTTCGCTAAGGAAGTGTAAATAAATTGTGTGGCCTGTGCTTGGTAATCGATATTTTGTTTGATATTTTATGTAATTTTCTATTTGTAAATTACCTTTAAACTAACATGCAATATATGGCTTCATATTTTCTCAAATGGCTGGTGTTTCCATAAATCCTTTGATGATTTTATTCCTAATTTAAATGTTTATAATTTTTATTTTTCCGCTATCACTGCCGGAAAAAACCTTAGGTATTTGGCGGTAGATTTTCAACTTGAGCTACCACTGTAGCTATGCAGGTGGACTTTAAAAAAAGGCCTAACACTATGCCGTGATTTCCGCACGATGTTTTCTGTCATAGAAAGTTCAAGCTCATTACAGGGATACGAATTCACGCCCATTACCGAAATGTCCGTACATACTACCAACTAAGGCATTATCGCTTTTGAAGGCTGAGGTCTTTAGTCACTGGCACTTATATTTCATTTGTGTAGTTATTCTATCACAACTTTTAGACGCGTTGTAATTTATAATACAGCAAACGTTAACAAGTCGGTACGTATGATCTCAATTGTCCATTTGTAATTTATTTCAGTGTGTCTGTTAACAACATTACTTGGATAAATAACAATTCATTTACTGTCAGTGTGACTGTCTCTTATTATTTCGAAAGAGTCAAATGGTTCGTTCGTTCGGGCTAATAAGTTAATATTAAACAGTAAAACAACTGTAAAAATAATAAATATAGAACGGTTTATTTATTACAGTGATCATAGAATTTCTTTTCAAGTAAAACGGGGTTAGAGTCACTAAGTGGAAATATAGGTGTAGTGCCGTATAGGTTACTACTTTGTAAATCAATGGTGTTAGAAATTGCTTTAGAATTTCACTTAATGTAGATAAATCTGTAGACCTTCGAATACAACAGCTTACTTAAATTACATCGTATATATTAGTATACAGTTATTTAAACGTATATATGTTACTAGTATCTTTTAATCTGTGCTCAAATTTTATGTACGTATTCACGTGATACAGACCTTGAACTGAATTGCTTGCTTAACATTGTGAATGCATTTTATCACATGATTTTGTTGTATTCGCGTTAGTAATAATAATTATGTATTTCTTTGTTGATTCAGAACACAGTTCTTTAGGTATTAAGTTACGTTGCAGACTGACCTGAACCGACCTTAATTTTTAACCAAAACACAACAGAAATCATATCGGGCCTATTCAGGAAAATCGTCGTAAGCGCCAAATACTTTTAATTAAATTTTAAATATTATTTCCTAAAAATATTCTTTGTAAATTAGAAGCAGTATATTAATCGCCGCTATTTTAATAGATTAGTGGTTAATTATGAACAAAAAGTAAGCATTTTATATAAAAATATCATAAATACTTTTTAATTAGGAAACTCTCCTGTAAAATGTGCCAATTGTCGCTTACGATTACGTTTTTCCTAAAAAGTCACGTTATACTTAAATAATGGAGTAAAATAGCCAATGTTCGCTCCTCACATTTCAATCAATACGTGCAAATTAAAAATGTCGAACGCAGAATTACTGGTTATGCCGCTCGTTACCGTCTAGCGGAAACTGTATCGAGACTGCGGAAATAAATGTGCCCGTGGGCGCACAACAGGCGAGCAAGGCGATCCGGCTGATGGTCTGACACCGCTTATTAATTACGCCTGTGTTTAATTAACTTGAATATAGATTCATAGGTGTGCATGTCGTTTGAAAAACAACGTTTGATAAACAAGGCTAATAATGCCAATATTGATCACAGACATAATTCACTTAAATCTAAACAATTTCCGAAACAAAATTTACTGTATATCATATAATACTAATAAAATTTAGTGTATCTAGCGAACTACGTACGGCCTAAAAGGCAATGAATAACATGGAAATACTTAGCTAAACTTAATATAAGGAATACTAAAAAAAGTATTCTGCTGTTGTGACTGGCGACGAATCCAACAAATTACAGATTATTAAAATCGGTCTAGCCGTTCTTGAATTATAAATCGTGTAAGTAAATAACCCGACTTAGTTTTAGGTATATTATGTAATATTTATAAAACTGCAATTAACTGAATTTGTCATATAAACTTGTATTTGGATGGCAAACCCTCTAAAAAAGGTAATGTTTCAATTAAGTTTTTATAGTATACTAGATTTAACTTGCGGCTTAGCTCGCGTTAATATTAATTTTGTTAAACAATTGTATCACGCAATAAAAAGTTTCATACAAAGTTTGTTCCTCTCTTTACCCCACTTCCTATAAGTTTTTAGCAAGAAGAAGAACCCTGTCTCCGTTTCCAGGGTCCCATTTATCTCTGTACCAAAATTCAACACAATCGATTCAACCAACAGTTGAGGCGTGAAAGCATAACAATCAAACAAACTCACTTTCGCATTTATATTATTAGTATGGATTATGCACGCCATGATAAATAAATAGACAATAATTTAATAACAAAAATGAGGTGCTGATATTTTATTAACTTATAATTATTGAAATGTTATTTTATAGCACGTGTCACTTCGCTGGCTGTTAGTCAATGCTCATTTTCTTAAGTAGATAATGTTCCATTCTGAACAAATCATGCTAAATTTCCCCTAAAACGTTTCAATTGGTTAAGGATTAAACATCCTAATATTCACATGCCCCTATGTACATATATAACATTCACTGTTCGAACATATGGTTTAGTTCTGTACGTCCGTATAAGTATGTTAGTATTTTTGGTATATTAAGAAAAGTGTGCAGTTGTACATATAAATATATGAAGCAAGTTTAAAATTCTGGTTTTTTGTTAATAGTGTTTTATTACTAAACGTAAAGTTAAACTGTATTATGAAACCGTTATGTAACAAAGGAATTAAAGTTATATAATAGAAGATTCATTTATATCAGTGTTAATATTAAATGTTTAAATTTTAATTTTTATAGTGCTTAATTGTTCCCAATATAATATAGTTATGGTTATTGCCGATTATATATTACATCACGATAGTTTTGAAAACTTATATTTTAGTTACATAAATATTTGATACGAACCAGCTTAATTCAACTACTGGATTGTGATTTTTGCAAATACCTACATATACTCCTCGATAATAAATGTTTTTCGACTTCTGTTTAATCTCTGATCTCATTGTTTTTTTATATAATAGCATCTGCCTATGTAGGCAACTTCACCAATACCCATTGAGATGTCATACAAGCAACACAGCCATACCACAAACACAAACACCCAGACTCAGAATAATTATTGTCACATAAATAATTTTCTCTTGTGGGAATCGAACTCACAACACCCTCGAAATCGCTATACCAACCTCTTTATATTTGTATATACAATTTTAACAAGGGAAATTGCTAAGGAATTATACATTGCGTTATTATAGGCATTCGGTATACAAATTCATGGTAATAGTTTAATGAAACGGCGATCAAATAGTAATGGGCAATGCTCGTTACAGTGTAAAATTCGCTTGCAAAATCTATACGTTCATCACGTCGGTACTTAATCTCAAATTTCTACATTCATTTTTGAATAGGACAAAACATTGATAATAAGTTGTCCAGTCAAAAAGTGCCCATAGATATTTTTAATTAAAAAAATGGTAATTCATTTGCCAAAAAAAGTACAATAAAGTTTTATCTGCTTACACCTGGTTGATAAGTAGTTTTGGACGAGTAGGAACATCAGCCATTGCTTTTCAAATTTTCTACATAAATTGGTCTAATAGAAACGATATTTTATTTAATAACAACATGGACTATGTTTTTTTTTAAATTAATTACCATTTTTTTAATTTAAAATATTTGAGGGCACTTTTTGACTTGCAGCCTATTATCAATGTATTGTCCTATTCAAAATTGAATGTAGAAATTTGAGTTTGCGTATCTACGTGATGAACGTATAGATTTTGCAGCCGGATCAAGTATTATTATGTTATTTCTGTTGTACCTATTATTGGAATAATACGCTTTTTATCTGAGAGAGGTGTTAGCTAAGCACAGATTCTGTTCACAATGAAAGGGGCATAACGATAAACGTGTCTATCACTTTCCGATTTATTTATTTTATTGATTTCGATTTTATTTTTGTTTAGATACTGAAAACTTATAATTATTTATTGCTATTCAAATTTATCTATATTGATATTATAAATCGGAAAAGTTTGTTTGTTTCAACGCGCTTATCTTAGGAATTACGGGTCGGATTTCAAATATTCTTTCTGTATTTGACAGAGCAATCATTATGGAAGATTTTCGTATATTTTAGTTCCAAGCAAACGGAGTCGTGGACACATCTAGTATAATATAATTACTTTTATTAAAAATAACGTTATCTCAGTAACTCGTGAATTTGAAATCTGTAAAAGCTGGAAAATTATATTCTCTTAAGTTATATAATAAATTTAGAGTACCGGATTTATTAATAATGTAAATTTTGCTTATTTTATGCAAACATTTATTGGTTAAATATTTTAAATAATGGTGCCCAATGATAGCAAAATCGGGCGTCGCCGCGCATCAAAAGATTTGAGCTCTGAGAAATAAAATAAAATTCTACCTGTAAGCATCTAAAAATATTAAACAGCTAAGATAAGAACGCTCGCAGCTTATATTTTGCAACATGACTAAATTCGAAATAATGGTAAGTAGATGAAAATCAAGGAATAGTGTATAAAACACAAATTTATGGCGTTGCAGAACTTATAGTAAAGTATAGCAGTCCCGGAAGCTTTTGCGAAGGTTGTTAGCTTACGGAGTCTATATATTTGTCCAGTTGAATGCGCCGACACAGTATACGCTCGAAGAGACTGCGCTTGCGGCCGTGACTTTAGTGTTGATAATGTAAGTTCGGTTACTAAATGTAACTGGATCTGTGTTATTTAGATATCATTGTGTTGTTTTGTGAACGCTACTAAATAAGTTTTGTATTAAAATTATTTGGAGGTAAAATAGAGCTCGGATTTTTTAATAGGTAAACTCGTATAATATGGTTGATACGAATCACATCTGATACAAAGTGAATACAATAAATACTTTTGACTTCTAATTTCAAGAATCTTATGACATGTGTTGCTAAAAGTAGACGATCAGGCAGTATACCTATATTCTACTTATCATTGTTCCTAAAATAACTGACACATACATTCTTTAGTGAAGCTTGATGGTATATAAATATGTGTTTTCCTTTCTTTATTTTTTACAATATCTATTAAAAATTCAGTCCATTAGTAACTTCGTTGCTATGACATTATTTAAACTATTTTAATTATTCTAACGTAACTACATTTAATTTTTCCTCCAAATGCTTGTACCTACTTCAAGTTGTAAAATTAAACGTTACAATGATGGTCTATATTATATCCAAGTTTTGTACTCTTTAAGTTATTATTTTATTAATTTCATTTTTTAGTTTCGTTGTGCTCAATGGATCTTTGTAATCTAGTATATAAATAATAATAATATTATATGCATATTCAATCATTATTGGCTATGAATACCATTAATGTCTTCTTATATTTATTGGCTATAACTCGTTACGTAAAATAAGTCTGTCTTTCTGTTTCACCTTTCCTATTTACAAAACCCATTTGTTTTCGCCATACACACATGTATTAATAATTTGTGCTAAGGACGTTTGTGAAGAGAGACTGTTTTGTTGGATCAAACAAAATATAAACCCACGCACAATTAATGTTTAGGTAAATATAATTACTAATTATACCAAGGGTGAGTTTTAGCAACAAAGTAATATCAGAACTGAAACTGTAAGGCGTGGGTGTTATCCTCGTGTTTCTGATTAACCTATTTACAGTTTTATATATAATAAACCAGAAGGTAAAAAATCTGTTATGTTGTTACTTTTTCTTGAGTATTATAGTTTTAATTATCTACGAATTTACTTTTAAAACAATTTTGTATGTTTTCTGGATTATTATGATATATTTAGAGTTTAGTAATTCCATTATATTTTTTCCATCTTTTGTAATACATCTAATGTAAAAAGCCTATATAAAGCCTATATTTAATCAGCTTATTGGTGTTATGTATCTCAAGGTAAACTACGGTATAAAGATGCAATTCCCTTTCAATATCACCTCCGCATATTTTAATAAACACATTTATGTTATTATAGATTATCAGTACTAGTAATTTTGTGTTTTTAAATTGATCTGGATATAAATTTACAAGTATGATTACGTTCACTCTTAGTCATATTAATTTATGTATAGTATATATAAATTTTATAAAGCGGAAAATATTTTTTTTTGTACGCGCAATCTTTCTTTCACTAATCTCCAAAGAACTACCAATCGGATTTCAAAAAATCCTTTTACGTATTATATTGCAGCTATAGTAAATGATTTGGACTATTTTTGTACTAGATAGAGCAATCATTGAGGAATTCTTTAGACTATTTAACATTACGCAACCAACGATAGAAGCATAGCTGATTTGAAATTACAAAAATCAAATATTAATAACTGCAAAATTCCGTTTTAGATCAAAATGCGCTGCCTCATCTTGACTGCAGTCGTATTGGCTGTCACTCAGGCCTTCCCTGGTCTACTTTTCACACAATCTCTACAACCAATCGGTATTCAATATGCCCCTTCAACCGGACCATCAGTGCGGCCGCATCCAGCTGTAGAAAGAATTGCGGCCAACGAGGCGTTGCTTCCTAGAGAATTGTTGAAATCTAGAGATTTTTACGACAACCCCGCTATCGCTGCCGGCCTTGCTAAAGAATCTTGGTTCACCAACAAGGAGATGCAAGTAGTGGAAAGAGAAGCTGATAAGATTCCACGCGAGAATATCTACCATATCGTTAAATATGCTGGATTCTTGGATCGTCACTAAATTTTTTTTTACTTTGGTGAAGTGATTAGAAAGTCATTTTTTTGTGTTTGTTTACAATTAGTTTGTGTCATATAATTAAATGTGTAATTTATGTTGAACACTTAATCATGTAAATTAAGTTATTTAATGAGTGTATTGAAATATGTTTATACACAAATATTTATGAAAGGCCTAGTTGCACATCACAGCCTAGTGAGACATGTTGTTAATACTAAAAAATGTATAGTCTCCGGTTTTATTTTTCTAAATGGACAGTACTTTAAAAATAGTTAACTTAATCTTCATTCAACATTTAGAAGTTAGTCTAGGCTCTTAGATAATCTATTGTTATACACATGTACTATGGTGTGTGTGATATATTTTATGGAGTTTTATAAGAAATAATTACTTTCACTACAAAAGGTGTTGGACATATTATAATTTTAAGTTTGTTACTCGTGTTAAAATAAATTTTTAATGTTCGGATTATTTGTATGTACTTACACGTTTTTATTTTAATGTTAACTTTCTCATAAGGATGTTTCAGTTGTTTTAATAGCAATTTATTCTTTATTATGGTCCGGATTTATAAATATATATTTAAATACAGTTGTAAGATTAAAAGTAATTGGTACATTATTTAAAATTAAAATTTTGTTGTGTACCTTTATATTAAGGTAATATATTGATTGTTAGTTGTAGTTTATTAACATAAGTTTTTAAGTAAACCGGTTTACAAATTAAGAACTTAATTTTAGAGTACAATTATGAAATACATAATATTTATCTGTGATCTCGAAACAATAAGTGCTTTTGTAAGTTATTGTTTCATTTTTTTTTTAATAAAAACACATTATCGTTAATTATTTAAGGTTTTATTAAGTTGTCTATATTGCAATCGGCGCCATATTCTGGTTTCCTAAAGCTTCTACCGCGTTTGCATGTGACCCAACACTCGTGGACTGGTCTTTGTACAAAATCTGAAAATATGAAAACCTATATTTATAATTAAACTCGATGTGCTTGCACATCCAATCGCGTGAACGATGAAACATTATAAATTACAAAGCATTATAAATTACATGATACTATATTGCAAAAAAATTACTGGGAGTAATTTGTTATGGTCTTTATATACTACTAGCTGACCTGCGATTTCTTTCGCGTGTAACCAGTATTATGTAATCTTGCACCGTCATTCAAATTACAATAACTT
Organism: Actias luna; assembly: GCA_039707435.1. Taxonomy (NCBI): domain Eukaryota; kingdom Metazoa; phylum Arthropoda; class Insecta; order Lepidoptera; family Saturniidae; genus Actias; species Actias luna. The sequence continues at coordinate 10,078,210 of JAZHAC010000012.1, read as the reverse complement.
TTGATAAAGTTAACCGATCGTAATGAAACAAAGACTAAATGTTACTCGAGAATATGCATTATGATTTCCTTGATGACGTTTTGTTACAAACGTTGTATATTAGTAGTGATGCGTGCACAAATAAATATACAGACGGAGATACATTTCTAAAATGTGATAAATGTATTTTATTACTTATTTCTAGTCACTTGCAATTTTTTTTCACATAAATCTATAAAGTTATATTTACATTCTTATTATTATTATCCTCAAAGTTGCTTCTATGTTATAATGTTATTTATAATGTAACAAAAGATATACTAAAACCTGGGAAGAGAATACACATATGATAAATAAAGTAATCGGTATTGGTTCAGTGGATCTCGAGTTAAAGGTATTCTAACGGACAGCTAGTCAAAGTTTTATTATATGAAAAAGGCCTCCGTTAACATGACATGACACGTTATTAATTTTTTTTAACACATTTTTTTTTATCTGTTTTATTAGATTCATGTCAAATAATACGCTTGACACTGTATGTTTTATGATATATGTGGAAACTGAATTGGAATATCATAATTTATGGTGTATACGGATAAAGAACTGTATGTTTCCCAAATAAATAAATAAAATGTGTTAATGAGAAGTGAAGTGGCACAGCATTTATACTCGAGAATAAACCAGTCATCATCATGTCCCATGATTACTCACTATTAACTAATAAATATTTATATTACATTTTTTAAGTTTATGACATAATTATAAATAATATTAAATAATAATATTAAAAAAAGATATTCTTACCTGATCTATACACATCCTAATATATATCAACTGAAAACTAACAGTATCAGACAACATTCTCCGTAAAACATATCAATAGTTAGAGTTCCATGAAAGTGACAAAAGTCCTAAAATATCTGCACTTTGAGACGTAGTGGACCCTATATATTCGTATATAAAGCTCAAAGGTTTTATTAAACTAACAGAAATTGTACTCTATGGCGCCGGCGCGGCGTGGGCGTGAGAGGTAAAGTGACCACACGATTTAGTTTTCTATATAACATATAAAATATTTTTTAAAGATTGCGCTTTTTTAGTGTTTGTCTTATAATGCAGCTTTTACACGCTACATTATTACCAATATGGTGGTAGGGCTTTGGTGGTTGCGTTCCGGCAGTTACACTTGAGAGCCAGTCTCTCCAATAGGCTTAACCTATCCATCATTTTGGATTACATAGTTACTTAACATGTAACTGTGAGGTTCTGACCATAACGCTAACATAACGTTAAAAGTATTAAAATATTTATTTTTTAAAAGATGCTTTAAATAAATACCGATATGAATTATATCTATTTTAATACCCAAAATTGTATTTGAAACCCATCGACATTCTTGCTATTATTATAAATGCTACGCGTTCACCCCTTACACCGTTGAATCGATTATGATGAATTTTGGTTTAGAGATAGATGGGAACTTGGAGATGGTGATAGGCTACTTTTTCTGAAAAAAATATTGGAAGTGGGGTAAAGAGACGGATATAGTTTGTATAAAAACTTTATATTACGTCATCCGATTTGTTTGACAAAATCAATATTAACGTGAGCGAAGCTGTAGGTAAAAATTAGTAATGAATAAAACACGGACGTATAGCCTTATTCAAAATTTTACTTTCAATTAGCTACCTAACTGGCTAGTTACTCCTAATTGTATAAGCACGGGCGTTAAACTGTCATTTAAAAAGTCTATAGACTACGCGATCGAAATTGCGGGCAGAAAACTAGTGTTGTATAAATATGCTAATTTCAAGTTTGAATGCTTTCATTTATTCGAATATTTAATGGCTGCGCACGACTGGATTAATTTATATTTTATGTAATAACTCCAGCAAATTTACACTTTGGCACGGCGTGTCGCAAACTCGCAATTCATTTCTAGGTTCAATGTCCGCGTTTGTAGTATACTGATATCAAATATTGTAAATATTGTTATTAATGTTTTTATGAAATCAAATCAAATCTTTAAAGTCTGAACTTTAAAATGTTAACAATAACTTAATCCGACGCATTTTTCTCTGCTTAATAATCTGCAATTGAATAATACGTTTTTTTTAATAAGTTTCTGTTTTACAATTATTTTAAACTGTTTCATTTGCAGTTCATGTATTTCGTGATGTATTTTATATTGCAATGATAAAGGTAAGTAGAAGAAAATAAAACAAATAGTTGAATACATAATTGTCGTAGTTAAGTTTGGTACTATCTTTTTACTTGGTTACCCCATTCCGGACCACTAGACCTGACCTCGATCCTACTGGATAACGTATATTCCCCTTTTGTGGCAAAGGCCGTTTTTAGGTCTCCGTGAAATGGTTTCTTGCTAAACCCATTATGGTTTCACATATGTTAGGAAGTTGTACGAAGGTATTTAAAACAATCCAATTTATATGTTTGTTCAGAGAATTTAATATTATCAATATTAAAATAAACAGAGTCAACAGATTATGGATGCAGAATATTATATAATGGTGGCGTTTCATATTAAAACGCATGGTTACTAAAGTATGTTAATAGAATAGTTACTGGGGGTATAATTATAATAATTTTCAAGTACAAGGTACATTAAATCATTAGTGGGTATTGCAATGAAGTGATGTTGATAATGGAACTAATTATTATTGCTTTAAGACTGTTATTACGATTAGTAAAAGGTCTACATTGTCATGTTGTTGGTTCGATCCGAGAAAAATCGTAAAACTGAAATTCGCACATTCCCAACAGGACATTTTTTGTTGTACATTAACATTTTGGCATCAAAATCTTTGGAATGTCAAATATATCAATTAATGTATTCTTAGTTCTATTTGATATACAAAAAGTAATTACCTTTAAAATACCAGTCTGTCTTTATGTCTGGGTTTAATCGGAAAATGGCTAGACCAATCTTTAATTTTGAAGGTGAAAAGTAGATGTAATACTGAAATAGTATAAGCTACCAGCAAGCCCACTATGCAGACGCGGGTTTACTTCAGACTACATTAGGAAACAAAATTGAACAGTCAAGAGGTTCAAAATTAAGAAATATTTATGCTTTCATATGAGAAATCTACAGAATCAATAAAAAAAATAAAAATAAGAAAAAAGGTACCGACAACAGTAACACCTATCGGGTTTAACAATAATTATTATTAATTTTGTTATTACTATTATTATTAATCCTTACTATACACTTTACAATAATGTAGCTTATGCATCAGTTTTACACGCAGATTATAATTTATAAAGATATTATGTCAATTGTACAAATTATCAAAGCAAGTAGGAAAAAAATCTGCCATTTGCGAGCTATTCTGGTATGCGCTGCAAAAACAGTTAGAATTACACACATATATTGTATAATGGAAATCGAAATCAAACTAATTTAAACGGATTTTATCGCGGTTATTTATTAATTTTGATCCCGACGTTTTTAAAAGCTTTTCAGGCTTCGTGGTCCGCCCCGATATAAATAACTGCGATAAAATCCGTTTAAATTATTTTTATTTCCATGAATAATATTCGCGTAAACATAAGAAATCATTATATAATGGAAATGTTTATCTTAAATAATCCAACAAAAAAGCCCGTGACACCATATATATATCTTTTATGTGTAAGCCATTATGACCAAAATAGTGAGCGGCCCGCGTATAAATGACTAGGAGCACAAATCTTATACCAGTCTCCTTTGATATAATTTATTTAACAGAGCGGATACCGGAATCCAACTTGTTTAACAAAATCAACTTAAACGTGAGCGAAGCCACAGGTAAAAGCGTATATTTTCATATAATCTATAAGACATCATTAGTATATTTATTGGCAATGTAAATTTATCAAGAGATTCTTTACATTTTAGACCTATGAATATAGAACGTTAAGTTTGTAACTTCTTTGTAAGAACTTACCTTTCTTACTATCGCAGTTAAACTCATGCATGTCGCAAGAGTCTATAAAAGTTCTCATTTCTCCACAGGAATCGATTCCACACATTTGCACTCGATCGTGCCGGCAGATATCAGCTATCTTGCATTCTTCAGTCAGCTATAAAAAACGGAGAATTATATATACATAATTCTTTTAATGTTTCAACTAATATAACTTAAAATCTATATAATGGATTTTCATAACAATTTTTTTAAGCGTACGTTTTCGGAAGTTCTATAAGCAAGATCTGTGCTTAGAAAAATACACCTATGACATGGGAGAGCATAAGATAGTGTATTTTAAATGTAAAAATGGGGTTGATTGTTACATTATTGTTGAATAAATGGATCGATTCTAATAAAACTTCGTATGAAAATTAATTTAGTCGTCTTTCGCTGCATAGGATCTTACTTTAATGTTTTGAAGTTCAGAGAATAATATATAGAAAATATATTAACAATTGTAATTATAATCAATCATTGCGAATATTTTTCATTTTAGGTTTGTCTTATACTGTATTTTAATCTTTTATTTTACCAATTTATCGTAAAGAATTGTTAATAAATCCTACAATTAATCCGAGATTTGCTGCTTTCATTATTGCTTACGACTAACTTTAGTGGTAAGCATAATTGTCATTATTTGTATAGGTGTTCAATATTAATATTATATTTGTATATATCAGCTATTAAGTTAGCATATTACAAGCGTTAGATTGGAAATAATTATTTTGGATATTGTAGGCAATATTTATTGATTACCAAACCCCACTTAGGTTTTGCATTACGACTAATCAATAAAATGAAAGCATCCAAACCAGCAAATAACAGCCTTAAGTCTGTTTATTATGTAATTATACTTACATTATTGATGAGAAAGCCTACTTTCAATCTCACGTAAAGCCAATTCCGTATATAATTTATAATTCACAAAGAACCGAGCGGATCGGTAACTATGAAAATTATATGTAGGTACCTTACCTTAGCACTGTCAACATGTGCTTCAGTTATTTTAATCAAAAATATGAATATTATAAAAGTAAAAAATAGCCTCATTTTGATCATATACCAGAAATTTATAATTCAATTTATTAGAGTATATATAATAAACAATATCAAAAATATGTTCGAACTAAATATAATACTGTTACATACAGAAAAGTGTTTTTTAAAATGTTGTTATCGGTAAGATTTATTGTACCCTCTATTGAGCGAGTAGATACCGGAGATTTCAGTTTATTGAATATTATTCGTAGAAAGCTTTATAAATAAAACTGTTTACTGAAACTTTCTCAATTTTCTACTCTCACGGATAAGGGGTTTATTGTATTTTCACATACTACGCACTTTTCTTCGGAATTTTATTTCTTAGAATCGACTTGAGTAGGTAGATAATAATAGAGCCGTATCTTGGGTGGGGCTAATAACGCACTTGTCCTTGGATTCATTTAGCGAAAGGCGAAGAATCCATAAAATATTATACTTAAAAATTAGTAATTTTATACATATTCTAATAAACCTGCTTTATTCGGTGGACTACGTTAACTAGGTGTTAGAAGTAGACCGTCATATTATGGAAGTTTTGGATTGATCTGGCGTCTGGGTATATTGTAGTTGGCATATCAACCACTAAACTATTTTTTTGGAGCTTAGATCAGTTATGTGGAGCACTAAATTTCACGTTTGTCTAGGTACCTAATCTGGTTGGCGCACCACTGGATAGTGACTTACTAGACTACTATAGTTAATGTTCTTCTTTTAGTTATTAATACATTTGCGGCTATTGGGAATTACTTTTCCGAAGTTCAACGATATTGCTAATTTTACTAGTGGTAAAGTTTATTTTTATTTTTTTTAGCTACAAATTAATTGCTGCTTTGTCTACGGTATCCTGAGGAACCTACAGTTCTACCTGATTACAATATGTACTTATAAGTTTTAATTTGTATAATGATAACTGTTTTTTTTTATGAGATCGCTGTACAATAAATTTTTAAAGCAATGTCGGCTTAGTGATATAGCATATGGCATTGATCGTGATTCGTTTAGATTTCTATAACTGTAAAGGATAATTATTATAAAACCCGGCATAATTTAAACCCGTCTGAAGAGCTACCGCTCTTAACTTATAAATACGTGTTTAAGGACTTATAGATGCTTTCCGGTAGCTTTAGTTGAAAGTCAGTTCTATTCTCAGGTCGACGTGTTATCGTCTTGACATTTGACATTGAGTGGGATTGAAGGTGAGTGTTAACTCTAAAAAATATTAAAAAGGCATTGAAACTATCATACATTTCCGTATAACATTTTTATTAAATAATATCACATACGAGTATAACAATTGTGGGTGTGGAATTGCCTAGAATAATAGACGTAGACATTTGACCTTTAGTATGTATGTCGATGACCTAAATAGATCGTTGCTGCTTGGATGTCGACACTATACTACCTATCACTACTGCGGGAATAGGTCGTTTAATTTTTTTAATAAGAAGACTAATAAGTGGTTTTAGTAGAAACTACTGGCTAAATCTGTTTATCGCCATAAATTCATTATCTTGAGTTTGTATGTGACAATAATAAGTTATATAATAAATTGATGAAATGATTACTATAATATCCCCATGTTTCTATTATTAAATATAAGTTTTAACATTTGGTGATGGGGCCCGAGATATTAATATACTAAACTTAATGGAGGAAGTGGTCCCCACGTGGAGTTATGGAACTCACTTTTGTGACAGATCTTTAACTTGAGAATGGGCTTTAGACAACATCCTACTACTATGCAACGGTTTCAGTTTTATGCTTTTTAAGTATATTGAAGATATTCGAATTCACGTAGATTTACATTATCGTTAAACACCAACACAAGGCCTTGTCGGAAAATGTGTACTGCAGTGCTTCTGATTATAGGCCTGCAGCATCATGCTGAGTCAGGAATCTTTTCGACCCCACGTAATACTTTTTCAACTGTGTTGTTTTATAAGATAATGTTATTAAGATGTGTTTTATGTATGCCTGACGATTTCTTTTCTTTATTTTCTTTCTTTCTTTACGACTAATCCAGCATTGCTTCAAAAATCCTTCTAAAAACTTTAAACAAAAAAAAAAAAAAGAAATTGGCAATATTATAATCTGTTTGCTGATTTTATGTTGATATTGCAATCGGCACGATATTCAGGCTTTTTGAAAGATCTTCCTCTCTTGCAGGTTACCCAGCATTCATGTATAGGGCGTTGTTTGAAATCTGAAAGATAATATAAATATATGCCTTTGGTCCTTTATATATAGTCAAGATTACAGTGTCGAATATAGTGGTTAGCGATAAACTCATTTATCTTTAGATAAATAAAACAAAATAGGCATCTTAGAGTCTCAAGATGGACTAAGGAATACACATCATTGAAATCGGTTGATTAGTTTCCGATGTATTTACGTGGACGAACATAGTTACACGATATTTTGGTAATTTAATAAATATAAAGTCACATACATTTATGAATAAAAATTTAAAGCAATACATGCCATAAAATACCTCATTTTCTAAACATATTAGTATAACAGAACATTTTAGGACCCATTTTTAAACTTAGAATAGTTTAGTGAGGCAACTATACCTGATGTTAAAAAAAATACCTGATATATCAAGCTAGTGGCTGGATATACACTTGCTGAGCTTGAAATATGACAATAGTCAGTGTGACAGGTTTATTATCATGTATATTGTCTTCGTAACCCAGTCGAGTACCTACAAGTTCCTATTTATCCTGCTCAACTATTGGATATACTCTCACTGAATCTGGTACACGATACACTTAAGCCACGCTACTATGGCAGGCGTAACACTGGTGTATCGGTAGGTGCGGTTCATCCGAATACAATTGATATTTCCTAGTATTTCTTTAAAATGTACATGAAACGTATAGTTGATTGCGTTATTTACTAAATCTTTAAAATAATCATCAGTAATTTTTACTATAATGGTTATATAATATACTAATTGTATATCCATCGTAATTAAGTTTAAAGCGTGCATTTGTTACATCTGACATTAGCAAATGCCATGAGAGGAAATATGTATATACTCGTATGTATATTGAGTGATAGTTTTCTTTAGATATTGATGTGCAAAACCCTTTTTAGTAATATTGGAGTTACGGTTTATAGACTACATTTACGAATGTATTTTACAGTGTTCATAATAAAGATAATTTATTGTAGTTTTGTATACCGCTAAAAAAGAAAAAGAATTGTTATAAGTACCTTTTTTACTGTCACAATTAAACTCATGCATATCACATGTGTCGATAAATGTCCTCATTTCTCCGCACGCATCGATCCCACACATCGGTACTTTGTCGTGGACACAGAGATCAGCTATTTTACACTCCTCTTCGTTCTGTTAACATATGATATTAATTTTAGGGTAACTTAGTTATGATACACAGTGTAAGCTTGTATATGAGAAACTTCAAAGATTTATTTAACTTAAAGATAACTGATCCAATATTGATATTCAAATTGAATAATGGATTATAACTGTTCTAGAAGTGTACAGACACTGCTTTGATGAACCTGCATTTGAATCCCTGCAATCAGCTTGAGCTTTCGATGGAGGAAAACATGGTGATTAAACCGTATCTAGGTGGTTGGATATTTTCTAACGGCCTACTGAGTAGCAATGAGAAAAAGTAGCCTATTACCGTCTTCAAGGTCCTATATATCTTCGTATCAAAATTTATCATAATTGATTCAAAGGTTTAGGCATGAAAACGTAACAAACAAACAAACTGACTTTCGCATCATGTAATATATAAATAAATACGAAAGTGACTTTGTTTGTTTCTTACGCTTTTACGGTAAACGGGATCCAGGAGACAGAGATAGGCTACTTTATCACGTGAAATATTTATTGAAAGTGGGATAAATAGAGGGATAAAGTTTGTATGAAACGTTTTATAGAGTCATTCGATTTGTTTGTCAAAATCGATATTAGTTCGAGCAAAGCCCCACGTAAAATCTAGTTTATAATATTCGTAAGTATGAATTGAACTTGTTTTTGAAGAATAAAGGTAATCGAATGCGATCTGTAGAACTGTAAGCGTATTAATAAGTTTTGGGAAAATAATTGATTGACCTTTACAAACAAAAACGTCACGTAGTAAGAAAATAAATCTTTAATATTATAACCCAATTTATAAGGTAACCTTAATAATAATGATTATTCAGTGTAAGAGTAGACGTCAGAAAATTACTTTACTACAGAAATTCTTATAAATAAGCATAAGATAAAATTTAATAGTTCACTAAAAGAGGGTGTTTTTTCTGGAATAATGCGGGTATCTTATAAGGATTTGAGTTAGAAAAAAAAATCTTATTCAGGTACCTTTTATCAGGATTCATAATATTTACTATTCTTTGGATGAAATATAAAACAGAAGTGTATATAAGTATAAAATTAAATGTTTTACCTTAATAGATTCACTATGCCCATGAGTGGGTGCTATGACGTAGGCTATGATATAGGCTGAAATATAATAAAAAAAGACAATTATTAAGTTTATAGTAAACGTAAGTGAAGAAATCAAAATTTTATGGAATTTTGTCATCAACTCTAAGCTTTTTTGGAAATATGATAAACTTTGTAGAGCAAAGTCCCAAATAAAATAAACACTTACAAATGTGTATTAAATTGTTAAATCCCATTTTATCTTTTTCTTTGTTTTGTTCAATTTGTGTTCAATACTTACCCAATAATATATACATAATTTATCATCATATCACGATAATTTCTTGTGTAGTAACTTGTGTTAACATTTGTATTATTTCTGAATTAATATAAAAATGTTTTGTGAAATTTATGTTTCTTGTAATAAAATTTATCGCAAAATATTTATAGGCATAAAAATTATTATGTTGTACGTCACCTCCATAAATCGTTTGAATGTAATAAATAATGAAGAGTTAAATAAGAACTTGTGTATGTAAGTATACATTTCAAAGTAGGTGATGTCATAGGCAATCTTTCTGTTAAAAAATGTATAGAAATTTTATAGTTGATTGTATATATAGATCATTTATTTATTTAAAATATTAATAATAATTTATATATAATGAATGCTATTCAACTCGGCGCGGCGGTAGTACGAAAAATCCCCTAAAGGCTGATGGCATTACCTCGTTGTTTCTTTGACCGAAATATTGGCCACGTTACTGGTCACGAGACACAGCGACAAGTCGGTTTAAGATGTCTTTATAAATGCTGTGGGCACTCGGATCTAAACCTAGAGTTTCATTTCTAAACGGAACAAATATGTAGCCCTAACCCATACCTGCATACATGTGTCATTTGAGGTCCTCTTCTGAATCTACTGCTGATCCTATCTACCCAGAATGTCACAGAAGATGGGTCGGTGCGAAAGTATCCATGCACGTGGTATCCTATACTAAGGATTGGCCCATCGTCTATAATGTGACGGTCATATTGCTCAGTCTTTTCTCATCGTCACGCAATAAACCGAATGGTTCTAGGCTTGCTGGATCGTCGATGCTCGACTTAAAACCACGCAGAGGCGATCATAGAGTGAAATATTACCCGCGTTCTTAAAGAGCCTGATAATCATTATTATCGCAATGGCAGTGACGTGGAAATACCCAAAATGCAGATATGGCGGTCACTTTCCGCTGTCTATGGAAGGACACGACAGGTAATAAATGGGTTATGTCAGTTCCAGGAATTTCTAGCATCGATTATGCTTGAAACCTGAATAATATATTAAGTAGACAATTTTTTCTAGTCTCATATACTGAAGTCAGGATAGTCGGTAGCTATGACAAGAAATTTTCAAAAATATATAGGTTATAAAGCATAAGACAATGATTGCGTGAGGCAGTATTAAGAACTAACGCTAAATGACTTTGGCTAATTTTTTAAATTTTGCTGGAAGTAATTGTTATTATTTTGTGAAGATTTGATAAGTGATTCGTAAACTTATATATAGCATGTTTCAAACTATTTCTTTCAACAATGTTACAAATGGTTCATAGTAGATAATTTATGTCTATCGTTTGAATGATATTGTAATTTGAAATTGTGCAATTGCTTACAAACCATAGAATGCTTGTTGGTATGCCCCGCTAATATATAGTTAGCAACAAATCTTGTATTCGATTACTTTGTTATTTCTTTGTAGTTTAGAAGTATGTCATAATAGCAGCTTACTTGTTGTGTCAGTATTTAATGTTCGCTTATTTTATTTATAAAAAAATATCCTTAAACATCGTCATGGCATAATTTTATGCACCTATACAGTAAAAAATATTATAAACTTTCTTATAAATAATAAGTAGTACAATTATTCTATAATACGTAATTATTTGAAGATTTTTGTCATGAGTCCTATCAAACTTAGAAAGATAGTAGATAATTTTTTAGAGTTCCCCTTCCCTGCTACTAATTTAAATATGTTGAAGTTTAATTTTCTATATCCAAATGTTGATGATTTAATAAAAATGCATGGGTAGTAAGGCTTTTTCTAATACCCATCTGGCAGGCTACTACCCTCAAGTTGAAAATCTGCCTCCAAATACGTAGGGAAATCGATTCCCTCCACTCGGCTTAGCGTGATTAACATCATTGGCCACATAGTCACTTATCATTAGATGAGGTTGTGTCCATAACGCTAAACCTATAATATATAAAAAATTATGGTAAATGCATAATAATGTCTTTCTAGACAGCTACTATTAAATAAATATATAAAAAACGTTAATATGCTATCACATTTGCTCGTAAACTCTACTTATCTTCACCCATAGTAACTTTATTACCAGACGAAGTCGGAGCGGAATACTAGTCCTTAGGTCTCTCATTTTATAGATTATGTAGATTTTTTAATAAAATTCTTTTTATATTGCTTTTATTCAGGTTATAATAACACGTTGTTATCGGATACTTTTCTATCTCTATGCGAAGTCGCATAAATATAGAAGTGTCCACGTAATAATGACGTCAGTTCATTCCCGATTGACGTCACACTCCTCTAGTTGATAAAATAACGATCCCTTATATCTCTTATTTGAAATTTTGTTTACTTTATTCGAAGTATAGTTACTAATGACTTAGGTGAAGAAAACATATAATTAAAATGTTTTGTTGTATTTTTTTTGTATTATATAGATTTAGTGTTATGTACACAATTTCACCTGGTATTAAGTGTCGATGTCACCCAAGATGTTGGACATGCTGAACCTAGAGAAAAAATTGACTCTCGTGTACAACTCCCAGAACGCACCTATAGGTATTTGGCTGCAGATTTCCCACTTGAGGGTTGTAGTAAACCAGGTAAATAGCCATTAGAAAAAACCTTACCACCGTACACTTAATGTTTTGGTAAATAAATTAGAGTGTAATTTGTATATAGCGACAAGTAAGGCGCTACGCGTTTTACCATAATCATTATTCTTCATTTGTTTTTGAGAGTTCTCGTTAAATAGAGTGAATCCCGTTGAATGAACAACTAGACAAACCAACGTATACGAATATATAATACTTCGATGTCTTACGGAGTTAATCTTAACATCGAGTAACGTTAAATGGAGTCTACATTATACATATTACACTATTATTTGAAGCGATGATGGCTCAGTTGATAGTGTGTATGGATGCTGCGTCAATGAACGTGAGTTCGAATCCACCAGCAATGAGCTTAAGCTTTCGGCAAACAACGTTAGGAAACCATAGTGGTAGAGATTTTTCTAATGCCTACTTACCAGTTTCCACTCTTATGTTGAATATCTGCCGCCAAATACCTATGGATATTTTCCAGCAGTTTCATTTGAAAACCAGTCCCTCTACTAGGCTTAGCTTGTTTAAATCTTGGGTTATATCGTCATTTAATATCAGGTGAGATTGAGTCCATAACGCAAAACCGATAAAGCATGTATATATAGAAAAATATACACATAGAGTCAATAAAAAGGATATATGAAATGTTAGGATCACATTTTACCCGTGTACTCGGTCTGTTAACTGATATCGCCACACTTACGTTTGGTTTTTTTTTTCGAACTGACATACGCTGATGCCGCAAAGGTTTGAAAGCTTCCCCGAATTTTTTGAGACGAGTACTGAGGTCACTCAGCTTCAAGGCAAGGGGCACAATGGTGCCAGAACGGACGAACCTCGGCTAGGGCTGCTGCCGGTAAATGAAAAAAGATTCATGATCCTGACTAACCAACAGGTCCTTTCTTACTAATTTAGTGGTCCTAACAATGACCTTATCAGGTAAGCAGCTCAACGGCTGCGATGGTATTTCTTTACAGAACCGTGTACTTAACGTGTAAGTATGCACGAATGGTATGCGGTGTGATGGTGTACTTTCAGTGGTGTAGAGTGTCACTGCATCGTGCGAGCAGATTCACTTGAGGGCTCCTATCCGGAGGATTGAATCTAGGCTACGGCTACTGCGGAGGGAGACCGCGGCGGGTGTGCGGGAGCGAAATTACCCGCTTGGCCTCGGTGGCGGGGGTGGCGGTTACGCAGGCGTGTGCGCGGACACTTGCGATTAGTGGAGGCGGCAGGGAGAAGCGCGTTCAATTGGGTTGAAGATCAGCATTTTAAAAAAAAAATCTTTGTAAGGTCTTCAATATATGCATACATGGACAGAAGGTCCATATCTTTGTGGAGATTTACATTATAGACATAGAATGGGGTTTGGACGGCTATGCGCATGAATCTGTTTAGAACTATTTTAGTTTAGTTTAGTAGAACTATAGCCCTGGAGGCGTTTTTCTGTACATGATTTAATGTTTGTTAAGGTGAGGTGCCTGTCTAATACTACACCAAGGTATTTAGTTTGGTTAGTCCACGGGATATTGATGCTGAAAAGGTGTAATGTTCTTTTAATGTTCTTCCTCGCATGAGGATCGAACATGAAAGCCGCGCTTTTAACTGAGTCAATTCTTATGCACCATTTAAGGCACCAGGACCCGAACGTAGAGACGGCCATTGAATGAAACTAATTTAAACGGATTTTATCGCGGTTAACACCTCAGTCCGCCCCATGACCAGGAAGGCTGAAAAGCTTTCGAACCGTCGGGATCAAAATTAATAAATAACCGCGATAAAATCCGTTTCAATTAGTTTTATTTCAATGAATAATATTCGCGTATTCATAAGAAATAATTATGTAGAGACGGCCGTTTGGACGCGGTAGTATTCCTGCCGATAAAGATGACTTTGTGTGCGTAAAATACAGCAAGCGTGCGCCTGGGATGGCGTAACTCCGTGAAATTGTAGAGAATACGCTCCGTGAGGCGGAGCACTTGGTGGGTGCATGAGTGCTTCGGTCGAAGGCCGAATTAATCGTGTGGTAAAAGACATTTGTCTGAGACAAAGGCTTGTAGTCGGTTCAGCAGAAGCCGTTCGTATATTTTACCTATCGTATTGAGTAGGCTTATCGAGCGGTAGCTTTCTAAAAAGGATGCCTTTTTCCCAGGTTTACAGATACCTATTACCGTTGCCTTTTTCCAAGCGGCTGGAAAATGGCAGTGAGTTATGGCCGCACTGAAGATGCAGACCAGAAGGGCTATGAATTTGTCAAGGCTGGTTTTATATTATTGTATAAATACATCAAAATGCGTGACTGGAATTTTATCATTGTCGATACCCTATTGAAAACAATTGGGTTCAAGAATCGTAAGCGTACAAACAGGGATATGTCAAGTAAAAAGTGGGTATATCGCTCGTTACCTGGTAGAATGACGGAAGTTATTCTTAAGTTCATTATTATTGGGTTGGTATTGATTATGCATTATAATAAAGTTATTCGATTAGACATGTTTCAGATCTAACATGACGAAGAGTACAATATTATGATTCATTATACGTAGAAAATTGTAAAATTTATTATAAGAACAGTGTAACAATGTTCCTAATTCAATCACAACTCGATTAATAGCTATAAATCATATTGAAAATTTATACTTTGTCTTAATAATCTTGATCATTGTTAAGTCAAGTGATAATAATTTTAAAAAGTGTAATATATAAATAAGATAATTCTATAATGTGAGGATGAAATTATATACAAATAATTTTCAAAAATTATTATTTCAATGCTTTTTATTCAGACTATATAGTTAGAGTAGTAATTATGTAATTTGTAAAAAATGTTAGGTGCGTTTTTACTAATTATTATTGTTTAACTAAGATTAGAGTTAAAATAGAGAAAAAACATGTAACAGTTCTTTGACATACACAAAAAATCAAAATAAATGAAATTTTTATTTACATTCGGTTTTTTATAGTATTTCATTAAGGTGTTAATAAATCGTAAACAAGAAAATCTAAATAATTTTTTTTTGTTAACCTTAGGTATATTATCCGTGTAGGTTTCACAAATTGTTTATTGAATAGCTTAATAAATAAAACAGATTATAAGGATATTAGTAACTATGTTTTATTAATACTTAACCAAAACCGCGAATAGAAATATTTTAATATAAGCTTAATATAAGTTTTTAGACTATTTTAGCGATATTAAATTATTACTGTAATGTATTTAAAAATAATTAAAAATTTATCTGAATAATTAATAAACGTTAATTTATAGTGAATTCCGTACATCTAATTTAAGTAATATATTTCGATTGTAAAATTTTAAATTAAAATTTACGAGTGTTATTTTGGTGATCAAGATGGCTTGGTCGGTTATACAATTAAGAACACTATAAGTGGCGTAAGCATGATACTTCACCCAATTGTTAGGCTATTCTAAATAGAAATAAGTAGACGTCATGGAACTCAGTGTTATAGGTAAGAATTTGTCATTATACATATATATTCGGGCTTAACCCTACTAATCTAAAATGTAGTTGATAATAATTTATTGTTTTTAGTAATGATACTTTTGGTAGTTGTGCAGCCCTATAAAGCAATTATGGATTCTTTAGAGGACGTGCTTGTTTACCCGATAGAACCGCCATCGGTAAGAATAAATAATAATTATATAGAGATTCTTATTATTTCAAATTTAAATAAAAAGGTGACAGAAACTCTAGTTTCTTTAATTAGTAAGTAGTGTTTGGTTTTTGCCAGAAAACTCAAAAACGAGAAAATGTTGGACGTAAAGGAATTTTTGTTGAATTTATAGAAGAAAAATTAATTCAACACTCCCAAGCTTTGGAACATCTTGTAAAAATGGTTCGAACGAACGAAGAATTGATGAAAAAGTTGATCGAACACCTTGGTAAAAATATTGATATGCCAAAAATGCCTGAAAAAGCCGAGGTACATCATCCAAATAGACGCAGTAACAACGCTCTTGTTGAAGAAATAGAAAATCCTGTTGTAAGAATAGGTAGAAATATACCTAAATACGGATCATTGTTCAAAGATGTAATATTGAAAGAAATGGAAAGTGACACCGATCCAACACCACTTGTGGAATTGGATCCGTGGTCTTTGAGATCACAGGTAAGTGGGGTGTAAATCTTTTGATCCGATTTTATGTACAATATTGTTTGATTATAACTAACTTATATCATTTCTATAATCGTCTCAAAAGATGAACACGCACTTACCTTTCATAATTAGAAATTCCTATTACAAACAGTTTAAATTTTTCAATAAACGTGTATTTTAAATTCTTAAAGCTTATTTATTTTTTAATCGAGTAAACTGATATTCCTTCCATCCTTATAAGTATAATTTGAATGATAACGAAATCTAAAAACATACTGTTCAGACACCAGATTTATTATCTTTTCAGTTCTTAAGTCGCCGTTCTTTCGGAGGCCCATCAAGTTCGTTTGCAACCCTTGAAGACGATAATAAAATTAGTCCTTGGTGTTCCATTGCGATGCTTTGCACTAGGACCTTCAACCCCGTCTGTGGATTTGACGATAACTTTGGCTTTGGAAAATTTGACGACGTTTGTCACATGCTTACTGTTAATTGTTATTGGAAATACAGTAAGTACCGTTAACTTTAATTTACTACAATTTTGTAACTCAATTTTATAATGTAATTATTTTTCAGATTTCGCTCTGGTACCTTCATGCAAACCAACATGATGACGTTTTATAACACTGCTTAAATTCCTACATTTTTTGCACTTGGAAATAGACACAATTAGTAATGACGGTAATATAATAAGATTATCTAAGTTATTTCAGTGTATATATTTGTATAAACAAGAATAAACCGTTTCATCATCCGACACCAGTTCCAAGTTCTTTAGGATTTGGACAAACACCATCTTCTTCTTTTACATGCCTGTAAACTAATAGTTTAATGTTATTAGATATATTTTCAAATTAAAGAAGCTTAAATAAATATTGAATAAACACAAAATGAATTCCTTTCGTCCTGACAACTACAATGTCATAAATATTGGTACTCTTCTGTATTACTTTTAACGCAGAAATGAAAAAATCCCCGCGCCCTGACACATACATTTTAGAAGAAAGTATACAACTACATGCAAAAATGTATAATAATAAAAATTTACCCATATTATATTCACAGGAATATTCATATAAATCGCACAAGTCCAAAAATGTTCGCGCTTCGTTCACTGATTTACCGCAAACTATAACAGTATCGTGGAAACATGAGTATGCATGCTCACATAACTTTTTTAGTTCTGTCTGAAACAAAAGCAAGGAGCTTAGAGTACATTATAAGTTATAAAGACAAATTTTGACACGATTGCTGATCCTTCACTCATTGATGATAAAATTATTATCACACTAGCTGTGCCTGTGACTTCGTTCGCATGGAACTAAGATAATTTTTGCTCGTTTTTATAACATTTTTCAACACAGGTTTGCTTCTAGTAGTGGTAGCGTTATATAAATAACCTAAAACCTTTATCAGTGATTGCTCTATCAAATAAGAAAATAATATTTCAAATCTGACTTCTAGTTATTAGGATTTGCGTGTTTAAACTAACAAACAATGTTTTCCGCTTTATAATATTAATACAGACATGGATCAGCGAAATAAAACAATTTTGATATATTGTAGTGAACATACTATAATACTAATATAATCTATTACTTTACATAATAATATCATCGTAATAAACGTAGTTTCAAGAGTTTAGCAGTAATAATGATCTTTTTATCGTTTGTACACCGCAGTCGATTATATTCAACCATGGAATAGCGTAAAGTGATTTATTTATCGTATTTGCAGAATTGCAAAACATGACTTTATTATCGTAGTTTTAAATTGTGTGAGCCTAACCAATGTACTAAGTCCATAGCCTCGCAAATGTTTTTGAATAACAGATAAATGGTTTTATTAATATCATCTACATATAAACGAAATTGGGTATATGTGAAAATCAAAACCAACTTGGCCAAATCGTCATTGTAGCCGATTTTCAGCCTCTTGCTTCTAGTTGATTCTAGCTTTTTCGCACAGTCAGTTGCTCCATTTTAGAAGATATATCCCAATATCATTTTCCAAAGTGTGGTGTCCGATCCAGAATTCACCAGTCCTATCTATTATAGTTCTTTGATGATCTAACTTTTAAATCTAGCTACGTTTGTAACTCTAGTCCTTTCTTTATGTAATTTCTGATAGTATATGTACATTCAGTAGTTTGTCAGGACTAGGTATCACTTTGATTGTTTTGATTATATCATGTACCATAAGAGTCAAGAAAAATAAATTAAATTAATTTCAAATGAAATTGATTATTTTTAATATATCTACTTTTAATCTATTGGTTCACTTGCCCTTCTGCGGCTAGATGCTTTCACTCCCAAAATTTTGTCAATTAATTAATAATAATTTGAAAAAATTAAAGTTCGAAATATTAAATTCTACCATTTAGTAGTCCGCGAACTACTGTCTGGGAACCAGGAGTTTAGAGCAACTATATTTAAATTAAGATATATAAGACTATTTTCAGCTTTAACAAAATACAGTTGTACAAAAACTATGAGATTATGAGATACTAGTAATTTTTCTTTGACTTACCAAATGAGCTTTATCTCCAACTATATGGCAATCGACAACTGATATTATAACTAGCATACGCCATAATTGTCGAATATGTCTCCACATGAGTTAAACTGCTCCGTATATCTTAATGAACACAACGAGTAACTAGTAACAATGATATCACTCCGAGTTATGTTTCTGAGGGAACTAGACAATTACTGGATGTTTGTCAAATACAGGTCGCTAATTAAATTGTGTGGCAAATGTATACCTATAGTGAGGCAAACGTGGTAATTGCTTAAAGTTTATACGAGTTGTTTATAAATGGGAGGTATTTCGCTAGAAATTTGGAAATTGTCTTTTTACGATAACGAATTATGATAAGTTGTTTTTAAATTATAGGAAATGTTGTACTGGTTCATTAAATTACGATTAACTTGTAAGTATTATCGTTAGCTTTAAACATATTCTACAACGTTTTAATTATTGTTTATATTTGCAAAACGGTTCAATTATTTTTTATTAAGCGGTAGGGAAAATGTGGCAATTTCACTTTCTAAGACTCGTGTTAAATACATTCAGAATATAGGTTTGGTTTGGATACAGTTTATAGGGGGGAAAAAATTGTATGATACAATATCCATCGTTTGTGGTTCTACCTACGTGACAAAGTTGTATGCGCACTCATGTGGCCATTTCATAATAATAATAAGAAGAAAATTTCATTATTTTAAAAATAAGGCATTTTGTTTAGAAATTTTGTGAATTCCAATATTGAATAATAATAGTGGCGAATAATTCAGTCTTGTTGAAGTTATTCAGTCTTAAGAAAATACTTTTAGATCTCCTTAATGGCGCTTGATTAATTCATTTGGATTATATAAGAGAAAGTATTCTAAAATTATACAATTAAATATAAAAACAATTGTAGAATAATAAAATTTTATTTCTAATACAATTACATTTACAAATGAATAATATGAATGAAGTTATACAAAATTAATGTATCTGATTAATTCTAAGGGTGTAATTAATCTTCATAGTAATTATTGGTAGGACGGCGCGATACGGTTAGTAGGGACTTATCCTCGGGGCATCCAGTTTGCTTATAGTCTGAATAAGAAAAAATTATAAATATAACATAATTATACATAAAGCATAGATTATTGACAACGTCTTCTTATAGTCTTTTTGAATATAAAAGGATTATAAAAATATTGTTTATTGATAAGTTGTGAGTATATATTAAGAAGTGAAATTAAAAATTCTGTGCTGAGATAGAACATTTTTAATATTTACATATAATAAGAATGTAAACTTATCGTGTTTGTACTTTTAGGTTTATGTAAAAAACATTATTTGCTAGTGATTAAGAATAAGTAATAAAATACATTTACATCATTTTCAGAAACGTCTGTCTGTTTGTTTGTGCACGCATAACTGCTAAAGTACAACAATTCTGATAAAATCCTACCAAGAAAATCATAACGGATATCTTCGAGTAACATTTAGTCTTTGTTTTATTAAAATCGGTTAACTCTATCAAATGTTCTAGTTTGAATAACGGAGCAAAATTAAACAAATTTTATTCCACGCGAACGAACTTGCAGACTCAGCTAGTATAAAATAATTATGTATAAAACATAGTCTGTTGAAAACATCAACTTATATTCTGAAATAAGTAAGTTTATTTTTAAATACAAAATGGTTGTAAAAACATTTTTCATTGATAATTTGTCAGTAAAGATCTGGAAGATGAAAAATTCTGTGAAATCTATAAACTACACTGTGTGTTACTAAAGAAGTTGCTGGGTATTGAGGATCTGAACCCGTTTAATCCGATTACAATAAACAGTATGCAAATAAACCGAAATAGCGACTATTTTGCGGTTTGGGGATCGATCGGTACATAATCAGCTGTTAAACCCGCGACCCGCACGACCAACAATTTCGTAGGATTACAGATATCCCGGTGTTCTCTCTGTTATTTTTTGATACTAGTGTGCTTTGTATAATATCGTCGCTTTGGTATGGTACTATGAACTATAACAGCCAAACAACAAAAAATAATATTAAACTTCAATAGACGTATGGAGCTACATCAATGTTTCTAAAATTTTTTGGTGTACCGCCCACTTTAGGGAAAATTGTATGCCCAATGCCTCCTAGGTAATAAATTTAAAATTTTCATACAAATATGTAATTTAATCTAATATTACAATTGCACTAACTTTTAAACGACTGAAATGATTGGACAGTGTTGCCGCGACTAGTTTTCAACGTTTACAGAATTCAGGACCGAAAATGTACCGAGTGTATAAAAAATGTACTAAATTGTGAGGCGTTTAAATATCGAGATGTGTAGAGCAGGAATTACTATTAATAAAGGGATAATGTAGGTAAAAAAATATTATATTTATTCATTTCGGTATACTTTCCACCACCCACTGATTTTTAGCTTCCCCCATATGTCATTTAAGTTTCAATAGCCTCCTCAGATAGCGTCAACACCCCTTGAAGAACGATACCGCTTATTTTGAGAACTTACGGTCCAGACATAAATTGTGTCACCTTCAAAAGATTAGAGAGAGGGTCGTAAACTGATTAGTAAAATTAAATTCTAAAGGTATATAATAATAAATATAGGTATCATAATAGAAAAAACGTTATGAATACTTTTAAAATAATAGACATACTAACTTCTTCTCCTAATGCAATTAAAATCAAACATATCGCAGAGATCCTTGAAGCCCATAATATCACCGGCATGGCTGATACCGCAGATAGGCACTCGATCATGATTGCAAACTTTCGCCATGCCGCACCATTTTGCCCCCAACTATATATACGTTAGAGTAAAAAGTTATTAATGTTTATAAATATAAAAATATTTTTTGAAATTATAATATTCCATATTACTTCTATGCGAACGTTAGTGAGCCATTAATAATATCTTTGTGCATTGTTTGCGGTATACATACGATTTATAGATTACAGGTTGGTTAGAATAAAGTTAAGAGACTGTAACTTTCTAGATATGAAGGAACTAATAAAAAAATTGATAAGTTCTAACGCTGCAAAATACAGTACAGATTGTACGTGAAAGTGAATTGTAGAGGAATATAAAAATATATTTTCTATGAATAGATATGTGTGCAAATACTGTCAAGGTGTTGATTGTTTTTTTAATGCAATCATTGTTTGAACTTTACTTTTTTTACCTTCCGCCCCATGGCTATATCTTCGTTATCACGATCTTGAGGTGGACCATGAGTGAATACATGTGAAACTACAAGCCACATGAAAAGGAAAACTGAAAATACACAAAAAATATTAATGCTAATACTAAATATCGTTTTTTTAATTCCGTTTCGGTCGTATGATTTTTATTATTATAATTAAGTGATGATACAGCCTAATTTGCCTGTGGAGGAAGTGACTCTCAAGTGCAACTGGCGGAACACACCTATTGATATGTAGATTTTCAACTTGAGGGTGGTAGCTAGCCAGGGCATTAGAAAAATCCCTATGACTGTGCTACGGTTTTGTCACGATGTTTTCCTTCACTGAAAACTCAAGCTCTTTGTAGGTGGATTCGAACACACATCCCTTGACCTGGAGTCCGTATACACTATCACTGCCTTATCATCGCTACAAAATAGTATAATCAAAATATATATCAAAATAGTATGTTCTGTATAAGTTATTTTAGTAACAAATAATAAAAAGGAATACCTGCTGTAATATTCAAAGACATTATTATATTTCGAACTATTTCCCTTGACAGATAGGAAGCAAGTGGCTTGATCCGATAGTAACTTACTTGATTCTACGGACGTTTGTCTATTGTCTAGATGCTTTTGTAAACTTCCTGTTAATGGTTTTCGTTATAGAATTCCTCGAAGCGGTTATGTTATAATATGATGTAATCGTTTTAGTATACTATATTTGCGGAATACTCTTGCATTCGCTAGTTGAAATTCTTTGGAAATCTGTAAAATACAAATTGTACTTATCTGTATTATAATAGTTCAAACTATAGAAGAAATGAGAGAAAGTGCTGGGTGAAACAAAATGGTAATTGTGTCCGACTTGATTCCAATCGTAACGCATTAGTCTTAATAGAAGTTGTCCTATCTTACATTCGCTTGTGTAATAAGTAGTCGAAAAATGTATGGGATGACATACTGAAATCGACTACATATCTCAATACTAATTCCTGTGATCAGAAAGTGTTTTTTACGAAATGTATTCGTTCGAAAGAATACATTCCTTCATCGAATCTCCACGTTGATCGACGCGATGTGAAATGAGCCATCATTATTAAAATCATCCTAACTACTACAAGATCTTAATTAAATTTAAATAATACTGTTAACTTCTAAAAATACAAGAATGTAATGTTTCTTACAATTATTAAGGTTTATTTTTTATACTGAAATATATCAAATTATTTGAACGGAATTGTAATATTGTATATAAATACTTACTAGTATTATATTCACAATTAAATTCTAAAATATCACATCCATTTAGAAACCATCGCAGCTCTTTTGTTATGGAATCCAAAGCGCATTTTCTGCTACCGAAATGAATGCAAACGTAGGCGTCGACACATGCGGACTGGAATTGTATATTTCTAAAAATTTTGTTGAATGATGTAATACGTTACAGTAATTACTTCCGCTCTAATTATACATCCGGTATTTCGAATCCTGAATATAATTTAATAACTTGAAATGTAAAAAAGATAGTCAAACAATGTAATATTAGTAATTTTTCGAGGTGTGGACGTCGTAATGAACAAACGAAACGCGATCTTGTGCATCCTGTTTGGCGTGCGTGTATTAGAAAAAAAACTCTAACACTGCAATTGGTTTCTTCTTTTTATAGTTTATCGGTTTAGTGTTATAGTCACAATCTCACCAGATATGAAGTGATGATGTGGTCCAAGATGGTGGACACGCTAAGGCTTGTGGAGGGACTGGTTCTCAAATGAAAGTGCCAGAACACATTTATAAGTATTGCGCGGCAGATTTTCATCTTCAGAGTGGTACCTAGCCAGGCGGGCATTAGAAAAAAACCTACCACCATGCACCAAGCTAAGATTATTCTCATAAGAGCTAGGTATAACATAATAGAGCGATACGGAAGTTTATATTTGATATCCCACTTAGTGAGTGATAATATAAAAACATCGATTACTTCTCTAGGATGTACATAGTCTTAGAATTAAAATAAATAAAGGAGGTTTCTTAGAATTAAAATAAATAATCAAAAATAGTGAAATTATAATTCGCATGGAATTATAGTTCAACATTTTTTTCTAATACGATAAGTGGTATCAAGTTGAATATAATAGCAAATGCGCAGAATAAGAACTAATATTACTTTTAAAAACTTTGTACATAAACACTATACAAAGATATAGTTTTATAAATATTACTATAAATGTTACATCTAAAATACTTACATTACTTCTTTTGGTAGTTAAGCAATGCGCTTTTACTAAAATTAAATAAACTACGATTAACAATAACCATTTACACGGACTCATTAATGTTTTATAGTATTACTGTAAATAAATGTATAAAATTATTTTGAAAACATACGCTTTATTATGGTACGTTATCGTTAACATAAAATTGTTTATCTGGAAAGTGTAATATAAATCAAATGTATGTTGTTGTTCTTCGATATGGATATTGTTTTATTATTGGGTATTCTATTTTCTTTTTTTCTTCAACCTTTATTAAGTAATATTTATAATTTAATTTTAAGTTACCTTTTTTTTCAGGCATATTGTTGTGTTTTACAACTTTTCAAATGCTTGCGGCGGATAAAAATAAAGTAAGAAACTAAAATAAAATTTTGATAATTATAATGCAATATTTTTTATAGTAACGGTGTATGATGTAGTAGTATAATGGCTCAGCTGTAGCATGCACAGACACCACGTCAATGGACGTGAGTTTGAATTCCTGTAATGAGTTTGAGATTTCTGTAAAGGAGAACATCATGTTCATCATAACATGATGGTAGGGCTTTTTCTAATGGCCACCTGGCTACCTACCACCTTAAAGATAAAAATCTGCTACCAAATACCTATAGGTGGATTCCGGCAGTTTCACTTGAGGGCCAGGCCGTCCACTAAGCTTAGAGTGTTCACCAGCCCGCTTAACCAAATTGTCTTGTGTTGGTCGCGCGGTAGTTGTCGTGCTTAATGCATATAAGTTATGAACTCTTGGTGTTTTCTATTATATATGTATACACACATTATATATAAACATTTATACATACATACATATATATATATATACATACACACACACATATATATATATATATATATATATACACATTGGTGAACAAAATTCCTGCTATTTTGTTTGTTTGCT
Source organism: Actias luna (assembly GCA_039707435.1). Taxonomy (NCBI): domain Eukaryota; kingdom Metazoa; phylum Arthropoda; class Insecta; order Lepidoptera; family Saturniidae; genus Actias; species Actias luna. Next base: position 10,052,903 of record JAZHAC010000012.1, on the reverse strand, counting down.
GAATATATTCCTAATGCTATACTATATATATGCTATACTGTAAGCGATATACTACTGACTGACTATTCCATTCCATTGTATGAATTTATCCATGAGGATTTTTATAATATTTATTGTTCAAATATGTTTGTTAACGGTATCATATTATGTGATATATTTTTTAATGTGTTCATATTGTATTGTAGTTTAGGAATAAATACTTTTACTTTTTGACGATTAATAGAAATTGAGTGACGCGAGTCTGAATTTTACTATTTCATTTTACATAAAATTTTATTACGTTTATTGATCGCGTGTGTCTTTGTTTATTCTTTACATAGAAATATTAAATTGATAAGTACAATATTTATTGTAATAATACTTCCAATAAACATATATTAATATCAAGTTTATTAGTATTTTAAATCAATGCCATATTACAGGGTTTTATTTATGTTAATATTTGGTAACCTTCTATTATTTCAGATATGCTATGAGTCTAAGACGTGTATCCATAATTCTATTGAGAAATGTGGCATGAACAGCGAGGGTGAAGTTCGTAGATTCCTTGACTCGTGTGACATACTTGAGTATAATTGTCTAAGAGAAGCTAGTAAATATCTTTATTATTATCCATTATTTCATCTGTTCAACGAAAAATCTTTAAATATTAACTTCTTAACCTTCTGACGTCGGTATGACTGTGTTTTGTGGAAGATCTATTTGTCCAACATACACTATTTTTTCTAGAATTTATTTTTTGATCAGTTCTACAAATTTTAATTGAGACAGTGTTCGATTGATTTTTATATATAAAACACAAACGTATAAAAATAAATAAAAAAACAAAGAATTAAGTCACTGCTACAATTGCGCACAGGACATATATTACTGCGCATTTGTTGTCAGTGTGGATGTATTTTGTGTCCGTTAATTTTGTGCTAGTTAAGGACCCCGTGACACACAACTTGATCTTTAGTATCGGAGTAATCTATATCTATACTAATACTAGCTAACTTTGCAGGCTTTGTTCTGCCTTTTCGAGTATTCAATCACATCGACGCGATATAAAAAGTATACTACCTCTCAAGTTGGATCAAACTGCACACAGCGTGCAAAATTCGATTAAAATCAGTTTAGTAGTCTAGTTTATCGCGGAAAAACAACGTGACACGAATTTTTTATATATCTATACTAACATTATAAAGAGGAAATATTTGCATTTTTATATTTTTGTTTCTAACGAATAAATTCAAGTACTGGACCGATTTCAAATATTCTTTCATTATTGGAGTGCTATTTTTAGCCCTAAGTAACATAGGCTACATAACATTATTTTATGAAAATGACTAAATAAAATTTTATTTCCACGCGAACGGAGACGCGGACACTGCCAGTAGTCTATATATAAGAAAAACAATACAAAATAATATTAAAAAATGCAATTAGCGTTGTAAAAATGCAGGCACATAGACAATAGTTTTTATGTTTATTAATTGGATTCGAAGAAATTGAAATTAAAATTATAATGTAGTTTTGTAAACATGATATCACTAGACGTTGTTTCGTCTTTCCACATCGAAAGTAGTATCCACTCCAACATTTACAGCATCAACTATTGCGCTCAGAGATAATATAAATACATAAAAACCGCTTAGATTTATAAACATCCATAGTGATCCTTAAATGGTTTTGGAATTTAGCAGTCGTATATTCTACTTCTACTAACTTCCATTCTTTATACGTGTGTATAGATTTTTGTGGAAAATTAGCTTTTGTTTGAAAATAATACACACGGTTCTGGGGTGCCCGAGTTTGTAAAATTGATGTTTTTTTGTGTAAACTTCGGAGATCACCTAGATGTTTCTTAAATATAGTTCCACCTTGCAGGTGGAGCTATACTAGTCATACAGAACTTATATTTTAGTAGTTTAAAAAAATAATTTAAATACAAATTTTTATATTATATGATTTAAAAATATATATATAATTCTTATTTCGACCTCAGTATATCTTAATACATTTTTTCGTGCCGAGGTTACTACTTTTTATACTTTTTTATACGATTACTTTTTTTGGTGAAGTAAACCCATTTTACGAACTTCTTTTCGCAAAGCGTAAACGCATTATCCAGATACTGGTTAAGACCAGAGAGGCATGTGGCCAGACTTCCTGGAAGACATGCTCCATCATACAACCACTAAAAAAATACCACGGCGACATTCAAACATCTTTAATGCCACAGACCAGGGCCAGCTTTTACACTACTTTAAGTTACTTTTTGCCTATCAGGTCTGCATGTGGTAAATAATTCCCTTTATACAATAAAACATGGATAATTTTTATTCTTTTACATAAAAGTCTATTATAACTTTATCTTCATAACTGATTTTATTTATGCACATACCTAAACCTACAAAAGTACAATTATGTTTCTTACAGATTACAAAAAAACTTCTCTGATAAAATGTCGTTCTCTACCACCGCTCACCGAAACTGATTCAAAAAGTCTACAACAAAGTGATTTAAACAAAAGTCTACAGCAAAGTGATTCCAGTAATAGCCTACAGCAAAGTGATTCTAACAAAAATCTACACCAAAGCGACTCCAACAACAGTTTACAACAAAGTGATTCTAACAGAAGTCTACAACCAACTGATTCTAACAAAAGTTTACAGCAAACTGATTCTAATAAAAGTCTACAACAAACTGATTCCAACCTTGAAAGTTTACAGGCGGGTAGTTCTGAAAATGAAAAGCACTTTTGATTAATAATGACACAAAAAAGTTTGATTGAGCGGATCGATCATCATCTTAAGAATAAATTATTAAAATATATTGAATGAATTTTTCTTCTAACTATGCAAATAAGTTCGATTATACTCGTACTTTTAAGTTTCTCAATTGCATTTATTTTATTTTATTTAGATTTAGCGCTTAGCCATAATTCAATTGATGTTCATTAACTAGTAAATTTAAATAAGGTAATTTGTTTCTTAAGCCTAGCTGGCGGAACCCACCTATTGGTGTTTGATGGCATATTTAACTTGACGACGGTAGTTATCAAGGCAGGTATGAGATAATGCGGCCTACCACTATGTCATGGTTTCCTTACGATGTTTTGTTCTATCCTTGTGGCAAGACGCGACAACGCCTCTTCCATTGTCTAATTTTAGAATTTATATATAAAGCAAGGTAATGATATATGTCTATATTAAAATTATGTAGCAAAGAAGTAATATTAATAGGTAAAAGTACATGAAGAGACAATTATTTATGATACGATAAAGAATGATCGTAATTGCTACAAGCAAAAATAAGATGATTTAAAATCACGACGCTTAATTTCCGTGAAAGTGTATTCCCATGATAAATATTCGAACCCACTCTGTTTTTCGTAGTACCTATACACGACACCGTCGTCCCACTATTGCTTTATTTTATTCATCCTACTATGAGTGTCAAAACAATAATATTAAATAGTATTGAATAATAACTGTCGATATGTGTTAAATATAATACGTCCAAATCGAAACATAATTGTACTTCATGCTTTTAAATTAATGAGGTGATACGATGTGTACTGACAGTACAATTAATATAATATAATGCCAGCAAAATTGTAATTAATTAGTTAAAGTAAATTAACTAAAGCATATTCACATCGAATGTTAATAAATGATTGTTTTCATAAAAGCGGTAGTGTAATGACTCTTAAAGAAGTATTTCATTTGATTGATTGATTTATCGTCGGTATTAGCACAATTATGTGAAGCAGTTCAGTTATCAACATTCGATAACACGTAAGTCTTATCGAAATATACCAATTTCTTTATATATGTAGCTTACCTGCAATCATGTAGCTTTTTTTAGACTGCTTTTAAAGATTAGGTTTAAATTATTTTTAGTTTATTTTAATTTAAAGCATTACTAAATTAGTTTTCACATTAAGAGGAAGAATATGTAATATAGTGGCGATCAGGTTCGCGGTGCTATACCTATATCCATTACTCAAGCGAGACGGAAGAATCTCTATTCAAATAGGTCGCTACTACCGTGCATGTGGTGATAAGTCCTTCATAGTGACTCTCTCGTAATTTGAAACGTTTCCGGGTTAATCAGTATATATTAGTACTATCAGTGTGACCTCAAACCTTTTGAAATTGGAAACCGGTAATGAATTTCCAAACTTTCGTTGTCGAGATATTTTTTGGATTGCACTGTGTCGCTATTGATTACTACGAGTATGTTATCACATACCGAATTACTCGAAGGTTTACGTATAATTTTATGGAAACGTATAATTTGATCATAACGTACTGTATGGTTTATGAAAGCATAATTATAAAAAATATATTATCTTTACTTTTAAACCTATAATCATTGATTTTAAATAATTCAAGGAAGTAAAAATCTCATTTATCTATACATATAACAAAACTGTAAATTCAATTTAAATTACAATTACAAAAATTCAATTACTGAATCTGTAAATTCAATTTTTGAAGTGAAACTTCTTTAGGCGCATGAGGGTAAAATTTTTACAGATGAAACGTCACGCCGGTATGCAACGGAAGTGTCGGAAAAGAGAGAGAGAGTGATCGAGACCGATTGAGAGAGAGTAAGACAGGGCGAACGTAGCATGAGCAACTAGCCGTGGAGTGAGAGTAGGGAGCAAGCGAGTGAGAAAGATTGAGAGAAAAAGTGAGACAGAGCGAACAAGATTTATAAATTAGTTCGCCAAAGAAGTTTCACTTCTGACATGTGTACTTTGTACGCACGCATGTTTTTTTTTTTATTATATTTTAATTCGATACGGAGGCCAAAAATATATTTTTTAACATTTTTGCCTGTCTGTCCTGTTGAACGCGCATAACTTTGAATAGATTTCAATGAAATTTGGCTAGTAGGCTAGTAGAGCTAATAATACGGATCAAAATTTAGGGTACTTTTTATTCCATAGAACGACAGGGTTCATGCGGGATAGGAGATAAAAGTAAAAAAAAAAATGTACCAAACGAATCGCTGCACGAATTTTTTGTTTTATTGCTAAAATATAAGCTATATTTGAATATTACACTGAACATATACAAGTATATATATGTTTATTTCTATTTTTTCTACCATTGTATATTTGCCTTTTTCTCTACCAATAAAGTTTTATTTTTCTACAAGTAAATGTCATTAACAAACTCCATAAATAGTAAATAGATGACACACACATTAAAAATGCTGCAAAAAGAGACATCTGACGGAACTTTAACTAAATATATTTATAAATAGATATGATATGAAAAAACTCCGAAGTTAGCCGATAGATGTCACTGAATTATTAAATGATGAAAAATATTAGACGTCTAGCGAATTTTTAAATATTTCAAAATATTTACGAGCCTCATGTAATTTATATATATAAAACTAGCTCTGCCCGTGAATCCGTTGCGGGCAGCTAAAAAATATATATAACCAGTTTTGCACGTTATCTTTTACCTAATTACTTTAATTCATCAATGTTATCAATGTTATTGATGTTATGTATCAATAAATCATTCTTAAAATAAACAATAAAAGTATTCTATGTCACTTCTAATACCTCCATGAATATATATACAAATTTCATGATGATCGGTTGAGTAGTCAACAGTAACAGTCACATTTATAATATTAGTAGGGATGAATCTCTATTTCTCGTCGGTCATTGCATCACGCGTGAACGGATGGAACGGTTTCGCTAATCCTTTTTTTGTAGTGTCAGAAGAAGGTTCTTATGAAGCAAAAAAATTAAAGAAGTTGAGTGGAACAAAAAATATGTAAATATTAAATATGAATCGCCGAAATGTATGTACGCGTATAACTTTCGAACCACTGCACCAAGCCAGATAATTCTTATTTTCCGTGTTGGTAATTGTTTTTTTTTTACATGTCGTACGCTGATAGCCTTCGGCGCTTTGACAGCTTCACCAAACTTTTTGGGGCGAGTGCTGAGGGCACTCAGCTCCGAGGCAACGAGCTCAACGGTGCCAGGATGGCCGAACCTCAGCTTGGGCTGCTGCCGGAAAACGAACAAGAATTCGCGATCCTAACTAACCAACAGGTCCTAACTTACTAATTTAGTGATGCGGAGGGAGACGGCGGCGGGTGTGCGAGAGCGAAATTAACCACTCGCCCTCGGTTTTACCGACGGGAGTGTGTTGGTAATTGTCTAAACATAATTTGAGTAAAAGAAAAAATAACGAAAATTTTTGGAGTGAAAACTTCTACAGCGCGGTTTAGATAGGGAGTAAATTCACGTAAGTCGTCATCGACATGGTCACGATAACACTATATCTGTTTCTATTAGTATAACCTATTGCGCTGCAAACAGTTTTTATTTACAAGTTTTAATTTAATATTAAACAATTAATTTAGATATCCAAAAATAACAACTGTTTGTTTATAAGTTTATTACACCCAATCGTGTGACGTGTGGATCGATCGAAGATTTGCAACCCTTGTTGAATCGTAGCACAACCGGGAACCGTTATGATCAAGAGAGCTATAAATTGTTAAAAAAAATATTTTACTAATTTTAATAAAACAGTAGCACCTCTGTAACCTCTGTAAGTCGAACTTGATGACAAAGCATTCATCAAGTCAAGAGCTTTCAACTCATAAAAAAGGTTGAATTTTTGTAATTATTAAGCGCTCAGATTTTTTAGTTTACATTTACCAAATTAGTGTAATATAATAGTGGTTTAGCTCCCCGTGCATAATGATTTATACTCCCTGTGCATAATGATTTATACTCCCTATCATAAAACTTGCTATTTATGTATTTTAGTTGTAAATTTGTTTATATTACCAAATTAAACCAAAAGTCAAATCAAATCTTTTAATTATTTATTTATTACTTTTTGAGGAAAAACACTACTACCGTTTCGGAAACAACTTGTTCTGGAAGAGAAGAAACGGCGAAAGAAACTCTCCAGGAATCTCTCTTTTTATCATGTGAATACAATAACAATCTTTTAATCCGCATCTTAAAATCTAACATATCTACCGAATCTTAAGTCTATCGTATGCATTACCGCACCTTAAATCTAACGTACGTATTGACCGCATCTTAAATCTACCGTATAATCACAAGTAAAACTAACGTGTGACTCACACGCAACTTAAATCTAATCGTATCACCGCATCTTAAATCTAATCGAATCACCGCATCTTAAATCTAATCGAATCACCGCATCTTAAATCTAATCGAATCACCGCATCTTAAATCTAATCGAATCACCGCATCTTAAATCTAATCGAATCACCGCATCTTAAATCTAATCGAATCACCGCATCTTAAATCTAATCGAATCACCGCATCTTAAATCTAATCGAATCACCGCATCTTAAATCTAATCGAATCACCGCATCTTAAATCTAATCGAATCACCGCATCTTAAATCTAATCGAATCACCGCATCTTAAATCTAATCGTATCACCGCATCTTAAATCTAATCGTATCACCGCATCTTAAATCTAGATCTATCTCCGCATCGCATTATTTAGCCGCATCTTAAATCTAATCGTATCACCGCATCTTAAATCTAGATCTATCTCCGCATCGCATTATTTAGCATAAATTGTTGTGTTAGCGATCATCACGTGCACATTCATGGAGGTATTAAAGTATACCTTTAATAAAAAAAAATGCGAGCGAACTCGCACGTGCACATTCTATGCAAAAGCGCCGGTATGAGTAGATGTCTTAGGCGCTTGCAATAAGTCTCCGACGCGAGAGCTGTAAAAAAAACCCAAAGATTACAATTCGCACATTGATATACCTATACACCCCGCACGTACACATACAACATGTAAGACATGCCGCGATTCGTACAAGGTTTGTACAAAGATTACTGCCGAGCCTGCCTGCTTTGAAATACATATAAAAGGGATGTACAAAAATCATAAAAGGGATATACAAAAAAAAAAAAAAAACTAAGAGTATGTAGAAACTTCCCCCGAACGAACACAATAAAGAGAGAAAAGCAAAGAAACATATATACAACCCACTATAAAACAATAATACATCGAACTTACCGATATGTTATATACGGTCTGGTACGATGTGCCGCCAGCTGTACGTGGTAGTCGTGCAAAGCGTTGCCGTTAGAGTAGATGCCCTTGACGCCTGCAATGATTCCTAGTTTCCTAGACTCGAGATCTGTAACAGAAAGCAAAGGTGCTGATTGCACTATGTAGTGTATATCACGCATGATGTTCCGTGTATGAAGCGTTGCCAGCTACAGGGCACCGATGCGAGTGGATACACACCGCAGCGCACTCCGCGGATGATGGCGAAGGCACTGTCCACCTTATCGCTAACCTGTGAACTCAGAATAACAATTAAAAATAAATCATAGATTAAACAATACATATGCCCCGCATGCACCAATATATACTACACGCTACAAACAAATACAAACACCGCAAATACGTATAACATGCACACACAAAACATGCAGTAACTATGTATAATATGCACTAAATCTAACCGTACTTATTTCTATTCTTATCGTACTTATAACTAACTTAAATATTACAATTATAAATAATTTACAGTATCCGCACTTAAACCGTACTTATTTCTATTCTTATCGTACTTATAACTAACTTAAAACATTACAATTATAAATAATTTACAGTATCCGCACTTAAACCGTACTTATTTCTATTCTTATCGTACTTATAACTAACTTAAAACATTACAATTATAAATAATTTACAGTATCCGAACTTAAAATACTAATACACAACAAGTATAAATAAGAGACTGTGTTCAACTGTCAAGCAGCGAAAAAAGATTTTCGAAAATAAAATGAATAAAACCGACCAACCTGCGTGCGTGCGTGCGTGCGTGCGTGCGTGCGTGCGTGCGTGCGTGCGTGCGTGCCTACCTACCTACCTACCTATACACGACAGACCGAAAACTAGAACCGACCGACCTAACAACACAGAACATAAAAGAAAAGGACACACAAAGCTAATCGACAAAATAACTGCACACAAAGCTAATCGACAAAATAACTGATCCTCGCACAATAACACTTGAACACACTCTGTCTTTCATACTGAGCGCCAATGATTTATATACATTTGTAGATCAACAGGTGGCGTGCATCTCTCCACTTCCGTTTTTAACTCCATAACGTTTTGATGATATCTACTTAGTGCTACCCATACTGAAAGCTGATAATTCAACTTCAAATTTTAATACGTATTCAGGAATATAGAAATAAGGATGAAGAATTGCCTATGAGTTTTGAATTTAACAAAAATTCCAACAAATTCATACGTTTAAAATTATATAAATTACCACGTTGGCGTTAGTGTATCATAAGAATTAAATGTAGTAAATGTTGAAACTATCTATATTCATGTTAAAAGTAAATTGACATATAAACTCATGTAAATTTTTCCTTTATTCTTTATAATTTACGTATAAATAGCCAAAAACAAAACAGATCAGTAAATTTTTGCCTCCTCTGTTTATCAAGCGATTTTCTTTTTATGTTTAGTAATTATTGAGGAATTTTAATGTTATCAATAAACAAATTTTGGTAACAGCTATTTTCCAACTTGTCAAGAAATTCCTTCAATCTCTAATAATAAAATTATATGTTCGTATTTCAATTACTGAATGAACATTAGTTATTTTTTAAATATGCGTATTAATAAAGAACGCTTAACTAAGGCTACATCCGGTATTTTAAAGACACTTTTTTATATTTATTTCTAGAAAAAAAATTAATACATTTTACGTTTTAAATTTAAATAACACATAATTTAATTCTACGTCAGCTCCGCACAGTACATGAATAGATTTGTTTCTGCATTATATTTGTCGGCAATGTGAACTGTGGAGTGCGGAGATTTTGTGTTTTTAACTTCTCATCCGCATCGTGAAGTTTTCTAACCACGTTGTCAGTAGTACAGAAAAGGACGTACTGTACCAGACATCTAGAAAATAAGTATTATTTTCTAGGTATAACAAAATATATTTTATACAAAGCAAACGAAGTCGCGGGCACAGCTAGTGTACAATATTTCTCATAATTATTTACATGTTATTGGGAATTTAATGTTCACCTTGTTAATTTATAGCAAGTAATATTTCAAATAGCCTTATTTTGTCAACTTTCCACATCGGAACTAACCTTTTACACACACATATTACACACTACACAATTAAATTAACCCTAAAATGTATGACATTTTTTATTTTTATGATAATCTTGAAATAATTTTAAAATATAAAAATGTAGCAAAAACTATGCTCTAAAGGATTTTACAATATTCTGGATTTGTCTAAAAGGTCCCAAATACAATGTTTCGTTTATATGTCTTAAGTCTGAGCTATAATTAAATTAGACTATTTATAATTGGAAGATGCCCAATTAGCAGTTTTTCTGTATGACGAAATTAATGTAGGTAGTAGGATAGTAAACGAATGACCTGGGTAGCATGGTTACTATGATGACCTTCCGGTTAACACAGACGCTCACAGGATACCAATGTTTTGGGATTTATCTGTGTCACGTCGTCCGGAATATCGCACCGAAGTGTCATCACTGTGGTTGCGGGTTCGATAATGCAAATCACACTCTAGCTCTCCGATTCTAGCTGTATTCTGATGTCGGCTGTAGTGACCGATCTCTTTTACTCGAAGCTACCGTTAAGGTGATGGAGCGCGATAGCATATGGAACTCGGTGATCTACATACGTGTGTATACCACTCATAGATCATACCGATTTGCTATTACCCGGATTGCCAACTAGTTAGGGTTACCATTTACAAATTTGAAGAGGCCTGAAATTTCAATAAAAGTTCGGACATTTCAGTCATAAGATCTAAATATTACGCACTTAGTAACAGTAATATGGTAGCAGATGTTTACGAGGGGAGGGAGGATATTAATTATATGAGTATTATATTACTCATATTTCATCTCAGCAAAAAAATCCGGACAATAATTTAGAAGTCCAAACATATCTAGACGGATGGTATCCCTAACTGCAAATAAATAATCTTCACAAGTGAAATAAATTCTTTCATGGACTAGTCGGAAAAGGTATTAATCCCGCCCATATCTAGCACGATTTCTCCCTCCTGCGTTCTGTTATTATTTTAGTTATGAATTGTTATAAACACTTATATACGTATAAGAAATACTATTTTTTTCGTTTACCCACTAAAAGTACACCACGGTGACTTTCAATCCTTCATGCTGCCAGAGACCATGAGCGGTTTTCACACTTATTTTAGTCTCGAGATGTATAAATTCAGTTATCTGAATTGTTGATTATCAGTGAACACCTAACGACGACAATGAGTTTGGTTTTCATCGAATATCAATTTCACCACATCTATACTAGGGATGTTGCGAATATTCGCATCCGCTACATCTCTAAACTATACAAATAAATAAAAATTGAAGTGTCTGTTTATAATGTCAAAATAACAGCTTTACACGTATTATGAAAATAAATATTGTATAGTGTATAGGAATGGCGATCTGAGATCTATTAATAGCACTGAATCAATATTTCACTCTTAAAAATCGATATTCAATTCTTATCTATTTTCATAAAACTTTATTTTCATTTTATTTGAATGTAACCAAACATATGGAAATGATAATTATTCACACATTAAGAATGATAAAATCGATTACTGTGGTGTTCTTTTTATATTCTATGATTGGTTTTATGATGAAAATATAAGCACGAAAAGCAAATGACAAAAATTTTTTTTTTTCGGAATCGATCTTTTGGATCTCAATGTTTTTGTACCATCTTTTTATCATTTTTTGTATCATATGATTTCGATTCGAATCGATCCAAGAGTCAATCTTTTTGAGAAAGAATATCCTTAATACTGTACCTATAGAAAAATATAAATTAAAAAAATCTGTCTGTTTGTTTCGGTTATCTCTGAAAAATTTCGTGTCACGTTGTTCGTCCGTGATAAACTTCTAAACTACTGAACCGATTTTCAGTAAATTTTGTACGCTGTGTGCAGGTTTGATCCAACTTGCTAGATAGGATACTTTTATCTCGATAAGTGGTCATAACATGATAGATGTCGTTGTAGTCGATGTGATTGACAACTCGAAAAGGCAGAACAAGGTCAGCCAGGTCAGCTAGTTTTAAATATTTACATTATATTCCAATTATACAGGTCAAGTTTTTTTTACAGTGCCGGTAGTTTAGTAGTAGCGTATAGGTACACGCAATTTAAAACACAAAACATGTAGTCCATTTTTTTAATACCCCACTGACCGCCACCAAGTTCAAAATATACAGTTAAGTTCGTGAGTTACAGTAGCTCACTTAAGCAATGATATCTAAGATTAAGTTTAGTATGTTGACCCACTTAGCAAAATAGAAAAATTTAGTTTTTAATGTAAAATTCAACTTTTCAGAATCTTAATATACGGAATCAAATAAGTAATTATAAACTCGTCGGTGTAGTAAATAAATATTGGTGCTGGCGTGGAAAATACTGCCACCACGATGGAAACAGAGTCTGCGCAAGAGATCGACGGTGCAAACAGTTTCGAATGTTTTCGTGCGAATGCGCAGTTTACAAATATAACTGTGCTATGAATACCGGTAAAGAGATAATGAATAAATACAGAAAATAAATATATCTTATATAGCCTAAAATATGCACGTTTAATGGTCTCACCGTTAAACCGGTTCTTATTGATAACAAATAGGAAAAACACCTATAGTCGTCCCTAAAAATCTATTCATAAAATACATTGGGAAACTGTAGTAGGTGTAACTTAATAAAACCATATCACAAAACATAATGATTATACTTTCTCTAATTAGCGAATAATTTTTAAGTATAGCAAAGTTACGTTATTGACAGCTTAATAACTGAATATTTTAAATAATTTTGGATAGGAATGAGGTCGAATAAAACAACGCCGACTGCCAGAAAGACATTCACTTACACCAACAGAAAAGAACAAAATATTCAAAGTAGTCTCAGATCCGCATCAATAAGCGAAATCTCTCATATCCGTAACGTACCTCCTCAATTACACCGTTTAAGATTCAAGATACACTATCCGTCATTCCATTGAAAAGTTTTTTTATTATTTTAGGATGAGATTAATAGCACACTAGGTCAATTAGGTTATACAATATTTTACCGTGTCCATATTGGATAATAAAAATTAAACTCGTGACATTTATTGACTTTTTGACATTTTTGTCCATGTAGTTTAATTACAATAGGTATTATATTTCCATAATTTATATTTCCATAATTTATATTTACATATTTTACTTATTATAATAGTCCATCTTAAGGGAATACGTGAACCATGAATTCATTTGATTGAGCAGCTAGATCATCTAAAAAAACCATGTTGGTGTATAAACAATGAAACGCAAGAGCTTATTCACATTTTTTTCGATATTTTTTTCAATGTTATAGGGTATATTTTTACAAAGTATTTTTTACTATAAGTGTATTAGTTTAATTTAAATTTGCGTATTGTAGTCCATCATAAGGGACTACTAGGACGATGAATTCTTTGAGCAGCTAGACTATTAAAAAAAATGTTCAATTTAGATCGCATAAGTGAATCAATATAAATAAGAAATAAACCGAGGGTTTTACGATTCAATAAAACATTTATTAATTTTCAGATTTCACAGTAACAAGTGATAAGTTTTGCGCGAAACGGAAACGGAGGAGGCATTAAATCGAATTTACATAAGCCTGTCAGTTGTATCGATGCGTTTTGGTTTACCTTGATTTTCATTTTTATTCAACGTCTATTTTATAAGCTCTAATTATTTACTTTTCACTAAATTTTCTTTATTTAATTATGATGGACTATCTTAATTACTTAAGTGTCATATGTACGTATTTATATCATCCGTATCGACTATTAACATAAATAACGACATATTTCCAATTAAACTGTATTATTTAAATTTACCTGATTATTTAATATTTTAGTTTTAATACATTTAGTAAGATTGCCAGAAAGCAGTGAAGCAGTGAGTATATTTTATAGTTATACAGATTTTTTTAACTTTTATTCTATATGAAACTTAGTAGCAAGACCAACTTTTGAATTCAATAAGTTTGAGCCCAGCGATAGCTAACATTTTATTTGATGACCATAATTATCACTTATAAGGCGGGGTATCTATGTATGTATAGCATAACAGCTGTTAGACTTCTATGTATAATATGAGTCCATATATCTTCAGATTTAAAGTTCCTCCAGTTTTATATGTAGTAAGTTTGTATGTATTTTAATCACTTTTACAGCTTCATTGTGTTGCAGATAAGATTATTACGTATTATAAAATGGAATCAGGTAATAGAACTAATTGTGAAATCACTTTGAAACAGTGATTTTTTCAAGGAGGGTTGTGTTATTATGCTATCATTAATACAAATCAACGATATAAAACCAGCTATAGTTTAGTATTTAGACATCGTTTTAAATGTCGTATGCGGCCAGGCGGTCTATAATGCGCTAAAAGAAAATAACTTGACGAATCTATTATGGGCATTTAATATTTTCAATAGGTACTGAAAACTAAACATTTGGTTATTAATAAAGGGAATGCAGTTTTGTAATCTAGAGGAGTCCCCTAATTGGATTAATGATGAATAATTATTGGTTCTTTTATATTTCCAGTCCAGTGGTTTACAAGACCTGTTTATGAAGTACCATTGTTTTAAATTCAAATCATGTGATTCCAAAAATGCGCCTAAAGTGTGTGGTTTTGACGAGCACGTAACAAAGTTAGCCGTTTTTGAGAATCTGTGTATATTACATAAAGTGAACTGTAAAGGTTTCGGAAGTAAGTTTTTTTAATAAGGTATTTACTTCAGACGTAGCTTATTGTTTGTCTGTCCGTTCCATAGTTTTACGGGGTGTTATAAATGGAATTATATTATTTTGTATTTTTAAAGGTTTAGCGTTATGGCCACAATCTTACCTGATGTTGAGTGATGATGTGGTCCAAGATAAGGGACACGCCAAGCCTAGTGGAGGGACTGGCTCTCGAATGCCTCTGCCGGATCACACCTATAAGTATTTGACGGTAGATTTTTAACTGGGAGGTGGTAATTAGCCAGATAGGCATTAGAAAATGCCCTGGATGGATGAAGAATATATATACGACGATAAAGTTATAAAAGTTATGTTTTCAGTGTTCCACCCCATTGAGATGACAGTTTGTGACACGCAGAAAGCCTATGAAGTAGAACATAAAAATGACACTTTTGAATTTATAAAAATTATAAATACTACATCCACCGCAGATGTTTAGTACACAGTGTACGTATATTATACTGTTTGTGAATATCTGTAGAGACCTATCATTTTAATCAAGATAAGCGAGATGTGTGACTAATATGAATTTTTGCATGTGTACTGCCATCTAGTTAAAAATTATAGAACTGACCAAAGGTATTTGCTTGGTAAGAGCGAAGCAGAAAAGATAAACAGCGTTAATAAAAATGGTACATTAATATTACAGAAGATGGCAGCGTTATCAACTTTAAGTAACTTATTGTTAAAATATATTATTTCAAATTGATCTTGTATTATTGTTTATACATTACATATACACTAATCCTATTTCCACGTAAAACTGTAAGAAGAAAAACTCCCACAATATTGCTAAATTCGCTCTTTTCAGGCCTGTATTAATAATTACAATATAAGGAGTACTGTAGTTATATTGAGAGGAACAGTTTTGTAGCCAGTTGTATAATACTTATTTTATATTGTTGAATTAAACAGAGCCGTCCTAACAACGAGAACGAGCTCTAGTGACGGGACGAAACGAGCCCTAACACTAAATATCACACCGACACTAAATACACTACACTGGTCTTTACACTGTGATACTTGAATGCACTACTAACGTGTAATCTGTTTTTTTTTTTCGATTGGACATACATATGCCTTAGAGGGTTTTTACAGCTTCACTGAGCTTCTGGGCCGAGTACTAAGGCACGCACCCCGACGCAACGAGCACAAGTGAGCAATGATGTGGCCGATCCTCGGCTTGGGGAATCTCTGAACTGAGCGACAAAGATTAATATAACACCTTAGAATCGAAAAAAAGCGTGTATTCACTTCAGTCACTAATTCCTTATAGTTACGTTACGATTAGGTTTTGCTAATATCTGAATATTCCCATGCTTATAAGTTCATATTTCAACTTTTGTATGTACATACGTATTCAAGAATGTAGGCGTAAAATTTTAACATTACATATGAGTATTTAACTAACGCCAGTAAGTTAAAGGTTCAATAAAAGAATGGAGTGGCACTAGTGCAGCATATGAATTGAGTGTTAAAAATATCTACAGTAAACAAAGCCGTAGCAAAATTTAATTTACTCTTTTTAATTGATGTACCTACATATTTGCCACGATAAAACAGATCAGTAGTTTTTTTCTCATATGTTCGTCAATCAAATTTGTTTTCTTTCATTTGTTAAATAACTATTGACGAACTTTTCTTTTCCATAGACAGTTGCAAACAGTTATTTCCGTACTTGACATGATCAAATTTCTCTGGAATATTGGTATAATCTCAGTCCTTTTTTTGTGATCATGCATATTTTAAAGAATGTAAAACATAGCCTTCATTCGTTTTTTTTATTATAATTTATTTATTGCATGCGGACAATTAATACGTATTCATACATAACAGATATTATTTATTTCTACGGATAATTCATATGTTATAGAAATAATATTAATGAATTCTAAATTTAAAATCGAATGAATACATAATTTTTATACGTTACCTTCCAGCAGTACACAAATAAATAGATTTTTGCATTATTATTGTATATAATGTCATTTCTGAAGTGTTGAGATGTTTTTATTTTGACTATCTATTGTACAATCAACATGAAGATTTACACACACATTGTCTATTTATAAAAGTAGATATTTTATTTTCAATTTAGCACTTCTTAGTAGTAGTAGTAGTGAATTGATCTTTTTTTTGTTTTATTTGGTAAATTATTTATTGCTGTAATTTGTTCGTTTATTTAAATTATTTGTTTGATAATTTATGTATTTTTATTTACGTTTTTCTATTCTTTATTTTCATAAATCTGATCAAATTAGTAACACGTATCGAGTGCATGGCATAAAGTGATAAATTTGTTACAGCGACTTATTAACTTGTCTCATGTTGAAAATCTGCCGCTAAATACCAATAGGTTTGTTCTGGCAGTTGAACTTGAGCGCTAGCCCCTCCACAGGTTTAGCGTGTCCACCAACTTGGGCCATAGCGTCACTTAAGATCAGGTGAGATTATTGCCATAAACTATTAAAAAAAAAATTACAACTTTTATTACTAAGCATGCGTACAGAATTCAATCAATTAAGTCAATAAATTTTTATTTTTAATTTATATAAATATACCTATAACCAATTACCGAAAAGTTTGCGAACTTTTGTGATTATGGTTGACTTCTATCATGCTCATTGTTTTAAGTTTGCACCGTGCTTATAGTGCTATAGTGTTGCCACTTCACACTGGCACGATGAAAAATTAAACAATGATTAAGATTAAAGAATTCAAAGAAAGTAATTTAGATTTTAGTGAACATAAGTAATAGAAATGTTTCAGCTTGGTATAACAACACTGACGGTACTTTATTTTTTAAGAACAAAATATCCATAGAAAATTTCAAATCAATCTGAAGATACCGTGGTAGGTAAACAAGACATAAATTACCTATACACTCATAAGTACTTTTATTACTATTACGTGTCATAATATCAGAAATAATCACAACGTATGAGATCTTGAAATATTTTTTCTATGACCAGTAATTAATCGAATAATATGAATAAAGCGTTAACTTTTGCAATATTAATAACATAGTTTTAATCGACTAACCGCCCGTCCCTTTGTATTTTAATCGGTATCAAATTTCAAGTCGATTTACATTCAACAAACTCGCCGGGCACGAGTTAAAAAGTGCGTGAGTTAATACAATTAGAATTAGAAAGAGTGATATCGAAGAATAATATTATTATACTGATCAGAAATTCAGGGTGTAACTTAAAGTCGTGTATACGCAGTGCACACGTGGCAAATGACATGAAAATCGTGCATGCGTACAGAGTGATAGTGTTGAGTCGATGCAATTATATCGATAATACGGTATCGAATTATGGTATAAAAGTTATTAGCAGTCATCAAGTACCCGATTTTCAATGCAGCATAGTAAGATGTCGACATTGTACCTTATAGTAAGTACATTATAGTTAAAAAACAATAGCGACACATCAAGAGATCATTAATTTATCATTGATTGCTGCTCACTTATAAGCTACTCAAGCACCCTGGATACACACTTATGTATATCTAAACACTATAAGTAGAAGAGATGCACTATGTTAGATTAGTCATCATATTCTTTATGGTAATAACCCAGCCTAGTGTATATTAAGATCAGTTACTAGTTATGCAATGGCTGTTCCAAAACGCAATACATTAAAACTTACTACGATTTACGATTACGATTAGCGTTGGTCCTATATGGTGGTATTAGGTGGTTATCCAGCTCTGCATTATTGTCAGGCGCTAGAAATATGCCTACCAATGGTTACATATGAGCCACAAAATCCAATTTAATATATACGACTATTTAAAAAATATTTTATTAGTTATCCAGTCTCGATCATTCATTCATCATACATTCATGTAATATTTAATATAGATTATATATAAAATAGGACCATAGGTAAAAGTAAAAATATACCTTTACTAAATATAATTTTATACACATCTGTTAAATAAAAATTTACACTCACTATATGAGTATCGATAAAATAATAATTCTTGTTGTTAATTTGTTATTAAATGTCGATAGCTATATATGGAAATCACTAAAACAAGTGCTGCCGAGTCGTGCACTACCCTGTCGATTGTTTTCAATATCGGCTCATTTCGATTAACACGAATAAAGGAATCGCTGTTGCTTTGATGATAATCCACTTTGTATTCCGTAGTAACAGTAAAGCGAGAGCGAGTGCTGCATATTTGCAGCCCAATTATAATAATTATGATATTTCGCTTGGATATATTTCTCCGGTTTCCGTGTTGCCTCTTTCTTTATTTATTACAATAATAATTTAATAATAAAAAGAAGAAAATACTTTTTTTTTTTTTTTTCGAAAGGACCTACACTGTTAGCCTTAGGGGCTTTTACAGTTTCACCTGAACTAGTGGGGTGAGCGCTGAAGGCGCTCAAACCCGCGGGGCAACTCGCACAAGGGTGTCACTAGTGACCGAACCTCGGCTTGGGCTGTTGCCGATTCACGAACGAGAACGAGCGCGGTACTAGCTATTACTAAGCGAATATTATAAAATGTAAAAAAGAAAATTTCTAAACTATATGATCCTCTTAAGGATCTGATAAAATTCTTATTTTAGATTGTACTGTGCAACGCGGCGAGACAGGATTGTACTGTGCGTCCTTCCTACCTACCTAACGAAAGACGCGAGTATCTAACCTAACGAAACGAACCCAGAGAACCGAGAAGAAGGCAATGACACACTGAAATTATATGAATTAACTGAAAAGAAAATTTAACGCTTAAAATGCCGAACCACATTCAGGGCCATTGATTTTAATGTAAATTAATCATTATATTACGTAGCTATTCAGAGTTAATCATTAACCTACAATCCCTTCATACATTTGGCCAATTTTTCCACTCGGACATGAGGTCTAGCCTTTTAAGGAAGATTTCAGGAACTTTAAATAGGTGTACACTCATGATGTCTATATATTTCACAAGTACGGAAATTATATTATGGATTACCAAGAAAAGTAAGGTTTTGCAAACTAACTAAACAGTGTCACGTTCATTATCTGGAACATATGAACAAGCATAACTATAAGCTAATTCAAATAGTTTAGAGAAATATTTCTGTAAATTCTAAAATGTATGATTTTTGGTATTGCCAAACTTTTTCGCGTTCTCAAGAGTAAAACAAAGTACTTAAACGGAGTTGACTGCCAAGTTTCACTAGTTGGTGAGTCATTCTAAGAAGATGAAGCTATTTACTTAAATATTCAGTCTTTCTAGCACGGTTAAAGAATTTTATTGTAGTTCTTAATTGTTATTAAGAATCTCTTATTAAAAGTATTGTTTCATTATTAAAAGCTACAAGAAAAAACTATAAGGTGTACAAATACAGAAAACGCAGTTTGTTTCTTTTTTACAATTAGGAGTTTATTTAGTTAGAGTTACTTCATTTAAAAATGTACTAAATATTTATTGTATTATTTAAAAAAGAATCTCCTTTTCTATATTTCAATAATTCGTATCTTATTATATAATAAATGATATTTTTTATCAAAGAGACCGCCATGCATTTGATGATGAACCCTTCACAGTGAGTCACTTTTAGGATCGCATCTTGGGATCAGCCCGATATATTCAGCTACCAATAGGTTTGGAGACCGACGTTACAGAATCGATCCTCCATAGATGTAGGATATGTTGTTACCACTGTTTTTGGAGTGTATTGTTGTTTCAGGATTTTGTTGTGATAAACCATTGTTATAAAGAAAAGGCCCAGGATATTATAAATAAAATTTTCTGAAAGGAAATAACTGAAATCGTAATGAAAAATCATTGTCAAAACCAAATAATTGTGTCACATCCAAAGTTTAGGTGTGTCCCTTAAATCGGTGTCTTATAAAAAACCGAACCAATATAGATAAATTCAGATAATATAACAGTTTATAAATACAACGTTTCATATATATCTTTAGATACATTATTTTTAAGAAACTCATATGATACACGATTTTATAACAGTATGGTAGGTATTGGACAATCTTTATAACACAAAAAAAAGAAACCATTTAAAAATATGATCCATACGATTTAGTTTTCTTTTCTGTCAGAATATTAATAACTCGCATGGTTGTTTACCAATTGTGTAGAACATACGGTTATATTTTGTTAGGTTCACATACTTCTTTCAATTGCCAATCAAATATAAAGTAATATAATTATAAGCAGTTAGTTAACCTATAACGTGTCTATTGAAGGTGCGATATAATCTGTTCGCGTTGATATTTTCCTTTTTAAACGGAATCCAGGATGTGTGTATATTTGCATGAATATTTATCATAGATACTGCGGGGCCCGTCGTAAACGGCATTTTAATGCATTTTTATCTGACACTTTTGAGTTACTGCACTCACCGGTTTCTCGGATGTGTTACAACGGAATTTACGATTGTATAAAGACGTTTTTAATTTTTCAAGAATTGTATTATACCATGTTTTGTAATCCACGTATGGGTTTTATTTGGTTTTTATGATGAAATTTTATTTAATATACTTATAGAGTATTAGGGACACGATAATTGTACCTGTTTGAAATGCCCGATTGCACAGGATTTAAAGCGATAATGGCTCGGTTGGTAGTATTTACGGACGCCGTGTCGATAGACGTGAGTTTGAATCTCTACAATAAGCCTATGCAAAGTCTGCAAAAATAACATACATTTTAGAATAATTAATTTTAATCACGTTATTTACGATTTTTAAGCCCATATTTAGCTGATTCTGCTATCGCTTTGCTTTTGTGATAAATTAATTACGGGACCGTTCTAAGTTTAGAATAGTAATAAAATTCAAAATGAAATCGTTGTTTTTGAATATTTTTTATGGAAGTACACCAGCAGTTCTTTCGGTTAGGTAAACAAAGTTTTCAGTTTTCTTATTTTAGCTATTACATGTAAAGTTTTTTAAAGTGAATTTTAGTTATTGTTTTTGATGTAAAGCATCTACAGCAGCGGGTCAGACCGACTGTTGGCGTGGGCACGCGGCCCGAAGTATCAAGTACGGTGCGTCAACGCGTCGCCATGCGCAAGCGACTGTGCGATTTTCTTCCCAATCGTTTCGGTGATCTACCATCTCTCTCCCTACACGAATTTTTCATATATATTTTTTAATGCATATAAATGTTTATTATATAGACAGACATCTTTTTTTTTCAAAACACAATATAATTTTTTAAAATTATATTTATTTCCTGTCGTCATGTGCTTTTCTGCATATTACAAAATAATTTCGACGTTTCACATCTACCACGCGTTTCAAGAGACGACGGCAGTTTTTATTGCTGTAAGATGCTGTTATCTAAATATATACCTGTAATTTATTTCATAGAAAACACAATAAAGTGTAAAACAACGATCACCATTGAAAAATTAGTAATCCATCGACAATTACCGTTGTCATATCATTCTGCAGCTTTTCAGTTATGGTATTCGCTCATTCTGACACATGACAAACCAAAAGAAAGTCATCATGATGAATTTATCACCATGTGAATGATGATTGAGATTAAGTTAGGAACACATCTGATCTGGGAACGCAACATAAATATTATTTGTTAATCCGTTGTTACTTATCTTGAACAAAATACCTTTTTTATTATTTGCACTGGAGATAATCTAGAGGTGGCTTGCGGTCGCGGTTGGTCCGTGCAATGATATTTTTGAATGTTTAATAGGTTTTTAATAATCTCCTTTTGTCACCGACAATAAATTGCGCACGAAACATGCGAATGTTGTATTTTACTCATTTTATGGTTATCGTCCACTTTATAATCGGCCCGTAACCAAAATTGATGTCTTAAACGGTCAAGTTTTTAGTTATACACCTGACTCGGTGGGTTTTCGTATAAAATTTTGTTGTGAGCAGTTCATAATAAAAAAGGATTTGAGTATTTTTAAGCATATTTAGGTAAATCGTCTGTTTAGCAAGTTTTTACTTCCTAAGTCTTTCGAGTTTATGATTATAAGTTAATCCTTGTGATCATATCCTTCTAAAACGTCGCAAGTGTGATAAATTAATTATATCTTTAGCACTTTTAATTTGTTAATTATATTAGTAATGTATTTAGCTACAAGTTTGCATAATTATACAAAGAAGTTTTAATATTGACGTATAGACATTTCTTTAAGATTTTTTTGTTTTAAATAATATTATTGATTATTTAATACATAGGTATTAAATGTAAAATCTAGCTGAGATTTATAATCCTATAAAATTCTAAACTGCGTAATATCAATCAAAACTGTAAGAAGTTATTAATCTATTAGGTATGACAATGACTTCCTTCCAAAACTACATTTTACAAAAAAGCCAAATAATAATTACAAAAAAAAAACCCTTTTTTCTGATATAGTTCTGAAGCCATTTCGTCACTTAACATCCATCGAGGTTGTGACCATGCTAATATCTATAAACCTAAAAAAATCTGCATCTTTTCTTATGAAATCCCGCCTAATTTATATTATGTTTACATTAAAAATCCTTTCAACCTTCAAACATCAAATCAAACATGGCACCCGTACATTTGTATTTCACCCGGCGAACGTAACTGAAGTGTTTACGGCCTGCTTAAATAAATTAGCGTTGGCTGTACATTTCCCACGGGGCATGTGATCGGAAAACCTTAATAAGGGTATAATTTATTAATTTGTTTTCCACTAACGAGCTGCGTGGCTAAGTGTGCACAGTTGCCGAGCGTCATTATGTTTTATGCAATAATGAGCCTCGATTGTTTTCTTACTTTATTTATCGCATAAATTATATCTATTATTATATTTGAATACAATTTAAAATTGTCTCAAATTGTGATTACTTAAAATTTATTGGAACATTCTCTCTGTTAGCTGTATCTGTAAACGAACTGAGAAATCAACAGAGCATTGACAATTATTTATTTGTTGTATTTACACTAGCTGTACCCGCGGTTTTATTGATGGAAATTACGAACCATAGAATGTGACTTAGGTATACACTTTCAGAAAAATGTCCTGTTAGTGTTATATTAATTTATTTGTTCTATATATCATAATGTCAGGGATAAAGCATACATTGAAATGTGAAGAGAAATATACCAATGATTACAAAAAAAAATACATCTTAATCAATCCAAATTTGAGAGCCAGTCGCTCCAATAAAGACCGGCAACACACCTACGATTCCCCTGGAGTTGTGGGTGTTTATGGCCGGCGGTGATCACTTACCATCAAATGACACGCTTGCTCGATTGCCCCGTATTCCATAAAAATATATCCATTACTTTTCTGGTTATAAGGATATCCATGGACAGACAGACAGACAGACAGAGACGTTGGTTTAAATAATAAGCAAATCATTCATTAACCATTTCATAATCCAATTTCCTCCAATTTACTATATATGTTTCAAACTTTTATTTGAGAAATAATTCCTCACTTTTATTTGTTTATTCGTTTATTATGTGCTATATATTAGTGCTATATATAAATATTTATCACACCTAAGAAAAACTACTGACCTAATATAGTGATATAGGTTTGAACCTAGATCATAGGCATATTAAACGTAAATAATTTTCTCTACTTAAATTTGAATTTTTCATTAGGTTACTTTCTAACCTACTTTACTTCTACTGACTCGATAGCCACTTTAAGCAAAATGTTATTGTATCATACTTAAACAAGAATAGAAGGATGTTTTAAGTTAATTGTATTAGATAAAAATTTGATAGTATGAAAAAATACTATAAAGCTTACTTTTTCATTTAGTTTGCTAAGAAATTTTGGAAATCTTACGACCCCGTCATAGCGTGATTATATAGCCTGCGTTATTCATATTTATAGCAAATTATAAATGTGAATCGCGGTACAAAAACTCCCACACTTGTTACCTATGATGTTAAGTAATTTGATGGACAAACATAGTAATACTTTTATTTAGTATTACTAGTATTTAGTAATAATCAAGCGGAAAAAGGACCACCCACTTTACTATATTCCGTACTTCTATTTTTCATTGTCATAAATATAAGTAATCAGTTTTAATTTGATATTTAAAGTAATTATACAAATTGAGGAATTTGCCGTGTATTTTATTTTCTTATAGGAATAGATGTCCTTTCAACGTAAAAAAAAATATTTTGGCAATATAATCTAAAAGTTTTAGTAAATACATTAATTTCAAAACGTCCAATTCTGTTGCTATGTTTTTCATTCAAAATTCTCAAAAAGGCAGATTGCGGCCTCTATGTTTATATATAAATACCCCAGCTGGCCTGCCAGACCTCTTTTTGCTCTGTCACTAATTGAATAACTAGACCAAAGAGACTTTAGATCGCGTTCAGGTACAGGGTTCTTCTTGCGATAAAAACTATACTATTTTTCAAATTGGATCAAGCTATAAAAACATCGTTGTAATGGTTGAACAGTTTTCGGCATTCATTTGAACGAAGATTTACACAGGATCTTTATACAAAATCAAGTTCAGTTAAATCTGTAGTATTTAAATACAAATCAAATTACCAATCCAACAAAGTATGATTTATTACACTTCTTTTAAATTTTAAATGATAATTAATATAAGACACTATTAAGAATGTTTCTTTATCAATTAACGCCGTCCTTATTACATATTCAAATGAATATGTTCACACATGTTAATGATAATAATAGCGTATGACATGTCTTAGGATTTTAGCAATGTGTAATAATTCCAATAAATTACATTTCTCTAAAAGGTAACTCTGTATACCTATTTGAGTTGTTATAAGATTTTCAATACTTACATTTGTAGCTATATTTATACATCAATCTGTGTACCTATTTATAATCCAGGGTAAGTCTAAGGATGGGATAGATCACGTATGTATCCTAGACATCAATAATTCATTATAGTTGCAGTAAGAAAGACAAGTTTGAAATAACAATTGATCAGAGTCAAGTATTGTCAGAGCTTTTATGGTGTAATTTAAAAGAGATGATACAATATTTTTCTTACTATATGGTTCATTTTTTAAAATTAATTTTAACGTAATCTCTATTCAAATTAGAATTAAGATTGAACATCTTACTAATAAATGGCGTAAAAAAAGTTTAATAACAGAAAGACAAAATATAGTAGTTCCATTAAAAATTTAGCACCAAAGTACAGGTAATTTTTTTTTTCTAACAAAATCAGACGCTATTTGCTTGGATTCTGTTTTATACCTTCATATAAGCAGAAATAAAAATTGCAATTTCCTATCTTTACTGTAAGCTGTGGTACTATATCTAAATCAGTTTATACTCATCTTTTAAAGACATCGGCTCTTTAAATAGAATGAAGAAGCATTTATGCAGGTATGTGTCGCAATGATATATGGCGAGATATTATCTCTCGGTGATGGCTATATTTTTGAAATGGACCTTTAAAAGACCTTTACACATTGCTGTATTATTTATATAAACCACTATGAAACTGTTATACAGCTATGTTGCGTGGAAAATTAATTTAAATTTGGATTTACAAACCTTCTTCCGGCCATTTAGCAATTTTAAATTCCTTCAAGAATCAAGCAAACTCCTTAATATTTTACGCAAAGCACATACCTTAAAAATATTTTATAATCCTCTTTGATAACCGTCAACAAACTTTAATGACATATTTAAACTAATAGAAATCCTTGGGGTTTTCTTCGTGAAATATATTTTAATAAATATTTTGTCTGAATAAAACAAATTGGTTTGAAGCTAATCATTCCAGCTACTATGAAAATGTATCTTTACTAAAGTTTAATTTATAGTCCTGATGTAATATAAAATTATATCAATAATCAAGTATTGTGCCACATTGTGAATACAATTTTTTATTTGTAACTTTAATCCGGTTTTATTTTGTACCATAGCCCATCGGGCTTAGCTTTTCCTGATTGACAGGCGTAGCGCCACCGCTTCAACTGGATCTACCCCGCCTCCCGCATACCCCACAGCGAGGTTCAATAGAGGGGCCACGCGATGCCACCTCGGAGGCTTTCTTAGAACGGATGTTTGCTAAGCGCATTACATCTATTAACCAGTTCTACCCTTGTTTCTAAATGTAAATCGCACGCATTAGACATTTAAATAATTCGCAAAACTTATGCAATCGCAGTGTAACCAATCGGTTAATGTGCTTCGTTAAAAGCTCAGCACATATTCGACACAATTTTGTTGATTAAAAATTTATGTCGTGTCTCGTATTAGTTTGTATGTTCTGGGAAAAGGCATTTCTAGATAATTAGGACAAATGCTCATTCATACTTGTTAATTCAATAGCTATTTAGTGAATTTATAATTTCAATCCTAATGAATAATTTATAAAGGTTTATAGCTTGTATTTCAATTGATATAATATTTTGTTTATTTTTTCTATACTCATTTACTTAGTTTTTACTAAAATTAAATCCAATTTCAGATACAGTCTAGTCGTTTATTTAGTTGTATTATGTATTTTATTTTACCCATATCATGGCTAGTTCTCCCAGTAACCTTCTGTTTTAATCAGTAAGCTTTTGATCCAGTTTTAATGTTAAGAATAAATAACACAATTTTTGAGGTATATCTAAGTAAAAATACAGTAATTATTAATTTGAAATAATTATATTTCAATAGCAATATTCAGTTAGATATAAGATACTATCACTGTTATTGAACATTAAAAAGATTAAATAAAAATGCTATAGGCATATTATGAAAACGCGTTGCTACAGAACTTGGCTTCATTATTTTTTGGCTATAATAGGTTAATAATCTGATGCATTTACAAGAGCGAAGGTTATTTGTAATATAGAGAATTATATACATTCCTAGAGAAAACGTTGAAGTTTTTATTTTATTTGTAGTTTTTTTTAATGTATTTATTATTCTTTAATTTATACTCAGTCAAAATCAAACTTGAAACGCCAGTTTAAAAACACATATTGTTTTGTCTAATATGGAACTTTATGGGTTATTAATAAGACATTTTTGCAAACAAGGTTTTATGTAGTATTATTTCCTACAACTATATAAAAATAGCTTTTAAAATTACAGAATTAAAAAGAAAATGAATAAAACCAACTTATACAAGTGTATGTATATGCTATGTAGAATAGCTTTTAAAGAAATGTTTATAAGTTACATAGATATACCTAATGTACATTATACATAAGATGCTATTGAATATTTAATTGTCCGCGTGGAACTATAAAGAGGATGGCATTTTTTAAATTAAAACAAGGAATTTCCTACGTATGTTTTATTAAACTTTTTTTGTTTCACATAATTCTCAAGGAAACAAAGAATTACTATATTTACAGGAATGCCGCTATTTATATACAATTAAATAATAATAATTTAACGTTCCTTTGGAATACGCAAATATTTGGACGGTACCATTAGTATTCATTTCATAACTTTAGAAGCTAAATTAAAAACTACGAAATGTATGTTTACATTTAACATTTACACATTTGACCTTATATTGTGAAAGAAAACAAAGATATATGTATATCATGTTACTTGATTTTTAAAAGTCAATACATAATATAAGGTTTGCTTATTAAAACAGAGTAAAAGGGAAAAGAGATTTTGTATAGATATTTAAAAATGAGCGCATTCTTTTAATTTTATTTACTAATACATAATTATTGCATTTCTTGTAACTGTTATTAACTTATAGCTAAAAACATAAATAATACTATTAATTTATGACAGTCCAGTAAAATTAGTATAAATATAAATCAAATTTTTGTCATGATACTTTAAGGATTTCTGAAAAATAATTTCTACTTTGAACAGTTCCTTTTTGCTTAAGTTTAAATTTTTTATTATTTTCAAATTATATGATTTTCTATTTTTACTAGACTTCAATATGCGTAACTTAAATATTGAGCTAAAATTTATTCTAGTATTTGTAGTGATAATATAAATGCAATTAAATAGGAAGGGATTATTCTGAAAACCTAATGCGATTGAAACTTAAAAATGCACATTTAAAGGCATACTTATTGATATAATTTATTTACAAAATAGATGAAAAATATAGATATAACAATATCAAAATAAAGTAAAGAAAAGGTAACTTGTTGCGTATTGTTAGTTCATATGTATAAGAAAAACAAATGTATTCTAGGAAACGGAAAGGAAAGGCTTTTTGGACGGATATAATCAAATACTTTTAAATTATATTGAACAAAAACTTACGTAAGTTTAGTTAGCCAAACTAGGTTTTAACATTACAATAATATAACTAAGAGGGCTGTCCATAAAATACGTCACATAAAATATTACTTTTTCTGATTTCCCGCCCTTTATCACGTTATGCCACATTTACTGATACGCCCATATCAATATTACGTTACAAATGATAGACCGACCCCCGCACATGATGTATGGCAATTAAAAGCATTATACAAATTTTAATATTTAAAACATTTATTGTATAACTAGCTTTTACCCGCGGCTTCACTCACGTTATTCTGATTTATCTCAAACAAATCGGATGGCACAATAAAAAGTTTCAAAGTTTATCACTCTATTTACCCCTCTTCCAATAAGTCTCTAAGGTCCCATGTATCTCTGCACCCAAATTCATCATAATCGATTCTTAGGTTTACTCGTGAAAGCGTAACAAATAAACAAACTCACTTTCGCATTTATAATATTAGTAAGGATTTTAATATTTAAATACTTGTTGTATAATAACACAATTTTAATAAATTAATAAATATCTGTTAAAAAATATAAAATTTGCAAAATTGTTTTATGAGCTTCGATCGTGACATTTTCTTAGTTAAAACGTATTTTATGAACCACCCCTAATTATTATAAATATATGTCGTCTACATTGATAATAGCTGTACTTATCATTTTCGTGAATACTTGTCTGCGATTAACAGTTTATGGTATAATAATACTTAGTTATATATGTGATACTTAATTTTAACTTAAGGTAAATTAAATATTAAGTGACCATAGCTCTATCACTGGGAGGCATCGGAACCATGTGGTTGTAGGTAAATCGCTGAGTGTAATCAGGCAGTTTCAGAGTTGTGTCTGACCAGGGCGGGCTAGGGTTCCATCGATCCATACCATCCGTTTCTTCTAGAGTTAAAGCAGGAGGCGCCAACCTCATTCGTTTTGGGCTTTGGTAATCTATACCTGTAAATAATGAAATCAAATAAGTATTCATAAATTAAAACTAAAACAAAGTAAATTTTCATAAATTGGAAACAAAGTAAAAAGGTCAGTTAATATAATATAGACACTTCATCAATTTCCGAAAATAGATAATAATAATAATAATTTTATTATTATAATTATTATTAATATTGATAAATTGTCACTGCTAATCAGGCTAAAATGCAACGATATAAGCTATAATATTCGTAGAACCTTTCCAAAACTTTGATTATAATATTACTTAATGTACATACTAATGTGAATTTATGTAAATTTGTATTCTATTTTATAAATTTTACAAATGTCAAAATATCCAATATCTGGTTACGTATAAAAATATATTCTTTATTTAGATTATTTAAGATTTCCATTAACTAACAATATGTTATTGAATAGTATATCTGTAGAACGATAACGTTGTCTTACTATATTAAGACCTAACATTAAAATTGTTATATATAATCTATATTAACCGTTTCTACAGTTAATTCAAGCAGAGATCATCTTTTAGCCTCCTCTAAAGTGCACTTTTAGGTTTAACAATAATTTTATTTATTTCTAGTTTAGAGAATAAATATAAATTTATGTATAACGTATATTATCTTAATATATATCTTTACTGAGATATTCATTGTTGACTACCCTGTGTTATATTTGTGTTTTTGGAATTTATAGAATTGAAAATAAAGAAAATATTAAAGTTATTACATTTGTTAAATATTATGAAAAATTTGTTAAAAATGTCTCATATAGAAAACATTAAGCTGTATTGAGTGGATTACCTTCAATTGCAGTACTGGTGCAAGGTTCGGTCATATGGTAATTGACTCTTGGGTATTGCTCGTATAATTCTCTCTTGCCGTGGTGTGGATACATATACATATTACTGCCGTTTACTATAACATCTCCAGGAGGATCGTAGTGGTGGGGAGACCTGAGTAAAAAAGAGTAAGTAGTAGTTTTTATTTTATTCATAAATTGATTATACTTACCCCTATATACTGTAATTTTTGGTGGAATTTTTACTGATTTACCTTTTGAATAATAACTACTAATATGCATTTTGTATTATCGTAAGAATCCTTTGGTCAAGTATAATAAGAACTTGTTAAAACTAGGGTTGAATATCTAATTATTGAATAGGAACTGTTCATAAAATACGTTCGCACTTAAAGGAGGATGGGGTAGTCGCTTACTATGACAAAATGTGACATGGGGGCCCGGAGGGTCTAAGAAAATGTGACGTCCGCAGCTCATAAAACAATTTTGTACACTTTACATGTTATTACAGATATTTATTAATTTGTTATTATACAATACACATTTGAATTATAAATGTTATATAATTGAATTATATAATATTATAAATGTTTCAAGGTATTAAAATATGTGTAGTGCTAATAATTGCCATATATCATGTACGGGAAGTTTATAATTTGTGACGTAATATTGGACGTCGTAGAAAAAGGTAACATTTGGTGTGACGTATTTTATGGGCGGCCCCATAGATGAACAAAATATATACATACAAACGATATGTTAAACATGAAGTGTGTTTAAGTATAAACTACTTTTGATTATGAGACTTAAAATAAAAATAAATTATAGTTTAATAAAAACAAAAGTACACGCTTTAATAATAAACTAAAAAAATTATATAATTTTTAAGTATTCAAGTAACACTTTTTTACAATAAAACTTAAATCGTTCTATAACAAACTGTTCCATGTTTAAGATTATTTTCCCGTTTTATTTTCTTTTGTTATTAAAACGTATACTTTTACTTTCTTTCAAGTGATTATTTATTTTTGAAATTATCTTGTTGTCAAGTTCTTTCGGAAAATGTCATCGGGAGTCAATTACGGTTTACGATGACATATGTTAGTAGAAACTGGTTTGTGTAGCGTAGCTTTATTATGTGTATAGGACTTTGAACACATTTTCGGTTAAAACATTTGTTTATCTTAAATCTGTAAATTCTTTCTTCTTACTATTATGCAATAGTGAGTATGTATGTTTGTTACGCATTGATACCTAAACTGCTGAATCGTTTATAATAAATTATGGTTTAGAGATAGGTGGAACCCTGGAAACAGTGTTAGGCTTGTTTTTCTCGCAAAAACCTTATTAGAATAGGGTAAAGAGAGGGTTAAACGGCAAAAGCTAGTAAGTATATCATAAAGCTTAATTATATATGTGTTGCTATTTTCTGTATTTTTTTATGTTACCAAAGTGGCACACAAGCGTATGACCCGCACGATGATAACCGTCTACCATAACTTTTGGACGTGTTTTATACTAACATCGTTTCTCTTTAACCCCTTTTTCACAATAGTCTTCGTATAGCAAGTGTACTTAGCTGTGATTTTTTTAAGGTTGAAAAATATCAACCGTAAGGCTTTCCCATGAACAGAAGTTTAAAAGAAATTTCTCTGAGCTAAATATATCTCTCTTAGAATGTTAGTGACATTAATATAAATATTTGATTTTATCGTCAGAATGAACCACGAACTCATTTGTTGGTATATTGAAAATGATAAAATTTTTTGCTAAGCTTTAAATAGGGACTGCCTATTCAGAACACGTACTTGAAAATACTTCCAGACGGCTAATAGAAAATATAGTATGACATTTCATATATAAAGACAAGCACAAGATGGCGTCTAGGTAAAACTGATTAGGATTGAAGTACATGAAACTAAACAAAATTCTATCTGGAATATTTTTGTGAAGATCGAACCAAATGTATGAAGATACCTAATGATATTAAAATAAAATGTTAATTATGTTTCATTCAATGTGTATTAAATTATAAAATTCAAGTCACGGGATAAAAAACTTTTAATTTATTATAAACCAGTTACTTTCATTTCATACCAGATTATAGATTGAAGACAATTAACTAAAGATAACAATTAACCACTCATCTCTTTGAGACCACCATCATAGCTCGTTAAATCGTATTTGAAACGTATCATTTCATAGTGTAAGGGAATTTTATGGCTACTAAATATCTTTTTTATTATATGTTGAGTGCTCGACCACAATTTCATCTATTGGTTCACGCTAAACCTAACATGCAGACTGGGCTTATATACAGCTGGCAAATACGTGGACAGGTGTATTGGGAATCATTTCTAAATCAAGGGTTGTATTTAGTCATGCAACTATTATATTTTTCTTCCTCGATAATCTACTAGCTGTTTATGTAGATTCAAAGCCACATCACTTAACTTTAATTTGACCCCTCATAAAAAAAAATCACAATGTTTTAAAAATAAATTACCATTTAAAATAAAATCTACGTAATATATTCACAATTTCGCATGCCGTTGAAATTAGACGAAAACTTTTTACGATATTAGGTAGCTTTTTATAACATCTACCTATATCAGTAATTTAGCCAATATCAAGAGTGATTTAGGTACCCTTTATGATTCATACATAATAATATAAGCATAACCAATATTAGAATTATTGTAAGATTTATATAAGTACAATTTTTCGATGGTAAATGTTAAGATAATAATTTAAATTCAAGACACTTGAGCATTTGTAGCTTTTTGTACTCGATTGTTTAAATCTTTTTACGTAATGAATATATTCGTAATTCAGTATTGCAAAAAATATTTTCCTTTTAGCTTATGAGAATAATATAAAACCATTTATTTCAATCAAATCAAAGTGTATGAAAATACGCCCTGTACAATTGTACAGAGGTCACGTATCAAAATATACTATATCAAACTATTACATATAGTAACGCTACTTAAATGCTTTACAATAGTTCTCATATTTGGTTTGTAAAGAGCACGGTTCATTTTCTGTTAAACGATAAACGTTTTACTTGTAGATAAATGATGTCATCGCTAGATTAACAGCAAGCATAAGTTGGTAACAATCAGTTTACAATAAATATGGTAATGAAAGGTGTCAAATTACTCGGACGGACTGACAGACGGACAGAGTGATGATTTTCTTTTTTACATTCCCTCAGCTTGAGCGTCGTCTGCGACAGACAAATTATAAGGCGACCTTGACGCGTGATTGTTTTTTAGAGATTGTCATGTAATTTAGTTTGGTTTATTGTGAGATTTTTTTTAAATGGATAAAGTCGCGACTCGACGTTTATTTTGGTGGAGTTAATGAGCTTTTTGTTCACATTACTCATATATTGAAGGTTAATCTATTCATTGCGGCTACAGGATATATTATCTACTAAGGAAAATTAAAGAAAATATGCAATATGGTGAAATGAGACATAAGGCTTAATACAAATATTATTCACGTATCTAGTTGTAAAGAAGTTTTTTAATTTTACGGAAAACCTATAGGTTTTCCGTAAAATTATTATTTTATAGGAATCACAACGAGCGAAATTTGTAAAATGTTTAGCGCAATATACTCACTATAGATTTAGCGTTCTCGAAAATGTAACGTGACGATTTGGGGCAACATTGTAATTATGCTAAGTCAAGGGGAGAAAGTAGCTTTCCAGTGAAGTTACCGAAGTACACTATAGATAATAGCCACAGAATTGTAACTTGAAGGCAGAGAGAAATGTTATGAACATTGGAAAATATCATACCATTACGTTAGTTTTACCATAATGTGGTTTGCAAGGATTTGAACTCACGTCCACCGAAACCGTGTTTGTTAATGCCACAAATGAAGCCACCATTGATTTAACAATTATTAAACAACGAATGAAGTGAATATTGAGATGCGATGTACTTACCTTTCTTCACTTATTGTGGACTGCGGTGAGTGTGTTGAATAATCGACGGGACCTCTCTCTGAATACAATCTTTCACAGCCGGTGTAATCATCAACTTTGTGTTGAACATACGTCGATATATGATACGCAGGGTACTCGATTTCTTGATTCTCTATGTATTGATATTCTTGGTATTCTGGGTAGCATTCTTCTCTTCGGAAGAACTTCTGGCATCTGGGGTCTAGCATGCCACAGGGTTGGTTTTGGTAGCCATAATATTGGTATAACCAGGAGTTCGCCAGCATTATCGCTGCCTCTTCTTCACTGTAGTGATTATTAACTAATGTTAGATTATTTACAAATTGATTATTAGCGGCTAAATGTTAAAAAAATGATATCGATCCTTACTACAAGGAACTCATTTATTTTACTTTTTTTAGACGTAATTTAATATTTAGTAAATTGTAATTTAAATAAGTGCTATGTGGTTTTATTTAGTATATATTTAAAAATTAAATTGTTTTTATGTATATGTATACTATTTCAAAATGAAGAAGTTATTATTTATTAAGTATTCACTACAATTATATTTTGGGCTAATTTTATGTTAACTTAAGTTAGTAGGCTATTTCCAAAAACATAAGTTTATAACAAATGATATTACGATTTATGTATTTTTCAGTTTTAATTTATATCTCTATTTAAAAATAATCTACAGAATCGCAATTTGCACCTAGGTAGTTGTACATACCTTAATATTTGGTTTGTGGCTACAATAAACTGTCTCGGGGTGTCGGCGGCGTCTTTGACTTGTAAAACCATATGAACCCATAAGAATTGACCGCTACGCTGCTGTAGCTTCACTAATAAAATACAACATTTGTCCTGTTCCGACTGTGTTACTGTAACAAATGATTATTTTTATATAAATAGTAAACCCGAAACGATGTTGGAATCATAGTAAGCATGTGAAGTTAATCATACTAATATTATAAATGCCAAAGTGAGTTTGTTTGTTACGCTTTCACGCATAAACCGCTGAATCGATTGTGACGAATTTTAGTACAGAGATAGATGGATATCTGTACTGGATGTAGGGTAGATAGAGGGATAAACTTTGTATGAAATTTTTTATTGTGTCATAAGATTTGTTTGACATAATCGATATTAACGCGAGAGAAGCCGCACGTAAACTCTAGTTTTTTTTATGGAATAGAGGGCAAAGGAGCAAGCACCTGAAGGTAAGTGATCACCGCCGCCCATGGACACACACAACACCATAGGAATTGCAGGTGCGTTGCTGCCCTTTATAGGAGGGACTGGCTCTCAAGTGCCACCGCCGGAAGACATTTATAAACCAATAGGTATGTTATAACCTCCACAGGTTTAGCGTGTCTACCAACTTAGGGCGTATCGTCACTTAAGATCAGGTGATATTATGGCCATAACGCTAAACCTTAACTATAAAAAAAACACACACACACACACTTATTGGTATTTGGCGGCAGATTTTCAACTTGAGGGTAGGTAGCCAGGCGGACATTAGAAAAAGCCCTACCACCATGCTATAGTTTCCTCACGATGTTTTCCTTCATCGAAAGATCAAGCTCATAGTAGGTGGATTCCAATTCACGTCCCTTGACGCAAAGTCGTACACACTACTACTGAGCTAAAACTTAATTCGTCAATTTATTGCCGATTTTTTACGACTTTTGCTATCTCGAAATACGTAATAGGAAGCCCGCATGCAAGTCTCTTCACAGCTTAAACTGGGTCATCTCGAACAAAAAGACAGTTACTGTGACAGGCTTATCGTCATGTGATTGTGGTCGCGTCCCCCTCTGGTATAAATCTGTACCACCCCACAAACATTAATATTTTATAATGTTGTAATAACATAACATTAAGTTCTTAGTAACGGGCTATAAGTTGGCACCGGTGTTGACGCGTATATTCCGGCTCTCTTACTCTAATGGCTTTGTCCCAAACTGTTTTAAGGCAGCAATAGCCATAGTGCACCCGATCTCTAAAAAAGGCGACCTCTCAGATCCGTCCAACTATAGGCCGATTGCTATCACTTCTCTGTTCTGCAAGATAATGGAATCCATTATCAACCGCCTACTGATGAGATACTTAGAGGATCACCAACTGGTTAGCGACCGCCAGTCCGGTTTCCATCGGTGTCGATCTGTTGGTGATCTTCCAGTCTACCTGACTCATCGTTGAACGGAGGCAGTCGAGAGTATAGGCATAGTCGTTGGTTTGGACATAGCGAAGGCCTTTGGTTGGATCTAGCACAAAGTGTTTCTCTCGAAGCTCTTTTCCTACGGGCTTTCCGGAAAACTATGCATATGGGTGACCAGTTTTCTTACCGAGCGGAGCATTCAGGACGTTGTTCACGGTTTATGCTCGGACCCTAGGCTCGTGAATGCTGATGTCCCCAAGGCTGTGTACTATCTGCCACCTGTTTCTTCTGCATATCAATGACATGCTGCTAACTAATAACAGTATTCATTGCTATACTGACGATAGTACCGGAAATGCTTTATACACCGACCGTCCAAACTATTCTCAGTAACACGTCAACGAGTGCCGTATTAAATTAGTGTCTGAAGTCGAGGCTTTACTGGAGCAAGTCTCGAAATGGGGCAGACTAAACTTAGTTTAATTCAACCCTAAGAGACATAAGTTTGTGCGTTTACTGTTAAAAAGAACCCCTTTGTAGTTTCTCCTCGTTTTGAAAACGCTACTTTAGGTACCTCGCCCAGCATCGAAATTCTCGGAGTGGCCATTTTGAGTGCTGTTCAGTTCCGTGGCCATCTAGAGGATAAGGTCAATTTGTGCTCCAAAAAGCTTGGTGTGTTCAGTAGAGCGAGACAGTATTTCACGCCGGATCATTGTCTTAAACTCTACAAAGCCCAGGTCCGGCTTGATATAGAATACTCTTCTCATCTCTGGGCAGGGACCAGCTTCTTCCTTTCGACCATATCCAACGTAGAGCTTCTCGTATTGTCAATAACCAAGTTCTTTCTGATCAACTTGATCCACTGGCATTGCGAAGAGATGAGGCATCGCTTTGCATCTTCTATCGCGTTTACCATAGCGAGTGTTCTGATGAATTACACGAACTAATGCCTGCTGTTGGAATTCACCACCGTAAAAGGCAACATACACTTATATTTCATCGCCACCATCTGGATGAATCGCAATCCACGACGGTACGTTTCGCGCGGAGTTTTTTTTTGCACATCTAGTCTCGATTCCTTTAGTGTTGTGGGTGTCTATGGGCGGCAGTGATCACTTACCATAAGGTGACCCACTACCTCGATTGCCCCCCTATTACATAGAAAAAAGTATCTCAGGTTATTCTCCATTGTATCCAGTCTCCTATTTTCTTGATCCAGTCACTTACAATGTATTTGGAAATGATCTACTTTTTCCTTAACAAAATATCTATTTGGTATTTTTTGCAATAAAATGAATTGAGCAACATTGTATAAGGTCATTGTCAAATCAATATCAGCTATGTGCAAAAAGTATATCTTTGAGATATTATATAAAATAGCACTTTTTATTTAAAAATCTTCTGGAGGATGTACATAGTACATTTTTTAGAGAGTACAGGTCTCTGAATATTTTTTAGAGTCACATAGCATACGAAAATTTAGTTAGTTATCTAGTTATAATAGTGAATAAGATGAACTCTCCAAAAGTGCACAAATATTGGTTGTTGTTAAAAAAAGAAACAATGATGTTTTAGAGTTTATACGTTTAACATTATGGTCACAATATTACCTGATGTTAAGTGACGATGTAATGGTGGACACGCTAAGCTTAGTGGCGAAAGTAGCTTTCAAGTGCAACTGCGGGAACATACCTATAAGTATTTCGCAGAAAATTTTAAACTGGAGCACTTAGCCAGTCAGTCATTAGAAAAAGCGTTACCACCTTGCTATGGTTTCATCACGATGTTGTCCTTTACCTACAGCTCAAGCTCATTGGAAAGATTCGAACTCACGTAGCTATGTTATAATAATTATAATAAAACTAGTCTCTTACTTAATCTGTGCTTGCTCTGCGCTTCTCGTAAACTATCCCAGTGTATTAAGTGATACCACGATATGTCTGTTAATTCGGACTTCTTCCAACCTAAGTACCATTCGCCGCTGAAACAAATTAACATTTAAACTTTCATAGATTTATTGTACAAAAACAAGGACGTTAAATCGATGGTAATAATCGAGATAAAAACATAGCATATTAATTGAATAAAAAATAATTCAGAATGCCTCTCCCTTACATTGAAACTGACAAAGACAAAGAAAGTTACAGGAAGCTAGTTAAAAATTTAAATAATTCTATAGATTACTTCTTTTAAATTCTTAATTGAGACGGTTTTTATTTATCTCCATTGTCAGATAATACATCTGCTGGGACAGCAGAAGTAATAAGCATCCAGTCTATACTATTAACAGTCTCATCGTGTATTTGACATTTTACATGTTTCTTCTTGTCCATATAGTTATTTAGTTTATTTAATTTTTATGCATGAGTGATCCATCTTAAATGATTCGGATTTTTTGTTTAGTTTGTTAAACAGTTATGTTGAGTGTTTCCTAAGTTTTAAAATTTTATATCCAAGCCTAGTTCTTATTTTATTATAATTTGCAAAATTCACAACATTCTACCAGCGGAAAAATATTTATACATAGACATTAGTTGTTAAATAATATAAATATACCCAACTTGTTTTTTGAACCTTATAAGTGATATACTACCCTACATTGTTCAGGAAACTTTTTGAACTTGTGTACGATTTATTTACGAATTTTCCTCTCCCGTTTATCTGGGCACACTGCAAAAGTGGTATGTGCAAATTACGTAGTTTCAACCAAAAAGGCCAAATACTAACCCTATATTCCTTCCTTTTTTGGCATAACCAAAGACCTTTTTCGCGTCATTTCCAGTACATTCAGAACATTTGCACTGTGTTATAATATACTGTTTTTCTAATAAAATGCGATATGCCTATAACGGTACACAATTTGCATTTTTTTTATAAGTAGTTAACTTACTTTGCATCGATGTGCAAAATCTTCATGTCCATAGCATGTACGGTAGTGAAGACATTAGTAGCGCCATGGACAACACACTCCCGTGTCTCCGGCATGGCGAGGGGCGTGCAGACCGCAAGGAACACTGGTTCATTCCGGCTGCACAGTGGTAGATAAGATACGTAGTGACCTCTTACAAGAACTACCTAAAATTTAAGAATAAGCGTTAATACAATCGTTTTTGTAGTTTTTGGTAAACAAAACAGAATTAGCAATTAAAAGCAAAACAATCAGCGTAGGACGAATCTTTTTAGGATAATAAAGTTGTTATGAAAAACATAGTTTAAAGCTTACTTTTTGATCGCCAAATCTCATTTGTCTTCTTGCGTTCCTTGATACATTCATTCTGCAGAAGAAATGCCTATTCTTTGGTACGTTCTCAGTCTCTCCGTTACAACCCCTGTTTAGCTCCATTTGAACAGTTTGGTGGTCTTGCCTGTCTATTATATCGTAAACACTGTCGCCGTGAATTAATAAATCTTCCTAAAAAATTAAATTAATTACTATTGGAAGTTTTACCTACAAACATGTCCCTCCGTTGGTATCAGTGTTCTAGCCGTAGTAATAAAAATTAAAAAGAAATTTTGCAAAGCACTTTACTTAAAATGTACATATGTAAGTGACTTAGTTATCTTCCCGTTCTTTCCGTCAAACGCATGTGGTCTTAAAATAAATCTTAATATATTCACTACATTTTGAAAATAATATTCCTTTTGTATTTCAAGTGAATTGGTTAGATAGTTTTGAAAATACCGTTATCAGAGAGTGAGTAGAAAAAAATCGTATACATACATAATGGTAATAGAATTAAATAAGTAATTAAATAAATAATAATAAACAAACCATTGAATGCCCCAAATATTCGGCAGCATTTTCCGATATATACAATAGTTTTCCATTTTGTGTCATCATCATCATAAAACCGTTCATTGCCTGAAAACACAATGTAAACTTTATACATTATGATTTTTATGTTTTACAGTTTTAAACAAACTCGTAAACTTGTAAAGTATACCTTAGAAAATCCGATATTAGGTGTAGGAGTTGCTTGTTCTTGATACTGATAGCTGAAATCGTGACTTTTAAACACTAAAACAGAAAGAAAGACGAAATTATGGGTGAAGTAATAGCAATGTTAGATAAGATAGCGAGCTAAATGCATTTTAAAAACGTCTTAATATGCCTTTTCGTGACTGAAGGTGAGTTGACAAAAAGTTTTGGGATACGTTTGTGTTCTATATAAAGAGATTTTGGATAAGGTATACGTGATGGGTACGGATGATTCTAGCCATGAGAAACTCACTGGGAAAATCTTACAAGGAAATGGAGACGAGCAAATCTTTTTGTATATTTGATCTATATTGTTGATAGTTGAATCTAAATTGTTGTTTTCCTAACATATAAGAACTCAAAATCAGAACGTTGTTTATGGCATAACATTATAATACTGAAATTTGTGTTTAATTAAATTACTTTTGTTTATTATAAGTAGAAGTATTGAATGATATGGAAGAATGATGGCTCAGTAGTAGGGCGTATCACTGAGCAGTTGGTGAAGAAACATTTCATAATAAAGTCATAACAAGACGTAAAGCTATTTTCTTAGGTTCGCCTTTTAAGCTGCATATCACAAGTTGAAAATCTGCCATCAAGTAACTATAAATTTGGACCAGTAGTTTCATTTAACTGACTTTCATTTTCCCCACTGGGTTTATTGAAGAAAAATATAATTTAATATTTGGTGGGACAGTGGCTAAACGTTAACACGTAAAAGAGTATTGAACAAATTCGTAGTTCTGCCAATTTTAATTGATAATTTCAATTCACCACTGTCTGTCACTACCTAAAGATTTAACTAGTCTTAAAATCGAATTCGGAAGCTTTGTGAGTGAGTCCAATTTATAGATTACATACTGTCGTTAGATAAAAACACAATAACGTGAATATTACCCGGGATTAGTTCATCAATCAAACCTGTCCTGGGGGTTGCTACCAGATTTAATAACAATTACTATCGTACCCCTTTTACATAATGGTTGACTTGTCATTATCAAAGTTGAATTTGAATGAACCACAAAAGTTCTAAGATATTATTAACACTGAAATATAATTGTCAAACAAAATATGACGTGTGAATTAAGATAATGCTTTGATATGGTAATAAAATGCTTAACTATGTAGTTTAGACAAGTGCGTATGTAATTCAGTGTCCGCGGATACGAAACCCAGCCTGTATGAACTTTGGAGCATTTGCAAACATATATTTATTAAATTAAATTGTTAATACTATAAACGAAATGTAAAATAAATCCAATGGTTTTTGAGAAAACTTTTATTAGAACTGCACGCAGAAAAATATAGAACTGGGGTTATTTATAGGCGCTTAAAATCTTTAGTACATTGTAGGCTAGAGTGTCAAATTACTTAAGTGTGTACTATTGATCAGGAAGATGTTACCGCTTAGCAGTGGGACGTTTACAGACTAGTAAATACT
Source organism: Actias luna (assembly GCA_039707435.1). Lineage (NCBI taxonomy): Eukaryota > Metazoa > Arthropoda > Insecta > Lepidoptera > Saturniidae > Actias > Actias luna. The sequence continues at coordinate 10,010,524 of JAZHAC010000012.1, read as the reverse complement.
AAAATTATTATTATAATAACTAATTAACGATGTATTTAATATACAGTTTATAAGAATGCAGTATCCCATTTAAAGTCAAATTTCAGATTCCTTATCAAACTGCATTTATACCTTGTATATTGTAACTTTACAATGAATTGTTATAATCATTTATAATTATAAGTATAATATAAATGCGAAAGTTAGTTTGTTTGTTTGTTACGCTTTCACGACTAAATCGCTGAATCGATTGTGATGAAATTTGGTACAGAGATAGGTGGGACCCAGGAGACGGCGACATGCTACTTTTTCTCGGAAAATATTAATTGAAAGTGGGGTAAATAGAGGTATAAACTGTGAGTGAAACTTTGTATTGCGTCGTAACATTTATTTGACATAATCGATATTAGCGCGAGTGAAGCTGCACATAAAATCTATTCGTTTATAAGTATTTAAATTAACTTTAATGTATAAAACGTTAACAAGTAAAAAAACAATTCAAGGTAAATAATTGTTAAGCTCTTAGATATTTCTTGTTTATGTTTATTTATAGATTGTAATAATTTTAAAATTGAATTTTCTCGTAGTATCAGAAATTATTAAAATAATAAATTTATCATTTCTTCCAACTTGTTCTACTGATTCCAAGAAATCAATTACATATCGTCAACTCAGTGTATATTTGTATTCGATCTACCGCCGATTAAATTTTATTGTAGGTAGTAAGTACATCTTTTATGTGGTTTGAAAATAAACTTTATATTTTAATGATTGATTAATTTCGTCATATCGCTAGTTACTTGTATTAACTTCTCATGCGACAAGTAAAAAAAATCTTTAAATAATGCTTTGTTTATTGAAGACAGAATAATATCATGTTGGTGACGTGTTTGACGTTAGGGCCCAAATAACTAATATAGTTTATAACTATAATAATGAAATAGTTGTGATAATGTGAAAATAATTTGATAAATTAAAAATCAACATAAACGAAATTTAATGACAGTTCTATTTGCAACAGTTTTTTTTTAATAATTTATTATTTTATAGTATTTCCAGCATGTGTTTCATGATTATTTAAACTTATATAATGAATATTAATTAGTCCTTGTTTCTCTAATATAGACTAAACTTTAAAATGGATTAATTATTAAAACTAGTTATAAAAACAGTTTTGCTAAAAGTGATTAAATTAGAAATAGACTTTTAATTAGATGTGTAATATTTACTTTTCGTTTTTAAATTTATTTGATTCATAACATATTTTTATCACAAAAGCTTAGAGAAGTTGTATTCACATATATATAACCATAGTAAAAAATAATCAATGTAACTGAAGTTGAAGATTACACATTAACAAGTACATTATTAATCCCTTCGTACTAAATTTATATAAGTATTATGCAGGTGAAATAAATACGTCTTATTCATTGACCTTACGTTAAAAGACCTTGCACTTTGTAAGTTAGATAACAGCGACGGGTTAATTTGCACTTACAAAAACTGGGCCACATTTTATGTTATAACTATGTGTTTTAAATTTTTCTTGAACGTATGTTCAGTGCATCAGCGTTAAACTGATTCACATTTGAGATTAATACATGAATGAATATTTATTGTTTTCTATAAAGCGATCTTTTCCAGTATATCTATGTACCGATCCACTGATTTTTACAATCGATATGTATATTGCAAAGTGGAAAAGTTTATTTGTTGGAAAGCGCCTATCTTAGCATAATTTTAATTTCTAATATTGTATATTTTAAAATAGGCAAAAATTATTAAATCATTTTTAGCACTACGCGAACGAAGTCGCGAGCACAGCTAGCTAATAATACATTTACATAACGTTATACTTAGTTAGGATCTCATTTTATATTCATTGTCTGAATAAAAATGAATATACCGGAGAAATAATTATTAGAAACTTAAGCTTTACTAATAAAAACTGTCCAGTGGTTATTTGTGCTAAATTCTAACATTAGAAGGTGTTATAATCATCTATCATAATGTACTGGCTGCGTGCGGGGGAAAAAATCCGATAATTATTTAAAGAACGAGAGTTTTTTTTTGTTCCAAATGAAGACTCCCAGTTGGCCTAGCGGTTAAAACAGGTACCTCGATGTAACCGCCACACCGTGCCGAGGTATTGTGGGTTCGTGTCCGGTACAGGAGAATTATTTGTACGATTTACAAATATTTTTTCTAAGTTTAGTTATTACTTTATGTTTATAAAGTCCGTTTTAATTGACAATGGCTAAATTGTCTACATAAGCAGATTGCATAATAACAAAGACGAAAAAAACTACGACGTACTTCGAGACATTATGAATTCACTGTCAGACGTTTAATTCAGTAACTCTAAAAACTAAAAGAAAGTCACTGTCATATGTTCATCCACACTTGCCTATTGGTCACGACCCAATAAGGTATAGATCCATTCTAACTATAAAGAGAGAAATTAAAGACTATTTATTTTGGTGCGATGATAGCTCAGTTAATAGTGTGTACGAGGAACGTGAGTTTGAAATCACCTGCATTGAACTTGAGCTTTCGGTAAAGGAAAACATCGTAATGAAACAATAGCATGGTGGTAGGGATTTTTGTAATGCCCGTCTCGCTAGCTACCACCTTCAAGTTGAAAATCTGCTGCCAAACCCTATACGAGTGTTTCGGCAATTGCATTTAAGAGCCAGTCCCTTCACTAGGTTCAGCGTGTCCACTATATTAGGCCACTCCGTTACTTTAACTCAAATGAAATTGTGGCCATAACGCGAAACCTTAATTGTAAAAATATCGAAATTATTTTGAAATTTTGGCCATACCTTGTTGAAAATAGTTCATCTTTCTCACATAGACACACACAAGAGCCATGAGTTGCAGCTGTGAGAGCCTTTGCCTGGTCGATGGCGGCAACGGAAGAAGGTCTCGGAGGTTTGAGATCTCTGCATTGATCAAGTCCCGGCGCATCTTGCTCGCTCCTTTCGTTGATTTTGTCGGTTCAAATCTGCAAAGTAAATCTACCATAATATTTTCATTACAATGACTCTTGTTAGTATGTTTTTCTTAAATTAGGGATATATTTTTTATTCACAATATCTTGTTATTGTGTTACAATTGTGAACCAAAAGAAAATTATCAAGACTAACGAATCAAATACTTAGTAAACTATTTCTCCATCGTATTTATTTAAAAAAACTATAGTATCTGTTTCGTTTTTCCGGTTGAGCTTATTTGCTATTTGTAACATTGTCGTTAAGCATTACGCGGCTATGATGCGGTTCTCGGTATAGCTAGCACAAGAAATATTCTTGTTCTTGTTCGATACTCTTCACTTAAAGCGAATTACAAAAAAAAAAGACGCGGAAGACACCTTCCACTGATCAAACATCTATAAGCCGATATCGATTCGTATTCTATAAGAAATGTCTTTTTCGGATATAGAAATTAATATTGTTAAAGAAATGAATTTTGTAGGGTCGACAAGAGATACTATTGTTTTTTTTTTTAAATAAAATGTTTCCATTATTACAACGTATAGATTTTTTTACATCTGCCTATATCCGCAACTTCGCTAATATCAAGTGTGAAAGACTTTATAAAAACAATTAGCAGACACAAAGTTATAACCAAACTCAGAACAATTTTTTTTGGATCATAGAGATAATTATTCTGTTCGCAATTCGAACCCATAGTACTTGAGTGCGGCGGTTGCAGTGAGGCAACTACTACGGTCGCTAAGCTAACTGTGTAGTCAATGCACAACGCAAATTTAAATATAGAAGTAAATCAACGGTAGAAAGCGTAGGTGACTAATGTATATACTATTATACGTTCTCAAAGTGGGCGGTACCAACCCTCCAGTAGGCGCTGAGGATATCTGAGAGGCCGAATAAACTTCAAGTAACATTGGGGGAGCTAAATAAATATCGATGGGCGGTGGAAAGTATAACGGAATGGATGAATGCATACATTTTCCTGTGAACTATCAGGAACATTTCTTTCTCATTCTTAAGGATTAGCATTATGGCCATAATTTTACCTGATCTTAAGTGACAATACGTCCCAAGTTGGTAGAGACGCTAAAACTGTGGAGTAACTAGCTCTCAAGTGCAACTGCAGGAACACATCTTGGTATTTGGCGGCAGATTTTCAACTTGAAGGTGGTAGCTAGCCAGGCGGGCATTAGAAAGAGCCCTACCACCATGCTATAGTTTCCTCACGATGTTTTCCTTCACCGAAAACTCAAGCTCATTGTAGGTGGATTTCGAACTCACGTCCCTTGACGCGAAGTCTTACACAGTACCACTGAGCTATTATCGCACGAATTAACATCTCCAAATTTAGAAGAAGAATATATCGAATTGAGAACTATCAAAACCAACTAAACAAAATAAATGAACTTAAACTGTTATAGTTTATTTTTATTCATACCTGTGTAAAAACTTGTTTAAACTTGAAACTTGGCAGTAAACTAGCTTCTTGACGTATTTTAATACAGTTAATTTGTTTGACACGTGACAATTTAATAAAGGTATGTTTCATCACTCTATGTTATTGGAGTACTAAAAATAGTGCGCCATAGGCAAGTTTTCTCGTATAGCATTGGAACTCTATTATGGCATATAGTAGGGATAATTCAAATACCATTCCAGTGCTCATCTCACTTGCCTCCATATTTTTTACCTTTGATATTTAATACTTATTTTATAATTGATTACCTTTTTATAGTTTATATGTTTAGAGTTATGACTGCAATCTCACTTTACTTGATGTTAATTGACGATTTGGCCTAATACGATCGACACGCTAAGCTTAGTGGAGGAACTGGCTCTCAAGTTCAACTACTTATAGGTAGAAATACACCTATAGGTGTCTGGCGGCAGATTATTAAGTGAGGTTGGTGGCTAGTCAGGTAAGCATTAGAATAATTCCTACCTACATGAAAAATGTACTATGACGTTATCAATCATAAATTAGTTGATAACTTATGAGCGTGCTACTCCCACTGTTAGCCATTCTTTGTCAGCAACCGTTGAAATTAGATAGATATATAATGGTTATATTTTAGTAACAATTATACCTACTTATTATACAAATAAATGTTTCCAATGTTGAAAAATTTGGGTCTAAAGTTACGCGAAATATAATTACAGTAACATGCAAAAGTCTTCGGTAACATCTTCAGTCTTCAGTAAGGAAAATCTAGTTTTTTGTAAAGTGGTTAGATATGACGATTGTGTCCAACAAAACTTCATATGTACATTAGATGTAACATCTGTAATAGTGACATGCTTAGACATCAAGCACTGTCCAACCAGTATGGTATATCAAACGAAATTGTAAAGGTTTGTATTCGACTGGGTCGCGGCTATCATATACTATGTATGATAGGTCCGACAAAGTAACTGCTTTTTACTTTGTTGAGGCAAATGAGAGTACCTATATCATGCTAACGAGAGACATTCCAGTCAGCATGACATCAGTGAAACCTATGAATTATCAATCGCTGAGTAAAGCCGTTGCTTTTACTACTACACTAGGT